>CM057381.1:149872500-152297500 GCA_030015415.1 Cynopterus sphinx
CTGACCCCGAGGCCAGCTCCACCCAGCCCCAAGAAGAGACGGTGGGGCCAGCCAGTGGTCACTCAGGGAAACGACTCCAGGTCCGGCCAACTGTCATTCTCTTCCTAACACCCCAGGGCCTGCGTTGGAAGTGTCTGAGAATGGGAGGTGGCGGACGCTGTGCAACATCAGGGTGTGCCCAGAAGCACACAGCCTGCCAGGTGGTCGGCCGCAGAGCAGCCTGCTGGCATACGTTCTGTCCCCAGTCCCTAGTGACAGGATGGGTGACATGTCGAGTCGTGTCAGACGTGATCTAAGAGCTCACTGCTCAAGAGCCTTCATCAAGATGAACTACTGAAGATAAGAACACCTCCTCTTCAACATCAGCCAGACTTTCATCCTTTGAGTTCCTTCTATGCATCCTCCTTCTGGCGTGGGGGTGTCCTCTCTCTCTCTCTCTCTCTCTCTCTCTCTCTCTCTCTCTCTCTCTCTCTCTCTCACTGGAGGACTTTGGTTCCCTTAGAACAAAACAGATGACCCTTGAGGACATTTGGAAGTCAGCATATTCAACCCATGTTTGTGGAGCACCTAATAAACCCCAAGGACCATCCATACCGCAGAGGACACAGTGGTCAACACAGCACAGAGGCCCCTGCTCTCCTGGAGTACATATCCTACCAGGTGAGGAGAGAAAACAAGCAAATCAATAAATAATTAAGATTTTTTTTCAGATAGTGATGAGGTTGTGAAAACAATTAAGTGAGGTGATTCAACGCACGGACTTTGGGGGTTCGGGGAATGCCTTTAGGAAGACGTGACATTTGAGTTGGCACCTGAAGAGTAAGAAGGAACCAGCCGTGTGGAAACCTCAGTGCCAAACAGAGCATATCACCGACACGAAGTCTCCCAGGGGGGAAAGTGTTTCGAATGCTCCAGGAAGAAAGCGAGGGGCCGCGTGTTTGGAGCATGGGAGAGCTGAAGAGCAAGGGGCTGGTGGACCTTGTGGTTCACTCTAAAGCAGTGGGAACCCATAGGGGGATCTTCGGTGATGGCAGACAGGACATGACTTACATTTTAAAGAACCCGCTGGTTGCTAACCTCAGAGAGGATGGGAGGGTGCACAAAGACGAAGTGGGAACACGAAGACCAAGCAGAAGCTCATTCGCCAGAGAGATGTGGTGGTTTAGGCTGAGGGAAGTGGCTGGCTTTGGAAATCTGGACGAAGAACCTCGCAGAAACCTCCAGCCTGTGGCATCTCTATCACCCCACCCGCTACAAACTCCTTCAAAAACACCTTAGTGCAGAAAGTCACCAGCCTAAGACCCACACTCCCTAGAAGCTGGAAGTCCTTCTCAGCATCCTGGCGCTGTGAGACTGTCCCCTACCATCTGAGCACAAAAAAGTCCATTGTCTGGACACAATTTACCTTTCTCGTGACTTCTGCTACCCAAACCAAGCACTGCCAATAGATAAGCATCATAAAGAATGCTTTAACAATACTAAATATTTTGTTTCGACTTTAAACTCCCATAAAGTTTGTAGCAGAATAGGAACCTGCTCTTTCCTAAAATGAGTTCAGTCCAATATTCCCAGATCTGGCCCCTCAGGGGGAAATTTCTGAGTCGAGAGTGCTAGACTGTCTTCATTCCTTCCTTGCTCCATGTGATCGAAACCAGTGTTTGCTGATGGCACTTCACGTCTGTCCCTGCCCTCATGACCACTAGGCTCAGCGATGCCACTATCGTTTACAGAGGCCAAACCCCATTCTGAGCTTCACTGGTGGGGCAGTCATGGTGAAAGGTGGGACAGTAGTAGGGGAGTGGACCCATGACCATCGGCCTTGCTGAACAAACCTAAAAGCTTTTTTTCTTTCTACTTTAAGGTTTCAAGGCCCAGGGAGATAACAAAAGCCATAAAACAGAGTTGTCACACCCACGCAAGGGGGAATGGAAGCATTGAAAACGGGAAGTCTTATCTGAACTGTAGTTAAATCCCTTGAAGAATTATTGAGGAAGATGGGATTTCTTGAATTGTTGACAATTTCCCTCTCTTTTAGAGACAGTTAAAACTGGAAGGCATGAACAAGCTGAATTCTCTCATTTTAATGAAAAGGAAACGGAAGCCCAGCAAACAAACAAACAGACAAACAAACAAACAAAATTGCCCCAAGTAAAACTAGTTGGTGCCTATCTTAGCCTAGTTTACTCCTCAATGCAGAGCCTGGCACCAGGACTTGACCAGCTGTACATTTTGGGAAATGATTCGAAGGAATAGAAGTCAAATGCTGGGGAAAGCAAACTAGAGGAGGAAAGCCAGCTTCCGCCCGTAATAGCTAAGAGGTTCCCCGCGAGGTGCTGACTCCATCATACTCCTGGTTGTGGGCGCCGGAATAGCTGAACAGGTGTCGCACCCAGCCTGATACAGGGCAGGTCCAGAGATGCACAGTGACACTGAGGTGAGGGCCTCCAGCTTTTTCCCACTACCCCCGACTATCGCTGGCCCATGGGGAAGCCAGGGCCACTGGTCATGTGCCAAGGGAGAAAGGCAAGTTGAGATATGAAACTCGAAATCACAAGTATTCGTGCCCGTTCTGAAACATCGCCTTTCAGATCGGACTGCGAGAATTCCAGACGGTTGAAAGATAAGGCACACATTTAACAATAAATATGAAAATCAGAGTGGGTTGTGCTGCAGATGCGTGGGCCTCTTCATTTGCATTCACTGTTTGGGCACACCACCCTGGTTAACACTTCAGACACCAGAACACAGCAATCCTTTCTCATTCCTTTTCACTCAGAGTAGGGGCTGGCAGCCCCCGCGAGCGACAGTGGAGTCCAGCCTGGGTCCTCAAACATTCTTAGCTCACAGGCCCCTTCATTAGCCTAAAGGACTCCCTCTCACCTGTTACCGCAGAACAATCCAAACTGAATAAATGATGCTAATAAGACTTTCTGAGAAGTCACACGCCCTTCCCCAAAGGGCCACATTAGCATAATGACGTCATGAAGTTCTTAAGCATTTTCAGAATTTGTCACCTGCAATGAATGGATGTATGATCGGAATATCTAAACTTTTTAGTAATGGCTCGTCTTTGTAGTTACAGTTGATGGAAACTTCATTTTTGCCAGCCAGAGGACACAGCTGACCTCATTCACCATTCTCATTTTTACTTGTCCCAAGACTTAAAATAACAACGAATGACTCAAGCCATTCCATTGGACTAAATTTGGCCAGATTTGACCATAAAAAAGTTTTTTCTGTTACCGAACCAAACCCTTTGAACTGGTTCACACAGAAAAAACCCTCTGACTCTCCTTGGGCCACACAGAAAAAATCTAGTCCTTCCCCATGAAGCCACTTTCACGTCTAAAGACAACTGCCATGTTTCCAGTCAGACTTACCTTCGGGCCCAACCTACCATGGTGCCCATCTCTCCTCGAAAACCAATTCTAGGATTATTCCAAAGAAACAGAAGGTTAATGGAGGTGATCTTAAATATATTATATCATAAATATGAGTTCTGAGAAGAACTTTCTACATCCTTATTCTACCTCTCTACTCCAAAGCAAGTAGAGACTTGGGATAGCATTATGATGACATTGTATAATAAGGGGTTCGAGCAGCTGCTTTATGGTTCACAGTCCTTCACAGTATAATTTTGAATAATGTAAGTTATTCCTAAAATATTTTTAAAGCATCAGATTAGCATCTGTGACAGTACACAGTGACCTGGACAGTTGTTGCAGCACAGAATCCTGAGTGCAGAAAAAAAAGAAGGAAAAAAAGAAAAGAAGAAGAAGGCTAGTTGCCACAACCACGCAAGGGGTCTGTATCAAACTCTTCTCTTTCTTCTGGGAGATGTCAAATATATTTACTTATTTATTGGCCTCAGCCTTGCCCTATTATAAGAAAAAAGTTGTAGCAACTTACATAAAAATATGCATAATTTTTAATAATGCTAGTGATAAGTGGGGATAAAAGAAAAAATCAGAAGCAGCCAGAGGGTGGGTCAGTGCACACAGTGGGAGTCAGCAGGCCTTTTGCAACTGACAGCCTTTATGCAAATTGCCCAAATTTGGATCCAGACATCTTGAGGTCAGAGGAAAAGGAATCACAACCACTCAGGAATGTCACAGGCATTCCTAAGGAAAAAAAAAAAAAAATCAAGCCGAGGAACGAGGAAGAGCCAACGAATGAAAAAGAAAAACTACATATTGCTTAGGGATACATATGTGTGTGCAAAGACATAAAGACATAGGTGGAAACAATAATTACCAAAGTAAAGAGGATATTAACCTCTAGAGCACAGAGAGAGGCAATCAGGGAGGTTCTCATAGAGACTTCAACTATGCCAATAATATTTTATCTCTTCTGTTGGATCGTGGATATGTGAAAGCTTGTTGTGCTATTATGGTACTTTTCTACGAGTCTGAAATGTTTCACAGTACGTGCTTTATTATGGCTATTGTGGAGGCAAGAATGCAGATAATAAGATCACTAAGGAGGTTATAAAAGACGTTAGGGGAGAAATGAAGGTAAATTGGACTAAAATGAAGATCGTGTAGCTACAAAAGAAGTGGACAGATTTGAGATATGGGCTTGAGGCTAAGGACCTGACAGTGAATTGCATGTGGGGTGTGAGAGAAAGAGAAGAATGAAAAGTAACCAAGTTTCTGGCATGATAAATTACGTGGAGGATGGTGACATGCTGCACTGTGGAGATGACTTAGAGGGGACAATTGGGGTTAGGGATGAGGAAGGGGGAGGTAACCAGTAGTTCTTTTAGGACATGTGAAGTTTGAGATGCCTGATAGACAAGCAAGTGGAGGTGTTGAGCAGATGGTTGAATGTATAAGTCTAAAACTCAGAGGAAGATCTGGTCGGCTGATTAATTAAAATTTGAGAGTCATCAACACATACATCTTATTTACATACATGAGACGGGAGGAGGCCATCGATAGAGTCTGGATAGAGAAGAGGGCCAAAGAAAGAGCCTTGGCTTTCCAACAGTCAGAGATCTGGAACAGAAGTAACAGCCGACGAAGGAGACTGAGAAAGTGTGGGCTGTGGAACAGGAGGAAAACAAGAAGAGCATGTTATCTCAGAAGCCGATGAGGTAGTATTTCAAAGAAGAGAGGAGTGGTGGATTTGGATCGAATTCCATGGAAAGGTCAGATAAAGACAGAAAATTGACCTTCAGCTTTGGCAAGATGCAGGTCAAAGGCAACCTCAGGCAAAGCCCTGTCTGCGGATTGATGAGAAGGAAGGACGGCTGGAGAGACTGAGGTGAAATGGGAGGCGAGAAGTTCTGGAGATTCGTTTATGACACAGTATTTCAGTGGCTTTTATTATGACTGGGAACGAAGAAATGGGAAAGCTGAAAGAGGATGGCAGCTAGGTCAAGAGGGTTTTATTTAAGGTGGGAGATATCAAGGTAACTACAGAGGTCTGAGAGGATCTAGTTGAAAGGAAGAAAGTGTCAATGCGGGAGAGAAAGGGGGTAATTGCGGTAGGGAAATCCTTGAGTTGAGAAGAGATTGGATATGGGGTAAAATGCAGAGCTCAGACAGGACATAAGGTTCCATTATGACAGTGGGGTACAAATGCAGGCAAAATGGCAGACCAGAAGGTTATCCACATTTAATCAAATTATTTTTCTCTGTGAAGTTGGAATTGAGGCCCTAGCTGAGATGAAGAAGTGAGGGGCTGTTGGAGGTTTGAAGAAAGAAAGGAAGAAGTAAAATAGCTGTTTGTAAGGGAAGAAAAGTCCCTGTTTGGGGGAAGAGTAATAGGAGCATCTGGAAGATCAGGGGACCCTATCAGATCTAAGGTCATAAATTTAAAGTGATTTAATATAATTGTCTCCAGGAATACTCAACTTCTCAGGTACAAACTTAGAGTAACCAGAAAACTGGACCTCATCAGGTTGTTTTGCAGGAGTAATTACGGAGGGAGAGCAGAGCGTGGGGTGTTTATAAGGAAATGGTTGTACTGTGCTGTCTGTGTAAAGCGGATAAAGAGGGAAATAGGCAGTGAAGGATGGTGGTGAAAGATAAAATCAGAGAGCTGGAAGTTTCAGTACAGTTGATCTGTTCTGCCGTGAGAGAACCAGGGTAATGACAGGAAGGCAGTGATGATCAGATAGTTGGACATTTAAAACGAAGACTAAATTAGATCATAATTCATTTATTTTGGATGATAAAGTCGAGACTAAAATGTGAGTGGGTGGCTGGAAAGAGAACGATGACAAAGAAATCAGCAAAATCCCTGCTCTCTAAAAGGGCATTAATTACTCATTAAAAGCATAATAATTAAAATTAAAGATAAAATGCCAAATGATTTCAACATGGGAGATTATTGCAGTGGGGTGGGAGGGAGATGAGGGAAATAAAGCTATGCCAAGGTCATGTTCTTATCTGAAGAGAGGACAGAAACACTTTTCGATTTTAAATATGGATAAGAAAATATGTTTAAATGTACTTACTTAGAAATTAAAGGTAACTACTAGAAGAGAAATAGTATACAAATTCTCAAATCATTAAGAAGGAAAAGGTTCAAAGAAAATGTAATCAATTAAAAAAGTAGAGTGGGGGAAAAGGGAATACCAAATATGATAAATATAACATAATGCAATATATATCACATCTTATTGAATAGTACACTTTAAACCCACATAATTTTATTAACTAATGTCACCCCAATAAATTTAATTAAAAAAAGAAAATTCATTTAATTTTGAAGAATGTTTTTGCTGTATATAGTCTATATTAATCCAACAATTAAAAGATGCAGAGATTAAACTGTCGGTTGCCAAAGGGGAAGGGGTTGAGGAATGTGAAAACGGTGAAAGGGACTAAGAGGTTCAAATTCCAGTTATAAAATAAATAAGCCTCGGCGATACAGTGTATAGAATGGAGAATATAGTCAATCACATTGTCATAACTTTGTATGGTGACTGTTGGTTACAAGACTTACCATGATGATCACATCGGAAGGCATACCAATGCCAAATTACTATGTCGTACGCCTGAAACTAATGTAATAGTATAGGCCAACTATGTTTTAAATTTTTTTTAAGAAAATAAACTAAAATAAGACAGCAGGAATAAGTTTGTATTCACATAAGTAATTGCAATCAATGCAAATGGTGAAGATGGGGAGACAGGACTCCTGAACTAGCTGAGGGACGAGCTTAGAAAATCCTTTACCAAAAAGAAACAATCAAACTGGACAAAACTGTAATAACCATTTAAAGACTCTGGAGAATGATCAAAGCATCCGACAAATTGGAAGTGCTTATAAGAACAATAGGGGAGTCCATGGCGTTTCAGTTTGAGGCAGCTCTCATTTCCCCAGCCCCTGCTCTGCGACACAGAGATTCCATCCCTGTGGGGCAGGCAGGCCGGGAGACTGGCAGGCCTCCTGCTGAAAGAGGTTTGCATTATTTGGAGCAGAGGACAAAAAAGTCCATGCCCAGGATGCTGTTAACAATAAAAGGAAATATAAGGGAATATTGCGAACATTTTTATGCCAGCAAATTAGACAACTTGGACTCTGTGGAAAAGTTCCTAGAAAGATAAATGCAGAAATACGTTTGACAAAATCCAGCACCCATGAATGATAAAACTCTCAGGAAACTGGAAATAGAGGGGAAAATTCCTCAGCTTGATGAAGAGCATCTATGAAAAACCTGCAGTCAATACCACACTTAATGATGAAAGACAATTCTTTCTTTTTTCTAAATGGACAAAACTGGAAGGACATGGAGAATTTCAATGTTGTAATAATAAATCCAATGAGGGTGTATTCTTTTTAAACTCACAGGGAATTTCCAAAAAGTGTACCATATATTAAGCCACACACACGCGCACACACACAACGTACACACACAAATAAAATCTCAAAAAACAGAAATTTCCCTAAAGCAGGCATCACGCAGACTGCGTCTCTGACCACAATGCCGTAAAATCAGAAATCAGCATCAGAAGGATAGTCAAGAAGAATGTACTTGCTTAGGAATATTAAAATAGGTTTAAATATAATATTTGGATAAAAGAAAAGATTAAAGTGGACATTATGACTATTTAAAAGTGAATAGAAATGAGAATGCCATACATCAAAAGCCATTCTCAATGGAAAAGTTATAACTCTAAACGCATACATTAGAAAACTAAAACTCTTGAAAATAAATGAACTAACACGCTGCTCAGAAAATTATATAAAAGCTCTACAGAATAGTTCTGAAGAAGTGGGAAAATTTAATAATGATGAAAGCAGACATTAAAAGGCTAGATAACAAAATAAATAATAATAAATCTCAAAGTCGTTTTTTGAAAAGACCAACAGATAGACATCTGGCAAATCTGATCAAGAAAAGATGTAGAAGACAAACACCATTAATGACAAAAAAGGAATGTGAATCCAATAAAGAGATTTTTATAAATTAAAACAGACTATTATATAAAACATAATTACCAGCAAATGTAAAAATTTGACTAAGTGGATGATTTCCTGGGGAAGAAAATAATTTTTAAAAAATTGATTAAAGAAGAGGCATGGAACAATGTCAATGTGTCCTATTTGTTCAAGGGGGAGAAAAAAGAGGTAACTAGCTGAGATGGTTTAAAAGCAAGTTATGCTAAACCTTGCAAATGCATATGCCCACCGCTCTAGCAATTCCACTTCTCGAATCTTCCCTAAAGAAGCACTCGGATATGCTTCAACAGTTGTGCACAAAAGTGCTTCTTGCTTGGAGTTTTATAACAGCCCAAGAAGTGGAAGCAATCTACATTTCCCATCAATAATGCAGCAGTTAATAGAGCATGGATATCCCTATAACAAAATACTGTGCAGCCTTTCAAAAAATGAATTTGACCTCCATCGACTCACATCAAAAGACCTCCCGAACAGACTCGTCCGTGAGAAAATCAAATTGAAAAACATTGTGTTCTGTAGGATCCCATAACGTAGCAGTGGAAAAGGAGGTCTGCGAATGCGTGTTCATTTTTATTTTTTTATTTTTATGAATGTCAATAGACAGAGTGGGGCTGGGAGGGTGCCAACAGTGACAGCCTTTGCAAGGGTGAGCGAAGGCGCCATGGCCTGAAGAGGGAATGTTGCTGTCGCATGACTCTTTTAAAAGGAGCATATATTCTTCGTGGCATAAAAACAATACCCAGAAAAATGAAGTGAAGCATTCAAGTGGAGGACAGAGATTTCTCACAAGACAACGTTTAAGACCCCTTCCACCTCTAAAAGGCCATGACTCACCCTTGTCATGGAACCTTCCGGACCAGATGGTTACAGAGCAAACAGCTGTTTCCATCTAATGTTCTGTCCCCTGGCTGGGCCAGAGCAAATGACTACGTTTCATATTCTTCCCTTCAGAGCTAGAAGGCACTGGCAGCTCTGAGTAGGTCCTCTTCAGAAACCCTTTGCTTCGCTCTGTCATTGTCCCCACGTGGCCTCTAAACTCCACAAGTGAAGCCCTCCTGTGGTAAGACTCAGCAGTTGTCTTGTAAAATGTTAAGTCCCTTTCTGCCTGAAAAACATAACCTGGTTTGTTGTCTTGGCTAGAATGGACCAAAGAAGCTGCCTTATCAGCCCCAAAAGGAACAGGGTTGGGGTCTGGGGCTTTGCAGGAACATCAACAGCTGCCTGTTGGCTCAACTCAACTCTGAATTCAGCAGTCGCACCTGTCCCCTCCTCTGTTCCTTCTTCGGTCCCTGAGCTGGGTGACCTCTGAGCCGGAGACCTGGCTCCATTCCTGTTGTTTTGTGCTTTTATCCACCACTTCGACCTCCTTGTCTGCCGAGCTGTGACATGACGATCAGGGGCAGATAGACGACCGGCCCAGTCTTGCTGCAAAGCAAGCAAGCTACCCCCACACCTAGTGGTTTAAAACAACAGCCACTTACTCAGCTCACGACGGTGAGGGTCGTTCGTTTAGGCTGGGCTGGACTGCATGGTTATTCTGGTCGTGGCTGGACTCTCTCATGATCCTGCAGACAGTTCAAATCGTTCAAGTGGTTCTGCTTGGCAGGATGAGCTCACGGCCAGTTAGGTAACAGAGGTGACTGGGATATGCCTGCCTTTCATTCTGGGCATATTCGTGTGGTGGTTGCTACCAGAGGGATCTTAGGCACAAAATTCTCAAGTGAAAAGAAAGGAGGAACCTCCCTCTGCAAAGTTACCTTCCTGCTAATTACCTCGAGATAAGCTTAAGGTTCTCGGAGGTGGTCCCACGTATCGTGGATCCAAGTATTTTAGTTCCTCAGAGTCATCCAGTCCAACTCCCTTTTTTGCCTTTTCCTCCAATGAAGGGGAAGACTCTGTCCAGAGTGACAGAGGCTTCCTGAGGGTCCCTGAAGACATTCTTAGCTAGATACCCTACTGCACAGACTGGATTTGTGTGCTAACCTCTGCACCTAGACCCCAACAACCCTCTGGGATTCTGTCCCTTTGGGAAGCCAGGAAAGCATGGAAGAATCAGAAAATAACTTGCGTTCCATTCCAGGTACTGGCGTCGCAGCAGGCACAGCTGGTGTGAGAGAGCTGCATTCGGTTATCCACATGCTCTGTGATCAGGATTCTCCTTCCTCGGGAACTTATAGCATCAGGGATTCTTTGAAGGAAATGGGGGGTGGGGGGGAGGAACCAAAACCCTGAGCTTTCAAGTACAAAGGCTGCCTATAAATACTAGGTATTAACATTCAGGCCTACCTGCATGGCTGGTGGCCTCAGCTTCTCAGCTAAATCCTGAGACCTGTAGGTTTTGAATTTGGGGGTTGGGACATGTGAGTGGAGAGGTACCAATACGCTCATCCGGCATATCAGCTCAGCCCTTTCTTCTCCCCTGACACCATCCACCTGACTTTCCACCACGCCTGAGCCCCTCCTCAGAAAGGAAGCAACGGAAAAGGGGCACCAAGAAGGCCAATTGCTGGTTTAAAGCCTAAGGTGTTACTTATCATTGGGTTTTGGAATTACATAATTTGCCTCTGATTCTAAGAGCTGATCATCATTCAATGATGGGTAGGGAGCAAAAAAAAAAAAAAGCCATTTTTTAAAATTACATTCTATCCACTAGAATCCCTACGCCAGCAATGGTGTTACAAAAATAAAAAAAGGGAAAATTCATATCCTCTGGATGCTCATGTCTAGAATCTGTGATACACCGAAGGAACTTCTATAATGATAATGAAGTACGCACAAAATGGGAGAGAAAGAGGCGTAGGACCAGTCATTAAGCAGGAGAGAGCAAACAGGGGTAAAGATTGAGGGGCGAGAATCACCAAAATGAAAAGGCAACCTATGGAAAGGGAAAATGTATTTGTAAACCATATATCTGGTGAGAGGTTAATATTTAGAAGAAACTCATACAACTTAATAAAAAAAAAAAAAAAAAAACCCTGAAGATAACCTGATTAGAAAATGGGCAAAGAACCTGAATAGACATTTTCTTTCAAAGACAAAGGGTGAACAGAAATATGAAAAAGTGCTCAACATCACTAGTCATTACAGAAACACAAGTCCAACCACAACCTGTTAGGACGACTAACAAGTATGTTCAAAGACAAGAGAAGAGTCGGTGAAGACGTAGAGAAAGAGAACCCTGTACGCTGTTGGTGAGAATGTAAACTGTTATGATCCTAACGGAAAACAGTATGAGGTTCCTCAAAAAATTAGTAACAGAACTTCCATATGACCCAGCAGTTCCACTTCTGAGTACGCATCCAAAGGAACTGAAATCAGGATCTCCAAGAGGGATCCGCACACCTACGTTCACTGCGGTATCTTTCACCATAGCCAAGACATGGAAACAACCAAAATATCTATTGAAGGATGAATGGATAAGGAAAATGGGGTGTGCACATACAGTGGAATATTATGCGGCCTTAAAAAATAAGGAAATCCCGTCACTTGTAACAACATGGATGGCCTGGGGGACACTGTGCGAAGTGAAATAAGCCAGACACAGGACATCAAATACCGTACAATCTCACTCATACATGGAATACAAAATAGTCAAACTCATAGAACCAGAGAGTAGAACAGTGATTACCGGGGCCTGCCTGTGGACAGCGTGGGGTGTGGAGATGGGGCCATGTGAGTGGAGAGGTACAAAGCTTCAGTTGTGCAAGATGAATAGGTCTGGAGATCTAACATAAAGCATGGTGACTGGAGGTCCCAAGGCTGTCTGTCATACTTGAAATGTGCTAAGAGAATGGATTCCAAGCATTCTCATCACACACACACACACACACACACACACACACACACACAATAGTAACTGTGAGGTCATGAATATGTTCATTAGCTTGACCCTGATGGTTATGTCACAAGGTATACATCAAATCATCAAGCTATACACTCTAAATATACATAGTTTTAAAAAAATAGTTTAAAGAAAGGTTCAGAGGTGAGGGAGAACCTGCCAGAGCCTCAGGGGCACCTGGTTCGGCATTTCTAGGCCAATCTCCGTGAAGATCAGAGGGAAGAAAAGCAGACATGAGAGAAGCCCGGCATCACCTATAAAGGTGATTTGGTGGCTGGATTCGATGTAAAGAGAAGAGAAAGGAAGGAGTCAAAATGTTGAGGACGTTTTTACTTGGGCGGGAGGGCAGATACGAGTGTCACTGGAGGAGATAAGGGACGCCAGATGGGAAGCAGGTGCTAGGAAGGGCGTGGATGGAGCCAGTAAATGGTCGGGCCCATCGGCACAGGGAGTTTGGCATCTGGGGAAGAACGATCAAGGGGAAACAGAGGCCTTGGCTATGTGGTTCTGGGGCAGAAGGGAGACCAGGGCCACCAAAAGGGGTTTTCAGTTGAGCCAGAGCAGGGAATGTTGGCAAGAGAACATAAAACAAGAAAGAAGAGAGTCGAGAACTGGGCCCACAGAACACGCACTTAGCAGCCGGAGGAAATGCGAGCTGGAGAGTCACAGGGAGGGAGTGGCCATCAGTGTCATCTGCCTATGAGAAACTGGGACGATAAGGCCTGAAAGCGGTCCCTGTTGGTAGCCCCACGAGGTCACCAGTGATGTCAGCGGGAGCTTTTCCAGTCGGGTAGGGTTCGATTCCAGAAACACAGGGGTAAGGGAGAGGTCAGAAGGTAGAGACAGCTGGGAGAGATGGCACTTTAGAAATGTGGTGTGAACGCAATGAAAGAACTTAATGGCATTAGGGAGAGGGGGATGCGACATCTAGGAAGGACTTCGCTTTAAATAAAGGGGACGTCATTTAAATTTAAATATAAGAAACATTGCGAATAGTAATACTTCCCTCCTAGGACTCTTATAAGGATTCAACTAGAGCACGTGTTGAAGGTGTTTGGCAAAGTAACTGGAACATAGTGAGTATCCGACAAGTAGTTTCTGTAATGATATTATCAATAATGACAATAATAAAACTTGAATGCAAACTACCACGAGAAGGCAGGTTGAAGACACAACACAGACGTGGAACGATTGATGGCCTAAGGAGGCAGGAAGAAAAGAAACCCAGAATGTAGGTAAGTGCACTAATTTGTGTAGAAAAAGGGATTCGTTCACTCGACAACATGCATCAAGCACCTGCTATGTGTCAGGCGCTCCACCAAGTATTGGGAATACAAAAGAGAACAAGAAAAACACTATTTCTGCCCTCAGGGAGCTCACAGCCTGGAAGAGGGGACCGATAGTGACTCAATCACCACAGTGTGAACAATGGAGATAAAATCAGGGCTGGCTGCAAGCCCACAGGGGGAGCCCTAACCTAGTCTTCGCCAGTGGGGACGGGAGGATCCAAGGAAGACTTCCTGGAAGAAGCGACGTCTACTCTTAGACCTGATTTCCCTAGACTGGACTCAGGAGAAAGTACGTAAATGAGGGGGAAGAGGGAGACTAGGGACAGCGGGGTTTGCAGCAAATGGGGCAGGGAGTGGAGGAATTTGTGCTAGGGACCTCTTTCCTTCTGTGTTTGGAACAGCTGCAACGGAAAGGCAGATGGAACTGGGGTGTAATAGAGATGCTGACTGGTATTGAGGGCACAGGTGGGAGAGCTGTGTGATTGCCCCTAGCAGCACTCATAGGCACGACCAAACTCTAGCCAGGCTCCTCTAAGCCCTCATCTCAGTTCGGCCTTGACCCTTGGCCTCCACCCTCTCTGGGTCTGCCTAGGCCAGTTTTAGCAAGAAACCTGCTAAGAAGCCGAGCCTGCTAGAAAGAATCTCCATGCTCTTGATATCTGATCATCGTCAATATCTGATCAAGGTCCTCATCCTGCACCATCTACCCCCCTCTCCCTCCTTGGTGGTACCTGATCACCCCAGCCTGCCTTCAGCAAGAATCCTGCTAGTGTGTTTGGCAAGAAAGCTCCCTGCCCTGGATCTCTTCTCCAGTAATTTTCCATCCACTGACCCTCCCAACCTGCTCCTCAGCTGTAAACCCCTACCTGTACTCACTCTATTCAGAATTGAGCCCAGTGCTACACCGAGGCCACTGTTTTCCTATTGCAGTAGTTCCTGAATAAAATCTGTTTTTACCACTTCAACCGCAGTCTGGCTCTGTTTCTCTTTAACCGACTCAGACAGGCCCGAAGAGGGTGGACAAGGCTTGCAGAGCGGTGCGGCAGGCTGGGGCAGGGTTGCCGAGGAGGCTGGCTAACGAAAGGATGACATGACCCCCTCTGAGATAAAGGGACACGAGAGAGGACACGTGAAAAGGAAAGCATGTGGAGGCAGAGAACAAACGTGGTAGAAATCGGGGATGAGGAGGCCTGGATGGATGAGGGGCCGAGCTCAGAAAGAGAGGTAAGGAGTGTCCAGCGAGTCCAGGACGACCAAATCCACCTGCATGGAAGAGTAGAGGGAATGGGCATGAGAACCAAACGAGTCAAAGAGTTGTGGGTGGCAGAACGTTCTCCGGGGAGGTCTAGGGTGATGGCAGGAAGAGAGAGGAAGCGAGCCTGTCCCCACTGCCCTGCGGCATGTGCAGGTGGGACCAGGTTGGGGCAGGAGAGCTACGGGCCTATTAGCTTAGGCACGATTTGCTCAGCAACAGGGCTGCCCATTCTAAATGTGCAACCTTTCTCTCCCATAGCTCCAGTAATTACTTATGAGACCTTATGCCCTGGCTTTTTTTATTAAAAAAAAAAAAAAAAATACAGTCTGTGCATCTGAAAAGTGACCTATTTTCTCCCATCTGCAAATTACATTCTGATGTTCACCCTGGGGCTGTTCTTTTGTTGCCAAGTGGGCAAAGCCCAGCGAGTACAAATTCACCACTTGATTAAGGCACCATGATTTGCTTTTAAATATTATGATTCGGTGACTTCAAACCCTTTAGACCTAGAGCTTTTCATGCAATCTCATTAACTAGACAGGTAAAAGGCAATTACAAAACGGTGCGTGAAAGGATGCAGTAGGAGGGCGTGGGACAACACTGGAGAGGCCCCCAAATGGTTTTGGGGGGGTGGGGTGGGCGGGGCGTCAGGAAAGTCCTTTGGTACCTAAAGGTAATGTCTCCTTCACTTCCCTCACCTCATCTCCCTCACCACCTGGACCAGACATGAGACATGCGCACATGCGACATTAACCCCGTAAAAGGCAAGAGAAGCAGAGCTGGATGGGAAAGCCGTTTTCGTTTCTGCTCCTTGGAGCAGTAGCGGAGATGGGAAAGCATACAGGCCTTAAGCTGCATTCATCAAGGAAACTATTGATCAAAGGCTTGAAAAGCACACCCCAAGCTTCCAATCAGCATCAGATTGGGAGGCGGGCAGTGGCCGCACGAAAGGCGAAGGGGCTGCGAGAGCTCTATTCTGGCAGAAGCCTCTCCTCCTACCTCAAAAATGGATCCCCAGGTAGCACCTCGCTTCCACTTGGGCTCCTCTGTCTCCTGGCTCCATGTTTCCAAGGCAACGAAGTCCCCGATAAGTCAAGCGCTGGCTGGTGAGTTGTACTTTCCGGAAATAAACCGACCCACAGAAGAGAAAAATGACTGCAGGCCCAAGCAGACAGTTGCCTGGATCCCCAACGGCCATTGATGGATGAGCCCCATTTTACCTGTAAGGATGCTGACTGAAGACTAGCCAGAGAAAGGAGGCGATCCCCCTGAGAGAGCGCAGAGGCCTACGGGAGAGACGTTTGGGACTGAGAACCTGAGATGAGGCTTCAGATACAGGTAACTTATTAAGGACATGGCCACAGGTGAGGCTGGTACAGGAGGGAGGGAAACACGGTCGGGGGAGAAAATCAAGCAAGACTGGGATTTCAGGTGAAGTCCCTCCCAGGGAAGTTCTGCAGTGTGTGTACGTGACCCTCGGGCATGGGGAGGGGAGGGGGACACCTCTCTTATTTCTTGACAGCCCTCACTGGTCATTAGCCATCCTTGGGGATGCAGACTTCCTGGCAGTACCAACCTTTCAGGAACAAATGAGCCCCAGGAGCTGGGGGGCCGTCTTTTGGAGAAGAGCCGAAGTCAGTAGCTGAGGGAAGCAAAAACTCACCGAAGCCAGGGAAAGACACACGGATGAGGTGGAAGGGACCTGCGTGCATCTGGGCAGAGGACAGTGTTCGCTCTGGTTACTAACACCTGTGCAGGTGAAGGGATGATCAACAGACACACCCTGGACTTGGAGGCCCATTTCCTTTGTGGAATCTCAGAGTCTGCAGACTTCTCAGGGGCTACCCCAGCTGGGAGGAGGGTCAAGCATGCCAGGATCGCTAAGAATAAGGTCAGTCTTTCTTCCTTCCTTTTACACGCTGCCCTGCCACCTACAAGGTCGTTTAAGGAAGGTCTCCCCCTGCTTTGTAGAAGTTTGCGAACCGTTCCACAATAGCTCTTCATCTCCCGCATGTGTAGCAAGGGCAGAGTGAATCCAGGTGATAACTAAGTGCGGGGCCCTTGGGAGAAGTCTTCCTCCCTACACTAGGATGGCAACCGTCTCACCAAGCAGTCCCTGCACGTTTCAGTGTGTAACAATGAGATGTGCCCAGCCATGAAGAAGGGACAGAGCCAGAAAGAAGAAAGCTTTGGCCGCTGGTAAATAAAAACCTCGGAAATAATAAAAAATAAAAAATAAAATGCAACCCCCGAATGCATAGAAGAGGATCTGAGGGAGATCTGTGATCTCAGGGAAGACGTGCTCTCCATCTGGTTTACCGGGCTGCTGGAAAATTGCCTTAATTTCATTCCAGGAGGAGAGAAACACAAGAAGCTGAAAGAGTCGCTGGAGGAGAGGAGCCCCGGGGTTCCTCATTTTGCAATTGTTCAACGAATACTGCGCCAGGCAGCCCACCTGGTCACCTGCCCTCGTGGGAGGAGGTGGGGGTAAGGAAGGCTATAATTAGCAGAAGCCACACGGGACCCCGGGGGAAATAAAACGGGGGACCCAAAAGAAGAAACTGTTGAATGCAGGCCGCCAAAACGCCAAAGCGTCCGCAACCACCACCGAAACGCCACCAGCCAACCAAGCGACCACCTGCCTGAGGGGGAAAGACTCCAGCAGCTTTCAGGTGACTCCGCTGGTTACGGACGAGCTGTGCAGAGCTACTCTAAGGCAGAAGCATCCCCTGGCTGGCCAGGTTCCCTTGGATGCGTGGCCAAAGGTGTAAAATGGAGAGAGGTTTCCCATACAAACCCCAATTTCTGTGTTGTTTTCTGAAAATTGAATTTGACCACACTGGGCCCAAGATCCTGAGAGGTGATGGTGGACGGTAGCTGTGCCGGGCCCTTTCGACGAAAACACTCACGTTTCTCTGCAGTGAGGTGTCCTCGCAGCATGAAGATCAGGATGCTCTTCCCTGTATAGACATCACGAGGACGGACCATGGGGTAAAAGGAAGGTTATTGCTGCTGGCGATGGTCCTGCTCCTTTGCTTGACCCCCCACCCCCGTAATTATTTTGATTTGTCTTCCTGAAATAAAAGGATCCTACAAAGTAACTAAAATACCATCTTTTCATACCAGGCCCCATTGTTGCACACCCAATTCAACCAAACGCAAGCCCCATGTAATTATGGTACGCGTGGACGTGCCGAACCCTCAGTCGGCCCAGTGACTGGGCTTGAAGAATGTTCGTTTCAATGTTCGTCCCATTTGCTGAGCGTGGCCCTACGTCCTTCGCTCACGTCACCCCCTTTAATCTTCACCATGGCCCAGTGAGGCAGGGCACATCACCAACTGCAGGTTATGGATGAAGAAACGGAGGTTCGAGTTATTGAGACTTTGCTAGATTTTGGAATCAAAATACTCAACGCAAACTGAGATGGGACAAAAAGGGGCTGAGGGTCCTGTGTTCATCCCACTATGTCACACTCCAGGACAGGGCAGGGACAACATCTAAGGGTTGGAACAGGAACAGGGGCTGAGCAGGAGAGCTGGTGTCAAAAGAATGGGGCTCGGTGGTGTGACCGCGTTTCCCCTACCCAACCTGAAGCGGGTCCAGTTCCTGGGGAGTCTACATGTAAGAGCAGGACACTTGGGAAATGAGGATCGGTACTGGGAAACTGGCGTTATGATTGTCGGGGGGCCAAGAGCCGAGCCCAGTGGTCAGATGATGTTTATGGAGTCGGCTCCGCTAGGCCCCAGGCATCCTGAGCACTCCCCATGTGTTAACTCACTTCATCTCGGCGGCTCTGGGAGGTAGGCCCCACTATTACTATCCTCGTTACACAGGTGGGGACACTGAGTTGCAAAGAGAGGGGAAGGAACTGGTCCAGCGGCATCATCGTTCGTGACTGGCAGACAAGGTTGAAGCTCGTCAGTGGTTCCCCGAGTCTGTAATCACAACCCCTATACCTGTCACCCCAGACGGCCAAAGGTCAGCCAGGCACACACTGGCTGAAGTTTTCGGTGAGGAGATCTGAGGATGCAGCAGCCGTTGTCAGGGGCCAAAGCCTGGACAGACACAGGGAGGCTGACCCCACAGGCAAAACGGCAGCGTCGGACCCAGGTCTCGCAGTGGTGTGGGTCGTACGGGCTCCCTCATCCTTCGGGGGGAAGGATCGCTGCCTAGGAGCCCTGGGGCAGGCAACTTGCCTGGATCTGAGAAGTAAGAACAGGCGTCCTTAGAGCCTGAAATTGCTCTTCTCCATATTTCCCCCCAGAGAAGCCCTCGTCAGTTGTTGCTGTGGGTGGAGCCCCGTTCAAGGACGATGATTGCCATGTTGTTCATGATGGCAACAAGGGGACCAGCCTAAGTGTCCATCAGGCGGGGAACAGCTAAGTCAGTTGTACCTGACACGTCCCGGGGAACACTCTGCAACACAAAGTGTCCGTACACCACGCCAAGAGACCGTGAGAGCAAGGGGCAGCTGCAAAGCTGTGTCGCCGGGATCTCCCTGCAGGAGACGACGTGCCGTCTGACGACGGGGAGCACGAGCTGACGGCCTCCAGCTGCAGAGCTCAGGGGGCTCGCTGCAGCGTTGGAGTCGAGGCCATGCTTTTCCTGGACATCCCCCAGCCCAGGACCACGCACAGTGAGTTCGAGGCCTAGACGCTCCTGCACAGCGAGGGGCCCCTCTAAGCGCCAGTCTCAATTCTGAGCTCCCCAGTGCGCTGGCCCAGACTCTGCCAGATTCACACTGTGCTCTGTGCTCTCCCTGCCCACGCCTGTTCCCTCCCCCTTTGACCTTTCACAGACATCGCCCCTCCCCAGTGATGCTCTCATACTTCTATCTGCTCTCAGTGTCTGCTTCCCAGGGGACCCCGAGGCTGACACACTCACCGATGAATAAAAAAGGCAAGTTGCAGGACAATGCATGCACCAAGATAACATCTATGTGAATAAATTTATGTAAATAAATGTAAATAAACAAGTGCACACCTACTACATGAATACTTTTTAAGTGACGAAAAAAGTCAAAGAAAGAAGGAAGCCCACAAACATACACAGAAAAACATATTTTTATGTATTCATGTATATGGATAAGACAGATGTGCATTAAACAGTTTGGGGAAATCTTACTCAAATGGTAACTACAGGTATTTCTGTGGATGAGGAGAAGTTTAGAAATAATGCATGAACAGGATAGGGGTCATGTGGATTGCTTTAATTTTCTTTTCACGAGGACAATGACAGTCAAGTACCATTCGTGTAATTAAAAAATGTAAAGACAGGTACCAGCCGTTAGGCATCCTCCTACCTAGGGCTAAGACTGAGTTTCCTCAGGCAGGATCCCAGCCTCTCAGCTGGAGTTCAAGGCCCTTAGAACGGGGACCGAGACTCCCCAGTGATGTTCTATCCTGCAGGAGCCTGCCAACCTGTGGCCGACTCCCGTTCCGTGACTCTGTTGGAATGGCTGATGGGCACAGTGATGCGTGGGGAAGGTGTCCAGAAAGATCTATGGAGTGTTTTAAATTGCATGAGACTCCTGGCCACCCCAGCTACACTGTGCAGAGACTCGGTCACTCCCCAGGACAGCTTCTCTGAGAGCTGCCCCTGCAAATCATCCCCCCGTGGGCCACGGAGTGTATCAGAGAATGATTCTGGGCGATGCTAAATCTAATCGGCCGCACAGACCGTTCGTGTAGAAAGAATTTGTCACTTAGCTACCAGAACTACCTCTTTCCCCTCTAAGCTGTCAAGGACTTCTTTCTGCTTCTTGCTCCCCTTCCCGACCCTCCCCACCCCTTTTCCTCCTTCCCGCGGGGCCCATAAACAAAGGGAAGGTCCCAGGCGCTGCGACTGCCCGCTTAGCACAGTCTGGAAGCTTCCTCCTTGGCCTGCTGGCCCGTGTTCTCTCCCCAGCCTCATCACGTTGACATTGACAGGCTGGTGATGGGTCAGAGGTTTGCCATCTGGACGTGGCTGTTCACAGCACGCCCAGAGGAAGAACGTAAGCTGCCCGGGTTGAGGCTGTTCCCGCTTAGGAAATCACTATTATTTTTATTTTTAGATGCCAATAAAAATGACATCTGGGACCAGGGCAGATGAATGTTCTATTTATTTATAAAGAGCCAGAAGTCTGAGTTATGGCGACGGTTACCCAGCCAGGTGTAGGAGGGGGCGAGGGGGGACTGACTTCTGGGAGGGTGTGTCTCTCTCTGCTCCTTCCCCCGCCAGGACTGCATGAAGGTCACAGCTCAAAATTGGGAAATGAGTTGAGGCAGAAGTTCTGAGAGGTCCCAGAATGAGCATCTTTAGCAAACCTGAAATTCCCACGCCTGGCCATCTTCCAGGTGTTGAGTGTCTACTGTGCCCCTGTTCTACAGTCACAGAATGCCACGGTAGCTTCGCACGGAGGGTGTTGTCACCCCCATTTAACAGACGAGAAGGAAGAGTAACACCCGCATAAGGTCACACAGCCGACAGGTGTGTGGGCTGGGTTTGGCGGTAGGTTCTATGGAAGCTGCTGGACTGTCCTTCCGCTCAACCTCAGGGGCAAAGTTCTTGCTCTCAGTGACCCTCCTGTGTCACCCAGGCCTTCAGAACAGCTAGGTCTTCATGGCCCCCCATTTTGGAAAATGAACAAGGGAAGGGAACGGGGAACTCATGGGGCCTAGTGTCTTTGTAAACCGATCCAGCATGAACTTGGTACTGGGCTAAGATGGCGACACTGAGGTATGGCCAAAGGGCTACAAGGAAGTCAGCACTGGTACCTTAAGATTCCTGTTTTACCACTTTTTAAAGAAATTAGCTAATGTCCAGATTTCCTTGGTTTTTACCTAACGGCCTTTTTCTGTCCCAGAATGCCACACTACATTTATTTGCGGTGTCTCTTTAGCTTTTTCTTAGTTGTCACAGTTTCTCAGACCTTCTCTGTCTTTTTGGGGACCTTGACCATTTGAGAACCGCGGGTCAGGTATTGTGTAGCATGTCTCATGGCCTCTCCACTTTGTACCCAGGAAATCCTACAGAAGGCAGAATTCATGCAGCTTCCAGGCATCTCTTAACTTCACAACCAGAGAACAACTTTAAGATATTAGGACAAGGGCCTTTGTAATTCATTCATTCATTCATTCATTCATTCTACAATTACTGAGCCCTCAATATACACAAGAAAGCATTAGAGAAAGCAGAGGAAAGTGCAAGAGAAGTAGGAAATGAGGGTTGGGTGCCAGAAGGTGCATGTGCATGTCCAGTCAGTGGTCCTCCCAGCTTCCTCCCTCTGAGATGCGGCTCTCGTCTGTGAGAGAAAGTTTGTGCCAGACCAGCATATCTCAGAGCAAGGTAGAAGGCCTCCAGCATTACAATTCCAAAGGTGCTTGTGGAAAATGCAAATTTCGACCCTACTTCAGATTCATTGAATCAGATGCTGGGGTCAAGAATCCACTTGAAAGAAAAAAAAAAGAAAGAAAGAAAAAAGGTTGTAGTTGATTCTGAGGCTGCGGCAAGTTTGAGGGCCACCAGGAAAGATGATACTGAATGGTGTGCCTGTCCTGAGGTCCACAAGGCCAGATGGACACAAAGGCAGGCAGATAAAAGCAGGATCGTGACATTCCACAGTGGCATTGATGAGTTCCACAAGGAAGGGTCGGACAGAGAGAGCTGGGGACTCAGAGAAGGGGCTGTGATCTAGCTAGCTGTGCGTGGGATCAGGGAGGAGAAAAGGTATGGCCTGAAGCATGAGTATGTAGGAGAAGTCAGAGCCCAGTGGGGTTGGGTAGCCTGTAAGTACAGAACGGAGAATCAAGAATCCAAGGTGACTTACAGACTTTAGCGGAGGTACTCAAGAGAACAGTTTTCTTCCTCAAAATAGGGAATCTGTAAGGCGGAGCCAGCCTAGACCAGGAAGAGGAAAAGATGAGTTCGGTTTTAGACATGGTGTGTTCAAGGTCTTGAAATTTATAAGCAGACATATCCTGTAGGCGTTTAGGGGTCCTGGCCTGAAATTCATTTGGGAGAGAGTACCCTGGACACTCATGGGTTTTGGGGTCATGACAGAGCTGGGTCTGAGCTGCCCTGTCTCATCACCTTCCAACTGAGTGGCCTGCAGCCAGGTCAACCAACTCCTCTCAGCTCCAATGAAACGAAGTGCAGCACTCATTTTGGGGGTTACGTGGAGGATCCAAGGAGATACCAAAGCACCTTCAGCAAAAAATCAACATCGATTCACATTTAAGATCAAAATTAAAATTGAAACCCTGAGCCAAACCTTGAGGGAAAGAATATGTGGTCGAAAATGGGATTCAGGCCTAAGCCTAAGGAGAAAGAACAGTTAAAGGATAGTGAACGGAGCAAAAACTAAAAACAAAGGAGAGCTCTTTAAGGTCAGGGAAAAGCAATAGCATTGTGCAGTCGAAAGGAGCCTTGACCTTCTGGAGAGCACTGACCAAGCCCCACATGCCAAGGCCGAATCCCTGCTCTCCCACTGACTGGCTGGGAGCTGAGACCTGCTGAAACTGTTTCTTCAAATGTAAATCTGGGACGACAACACCCACTCTGTTTCGCTGTCGTGAAAACCAGTGAAGATGCTGCATGTAAATCTTCCATCCTTGACTGCGTATCAGTATGATAACGGCTACACAGGCAAGGCCAGCGGGTGTTTTAAAGAACGGGCAGCAAAGTGCATACAATGCACAGGGAGACTAAGAAAAATGAAGACTGGAGGAAAAAAAAAAAAAAAAACTCTGGATTTGTGACTTTCATGCGCAGAGACAGGTAGAAGCTCCTTGGCAGGGTGTTAGGGAACAGGCCTGGGGAAATAGAGACAGCCGGTATGGACGCCTGTCTGAGGCAGTCTCAACCTCCTACCAGGCACAGCGCACACAGCAGCAAGTTGTAATATTTACACAACACACTGAGACAGACCACCGAGGCTGCTCCGAACTAGACAAGACCAGACCGGGAACTCCAACTGCCACATGCCCCGTCCCACCGCCCTGAGGGCGGATGGAACCACTACGCCAGGATTCCAGAACCGCCCGGCACCGGGACACCAAAGGGCCCCAGGCGGGCAGCTGTGCCTTGCTGTTGCCCCACCGGTGGATAAAGCCAAGAAGAAAGCAACAAGAAGGTCACAGTGATTACGGAAACCATGTTGCCCTGACCCTCTTCCTTTAAGCAGGGGCCAGCAAATTTCTTTTCCGAATGGCTAGCTATTTTATTTTATTTTATTTGGGCTTTATGGGCCGTACAGCTTCTGCTGCAAACTATTCAACTTGGTCATGTAAGTACAAAAGGGGCCATGGGCGATACGTAAGTGAACGAATGAGCGTGGCTGTGCTTCAATAGAGCTTTATTTACAAAAACAGACGGTGGGCTGGATCTGTCCCACACGCCATATTTGCTGATCTCTGCCTTTGAGCTTTCATATCTGGTAATGCATTTCCACCAGAACTATCAGACCCACCAGAATGACTGAAACGAAAAGGACTGACGTGACTGAGTTTTGATAAGTGTGTGGAGAAACTGAAACTTTCAAACACCGCTAGTGAGGGTATAAATGTGTATCATCACTTTGAAAACCTTTGACAGGATCTGCTAAAGCTGAACATACATAGTCTTCAACCCAGGAATTCTAATCTTAGATATAAACCCAATTAAAGTGAATGCCTATATCCACCGAAACACATGTACGAGGATGTTCGTAGTAGCTTTATTCATAACAGCCCCAAACTGGAAACCGCTCATAGATCTGGCAACAGTAGGACGGATAAATAAATTCTGGTAATACGATGGAATGCTATAGGAATGGAAAAAATATATACATTCTACAAGCGACAATCTAGATGCATCTCACAAAACATAATGTTGGGCGAGAGAAGCCACAGGATTTCATGAAGGCAAAGCTCTTGAACAGGCCAAACCAGTCTGTGGTGAAACAAATCAGAAAAGCGGTTGCTTCTGTGGGACAATATGGCCTGGGTTTCTTGGTTCTCAAGGGGTTGCTTGACATATACATGAGAATATTCATCAAGTTGTTTGTGCTTAAGATTTGTGTGCTTTATTTTATGTTGCGTCTCGATTAAAAGAAAGTTTTAAAAAGTAAATATCGAAAAGAAAAGAAAAGAAAAGAAAAGAAAAGAAAAGAAAAGAAAAGAAAAGAAAAGAAAAGAAAGAAAAGAAGAAAAAGAAAACACACACAGAGATAATTCCCGCCTGTCTGCTGGGGAACCAACAATAGCATCCTTTCCCTAATAAGCCTGTAGGGTTGAGCTAGTCTTTGGGTAAATTATGCTTCCAGCCTTGGTAGGGTTGGGAGATTCAGTCATTTCATTGTTTTCCCCCTACTGTGCTGGACATTAATGTTACTGGTCTGGATTTTAAGGACCTGACTGTTTCTTTCCTGTCAATGACACAGCTTCCAGGTAGTGGGCAATTCGGAGGTAGAGAGGAGAAGGGGGTTGATATAGGACTAGAGATGAAGGGGAGTGGGGTTCAGTAACTGAAAAGATAATGAATAAGATTCTCAGGAAACAAGGCTCACTCCAGGCACCCAGTGAAGGAGCCCAGCTCCTGCAGCCCCAGGTTCCCTCCAAAGGCCATTCCATGAGGTGACACTGTCTTCCAGGAGGAGGCCACAGCATGGAATACACCGACTAAAGATTGGTCGCTTCGTAGACATCAGCCTTCAGAACACGGAGGTCATCAGGAGACCTTTATCATGCCCACTGGGCTGTTGTCGGGCGGTGTTCTGGAGCAGTCTTAGGCTAGCACGAATCCGTGTGCCAACAGCCAGTCCTGCCCACGGGCACACACCGGCAAGGACCAGCTTTGGGGGGACATCGAACAGCACAGGGTCCTGGTTCGCTGGGTACCTAGGCTAGGAACAAAGTTCACGCACTGCTTTTGCAACACATCGATTCGGGTCTGACCCCCAAATCCAGCTCTCGTTCCACCTCTGGTCTCTTTCCCTTTAAAATGAACGGCTGCTGCTCTTGTTGCTACCTATTTCGGACTTGGTGACCAGATGCGTTTTCAGAAAGGCGTGCAGGGGCTGTGGGCGGCACAGAAAGAGAAGTCAACGTTCGTTGACCCCTACTAGGTTCCAGATGCTATGCGAGATGATATCCTAGGTCTGTGCTTTACGGTCTAGTTGCCACATGCAGCTATTTACATTTCTGATTTTAATGAATTAAAATTAAATAGATTAAAAAATTCAGTTCTTCAATTGCTCTAGCCATATTTCGGATGCTCAACAGCCGTATGGCTAGTGGCTACCGTATTGGACGATAAAGAATATAGAACATTTCCAATATCGCAGAAATTTCCATGGGACCGCCCTGTATACAGACCTTTTCCACCCTAACCCTTGCGACACTCCTCTAAGGTAGTTTATCCGTTAGAATCCTTTGGACTTCCTGTAACAGAAAGCCTCCGCTCAAAATGTCACTAAAAATAAATTTATTTTTAACAATAAATTTTAATTTTGACAAGCAGAGTAAAACTATTTTTAAATAAATGATATTTATTTATACCCGGATACCAGAAGACGGGCGGTTTCAGGAGCAGCCCAATCTATGAGGCGATCAAAGACCCAGGGTCACCCTCACTGAAGCTTCCCATCAATTCTAGTATGCCCTGAGGCTGAGAGATGGTAGCCGGCAGCCTTGGGACAACGTGATTCCTTGTTCATATGCACCAGGAGAAAATCGAAGTATCTTCCCTGCAGCCCGACTGGAGCCATGGGCATCACATGCCCTTCCCTGGACCGGTAACAGGTGGCGGGGGCTACTGCTTAAGACCAACCAAGATTTCTCAATGGGATTAGAGGTTGAGAAACTCTGAACAAACTCAAGGTTCTGGTGAAAAGGAGGAAGAAGGAAATAGATGATGAATGAATAAATAGCCAGTGTGATCTGCTACGGTGATGCGTGTTATGCCCACGTCACAAACGAGGGAACCCAGGCTTAAAGAAGTTGAGTAAATTCCCCAAGGTTACAGAACGTGTATGCACAGAGCACCGGGTCAGCCCAGGGTCCACGCCATTGCCCACAGGCCACTCTGCCACACAGCACTGGGTGCACTTTGTCCCTTAAGTGGTTACCGCCTCGTGCCTGATTAATATGAACGTGATGATGAGCTCAGAAGGCAAAGCCCCCGAACTTGCTCTCATCACCTTTCTGTGTAAGCAGCTTCTGGTGGTCTGTCGTGCAGAGCGCGTTAGGCAGCTTTGCCTCTCCCAGCCTTTCCTTTTATGTTAAATATATGATTTTTATCCTCAGAAGGAGGATTATCTCAGCGCAGAATTGGCAAGGTGGAACGCTATCTATAAAACACAGTCGGCGATGCCATGAAACGAATTACGTAATCTATCAGTCATCTACCTGGCTCTCCAACACCTGCAAATGCATTTACGTTCAGTATGGGCGGGTATTTTATACTTTGCCTCTCTTCCCATGAAGGTAAAAATGACCTTGGTGCGTAGGAAGTGGAGATATATTGAACGGGTTAGGATCAACACGGTTCCATTTCATTTCGTCTCCGCCAAACCTGCAACGAGTGAAAATAGAGATTGAATTTATTTTACTATATATTGCCTCATTTGAACTTTAGTAAGGCATTAGCTCCTGAGGAAAACCCACCCCCTTCCATCATCTCTTACTGGTGGCACGTTAAGGAAATCGCCTTGACTTTACTGATTCTGAGCTATGAGGTACAATGTACCCAGCGGTGTGTTCAACAGGAACGTGTGCTGGGCCGGCTGCCCCTGAGCTTACGGACAGCGCACGGCTTCGGTTGTACCCAACGCCCATGGTCATGCCCCCCAAGAGCAAATGAGGTGAATACCGGCTGCATCAGAGCCTTTCCTTCACGATTTTACTTTAAAAGAGGGATCCCTGGGAAGAGAGGAGTCTCAGGTCCTGAAGAGGGAATAAATAGCAGGACAAGAGCCCTTTCCAGCTGAGGCCAGCCGCCCTGAGTCTCCAGCTTCTTGGGCAGCAGGGACCCCCTTCAGAGGTCTTCCAGGAGGCCCAGAAGCTGTGTGTCCTGACGAGGTTGCTTAAGCCCTTGGAGCCTCAGAGTCTTCAGCTGTAAAATGTCTGTAGCAGGGCGAAACAAGTGCTTCTGGCTGACACCAGCATCCCTCCTACGTATTTGTTCAGGAAACTACTGCGATGGGCCACACTGGGTAGAGAGGGGGAAGCCCCCAGAAAGTGGTCTGTGAGCAGCGAAACACGTTGGTAGCTAACGTGCTCTGCACTGAAAAGGTATCGGAAATGTATAGAGATGCGGGAGGTCAAGTGAGCAGCGAGAGGTGAGGAATGGAGGAGGGAGGTGCGGGGCTGGTCAGGTGAGGAAAGGGTTTTTAGAATTTTTAGAATCAGGGATAGCTAAAGTCATTTTATGTTGTCTGTGAGAAAAAAGCCACCCGGTGCTCTCAAAGTTTTAATAAAGTCTGTCATTTACACAGAAGGTAGTTCAGGGTGGAACAGGAGGGAGGCCAAGCTCAGGGACCAGGAGTGAGGTCAGCAAGGAGCAGAGGGAGGAAGTGGCTCCAGAGGGCAAGTGGGGGTGACAATGGGAGTTCTGAAGTGACCACAAGCTCCCCAGCCCCAGGACATCACAGACCTCTAGGTGAGGGCAGTAGGCTGGGGACAGGGGCAGAGCCTTCTCTGTTTGGATGTCCAAGCATAATCTGAAGTCAGCAGATATCTGGGTCCCATGGGAATGAAACCATAGACTTTGCAAGGTTGAGGAGAGGCCTACGCTTGACGACTAAATTTCCTGATTCTGACTCCCCCTCCCTGCTCTCCCACCTCCCAGCCTTTAAAAAGAAAGAAGGCAAGCATCCTTCAAGAGCTGCTAAAAGCAAGAGAGGCCAGTCAAGCTTAAAGAACTCCCATAGCCCCTGCTCACGTTCACGGCGGTCAGCCTGCGGTTGCTCTGGCTTCCTCCCTCCTTACTCCCCTTTCCCCTGCCCTGACCTCAGCCCTTACTTCAGCCTCCCACCCGAGAACCCTCATGCAGCCTCCTGGTGACCCTCCCCATCTCCCACAGCTCAGCTTGGCCCTGCAGGAACTCCCTCTTTTGTCCCCACATCCTCAAATGAGAAGGCTCCAGAAGTAGCAGCAGCAGCATGTGCCCGTCAGGTGAATCCTGCGTTGTTACCGTCGCTCTGTTGATTCGTACCCAGCCCCAGTGGGTACACAGCTCATCAGTCGCCATCAGAGATGTATGCTGAGAATGCCTTGGGCTCTCAAGTCGAAGCTGGTCTAGAAAAGCCAAGAGAATTTTGCCAGCATCTCCTCCCTTCCCACACACATCTGTTCTGACACCCCCCGCCCCCGCTTGCTCCCAAATATTTGTTTTTATTTCTTTCTCGGAACCTGCCCCTTGCTTGATAACCAGGTGACCTAATGGAAGAAGGTACAGTGGTGGACCCTTCCACTCTCAAGTGAAGAGCCACATGGGGTCATGCCCCACGTAGGGAGATTTACTTTCGTAAGAGGGGACACAGTAAGGGGCTATGGGAATGGTGTGAAGGTTAGAGTATCTGCCCCCAGCAAGGGGGTGGTTAGAACTATGTGTTTTGGATTGACAATGCCGACTGACCTTTACTGCTGACCCTGCAAGTCCTCGCCAAAATAAAGAGAGAGGGGATCTCCATCACCTTATATGTCCTTAGAGCGAAGATACGCAATGACTGTCCGCTGTCCCAGGTCACCCCAGCGGCTGGATGAGCTTGCCCACCTCTGATGACCCCCAAGCCATAGAGAAAAGCCTGCCCAGGCGTAACGGAAGGACATTGTCCCCCCCTTTCTGAACATGACAGTGAGTTTGCTCTCACAGGACTGAGATCAGAGGAGAGTGCAGGCTACACACACAAACCTCTCTCTTCCTCGTATTAAGACTCCCGTGGCTGCACTCTGGGTGTTGCGCCAGCCAAGTCTTTCTCTTTTTTTCCCCTCCATCTTAGCAAAAGGCAGAGGAAGGTGAGAATGGGTGGGGGAGAATGATAAGAGTCAGGGAGAAAAGGTTATGAGGATGGCAGAAATTGCATCCGACCAGGTGAGTGGGCAGCAAGCGCATGACGCCTGAAATTCAGCTCCAGGTGACACTAGACATTCTATAGGCCACGGGTCCATGGCTCATACACCTCTGGGTGGAAGAAAGTGAATGGGCCAGGGAAACAGGTCATGAAGGAGCCGTATTTCCCAGGAGGGCTCGTGCCCTTTCTAAGAGCAGGAACCTCTCCTCAGCTCCACGCAATTATGGCCGAGCAGGTACACGACTCCCCTGCGGCTAGATCTTCCTATTTTGTATTTTTATTTATTTATTTTTTGTCCTCCAAGAAAAGCCAGAAATGCGGATTTTTATTAAAAAATATTTATATTTACATTTATATTTATATTTAAATTTATATTTATATTTATATTTATATTTATTTATATTTGTATTTGTATTTGTATTTGTATTTATATTTATTTAAATTTATATTTATATTTAAATTTATATATATTTATATTTATATTTATATTTATATTTAAATTTATATTTATATTTATATATCCGTTTTGAAACATTGGAAACCAATTCAGAAAATATCAATCACTACGAGTCAATATACATGCGTCTGTAGGCCGGATCCAGCTCTCTCGTTTGCTGTAGAATAGCGGTCCTCAAACACAAGAAGGCACATGGCAGTTCCCCGCAGAAATAGGAAAGCAGATTGCCCAGCCCCATCCCCAAAGTCTCCAAGTCAGCAGGTCTGGGTGGAGGCTGGAAAGCTGCATGTCTAAGAGGTTTCCAGAAGATGCTGGAGCATCTGGTCCTAAGAGCACACTCGGAGATCCTCCGCGGTTGGCGACCACCAGGGTCTCCACCCCTTCTTCCCGCCCCCGTAAGGTACTGCTGGCCGGAGTGCAAGGGGCCTGCTCTCTCCTTCAGGGCCCCTTGCGACTGAAGGTCTGTGTGTGACCTCTCTCTTTCTAAAGCCTGCCTTCAGGGCGCGTTTTTAAAATAGAAGCGTAAGAGTCCAATTCTTAGACTCTTTCATGTCCTGATTACATTTTTCTGGCGAGGCCTAGGTCCTGAGGATCACACTGTCTTCTTAGAGCCCCAAACCAGGAGATGCTTTCCCGGAGAACCGGGTGCCCCTTAGAGCTGAGGTGCTCAGATGCATTTGATCATGCGAGTAGCAGACAAAATCCAATGAAAATCCTCTTGGTGTCAGGAGTTCTGCGAGGTTGCTCTAATTGCTTGAAGCTTAAAACACATTCTTAACCTCGTCTGCCTTCAGAGAGTCGGATCCAACTAGGCCAGGGAAAATTCCTAAACCCTCGGGGTTCTCATTCGGGCGTGAGAGCTCATTTCTGGTGACAAAGGGGCGTTTGGAAGAAGTAGCACAGACTCCTTGCTCCATCAGGACCATGCTCACCAGGCTTTCCGCTGTGACCGAAGTTTCAAATCCGGAACTTCAGAGCTGACCAGCTCTTTCCCCCAACACAGGCCCTGACCAGAAAGCAGGAAACTTCCTTGCTCCAATTTCCACAGACGGTGGTGCAAGGATTGCTGAAGATCAAGTTCATAAGGTGGCCCAGGAGATATGGGAATCTGGCTGTCCTTAAAGATCCACCGCTAGGGTCCCAAGATAACAGCTCACATGTACCCCCCAGGACGATGCATCCAAGAACCTACTTCCCAAAAGTTCCAAATTCTCTCTCTCTCTTCCCAAATGCCTCCATGTCTCGCCCCAGAAATCTCCCAACGTTTCCTCACCGACAGGACATAAAAATGAAAGTCTACCAGGCAGGTCCTAAGGTAACAGTTGGCATCACCGTTTGGCATCTGGGAAAGGCCATCTCCCAGGGCAGGTTGTCACAGGGCAGGTGAGAGGGAACAACTGTAAATAAGGGGGTCCCAAGGCCGGAGCTCCGAGTTCGGTGGGTTCCACCGGAGAGACCCCTGATTAGACAGCTCCTCTAAATCAAGTGTGGGGTTCCTGGCCTGGACCTTTATGGCCGGGAAACTTGCCTCAGCCCTGCCAACATCCTGCTTTGGGAAGCCTGGCCCTGGGACCCAGGCTCCCCTAATCACTCATCTCCCCCCTCTGCCATTCTCTCTGGGCTAATAATATCTTTATCTCTTTTCACCTGGGGCAGCAGGGGGCTGTGTTTCTGCCACTGTTGACTGCACTGACTCCCTCCTGCTACAGCTTAAGCCCCCTTTCCCCGCCTGAAATTAGGAATCCTGAACTTGGCAGCGTTCCCCACAGCTTCTTTCCTTCTTTTTAGTATTTCCAACAATAAACCACCTTGTGTAGTTGGCACAGAGGCACGCCTTCCTCATCCTGTGTCACAGCAAGACTCTAATGGGTACCCCACACCCGCATGCTCATAACAGTGCTACGTGTGTCCAGGTCCCGCTCTCCTGACCTCACGGGAAGGCGGGGGGAGGGTTGCTTTGCCAGGAACAGTGATGAATTCACACTGCCCAGCCTCACCTTTGCTTCCTCAGGATTCCGTCCCATCAGAGGCTCTTCTCAGAGAGCTGAGGGGGCCTGATGTGCCATTCTGGGACAGAGCCTTGCATCTCAAAGTGCAGCAGACAGAGAGCAGCCTGGGCACCACCTGCGCACTTCTTAGGAATGCAGGGTCTGGGCCTTTCCCAGGAACTGCTGACTCAGGACCCATAGGCCCACAAGTCCCCCAAGTCATCTATGTTCGCTGAGCCCAAGAATCCCTGGGAGAGCCCTTCCCCTCTCTCTTCTCCCACAGCCCCTTCACTCACCTCCAATGGGATGCTCTCACTTTTGCTGCAAGTTCACACCTCACTCGTTTGTGTCACTGACTAGTGAGGGGCCTTAGGTGAGTTGCTTGGCCGTTCTCGAGCTAGGATGAAGAGGATCGTCTCTCCCCTAAAATTGTTGCTGTGAGACAAAGTACTAACTCTGCCAAGTACACAGTAGGCATGGAAAAAAGGCCCCAAGGCCTAGCTTCGGGCTTGAATTGTGGTCACATTTAGGAACTATGATTGAGTTGAAGCAGATGGACTTTCCAGACAGGATAGCTGCACGGAGGGGGTGGGAGTTTCAAAACCTTTGCTCTCCCTGACTGCTCTGCTGTCTTCAGCTGTCTATGCAGAGAAGTATTTGTCCCTGCCTTGCAGCATTCAAGAGGATGGATGGAGGCTCTGGGCAGAGAGCAGGGCTAGGGGTCATGCAGCCCTGGCCTTTTGAGCTCACAGACCGACCTCCAGACTTCAAAGCAAATGCAGCAAGCCGGTGGTGTGTGCCAAAGTCAGCACTGGCTTCTCTTGCATTAGGCCTATCAAGTTTTAATTTTTTTAAGTTCCTCGAAGACTTTGAAAAATGTAGAGAATTTAGGGGAAAAAAATCTGACTTCCTGTCTTTTCTTCAAAACACTGGCATCCTTCCACCCCCACTGCCTGGCAATCATTGACCGGAACCAAGAGCAGCTGCTCTCTTTGGCTGGACCTGCCCTCTCCACTTTGCCATAGTCCACACCACTCCCTCTCGTCAGACTTACCCACATACATTCCCTGTTTGGCCTCAACCACCTATCTTGCTGGCCTCTCTTTGACTGGAAAAAAAAATAGAAGACCTCAGGGAATTTGAGAAAGACTTTGGCCCTCTATAAACCACGGAACGAGGCTTTGAGTGAATATTTCATCTTCTTAAGGGTGAGGAAGACCCTCAAGATACATTTTATGTCTTTTACCATTTGAGCTCTTAGGGTATGCCAAGATTTTTGCATAATTTCCATGTTTCATCTTTCCAGTGGTTCTGTAAGGTGGGTGTCATGAGTCCCATTGTATGGTCGAGAGAAGTGATGCTAAGAGAGATACACATGTTGTCTACAACTACACAGAACCAGGACTGAAATGTGGACCTGGCAGAACGCAGGAGTCCAAGGCCTTGGCTATAGGCTTAGCTTCAAGCATGTGCACATAGGAGGTTGCAAAATAAAATAAAATAAAAAGAACCAACAGTTTCCACCCTAGTTATTGATGAACTCTGACACCAGTTGAAAAGAAAGGGAAAATCAATCAGTAACAAATATCGTCGAATGGCTACTCTTTCGAATGTGCTTTCATTTGGAACCAAATCCTCTTGGGCAAACCCGCCTTTTGACGTATGTGACACCATGAGAACACGGGTCTTCTATGGCCTACTGCACACAGAGTCAGCAAGCGAAGAGTCACGTCCCTGGTGACGGCTGCTCTTCCCACAGTCCTGTTCGACCGTGGGTTCTTCTGACCCAGTTCTGATGCCATCTTGTCATTCTCTGGAGTCACACTCAGAACTCCTCTCTTACCTCCCCAAGCCTGGAACACCTCAAGAGTGTAGCTTAACAGAGAACAACTAGGCCCCAAGTCGGATCTGCAGTCATAACTGTGTATTACACCACCTTCAAGTCACAGATCCTCTTTAAATAAACCCTTCTCAGTTTTCTGTCTGCTGCGGCATCTTGTTGAACTTACACATTGATGGAATGTTAAAAGGTTCCATTTCCACATTCATGTGCATCCATCTCCTCCCACAGGAATTCGCTCCTCAGCAACCCCGGCAGAATGGTGATATAGCAGGTGCTTATATTCTAGAAAATATGAAACTTATTACCTCAGGGGGGTCTTCTCATCTATATTTCAGACTCTCGGTTTTAATAAGCCCTTTTTAAACTCTCCTGAAATCTACTTCCTTTTTATACCATTCACCATCAATAAACCTGTGTTGAGCTCAGATTCAGTTGTGACAATACTGCAAGTGACAGAAACCCCAATCAAATTGACCTAAGAAAAGGTAGATGCCCCCAAAGGACCAGGTGCTGCTCCCATTCTAATTTTCCCATCTCATTGTTGACTTACTCATCCTCAAGCATTCGTGGCAGCTCTTGGGTCGGCCCTCGTGTTAGCAAAACGACTGCCACAGCTCCAGTCCTCTCATCACGTCTTCCAGGAGAACCTGGAGGCAACTATTTGGTAACTTCTTCAAAGTCTTAAGATTCGCTCTTATTGGCTCCAAATGAGGCAGGTGCTAGATGTTAACTGGACTTACTGTGGTAATCATTCAGCAATGCATATAAATACATATCAAATTATTATGTTGTACCTGAAACTGATATAATGACATATGTAATTATACCTTAATAAAAAAATTTTTTTAATTGATTCATGTACCCACTTCTGAACCAATCACTGCAGCCAAAAGGATGGGATGTGGCGTTGGGGTGGGAGTGGGTATTGTCTATCCCTCTGCAACCAAAAAAATGTGAAATAACAGAAGGGTAAATTTTTTAAAGAAAAATGAGGACACCTTTGGCAGGAGATTAGGAGAATGGATGCTGGGGAGGAAGCCACAAATGCCTTCCACAAGTCTCCGATTTGTGACAGCCGCCATGCTGGTTACTGAGGATGGCAAGTGGAATAAAATCCAGTCCCAGCCTCAAGAAGCTAATATGTTGGTGGAATCACTCATTATTCCTGTATGGGGTTCTCATCAGAGCCACTTTCTGGAGTAGAGAGAATACATTTTCCTTTTATGGCTCTTTCCAGGCATTTGAAGACACCTTGCCCACCTCTTCCAAATTTTTCCCAAGCTAAACATCCCCGATTGGTCAGGTTGTAAGCCCTCTGACTGGATGCACAAGACTCAGCCGTCCAGTGCCTGGGCTAGTCCAGGGGCAATGAGAATAAGCAAACCACTGAAATGGAGAATGAGAAGGTGAGCCTTAAAAACAAGGGAGGACAAAGGAAGGATGCTGGAGGGCGAGGCTGCTGGATCCTATTCAAGGGGAGCAGACAAGGGAGAAGGTGAGGAAGAGGGCATCCAAGGGTGTGAAGGCCTCAGGCAAGGAGAAGATGCTCTGAGAATGGGAGGGGCTGACCATCCTGCTGGGGGTGGGAGGGCTACCTCTGGCCTGCTGGGAGGCAGTGGGCGCAGCTGCAGGCCTTCGTGCTGGCTTTCGGCCTGTGCTGCTCTCTGAAGGTGACAAGTGGCCAGTGAAGGTTGCTGTTTGAGAGAGAAGGACATGGTAAAGTTCAGGCTTAGAAAAGCCTGCCTTTTAAGACAGCTACCGAGCGGTGACACGAGGGGTGCCAGCTAGGAGCTGAGCAGAAATTATCTCAAATTCTGTGTAGGTGGCTGTCGTATTCTCTCTAAAACAGACGCTGCCCCCAACACACACACACACGCATGCACACACACGCGCACACGCGCACGCACGCACACATGCACACACATGCACACACAGTTTCCACCATCAACTCCCAGGAGAACCTCACAAGTCACCAAAAACAGCTTCTCTCCCAGTTTTGGGTCATTGTCAACTGTCTCACAGCTACGTGTGTGTGTGTGTGTGTGTGTGTGTGTGTGTGTGTGTGTGTGTGTGTGTGTGTGTGCTGGGGGGTGAGGGCTTCAGCGACCATCTTTTCTGCCTTACTATTCGACGTTAAACACTTTGCAGAGACCTAGAGTCATTTTGAAAGAGAAAACTGGCCTCACTGTCCCCAAGAAACCTCCTCTGTCCCTTGAAAACCCTGAAATGGAAAGAGGGTACATCGTGGACAGAAAGAGCCCCAGCTCTGCACTGAGTCACCGTAGGGACTTGGGACACATTTTCTATGTTCCCAAACCTCCTATTTCCCCTTGTGTTTAATGGGTACAGCGTTCAGTTGAGGAAGATAACAAGTTTCTGAAGATGGATGGTGGTGAGGGCCACACGACAAGGTGACTGTGCCTAAGGCAATCACCTTGCATTGATGGACAGACTCGCCAGTTCCCCCTGCTTCCTAGGAGGCTAAACTGAAAAGGAGAGAAAGAACTGATGGAAAGTAAGAGTTAAATGCTTCCTTTGGGGGCCATCTACACGGAACAGGCCTGTGACATTGTTAATAACAGTTAATAACGTCCATTGAGGGCTTTCTTTGGGCCGGGCAACCTCATTTCCCCTTTTAATTCTCAGGTGACAGACGAAGAAGGGATGACCCAGAGGGGTTAAGTAATGTCATCGAGGTCACAGCTATTTGGTGGCGGCAGAGCTAAGATCCAACCCCGGTGCTGTGTGGCTCCAGGGACTGCCCTGTCAGCTTTTCCACTCTGGAATGTCAGCTGATAATCGATTCTTAACCCAGCGACTGGTTCTCCACACAAAATTCAAACTGGAATGGTGTATTACCTTCCCCATACTCTGGAAAAAGAGACGAGTCCCCAGCCAGGTACCCGGTCTGCATTGGGAGAAAAGCCACACTGAACAGGATCTGGCTTTGGAAGGGTCTGAGAAACTTTCCACCAGAAAATACATTCTTATCTTCAAAGCGATCGCTGGAGTTAAGAATAGAGAGCCGATGACGCAAACAATGTCCACTGTACTTTACAAATAAGGATACAGGATGATGACACAGTTGCCAAGCTGATTGGGGAGAAAATATGTAAACAGTCAAACCGAGATCGACCTCAGGGAGATAATCAGGCAACATTTATTGAACACTTACTACGTGCCTGGGCGAAGACCCCACCATTAAGTCCTTTTATTTAAAAATTGTGATTAAATTTACCATTTTAACCAACTGTACATGGCAAGGGTGCAGTCCCGTTGCCTTAGGCACAGTCCCCTTGTCATGTGGCCCTCACCACCATCCATCTCAGAAACTTTTCCATCTCCCCAGCTGAACTCTGTGCCCCTTAAACACGAACTTCGCCTACATGAGCTGCCTAGCGTGGTCCAATCCATCGATTCCTTTATTTTTCTTTAAGCAGACGCCACTTTTTACATTGCACGTTTTACACAATAGAGCGAGGGGCACAGAACGGACACGTGGATTCATCGATTCACTCATTCACTCGTTCACGAGCCTAATGTGCTGCTGCAGACTAATGCCTTCGGCCGCTTGCCGTGAACTGCAGTGAGACAGGAAAAACGTAAAAATGCCTCCGTCGCTTCTGAGCCACGTTTTTCCCAAAGCTGTGGGAGGGCTGGCAACCAGGAGAAAGGATGTGTTTTTGAAAGGATAAAGCCCCCTTCTTACAGCACGACCCAAAATCCCCGCTGCTACAGCTTCCTTCAGGAAAACTCCAGGCTCAGCCGGGACCGGCGCAGGGAAAACAATGAGGACATTCTGAACCTCTCTTTTCGCAGCCAGGAACAAGCTTCAGGAGTGTAAGGAAATGTCACCGCCACAGTCTGGGGACACGGAGGCATCCTGGAGACCGCCCCGGCTCAGCTTTTATCCTCGTTGTTGTTTTATGCCACACCCTGCCTGGCTCTCCCCTCGTGGGGAAGCGGGGTAGGGAGAGTCTTGTCCTCGCCTGGACACTTTTCAACCTCCCAGGGGCCATTTGATTCGATCTGACCGAGAGAGTGAAATACCAGGCACGCATGTTAGGATTCCCACGTGTGGGCATGAAGCAGAGAGGCCCATGTCAGCCCTTCGATGTTCTTCCAAAAAGATGGAGCTGCATGGAAATCCAGCATGGGAGTGAGCTCCAGGGCAGGTTGTCTCCACCCCGGCACTACTCCCAAGTGAGGACAGGTCATTCTTTGTCGTGGGGGGCTGACGTCTGCGTGGTAAGACATCCAGCAGCAGCCTCGGCGTCTCCTCACTAGAGGCCGATAGCACTGCCCCCCGCCACACAGACACGCAAACGTGGTGGTTGTGGCGACCAAAAATCCCTCCGATCGGGGCCAAACGTCCTCTGGGAGTAGGGTGACCAGATTTAGAAAACAACAAGGTGAAAAAGGTGCCTCGGTAAATGTGAATTTCAGAGAAGCAAAGAGTCGTCTTATTATCGTGGTCGGGACGTACTTATGACAAAAAGTCACTCATTGTTTATCTGAACTTCAAATGCAACGGGGCATCCTGTTGCGTTGTGTATTTTGCCTGGAAATCCTACTTGAAGAAGGGTCGAATGGCCTCCAGCTGAGAACCACTGATGGAGGGCAACCAAGCATCCCGGTTTGCCCAGGACTGCTGTGGTTTTAGCACTAAACGTCCAGCACCCCAGGAATTCCCTCCGTCCCGGGTGGCCTGGGACAGATGGCCACCCTATAAGGTCCACCCTCAATCTTGTGTGCTGTTTCAGCGTCTGGGCTCCCCATAGCCCTGGGGGGACCGGTGGATGGAGAGGCTTCCCTGAGAAATTGGCAGATAGGGCTCTCCACGGGCACTACTAAACGGTTCCATTTCTGCTGAGTTGTTGATTCTCAAACACGACTGAAACATTCCCAATAATGGCTCGAGTCAGCCTTCAAAGTGGCCTATCGATTTTGATAGCCTCGGAGTAGATTATTCTTCCCGGAAAAAAAAAAACAAAAAACATCTATATCCCAGATATTTCCTCATAAATAACCCAAGATCTAGAGCTAATGGAACTTCCCCACCAGCTACTGAGACTAAAACTATACTTTGGTTTCCCTATAAATCCTCATGATGGAGTTTTCGTGGGTTATTGTTGCCCTGATTCAGAATGGTATTGGCTGCTCTCCCCCGGCATCTTGGGCTGTTTCTAGGCAAGATGATTCTTTTTCCCCCTGTCATTTTACATCGGGCAGAGTGAGGCATGGCAAGGGGGTGTTCAAGAAGATTCGTCTGTGCCAGCGTATCTGCTGCTACCCATGATGTTACTCAGTCCACCGCGGACCCCATACCCAGCTCTTCACATTCTTCTCACAGAACTCGGGACTTTAGGCCGTATGAACAGGAAATCCATCTCGGGTTTCTCGAGCCCATGTTGGGTTTCCAGCCAGGCTAACGGCCACCTTACAACGCTGTAGTGGGTGATACGTGGGGGCAACATCAAGTGTCACCCAAGAACTTGGACATGAGGCACTTCCCAAGAAGTAAACAAACATGGCCATGGACAATGGCTGTGACTAACTTGATAAACGCGCCACTGAGAGGTCTGGGAATCGCCCATGTTTCCATCAGGGCTTCTAGACACAGCCTCTGAGAGGCAGGAGGCCGTGCGATGACAGCGGCGTGCTGAAGCCTGCTCACACCTGCCTGGGGAGGGGGCTGTCGTGCACAGCTCTCACCGCTGGTGGCCCTGGAGTCGGTCTTGGTGGGATTGTTTACAACACGGAACTTGGTAAATCCTTCAAGAGAAGCTTTATCTTCTCCCTCAGACAACCATTGGTTAAACATTTACCAGTCCACCACTGAATAGAAATCTAATTCATGCCTAGAATCCTGGCCAGATGGGTTTGACCACGTTTGAAGGGCGATATAAAACCGGCTTGGCCTACGGCCATGCCACCCTGAACACGCCCGATCTCGTTTGATCTCGGAAGCTAAGCCGGGTCGGGCCTGGTTTTCACTTGGATGGGAGACCACCTTGGAAGACCAGGTGCTGTGGGCATTAAAAAAAAAAAAAAAAAAGGAATACGGCTTGGCATTGAACCAGAAGCCCCAAGACTTGGCCATTCTCTTGCCAGTAGCCAGCCAGGGACGTGCCCCTATGCAGGTGCCAGGGGTAAACTGTCTATTGATCTGCTCCAGGCTCGCTCGGGGACCTTCCGAGTGTAACTTGGCCTCTCAGACTTTGGATTATGGTGCTGGCGAGCTCCACGTCTCATTTCGAATTCATAAGTAAGCATCCCAGGTTTACGTATCCATCCTGGGAGCCTGGATGCTTCCCCGTGTGGTAGTTACATGCTCAGGTGTTAGAAGAAACCAGACATCCTGGGTTTGAAGCTCAGCTCCGCTACTTTCTGGTGATGTCAGATGAGCACGTTTCTGTCACCTTCATCCTTCCCCCCATCGAACCCAGCTTAGCTCCTCTCTCCGTGGAGCTTTCACCTACTCTGGCACACACTGAATGCACCCTCCTCTCGACTGTTTATTTCGTTTTATTTCTAGACTTGTCTCCACCAACTAAATTTTTATGATGCATGAAGACCAGGGTGACGCTTTATATGAATCTTTTACCCCCAGAAAAATCTGTCTCTGTCTGCCCATGTGGCCGGCGCCTGGTACAAACTCATTGACAGTTCCTGAGTACAGATGCTTGGGGACGGTCCAGGTGGAGTACAGGCGTGTATCATGCAAACTCATCAAAAGTACGAAGCCCCCCTTTGCCCATTGCTTGCTCTTCTCTTACTTCTCACCTTAACGGGTGCTCTTTCTTCAAGGACATGACCCCAACTCTATCAGTTAGCATGTTTCGAGCACAGAAAACAGAGGGCACCCGCTCACACTTGGCTTCAACAATAAGCAAGTCTAGAGGCAATATAACCTCAAGGTGAAGACACATCAGCTTCTAGGTGACACTCTCCTCAGAGACTCTGGAACCTTCTATCTTCCCACTCAGCCAACCTTGATGGCCCGTCCTAGGGAAGATAGCAGGATGACACATCAGTACCAGCTGCTCACGGCAAAGTCCACAGGAAGAAGGGGGTGCTTGCTGTCTCTCTCTCTGAATCTCCTTCCCCCCACCCACATTCCTCCCTTCAACCCCACCCACATGCACACACACACAAAGAGGCTTTTCATATGTCTCATTGGCCAGGAGGGGACCTCACACCCTTCACGAAACCAGTCACTAGGCACAAATGACTCCACCACCGAGCTCATTACTGCTCCTCGAGCTCTGCTGGCTCTCTCACTGACATGGGGCACAACCAACCAAAAAGAGGGAAATAACTTTTTTTTCCTTCTTCTGTGCATCTGATAAAGTAGTGCAAAAATTCCTTTGAATTGTTAGTGAAAAGGGCCGCAGCAGATGCTGACAGTGCCCCGCCCGTACTGCTGGGACCTTATCATTACGGTATGTGACGACCCACTTTAAACCCCGTGTCTGTATGTCTGTGCCTATGGCCTTGATCCGGAATCTGGGAAGGCCGCTCTGCCTCCCAGAAGCCGGTCAGAAATGTCAGGGCATTATCAACCCCATAGTCTCAGGAGATGGTGTGTAAACACCCAGCTCCCTCACACCTGGAGGGGCCGGAGGACAGCTCTGAGGTGTGTATCCTCTGTTTCCCCACAGGATTAACTTCCAGGCACCCCTGGCTCCCTTGATCTTTCAACTCCTGCTCCCCTCACCTCTCAGAATCCTCATCTCAGAGTCTGCTTCTAGAAGAACACTAGCTACGACTTCAGGTTAAAACTATAACCCTGTTTCCCCTTGTAGCCCAGGCCTGGGTCACCTAGAAAAATCTGGGGGAGACACTGGATTTGTGTCCCAGGCATCCTCTGTGGCCCACTCCTCATTTAAGTGTCCAGCACCTAGAAGACCCTCCACACACGATGGCTCCTTTTACTTCTTTTCCTCAGAATCACACCCCCAGGAGGGGCAGAGCCAGTAGCAAAACAAGCTGACCTCTCATTTGTAGTTCAGGCTGCAGACTTCCCTTCCATTACCTCGGGAGCCCTATTGTCACATAATTTAGGGGAGCTGCTCTCTTACAGGCAAAAACAAATGGAGGTGGAAAAGTTCAGGCCTGAGACAAAGGCAAGAAGGGAGAAAGGGGATAGATATGCTCAAACAAAGGCCATGAAACGTTACCTACATAACTCCTGCTCTTTCTGAGGGGGGTGTAGCTATGGAAGGGGATGCCGTGTTAATGGGTGTGAATTACAGGAAGCGACGTTTTTATTTTTTTCTTTTTAATGGAGGAGGAGACTGTCCTTAAGAAGGCCTAACACTGAGATTATACCAAAGAGTCCGGTGATATTTAACTCAGCCCGCAGCTACCCCTGGTTCCCATCATCCCACACTTCGGAGCGTAAAGGCCACTCACGGTCACTTCTCCCAGATCATAAGCCCCCCTGGGACAACCCTGATACTAAGCCTGCATCCCTCCTCCCAAACTCTTAGGGCCGGGTGTGTCTCAGAATTTAGAATGTACTTTAGGAAGATGACTTGGTGCACATGCCTTATTTTATGTAACACCCCCAGCGGGCTCTAGGACATCTTATAATCAATGGCATTAATATTTTTGCAGCATCATGCATGCATATTCACACCAAGTGAGATCAATAAATGCTATAAATAGTCTTTTCTTAGTGCAAGTAGGCGATTTCTGGCAAACGAGGCCCGATGTTGCTGCCATGTAGATTATAACTAACTTTTGGTTTTCAGAGCTTTTTGGATCCTTGAGATTCTGGATGAAAGATGATGGACCATTAGAGGCAGGTTTTCACCTGAATATATTCACATTTCAAAAGGTAAGTGAATTCTGGCTCCCACCCTGGGCGAGACCTCACCAGTTGCCATTTCTGGAAACCTCAATGAGGCTAGAGAAGGCCCCAGGCCCTCAGTGCCTGGGCCGGGCTGCAGTCCTATAAGCATGTTACCATAGTGATGAGGGGACGTGGGTCTCCTGTGCCACCAGATAGTGCCGGAACCCAAGGAGTCAGCCAGCAAAGGTGGCCAAGGCAGGCCTCAAAGAGCCACGCCAAATGTCACACCTCAGGGATAAGTATGGGGACAGCAGGGTCAAGGCTTAAACTAGAAACCAGGCAGGGGTAGAAGGACTGGACGTTCCTATTTGGGCCTGGACTAGGCACCGGTGGCAGGTCGGCTATCTTGGACGGATAAGAACTGACTAGGCTGAACTCGCCTCCAGAAGGCTCCGGAGAAAAGATGCATTCACTGCCTGGTCACACGTGATCCGATCCTGCCCCATGTGAAAAGATGAGGTCATCAGATTAGTGAGGACAGGCGGGGCCTCAAGGGACAGGAGAGTGATTTCTTCTGCTCGAAACACTCTTCGCGGCATATCTCGAAGGTGTGTTTTTGCACACACTGCAGCTTCTTACCCATCAATTATTAAAAAGCTGAGTGGCTTTGGTCTCCAGCTGTTTTCTTTCCAGGCGGGGTACGTCATTCAGGAGGTGGACATTTGGGGTTTGACGGTTTCACATCCAGGATTCAGACCTTCGCTCTCAAATCTTTGTGCACATCCTGCACAGCAGGGCACACAAGGCCGGCCTCCGCGATAGAACAGAGACGAAACAGAGGCCCAGACAAGGCTAGCGGGCAGACGGAGCCGTGTCACCTATCTATCCCAGATGACCCATTTGCGTGAAAGCCAAGAACCTCCTGGAAAAAGGACTTGAACAATATCAGCAATCAGAGTTCTGACTCGTAAACAAGGCATTTGTGTGTGTGAACGGACGGAAGTCCCATGAGGGTGTATCCACAGAGCTTAAAAAAGTGCCGGGCACATTGCAATTTTCATACAAATACTAAGAGCAAACACACGCATAGCCTGACTGGGGTCAGGCACTGTTCTAGAAATTTTACCTGAATTAACTCACCTAATAGAATGACCCCAGGAAGGAGCACGGCATACATTTTCATCATGGCCCCTCATCTTGCCCCTGATTTCAGTCCAGCTGTGATAAGGAGCTAGCTCCCTGCTTGGATGGGGCACATACCTTACTCCCTTCAGGGACCAACTGAAGCTGCAGAGGCCAGTTCAGGCCTCTGACGGGCAGAGCAGGTACCACCCCGTGCCCAGCCCCCGGTCCAGACAAGGCTCCACCCAGGGGCCCTGGTTGCCGTGGATAAAGCTCATGCCCCCATCCTTCTGAAGGACAATCCTTCAGAAGTGTCCCGCACGCTTCTCAGCACAAGTGGGGTCCCCCCGCCTCAGCAGTGACCTCAGTCATGCACCCACATGTTGATGCTTCCCTCCTTCCCTACTCATCTTCCTGCCCCCTTACTCCTGCTTCCTGGGGTCACTGACTGAACGAATTAATGAATGAGAGGTTGGGGGTGGGAAGAGAATGATTTGCGTCAGGTACCAGGAAAGGCAGGCAGGGTCCTTAACGTGGAGTAGGTGAGGGAGAAGCTGTTTCCTGCTCCCCGCCCCCCTAACTTACCCCCGACACAACCCCTCCACCTCATCCCCGGCCTGAAGGATGCCCTGACATAGCCACCCAGGCACCCTGCATGGGCCCCAGGCAGAAATAAATGGGTGTGGCCCGTAGGAGTAACGAAGCTTGCCTCCCACTGAACCCTGAGGCTGTCGGGGACCCACGTGGCCTTGCTGCATGTCCTCTGTCTCAGAGGGAAGCGCAGAGCAGCTGGTCCTCACGAAGCATCGCCGAGAGCATCAGCAGCTGGAGTGAGCCGCTCAGATCCACTCCTGAAAGCCTTTCCCGGGCGTGGTCCTGGCGATCTTGGCCTGGTTGGGCAGTTGTGGCTGATGGTGGGGACTGTGTCCAGCAGGTGGCTCAGTCTGGGAGAAGAGCAGGGTTGGGGGAGGTCTCCAGGGCTACCAAGAGGGGCTGTAGGAGAGAGCCGGCTCACCAGGAGCCCAGTTCTGGAGCCATCAGGCCCCACAGCAGGCTGGGGCACAGCAGGGTGGCGACAACACAGTTGCCACCCCATACCTGGTCTGTCTCATAAGCCACGTTAGCCATCCTTGGAGACTCCTGGAAATACCTCATAAGGGGCTTGCAAAACGCTGGAGTTCTTGTTAACAGTGGATGGGACATGATTGGCGCCCGTGAATGGTGAGGCTCAGGACAGCTGGTTCCAACAGTCTAATTTAAATAAACCCGAGTTTCCCAGGGAACCCTCATCCATGGAGGGGTGACCGCTGTGTCTGAAGAGAGGCTGCCCGGGCTAAAGCTCTCAACGTGGCCACTCCTCGGTGTGCGCCAGGGACACGCCTGTCAAATACTTGCCTCTTCTGTAAAATGGGAACAGCATGAGTGAGGAGCCAGCGGATTTGTCAGGAGGAGTAGCTGAGACACGGCCTTCAGCTCGCTTAGCGCAGACTCGTTCCACACCTGTTAGAGGACACCAGCGCCTGGCCCTGCCCCAGCCTCTCAGCTCTCAACTGTAAAATCAATGCAATGTCTGACACCCCCCTTTTTATTTGGAGAGGCCCCCCTTTATGAGTCTCCGCGGTCTTTGGTGCCCACCTCCCAGTGTAGACATTGGCAATGACAGAAATGGGAGTTCCCAGCAGCCTTTGCAGCCAGGGCACAGGCCATCTCCAGACCCCAGATCCCGCCCTCTCCCCCAACCCTGTGCCCACACTGGGCTCTGCTGACTCAGGAGCCAGAAGCAGGAATGGTAGATAGACTTCTTTTCCTCCCTCTCTGCTGCAGGTTCAGGTTTGTGGCACCGAGGAGGCAGTGATGACTCCCAGGGTTCAATAGCCACAGGAGCAGAAATGACTCCAGAACCCTTCTTTCGTGTGACTGTGGGTGTTGCTCCGGACTGCTTATCTTCCAACTTGGTCATCCTCCTTCCTACTGATCCTCTTTCCACCTGGCGTCCCTTCTTCCCATCAAACTCTCTTCTGCTTCCATCAGCAGAGGCTGGTTTCTGAGACCTATAACTAAGAACCACTACTATGGCTACACTGCAGTGTAACCACGCCACAGCCTGCAGCTCACGACGCCCCTCCCTCTGAGCGCCTCCTGGAGTCACCAGCAATCCTATATTTCTAAATATGGAGCCAACGCAAGCCATGACTCATGAGGCCCTCGGTTCTTCATGCCTGAGTTGCTGAGACAAGTCTCCCCTCAACCCAGGCCTCCATCCTGCAGTGAGATCAACCCTTATGAAACACAGATCTGGACCCAGCACCCACCCCTCCTTCATTGGCTCCTCAGAGACTTCAAAGCACTAAGTGTGCCCTGTTCTGACCACTTCTCAGTTGCATCTCCTTCCTCCACCACCAACGCGCAGACGCCCACCCACTTAGACACACCACGTCCCACAGCTTGCAGCTTGCATGACACACCATGCACTAAGGTCCACTCATCCTTTGTCCATCAGGACTTAGCTCAGAGGTGCCCCCCTCCAGGAAGCCTTCCCATCCCCATAGAAATTAGGCATTAGAGTCCCCTGGGCATACGTTTATTGTCAAGTTTTTCCACATCCCTGGTACTTGCCTGTCTCTCTGTAAGTCTACCCTGGTGACACGATGTGTCCTTCACACCTATTTCCCCAGCACCGAGACAGGAGTAAGAGTTCGGTCAACGTCTGCTGAATTACTGAACGAGTAATCATGATGGCCAGATTCTCTCCCTCCTCGGATCCCCTTAGCCTTTAGTTGAGGCCTGAGTCTGAGTCTCGACCCCGTCCTGTGGTTCCCGGTGGCCACTGGTGAGCAGGTCTTGTCTGTTGTAGGCATTGCAGCCCAGGGCCAGGTACCTGGTGTCCGGGGTCTTGGTTTAACCCGAGTCAACAAAGGGAGCCAGAATCCTGTGTCACTTGTGCTTACTGCACGGCAGAATTGTCAAAAGCCTCTCTGAACCCCTTCTGGGACTTTTCTACTCTTTCTCTCCCCTAGAGTGAGTGGGTCCCACTGGCCCCTGCCCACAAAACCTCCTTAGCGCGTGAGCCTGGGCCTATCTTACCATCTTCAGAGGGAGACAGAGTGGTGTCAGACTCTGCTGGGTGCCACGTGTCAGAGCTGGAAGAGGCAGGGATGGATGGCCCAAGACTAGGAGCCCAGAGCTCTGGACCCTCTTCTTGGCTTGGAGGATTGGGGCTGCCTGACTGTTTCTGACGTGTCCTGTAGATGGCCTTTCCAGTTTTGCCATCACCAAGGAAATCAGGGAAAAAAGATGCCAAAAACTCCACATAGCAACCCCACAGAAGTGTATAGTAGAGGAGTAGAGGGCTGTAGACTCTTATGTCTGCCCTCCGGGGCTTTTGTTTTAAAGCAACCTAGGACTAAACAATCTTCTCCTCCCTTTACCTCTCCTCCCTACTCATTGCATCCTGAGTCACCTGCAGTGCAGCCTGGTGGAAGCCTGAAGCGCTGTGCCCAGATCACCCATTGATCCCACCCCAGGGGTAGTTCTCCTTCCCATACCCCTCTCCTTCCCTCTTCTTCTCATCTCTTCTGTAGGCAGTGAAATGAGGCAGACTCAGATCATCTACGTGGTTACCCTCAGTCTCAGCTTTTGTCTATTAAATGGGACCCATAATACCTATGTCCCGAAGTTGGGGTTTGGATAAGCATGGTAGTATCCTAAAAGATACCCCACAAATGTTCGTCTTTTTCTTGGCTCTGGCCCTGGCAGCCTGCAGCCTAAGGCTCACAGTATTGAGGTCCATGTCTGGCAACATCCCACTAGTTGGTAAGAAGAGGAGAAGAGTCCATGGGCTGGAGAGGATGCGGGGGATGAGAAATGATTGAGCTGTTTCTCAGCAGAGGATGATGCTTCCCGGAGTGCTCCCTAGGCCACACCTGTCATAAAGCATCAGGAAACATCTATCCACATCAAAGACGGCAATGCCTTAGTCTCCGAGTGTTTAAATCATGAACACAATCGATACTGGGCTCTGAATGTTGCAGCAGCAATTCATCCAGAGGCTCCTGCGGGGACCACAAACAAAACAGGTTGCCAGCCAACTCCTGCCGACGGGCCTCGCTGGAGTCCAGTTGTATTCTGGGTGTCAAGGCCCAAACCTACTTTCCCATTCGTGACATCGCCGTTTCTTTAGACCTGGAATGTACAAGTGGAACTGGAATTCCTCCTTCTTCGGTCAGATTGCCTGGATTCAGAGCCGACCGGCTCCCTGGATACGCCCAGACCCTCAGTAATTTCCATTTCTGGCGTGCTTATAGTGCGTGACGGTTTTGGTACACCGTACCTCTCTCATGTAAATCCTACAAAACCATTCTGGGCAGTAGGAAGAGCTACAGTGCTTTTCCTCATTGGAAAACGTAGCATAGGAGATGCAAAAGGAGTAAATGGCATCCAGCTAGTTACTCTCAGGGCTTGGACTCCAACCCCAATCTCAGTCAGGACTTCAAGACCAGGTCTCTCCACGCTCTCTGCTCGTGGTCCGTGTTTAAAATCTCCACTAATGGGTCTTCCCACCCCCCAGCCCTTAAGTGCTCCTGCTTCTCTGACACCCTGCACATAGAGTTATGAGAGCATTGAGCCCATTGGCTTATCAGTCCCAACACCTAGACTGACATCTCATCCCGCTCGTCTGTGTCGCACCAGTGTCTAGTATAATCCTGCTTCCCAAATGAACTCTCCTGATTAAAGCAATGGTAGATGCAGCTGGAAATTGACCAAGAACAGGCCATGCATGGCCTCGAATGCCAGGGAAAGGAAATTACACTTAATCCTATAGACTGAAGCTTTCTAGAAAGCCTTAGGCAGGGCTGTAGCGTAATGAGAGTTGCCTAACAGAATCTGTAGGGGTCTGAGTGGAAGATGGCAGGAAGGAGTCTCCCATCACTGTTTTAAAATCCGACTACACTTTAAACACAAGAGAGTTTTGGCTGAGAAAATTATATTATCGTAGAGGAGCGTAGAGAGAGGAGGGGGGCGGATCCAGCATTCTCTAACCTGGAATTCATGGGCTCCCATGAACGATCACTTCCCCATCCTCCCAGCCTTCTGGTCCCTGCTTCCTGTTTAATACTCCAGTCATTTCAAGCTATAATTCTTGAAAAGGTCATGCTCATTCCAGACACCACACTTGGCCCATGCTATTGTCTCTGGCTGCGGTGGCCTCCACTCTCATCTCCTTGGGAAATTCCTATCCAGTATTAGTATCCAGGGCAAATTCTAGGCCTCTCTCTGCCACTTCGCCCACCCGTTAAAGGACTGCTGCTGAGATTAGGTTCGTTTTGAGGACATTTGCTAGGTCGTAGGGACGAAAAGTGGAGCTTTTGGTATAACCAAGAAAGGCCAAAGTTCCAAGCTTCCTAGAAGCCCAGTGGCCAGATTAACAGCTGCACCAGAGAAGAAGAATTTAAAAAAAAAAAAAAAAAAAGAGGCTTAAGCAAGTTTCTCCAGAAGTTGAACTGTGAAGATAAATATCCAGGTAACTCACATTCCCTCAGTCCTTAGTCTCTCAGATGGGAGCTTGTATGCTTTCTCGCAAGAAGCAGAGAAAAAGAGATTGTACCAAGTTACACGCCCATCAGCAGTATTTGAGAGTACCAAATCCTCACTAACACTTGGTGTTTCCTGGGGTCTTTGGTTTGGTTGGGTGTTTTGTTTTGTTTCGTTTCGTTTCGTTTCGTTTTGTTTTGTTTTGTTTTGTCTTGTCTTGTTTTGCATGCCCCCAGAAGTCTCATCATTTCTACTCCATCCCTGACCCACTCATGTACTGTTTGCTTTGCAGGAATCTGGGAACTACAATTATTTCCATTTTGCTATATTTTATTGATAGGTTAGTATCTTAGTGCTCTTTGTAGACAAGCATTCTGGTCCAATGGGCCACTCCTTCCTGACCTATCTCTAGAAAGCAAACTCAGGGATGTAGCCAGGTGATGTGCGGCTGGCCCTAAATCCCTCCTTTCCTCTGCCTCTCCGGAAAGCTGACCAGTGCAAATAAGAGTGGGTTATCATAGGAATCACCCTACATCTGTCCTACTTTTTTAAATAAAACATTTACAAGCTTCAGTCCCTTAATAATTACCAGTAGCAAACTTCTTGGTCACACCTCACTGACAGCACAGGTTTGCCAACAACCAGCTGTGTGATCCCAAGCAATTTCTTTCCCATAGCACCACTTTCAGATCTGGGCAAGTAAGCGGAGGCCCTGCTCCAAACCCCAACCCCGAAGCCCCAGCACTCCACCCTCACTCCACCACTTCGTTTTGGAAGGCCTTCCCAAGGCATCGGTAAGAACACTCTGGTGCTCGGAGCAAGCCTGGTCCAGCCCTCCTATTTGAGTGGGGCATCCTGAGCACAGACTGGGATCCGTGGAGACCCCCATGCCCACTTGTCCTTTTTGAAATGCTCTTTGACCTTCTATCCTGAGGGTAAGGTCAACCTGATACCCTGGGCAGCTCCAGGACTCACACTTATAGGGTGGTCCTGGGCAGATGGGCAGACTGCTCCCACTGGCCAGCGTGAAGTGGCTTTTAAGAGATCACCCAAGATTGGGCCCCCAGAACGGTGCTGATATGCTCATTTGAGGTGACTCTCACCCACATCAGATGTAGGATGAGGTCAGGGCCCTGCACTTCCAACAGTTCACTATCAACCCTTGGGTTAGTTCTCACCAAACCATGTTGAACCACAGTGTCACCTCCAGTCTGCAGCTCCAGAGGGCAGAGGGATATTTTACTCTGTGCACCCCCTGTTGTGGGCACCGAGGCCAGTCACCCCTCTGTTGGCTCTGCTCCCTGTCAGGCAGTCCTCTAGAGTGGATGGTACTGATCTCCTCTAAGGGTTTTCAAGCCTGTTGGATCAATGTCCTTTCTTCCCAACAATCAACATAGTGACATTTTGTTCTCTCAGGTCCGTGTTAAGCCATGCTGATCAAGGGATGGTGATTCCTGGAGCTAACGGCTCCATGAATGAGCCTTAGCGTATTTGCTGGTGTGGAAGGCAGGGGTGCAATCAACATCAAAAGCGATCGCAGTTGAGAAACGCAGTGATTACCATCTGAAGAGTTTAAGAGAGGATATGGTTAGAGGATGCGGTGTTCTGTTTACCCTACAAAATTCTAAACAGGAAGTTTAACGTGACTGAAAAATGAAGTATTGTTCATCTTTTCCAGCCTATTCTGAATAAAGACTCGCATTTGTAGTCGTGATAGAGAGTTTTATGTTGACGAGGCTACAGTCCCCCAGCCCCCTTATTCAATCGAATGCTAATCTGAGTAGATGAGATGAACATCTATAATCAGCTGATTTTATGTAAAGGAGATTATCCTTGATAATCTGGAGGTGCCTCATCCCAGTTGATAGGCCTTAGGGATGAGAATGGAGGCTTTTCTGAGGAAGAGGAATTCCACTTCTGAACAGCCGCGTTAGCTCATGCCGGGGAGTCCCAGACCGCCCCTACGAATTTGGAACTGGCTCAGCCAGCTTCCACAACTGCAGAAGCCAAAGCCTTGCAATAAATCTTTTAATATGTGCACATCCTACCGATTCTGTTTCTCTGGTTGACCCTGAGTGATCCAGCGGTCAGCTCAAAGGAGGACAGTAACAATCTTCGAGGGAGTCCCTGGAAGCCATGACTCACAGGTGGCACAGAACACGATGCAGCGTCATGAGCAGTGGTGAAACCAGCACTAGACAGATGGCCTGTGGGAGCTGCAGCAGTGAGATCTGTTGCATTTCAATACAAAATGGTTCTGGAGGACCTTGGTACTGTGAGTGTTGCTACCTTTTCCTCACGGTGGGAGATACGATTTGCCCCGGAACGGTGCATTTCACAATAAAGAACATGAAGAGATGGTTCTTGGACCCTACAAAGGGGGAGACAACAACTAGATTCCATGAAGGATCTTTACATTCACCGATAGGACAATAAACAAATACTCAAGTATCTCTTCTCTAGTCATTACTCTACAAATTCAGTGATAAATCACTAGGCCTTTCATGGGATCACACATTTTCTAATAGATTTATTAATTAAATTGTTTATATAGACAGGAACCATGCAAAACAGGTTTCCCCAGGGCTCAGACATGCGAAGGGCGATCGTGTCTTCTCCTCCTGCACATGCTTCCCAATGGTAAGGAAGCTTTTGCCTGGTTTTTCTTCAGAGTTCCTTCCAGCTCTAATATCCTGATTCTTTTTCTAAGGAACTCAAAGCCCCTTTCATCTAGAGTTAGAACAAATTTCAGCCCAGGGGAGGTGGTGTTTTAAATCCGGCTTAAAGGAAAGGCTCCCTTCACTTGTCCATTCGGAGCCTCTTGCTCCATTCGGAGAGAGGACTTTCTAGCTCCATTCTCAGACCAAGGGCATCCTCCTGAGGACATCAACCCCCTGGACCTTCACAGCAGACAAATGGCTTAGGCCAAGTGGGAGCTGGGTTAGAGCACCAGACTCACGTCTTCCTCATAGAGCAACACTCAGCCAGGAAGCCTTGAGAGCAAATTCTGTGTGGTCCTTCTCTGATGGCTGGACAGGGCCACATTGCCTAAATGTGACCTTAAAGCAGTGTAACCGCTGCTGGACGCTCTTCCACACATGGAGCTTGGACTCCCATCTGGCACCTACACTTGTGAGTACACTTGGATGAGCACGTAGTGGTAGGAGTGCAAGACAGGAGCCAGGGCCTCCCAGTGCAGCTCCCCAGTAACAGGCGGTGTGAGAAAGCTCCTTTCATCTCTGGACCTCAGTTTCTCCATCTGTTAAATGGGTGAGTTAGCCTAAGACGCTAAGGTTGCTTTCATTCTCACATGCTATATTTTCTTTTATCGTATAAAAGAAATGTAAAAGGAAAGCACAAATACTATCATAACAGTCATATTCCTTCCACTCAGTATATAGCGATACCAGTACCTGTATCTATATCTATTATCTACATATATATGTGTGCATGCATGAGCAGTTTTTAAATTTGTGCAGGTGATACATTTGTTCTCCTTTGGCAAAAATAATTAAATCGAACATACAATGCCATTAACACCTGGAGGAACAAGCCTAAAATGTCAGTCCTTGATCCTGATTGGTTCACAGACATGCCTGGCTTAGCCGACGACATTATTAAAAACTGTGAATGCTGATGCCTTTCAACTGGACATATGTTCCCTAGTTCCATAAGAGTGCACCTATCCCAACCCCCAGCTCCTATCCCCCAATGCTTTACTTACATTCGGATATCCCGCTGGGCCACCAAAGGCATCTGAGTTTGTGAACGAGCATCAATTTATCATGCCTTCCTGAGAACAGTCATAATAAGAGGGTTTTCTATCCTGTCGCATTTCACCTCCCCTGTATCTCCCAAGAGATATTACTCTTGCAGTGAGAGCACTAAGAGGCTTGTTCTTCCTACCGCGGATTAATTATAACCTCACATAATGCGAGAAGACCTGGGCTTGAAATGAAGAGAGCTGGGCCCAGATCCCAGCTCCATCCTTGGCTTCTTCATCCAGAGCCTCCGATTCTTCACTTACTTTCAAGATTTTGCGGTGATCAGCGAAAGCATCTGGCACACGGGAGCACAGAGGGGGAGCTCAATAAATGCTAATTCCTCTTCTCATCCCGCTGCAGAGTCAGCCTAAACCGCTCTCCAATTTCTTCCCCAGGGAAAAGGTCTCTTGGGCCCACCCAGGCTGGATTGTGGTGTGCAACTCCTCATTAAGAGATGTGAAGAGGCTGGAGATCGAAATTCAGTAGTCAAGGACACGGAGTGGGGCTGCCTGTTCGGTCTCCTTCGCAATCACACACGACCACAGGAAACAGCACCACGAACGGGGCAGATGTGACAACAGCACAGGTCAGATGCCACTGCCCTTCCAAAAATGCTGAAGGCAGCACAGTTTGGGGCAGCCTCCCTTTTTTTCTAATGGAGGCAAAAATTGTCTCAAAAAAAAAAAAATCACATAGCAAAGGAAGCCAAAGGAATGTCGGTGCCTGTCCCTGGAAGCCACATGTATCTATTTTTGATTCCCAGTAAAGCCCAGTACACTGTAATTAGTTTAATAACATGCTTTTCCCCCCATACAGATGACATGGTTGACCCCCAGCCCCCATCTGGGCATAGGACCTGTGCTGTGGGTTGTTTTGTCAGCTGTGGACCTAGATTATTTGCTGGTACCCTTTCATCTAGTTTGGACTGGGGCCAGGCATTTGCAGGAAAATGGGAAAAGATGAGGGTGGGTCCACTAGACCTCTGAGGAAAGAATGAGTAAAAGTAGAATCTGGGGCCCTTGACCCATTTGGAAATCAAATCCTTCACACTGGCTCCCCCAGTCCAGCCACTTCTTTGTCTTGGGTGCCGACTTGTCCTTGTGTCTACGCACCAGTACACCCCAAAGTCCAGCCTGCAGGTAACGTGTCAAATATGCCCTCTCGGGCCAGCCTTCTCAAACACAGAAAAACCCAACCACCCATAAGCAAGCAGCCACAGGACGCTGTACGTTGCACATGGAAAGAGGTTACGTGAAGAAGAAACAGTGTCATGTCAGGTCGGCTCAGGTGTAAGGCTTTCTGAACACCCTCCCTCCGGGACGACACTGTCCAACCACCAGAACTCCCCCTTCTCGCCCTCCCCAGCCATCTTAACTGTGTCTCTGGTTCCAGCCTGCCCCTGCTCTCGCCTGGACCAGATTCCTCCTACCAGGTGACCAAGCTTTCCAATATTATATTTAAACGTTACAATCCTCTTGCTCCCTGCCAACCCTTGAGTCATTAGTCTCTAAGCCTCACTGCCATTCTGCGACTTCGAGGGATAGTACCAAGAAATCCCTTACAAACCCCATGGTCCTCATTCATAAAGTGCAGATGATCTCATCGGCCCCCTCCAGTTCAGAAACTCTCATACCGAGCATGGCTTGTCCAACTGTGAGCAGCCTGTCAGCACTGCCTGTACAAGTACCTGTGTGTGTGTGCTGTGTGTAGACATGCGACAGGTGTGTATGCGCACGACAACCATCCTTAATAAAAGCCATCCCGACCTACAATTGTAAAGATCTTAGCCATGCACATTGTAGCATTCGATCTTTAGAGAAAACTGAATAGAGGAAGGGCCGGTCGCACCCCCTCACACCCAGACCTTCTGCCACTGGGACAGTGCTGTGTTTGTGACCCCGCACTGCGTTCCTGGTGAGCAGAGGCGCTGGGGGTGCATGTGCCTCAGAGAGAATGGGTAAACAGGGTGCTTTCTTCTCTGAGTTCTCCGAGCCGGTAAAACGCTGCAGTTGAAAGCATAGGCTGTTCACCAGACCGATCTAAATTTGAATCGTATTTGCTGCCATTCGGCATCTGTGAACTTTTGAGCAAGTTACTTAACTTCTCTGCGCCCCAGTTTTATCCTCTGTTACACGAAGGAATTGATAATATACACACCCCAATGTAGTCACGAGGGTCAAATGAGTCCATGAAAGTGCTTAGCATAGAATCTGGCACATAGAGTCCAAAGAAGAAATATTATGACTTAGATTCATATCGATATTAACAGGCACTGATCCCCAAAGTGTTTTGTTTTGTGTTTTTTGCTACATATGTTTAGAATAGCTTTAATTTTTAAAATCCAGCAGCAATAGGCCCTTCCGAGTGACAAGTGTGAAGCTGAGGGGAGGCTGGAGGAGCATTCAGAAAGGACATTTCAGAAAGCTGATGGAAGCAAAGGCACCCCCTCTTGTAAAATTCTGTGGTCTTCTAGACGGCAGTGATGCCTGTGATTCATGCATAACTAACACAGAGCGAATCACGGCTTGATAAACAGAGCTGCCCACAAGGAATGGCTCACAGGTCTCTTTAAAGGAGACCCAATCCCTTAAAAGGCCATAAATAAGAATGAACAATAGCGAGAACCTTGGCTTTCAACATAAGACTAATTTCCGGCATGGGGCCTGCTCTAAGCACTTAAGGATCCAGCTGGAAACAGCATCAGGCAGAAGTGGGGTCTGCAGCCGGATCGAGCCCAGCTACCTTCCTTGCCTGGCTCCCCTGCAGTTGGAAGGTTTGTCTTCCTCCAAGTCCCAGATAAGTAGCGGCTGCTTGGCCTTGGTTCCTGGGGAAAACCTCTCCCAAGCCCCGAGTAAATAAAGCATTTGTCCCCTCATGTGGGGGTTCACCAGAAGGTTCCCAGGGTCAGCTACAATGGAACCTACTCTCGACAGCCCACAGAATGGTCTCCCTCCACTGTGTTTGCTTGTTAAGGGACCATTCAATGCGCATCTCCTGTAGCCTCAGGGAGCCTTGTCTAGGAGAACTCTGGGTCTTCCGAAACAATTTCATCTTTTACATGTAAATGAGGGAGTCGAGGTTTAAGCATCTCAGGAGGAAATCCAAGGAGAGACAGAATGGGCCCATGTGAAGAACTCTGACCCAAGACTGGAAACCCTCAGTTCTGGCTCGGCCTGTGATCTCTGTGATCTCTGTGATCTCTGTGACCCATGGCTCAGGGTTCCAAGCAAGGCTGACCCTCCACCTGGGGATATGCTCAGCGGCAGTGCCAGTTTCCAAGACGGGGAGGGGAGACGACCCTAAAGAGCCCTTCATGCTCTGAGGTCTTGCTTCCCTTCCTTTCTCTGGCCTAATCTATAAAGCAGGAGCCCAGCAGGCCTCTCCAGGCCATGCCTTCTCAGATGGAAGTGGTACCTCTTGATGGGGCAAAAATTGGCTCTTCGGGGAGGGATCTACGTGTGAAAAATTCTTACTCTTTTTTTTTTTATGTAAAAAGCACAAAAATGCATAGAATACACAAACAGAGATGCGGTGTAGATACGCAGCACAGAACATGAATGTCGAAACCACACACAGCCTATCCCATTGTTTGGCATTCCACAGAGGGTGAATAAAAGAGGGTCTCCTTCTTCGTACAGCTCTGGGGTTTCTTGAATCCAAGGGGTCTCTAGACATCCTGACTTTTCAGCCAAGCTCTGGTCTTAAGCCAATCCTCTACTCTCTTTTTAAACAACTGTGCCTGCGTCGCTGAATGCCCTGATGTTCAGCTCTGAGCTGAGAGCCGACTCCGTTATGGCAGCCCCCAGCAGGAGCTACTGACCGTGGGAAAAATGGCTTAACTCTGGAGAGACAAACTATGCACCGTTAGCACATTTAGACCCTCCTAGGCTTAGAACTCTGACAAGTCTAGACACTTCTGCGGGGCCTCACACTTAGGGTAACCAAATGGTTTATTATCCAAACAAGGACACTGAGAGTGCAACAGGATGCTATGAATACAGACATCTGGACCACAGGAGTCCCTGGGACTGCCCCAGGTAAACTAGGACATGTGGTCGTCATATTGAAACATATCTATGAAGGAGAATCTATGATGATCTCATCGTTAGCCCGGAAAATGGCAGATGGCTCAGTCTGGCCATGCATGAGGTCAGTTTTGTCTGTCACATTGATCTGGGGGTACTCCTGACATTGAGTTAGTGGGGGCCAGGGATGCTAAGTGTCCTCCCATGTACAAAACAGCCCCCAAAATAAAGAGTTTGTGGCCCAAAATGCCATTTACTACCGAGAAACATTAATTAATATGTAATGAATTGTAAATAATGATATAAAATTCAAGATGACAATCTCAAATGCCTCCGGGTCCAGTTGATGATTAAAGGATATATGCCCGTTCCTAAGACATTCAAATTCAAGTCTTTAAAAGACAGATCTCCCATGCATTGAATTTGGCTTTTTGGTCTCCAGATTGTGGTTTTTTAATAAGGTTTACTGATCAGAAAAGACGTTTGTAATATCTTATGTGAAAACAAAAGGCTCCTAGTCCACATGATCTCATTTGACATACATATATACATGTATATAGATAAGTGCAGGCATTATCTCTTCATATGTGCACATGCATGTACATGGAGAGAGATGCAGACATTTGTATTTATGTATGATGGTGTGTGTATGTGCATGTGCATACAAAAATTCTGGAAGAATATAGAATGAGATAGGGGGTGGCGAAAAAAGTCGATGACACAAAGCTTAAGTGTTTTCCCCTTTAAAGTTTTCCAGAGTGAAAGGGAAATATGGTGCTTTTAGCAGATATTGGCAACTGCTCAGGACCGAGGCCCCCTGGGAACAGTCTATGAAAAGAAACAGCAGCCACAACCGCAGGGGCTGTGCCTGTGATTGTCATCACAGCCCAGATGATCTTTCCTAACCCTCAATCAGACTTCTGATGGACGTAAACCCACACTCCGGGCTCAGCCTGCTGACCCACAGGAATCAGGCAGCGTGGAGAGCTGGGGGTGCAGACGGGGGGTTAGGTGGGAGGGGGCAGGGAACAGGAAGGAACTAGCTGCAAATGAGCAATTCAGTCTTCGCTCGCATGTTCTTCTGTGAGGAAAACACGTGCCCTGGCCACCCGGACAATCATTTCTGGGCTCAAAACAGGAAGAAATTCACTAAACACTGCATTGCCAGCACAAAGAGCAGAGACGCTTTGCCAGAGCACAGCCCCATCCTGACCAGGACGTCAGCTTAGTCCTTACAGGCAGGACCCACTGCCAAGGGCATAATTTCTGAAACAAAGAGGACAGCCTACCTGTCCCCGAACTTCTCAGATGGCTCTGAGATCATCTTAACTTAAGTCTGTAGCTGCCAAGGGAGAATTGGGACTGTCTCCTCGTTTGTGTGGGAGGACACATTTTTTCTAAGCGTCTCAGTCATGCTAGGCCTCACACCTCCATGGCTTCCCTCACTTGTCACAACGATCCTACAGTGAACTGAACCCCTGACGTACACTATCTCATTTCATCTTAACAATGACCCTGTGAGACAAACATCACTGTCCCCATTTTATGGATAAAAAAAATTGAGGCTCAAAGAGGTTAGTTGGTGTCAGGTTTCAAGTCTAGACTTGTTGGTGCCCCAATCTTTACCCATCAGTGCATATCTCCAAGGAGTGGCAGAAGGAGCTGAGATAGGTCCTTGGCGGGCAGGATAGCCCTTGTTGTGGTTCTCCTTGGGGATAAGATGTGAGGAGCTCTGGAACAGGGCCTTTGGGAACAGGATATACACTGACCATCTAATTTATCATTTGTGACGCTGACCTAGACATCAGCCAGAAAGATTCCCCTATATTGCCTAATCAAATTAAGTTTAAAGGACAATGAATTGTTTGCATTGATTGCATAGGGTGAGGAAAGAGACACACATCCCCATCTCTGACTCAGATCCCATGCAGCTTTGTTAAAGGATGTATCAGTTATCTATTGCTACATAAAAACCCCCAAATGGCCTAAAACCATACTACTTATTCAGCTCATATAATACTGCATGTACTAAGTCCTCCCTTAATGTCATGGATAGGTTCTGTGACTTTAAGGGAACAACATATAAGGAAACCAATTTCATCATAGGCTGGTTGATAGAAACAAGAGTGAAGCTCTTAAGGCCTCTTATTAACGTTGTAACGGAGTGATGTTGAGCAAAATGATGTTATTCAAGGACCTGCTATATTGGTAATCGGGCTTGGGCTCAGCTGGGCCTTCCTGTTCTTAGCTCGTCTCCTCCATCCATCTGCAGTCCAGTGCAGGTCGGCTGTTGCTTGGCTTTGCTGGTGTTTCCTGTGCCCTCACATTTGAGACCTGCCCTGGACGATTAGACTGATTCGACTCCAGTCCACCTGGTCTCTCGTCACCGAGCAATCTGGCCTGGGCTCGTTCACAGGACTGGACAGGTTTTCAGGAGAAATCCACCAAGCCTCTTGAGGCCGAGACTCAGAACCGACAGACACAATGTCACTTCTGCCACTTTCTACTGGCTACTGCGGGCCTTACAGCCAACCAAGACTCAAGAGGTAGGAAAATAGATTTTTGCCTCTTGATGGAAAGAGCTGCAAAGCCATACTGGCTATAGAGAGGGGAACACTTATGATCATTTTGCAAATAAGATACCACAGCCGGCTTGACATAGTCCTCTTAGTAACCACGTCACGCTTCCCTAGATGACCCTCACTCCTGCCCCTACCTCTTCAGTTCGAGTTACCCAGAGAATCCTGACCAGGTGGATACTGGCACCCAATCTTCACTCCATTTCCTGAACCCTGTATCAAATAGACTCCTTCAATGCTTCTAGAAACTTTAGCCTACGGAGGCAGCTCCCTTATACTCATACCCAACTATTAAGGTAAGACAACCCATTGCTTTTCCTTTGAGAAACCTAACCTCGGCTGGATTCCAATCCATTCTTCCATGCACTCATCCTTCATAAAAAAAAGTCAGGCTGAAAGAGTTGAGAATCATATGATTTCCCTTACATGTGGGATATAAAACTGAAAGCAACAAGTGAACAAGACAAACAATGCAACATACACGTGCTGTATTATTGAATTGTACACTTAAAACCCATATGATTATTGACCAATGTCACCCCCATAAATTTAATAAAAATTAAAAATAAAAAGCACTTATTTGGCACCTGTGATATGCCTACCAGTGTTCCAGCATCTAGAATTGAAGAAAAAAAAAACTAGACTCGATTTCTGCCCTCGTGGAATTCGCAGTTTAGTGGGGAAAACAGACACAAACAAAAGCCATTTTAATTTGTTGTTTTAAATGCAGTGATAGAAATGGGTACCAGACTGTAGCCTAGAGGTGCCAACAAGACCTGGAGGGAAGAGGAGGTAGGAGAGTTGACACCTAAAATGAATCCTGAAGGTGATGAACTATGGGAAGGTGCGAGGTGGAGAGAATACATCATGAGTGGTGGATGAAAGTGGGAACTAGCATGATGTGGGATGGAAAGCGAGTTCTTCCTCTCACCAGAGCAGAGAAGAGGTACAGATGAAGTTGGAGCCATGGGCCTTCCAGGCTATGTTGATGGTTTTGGATTTTCTCCTGAGGACAATAAGGCTGGAGGACTTAAGGATGAGACTGAAATAATCTGTATTTTATAGCATCCTTGCTGCTGCATGAGAAATGATTGACAACCAGGAGGGAGGAGGGCACTTAGGAAGTGAGGGTAGTAATTCTGCTGAGAGATGAAGTGGCTCAGACTTGGGGGATGATGATAAGAATGAAGGGGTCTTTCTGATAAATACCTAAGAGATAACAGTTGGCAGAGCTTGTAGATTAACTGGCAAAAATGGCTGAAAAGGGGGAGGTCAACATTTCCAGATTAGGTGACTGGGCACAATCGCCAACCGAAGCACAGCACATACAACAGCAGGCAGCAGGAAAGCATAGTCAGTGTGGCCCATGGTGAGTTTTGAATTGTGTTTGGAACTTGTAAGTGGAGGTGTGAGGAACAACTGGATGTACTAGAACTAAGTTCAAGGGAGAAGACTAGAGTCATTAACACGCAGAAGAGCATGAAACCGAGAAAGCAGATTAAATAGGGAAGAGGTTGACGAATGAAGACAAGAGTATTTAGGATGAACCTTGGGGAATATCTATAAGAAAAGATTCTTAGCAAACAGGGAGCTGATAGAAGAAGAAGAAGAAGAAGAAGAAGAAGAAGAAGAAGAAGAAGAAGAAGAAGAAGAAGAAGGAGGAGGAGGAGGAGGAGGAGGAGGAGGAGGAGGAGGAGGAGGAGGAGGAGGAGGAGCAGTAGGAGGAGCAGTAGGAGGAGGAGGAGGAGGAGGAGGAGGAAGAGGAGGAGGAGGAGGAGGAGGAGGAGGAGGAAGAGGAAGGAGAAGGAGGAGGAGGAGGAAGGAGGAAGAGGGGAGAAGAGGGAGAGAGAGAGAAAGAAACAGCTTATGGAAGAAAAAGAAGAGATAGTTGGAGGGTTGGAGGGGTATAGGAGAACCAGGGGACTTCAGTGTCAATGAATACCCAGGGAATGGAAAATTCAAGATTATGGGAGGACTAATACTTTCTGATACTTTCCAGTCAGATGAAGATTAGGAGAAAAATGCCCAATCAATTTGGCATTTTGGGAAGTAATTAACGACTTTAATAATAGCAAACAGTTATCCAAAGATTCCACATCCTAGACATCAAGCTCAACTTTGTACCTGTTATTTTTCGAGTAATTCTTACAACAACCCTTCAACTAATAGCAGCTAGCATTTACTGGCTGATTGCCATGTGTCATGGAGCAGCTAGTTGAATCCTTACAACTGTCACAGGAGGCGGGTTCCATTGTTATCCCCACTTTTAGGTAGGATGAAGTAGCTTGCCCAAGGTCACACAATTGGTAAATGGTGGGGATGAGATTCAAACTCAGGCAGTCCAGTCGAAGAGCCCAGGCTCTGAACCATGGTGACATGCTGCCTCTCCTTGTAAGTATTGTCTTCCTTTTATAAATGGGAACACTGGGCCCAACATCACAGAACTAGTACATGGCATGGCCAGGATTCGCACCCAAGCAGGCCCACCGCACAGCCCAAGTGCTTATTAACCGCCACACGGTACAACAGAGGCAAGAGCAGCCTCTGACAAGTGGGGGGATAAGAGACAAACAAATGGAAGCCTTAGACATATTGGGAGGTCAGGAATTGAGCTCTAGGAATGTCCTCTCAGAGTGACTAAGCAGAGATCCCGAGGGAAGGGAAGTGAGCATAGCTCTTCCAGCTGCAGACACCCAGGGGGCTATAGAGAAGATGGAAGCTAGTAGGTCCTTGCACTGAAACAGAGGCTCACATGGGTGCCTGGACAGGACCCTGGAGTATTGGGGCAAGACTCCTTTTCCTTGAGCCGAGGACAGTGACCTGGCCTCTAATGTGGTCTTCGAGAGAAACCTTGCTGCTTCCCCCAAGAGCTGGGCAATACCAGCTCCTTAAAGGGACGAAGAAGGTATACGTTGGCTGCCTGGAAGCGTTCACCCAGGGAGGGCACCAGTTTATCTTCATTGCCATGTGGCCATTACTCACTGCATTCCCACGGGTGCAGCGCCTGCTGGAGCCAAACTTCGTAATCGTTTCCTGCTTTACCCTCAGCAATTGTGTATCACATTCCAGCTGATGGTATGTACACCAGTATAAATTGTTCCCCAATAAACACGTCTCTCAGGAGACTTATTTATCTTTGGGAAGCGTCATGAAATAATCATACAGATTTGTCATGCCATATTCCGTCCTTAGACTTTATAGGAAATTCCCCATTAACTTTAATGGGGAAGGTTGTTAGGTGTCGTTTTCCCCCTCCCTTAGCATAGATCAAGGTTAGTGCTTGGCCAGTGCACGACATATTTTCAAAAGATCTACTGGGTTATTCCTGCCTACCTCCTCAGAGGCTGCAAGCATGTCTTCTCCCAGGATGCTTGCTCGTGTTTTACCTTCTCCACAGTGGAACATCTTCCCATCCAGGCTTTCTACCCCAGCCCCCCACGTCCCAGGGCATACTGGTCTCATGCTGGGGAATTCTTCCTGCCTTAAAACTCCAGCATTCTTACTCACTGTTACCAGTATAGATCTGTTCCTGCCATTTCCACCTAAAATCATGGCCAGGTTTCCGTAGGTGCTTCCAGCTACTAGTTGACGCCTTGTCCTTCGTCTCCCTCCAAGTGAACTCATCTAAAGGGTCTGATCCTTCAGCCTTCCTTCTTCAGTTGGAATATGTCACTCTCTACTTTCTGATTTTCTGTGGGTTTGTTAGTTTGGAGAAAAAAAATTTGACAGACCCTGTGAGACTTCTGGGCCTATGTAATGCTGAAGTGGGGCCTCTCACAGGACAGAAGAGAGAAGTAACCTCCTTACCTGGTGGGAAAGGTGAGCCCATGCGGTCTGCCCAGAGTCAGGAGAAACTGTCAGAGGCAGGGAGGAATTGGCTCTTATATTATTTAAGATAAAGGTTAAGCTGCTGTGCCAAAAAAGACCCCAAAGAAATAATGATCTAGGAAAGATTATATCGTCTCTCTCATGCAACAGCTCTGGGAAAACGAGTGGGAGGCACCTCTGCGCCACATGGTTATTGCAGAACCTTGTTTCCTCCATCGTATTGCTCCACAGCTCTTGGCTCATGGTCAAAGCCATGCCCTCGGCTCATCTGACATCAGGATTTGAGCCTATAGGGTAGGAAGAGAGGGAGAAAGGATTCCTTTGAGCCTCGGGACCCTTTCCCACAGCTGTGCTTGCTTGGCTTACTCAGGACTGAACTGCTCAGGATCCAACATCGTCAAAAAGGAATCTTTCCTCAGAATAAGATTTCTGTAGAAGAGCAAAGTATGAACCAAAGAGCTGGTTGATAGACTCCATCACCAGGTCTCAAATCTCCCTCAACTAAGATATTGTCTTTAAAGTTAATATAAGAAAAGGCTTTGATAGCAAGAGGCCATCCTAGGCTTCTCTCTCACACGCAGCATAGCTGATCCATCGGCAAATACTGCTGAGTTCCTACTTGGCTATGTATTCAGAACCTAAGAAGTACAAATTGGTCGTTACAAAATAGTCATGCGGATGTAAAGTGGAGCATAGGAATATAGTCAATGATATTGTAATTTCTATGTACGGCGTCAGACGGGCACTAGATTTATTGGAGTGATCACTTCGTAAGTTATGTAAATGTCTAATCACTATGTTGTACACCTAAAACTAACACATATGCCAACTGTAATTGAAAATATTTAAAATGATTATATAAAAAAAGTTAAAGCCACAATATTTATAATTACCTCCAAGGCTTACTTCATACCTTATCTACTCCTACCTCTATACCCCTTGCTCACATCTCATCACTTACCACGCTTCTCTTGCTCCCCACCCCCTCCAAACCTGCTTCAGCCACTCTGGCCTCCTTGCCGTTTCTAAACCGTGGGAAACTACACCTAACCTCAGGATTCTGCACTGACTGTTCCCTCCGCCTGGAATACCCTTCTCCCATATGGCTTCCTCCCTCACCACCTCCAGGTCAAAGGTTGCCTTGTGAGTGGGATTTTCCCTGATGAACCCACACCGAATAGCAACCCCACATCTAGTTGTGTGCTGATAAGTTGAACAACCAGCCGTGTCTGAAATGCAGTGTTTCATCTGTGTGGTGTAAATACTTCCACCACGGCCAATTTCAAGTTGCCAACATGGAGTAACTAAACAGGGGTTGGGAAGAAATGCACACAGTTTTCGAGAGCTGGTACAAGCCGGTTCCAGGATAGCACTGCCCACATTCCCCCAGCACTCTCTCTTCCTTTACCCAACTATAGTTGTTGTCTCCATAGCACTTATCATTGCCTGATACATCCTGTTCATGCGTTTACTTACTTGTTAATATGGTGTGTGTCTCCCAGTAAAATGTGAGCCGGATGAGGGCAGCTGTGACATCTTCACTGTCATATCTCGTCATCCAGAATATCGTAGGCATTCAGTAACATTTGTTGAAATGAATAAATGGATAAATGGATGCATGGATGAAATGGCAAAGGACGTAGACAACTCCCATAAGAGAAAACACATTGTAATCAAATCTACGGAAAAATACGCTTCACCGCTTGCATTAATTGTCTAAGTCAGCGCTTGTCATCAAGAGAGGGAAAAGGGGTGTCCAGAGAGGATGGATGAGTAATTCCTTAATTGAAAAAAAAAACTGAAGTTGACTAGACAGAGCACATCCCACACTAGAAGAACGTGGACGATTATAAATCCCAGAATGAGCCAAGGGCAGGTAAGGAGATGCCATCTGAGTTTAAGAAGCTACAACGACAGGTTCAGGATTAAGTTGAGGGCTGTAGGGATGTTCTGGAAAGTTAAGGCCAGTAGAGAATGGTGGATTAGCAGATCTTCCTCAACAAAAGGGTCAGATAGAGGGAAGATGGTAACAATCCAAGAAATACCATGGAAGCAAATGTGGGGTACTATGTTTTAGCCAGAAAAATTAATAATAAAATTAATTAATAAAATTTTAGCGACAAAGGCAAACATGGGAGAAGTCGGAAAGGAAATGGCACTGTCATACATAGTTGGTTACACTGTAAATTGGTTTCATCTTTTTGGAGGATGGTACATAGTAAGAAGAAAAAATATATATCCATACCTTTCCACCCAGTAAGCCTGTCCCCTGCATTTTATCCAAAGGAAGAATTTAATAGAAGAAACCAGCTATAGTCACAGAGATGTTTGTTCACACAGACAAAAGTCACAGACAGAAGCTGAAAATTATCCAGATGTTCGTTAACCGGGAATGACTGCATGAATGATGGTCTGGCAACTTGATGGGCTATTTGTCATTGCGCTCTAAAAAATTGTCCTGACATCACATAGCAACACTAAGGATGCTCAGGGCAGACACGGTGTTGGTCGAACACCAGACTACAAGTTGTAGACTGCCGGTTTCACATCTGTAAACTGTATTCGTGACGTTGCTGAGACAGAGGAGAATGCGCAAAAGTAGTTGTGTTGGTGGGAAAGGGATTTTTTCTTTTCCTAAAATTGACGTTAATTACTGAAGTGTTAATGTTAATAAGTTTTCGATGGTAAAAATAATAATAATAATAATAATACTTTTACACAAAAATGGAAGGTTGAGATGTGGGAGGAGAGAGCCCTTCCCTTGGTGGCTGGTCAGCCACTACAGACCCCATAAAATCCTCCATCACCGTGAATCACTAAAGAACCCGGGGATGCAGGCCTTCTGCACGGAGCAGTGTCCATCCTGGTCACAGTGAGCACTCGATCAGTCCTACCCACCCCATGTGGGACAGAAAAAAAAAAAATCGGTGGGACATTGGGTGTGAATGGCCCCTTGAGGTTCTGGCAGCCCTGTGGCATTTCCTGCCTATAAACAGGGACAACAGTTAAGACCTTGAACTTCATGAGGATGTTTCCTGCCTTCCAGGCGAAACAGGGAGCCGCGGCCCCAGGCTCCAAGGTCAACGTTGAGAGGACCCAGCCCTCCTTAGCTAGCAGCTGAAGAACCTCCTGCCCCTGGAGCCTCTGTGCCGGAGGAGAGCTGGGGGCTTCCAGCACTTCTTCAATTAGTTTCGGAGCCTGCAGGCACCTTGCAGAGTGCAAGAGTTTATAAAAAGGGCATAATTTCTTCCTTTTGCAACTTGTCTTTTTGAATAGCTCACTTTTCCAAACTCCTCCACACCCGTCCAGGTCGGATCGTCTATTCCCCTGACTCCAGGCAAAGCTACATTGAAAATCCCCCCTCAAAATAGCTGTCAGCCTGAGCCTGAATCTCATCCACAGAAAAACACTCTCCAACCTCCTGCAACTATGCTCGTTTGAAAGGCAATGTCCTTCAACTCACTGATCTGCAAGTCCCACTCGTTTAATTCCCTTCTTCACCGCTGCAGTTTTACCACCCACATCCCCTTGCTTCCTGTCAACTAAAACGGAAAATAGTTGCACAGCACAACTGTTGTCACCGTCATCACCCCTGCATCTCCTGAGGCCTTACGGCGAGCGAGGCACTGCACTAAACTTAGTCACCCCTTTAATCCTCACAACAGTTTCCATGTAGTAGATACTGTTTGTTTTTCCCATGTTACAGATGAGAAAACTGAGACAGAGCATAGCTAAGTAACAAGGTTACACAGTAAGTGGAACAACCGGAATTTGAACAACTTTACTTTGACTTCGGGACCTGCTCAGTAAGTGGAACAACCGGAATTTGAACAACTTTACTTTGACTTCGGGACCTGCTCAGAGCCACCGTGTCCCCCACCTTCCTCTGCAAAATCAGTGACCCCGAAGAAGAGAAGCACAGCCTTCACGACGGAAGAGCAGCCCAAATTCGATCTGCCTTCTAAAATATTTCTGAGTTCCCGCAAATCACTTAATCGCAGGCATAAACTCTCACTGAGGACCTGTCTCAGGGAAGGCTGAAGAGCTTCCAGCACGAGGCCGAATCGGCAGAGGATTCTTTCGAAGTGAACCTCAAATCCAGCTCCATGCTCTGGGGAGAAAGAGGTGAGCCTCAAACTAAGAAATAAGTGTGATCACGAACCTTAAACTTTTCTAAATAAAAAGTCTTAATTAGAAAAATTGACAAACCCTGTGACACTTCTGGGCCTATATAACCCTGACGTGGGGCCTCCAACAGGACAGGAGAGAGAAGTAACATCCCGACCTGTGGGAAAGGTGAGCACATGTGGTCTGCCCAGAGGCAGGGGCAGCTGTCAGAGACAGGGAGGCCACCTTCAGCACAAAACTGGGTGGCCGAGCAGCGAGAGATGCTAGAATTACCAGCAAGAGCCACCCACGCAGAGTGTCCCCGAGATACTGTATTTAGGGTGGGGTCCTTCAGTTCACCAGATGACAGGAGAGTACAGTCAGCCACTGCTTTTGCTCCATGACAAATTGCACTTGCCACGGTGATCCCGTAAGATCTTAACGGAGCTGAAAAATGCCTTTCGCCTAGTGAGGTCATAGCTGTCATTGCCGTCCCGTTGTCATAGCTCAACGCATTCCTGCCGTGTGTGTGGTGACGTGGATGTAGACAAACCTACCGCGCTGCTGGTCACACCAAACTCTAGCAATGCAATGATGTCCAGTGCGTGATATTCGATCATGATGATAAACAATTATGTTACGGGTTTGCGTATTTACCGCGCCACACTTTTCATCATTATTTTAGAGTGTACTCTTTCCACTTATAAAAAACAAAGTTTGCTGTGAAACAATGTGCCCCGTTCACCAGCAGCTGCCTCGTCCATCCCGTGTTTACGGTCCCGATGGCATCTTTTTCTCTCCCGCTTGATGTCATCTCATGTTGTTCTGTGCAGCAGCGTGCTGTGCAGGCTTGTAGCCCAGGAGCAGCGGGCTCCACCACGGAGCCTCGGTGTGAGTGCACTCGGTGATGTTCGCACGGGGACAAAATCACCCGGCGACACATTTCTCAAGACGTTTCCCTGTTGGGAAGCGGCGCGTGACTGTGAAATGATGGGAGCACAGCGCAGATGTCACTATTGACGTAACTTCGTTTATACTCTCAGGATTGCCGGGAAGGAGGGCTACCCCCTGAGGTCCTCAAACACAAAGCGGATCAGAAAACTTCCCGTTCGAAGACCTCTGCTGTTCCCCACACACCGACAGGATCAACTCTGACTCCTCTGGTTGGGACACAAAGCCCTCTGGGGTGCAGCCACGGACCCTCTCTCCAACCTCAGCTCCTAGGATTGCACACACCCAGGGCCACAGTGCCTCATCCTTATCTCTCACACCCCTTCCTATCTGCTTCTCTTAAGGCTCTCGAGTCAAACCCTACTAACACAGGGAGAGGATTCCTAAATCAGTGGGCTAGGTAGTCCTGTGTCTAAATAACAAAGGGAGTCTTTAGGATTCTAGATAGGCCAGGTCTGGAATGCTGTGTGATAAGGGACTCAGGGACAGGTGACCAAGGAAATTGAATCAGCCCATGTGATGGTTGCTGGAGTGCAGTGGACAGACACCCTACGAAAGCTGGTTTCAGCCAGCCTTCCCGCAGGCCCTGGCTTCTTGCATCCCAACATATGAAATTGCGTTTGCCCTTGCAGTCCTTCCCCGGGGACACTATAACTATCAAAATTTCCCTACATCAGTCACGGGAAAACTCCTTTTAAGCAAAAATACTAGTTTTTCTTTCGAGAAACTGGGAGAATTGGGAAATATTAACAGGCTGAGTTGTCACCGTGTCCCCTTGTTTGTCCAGGTCACTGCCACCATCCCAGAGCACCTTCTCTTCCCTGCTCCCCTACTTCTTCTCATTCACTTCTGCCAGAATCGTTCACTAGGCCAGACCTCTCTGGCCACATGATAAAGGACAGTGTTCACAGCACCAGTAAGTAGTTTCTCTGGTGCAGGTCACCTTACTGAGCCCCCTGTTACGATGGCATCAAACACACCACATTCTGAGAAGCACTTGCATCCCAAAGTGTTGCTGGCTGTTCGGATTCTAAAAGGTTCCTCTTGTGGATTTGTTTTAATGTAGACACAGAATCACCTACCCTTTTGACTCAAGAATCCCCTCCATATGTTCACAAGGTTTGATACAGAAGCTTCCAGAGAAGAGATAAGAATTGGCTTTCTGAGTCTGGCCCAGAATATTTGCCATTCTTAAATTCATCCATTCCTGGAAACCGGCCAAGAAGCCCCAGGCCAGCATTCCTCAGAAGGCCTGCCTCCTTGGCTCTAGAAGAATGTAGGAGGATGGCCTGATAAGAGAGAACCAGGAGTCCCAGGGCTGGAATTCCTCCTGTGGGGACACGGAGCCCGGGTCTGGCCTACTGAGCACCAGGAACCCTCCAGCGCTATGCAACTCGGACTCAGTCACACCCAACAAGTTGTGCCTTGCTTCCTGGCACAAGTTCCATTTGGAAGAGGGACAATGTCGGGGCAGGTGTGGGCTTTTCCCCTTTACCTGGTCTGGATGCAGGACACTACTCATCCAGCTGCATGCCAGGCCTCAGGTGGGCTTGGCCTGAGGCCTCTGAGTGCTCTCTCGGCTGTGGGCCCATTGCCCACGGTCCTCAGAGCCACTGATACTTGTCCTAGAACTGAAATCTCTTCCCAGGGTTCCTATAGTGAGTTGGGCTCCCTGTGTACACTGAGGGTGTGAGAAGACCCTTCAAGATCTGATCTGGTGTTTGGTGCAACACACAGAGCCTAGGGAGACCTCCCTTCCCCCTCGCATGGCAGAGTCCCGTTCTGTGCCTGGCTCTATTCTAACGTCTAGGGGGTCACTTGCTCCTCCTTGAAATTCCTCTGGAATAAGCCCAGGCTACAACCTAGTATTTTGGTGTGGGAGAGGAGCTTGCTCTCTCTTGCAACCCAGGACCCAGCCAGGCATGAAACTGAACTTTTCCTGGGAGCACTCTGTAGCCATCTAATTAATAAAGCTAGGAAAGTGGGGTTCCTGGCAGCAGGTGTCAGCCAGATGCGATGAAAAGCCACTGGGTAAGGCAATAGAGAGGTGGAAGAATATTGTGTAGAATTGGTTTATATGTTTGGTAGAATTCTCCGGCAAAGCCATCTAGGCCTAAAGATTTCTTTGGGGGGAGATTTTAAATTATAAATTCAATTTTCTTAATAGTTAAAGGGATATTCTAATGGTCTATGTTATGTTGAGTAATGTGTAATAGTTTGTGTTTTTCAACAAGGTGACCCATTTCCTCCTCCAAGTTGTCAAATTTATGTGTGTAGACTTGCTCATGGCAAAGGTCCCCAATCCCCAGGCTGTAGACCACTGTTGGACCGTGGCCTGTTACAAACCGGGACGCACAGTAGAAGGTGAGCAGCAGATGAGCCAGTGAAGCTTCATCTGCATTTCCAGCTGCTCCCCAGCACTAGCATCACCGCCTCAGCTCCACCTCAGATCACCAGGCATTAGATGCTCATAAGAGCACCGGTCCCTGGTGCCACATAGATTGGGGACCGCTGGCTTACAGTGTTCTGTTATTGTCTTTTGATGTCTCCAGGGTCTGTTGATAGCTCTGATTTTTTTTTTTAATTTCTTCTTTTGGGGGGCAGGGACGCATGGGAAGGAGTGGGGAGTAAGAAGAGGTTTATTGAGTAAGAAGTCACCAACCAAGAAGGTGGAAAACCTAGTGGTACCTTAAATCCATCTTGGACAGTACAGAGTTGGCTTCTTTTATGCCCATGGAAGGGGCAAGAGGAGACTGACAACTGCACACAGCCAGGTGCCAGCAAGGATCCGAGGAAGAGTGTGCTTAGTTGACCCTAGTGGATGTGAGTCCGGCCACCAGGTTCCTGAAAATATATGATGAACAACACACGCTTCCCTTCTTTTCTCAGGAGAGACACTTTCTGGCAAGGGGCTGTCTTTGTAAAAGTCACACCACAGGCGGAGTTTCTCCTCTGGTGAGCATGTCTACGTGCAGGGCTAAGCGAGGGCCGCTGAACAGAACAGACCTGGAGTCAGAGGGGCTGAGCACTTCACTGTGACACAGTGTCTCCCTTCTTCCTTCCCTCTTCCTTCCTCAATATTGAGAGAAATAGGGCAATTGGGTCTGGGTTCCATGAAGAGGGAGAATTAGCTTTAAGCTGGAGTCTGATTTGCCCGCCCGTCGTGTACCTCTGCTCTCCTGTGCCCGCCTCTTCTGCGATGGTCTGTGGGCCTTAGAGGCGGCATCGTGGGGGTTTGATTTAGAACAAGAATAAAGAGCGACTTTGGTTATTATGTCCCCCAGGACCCAAACAGCAATGCGTTGGCCACTGTGCAAACACTTCGAGCCCCAATTTCGTTGCTGATATTGGTCATTTGTATCTTTTCTCTTTTCCCTTTGCTCAGTCTTGCTAGAAGTTTATCCATTTTATTGATTTTTTTCCAAAGGACTATCACTTTGTTTCATTGATTTGCTCTGTTGTTTCTGTTTTCAATCTCATTGATTTCTGCTCCTATCTTTATTATTTCCTTCCTGCTGCCTGTTTTGGGTTTATTTTGCTCTTCTTTTTCCAGATTCTTATAGTGGGGACTATATATTATTAATTTAAGAGTTTTTCTCTTTTCTAATGCATCTACTGGTACTATAAAAAATTTTTTCAGCACTGCTCTAGTTGTGTCCCACAATTTTCATTTTCATTCAGTTCAGTGTATTTCTTTATTTCTCCTGATACTTCCTCTTCAACCCATAGATTATTGAAAAGTGTGTTTTTAGTTTCCACCTAGTTGTAGATTTTTCAGTTATTTTTCTGTTACCGATTTCTAGTTTGATTTCATTGAGGTTGGAGAACTCACTCTGTGTGACTTCAGTTATGTTTAAATTATCCAAGTTTGCTTAAATGGCCCAAGATATGATCTATCTTGGTTCCGTGAGAAATGGAAAAGAAAGTATATTCTGCTGTTTGGGCAAAGTGTTCTATGAATTTCTATTAGTTCCTATTGGTTAATTGTGTCAGTATCTATTGATTTTCTTTTTTAATTCAGTTGAGAGTTTCCTGGTTTGGGGTATTACAAGAAATTTTCTATTGAAACCCGGAAATTTTCATATTATGTTGTAAGTCTCTGGTTCTTATTTAAACGTTCTGTTTTCGCTGGCTTAGGGGAGAAGGGGCCTCATTGCTGGCCAGTGGGGGTAGAAGTCCTGGCTCTCTGCTTGGTCTTCTCTGGCTCCTCCCCTGTGTGGGTGCTGGGACGCCTTGTTTCGGTCTTGAGAAGGTGCAAGTCTAGGCATCTACCTGGCATTTACTGGCATGGCTTGGGGTGTGGGCTTGAGCAGAGCAGTTATTGCCTACGTAGTTTCTGTCTTTCTGGTCTGCCTCCTTCCTGTTTTGTTTGTTTGGTTTTGTTTGTTTGTTTTCCTTTGTTTAATGGCTGGAGAGATCAGGCTTTTATGAGGGCTTTTAAAAATCTGTAAACATGGGTGTTTCTGGGCTGTTGGCTTCTTCAGTTCCAAGCTTGGTGTATATAAGGGGGAAAAAAATACAGAAAACTCATTAACATGTCACTCTCCCAGTCCCAAGTCCCCTAGCTACCCCCCTCTACCTTTCAGTCTCCTTATATTTGTGTCATATATAATGCCCAGAGTTTTTAGTTGTACTTAGAAGGAGATTACGTAAAAACATGTCTGCATCATCTTCCCAGAAGCAGAAGTCTAATGAAACACCTTTCATGTATTTCCTTTGTCTTTTTTTTTGTATTTTTAAAAACTCAAGAATTTGCCATAATACAATTCTGCTTTTTTAAACTGAGCATTATGTTATAAATAAGGTTTAAATGGCTGCAGAAAATTACATTGATATCATGTCATTTCTTGACTATTTTCTTCCAAACCATTTGAGTTGTTCCCAGTGTTTTATCGCGTGGTTCTTGTTGCTCATCTTTTAATGAACATGTGACCTATTTCCAAGGGCCTGCTGATGTAAGGACCATCTCTGTGTATAAAATATTATTTCTTTATTTTGGAAGGTCTTTTTTTTTTTCAGGATAACTTTCTAGAAATGGGTTACTGAGTGCAAAGCAACGAATATTCTACATTTTTATTTTTTAAAGCGGCCGTCTGGAATGTGTTTAGAAGAAACATCACTACCGACTGACTTGCTTGTAGGTTTTGTATTCAAAGGAAGCCAAACACCTTCAGCCCCATTTCATTTTGAGTCTGAGAAGATCACTAGCTGAACTGAAAGAGATGTGACCATCACGGTCATCCTTGCACGAGTCCCCATCAGCTCTCAGGTCAGGCATCGCTTATTGGTGTTTGTGTCTTAGGCACGTCACCTCCAAAGAATAATCATCAAATCTTTTATTACCCCCATACCGTATTTTTTAGCTTTATTAGGATGTGTGTCCTAGCAATAAATCTCTTTAGAGCATTCATTCACGTGTGCTGTGTTTAAAGTCTTTATAGCCTCCAGAAGTCCCTGCAAAATGAGGGCTAATCTTGTGCCATTCAGATCCGTAGCCGCTTGCCCCTTGTGGCCATCTAAATTTAAATGAACTAAATCCAGGTTCTCATTTGCACCACCACACTTCAAGTGCTCAAGATCCTCACGCGGCTAGTAGCTATTGTGGTGGACAATGTGGATTACAGAAATTTTCCATTATCATGGGCAGTCTTATTGGACAGAGCTGACTAAACTATTCCCCTTTGAACTCAGCTTGTCGCAGAGAACCTTTGTTTCACGTCCTCTTTCCACAAATGAACTCAGATTTAGAATGAAGTACATCCTCTGGCCTGCGGAAGACACGAAGGAGCACCCCACCTAAAGAGGCCAATGGTCCCAATAACCAATAATAGCAAACGAAGATGGGCAGGTGCCAGGCACTCCGCTCCACACAGCCACTTCCCCACAACCCTCGAGCTGAGGGCACTATTTTAAACACACTGAGGAATGCCAGTGGAGAAAACTTTCTCCAATTCATTTTAAGGAATTTATCGGGAAGAAATGCTTTAATATGCTGCTCAGGGTAGAGAGTGAGATTCCAAGATTACGCCCAAGGAAGAAAAGGCACCCATCAAGTTCTAATTTGTTTTTCTGCAGGGGAGCGGCGAGAGGGTAGAAAAAGGCAGCCCCAGGAGGGAGTGAGCATGAGGCACACATGGAGGCCCTCGATCCCTTTAAAAAGCAGAGCAAGGAGAAAGGAGAGCCAGTGCGGCTTGGTGTCTGTCAGAAAGAAAGCCAGAAAGAGACGTCGGCTCCATGCTGGATGCTCCCCCTCTTGCTGGCTGTAAGAGCTTGCTCAGGCCTCAGTATTCTGACTTGCAGCATGGGGACAATACAACCAAACATGGACATTTGCTCGGGGCCTACAGTGAAGGAGCGACAAGGGGTGCTTTGTCAGTGTCACCTCCCAGGTCACCCTGTGTTGAATGCGTCTGTGACCTGACTGAGATGGGCACCAACAGGGCCAACAAGGCAGCCCTAACGCTCCACCTTCAACTGGTAGGGACTACACAGCATTGTGTGTGTGTGTGTGTGTTGGGGGAGGGGGTGCCTGTCTGTGCTCCTCCAAAAAGCTGCTCTAAGGTTGTCTTCCCCCAACACCGATGAGTCTGGGGCTGGCGGCTCACCCAGGACTTTGGGAAAAGAGACGGAATGCAGTCAGGCCTCTGGGGGCCCCCAAGATCTTGCTCCCAGACCCCTGAGCAGAGGAGATGATGGAAACTCGTAGCCCCGTGAAATGCTCGATGATGCCAAGAAGCAGCAAGATGTGTCCTCGCCATCCTGCATGCTGTGGAGTCGGAGGCCCAGCGCTGCCTGAGCTATAAAGCTGTCACAGTAAATAGCCAGGAATTAATACACCGACTCCCCGACGCCGGCAGTGCGGTTTGCCATCTGAATTGTTACCTCCCGCAGAAGGGTTCATAAACAAAAGGAGCAGGTCGCGGGGCCTCTTCGGCAGCCCTGCTGCTCACAGGTAGCTAACTGTCCCTCCGCAAGAAGAGGGAAGGAAGAGAGTAGGAAAGGGAGTTGGCATTCCACGGACACCCTGGGGCCAAGCAGGGACCAGGAGTCTGGCAGGCACTGCCTCTTTCATCTTCACGGCCTCCCTGGGAGGGAGGAACTGCCATGCCATCCTGCCATTGAGGAAAGTGAAGGTCCCAGGAATTCGCTCAAGGTCACAGAGCTGGAGAGTTCAGGAGTCCCCCTCAGCTTCAGTGGCTCTGGCCCCCTGTTTGACACGTCACTGAACCAGGCCTCAAAACAATTCCAGTAATGGAGTCAACACGAGCCCCGTGGGCCATGCATGGATAACTCGGGATCCTGGACTGAGCCCTGCCCAGCCCACAGGGCATCCTCTCACCTCGCTCTGCACCTTCCCCCAACCTCCATGTTCCTTTGCTCCTAACAGCTGCATCTGCCTCGCCCAGAGTCTAAGGCTCCAGCGGCACTCTGCTCACAAGAGCAAAAAGCTAGATGTTTGTGACCTCCTGGGGGGGGCCCTCACCTAAGGACAGAGGACTAGGCAAGTCCAGCTTCATTGTCCAGAGGCAGGACAGACTCAGGCATGACCCCCAGACCCCCACATGGGATCCCTTGGAGGCTGGGCCTCTGCATGAGCCCACAGCCTGGCCTGGCTTCCCCCCACCCCTTTCCTCTGCGAGCAGCTCCCTAATAAACCAGTTTCCCAGGCCTCCCTGTCTCAAGGTCTGCTTCTGAGAAATCCACCCTAAGACAGAGCATGTCCTCACCGAAGAGTTGACCGAATGATTCAGGCCTCTTCTTCATCAATAATTCCTCAAGGCCAAAACCTCCTTCCGTGTCCACCAGAGTGCTTGGCATATGAATCTTTGCCCTATCGATGAGGACAAACTAAGAAAACCTGTGCATGGGAACGTACAATGAGTCGAACTTGAGCCAAAATCCAAAAGTGCAGATTTTTAAAACCTCACCTAAGGAAAGGTTCGCTTTCCCCAGAGAGATCTTAATGTCACTGGCATTCATCCAGCTCAGGGTACAAGCCAGTCATGTCTCTTCTCTTCCTTGATCACGCAGCTCCCACCTTCCCACCTTATCTGGGAAAACGTTCCTCCTCTGGACTTTCTCCATCTGCATCTCCCAGGATCCCTAGGCCTGCATCGAACTGAAGCCATCAGTCCTGCTTCTACACGTCTGGTGGAGAAAGAACAGGAGTCTGCTCAGCCTACTCTTACTACTGTTTCTGTGTCTGCCACGTGGTGTCCCCACTGAAAACTGGCCCTGCAGAGTGGGATGGATGACCCTTCACAGGGGTCACAGCGTCCAGTCACACAGGCTGCAGCCCAGCGCCAGGGCTGCTGTTCACACACGCAGCCGTGTGGCCGTGTGCACTTGTACGACTGGACACAGCAGCCTCCCTTTGCAGGGCTCCATGCAGCTTGTGCTGCCCCAACTGGGACTCCTGTTGAGTTCTTTGGCTCTGCATTCATGTGCTCAGGCAGTTCCATGAGCGTCGTTAGAGGAACAATCAGCCCCAGCTCTCTTCCCCATCCTCACCCTCTGCTCACTGCTCAGACCCACACACAGCAGCCTTTAGGCCCTGCCAGTGAGCCTGGGTCAACGGCCCAGGCCTCCCATCCACCTTTGGGCCTCTTGGTGTCCTCTGGCAGAGGGGCCTCAGTCAGGATGACCCAGGGCATCACACAGGTCCTAACATCTTGGACATCAGCAGTTTGGGGCACAATCTGTGACGTCCCCACTATTGCCCAGTCACTCACTCCTACCACCCCAGAAGCCCATTATGGACGGGATCGTGTGGTCCTCCAAATTCACATGCTGAATCCTAACCCCTAGTGCCTCACACTGTGACCTCTGGAGGGTTAGGGCCTGTGAAGAGGTAATTAAGGGAAAATGGGGTCGGATGGAAGAGGAGGTTAGAACACAGACGTGCAGAGGAAAGACCGTGGGGGACACAGGAGAAGACAGCCACCCAGGAGGACTGAGGTCCCCGAAGAAAGCAAACTCAGGGACACCTCGACCTCGCACCTTTGGCCTCAGAATTGTTAGGACGTAGTTTCTGTTTTTGAAGCCACCGGCGTGTGGCAGCCCTTGTTAAAGGGGTAGGAAGCTCTCTGCACACTTTCCCTCCCGCCAGCTCTGCCTCCCTAGGGGGTAGTGGGAAGAGCCAGCCTCGTTCAGACACAAAGGGTGTCTGCCCTCCCCAAGGACACCTTACATTGTTCATGACGAAGAGGAACCATTCTCATGTCCGAGGTGGCTTCCTGCATCCCCCAGCCACAGGAGGGCTGGCAGCTTCTTCCACGACATCATCAAAGCTACTGGGTACCCCCACCAGCAACCACCCCTACCCGGGGTGTAAGAACTTTTGTCCTTGCCATGGCTGCGAGGCCAGCATTGGTCCTCCCAACGATGGGGCTGGCGCCCACACCACTGGCTTCTACACTTCACCTTCCAGAGTCGGAGAGGGAATCCACCGAATGTTATTTTTCAAAAACATGTGAGCTGTCTGGAAGGAAGCCACTGCTCTCACACACGGAAAAAGGCACAGGAATACTCTCTCCCTCCCGTGCAGAGCTGTCTTGAATGCCTAAGGGACGTCCCCCAGAGGGATCCAAAGCAACACTGGACCCCAGAGATGGGAGACTCAGCTCATTTCGTTCCCTGAGTCACAGAGAAGTGGAAGGAGGTGGCAGAGGGAGAGAAAAACTGGCCTTTTTTTTTTTTTCTCTCCGTTCACAGGAGTGCAGTACACTTTACATTTCCCAAAGGCCATAATTATTTCCTGGAGAAGAAATTCAAATGACCCAGATAGTTAATTCAGCGAGATTGGCCCAAAAAGTATGTATCTAAAAGGCAGTTTTGTCGAAAACAACATCACAACATAGTCAGGGCTTACTCTCGTTGCCTGGAAAAAAAAATGCAGGTGCCAGATCCAAGGCTGAAGCTTAATGTAATTAAGAGGGCAGGAGGGCGGGGAGTTTGGGAGGCAGAGAGAGGAGGAGGGAGAGAGTGGGAAGGAGAGAGGGACGGAGAGGGGAGCGGAGAGAGAGGGAGTGAGAGTTTTCTCACGGTCGGCGCAGCGACCAGAGCGGGGCTGTCCATGAGGCCTGGATCCCAGGAATTCCTCTTCAATAAAAAAAATGTGAAGTACAGGACAAGTTTACCTTTGGCCACCTCCGTTTCCCCTTCCAAGTTTGTTTCTGACCAGCTAGGACCACCTCTCCCTTCCTCCGAGGCCCCAGGCTCTCTTCACCCCCATGACTGAGCCTCAACCCCATGAGTATCCTTCTTCCTTTTGCCCAAATTCAAATATTCATCCCCTTAGTGCTGGGAGCTCAGCTGTGAGTGAAGACGAACTAATCCCCCCTCACAGTTCCTGGGTGCCCAGCATCGTGCTCAGGAACCTCGGACGAGGGAAGGCTGGATGTGAGCCGTCACCCCTGGACACGTAAGAGGACTGATGCTCTTTAAACACGTGATGATATCATCATAAGGTATCCTGATTGACATAATAAAGATAAATATTCATTAGGCTGTTCTTCGGTGCCAGAGACAGTGCTAAGCCCTTTATTTAAATTATTTCACTCAATCTATACAAAAACCCAATAAGTATAGGTATTACTTAGGTTTTAGAGAGATGGAAACGGGGGAGAGAGCCAGGACTGAATCCCAAGAAGCCATCCATGCCTTTGGCCACCATATTACTAAGCCTCTCGGTGCAGGAGAATGTTGTGACGCTCAAAGTCCCTTCCTCTCTCGACCCTCTAATCTCTGTCCGGAGGACAAGGGCAGGCAACTACTGGTCAATTAACCTTCAACCCCTGGACTCAAGACACGTCTCCAAGACAGCCACATGGAGCTAGAAAGTATGCTCCTATGGAGGGGGACCCGCTATTCGTGCAGGAGGAGGTTTACCCATTTTATAACCTTGACCTCTCCCTGCCCTTCGCTCTCCCTGGATCTGACCGGCGAGGCTAAAGGGAGCTACTGAGAAGTCCTTTCCTCTTGGGGTTCTGGCTGCAGAAAACCTGCATTTGTGCCCGCTCCCCAGGGCAAGGTCAGGCCCTAACATGGGACCACTGCAGTGGTCCAGCAAAGCCTGTGTCGGGAGGTCAGCCTGTCCTGTGGGGGGTTCCCTGTTCTGAGACACCTGAGCCATGTTCTCCACCATCAGCTGGGCCAGTGACGAGGCTGCTGTTTCGCTGCCGATGCAGAGGCTTCTCCATCTGTCCCAATGGCCCCGATTTCTGGTGGGAAGAGACGTGCTGTTTGTCGGGCCCCCTCAAATCCCGACAAGAGAAGCTGTTGCATGCAGAGCAGGAGCAGCGAATGGGCTGAGGCGAGCTCAGGGCAGGCCTCGAAGAGTCGGACCAGTCACAGGCGCTCAGCCAAGGTCAATCATACAGTCTGGCCAAGGAGCCTTCAGTTCAGTGGCTCATGGGAAAGTGAAAAAACACATCTCTTGACCCACGTTTGGAGGCTTTATATTTCTGTCCATAGGAAGCGAATGGAAATGTTCATTCACGTAGGTACTTACGACAGGTGGGGAGGTTTATGGGAATTAAGTATGAGAGGAAAGCGTTCCTTTCCTGGGACTTAGACTTTTATCTGTGTGACATCTGTAGGGACCTGCTTCCATGGTCTGACAATTTTTGCAAACCCAAGAATAGAGCTGGGTCGACCAGCATCTTCGACACACTAAACCAGTCCTTCCCCTGCTGTGGGGACCACATAGGACAGAAGCTCAGCTCTCTGCCTGACTCTGGACAAGTCAGTCGCCTCATGAGTTTTCTCCTCTGCAAAATGGAAATAGCACGACCTCTTGCACATGGGGTTTGTGAGGGATGATTGATGGACGCAAGCGCTGCGTTGATGTTTATGGGCTTAGCTTGAAGGGATAACACTTCTGGGGGCTGAAAATGTGGGGCAAAAAGGCCGATGAGAGTAAAGAGGGAGGTGGAGACCACGAGGAGGCCCATCCGAAAACTTAGTGCATTTAGTGCTGCGTGGAGGACCGTCCGCGGGCAAAACGAGAACAGTTCTCCAGCCTCCTCTGGATGCTGAGAGTAAGGCCAGCATCTGGATACTCGGTCTGCACCTTCCCACACGTCCCAGCATGAAGAAAGCACTGCTCAGGGCTCCTCAGGACCCCCGGGCGCCCATCTGTCAGTCTGGACTTCCCAGTCAGAACATAAGCTCCTTGTCTCACACAGGGCATCTCTGTGTGTCCACGGCCCTGGCCGTGGAGCCGGTCCAGAGCGGACAGACCCTCGACAAATATTTGCAGATTGTCTGCGGACATGAGGCTCGCCTTAGGCCAGCTGTATCATGGACCTCCCGCCACCTCTCAGCCTGTGGTCACCTTTAAGTCCTTAAAGCCACAGAGGGAATGTGTCTCCTACCACCTGTGGGTGAAAGAAACGTTTCTTTGGTACTTCAAGGGGAGAAGAAGCCAAGGTGAGTCTCCAGAAGGCCGCAATGGCCCTCGGCGTGTGTATGTCACCGATTCGGCCTTTCTGCTGACATGAGAAGGGGTCAAGTGAAAGCTGACTTTCCTTGCCGGCTGGGCCATTGGGATGCTCACAGCTGGGCCCCCAGGAGAAAGAACGGATGCGGGGGCAGGAAACCCCAGCAGAGCCCCACACTCTGCAATGACGTGGTCCCCTGGCCACGCCCGGCCACCCGGCAGCTCCCTTGGGGAAACAACTTCCTATTGTGGTCTGACCCTGGCTGGCTGCCAAGGGCTGCTTCAACAAGAGCCTTGTGATGTGCACGTTTGAGATGTGTTGGTGGCGCAGAATGGCATGCCTAACTCGTGTTTAATGCCCGTCAGCGTTTACGTCTCTTTCCCACGCCCACGGATGCAGACTGGCTGCGATGGGGGTGTCCAGCCGTCTCAGTGCCTGGCTGGGCGGCTGGGCCGCCCTCGGGCCGCGCTTCCTTTAACCCTCAACCCGCCTTCCGTCAGGCATGGGTGCAGCTGCCTTTGGAGAAGGGCAAAGAGAAGGCCAAGGGAGCTATACCTGATCTCGGCCCCTGGACGTGCTTTGTATTGTTTTCGATCCTCATAACACAGTTCTGTGGGGTGTTAGGGCACCTGGTTTGCAGGTGGAGAGACTGAAGTTCAGAGAAGTAAAGTTTTGGGCTCAGGGTAACATGGAAGAGCAGGGACTCAACTCCAATCCCTGTTGTCCAGTGATCAGGCTCTGCCCAGACACCCCAGGCCCCTCTCTTAGGAGGATCATTCTCCCCAGGATCCTATTCTTAAGGGCAGAGGTGGCGGCAACCACACTACTCATTCCCACTGCCTACACCGGCCTCACAGATGACCACTGGCAGCCAGAGTTTAAGAAGAACCAAGACAGGCCAGGCCAGTTCTCGTCAAGCTCACCGTTTGTTTCAAGGGCATTTGACTTGATTTGGGTCATTGATTCCCAAAGTACAGAAGTCACTGTGCCCATTCTTGTCCACTATTTTGTTTATTTGTTTGTTCGTTTTTCTGTTATTTAAGAATTGAGGCAGCTCCTGCCTGACATACCCTGTAGAGATACGCTTTGGCTCGAGCAAAGTCCCTGGGTGGTCTCCAGAAAACCCAGAAAAATATGTGATGCTTTGTACCGCGGTGACACCGCCCTTTGCATGCTCTCAGTTCACGTGAGCCGGGAGGAAATTGCTCCTAATGCTCTACCCCATCCTGGGCTCTGTTCCCTGGAAGATTCGAACTGGACAACACTCGGTTTACCTGGGGGGCCATCCCAGAAAGCTCTGGTAGGGTCGCAGGGGAAGTGAGGCAGGAGAGGAAAGAAAGACAACGCAGCGGGTGTTGATGAGCAGGTCACTGCTGTGGGTACCTGGGCTCTTTCGGGAACCGTGTGAGACACTCCTCAGAGTTGTGCCATCCAGGGAAAAGGAAGCTGGGACCCTTATCCGCCAGTCATTGAATACTTAGAACTCCTCTCACACAGGCCAGTCTTGGGGTGTAAGTCCCCAGGCAGAGAGGCACAGACCTGAGATCAGAATCTGGCAGCAGGTATGGGAGTGGCAAGGGCCAAGGGAATATGGGTGGGGATCCCCCCGATGGTGCTGCTGTGCCAGATGCCAGGAATGGAGGGTGGAGCTCTGGACCCCTTTCCACTCCTCTCCCTTATAGGTTTAGGTTTAAAAGTTGCTATAGCAAGGGCTTCAGGTCCCCTTGTCCATCTGCACGCATGCCTTCTCAGGCATCTCACGCCGAAGGAAAAGGAGTCGGGGGTCACTGCACAGTTTGGGGAAGTCTGAGGGGATGCACTTGGGGCTTGTAATCGATCAAAGGCCAAGCTTTCGGAGAGAAAAGAGGGCTGACCCCGAGACCCCTCAATCCCCTGAGCAGAGGATGCTAAGGCATCAGTGACCACCTGACGAGCTGGAGGACCGCAGGGAAAGCCTGCAATCATCACAGGCTCTGCACACTCTTTCTGGGAGGTGTTCATTCAAAGCAAAGATGACCAAAAACCAAAATCAACCGTGTAAACACAGGGAGGGCTGGGGCATACGAAGAATGGATCGTGCAGCCTGGGAGAGTATGCTGTGCCCGTGCCTCCTCAACACCTAGCAATGAAGCCACTGCCTCCTTTTTCCCCCATTCCCTCTGCCTCTGTGTCTGTCCAGCTCCTCTTTGCTCCTCCCTGTGGGCTTCTGCCCCCATTTGGTTTCTCTCCCTCCCTCCCCTCCTCACCCCAACTCTATCTCTATCTCTCTGGGCCACTGGACGTGCGAGGTGCCCATCACTACCTCCTGTCTCAGTCTTCTCTCTTTATCCTTCCTCTACCTCTCCCCCTTTCCCTGGGCTCCCCTAAGCTCCTTCTCTGTCCTCCATGAGAGGCTTGTGCACACCTCGGGGAGGGCTTGGAGCCTCAGCGATGGGAGCTGCATACATAACCGGTAGCAGGGCACAGGGAGTATGTATCCTGGTGGCATGTCGCCCGCGTAGGCGGCAGATGGAGGCCTGACAGCTCGTCCACTGCCAAGGACCGCTCCTCGTGTCAGTCATCAGCCGCCCTCCATTCCCCCGCCTCCTTCTAGCCACGATCACCATTTCAAAAGCTCACGCACCAGGCCCACAGGAGGTTCCTCTAAGGCGCCCAGGGTTGTGCCTGCCGCTGGAGACAAGCCGCATTCTCCTCTCTGAGTGAGCTATTTTTAAGAATGTTCCCCCCACCCCACCCCCCTCTCGTTTCCAGTTCCCATTCCAGCCCAAGCACTGAATCAGATTCTTTCTTCGTTCTGTAGGCTCCCCTCCGCTGTTATTATATAAAACCATTTCAGCCCTGAAGGAGTTGGCATCTGACATCCAACAGCTTCTGAATCGTCGGAACAGAGAAGGGAAGGAACAAACAGGAGGGAAGGAAAGAAATGTTCTGTTTCTGCTCCAGCAACATGAATCGTCAGAGAGTTAAAGAGCAACAAAGTAGTTGGTGTGAATCTTTAATATTCCCAGGAACTTGTCACCTTCTCCTTCAGTCCCAGAGCTGCCACTCTCCAAGTGATTCTGGAGCCTCTCACAAGACATCACGCTTCCTGTTATGCTCTTAAAAAAGCATGCCCCCCCCCCCACTCAGAGGAGAGATCTCAGTGATTAGACTGGGAAAAAAGCAAAGGTGCTCATTGCTATTTATAAGGAAAAGCCTGAAAAAGACGAGCCACAGATTCCTTTGCTGTCAGTCTTGCCTGTTTTCAGCAGACCCTGCCCCAGCGCATCCTCTGGTGTCATCTATTCCTTCCTCAGGCTCCAGAGCCGCAGAGTTTGATGAAAATCAAGGGATGCAGGTGACATCAGATACCTGCATACTTTTATTAACCAATGTCACCCCAATATATTTAATTTTTTTTTAATTGTGAAGTGGAGAGAGGTTGGGTGCCAGGCATGAATTGCACCCTTAGTGACAGCAATTCATCCCCCCCTTAAGTGAGAGCAGCCAGGGTATACACGTCAATGACAAGATGCTTCCCCTGCACTACACGTGTGGCACGTTGTCCTCCCGCGGATTTGCCCAGAGGTGGCCTGTGAGACCAGGATTCCAGCGAGGGCAGTTTATCCAGGAGGATACACCTGTAAGGAAGTGAGAGGTGAGATGGGAGAGCAGGCAGCCAAAGAAGCGTGTCATCAAGCAGGTCACCACTGTGGGCGCCTGGGGCTTCATACCCCCTGGGAGTAATACCTCCAGGAGACAGTGCAGGTGTAGGACACACAGCAAAGGGTGAGGGCGCCTGGGGTGTTTGGCCACCCGTTCCTCCCAGTCCTTGTTTGAGGGCTCCTGGAAGGAGGATGTTAATTCTCCAGCACTCTGAGCTCGTGCACACCAGAGGACACCTCCAGCAAGGAGATGCAGGGGCTGACTCTTGGGAGTCCACTGCAAAGGTCAGCTAGAGGGGACATGGGCACGGAACCCACAGCAAACATCGGTGACCCATAGCACTTGGGGTTGTGGTGATAGCTTCAAAATAAAGAGTGGGAATCTAAATTTAGCAGATACACGCTGCCCTGACGACACCACAGCTCTTCCTGTCGGGTTTCTCCTGGGTTTCCAGGCATCAAGCCACACGGGGTCCAGAAGTCTTTGCCCCGACACCATAGTCATTAAGGTTTTTATAGGAGCAGGGTCTCTCCTCACTTTGCAGAAAGAGCTGCCTGGTCATGAAACCCTATCCGCATCCCAGATCGCCTGCAGGAGTTCCTGAATCTGAGGAATCCTCCATCCTCGCCTGCAACACCTGTGGGCCTAGAATTCTATCCAAGCAAAGCAGAGCATGAGAAAGGAAGGAGATGACTCACCCCCTCCCTCCCTCCTTGCCAGTTCACCTCTCTCACTGGAGTCTCTTCCCAAACATGCAGCTTTTGTGGAAACACTGTTGGTATTTGGCGTGTCTGCTCACAGGCTCTCTCCCTCCTGGCTCCATGAGGATGCGCACTGAGTGCAGCTCATCCTGTGGCGCTGGGACCTGAAAGTTGGCAGGTATTCAGGAAGCTTTTCTTATATGAATGAAGGCCACGGATGCCTAATTTAGAAATTCTTTTAGTACCTCATTACCTATAGGATCAAGTCCAAACCCTCTAATATGATTATTCAAGGCCCTTTCCAGTTTCCTACCCTGATTTCCCACCCAAGTTCATGTCTGCCATTCCTCTATGTGGGGTTATTGACCTTTTGGCCAAAATGTCGCCATTTTCACTCCTTTAGGCTTTGTGTATTCTCTACCTGAAATATTCTTCCCTTTCTCTGCCTGCTAAAGGGCTACTCGTAACCCTTTAGGACCCATTTCAAATGTCCCCTCCTCTGTCAGGTCATCCCAAGCTCCTCTAAGTAGTGCACGATGACCCAGTAGGCAGACCCAGTGTGTGTTTGGGGTACCAGCAGGAACAACCAGTAGCTCTTTTCAAACATTTTTTTTGACATTTACAAAAAAGAAAGATAGTTAAGTAGCCAGTATGGAAAATATTCTGGACTGACTTGGCTTTCCCTATATATTTTGTTTTGTTTTAACTAATCAAGTTTGAAGAAAAAAGCACCATAAATCTTATGGAGCTTAGGACCTCTAGAGACGTTATTGCTGCTCTGCCTCCAGGCGTTGAAATCGCTCATTCATCCACTCACCCGTTCACTCATTCAGCACACTTTGCAAGGCATCGTGCAAGGCCTGTGACCTGGGAGATGCAGATAATCATGTGACCCAGGCCCTGTCCTCCAGGCCACACACTCTGGGGGAGTTGACCGGCATATTACAGATCATTAAGGTGTTGTGAGGTTCCTGACCAGCTGAAAGCACCTGCTCTAGAAAAATAAATCATGACAATGATGAATTACAACCCATAACAAAGTCAATAACCAAGTCCACACCAAATATAAGATAATATCAGAATAAATAAATAGCAGGGAAAGGACAGTTCTTCCTTACGGTAGAATTGTAATTATTAAGTGCACAAGGAATGATGGAAACAGAAAGTCACCATTTGTCGGTCACCACATTCATAAAGGTTGCAGCCAATAATCAAACGTTAATGCTAAAATTAGTGGACAGATATACACTGAGAAGCAGGAATTTGCAGATGCTCCCTTAACGGAGCAACCAGAGCTAACTCCACCAACGATGAGACAAGCAGACATCATTCTCCTCCTGACATGATGCACTGGGATGGGCATAATACCACTTTCGTGGTATTGCTGCCAAAAAACGCATAACTTCAATCTAACCATGAGAAGCTAACATACAAACCCATATTGAGAGACACCCTACAGAATGACTGGCTAGCATTCTTCCCAAGTACCATTGCCATAACAGGCAAAGGAAGACGAAGGAAGTGTTCCAGATTACAGGAGACAGGTCAGCTAGATGCAATGCGGACGCCCGGATGGGAAGAAACGGATATTAGGGGGACAGTAGGCAAAAGATGAGTAAAGTCTGCAGACCGGCTGATAAGGTTTTGGCCATTGTCGTAGGTGATGTCAAATGCTAACATTAAGGGAAGCTGAGTGATGTGCAGGATCTCCGTATATTATTTTGGCAACGTTTTTCCTAAATCTGAAATTATTTCAAAACAATAAGTCAAAAATATACGGTGAGACCGGGAAGGAAGTCTGCTCTGTTTCCTCACCTCGCATTATTACAGTCTCTCGGGGATTGTTTTGGAATATTTGCTTTATTTATTGGCATCCCCACAAGCCTGTAAGCCTCGCTAGGGACTGCCTAATTCCCTCTGGGTGCTGGCGCACTGTTTCGTAGCCCCCCCTCCGCCAGCACCCACTCCTTGCCGTGTAAGTATCACCGTGGCTTTTATTAAGAGAAAAGACAATGCAGAGGTAGCTTGAGGGGTAGGTTGTTTGCAGAAATGTCCACAGTTCTCCACCCATTTCCCATCCATGTCCCTTTGCACTATAACTTTTCAGATAGTCTCTCTCCTCCCGTTGAATCAGGGCTGGTCTGGTACTTGCTCTGACCAACAGGCAGCAGAAACGACACTGAGCCAGCGTGGAGCCTCAGCAAAAGAGACTTTGCATGTTTATGCTCATCCTTCTGGAACCCTGTCCACCAGTGGTGAAGAGACCTGAGCTAGCTGGACAGCGTGAGAGGGTACATGGTGCAGACAAGCCAACAACCAGCCAAACTCCAGATGTATGAATGAAACACTATTTGATCAAGGACTTGCCAGCTACAGACTCAAGAGCGAGCCCAGCCAAGAACCAAAGAACCACCCAACGGAGCCCACCCTAACTGCTGACTCACAGCACCATGGGCCAAATAAACGGCCGTTGTTTTAAACCATCGAGTCTCAGCCTTGTTTATTATGCACCAAAGGATAACTGATACAGGTGGCAGACACCTGTATCTCTTGTAGCCTATAGCTCTAGGCTCAGGGGCTAATCCTTGATTATCTGCTCTTTTTTTTCAGATAGACAAATGCAAAGACATGGATCCTTGTTTTAAGTAAAGGCTAGCCCCAACCAAAATAAGGCCTAAGAGAAAGAACATGGAGCCCTCCCCCCAAAAAGAAAAGGAATCCTTACAAAGCGGTCTTGCCAGATGAGGAGGCAAACGCAGGCAAGGCCAGCTGGCAAGGATGTCCCAGGGAGGGATCCGTGGTGCCCTAGGGGAGCTGTTGGGCCACAGAGGCAGAGGGGATGAGTGTGGAGGGAGGGGGCTCAATAGTCTCCTTGCACAGGTCTTGTGCACACCTCTCCCTGAGGGATGGCCTGCACGGTCTCCAGAGGCTCAGGTTGCAGGGTGACAGTCTCCCAGGCTCCATGAAGCCCAGAGGAGCCAGACGGGCTGGGCTGAGACTAGCACAGTGGAGAAATGTACCCCAAAGTGATCTTAGAGGGGAGGAAGGGGATGTGCGCACAGCCAAAGGGCTGGCAAGGGCGATGTGAAGAGATGCATCAGGGCTGATGGGGGTCACCCTGGCATGTGGAAAAGGCACCAGCCATGGAGTCTCTGGGGCCAGAAGTGACTCCCAGAGACTGGGACCAAGATGGGCAAGACTCCCAGGAGGCGGGACCACTGGCTAAAACTCCGGGTTAACCCCAGCAGGAGTTGCTATGGGTGAGCACCCCACAGTTTGTCTCACGTGCTTGGCCCCTCCACAGCAGAGCATAAGGATGACACTGAAGGCACTAGGTGGGACCAGTGCAAGGAGGGTTTGAGCCTGTGGGTACTGAGGGTGCATGTCTCCATAGAAACGGTGACTGCTATAAGACGGAGCCTCTCCTGCCCTGCGCCATGTCAGCAAACCAAGGCCTCAATAGCTTTCATGTCCCTGTAAGTGCTCCCTCGAACAGAAATGCAGCACAGTCCCCAGACACCAAGCAAACTCTGGGCCTTCTCATCCCAACGAGTTTGACCAAGTGTCCCCAGCCAGCCAGGTGCTTTCTGTTTTTCTCTGTCTCGTTCTTTGTTCTTGATCCTGTAAAAGTTTCCTGCCTTCTACCCTACTTTGCCCTTCTCTGAAAGGAGACTGTCCACTTTATTAAGTGATAAAGTTTGTATCACCTGGATTGTTTCCTTTAGTCATTTTCGAAAACTCCAAAGTGCCCATATCCTGGACACTGTGGGAGAAAAGCTGGATAGTTACTTCGTTTCTCTGTCCTTGGTCAGGATTGCGCACTTGTCACTAACTGGAACAATCTGTCTTTACCTGCCAGGGACTCAGGTACATTTTCCGAAGTGACAGCTCCCCTTTGCTCTTAGGAAGTGCCTTCTCACCCTGGGCACAGAGGCGTTCCCGGTGTCCCTTCACCATCCACTCTCTCACAGCATGAGGTCCCTGCTCTTTCCAAGAACTGGCTGTCAGAGCGGAGGACCACACAACCCCGCTGCCTAGATCACGAGAAAAAAATACTCATCAAATGTCAGACTGGCCCAACATTCACATTGAAGAGTGACTTGTGGTGTGTTTTGCTTGGAGAAAGAAGAAGAAGTAGGGAAGAGAAATAAGGAGTAAAATAGTCGAAAGATACGTGATGGTCAAGAACTCTCATCAGGCAGGCAAGAGACCACCTTGGGGGTGGCGTTCCTTGACACAGGCCATCCCAGTGGGCGGGAATCACACCCACTCACACCCCTGGCCTGGGGCTCCTTCCTGAGCCATCCCAGGCCTTCACCGTGTGTCCAGCCAAGCTCCCCAGCACACCACATGCTACCCTTGGCTGAGAGCTAAGCTTGGGTTTATTCCAACCCAGCTCAGCTCTTGCTCTGTTTTCTCCGTCAACATGGAAGACAGCTATTAAAATAAACAGCAGGGCTCTCGGCCACACACACCCTCGTTAACGCCCGTGATTAACCGTGAAGGACCCAATAAAGAATAACCCTGTGATTAATTGATTAATGTGGATCTCCCACTCCTGAGTCTGAGCTCATCAAGGCCACAGTGAAGGGTCCAATGTGAGCTGGAACATTGAGGGTTGCAGTCCCTGGGAGGCCCATCTGCCTTTGGGGGCTCGCCTACGGACAGGTAGGTGTGAGGGTGCCAAGGATGATCCCTGCCAGAAGGCAGAGACACCTGGGATGGCTCAAATTTGGGCCAAGCTTCACCGTCCCTTGGAATAAGGCCCTTCTTCACATGGTCCCGGCCTCACGTGTCCACGGGAGATGCTGTCACCTGCACCTCCCCCACACGAGGCTGTATCCTCTCTGATCAGAAATATCCAAGCAGTAGGTTCAAACCTGAAACTTGCTTCATCCTACAGGGATGGAGCATAATTTTCCCAGGGAGACAGAGCTTCCCCAAGCCACCACTTGCAATGCGATTTCCCCTCTTCACTCCCCCTTCCTCTGAGAAATCGACCAGCATTACCTAGTAATTCTGTCAGACATGGGATCCCCAAGAAGCAGACCCTGAGACGAGGATTCCAGTGCAAATAGTTTATTTTGGCATAAAAGAGAAGGAGAAAGCTAGACAGGAGAGGAAAAACAGCCAATAAACGGTGCAGTGTTGACCAGTTGACTATGGGTCACTGGAGTTTAACCCCCTGGGAAAACGGGGAGCCGGCGTAGAACACAGGCCTCAGATTATTCTCAGAATAACTGGGGCATTTGTACAGCAGCTCCTGCAGTCTGCAGCTGAAGTGGGAGGGTGGGTGGAAGGAGACTCATTCTCTGCTTGTCCAGCCTTTCACATGGGTGGGTCAGAGGGGCTTCGTGGGCAGAGGAAACCTTCAGGATAAGCAAGACAGGTGCTGGTCATTGGGAACGGAGGCCAACATGCACCGGAGTCATCAGTCCAGGAGCACAAGCAGAGGCTCCCAGCATCTGCGCCGGCATCTCCGTGTGAGCAGCATTGGCCAGAAATAACACTGGTACCCCTGCGAGACTCTGAACTTGCAAGGGCAGGTAGGGGAGGTGCCACGCTTTCCACAGGCTCAGGGAAGTCCTATCCACTGTCACATAGTTGGTGAGCTGCTCAAACTCTTTGATCCTAAATTTTAAATGTTTGTTATTAGACCACTTGACCAGAAATGAGGAAACTGAGGGCAAAAGGACGGGGGATGGGACGAACAGAGGAAACCCTCAAGGACATATGTCACCTACCATTTACTGAGAAGTCACCTGCTTGTTCTAAGTGTTTTCCATGAATTTTCTCATTTAATCTTCACAATAACCCCATGAGGTTGAAACTATTTTCCCACCTTACGGATGAAGAAACTGAGGCACAGAACGGTTAAGAAACTTGCCCAAGGCCATGCAGCGAGGAAGGGACACACCTGGGGTGACAAACTAAGCAACCAGGCTCCAGAGTTCATGTGTACAAGAGCATCCTGCCCTGTCTCTCTGTGTTTCTACAAAGCTCGCTCATAGCTGTGCCTGCTTGCAGGCTACTGAGCATTCCTCAGGTCAACACAATTCCTAGGATTTTTTTTGACATCAGCAGAGAGGCCATGACCAGGTGAGGAAGAAACCGGGAATTTCTCAACCATCTAACTATCCGCCTCAGCAGAGGCAGCAAAACACGTAGGCAGATCTAACTTTGGGGCCTATAGCTTTGTTTGCTGAGTGCTCCATCCAGCCATTCCATCAAAATGTTGAGGGGCAGCCATGTGCCAGGCACTGTACAAGGTACTGGGGTTACAAAGTTCAAAATGGTGAGAAAAGCCAACAGGAATTCTATATTTAGACCGTCAATCAGGTATGAAGATAAAATAAAGACACGTGCACATACAGTGACTCATCAAATTTATCTCCCAGTTTCCCTTTCTTAGAAAGCTCTGGGAAGACGTGTCTTGGCAAAATAAAATATAAACCCATAAGGATGAATTAAAGAGGACAGTGACAGGACATGCCAGGATAACAGATGTGCACCTAGAAAGAAGCCGGGACGGAGGGGGACAAAGAGAAGAGCATTAGGGGTTGGGAAGGGAATGATGAATTATTTGATGTATTTGAGAGAAATATTGATGAGATCAATATTCTGTAGAAGTACTGGGCAGGATTTGGGGGTGGATGAATTGACATGACTATGCAGAAAATTAAGCAAAGGAAAAATGGAGCAGTTTTTCGAATATAGAAAAATAATCCTACTATATTTTTTGATTCATCAGTGAGCAATATTCTCATTCTCCTAACAATATAAACAAAAATTTGATTAACCCGAAGTTGCAATATATTGAGATTGATGGGAAGGGACTGGGTAAGTGGTGGGAAGATCTTCAATTCTCAAATATTACTCAAGAAGTTAATAAATGACATACAAACCGACACATCAGGAAACAGTAGAATATTTGGCCAAAGCTACAAAAGGTGGTCAAAAGGTACAAACTTCGAGTTACAAAATAAATAAGTCATGGAGATCTAATGTACAGTGTGGTGACTGCAGTTAATAATACTGTATTGCAGTTAATAATTCTGCAGTTAGTAATACTGTAATATTTGAAAGTTGCTAAGATAGTAAATCTTAAAAAGTTCTCATGACAAGAAAAAAAAAACTGTAGATGCTACCTAAACTTACTGTGGGAATCATTTCCACGATACAGCCATGCATCAAATCAATCTGTTGCAGACCTGAAACTAATAGCATTAAATGTCTATTATATCTCAATTAAAAGGAGGAAGAATCAAAAATTTTTAAAGAAGAAACAGTGTAATAATATAATGCATATAACAATAATCCGCATATTATTTAGGGGGAAAACAAGTAAGGGGTGAAGTGCTTGGGTATTGAGGGGCAGGGCAGGGAGGCCAGGAAGGGAATTCTTATTTTCCATTTTGCAAGTCTTATACTCCTCTAGGAGTTTCTTCAACCCATTGATTTGTTCAGTGTGCAGGATTTACTTGCGAGGAAGCTAAATGAACTTCTTTAAAAAGAAGAGCCATAAGAAAGTGGGAAATGTTTTAGCTAAATTTCTTCAAATCCTGGGCCCAGGGAGAATGAATATATGCATCTTTCTTTATGTAAAACTTTTGTTGTTAGGAAGCTAACCTCTCCCTGCCCCTGCTATGGAAACATTGAAGAGATGGTCAAGAATTCCTTGTCAAAAGGGCTGCTAAGTGGACGGTCAGGCCAGGGCACCCACAGTCATGTTCCACGTTGGTCAACAAAGCGTGAAAAAAGTCGATGGGATTTAGAATAACGATTATGAAGAACTGTGGCTTATGCTGGGGGCAGACTGAATTTTCCTCTGTCCCTGAACTGCTGCACCTGACCAGCTCACCAGTGGCACTTCTTGGACTGTCTTCATCTCCAGAATCAGCCCCCGCCAGGAGGAGAGGGTATCAGAGAGGTGCTAACACTTACATCAGACCCGAGTAAAGGAGTAAATCTTCCCCGAAGCTATTTAAAAGACAAACATGATATTCTTATCCCTGGGAAAATATAAATAATTTTTACAAGTAGAGAGATGTCCCTTTCCAAAATTTACTGCATGATACGAGTGGGAGGCTTTCTTAGATAAAATGAGATTTCACGTCAGCAACGAGGCCCTTAAAATTGCTTCTTCTTTTCCAGGTTTTCAAGTTTCCAACAGGGCGACAAAGGAGTGTTGGGTCAGGCAACGCTCAGATCCATCACTAAGCCTCTCCCAGCTCTGACATGGTGTATAGAGAAGTTCTGGGGTCCATCCTGCAGGTCTTCCTGATCCTCAGGGTAGAGGTGAGAGTGTATGTGCTGCTATGAAAAATGGAATTCCTCAGCTCAAGAGCCCAAATTCTACCATGAGGCCAGCACTCACCGTGAAAAAAGCTGATCCACAGCAGCTTGGCAGCAGCCGGAGGCAAGGAGGAGTGATGTGAATTCAGAAAGACCCACCGCTGAAGGCCCTCTCTCTCGATTTTGGAAGCATCACCTCTGCCTCCCGGTTTTCCTTCTCCTTGTGCCTGGCTGAATTTCAGAACTAAAGGAAAATCTGCATGTGCCTCATCCAAATATTATTCTTAATCGTGCTGCTGCTATCGTGTACAATAATACTTTGCAGAATTATATTACCATGCAAATCCCCCTCATGCACATTAATTCACTTGACCCTTAAAACCACCCAGTGAAGTTGACAGGGAATCTTACAGAAGAATTAGGTGCAAAGAATTTCAATATCTTTCCTGAGAACACCCAGGTAATAACTATTAGAGGAGAGGCCATGTTATTTCTACCCACCTTTTCTCCACAAAGGGAATAAAGCTGATAAGAGTAAATGCCTACAATAAAATGGGGCAATAAGCAACAGAAACAGGAAACCATAGGAATTAGAATAGGATAAATGAGCTGGGAAGAAGAAGATCTCCACAACACCCCGCACAGTTGCTAAAATTCAAGATATCCCGGCAGTCTAAGCAAAAAAAAAAAAATAGGATTAGTCACATAGTTCTGGCTATAAAGGGTAAGCCAAAGCCAAAATCCAGCATTATAAATAGAACTACCCTGGAAAAGATTTGGATTCCTTTTCTCATCTCAAGAAGCATCTTATTCAAATCTGTCCCACTCAGGAATCACTTGCCTCTACCAGCTAGGATTGAAATATTGAAATACCCAATCCTATCACTGGTTTAGCACAGATCCTCAGGCCCATGGTAAGGCTCCGTGTCAAAATTTCCCTGAGTCTCAAGTGGAGTGGCTGGTGCTTTTTTCTTCATCCTGCTGGACAGTCCGTCCGAAGCCACAGAGAGGAGTCAGGAAATGCAGGCTCCACTTGGTGGAATTCCATCGAGAATGCCCCCCTGAAAATGATGGCGTCTCATTCGCATCTCAAAGATTTGGTAGGAAATCTTCCCCCCATCCAGGGCTCTTTAAAAAAAGCCAAAAGAGCAACCCTTGCATCGTTTTAGCTGTATCTGAGAGGATTGTCACAGAATGTAGTAGGCATCCTCTGTGGACACCTTCCCAGCATCCTCTTCTCTTTCCTCACGAGCCAAACTCAATTTTTCCTTTTGGCTCCTAAGGGGTCAAGAGGGCCCACCTCCCCATTTGACAGAGTGATAGGAACAAGTCTCGACTGAGACCATGGGGATTCTTCTGGAACTTAGGATGTTCGGTGGAGAGACACAGAGCTGAAACATCTGACGGAAAGACCCAAACAAATTGGCTCACCAGCTGTTGACGGAGATTTTCATGGCTCCCTTGGTTCCCAGAGCCTGCTTGCTCAGCTTTTCCTCTAATTCTATCAACTACCCAACCTCCTTCCAGGATGGATGTTGACTGGGGCACCTGCAAGGGTCCTTTCCACGTGACTGGGGTTTCCAGAGCGTGGAGTCTGGTTCCAAGAGGGAGCAAGACAGCCAGGTGGAAGCGACAGGGCCTCTTACGACCTTGCCTCAGTGATCGCGGAACACCAATAGGTAAGCAGGTCGCTAAGTCCAGCTCGATTTCAGGGGAGGGAGAGTAAGATCTGGCCCGTTAGCGTGAGGAAGGACACGGGTGGATGCAGAAGGAAAGGACCGATGGGGCCATTTGTGGAGACGACGCAGTTCCCCAGAAGCAGGCCCTGTGATGCGCATCCAGGTGCAGGTGATGGATGGAGAGAAGCACTCCCAGAAACTGGGTGAGAGAATAGGGGGAGCAGGTCGGGAAACAAAAAGAAGCCAAGCCCGGTGATTTCAGGCCAAGTTCCAGCCTTGACCTGAACCCAGAGATGAGTGCTGGAGTGGAAACTACACCTGAGAGTTTGATCCGACTTAGGAGAGAAACTGAGCGCTCATATTTCCAACCCCTCAGCACCCGGCCAGTGGCTGCGAGGGGACACTGGGGTGTGGACACCCAGGCACTTCCCTCTCCCTACATGTGGGCAAAGTGTTTCCAGCAGCCCACGGGCAGGCCTCTGCACAGTCCCTGGAGCTGCCATGGAAAGTACAAGCACACAGATGGCGGGGAAGGGGGTGCATGGAAAAGTGAAAGGGACTCAAAGGGCTCTGAGCAGGGGACCAGCTCTGTCACTACAACCGGCTTAGGTGATTTGGGAGAAGATGGGGAAAGTGGGGGAAAGATGTCATTAGCATCTCCTCTTGCATTACCGCATTTTACCTTCCCGAGATGGATCCCAGAATCCCCATTTGTACAGAGCAAAGCCAAGCTTGGAACGAGCAGGTAACAGGCCCACAGAGCAGGATCTGAGCCCAGAATCGCATGGCTCCTTCCTTCAACCACACTAAAGTCGCAGAAGAGCAGGAAACTCCAGCTAACTGCCGCCTCTCACCACAAAACCAGGCTGGGAGGGGTGGCCTTCGGGGAGCAGGCCTGGCTTTCCCGTCAGCATTTCACAGGAGCACACCACTCACAGAGCTGTCTTCTCTGCACTGCCGCGGAAGACGTGGCCAAGTTCTCTGCCGTGTAGGTCAGGTCATCCTCAGAGACGCACCGAGCCGTCTGTCCTCCATTTAGGGCAGTCGTTCTCCCTGTCAGTGGGGGTGGGGTCACCCCTCAGGGCACATTTAGCAATGTCCAGAGAGTGGGAGCTGGGGGGTGTGGGGCAGGTGTTGCTACTGCCTCTAGCAGGTGGAGAGAGGCCAGGGATGCAGCTAAACCCTCTAAAATGCACAGGACAGTCCCTTGCAACCCAAAACGACAATAGCTCTGAGCTTGAGACATCTTGATTTAAAGAGCCACCCACCAAGCTGAAGGCCCAAGAGAGCAGAGGAGGAAGGAGCAGGAGCTCTGCCTACTTTCATGTCACCCCAAGTCAGACCGACAGGGAAAACTGAGTTTTAGATGGTTGGTTGTTGTCCCCACGAAGTACCACTGGTCCCTGCCTTTCTATTTTAGCAGCTCATACTGGTTGGAGTCTCTGAGTCATTCCACAATCTGGAACGATAGCAACTCACTGACTTAAGACATGCTTGTGCCCAAAAGATACCTAACCACCCCCTCGCGGGGAGAGAACGGTAGTGAGTGACATTTAGCAATTCTAAACGTGAGAAATAATAAGTAACAGATACATGTCGCCATCCACACCCCGCGTTCTTCACATGCTGGTCTGTGGTTTCTTAAACAGAAAATACATTTAATGAGAGAGAGGGAGGGAGGGAGAGGGTAACGATGTGTCTCAGCACTCGGAAGCCTGTGCGCGTTCCCTGAGAGCTGACTTAGGGCCATGATTTCTCATGACCGATGACATTAAACCTCCTTCAACACCAAAATGAGTGTTTCCTTTGCAAACAGTCAACTCAAAGAGCTGTACGCTTATTTTTTTAATATATATAAGTATATCTTTTCTTTAAATGTTGGGAAAACACACATAATATGAAATTTATCTCATGAACCATTTTTAGGGTACACTCAGTGGCCTTAAGCCCTTCACGTCGTTGTGCCACCATCGTCACCGTCCATCCACAGGACCCATTTCATCTTGCAAAACTAAAACTCTCCCCAGTATCAGTGATTCCTCACTCCCCCGTCTCTAGGCCCTGGCAACCGCCATTCTATTTTCTGTCTCTTGGAACCCGACGGCTGGCGGTACCTGATGTAAGAGGAATCACACAGGATCTGTCCTTTCGTCACTGGCTTATTCATCGGTGTGTCGCATGTGTCAGAATTTCCTTTCTTTTTAAGGCGGGTAACATCCCGTCGTATGCATACCCAGCATTTTGTTTATCCATTCGTTAGATGATGGACACCTGGGTTATTTCCACCTGTTGGTAATTGTGATTAATGCTGCTATGAATGAGGGTGAACACATGTCACCCTGCTTTTAATCCTTTTGACTCTATACCCAGAAGTAAAATTGCTGGATTGCAGGTTTATTTCATTTCTAAGTTTTTTGAGGAACCATCTTAGTATTTCCCAGAGCGGCCGCACCATTTAACTTTTCCACCAACAGTGTACAAGGATACTAATTTCTCCATATTCTCTCCAAGAGCTGTTATTTTCTTTTTTGTTGTTGTTTGCTTATTTGTTCGTAGCAGTCCTAATGGGTTGGAGGTAGTATTTTGTTGGGGTTCTTTACTTATTTTTAACAAATCTGCCAATGCTCACAATCTTTCGGACTTCATCCTTTAGAAATGCATTCCAGTGAAACTAGGAGCAACAAAAGAATAAAAAACCTATTACTTCAGAGTCCTATACCTTATTTGGAATCCCAAACAGTCTTTCTCACTCTGAAAAACGACTAGAATTGGCCAGACTTATCTCTGAACAAATCTGGGTCGTTTTCAAACATCGAATCCACCCTCAAAGAATCCAACTTTCCGAGATATTATCTTTGAACGCTGCCTGAGAATGGATTCGGGTAATAGTTTAGAATAGGAAGATGCCCAATGTCAGACTCGGAATACTCACCGTTCAGTTCCCTCTTCAGCCACGTGCTCAGCGGTCAGTATCTGGCTCCAGTCAAGCTTTGCTCAACTTTGGTTATAAACTGGATATTTTCATTGTGGTGCCACTTCTGCTTCCAGTCTGGAGTTGCTAAATGTGGCAAGCCCCGCACTGGGGGGTGGGAACATGAACATAAATAAAGCAACGCTGATCTAGTGCAAGAGACAGACCTGTGGGCAGATGATCACAATCAAGGGAGACACTCAAAGTATTTCACAACCAATGAAACACAACTCCCTGACCAAGTAGAACGGACTTAGAGCTAAAGCAGGAAAAGGCCCGGCCAGAAATTAACCTTTTAGTTGTCGGCTTATGGGACCATTCAGAGGACTTAGAGAGAGGCTGAGGCCTGGCATGGGATTGGGGGCTGGGGGAGGTGAGGTAATGAGGTTCTTAGTTCTGTGTTGGATCACCCAGTGCCATCAGCTGAATAGCAGCAATGGTCCAGTGCCGTGCGGGAAGCCCACCCAGGAACTGGCTCAGAGAAGGAGGTTATTGGCTATACAGACACTCGGGTGCTCTGCCATGTCCCTTCATCCCATCTCTGATTTCAGGCATGACTGCAATGAACAGTTCCACAAGCTGACAGTGTCCTACCTCAAGTACCACTGTCTTTGCATTTGCTGCCTCAGAGCTATCAACACACTCTAGCTTGGCCCAGAAGTGAGGGGCACTCACAGGCCCTGTGTCAACCCCAAACCAGTGAGGGGGAGGGGGAGACTTGCTGGTAAGACATTCTGCCTCATTTATTTCAATAAATAGTCCTACTAGGCCATCTGGCCCCCTTCACAGTCCTGGGAGCTAGATTTCCATAAAGGACCTGCACACCAGTTTTTCCTCTTCCCCGTCCCATCTCCTGGGTCCCTCACTTCTGCTTCCAAGGGTCCCTTCCTAAGTCTTTATCTCAGGCTCTGTTTTCAGAGGAATCAAAATCAAGACAGGAGGAACCCACGAAGGACACGGGGAAGACGAAGCTCAAGCCGCACATTACTTCAGAATAGATCAAGGCACAGAGATCTCAAAATTCATAGCAATCTTGATGCAAGTGACCTGGTCTGTGGTGAAGGCTTTGGGAACACAAGGCCCAGCTCCTTTCAAAGGCCTTCCCCATTTGGACCACTTAGTGTTGACTTTCTCTAAATGTATCTCAGCCTCCAGGTAGATGTGGGTAGGAAGAAAGATTAGGTGAGCAAATGGAGTTCTAAAATCTTAAATGCATAACTGTTTTTGACATATTTTTATACTTCCTTAATTCTTATCATCCTATAACCATATTTTCTTAATTTATCATTTTTTGTCATCCTCATCCCTCATCTTTTTGGTTATTCTTTTGCCCTGCTTCTGACATTTTTGCTTGTTTATTCTTCCTAGGACCAGTTTTTACCACCAACCTGAAGCTTTGGCAATTCTCCTTCCCCACCGTCTCTCGCATCCACACCCTCTGTTCTTCCTCAACCACCATCTCCTCACCACAGGCCCCCAAGATTGCCAACCATCTCCTGCTTCTTGCCCTCCAGCTTAGTTCCAGGAGCATCTTCTGCCAGACACATGATGAGATTTGACCGACCCTTGGATTGAGAATGCAGAAATGCCAAATCCTAATGAGTTTGCAGAGATGAGTTTCCCACACCAGGGGCAAGTGGAAAACAAGGTACTGCTTTGATATTTGCAGACTTAAAAGCCCAATGGAAGTCTTTCTAGAAAAAAAAAAAGATTGGAGAGCATGGCTGAGTGTCACGAACATGTCTTTCTCTCCCTCATCTCAAAACAAAACTCTCCACAGCCTGGCACCCAGGACTGAGGGGAGGAGAGCACTCAAGTGCACAGGACTGAAGAACAAAGGACATGAGTGCCCACTCTTCCAGCTGCCTGGGAACATGGAGAAGGAGGAAGCAGATGGGCCTCCTTCTCAACAGGGTGTTGGGTAATGAGGAGAAGGAAAACAACCATGAAAGGCATCATTACACTCAGGTTACAAAGGTATCTGTGAAGCATGCAGACAGTCATCTGAGGCCAAATAGACTGGCACAGAAATTACAGAACCAAAATTCCAAGAACAGTGAAAAAATAGGTAGCATAGTTTAACATCAATGTCATCTATAAGGAAATGTGAAAGGTCTAAGTTCAGTCCACGCGGTTTCAGTGACAGAAGTTTAATGCTGTTGGTACCTGCCTTGCAAGAAAATCAACTATTATCATGCTGTCACCAAGAGAGGACCGTACAGACACGAAACAGTACCCAGAAGTCAATTCCTCCCCATACCATCACAACGTGATAAAGCCAAGAGGGGAATGCATTGATCTAATGTGAACCTGGAAGTGGGACTGTCCAGGGTAGCAAGGATGGCCTCAGATATGATGCTTGGGGAGTGAAGAGAGGGTACAAGGCATCAGTGTCCACTAATCCACATCGCTTCACCCTCAACTAACCCATCAGATTGGTGTTTCCTCCTCTGGAAAGGGATGGAAATAGGGGAGAGACGAGACCATCAGCACATTTCTCTCTTTAGAAACCTATGTTCCCAGGCTTTTTGCTTTTGTTAACCATCAAGCTCGTAGTCAGGTCTGTTGTCAGTCAAATCTCGACTATCTGCCTCAGAGGAGAAAATCCACAGAGTGTCAGGGACACCTCTTCCTCCTTTCTGTGGTCCCTCTTCTGACACTTTTACCCCATAAGTCATGTCTCATTTGTATAGTCCCCAAAAATCTCTGAAATGAGGCAAACAGGACTACTCATTTAACTCCAAGGCCCACTACCTGAGTGAGGATTGACCCTATTCTGTATCCCAATCACATCATCCATCCTAGCTCATCAGAGGAGGTTATACAAGGACCTCAACCCCAAACCAGTGAATAGAAAATGAAAATGACTCTCCCCATCATTATAAAGTTTCCACAGAAATTAGAGTTCTTAGAGAAAAGTTTCAACAATGCAATCAGCCCTCCATCATTATCTTGGAAAAAGTAAAGTCCTAAAATCAAATCTACAGAGAGCAATGTTGCAAACTATCCTCCAGATTCTTCATCCCACATGTCCCTAATGAATGGGCCACATAAAAATACCTCAGTCTCAATCTCACATCACGAAACAACCCCACTCACTCCGAAAGCTTACCGTGTAAACACTACTTTCTGTGTCCCCAAGGTTCGCATGGGTCAGGGGAGAACATGGCTTTAATCCCCTTATTTCTCCTACTCAAAACCTAAAATGGCTCTCCAACGCTTAGAGAAAAGTGTTATTAGTCCTTCTCCTAGCATTCAGGGTTTTCCAGAATATAACCAAAATTTGTTCTTTCACCTCTGCATGCAGTTACTACAGTTCCCCACACCTCGTAAGTCGTCTGTGGTCCTTCCTGCCACCTCTCTAGCCTCATGAATTAAAGTTTACTTCACTTTCCACCTTTTGCATGAGGCTTCCCTGGCCATCCACACTCAGAGGTATCTACCCCCCAACATAAACCCCACCCATTCCTGAACTCAGTGACCAGCTTGAGCTAATCAGGGGTCACTAACCACACACAGTCCTGTCTCTGGCTCTCTGGTGGCAGAAACCAAAACTATCCTGTGTGGCCTTAGCAAGAGCCCTAGGCACACAATGTGTGCACATTTTGTGCAGAAATTGGTTTCGATAGTCAGAAAATCTCACGCTCCAAGGATCTGATCTCCTACAGTCAGGGTTCTACGCAAAAAATAGAATCTACTCTAGCCAGGGTAAGCAGGAAAGAATTATTATAAGCGAGTCATAGTTTACAGAATCACTGGAAGGACCCAACAGACAGGTTGAGCTTTCCATAATGACTCCCAAATAAATAACTGGGCCATTAAAAGCGCTGCTGCCGGCCCTACTGTCAGAAGACCACAGAGACGTCATGAGTGCCACAACCAGGGAAAACTACCACACCTGCCATGATCCACGCCATCAGAAGCATGCCCCACTTATGCATCCTTGAAGATAGTGGCTGGACCTTAGGGACAAAGCAAATGACTCCACGACAGTGCCTGGTAACAGAAAGAACATTAGGCACCTGCTCACTTCAGCTTCTCTATTCGTGTGAGCATACCTGATAGGCTGGATCTAAATCACATCCATCAGAAGAAGCTTGACCTGCAAGGGAGTCTGGGAAATGTAGTTCTTGGCTTTCCAGCCTCTGCCAAAAAAGAAAACACTAGAAAAAAGGTGGAATGGCTGTTGAGAGTCAGTCCATCACATCTACCACGAATCTATAGATTTGTTAACCTTGCCTCTGATCTGCACCCCAGACTCACACATATTTTAATTATCTGTGGTGCCTGATATTTTAGAATTCACTGTGGTGACTACAGTTTACCCCAACTCTGTGAAACAGTTAAGAGGCTATGACCTGCAAATGAACATATCAGTACACCGAGGCACTATTTCTCAAACTTCCATAGAAAATTATTACAGATCCTAAGTATTTGTCAAAATTGTTTTTTATCAAAATGTTATTTAAAATGCAGAAGCATAAAGATAGCTATAAAACTCTCATGGTTACGAAATCTAGAACATAACTGTAAAGTTTAATCTTCGAGTTAAATACAAGCAAAACTCTAAAACAAATGAAATTCCACTAACAACATTTCGTTAGCATGATTAATGCTGTTGTTTTGTGCAAAGTAAATTACCAATGTCGAACCCAATAGGAGGAAAGTTCATTTGCACGTTGTATATTTCACGTTAATGGCCTGTTTCTTTTGATTTTGAGCATGATGGGCCATTGTCTTAGTCACTGTCAGTATCATTATCATTATTGTTCCTTCTTAACAACGAACTTATTTTTAACCCTGGATTTTTAATGGGCCTATCAATTTAATGGTGCATTTCCAAGTAGAGTTCTGAAAATTTTTAAAGCGCCATTTAGCAGAATCGTCTTCACTGCGTAATTACTAATACCCTTCCACTTAATGAACTGTTAAAAGTCGGTTTGTACAAAGAGGTGGTGCTGTGAGTATGGTTCCAGCGGCCCCGAAGCAGGCTCTTTGGAGCTCTGCATGCTCAAACTGCCGTGGAGATGATCTGCTCTTCCCGCCTCCTTTCTCTGTGTGGACAATCATGAATCCTTCATTCCCATGGGTTTGCTTGAGCTTTAGTTGGCTTCAAGTTCATAAACATAAACGTAAACAGGGACTAGACATGTTAGGACAGTTCCTATGACAAAAGGAACACCACCCTACAAATCAACAAGAACAAGACAGAAAACCCAATAGAAAAAATGGTGCAAAGGGTAAGAACAGGCCATTCCAAGCAGAGGTTGAATGGCTAGCAAGCATGAGAATGGATGCTCACACTGACACAATTAATTAAAACACCCATTCACATACTTATGAGATAGTATTTTATAGCCACAAAACTGGCAAAATTTAAGAGTCAGATTGTACCAATATCTTGACTATCAAAGGCAAGCATTTTGGAGGAGAGAAAGCTTCATGCACTAATGGCAGGAGAGAAAACGGGACACAGCCATACTGGGAAGCAACCTCGCATTGCTTGGTGATATCAAGTATGCCTGTACCCTGTGAACCAGAAATACTCCTCTAGAATATTCATCCAAGAAGAGCTCACACGCAGGTCCACGAAGGAACACGTGTGAGGAGACTTTCTGGCCAGGACTGTGGTCACATGAATGAGGTATGGACCCATCAACCAGAAGCCATGGCTGGACCAAGGACATGAACCACAGACCAAGTTCATGCCAAGGGAGGCAGCAAGGATGCAAACCTCCCTCAACACCTGGAGACGTATATCACCCCGGAGAGAAGGGAACTTGGAGTTGCCAGGTAGGAACCGAAAGACTGAGTATCGACCAGTCAAGTGCATGGTGACAGCAAGTAAAACGGCGGCTGCCAGTGGCTGGGGGCAGAGAAGCGTCATCGCCTAATGGATAGAGTTTCAGTGAGGGATGATAAACCGGTTCTGGAGATGGACAGTGGTGACGATTGCACAGTGATGCGAGCGACTTAATGCCACTGAACTGTCCACTTAAAATGGTTAAAATGGTCAAATTCGTGTGCTACATATTTGACAACAAATAAGTTGTTATTTATGTATTTTAGGAAAACAGCATTAGTCAAGTTACTTTGAATGGGCAGGATCACGTTTTTTCCACTACTGAGCAGAAACGGGGACGTGTGATCATTTGAGTTCAGTTATAAAAAAATAAAGTTTCGTCTTTTCCCAGCGGAGTTCAGTGACTGTGTGAATGATCGTGCCTCCCCCGCCCCCCACCCCACATGCATGTTTTTGTGAACCTGGTGGTTCACACCACTGGGGCATAGCGTGTGGAAGGAGAAGGTGTGGGATATACAAAGCTGGAGGGATATCAGCAGCCAGATGACCACGTCCTTGTAAGTTATGTTGAGGAGTTTGAGAGGAAGAGGAGCTTAAAATAGCAGAGTAACGTCAGATTTAGGTCATTTGGCTGCTGTGTGAAGAATGGGTTGTTGGGAGGGGTAGAGGGTAAAAACAGGGGTAGGAAAAAGGAACAGGAATCAATTCCAAGCAAGTGAATTAGGATTGTGACCACGGAGATGGAAAGACAAGGGTGGGTCAGAGGATATTTTAGGCAGCGTTAATGATTAGCGACTGGTTGGGTAAAGCAGGATGAGGGGGAAAGAAGCATCCAGATTGAAACCCAGGCCCTGCTTGGTCAACTGAGTCGAAGATGGTGACTAGGATAAGCAAAAAAGGAGGAGAAACTCAAGTTTGGCTGCAGGTTAAGGGTGATGCTTTGTGCTTACTGGCAGTCAGAAGCTTATAAAATTAATAAGTAAAGTATTTATGGAGGAGTTGGCCCTCCCGACCACGAAGCCATGACAAGCAGACCTGGGAGAGACATCAGGGAGCATCCAAGCCCGCATCATGCTGTCGCCTGAGGAAGGGCGGAGCACATTCCATCCCCAGGCAAGGAGGCTGCGGAGGCAGGGAGAGCCAGTTGGTGGAGGAAATGACCTGAACCGAGATTCTAGAAAGTTTATCCTAGTGATGGTGTGCTGAAGGGGCTGGTGCGAAAGGACAAGAGAGAGAGAGAGAGAGAAATTTGAGGTCATAATAAAGATGATTTTAAGCCCTGGGAGCTCGAGGAACCCGAATCGCTCACTCTGGCCTGTAGCTGGTCACATCACCGCTGCAGCACCCTGTGGCCACCTAGAAATGAGCAGCTCTTGACATTAACTTGAGAGTTAAATGAAACCGCATCTCCATGCCTGGCACAGAGTAGGTGCTTCATACTCTGCCATTTCTTTGTGTCTTCCCCAGTGGGTTTCACTACCCAGTTAAGCTCTGCCTTGTGGGGAGCCTTGACTGACACTACGACTCCATCCATCGTTTCCCTCAGCTCTTTGTTTAAGCCCACCCTCTCAGTCCCTCAGAACTCCTCCTCATCCCTCTGCTTTCCTCCCCGGGGCCGGGCCATCCAGAAAGCCTATAAATGCACGTGGCTGGGGATGACAATGTGATCGTCTGCCTGGACATCGCAGGTCGACATGTAGAAGCCTGTAAGGTTGCACCTCCCATCCCACTTTAAGAGAACACGCGGGTTCAGATCTGTTAGGAAGACTCCTCGTAGGTATTAATTAGGCCCCGCTAATTACACAGAAGGGTTCCAGCAGCATTATGGGAAGGGATGGGCGCCGAGCAGCCAGGGAAAGGAATCATGGTCTCGGCTTTTGCTTCACACTTGAGTCCAGTCTGAATTTCAGAGAAGAGTTTCGTGACTCTTTCTTTCCTGCTCCACACACAAAAAGGTGACATTGTTCAGTTCTGGTCTGGTGGGTAAGCTGAGCTGCACATGTGATGGGGCTGGAGGTGAAGGGTCCTGACTCTAGGACCCCTTATTTAATAACAGGCTTTGGGAAAAGACAGGAAAGGAGACAGTCCCACATTCAGTGTCTACTTCTCACTGCAGGAGCATTACTAGGCAAAATAAAAGTGGGTGTCCAAAAACTGATGCAATATGATATCGATTTTGCAAGCACAAGAGGAAGAGAAAGGCTAGAGAGGGTTTGGGAGCCCAGAGCCCGGGCCCAGGCAAGGACCCATTCTGCCTGCCCTGCCCATCCCGGGAGCTCTTCTCTGGAGCCAGCAGCCCCTTGTACCTCCAGAAACCCATCGGGCCCCAGCTTCAGAGAAGCCAGCCACCCTCTGCCCCCCGGGAAGCCTACTGCCCACAAGAGCAGTAGTTGAAGCCCTCCCAGGAGTGAGCAGCCACCAGCAGCTGCCAAGGAAAGATCCTCAGGCCACCAGACAGTCTGAAAAGCAGACACCCGGAGCCATGCAAAGACCACCCAGCCCTCTAAGCCGCCTCCCCTGACTCCTGTCTGCTGCCTTGGACCAGATACCCCTGTACAAAAAAAATATGTCTGGCCCCCAAATATGTGGGATTTATTCACATGGTGGTGCTGGTGAATAGCTCATTTATCCTTAGAAGAAAATGGTCCAGCGGAGTGGCTTTGGGGAATTGGAAAGAGTCTAGTGGAATCTTTTAGTGCGTTTAATAATATTTTTAAATAATCATGTAACGGGTTCACTGTAGAAAAATCAAAACTAAGAACTACTTGACATAAATGCACATACACATCCACAAAGGCGCGTGTCGAAGGATGTTCTATGCAATATTGTTTGAGATAGTAAACAAATAGAAACGACTTAAATGTCCAATGATGTGGAAAGGGTTAATATACCCTAGGGACGGACATTTGTTGGCTCCAAGAAGGAGATAGGGAGGGATGAGAGGAATAGAAGCCTTTACTTTAGTTTATCTACGCCTGAATTCTTTGAAAGTTTGCAAGTATTACTTTTCTAATTTTGGAATTAAAAAGGAGAAAATTCACATTAGCAATAAACAAGTAGAAACTATGCATAATAAAGACCATGGATGATGAAAAAAAAAAATCCTGGCCGGTGTGCATGTACTCCTCCAGGTTTCATTAAACATATAAGATTGTATTCATAGCTTAAATTTGCCTCTAAGTAATATATCGAGCATGTCTTTCCACGTCAATAAGCAAACATAATTTTAAGGACCAGCTCGTATTCCATGGCACGGATGTACTATACTTATTTTTAAAAAGCCTGTTGGTAGACATTTAAATTGTTTCTAATTTTCTTTTTTCTTCAAACAAAAATAACGAGGCAATGAACATCCTTTTTGCTAGATGATTGCACATTTATTCCCTTAGAACTAATGCCTAGAAGTAAACTTGTCCAGTGGAAGAGTATGTAGATTTAAAGATTCTTCATACACGTTGTCAAATTGCCCTGCGGAAAGATTGCAGGGTCTACACCACCTCTTCCAGAAAGCTGAAAACTAACCGTGCTTTTGTAAATTTAGTTTCTAAGCTCATCTGGCAGCAGACCCTGGCCTGAACAGTCTTTATTTATCCCACTTAGTATGTTGTACACTTCATGTAGACACATCAATGTGTGTATTGCCCTCGTTCCTGCAGGAAGTGTTATGTAATGTGCATTTTATACATCATGTTGCTTTTCAAAAATATGAAAAATTTTGAATTATTCTGACATATCTCTGGCCCCAAGGGTTTCAGGTAGACTGTGGACCAGTGTTCATTCATGCTGCCCCCAGCAGCATGCGCAAGTGGCATTTTCCTCACGTGCTCACCAATACTCGATTCTGTAAGCTGTTTTCATCTTCGCCAATCTGATTTTTAAAAGTCAGGAGTGAGGGAGGGCACTTTTCCTGAGTTATTTGGCTATTTGATGACTCCTTGCCCAGCCTTTCATCTGTTTCAGCTCTCAGTGCCTCGGCCCCAGCTCGCCTGAGCCTCTGCCACCTCTGCACTGCGGCTGATCAGTCTCCCCACAACACCCCCAGGGACCACTGGCCCAAGCTCCTGCGTCCACCTTTTTTTTTTCTGCTGCAAGTGGGAGCTCCTCAGTGTCTGCTTCCTGCTCTCTGTAGTTCTTGCTGCTACCAGGTGGGAGATTATCCTCTCCGAATTCGCCCATTATTGGATGAAAAGAAAGAGGAGGATGGTCCCACAGCAGACAGGGACGCCTAGTGACAGCACTGCTTCAGGAAGTGCTCTCATTTCTGGGAGGTCTAGGACTCTGACAGGGGGTGTTGGGTCAATGGAGATTCTAATGAAGACTCACACCAACCATAGCCCAAGAGCCATTCTGCACATAGGGATATTTGTTCAACCATCGTCACTTACATCAGTCAAAATAACCACAAGATTATAGATTGAGCTCTTCGAGGAGACCAACTCCAGCCATCCTGTCCCAGCCTACCACCCAGCATCACCGGCATCCAGAAGGCTGTAGGAAACCCAGGCAAGCCGACTCAAGGAAGCACCTGAGGGGAGTATCAGGGGGCAAGATATGCCAGCAGGAATGGGACACTGATGTCCAGCATCAGGGACCGTCATAGCTGCCCGAAGTAGCTAGGGGCTGATGGCTATGCCCGCCTCAAAGATGTGCTTTTGAAGCAGAGGGCCAACCCCTGGCTCGTGTATGCAGATTCCCTCTTCCACCAAGGGCCCTGAGCACATCACGGAATCACCCGCAGACTGGGCCAAGCTTTCTGGAACACGGCCGGAGGGCCAGGGCTGAACTAGGGATGTATTTCAGAGTGTGTGCGGCCCAGCCTGAGGAAGGGACATCTGAATCACATCCCCAAGACCCTACGAGAGTAGCCGCAGCTGATAGAGGCAGTAACAACCACAAAAAGGTCTCGAGACAGAGCCTTTGAGAGGACATAGGAGGGAATCCATGTCCTCAGGACACGCACTGTTGTGGTAACAGTCTCAATGCCAACAACCGTTTAAGCAGGCTCAAGGAAGCGGGCCAAAGGAACATGCAGGTATTTCTAAACACAAATATTCCAGTTTACTGTAAAGCAGTATGCCCTGTCACCCTGGCAGCAGCCTCATACATCTCGCGTTTATCTCTCAGTTGCATAATTTTTTCTCAGGCCTGATCTAATCTCATGTTTTGTACAGTCACATGCTGTACGGGCAGTCGCCTGGCCCACACGGCCTAGATGTGGAGTCGGCTAGACCAGATACGTCAACAATGAAATTCTTCATGCTGTGACTATAGGGAACTATTTTATTTTTTTGAACTTGTCTCTGTCTTTCCAATTTCCAACGTGTTTGGTTTGGGTTTTATGCAGTTTTTCAGAGCAGACGTTAGATCTCAAGGCCTTGCCTGCCAAGAGGGCTCCTTGAACCTTGTGAAAATGTGCCCACCTTGTCCCGAGCAGCCTCACACGAGGTAAGTGTGAGGAGATGCAGCAGCTAAGCTCACAAACGTCCTGCTACACCTTTCTCCCACTCTGATTGCTCACGAAACAGAAATGAGGTTTTCCATGGTAACCTACAGCCTCTTCTGTCAGACACAGAGCTCTCCGGAAACTTTTAAATAGCAGCTCCATGCCCCTCCGTTCCTCACACCTACGATGTGAGAGAAACGTCTGGAAAGAGCACACCACACTGTTGCGACCGACGTGTCAGTTCAAACTGATTATGGGTGTCCGGGTGGTGAGATCAAAGGTGGTGATTATCCTTTTTCCTTACGCTCTTGTTACAATATGAATTTTTAAACTAATCTCATATATTAGGTATATAGCCATTCAAGAATTAGCTCTATTTTGGGGGCACAGGGGAGTAGAATGTTGCCGCCTCTCCATGACTTCAGAAAAAAATTCAGTCCCTTCATACACCTCACGAGGCCTCACATAATCTTATCCCTGCCCATTTAGTGACACTTGAAATATTTGGTTGAGCTGTAAGAAATCATTTTTCTTAGGCAAAAATGGTCAGTCATTGGCAACTTTATATGATTGAACCTGAGGCCCTCATGCTCAACTGTGTGCAGCTCCCTTGGCCTGTAAAACTCAGCCCCTCTCCATCCACAGTGTACCCCGTCCTCTCCCTACCTCGTCTCCCTCGCTACCTGCTACTCCTGCAAGTCTTCCAGTGTCCCTGGCAGTTCTTCCAAGCAGCTTTGAATACTGGATTAGGGACCCCTCCCACAGGCTTCCCAAACATTTGATCTCCATTCGCTCATTCTTTCACTCCACAATTTCTAAACCCCAGCTGCATTGCCAGCCTAAACCTAGGCAGTAGGGACACAGTGATGAAAAAGACAGTCAGTGACCCCTGGTCATACTAGACTGTGACCTGTCCAGGTTCTTATTTCTAATCTCCTGCATTGATTGAACCGTGAACTCTTCGAGGTCAAACTCCATGTCTTTACACCATTAAAGAGCCACAGCTCCACGTACCTGACACACAATGGTCACTGTGCATTGAATGAAAAGTAAACGAATGCCTCACTTTCATTACAGTGGCATGTAACTTATTTTATTTCTCTTCTCTTCCACTCTTTTTTTTTTTTTAGGGTTATTACTCTCACAATTTATCTTCTGACAAAAGGAAACAGCTGATAAAAGAAGCTATCCTTTGTTCTGTATTTCCTGGCCAGGTCATGCAAGTCCTGTTTGCTTTGACGGCCTCTGGAGTGCTTGCAGGGTGAGGTCAGGGAAGGGAAGGAGAACACCCGCCCCCTTGGGCTCACAGGAAGCCAACTGCCAGCTCCCGCTGTGTGGAGAAGGGCGAAGGGGATGAGAGGAGTGGAAGATTGAGTGACCAGGCAGGACAAATCCTAACTTGAAGAGAAATGTATTTAACGCCTACGCTAGCCTCGAGGCCTGCCCAGCGAAAGCAGCCCACATGTATTCAGGTCACAGAATTTGAGGGCACCAGGTGGGGAAACTAAGACACCAAACGGAGTCAGCACTCGCCAAGGTCACCGAGCTAGGCAACAGCAAAGCTGAGAGTCCACCCCTAGCTTGCTTCCCTGAAGTTCTTTGCATTTTCCTGGAGAGGCAGAGATGGGGGTGGGAAGGTGACTGTCAAACCCTTGGCTCCTGGCTTCCACTCCACTGGAATGCCTTTGGGTGATTAACTCACCCACAATTGTTTACTGAGTACCTATCATGTTCTAGCACCTGTCTAGGTAGGCAGTCGTGGGGGAGGCAAATTCCCACCCTCGAAAATCCCCACAATGAGAGCGACATGATTTGTGGCACCTATAAAGTTGTGCAACTTACCTGGGTGAGTCAGAGTCTGAGGCTCTGGAAGCCTCTAAAGAGGGTCTTCAGCCTGCGCCTCCTGAATGTTCCAGCTCTGCTCCCTGAGTCCCAGCTCCTCAAGGGGGAAAGTTGCTCTTGTCCCAAGTATGCAGGAGTCTTGAGAACCAAGCAAACACAACATGAGGGCAGGGAATACTCCAGCTGAGCATCTACTGTGGGCCCTGTGCCAGGGCCTACACGCTCTCTGTTCTTTGCTCCTCAAAACAGTTCCCTTCAGATTAAGAGATTGAGGCTTCAAAGAGAGGATTGAGAAGACCGAATTCCAGGGTGTCACTGCAAAGCCCCCAGCACTGCGTTGCTTCCTTATCTTTGTTATACATTAGCTCAGGAGCCATAACCATTCCTTCTATAGCAGGTGGACAGCACAGACTTCACAGGCCATGTCTACCACCTCAAACAGTCCTATTGAATGGCACTGAACTAGCCATGAGAGTTGGCAGCTCATGAAAGCACTTTTCCACCAGCCTCCACCTTCCACTCTCACCTCTTCCAAAAGTGACCGTGGAGCAGGGGACATTGCAGGTGCTCGATAAATATTTGCTGAATGAATGGGGAAGGTGTGGCCTGAAGAACATAAGGACAGGGCTGCAGGGGTGGAAGTGAGCTTCGTTTAGTCGACAAGTGTTCACTACTTGGTGGAGAGCTTGCGCAGACCAAAGGACCTGTCCTTCGTCACCCATCCCCACCCAGGAAAGCACAGAAATGAATGGCGATATGATTTATTGGAGCAGTAAAACTCATACATACTCATTCCCTGTTCAAATGACTCATGGCTGACGGAGTGCACTCATGGAAAAGTCTTTCAACCAGCCCAGAAAGTGTTTTGCTCTAATTTTTTTTCTTAGTCCTACATAGGCCAGAACTTGAGAGCTAGGGTCATGGAGTTCCTGTCACCCAGTTCATTTATGCTGCATATGGGGAAACTGAGGCCCAGACAAGCAACCGGCCCATGGTCACTCAGCAAGGTCGAGGCAGAGATGTTCCTGCCACTCGGAATTCAGGCCAGAATGCAAGCAGACACTTCTTGAATGAACTTCAGAGGGCCAGAGAGTCAAGGTTGAGGTCAAGTTCGTGAAGAAACCAGGAGTAAAATAGAAACAGTCAGTTAGTAACAACCCCAGAGCAGGGGGGTCAACCAGATGTGCCTGAAGAGGGAGAAGGCAACTAGGAAAAATCGAAGCCAATGAGAACAGGCATGCTCGTAGTCTGCTGGGGGTACTGCATGTCTGTAGGGCCCTCTGGGGTGGGGTGGGGGCTATTTAGCGCTGTCACTAGAGTTTAAAATGTGCATCTCTATGACTCAGCCATCTCACTACTTCTCTAGAGAAACACCATAAGCCCACGTGCACCCAGAGACGTGTTCAAGGCTGTTCGTGGCAGCGTAGCCTGTGATCACCAGAAATTAGAAACAATTCAAATGTCCAACAGCCATGGGAATGGTTATAAAATGCAATGTGTCCACACTTGGGAATACTACGAAGCAATCAAACAGAACAAAGCGGCTCTATCGAAGGCCACCAAAGCACACACCAACCCTATCGTTGAACGGATTAGAAAAACACGGTCCCTTCTGAGCAAGCCAGTCAGAGAAAGGCGGCGTTTCCTTGGGCTAAGCCAGCAAAGATGGGCTGAGTTTCAGCCTCCCTCCCAAGCTGTGCCAGCAGAGACTCTAAGTCACGTCCTACTAACTCAGAGGACTGTGTTGAATAGAAAAACAAGTTGCAGAGTAGTATATAAAGCAGGAGATGGCTTTAATACAGTTAAACCCTCATTGTTTGTGTTTTCTGGAGAGACATAAACACATCGCACGCATGCCAATGAGTAGAAAAAGCACTAGAAGGGTCCAGGTCTTCCTACAATGGTTGTTACCTCTTCGGGCACGGGAGCACACTGTTGGTCACAGTGGCCTTTGATCTTAACCAAAGTGTTTTGACTTAGTTTTGCACAAGAAGAATGCTTTTCTCTATCATGCATAATTAAAAATAATGTTCAAATTAAAAACTAAAAAATGGAAAAGTGAGCCTTTGGGGCAGAAGGAGAAATGTATGTCATCCTAGGTGACACCCACCACCATTAGACTTAAAGGCACCCTGTTTCGTGGGCTAAAATCCCACACAAGTCCATGCTGGACGTCAATTCTGAACTCAGTTTCTGGGATAGAAAGTGATGGAGAGCTCAGGTTGAATGAGAGAACTTTTGAAAGTCAGTGAAAAGTAAGCCTGGTGAGACTTTCTCTCCTAAGTGTGTCTGCAGGCAACCTTGGTGACATCAGTTCCAAGAATCCCAGCTTTGTCCCCAAGGCTGAAAAAGAACTGGAGAAAATGGGGGATGGGTGGAGCCTCTCCTTTCCCTATCCTCTCTGAGAGGCAGCATTGCGTGGGGCACTTTTATGGTGACGAAGTCAACACACCAACTGGAGCGAGATCAAAGGAACCATCCAATGAAGTTGGGGCCTTTATCACAGTGGAAAGAAGGTGAGAGGAGTTGACTGGTCTTGAAATTGTTTTTTAATGGTTTGATTTCACGGTCTTCTTGTTCCTTAAGCACCATTCATCTTCCTCCCCATCTCTAGTGGGAGCTTCATGTGGCTTGGCAGCTCCATTTCCTCTCTGCCTGCTGGATGAGACAAAGGTCCACTGGTCACTTATCTAGGAAAGGCACACGGGGAGAAGCCATGTATCCCTCTCTTTGCAAGATTGACAGCCCCCATGGGAACGGATTTATATCTCAAAACACTTGCTTCTCTTGTCATCCCCATTCAGAAGCACCCGTTGTCTTAACTGTCCTGCTTTGGGTACTGTTTCATTATCTCTAGAGCAATTGGCCACTCGGCCAAGAAGACGTCACTGAAATGACAATGACATTTGACTTGAATGTGCAATTCTAAAGGAACAAATAGCCCCACACCATTTTCCCATTTCCTGTGCCTGTCTCCCTTCCCTTGGCTGTGACCACCCACTGTCACTGGAACCCATCATTGAGTTTTTATCTGCTCAGGGGCCATGATGTGCTACTGGGTGGCATTTCTGTGTTGGGCACTCTCTACCCAGGGGAAGGCCACATGTGGCCTTTGCCAAGGCCCCCTCTACGCAAGAGAGCTTTAGCTCTCTCAGCAGGGGTATCATTTCTCTTCCAATGCCTGAGAGAGAATAAAAAATCTGGAACAAAAGGGCAGCAAATAGAATGATGAAAAACTAAAAGTCTAATTCAGCATCTAAGAGCTGTGGCTGTAAAGGAGGAAATGCTGGCTCCGAGCTGGTGCTCTGTGCGTTTGTCGCAGAATCTTGCTATTATTAGAGCTCGTGTTTAGACACATCTCACAACTAGGCTGCAGGCTGGCTATCATCCTAAATCCTCGTTCCAATCCTTCTATCACCCCAAGCTTGCCTGGCACGGTCCAGCGCCCTTTCTCCATGTTCCTACTTCTAGGAACGTGACTGTCTTAGGTGGTTCGCCCAGGGGTAGATCTGAGTCAAGGATCTGGGAGGAAATCATTTGCTTAGGAAGTGATCTCAGGAAGCCCTGCTAGGGAAGGGGGGAAGTCAGACAGGGAGGGAAGGAAGTCAATCAAGCATGTGTTATCAAGCAGGTTGCTGCTGTGGACAAGGGAGGCTCAGTCCCCTTAAAGACTTAAGGCAAACAGCATGCAGCCACCTCTGAGTTGCTCCTCTTGAGGGGCAAGGGAACTGGAGCCTTTATCCTCCAGCTCCCACCCACTGAGGGATGTTCCTGGGGTGCTAGCTCTCCAGCACTTCCAGCCCGCTCAGCACACATGGTAGTGAAAGACTCAGGCCAAGAGACGCATGAGCATGCAGGAGGCATCTGGTCCCGTTCACCGGATGGCATTGGGGCAGGGGCAGTGCCCCACAGAAACTGCTACAACCCTTTATCCCCACTTTTGCCTGCAACCTCTTATTCACCTTTCAAGATCCAGGTGAAATGAGACCTCCTCTGAGATGTCACCCCCTGCCTCACTGTCGCCCCAGGGGGAAAAAATGAGTAGCTTCCTCCTCCAAGCCCTTTGCACGCACTTCCATTAAACCAGCAACCACATTTTGTTCTCTCTCTTTTGATTTTTCTTCCCAAACAAATGGCACAATTTTAGTTGTAGAGACCAAGTCTGAGCCATCCAGGCAGGCTTCTCAGCATGTTCACCCATTCACAATTAGTGCTTACTGAGCACCAACTCTGTGGCAAGCATTCTTCCAGGCACTGGGTATCGAGAGGTAAACACACACTCACACACGTGCACACACATACACCTTGGAATGGAGAGAGCAGGGACCTCGGTTTTGTGTTTGTATTTGTGTGTGTTTGGGTAGGGACCATATCTCTTGGTCATTTTTTGTTTTGTTTTGTTTTGTTTTGTTTGTCCCTGGTGCCAAATTCAGTAGCTGTTCTGTTGTGGGTGCTCAGTATATGGCTTAAACTAAAGTTCTTCACTATTTTTTTTCTAAAACTTGGGGAAATCGAGATCAAATCACAGAAAGGGTTCAGAAGGCCACTGGACTCAGTGCACCTTTGCTGGCAAATTACAGTGAACGTGGATATTGGGGCATAGATTCAGAATTTTTTTTTTTTTACATTTTTTATTTCTCATTTCTTAAACATTGACGGAATGATTGCCCTGATTGGGCTAATTAGCAGCATTTCCTTAGCACGATGGTTTCTTTTCTTCCAGTGTTAATGAGAGATCATGGACACACATCACTGTATAAGTTTCAGGGCCACAGCATGATGGTCTGATTGACTTACACAGCTGACCCTTGAACAACACGAGTTTGAACTACGAGAGTCTAACTCACACGTGAAATTTTTTTCAATAAATACATACAGTGCTGTCCATGTATTTTCTCTTCCTTATGATTTTTTCAATGATGCTTTCATTTCCCTAGTTTACTTTATTGTAAGAATACCGTGTTTAACACATATGACCTAGAAATATATGTTGATTGACTAGGAATATTATCAGCAAGGCTTCTGGTCAACAATGGTCTATTAGTAGTTACGTTTTGGAAGAGCTGGAAGTTATACCCAAATTCTCGACTGTGCAGGGAGAGAGGGACATTGTACAGGCTGACCGGAGTGAATGCTGGAAAACAATGACGTGGTACATCCTTCGTGGACGAACACAGCCTTCAGCCCTCCAGAAATCTCCAAGGTTCGAAGTCTCATCCTGGAGCAGAGGCAACACAGCCCAGGTGTGGACTGAGAGATGGGCCTGAGTTGATTTTAAGGTGGTAACAGATGACGATAGCATGTTCCAGGTAAACATTTCATGAGCCTTCACACTGCTAAGGATGTTTGGGGTTACAAGGACACTAGTGTGTTTTCTGTCCAGCACTCCCAGTCCCTTCTTTGGGGACCTGGGTCGTTACTGCTCTGAACATATAATTGGCGGGAGGGGGCTCAGGTGCTGGGTCAGTGATCCTATGCAGTAAATACTAAATATTCCCACTTAATGAATGACTAACTCAAGGTTCAGCATGATAAAGTTTGTGCCCCGCATCACCTAGTGAGAAGGTAATAAGGGAAGGTGCCCGGTAACCATTTTCTGGAGTGAGTAAATAAATAAAACTGGCAAGTATGGGAAAATTTGTAATTCAAGGAAAATAGGGACATAGATCTACCAACAACAAGAAGCTGACATCTGGTTAGTAAGAGGTCTTCAGCACATTGTCTGCCGCAGTGTTTAGTTCTAACTGACCATTATTATTTAAGATAACTATAAATAACCTAAAACCATACAAATGCCTGAAGATTTCCTTCCAACACTGTGAAGACTGTCCGTCCCCTTTCGGGAGTGACAAAAATGAAGCAACTTGCCTAGTCATGGAGCCTGAAGCCACAGAGCCTGATGCTCAGGCCCAATGACCCAACTATCTCTTGATAAAAGGTGGTACAGTAAGAGGAGGCTCGCTTTCTTCTACCCTTGCACCCCATAACGCCTCACCTATCATGAGCTCTAACTACCAAACTTTAAAAAATCTTCATAGATCTTCTCAGTTTTTGGTCTGTATCACCTGATGATTATTTATTTAATATTTTTCTTTAAATCCACCCACTTTTGATAAGGTAAATGGAAAGAACACTATCGCTTTTTTAAAAATAGCAACAACTGCAGTGGACACAATGAAAACAAAAATACGCTGACTAAATTCAGATATTAACGTCTAAGAAACGCTCTTAGCCTGAGAGGCCTGCTTTTTCTGTGTTAAAATGGGAGAAATACTAAAGAAACTTTTTTGTGCAAAACGATCCCAGATGGGAGGAAGAAAGCACAGGAAGGAATGCAAGGCACTTAAAAGGGTAAATTTAAAAATCCGTTGACTACTTAAAGCAAGAAACACACCACCTATAACATACAGAGAGGTAAAATACATAATAAGTGCAAAACAGCAGGTGAGGGATCGATGGATCTGCATTGCTATGAGGGTCCTGCTTTGTTCAAGATGTTATAAAAGTACTAATTGAAGAAAGACTGCAATAAGGTAAGGATGCATTTTGTAATTTCTAGCGTATCACTAAAAGAGTGAGACTAGGAGGCGTAACAGAAAAGCTAATACAGGAGGTAAAATGGGAGAAAAAAAGGAAATTAGCAAAGGCGTGTTGCCGAGGTAACACTGGAAAAAAGGCCGGCACCGATATGAGACTTCAGTAGGTCTGAGAGAACCAGGGAATACGCAGAAGGTTTGGGCTTTTGATTCGACGTCTGCCAAGGCTGTGCCCATGACCCCCCTGAAACCCCCTCCCTTGTCCCCAACTAAGAGAGTACCAGGCTTTAAAATCTGGTCCACCCAGTGGCTATGACAAGGAGGCTATCCCATTGTTAGGGATGCTGCTTGGAGTCGTGTGTCCATGCCCTCCTCACTCCCCTCATGGGACAAACGGCAGAGCAAAACCAGGCTCTCCACACTACGAATTGAAGAGCCAGACCCCACTTGTAACCAGAGGGTTTCCTCCTAAATAGTGTTTGGCAATGTCTGGAGACATTGTTGGTCATCACGACTTGGGAAAGGAGGACTGCTACAGGCATCTAGACACCAGGGATGTTGCTAAATCCCCTACAAAGCACAGAACAGCTCCGAACAATGAAGAATTATCAGGGCGAAATGTCTGACACCCAGCCTGAGAAACTGCTCTAGGGCACAATTAATCACAACCCCAACCGGGAGGCTGGAGTCAAAGCCAAGAGGAAGGGAGTTGGCAACAAGGACGCACCTGTCCTGAGTTCTGACCTGCAAGAAACCTCGTCAGCCCCACTGGCCCAGACTGGAATCGGATGCATGGTTAATGCTGAGGCCCTTGCAGAGTTTGGTGGCTGGTTCTAGAACACAGAAAAACCTCTCGTTTCACAAAGATGAAATCCTGGAAAGACGTACACGTCTTTCCTAACATCGAACCCCAGAAAGGCAGCATCATAGAAACAGAAGAATAAAATCGTGAGATGCTGTTTTGACATGGCACAGCCACAGGACCTACAATGAGTAAATAAATGACATCCCTCACTAGAGAGGACCCCGGGGTCAACCCTGGGCCTCAAGCAGGTTCTCAGGGAGTCACTTTGCCTGTCTTTGCTTCATTTGCCTGTGCAGGCACAGCCTGGTACACTCCTCTCTCTCCCTGGCTGCGGTGGGTGGCACCTCCCAGCACGCACCTGTGATTTGCCACCAGGCACTGCTGCCATTCTCACCTCCTCCTTTGCAGAGCAGAGGCTCCTGGAGCTAATGTGCTTCCTCCACGGGAGTGACAAGCCTCAGGGAACGCTGCCCTCTTGTCTCCTGCTGACAGCCGGGCTCTGCAGAGCCTCAGAGGTAAAAAAGCAAAGCTCTCCAGAGGCCCAGTGCTCCCTGGCAGGCATCCCCAGGGATTCAAGGCAAGCAGAGAATTCTCACGGGGCCCAGCTTCTCTCCCACTTGATGGTGGCATGAGGAAGGAGAGAGCAGCCATGTGCAAAGCCCAGGGAATCAGAGGGGAGGACTACGACCCCTTTGAGACTGCTAACCTCCCCTGCCTCTGACCCACACAGAACCTCCCTGTTGCTTCTTCTCCAAGTCCACCAGAAGCATCAGCCTTAGGAGGTGCAGCTTGGACCCCCTGCCGGTCCTCTGGGTGGGCAGTGCATGGCCATGCTAAGGCCACACTTGGCTGGGTTGAGGCCAAAGCTTTTTCTATGCTTGTGGTAAGTTTCCTCTCCCTGGGCCGCTCCTCCAAGGCTGGAACCAACCCTAGTGCAGATGTCACCACACTGCAGGCCAGCATGTACAGGGAAAAGCCACCACGGGCGCATCCGCAAGCATCCTAAACTCGGCATGGCCAGGAGCTCATCTTGCCCCAAACCTACTTTTCACCCTGCCTCAAGCAATGCTACTTCAAGCCAAAAACCTGAAAGCTGCTTTCCACCCCACCCCCTTCCTGCACCCAGCCATTCACTAAGCGCAGCTGATGCTACCCTTTGAGCTAGCTTATATCCATTTTCCCCTCACTGTCCCCTCTCCATTCCCCTTGTCCTCTCTTGGTCTGCATGGGACTTCTCTTGCCTGAATGACAGGACAGTCTCATCCTGGTCTCTCTCACCTCCTGCCTCCTGATTTATGATCGTCTACGGACCCCCTGGGTCTACACCTTCCTTAGTGTTTTTTCAGGAATGTAATTCTGATCCTACCACCCTCCTGCTTAAAATCCTTGGAAGGCTCTCTCTAGCTTCCAAGAAACTCCCAGTTTCTTCCCACTGGATGGAAGGTTCTACTGGAATCCGGCCCCTCCTTTTCTATTGAGCTCACCTTTGGCCAGTCAAACCCCAGGGAGAGTGATAGCTAGACAAGCCAGTCACACAGAGAGCAAAACCTCTGACCCCTTGGTTTTGCCCTTTTTCCGAGGTCATCCAGGCAGAAGCAGCTATCCATGCTGGGGAGGCTGGACAGAGATGAAGGCTCCTCACTCCGATGCTAAGGGGACACAGCACTGGCTTCTGAGCGCCTGCTGCTGGGCCCTTCACCTGTCTTGTCTCATTTAACCTTCACAGCACCCCTGTGAGGCAGGACAATGATTATCCCCAGTTTACAGATGACCAGCTTGAGACCCAGAGGTCAGTAGCTTGCTCAAGATCACACAGACAGAAAGAGGCAGAGCTGGGGCTGATCATCTCAGGCTCGCCCTGCACCTGCCCGCCTAGGTGCTGCCTCAAAGCTTGGAATGGGGCAGGTGCTCTCCAGCATGGGTTGGTCCTGTTGTGTAGACTTCTAGTGCACTGCTGAATTGTCATCTCGTCCCAAAAGATGTTTTTTGTCCCTTTGGGGGGATGTATGCATCCAGTTTAATAAAGAAGATTCATCTCGGTGGTGAGTTCTCTGGTCGTGTGGGTTCTGTGTCTCCCCTCCAATGTGGAGAAAGTCTCGTCCCTCACCTCTTGTTGACAACAGGAGGTGAGAACATATCCCAAAGGAGGCTGGACAGGAGAAGGGTCTCAGGAGGAGTCGTGAAAGGAAGGTTGTGTTAGTCGTGAGGCCCTGCACTTGGGAAGCAGAGATGAGATTTCTCAGACGCGACAGAATCCTTAAAAAGAGCATCCTCTAGCTACCTCTCTCATCATTGCGGCTCTTCTCCATCTATTTTGTGTTGGTTGTAAGGGCAGTGAAAACACACAGCACAGGTTCTTCACGAGCTACCTGCAACCAGCTCCGAGGACGCGGCTGCTTGGGGGAAAGCGGTACCACGCGGGGCCGCGTGTGTCCGCCTCGCCTCCCTGTGCAGGTGCTGCTCACGCAGGCGGTGAACTTGACCGCGGGCCAGTCTGCTCGGGGTGGATTCAGGAGAAACTGCTCCCTCAAGATGTATGACTTCGTTTTATGTTTTAATGCTTTCTGTCAAAACTCCCAGAGGCTGTAATGACTGATGAGAAGCAAGGCAAGGGGAAAGAGCACTCCAGGTAGTGGAAACGGCACGTATAAAGGTTTAAAGTGAACAGAGCCCTTGTGTAGGAAATGTTTACTGAGCACTGATCCCACCCCTCTGGCTGAGTCTCGGGTAAACAGAGTTCAGGGCCACATCACTCTCTAAGGACACTCAGAAGGCTCCTGCAATGCCTGGCCTCTCTGGGAGAATGAAGGCCTATTGTCAATTCTTCCAACCAGGGGGCAGGGAGTGACATCTTAAAAAAAAAAAAGAAAGAAAAAACCCAGTTCGTGCATACCCTTTCCCCACCAGCCCCAAAGCTTCATAAACACTGGGCCCACAAGAGAGCTACAGAGACAAGGAACTGCTCTTTGCTTTTCCCCAGTTCTAGACCCTGCACATCCCCAAGCCACTGGCTCAGTCACACACCCGTTAGACAGAATCCTGGCCCCGCTGATGTCTGCCCAACCTCATGTCTGAGCCCAAGACACTGTCCCCGAAGGCCACCTACAGCCTCTCACAAAACATCTTAGAAGCCCCCACTTTGAGGAAGCCAACATCAACAGCAGGCCTTTCGTCCCATTTCCACTTTCTAAATTCCAGGCTCTCCTTTGAAATAAATATATTCAATACAAAGGTACGAAATGGATGAAACAGTTGTTTTAAAATGCTGATTTCATGCCCCTCCCAAAGGCACTCTTTTGTTCTGTTTAATTTTTACATCAGATTGGCGATAACAAACGCTAGGGCGGCTTCATCAAAGGAAACTGATAATTGCTAACTCTGTACATTCTATTTTGTTCATTATTTTGTTAACACCTGATTCTGAAAAATGCTCCTTCTGAATGGGCTGGAAACTGGCATAAAACTTATTAGCAAGAAAAGAGATCATTTTGCATAGAAATAGGTTTATGACCAGCCAGCGACAGGAAGCGTGTGGGACCTGCTTTGTGGTAGCGGACAACCCCTACCAAGCACCTGCCTCCAGGTGAACAAACACGTTATAACCTAAGGGCTGGGTCCTATTTTGCTTTGCAGAAATGTACCTATTTTCTTTTGGTTGAGATTCCAAGTAAGTGGAATATAGTAGATATCCAGGGAGGTGAGGTTGGAAAGTGGGGTTGGGGCAGCCCCAAAAAGGACAACAAGGGGTAGGATTTTCTAAGCATCGGTTGGGGAGTACATGGCCTGGGAGACCCCAGAATCACCGAGAGCAGCAGGAAGTGCGTGCCTCAACAGACTCGTCCTGAGGCCTCAGCAGAATTCAAATGCAGGTCAGTGGTGGGTATTGGGTCCTTCCGATGTCTCTCAACATCATCAAACCCCTTTCCAGTCCTTGGAAAAGTCCCCTGGTTTATGAGCCCACACTTCCTCGAGGCAGAAGCTGGAATCTCTCTTGCTCAGCCTCTCTTGCTACTGAGGAGCAGACAGGAGATGGGCTTTGCCAGTCTGACACAGACACCTGAAACTCTGAGGAGCGAGTGCTGTGAAGCTGGTGGCCCATGGAATCCATCTGCCAAGCATAGATGCAGAGTATCCAGCTCCCAGTGACAGAGATTCCGAGTAGCATTCAAGACCCAGACTCAAAATAAAAGTGCAGGCCCCTTTTTCAAAATTATTAAGAATTTCAAAGTGGCAACGTAAGAGCATTAAACCAAGTGTTTTTCTATAAGCACAGAGCCCTTCGTGACAGACTGCATGCCCATAAAGCTGGCCCTGCCGGGGTTTCAAACAATGTCAACAGGATCCCAGTGTCTTTGTCTCTCTACTTCTTAGTTCTGCCGAGTCCCACCTGATTCTGTGCCTGCCCACACACTCCAGCATTCCAGAGGGAGAGGCCTGTCTGGATTCACACAGACAGCCAGTTGATACTCCCAGACCAGCTGTACCTACAGCACGAGGCAGGGCTCAAGCTATGCTAGCCATAAGCACACCGATTAGCCTGACACCGATTGGCTGTGGTCTTAGGTCAGGCCCCAAAAGCAGCCTCCAAGATGACAATTGGTGTGCAGGTGATTGCTGCCAGGGGGGAAGGCAAGGGAGCTAAGCAAGGGTGTGAACCCCACAGAGACCCTCCGAGGGCGGCCTCCCCTGATCTCACGAGAAGCTCTGGGATGTGAGTTAAGCCTCAGAGTGGCCTGGACCTGCGACAAGGAAGCCAGCATTTCCACTCTCCCCTCCGCACCCCTCAGCCATTGCTTCAGGGCCACGGCCACGCCCCACGTGGGTGGGCATATAAATTCCCAGGCATGGTTGGCTCCATGTGCACATAGACAACAAGGGCCCCCCAAAACTGAAGACAATCTCCTAAAAAAGAAAGGCAGGTGCTAGGTCTCAGCGTGAACACTGGCATAGAGGAGTGAGTCTCAAAATGGTACAGGTATTCTAAGATGTGGGCAGAGCAACACACCCCGGATTCAGTGACAATCCAACCCTAACTTGTAGCACCCCTCGTAAAAGGTTGAAGCATGTGACCCCAAAGTTCCACTGGGAAGGTTCCTGTGTGGTCCCTTCAGCCAGTGAATCAGGAAGTACAAGGTGACAGGCAAGTAGTGACTTTAAGATTATATCTATTTCTGAACTTTTATTGATCTCATGTTTTAAAAATTAATCTCAGGCTATTTAAATACACAAAACTCGAGTTTTCTATTTTGAAGTGAATGAATTGCATAACAATGTAAGAGCTGTATGAGCTTCTGAGTCTGTCGCAGGAACGAACTTTGCACAAACTCTGCTCATATCTTTTGATACCTGCCCTTAGTCACAGGTGACTATTGCTCTTGAGATGCATGTCATGCGCTTCATTAAGGATGGGCTCCTGGAAGAATAGGATTAATTATTAACAATAAGGTATATGAATACATTTTTATTACAGCTTTGTTGACACATAATTCACTCGCCATACAATTGTCCCATTGAAAGTGTACAATGCAGTCGTTTTTGAGTGTATTCACAAAGTTGTGCAACCATCACTACAGTCAATCCTAGAAGGTTTTCATCACTCCAGAAGGAAGCCCCATATCCTTTAGCAGCCAATCCTCTTCCCTTCCCAAAGCCCTATACCTAAGCAAGAAGTAGATCAAGCTGATGGGGTGCCCCTCTAGTTCTTGATTTCAAGAACCATCCAGAAAGCACTATGGGAAAGGATAGCTCTGGAAAGTCCCCCATTATCTACATGACTTGGGACAGCCATGACTTTGGAGAGTCTTTTGATTGCCAGGCTCAGTGACTGGCAAACTGACAACCCCATCGGGCCATGCAAATGACCCTGGCCTGGTGTCAGTGACACAACCCAGGAGAAATGCGAGCGTTTGCATCTAGGGCTATCCTGAGAGTGACTGTCACCTCTGGTACAGGAGGCAGAGGGGCGGCCTGCTTTCTTCCAGAACACATCTCCAAATTCAAGTGTGGAGAAAAAAGGGCATTCTTTATACAGGAAGCTGGCAATGCTGATTCAACCAATTTATGTACTTTTTGTATAAAAGCCACCTTACCTTTTAGGAGAAGATGAAGGCAAGGAAGTGCCCAGCTAAGCATGTTAGAAAATCCGTGAGAAATAAATTGATAACATTACTAAGGGATTTACGTCTGATTATATTTTAATTCTTCCAAATGAGACAAAGAGTCAAGAAAAAGTCACCTATGAGATCCAGGGTTATTAGATCAATTAAACATACACCTGCGTGTGACAAAAAGTCTTGGCTACAATAAATAAACACTCATTTGAAGACCTTTTCCATTGGAACATACGAATAAGGCCGTGAAAAGACTACATTGTCTGAACGCCACATTGGCCCCATTACGAGGGCTCTGTGATCACATTATTACGTGCTTTGTCTTCAAACAGAGACTTCCCGGTCTACCCATAAGCAGAAAAAGTCCTCTCCATGCTCATTATCAGGCTCCTGGAGCCCGTTCTCTCTGATGTGTCTCCCTCCCTCACTTTGGAGCTCTACTTTCTTGAGATCTGTCTTTGTCACCTTTATTATAACAGAGTCTTATAATCCCACAGCTAGTGACACTCAGGGGAGGAGTATTCTGATGAGGAGGGTGGGGGTGCCTGGGGGAGACGTCTGTGATGGAAGTTTCCTCAGAGGCTACACTGAAAACTTGAGGAGAGAATGGAGGATTGGTAGGAAGATGGGCACTTTGCCACCCAATTTCATCCCCCTGGTCTCGAGGAAGAAAAAGCCGGAAAGGCCGAGGAGAACTTCTATGAAAGTGGATCTTGCATTATTCTCGTTGGCAGTGGGCAGGAAGATTCTCTTCCCAGGGAAAGCAAGCAGAATCTGGCACCCACGGGGGGCAGTTCAGTAAACAGGTGGAGGTGATGCATTTTCTTTGCATCAGATGTAGGCAAAGGGAGCTTAAATCACCCATGAGATTGCTGGTTTCTTTTTCTCACATCCAACAAGGCCTCTGACTCAACGGTAGGGCAGTGAACCAGGCCAACAGAACACGATGGGCTTCTTTCATTCTAAGAAGGGACAAGGCCTCCGTGGGTGTTTGTCACGAAAAGACCAAAGATCAGTGAGCAAGCGTCACCCGCATTAGGAGGTAGAATTGGCCTAAGATATTATAAAAGGCACCAGAAGTGCAAAAGCAATATTTTTAGAAGCACACCTAGGATGATTTGCAGCCATAAATCAGAACAGGTTAACTCTTCCAATTTGTCCGCTGTGGCCAAAACAACAGAATTTAATCAAGTTCGGGAGCAGATGTGATTTGTATGACTTATTTAGCAGTCTATAGATGAATATAGATTAGGTCTTCCTGTCAAATGTATTTATCGATCTCTCTTTCATCTATCTATTTATTTTTGGCATTTTTCTACTTAAGAGTGAATAGCTACCAAGACAAACATAAGTTTAAAATGTATACAGCAATGTGCTGAATTGCAGAAAAACCCCACAGATTTATAAAATTGTTCATGGCCCTCTCAATCTTTTTTTTACTTTTTGAGCCTGTAATTAAAAACACTGCAAATCTTCCGGAGAGATTGGGTCCGTTGCCATAATGGCAACACAAGTTGCTCTACATTTGAACAGAAAAGAAACAAATGAAGAGTTATGGGAAAGGAATAAAATATACACTTTCCGTTGTGATAAAATATGAGCTCAGTAAAGTAAAAAAGATACAGGGAGGCTATTCCAGATAGAGAAATGCCGCAGCAGGAAAATCTCCTGCTAATAAGGGTAGTAAAGGCCAAGTTAAGAGGAAAGCCAAGAGACCCATAATCATTTGCAAGAGGAAATAGTTTGGGGCAGTGAAATACGACACCTTGCTCAAAGTTATCCAAGGGCAGTTTTAGAGAGGTGAGTGACTGTAGGTGAGATCACAGTGCAGAAAAAGCACAAGGAAGGTAAAAGTTGACGAACACCCAGTTCCAGATGGATTAAAAATATAAATCTACATTTTTAAAAGTGCTATTAGAAAACACGGAATTCTTCTATAATTTAGTATTGAGGAAAGCGTTTCTAACAATAGCTCATATGCAGAAGAAACCAAAGAAAAAACTGATGAATTTGTCTACATAAAAATAACAAATTGTTCACGGCAAAAAAAAAAAAAAAAAATTAAAAAAAAAAAGAAAAGAAAGAAAGATGAGAACGGGGAAAGAGAAAAAGCAGAAAAAAAAAAACATTTAAAAAACTGAAGACAAACAACAAACTGGGGAAAATATTCATATTACAAAGAGACAATCTTCCTGTCATAGAGATTTTATAGGACCAAGAGGTAAAAGACATGACTGTTGGTTCACAGAAATAGAAATAAAAAAAGTTCGGATGTACAAAAATATGCTCAGCTTCATTCGCAAGAAGAATATAAATTCAAATTACACTGAGACACAATTTATAAAATTCCAATTGTTTGATGATGGACTGGTAGATTAGGTTCTCCCAGAAGCGGACACTGAGACCAATATGTGATCATCTGGGCCGTGATCACAGGGAACAGCAGTAAGGAAGTGACGAGGAAGGGGAAAGGAGTTATGACAGGCCGTGTCATCAAGCCCATCACCATCAGAGGTACCTCAGTCAGGGAACTAGGGGAGATGGTGTAGAACACAGGACCCTTCAGAGTTATCTCTCTAAGACTGAGAAGCCTGGGGTGTGTATCTACCAACTCCCATTGTTTGATGGCTGCTTGCAGGGCACTGACCACCAGGCATTTCTGCCACATCCATTCCTCACACTAACACAGTCCACACCTGCTTCCTGAAGCCAGAAAAAAAAAAAAGCCCTGGGGCAGAGAGTTGCAGCTACAGTGTAGAGATGACTGTCCGTACATCCTTCATTGACAAAGCTGCCAGGAAACTGGCACTCTCGTACATTTTTGGTGGGAATGGAAATTGTTACAACACCCATGGTAACTGGGAGTGCCAATTAGTTATTGGCAATCTCACCATATCGAATACTGATCCTTCTCTCCTGATGCGTGCACCCTTTGACTCAGCAATCCCACTTCTGGGGATTTGCCCTACAGATAAGATTTGCACGTGTAGTCGATGACGCATGCGGAAGATAATTCATGCAGCTCTATTTGTAATGACAAACACTTGGAAGCCACCTAATATCCATCAGTGATAAAGGGCTAGTTGAATAAATTAAGGATACGTATATATCCACATATAAACTATATTACTTAATTCTATGTATTACTTGAACACATTGCTTAATTCAAAAATTAAATTTAGAAATGCTGATGGATATCAGGGGCACTTGGAATTGGGGTTCTTTTTCATCCTGCTACATATTTCTGATTTGTTTGAATGTTTTATGTGGTGCATTATTACTTTAGAATATGTAAAAAAATAGTAGAGATATAATGACTAAATACAAACTAGGGAGACAGACAACAGTCAAGGTTTATCGGACCAGGTGTTGAGTGTAGGGAATAGAAAACGACTGGCTGACTAAAGAAAAGAAAGAATTCAGTGGAAAGATATTGGATAGTTCACAGAATCATCAGGAAGGTAGGAGCAACAGGCTCAAAAATAAAAATAGAAGACCAAGGAGACAAGGCGGCAATACCTACAGAGCCTTCTGATGAGGACGCTTGCCATCACCCTCTCCAAACCTGGCTCTCTCTGCTGTCTCTAGGAAAACAGAAAATCAGACCAGATATTCCAATTTAGGCACCAAGAGATGACAGTTTTTGGTTGTCAGAGTAAGGTGTGAGGCAGGTCATCAGGCAGCAATGTCAAAGGAGAGGACCCAGAACTGGGCAAGTGAGGGCATCAAAGGGGCGAGAGACTGAGCTTGGAGGCAGAGCCTTGAGGACCCTAGGCTGTGAGGTCCCATCACGCTCCCACCAGGGGAGAAGCAGTCAGAGCGATCCAGCAGGGGAGCGACCAATAAACCCACAAAAATGTACATGACAGGGCCAACTTTAAACACTGGCTGGACCCAGACAGCAAAAGCCAGTTTGTGACAGTAACCAGTCTGTTCAGAAAGGCCGCATTCCTATCACCCTTCTTCACGGGCCCAACACCAGGAGGGTCAAATAAGGCAGCCAGGCAGTGGGGAGGATGTGACAGAGAGAGGAGGGAGTCAATCCACTCTTCACAGCCCTACCTGTGAAGAAATTTTACCTTCAGCTGAAGATAGAAGTATGAATTAATAAACGGATACCATTTTTGCAACTTAATGATTATAGTACTTTGTCACCTGACTAAAATGAAAAAGATCATGAGCATTTATATCATGTGGCATCCAGTGGGAATGGCGGGACCATCCCCATGGAGAAGGTTTAAGGGGGTGTCAGGATGGGGTGGACAAAAATAAAGTTTCCTGTAACATCACCCATTGCAAGTCCAGTAAAGTGAACTTTGCATGGAAAGTGGACATTACTGCCACAGTCACCGAAATAATTAAATCTGTTTCGGCTTTCTTGGGTCACCTGCTCCAATTTCAGAGTCCCAAGCAGAAGCATCTGATCGGCTGAGCTGAGACTTTATGTCTATGCTGCAGCTGCCACGGCCCATGTTGCCCACAACACTCTACCTGATGAATGCATCTAAATTAGGAAAAACGTTCAGAAAGTGGAGGTACAAAAACTGACACGTGTGCTATATATAGTGGGAGGCTCTGCATTCTAAACACAGGGGGCAGGGGAGGAATGGATGTCAAGAAAAGGAATATAGTCCCACTATTACAGCAACGATGACATTAAAGTGTCTTATTGTTCTCAAGAACATTATAGGTTAAAAAGCTTCTTCATGTCTATTTCATTAGCTCTTAACAGCACAATGAGATAACTCTCCAGCATCCGACCTGGTGCCTGGCGTATGGTAGGTATTCGGTAAATGTTTGTTAAATGGATGAAGAAGTAAATTAATGGGAAGGAAGAATTAAATCCACACAAGCTAGTTCAGCAGTGCTCCCAGAACTTACTGCAATGATAGCTTTTGATCTGCGCTGTGCTATACGGTAGCCCCCAGAAGGCGATTGATGCTCGAAATATGCTAATGAGACGGAGGAATTGAATTGTAATTTCCTTTCATTTTAATTCATTTAAATCTAAGTAGCCACGTGCTGCTCGTGGCTACGGTAGTGGACAGCACAGGTCCAGAGTTCAAACGCCAGCTCTGTTCTCTAGCTTCTAACCTGAGCAAACCCCTTCCTTTCCCTAAGTCTCATTTCCCCCACATGTGAAATATGAAAAATGATGTTCTGCTGTACCGGTTGCGATGTTTAAAAGAGCTCTTAGGTGTGAAAGGTGAAGTTCATTGGGGTGTGACAGGCAAGGCTTCATGCGTGGCAGAAGTTCGACACACGCAAGGCACCGTCTGGATGACTGTGACTCCCACTCCTGCTCCTGTTACTGCCACCGCGGAGTCAGGATGCTGAGACTGAGAGGGTGAAGAGCCTGCCCAGGTCACACAGCTAGTGTATGGCCGAGTGGAATTTGCTTCTCCCGTTTTCTCTCCCGCAGTGGCTTTCTTCACCAAGTGAAACAAGGGCTTTAAATACCCCCAACGGGCACTAAGAATCCTCTGTGCACTGAAAAATGAGTCTTCCAGATCTTCTTTGTGACTAGTATTCAAATTCATGTCGTTTCCTCTGGGATTAATAAAACATCAATTTGTTTAAAAGCATCACTGACTCTATGGTAGCTTTTCGTCATTACACAGATTCTGAATCAACAGCTACTCAAAGGACAGCTATTATTATGTGAGGTATCTCAGAATCTCCTGACGTTAAAAAGGCATCCTTGTCCCCTTTGGTTGAAACGTGAACACTTCCTCGTTAAAACATAAATAAAGAAAGGAAAGACACAGGATACATGCACACGTACACAAAAGAGTTAAATGTCAAGAGCAAGTGGCGATGCAAGGGACTCCATAAACCAGTAAATATTCTAGGTACATTTGCTAGAAGCACAAATGATGCTTTCACCAAAGGGGGTTTACTTAACGTCAGTTAATAGAAAAGATTAATATGTAATTTGCTAAAAGATTTTGCCACAATCAGCAGCTGTCGTAAATAAAGCTGAGTTTAGTTTTAAAACAGGAATCTTACACATTCGGAAAGGGCAAAACATGCTCTGGAGCAGATTTTGTGAAAGACTGAAGAATTTTAGAAGCGTGGTCCTGAGGGGAATGACTATAACCCAAAAGGTGCCCATCAGCATCTACTGGGATAAGGAAAAAAAAAATACAACTTCTGTATTTACTTTTGACCTTAAAAAAAAAAAGAAGCCAAGCTTCACGAATATTTAATATATGCATTATATTATATTATATTCCATATGTGCATTAATATACATGGAGAGGGTGTAAGTGCAAAATTATTTTACTAAGAAGACTGCATAATCAAAAATCTTTAGAAATTTTTGTGTCCAAGGACAAGCTCAGGATAAAACTGCAGTACGATGTGATTTTTAAAAACAAGCCCCCAGTAGAATTATCTTGGTTATATTAGTTAGCTTTTCCTATGTAACAAACCACCCCAAAACGAGTTGGCCTGTAACAACGACAACCATTTTTCACTGTTTGGAACCTGCATACATATCATTTTACTGACGATCCGAGAATACGGGTTCGGAAAACTAACTCATCAGAGGAAGGCTTCAAAGAACTGGGGTCCTTATGCTACGATATGAGAACATTAATAGAAAAAAGGGACATGCACATTAGACATTTGCTATCTTGATTTCTTACAACTTAGATTCTAATACAAATTGTGGTGGAAGGAAAAATATTTTGAATGGACGAGCCCTCGAAACAACAGAAAATAAAGCATTTTTTTTTCTTTTCCCTAATTGATTTTGTAATTATAGAATTCTATGATTTCAGAGAGTTCCATTTGTGGGGAATGACCGTCGGCTGACATAAAAATTACTGGCAAATTCCAGAGATGTATATATTCTATACTTGTCAACTTTTTTTTTTTTTCAAAGAATTGGCTATTTTTTCTCCGCTTTTAAAAGAAAAACAATATGGTCTCTGTTCCATTTTTCCCCCTTAACTCAAATTCTATAATTGTATATTAAAAATATGAGCATATTTGAAAATGGATTACGAAGAAAAAGCTTTAGAATAAACAAAAAAAGATGGAATAAAATGCATGCCCATCGCTGCAGGAGAAATGGCGTGACAGACGTACAGTAATTCTGCTTAGAGAATGGTGCTGGCTCAGAGCATTGCTGTCCACCTGAAAGGAATATGTGAAATAAAATATATTTAAAAGAAAACCCGTGTAATGCAGTGTTCCTTCTGGGTACAGCTAGAACAATGTTCTATTTGAATAATTTTATATCTTCTCCTAGAACTAAAATCTCTGCAAAGTTAAATCAAAAGGCTATCAAAATCTGTGCATTGTATAAGAAACTAATCCAATTTATTGTAAGATTTAAAATTATAATTTAAGATCATGAAGGAAAATAAATTTTAATAGGTAATAGCCTCAAAAAATTTAGACCACTGGTACAATTTTTATTTCATGGCTTTTTAACAAACAACTAACCACGGATGCAATGAAAACAAAACTGTCATGTCCTTCAGAGGCATTTCTGGGAGACTAATCAGAAATTACTATATAACCTTATTCAAAGAGAATTTTCTAGGAAAGCCGTTAAAACAATTCAATCTGTATGTTCCTTCACTTTTCTGTGCCCATAGTTATTTTTTGCTGAGTGGTGCAAAACCAAAAATGGACACTTGCTCTGGCACTGTGACCTTCTCCAGGCCCCTGTCTGCCCTGCCCAGATATTCCCCCTTGTGATATAAGCAGCAACCATCCTCCACGCACACGCAACTCGACAGCGTGTAGGAGTAAAAATATCTCCCCTTCACATCGATGAAGAGTGCCACGCTACAAACACGTTTCCTTCTTCTGTAAGGTAGATGATTAGAAAGAAAAAAAAGATTAATTCAGATGGGCGACTGCTCAACGGTGTTTTTTCTTTTAGCTACACACATAAACACATCTAATTTTTGTTTTAAAACCAATAGAGCTCCTAAATATTAACTGTCTCTACATTTTCTAAAAGAAATCTATAGCTGGTCCATATGTTTTCCAACTCAGAGACAGCATAAAAACTCCGTATGTTTACAAATGCCATACCTACCACCTCCGTATGTACACACTCACGCACATACACACCTGCTTCATCCCCACGCTTATCCACTGATGACTAAACCATTTCAGATACGTTGGTGGGGAACAGGGGGACAGGGGCTGAGGAGGATTATTTTTTAATGATAGGCATATATATATAATATTTACCTAACAAGGTATTTTGTTCTGTATTTTGTTTTAGCGTGTGTGTGGGGGGGGGAGGGGAATCAATTGTATTTAGACTTTATATGACCTGGGTTACTCAGTTCACAGCAGAGACACCTGCAGCAAATTAATTTGTTGTAGCACATTAATTATCTCATAGCTTCTATTTAGGCTGCAGCTGTTGCTATTATGTTAATATTTTTTTTATCACCCCTGTATACAACAGGTTATGGCAATATTAGAAATATCTCCTTTTTTTGGCTTTCCCCACCCTGTCGTTTCCATTTTTCTATGTCAGAAGGGAAGACTGAAAGAAATTTAGGCAAATGAAGCCCCAACGCGCACTATAATTTTCTATTTCTGAACCGATTTGTAAGAGAATGGGTGCCTGAAATTAGCAAAGAATCACCCCACACAAAGATGGCGCGTGCAGAATTTGTGAAAGCGAAAAAGGAGACGAAGGAGAAGCCTAAGAGGGACAGAATACTGCAGTGCTGGGGTGGTGAGTGTTTGGATGGGGGCAGGGAAAATGCTGCAGTTTTCATGAAATAATAAGGTGGGGGAAAAAAGGCATACAAAGAGTAGGTTTTTCATTGTTTGTAAAATATAAACACAGATGAATTCTGTCTTTGGTTTGTTCATGCTTTTCACTCTGCACAGCAGGGATGTTCTTAAGAAGTTGCCCTCTGCGAAATTTCACTAAATGGGAACCGTGGACCCTGCATGATGGGATTATAATCACACCAGCCACTCCTTTTACATAATTTTTTGTTTAAGATCCAGTAAGACTCCCTGTTTTTAATATCTATAAAGCAATAGACATGCCTATGTCGATAAACTGAGGGTTTGCGTCCCTATTGCCTAGTGTCAGCTAAGGGGGAGAAAAAAAAACAACAAAAACAAGAACAACAACAAAAAAACGGTGCTATCACTTCTACAAATCTCAATGGATTCAAAAACAATATGAAAATTTTGAGCTGACAAGAACATGTCTGCTGCCTGCAGTCCCTGCACTGGCTCACCATGTTGCCTACTAACCGAAAGATCAAAAATTATCGATTTCATGGCGCTTCGTGCTCTGGAAAGAAAGGCTACTTTAAAATTTGCATTGTTTAAGAAATGAGTAAAAAGAAAGGAATCATTTTTTTTTCTCCTGAACACTTTGGAATGTGAAAATGGCTTGTTTTAATCTTATTCATGAATTACTATAATTCTATTATTTTTAGCAGCTGGAGTCCAGAAATGATTTTTTTCGATGAATTTAGGATTTTGCCGCAGTATACATCTGCAGTCCCAGAATCCTCGGGTAAGTTAATCCTTCTTTCGATGGGAAACGCCTTTAACCTCCTTGTGAATGAAATATCTGCAACCATTTTGAAATTTTTAATACAGAGATTGTGTGTGCGTGTGTGTGTGTGTGTGTGTGTGTGTGTGTGTGTGTGTGTGAGTGATGTTCAGGGGTCTATCTCCAAAGCATAATTTCTTAGCAATGCAGCGGTTATTTGTCTTGGTTCTCAGAAACATTGACAAAACATATACCTTTGTGCTCTTTGATTATCATGGATGATGTCTTCATTGCTTCTCCTTCCCACTTTTTATGGTAGTCATTAAAATGCACTCCTTTCGTGTGGCAAGGGCTGTTGTGTCAAACCATTGAAGGCCTGGAGAACACATAACTCCAAGCATGAAGAGTGTTCCTGGCATAGCTGGAGCGGCCATGAATATCACCACCAGCGCTGCCGCCACCGCCACCGCCATGGCCATCGCCTCCCACCACCTTCACCTCCCCCCCTTGCTCTGCAGCACACACCAGATGCGAGCTCTCTGCCGAATTTGCCCAGTGGGTTCCTAGATTACTTCTGTGTGCAAGAATAGCCAACCATGTAGTCTGACGAGAGGTATTTACAACTACTTAGCCTGTTCAGCTGGAAAGAAATCAAGAGATAACACTGAACCCTGAGATGATGTATTGTAAATCAAAAGTTCCAATCCATAAATAGCCCGCTAGGTGAACCGCTAAATGAAAAGCTGATCCTGCTTGTTGTCCGGTGTTTTCAGGTTGTCAAAAGAAAATATTTTTAACAGGCATTCTTAGAGTCAGGATTTATTGTTTATAAATGCATGGAGTATTACTCGCTCTTACCTTTCTGCTGGGAGAGAGAGGATTCTTCCCAAGAAGATTGAGATAGAGAGTCTAGAGGAGACCACACCCTCCTTTCACTGTTTGCTACTGTTTCTGTTTACTCTCAAGTAGGGCTGATTAACAATTACAATTATACATTAGTTTAAGGTACCTAATCAAAAGGAGCCAATCATCCATTTCCCTCTAAAGGAAGCTCATTGTCTTAGTGCTCAATAAATGTTTAATAGATTTGACAGAGTTAACTAGGCAAAAAGTGAACGGGCCTTCTTTAAAGTGTAGGCTGGATTAATGTTTCTTTAAAGTGTAGGCTGGATTAATGTTTCTGAACAATCTGGGCATTTATTTCTTTGCCTAAAGGTGATTCGAAGGCATGCATTTTAGTGAAGGGATGCTTTACGTTCAGGTTCCATGCAGCCACTACTTGATATGGCAATGGTCTGATATGACAAGTACTGCTTCCTTACTGCTGGTTTCTAGGAACGCAGTCTGAAATTAAAACTATTTGTCTTTTGCAGTTTCACAAAATGGATTAACTTATGTCAAACACAACTAGTTGGCTCTAGGAGGAAAAGGTGTAAAAGGATGACCAAGTATTTTTTAGGAGATGTATTCCCCAAGGTCAACTTTTAAGAATCAGTTTTACAAAATCACTTATTTCACCAATTCATCAGGTATTTTGATGTTTGAATTTCTCATTGGTTTAATGTTAATATTTCTCTCCATTTCACAGAAGGTATTCATCTCATATATTTTTTTTTTTTGGTGAGACAATTGGAACAATTTGGTTTTTGAGAGAAGCAAATAAAAATTCTGAACAATGTAAAATTCAACTAATTTGTTTTAATGCTAGTCACCCAGTAATTCCACAGCATACTTAAATTTAATGGGAAAAACAGCTTGCTGCATTGTTGCAAATTTTACATTTTCTTTAATAACCTGTTTGAAGTATTACTCGAGATTTAAAAATCTTAATTCTAAATTTAGATTAAGATATTTGCATTATAGAAAAATGATTCCATTATTTTGACACCTAAATAGAATATGAATATGTACGTTTTTATTCTGTAGATGTTCTAATGGTGTAAATATTTCTTAACCCGTTTTAATAATGTGCCTTATTTAGCAAAAAACAAACAAAAAACCCAAAGTACAATATACTGAACATTAAGAAAGGAAACATCCATACAAAAAAATCCTGTAATATTGATTAACCAGTCATCTGATTTCAAATGTATGATTTTTGCATTTTAAGGAAGACAACTGTGGATTCCTTAATTCTGTGAATGAGACCTGAAACTGAGGATCAGTACCTGGAAACGCTATGTACGCTTTCGTCAACGTTTACATTAGAAACACTGCTTTGGTGAAATTCCCTTTTCTGCTCAAGCTCTTTGAATTATGAGCAGCCCAGTTAACCACAACCACCCACCACACTTACTTCCACAGAATCACTAGTAAAGATACATATGCGAAAAGTCATTCTAGACAATGGACCTCAGTGAAGATCATCTCCGAGCGTGGACTTTTTCCACTGCAGGGGCCCCGAAGTGCTACGGTGACAGCAGTTGACACTGCATGTGACAAAATACCTTTAAGACACACACACACACACACACACACACACACACACGAATTGTCTGAAGAACACGCTGGCCCTGCAGCACGAGCTACACACACACACACACACACACACACACACACACACACACACACACACACACGAATTGTCTGAAGAACACGCTGGCCCTGCAGCACGAGCTATGCCTGAAACTACACACCCCACTCCCTAAGTGCATGAGGAAGTCGGTCTCCTGCCTGTACCTGTGTATAAGGACCAATTGTTTGCTTGCGTTAATTACAGGGACAAAAGCCTCGCGATGAACTTTCGCCGGGTGCTTTTTGTACTCTCTCCATCGTTTTGGAGGAGAAAAAACAAACAAACAAACAAACAAACAAACAACAAATAAGCCTAAAAACAGCAGACGGGAGACAGCGAATCGATCCTAATGGTTTCGGCGTTGACAAATAAACGCCCATCTCGCTGGGTCACAACCGAGACGTTTCCAGGGGCAGTAAAGACCCGACGTCAGCCTGAGAAAACGAATCGGAAAATGTTCTTTTTTTGTAGAAAATGAGTTTAGGGACGCACGCCGGAGCGGCCTCCCCGGCAGGCAGCTCCTTCCAGACCCCACAGGGTCGAGTTTCCCACCTAAGTTACTCCTGTAGAAATGCACCTCCTCCTCCTCCTCCTCCAAAAACACCCGGTTGACACTTAGTAGCGGAGGAACCGGGTTTAACAAAGCGGACCCCGAGGGGGAGGACGCCGCCAGGGCTCTCCCGCGAGGCCACCGCCCGCAGCCGCGGGGTCGCAGGAGGCCCCCCGCGACCTGTTGCGGGACGGGCTGGGCGCCCGCCCATCCTCGCGCGGGCGCAGCGCTCTCGGGGATGGGGACCGCGGGCGGTGGTCGCGTCCAGACCCAGGCTGAGCAGCCGGCCGGGGCGCGGGACCCGACGCCCGGACGTGGGGGGGGACATGGGGGGCGCGGGCTCGGCTGGGAGCCACGTCCCGCAGGATGGGGTGGGGGTGGGGGTGCGCGCGGCCCGGACCGCAGCCGCGGCGGACGCTGTCGCCCTCCGGGGTCCCCAGAGGCGCCCCCGGCCCCGGCCGCGCAGGCCTGGCGCTTCCGCTCGCCGCGCGCGGACCCCGGGGAGGCCCCCCGCGTCGGCTCCACGGCTCGAGGCCGGGGCGGGGCGCCGGGACCGGGACAGCGGGGCCCCCCGGGGCCCAGGGGCACCCCCGGTCCCGCGCGGCGCGGCCCGGCCGGAGCGAGCACCCCCGAGGCGGCGGCGCGGCCCCGCCCAGCCCGAGGCGCGCGGACGGCGGCGGCGGCGGCGGCGCCGGGACTCCTTCCGCAGCCCCGCCCCCCGGCCGCGCTCCGCGGATCCCTCCGCGCGCGCGGGCGCCGCGCCGGCGGCGGCAGGACACGGCGTGGCCGCGCCGCTTATAAGAGCTCCGTGTGCGGCGCCATCTTAAGCCGCTCGCTCCGTGGCCGCCGCGTCCTCCCGGCTCCGGCAGCGGACGGCGCGAGGAGGCGGAGACGGAGCACGGTCCGTGAGCAGCCCGGGGCCGCGCCGCCGCCGCCGCCGCAGGCCGAGGCCCGCCGGAGCCCGCGGCGGGACGCGCCCGTCGCCCCGAGGTGCTGGGGCGCCCCTCTCCTTCCCCTTCCGGCGCCGCTCCCGCTCCCCCTTCCCCTTCGGAGCCAAACTTGGTGGCGGGCGAGAGCCGGGCCCGGAGGCCCCGGAGGCAGGCCCCAGGGAGGCGGGAGCCGGGGCGCCGCGCGGGCGGCGGGGCGGGCGGGCCCGGGTTCCGGCCGCGCGGACCCGCGGGGCGCCTGGGGGCGCCTGAGGGCGCGTCCCGGGGCTCGGTGGCCGCGCCGGGGGGCGGGCGCGGGGGCGACCGAGGTTGGCGTCGGGCTCCGGCCGCGGCCGCCTGGGGGTGGGGGGGAACCTTGCGCCTCGGGATGCGCCGGGGCCGGGGGCCCCGCCTTCCCAGCGGGGAGTTCGGGGTTCGGGCCGCGCTGGGCCCGGGACGCCCCCCCCTCACCCCCCACACTCCCCCCTTCCATCTCTGCCCCGGGGATCGGGCCGGGTGGACTTTTTTTTATTTTTCTCTCCAGAACCCCCCCCCCCCGCTGTCTTAGGGACGAATCGTTAGCATTCTTAGGAGAACTGTTAGGTTCTTCTTTCCTTTTTCCTCTTTAAATGCCCTGCCCCTGCGAGTAGGGCCCGGGGCTCGCTCGCGGCGGCGCGCGCAACTTTGCACGCCCGCGGCGGCCGCGCTTGCACACTCGCGGCCCGTGGGTGGCCCCTGTGCTTTCTCGTGCCCTTGCAGGTGAGCGAGGGCGGCGTGCAGGTGTGGGACCCCGGTGCAGAGGCCGGAGGCGGCGGCCCGGTCCATGCGCCCGAGGACCGCGCGGGGCTGCCGTCCGGCCTCCGGCCGCGTCCAGAAGTTCGTTCGTGGGCGTTGAACGCACCTCCTTTCCCGGAGCGAAACTCGAGTTTTCTGGCGCGCCGGGTCGGCGTTCCTTGGCGTGCATCCTCCCCCCCCACCCCAGCTTCGAATTGGACCCGAGGGAGACGCAGGCAATGCAACTTTTTTCTCCTCTCCGAACCAAGGGAGGCTTTGGAGGTGAAGTTCTCGCGTCCCGCCTCTGGGATCCGCGAAACGCGAAAGCTGCGGCATCGGGCGGTGGCCGCGTCCTTGGTTTTCTGTCCCCCTTTCGGAGGGAGCGTTGTCTCGTACTCTATCTCCCAGACATCTGTGGGCTCCCCCCCACCCCCCACCCCGCGGGGTTGTAAGTGGTGGATGGAGAGAGACCGGCCTGCTGGTATGCAGGGGTCGGCCCGAGGAAACCGAGGAGTGGTTTCAGTGAGTGCGAGCTTTGTGTCGTGAATGGTGGCGGCTCAGACCAGACACCGGCTTGAAGAGACGGCTGCCCTTTGATAAAGTCTCGGCTAAGGTTTTTTTTTTTTTTCGGATCGCTAAGTTCTTAAGTGTTTTGTCTGGAATCTAGGAAGCCGCTTCAGTGTGGTCACTTGGTGAATATTCAGTACCCTCGTATCCTCCTTTTACCTAACTAGTCGTCTTTCTAGGAAAAATTAGACATGGCTTGAACTGTTACTTGCGTAACGCTACTTACTGTTCAGTATCTGCTTAAGTTAGTGACTTCAATATACTTCGGAAGCTTTTCTTTCTTTCTTTTTTTTTTTGTTCTGAGCTAAGGCTGCAGCTACATTTATTTCACTTTTACGTTTAAACCTGTAAAATCTCTGGATTAGAAGAAGTTACCATTAAGGTTTGTTTGATAACATCCTTTCACAAAATTTGATTAATTTGTATCCAGTATTCATCACTTTGACCTAGTCTTTGTTCTGAAGGCCACGTACAAGGGCAAGGCCCTAAAGTGATTGCAAAAGTAACTTGAAAATCTTGCAGAAGGCTTTTCAAAAGGATTAAAAGAATGCTGAGACTATTTAAGTCTGAGGTCCTTGAGGGGGAAATAAAAAACTGCACGAGAAAGTTTAGTATAGCATGTAATTTAGAGTCCTTGTAGAGTCCCAGGCCTGAGATTCTCCCAGAGGCCAGAAAAGTCATTTTAAAGAGCTTTCAGGAAAAACCAAGTTTTTAAAAATAGGGTGGCTAATAAAAATTTTGAAGTATTTAACAGTGTTCATGTGTCAAGAAGCTTTCAAAAGTTTTCTTTCTTTTGAACTAATTATTTGACTACTACTTTACCAAGATTATTATGTAGGAAAATGTATGCCAGTATTAAAACTTACTGTGAATCGAGCCTCCTGCTGTTAACTAGTGATGACTGAAATAAAAATTGTATACGTGAATTTCTGTTTTCATAAATTGTTCCCTTCTCAGGTCAGCAAATTTCTCTAAAGATATTTTGACATGTGCTTAGGAAAATTATCTTCAGTTATCCTTTTTTTGTTGGGAGGGATGAGGAGTGTAAGCATTGTTGAAACTAGAGAAGTGAAGAATTCAAAAGTTTGAATATAGCTCTTTTGTAAGTTATAAGCAGCAGTGAAATCAAAACCCCAGCAATGGACTATATAAGTATATAAGCCAGTTGAAACTTTGTTATTATTGAAATGAAACAATACATCTGTCCACAATTTTGTTTCTCTCGTGGTTTACTAATTGCTGATCATCAATAGTTATTAGATGAGTAAGTGGTTAAGTTTTAAAGTCTGTACTTTGAGCTTGCTTGGAAGCATGCATTATTGCTAAGCGGGGTCAGAAAGGATGAATGCTTTTAGAGCAGGACAAAGGTCTGATAAGCACCGGCAACTTTTTGTAGTGCTACATATTGACTTGTGACTTTGTTTTTGAAAACAGTTGTATTGACTTTGCTGTTTTCTCGTAACCCTTTTTTTTGTTGGAAATACAATATCTTGTTGAAACAGCTTAACTAAAACAAATTTTTATACCATAAAAATAAATAGTAAACATAAACCGGGAACTGCTTCTTAGTCCTCAGGATGTAGGCTGTTGCCTCTTGTTACCTGTATTATTAAGAGGACACTGCTTTGCACAATCAGTTCCCATTCTTTAACAGACTCTCGTTTATGCAATACTGTTCTAATTATGAATGTGATAGATAACTAGGCTAATAGGCTAAAATAAATATATGCTTCTCAGCTTCTATGAAAGGAAAATAATGTGATTTGTGTTACTTGAAAACCAGTAGGAGTTAACGCATCGTTTTTCAGCACTTAAACCCAGGAGAAAGTCCTTTATTTCCTCTATTTACTTAAGAATGCTTCTTTTGTGTTTCATGCAAGACTGAGCTTGACTTGGGTTTGAAACCTAGATCCCTCTGTTGAGGCCTGAATCCTCCTATCCTTGAAGTATGTTTATAATCTGCTTTCTCCTGAAGGAAAAAGCTATTAAAAAAGAAAGTCAATTACATTAGGACCCCCTTTTTAGAGTTTAACTACTTTTTTTCAATTTTTTTAATTGCGGGCATCTTTTAAGAGATGTTCCCACTCCCAAGGTCTCTCTCAAACCTGATGCAGCAGAGAATAGTGTTAGGGCATGTTTTTATTGCCTGCTTTGGTCATGTTGAGTGCCCTCCAGTGGATATAATGTAATGCTTATGATTTTTTTTCCCCCCTAGCAAGTTTGTGTGGAATACATTTATAAATAGTCCTGATGAAAAAGCATCTACTAGAAACCTTTTGAATTCTAGAATAATTGGTTTATATCAATACTGCTAATTAAAAGGTTGGCTTGAGAAAATGTCATTTCAACCAATATTTGCAGGAGAAAGGTCAAAGTAAAATTAGGGATTAAATTTTTGTCACTTTAAATAGGCAATTCTGCTTACATATATTATGATGACAAACCAAAAAGCAAAGTAATTGGGGGAGAGAAAAAGATTATAATGTTCAGGCATATTAATGAATTATAGAAGCTAAAATTCTCAGAAAAAGTTACTGTAGAAATGAATTATCAATTTGTTTAAAATCAGTTAAGTAAAACATGAGTAAGTGCTCAGCTCAGTTATATTGTTAAAGTATATTATGTCCATGTTAGACCCTAGACAGAAACAAAGCTAGTAGTTGAGTCAGTGTTTTGAATTCTAGAATGTATTGCTCTAGTTACCATATGGTCTCATTTGTATAGAGTTGTGGGCTATTGTACATTACAGCAATATTTTGCCCTTTAAATTTTTAAATAAAAACCTTTAACCATGCTCTTAAGTTGTTGCTATTTCTATTAAGTAACTTTTTTTTTTTAAATACTAGTTTCAGTTTAAATTCTGATTAGTAACGAGAATGAGCTATTCTAATAAATTAGCTTTTGGAAGTCAAATGGTAATTTTATTGAAAATTCTCAGTTTAGATTTTTTTTAACAGGAAGGCAAGAATACCTCAATTGTTTTATATAAATGGTGATTTCAGAATGGATTGTGTTTCTTCATAAAGGATCATATTTGGAATTAGTAATGTCTAAGTTGATGCAGCATTTACTGTCTCTAAATCAAATTAGCTTCGCCTAATTTTCCAAGATTTTTATGAGATACGAAAATAGATTTGAAATTTCTTTTTAAAAATTTGTACATGTAACTTATTGAAAAAATTATCCATAATAGAGAGTTAATTTATCTTTTGAAATTGGCTAATTCATTAACATAGCATACAAAAGTTTGACATTCAAGATAACTGACTAAAGTAAGATTGCTTTCACAAACCGTATAGAGATTGGTCTTACATTACACTGGGAATGGCTACTCAGTGTCTCCAGGGACAGGCAGGTATGGGGTTACCAGGGCTCTGTGAACTACTACAAATTGGAAGCACACAGAAGCACATGTCCCATTGAAGCAGCCAGTCTTTGGCTCCACCATTATGTGGAGATACAGTTTATGTTGCCACATCGTCTGATTTTATTTTCCCTAAGAGAAGCAGCAAATTCAGATTAATGTGCATCACTTATCCCTCGATTTGCACATGTTGGTGAATGAAATTCACGTTTTAAGACACCATTCAGCACACATTGAATACACCTATTGGCAGGATACTGCCAATTTGGAACATTGCAATAGTTCCATTTGGAGTACAGTTTTAAAATAATGATGATTCTGCTAAATGACTGAGGATAATATAGTCTGTGGATTTGTATAACTTAGAAAATAAGATCTTTAAGACTATTAGGTTCATGTTTAGGCATTTGGAAAGTGCCTTGTATCAGTTGATTATAGATTAGAAAATTTAAAAACAGGTTCATATTAACATCTTTGTGAAATCTGGGAAAACCACACTTTCAGGTTTAGGAGTTAAGTTGGTTTGAGTCAGGGAAAAGGAGGAGAAATAACTTGCTCATTACTTGATCTTCTTAAAGTATTTTTTAAAAGTATTTTTTTTAAAGCAGTCCTGGTTTTCAGCCGAAGTCTGCATTTCTAAGACCAACTATTGTCAGACGAGATCCACAATTTAAAAGCAAAATTTAGAAATGAAAAATTAATTGAATATAGTTTTACTTAATGGCATACTGCTGTTTGGTCAGAACAAATTTATGAAGGCAATTAAATAGATTTGGGTTAAATCTATTTAACCAAAATAAATAGATTTGGTTAAATCTGTTTTGCTGCTAGGGCAAAGTTTTTCATTTCCAGAGTGTGCAAAGTTGGGTGTTTAGTGTTCAGACTACATTTTTAAATGCAAACTGTGAGCTGAAAACAAACCGTAGGCCAACATTGGTTTTAAGAATCATCATGGGAAACTAGTGCTGCAGGCAGCAGTTATTTTTATGGTGTAGAATGCAAGCAAAACTGATCAGTGGATTTTACTTGAAATATCCTAGAAATTTCCTGCTTTTTTTGAACTTCTTGAAAAAAAATTTTTTTTTTTGTAACAGTTTGAAGTGTGAATAGCTGGGTGATGCTGGGGTGAAACAGCTTTATAGTATTTGTTTGTCTCTTCATAGTATTTATTTTTGTGTCTTAATTTTTTTTTACTAATATTTCCATTGTGTTACTTGTTATTTCATAATTCACATGTTGCTGGACTGATACTTTCCTTTTAACTGTTTGTAACAGGTGATGGGGGAGATGATGTTTTTTACTTGCTTAAGTTCTTTCAAGTTCATCAGTCCTCATGGCAGACAAACCATATCTGTGATTAATAAATCTTAAATGCTGGTAGCTGGCCTGACTGGAAAGTAAAAGGTGTGCAAAAGCTTGAGAGTTAGTTTAATAAAGTTTTATTAACAAGGTTTATGGTAGTTGAATTAATTGTGATATCTGTACATATATACACACTTTGTTGTATGTTATTCATATAAAATATAAAAAGTTAGATTTACTGTAAAATTTCTTGGGAGTGCAATTTAAAGATTGTAGTAATTTACTGCCCTAAGGGGTGGTGGTTGCAAACTGCTCCCCTCCCCCCTTTTAAGTATAATTAAGTGGTTTGAGGGTAAGGATATAGGGAGTGAGTCTGTCTTTGAAGTTTTCCATATACTAGATGAATGCCACATGTATAAGGGAGGAACAAGGGTTTCTTGGAAATATTTTTCAATCCAACTGACTATGGAGGTTTCCAAGTGGAATTCCATTCCCAGTGTAGAAAGTGCTGACGTGGTCTCTTGAATTCTTTTCTGAGTTACTGAAAGACTGCAGCAGTGTCAAAAATTATTTTATTTTTTTAATAGTTTTAGATGCAAAAGTAAACACTGAGTGTTGTGTAGGAAACATAGTGTGCTCACATAGCACTATTTAAATAGACTTATAATGCCTGTTTTCTGGTATTTTGCTTAATTTTAAAGTTTGCTTAGTTTTTAAGCCCAAATATTTTATTTTTACAATTTTATTTATTTTGGAAAACATAGCCTGGAATAAAGTTTATATTCTAACTTCTGGTTACAGATATTCTCTGTGATCCATTCATGTAGTAAAACCGTTATTTTGTATCTGGTAGTTGTCCTCAGTAGGTCACTGTTTCCTCCCTCAATTTCACTGTCATTTCTCCTGGTTCCTGAATCAGAGTGCCAGCCGTTCTATTCCTCATAAAATAAGAACTAAGAGGCTAGAAAGTTTTAAGAGATTAGATGCCTAGAATACCAGAAGATTGGGGCTCACTTCTTAGGCAGAGTAATGATAGTTAAAATGGTATCCTGGTTAGTGGAAGCTGGGAAATAATAAAGTTGGATCTTTTTTTGTAAGAATATTTAATAATCATGCTTAAAGAATGCCCTGACTATGCTAAAGGGCCAAAGATTTCTCCTCTTGCCATTATGCCTGAGGTCATATTACATTTCTCAAGAAAGCTCCGAGACAGGAACACTTTTTGCTCCTCAAGCTAGTCCCTTCACACCCCATTGGAAGCTCAGCAGTAACTCCTTCACTTTATGCTCAGTATGCATCCAGGGTCCATCTTTATAATGGAGGAAGAATTAGATTCTGGTAAGAGGCCAGTCCTGACAGTGTGTGTTTTCAAAGATTTTGTTTCTTTTGTTGTACCTTGCTCTTCTGTATTCCCCTCATTCTTTCCAGATTCTGATCCCATTGCTTTTTTGGTCTCCATCTCCCACCTTTTATCATATCCCAAATCATTCTATTCTCATTGTGCCTTCTAGAACTCGGAGTAATCAGCAAATCCCTTTTATTCTCAGTCTGTTCTGGGAATGTTCTGTTACTTTGCTCGCTCCAACTGTAACCTAGCCTCTCCCCTGATAATGCTACTTTCCTTTTTGCTCTCTCAAGTGGCACGTGTGTTCTCTTCCTGCACACCTTTTCTGCTGAACCAAGAGGTAAAGTGTCTTTTTCCTTCCTTATTGCTACTTCTTGGCCATTCCTTTCCAGAATTTCAAGCTTTGACTCTCATGTACAGCACCCACTCCACCTGTGTTATAGCCATCCCCTTACTATCCTGGGTCCTTCCCCTCCTTTCTTGAACACACATTAGCTCCTGGCTCACTGTCTTCTTTATTTCTATTATAATTCATGGTTCTTGGTGATATCAGTGTCCGTGTAGAGCAGTGTTAAAGAATGTCATCTGGCCTTTGAACTGTTTGTTACCAGTATAAATTGCTATAAGGAGTTTGCCAGCATTTAAATAACTAAGTTCGCTGTTTAGTTCAGCTGACTTTTGTTGCAGCAAGACTTTTTGATGAAAGAAGCAGTTAGCATGTTGATTTATGATATGGCACAAACTCATTAGATTGTTGTGGTCTGGCATACTGAGTAACATGTAGAGGATGCTTCCAATATTCTGGCCTCCTAATTTCTTGATTTCTTCTCCAGCAATCTTACGTTTCTCTCTCATTCAGCCACACATTCCCATTGTCATATCCTAGAATATTTTTCTTTAGCTAATAACTACTCTCCTCCTCAGTCTCACTCTCACTCCTCTATTAAATACTTCAGTTCCAACAGCCATTCAGTCCCACTGGCACCTGCAGTCTTACCTGTCCATCTAAGCTTTTCGGTACCCTCACCCTTCTCCACAGCTGAAATTTCATGTTGAATCAAAATCATTTTCTCATATATACTCTCAACAGCCTCATTCCTCCATTGCTTCATGCCCACTGGTCATGGACTGTTAATTCACCCTCCTTTATGACTATTTACTTTTTCTTCTCAAACCTTCCAACACCTCCCTTATTCTCTCATCTAATGCCACTGCTTCCTATTTCACTAAGCACATCAAATTGGAAGAATTCCTGCACATTCCTGTATTTATGTTTGTGACTGTGCCCTTTACCTTCACTACCGATGAAATGTAGTGCTCCAGGATAAGGACAGTCAATTCATTTGTGCACTAGATCCTATCCTTTCTGGCTGTCAAGAATATCACCCTGTCATTTTCCCTTCTCTCACATTGATTTTTCTTTCTCTCCTGGCTCTCCGAGCATGTAAACATGAAAATCTTTATGTCTCCCCTTTCACCACCACCCCAGTCTGCTTCTCTTTACAACCAAACACCTTAAAACAATTGCTTGTATGCACTGTCTCCCCTTTCCTGTTGAAGCCCTATCAGAGACTACGTTATAAATTGCCAGTCCTCATCTCACTTAGCCTGTTAGTAGGATCTGGCACAGTTGCTTGAAATACTTTTTTCACTTGGTTTCTGTGCTACCATGCCTGCTAGCATGTTTTCTTCCTACCTCTCTAGCGGTTCCTTCTTAGTCTCCTTTGTTTTTTGTGTCATCTCCCTGACCTCTTCTTTGGAGTGAAAGCTTAGTCCTTGGCCCTCTCCTTTTTCATTGTCTAAATACACTTCAAGTTGCCTCCTTGCTTTTTCTGTCATCTCTCTGACTTCTTTGTTGGGGTGGCTGAAAGCTTATGTTTTAAAAACATAAAAAAAGCTTCTTTTTTATTTTCTAAATACACTTTACTATCCTAGCTTTAAACAAATGGTATTTAATCCACTTGATGTTTCTAAATTTATATCTCTAGCCTGAATTTCTCCCCTGAACTCTGTATCCTAATACCAAACTGTTTTTTCAACATTTTGGATGTTCTAAGTACTTCAAACTTAATATGGCTAAAACTAAATTCCCATTTTCCCCTAAAGCTACTCTTAGTTTTTCCTGTGCACCTATGTACCCCTTTTTCTTACTTAATATCATGCTGTTCTTGACTCACCATTCTTTCAGTGACACCCTCTATTTAAACTCTGTCTGCAGATTGTGTCTGCTCTTCCGTTAAAATATACCTGCAGTCGTAATGATTCCTCATCCTAGCCATGCCATCTTCATCTTTTGCCAGGATTACTACTGCAAAGGCCTTATAACTGGTCTGCGTGCTTTCACCTTTGTTCCCTTTAAATGTATTTACCAATACAGTGCCAGGGTAATCCTTTTAAAACATTAGGTCATGTAACTTTACTGTTCAGAAACCTCCAGGGCTTACCATCTCATTCCGTAGAAGCACAGGCTCGTATGTGTTCAGACCATTGTCTTCGTTTGCTACTATACTCCTTTTCTCCACCCATGCTGGCCTTTTGTTTTTTCTCCAGTTGATCAAGTATGCTCTCTTCTCTGTACATATTGTGGCTGGCTTCTTCACCTCCTTCAGGCTTTTCCTTGCCATCCTATCTACTAAAATCATAGTCCTTCCCCAGCTTCCTTCCTGTCTCCTTTTTGGCTTTCTTGCTGTATGTTTCTCCTTAGCCCTCATCACTGTCTTAACACAATAGATATTTTACTTTTTTCCCCTCGTAGCCTCCTAGAACGTAAGCACCAGGAAGACAGGGATTTTTGTCTGTCTGTTTCACTGCTTTCGTCCCAGTCTCTGGAATCATGGTACATAGTAGTTGATAAAGTAAATATGTGTTGAGTGAATGATTGTTAACTCTTTTCACCTCATTTTGGATCATTCCTAATAGCATACAAATATATTTTAGTCCTTTGCAGAGGTGATTTCCTTTTTGTAATTTGTGACTCATGTCACACATCACTTCTACACTGAGGTCTTCATGTTCACTCAGTTTTACTTTATATTGTCCTTTATTTGGTTTGTTAATCATTCTTTGAAATAACATTTGTTTACTCGCTTGTTCTTTCCTCCTCTCAGGGTCTTCTCCTGATTTTATATCACTGGTACTCAAAACAGTGTCTGGAAGTTACAGGTGCTCAATAAATTTTGTTGAATCAGTGAATATTCTAGAATTGGACAGCTTTTGTTTCCCTCAAGCTAACACCCCTTTTATTTCTCTGTTCCCTTTAACAGCCTGACAAAGATATCCTGTGGAAATGGTCTCCTTGCTTTCTTTCCTGCCTCCTTTCAGTTTTTTCCATTATAGCCAAAAGCAGCTTTTAAAAACTCAAATGGGATTTCATTGCTCACCTGCATGAAACCTTTCATGGACTTCCAGTGGCACTTAGGATGAAAATGCATCCTTTACCAAAGGCTGGAGAGAGAGCCCCGCATGACCTCGCTATTTATTTTCAGCCTCATCTCATTGCACTCGTCCTTTCCCACTATAATAGAATCACTCTCTCAAGGTTTAGTTGTTAAGAGACTATTAGTCCTTTTATGATTCTAGACTTTTGCACATGTTATTTCTTGTTTCTGGAATCTACCTGTTCTGCTCATTGCATGCTGGCTCTTTTATGTCCTCCTTCATGTCTCAGCTTGAAGGTTACCCTCAAGAAGCCTGTGGCCACTCTAAGTAGCACCTTCTTGTTCTTGTGTCATTCCACTCCCTTCTACTTATTTAGTTATACGCTTATCATTCTTTGTATTTGTTTATTCAATTGTTGTCTGTTTCCTATCAGGAATACGAGGACCAGTTCTGTTTTAATCACCACTATATACCCAGAATCCGGTAAACCTTCTAGCATATAGCAGTTGCATAAAAATTTGTTGAATAACTGAATGAAATCTATACATACATTGCATTTATGCTATTGGAATTGCTGTGTCATGGAACTACTGAGTAAATGAAAGAATTGTGAGAAAGCTTTCTCGTGGAACAGAAAATCTCTTGAATAACATCACAATTTTGTGAATTGAGAAAATAGCATCACCAATGGGGCATTCATATACAGCTCCAGGTTATGACTCATTTATCTGTGTGTTGTTGGACTCAAAATAGAGCAGATTTAGAGCAGTTTCTTGAAGTTCTTTGTATTGAGGTAACGAAGCATTCACATTTTGAAAATAAATGCTTCATAGTTCACTCTGTTTTCGGTAGTATTCCGTTACTCTTTCTAAATTTAGAGAGCCTCATAATTATGAGACTGACTACTATGGTAAGGCTGTAAAGGCTGCAAAATGTCCTGTTTGGGAGAATAACATAAACTTGATATGCATGGTGGGGGCAGAAGTCTGCTAAAGAAAGTAACAACTACGGTGTCTTAATGAATAGATTCTTCTCAAAGAGCTGGTTGCTTTGTGGAGCCAGGTTTGTTTGTTCATAGGTTACTGACTAATGTTATACATAGATTTGGATCATACAGTTTTATCTACAGCTGTAGACCTTTGCTGGGGCCTTGTCAGCAACCTATATTACACTTTGAATAAAAAAATACAATGCCAGAGTCCTACCACGGACATACTGATAGAAGCCATAGGGATGGAACCTAGTCATCTTGTATTTTTTAAAGTTCAAGGTTAGAACTGTTGGAAGAATCTCGTTGCCGGTTTAAAGGGTTCTTTGAGCAAGCTTGGAAATCTTTATAGTAAAGAAATATTTTCAGAGGCACTTATACAGACTAGTCTCCCTTGTCTGTGGTTTTGCTTTCTTCAGTTTCAGTTACCTACAGTCATCATCATCCAAAAATATTAAATGGAAAATTCAAGAAATGAGGAATTTGTAAGTTTTAAATTGCATATCCTTCTGGAGTACCGCAATGAAATCCTCTCTCTCTCTGCTGCATCCTGCCCAAGACGTGAATCCTTGTCCAGAATCTTCACTCTGTATATGCTACCCGCCTGTTAGTAGCTGTTTCAGTTATCTGATGGACTCATAGTATCGCAGCGCTTGTGCTAAAGTACCCTTATTTAATAATGGCCCCAAAGCACGAGAGTAGTGATGCTGGCACTTCAGACACGCCAAAGAGAAGCTGTAAAGTGTTTTCTTTAAGTGAAAAAAGGTGAATGTTCTTGACTTAATAAAGAAAAAAAATCATATGCTGATGTTGCTGGGATCTGGTGAGGATGAATCTTATATCAGTGAAATTGTAAAGAAGGAAAAAGAAATTTATGCTGGTTTTGCTGTCCCACCTCAAACTCCAAAAGTTATGGCCACAGTGTTTGGTAAGAGCTTAGTTAAGATGGAAAAGGAGTAGCTTTGCTTTTGGAAGACATAACAGAAAGCCTGTTCTGATGGATGGTGACGTACTGCTCCAGAAAGTGTTGAGTCTATACGAAGACTTCAGCAAGGGGTCCCCTGAAACCAGTGACTCCATGCCATGAATAGATTTGGACTGAAACTATGAAAATAACTGGAGAGGCTGCATCTGCTGATAAAGAAGCTGCTGCCACATTTCTGAGTTGAGGGAGTAGATTAGGATTTGGTAACAGTCTGGTTTCAGACATCCACTGGGGATCTTGGAATTTATCTGTGGATAAGGTGGATTTTTGTTTAACACATGCCTGGTCTTAATGGCCTGAAATGTTTTTCCCAAATAGATGGTCTTATAGCTTTCATGTGCCATTTGGTCCAGGTTTGTTTTTCACAGAACCTGTTTTTGAAAATACTGTAGGAAAAAAAATGTGTCACTTCTTTTAGTAACCTGTAAACCCACTTAAAAACCCTTTCTGTTACTGGTCTTTACATTTAGGTTTAATGTGCTTAATTAAAATGTAAACTCACTGGCCTTTGGTTTGTTATCAGTGAAAGTATGTAATAAATAAATTGAGGTGTGGGCCAGCTATTGCTGGACACCAGTTTTTGTATGGCCTGAGAACTAAGAATGGCTTTTACAGTTTTTAATGGCTGATAAAATATTGATGGATAATATCTCATGACACGTGAAACTATATGAAATTCAAATTTGCAATTTCCATGAATAAATTTTTTTTGGGACACAGCCACATTCATTAGTGTGCGTGTCGTCTGGCTGCTTTTGTACTACAGTAGCAGAGCTGATAGTCTGCGAAGCCTAAAATATTTACCATCTGTCTCTTTACAGATGAAGTTTCCTGACCTCTGTTAGATGAGATACATCTTCCTAAATGTACTTAAAGAAGGCTCTTAGGTTCTATGTAATTGTTGGTGGCTGTCTAAGCCCCCATGTTCCATTTTATTCTACTTGTCTACTTTTTAAACATTTTTCTTATTGGCACATTCAGTCCATCAACTATTTAAGTTCTCGATATGTGCTAAGCACGTTGGAAACGGTGAGGAAGTAAAGGTATAGTCCCAGCCACCACAGAGTTCACTCACTGAGTTTTTAAAATGGCCTTTTTTTTTTTTCTTAAGGTCAGTGTGCTTGCTATGATGGGGATGGGAGACTTTTGTAACAAGTGAAGAAGGTTATGGAATATAAAGCAGTGTATTACTTCTAGAAGTCATTGAGTTTTTGCCGTTAATTCCGCCTATAGCTTGAACCTAGAGATTAACACCTAGAAACATTTTTGAAATAAAATCTTCCATTTCCTTCGCATAATATACTAATGTTTGGAAATTCTGCATTTTTTGTCAGCAGTAGTGCTGTATGTAGCTAGGCACAAAGTCCAAGTATGGAGTATGTAGTGATTCAAATATAAGGAATAAATAGATATAGACAAATATATTTTTTGCTGTGGTCACTGTTCAGAGAAGGTACATATTTCATATGGAAACTTTTATCTAAAAATTGCTGACCCTTCTGGATTTATCTGCAACATTGACTGAAATAGTAATTTTCTGTAAATTTGAGGTGGTGGTAGGTATTTGATTAAAAGGGCACATGACTGAACTAAATAGACCTGGATTTGAATTTTAACTGAGCAGTTTATTAGCTATACTCATGTAATATATACTCAGGATTAACTGCTGCTAGTCATTTTTTTTGTTTGATAATTTGGGAAATGTGAGGTTGCTGGAAAGATTCAGTGAGAACATTAGAACTGAAGTTGCTAGGCATTTAATTATGCTACCTTATTAAATATGTTATGGGCCCCATCCTTTACCTGGCTAGTTCCTATTCGTCTACTCAAAAGTCACTTCTTTGTCACCCACTTTGACCTAGAGTAGTTCTCCCCACCAGTCACTCTATGCTCACCTTTATTTTCATAGCAGTTCTTTTTAAATGGTCTTGTTTTCATTATTTATAACGGTAGAATGCAGGCTTTAATAGATCTTGATTCTCTGATTCTCTTATTTACTATTATTGCAATGCTAGTAAATATAAAAGATGCTTAAATATTTTTCAGTGTATGACTAGATATTCCATTTAATGGATAATTATTTTTTATTTACCCCTCTGTTGATAAGCGTTTGAGTTATTTCCTGCTTTTTCTCTGTGAATGCTTCACTGTACAGACCTTTTGGCAGGATTCTGTGAATATTCACATTTCTAATTTAAAAATAGATATTTTAAGCCAACAGGTATTTATACTTATATTTAATAGATAGTGCCAACTTGCCTTTCAGAAAGTTTCTGCCAATTTAACTATATCCTTATCAGCAGTGGGTATTAATTAATCTTTTTTTTTACTTTACCAATCTAATATGCAAAAAATGAGTTTAAATGCGTGTCTGTCTATTGCTTTCTATTTTTCCTTCGAAATGATTCCTGCCCTTGTCTTGAAATTTTTTATTGATTGTCCTCCAATATTTGTGAACATAGGGATATTAGCCTTTGATCATATTTCACATGTGTCTAGTATGTCATTTTTTAAATTAACTTTATGCATGATTTTGTTTTCCTGGAATTTCTTACCATGATTTTATTTCCACATATTATACCACTCATGTTTGTATATACTATATTTTATCTCATTTTTATTTTTTTGCATGTGAACATTTGACAAATTAGGTTTAATTTAATAAAGTAAGGATGAAAAATATTTTTTAGGACAAGCCCCTTTCTGCTAATAATTCTTATCAAATAACCTTCTTACTAATTGAAATATCACCTTTCTCATTTATTAAATTGCTACATTATATCTGTGTGTTTTAAGTTAAAGAAAACTGAAATCTTTGTATAGTACAAAAATTTCCTAGTCAGCAACAGGCATCTCTCCATTTAATCTTGTCTGCACATTGTTTTTATTGTTGCTATTATGAATAAAATCATTCTGTGATTGTTTTTCTAACTGTCCTGTTTATATATATATAGTTTGTATATAACTTAACGGTTACTTTTGTTAAAAATTTAAACAATGAACTGTTAGCAGCCTTGTCACACTTAAAATGGGTACATAGTGTCTTTAAGATGTTAACAGAGAGGCTCCTTAGCATAAAAGTGTTCAGCCAAGTTATCACTTTGTGTACTCATTTTGAGAAACAGGATTTTTAGTTTCAACACGTGATGGATATAGATCCTCCCTTATAGCTGCAGTCTTTAGCCTTATAAAATATACTCATAGCCTATTTAGCTTTTACATCTGTTCCTTTTCAAGGAGATGGACATATTTTATTCCTTTATTTGAGACTTGAGTTTGTAAAGTTTAGCTGATTTAACAGAAGCGTACAGTGTACGTAAAATTACTCATGGTGGGGGGACTCCATTTTAATTGTTTTAAAAGATTTAAAGTGCAAAGGTATATTTTAGAAATCCCATTTGGAATTTATTGAAATGATACACAGCTGTTTTCTTATTTTCATTCAGTTATTTTTGATAGGCAAAGTATAGAAAATAATGTTGTACCCATGTACTCACCACTCAGATTAACAGATGTAATTTTGCCGTATTTGTTTGATTAAAAAAAAAAAAAGACTGCTAGAGTTTAAGCCATCTTTAATACCCTTTCGAGCCCTATTCTCTTTGCCCCCCAAGTGGTAGGAAGCTGGTGTGATTTGTACTTTTACTACAAAAACAATATGAAGCATTGTTTTGTTTTTTTAACTTAAGTGGCATAAAATTACATTTGGAAATTACAAAATGTGCCTGTGTGGATAAAGGCTATTCAGTATATACTTTGAAGTAGCTGTGTTTTAAAATATTAATCGTCTTGGTAATTTATGTTAATATAAACGAGAAAAATAGTGTCTGGTTTTTATAGTAATTTGCTTACTGTATAGTAATTTGTTCTTAGAGTGAAGTAATTTGTTCTTAAAGTGAAAGTTTGTTTTTTTTCTGAGGGATCAAGACTATTAGGATTGTGTTGTGTGAAGTTACTCATTGGTGAGACTAGCAATATATCATAAATGTAAATGGAATTGCCATAATCTATTACAAAGAGTAAAATCATATTGTCAGATATACACAGTTGGCCTAAATGTGCTATATTTGTCATTATTCAAGGGGGTTCTTATGCATAACATATACACATACTCAATAAAAACATAAATGAGGACTAGTAAACAATCTGGAAAGCCAAAACAGTTTTTTAAGCATTTAATCTAAGAATTTAGAAAAACTTGCAGGTCAGGTGGTGGCGTAAAAATTAAATGTGTGAACATAGCTATTAAAAGTTGTCGGTGGTAACAGCTGATAAGTCCTTCTTACGCTGGCCACTAGTACAGTTCCTTCTGTGAAAGCTGTATTAACTTATGCTGTGTATCAAAGGCCTTAAACATTTTTTACCCTTAAACCCAGTAGTTGAAGCAATCATCAGATGGGAGAAATTAAAAGAGAATTGTTTATATGTAGGGATGTTTGTGCAACATTGTTTGAATAGCATACTAGGAAGGACAAACATTCATGAATATCCAGGGACATACAGTTAAATTATTGCATAGGCATATGGTAACACTACAGATGTTTTATAAAGGTCCACAACACAAGGAATTGATGATTATATTAAAAGACTACCTAACAGCAAGTTTAAGATGATACCAAAAATATCAAAATTTCATTAACTGCATATCATGGGAACAACAGAGAAACATTTTATATGAAGCATGTATTTTACTTTATGGATAGACTAGAGAAGAGAGAATGAAGGAAGGAAGATGATTTGGGGAACATGCTCATTATTCCTAGCCACAAGCAGTTTATATTTCCAATAGCCATTTTTGTACCTACATGTTTAAAGATAATGCCAAGGGATGAATGTTAGATGTTTTGGGGGAACAAGTGTGATTCGTTGTGTATTTTTTATTGGCCAGTCCCGGAAAACTTTGAGAACACACACACACAGCTGAGGAGTAAGAGCAGAAAGGAAACCAGAGTGAGTTGTATCTTAAAAGTTTTAGTGTTTAATGAAAAATGCTAAAACAAGATCTGAGGAGACTATAAAGTTTTTAAATGGCAAGGTATTAGTAGTGACAGTTAATAAAATGCATATGTATGTGTTTTTAGATTTACAAAATAAATTTTACTAAGAACTTTTTTTAATCCCTGAGGATATATCAAAAAATTTATTTTGCTCCTGAAAGAGTTGGGTTTTCTTACTTTAAGACAGACTAAATGGTTGACTTCAGTTCTTTCACTGCAGATTATTGGATAAGTGAATTATTAACCATGAACTGTCAGTATAAAAACTGGTTTTATATAGATCTGCTTTATTTTTATATAGCCAAGTTACTCCCAGTTAGTAATACTTAAACTTTTTGAAATCTAAGGTAATTAAGATAATTTTGTCATGATTGGAACTGGAGAAATAATTTAAGTATGAAATCTATATCCTGTCAAGAAGTATCATGTAGACTTTGACAGGCCACTTAGAGTGCAGAAGGTAAAGTAGACATTCCAGCACTCATTGTGAAATTGAGTATCGGCTAGTAATGCTAATCTTTTATAATGCTGTGGTATGTAAGAAAATATCTTTACTTTTTAGAGCTACATAAGGTACTAATGTACATAATTTACTTGAAATCATTCTGTAGGGAGGCATAAGTATGACATTAAGTTATTAAGTATAGGTGATATGGATGTTCATTATTCAGTCATGTCTACTTTTCTGCACATTTGAAATTTTTTCAGAATAAAGAAGAAAACCCTAGTTCGCCTAAGTAATCTTATAAAAGCTGAAGGTAAAATTACTTAAAGTAATACTTTGAATAAGGTATAGTTCAGGATGAACTTACTGCTTAGTTAGAAATAATATGTAAAGGATATACATTTTTCTAAATATTTGTAGAGTTTAAATCAGAAATTGCAAGATGAATTTTGAGGTATCCTTTATAAAATACATAATTGGAAATAATATGTGTTTAAAAAGCAAAAAGAAAGGGATGCCTGTGTCTATAACCTGGTTAGACTGGATAAGTTGGCTTCCCCAGCACCCTTTCTCTTTGTCAAAGCACCGCTTGGTTAGTGGTAAACCTGGCAGAATCCAAAGAAGCCTGTAATAAGTGATCAGTGCATCTGGGAACATATAGTATTTCATAATTTTTAAGCCTCTCTCCCCCACTGTCTTGATTGGTACTTAGTGCGCTTTTCCCATTTTTGCTTCTAGTAATTCTTTCTGAAATGCCTAGTAGTTGAAACCTTGATTCCCAGGATTTGATCCTCTTGTTTGTTGTCTTTCTAATCTTTTTGAGGCTAATAAATGGAAACATGCTGTTTCTTTCTGTATCCGGCTCCTATTTTTAAGGTCTGTCTTTAGAATGAGTCAGTTTTTGTTGACCTTTTTTTTTTTTGATGAAGATTTTTCTGAAGTGTTAGGTAGTAAGCCTTAGTTGATGGGAGCTCATTGGCAGGGTGTTGTAGTGAGGGGAGCCGGCCTTTGGATTGAAAGCTCCGCCCTGGGGAAGAACGAGGGAGGCTTTGGGACAAGATTCTGCCCTAGGTTTCTCTGGACAGTATATTCGGTTTCTTTAGTGAATAAATTTTACGTTTTTGGTAAATTTAAATTTGTTAGCAGGGCAGCATAAGAGTGAGTTAGCATATACTGTTGTTAATGTAGATCTCCATTTTCACTCCTGTTTTTTGCTCCCCTCCCTCACTTCATAGGGTTGCAGTGAAGAGCAAAATAATTTTTATGTGTGTTGAATAAATTTTGAGGTGCTATAAAAAATAATAGTATTGAGAAGTCCCCGACATATAAACTTATTTGTAAGTTTGGTACATGAAGTTGCTTTTCCCCATAAAATTGATATAAATCATGGTCACATTAGCAGGTCACCCACATAAACAGATTTTACTCAGGATCATGGCTAAACTGTTTTGCCTTTGCATCACCAACAAGGAAAACAATACTGTAAATATTTTTTTCATGGAAGCCAGATATATCAAAGTGCTTTTTCAGCAGTTGCATAGCCTGTAAACTTGACGAGTTGGTTTCTGAGCCCTGTAGCATTGGCTAAAGGAGGAGCTCAGTGTAGAAAGTCCCCTTTCCCAGAAATATACTGGAAGCTAGAGTGGGGACCCCATTTTCCAGACAGGTGGAAAAGTGATTAACATAGCCAGTCACAAAGACAGTCTCAAAGGTAAGAGCTAAAATGCAGCATCAGTGGATGGAGAACCTGGGTTCCTTCCAGCATAGTTTTTTTAAAAGTATAGTCTGCAGATCACTTGCTGCATCCTCGAGAGTTCATTGAAAATGCTAGTTTCTATGCTCCATTCTAGTACTTTTGAATCAAAACATTAAATGCAAAATCCTGCTGAGGAAATTACAGTTGACCCTTGAACAGCGTGAGTTTGACCTTGATGGGTCCACTTACACTCAGACTTCTCAATTGACCTGCACAATTCAAACCCAGGTTGCTCAAGGGTCAGATGGCATTTGGGAATCGGTGCACGTGGAGGGCAGACTTAAATTATATGCAGATTTTCCACTGTGTGGGCAGCAGCACCCCCTAAAACTGCCACCCCTCTGTGCCTTTCAGGGGTCATCTGTATTTTAAAATACAAGATTCTTATTGACAAGAATAACCTTTACTATTTTCTGTCCATTTTGCCTTGTATGTAAGTTGTGAAATGTTTTGTTGCGATCCCTGAGACAATTGTATCCACGACTCTTGTCAGCTTTAGGTGTCAAGTGATCTTTGTGGTTGTAGAAATGAAAGGGCAGTTTTAGGAAACTGTATGCTTCCTTTACATAGAAAAAATTAGGACTTTAGAGTGCAGTTTCCAGTTTCATTAAATGTATTTTACCTCCTTTGTACATTGATAGAAAACAGTTAAATATCTTAGCTCATATCTTTACACATTGGTAAATCAACCCAATATGTTGATTTGTAGTCTTAAGATGAACTCATTTGGGGGCAGACTTTGTTATAAAGGAAATTTTGTTCTTAGGACTAATCTATAGGCTGTGAACCCTTAAATTGTTCTAATTTACAAATAATTCCCTGCATGTGATTTGTTGTAATGTTTATTAAACAATAAAACAAAAATGCAGACATACATTAAATATTAAGATTTTTATATATGAATAAATTTTTTATGTTGATTAAAACAGCATTCCAGTCAGTAATTCTTATATTTATTATAACCATGCTATAAATTTGAACTTAGAAAAACTTTACTAAGAAGATGCTTTTAGTTTTTGTTGCACTTTTCATTTGAAAAGTAATTTTGCTTCTTAAAAGAAATCTAAATCTATTCTGACCCAGTTACTAAAATCTACTTTCTTGATAGCATTGTGTTGTATCAGAAAATAATTGATCAGTTTAATAGTCACATTGGACCTCTTCTGTCCAAAGATCTATGAATTTTTCAGTGTGAGAAGTTGAATTTCGTTAGTTCCCCCCTGCCCCCCCTCCCTGGCCTTCATTATTAGAGCTTTTATGCTCTCTTTGTCATATTCAGTAATTATGTTTTTTGACATCCTAAATACCTGTAATTTATATTTCTACTAAAAAGAAGTGCTTGTTAAAGAGGAGCTTTTGTTTAGAAGTTGAGCAGTGATGGAGTGTGGTTGAGATGTCTGGAGGAGACCATGAGATCTGTTTTCACTACATCACGTGGAATAAGAGGCTTTGGGGGCTTTTTGTGGTTATAGTTCATGACTTTTAGCAGGTCATCTTAGTGACATATAGTATTAAAATCAGACTAATTTTAAATCCTAATGACTTTTGATTAATTCTTTTAGGGTCTCTGAAGTACGCCATACAACAGTTTTTGAAAAATCTGCATAGACAATGGCTACCCAAGGTTTGTATCTTAAGTCTCTAGTTACTGAATTGGGGCTCTGCTTCATTGCCAATAACCCAGTCTGGCTGAGATCCCCCTTGCTTTCCTCTCTCCCTGCTTACTTATCAGGCTACCTTTTGCTTCATTTTCTGCTCACTCATCCTAATGGCTTGGTGAAATAACAAACCAGCCACCAGCAGGAATCTAGTCTGGATGACTGCTTCTGGAGCCTGGATGCAGTACCATTCTTCCACTGATTCAGTGAGTAACTTAGGTAGCCCCCTAAGAGTGTAGGTGTTTCATCACTGAGCTTTTCCTGGCTATCATTCTGTTATTCTTGGCTGTTTCCAGATTTATTTCTAAAAATATTTCAGTGGGTCATACCACAGATAGATATATATATATACTTTTTACTAAGATAACATTTCTGTGGCAGTAATGCTAATGTTTGATTTTTATAGCTGATTTGATGGAGCTGGACATGGCCATGGAGCCAGACAGAAAAGCAGCTGTTAGTCACTGGCAGCAACAGTCATACCTGGACTCTGGAATCCATTCTGGTGCCACTACCACAGCTCCTTCCCTGAGTGGAAAAGGCAATCCTGAGGAGGAAGATGTGGATACTACCCAGCAAGTCCTGTACGAGTGGGAACAGGGATTTTCTCAGTCCTTCACGCAAGAACAAGTAGCTGGTACGAGTATTACTGCCTTACTGAAAGTCAGATGCAGCTTTGAGAATTAGTTATTCTTGTAAAAGTTAGTGTGTAATAGCTTAAATAAAATGGTGTGGTAAAGAAAAGGGGATGATTGCAAAGTCATCATCACCACTGAGGGTAGCAAGTATTCAGGGTGAATGCTGAATTGTGGGTCGTGAGTGTTGAATTTACCTTTTCCAGATATTGATGGGCAGTATGCGATGACTCGAGCTCAGAGGGTACGAGCTGCCATGTTCCCTGAGACATTGGATGAGGGTATGCAGATCCCATCTACACAGTTTGATGCTGCTCATCCCACTAATGTTCAGCGTTTGGCTGAACCATCACAGATGCTGAAACATGCAGTTGTAAATTTGATTAACTATCAAGATGATGCTGAACTTGCCACACGTGCAATCCCTGAGTTGACAAAACTGCTAAATGATGAGGACCAGGTTAGTAGTGACATTGCTAGCCTTTTAATCTGCTCTGAAGGAAACTCTTGAGGAAGTAGTCTCAAAATGTTTACCTAATATCAGTATTTGAACACTAATGATGTCTGTTAATTCCTGTACATTATAGGTGGTGGTGAATAAAGCAGCAGTTATGGTCCATCAGCTTTCTAAAAAGGAAGCTTCCAGACACGCCATCATGCGTTCTCCTCAGATGGTGTCTGCTATTGTACGTACCATGCAGAATACAAATGATGTGGAAACAGCTCGCTGTACTGCTGGGACCTTGCACAACCTTTCCCATCATCGTGAGGGCTTGCTGGCCATCTTTAAGTCTGGAGGCATTCCTGCCCTGGTGAAGATGCTTGGGTAAGAAAACATGGTCAAGATGCTTGAAGCTAACAGAGAGTGTGATCACAACATTTCTGATGAGGCTTCTTTTTTCTTTTTTTGCAGTTCACCGGTGGATTCTGTATTGTTTTATGCCATTACAACTCTTCACAACCTTTTATTGCATCAGGAGGGAGCTAAAATGGCAGTGCGTTTAGCTGGTGGACTACAGAAAATGGTTGCCTTGCTCAACAAAACAAACGTTAAATTCTTGGCTATTACGACAGACTGCCTTCAGATTTTAGCTTACGGCAATCAAGAGAGCAAGGTAAAAGAATTGTCTGAATGTGGTTCTCGTGGAGTTTTGTAGACCTCCAATGTCATGTCCTTCTGTGGATTTTTGCAAATTGTCTGCCTCACCTTTTTTGTATGTATCCTAGAAAAGTTAGACATTCCTTTAAATATTTGACTATCTCTGTGTAAAGCACTGCACTAGGTACTGTGCTAGGGATGTGCCGACAAGATTGTCTCAGAGCTTTCATTCTTGAGTGAAATACACTGAAATAATAACTAAGTTACTATTTTAATTCGTGTGCTGGGGGGAAGTAAAGCAACTATGAGAGCACAAATGGATCAGACCCTGTTTAGAGGGTTCAGGGAGATCTCTTGGAGGAAGTGTTAAGTTCAGCTCCCTAGCTTGAGAAGAAATTGACTAGGTGAAGGTCTTGGAGAGGAAATGACATCTTGTGGGAGAGATATGGCAAGTTTTGGGAATTCAAGACATACACAGAAAGGAAGAGGAGAGGTTGGGGCGAGACCACTGAGATAGGCAGGGCAGATCCCCATTTTTGGCAGAGGCATGAATGAAGCGATAAGATTCGTTTTTAGAAAACCTGGGTAGTTGGGAGGTGGGGGCATGCAGGGAAGGAAAGGGCAGGAATGAATGATTATTTTATTGTGTTATCTCTTTGTAAGGTAGATATGGTTAGGAAAAGCAAAGAACCAAATCATGAGTTTTTAAAGTTCCCATTTTGTTTAAATTTTCAACAAATCAGCTTTAATACAACTTCATATCTGGGTGTTACTGTTGCATAGCAACGTGATTTTCTTTTTCTTTTACTGTGATCAGTGTGGGAAGAAGAAAATTGGGCCAGAGTTGATACATTCTTGGGAGGATTGGGATGCCTGACTTTGAGTGGAATGCTGTAGAAGGAGGGGTTAAATAGGGCCCCAGTATGAGGATCTAGGATTTAAGTCAGTGGCAAGCTAGCTGAAACTTATATAATAAACCAGGTTGGTAGTGTACTATGGCTTTTCTCAGGCATTTGATCTAGATTCCACAACTAACATACATGTGTTTTTCTAGCTGATCATTCTGGCTAGCGGTGGACCTCAAGCTTTAGTAAACATAATGAGGACCTACACTTATGAGAAGCTACTGTGGACCACAAGCAGAGTACTGAAGGTGCTATCTGTCTGCTCTAGTAATAAGCCGGCTATCGTAGAAGCTGGTAAGTAGACATGTCTATTCTGTATCCTTGCGCACAGAATCTGCGTTTCTAATTAGATTACCATTCTTAGGAACTTGACCTGAAAGTAATATTCAAGTTTGTAGCCAAGATGACATTCAGACAAAGTTATGTGTTCTATATGACACCGACTTGAGGCTATTTAAACCTGGTTTAGCCAGAGTTATTAACCATAAAAAATGACAGCTAATACTTGGCTTGATAAAATTTGTTTTTAATTTTGATTTTGGGCAAACTCAAGATTTGCTTTGCCGTTAGACCTGTGAGTATATAGGAGAAATTATGTTATAATATATTCTATTAAAGTATAGTTGCATGTAGCAAAGTGATTTCCTTAATTGGTAGTGGATGCTCACGAGTAGTTTTATTCTTACTGTCTGGTGAGAGTGATAGAAATATGCAAAATGATGGGGTGTTTACAAATGAATAAGTTAATAAGAGAAACAAATAGCAAATAGTGATAAAGAACGAACGAGAGGTAGGGAAAAGGGGCTTCCCTGAGAAGATATTAAATGGCATTCCAGGGTGAGAAGGCATTTGTTATTTATATGAGAGCTGGAGAGGGAAGACCATCCGTGTTACATCCTGAAGATAGGAAAGGGATTGTTCAGTTCCAGGTTAGAGAGTCTGTGTAACTAGAACTTGGTAATGGGATGAATAGCTAAGACGAAGTTGATGAGCTAGGCAGGGTCATATCTTGCAGGACTTCTCAGTCTTTGTAAGATTTTATTCAAGCTTTATTCCAGCTTTGGAACCATAAATGTAGAATGTTTAGGTCAGTTTGGAATAGTAGGTGGGATCCAGATTCTAAAAGGTTCTTTAAGGTTATACTAAAGAATTTGGTCTTTATCTTATAGTTAATGAGAAGCTGTTGTTGATGGTTATTAAATGTTGGCATAGCATCACAATGGAGTATTTGGAATATGAATACTGTATTGTATGACGGTTTGAATAGACCATAGACAAGCAGACCTGGCCACTGAGATGTGTTACAAACTTCTAGGAATGAAATTGTTGGTATTAAAAATAGAAGCAAAGGATGAATGTTTGAGACTTTGGATGACTCCATAGAATGTGATAATGCAGGGACTAAAGATGTAACCAAAAGTAGTTTGTGGTGAGGAGAACATTAGTACCATGAAACTATCAGAATGGGTTGTTTAATCTGAATAAAGTAATTTAAGAAGCTCACATATTCATAGTGACTAAAAGGTCAGTGGGTAGCGGGAAATGTAAGAGAAGTATGGACTTGGGATTTGGGAGTTGCCTTTTAGTGTATGGGGTCAAGGTCTCAGTAAGTGAAGTGGAAGGTGCTTCAAAGTTATTTGCGTGGGACATTTACCCTAGACCTGCTGAATCAGAATGTGTGTTTTTAAAGTCTGTGCAGGCTATTCTGATGGGCATCTGGAGTTAAGATCCACTCTCTTAGGTTAATAGTTACAGGAGAGGCAAAAATCTTTGAAGGAGAGAAGGTAGAGAGGAATCTAGTCATTTACAGATATTGACTATCAATCAGCCTCGTGCGGGTCACTAATTAGTAGCTGGAGCTACTCTGAGAAAGGAACCAGATAGGGATGATCTTTGTCTTGTAGGGAAGGTAGACTTAATTATAGTTCTGGTAAATACTTTGAAGGAAAAGTACAGAGTGCCATGAGAATTATAACAAGTCGATTTAACCTAATTTGCCTAAGTTGAACAAACCTGAAACAGTAAGGAGACAAGATAGTCTCTCTCCCTGCATTCAGCAGTGATTTAAGTGGGAGAGAGAAGGGTGAAGTTAAACCAGTGTGCGGGGAATCGAGCTTCCGTTTGGACTCCTGCCAGTGTAAATGTCCTGCATTGTTAGGCTCCTAAACATGGAGGGTTGGGAGCCTTTGGGGCATGTATTTTGGATGTCTTTTATATAGTCCCTGGCTGTGAGGGTCCCACTTCATCCTTTTTGGATTGTTCTGGGCTCAGGAGTTTACATGGCTCCTTCAGGTCTTTGCTCAGATGACACTTCACACGGAGGTGCCCTGATTACCTTTGTCTTGTGTTTTTTCCTGTAGCAGTTAACACTGTCTGACATACTATATAGTTTATTAAGTTTATTAATTGTATATTTGTGTATTGTCTGCTTCTAACAAAATCATGTGAGGGTAGGGATTTTAGTATATTTTGCTGGCGGATAGAGCTCCAGCTCAGAATAGGGCCTGGTATTGATTATATTTTTTTGAAGTGATTGACTAGGTGAAGGAAAGTAAGTACTAGGAAAATTACCTACAGTGGAACAGTGGAAATAACGAAAGCTTTTTCCATATTAGGAAGGAACAGTAGATATTGGACAGAAGTTGTTGCAAGTTGAGATGAATTGGAAAGGGAAACTGAAGAGCTTTCTAGAAAATAAAAGGAAATAAAGGATTTGGAGGGGATAAGCTTTGGCAGTAAAGAGGGACCCCTCTTTTGGTGTCTAGAGAAGACACTTAGGGCTGATCAGAATTGCTAGCTAATAGCCGTTGTCTTAGGTCTTTGTTGATATTCTAGGTGGAATGCAAGCTTTAGGACTTCACCTGACAGATCCAAGTCAGCGCCTTGTTCAGAACTGTCTTTGGACTCTTAGGAATCTTTCAGACGCTGCAACCAAGCAGGTAAATTCTGAGTAAACTGGTGTCTTGGCGATAAGAGTCAAGATGACTACATACTTGAGCATCTGGTTTTATTCCGTAGGAAGGGATGGAAGGTCTTCTTGGAACCCTTGTTCAGCTGCTGGGCTCCGATGACATCAATGTGGTCACTTGCGCCGCTGGAATTCTCTCTAATCTCACTTGCAATAATTACAAGAACAAGATGATGGTGTGCCAAGTGGGTGGTATAGAGGCCCTCGTGCGTACTGTCCTTCGTGCGGGTGATAGGGAGGACATCACTGAGCCTGCCATCTGTGCTCTTCGTCATCTGACCAGTCGACACCAGGAAGCAGAGATGGCCCAGAATGCTGTTCGCCTTCACTATGGACTGCCAGTTGTGGTTAAACTCCTACACCCACCATCCCATTGGCCTCTGATAAAGGTAAATTGCCAAAATAGAAGATGGCAGAACTGAAAATGAGCCACGTCCATCTAGTGGGCTCTGTGGGCATAAAGGATTGAAAAGTAGGAATTGTATTCCTTAGTAGACAGGAACTATGGCTGAAATAAGGTGGGGTTGTGAAGTGGCAACCTGATATCAGTAACTTTGGTGTGGTGTGGGAATTTTAAGCTGAGAAAGTGATTTTGTTGAGTGATGTGCTGGTTCTTTATTCTTTGTTCTTATCTATAGGCTACTGTTGGATTGATTCGAAATCTTGCCCTTTGTCCGGCAAATCATGCACCTTTGCGTGAGCAGGGTGCCATTCCACGCCTAGTTCAGTTACTGGTTCGTGCACATCAGGACACCCAGCGCCGTACATCTATGGGCGGAACACAGCAGCAGTTCGTGGTAGGTTAACCTTAATAGTGACACCTGGGTATTTAAAGGAATGCATAAATCCATGGGATCCTGAATTTCTCTGGTCATTGGCTCCCTCCATCCTCTTTCCTGTGGGAAGGGCTGCTTGCTGTTTGTGTGGCTACAGAGAAGATTAAAGTAATGTGGCCCCCTTGCTATGTCTTTAGACAACTCCTTTGTATCTCTGCATCATCAGTCTCACAAAGGGAGTGTGGGGTGTGATTTACTGCTGTGGGGTTAGGTACTTCATGCAGTGTTGTCATTTAATCCATGCACAGGTTCACTTCTTAGGAAGTAGCAGGGCCATAATTTGAATCCACAGACATCTTGATTTCAAAGCCTCCTTTTCTTTACTACAACATGAGTTTTACCTATAAATATTTAACATACCTTTTACTATCTCTTCCTAGGAGTGGTTTAAGCTGTTTACATATATCTGAGATTACCAACATTTTAGGAATAAGTAGTAGCATTTCGGGAATCTTTACCCATAATCTCACCCTAAAGTTTTGACATCTAGTTTGCAGTCTTAAAATTAGCTTCATTACAAGTTAAGTTTACAAGTAAAGACATTGCTGAGTCCTCAGAAGTTAACAAGACCTTCGAAGAGTCACTTGTTGACTTTAGTAACAAAGGCGATGGACCTTACCAGATGGATTTGGGGACTTTGTTATTGCTAGCTGTTCAATGTATGCACTCAGTCGGGGCTTTGCCTTTCCCATTCATTACTTTCAGTATCGGCCTGGGTCTGCGGGGTGGCTTAATGAAATGCAGAGTACTATCTTGTATTTTAAATCTCTTCGTCAGAAGGAAAAGAGTTTTTGTGTCATTAAATAAAAATTAAGTTGTTTATAAAAGTAGTGGAATCATAGCCATTTAAAAAGCGTAGATAGAGAAAGCAGATAGTACTTACATTTTGCAAAAAGCTGATACCTTCTGTCATCCAAGCTGTCAGTTGAGTAGTCTGGAGGAGGTGAGGAGTGGATTTTCTGGCTAGCAGCTCAGTAGAAGTTCCGCAGTTGGTGATAAAACTTTGCTAAGTTTTTACCAAATACACAGGTGCACAGCAATGGAGCGTGTGAAAGGAGAACATTGGCATAGTCAGAGCATTGCTTTTCCACTGTTGTGTATCTTGTCTTTCTAGTTCTCCCTTATCTAGAGCGGTTGGTGCCCTCTCGGGGAAGTCCTCTCTGGGATTCGGGTGTTTAGAAGTTGTACCTCACGGTGCACAGCACTCTTGGCGTGGGCTGCCCCAAAGTCCCCTTTTAGTGACATTCAACTTAATGGAATCCTCCTTCACTCCTAAACTAACTGCAAATTCTGGGGAACTGGGTGTTTAATGTGAATAACTAGTAATTGCTATTCAGAAGGTCCTTCAGGTTTAAAACTTTAGGAAGGCGAATGCCCTGTTGGTGAGCTACGTTTCTCTTGGTAGGAGGGGGTCCGCATGGAAGAAATAGTTGAAGGTTGTACCGGAGCCCTTCACATCCTAGCTCGCGACGTTCACAACCGAATTGTAATCAGAGGACTGAATACCATTCCATTGTTCGTGCAGGTATGTTGTTTTTAAGTGGTGTTCTAGATTTTATATTTATGACATTTCAAGGTTTTAATAAGCACAGTTTCAGGAAATTAGGAACCAAAGGGCATCAACATTTCACTTTCATTTATAAAATGGAGACGACACTGCCCATACCCCTTGCAAGGTATGGAAACTAGAATCTCAATGTACAATGTTCTTTATGTTGAATACATTTAATTTTATGAAAAGTCCATGGTGGGAGGCAGTAGGAGAAACACGGACAAAAGGCCTCAAGAACAGGGAGGAGACTTTGTGCTCCACTTTTCGGGGTGCTCATTTTGGAGGATGAAAGCTGGCCTGGGCTGCCAGAGCACCAACCTCCAACAAACCCTGGGTTTTCCAAATCTTAGCTCGACGAAAACTCTCTGAAGAAAGGATTTGTAGCTCAAAAATATTCTAGAAAACCTGTGCTCCAGAGCATTAAACTCTTTGGGAAGTAAATTTAGAGAATGCAGTCTTGGGTTGCATAATGACATTTCGGTTAACGAAGGACTGCATGTGCCATGGTGGTCGCATGGGAGTATAGCGAGGTGGAAAACTCCTATCACATTGCAGTGTCGCAACACAACACTTTACTTGCGTTTGTGGTGATGCTGGTGTAAATCTGTATTGACCCTTGTGTTAGGATTGCCCACAGTATTCAGCGCAGGAACGTGCCGTACAGGTTTGTAGCTCAGAGCAACAGGCGCTACTTACTGTACAGCCCAGGTGTGTAGCTGGCGAGACCATGTGGGTTCGTGTAAGTGCTCTGTGATGTTCCCAGCCTGTGTCCCATGGGTAAGCAGGGTGTGACCGTTATGATTTAATACAAGTAGTACGAATGCCACCTACACTCTGCATTGGGAATGTTTGCACCAGTGGGGTGCTTGCTGTGTTTTAATTAGGTGTTTGTGTGTTTTCTCCTTAGCTGCTTTATTCTCCCATTGAAAATATTCAAAGAGTAGCTGCGGGGGTCCTCTGCGAACTTGCTCAGGACAAGGAGGCTGCGGAAGCTATCGAAGCCGAGGGAGCCACAGCCCCTCTGACGGAGTTGCTTCACTCCAGGAACGAGGGCGTGGGTGAGCAGGCAGGGAGGGGAACCACACCTTCAGCCCGTGCACACAGAGAAGCCTCTGTTTTTCCTTAAGGGCCTTTCTCTCTGTCCTCTCTTAGCAACATATGCGGCTGCTGTTTTGTTCCGAATGTCTGAGGACAAGCCACAGGATTATAAGAAACGGCTTTCAGTCGAGCTGACCAGTTCTCTGTTCAGAACGGAGCCCATGGCTTGGAACGAGGTAGGCCGTGTGCACGCGTTTATTTGGTTGTCCGCTAGGGCAGGTAAGGCCTTTGTGGTGTCCCCTCAGCACATTCAGGGCACTTCCAGTTGTGTCAGCGATGTCCTTGGGTTGGATATTCATTCTTATGCTGTATTAGCAACTACTGTGAGGAAGGAAACTACAGCTTTCAATAGCCTGTTCAGAATGAACAAGTTAAACTGCTTAACCTGGAATTCATAAGGCAGGGAGATGAAACAGTTCTATCAGATTAAAAAACGTTTTTCAAAAAGGTGTAAGGAAAGAGGCAATCTCTTAAATGCTAGCAGTTGGAGGTCAGTTTATCAGCTTTTTTTAATGCTCAGTTTTCATCTGCTTTTCCACTTGAGTTGCCGTGAATTTGTCTTTAGTATTTGTCCTCAGTACAGAGTTGTTCATTGAAACTTTAGAACCGCATGGAAAGTTTACTCAGTTATGGTATAGAGTAAATACAGAGTATTATATCGGTCAGGTGAATGGAGAGATCCTGCATATTGTTAGGTGGGGAAAAAAGCACGTTGCCCAGCAGTGAGATGTGTTAGTTGGGGTTTTTATGGGCGACCGTAACATGTCCGCACTTGAGCTCTGAACTCCCCCCACCTCCCCCACCCCTTCCCCAAACCTGTTTGCTCCTTTCGTCATAGTCTCCCTATTAGTTAGTGGCAGCTTCGTCCTTCCAGCTACTTGGGCTAAAAATTATTTCATGTAACATGTCCTGTTATGGGGAGACACTTCGCCTGGTTACTTTTGCATCTTTAGCACTTAAAACAGTGCCTGGCACATACTGAGTGCTTAATATGTACTTATTGAAAGAATTAGGTATCAGGAGTTAATCTTTGAGGGGTGGAGTTTGAAATGTATATTGTATACTTCTATATTTGAAGTTTTTCTGTATTTTCTAAGTATTTCTGTAACGTTTGAGTTCATTTCTTTTGTAACTTGCAAATAGGTATGTTTTCAAAATATTAGGTATGCTTTGAGAATTTTCATTTTGCTTCCTTGCCTTACACCTGTTTATGTAGACTGCTGATCTTGGACTTGATATTGGTGCCCAGGGAGAACCCCTTGGATATCGCCAGGATGGTACGTGTCTCCTACTTCTCAGTTACCTCTAGATCAAGCTACAGTTCTAGAGCTTTTATCAGAAGAGCTGGTTTGCTTATCTGGAAAACCATTGTTTGGCAGGAAAGTAGTGTCAGCAATTAAAGGCAGTTCTTAAGTTCCAGAGTTAGCCACTGAGCAAGCAATAGGATTGCACCAACGGTACATGTCACTGGTGCCGGGCCTCTGCCTTGTAGGATATTAGTGTCACCTGGCTTTTCACTCGCTTTTTTTTTTTTTTTTTTTTTTTGTCTTTTGTCAGAGAAGCCATAATACCTGTGTCTACAACTTAGCCAGGAAGTGGGCATATGGGAAGCTTCTGTCCCCAAGCTTAGATCTGGGGTAGATATTTTAGTTGTTTTGTCAAGGTTTTCTGGAAAGCTAATTCGATTTTCAGTGATGGCGATGAAGCTGTGAGGTAGACCACTAACAGCTATAACTATTCATCTTAACTGGATATTCCTAATTATTGGACCACTAAAGCCCATAAGCTCTTCCCTTGACAGACATAAATGTCATCCCTTAAGATGAAACATGCACAGGTTTCATTGGAAATAGTGCCTTGAGTTTTCTTAGTACTTTCGTGGGTACTGCCTGGACTTTTCAGCAGATAGATTATATCTGCCAGGCTTCCTTGTTACTGCCTTCGTTTCTTGCCTGAGCCTTTTTGATGCCTGGGGTCAGGAGAGATGGGGGTGCTGCTCCCCCGAGGAGCTTTATGTCTCTTCCTGGGCAAATGCAAAATGTTCAGGGGCAAACTGATGGGGGGACTAGAACCTGCCGGGTCTGCCTTTTCTGGAAACAGTCCTCGTGTAGGCCCATGGGTGGCCTGGCGTTGGGTAGTTACTTGGCTGAAGAGAGTGAGACGTTGCAGAGGCTAGAAAGCAGGGCTTTCTGACTAGTATGCTGCCATGGGTCCTTAGCCTCAGTGTAACCTTTTCTGTCTTCCTCCTCCCTCTCTGGCCCATTTTGTCACCACCCTGGCTCTTCACAGATCCCAGCTATCGTTCTTTTCACTCCGGTGGATATGGCCAGGACGCCTTGGGTATGGACCCCATGATGGAGCATGAGATGGGTGGCCACCACCCTGGTGCTGACTATCCAGTGGATGGGCTGCCAGATCTGGGGCATGCCCAGGACCTCATGGATGGGCTGCCTCCAGGTGACAGCAATCAGCTGGCCTGGTTTGATACTGACCTGTAAATCGTCCTTTAGGTAAGAAGTTAGAAAAGCCAGTTTGGGTAAAATACTTTTACTCTGCCTACAGAACTTCAGAAAGACTTGGTTGGTAGGGTGGGAGTGGTTTGGGCCTACTTGTAAATCTGCCACAAAAACAGATACATACTTTGAAAGGAGATGTCTTAGAACATTTGAATGTTCTCAGATTTCCGGTTGTTATGTGGTCATGTGTGGAAGTTATTAACTTTGATGTTTTTTTGCCACAGCTTTTGCAACTTAATACTCAAATGAGTAACATTTGCGGTTTTAAACATTAATAGCAGCCTTTCTCTCTTTATACAGCTGTTTTGTCTGAACTTGCATTGTGATTGGCCTGTAGAGTTGCTGAGAGGGCTCGAGGGGTGGGCTGGTATCTCAGAAAGTGCCTGACACACTAACCAAGCTGAGTTTCCTATGGGAACAGTTGAAGTAAACTTTTTGTTCTGGTCCTTTTTGGTCGAGGAGTAACAATACAAATGGATTTTGGGAGTGACTCAAGAAGTGAAGAATGCACAAGAATGGATCACAAGATGGAATTTATCAAACTCTAGCCTTGCTTGTTAAATTTTTTTTTAATATCTGTAATGGTACTGACTTTGCTTGCTTTGAAGTAGCTCTTTAATTTTTTTTGCAGTAACTGTTAGTTTTTTAAGTCTTGTAGTGTTAAGTTATAGTGAATACTGCTACAGCAATTTCTAATTTTTAAGAATTGAGTAATGGTGTAGAACACTAATTCATAATCACTCTAATTGTAATCTGAATAAAGTGTAACATTGTGTAGCCTTTTTGTATAAAATAGACAAATAGAAATGGTCCAATTAGTTTCCTTTTTAATATGCTTAAAATAAGCAGGTGGATCTATTTCATGTTTTTGATCAAAAACTTTATTTGGGATACGTATGGGTCGGGTAAATCAGTAAGAGGTGTTATTCAGAACCTTGTTTTGGACAGTTTACCAGTTGCCTTTTATCCCAAAGTTGTTGTAACCTGCTGTGATACGATGCTTCAAGAGAAAATGCGGTTATAAAAATGGTTCAGAATTAAACTTTTAATTCATTCGATTGTGTCTTTTATTTATTTATTTTCCTTATTAAATGGTTTGCGAGGATAATGAGTTCATTGAGGTCAGCATGAGGGAAACAACACTGTGAACTAATTTAAGTTATAAATAATAGAGCTTTACCTCTGGGTGGGCTTGTTAGCCAATTTTAGCATTTAGCCCTGGGTTAAATGGCACCAAAAATCGTTTCAGCTTTGAACACTGCGAGTGAGCGAGCCCTTGCTTGTGTAAGAGGAGAGAGCCTGCCATCTCCAACTGAAGGGCTCTGGGTTTGGACTCTGGCCAAGACTCCTTCAGCCTGGTCTCTCGCTGGGGTCGTGGGTATGATCTTGCCCGTGACCAGCGGCCTCCTTAACTCCAAGGCATCTAGTCTTGGGGCCCCATAGGGCAACACCGAAGGCCACATAGGCGTCCCCACGCCAAGTTCGTCAGATGGTTCCAGTCCATTAAGGTGATAACGAAGAATGGACTCTCTCGTTCTTCACGTAAGTGACTCATTTCGAGAGGGGAATTCCTTCAACCGCACTTTGAACTGATCATTAGGGTGGTTTAAGTCAGTGCTGATGTTTATCTGAACACAGTCAGAGAGCAGCAGAACGGGCCCGCTGCCACCTCTGCCGGCTGCTCCTGTCATCCTGGTGGTGGGTCTGACGAGTCAGCTCGTCCCCTGGGGCGGAGTCCGCGGACCTGTGAAGACTCGTGTTTTGGTCTTGAAAGCGTCAGTGTTTGTGCTCGGGCAGGCTGTGACTGATTCACGGTGTTTTTATTCAGATCATGACTGTTAGATAATACACATTCAGTTCCTTTTAGTGGAGGATCGGCTTCATCTGGGGAGGGCCTTTTGTGAAAGCCTCACCTTCCTCACTGTGGTCCAGAATGTAATCGGTGTTGGGAAGGGAACGTCTGGTCGCCCAGTGAGGCGACAGGTCTCAGGTTTGGCTCCGTGTCACAGAACCGAGCCAGCACTGCAGAAGCTTGACAGAAAGCAGCGAAGCACGGTGTTTCATTTAAGGAACTTTTTAAAACCAGAAAACATTTTCGGAACTTTGCCTAAAATCCTGTTTTTTAAGAGTGTGGAAGTTAATCTGAGTGGGGTGCATTGTGCTCAGAAGTACGGCGGGCCAGGGACAGCCGCTCAGGAGGATGCGGAAGACGCTCTGCCCGCCGTCGAGGCCTAAGGGCAAGGCGAGGGGCAGCCAGTACCGCTGCTGGCAGTGAGATGCAGGCGGAGGGTAAAGGTGTGGAACTGCGTAGTCATTTGGATAAAACTGAAATTAATGCAGAAAAATCCATGACCAACAAAATGTCAAAATTTTAAAAAGATTGATTTTTCTTCCACCTCAAGGTCCAGTTTGGCTTAGTGTGTGGCAGCCCACGCTGGAAGCTCACGAGTCTGTCCAATAATCACTTCATTTACACGAGCGGCCACGCTGCTGTCAAAACCATGACACACAGTAGGATGAGTACACCTCAGACTTGAGGTTAAACCAAAGCAGGACATAAATACGTGTCGTGGGGCTTCACTGGTCCACAAAAGAAGGGCAGACTTGAATGGCCTTGGATGGCCAAAGGCAAAGGTGACGCGATTAGATTATTGCAAGAATCAGAATCGTGGTTACCTGAGGCCAGAGGTGCCCAGAACATTGGATTTCACCGCAGTGACCACCGCTGAGCTGACGAATGGAGTTTTTTCATGTCGAAGTAGAGACTTAGACATGAGGCTTTGATCTCATTATTTGACTCCTTGAGATGATAAGCTCTTGTTTCGATGACTGTAACACAAACAAGGTCCGAATTGTGCTGTTCCCGGTGACCAGCTGCAGTCAGGTCTAGTCCGTGAGACCCTAACTGCCTCGAGTGAGCCGTCCACCGAGGGCAAGTAGTAAATGGCGGAGGGGGACAGGGATGGGGCTGAAAAGGTGCTGCGTTTTCTCGCCCATCAGCGTCCTGGGCGCTGTCCACTCCACCTCCCACCCCGCGAGACTCCAGTAAGCTCGAGGGAGGGGACACGTCCACGTCTGTGTCAGGCGTCCGGTAAAGGGCCAGGAGTGGCACTTGGGAGAGGCCAGCCTTCCCGGTCCCGTCGGACCGCACACGTCCCTGGTCCTGGTTCTAGGCCGCGCCGCTCTGTTCCCACGTCTCCCCCTCGGCCTCCCCGGAGCTCGAGGTGGTTGGGCCCCCCTAAATTCTGCGTCCTGTTCCCATCGCACTGCGGACAACTCTCCAGGGGGCGACATCACCCTTTCTCCCGCCTCGGCCCCCACGAGTCCATACCTCAGAGATCTAGTTCTCCATCCTCTGTTGCGAGGAGAGGGAGAAGAAGGGCACGTGGCTTCAAGTGGAGGCAGGAGAGACCAGCTCCTCCTCCTGTCACTCGCTTTGGACAAGAGCCGCCAGAGCCCCATTCTCTGAGCTACACACAGGGGTGACGCCTGCCCAGCACTCACAGAACCGACCCGAGACCCTCAGGTAGTGCAGCACACCTCGGGGATGGGGCAACCCAGGGGCTGGACACCCACAAAGGACACAAGACAGTAAACGCTGTCGCTGCGTCCAACAGACCGGTGTCCTGAGCTGCCCCAGGTCACTCAGCTCCTCAGGACGCCTGTGGCCAGTCACCCCAGATGGTTCCTCACAGGGACAGTTCCCTGGGTACCGGCTACGCTGGAAGTTCAGGTGCGGCCTGGAAGCTTCCGGCCCCCCTGCCACTGCGGGGAGGGAGGGAGGCAGCCCCGCGCCACCCGCGCTCTTGCTGCCTCAGGAAGGTTCTGGAATGCCAACACCTTCCCGTGTTACCTCAAACAGAGTCCTCCGTGCTCAGCAGAAAGGGAAGTGGCGCCTCCATCGCTCGGACTGCTTCTGGGGGGACGCCAGGCTGGGTCTCGGAGAACTAACTGCACGAAGGGAGAACGGTCTCCCGGGGAGGTGGAGGCCTGTAGGGCCTGAGTCTGCACCCGCAGGCAAAGAGCTGAGCTGCCGGCCCCGCCTCTGGCTGCCCCATCAGCGAGCTCCCCACAGCCACCCCAGGGTCACAGGCCAGGCCAGCCGGGCCAGGGCCACGCGGGTACACGGCAGGACTCACACAGGCAGGGAGGAGGCCGGTGCGACCAGAGGGCGGGGGCGCCCTCTCATACCCCAGCTCCTCACAGCTCACGCCCTGGCCACGCCGCGTGGGGACACGTGAGGACCGCGGAGCCCGAGCCCTGAGCTCATCCGAGCGAGTGGACTGGCTTCTCCGAGACCGGGTCCCTCCGCTCTGAAACGCAGCTGAGAAGGGCTGCTCCGCAGGCCGAGGGGGGCACCAAACGCGGTGGCTCCCACGCGCGCCTCTGCCAGAGCCGGGGGCAGGGCTGCCGTGTTCGTGAGAGAGCCAGGTGGAAGGCGGCGGCCTGGCCCGATCACTGGCAAAGGGGCGCTGCGGTGGCCGCAAGACGGCTTCCCGGGACGTGCGGAAGACGGGGCCACCCATGTGGCCGCGTGGCTACGGCCGTTGCTGCCGGTCCCACCCACCCACCCCCTGTGCACGGCGGCTGCCGCCGGGACAGAACCGGGGCCGTGTGTATCGGGGCAAACCCAGCCTCTCACGCACAGGGCGCCCCTGCTGGGAGAAGGGGTTGCAGCTTCTGGTCTAGTCCCGCCCTTTCCTTTGGCAGATGGGGAAACTGAGGCCTCCACTTGCTCAGCTGCTGTCCAGGGCCCGCCTCGGCACCACAGCCGGCACCTTTGCAGCCTCCACCAGACACTTTCAGGGCTCGACTCCGACCGAGGAGGTTCTGGGGGCGTATGTGAGGGGACAGGAAGCAGCTGGAAGGGGACGGGGACAGACGGTGGCAGCTGGGGCGGGGGGGCGACTCGATGTCATCAGCCCATCCAGATGGGCGGACGTTCGAGGAAGCCAGTGTTCCTCGAGCAAACTTAACTACCTGGGCCGGGCCTGTTGGAATCAGTTTGTCCCCAGAATGCAGAAGCCAGGCAGCCTGGCGAAAGTGGGGGACCCAGGAGGCTACAACTGGCTTCCACAGGCCTGCTCGGGCCTGGTCCTGCCTGTCACCCCTCAGCGGAGAGGGACGCTTAGACGCAGGCGGGCTGGGGACGGTGGCTTCTCCACTTGTCCAGCACAGGCCGCGCGGGCTTTAGGGGAGGCCGCCCGGCCCACACACGGAAGGAAGGGCATCCTGAGACCAGCTGGCGAGCCTGGGGCTCGCAGATGGGTCCCCTAGGAACCGAGGGGCTCTACTCAGAGTCGGTTTTCCGGGGCCCAGAGTGAGCGCGCCTCAGCCGGAAGGTTCTGGGCTCAGCTGACTTTATTAGGTCCGAGTACAGCTGCAGGTGTGGACGTGGCAGACGTGCTGGGGTGCTGACCTTGCCCGGGTGGTGGCGGGGGTGGCGCAGCAGGGCGGCCTCGTGTCCAGTGCCTCCTTGCCTAGCATCCCGCAGCTTGGAGGATTTCCAGGGCCAAGGAAGCCACGGTGCTGTCGGCGGATGAACTGGGAGGAAAACCAAGGCAGACACCCTCGTCATCTGCAGGTGGAGGGCCTCCTCCTCCAGAGGGGCTGCCGTGTGACGGGCCCGCCGCTTCCCAGGGCTGCCTCCTGAGCAGCGTGTCCCGAGAGGCAGACACAGGGTTCCCAGGCTGTGAGGTGAGAACCCCCAGCCCACAGCCCGACTGGGGCCCAGGACTGGCCCTACCAGCCCCCTGAGAGGCCTGACCTCCTGGCCCTGCCACCACTCAGCATCTGAACTACCCGGCCAGGTGCACGGATGCTGACCTGTGAGGCGAGTCGCAGCAGCCACGGTCCCCCCCGTGCGGGTCCTGCACAGCACCCACCTGCGGCTGCCCAAGACCCCAGACCCAGCCCAGGCGCCGTCTGCCCTGCGCCGTCTCACCGTCTCCGGGCCCAGGGGCAGGAGCTCACAGGGGTGGATGTTCCATTCAGGGCTTAAAATGGAAGCTCTGCTCTTGGAGCAAACTGAGACACATTAACCCTGTGCCTTAACGACTGCCAGCCCAGAAACGAATGACCCCGCAGTGTGCCTTGAGGCATAAAAGTAGCTCGCGGTGCACTCTCGACGACACAGAAGTGGAGCTGTCACCCCATAACCGGCGGTGGGGGCGCTGCACAGAGGAAGTGGGTCATGGTGGGAGGGGGCCGCAGTCGGGAGGCCACGCCAGGCATCCCTGGTCTGCATCCGAGCTCCCGGGGGACGGTGGGAATGTGGCCGACCCCAGCCTGCTCCCTGCCGAGCCCGGGCTGGTCTGGAGCAGTCACACTGCCCACCCTGCCCACCACGGCAGCCTCAGGAGGCCCGCGGGCTGGCGAAGGGGGCCCAGCACCCTCTGGCAGGCCCACGTCGAATGGGGGACGCTGCCACCCACTCGTTCTTGGTCACCACAAGGAAACCTTTTCTTATTCGACCATCGATTTGGCCCAAACAAAACTCCAGCGAGACAGCTTCATAGCAGCAACCTCCCGCCCATCACGAGCCCTGCCCCGTGGAGTCGTTTCAGTTACTGGGGTGTCGGCCGTGGGGGCAGGGGAGGCGGCCGAGCTTCGCGGGGCACTGAGCTTTGTCCTGTCACCTCTCCCAGGCTGGTGCAGCAGGAGGATGCGCTGGCTTCAGCCTGAAGGCAGGCGGGGGCCCTGCCACACAGCAGGCCAGAGGGGAAGGGCTCCGGGGGGCTGTCCACCGAACCCCACTCCTCCCAACGCCCCCTCCACGGCTGCCTCGGCACAGATCCGCTCAGAGCAGCTTCGCCACAGCTCCCCGCACGAGGCCAGGACCCCTGGGCTTGGACATCGCAAACCAGCCTGGCAGAAGGCCCGAGGCCCAGCCATGGGGTCGCCGTCCACACCTTGACACTGTGGGGGCTGAGCGGGGTGGGGAGGCTCTTCCCATCAGTCAGCCTGTCCTGCCCTCAGCTCACGGGAACCAGGAGGAGACCCTACTTTTCTGATTTAACCTCAGGAGAAAGGGGTGGGGTAGACCCCCGCCCCGTCCAGGATTAAGTGCCGAAAGGTCGGCCGGAGCCCAGCCCTCTCCGCAGACTCACCTCAGTCTTGCATTTTTCTTCACGTGAATACCCATCCTGCCACCTGGGAGATTTCCTACCACCCGGGGGCCCTGGAAACACGCCACCGGAGAATGGCAGGCGCCATGCCCAGCGAAGGCCAGGCACCCCTCAGGGGGAGGGCCTTCTCCCCAGGGTGGGGACAGCAGCTGGGGCTCAGGGGACCCCTGGCTCCTCCCTCAGCTCGGGGAGCAGTGGTCTGAGGGGCAGGGGTGGCTGCATTCACTGAGTCGCTCGTCAAACCTCCCGAGCCCCCACCACACGCCAGGCTCCGTCCCGCGGGGTGAGCCGTGACACGGCCCCGGCGGACTGCAGCACGGGTACCTGGGGACGACTTTCTCTTTATCCCACTCACGTTTTAAATCAACTAAGACTTGCGAGCCCTACCCCCACCACCGGCCGCCACCTCTCCAGTTCAGGGGTGCAGGGGTGCGTGTCCTTGTGGGATGAGCCCTCCCTGTGGCGTGAGCATCGGCATCGCTGAGGGGCTGGCGAGGTGCCAGTCCCCACCTTCGCGGTCAATGTGACACGCGCCTGTGTGATGAGGCCGCCCTGGCTGTGCACCTCACTTCTGGGATGTTCTAGATGCTCTGGAGCCGAGGGCTGGGAGGCTGACCTTGCCTCGCGCTGTCAGATTCTGGGCGTCACAGTCTGTCCTGCAGGTTCCAGGGTCTCCCTCGGAAGCAGGGTGGCCCGGTGCGGGAGGGCGGCCTGAGCGGCCGGTTCCGACCCTGGCCCTGCCCGGGCCTCCAGACCCTCCTCCAGGTGGGGATTATGGTGCCTCTGGCCGGGCTGCTGACGGGGGCCATGTGTACCCAAGCGGGGTACCGCCTTTCTTAGGAGGTGCATCACACCTCTCACCTGGTGTCCCCTCCCACCTGGTCACAATCCACAACCCTCACCCTTACCCCCTAATGATGTGATGATGCTGCCTCCCCCACCAGCAGGGCCGATCCTCCTCCAGCACCGTAGGGAGTCCCAGGGGTGTGGGGCCGCCCTGCCCTCCCTGGGCAGGAAATCCAGAAGGTGGTGGTCGCTGGTGTGCAGGGGCGTGGGGGGACGCACAGGGGGGAGACCGCACTGCTCCTCTGAGCCCCGCCCCGGGGATCTTACTTACCCGCCCGCCGGCGCCAGCCGCTGCAGGGCCTGCAGGAGGCCGCCCGCGTTCTTGAGGCTGTCCAGGTGCTTCTCGTTGGAGGTGACCTGCAAGGGGGCGGGACGAACGTGGTCAGGTGGCCCATCCCGACTCGGGTCCCCCTGGATGGGCACCCCGAGTCTCAGGCTGCCTGCGGTGTGGGGAGGATGTCTTCGGTCCCACCCCGCAGGATGCTGCTGGCCGTGGGGACACAGGCAGGCAGTGGGGGCCTTTGGGGATGAGCACGAGGGCGTCGGCTGGGGACGTGCCAGGTCGGGGTGGGGGGCCTCCCTAGGTCCCTCTGGAGGCTTTGTGTCCCAGAAGCCTGAACTTCCCAGTCAGAGCCCAACACGGCCTCTCTCATGTGGGTAGAGGGATGCTTCCAGGTGCCCGACAATCTGAGCAGCCTGAGAGAAGCAGCACTAATACCCAAACCAGGGCAACCCCTTCCCCCAGGATCCCGAGGAGCGTGCCCTCGCTCGCTGCTACAGTCCTGGGGGAGACAGGGAACGCACGTGGACCTCCCTGACTGCGGCACCCACGTGCAGAATCCCGAGCTCAGGACACAGTGGGTGCTGACCGAGCCGGGGCTTCCAGAGAACCACGTCCGCTCCCCCATAAAATGCGCCCGCGTCCTGCAAGGCCGGTCAGCGACCTTGATCCTAGCGTCGCACTTGCCCCTCCTCGCTCACCAGCCATTCCGATTTTTATCCTGATGGTCATTTTCAATTATTTTCTGATAAACCCGTATGGCACTTTACATTTCAGAGGCCTGGGTGCTGTCTCGTTTACCCTTGTCCCCAGCCTCATCTTCCAAGGCAAGCAAGGCGCGTGTTGCATAGACGAGGCGGCTCGAGGGGCGCAGGTGGGGCCTGAGCCTACCTGCCCGGGAAGCGTGGACCAGCCGGGCCTCAGCTGACCGCGCTGCTCGCGTGGCTGTGTCTGTCCACTGGATCACAGCAACGAGGCTGATGACCATCCCTCCCTCCAGTTCTCAAAATCACTGAACCTTCCTTCATCGATCCATCCATCAATCAATCAATCACGGTGACTGGAAGGTCACAGGGGCAATTCAGCTTTAACGCGGACTCCGAAGTGCACGGGCTTGACTCTGCCTTCACTGAGATCCCGTCCCGCTCCCGGAGGGAGCCAGCGACCAGCGGCCGGCCCGGCTGCACCGGGGGTGATTTCTGCCCAGACGTGCGTCTTCGAAGAGCTGCACGGACACTCCCTGAGGTCACACCCCACCCGAGGAGCTCGGAAGGCCTGCCGTCTGAGACTCGCTGAACCACGTCTGGAGCAAGCACAGCGCGGACTTGGACGGAACGGCTCGCCAGGGAGAATTCCCACCTGGCTCTCCTCAAAGCCGTGCCCCACGCGGCTCAGCTGAGTCGCATCCAGACTCACCTCCCCGACCGCCCCACCGTGGCCTGTGTGTGGCCCCCAAACGTCGCGCCACAAGTTGCAGAGACCGAGCCGGCCCACATGCACTCACAGGCTATTTAGAAAAGGAAAACGCAGTGAGGATGTGATCGGAGGGAGGGACCGAAACAGCCCTGCGTGCAGCAGACACAAAGGTAGACGTAAACGGAGCCCAAAGAATCCGCTTCAAACTGAGTGATTCGGCCCCTTGACTGAACTCTTACGAACAACACGTCCCGTGTACGGAGACAAGTTAATTAGAAAACAAAAAATTTAAGTATTATCAACCAGAGGTTCTAGCTCTGGGTAAAAGACAAAAAAAATCACGTGGCACCCGCCGAGGGCAACTATGAAACCGGGACGGAATGAATGCACGGGCGGCTGTTTGAGAACAACGGAAAGCAAACGGCGACGGCAGGCCAGGCGGGTCAGGGAAGGGCTCACTCCACAGTGTGGCAGTGCATTCACCCCTTCTTTCCCTCTAGGCTAGCGCAGCTGGAGCTCAACAAATCCAAATCCCTGAAGGGAGCATTACGGGGCGAAAGAGAGAGCTCCAGGAGAGGCCAGGCTTCGGGAAAGGGAGAGGAAACCCCCCGGAAAGCGCCGAGAGAACAGATGACGCCCCTCGACGCCCCCCCAGTTTAAGCAATTCCTATCAGAATCCAAGCGGATCTTTTTGTAGATAGAGACGAGCTGAACCTAAAAATTTGAACCTACAGATCTCAGGAACTGGAAAAGCCAAAACCAGTTTTGGAAAAGCAGAATGAAGTTGGGAAGAACCATCCGGCCCGATTTTAGGATTTTGACTAGACACGGCAACCACGCCGTAGCACTGGCAGGGGGACGGCCACGGAGATCGGCGGAGTGGGGTCGCGGGCCCAGAAACAAAGTTCCCACGGATGTGCAAACACGACGGAAGGAGAGACGGGCTTTAGGACGAACAGATGCTCCCAGGAACCCAGACAGCTTGCTCACGCTAACGTAAAACGTGATCCCAAACAGGATCTGAACATAGAACACGCAACGAGCAAACCTGGGGCGGAATTTTGGGCAAATGCTATGCGAAGTTTAGTTCGTTGATGAAGTTCTGGATACGACACAAAGGCACGAGCCCTGAAAGAAAGAAACGTGACAAACTGAACCTGATCAAAGTCACAAGGACTTCGCTCTCCGTAAAGTACGGATGAGAGAACAAGATGAACCACGGAGCGGGGGGAGAAAATTCGCAAATTACGTGTCTGACGAGGGACTCTCATCTAGATCACGTCAGGGATGCTCAAAATTCAGCGAGAGAACAACGGACCGAATTTTAAAAAATCTGAATAGAGACTTCGCCAAAGAGGATGGGAAAGTGGCAAACGAGCACGTGAAAGGATACTCAACGGCATCTGTCGCTCGGAAATGCGAGGCGACGCGGCGACGCCACACGACCCGACGGCGAGGAGTGCTGGCCCGGGCGGCAACAGTTCTCACTCGCTACTGGCAGGGATGCAGGGCACGGGAGCGGTTTGGAAGGGAGCCGGGCAATTTCTTATCACATTCAACGACATCGTATCCGACGGCCCAAGCAACCACACGCGTGGGTGTCTGCCCAGGAGGACTGCAAACTCAGGTCCGCACAAAGCTCGCGTGCAGGGGTCCGCAGCCGCTTTACGCACGGTCCCGAAACTGCGGAAGGAGCCGGGACGCCCCTCACGCGGGGGGAGGACGAACAACGAACGGGAGCGCTCGTGCCTTCCTCGGTGTGTCCGTCTGACGCGATTTCCAGGATGGGGTGGGAGTGAAGATAAGTCTGGGTGCTGCTGCGAGGAGAGGAGTCCTCATTGGCCCCGCTAAACTACTCTGTCCTCTGGCCTTGGTTTCCTCTGATTAGTCAAGTTGGCAACGTCAGGACTGCAAGTGGCTCTGAAGTGGGGTCTCCTTAGACGTGCACACGCCTTCCTCCCAGAGTCTGGTCTCTCCGTAGGGCCGCTGACCGGCGGGCGCGCGTGAAGACGGAGCCAGCTCTCCGTTAGGAATGTTCCGCCGTACCCACCAGACAGCGCGGCCTTTGACCTTCGATTCTCTTGGTCCTTGGACGTTCTTAGAAACCAACATGTGTGTCTGCTCGACAGTCACGCCGCCTACCTCACTTTCGAGCTCCGTGGGCAGAGAAGGCTCCGAGACCGTAGAGAAACCCCCTTCCCACCTGGACGAGGAAGGTAGGGGTCAGGGTGACGATGCGTCCTCGCTGTGATCCCGACTTCACGGCTGACAGACCCTGGAAGAACCTCCCGTGGCTGTGATGCGCGTGGCCACCCAAGGGCATCACAGCGACGCCAAGAAAACAGATCATCCAAGGGGAGACCGGCGGAAGGTGTGAAGGCACCCCCTCCTCCTGGGGTTACCACTGTCGTTGTCAGCACCCGGTTAGTCCCCACGGGCCAAGACAAGCTCAACCTCACTTTGCAACAAGGCGCTGCTACAGCAGAGGCTCCTGGAGCTCCGAGAGCCCAGGAGTGGGGTTCGTGATCGCACAGCACCCGGTGCCAGGCGTCCTTCCCGCCAACAGCCCCGTCTGCCTCACATTTCCCTGCCTCGCGACGAAGGCACACCGACCGCGGGTGGCGTGCTGGCCGCCATCCCACGCGCTGAGACACCGGACTGGTCGGTGGCCGTGCGGTCAGAAGCCATCATCGTGGAGACGAGGGTCATACGAAATGCGTGCAGCTCACCGGGGACAGAGGATTTGTTCGAAACGCGGGGTCTTTCAGGGAACAATTATTTTAAAGTTGGAAATCTGCGCTTAGAACTGAGACCGACTGGGAAAGCTGACGCCCCCACGTCCGTGTCACCGAGGACACGGACTAAAGCTGATAAGGCACTTTGGGTGAAGACACTGCTTTTTCAGCTTTCAGCCGGGTCGCTTTAGCACGGCGGCCTGTCAGTCGGCCCTGGTGCAGGCATCACTTGGTTTAACCCAAAAAAACACCGAAAATGTCCTGTGGAATCATCCCTGGGGTCCCCCGCTGGGCCCACTCGTTAGGAGGCGATGGCTCTGCATGCGGCCCCCTGCGGCCGCTTCTTCACTTCAGCTTCCCAAACGCAAACGCAGCACAGGAGACACCTCCTGTCCCGGTCCCTGCAGGACCCTGACGTCGGCCAGCCTCCTCGGTTGGTGGGCAGGTGGGGCTGGGAGGACAGAGAGGACAGTGTGGCTCGTGGGGGACAAAGCGGCCACCGAGAGACCAAGCCAGGCCTCGTGCCCACCACACTCCTCGTCTAAGGCCTGGGAGGAAGAAAAAGTGTCAACCAGAACGCACTTTTCTCTCCTGTCACTGCGGTGCGTCACGACTTCAGGCCCATAAGCGTGACTCACGGCAGCATCCTCGAGGAGCCTATAAAATGCCCCGGGGCAGGCTTCTCCGCTTCGGAACGGTCTGGGGGGTGCAGGGCCGCGGGGCTGGCTGCCCCTGAGTCAGGCCCGGGCAGGTGGCGGGGCTTTGTCTGTGAGGTGGAGTGATGTGTGTGTCTCTGTCTCGGGGATCCTGAATGTGTGGGGCAGAACAGGGCCCAATCACGAGTCCCTCGGGACAGGCCCGGGCAGCAGGGAGACGAGGACAAAATAACCAGGGCCTGAAGCTGGCGGCGGCGAGCACGGCCCGCCCAGGTGCCCCTTGGCACTCGTTGCTGCAGACACACCCTCCACCAGGGGAGGGAGGATTATTTTAATTCCGGGGCCTTCAGATCTCACAGACGCAGGTCAAGACGAGCCGGTAACTATGACGACTCCGCTTCAGAGGGTTTCCGCCTCAAAAACAAACCGAGCCACCCAGCCCCTTTGTTGTCTTCTCCTAACGTACACTTCGCCTTCTCTGCGGCTGCGGGTTTTTACGGGACTTCAAAGACGCCTCTGCCTGTTGCGGATCGAGACACGCTATCTCCTGGCCGTCAGACGCCGGGCTGGAATCTGGGGAGGAGCCTCCGGCCGGAGGGATGGAACCCGGCAGGCCCGACCTGCCCCCCTCCCCGCCTCCCACCGCCCCCCTGGCGCGACAGCGCTCGCTCTGTGTCTCTCCAGAAACTTCTCGAGCGGTTGCCTTTCCCAATCAGACTAAGGCAAGGCTATAGCACAGGCTGCTCTGCGCCCAGGCCCGCAGGCTCGTCACGTCCTCCGTGGGACAGAGAGCATCCGTGGTGGAACGGAGGAGTCCTCACACGCGGCCCTCAGCTGCCTCGTGGCATCCGTGCCCTCCCTGGAGTTCACTGAACGACTTTAAATCCTCAACGAAAGCAAGGGAGGGCCCTCCGACCCGGCCAGTAAGCAGGGGCTGATCGAAACGAAATCTAGAGGAGCCGAAAAGGACTCCCGTCGGCCAACCTGCTGGCCGCCAAGGCGGGAGGGTGTCCCGTTGGACCCTGCACTGGGGCACCTCAAGGGAAGAGGCGGGGGCTTGCCGGTGAGGCGGGCCTGGTCACAAAGCCTTGCTCCCCGGACACAGGTGGCCTGGAGGGGACAGGTGTGACGGTAAACGCCCCGATCAGTACAGGGGGTAAGGAGCACCGTCCCGGTGTCCCCGGGGACCACCCCGGAGCATCCTGCCATGCTCTGCGTGAGGCCCAGTGCAGCTTTAGCTCACCCCAGCAGCACGGAGGCCCGGGGCAGGCGCTGGCATCTGGAATATAAACGGAAGACGGCTGGGGCGGGGGCTGGGGCGGGAGAGGAAGAAAGTGCCTGACCGCCTCTTGGTCAGGAGCACCCATGAGCTTCCACGTGGTACGCTCACGAAGACCTGCGGGTGGAGGGAGGGAGTGCACGGGGGCCGAGCAGGTGCGTGCGGGCAACGCTACCGAGTCCCAGGTCTCAGGCAGAAACTGCCGGTTTCCCCCTTTGTCCCGAGGACGACTAGAGCCCAGAGGCCTTGGAGCACAAAGAGCCGAGGATCTGAGCCATTAAGGAGGAAAGGAACAGCTCCGAGCGTCTCCGACGCTCAGGAAGAGCCGTAAAGCCCTGTCAAATAGACTGCCTCCCCTCCGACGGCCTTGGGAACTAGGCGACGCTCGTTTTGCGGGATGGGACGCAGAGCTTAGGAGGGCCCACGCGGCTCGCGCGGGGTCACCTGGCCAGGAGGCAGGAGCACGGAGCTGTGGCCCGGTCTTGCCACCTTCAAGGCCCACACTCTTCCCAGGAGGTCACTCCCTCCTCACGTCACGGCGAAGAACCCTGCAGCGCGGCCGGCTGACGCCGACACTGAAAACCGACCGACGGGCGAGGCAGTGCCTCTTCGCTCCCAGCTCCACTGCCCCCCACGCTGGCGAGCTGGGGTCAGGGCTTACCCCTCCGCGCTGCTGGGTGCATCCCCCTCGTTAACCGAATGACGCCCTGTGCTCCCCGACTGTTCCTCATCGCTTCCGGGGGGAGCCAGGGCCTCAGACACAACCAGGGGATCCGGCCTGTGGCCGAAGGAGTGTGCGGGTCCTCCGTACTGCCGCGTGCGCGGTTTCTGATGCGGCGACCACCGCCCGTCTGGCCGTTTCTCTCTGCGCCTGGCCACCTGCAGGCTTTTGTGCATCTCTCTTTGCACCCGCAGGTGGACGTCTGTCCTGGCTGGTGATGGCAAGCGAGGCGCCCGTTTGTTGGGCAGCTGAGGGCCACGATCTCCTGTTCTCTTCACGATGACCCTACGAAGAAGGCCTTCTGTGGGTGCCCGTTAAGATGGGGTGAGGGTGCTGGTCAGTAGTGGAGCCGGATGGAGACCAGATCTGGCCGACTCTGCCCCCGCCTCCCGCCACCCCGGTCCTCATGCTGCCCTTCGCCTCCCTCCATAAGGGTCTGGCCGCGGGAGCATCCAGCACAAGCAGGACCAGCGTCTGACCGGGGAAGGCAGGAGCTGACGCCTGCTGTGGGGAAGGGGAAGGCTGCCATTCTGCCACGGGAGGTGGGAGCGGCCCCAGCTTCTCGGAGCCCCGGGTCGGGGTGGGGAGCCCTCTCCTCTCAACCGATACTTCCCGATTTGGGGAACCAGCAAGCGCGGGAGGCTGGATGGCGAGCGAACCCTTGAAATATCAGAGGGGACAGGCGAGCTGACGGGAGTGAGCACAGCCCAGAGGGCAAGGCCTCCCTTCTCCCTCCTGCCCCTTCTTCCCGCCTCCTGGGGTCTGGATGCTCCTCGCCTGGCTCGACACCCCCATCCCGTCTCCTCCCGGTACCCGTGGGCACCTGGCAGACCCGGAGGCCACGGAAATGACCTGCTGAGGATCTGAATGAGTCTTTCACCCCCTACGACGTGATTATTTTCCAGGAGGAAATGATCCGTATATCGACCGTCTTCGTTTCAGGCCGGCCAATTTTCCCAGCTCTCTGCGGGGCAGTAAAAATCCCCTCATTGCTAGGAAACTGTTCGTAATTACATCAGCTTCTGGCCATTAAGTCCAGTGTTTCGAAAGTTGACTAGAATACAGCCGGCTTGGGAAATCTTTTAGGCCCGATCCAGCTAACTAACGACAACAGTCGGGGCCAAAATAAGAGAGAGAGAGAGAAAAAAAAACAGTTTTAATTGGCAAAGAATGATAATTCTGGACCTCGGGTGGATGTCAGAATAAACCGGAGGCTGGGCCGAAGCGAGCGCTGGTGAAACACAGGATCAGGCCGTACCTTCCCCGAGAGGACCCGACCCGAGCGCTCAGGACGGCCACCGGGAGAGGAGAGAGTCCCCAGGCAGTGGCGCTGGGGCATGAGCCCCTGGGTGCGCTGGAACCACCTCCTCACGAGGGAGCATGTGCGAGTGGCCACCGTGTGATGTGCGGTGTGAGGACGCGGGTGACAGGCGGCGAGGAGCTGAGGGAGGTGTGTGCGGACTCCACGAATCTCGGCTGGTCCTTAGGGCACCACCGGGTTCCCGTGGACGTGTCCATTTGACAACGGAACCACTGAATTTGTAGGGATGGGTGTGAAACGGGGGGTTCTGGGGCAGGAAACAGGTAGACAGAAGTGGCTTAGCAGTGCCCGCTTCCAGCCCTTTCTCTGAACTCTTATTGCACGGGGGCTGGGGAGGCAAAACAGAAGAACATCAGGTCGACAAAGCTACACACAAGCCCTACTTCTCGTCCTTCCTCAAGTCCCCACTCTCCCAAGTGAGGACACTGTCGGCCCCTCACCCACTGTGACGCAGCCATAACAGATAAGGACGGCAGGGACGTGCCCGTCGTGTCCTGTCAAGTTAAAAAGAAAAATGCAAAATCTAAAAGCAGGTGGAACACGACTGCAATCCCACGGCGGGGCTAGGTGCATCATCCGAAGCTTGAGGCCTCCCGTCTGAGAAGAAAATGACACCCCCAGCTGTCGCTGCTGGGCCCTCGGTCCGGCGAGAGGCGGGCAGAGCCAGAGTCGCAGCCACACACGGGGCGAGTGCACGAGACACTCCCTCGCGACTGTAAAGGGTCGGCAGACATGAGCAGGCACGGTTCTGTGGTCGGGAAGGCAGGGTATCCGGAGCACCCGCTGTGTGTGGGCCGGGCGTGAGGTCACGGCTTCCACGGTGAGAAGCACAATGTCGCCTGGGACTTACACGCAGCGGCCCCCTCAACGCCTGTCACCGGGGCTGGCCACGGGCGAAGCCGCACACCGAAGCCAGTGGAGACCCCTGAGCTGAGAGCCTGTCCGTCACTGCCCCTTCTGCCTCGCTGCCACCTCATCCTTCTGGGACTGATGAGACGTTAGAGGCCACTAGTGTCATCGCATCGGGGGCGAAACGGGGAGGAAGATGGAACAGGAAGGAAAACTAAAGCCCATTTGGTGGACGCGGGGAAAGCCATCAGGCACCGATTGGTGCGACGACAGGCCAGACAGTGACTGCTGGACAGTGACTCCTGGCGCTGGGCTGTTCTCGTTCGGAGCTAGAGAAACCGAGGCTGCTCACTGTGCTGAGCTGCACACACGCAGGCGAAACCAACGCCACCATCGAGACGGAGGATACATCCATCCCTCGGGCCCGTGGGCAATCCCTCCCTCCTCCTCCTCTCCCCACCCCCACGCCACCCCGCAGCCCTCCTCTCCGGGCCTGGGTCCTGTGAGCACTCGCTGCCGCCTCGCTCTCCCTGAACCCTCAGCTCTGTCTCCTCCGCTCGGGGAATGTTCTGGGCTCCACCGCATCTCCCCCTCCACACGCTGCGGCTTGCACACTCTGAAGGCAGGAAGCCGGGGGCGATCGCAGCGTCCATCTCTTTCTGTGCTGTCCCTCAGGGGTCACTGTCTTTCACCGCCTGAGGTCCAGTGTCCTGAAAACCACGGTTATGCAGTGTTTTTCTCCTGTTTTGGTGTGTGTGTGTGTGTATGTGGTTTCGGTGGAAAGGGTGAATCTATGCCCTATCACTCCACCTTGCCCTGCAGGGGCAGTCCTTACGGTGCCTGTATGGCCGAAATGTCTCTCTTGTGGGACGGATACCTGGACTGTTCCAGCTTTTCCTTTTCTGTGTGCACGTGCACACAATGCGGACCGGTGGTACATTTGAAGGGTGCACAGCAACGAAGACAGCCAGCACTACAGTCACAGTGGGAAGTGTTTTCTTCGAAAAGCACAGATTGTCTTAAAAAAAAAAAAAAAAAAGGCCTGGGGACCGACTCATGGATTTAATGTGGGTGGCAACCACAGACTATGTTGGCCCAGATCCAGCCAAATTAATCTAGGCCCCGGCCGCGAATACGTGACTGCAACTACGCTGAACCGGAATAAGGATCCGGGGGGCTCGGTTCACGGCCGCTCACTTAGCTCCCCGAGGCCTCCCTCAACACGCAGTGAAGGAAACGACGCCCCACAGGGCCGGGTTCCGACTCGATGCTGCTCTGACTTGCCGGGACCTCCCTGTGCTCTGTCACTCGCGGCCACAGGTGCCTAGGGCGGCTGTCGATGCGGTGGCAGAGAGGGGCATGGGTGAGGGGACGGGATGCCTGCACGACAGCCGCCGGATGCTGACACCTGGCGCAGCGCTCGGCCTGTCAGCACTGCCGTGTGGGGCGCCCGGGACACGCGTGCTCCACGCTGTCACCCGTCTCGGCCCACGTTCCAAAGGGGCTGACGAAGTGACCCAGGTCGGCCCCCAACCCTCGCAAGAAAAGACCAGCTAATCCTGGACAGCCCGTGGCGCTGGGCGATCACCTTGGAAGAAGCGACTGACCTACGGCTTCCCACAAGGGAGACTGGGACAGCGACGTGACGAAGCGGAGCCACTGAGGTGCCGTCTGCTAGCCGAGCTTTGGGGATCATCCGGTCAGCGATCTGCTGCGGTTCCACAAGAGACCTGGGAGGTCCTCTCCACCTGCTGCCACGTGAGAACGATTTGCCGGTTGCAAAGAACAATGTGACAGCACTTAGTCGGGGTCACAACAAAGCCCTGCAATGGGCTTTGCTTTCCAAAGTATTTGTCTCATTTGACCCGATATTTAGGCGATTTTGAAGCAAACCATTAAGTACACAGAAACCAAACAGGAGATCAAAAGATCAAACTTAAAAAGACGCCTAAAGATCAAAGCTTCTTGCTCATCTCTTTTTTTTTTGTTGTTGTTGCTGCAGGAGTGTCTAGCAGAGGGAGAAAATATTTCTTTTGAGAAATACTCTTTTCAAAGAAAGATGAGAATCTGGCTCTCAGAGAATGGCCAAAGGGCGGGAGATAAAGGGTGGGGGAAGAGTCAATAACGGCTGCCAAAGCAAACCTTTCGGCTACGAGTCCAGACACGGCGGAGCATCCATCAGAGACGTCGGAACGCGCAGGAGACGACAACCCGGCTGCTGGCGAACTCACCCAGAACCTTCCTCAGCATCTGCAGGGGCCAGGCCCCGCCTGACGCCGCCTGCCCGGGAAGTGCGTGGCTGTGCCAGAGCTGCATTCAGGAAAGGTCATCAAGACAGAAAGAACCGAGAATCAGCCCGCTTCCCAGCCCCATTTCAGGATCCCACGGCGGATTTTCAGGATTCTTACAGAATCTGGAACAGATAAGACGACTGTTGACCCACAGGGCCTTGTTGACCCACAAGGGCCTGGCTTATCGTGTTGGGGGAGAGAACGGGCCAGAGAAGGTGTGTCTGTGCAGGGCAGACACCTGTCCCAGCGGCTGACCTCCACCTGGTGGGTGTCGAGTCTCTGAGTGGGCTAAGTCTCTCATTCTCCTATGGCTGTCTGTGACGGCAAGTGCAGGACAGGCTTGGTGACCTCAGGGCGACCCCAACCTAACAAAGGACCCCCCTCCCAGAGCTCGGAGAAACCCCTGTGTTCTGGCTGCCTGGACCTTTGAGCCTGTGCTCCTGGGCAGACCCTCCCTGTCAGATGTCATCTGCGTCCTCGATCTGTCCCCAGATTCACAGCGTTGGAAGGTCCCCGGCTTCTCTGGACCATCCCCTTTCACAGCCCCAGTCCCTACACCCCACCCCACCCTTTTTTTTTTTTTTTGGTTGAGAGGGTGGTTTGAGGATAGTGACAGGTGCTAAAGTTACCTCAAATCGGAGTCTGCACGGACACCGCCAATAGGAAGAGACCCAAGAGGTAAACAACCGACTGTGAAAACAGTGGCAGTAGGTGTCACAGAGGGCTCGCCTCCCTGGTCACGAGCGCCCACAGATCAATACGGATAAGGTCGACTCAGAAAAACAAAAAAACAAGAAAACGGGGCACGACGTGAAAACACGCTTCACCAGGAAGGGAGTCCGCGTGGCTCCAACACGGGCACCTGTGCTTGACCTCGCGTACAGCGAAACACAAGTTTACACTCCAGCATGATCCCATTCCACCCGGTAATGGGATCAACTTGGGAAGAGGCGGGCAAGGAAGGGGCAGTGTGCCCGGCGAGCTGCCGCGCGTGTAGAGGGGAGGAGGGGAAGGAATCGCCAACGCTTTCTCGAATGTGACGTCCGGAACGACGACCACACGGCCGGCCCCAGAGAGAATCTGGTGGCTGCCGGACGGGGCTGGAGAGGAGAAGGCTGACACACGGACGCGACCTTCTTCCTGTCGACTGAAACCCGAGCGTGAGATTGCCTTGAAGCTGAACCGTTTGGTCAACATCTAGCGGAAGAAGGTCGTTTCTGGGACCTTGTTCCGACGGACGTGCTGATGGGCCAAGCGGAATGAGAGGCTCTGGATCTTCAGAGATAGATAATAACGATTTCCTTTAAAAAGGTAATGGCTCAGTCCACCACGGTTTGTGACGTTCTCTCATCTATTATCCCCTTGAGGTTTTGTGATAAACCTCTGGGGCAGGCCTTACCTTTGTGTTTTTCAGCGGCAGTGGGGAGGGAGGGGCCTAGAGGGCCTTCCTGGGCCAGAGAGTGAAGCTCCACGGCCTGGATGTGGTGCACGAGGTTGCATCTTTAGATCTGCCCAAGCCAAGACTCGGAGGCCACCCCGTAAGCCATGGGGGAAAGCAGAAGAGGGAGGGAGTGAGGGCAGCTGGGAAGCTGAGGCTGTGACAACCAGCAGAGTCCGCCGGGGTGCTGCCCCGGCTCCTTTCCAGACCTCAGGAGGAGGAGGAGGCAGCACATGTGGTAAAGGGAGGAAGAAAAGCTTCTTCAGAGCCCAGACCTCGCCTCACAGCCACTGCTAAGGAGCCTGGCAAGAGAGATGGCCCCAAGCGCACGCCGGGGTGTGGCCCCGGAGCCCAGATCCTGGGGCATGGCTTCCTGTGGAAACCAGGGAGCCCCTTCCTTCTGCTCCATGCTCGGGCCTTCCCACCCCCAGGGCCTGCCTCTCTCTCCGTCCCACCCTTCTGGCCTCTTCCCTTCAGTCCCTCTGCAAGGCCTTCACCCTGGCAGGGACAGTTATCCAGGAGGCAGAGGTCAAAGTGCCCTCCAGGGACATCCATCATCTTCACCCAACGGTGCCACTCCAGGGCCCCAGGACTGCAAGGCCTGGAGGCTGGGACCGTGTCCTTCTCACGCTGCGTCCATCTCGTGCTGCACTGGTCATGCGAACGGCTCATCAAACAAGGCAGAGAGCCCGACAAGGGAGCCTCTAACGAGCAGGAAAGAAACTGTTCCTGCTCAGCTTGGGGGAAGGCAGGAAACAGGACAGAGAGAGGGACACGGTTTCCTGCTGGCTCCTGAGCTGCAAGGCCGCGGAGGGAGAAAACCACCGGCTCCCTCCGCTTTCTGCCTCTGGGATATGGACTCTGGCTGTGAATCGAGTCTGATGCTTGTCTTGATAGTGATTTTTCCTGGTCCCGAATTCAGAAAAATACCAGACGGGGCTCCCATGGGGGTAAGATTCGAGTGGGTAATTTCGCTCTGCAGCGAAACAGGACCCGGGGCCGCGACTGATGGGGGACACGCCGCAGACGCTCCTTTCACCCCTGAGATGCCAGAGCTCTCTGGGGGTTTGCACACTCCGCAAACAGAGAGCTGGTTTTCCCGCTAGAGATTCCGGTCTTGTGCAAGTAGAGAGAGTTTTTCTCTCAACCAAATCCTCCCCGTCGGAGCCTCACACCCTCCGTGGATGGCAGCAGCATTCCCTGGGGGCCAGACAGACAAGCAAGAGTCTCCTGGAAAACGCTGGCTGGGGCTGAAGTCGTGTTTGTTCACCAAGTTCAGTCCAGAGAATCTTATTGTTTACCGAGGCTACCCGTGGGGACCGTAGGGGACGGGGCCGACACGGCTTGACTTAGTTTGGTTGCAACTTTGGATGTTGATCCTGGGAGCTGGTGTAAATACGATGCGACTGGGGTGCACGTCTCTAGAGTTGCTTTTAGGTGAGGTGGCGTGAAAAGACTTAAAAGGAACAAGACCCGTGGATTCTTCGATGGAACAGGAATTATCACGACATCCAGTTGGGGTCTAGTTATTCTGCATACGTAGTTCTGAGGGAAAACTCAGCTTGGAGCAGTTTCAGAAAACTCGGCCTCCAAGTAACTTCACAAAACTCGACTTCAAGCGAGTTTTCACGCACACAAAATAGGAAATCCATGTAGGGGACGACTCGGTGACCACGAGAAACCCTTCTCGCACCTTCCCCTCCCTAACAGAGCCCAGTTCTGCTTAGCTACGCACCCCTCCCCCTCAGGGCTGGCCTGGGGCGAGCCCCCTGGAGCACCAGGGGTCATTTCTGACCAGTCTGAGCCAGTCCAGCCAAGGCGCTGCCCTGAGTTTGGACAAGGAGACTATAGGGGAAGCCTGCTGGGGGCTCCTGGGAAAGGTCCCCTTCTCTAAGGCAGAGGCAGGGCGTGGAGAGCCTCTGCAGGGTCTGCCTTGGTCCGATGTCCAGAACTGCTGCCCACGTCCTGCTATAGCCCAAGAAGCTCAGGTAAGGAGGCCGAGGGAGGAGGAGGAGCAAGTGGCCCCGGGACTCCCCTCTGTGCGGGTGACACACTCGACTGCTTCTGAGTTTTTGGGATTTGCTGAGAGCATCGCCCGAAGCAGCCAGGCAACTCCTGGGGCTACCTCTTTATTTTTTAATTTTTATTATTATTATTATTTTTATTAAAGCTGCGTGTCCTACACAGTTAAAAACTTTTAACCTACCTAAATTGTTTTGTTTTGTTATTGCTGCTGTTAACGGTAATCCCAAAGCACACATTCTAATTTCGGACCACCACAGCATCGTCTGGGTGCGGACACCCACCATTTTAAAGCCGTGGCTACTGCTTCCTGAGTTTATTACTCCAGGGACGGGAGGGAGAAGACACAGCATGTGAGGGTCCCAGGAAGCTTTTCAGCATTTTACACTGGCAGAGGAGGGAAAAGTGGGATCCTCTTCTAGGAACTGGCAGGCCTTTCTTCCTGGGAACGTTCCACCAGATCCTGACCCCTGCTCCCTGTCAGAATCACCGCTGTGTCCTGAAAATACAGATTTTCAGGCCCCTCAGGCCCCAGGGAGTCAGAACCTTCGGGAACTAGGGGCCAGGGCTTTGTAAAGCTCCTTAGATTAGAAGCCAGTGGAATCCTATTAAGTGATGCGTTTTCTCTGACACCTGGCGTACCCTCTGATGGACCATCCTGCTGCTTGCAGAGGCGAACCGCCTTGCCGAACACGGCCGCTCTCACCCCAAGAGGTGAACACGATGTGGCTGTCAGGAGACCTCGGCCGGGCTAATGCATTCTCACCTCGCAGAAGGGCAGAGACACGAGCTCGGGTTCCAGGGGACAAAGGAAATGAGCGCTGCTTTCCTGGCAACGGTTCACCCACACTTTTAGCACCTGTAGGTCGAAGGCTTGATGCAAATCGATACGTCTTCAGTCGCCAACTGGCTAAGTAGCACTTTGCCTTATGGGTTTGACGCAGGTAAAAAAAAATTGCCGCACTCCACTCAGGATATTGCATCTACCACTCGATTCTGCTGATGAATGGACGACTCGGTCACCCAGGTAGCACCGTGCGCCGTCCACAGCAAGTGACATTCGGCTTACAATGCAGCAGATGCAAAATAACAGCGGGCTCACGGGCGAGTACGGAAATTCAAACCAGAAGGCAACGGAAATACTTTTAAAAATTGGTTTTTGGGTTCCCTGACAGATAAACAAATATTTAAGTTTTTCTTGAATAAGGAGAGACAACATTGAGATGCAAAGGGAAAAGGCATCAGGTTTTTGTAACCACAAAATAGTTAGGAGTTTGAGGCTCTCTATGCAAATCCCATATCAGTCGTTCTCCAAAAGTGAGAGGTAACATCAAGAAGGCCATCCTGGTGCCCGCCCACTCGTTTTCCTGTCTTTGACATGAAGTAATAAACTGACCAGAATTAGTGCTGTCTGGAAATATTTAGATCTTTCTATTCTCACCCACCCAGCCCTCCCTCCCCTTAAATCAAAAAGAAAACAAAATTTTGATCTAGAAATAAGGGTCCTGGATACTATAATTAAAGCCCTGTGTTCTCGAAGGTACAACTTAGTTCTCCTCCTCTAAACCGTGTATCAGGACAGTGACAACCCCAGGGAGCTTGTCCACGTTCGTGTATTCTGGGGTCCTCCAATCAGAGGAGGATAAATCAGAGGCTAATTCAGTGGCATGAGACCAAGCAGTCAGAACGGGCACCATGGCCGACCCTAAGTGGTACAGCCTGGAGTGTCTGGGTGGGGTCTCAGCCTGGGGTGAAGCACCAGGTTTGAAATACGTGAGCTCTTTCGAGAAGGAACCGCAACGATTCGGCGAGTGGGTGGGACAGAATGTCTGCCAAAAAGGCCACAGTTACCGTCCTCTCCGTAGCCTCATCTCTGACAACGCGACCTCGCGGCTTCTCCCACCGAGAGGTCACGTCTATTTCCCACCCTTGAATCTGGGCTGCCTTGTGAATTGCTCTGGCCAACAGGATGTGATGAGAGGGATGCTGTCCCCGTTCCAAGCCAAGGATTCGGTCGGCTTTGCACACTTGGACCTCCATCTACGAAAACCAGCCCGGGCTGGCCTGCTGGGGAAGAGGAGGTCACGCGGCACAGCCCTGGCCCCATTATCCCAGCCAAGGTCCGAAATGTGAGACGGCCCAGCGGACCCGCAAAGCTGCCTACCTGACCTGCAGCTGAGCAGGGATGCTGAGTGAGCCCAGTCAAGACCAGCAGGAGGACTGCCAGTGGCTCCCGGCCTCAGTGGCTGACGTGCAAACTCCTGAGCCATGAAAGTGGTTCTCGTTTTTAAATCAGTAAGTTTCGGGGTGATTGATTAAATACGGCAATATTTAATCGAGACAGCTGGAGGCCTCCACGAAATCTGGAAGGGACGGTTCTCGCATTCTGCGATCCTTTGCTCGGAAGGATGAAGTGGTAACCCCGGGGAGCTTACTGTTTTTGTGCTGTTTTACTTCCAAACGCGACAGCCCCCATCCTCGCCCACACTGCTGATTTGTATTTATTATAACCATTTCAAGCGACCATGACATATTCCACTGAAGGAGGATAATATAATTTACCTAGTCATGCCCATGTTGATGCACTTTTAGACTGCCTGTAATTTCTAAGAATTACAAGTGACTTTATACACACAACATTTCTCATGTTCTGGAGGATTTCTTTTAGGACAGATTCTTAGGAACAGACTTCCCGAGTCAAGGTCACGAGCCATACTATGGCTCCTGTAACAGCTTTCAGATACTTTCCAAAGGCACCCACCCGTTTTCACAAGCAGCGTGTGAACACCAGCTTCATTACACACTCGCCAGCACAAGATTTATTTTCAGGAGGAACAAATTTAGTAGGTGAAAACGAAGAGCTTTGGTTACATTTCTTTGGCTGGATGAAAGCCTGGGGCAGCCACAGAGCTCTCTGATTCATACGCCACTGGGCAAATACGGTTGGCACACGACTTTGAAAATGCGGAGAACTAAGGAAGAGGTGAATGTTCCTCGGATAGTTATTTCTGGAACATTCGCAGCACCTCTCATTTGTGAAAACTAAGGGGTACCTGCTTTTCCAAAACAAGTTTTTAGAGGGGAAACCTTTCACTCCTTGATGATGGGTACGTCTCCTCTAACTGTATGTCTATAACGGGCATTATTTCACATAATCATGTTGAGGGGGTAACAATAACTCAATGACAAATAAACCCCGCAGGATTCGCGATAAGTTTTCGCCGATTTCCACATTAAAACTATTCTGAGGTTGAAGAACACTTCCCAGAAAACACGAATGTGCCTGGGAGGAGAAGCTTTATCTTAACCAGGGCCTAGCGACGCACGCACAGAGCCACGAGACAGTCCCCGGGGGCTCCCGGCCACTTCCACAGCACACCCAGACGGTGGCGAGAAGGTGCTACCCAGATGCTAGTGAGAACTCTCTGACGATACGCTCACTACCGAACATTCTGGTAGGGGTGTGTGTTGAAAATTAAGGGTTGGGGTTATTGCTAATGCTCTAGGAACTGGGCCTAACTTTCAGCTCATCATGTCTGTGCAATAGCAAGGGAATTCCAGAAGCTTCTGAGCCCTTGTGCAGGGCTCGCCCAGACCACGCCAACCCTGAGACTGGAAGGAGAAGTTAAATTGCGCCAGGGGGACATCTACTTATGCATCTCATAGGCGTCTCAGGTTTAACTCATTCTAAATTTAATGGACTAGAGCTGAACCCCTGATCTCGCCCTCAAAATCTACTCTTCCTGAGGTCATTCTTGACTCCTTCCTCCTTCTCATGCCCCGTATCTAATCTGTCACTCAACTAGCTCTGTCTCCAAAACCCATCTAAAATCCGACCCCTTCCCACCGGCCCCTCTGCCAGCACCCTGGGCCAAGCCACGTTAGCCTTCCCCCTGACACTGCAACACGGACCTGATCTTACTTCTGCTGTTCTCTTCCTGCCTCTCCCCACGCCATCCACACTGGCCTCCCCGCTGGCCCTCGAAGCTGCCAGGCCTCGCTGTTTTCTGAGTAAGTCAAGCACACTCCCATCTCATACCCGGCATCTAGGGTTTCTCCTCCCTGGAATGGTCGTCTCACAGACACGTACGTGGCGTCCTCCCTCCCCTCCTCACCCCTTTACACAAACATCACCTTTTCAGTTGCGGCCAAACCCCTTCCTCCCTTGTACTCCCACTGTTAATTTTCTCCCTCGCACTTATTACTTTCTCATATACTGTGTAATTCACGTATTTAGTGTGCTTGCTGTTTACTGTCTACTCCTCCCTGCCCCCAATAGAAAGTCAAGTCCAGAAGAGCTGGGATTTAATCTGTTTGGCCTCACTGGCACATGCCCGGTGAGTCTGGTACATGAAAAAAAAACCGTGAAACCCCTAACTCCACGTTCATATTGGCCCATAAAGCACTAAAAGAAAATATTATTAATATTGCCACAACCCAGTGCTGTGCACAGAGCTGGGTTCTTGCCCTTGGTCACATTACTGATAAGGTAGAAGCATCAAGACACCTTAAATGGACATCGCTCCCAAGGAAAGTTCATGAGCTCAGATCTCACGATTCAGACCAGAATCCTTTCTGACCTAGAAGAGCCAGGACCTGAAGTCACAACAGGGAGTTTGGCGTGACGCCATTTCTCAGGTTCAGGGACTTGCCCAAGACCGGGCAGCCATCTGGATGGAAGAGGACCCAGGAAGGGCCAGAGGATGCTCTCATAGTTCACTCCCAAACGAAAGGTGTGATTTCGGAATCATGTCTGGCTCAGGGGTCGTCCACACTGCCTGCTGCCCTCATCAGTCCAGACGGAGAGCTGAGCGAAGCGGGAGGGATCAACGCCTGCAGGCTGGTGCCGCTGACGCCCACAGTGTTATCTAATTAGGGTTTTTTTTTCCTCTCTTTTAATCATTTTTAAATGAAATGCTATTCAGTCTTGTAAGATGACTAGAAACATGCGTTTCAACATAATGACAAAATACGATGGACCGAATGTTCCCAAGACCCAAAATACCTCCTAATTCGCTCTAAGTTATTATACCCCAGGAACTGATAACACACACGAGCACCAACTTATTTAGTGGTATAGAGCCACCCGAAAAAGTTTCATACCACTTCTAATCTACAAAACCCTCAGCTAGACAACAGCTTAAGCACTAGGTGGAATGGCTCATCACCGTTTTCTGCAGAAACAGGTGTTCTGGTGTGCTAGATTCACGACGTTGCAAAGGAACGCATCTGAGTACGTGCGTCTTTACGTACCTGTTAACACAAGTGAAGAAATGTGAAAAACAAAATCAAGAATTTACTTGCTGTTTAAGAGGCACTGTCAGATGTGTCATCACTGAAAAGATTTCCAAATCAAAATGCTTACAAGGACCAATCACGTCTGAAAAACGAGTCAGTGTGAATGCACAACGCACAAAACACCCCTGGGGAAGGGGCGCTCCGTCTCTAAGAGTAATTTGATGCTGATTATCTATAGTAAAACTCAATTTGGGTTTGAAAACAATCGTGGCCTCTTAATAGTTCTATAACATTAATAAGTTAAAATTTTTCCAGTTCAGTTCGACACTGAAGCCCAGGTAGTGAGTGGTCATGCTGAGGATGCCAGGGGCAGAGCCAGAGCCTGGGAACACTATGATGGTTCGAGGCACTTGGCTGAAGACAGCGGGCGTTCATGTGTTCTCACGGGACACCACGTTTACCTGTGCCACTGCCATAAAGAACATTTGGCCAACGGAGAATCGAACAGACGTATTTAAAGGTTTGACTACCGGCTTACAACACGTAGCTTGTCTCCCAGAGGTAAGTAAGTGAAGTTGGCTTCAACTCAGTATTGATTGGAAACAAAATAATATCTGAATCGAGACTTAATGAGATTGTTTAAGCAACTTCGTGAACGGGGCTTCTCGCATATCTCTGGGACCCAGGAACTTGGGCTGAGCAGGGTGCCAGCGGGGGCTGCATGGCCATCCTGGCGTTTAAAGGCCTGGTGGCCTTTTTAAGAAAGGATACCAGAGAATGGATGGCTGATGGGAAGGAAGCGGTGAAGGATTACTCTCTGAATAATCGAATCTGTGATCGAAAGAGGTAGTTTAGCGAAAACTCAGCATGTTGCTATGAGCCATTTATTTTAACTATTTTTAAAATACTTGAAACATTTAGAATATTGCCCAGTTGCAGCACAGGTTCATTTATTTCCCAAGTGGTGTCCAAAAAGCTCAGGTTCCAAGTTGTAAAATGGTCTTTACGGTGAAGAGATAATTTTAAAATGAAGGGAAATAATAAAAATCTCTGATTATAAATTAAAAATTCATGGTAAATGTGAGGGGCGCATGGATGACTTTAAACATTTCCGTGATCTATGTTACTAGCAAAGCCACTGTCTTCAGCCATATGTATTTTATATATGTCAATTTTTAAACACTCAAAAATTTAAACAATTTATCCCTGCTTAATTTGATGTACATAATTATGAGGATTTCAGAATACTAAAAGATAAGTAAAATTTTTCTTAAAATGAAATATGCTAAAGCTGCCTGTACTATAAGACTGGGAGACAGAATTGTGCATTTGTGTCAAGAGAAGTAAAATCGATATCATTTTCAAAATTCATAAAACATCAAACGTCCAAATACAAGTAAGCAGGTGTTATACATTATCACATCATTATGATCTTTAAAAACTATAGCATTGCCTCTGATAACAATTAATTGGCCCTTAATTGCCTTTGTCACTGACCTCTTCTCCGAGTTTGAGAGGAAAGGTTTTCCTGTTCTCGAAGAACGTTGAGAGAGCTTCCAGCGCGGGAGCCCACACTGTGATATTTCACTCTGCCTAAATCAAGATTAATCTTTGCAGGTGTCATAGCAAGAAGGGAAACTCTAGGGAGGCTATTAACAATGCGGCACTTCTGGATCGGGTTGGAATGCTAATGCCACTTCCTAAGGAAAACGAGTGAAGTGGAATTCATTCAAATGAAGGTCTTGTGACTGTGGCAATGGGCCGCCACGTCCCTATCACAGGACATCTGCGGCAACATCCAAGTGTCTCTGCGGAGCCAGCGAAGCTAGGGAGGTCTCAGCCTGATTCTCCCCCGACTTATTTCTTCACACAGTAACGTACAGACAACAAACCTCGAGTTACTCATCAATGGAAGTGCGTTTCCACAGCCACGTCCAGCAGTGCCCTCTGAGGCGAGGGGTTCTCTGGGCCAGGCAGTACCGATGACCTTTAAGACCACAGCTGAAATGTGTCTTTTCTGCACTGTGGTCTCCTTCAGACGTGCTCAGGTCTAACTGAAGGTCACTTTGGGGAGCACGCCTTGTGGCTAAGCAGTGCAGGGCTGACAGCAGCCACAGAAGTCCCTGGGACTGTATCTGGGAGCCACATGGCAGAGCATGAGGTAAGAGGTGAGAAGCGAGAGGTGCTCAAAGGTCCCCAAGAATTCTCAGAAAAACCTCGGAGGGGGCTGGATACTCTATAGTCGTGACAAATGGGTGATGTGGCTTATATCTGGATACTCAGAAAAGACACAGTTGAAGGCTTGGAAAAGTGGGGTCAAGGGCACTCAGTATTGTGCGTAAAAGGGTGAGCACCCTGCCTGGGGTCTCCCCTCCTGCGATAACACATGGACTTGTTGGTTCAGTAGAAATGGAAAGTTTGACGTGGATAAACGTGGATGAACTTGGGTTCTCGGTTCTCAGTAGCAGGCTGCAGAGGTCAACCCTAGCTGATGTACGCAGAGAAAGCTTTTGCAGGCTCACACTTTGGGGGTGGGAGAAGTTGGAAGATTTGACCTTAAGCTTCCTAGAACAAAACCAACACCTTACACTCCTGTTGATGCAAGGTATTCTGAGATGCCATGGCTGGCAACAGCCCTGCTTCTGCTCAGTTGTACCGGGAAGTCCATTTGGCAAACTGGGATCCTGTCACTTCGCCAGAAAGCAAGCTCGCCATCCCTTGCTTATGTCACTAGCTCCTGTGCCAGAGTGTACAACAAGGAAGCCTGACAGAGCTGAAAGCTCCTGCCCGTGGCTCAGCTGCAAGGAAGGTGGGAACAGGAGTTCATAATATTATCTTAAGAGATAGAATTTGTTTCCTGCCCAGAATTAAAAGGCAGGAACTTCCCTCTAATATGGAAAGGGGCGCATATCCTGGGCCACCAAAATGACAAGGCCAGGCCTGGAGGGGGAAGGTTTATATCCTGGGGAGGAAAACCCAGCCTTCTATAAAGGTGAGTGCTTTTATTATTTTTTAAATTAAATACATTAAATTTTCCCTGATGATAAAGATGCAACGTGAGAGACTCCCCTTTCCAATGATATAACATCGAGGCCTGGATAGACTAAAGCTTCTCACACTACAGAAGCCTAGATGTGCTGATATAACACAATCCACATTCCCTCAAATATACAGCTGAACGAGCAAGGAAATAAGGGAAATCCCCAGTGGGAAAACACAAGGAAGAAATTAAAACCTGGGGCTGCGGTTGCTGGTGTGGCTGCCTTAGAACGTGCTCATTTTAGTACCTAAAAGCTCGAGTTCCCACTTCCTTTCTCATATTCATCCAAGGTCTCGCTTTCTGTCCTTATGTGATGTGGAAACTCAATCTCTGCACTAATCTCACTGTGAACTGGTACAAAAAAGTTCTTGGACTGGCACCAATCTGTGGTCCCTGCTTGAGAGGCGCTGTTTCAGGCTTTGTTAAATCAAGGATACCTGTTGACTTTTCAAAGATGACCACTACATACAAGAAAAGGAACGTATACCTTTCAAACCAGAAGAAGAAGAAAACAGGTATAAATTTATTTATCTTAGAATCAATTTATCAGGAGCCAGGAAAAAAGAATCAGAAAAAAATAAATAAAATGGTAGAAAAAAACGAATTCCACAGATGATCGCAATAAATGCAAATGGAATCAATAGACCAGTTAAAAAACAGAGATTGTAGGATCAGCTAAAAAACAACAACGACAAACTCTAACTTTATTCTAATTCACTGAAACTTCCTTAAGCATAAAAGAGAAAGGCTACACATAAAAAGATGGAAAATGAAATAACAAGTGTGATGGTTAATTTTTTTTCAACATGGCTAGGCCACAGTACCCAGGCATTTTGCCAAACACTATTCTAGATGCTTCTTTGAAGGTTTTTTTTTTTTTTACATGCAATTAACATTTAAGTCCGTACGCTTTGAGTAGCGCAGACTACACTCCTTAATGTGGGTGGGCCTCATCCAATCAGTTGAAGGCCTTAACAGAAAAAGGCTGACATCCCAGAAGAGGGAACTTTGCTAGCATACTGCTTTTGGACATGAACTACAACCCTTCCTTGGTTCTCCAGCCTATTCAGCAGACTTTGGACTCATTAAGCTTCCACAATTGTGTGAGTCAATTCCTTAAAATCTCTTCCTCTCCCACCTTTCTCCATATAAATAAATAAATATCTCCTGCTGGTTCTTTCTCTGGAGAACCCTAATACAAGAAGCTAACACAGACCTTAAGGTAGAAAGCATTATTAGGAATACAGATAAAGAAGGTCTACACATATTGATAAAAGATCAGTCCTCTAGGAAGTTTGCAGGAAACTGACAATTCTGATCTTATATGCATATAAATACCACAACCCAAAAATATGCAAAGTAGAAATGAACAAAGTATAAAGAGATCCTGAAATTCAAAATCACAGTGAGAGATGCTAACACATCTCATTGACTGGTCTATCAGGCAGGCCAAAACACTGGAAAGATGATAAAGATCGGAATGGAACACAATCAGTAAATAGCTCAATATAATGGACACACATAGGTCCCGTCCCCTATGACTAAAACACACATTTTTTTTTCAAATATGTGGAAAATTACAAAAACTGACCACATTGTTAGGCTATAAATAGCCCCAGAGAAAATCTAATAACTGATACCATAGAGATGGTATTATTTTGACTAATGATGCAATTAAAAAAGAAAAAGCAATTTTTTCAAAACAACTTAATAAATTTTGAATATTTAAAATGAATGACGTGAGTGAATAAATGGAACACAGCACACCTTTAATGGAACACAGTATATTTAGAACTAAAGAGAGAATAAAAAGGGTACATACTGAAATGTACAGTTTTTAACTAAAGGAATGCTAAAAGGATAATTAAAGTATGATGGGCTTTTATGAACGTATAAAATAAAATTTAAAATTAATGGGTAAAGATGGTAAAATTATAAAGGAAAACAAGAGAATGAGTATCATCAAGCAAGGAGAGTGGGACATTTGGGAGGAGAGCAGAATGTAGCTGGGGAGGGGGACACAGGGTTTCCAAGGACTGGCAATGACCTTATGCAAGTCATGTTTCAAGAAGTGAAGCATGATGACAATATCTCATCAAAAAGGGAACATCGATAAAAAGACATTTTTTAAAAAAATGAAATTCTGGGGTTGAAAAGGATAAGCAATAAAGCGGAGAGTTCACTAGAGACCCTCAGTGGTGGATGTGAATGGGCAGGAAAAACAATCAGCAAACTCAAAGATGCACCAACAGAGCTCACACAACCAAAGAACAGGGAGAAAGCGAGAGTGAAGACAACTGAATGGAACCTTAGAGAAATGTGGGACACCAGTAAGTGTGCCGGCCTGTGCGTAACGGGAGTGCCACAGAGGAGAGACAGGAGCGGAAAAAAAACAATGAAAAGAAATAATGGCTGAAAACTTCCCAAACTTGATGAAAAGCAATTTCTACACCTAAGCAGCTCTCCATCTTAACACTGACAGTGGAATTCTTTTCCGAGATTGATGCTAAAACTCTTCTCAGCGGCTGGTCATCTAGCCAGCCACACGGGTAACAGCTAGTGGTCGTCCCTGTGAACCTCCTCACATCCACTCAACGGCTCTAAAAGACAAACAGTGACGCATGTGCACAACGATGAAGATGTGGAGACATCCGGACTCTCAAACGCTGCTGGTCAGACTACAAAATGGTGCAAACACTTTGGAAAAGAGTCTGGGAGTTCCACAAATGATTAAACACAGTTACTGTAGGGCCCAGCAATTCCACTCCCAGGCAAATACACATGGGAAATGAAAATATGTGTCTTCACAAAAACTTGGACATCAGTATTCACATTTGCACTAATTCATAACAGTAAAAGGTAGCAAAAGCCCAAAGGATAAACTGATGGAGATGTGTGTGTGTGTGTGTATAAATAAATAAAATATAAATAAATAAATAAAATAAAAATATATTTATATAAATAAATAATATATATGTAAAATAAAATATAAATAAAATATATAAACAATATAAAAATAAATAAAATATATAAAAAATAAATAAAAATAAATAAAATAAAATAAAAATATAAATAATGTATATATAAATAAAATAAATAAAAAATATATATTTTATATATGCATATATAAAATATGGTACATCCATATACAGGAGACTATTATTCAGAAAAAAAAAAGAAATGGAGTACTGACACACACTACAACACGGGTGAGCTCTGCAAGTGCTACACTAAATAAAGTCAGACAGAAGGCCACATACTGTATGATTCCATTTATATGAAATATCCCGAATAGACAAACTATAGAGGTAGGAAAACCTGTGATTGCCAAGGGCTAGAGAGAGAAGAGGGAACAAGAAGTGACTGATAATGGATGGGAGGTTTACTCTGAAGGTGACAAAAATGTTGTACAACTGAGTGTGGTGATTGTTGCACAACTCCATGAATATACAAAAAAAAACCACGGAATTGTACACTTTGAATGGGTGACTCAGATGGAATGCGAATTGTATCTCGACAAAGGTGCTGTTGAAGAAAAACCGGTGTGTCTATCCCTGCCCTCAAATGGCGAGTCCGCTCCCGGGGCGGGGACCTTGCTTCTTCGGCCCCCAACCACACGTCGGTATCTCCAACAGCATCTCGGACGTAACAGTCACTCGAGTATTTGCGAAGTGAATGAGTTACCGTCTTGGAACATCTGCCTCTGGTTTTTGGCTCTCTGCCCATTTATTTGTCTTTGCAATTTTTAATACTTAATATCACGTCAGGCATTTCCTAAGTACATTAAATCCCTCCTTCAACATTTGAACGTTTGAATGATCGCATATTCTAATGTAAGACAGGCAATGATGTCTCTCGGCTCAGCAATTCTGGCATTTCACTTTGTAAATTTTTGGTCTCCACACGGCTGATCACTCAGAAAGGTCAAGGATCCAACACAAGGATTTGTTGAACTTCGGTGGCAGAGGAGGAGACGACACTCTCCAGTTGCAGCCTGACATCCCGGTCCCAAACACCACACATATTTTTAACAAAACACAACAATCGCTTTTTTCTCGGTCAAATATACATCCCTGAACAACAGATGACTGGTTTTATTACAGTGGGAGTCTCCGGATTAAGTGAGGGATGCTGAATGGAACTGTAGCCGACCAAAACCTTGCAGAAGGTGTCCTGATAGCACGAGGCTCTCCAAACCCCAGAACGGGGGGGGCTCTGCCACCCAGCAGAATGACCTCCGGTTACAGCAGACAGGAAAGGCTGACCTTCTGATCCCGTGACCTCTGGGTCCTGTGAGCTCCCAGCTGCCAGAAGTCGTCGCTTGACTCCCTCCTCCTGCTGATGCAGCTTTATTGACTCTTTAACTAATGGGCATATCTGTTGTCCCAAAGGGCTAAGGTAAATTATTAATGAGTTTAAAGGCAAAAATCGCTCTCAACTCTTTCTCTGACCTCTTGAGGAAATCCTAATGGGGGAAAATATCAATGAAAAAGTAAAGTTAGGGGGTAAATAACACCCACGCTCGCTTTAGTTCTTCCATTCCATGAGTGTTGTGAAGCATAAATGGTAAAAGGGATTTTCTCTGGCACAGAGTTGAGAGACAATTTTTAAAACTGGGGTCTGAACACAACATTTCAGCCTGTAGAACAGGTTTGACATTCTACTTTATGAAGTCCACACTGGTGTGAGCTGTGCTGTTAGTTATTAGAAAATGGTTGTGTGCATACTTTAAGAAAAATGGATACTTGAGTTTGGTTTTGAGTTCAGCAAGGAGGCAGATGTATTACCTGGTATTAAAACTTTAAGATGAGACATAATAGCACCGAGAGGCCAGAGAGAGATCCGGGAGCAATGCCACAAATAAAGATCTGTTTGTGCTTTGGATTACAGCTCTCGCTGTGCTCAAATACTTCACGGAGAACCTTCTATCTAGTTAGGGTAGAATGTGGAGTGCTGGCAGGACAAAAGGCCCAGGGCTGGTGGTGAGCGCAGAGGGAAATCCTGATGAACGGGTTGAGCCAGCCCCTGAGTCATCTCAGAGCGACAGCAGCAGGCAATCAGCAGTGCAGTCCGTGAGGTCAGAGCAATCTGGACACTGCTGACTGACACTGTGTTTCTGCTATAGGGAAGCGGCATGAGAATGACAGAAATCGGCTCAATACTAAACCAAGTTGTATTCGGAGGCTGCGACAAGCTGCCAGTCCATGGGGAACCCACAGGACAAAGGAAGATGCCTGCAGAGATGAATAACGACTGATTACCTTTACCTTTAACGCTGTGTACCCATCACCATGAAAGGAAAACAGGAAAACAAAGTCCTTAAGTCATGGCCTACACAAGGTCAACCCAACCATTCACTCCCTATGGCCATGCGAGGCCTACAGAACAAAGCCTGGGATTGCTGACACGTCTTTCGTGCTGCAAACCCCAAGGAGAACAGAAACTTCAACCAGCAGTTCATAGAAACAGAATCACCTGGAACACTCAGTGTCTCTCTCATTCGGTCTTTGAGAGGAGATCGCTCTCTGTGGAGCATTATCCCTTCTCTGGTAAACTTGCCTTTTGTCTCTAACTCTGACTCGCAATTCAATTCTTTCCTGCAAGCAGTCAAATCTCTCTCTCCTCTCTCTCTCTCTCTCTCTCTCTCTCTCTCTCTCTCTCTCTCTCTCTCTCTCTCTCTCTCTCTCTCTCTCTCTCTCTCTCTCTCTCTCATTGTGGGACTTGAGTCCCATCCTGCATCATACCCGAGTGTGGCTTACGAAGAAAAGAGACAGCATTTGGAACAGAGGTCTTCGTCAGTGACGCCCCCTAACTGGTAGAAGATTCACTTAGAACATTTACTTCCCGTGCAGTTAATTTTGTTTTAAAAGAGCAATGGAGGAGTTGGTACCACCGATCACATTATAGCAGATTTTGAGGAATAAAGAATTGAGTCTCAATAGGTATAATGAGCTGTTCACAGGTCTATGAAAATAACTTCAGATGTTTCTTCCATGATTTCTAGAAACAGGATCCTTATTTTACTTAAAAGCAATATTACAGCTAGTCAAGGTGACCCAGGAGACATTTAAGTGGCCGTGTGGAGACTGAGGGAACCTTAGGAATTGACTTACAGACATTGCTTCTCTCCCAGGTGTCCATGGGCCGCCCCCCTATCCCCCCAGGTTGGGGACACTGTGGACTCGTACAAGGGAAGGCTCACGATCACAATTTACGCTGCAAACCAGACAGTTCCCATGACAGCTATGAGGAGATCTCATTTCCACTGAGGTCTCAATGTCACAAAAGATGTAAAAGCACTTTTCATGTCATAGTGCATGGTTATCACAGTTCACGGCTATCGCAGCCCACGGCTATCACACAGCACCCGGCTGGGTTATCGCGGTGCGTGGTTATCAAGGAAGAGGTGGGTGTTGAAAGGTTGTCAGTTCTGAGAGCGCCCAGATCAAAGGGGAGAACCGGCAGGTCTGTGGCTCTCTCAAAATCGCGGTTCCATTAAATAAGACATTTTTGCGCGTATTTTTTATGAGACTTAAACACATCCTGGTACACGGTCCAACCAAGTACATCCCCAACCTGCCCACGAATGCCATCATATCCCATTCATTTGTTAAACGCCTAATATTTGCTGGGTGTTTTACCACTTGCCGGACACTCCTGCTGCAGGACAGGGCACATTTCCCCGAGGTGGGGGAGACGCAGCCGAGCACCGAGGGAGAAGAGGGACAGTGAGAGAAACAGAGTAAAGGCACTGAGAGGGACCTCCAGGGGAGAAATCGGTTTATATATCATTCTTCAGTTCCCGTAACCACAGTGTAGAGACTTTGTTTACCCATCTCCTTTGACATGGACACACAGGGAGGAAGGATAAGGGTATGCAGCGTGAAAGGCCTACCTACCGGCAGCTCCCAGCCTTTAACCCATAGGTGCCCCATGGTTTGGGCCACAGGGAATGAATGATTTTATTTTGTGTAGGGCGCTACTCAAAGACTCTGTCTTCCTGTTTTCCTTCCCGGCGTGGGGAATGGGCTGTTAGCAATCCCAGCAGAAATCTGCCTTTGTTCCGCAGGTGTCCTCCTGGCCTGGTCAGCATATCGCAGTCTCTGGGGATAGCCTGATTTGACATTTTAGTTCTCTTGCCTCCTCCCTATATTACTTTCCTTAACACTTTGTGTGTATTATGTCATTTAACCCTCTTAAGAACCGTAAGAAATAGGCATTGCTCTGTGTCCAAGATAATAAACCTGGAAACTGAGGTCAGACAGGTTAAATAACTCTCCCCAAATCAATGCATTACTAAGTGGTGGAATCGGAGTTTTTGAATCGATACATGGAGAGCCCCGGCTTTTACCTATTCATTGCATGGTGGTTTCTCCGTGTGTATAGATACCAAACTTTCTCCTGAATTAATCAGACTCAGTAGTAATACAAATATGCTGTATTTTATGTATGTCAGGATCTAAACAAAAATAAACCTCTAGTTTCTATAAATCACTAAATAGTCTGCACACGACTGGAGAACGTGCAACGTGATCTCTGATTCCAGCTCTGCTGCTTACTGGTTGTGCGATGCAAAGGAATTTCTCCTAGTGGTTTTAAGCCTCCATTTCCATGGCTACAAAAGCACAGATTTCTTGGGAGGGTGAAGGGTCATGCATGTAAAGCATCCATTTCTTTGTGGGCACTCGACAAAGGGCAGCCATGATTATTAAGAGACCTAATCTACGGGAAAGTCCTGCGTAAGCCTTGCGATAGGAACCCAGAGGGTATCGCTATGATTACCCTAATAATAATGATGCCCTAAGAATGATGACGAATGTGATAACGCGAGTCAACTGTTGGGGTCACACCACATATGTGGTCTCCAGGAGCCTCACAAACCCGGCATAAATTCCTCCAGTTTCCGTGGGATTGAGGGAACCACCCAGGAGCCCAGTCCCACAATCCAGGCTGGGCACTGAGAACAGCTTCTGCCCTCGGCTGCGCTGGACAAGAATCCTTCTCGCTTTTAAATATGCTCCTGAACTCCCCCTGAGAGGCCTAACCTTTAAATAAGCCACCTAGCCTGCTCTGGACTGAGTTTCCAGATTCCATAATTTAATGCAATTAGACCTTGATGCCATTTTTTTAAAGCCTGGAATCTGTCCATGGATCTTAATCGCCAGGTCTTTCTGGTTCTAACTTTCACCCTGTATCACGCAGCAAACGACGATCCTGGGAAGGTGCTTCTTCCCAAGATGTCACATTTCCATGACTACTTCCAAAGGAAGAGGAGCGGTGTTGATCAGGGTGGCGATGGCCTCTTTATCCAGTGCCTTTAGGAACTCAGCATTAGTGTGAAAAGAGCTAGAAGTATACAATATCAGCAATGCCTGGCTTCCCCACACCCAGTGACACCCCCACTCTGATGACTACAGCACCCAAAGGCCAGATTGGCGCTGCAGGTAAATTTCCCATTGCATTCATTTTCCTAAAGGTCCCTTATGTGGACTGTGGGAATAGTGTTTCTTAGAGTGATGAACCTGCTACAATTAGATCCACGGTGAGACAGTGTCTCTCAAGGTACCAGCTACAGACCACCTGCACCAGAATCCCCTAGACCTGGATAAAAAGCAGGTTCCAGGGCCCCACCCCAGACCTAGGCAGGGACCAAGAACCCGCATTTCCCCAGAGCTCCCAGGTGATTCCCATGAATGTGAGAGTTTGAAAAGCAGTGGCAAATCAATAGTAATTTCAAAAAAGGTGGATGCTTGCTTCCATCAAATTAGCCAACGCTCAGCATGTACTGTTTGCTAGACCACATCACAAGCACACTAAAACAATATCTTCAAGATTTACTTCAAAAAGCAAGAGAAAGAAGTGCCTGCCAAGGATCTACAGGATGGCATTTCAAAAATTAAGGCGAAAAGGACACACGGTGGGGAGTTACTTTTATGACTGGGAATTAGGGAAAGACTTCTTAAGCAAGGCTCTAAAGATACAAACCAAAGGCCCACAGCTGGTATTTTTCTGGTCCTGGAAGGATATCACAGGTAATGCTAGCAGATGTGACAGGCATGGAGGTGATATCTGCCATCTTTAGATCTAGATATAAATATCTAGAATCTATAAGCTATACCTGCAAATCAGCCAGAAAGGCCAGGGTCACTGGTAGAAGGAACACGCAGAGGATGTGCACGGAAAAACACAGGAGCACCGATTTGCGTGAGATATTACTTTCCACCCATCAGTGAGGATATACACAGAAAGGAGGGAATTCCATGTCAGCAAAAACGGGCAGGAGCCAAGAACCTTCCAGAACGACCAAGGGGGTTCTAACTGGTATAGTCGCTCAGTCAATCGGTCTGACAGTGCTTGCCTAGGGCCCAGCAAGTCCATTCCCGGATCTATACTCGAGATGGAAAGAACTGTGCGTACATATAGTAACATAGATGGAGTTGAAAAGGATAGTGTTAGGTTAAACAAGAAGTTAAAAAGAACAAGATCAACAGCACAAAGTCATCTGTGCAAATTAAACACATATACATACACACAAAAGAGCAATCTGTGCCTAAGTGGACTCTGGAGAGAGAGGAGAAACAATTAAATCCTGATCCCTAGGTGGATAACAACAACCAAGAGAACAGAGGGCATGGTATGTACCTATCTACAGAGGGAAACTTTAAATTCAGCTCTAAGACGAGAGAAGGAAGACTTTTGCTAAGTAGGATTTGCAGTATTGACCAAAGACCTCCAGTGCTCCCAGCACTCCTGTACTGTGTAGAAAGCTAATTCTTCACAAGCTGGGCAGGAGCTGACATCCAGGAATCCTGTAGCCATGCGCCCGGCCTTGCCTACTGCCTACTGGGCAGGGCTGGTTGCGAAGACACCTGCAGATTTGCTGAGAACATGCCTCCCCACCCCTAATCTCACTCCTAGGAGCACTGGCAGATGGAGGAAAAGGCAGATACAATGCATTGAGGCTGTAATAGCGGCATTTTTACTGAGTCAACAGAAAGTAATGAGCTAAATAGACTGCAGTTCAAGAGTACCAGGGAACAGAGAGGTTTTAGGACCAAAAAGAAAAAAAATGATTTGAAACGCTGCCCCTTTCTTGTGGGTGATGTAGGTTAGTTATTTCCCTGGGTTCACAAATGGGGAAGTAACGAAGCCTGCACCTGGTTATCTTGAGCTGTTTCATGATCTGGCAGCATTTCGGTTATTTTTATTTTGCTTTGAGGAATTATGACTGACTGCCGCTGCAGGATGAGCCCAGCAGGAGGCTGGCCAGCCCACACTCAGGGTTTTGAGGTCTTAGCTATGCCAACTGCGGCCTTCACATCAAGAAGGCAGCCCTTTCTCTTCTTTTCAATTCAGCCAGCAGATTCTGACACTCTCTGGTGGGCCCGGCTTGTTCTAGGGACACAAGGGGACACAAAGAAGATGTAGGCCTGGCCCCTGGGAAGGCAGCATCTAGTTAGCATCACCCTACCACCTATTATTAAACAGTCTTTAATTAATTCTTTGCAATAAGAAAGCCAAATTGAGAGAGGGCGGCTGGTGAATATCTGCTTCATTTAGGAGATCCATTAACAGATGTAATGCGTTGATTGTCTACTCTGTGCACAGAGGCAGAAGAAAAGATATGAAAAGCTTAACATGAGCTCAAGAATCAGAGAAAACGAGGCACAGAGAACTACCTGCAAGTACAGAGGATTAAGTACCAGTCAGGGGGGCGACCACTCAGTGTGCAGAGGCCAGAGGAGGGGATGACAGCTACTGAGAAGGCAGAAATGGCAGTGGGTCTTGAAGGATGGATGGGGTTTGGACAAGAGAAAAGAACAATGGGGGGGATGGTATAAGCAAAAGCAAAAAGCAAAGGTTTGAGGTCAAGGGCACCCCCCTCTCCGGGCCTCTACATGCCAGCATTTTCCTCTCCATCTCATCGAAGTCAATCTAAAGGCACGTCCTCCCACCCCTTTAATGCTGTGTGATCAGGGGAGAGTTTCCTTTGGTTTTCTTGTTTTCCAACCAGATCTGGTGACAAACTATGCACATTTCCCTCCTGAGTGGAGGAAATGTAGCGAAACATCAGGTTGGAACAACATGAGCACTCAGGAGAGTTGAAACACACGATCGCCCTTGCCAAGGAGGTAATTACCAGCCAAATGAGATCTCCCGGACCAGCAGGGAGAAAGGGAAGGGCCGGTCGAGCTTGCTAAGGTGGTGAGAATGTCTCTCGCTTTTCCACGGCGTAACCTACAATTTTCTGATGGTTTAAATGCTACGCTTTTCGTAAAAACATAGCTTGAAACTGTACATTCGGCCCCTCGGTGACTATAAGATGAAAACAATGGCAATATTCTCCCGAGAATCCCCAAGGTAAGGCAAAGCCCTCTCTTCAAAAAGTGACAGCATCTGTTTGGGCACACAGAGAAATGAGAACGTCTGAAAGAAGCCGGGCGGGGTGTGTGGGGAGTGTGTGTGCCAGGGAGCTGGAGGAGTGAAGAGGGACTGCAGGTGGACTAGGGACAGAAGCAAATTGAACATACGCATGTATGTGTATATTTAAGTATAAATCACTCACTGGTCTCCTAGAAGAGTTAAACCCAATTAAATATAAAAAAGAAAAGAGGTTTTGCTATTACGTAAAGCAGAGTACTTTCAGTGCACATACTTAGCCATTCGGCAAGTTCTAGAATTTCTGTCACTGTCTTGGTGAAAAATGGCTTTCAGAGATGCTGAGATTATATGTGCAGAGAGAAGTTCCCGAGACGGAAGGTGTTTTTTAATGAAATAATGGGTTTTCTATATAAAATCTGCATACATATACTGTAACGGATACGCAGTTGTCTGTGCGCACACGCACATGAGTGTACGGATGTGTCCACACAGATGAACAGTATAGTTGTGTAATAAAGTAAAACCAGGTCCTCATGACACCCCAGTAAAAATCACGGCACGTGCCAAGTCTGGGCTCCCGGACCCCTCCCTAGGTGCTTCAGGACACCTAGGTCTCCCCCCGAAACGGACTACTCGGATCTGCTCTCGCCTTCTCTCTGCAGAGAGCCAATTCACAGCATTCTGGTCACGGGCAGCACCGTTGCACCTCACAAATCGATACGGACAACTCTTCAAATTCGATTCTTGAATACAAGTGTGCAGCTAATTCCTGCAAGGATTTCATCATTAACCGAGGCGCAATCGAGAATCGGTGATGGAAACGCCTGCCTGCTACAATTCCCAGTCCTCCTCTTCAGCTAAATTGCCCTCCATCGGTTGGAAATGTATCAACCTTAAGTTAGAGCGAGGCGCATTTACATGCTTGCAGATACCCAAGAATACACCGAGAGTAGAAAAATACGATATGCTAGCTCCTAAGTCAACAGAGTAAAATATTATATATACGTATTAGGTCGATGGCAGATGTAAGGCAAAAAAATAAGCCTCCAGTCAACGGGGCACAAGTTTGGGGGTTTCAGAATAAAAGAAAAAGCTCCCATGAAATGCGTATTTTGGTAGTCAGGTATAAAGTCCGTTTTACAAAAGTTTTAAGCTGTTTTTAATGAAGTTTCTTCCTTTCTGTCTCCCTAAGTCTCTTCGCCCTGATGGGTGCAGATGGGCAGTTTGACTGTTTCAAGGTCATTTAGAAACGGTCCTCTTTGACAGCGTCTGATGCTTTGGGAGGGACACAGTAAAGGACACAGAGGACAGAAGCACCATTAGCCAGACTAGTGATCGGGGAACACTGACCGAGAAGCCATGTCCCCCTCATCTGTCAAGAGCAGGGCCTTAACAACAACGTGGCAAACGCCTTACGTACGAGCTCCAAGCCGAATGCAGTCTGTTAACCAACCAGTTTAGGGCTAACTTTTTTTGTTTTTCCTTTAGATATTTTCCCTACTTTTCTCTATCGGGTCTCTACTTCCTTTTATGTCCATTTGTTCTTACAGTGACACCGGGTCACTGGCCACCTGCCTTCTCTGTCGTCTCCAGAACCCACACCCTCCAGGACCCACGAAGAGAAGCTGCTTCAGAATCCCTCGTTATTGACATAACTAACACCTTGTCATTCTACAACAGGCCAGCAGTCACCTTTCAAGTGCAGCAATTATGGAAATAAGACATATGGATGTGGAGTAATTTCATAATAACTACACACCTGTGAAGTGCCGGAGGAGGCCTTCAGGTTTCAAACCCGCTTAAGTATTCAGTGATGCTAATTAGGATGATAGCTTGTATTTAAGTGGCGCCATCCTGCCCCAGCCACCTACCCTGGCATCAAGGTGTACAATTAACAGTCACGTAGAAAGTGACAACGTCTGGAACGCAAGAGGAACCTTTTCAGAAAGGAACGCAGGCAGAGGGAAACCCAAGGCATTGCTGGCACTGCTCTTCTCGCGGAACAGGCCAGCCCAGTGAGTCAGAGGCGATGGGTGGAAATGAGGTTCACCTGTCTCCCTCTTCGAGTCTTTCAGAAAGAAGGACGATACTAATGACAGAGCAGAAGACGTGGCATGTCTGAGCCTGAGGCTGGGAAGAACGGTGGAGGTGCCAGATGTCAGAAGCCCACAGGATGCGAAGTGACCTGGAGGGTTTGGGATGGTCATCCCTGGAAGGATGTAACTGAACGAAGTAAGTGGGGGGACGAAGAACTGCCATGAAAGACAAAGAAGTTACTGCCCCCACACGTGATGGCTCGCTCCGAGTTTACAGAGCAGTGTGGCTTCTAGAGATGGAGATGCGGCCATCCGTGCCATTCACCAGAAAACTGCTAGGATCAGCCAGAGAGCAGCCCGGCTCCATTCTCTACTGCCAGACCACAGCCAGGGACGCAGGTTCACTTCCAGACAACGCGTTTTCAGAGGCACAAGGACAAGCAAGACAGGAGATGAGAGGCCAGAGGCAGGGAGGGTGCAGGAACCAGGATGGAGCAGGATCAGCACAGAAAGGTTCCAAGAGGGACGGATGCTGAGAGCGCAAAGGCTGCAGCACACACGTGTTTCTGGTGTGACAGTACAGAAGAGGCTGGACTGACGGACGTGATGCCAGTGAGCAAAGCTGGATTCCGCTGGTGGAAGTTACGGGGAGGAGGTCCCAGAGGAGGCATCCATGTAAATCCACCACGAAGCCGTGAGCTTCCTGACACCGAAACTGGACCATCCCGTATCGTTCCAGGGTGGAGGCGCTGATGCCCCGGGCAGAGGGGAGGGTGAGGGTGAGGCTGCGTCTGGGACGCGGCCCAGGACAGCAAGCCCCGCAGAGTGGGTGGGAGTGTGGAGCTGAGAACTAGACCACATCCTTCCTTACACGTCCTTACACGCGCCAGAGGCACAATCCTCCCTGGATCTCTGCTCACGCTTGGGCTTTAAAATTCTTCTTTATTTTTTAAAAATCAGCAGACAGTAAAATGGACTTTTCTGTGACAGTTCTATACATTTTATTAGCTTGTTAACAGCATGTTCACCCCCACCGCAGTCAGGATCGAGGATGGTTTCATCGCCCCCAAAATGCCCTTCTGTTACCTTTTTTTCCCCCAGTCCCTGGTAAGCACTGATCTCCTCTCCATCACTACCGCTCTGTCATTGTGAGGATGTCATATAAATGGAATCGTACTGTATGTAACCTTCTTTTATTCAGCACAACGCCTTCGAGATCCTTCTGAGTGGCGGCGTGTATCAAGAGTTCGAATTCTTAAACAGAGGATGACAAGGAGCATCGCATAGCTGCTCTGGCTGCTCTGGAATCTCTGCTTTTTCCGGTTTTCCAAACATCTTGGAGCAGCGAATTCCATTTAAAGAAATAATATTTGGTGCCTCTGATGAGATTTTTTTATGGCTGTTTAAAGAAATCTGAATTCTAAAAAAAATAAAAATACATGCTCACTAGAAAAAACTCAAATGATACAAATCAGTACATGTTTACATAGAGAAGAAAACAAAATTTCTCTTCTGTAACTGTCATTAGAGGAATGCCTTATCAATGGTTTGATGACTCTCTTCTACATGCTTTCCTAAACTCATGTATGTATTTAATAGTTATGAAACTGGGATCTTTACTGTTGGACACCTGATACCAGAACATCATTTCCTATCAGTGCACTGAGTTTCTTTCACCTCATTATTTTTTAAAAATTGTGCTGCATTCCATTATACAGATGGACCAACATTTACATCATAGGTCCCCTACTGACGAACACTGAGATTGTTTTTGAGTTTTTATAAACACAATGTAGCCATAAAAAACCTTTGTTTATATATCTTAGGGTTTTGAACCATTTGAATGAAAAAAGAAAGCTCTTCGGAAGAAAGTCTTTATTGGAAGAGCATCAGATTTGGCAAATGGCACCACGGCAGGGAATAAAAATACAGAAAGATGTAGGATCATTAAAACACGACCCCAGAATGAAAGTTCCCTAACTTGTCTGAGCACGAGGATGCTTCAGATTAATACCACACGAACCGGCCTCGCGTTCACAGGCCCCGGGGTTCCTCCCTAGACAGTTCAACGGTTTCTTCCCGAAGCTAAGAGCGATTTCCTGTCACAGATTTTCCAGTCCTGCTGTCACCGGGCTTTCTGGACTCGGTGCCCTGGAGTTGATGGCAAAGAGGTTAGGATGAGCCAGCACGAGGGAGCTCTGCCTGCCTGCTGCCCACGGTGCCCACTTCCTCCTTGTCGCATTCAGTCAAGCTCTGCCAGCCTATCTCCTCCCTCAAGCGTTGTGGGTTTGATTTTGCTCTCCCAAGGGAACTGACCCCACACTGACTTCTTTAGAGGAGTTTTACAAATTATGTGACAATCTGAGCACTTTGGGACACTTCCCAAGGCCGGCCACGTCTCACACACTATTCCTCTTCCTCAGGCAGTGCTCACCTAGGCAGTCCTTAGAGGCAACACCAAAGCTAAATTAAATTACAGTTAAATTATTCTCCTACTGTTTTACCAACCCATCCAGGGATAAGGGTTCAGGGACACCGCTGAGCATGGACAAGCACTGATGCTGTGAGAAGTGTGTGCACCACTAAGGTGACAGGTGACTGGGGAGTCAGAGCCAAGTCACAGACTGAGAGGCCTGTTCACCCCGCCAGCATCTAAAAACCCCAAGAACCCTCTGCCCCAGAACTCTGTGGCTTACAAGGCCTTTTTCGCCCAGAGTTTCACTTGGGCAGGCAGCAGAGCTGAGCACCTGGGAACAGGCCAGACGCAGCCATGGGAGCAGCCTGGGGTTCTGGGCTTTTGCTAAGCCAGGCTATGGTGCTCACAGCGGCTGCACAGGCTAAACAGAAACAAGGCGAGGAGGCCAAAGGGAGGCCAGGAGGAGCAGCCCTCTCTGCCGGTCTCTGCAGGCAGTCATGTGGGAGGGACAGTGTGGCACTTGGCACTGCAGTTTCCCAAAGACTAAACGGTTTGCTCATCTCACACACACACACCCACACACGTGTGCACACACACGCCTCTGCCTCACCGAAACACCAAAACAGTCTCAGGTCCCCGCGCCTGGGCTACTATTAAACTCCCGAACACACCTTCCAGGCACAGCAGCCCTTTAGGCAAAGAAGGGAGATGCCCCCAGACCGGGTCAGGTGTCTGCTGGCTCTGCAGGTGTGGCCTTGGCCACCTACTAGGGTGAGAGACCTCGCCGGCCTGGACTGTGCTAGTCGAGACTGCCTATGGGGGGTGGGGAGCTCCTCTGGGGCAGCGACTGAGGAAATGGCACAGCGGTGACACGGGGAAGGGACTGAGACAGAAGAAACGTTTGGGCGAGTCAATTCACACGGGGCACGTTCTCCAAGGCTCTTGCCAGCTAATCTGCTCCGATTCCCCCAAGAAAAAGGAGCATTCTTGGGATGATAACATGTGCAATTACAGAATAAAACTGACGGTTTCATATGAATTCCTTGCCTTTAGGTCCTTCAGGAAAAAAAAAGTAAAAACATAAAGAAAAGGGTCTACCTAGGTTTATTCTTTGTTTTCTGTCCACCTCTGCAACCCCTAAGGTACCGAAAATGTCATTTAGGATCCCTCGGTTTCTTCCTTTTTCTATATTTACTGACAGGTTTTCTTAAGTATTCTAGATTTGAGGTAAAAATGAACTTTTTCTCTGCAATCTACTTCCCTCGTCACTCCCGACACCTTTGCCAAACTTGCAGAGTCTCTTAAAGTCGTTTGAGACAAATTTCATAGTGCTTTGTTTTGTCCATTTGGATTTAATGAGATTTCCCTAATAATTACATGAATCTCTGACTTAGTCAATATTAGTGCCATAAAAGGAGCACCTGACCGATGAATGTTTGCTAATGTGCGATGAGGAGATACATGATTAGTAGGAAACACACCAGAATCATAACCCACAACCTATCTGGGACCATGGAATCAGTTCTCTTTCCTCTTAAATGTCTAAGATTTCTGTAAGCGAAAACAAACAGCTTTTTAAAAACAGAAGGTGTAACTGTCTCTGCTGTAGCAGTACAAGATCGTAACTAAGTCAAGTCGGAACTTGGGATGTCTGATCTTAAAAGCCCCTGAGTCTTTCCTTGGTGCCTGCTCGAAATCTGAGCGTGCAGGATGGGGCCGACTCCTCCAGGGAGCAGAGGAAAAAGTACAACGGCAGCCAACGAGCCCACGTTTCCATTTCGAAGCTGATCTACTCCAAAAGCATCAATTACCAAGGAAATCTAGGGGCCCCATCGACATTCACGAATTCCAATCAAACATGCAAATGATTTTAGGAAAATTCTGGAAAACAGTCAGTTCCAGGCAAGCTTCACCTCGACGGTATCATGATTGATGACACTCAGTGCTACAATATGACAGTACTCAGAGCCTCCCACCTTCCCGATGACAGTCTTGATTGGAAGCCAGAAAGCTCAGCTGCTCAATGGATCAGCCTGGACCAGCCTCCATCACGCTGCTTGGATGGCCAGATGCTGGACCGGGCAAGAGAAGAGAGGCTGACGACTCTTGAAGAAGGTTGGTGCCGAGCCTTAAACCAACTTTAATCTGTCTTTAAAAATACGTTCTAGGTATCTCAGCTGGCATTTCTGAAGTCTCCTGCCGTCCCCCCCTACCCAAGCAAAGCGTCCTGCACTGGGATCCTAACACCCTCCTGGAGAACGCACGCAAGGCCGAGAGAAATCTGGACCACACGAGAAAGGATCTTCCCCGCAGATCCCACTTCAGCCTGCCTCGGAGTCAGGATACACCGTGAGGACATCATCCAAAGGCGTTTCGGCTCACGTCACTGACGTGAATCATGGAGACAAGTGTGTCATGGACCATTTCCAGCTGCAAAGTGACTGCCAGTGGGATCTCTGCGGTTAATAACGGCAACATCTGACAGCACGGACGGCCCCAACCGGCCCGCTGTCACAGAGGGAAATCGGCGCTTCACAGTTCCCACTTGCTTCTGTTTGTGCTGTGATCCCTGTCCCGTGGAGATGCAGCATGAATCACGACAATCAGAGCTGAGAAGCTGGAGATGCAGTGAGAGCCTGCAGGGCCATCTGTGTGGGGAAGGGGCCGAGACCGGCAGACGTTTCACACCCTCCTCGGCCTGCATTGCTCCTCCTCTGTCTTGGTGTCTGGCATTGTTGTAATTCTCCAGTCTTCCATACCTTACCTAAGTACTGCCATTTTGCGATCCTCTTCCTTTTTCTTTGTCTAAAACACTCCCTGCAGTTTCCTTTTGTGATCCAGGCAGGGTTCGAACTGAGCTGTCTTCCTTTTCATCTGTTTGCTCTATATAGGCCATACGGACGGGGTCAGGATGCTGGCTTTTCAGGACAGGGACAGTACGAAATCAGCCATGGCTGATGAACCTGGCGGCCCCTCGGGATCATCAGTGGGGGGCATAAGGATGCAGGTTCCCGGGCCTAGGATGAGAGACTGCGATTCTGCTGGTCTGGACTGGGGCCTAATTGACTCCAAAGTAGCTGGGCCATGGACTGGCACTTGGGAACCACTGATCTAAGCGAAATGCTGAGTGCCAAGTGATTAAAGCTTCCAGGGCTGGCTCTCCTCGTTTAATGGCCAGGTGCTATTTATTACAATACGTTCAGATCTTGAGAGGAGAAGAAAAGTTCACAGGACAGTACAGCTAAGAAAAACACCCACGCACACTGGCCAAACTGAGAGTAGGAGAAGGTCACATTTGCAGAATTGCTTCTTCCCCTCTCGTCGTTTATTAGAAGTGCGTTGCCATGGTGATGAGAAGAGGGCTGAACATGGAGCTTCGTGAAAGGGGCTCCAAATGGGAAAGGGCTTAACCTACAGAAATCTTTGTTAAAATTATTTCTGTGAATTGGGTTGAGACGCTGCCTCATCTGCTCTCAGCTGGAGGCCTGTCAAGCGTCTTTAGGTTCCACTGGCCACTCGGTTCTTTGTTTCCCCCTGTCATGCTGGGGCAACCCCGAGCCTGGGTGACAGAGAGAGGGTGTTCCGCCGGATATCCCAGGTTCCTTCCAGCTCTTAATTTCTGGACCTGTGTCATGACTTTGGAGGATTTTTTTATGAACTATCTTTCTGTTTAGGTCATGAAAACATATCAACATAAATAAATATAGAGAGAGATAGATTTTTTTTAAAAAATCAGTACAAAGATGCTTCAAGCATCTCTGGAGGTTTCATGCTTGTCCACAGATGCATGCAACAGTGAACCAAGGGGACAGACACTGAAGCAGGCTCTGCAGGTGCTCTCTCTCTCTCTCTCTCTGCTGTGCCTCCCTCCCCGCTTCTGCACTTTCTCCAGATGGGACAGCCCGAAGTCCCCTTGTGCCTACAGACCATTTAAACAAAGAAGGACTTCTAAGTCTTGGGAGTTCGCTGCCTAAAGAAAGACACCTGAGACTTGTATATTAATATATAAACAACGGATTTAAATGCTCGTGGCAAAGAATTAACTACAAATAGCAAAAAATAAAAATAAAGTTGTCTGTTTAATGGACTTACGTTTTAATTCATCCCCTGAAGGAGAAGAGTAAGGAAGACTCAAAAAGGGGGAATGAAAATCCGAACAGGGCTCTGGAATGTCATGGCTGGAAGGAGAAAGGGCGGTCAAAACGATGGCCTATTCCCTAGAGACAGAATGAAGGCAGGACGAGCATTTACAGATGTGAGGGTGAAAAAGAAAGGTCAATGAAGGGAACTTGATATTTATAGAAAACTTCCAGTTATACAAATGGGATAAACAAACGATGATTCTAAATGGATTTTGAAAGGTGTTTTTAGCACAGTTCCTTCTTTATAACAATGTTCTTTGCAAGACAAGTAGAATGGATAATTTCGTCATGAAACCATAGTATTACGTATACTCATTAAGGACGAAGTTTTAAATTAGCTTAATTTGAGTTAGAAACGAAGCACAGGTTGTTTTACGCTCATTAACTTATTATTAGATGATCTGAGTGCAAAGAACCACACTTTGTGACCTGGGACTTATGACAGAAATCATCAGTGACTTTGAGTATTTATCAATCTCTATGTTCATTTATTTAATAAATTCCTAACCAGTTAGATAAGAAAATCTTCATCTTCATATAATCATCAAGTTTAATGGGACTGGAAATTATTAAAATATGTCTTCGTGGTAGCCGCTATTTCTTGGGAACAGACTAAAACTACAAGACATACTAAGATAAAATGAAAGAGCTTTTCCCCCTTGCAAAAAAGTCTCCACCACTAATGACACAAGATGTAAGAAAATTATGGCCTGTGATGTGTGTGTAAGCAAAGAACTGTTTTGTTAAAGCAGTACTATCCATGATGCTAGCCTACACCAAGGAGATCGGTAATTACAGAACAGATGTGTCCCGGAGCCATAAGGAAAATAAGAGAATTGGATGTCAGACGTATGAGGACGGAAAGAAAGGATGTGTTTGGTCTTTGAATGTCACCAAATTCTCACCTCAAATGATTTATTTTAGATATTTAAGAACTGTGCTTCCCAAGGCTCTACGGGAATATATATATAAAAAAAGAAAAGAAAAGAAAAGAAAAGAAACGCCTCGCCATGAGGCAACCCAGATAAAAGATGTTCTACATTCTCATAAAGAAATACTTAACCTGGAAACAAGAAAAAGGTTAACCTGTTCTAGAACAAGGCTTCCCCCTAGGGAGAGAGATGTAGAGGGAGGGACAGAGGGGAGAAGGAACCAGCTGTGCCAGCTGAGTGTCCTCCAAGCAGACTCCTCAGGTCCTCCCGGAGACCAGGCCTGGGGGGCCGAGTGGAGGACCGGGGTGCAGGAGCACCCGGGTCCTGGCCTGAGGCACTCCCAGCAGGACTCCAGTCCTGTTGCTAGGAAAACCACCGCAATAATAAGAGGAAAACCAGAAGATCTTCAAGAGCTCTGGGAAAATGACATGCAGGAGGAGGTCTTCCATACTAAAATCTTGCAAAAAAGACAGAAAATGAAGCTGGGCAATCTTACAGCCCCTTTTGAAAAGTCTCCAATGTTACTGGGGTCCAGCTTAGGAAAGGAAAAGCAGACAGAGGAGTCCCCTATGGACGTCTGTCCCACGTCACTGCTGCACAAGCACAGAGGTCCATCTTTCCTCACCCCTGCTCACGGAGAAGTCAACACGCTGAAGGCTGGAACAGAGAACTTGCTGGTACAGACAGGCATGGGACTGACTCACGAGGTACAGGAAGGGAAACTGTGATTTCACCCCAAAGCCCACACCCACTCGCCTTTACGAGCGCCTGTGGTCTGTCCCTTCTTTGGCCATGCCACTCCCTCCCTTGGGTAGGCCTCTAGCATTTGCATCACGGAAGCTGGCCCTGGATGGCACCAGGCAGGACTGGGCCTCGGGACAGCCTGAGAGGCTGCGCCATCCCAGCCGTGTCCACGGCAGGTGCAGGAAGCCATGGGGTGGCCGCCCTGTTGTCCTAACTGTGATGGAGTCTGAACCAAGCTGAAGCTCTGCTTCCTCATCCATGAAACATGGGGGGGACACCTGCACCTCCAACCGCTTCATGAAGGACACCGATGATATTCACTCTGCGTGAGGATTGCTTTACAGGTCATCTTCTTGAACCATCACCTAATCCTTCTGCTTGGGCCTTAGTCCCATTTTCTAAATGGGGAAACTGAGGCTCGGAGAGAAGGCGAGCCGCATAATGAGTTGACAGCAAATTCGGGTCTCAAATCGATGTCTTATTATTCGAAATCCTGATATTTCACTTTTTTTTTGAGTTTTACATTCCTGGGCTCTAAAGTATCAATTTATTATGTTTATTTAAAAATAAGTAGTTTTGGTTAAAGAAAAATGACATCGTTTGACATACTCCTTGTGTGTGTGTGGGGGGGGAAGGGGTTCAAGAATAAGCGTTGCTGTCACCTCCCACTGTCACTGCTGCTGTCTGGAAGAACCTGGGTGAAGGAGGGGGCTCCTTACTTGCCCTGTGCTTCCAGGGGTGGGGGTGGGGGGAGGTGGGGAAGAAAGACTGGGACCCGAGGGACACAGCGACACCAGTGGCTCTTGCTGGGATAGAAAGAAACACACACACACACACACACACACACACACACACACACACACACACACACACTCTGAGATCCCGAGGTCCAGAGTTCACCACCATCTCACCACCTCCCGCTAACACTACCCAGCTTTACAGTTTGCAACCACCCTCCGCACAGTGTGCTAAGGTGCTGCTATCCTCATTTCCTAAGAATTCTGAAAGCCATCGCCCGGCAGAACCGGCTTCGGCCACAGACTTGCCATCTAAACTGGCTCCTCTCCCACTGTATGGGCTCCAGGCTCAGCCCTCGGGGTTTGCCACCCTAACAGAAACCCCAGAATCCCAGGCAGCCTGTGAAGCTCTGCAATCAGGGGACCCGGAGCGCCACGGGAAGAACTGCCAGCCTCGCTGTCTAGCCTCGTCTCTGAAAACCAGGGGATGATGAGAGCTAATCAAGTTCTCAGAGCCCCACACCCTTTTTTCTCTCAAAGGCAGAGCTGTTTCTCAAATGGAACAAAGCAATTTCTTTGCCAGGAGAGCTTTTATGTTCACCTTCAAAACAGCATTGCTGCTCTGCAGAGAGAGCTTTCTCGGGAACACCTTCTTTGAAAGGGAAGAAGTAAATTAGGAGGGAGAGAGGGTCTGGGGCTCCAATTTTTGCTCCAGTGGGATCTGAGTGCCTCGACATCAGGGCACCTGCCACCTGGAAACCCATTTCCTGCCCCGACTGCGACACGGGTGTGGGGGGAGGCTGCTGAGTATGTGGCCTGCTCGAGACTGTCCCTGCTGCCCAGAGACAAGGGACAAGGCAGGAATCACTGCAGCGTTCCCTGGCTTCGGAGGGAAATTTCCAGATGCTGGGGGGAAAAAACCTCCAAACATTAGTGTCTAGATGACGTGGTTCCGTACTAGCTGGCCTTGCCCGTGGGCAGCTGTCTTGATCTGAAAACCTTCCCCCCTGGTCTTGCTGCGAAGTCCCCCCACTGCTCACCGTTTCGTTTAAAACTCTGAAGGCCGCTGTTAAAACGCCAATGTGGACTCGTGGAGTTAAAAACCATGAGGGAGAAACATCCCAGGTGCCTGGACAGAAGGCACCAGGACGCTCTCGTGTGCCCCGGGGGGACTCGGGGAGGAGAGGTCCTCAGAGGACAGCTCCGGGCCTACCAGCTGCTCTGCCTGCACTCCCAAGAGCTGCAAGTGGCCAGGGAATGAAGTGCCATGAGATGGATCCTCCCAGTGACCGCCATGTATGAGAGTCCAGTCCCCTGGTCTTGAGTGGGGACAACTTCTGAGGTGTCACTTACTCCCAACGTCCCCTGTGGAATCAGGACGACGCCAGGGCCCCTCCAGTGGGCTCTGGCCAAGGTCCTCCTCCCATATGGCTTCCTCCCCTTCCATGTCCTGCGTGTCTGTCCCACCCCCTTAGACATTTCTCCGGGAGCATGTCCCCCAATAAACTACTTGTACCCGGATCCTGATCGATCTCAGGGTCTGCTTTGGAACCCCCTCCCACCCTCCTCCACATCACCCCAAAGACAGAGCTCCTGGCTGGGAGGGGCCAGGGGAACAAGGCTCGCCCAGTGAGGTGGGGACAAGACGATCCATGCCCACCCTTCCAGTTTTGCTGTGGGCCACCCTTAGAGCCAAGGTGGGGATTACGTTCTAGAATGAGAATTCTCCACGCATCCAGAGGAAAACAGCCCGGTCTGAGCAGACAGCTTTGCTTAACGGTGTATTTAATCATATTCCTAGTGAAAGACCATCTCGGGGGGCCGCCTAACACTGTGGGCAGCGGGGCTGGCGGTAGTGGCTGCTGGTTTCTCAGCAGCGATTAAGAGTATTTGCATAAATCTGTAGGGACACTCACCACAAAGCAATGAAGTAGCCACCTAAGCGGTGCATGACAATCAGCATAATAGTAACCAAAAGAGGAAATGAAAAAGGAGAATGTCACCGGGAATTTTAGCTTATCAATCTTCATTCTTCCCCGCTTGAAACCCGTTCCGCTGCTGCTTATGTCACATTTGCATAATTAAATGGCTGGGAGCATGTGTTTTAATTTGGATGGAAAGTATACATTATTTCTACTGTGTAAAAATTATTTGATGTTTGATGGAGTTTTTAATGTTCACTCTTCAAATTACGAAAGACAGAAAAATAGTTTTGTTTTCCTGGGTTTTTTTTTTTTTTTTTCCCCTAACCTATTTGACCATGAGGGGTTCGGATATTCTTAGAAGGTTACGCGAACAGAAGGCAGGCCGAACTACTGCGAGCAGACACAGGCCTGGAGAAGGTGGGGTGGGGTAGGGTATGGTGTGTGTGATGTGGGGTGGGGTGGCGTGGGGTGGTGTGGGCTGGGGGTGGGACCCAGGTCCGCCTGTCCATGTCCCAGGGTCTTATTTTGGCTTGCCACGAGTTTGCTGTGTGACCTTGGGTGGGGGTCATTTCCCACATCCATCCATCCATCCATCCATCCATCCATCCATCCATCCACCCATCCACCCATCCACCCACCCATCCATCCATCCATCCATCCACCCACCCACCCATCCATCCATCCATCCATCCATCCATCCATCCATCCATCCATCCATCCATGCATCCAAGAACTATCTACTGACGTCTACTCTGGGCCAACAGGCCATTAACTGGATCTGCACTTACACACCAGTGCCCAGCCACACGTGGCTATTTAAAGATAAATCTATAAGTGGCAAGAGAACAAGGAGTCTGCTGTGGGGTCCACCTTATGGGGCCAGGCCCTGTGACGGGGTGACGGTTTGTTATCTTCAACAAATAGTCATGTGGGTTTGGCCATGTGACTTGATTCGGCCAATGGTACGTGAGTGAACATGACCCCAGCAGAGGCCTGGAATGTACTCAAATGATTGGGTTTGGTCGTCTGTCCTTCTGCCGCCACCACGAGAAGGCCTTGTGCTCCCCAGTCCTCTGACCCTGGGGAGTGGAGCAGAGCTGCGGGCTGGCAGAGCCTCGCGGGGCCTAGCCTAGGTCCGGGGAACCCAGATGAGATGACCTGCAATTACGGGATCGAGAAATAAATGCTTATTACTGCAACGCTGCGGAGCTCCGGGGTGGCTGGGTGTGCCACGGTGCTGTGCACTGCTGTGGCGATCGCTGACCGGTTCAGATGGCGACCGAAGGGAGGGCCAGCCCCGGTTCAGAAAGAGTTTGCGACTGTGGTTCGTTTGGTAACCGAGCTCTCTGGAGCAGCTGGGGTGGCAGCGCCACGTGAGCACCAGGTAAGCTCTGACAACCCCACGCCCCACCTGTACACGGAACCCAGTTCAAACCACACAGCAACCTAAGGAGAAACACCGACGTTGGGACTGTCACAACCACGTCCTAACCTTGATTTCACAAAAGACCTAAGCGCCAAAGCCATCCTCATCGAGCACCTTTGAAAACAACCTCATCTCCCCCCGCTCCCCAGTCCAGCCTCAACCCTTCCTCCAAGGGAAGGCACTTGGGGTGGCCCGCCTCTCGGCACTGCCCTGGGGGGGACATCACGGGAGAAGTGGGGTGCCCAGGTGGGCTTAGGCCCCACACCTTGCACCAACTGAGGCCAGGCAGTCGGCTCTGTTTTATACTGGTGACAATAAAGATTACTTTTGGATTAAAAAAATAATAATAACCTCATCCCTCAAAATCTTCATCTCCTCTCTCCTCTCCTACTGGCTTGACCAGCAGGGATCCCGAGGAACACAATCGTCAGCCTGTGGCAGTGTCTGGCACAGGAGGGCAGAGAACACAGATGCACGTAAGTGGCAGGTGCCAACGACGCTCATTTGGCCTCACGCTCCACAGTCTTCTAGAGGGGGCGGGCACCGCCTCTCCTTTGCGCTCCCTGGACTCGGGTGGAGGGGGCTGGCTGCATCTTCGGGCGGAGGCCAGAAGGAAGCGGGACCAAAGGAAAGGAGGGCTGGGGCTGCGACCGAGAAACCAGGACAGCTGGCTCCATGGGGGTCCTGCGGCTCCGTGACGGAGGCACTGTCGCGTGTCCCCACGCTTTACTTTATTAGAGGAGGATGCTTGCCCCTGAGGGGCCACGCAAATAGCTACACGCGTGGCAATACCACGTCTGAGAATGTTTCCATCCTGTTTTAGAAGTGAAATGGAGTCGGAAGCATCTGCAAAAGCGTCTCAGACGCCACAAGGGCACCTCCTGAACCATTCGTAAACAAACTCTGCCATAGTAAAGGCCAAGAAAGGGCCTTTCCAGCAGACGTGTTACGTAATTTGGGGGGAAGAAAATTTCAAACACGGTGCGTGGTAAGACGTGGTGAAGTGGAGTCGACTGCCATGATGGCCCCACAGGTTCTCTCCCCCCTCCCTGTGAGGGTCCTGGTCAAGGCCGAGAAGAGAAGAGCGTGGGGAGAGTGTGACAACGAGCTGAGGGTTCAGATCCATGCGTGGAAACAGGCTAATGCGCCCGGCCATCTCAGAAATGCACAGCCATGGGCCACTCGACCTCCACGGGAAGGAGATGAGCATGCAGAGGGAGAGGGAGGCCTGCGAGGCCCATGTGTTTGCACCACGAGCTCGTGCTTCCGTCTCGAGCCTCTACAGAGCCCGAGGTTTTTAAGATTTTCCTTGTCTGCGATGCGATCCAAGCTGAGGCGGAGGCCCCTCCTAGTTAGGGTGCTGCCACTGCTATCAGAGCTCGAGTCTCATGAGAAACACGTGAGCAGCCACTGCCCACTAGAGAGTCGAACGAGCCCGAGAGGAAACCACTGACAAGCTGGGGTCCTGCTCCGATTTGATCCTCTGGAGGGCCCATCGCGTTGTGAGCGCCCGAGCAATGGATACGCCTCTGCCACCGGGGAAGCTTCTCCCCAAGCCTGATGCTAACGATCTCTTTCTCTTCCACCCCAACCTCGGAGGAGATTACCGACAGGACAGAAACAGGAAAGGGACCAGCCAGGCCCCGAAGAAGGGCTGATGCGCTCTTCCCTTTAATTTTATACAATTTATGCAGGAAAATTTAAAAAAATAATAAAAATATCAGCTACTCACTAGCACGTTGGGCCTCTTTACGTTTGCTTTGTATTCTTAAACACGTTAAACACGATCCTATCTGTTAACGCCCACGTCTGGTCATCTTGTATCTACCTGGCCACCCGTATTCCTTATTACGGACGTCACTGAGCTTGGGCGAGCGCTGGTTTAGGGGTAAATCTTCTCACCTCGGTGGCTCATCTGGACGCTGCTGATGGTGGAAGCCCCCCTCCCTGTGCACATGAGAGAGACAGGAATGACTGCAGGGATCAGAGGGAGGCCCTCAGTGCTTTTCCGGGATCTGGGACAGGTAAGCCCAGGGAGCCTCGGTGTCGCTAGACGCACAAGGCACAGGCTCGATCCAACCATCGTGGGAGGAAGCGAGGTGGGTCCCGTGGTCACAGTGGCTGCAGACGACCGCCCGGTGAGTGGGCACTGCGTCCAGGACAACCTCAGTCGCCGACGGCCTGGTCCCCGCAGCCAACAGCCCCGCTCCCAACCTGCTCCTGAGACCTGCCACAAGGCCTCGCGTGCTCAGGAGTGTCCTCAGGGGGGGCAGGACACTTGGTTGGGAGCACCACTGTCACATGCTTCCTTACGCTGTGTTTTTAATAATCTAACATGGTCTCTCTTCTCTATAGGCTCCGAGCTCCTTGTGGGATTTCTTACTCGTGTTTTATTCCTGGCGCCTAGCTCACTCCCTTGGAGACATTCAGTTCTCGCCCCTTCGTCTTCCCTCCTTCTTTCCTTCCCCTTGTTCGTCTGTCCTCTCTCCATCCCAGCGTCGGATCGTTTTCTGGGTATGTTCCATGCCCTCTGCTAAATGCTACAGGGATGTAGACACGACGGTTCCTCAAAGACCATCAGTCCCCACCCAGAAACGAAACATAACGATGCCATGAAATGCCATGGGGGGTGGGGGTAGGAGGTGGGGGAAGCACAAGGTGTTTTCTGCCTCTGGTCAGAGAGGCTGTAAACTGAGACCTTCGGGAGAGTGGGGTGGTGGGGACAGGGATTTGCCAGGGAAGTGCTGAGGACAGAGGGCAGGGCAGGGGGGACACTGCCCCAGGTGAACAGTTCCACGCTGGACAACAGTCTGGTCATCGGGGGCTGGGGGGACCATGAGGCGAGTCGCTGCAGGAGGAGCACGAGGAGGGAGGAGTGAGAGGCAAGTCCGGAGTGAGGAGACGTCGGGAGGGACTTCGAGCTCCATGCCTAAGACTCCAGGCTTTATTCTGGGGGCCACGAGGCCCTGGGTACACGTTTCCCGAGTGGACGGTGTGATGCACAGAGGACACGACACTGAGATGGTCTTTGTCACCTTCTGCATGAGCCACCGCTCACACCTGGACACACCGTGACATTTAGGACTTAATTTTAGCCATCTCTTGGAAGCTCCTGTCACCTCTCTGTTGCACATGCCCCACAAGCAACACTAGACGTCGTCTTCGGCAGCCTCAGTTCTAACCCTTTGGGCATGCCGAGGGCCTTGGTCCTCCTCGGGAGAAGGTGGGCACAGCAAACGCCCCCTCAGCACTGCAGCTGGGGCCAGGGAGGGGACAGGCACGGCTGCAGGGGACATATGGAGGGAGGCTGACAGGGGCAAGGAGCAGAATCCGGCCACTTAATATTCGTAGGCTTAGTTTAATATTTTCAAGCTTTGGGATCACGGTAATTTTCATCGTGCATGACTTTTCATTAACGACCACAAAATGGATAAAAAGTAGAACACTTTCTGGGCGCTGTGGAAAGTTGAAGTGAAATAAAATGGTTGAAAAAGTTGACAGCAAGCGGAGATGCCATATCCCTGGATTTTTCTTTTCTTTTTTTTGAAATAATGCATTTAAAAAATATTCCCAAGAAATTGTAAGGATCCGGCATTGAACGTGACGGTGGAGTCTGAGTCAGGCGTTTGGATCTGAGGGCTCGGTCACGTAGGAGACTCTGCTTTTTCTGATGAGCTTCCAAGTTTTCTAACGCTTAAAAATAACCTCGAATGCACGAGACATTCCTCAGGATTTAACTTCAAAGAACTCCAATTACAGAATTTAGTTTCTGGAATCCCCCTTTGCAGACGTAGAAACAAGTATTTAGAAAAAAAAATAAATAAATAAAACCATAGGATTCAAGTAGAGATTTATACTTTTTTTCCCCCCAAAAGAACAGGCACTAAATAAAAGCGCCATCGCCACGGCTGAGTTCAAAGGCGCGTTGTATCAGCTTTAAAGTCTCTTCCAAGAGCAGACTCAGGTCGGTGACACATGTGCTAACTGGCCTGGCCATGTGCATACTGCTTTCAAGTCTTTAGCATGCAAATGTCTCTTCGTTTGGGGTGAAATCATAAAGAAGTCTTACTTTGAATATTTCCAATACAGAGTTAAAAGTCTAAAAAATGGAGACCCAACAGCCTACAACACGGCAGCAAACAAAACGAATACCTCCTCTGAGCTCTCAGAAACCGAGAGACAGCCAGGCCCACCCCGGATGGGGCTCTGACCCATCTTGCTGAATTCGCTTCTTCCCCTTCTTCCCTTGCGTGCGGGCACCACTCCGTCTGAAACTCCCTTTCCTTCCTTGCACGTGGCTCTCCTTTCCTGCCTCCACACTCTTGGCCTTGCTGTTCCCTGTCTCTGGCATGCCTTTCCCTCCGTACCCTCACATCCAAACCAAACACGTGTGTTTCGATTCATCTCAGATAGCACCTTCTCTAAGAAACCTGCTCTAGTGTCCCCAGAAAAAGGTGGGGGGGCTCTCCTTCCAGGGGTCATTCCGGTGCGTGGACCCCGTGTTGCCTCGCTCGCAGCACCTACGCTAGGCTGACTGAGGGCAAGGCAAACCCTAGGAAAGCCCCGATGTATTATTGCTTGTTTACATCAGTACCTGTTCCCTTACACGAGCCGCAAAGGACTGGGAAGATACCAACAGGCAGATGTGCTGATTTAATAAGTTCAAAACGGAAACGACTAGAGAGGAGGCAGAAAGAAACATAAGGTCTCAAATGGGAACGGATGGAGGTTCAGCACAGGTGTAGCCTTCACTGCCAGCAAACACGCTTTGGCGTTTCTGGGTCCCTACGTGAGGTCTCCAAGAGCAGGGGTCCCCAGCCCCCAGGCCACAGACCTGCGGGTGCCAGCCTGTGGCTTGTTAGGAAATGGGCACACAGCAGGAGGGGAGCGGCAGGCGAGCCAGCAAAGCTTCACTGGCATTTGCAGCCACCCCCAGCGCTAGCATCACCGCCTCAGCTCCCCCTCAGCTCATCAGGCATTAGATTCCCACAGGAGCACCGGTCCCTGGTGCCACAAAGGTTGGGGACCGCTGTCCTAGAGAACAGGGTGAAAGCTACCTTAGCAGGGCTGTGCAAGTGCTTCACGTATATTGTTCATTTTTTTCAAAATGATTCTAGAAAATATGTATCATTACCCCTGGTTTACAGAGAACGGGCATCAGAGAAGCTAAGCGAGCTCGGAGAGGCCCAAACAACTCCTTCTGTCCCCAAAGTCTATGTCCCTTTCCTTACGCTACCTCGAGAACCTTATATTCTGAGAGAGAGAAACAGAACTGAACATCCGCACGAAGGCCCAGGGAAACAGGAGCACATGTACGTGTGGCGCTCGTGAGCACTGTTCGTTTTACAGCAGGACAAGTCAAAAGAGGTCAGCAGAAGTCCCCCACGTCTGCACCGTGAATCACACTTCCTGGCGAGCTCCCACGGACGGCCACGAACTCACTCGCCCATCAGGGTCCGTGTGAGCCGCGTCGCTGAGGTTTAAACAAACAGGGCTGGGCTGTGCCATGCCAGAGAGAGCGCCAGGTCCTTAGCTCCCAGCTTCCCCAAGACTCGAGCAAGCGCAGTGACTGCAAGAAGTGAACACCCTCTGTCAGGCCACCAAGAGAGCCAGGGGACCACAGCACCCTCGTGAAGCAGTGACTTAGCTCCCTCTTCCCTCAGTCTGCCTCTAAGGCGCGGGTCTAGAGATGGGGTGGTGGGCCCCTAGTCTCTAGTGCTGCAGTCCGAGCACATCTGGCAGACCGGAGGGTCTCCAGCACTCAGGCCAGACTGAAGGTCACACGAGACGGAAGGCCAGGCTCCGACTGAATTCACCGCCTACCCCTGCGCCCAGCGTACCATGTGTAGAGCTTACTTTACGCACAGCAGAACCAGCCCCCTCCCAGCCACATCTAACATGACTCCTCGAAGGCAGCCAACAGGCCTGTGGCTTGACCAGGGGCAAAGTGAGCAGCTGCGGAGTAATGCATGCTCAGAAGCGGCATGTCCTGGAGGAGGCCTAGCCCAGGATGGCGCCAGGGAGCTGGCCTCTAAGTCCACCCGGCTTGGACGACTCAAGCCAGGCTTCTCCACCCCCACCCACCCTCCTGTGCCGGCCTGGAACCGCCCCCCTCACCAAGGCCCAGCGTTTCATGGGTAGACAGGTGAGGGGGCCCCCCTAGTGGTGCGGTTGTAGTAGTAATGTTACTCCTAGGAGCGAGGCAGCAGCAGCTTCTGAAGTCCCCGTGTCACATACAGCTGAACTCCAGGAAAAGTGAAGTCGGGCTTTGAAGGGACAAAGGTCTTTTCTACCCTCAGCCCACTTATCAACCAGAAACATGGAACCGATCCCCCCGGAGCTCTGGGCACACACCTGTAGGGCACACAAGTCTGTCCTTGCGGGGGGGGTCTCACTGTGGAATGCAAGGCCCAAGCTACTTATCACTCATTTTAATGAGGTAGCACGATTCTTATCTAGGTCATTTGTTTCCTTCTGAAGAGTGAATGAAGCACCACCAAGCCCCGACTGCCAAGGCCTCACCTGTCTTTCTGAGAAACAAGACGGAGCTTATTGTGTCCATCGCGCCACTGTGCACAGGGACACAAATCCTCTGTGCTCCTTCATGGGCGTGTTTCCGGGCACAGAGTAAACAATTCATGATTTCATACTACATTACGATAGATGCGACTTGTGAAAGGCGGTCCTTCACAGGCACAGATCTTCTCCATATTTTATGCAAAGCTGGTGTCCATCATGTTCAGTATGCTCGCATTTCACCTCAGAGGGCACGAGGAGTGTGCACTGAAGGGACTGTCTGATGAAATCCTAACTTGGCTGTCTCCGTCTCCCCTAAGGAAAGGGCAGCACCGTTTGGACCTTCTGCTTTTGATTCTGGTTCGAGTCATGGGCTTTCCTGGAAGTAAAAGTCATGGCTCCCCTCTCTAGAACAACGTGCAGGAACAGAAATGCAAACTGCTCATATCGCAGGTCGCATTTCATAGGAAGTCTCTTTCCTCAATGGAAATACGACGTAGTAACCATCTTGAAGAAGAAGTATATGTCGTCCACTATCTTTTTAACGTGCTTACGCACAGAAATCAAAAAGTAAGCCTCCTTTAGAATGAACTGGAATTTAAAGGCAAACTGAAGTAATGGCACGGTGTTTGGTAGCCAGGGGTGTGTGTGTGCGCACAGGGGGGCGGAGGATGGTGAATAGGAACCGAAGCTGGACTTGCACTGGGCAACTCCAGGACGGGCTAGCGGTCTCCAAGATGAATCCATGGCTCACTCTTTACTATGTCTTTCCAGAAGTGTCTTTGGCAAGGTCTGCCTCACTGCGGCTGCCTCTGTCATCACAGGGAAGATGCAGAAATTCCCATTTTCATTTTTGAAGTCTCTGAGCAGGAATCGCCCTTGGGAGACCTGGGTGGTGTGGCAGAGGCGTGCGGGTTTCCTGTCGCAGGGAGACAAACGAGGCTTTGTCCTTCTGGAGACCCGGCTGCAGGCCTCCTCCTCCAGCTCAGGGAGTCTCGCCTGCCTCCACCGGCCTCCTCCAGAACGAAAGGTCACTCAACAGAGCCCAGGATTTCTCAGGAGCATCAGTAGCAGGAACTGTAGGCCCTCGTCCTGAAAGCTTTCCTTCATCCATAAATCAAAACTTCTATGCATGTCGCATGGAAACATCTCCCTCGTGATGGCTCTCAGCACGGCCTTCCTTTTCACCCCAAACAGGGGGGTCCAGACGGAAGAGGGGCCACACCATTTAGGTATTGTTCTCCGGAAAGCCAGCGAACTCCTGGGTAGCTGAGGGGGGGCTTTACAGCCCGTGTCACCACCTGACACACCTTTAGAAACCAGGGAGTCGAGGCCTTGGCTCTCCTAGAAGACAACTTACCATAGGGGTGGGGGGAGACTGTTCCTGCGGGGTTGCTGGGGGGCCTGGTGTGGGAGCACGTGGAAGGAGACTGACGGCCCCCCCTTCTTCACAAAGGGGGTCAAACCAGGCGCGTCCTGATCACAAGAACACACGTCTGATGGACAAAAGCCATGGTCTGGTTCCCCAGAAATAAATCAGAAATCTCATCCCGTTGCAGCTGAAGAACTGCCAGTTCTGAAACAGTCAGGAACTGGGGACCTCCAGCATGGGCGGCACTGACAGGGCTTCGTGCTTTCTCTTCTCACTGCAGCTACGAGCTGTAGACACACACACACACACACACACACACACACACACACACACACACACACACCCCTAGGACTGCCCCAAGAGCCATACTGGTCGCTTAAAGATAAGGCTTTCCCCTGGGGACAAATCCAAGTTTCTGCCTTTCCAAGTGGGGCCATCTTCTCACAGAAGAGATCCCTACTGCCAGGTGAGTCTCCAGCCGCAGGGGCAGGTGTCCCTTCCAGGTCACTGTGTCCAACGTGTCACCCAAGCGACTACTATCCATGGGGTGGAGGATGTGACCTTCAGTCCCTTGTAGGTCCCGTTCCAGGACACACATCTCAGCAGGGTGCAGGTGCTCCCAAAGGGGTAAAAACGGGCTCTGAGGAAGGGGGCAGGAGTAAGTCTTCAATATCAGAGAGAGTGGTGGCCCCAAAGGACCACGTGCATAGACGGACATTGTGTGTCCCTGGTGTTAAAATGTTATAGGGAGAGGCAATTAGAAAAAAAACATCTAAAAAGGTTCCTTTGGCTGCATAATGGAAAAAAAAAAAAAAGATTGACAAGCACTGCCCCAGGGTGTTAGAGGAAGGGAGCTGGGGTGTCCCCAGACTGTTCCCCCTATATCTGGCTACGGCCTTACGCTCATTACCCAGCTGTAGGCATCCTCTGACTCGGCTCCTGTGACCCCCGATTCAGGACCCCTGCCTCCCGACCCTGCAAATGCTCCCCCCATCAGTGTGGCCGCGGAGGATGGCGAGGGTCACACCCCTCAGTGCCCCTGCCAGGGGAACGCTGCTCCCCCTTCCGTTACCCCTCGAGGCACCTCTGACTTGAAGTCGAAGGCCTGAGTCACGTGGCAGGAGCTTCTCCTCTCCCAAGCTTTACTGCCCCCCATCTTCGTAGGTTACTTCTATTCGGACCAAGCCGCCCTGGCTGATCCAGAGATTTCAGGATGGCTTTCAACCAGCTGTCTCATTTACAAATCATGTCTGCGGGCCCTTCTCGTTTCTGCTGTTTTTCTTGACTTTACCTTCTGATTACAGGCGTTGTGTGGCAACGTGTCTCTTGCCCATTGGCCTGGGAGCTCTCTGAGGTCAAGCCACGGCAGAGGACTCCTTACTGTGAAGTGAGGGACCAGGCAGAAGCTTGACAGACGCTGGCTTACGAAAGGGTTCTGGAAGCTCGGGAAATGGCCCCCTCTGAGACAGAGCACTCAGATGCTGCTAGGTTCAGGCCAGCCCGCCAAAGAAGCTGTATCACTGGATTATAACTCGTTTTCCAAACCCGTCTTCATTACACGCACGTGGAACTGCAGGCGAAAACGACGGTGCCATCTTCTCCAGGTAAACACCTGCCCTCTGCTACGGTGTGAAAATCCATCGTGGGTCCCTGACATCGTGGGTCCCCGTCCTCTCAGTGACCCAGGTCCTCTTCTTGCTCCTCCCTAACAGGCGCACCAGAGCTGCGTTCCCATCCTGCTCGTCATTCTTCACGGAGCTGCTCGCGGCTCTCTCCGCCACACTGAAAAGCAGCTAGAAAATCTATCTGCCGAAGGACTAACTGGGCTAAGGATAAAGACATCACCTTTCCCTGCGTGCCTGCCTATTAATGAGGGCTTGTTCCCCCAGAGGAAGCTCTCTACTTAGTGGGGTTTTAAGAACTGTGGATGACTTGGGGGTGGGGAGGGAAGGGACCTGAAAGACAGAGATTCTTTGAGGTGGGGAGGCATTCCCAGGACCTTCAATCACCCCAGAGCGGCAGCTTTTGGTCCAGCCTCATCTAAGACTTGCCCTGGGTAGAGAGATCCAAGCCTGGGTTGAATCCCAGGCGCCAAACCCGAGAATGCCCTTGGGCTTAGCAATCATCCTGCAGAACCTAACTTCTGCGTACAGCCCAATTACGGCACCCATCTTGAAAACTCAGTGATTTCTTTTTTAATTTTTTTTTTTTAGTGTCATCCCCTCTGTGGATACATTCCTAATAGAGATTTGGGGATAGAAAGTCTTCAGGGTGGCATTCATAATCAATCAGCACTCCCTTATTGTACGAGAGGCTGATTGTCAGGCTTGTTGTTTGGGGAAAAAAAATATTTCAGAAGGCCTCAAATCAAACTGCATAATCAGCACTCATGTTTTATGCAAATTAGAAGATATTTTCTTACACTTCATCATAAGAACTAATCATCCCAGCACCATCACTCAGAGAAAGCATCTGCCACCCGAAATGCAGAACAATAATTCACAGCCCATGGAACCGCGCCTCGGTACAGATTAGACTTGTTATAAATTTATCATGATTTCGTATAAAAACATTACATTATGATAGCGTGGAGAAATGACAGGGTAGGGCTGGTATAAATGTTTAACTAGCACTGTCTCATATTTCACACTTTGTTTGTTTCATTACCGAGTGTGCTAAAATGGAACGGGAGCTTAAAATGTCACCAGATTCAAAACAGAAAACTGAGAGACGCATATTCCCTGCAAACCGAGTGGCTAGCCCCAAGGAGATCCCATGGCCTCTATTAGATAAGCACCTGGGCGTTCCCTTTAGTTATCAAGTCCTTTTGCCTTATGGGTAATGCAAATTGTTTATCGTCTTCACCTTGGCGAGATGGAAACTAGGCCGTGTCTCTCATTATTAAATTAGTTTCCATGCTGGTGGGCCACCATGGACGGGCCCTGTCCCCTTGCGCTTTCTGTGCCCAAACCGTGCACTGGCTCCACTGGGACGTCACATGTTTTTCTATAAAGGAAAGAGACTCGCTCAGAAAAACACCAGGTCCTCTTAACATGAGCTTGAGACGTGACAGTCGTTGGGCGGCGTCAGACACACAGGCCAGACCTGAAGCCGCCAGGCAGGATGCACTGGACTTGTCGTTGTCAGGTGTGTGTCGTCCAGGGCCCTTCCTCCCGACGGTCCCTCGTTCCTCTGAGTTCGCAGCGATTCTGACCGCTCTTTTCTGATAACGGTCACTCACAGAGGTCCGAGGGTGTGGTGGGATGCGAAATCACAGCACCAGGAACGATACCCTGCCTGCTTGTTAAGTGTAGACGAATCAGATTTAAGACTCCAGGCCACACAAGCCAGTGCAAACAGGCAGCTGTGGGCCAGGACGATTAGTATGACCCCTTTTCCTGGGATTTTTAACTTTCTTAGTCATTTTTGTAATACTTGAAGTATTTTCACTAAAGGTCACGTATTACCTACACCATCAGGAAATAAAAAATAAAGATTTAATTTTGCTACCTAAGGGAAAAAAATGTCCCTCTGGCCTAGGTGGTCCACGAGGAAGATGGGGTTGGGGGGAAGGCAAAGTGAAACGCAAAGCCCGTGGGAGCCAGAAGCTCTCTGTGGAGGCAGGGAGAAGCCCCAGGGAGGAGACAAGGCAGAGGGAGTAAAAGCCGAAGGGAAGTGGGGTACAAGGCAGAATGAGGCCTAACGGTTGAGACAGCAGGATGAAAACGCCCGCTCCCTGCTCTTAGGGAAGAGGAGTTTTGCGGGATGAAACTGAGGCTCAGGTCCAAGTTTGGGCAGGGCAGGAAGAGAAAAGACAGCAGTAAAAGGTGCGATGGAGAGAAGCAAGAGGAAATTGGGGTCCCTTCCACTTCTCAGGCATCCTTTTACAGCATGGGAGGGAGCCGGAACCCACAGCTTTGGAGCCGTTTCAGCCTGGGATAGGAGAGCACTTTTGCATAAACATCTGATCCTCTTCGTGCCCCCTGAAGCAAATGCTCTGATCTGGATTACGATGAAGAAAACACTATTTAAAGAAGTTAACTTGTCCAAAGTTCCCCAGTATAAAGCTGAGATTTACACCTGGACCTGCAACTGAAACCTTGCCTCCTCCTGAACGATATTATGGAGGGAATAAGCGGTGGCCCCGACTGACAGCTTGGAGCCAACCCCAAAAATGTGTGGGTGGCGTGTGGGGCACAGCGCTGCTGCGTGGGGCAGCTCGGGGCTGGCAGGGAGCTCACGGCAGCCTCGGGCTGGGGGGCAGCCAGCGAGATGAAATTACAGATCGCATCTGGTGTACTTCCCTCATTGTCAGCCTCTCAGATGGGACAACTAAACAGGGCAGGGCCAAGAGCTCGCTGTGACCGGGGACTGCGGCCTGTGTTTGCTCATCCTCGTTTGTCCAAAGGCCAGCACGGAGCGTGCCATGGATGCCAGTGCTTTGGGTACAGGTCTGCTGCCCGCCAACCTAACACGCTGCCTGCTCCCCCTTAGGTTGCACCCACGATGGGACACACGTGACAAACGCCCACTTGATCCAGGCTCCTGTGGCAGGTGTCATGACGGGTCCACAGATAAACAAAAACACCGGCGCTAACGCTCAGATAGCACCCACCATGTGCTGGGCACTGTTCTGCTTTTCAGAAGTGACTCGTCTGATCTTCGTATCACACGAGGAGAACGCTATTAGGATGCCACTGGACAGACGAGGACACTGGGGCTCAGGCAGGTTAAGCTACCCGACGTCACAGGGCTGGTAAGTGGAGCCAGGTTTCACACCCAGCCGTTTTGGTTCCAGAGTGGCGCTGTTTGCCATCATGCCACACGGCCTCTGGCACAATCTGGAGCCATCTGGGGGCAAACACACCATGGGCTCTGCAGGACAGCTCGGGGCTTGAGTCTGTCCAGGGTCAGGCGGGTGCACAGTTTGTTTAAATAAACCATATGTCCAGCACAATTCTTGGTGCCAGGGAGATAGTAATGATGCCCAAAACATAGTGCTTATGTCCAAGTGGGGGTGGGGGGAAGGAGGAAACAATAGGCAATAAGCAAAGAGGAAAAATCCCATAAGACAATGAGTGTAATGAGAGAAAGGCAGGTGGGCCAGGAGGCAGAGGAAGCAGAGGTGCTGAGGCTGACCGGGGAAGGCCTCTTTGTCAGGTGACACTTGACACAAGACCTAAAAGAAGGGGCAGGGTAAGCCATGTGGGTATGAGGAAGAATCTTCCAGAACGAGGGCACAGCACACACGAAGGCCTGGAGGCACAAGCATGCTCGGTGAGTTGAGCAGCAGCAGGTGCATCTAGGATGGAGTGAGCATGAAGAAAAGTGGCAGGGAGATGTGTCGGGAGGGGAGGGCAAACTGCAAGAGCCTGGTAGGTCAGGAAACGACTGAGATGGGCAGCCACAACCTTCCTGAGGCGTTAAAAGAATCGCCCCGGCTGCCGAGCTGAGGACAGGCTGGGCGGGAGGGAGGTGGGGGGCGATGGTGGAAGCAGGAAGACTAGTTGAGGCGGCTGCAGTAATCACCCGAGAGGTGCTTGTTCAAGATGGCAGTGGTGGAGGTGGCACAAAAGAGATCAGGTTCTTGATATATGTGGAAAGTAGAGTCCACAGAATGTGTGGACAAATCGGGGGTGGGATGAGGGAGGCAGAAGCATAGATGACTTGTTTGCTCACTGGCCTTGGGCCTCGGCTGTAAGGTCACCCTCCTGGAGAAGCACTCCTTGCCTGCGTGAGGTCTGACTTGAGACGCTGAAGCTGCCGGGGCTGAGCGGGGAGGGAAGACAGAGCAGCAGGCTTAGGGAAGGCCACGGGAAGTCTGAGATACCGATGGCTGGCCGGGTGAGGATGTGAGGCGGGCCGCCCATGCTCTCAGACTCAAGTTCAGGGTCATGGGGGGCTGAAGATGCAGACACAGAGGTGACAGGAACCTAAGCAAATGCAGATGGAGGGAGAAGTGGGCTCGGGACAGAGTTTCAGCACTGTCATGTTCAGAGATACCAGCAAGGAACGGAGAGGAAAGGCTAGCTGTCAGGAGGAGAAGCGAGAGAGAGCGAGGGGTCCCAGAAACCAAGCGAGGGGTGTCTCCCGAAGGACAGCGCTACCAGCTGTGCCACAGGCCACGTGGAAGGAGGGCTGAGAACTGCTCATTCACCAGCTACCACGATAAGGGCCGTTTCGATGGAGGGGCAGGTACAGAGCCTGACTAGCTGGACCCCAAGGAGTTCTGTTGAGCTGGGGAGCAGAGGAACGGGGCAGAGCCAGACAGCGATGTGGGTCAAGAGAGGTTTTTCCCTCTTTTTTAAAGTAACAGCATATTGTACTCTGATGGCGACGACCCAGCCAAGAGGAATGGTGATGATGATGATGCAGGAGAGAGGAAGGGGAGAAACAGTAGAGGGATGTCCCTGAGCACAAGGGAGAGGATGGGTCTGGAGTGGAAGCGGGGGACCTGACCTCCCCAAGGAAGAAGGGGGCAGGAGGGTGAGAGGCACAGGTGCAGGCCAGTGGCCAACATCAGGGTGGGAGCCTTCGTATTTCTCAGTGAAATATGAAGAAAAGTCATTAGCAGAGAGAGAAGACGGGGAGAAAATGACGGGTTTGAACATCTTTTAAAAGTTTTTAAATAGAAAACGGTCAACTTAGAGTTCATTGAGAGAAAAAAAAAAAAACCACTCTGATTTGATGAGTTAAAACTCAGGATAAAATACACAAAATTATCAAAACTACTGACCCCTTATCCTGTTGTCTGAAGTGCTCTTGGACACAAACACGTGCCCCAGAATCAGGGCTGACCTGGGCTGTCCCCGGAAGAGGCTGGCGACTGAGCCCATCAGAACCTACCGGACATACTCCGTGAGACGGCTTAGAAGCTCCAAATCCATAGTGCTGCCAGCACACCATTTTGGGGGGGAAGTGGGGGGAGGGCTCTTTTGTCTGGCAACCTCACTATAAGTTTGCACATCCTCCTGCGACTGCCAAAAGCATTATCCAGGGTGGCATCTTCCCGTGAACGAACGGTCACGATTTTGTTCCCTGTGCGTTTCACTCTCACAGGGCAGATCTGCATTCAGTCCAGGTCTCCACCACGAAATCTCTAAAGCGGTTCGAACGCCTCAGTGTTGTTCCTAGGGCCGGTGGCCATCTGGGGGGGTTTATGTCATCGTGAAGTCTGAGCCGCAGCACGCCGGGAAAACGAAATCATCGAATGGGCCTGTGTTCGGCGTTTCGCCGTTCCTGACATCGCACAGGTCACTGCGCATTTAGAAAGGAATTCGGAACAGTCGAGCAGAGAAAATGTGCGTTTGGAAGAGTTCTGCTGCTAAGCATGTCCCACTGTGTCACTATGTTCTAGTTTCCTGAGACAGCATCGGCGGATGCCCCCACTGACCGGCAGAGCTCACTTCTCGGCCGTCTCAGCCCACAGAGGGGTTAACTGCAACGAGACGGTGGAGACCAGCAAATTCATGTCAGCTGGGAAATCCCACAGGCCCGGGCCTGCGGGTTAGAGAGCGCGTGGAAAACGCAGCCCCTCAGAGAACTGCTGACTGGAGCCTACGGAAAGTTCTAGGTGTGGTAGCACTGGACTGTTTGCGGATTTCTTTCTTTCTTTCTTTCTTTCTTTCTTTCTTTTTTTTTTTTTTGAGAAAAGGCCATTTTAAGAGGAAAGAATTAGAATCCATGATTGAATTAGAGATGGATATATCCAGGCCACTGATAAGGCAGAGAGCAGTTAGGAACATTTGAATCAGCAAAACATTTATAAAAATCTGCCCATTCTTCCTTCCTTTTTTTTTTTCCCCCAATTTTTTTTTGATTGTGATAAAATAGGCATGGCACAAAATTTACCATTTTAACCATGTTAAGTTTACATTTTTTCTTCCTTATTTGGGGTAAACGGGATATGATACACGCCCCTCCCGACGGTTAAAATATTAAGGTATCTGAGTTCAGATCCTGGCTCCACCACTTACTCATCTGGCTTCCTGGGCCTTGATGGGGAGAAGGGGTACCAACACCTCCTGCCCTGCTGTTACCCCGGTCATTGCCTCGGCTCCGTGGCCAGCCCAGAGACAGCACTCCACACACGTGGCTTTTACTAAGAAAGTGGTTAAAAGACTAACTTTGGAGACAACTGTTTCCCAGTCTTTAAAGTCATCTGATTACCAGTTGGTGGCAATAACCAGTGTCCTTGGGAGAAGCACTTAGCGCAGAGAACATTCTAGCTTCACAACAGCCCAGAAGCTAAGCTCAGGAGACCAGGCACTGGGAGAATGAGCCCTGCTCTGGCTGGACCGCTGGGCCGGGAAAGTTTCTGTGCGGTGACACTGTTTCCAGAATCACTCACTGCAGCTGTGGCCCTGCCGGGCAGCCTGGCCATCCTCCAGCCTTTGGAGTGGTAATGCAGGCAGCGAAGCTGTGCACAGCCTCGCAGGGGACCCTCTGAGCCTCGCTGCCCATCCTCAGAATGCCCTGGGGCCACCGATGACACCGGTTCCGGAGGCTCCAGCTCTCAGTGGCCATGCAATTAAGCCTAACAAGGCACAAGGAGCTCCTTGGGGGGCACGCAGAGATGCCCACAGTAATTGGCAACAGGCCTCTGGTTCCCCAGGGGCAAAGGATTATACGCTGGCAGCAGGGAAGGGCCAAGGAAGGGTCAAGACCTTGAGGGAGGCCAGATGGGATCACCCGGCTTCATGCATAAGTCATGAACAGCTCTGCTGACTGCTCCGAGCTCTCCAGAGCAAGACACGGCCAGGCCCATGCCTGGTCTGGGGAAGCGGACGACAGAGGCCTCTTCTGCGCTGGGGGATTGCTGCCGGTCCAGGGCTGCTCCCCCACATCGGACTGTGGCGCCAATAATGCTGACTTCAGAGCTCTGGATTCTTGCAGAGGCAAGCAGTCAAGATGTGCGCGCCGTGCAGGATGTGCTCTGGCTCAGCCGTGACCGAACGCCTGGGCCGAAGGTGTGTGTTTCTGACAGCGGGAAGGATGTGCATATTCTCAGACAGGAGTGGCCTGTCCCTCGGTTTGAGGAAATAAATAGGATGAAAGCGTAGAATCTGGCAGCGACATATGCCCGGGTCCTGGATGTTTATGAAGACATTTGCCATTTCCAAAGTATGTAACTGTGTGAAGGGTGTGTGTGTGTGTGTGTGTGTGTGTGTGTGTGTGTGTGTGTCTTTCACCGATACATATGATAAATCTCTGTGCCATGATAAATGGTCTGTACAACCATCTCCTGTAATCTTTGTATAAGGGCCCTCACCAGGTAAATTAGCATTTAGCTTTGGGACGTTCAGTGGCTTGTCCAAGGACGCACAGCAGGTAAGCGACAAGGTAAGGGTTTGAACCCGGCTATGTCCAAGTGTCTCCACTTAATCCAGTCACTGGTACTTACTGTCTCAAAGGCTCACTCAGTGCTCCCCCATCCCCATTTCCTGGCCTCTGCCCCCGAAATGATCCATCAGCAACAATGCTGGCCTACCTGCCCTCCGCCAGACCCAGAGCTGGGCCCTCTGCCCACGTCACTGCATTATGAATGCATCAGTCGGTGGATGTTATTATTGTAACAGATAAAAAAAACTTTCTGCTGGGCTGTTTCACAGGTTTATCTACTCAATATTCTCTTCCTGATCTCTCTTCTAGGGCTGCTCAAAGTCCCTCCCTCCGAGAATTCTTTACTAGATAAACTAGCCTCTGGAGACAGAAACCATAAACACTTATGTCCACTGTGAATGCCATTTTCATTTTTAAATACAAGAAAAATTAAGAAATAAAGATTTTGAAAGTAGATGTCAGCAGGACTTTGAGACACAAATTAGAGTCCGTCCTCTTTCCAGCAAACATAACTGCAAGTACGTGGAAGGAGCTAATGACAGGCGGATTCTGAGAGGGGACTCTCTCAGACCCAAATCTTTGTTACCACTTGCTTCCATGATAACTACCCATTCTGGACTTTCAGGAGCAGCCACTAGAGCTTCTCAAAAGATGTGTGTGTAAGCCACCTGGGGGACCGTTAAAACGCACATTCCGACTGGGGCCTGAGGGCCTGCATCTCAAATAAGCTACCCAGTATGAAGCTGCTGCAGGTCTGGGACCACAGTTTGAGTAGCGAGGGGCTAGAGGTCCTTGCTAACTCGGTCACACCATCCAGCGATCCCTACTTCAGCATTTTCACTCCACTCTGGATTCCGAATCCAGAAATGCCTTTTGCTGCATAATCTCAGTCTCTGGCCTGGGACATACCATGAGTATGCGCTTCTTCAGGTCACAGCACACAGTATCACTTGCCTCATGTAAGAGAAAGATGGGAATAAACAGAATGACAGTCGGTGGCAGCCCTCATGATCTTGAACTCCGGTGAAAGCTGAATGGAGCACATTCAAAACACCTTCAGGTTAACCAGCAGGTATTTTTCACGTCCCAGTGTTTTTACAATTATGCAGGCAGGGAGTGATTTGCATTTGGGAAATACGACAAATTTTTGGTAAAGTCAGGAAATTAATATCGGGATAAAAATGACGAGGATGTTGCTGACACGTGCTAAGCATTTTGCTTACACTCTCTCAGTTAATTCTCGCAACAATCTTCTAGGAGAAATGTTATTTCTCGTATTTATATTAGGAAACTGAAACTCAATGAGGACAGATTACCTGTCCAGTTGTTCACCAAAAAAAAAAAAAAAAAGTGAGACTTGAACCCAAGACCACCAAAACCCCTCGCCTCCTCGCCTCTGTGCTAGATGAGCTTTTTCTTCAGGAATGAGAACTAGTCCAGGTCACAGCCCAATCTTTACCTGCCTCGATGTAAAGAGGACTGCATCGTCAGGCTACAGCAAATAAACCAAAGCCTTTTAAAAAGTAGAATGCGGACAACCGATTTGCTTGATTAAAGATACAGGCTGAGCTGTTTTAAATCAAATCCTCTGTATTCCAAAGCGAATCATTCAACCATCTGGACCGTTTATCTCAACGAAGGGTGATGTGTTAGTCACACACCTGAATGGCTACTACACACGTTAACTCTTCCAAACTACGAGAGACAAACAGCCTCGTGTACCAGGCTAACAAGGGCACGACTGCAGTCGGCCAGAGATGCTCTCAAGGCAACGAGCAAGCAGCCTTCGGGGTTCGGGCACCCCGCAGCGGAAGGCCGCAGGGCCAGAGAGGGAATCCCCGTCAAAGCGACTCCACACCTTCACTACGTGTACAATTCTGCCCTTGAAATCTGCTTAAGACTGACTTCAGCAGGAGCCCAAGGAACGTCGGGCTAGTGAACCTGCTGATGGTTCTTGTTAGCGCAGCAAGCAGGAGGGGCAACCATTGAGGTCACATGAGAGGGAGAGGGGATGGGATGATCTTTCACCTGTATGTTACAGTGCTGGAAACATATGGTACCTCCCAGAAAATAGGTACTTCTGAGAGTACTGCCATACACTTTATGTTTTAAACAGCAGAAAACGATTGTATTTAGTCTAGATAGATATGTGAAATCATCCAGTTCAGTAGACCTTACAGATAAAATGCCCCAAATGTCCCTAACACTTATCTTTAGAAAATATGGCTGAATATATGAATATATATATATATATATTCATACTCTCACACTCTTATTGTGTGTGTACACCAACTGTACGTACACGTGCTGCCACAGCAGAGGAACTTACATATAGACGAATAGTAAGTGTACACACACACCCACGCACACACATACCCTATAAACAAATAGCTCTCCCACAGAAGATGTGGGGGAAATGTCCACGTACCACAGCTGAGGGTTCTGTCACTGTTCTCCGTGCCGAGAGGGCATTGAATCTGGGTGGCACACCACACCTACGGTGCTAATATGCTGTTGGATTTCCTGGATCCCTCTGCCACGATTCTTACCGTTTCTTCTCACGGTGTTCAGGAAGAATTTTTCCAATTGGGTTTATAAATAATTCACTTGGCTTTTGTCAGGGTTTATTCTGCTGTTGAATCCCTCACATGGCTCTTAAATTTGAATGTCACGCTTCGTTTTTTTGGATGTGATAATCTTTGAGTCTTTGTGAGGACACTAACTAGAGTTCTGTCTTCAAGTCTTGAGTCATATTTGTTTCCCTGTGGCTTTTCTGGTTCACTGTGGTCACTCTTAGGCTAAGACTTTGCTTAAACGTCTAGCGATCCTCTTTGTTCGTATTCACATGTGAAGCTCTAGGTAAGCGAGCACTGGTACCCTGATGAGCTACCTCGGGAATGTCTAAGATCTCACTCTGATTTCCTTGGAGAATCTTCTGCTAAGTGGGCGCTGCTGCGAGCTGTGGGCAGTCTTGCCCTGGGGTTAGTTTGTGAGAAATGAAGGAAAAATAAAGACTTAAATTCAGGGGAGAAACAGGGACAAAAGGCTGAATGTCCACTTTGGTGGAGGTCAGTGGCTCTGGGGCCAGGGCAGCCCAGCCCGGAATTCAGTTACTCTGTATCTGCCTTAGGGCGCCTTGGGGAAGGGTCCCGGGGTGAACAGCACCAAGGACAGGGCTGGGGCCTTGGCTCTTCCCCTGAGCCTGGGATTCTTCCAGAGTGTCGCGGTATGGCCCCTTCTTTGCCTACGGTGGGGTCTGTGGTCTCCTAAATTCCAAATGCTATTTCTGTTAAACTAAGTGTGTCTTCTGGAAATTTCCCAAATTAGGCATCTATTACTGTGATGCCTCTTCCTGTTTTCAGTGAGATTGGGCTTTTACACGATTTTTATACTTATTTTGATCATTTCAATGCAGTTTGGGGAGGCGATCACGATGGTGAATTTTTCACCATCATGATCAAAATCTCAATTCCTTTAGAAATAAATGTCGATTTATGTGCATGTGTGTGTACACATAAATACACACACATATGCCACGTGTGTCTAGAAGGATAAAACAAAATGGTAACATATGGGTCATAAGGTTAAGGATGCCATGTTCTTCCTTTTACACACTCCCCAAGTTTTTCGCCATGCCTGTATATTTCTGTTTTATTTTTGTTGCTATGATTTTTTTAGTAACAAGTCCACAGATCACAAAATTCACCATTTTGAAGGGTACATACAATTCAGTGCTTCTTGGCACCTTCACAAAGGTGTGTCGCCAACACCACAATTGGTTTTAGAACGTCTTCTTCATCCCCCCAAAATACACCTGCGTCCGTTAGCAGTCACTTTCCATTCCTCTCTTACCTCCCAGCAACCACTAACATTTCTGAACCACTAACATTTCTGTCTCTACAGATTTGTATGTTTTAGTATTTCATATAAATGGGATCATATAGTATGTGGCCTTTTTGTGTCTAACCTCTTTCACTGAGCATAACGTTCTCAAGATTCATCCATATCGTAGCACGTATCATTTTCTCATTCCTTTTTATGGCTGAATAATATTCCATTGCATGGATATACCACATTTTATTCATCCATTTATTAGGTGATGGACATTCGGGTTGTTTTCACTTTTCTGGTAATTATGAACAACGCTGCTGTGAACTTCACGTACAAATTGTGTATTACTTTAATAATTAGAAAATACTGCTTTAGAAAGACTGCAAATATCTTTTGAAAATAAAGTCAATAAATCAAACTGTTCAATAATGTAGAATAACTTTGCTCCTATTACTCTAAAGCATATGGCTTTATTATACTCTTAAAACTATCCAATGCCTGCAAATACCTTAATAAAATAAATTAACTAGCCAGAAGCAGATATTTTTGCATTAACTGGTAGTCCACTAACAAATCTAATCTTTACAACATGATGTACATTAACAATTTCTGTGGTACTTATAATCGTTACTTCAGAACAGTAGGCCTGCCTTCTAAGGAAATTATCTTAGGACATATTCATTCTGTTGCATGCAACATTCAGAAAACAATACCTGTGCGCTGAATTAAAACCTGCCCAGGCCGTGAAATGAGGGAGGAAAAAAAAATCTATTTTGCCGCCCCCTCACAGAGCGCAACCTTTAGAAGGGATTATTTCCATTACATTTTCATCAGGGACTGGCAAAGAAAAGTATATCATGTTATTACTGAGCCTGGAAATGTAATGACTTACAGGTTGCTAAGCAACGCTCGGCGTTCAAGGGCCCCGGATCTGTGATCTCCAGAGACACTCTCCAATTTCATTAAAACCTGCTCATAACCATTACACAAAAGGTCCATGTGGAGTTTGTAAATAGGCTTCGTTTCTTGACATCGTAATGGAGTGAGAAAAGCAAGGGGCATCGAAACTTTTGTGGTTCTTGAAACCAAATATTTTGGAGACCCCATTAGCGAAATCTGTAATGTCTCGAGAGGCGTTTCATAGAAAGAAAGCGCTATCCGTTTATAGTAAACAAAAGTACTTAATATCTTAAAAAATGATACCGTGCAGAACTTTGAAGAAAGGATAAACATGTTCTGTGTACAGAGTTGTTTGAAATGAGACTCCCAATCATTATTTACTTCAAGGAGGGCCATGCCAGCAGTATGCTTTCTAATGAAGTAGGAAAGCAAGAGGCCACAGGAAATTCTGAGGGACACTTTCAAAATATTTCCTTTAGCAATGGTGCTGGGAAAAGTGAATCCTTGAAACAAAAAAGGTTATGGCAGCTCTCAATAGCAATCCCATGTGTATCACTGGGATGCTGGTCCAGAATGTTTGGCTCAAATCCCCAAGATGCTAATGAGACCTGGTCTCTCCACACTGAACCTGCTGGCCACCTAACCGCCTCCTCCATCTCCTAAAGTTCTAAAGAGAAATACTGGATGGAGACTGTGTAGTTAGCTCAAGCTTACTCACCAATCTTACAAATCAAAACATCAAAAAAAGAACAATTAAAGTGAATGTCTACTGAATAACATAGATGAGAAGGGTCATTGACTGTGATAATTGATTTTAAAGGAAAATTCGTAAACAGAAACTATACCTGCATGTGGGATCATCAGATTTGCTCAGCCAAAATGGTACTTACAGAGTGGCAGAGGGTTCTTGTTACCAAATGTTTATTTTCATCGTCCAAGCCCCCAGGAACTCTGACTTGGGGAGCACATGTTCTTGGGGCACGAATAAGGTCACTGATAAATTGATGGGTGGCTCGCTCATGGGCGCTCACACACGAAAGTGCCTACCCAGGCCCTGGCAAAATGCTTTTTTTAGTAATCAGCATATTCATGATACATAAATAAGCTGCAAAGCGAAAATTCAAATCTCGCAGAAGATATGGGATTTCATTAAATCACTGCCAGTGATGGTGGAAGGATCACGCCCAAAGCCTTTGATGAGTGAAGGACAGACAGACTAGACTGGACGATCACCAGCGGAAGAAGAGAAAATCCCTTCATGTGTGAAGACAAGACAGGCACTTCACAAGGGAATACTAATTTGAATAGCCATGGAAAATGAATGAAGACCTTCAACGATTTTGCTAAAAAAACGGTGCTGGGCAGGTTAAATGGGAGGCTGTTGTAACGTGCTGTCACATGATTTTGATAGTGTGAAAGGTGACACACGAAGAAGTCCATAATCGCTCGTAGAGCCCCATGCGATGGAGCTGTGGCTGGCGGTGGCAGAGCTCAGGTAGGCCCTGAGCTCTCACAGGAAGACCAGTATTCAGGAAAAGTCTTCAGTGAGACCAGCACACACTGGTCGTCCCCCTCGCACCTTCTGTGTCTCCTCCTCGCTCATTTTGCTCTGGAAATACTGGCTTCTTCACGGTTCCCAGCAGATGCCAGATACGTACCTGCCTCCAACTGCTGACCCTGCTTCGTGGGCCCAGATAGCACACCTCCCCTCCCCCACCTGCCCGCTTCCTCCATGTCCTTCCAGTCTTTACTCAGATGTCATCTCAGTGAGACCTTCCTTGGCCACATCATCTAAAGTTGCAAATGTCCCACAGTACTTCCTATCTTTCTATGTTTTTCTTCTTAGCGAGTTTTTAATGCTGAAAATATAACGTGGTTTATTTAATAAATGTGGTTACCATCTCGCTCTCCCTGGGAAGCTCCTGCAGAGCAGAGGGTTTTGTCGGTCTCGTTCTCTGCCACAGGCTAAGAAACTGCTGGTTGGGTGAGCAGTTGCTCTGCCTCACTGAAGACTTTTCCTGAATACTGCTGTAACATGCTAAGTAATTCATCAGAAGACTGTCATTATAATGTTCTTAAAAGGCAAAATCAATTCATTTTAATAAATTTTAGAGGTTTTTTTTTTTTGACATTAAGTCCCAACCAAATATTTTGTCATTATTTACCACAACTGCCAGGTGGCCAGTCTAAGTGAATTTACATTAAGTAGTTAGATTTTCAGTATCACTTATTCTGGAACAAAAAAAACCCTGCTGTGTTACAAAATGATACACACACACACACACACACACACACACACACACACACACCCCTAAACATGATCAAGTATTTCTTTAGATCAATTTCAAAACACTAGCTTACAAAAAACAAGAGGTCATAATATACTGTTAAGTTCAACTTATCTAACAGCTTAAATTTAAAATACGGATAAATATTTAAAATATTTTAAAATTTAAAATATTAAAATTTTATCTTTAGCTTTTTCTACAATTATTTTAAAACAAAAAACCTGAAATCCAATTCTAGTTTTTTGTTGTATCAGCATACTTACTTGAATACAATCCGTTAGAGGCTATTCCTACTAATATAATTAATGTCGATAACAACTATTAATTCTTTCAGTGGATAGAATTCATTTATTAATATTAATATAGATTATATAGAGAGCATTGCATTAAAATATTTTTAAAATGACACTTAGAAACAATGCAGATGTTGACAAGAAAAGGGGCACTAGGACAATTATCCTTGCTGTCCACATTCACGAGGAAGTATCTTTCAAACATGTTTATCCTAATTCTTAACAAGCTTTTGTTAAAAGTGTGTCATTTAAAAAATCCCATATTACAAGAAAGCCTAGAGCGTTCTGCACAGCAACAGCTGCACAGTGAGGTTGATGATGGGCAGACTACTCACTAAACACCAGGAAAACTAATAACTCCAGATAATAAATGTCAATAAATGGGAATATTCAAGGTTTGAAGAAATAAATGATCCCTCACAGCAGCTCTTCCCCCATTCCCGCCTTGGCTATGAGGAGGCTGTAGAACTTAAATTCCAGGGAGTCTTAGCTTTCTACTCACAACTGGCATTGGGTAGATTCTTGAAAAATTAATATTATGCAATAAAACAGTATTTCTGGCAGGACTTCTCTCTTTTTGAGGGATATTATATCTACTACCAAGGATAGCAGATTGGTCCTTTCCACAGTGAAGCATTAACTCTTTCTTTTGCTTCATGAATATTATCCCACAATTAGAGGGTTTTACCCGTTGCTTTAAAAAGTTGTGGGGAATATAGACATTCGCAAAGTGCCAATGTATCTCTGCAAGGATTACTTAGTAATTGCAAAGGGAAACACGTATTGAATGATAGAGAGATGCGACAGACATCCCCTAAACCAGGCAATTAAACTCAGCATCACTGAAACTGGGCCGGCCTGGCATCGTATGCCTCCTAATGGCACGCAGTGTGAGGGGCCATTTCAACGAGATACTGTGACCAAAAAGTGTAGCGAGGAAACCTTCATACTATTCCAGAATGCTAGACAGACCGCCAGGCAACTGCCTCAGGCTCTTCTAAAAATCAGTTTCACAGGGGAAAAAAGGCAGGAAGACTCTTCTGGATTAAAAGAGACTGAGAAAAGAACAAACTTAGTGAGTCTTGATTGGAATATGGCTTATAAAAACGCTATAAAAGACACTTTTAATAACTAGGACAATTAGACATGAACTGGATATTAATGATAGCATGAAACTGATTTTCTTGGGTATGATAACGTTATTGTGGCGAAGGGCCAGATGTCATGATACCTTTACTTGCACAGGACTTACAACACACACACACACACACGGGAATGAAAAACATCGAGGTAACAACACTGTCTGAATAAAGTATATGTAGATGCTTGAAAAAAAATATGATAAATATGGTAAAATGATAATTCTGAGAATTCTTGATTACTCAGATGTTCACTGTGGTTTTTAAAACTTTTCGTGATAGAAAGGTGGGTAAAGTGTCATCGATGGCAATGGGAAATAAAGAAGGGAAGGCTCCTTACAGAAGGCAGGGAATGAATTTTATTTGACAGGAGGATTTCCAGAAGGGGGGAAGAGAACTGAATCTCTTGAGAAAAGAAGTCAAAACAGAAGGAAAATTATGCTGCCCAATTACCTTGACATGGCAATCACTGACAGAGAATGCTTATCCGGTGTGACAGCCAGTGGGGGTGCCTGGATTCAAGGAGAGAGGCCCTCCTGGAAACTCACAAGAACATCCTCTCCGAGTTTCAGAACACCTCCTAAGGTACCACATTTCACAAAAATTAACATTTACTTTTTACTCATTTGGATAAATGTTACTGGATTTACACTAATCTCCTCCATTCTCACTCCCCTTTTTTCCTTTGGGGAAACAAATCAAAGAGCAGAAGGTGTCACCACAAGAACAATAAGCTAAGAGGCAAAGAGGCATGTGATACCTCGAGAAATAGTCTTTACTTTTCAAGTAGAAATAGTCTCTTCTGATTCTAAATTTAAACTCAGCCTGGTTCTTACAAAAAAAAACAAAAACAAAAACAAAAACAAAAAACAAACAAACAAAAAAGGATGGCTACTCAATTCCCAGGTACCACATTTGGTTTCTCTTAAGCTTTAAAGACTCTGCACATGAAGAAAAGCTATTACACTGATTTTCAGCAAGGGAACATCTCTGCTCTCATGGTCAAATGAAAACAAACAAACAAACAAACAAACAAAACAGAAGCCCTGCACAGGAATCTAAAGGGAACATAGCAGTGAGCACAGCAAGATTCTCTGAAAGCCAGAGGGTAAAGGGCCTCCATGGGCTGGGTATTTGTAATCATCTTTAATACTAACCGTCTTCTGAGAGCTCCCCCAAATTGCTCCCCCGCCACGTCTGCTGCACCGGACAGGTGGCCGGGCAGGCGAGTGGCAGGAGCTAGCAGCATCGGCATCTTACAGTCACCCTCCCACGAACAGCTTCTCTGCTTTCACAGAGTGGTTAATCGTACACATACACTTACGCCAGTTTCACTAACAAGTCCGTGGTGGTTTACGTGGAGTCAATATTTGGAGTGTCAGAGTAAGCTAGCTATAATTAAAAGACAAGGAGGTAATCTACAGGCATCACGCTGGGGAAACTCCCACTGACAGCAAGTGTACCGGATACAGGTAAACGGGAGAGCCCCCGGAAGGATTTCCATCACGTTTTTACAGCTAGAGCGCAGAGCATGATTACCAAACCTCCCAGCTCCCTAGTAAATTACAACAGATAATGAAATTCTTAGGAATTCTCCACGTTCTCTGGATGTTCTGAATGCAGACGAAGGAAGGAAGAGCCCCCAAGGGGGCGAAACAGATCCCGGCTCCATTAGCACAAATTAAACACCCTGTTTCTTTCCTCTGTTAGTGAAAACTGTCATTTTAGAAAGAAACTGGCACAAGACTGGGACTTTAAACAGGTATTTCGAGAATCCAGGGCCTTCTGTGTGACTCCTAGGGAGGGATTTGCCATGTTATTCCCCAAGACGGCTTGGTCACAACCACAGTTTACAAGTACTGACGTGCTCAGTACCTGGCCTTGTGAACTCTGGGGTCAAGTCTATGTCAGGCCGTCCTGCCTGACACCACCCAGGCTCGCTCGGCTTTAGGACAAAGAGGGTGCTTATGTGTCAGGCCTTCAGAGGGAGTGGTCTCACGGAGTAGCAGCATCCTTTTAGAAGTGCTTCTGGAGAGGTGAACGTCCTTTAAGGTAGGTCCTCCAGGAGGTTCTCTGTCCCTCCGTAACTCCTTACCCTCAGGAGGATGCACTTACCAGGCCTCCCTAATCCAATTACTGACACCAGGTGACACATCTCGAAAGCTGTCTGCTTCTCTCTTGAATTTGGTTCCTCCAGTCCACTGAGGCAAGCCTAGAGGCCAGTCTCCTTGAAGTCACAGAAGACCTTACCTTACACCCCTCGCATCTCTCAAGTTCCTGTCCTCTGCGCATCTGCCTGTCCAATGTCATCTGCTTCTCAGGAACTTGGCAGGGACACTGTGCAGGAGACTGAAGCATGGACACTAAGTGTCTTTTAAGGCCCCTCTCAGTCTGACCTATGCAAGTGTAAAGAACTGAAATGACCTCACAATGTACACCAAAGAGCAGCAATGAACAAGTTCAACAACAACAGCAGAGATTTTACAAACGTTTCCTGTTAGCTCAGTGGATACTCACTAAATACCTATTACACCAGTTACCACGATAAAGCTTTATTTCACAGCAAAGATAACTGGAATTCAATTGAGATGCTGCCACTGCCCTTTTGTTTCTGAAACCAGAATTTCTTGATTCCAACTACAGTGTCCAAACTCCAAATGCTATTAAAACCCACGTGTGAAACCTCCTGGCCTTTCCTCGCCCACTTCTTACATCTCCCCACCTAGCCCCATTGATCTGGGGCCTTTGCACAGGGTGAGCTTCCTCCTGGTTCTGTCTACGGTTCTGTGGATGGATGGTGGTGATGGCCGTACCACAGTGGGGATACATGCTCAGTGCCCCTGAACTGAACAATCAAAAATGGTTAACATGGTTCCATGCATGGACGACCACCACATCCCTCCACACTCAGCTCAGACAGCACGTCCTTGCCAACCTCCTCTCCAAAGGGGTCGCTCCTGTCAGAAACCTCACTGGCTTCCCCGCTTAGCACTGACTGTGTTCTGCTCTGTAATGAACCTGGGTCTTTATCTCCACAGTCAGAGGTCCTGCGCATGGGGACCAGGACGATCAGATCTGCTCCCATGTGCTAATAACCTCACAACTTACTTTTTGTGAATGAAAGAATGAACCTCTCAGGTACTTTCTAGAACAAAATTTGGTGAATTCAGCTCAATGAGTGCTGGCAGAGTCCATGACAGGCCCGGGCGGAGCATCGGCAAGGCAGCCAGCTCTCCAGAAAGGGAACAAGCTGGGGCCATTCAGCTGGGGCTGGTGCCAGCTCTGCCATTTCCTGAATGGTGGCCTTGGGAACATAACTTAAGCTCTTTGGGACTTAGTCTTTAATCTATAAAGACTCACTGGAGCTGACCTCTAAGGTGGCTGTGAACATTAAATGAGATAATGTACCAAGTCTTAACGCAGGAACTGGACGACACTTATAAGGACATCCGCGGATCACCTTTCGCAGTCAGACACTGTGACGTGCCGAAGACAGAATGATAAACAAGACCACGTCACTGTCCCGAACAAGTGTAATGAGACGGGAGAAAAGAAAGTAAACCAGCAGCTACAGAACAACGGCTGCCACACAGGAAAGGACAGGGAGCGGTGGGACAGAGAAGGAAGGACTCACTCAGCCCTGGAGTGGGCACCGGCATCAGACAACTCTGGGTAACCTGCTGTGATTTCTTTCCAAACGTACTAACCTCAGCACTAAGTTTAAGCAGAAGGGAGATTCAGGACGGGCAAGTTCAAGGCCCAAGCCGAGCTGACCGAGTCCCGGAATCGCTGTGTGTTTTGCACAACCTCAACCCAACAGTGACTGGCCTGGGATGACTTAGAAAACTTTCACAAGATTTTAAAGGACTTATCAGAGAGGGCAGGCCTGCAAACACTGTGGGCATTCCTGAATTAGAGACATCAAGGGATTAGAGCGACTTGCAAGGTATCCCCATGAGACAGGAGGAAACAGGACATTTGACTCTTCGGTTTGTCCAAACTGTTTTTCTTGTTAAGGAAACAAGTCATTGTAATTTCAACCCAGAACATTTTGGCATCTTGCTTTCTAAGCACTGCAAAAAAATGCTCCATGGTTTCCTGGAGGAATGGCTGGTTTCAGGGCTGGTACGGAGGAAAGGTACAAGATGAGCCTCGCATATTATGCGAGGATGGAAAATGCTCAAAACTAAAATGCCGGGCAGCATGTTAAAAGGCACAGCAGACACCCTGAAGGGGCTCCCACGAGCCAAATATGAGACAGATTACAACCCACGGAATAAAAGAGAAACCCAAGTCAACCCTGATAATGACGAAGAGATAAATGGGGCAGAAAGGTGGAAACGACCCGATGCCCGTCAACAACTGAATGATGAACAAAGTGTGCTACACACACACAATGAAATATTACTCAGCCTTAAAGAAGAATGAAATTCTGATACGTGCTACAACGCGAATGAACCTCAAACACATTAGTTAAGTGAAATAGGCCAGACACAAAAGAGCACATATTGTATGATTCCACGTGTGTTAAGTGCCTAGAGTGGTCACATTTGGAGACAGAAATTAAAATGGTGGTTACCAGAGAGGGGGGAATGGGCAATTGCTGTCTGATGGGTAGGCTTTTGTTTGGGATGATGAAAACATTCTGTGGATGGCTGGTGGTGGTGGTGGTATAACAACGGGAATATACCTAATGCCACTGAACTATACAATGAAAACTGGTTAAAAGAGTAAATTTTATGTATATTTTATAATTAAAAAAAAAGGATGAGCAGCACCAGAAGTGACTAGTCTTACATAAACAGGTAAAAGTCACTTACATTCCATTTTCCTTCCAGAAACAAAATCTCACTGGCAGGTCAAAAAGTATAAGAAAATCATCTCAGGCAGAAAAATACACTACGTGACGGTGTAGTCTGATCACTCTGACCACGTTGGGGTCTGATTCGTTTTCTGCATGATCAATTTGATCGGTGTTTTAGAAAATGATGCAATTTATTTCCGAAGACGGGTCCACAATCTCTTACCTGCAGTTCTGAAAAGCTCCGAAAAATCAAAACCTTCTTTCCTGAAGTTTGATTCAAAGATATACTTGGTGGCAAGACGTGACCTGAACTCACATGGGGCCATGTATTTACCCACTTGGTGTGAACAGTCATACGTTTTGCTGCAGAAAAGCTATCGCGCTTGACAACGACACTGCCCCAGCGTCTCTCTCCGTGGGAGTCATACTGTATCTGGCATGAGCACCATGCCAAACGGGTCTGAAAGTTGTGAATTCCAACATAAATCTGGAGCTTCATAAATCTAAGAGTTTCAAGGAAGAGGTGGTAGATCTCTACAAAATTAATCACATCAGGTACTAGATCTGTATTTCCCAAGCTCTGGTCATTCTTCTCCAAATTTACACTTTTTGTGATATCTACGAATGTGTGGGTATTCGTAGACAAATGTGTAGATAAATGCGTCGATATTGCTCACATTATTCGATTCTCCAGCACTTGCCTTCACCATTTTTATTTGAATGAAATTGCATTTTTAAAGGAATGTCTTACTTCTACTATAAAAGCCGAGCTTCTGAACGGTCTACCCGCGATTAAAAAGGGGGATTCTGAAGCTTTCCAGAGATGTGAAAGATACGGTGGCACCAAATTGAGACTTTCATCTTCAGTCATCAGAAAGACAAAATTGAAAAGGAAATGCCTGCCTTCCAGTGTGATTCCCCGTGATCGACTGCTAGGCTGACTCACCAGCGCCAGGATCTACTGTCCCCAGAGCTATTCATCCTGCATTTTGGGAGACTTGCCTAGACTGCATCATCATCCTGTCAGGCAAGTAACGACCCTACTGAGGGCAGTAAGTCTTCCTGGGGGTGGGGGAGACCTGGCTGAACAAAAGCTTAATATAGAAAAGGAGAGGATCAATCTCTGCATCTCGCTTCCAGTTCCATAACCTGCCACGTAAATTTAGCTGGGTCATGCGCTGTGTCTATTTGTCAAATTGGCACAAAAGTTAACCCGAGCATAACCGTCTGGCACATCCACAGCCTCCACGTGCCAAAGGACTCCTCAAGATAAGGTATGTAAAAGCAAGGAGACGGCCAAGCCAGAACACAGCCCCGACTAAGGGGACCTCCACTCTTGTTATTAACGTCAACGACAGCTACTGCGAACAGTGGCCTTCGAAACCAGTAGAATAAGATTTACTATGAAAAGACAACAAGTCTGTCTTCAAAAGCACCTTTGAATCAACATCAACTGTACATATTTTGTACAAATAAATGGGACAAAAGGGGAAAGTTTTTCCTTACGGTAGAACACTGGGAGTTAGAAATGCTGAGATTAGAAAACCTCCGTTTCGCAACTATCACAAATTTAAAAGTAATAACTACACACGGATTTAATGAAATGATCAAAATGAATATCACCAGCAAGGGGCAAACAGTCGTGAGTCTCTAGATGTGATGGACTGAAAAAGACACAAAATCCGTCCTGGACTTTTCCTGAATCTAATTAATTGTCAGACAACGTCAGATAGATGCAAATTGAGGGTGATTCCACAAAATGCCCAGCCTACATTCCTCAAAACTGGGATGAAAAACAAAGTTAAAGGACTATTCCAGATTGAAAATATTGATCTACTAAAATACATGATGCTGGACTAGCTCCAATACCAGAAAAAAAAAGTTATAAAGGACATTACTGGGACAGTGGACAGAATTGGAATATGGAGGGCAGGTCAGTAAAAGAACTGTATCAATGTTAGATTTCCTGATTTTGATTGGAGTAGTTAAGGGAACATTGATCGTGTTTAGAAACACACACTTACGTATTAAGGGGTGAGGGGCACAATGTCCTCTAGCTCCCCAATAGTTCAGAAAGGATATGATGGACAGAACCTGTTATGTGTTAACAATAGGCGACGATGGGGAAGGTAAAGAGTTATTTTACCGAAATCAGGTTGAAGTGAACGACTGCTCCCTGTCCACTGGCTGCCACTGAAGCCACCCACCCCGGCCCAGGTTCCTGTGTGGACTCACCATTCTTCTGAGAATCCTCAACAGAAGCTTCTGCTCCTTCGGGTCCTCCTTGAATGTCAGTAAATCAGCAAAGTTCTCCGCATTGTCGGGAGACAGGCTCTCTGGGTTTTCTCCTCCATAGAGCTGAACCAGTATAGACAGGCACTTGGATGAAACTTCGAAAACTTCGGGGTCCTCGTGAGGGAGCTGAAAATGAACAAACACGGCTATGTAAGCTCCATCAAAGATGGAGCTGGTATTGCTCAAGAACTACGTTTGTAAAAGTTGGCTTCCTGGGGAAAATGCCCATCTGCGTACCAAGTCTAATTAAATCGTTTTCAGATTGGATCTTTTCCAAAATGCATAGGGACTCAAAGAAAGCTGATAGCACAAAACCAGAAGAAAGTCCTGCAGTCTATTAACCCAGTGGTCCCCAACCAGGTACCGGTGCTCCTGTGAGCATCTGATGCCTGATGATGTGAGATGGAGCTGAGGCGCTGATGCTAGCCCTGGGCAGCAGCTGCAGATACAGATGTAGCCGTGCTTGCTCACCGGCCCCTCACCTCCTGCTCTGCGGCCTGGTTCCTAACAGGTCACAGACTGGTACCAGTCCGCAGCCCGGGAGTTGAGGATCCCTGCATTCATCCATAGTCAAGAATGGCTGGTAACAAGCAGAGGAACAGCACATGCCATATATGCACATATTCACACGAGAGTGTGTGTGTGTGTGTGTGTGTGTGTGTGTGTGTCTAGGGTGTGAATACAATCTGATTTTTCGGAGGCATGTCCCTTACAGTCTTGCTTACTATTAACTTGTTTTAGGAAAAATCCATTTCCTAGGAGATATTAAAAAACACTTTCAACTTCCAAATCATTACTGACTAAACAGGAGAGAAAGCATCGCTTCTGTACATATTCAAAGGCATAATATCATAACACAGGCATTTCAACCTTTTTAGTTTTTAAAGTTTTACTATATTTGTAACAGCTTTATTGAGAGGTAATTCCTGGGCCATAAAAGTCACCATTTGACACACACAGTTCAATGGTTTTTAGTACACTGAGAGTTGCACAACCACCACCACCATCAATTCTAGATTTTTGTCATCACTCAAGAAAGAAACCCCGTACCCTTTAGCAGTCACCTCGCCATCACCTCCTCCTCTTCCTCACTCCCAGTCCCTGCCCAGAGCTAATCAGCTTTCGGTCTCTCTATCTGCCTAGGCATTTCAGATACACAAAATCGTTCAAAATATGATCCTCTGGGACTGGCTTTTCAGGCTTAGTACAGTGCTTTCAGCTTCATCCACGCTGTATTTCATCTCTTTTTATTGCCTAATAATATCCCATTGTATGAATATATCACAGGCTGTTCATTCGTTGGTTGTGTCCACCTTTTGGCAGTACTGCTATGAACATCTGTATACACACGTTTTTGTCTCTTTGGGGTGTGTACTTCGAAATGGAAATGGTGGGTCATGTAAGTCTACGCTTAACCTTTTGAGGAACTGCCAGACTGGTTTTCAAAGCTGCCATTAGCACCAGCAGTGCCTGAGGGATCCAGCTTCACCATATGCTCATCAACACTTGTTACCATCCGTCTTTTTAATCGCAGCCATCCCAGTGGTTGAACAGTGGTAACTCTCTGTGCTTCTGATGTGCAATCCTCTGGTGGCTAATGACGCTGAGTATCTTTTCATGTGCTCATTGTCCATTTGTATATCTTTCCTGGAAATGTCTGTTCAGATCCTTTCCCCATTTTTTTTTAAATGGGTCATCTTTTTATAATTAAGTCTAAATGTTCTTTATATATTTTAAATACAAGGCCCTTAGCATATATGCTTTTCAAAAATGATTTCCCATTCTGTGGGTTGCCTTCTTGCTTTCTTAATTGTGTCCTTTGAAGCATAAGGTATTTTTTATTTTAAAGATTGATTTTTTTTTAACTGTTTGTGATTTTGGTGTCATACCTAGGAAACCACTACCTATTCCAAGGTCCTGAGATTTATGTTCTTCAGTTTTATAGTTTTAGCTCTTCCATTTATTTCTCCTTCTAAAAATTTTATAGTTTTAGCTTTTATTAGGTCTTTGATTCATTTTAAGTTTTATATATGGTTTGCATAGGGGTCGAACTTCATTATTTTGCATGTGAATTAACCTTTTGAGATACGTGTAGGTTCATATGCAGTCGAACGAAATGATACAGAGAGATCCCAGACATACGTCACCCACTTTCCCCCGTGGAAACCTTCTGCGTAACTGTAGTATAATATCACAACCAGAAAGCTCACACTGAATAACCATTGACCTTATTCAGATTTTGCTGCTTTTACATGGATTTGTGTATGTGTGTGTGCACGCACGTGTGCACATCCATGTGATTTAGTTCCGTCCAATTTTATCACATGAGTAGGTTTGGTGACACCTATTACCTCAAGATACAGAACAGTTCCATCCTAAAGATGCATTTTATAGCAAAAGCCAATGCTCTCCCTCACGTTTTGTTACATCCTCTAGCCATCTTTTTCTTCTTAATCGGTGCATTTAAACCATTTACATTTAAGGTAAATATTAAGATGCCAGGGTTTAAGTCTAATGTGCAATTTAACTTTTTGTCTTCTGTTTTCTCTGTTTCTTGTTCTTCTGCTTCTTTTTTTTTTTTTTTAAACCTTCCTATGGGTTACTTGAACATTTGTTTTATATTTCCAATAACAGTGATCAAAGTTCTCTTTTACTCCCAGTATTAATTTCTGTGGGTCACCGTGATAAATCACCACAAACTGGGTGGCCCAAACAGCAGCAATTTATTCTCTAACAGTTCCAGAGGCTGGATGTCAGAGGTCAAGGTAGCGGCAGAGCCCTGTTCCTTCCAAAGCCCCCTGCAGTGGAGCCTTCCCTGCCTCTCCTGCGATCTGGGCGCCCCGATGTTCCTTAGCATGTGACGGCAGAACGCCAATCTCTGCCCCTGTCTTCACATTGTGTTCTCCCACGTGTGTGTCGTCACGTGGTCCCCTTATAAGGACACCAGACGCTCTGGGTTAGGAAGCCTGTGCTGCTCCAGTGCCACCTCATCCTAACAAATTACGTCTACAATGAACCAATTTCCAAATCAAGCCATCTACAGAGGTGGGGGGAAGAGTGAGAACTGCAACACCTCTTTTTTTGAGAAATGCAGTCAACCTACACAGCCATATTAATTACTGGAAAAAAAACACATACGATCGTCTCAATAGAAAAAAAAATATTTAGCAATATTCGCCACCTGTTTCTAACAAAAACTCAGCGAACTAGGAGTAGAAAGAAACTTCTTGATAAGTCATGTCAGAGACTGAAAGCCTCACCCTGAGATCAGGCAGACAGACAGGATGTCTGCTCTCACCACTTCATTCAGCACCGAATGGGGGCAGGTCTCACCAGCGCGATCGGGCCAAAAAAGGGGGGAGCGTCCAGATTGGAAGGGAAGACAGATGTAAGTGCTTATTTACATGATCCTCTAGGGAGAGAATCCACCGGAATTTACACACTACTGGGACCCATAAGTGAGTCTCACAAAGTTACAGGATTCAAGAGCAACATACAAAATCAACTGAATTTTATAAGTAGTTCAGAAATTTGAATTAAAATAAATACCATGTACAATAACATTTAAAAAACTGGAACATTTAGGGATTAATCTGATAAATGAAAGACCTGTACACTAAAGATACAAAATATTGTTGAGAGAATTTAAAGGGGATACAAATAAATGACAGGATAGACCTTTTTCATGAGTCAGAGACTCGATTTTGTTAAAATGCCAATTCTCCCAAAATTAATCTACAAATTCAATGCAATTGCAATCAAAATCCCAGCAGGTTCATGTTTTTGTTTTTGTTCTTTTGGTAGAAATTGACAAGCTGATTCGAGGCTTCATATGGAAATGGAAAGGACCCAGGCCAGCCAAAACTAATTTGAAAAATGAAATAAGTTGAAAGATGAACATTACCTGATTTCAAGACTTAATATAAACTAAAGTAACCAAAACAGTATGGTTTTACCATAAAGTTAGACGCATGAGTTACTGAAACAGAATAGAGAGTCCATAAATAAACCTGCAGAAATAGAGTCAACTCATTTTGGAGAAAGGCGCAGTGGCAGTGCAGTTGAGAAAACATTTTCAACAAGGGGGGCTCAAACAATATGCAAAATCGTCCACTTCAATCCATACCTTTCACCATCTACCAAAATTAACTCAAAACGGTGGATAATGCAGACCAACTCTAAAGAGGCTCAGAATTACCACAGAACATTCACACGTAATAAAAAAAAATTCTTTAGAAATTTCTGAAACTCATTTGGTTCTTTTTTTTAAGTCAATAGACTGAAATATAAAACCTGAAACTATAAAACTGTTTAGAGACAATAAAGGCAAAAATCTTTTGACTCTGGGTAAGAGATAGATTTCTTAAATATAACTAAAAAAGTATAATTTACAAAAGGGGGAAAAAAAGGTAAAATAAACTTCATCTAAATTAAAGATTTTTTCTTCGAAAGAGACTGTCTAGTTCATAACACGTTCACTAAACAGTATCTATTACCACCACTGTCCCTATCACAATGTGTCCCTTTACTAGGGACCCAGGAAAAAGTATTCTTTCAGACCCCAAAACTAGAAAATGTTTCTTTCTCCCAAGAAACATCTCCCCTCCCCATGCCCCACTTACTGGGCGATGCACGCCTTCTAAATGACTATATTCCCACTTTTGTCCAGTAACCAGAACTCAAGGCCAAAACCATGGCCCAACTTTCGCAATTACTTTAGACTTTGTGTATAGAAACTTATCTTCATTGTTTTATTCACATTTTCTACTTTATTTAGGATTCCCAGACTTGAAAAGAAAACAACACCCAATTTAGTTGAAATTTCAGATAAACAATAAACCTTTTTTAGTCTCAGTGTGTCCATTTGGCATCTTGTATTTTATCTGTCAACCCTAACTTTATTGCAAACATTCTTATTAGCCAACTCCAGTGCTTTGTGGAAGAGATAATAAACACACACATATATATATACACACATACGACTTGGAAATATCTCAAAGTAAACTTACATTTGAATTTTCAAAACTGCCTTAAAACAATTTCAAATCACATTTGTACTGTGTTTACTTCCCTTTACACAATCTACACAATGCAATGCAGTTCAAAATCTGCCTCATTTTATATTCTATTTTAAAAATATTGTCTGGAACAGCGTTTTGTCAAAAATTATATGGGGATATTTATCGTCAGAGAAGAGACTATATTAACCAAGAAAGGATAAAGAAATACTATTTCATAATACGATGTTTTCTACCCTTTTTATGTATGCGATATAAAAGCACCTTGAGAAGAGACTCTCTCTGTGTTGTTAGGACTTCTTTAACAAGAATTCACATTAGGCCATCAATTCTTGTTCCTCTTCATTTTAATATATCACTCCTGCCCAAATCAGCTGAAGAAGCAGCAGAAACTATCATTAAGCTGATGAATGGCAGCAATTCCAAATGACATCGCCCAAGGAAATGCTGTTGCCCACAGCCTTGACACCATGCCCCCTTTTCCTTGAGAAGTAAAGATCCTCTATAGTTCCACTGACCACCCCACCCCCAGGCACATTACATTCCTAAATGTGGAAATTTAGAGGGAGGAAAACCTGCCGCTACTTTATTGATTTAGTTGTAAGTCTATAGATCACAGACCTGAGTACCAGGGTTTAAAAAAAAAAAAAATGAAAACAAGTTAAAAGTCACTGGTAGGTCAAATAGGCCTTGACTTCTGAACTTCCTGTACTGCACTGAATAACTTTCATAATGAACTTCACATTTTCCTGGTCAATAACTAAAGAATGAGAAAACATAGCTCATTCCAAAAATCATAACCAGTCATACAGAAAGAGATTTAAGCAATTCTACTGCAGCAGCAAAGTTGCAGGAACCATAGAGAGTAAATATTTGTCAACACTGAGTACTAAGATGCTGGGTTTTGTGTCAAAGCTTTGACCTGATCATGCGTCACTTTTGGCTCTTCTCTGTCTCTCTACCTTAGACATTCAGGTGGAATCTGTTGCCACTGGATGAGAGATGGATGTTCAAGACAGCCACCCAAGAAATCATCAAATGTTCCAAAGCTTCAATTGTACCACCATGCTTCAATTCTACCTCTGTCCTTCTTGGAAAATTCAGTAAGACTCTACTCTGGGCTACTGATTTCCTCTCAGCCTCAGTTTCTTTAGAGAAAAGTCCTGGCATCATTTTGGGGGCACATACTAGGCTACTTGGTCTTCTGCATGTGAAAACAGGAGAAGAGCAGAAGAGGGATCAAATGGCAGAGCCGTTCTTGGTCCAGACTTCTGAAATACCCTGTTTACGTCTCCTCCACCGAGGCCAGAGGTGCTGTGAGGTTTCACAGTGACAAGGCCAACTCCACTGCCTCACCAGCACCCCCCAGGGTGTCTGGGGCCTGGCTTCCTCTGCCCTGTTAAACCCTTCCATGTATTTCCTTCTGTCCCCAGAAATATGTTGGAATCTTAATCTGCTACTGATGGCCATTTCCCTTTTCTCTTCATCACTGGAAGGTTATTCCTTTTTGACTTCCTGTACTTTTTCCTTTAAAGACATTTTGTGAGAGGCAGGAGACAAGTGTGTGAAAAATAGTGAAAAGAGGCCTTCCTGCTCAAGATTCTCTTGGCAAATCTCACACTTATTCCACAGGATCACTTTAATAAACCAAAAAAGTATGACTAGAATAATTATAAAAATTACTTTAAATCTGATATTAATTTGAGAAGAATTTATATTTTTGTCTTACCACCTGTAAGCCCCTGGCATCTCTCTCCAATCCATTTAGGTCATATTTTATGTCTTTCAAAATATTCTATAATTATCATCATGATTTGCATTTTGTTTTGCATTTTGTTACATTTATTTCTGGTCTTTTTAGAGGGATGGTTTTAGTTATTTCTATAAAAAGATTTTCCCCCATTTCTATTTCTATCAGATTAATGCCAATACTAATAAAAGCTATTGGCTTACATGTATTATATGCCACCAACTTACTGAAATTTGCTTTTGAATTCCTATACATTTTTATTTCAATTTTTTTCCCTAGGTGCAAAAATCTTATCAACTGAAACAATCACGTTTATGCTTAATATTTATTTTTCTTATAGTATTATCTATAACACCCCCTCCATCACTGTTGACTATTATTATTTTAACAAAAATGTTTTCAGTGTTTATTTTAAACGTTTACTATTAATTTCTAGAAATTAACTTCCTACATGTTAAGAAGATTCACTCTATCTTACATGGAGTTTTAAAAATTAAGAATGACCAATTGAATTTTTAGCATTGATTATTATGATGTTTTTATTCTCCCTCAATTTCTTAAAATACAAAATTATACTTTTGTAGTGCCCGAACTACTCTTGAGTTCCTGGACCAAATCCTATTTGGTTATATTGGTCCTTTAATATACTGCTAAATTTGATTTTTTTTTTTTTGCAATTTTCTTACCTATATTTATAAGTAAAAGTGATCTTTGGTTGTTCTGTTATTTTAAAGTAGGTTATGACATTAGACTTATTTAAATTATTTAAATAGCATAGTAGTCATCTATTCTTTGAAAATTTAGAACTCACATGTAAAATCACTTGGGCCTGCAATATTTTAATGATAGATTTTGTAGGTGCATCATATCGCATTATGACAATTCAGTTGCCTGATATCTTTTATAGCTTTTTTCTTGATAGTAACTAATGGAATTCTAGTGTTTACCCTCAAACTGGCAGCCCTTCTAAGTGCTTGTGAAAGAAATCTTAGCAGGATGAAAAACAGGAGAACATTACTTCTTTCCCTGCAGCCGCAGAAAAGCAGATTCCATTTTGTATCACAAAATCGTCCTTGAAAATGTCACTTCTAATAAAGCAGTAGACGTCTATAAGGCAGAGAGGGTGATCGTGTCCTGGGCCATCAATGTTTAGCTTTTAAAACATAAATAATTCAGATTAGCTACTTTAACAATGTTTGCTTTGGTGATGATACTTATATTGACATTTTTGAATTTCTACATGGTATTCTTATAAGATTTATTGGATTGACATGTCCCCTTTCCCACCTGCTTATGGTAAAAATAAATTAGACCTTGTAAATTCTTATTTAAACGAAGAGGGAGAGAGTCTTACATCATTAGAAGACCAAATTTTAACTTTTGAAGTTTGATTTTTCTGTCTATTCTGATACCAGTATTGTTAGTTTATAATTTTCTATAAAATCATCTAGTTCTCTATATTTATAAAGTTAATGTCTTAATGTTATGCATGTTTCACATTTGGGTAGCAATATTTCTTTTTCTCCTCCTAATGCTATAGCCACAGAATGAAAATTAAAACAGTAATGGTATCATCTTTACCTGCCAAATGAACAAAAAAATTTTTTATACTCAGAAGATACAGTGCTGGTGAAGATGTAGAAAAGCAAACATATTTACATACTTTTAATTAGAATGTAAACTGCTAAAATCTTCTGGGAAGTTACATATGAGAATTAATATTTATTATTTAGAAGCACCTTTTAATCTACCCACCTCACTTCTGGGTATTTATCTCATCAAAGGAAATGCAGAAGTACCTAAAACCATACAAAGATGTCTACTGTATTATGGTTATAATAGCATTAAGTGGAAAGAATCTGGATGGCCATCCACCAGGAAATGTTTAATTCAAATAGGTGTAGGTTGATATTATCAAATACTACACAACTATTAAAAAGAATGAGATCAATGTGTAAGTACTGACTTGGAAAGATATCTAGAATCCTGAAATAAGTAAAAAGAAAAGCCATAAAATACTTATGCTATGGTACTATCTTTAGAAATAAAAAAAGAAAAAGAAAATCACAGATACAAGTGCCTGTGATCGTAAGCAGCGTGAAAAGAATGCAAGGACACGTGTCAAACGTGACACTGGTTACACTGGGAGGTGGTGCCATAGTAGTAGTGGGTGGCGGGACTTCAGTTTTACTTTAATCACTTCTAAATTATTTGAATTTTTATAACTTGCTTATGGCATCTTTTTTAATTCAAATATATGAAATAAATCTGCCTTCCTTACCCCTAAAATTCTTAAAGGGGGAAATTCCTGAGTACCCTCTGCAGTGACTCTCATGTACCAACAAGTCAAGGAAGTCAAATGCAAGACTTGTTACAACCAATGATAATGGCTGGAGACATGTGAAAGATAAGGCTGCCTTTAGCAGCTCCAATAACGTGATTTCTTACGACCATCAGATAATGAACAAAGAAACTCAGAAATGTTACTGTTTGGTTATAAGTTTCAAAAAATGTATTAGAGAATTATACAGAAGTCATTAAAATTACTGGTTACTGAATCTAGGATATTGAAAAATACATGAAGTCCTCTCCATATTAATCCCTTTCTGAAGAGCTCATATCTAAATGATATAGGTTTGAAGTAGCATATGTACCCCCAAAGGAAAAAGAATAGAAGATAATACATTTATCCCTAAAAGTGATTATTTCCATTACAAGAACGGATATGTTTTAAATAAAACTGTAAAGCCATTAAAATTTAAACACCACTCATAACAGTACAAACTTATCAAATCAGACAATTTTTACAACTGGAGAAAAAAAAATTCTCTGTATAAAACTGGTTAAACATAATTATGGCTTTGGTATCTAGACACTTAGCATATGTTCCGTTAGAGAAAGTCTTCACTTTATAAACTAACTAATGGCTCATCTATTCAAAGAGACGGACCCATGATTAAAAGTGTATAAGACTCTATAAAGTTTTACTCAGTAGGACTTCGATGCCCTAAACCACCTTTATGGGAAGCCCAGTGCCGTGAGCCCCCACGATGTGCAAGTCGCCACAGGAGACAATCACGGGAGCTGCAGTGGCAACATTCCCACCAACAGAGCCATTAGGGCAACTAATTTCAGAGCTACAATGAATTCGTCAGAAATACCCCTGGGTATATTATTTCAGCACATTAATGAGGCTGTTCGCAAAGTGAGTTTATTACAATAAGAGATGGATGTTTATTGGATCCGTAAATATGATTACAGAACAAACGGCATGGGAAGGGCCTCAGGGAGCCATAGACAGGCTCATTTTGCAGGCATTAAATGAAACAAAAAAACTTAACATCATTATTGAAACTGCTGACTTCACTGTATTAATAACTGTAATGGGTAAATATCTACATTATTTTCTTGCTTCAAAAATGACGCTGTCTGAGTCTACATGAAATCAAAGGGGTTTTTTTGGGCGGGTGGGGAGTGGCAAAAATAAAACAAAGCAAACGCAGGGAGTTCTCTGCTCATCTTAAAGTCAGCCCATTTCTAAAGACACCTGGGAACGGTATCTCTGGACCATAGCCAAATGGGTTTTTCGCCACCTGTCACTGTACTACTGAGTAACGTAGATAACACCACCATCAATCATGATACACAAGGAGACTAAAGCAGACACTTGAGTGGAGGGATTTATAATGTGCTAAGTGCTGTGCTAAGAGTTCTTCACGCATTGCTCCCTTAGTTCTCCCAAAAACCCTGTGAAGTGTGACATTTTCCTTATTTTGGACATAGAAATGGAGACTTACTAACTTGCCCAGGATCATTCGCCTGATAACCAATGAAGCCAACTCAACCACCATGATTAAGTGGATGGGCGTGCAGAGATGATCCCACTGAATCACAGAGACACCACTGTGTCTGGCCAAACAGCCTCACAGGAAATGTCAAATGGATGAGATGACACTTGTTAAAGATGTAACCATTTCTCTTTTTGCTGCTGTTACATGAAAATGCACATCTCCATGCTATTAGGCTACTACTATCTCTGCTGATATGAGTCGAATGCAAGACTCACTCTAACCAATCACAATGGCTGGAGAAGATGTGAAGGGCTAACGCTGCCTTTGACAGCTTGCCCACAGTTTAAAAGTCTGGCATACACTTTGCAAGATTGAGATATATGCACGGCAAGTTATCTGTGACCTATCAACACCTCAACTTTAAATGGAGTTTCCTTCATCATCCCAAAAGAAATATGTCTTCAGTCTGACTATTTCTCTCTGATGAACGCATTGAGAAAAGGTATCTTCCCACAGGTAAATTAAGTCAAAGAGATATTTCCATAGGGTATGCTTTGCTATTATTTTCTAGGACATAAACTATACCCAATTATTTAAAGATTATGGTGCAAAAAAATATGACCAATTGTATTCAAAGAAATGGTATTTTTATAAGATATATAAGTGCTATTCCCACTTATTAATAATTATATGACAATGTATAGAACTAATGAAACAAAATCTTAATGGTACTTGGTGTTTGAAACCTTTTATGAATATACCACCACACAGATGTCCACCTTACTCCTTACAACAAAATAATCCAGAATAAGTCAAATATCTAAATGTTAACATACCATGAAAGTACTAGAAGGAAGTAGGGGTGAATATATTTATAATTGTGAGATAAAAAGATCTTCTAAAACATGACACAAAACTCAAAAATCATGAAGGAAAACACTGATAAATCTGACTAATACATGAAAAACTACCTTTATAGCTAAAGCACCAATAAAATTAAAAATACAAAAAAAAATGAAAGGGTATATTTGTTATGACAAAAGAATAAACTCAATATACGAAGAGCTCTTAAAATCAATAGAAAAGGTAAACTGAGTAGAAAAAATGGGCAAATTATGCTAAAGCGATTATAGACACACAAAAAAAAGACTCAAAAATGGCTAATTAAGCCACAAAACATACTAAACTTCATTCACAATGAAATACAAAGCATCAAAGTTATACAAGATTTCCTGTATCAGAATGGCAAAAATGTTCCAGTTTCATAAAACTATCAGCAAGGCTCTAGGAACAGGCTTCTCTTTCAATGAGAATGACAACTGGTTCTCTACCTCTGGGGAGGGCAATTTGCAATATATACGAACATAAAAATTTACAACCCTTTCACCTAGCAGATGAGACAAGATTGTCCAGAGAAACAGAGCTAACGGGAGATGAACAGAAAGAGATTTATTAGGAAGGCTTGGCTCACATGATTATGGAGGTTGGGAAGTTCTGCGATCTGTCATCTGCAAGCTGGAGGCCCAGGAAAGCTGGTGGGACAGTTGAAATCCAAACCCAGATCCTGACCAGGAGAGCCAATGGCATAAATCCTAGTTGGAGCCTGAAGACCAAGAACCAGGAGCTCCAGAGGGCAGGATGAGAGAGATGGCCTAGCTCAAACACAGAGCACGTTCGCCTTTCCTCAACCTTTCTGTTCTATTCAGGCCCGCAACGGGTTGGAGGATGCCCACCCACACGGGTGAAGGTGGATCTTCTTGGCTCAATCTGATTCAAATGCTCATCTCTTCCACAAGCCCCTCATAGACACGTTCAGAAATAATGTTTCACCAGCTTTCGGAGCATCTCTTAGCATCACGTCTAACCATTTCTAGGAATTTATTATATGATTACATTGTATGAAAAAGGGCATATATACATTCATTTATATGCACATATGTATATATGCACACAAATATACATACAATTATAAAAGCCTATTTTTTTTTCTGTAGGTCTAGGTAGGGAAAAAGATGTTTACTTTTCAATTTTTAACCCTTTTGAAGAGTTTGAATTACTCTTAGTGAGCATGTGTAATTTTTATGATTAAAAAACACATTGTTACATAGAATCTCTTTGCTAAACATCCAAAATATTTGGAGAAAAAATGTAAAGCACTATAAATCATGCAGAAACAGTAAACTCAGAAGAGAGCTATTCTGCCTATCTATCAGGATAGTCAACTAATTTTTCATTTTTAATTTTTGATGTTATATATGTCAAGTCTAAGCATGAAAATATATTACTTTATTATTGTTTTAAATTTCAGTATTTTAGATTTTCCCAGAGTTAACTGTCAAAATATATTACTTTGAATTGCTTTTTAAATAATAATCTACAGGAAAATGGATTTTAGTTCTTAAACATTTGATTTATTTTTCTCTCGGTGATATATTATGAGAAACTGATCACTGGGTTAAACACTGAATTTTATGTATTTGGAGTGTTTTTGCATGATGGATTTTGTAATTATCTTGGTCTTCTCATTCCAAAACAGCTTTGAGGTGTCATTTACATGAAATGTGAGTTTTCTATTTTGCCTCAAGTATATCTTTAATTACAAGCTAAACCCTAATTATAAAAAAGTTATGGATGGAAAATTTTACCCCTCAATTCAAGATGACAAAAAGAAAGATAGGAATAGCTTAAGCAAACAATTTATACTTAAATTTCCTTCTCTGTAAAGTGAATGGCCTCTGCTGCATTTGAAAGCATGCTGTCTAACAGGCATGCCCCTGCTGGTCGAGTGATCACAGGAAACGAATTCCACATGCCAAGTCTTCAGTGATGTCAGGCTATTGTTCCTGAAGACAACTTAATCTCAAAGACAGAAACTATGGAAACCTAACTACTAATGACCCTAGGGAATTCAATCAAAGTGAAAATAAAAATACCTATGAGAAGATATGCACACATGCTTCCAACCCAAAATAACGACACACAGATTTCTAAGCAATATGCTAATAAGGTCAAGTCAATCAAGGTTGATATTTCTCACTTTGTTTCACCAGATCATGTAGGCAGGACCCAAAATATGTCAAAAATTGCTAAAACTCTATGTGAGAATCCATTGTAAATGCAATCAATATGAACACAATTATTTTCTGGCCGAAATGATACCTTAAAGGTAGGAAATGGAACTGTATGTAACCGACATTCTTCCAGAATGCTTTTCTGATACGTTTTAAAAACATTACACCATGTCATCATCTCGAGTGAATTTTAAAATGACAGATCTTGAAGGGCCAGGATGGATCTTCTAGTCCAACAACTTGCTTGTGGGCAGAAAATGGTCATTCTAATTCCCAGTGAATCTTTCAAATGATCTGGATGAAAAGGTGCCCTTATGCACTGTGTCACTGGATAAGGACATGTTAGGGGCCATCTGCCCAAAATGGCCTACTTGGGAAGGGGACAGGCAGCCATGCTCTTGGACAGTAGAGATCAGATTCAGGAGCTGCTGCTGGGGATGTGTCCTCTGCAGCAGAGGGCCACAATTCAGCTGCCTCAGGAAAGGCACCAAAAATTAATTATAAATGGTAACTGTCACAAGTAATATAGGTGTGAAAAACAAACAAAACAAACAAACAAACAAACAAAAAAACCCCACATCTACTTTTCTATAAAAGAAATTAATGGATGTAGCACAGGTGCCAAGACATGGAACTTACTGAGTCTGAAAGTAGAACAACAATAATTTTAAGTTCAACATAAAGTTTTATGTTCTGTTTTAGTCATATGTACCTGTTTATTTTGAAGAACCAAAAAGAAGTTTATTACAGCATTCTGGAGTCCATTTATTGCCACAGGAAATCCAACCAAATTGTTCTTTGTTTCCATTCAACAGAACAGTATGTTGACCTTTACCAGCAGAATTAAAGAGTGAATTCTATTTATAGCAGCTACCTTGAGGACTTAAGGTTGCAGGGCTGGTGAATATTTATGAAGTTTTCCTACTGTGCTGGCCACTGGCAGAGAGAGTGAGGCAGATGTGCTTCTGAATTACCCCCCAAATCCTGGACCTACCTATCTGATTTGACTCTGAGATTTCAAATCCTAAATTTAGAAAAACAAAATTCACTGTTCATCAAAAATGATAAGGTATATTAAGAAAAGTGCTCAAGATTCTGAAGCCAAAATTATACTCCAGATGCTTCTCTCCACCTGATGGTGAGAAACTTAGGTACCTTTAGAGGGAAAAGAACTGGCAGTCAGCTGCTCAGCCTGGCTTTGCTTCTGTACCTCACACAATATACTCTGGGCAGAGCAAGTGGGGACCCTTTGGTCCCCACTGATGCAAGGTGAGAGATGACTCTGAGGCCAGCCTTTGACCAGTGGAGAAGGTCCTCAACTTGAGGGGAATTAAGAGTCAGGATCTTCATTCGTTTATTTTTTCAAGATGAAATAACTCTGTTGTATATTTTGAAATTATTTATTTTAACAACAACAGCAAAAGGAGGGATAGCACAGAAAGGTATCTTTTTTTAAAATAAAAATATATTGAGAAATGCCGTGTTAAGCCCTTGGTATAAACCATTCCGCCCTCACTTCTTTTTGTGCACTTTATATAAACGTATATAAAGCACAACATAAATTAACTCACATTATAATTTTGTTTTGTAACTAGATGATGGCACTTAGTATATCGTATTCATGCATCCCACAATTATTTATTGAGAGCTTGTGATGGCCAGGCTTAAGGTATACAGCAATTAAGATAAGGAGCATTTCCATGACTGTCAAAATGATCTTTTCACTAATGCCTCGCTTTTTTGATTGTTGTAGTTTCAGAGTAATTTGCTCTTCTATTTCTAGACTCTTAAGGTAGAAGTTAAGGTCACTGATTTGAGACCTTTCTCCTTTCCTAACATAGGAGTATAGCTACACATTTTCCTCCTCCTAAGTACTGTTTTCCAGCAAAGGACAAATTCTGATATGCAGTATTTCCATTCACATTTAGTTCAGAATACTTTCTGATTGTTAATCTGATCCATGATTATTTGGGAATGTGTTATTTAGTTCCAAATATTTTGGGGTTTCCCAAATATCTTTTATCGAATTCAAATTTAATTCCATTATGGTAGGAGAATATATGTGACATGAATCATTTTTAAATTTGTGGAGACTTATTTTATGACTCAGAATGTGGTCCATCTTGGTAAAATGCTCAGTGTGCACCTGAAAGACTGTTTTCTTCTTTAGCGGAGTGTTCTATGATATCGTTCAGGTCCAGCTGGATGACAGAGTTGCTCAAGTCTACTATTTCGTTGTTGATTCTCTTTCAACTTGTTCTACGAGGTATCAAAAGAGGGGTACTGAAATCTCTGACTAAAACTAGATTTATCTTTTATAATTGCACTTTTAACACTTTTGGTTTCATTTAGTTTGCTTAGGACTATTATGTCTACTTGATTAACTGATCACTTCAATTTAGGATCATCCCAAGGCATACAAAAAAACAGGTAAGCACGGCCTATTCAAAAGAGCAAAGTAAATCAACAGAAACTGTTCCTGAAAAAACCTGATGACAAACCTACTAGACAAAGACTTTAAAACAGCTACCTTAAAGATGCTCTCAAAAACCTAAAGGAAGTTGTGGAGAAAGTCAAGAAAACAATATATGAACAAAATGGACACATCAGATATAAAAACCTGAAAAGAAACCAAAACCAAATTATGGAAATGAAAAGTACGATAAATGCACTGAAAATTTCACTAGAGATATTCAAAGGCAGATTTGAGCACAAAGAAAGAATTAGTGAACACGAAGATAGGAAAATGAAAATTATTAAGTATGAGAAACAGAAAGAAATAAAAGAAAAATAAACACAGTCTAAGAGACCTATGGTATCCTATTAAGTGGACCAACATATACGCTGTGAAAGTTCCAGGAGAAGAGAAAGGGCAGAGAAATGATTTAAAGAAATATTGGCTGAAAACACCCCAAATTTGATGAAAGACATTGAGAGAGAAATTTATAGCTGTAAAACACTTACATGAAAAGACAAGAAAGATCTCAAATCGACAGCCCATCTTTATAACTCAAGAAAATACAAAAAGAAAAAATAAATAAACCCAAAGCTAGAAGGTAGGAAACAAACAAACAAACAAACAAAAAACATTAGAGCAGAGATAAATAAAATCGAGAATAAAAAATGATAGAAAAAAAATCCACGAAACCAGAATTTGGTTCTGTGAAGAGATCAACGAAATGGACAAACCTTTAGCTAGATGGATAAGCGAGCGAGCGCACACACACACACACACACACACACACACACACACACACACACACACAGAAAAAGACTCAAATTACCAAAATCAAAAATGAAAGTGGGGACATTATACCAATTCTACAGAATTAAAAAAAAATTATAAGAGAATACTATGAAAAATTGTACACTAACAAATGGAATAACCTCGACAAAATAGAAAAATTCCTAGAAACACAAAACCTACCATGACTCAACCATAAAGAAAAAAAATATGAATAAACTATAAATAAGAACGATACTGAATCAGTAATCAAAAATCTCCCGACAAAGAAAAGCCCTGAACGTTGATGTGATGGCTTCACTGGTGAATTCTATCAAACATTTAAAGAAGAACTAAACCAATTCTTCTTAAACTTTTCCCCAAAATTGAAGAGAACACTTCTTAACTTGTTCTATGAAGCCAGCATTATCCTCATAACAAAGCCAGACAAAGACACATCAAGAATGGACCAACACTTCCAATGAATAATGATGTAAAAATCCTCTACAAAATATTATTAAATCAAATTAACCACCGTATTAAAAGTATAACACACCATGATTTATTCCTGATGTAATCCATGAAAGTGGGATTTATTCTTGAAACGCAAGGATGGTTCAACATGTGAAAATCAATCAATACAATATATGAATAATACCTAAAACAATACTACGCAAAGCAATCTACAGATTCAATGCAATCCCTATCAGAATTTCAATGGTGATTTTGCAGAAATAAAAAAAACCTATCCAAAAATTCACATGACCCTAAATAGACAAAACGATCTTATTTAAAAAAAGAATGGAGGACTCAGATTTCTTGATTTAAACACTTACTATAAAACTACAATAACGACTGATATACTGACCAATGATATAGAGAACCCAGAAATCACTACCTATATATATATATATATATATATATATTCAAATGATTTTTGACAAGGGTGCCAAGGCCATTCAATGGAGAAAGGACAGTCTTTTCAACCAATGGTGCTCGGAAAACTGGATGTCCACATGCAAATGATTGAAATTAGATCTTTATCTAACACTATGTGCAAAAATTAACTCAAAAAAGATCAAAGACCTAAATGTAAGACCTAAAACTATAAAATTCTTAGAAGAAACATAGGGCAAACCTTCATGACATTGGATTTGGCAATAACTTATTGATTATGACACCAAGGCACAGGCAGCAAATGGAAAATTTGCACAGACAAATCAGACTTCATGAAAATTAAAAAAAAAAAATTGTGCCTCAAATGGCAATATCTACACAGTGAAACAGCAACCCACAGAATGAGAGAAAACATTTTCAAATCATATATTTAATAATGGATTAATATCCAGAATATACAGAGTTCTCAAAACTCAACAGCAACAACAACAACAAAAACAACCAACCTGGCTTCCCATTTTCTCCTTTTAAGAAATAAAATATTTCGGTCAAACAAGTACCTTACTTGATCTTTCATGGTCCACTTGGTGTATGGTTCATTAACCATATCCTACACTATGTTTCTCAACTGAGGATTCCAAGATCCCCCTGAAATTGTGAATTGTGTGCAGAACTTTGCACATGAGTGAGTCCAGGCATTTTTCTGGGAAGAAGGTTCAGGATCATCAATCTCAAAGCGGTTCACTCAGAACAGACTAAGAATCACTATCTCCTACCTGCGTTTCACTAGGATGCTACTACAAAGCACCGTATAAATACAGGTCATATATTATGGTTTGACAGGTTTCATATTCTCAAAGGATAAGTACGTTGACTTTTATATCTGGAAAGAACCTCAAAAGCTAAGTTCATTTACCTGCCTTCAGGCAAAATACTTCCAAAATTATCCAAGTCAGATACAAACCGTAAGTCTGTTTCTTTTTCTCATGGAAAAGCGATTCCAGGTCCTTGTTCTGTACCTATTACATTTTTTAACAACCTCTGTAAAATTCATCCTTGGTCTGTATTTGTTCTAGAGTGGTTCCTCGATAGCCCTATGACTATTTCTCTTCACTTTATACACAGCTGTAAAAGTGTTAAAATCTTTTCTTGAGAAGATATACTGCAATGTTCTTGTTGTAGGCCATCTTTAAACTTAATGGCTCTAGTCATAAATGTGTAGGCCTCAACACAGCTCACACACGTTAGGCAGGTGTCTGGCCAACATATTAGAACCTAAGTGTGATCAAGTTACTAACAACAGAAGTTCAGAACCCCAAAGAGCCAGAAAAACCTCTGAGGATACACTGCCGGTAGAAGGGGCTCTCTCTCCTGCTATTTCTGGCAATTGCACTGTGGGTCATAAGTGTGGGTGTGATGGCATCTAGTGGAGACCGGACCTAACCATGGGGCTAGAACGTGTGGCCACTCAACTCTCACCCCAGCCTGGCCCGTGATCACAGCCCCACTGCCCTCCCCAGTAGAGATGGTGCTCTCCGGGTTCCCCATGTGCAGGGGCACCCCAACTTCCCTTCTTGCCTGTCTCATAGATTTGTCTCCCATAGTCCTCTCTACACAAACACTGGGCACCCCGGACCTCCCACCAACAGCAGGACCCTGCTTCCCTTTCATACCCACCCACTGGCTGAGATCCACCTGCACCCTGGAGGGTGGCCTCCTGCTTTCCCAGGGACAGTGGACTAGCTCTGGCCTAGGCAGCCTGGCAGACGCGTCCATTTCCATGGGCCGAGCCATGCCTTCTTCACTGAAGTCTGACCTGCAGCCTTGGGGACAGGGTTGCCCTGTCAAGTTTGTTCTTCGTTGGGTACTCTTCCTCAGCTTCAGGGCACCTTATAGAGTTCTTTCTAAATCTTACAGTTATTCTTCTGTCACAGCTTAATAATTCTTTATATTAAAATTCTGTTGACATCACTGTGCGGTTTCTGTGCTCTGACTGGACCCAGACTTATATAATCACAATGTCTTACTCTTTGATTATACTCATGGATAGTATTCACTAACAGATCATCTTCGATTGTTTTCATTTTTCCTTCTAGTCTGTATCATGGTTAAAGAATGTGATCTAGATGATTTCCACTCATTAGAATTTACTGATATTCTTTTAACGTGATGCATACTTAAGTTTCTAAAAACGTTTCCAGAAAACCGCAAAGGTGCAGTCTCTGTTTTCAGGGTACAAAGATGGATATATTTCCATCAGATCAATCTTACTAAAGTTTTCCTATCTGCTATGTAGGAGTCGGCCAACTTTTTCTATCTAGAGCCCGACAGTAAATAATGAGGCTTCTGCACTTAAGGTCTCTGTTGTAACTCAACTGCCACTGAGGGGCAAAAGCGGCCATAGACAATGTGTAAATAAACTGTCTGCGGGGCTGGATTCGATAAAACTTTATTTACACAAATAGGCAGTGAGCCAGAATCAGTCCACGGGCCCTGGTTTGTCAGCGCCTGCTCTACATCATTATTTATGCACTTGGGTCCGTCAAGCAATGAGAAAGATGGGTCAAATCTTTCAATACTACAGTGTTGCTGTTGTTGATTTCTCCCTGTATGTTTTCTGTCCTTCTCTTTATATTGTTCTATGCTCTGATATGTGGCACAAAAAGTTTCCTGTGGATTTTATTCCTTATCATTGTAGAATCTTTCTCTTTTGTCCTCTTAAAGATTGTGTGTGTGTGCACGTGCACACACATGCATTAAATCCTACACTTAATATAGGAAAACATTTAGAATAGAAATATAAAATAATAAAATTAAGACCAACAACCAGTATAACAATAAATCCAGTTGGAATAAATTCATCTATTAAGAGAAAACAAACCACAGAATGCGAGAAATGCCAAGACCTTGTCTATAAAATATATATGTGAAACAGTGAGTCTTAGAAGTTTACCTCTAATGGATTCTTCATCGGTCTTAAATGATTCTTAAATCTTATTTGCTATAAATATCTGTCTTAAACAATTTTTAAATCTTAGCTGCTATAAATATAATTATCCAATACATAATGCATTGTATCAGTAGACACGTAATGTATATATGCATTTTAATTGAATGGGGCGGTTTTGAGGCTGTTATATGAGTGTGTGTGTGGTTCGTGTTGGTCCTTCTCTGTCCCCTGGAACCTCATCCGTTCCCTGCCCTTGACTGTGAGAGCTGGCTGTCAGGGTTCAGCCCCCCAACTCTGACCTGGAGCCGTTGGCGAGTGTGGCCACTTTCCCTGGAACTTTCCACACAGTTCTGCCCCAGAGATCCTGCCCCTCTGGGGGAGGGGGGGCCCAGTCCCCTGGGGTTTGAGTTGCTCCCTCACTTTGCCATAAGCCCACTGCCACTTTTTTTGTGACTGCTCTATTCCATATATGCTGTTATTTAATGCAACCCAGTATTGACCGATTTACCACTTTCTCCCACTTTTTCTTTCTCCACTGAACCAAACCTTCATTTGATGAATACACTTACGTCTACAGAATCATTCATCCACATTGCCCTTGCCTGCCTTTGAGCTGGAGGGTGGAAAAAGGCAAACCCGAGTGTCCCGAGCACCAAGACACTGTCACCCCACGAAGGGTGGAGGCCCCAACATGTGCTCCCTTAGGTTCCCACCACACCTCATCCTTGGGTACCCGTTTCTGGAGAGGTTTTCAGGGGGACTTATGGGATGTCATCAGCTGACACTCTGACGAACAGCTTTGTCCATGGGTAGGAGTCATGTGTCTACACATTGAGTCCCCTTTAAATTCAGCTAAAATGATTTGGTTGGTCCAAACTCCAAGTTTCTGTTGGGTTCTTTGCACATAGTCAGTGATCTTGTATAGTCTTACCTGTTTTCACCTAATTTCACTTATTTCACTCTATTTCTGTGACTACTGAGGGGATATGCTCCAGGTCTGTCTGTACTTCATTTCTAGGAAGCCCTATGCACCAAACATACCTAAAATGTCTTTTTGAAAAGAACTGATCCCTATATAATGAATATTTTTCTCTTCATGGAATTTGTTTTTCAAATTTTATTTTTTTTTACCTCACATTCATTAAGAAGGATTTGAGAGTCTGCCTTGCTTAAATCTCCATTAAACAAGTGCTAAGCCACCTGGTTTTAAAATAAAGTCGAAATTTAGTAAATCCGGGCCAAATAATCTTCTGAAAATTCTTCTGGTTCTAGTTTTGAAAGGAATTAAAATAGCATAGAGACTCGAGACATCATGAAATTCAAATAAAATTACTTCTACCTCAGCAATGTTCTGAAAGACGCACGCACAGGTGAGCCCTTACCAGCGGAATGAGCAGGCTAATGAGGTCTGTCAGAGGCTTGCTGAGCAGCAGCAGGTCTTCTGCGGCCTGCGTGTCCCCTCCTGAGCCAGACTTCTGCGCCTTGAACAGGAGGAAGAGAAGAGAGGGGATGTCTTGGAGATTAGTCAGCTCCATCCTGGGAGACAGTGCCCCTCACCCTGGCAGGTAAAGGGGGCTGAGGAAGTATTCTCCCCCGGCCCCCAAAGAGAAGTGATGCGTTGCCATCACATGACTGACAGTGCTATCACAGTGCTGCCACTGCCACCAGCTCAGGCTACAGAGGTAGGCCTGGGTGGTCCATGGATAAAGCAACAACAAGGGCCGCAGCTGGAGGAATGAAGTTGCTATTCACATACTGCGGCAGGTGAGCAATTCCTTTCCAACCACCCTAATGCTAGGTGCTCTTAGCCCCGTTTTCCAGGAGAGAAAACTGAAGCTCAGGAAAGTCGCTTGTGTCAAATCTCACAAAATAATGGGTGACAAAGCCGGAGGATAAACCTAGGCTGCGTGACTCCAAATCTCCCATGATCACCTCCCCTGGGCCTTTTTACGCACATTGGATAATGCACAAAAAATGCCTTTTGCTGAGCTTTCCTCCTCTGTGTGCACACACGTGCTCAAATGACACCTCGAACGTCTGCCCAATGTACTCCTGCATGAATATTCTTCAGAGATAGGTCTACTTTGCTTAGTTAGCATGGGCTTGAACAGCGATGGATATAAGAAATGAGAAGTGAGTGCCTTTAAGTGTTGCCTTCTTCCAGGCATTTTATGGAACTAATTCCAGAGATTTCTATCATAAAGATCAATAATTTCATGTTGAGAAAGGCACTGATTGTTGATTGTGTTGTTATGGTACAGACGCATTCATTCCCATACTTCCTCCATTCTTACTTTCACTGGGAAGAAATGAAACTGCCTTTAGGTAACGGCCTTTGCCAGAACCTTGAGAGCAGGCTGCAGGCTGTCCCATCCCACGTCATTAAGCTGGCCTCCAGGGCCCTTCCCATAAATGCCAAGCTTCGTCCGCAGTCAGGCCCAGGGGCAGAATTCGAGTTGCCTGCTTTCTCTGGTTCAGAACTTCGCTGAAAATCAGATGCCTGCCTGCCTTTTGACAACCTGCACCTCTGCAGCCAAGGGAAATGATGGCAGAATTTCCTTCTAGAAAACAAACGGGTAGCACTATCCCAGAGGTCTGAACAGTTCTGAATCTTGGCTGTTAAGTCTCACTTTCTGAAGCACAATTTGAGACAGAATATTGGGGTTTTCACGTGAACACATGATCCTTTAGAGCAGACTGATTCTCCCTTGGGAAAATGAAGGCCGATTTACAAACCAGCTCCGAGGAAGTCAGGGGACGGTGTCACTGATTCTTGTCCAAACACATGCAGGCAAACAGATGGGGCCACAAGGACAAGCACACAGGGTGGCACTTTACCTACAGGACGTCCAGGGGTCCTTCAGGTCTTCTAAGATCTACACAGTCATTTGTTATTGTCACCAAGAAACATCCAGACCCCGCCACCAGTATTCACACCACCCCCTTGCAAAGTTGCCAAGGGTTCTAGAATCAGAATGCCACAGCTTCGCACAACAGGAAGGTACGAGCCAAGCACGCATTCAAGTCTCATCACAAAAAAATGTGGGCCCTGTGCACCAAGGGGATCCCTGCATGGACGGTCTTCCTGACCAAAAAGAATAAACGTAGATGCTGAGTAACAAACGAGGAGCCGAGGCCTGCCTCTGCTCCGTATCCTCCAGGTCCCCGACATCACACTTCCTCAAGCCAGCCTCTTGATTCTTGGATCCATGTCCCTCTCTGCCTTTGGCAAAGGGTACTTTCCGCAGCAAGAAAACCCCATCTCTGCCAGAAAATTGCAACTGTCCTCTCCATCCAGGTCCTCTGCCTTGGTCTCAGTCCCACTGACCCCTATCTATAACTCACCACCCCCTGTCCTAGCCACCCAGTGTTCTTGGCCCACCCAGTTGTCACAATCCAGGCAAGAGAAGACTGTTGGTAGACCACACTAGGGTATCAGGAGGGTTTGAGAGAAGTGGCTGGCTTTGTTAGATATCGAAGGTGAAAATCAACCTTATTTTGCAACCAGTTAGATGTGGAATGTGGAAGAGAAGGAAATGCTAAGAATGACTCCCAGGTTTGCAGTTTGCACAGTAAAAGGAGGGTGTCGGGGCTTGCTCACAGGAGAATGCTACGAGGAGGTGCATTCTGAGTTCCTCTTGGTTATGGGACATTCTAGTTGTCATGTTGAGGAAGCTACTAGGTGTATGGAGTATGGATCTCAGGAGAAACTCTATGTGGAAATGTAAATTTAATAGTTTTAAACATATAAAACCTGAGAATATCAACTTATGAGCCATATATATTATTAAATGGTAATACAGCATTACCCCAAATAAGATCAAAGGAATACAGCTAATTCTTCAGCATTAAAAGCTCAGGGATAACACAAATCTATCACATTTAGCATTGCTACTTGAGTCTAGTGCATGGGGGAGGCCCTCAATGGAGGCTTGTTAAGTAAACACAGAGGTAAGGCGTCTGTAGAGACAAGGGAAAGTCAATTCCTCAAGCAGCTGCAGTCTGAGGCCCAGGCAGGTTTAAACACGGAGGAACACAATGGGCAACGGTATGGGCCAGACCAAGTTCACGCTCATGATGCTCCCCCAACACTGTCACACGCACACGTGCAAGACACAGATGACACGACTCACTCCCCACGCTGCAGGATCTCAGGGTTTACCTAAAAAGATGGTGCACTTCCAAATACCTGCTAGAGGTGGAGTGTGAAACTGCTATGGAGGTGGAAGTGGAGTGTAAGTGGCGGGGGAAGGAGAAGGGGACCTTGGACTCGGTCATCTGGACGGTGGGGATGAGGTCCACAGGAATGATGTGGAGAGCAGTGTTTCAGGTGCTGGAATCGCAGGAGGGAGGCGTGACAGTGAAAAGGTGTGGGGCCCATCTGGGAAATACCAACCATTTGGGTGTAGATATGGGCAGCACAGAGGACTGGCAAGTGGCCCTGGAGAGGCGCCTTGGGGCTGGATCACACAGGGCCTTGAAATGTCTCACCAAGGAGTTGGAAAATTGTATCATAAATAAGGAAATGCTGAAGTCTTCAAAGGACAGGTGAGACACAATGAAGATTCCAGGTTGTGGCAGGCAAATCCCACAGGCAGAGGGTAGTTTGTGGGGATGAGCAGGACAAGGAAGCCATGTAGGGGTCAAACTGAATAATCCCAAGAGATGATAAAAATAGTAACCAGAGCCCACAGCACCGACGGCCTTCCCATGTGATTGCGACTAAGCAGGACTCATCGGCCACACTCAGTCTTCTGGTGATCCCAACACACCCGCAAATCAACAGCAACTGAACCACCCTACTATCAGGAGAAGAGAGTATCAAGCTCTCCCATCACCTCAGACATGACGGACAAGGCCCAGACGGTGACCTAGGTTTTAATACTGAATATCTGCCTGCCCTAATCCCCAAACTGGATTGAGGTCCCCCTCTCCCACAGTCACTCTGCAGCATCTGTACCCGTCAGTGGTTGCGTGCTCATGAGTGTAACGAGATGACAGTTCCCCTAGCTCTTTCTGTGCTGACGATCTTCCCTACCAAAGTGATGCTCCCTGGCAGCTCACACCCCTGCTCGCTTGATCCCTGATGAAACTGCAGGGGCCTGGGCCTAGCCCTAGGCTAGGCTCAGAAGTACAAAATAAAACCATCAATTAGTATATGATAAGCCTGCTAGGACTTGGTTTACTCAGTAAATATGAACCGAGTGTCCTCCCAGGCACCAGCACTCAGAAATGGGGAAGTCGTGGCCCACAGGAAGCCCTCTGGAAACAGGAAGGAGGAAGCTGACGTGAGCATCCTTCTGCCCGCACTGTTAATGATACAGCAACCATTTACTGCTTATCTTCCCTGGGCCAGGTATATCTCTTATTCTCACTGACGTCCCTGGGCACCCCTGCGGAGTAGTCACTATCTTATCTATTTTACATACCAGGAAACTGATACTCAGACAGGTGAAGTAACTTGCCCAGGGTCTTCCAGGGGGAAAGTGAGGGGCTGGGTTTGAAATCGAGGCATTCCAGCCTTCAAGGCCCACGTGCCCCCACCACACCAGGACCAATTCTGCTTTGCGAGGCAGTTCGGGGTTAGAAACTGAATACTCTTGAAGGAGATGCTGACACTTGCCTCTCCCCACTCGCTTCCTCCCTGATACACATTTCTGCATCGTATCACTCTCCTCCCCGGGGAAAAAAGAGAGTGCTTCATAAACCTAAACACTACTATCCTTTTAAACACTGGCAACCCCCAATCCCTTGATTCCTCTAGAGAAGATCCTATTAGAAGCTTTTGAATGCAGAAGAATCCCCAGTGTGGAGCATGTTTATAGATGGGAGGAGTGACTTATGGTTTGGAAAACACTTAGAGCTCAGTGTTCTAGGAGAACGTGTCTGTGATGCACACTGCATTTCTTTGCCTAACCCTTTCCCCTAATTCAGTCTCAAGGACTCCACCTCTTTCAAAGTAACACCAGTTGTCATGGAGATCAAAGTCAGTAGGGAAGGCCAAAAGCAATCCATGGCAGAATGTTATAGGGGAGGATTTAGGAAGATGACAGCAGTGAAGTGTACAGTGGCGTTGAAGAAAATGGAAAAAGAAAAAGCAGTCATCTATTGGTATGCTAGCAAATGGAAAAAGAATTAGAAAGTACTTTGGATGAAGGAGTTTTCTTTTAAATACCCTTGAATATGTACCTAATAATCACTTAGAATAAAAGTGGGATTTCTATTGTTCTGAGATTTTTAAACTTCTGATCCTTTTTATCTGCAATCTACAAAACAATCTTTTACAGACTGATCTCTCAGAGCATCTTGTGAGAGTAACTACGGACTTCATCCAGAAGAATTACATAAAACTACCATCATGGAAACAAACGACGTTCTCTGAAGAGACACCAGAAAAGAGAGAAAAAGCTAAGAGAAATCCATAACTCAGAATCCCACAAGTACTTAACAATGTTCTGCTGTTAATTTAGAATTATTATGGATGAGGAGAAACACCAACTAGGTAGATCAAAGGCCATTTTCATCTTCTGGCTTCACAAGTTTGGGTTAAATACTTCCTATCACATTTGTTGAGGAGATCTTGGAATTATTTATTCAACCACACTAGACAAGCAAAATACTTGAGCCGCTTTACTGTGGGTAAAGGTTGCCATTTATCACAATGATGAATAACAGAGACTAAACCAGGGTCTAGGGATTCATTCTTGGCTCTGCTACCACAACTCCTGGCAAGGAATCAAGACAGTTTGGTTTCCACTTTAGCTTCTGCATCTATCCGAGCCAGGAGGCCGTCCTTTGACATACACCTCTTACAGCTTTACCAGAATTCAAGATATAACAGTGCGCTCGCATCAGCTGTGTGCTTTCCCATGCTCTAGGCAATCAACTGACTCAGGCGGTTGGAGAAAACATTAAATGAAACTGGCACGTGGAGGCACCTAACACAGAAAGCACTTAATAAGCCCTCATCCCCTCCTCTCCTCTCCTTAGAACATGATGCTTAGTATCCAGGTCTGGTTTGGGGCAAATTGACTTTCCCACAGCCACTGGATACACATCTAGTGATCAGCACCATCTTACGATCCATGGCATTGGTCATGAAGGAAGCAAGTGCAAGAGTTCACATGTCACATGTCGCGTATGTACGCATGTGTGTGTGTGTGTGCATGTGGACACAAACATATGTGAATGTGAGTGTGCGTATGCACGTGTGTGCCTAAGACCTCAGCCCACTGCTCCTGGAGAGCTAAGCCATCCTGTCGGGGTGGGCTGCAGCCCTGCCTCTCACAGGAGAGACCACCCTGCATGGCTGACCCAAGGGTGCTCGACAGGCTAAGTGTTTGCGGAGGCCTCCCCTGCTTCCCTTTCAGACCAGGTGATCAAATATCTGTTCTATGCACTGGTCACCCAAAGATGGCTTCTTTGGTAGGCTCCCCCTACAGAATCACAAGTTCTTTTTGAAAAATAAACACACATCAGAAGTCGATTAGAAAGGAGAGCACGAAAGGGGACTGTGACATGGCATGGGGCTGTTGAAGATGCGGGAGAAGAGGCTGCCTACCTGCAGGGCCAGCCGGACGACGCTGGACGTGTAGGTCAGCATCCCGTGCAGAATGTCAAGCAGGGAACACAGCAGCGCGGCCGCCGTCTCATTGCTGTTTTTACTGTCCGTGTCCAAGCACAGCGTGACAGTTTCCGTGAACAGGTGACAGACGTGATGGACCAGTCCTGAGGGTAAGAGGAAAAGGGTACAACATTTATCATAAATAGTAAAACTCACAGGTCAAAGCCCGCAGAGCAGGCGTTTGTACTCTACGATGCATAACCTCTGAGCAGTCCTTCAAGGGTTCTGCGTCCCAGACACATGTGGGAAGGTTTTCTTCTAATGCAGGTTCCCAGGCCTCACTCCCAGAGTCTGCTCAGGAGCCTGGGATGGGGCCTCGGAGTATACGTGGTAAGCAAGCTCCCCGGGTGACTTTGATGCAAGGGTTCCCCAAACTACACTTTGAGGAAAATGATGCTACATGGACAGGCTTCGCCGGGACAGAGGACTCCCTGAGGTTGAAAGAAAACACGCTGTAGGTGAACAGGCCATCACCGAGTCCTCTGTTTGCAGGCCTGGTTCTTCATGGTGTGGACCACAGGTGAACCCAGGAATCTCTCACGGGGCCTACAGGTAACTGGGTCTCTCAAGAGGTTAAAGCAAGAAAGCATTTTTTCATATCAATTCTAAAATATGTGCAATGTAAGATTAATTATAATTTTAAGAAATGTGAAATTTAGATACAGTCCGAGTCTAACATTTTTTCTTATGAACAGTGTGGTCGTTCTGCATCAAGTTTTAGTTTGATGTAGCCTGTCGCAACGAACACATTTTTGCATTTGGGAGGCATTATTATTTTTAAGTTGGCACTTTCATTGTTACTCTTCTGTAGCATGAAACTTTGAATCAGAAAAATGGATTCGGGTGTAAGTGTGGTGAAAATACAACATGAAATCTTGTAAACTTAAATGGTGCGTTGAACTTTGAATGTTCGATTGCCCGAATGTTCAAAAAAAGTGAATTTTCAAATATAAATATTTTATGCAAGCAGATAGGTCCAAAAAAAAAAAAAACAAAAAAAACCAGCATGGTAAGGAAGTCTAAAATGTAGTGTAAGCTGGATTTTACTGAATGTGCAATAAATTTGTTCCTCTTTCTCAGATGATCAATTGGATGGAAACTCTACCAGCCACAGCCATCCAAGCTTTGGTGCCTCTACCAAACAATGCACATTGTCACTTCCAGTAAATCTAGTTTTCCTAGACAAGTACCAAGTAATTCTTAGACTACAAAAGTAACTAATTTTGTCAGTAAAAACAGAGAGAAACCAAAATTACAGAGGCATCATTCAAAGTTGTTTTACTCCTTGTGGCACAAACTAGTACAAGTCACAGCTGAAGATAAATACACTGGAAAGTAGAATGAATTATAGGCAAAGTTTCTCTATCAAACAACGAGGTTTGATAACACATCTCGTCAATGACACATAGTACAGAAAAGCAGTTATTATGACATACATTACACCAGCAGGCATTCTCCTGAGTTAGAAGGTGTCACCCACGTGCATGCTATAATCAGCACGTGGCATTCCTGAGCTGCAGACAGGGTAGGGAGAGGAGATGTTCTCCTTTGGGGTTTCATGGTTACTTTGTGACACATCACGTAGATGGTCACAGATGCAGGAGGGTGAGTACTGGTGAAGTCCAGCTGCGTGACAAGTGGCTCTTCAGGAGGTACCGGTGGGCCACTGGGTCCCCATCTACATGCTGCTTGATTCTAACTAAACAGTGTTGTTCCTGGTCTGTATCTGGTCTTCAGAGAAAGAACGCGAACAATGAGCACAATCAGATCCCGGCTGGGAGGGCATTCGGTCCAGCCTGCCCCGTGAAAAGAAAGACAGGCAAACAAGGCCACACTCCGATGTGACACGCTGACTTCACCAGCCGCCAGGGAAGGTGCTCGTCCGAGACTGGAAAGGAAGAGTGACATAAAATACTTCCTCCCCACGGTGATGGTGCCAGCGAAGCCCGTCATTGCGCTTTCCAGTAGCCTGTCTCAGGCATTCAGTAGCTGCTCTTCGCAGCCATAACTTTCACTTCAGGGTCAAATTATGTTTTTCTTGTTCCAACTTTGTATTATGAAAGCAAAGTCGTGAGACAATTCTGTAATCCCTATTACCCTCTTCAGTAATTATCAACATTTTTGCTAACCTTATTTAATCTATCCCCATCTACATTTTTGTTAAATACCAGACATCATCTTATTTCTCCTGTAAATCCTACTGAATAGTTGAACATATAGACTTTTTAAACATAACCACCATGCCATTACCACCAAATAAAATAAACAAATGAATATACTCAATACACAGCCTAAACTCAGAACTCAACGGTCTCAAAACTGTCTTTCATTATACTCAGTTTGTTTAAATTGGGACACAAACCAGGTCGACACATTCCATTTGGTTGCAGACCTTATGTCTCCTCAACCTCTAACAGGCCTTTCCTTCCCCACGATCCTTCATGTTATTTATTTGTTGGAGAAACCAGAACATTTTCCGGTGGTGGTGTTCTCCTCTATCCCTGTATTTCCTATAAACTGGTAATCAGACCTAGAGAATCAATTTAACTCCTAGGTTCAATTATTTTGGCAATGATACTTGTGGCTGGAAATTCTGTTTCCTGCTGCCTCACATCTAGAAGGACAGATGGTCTGGCTATTCCACACGTAATGATGTTAAAATTGGTACCTGGGTTCACCCTTTATCAAGTTCCCATCAATGGCATCTACTCGTGACCACTGTTTATCATGGAGCCCCTTGGAGCAACCGGTGGAGAACTGAGAACAGGAGGCTAATGAGGAGGCCACTGCGCTGGTGTCCTGACCAAGAGAGGGCAGACATGACCCTAAGTAAGTGTGATTTGTTATGCTGTGTCAATGGTAATTTCCTCTAAACCTATTAAAACTCTACATGGAAAATTATCTCCACATACTTTTAATAAAGATGCATGGTAGTAAACTGTGACTATTATTTATAAGTCAATACTCTAAACATAAAAATTAGATAATAAAATAAGCCAGTGCAGAGAAACAGTAATGACAGCCAAAAAAAAAAAAAAACAAAAACCAACCAATATGGCTCTTACCATGTGATAGGTATTATTCTAAGTGCTTGAGCAGCTATCTAACCAAAATCCCATATACAACTCCATTTCATAGATGATAGAACTGAGGCTGAGAAAGGTCACGTAACTTTGTCAAGGTCACCTGGCTCCATGGTCTGTGATATTACCTACTATGCAAGATTGCTTTTTGCAATTGAAATGACTAAAAATGAAGGGAGGGGGAAGGAAAATAAGACTATTGACTCCAGCATATAAGTACAAAAGAAAATATTTGTATATAAAGATGCAATGAGGAACAGATAAGGATAAGAAAGGTAAGGGGCAGGGTTTCACATACCAAGTTGAATCTCTCCCACCAATAAAGGGATAAAAAATAAGGAAATAAAAAGAAGGGACAGAAAATTGCTACAGCACCGAGGCCGTCTGCCTCGAAAATAAATCTGCCTCATTAAGATCTTATTTTGCAAAAGTTATTTTAGCACTTGCACACAGCAGGTCTATTATCCCTTGACAATCTCCTACTTCAGTGACATCTCTCCGCATTAGTTAATTAACAGGTGCCAGTCACAGAGCGAGCCCATTCTAGCTGCCATGGCAGGAGATGGAGAGCTATATTAGATATTCAACACCAATGCTGTCAAGTAAATGACAACAATCAGCAGGGAATACATTTCATTTTCAGTTTTCTGGTGGATAAAATAAATATTAGGAAGAGTTCGATTTGCAGCTTTTAAATACCAAATTTCTGGAAAAAAAAAAACACTGAAGTCACATTGGAAATCAATTCAAGTGTAAAGGGACTGGTAAATGCTCACTTAAATGTGGACATAAAAGAGAAAGCTGGCAGAAATGACCAGAGGGAAATAAATGAGGAAACGGTTAAAACAGAACAGCGGAATACGCATTCCTTCCCTCCTTGCACTTGACTTCCTCACGGCTCCTCACACATTTGCCCTTGCAGCAACCCTGCCTTCTCCTGGCTCACAGGATACCCCACTCTTCCTGGCTTCCTCCCTGCCCACTCCTCCTCAGGTTCCTGGAGCTCTCCTTCACCCACAATCAAGAGTATGTCCTCAGCTGATGAAGGCCTGTCTTCCCCACTAGACCACAAATCCCACGAGAGCAGGGAATGCATCAATTTGGGTTTTTCTTCTCTCCCCTGAGCCTAGCACAGTCCCCAGGAGGTGCTCAACACGCATGTGTTTAGTAACTGACCTTACAACGTAGCTAAAATTACTGTTTTACTCTTCTGTCAGGTCTCTGCCTCCAGTCTCCTGACTGGGCCAGAGTCCAGCCAGGCATCGAGGACTTCCACACTGGTCCCAGCTGAGCCTGCCAACACAGACCCACACCTGCAGCACAGAGGCACACTCTTGGGCCCCTGTGCCCTCATCCTTCCCAACTGACTCTGTGTTCCATTCCCACTGCTCTTTCCAGCCGTGGTGGCCTCTCCTCCTTATCTTCCTACAGCCTCCACTTCACTCAAAGCACATTTCCATTCACCACTTTCTCCTTTAACAGCTTCTGTTTATGCCATCCGATTTTGCAATATCAGCTTGTACTGCTACTTATCCTTTCACGTGAAAAGTTTCTCCCCAACTGTCTGCAGGCTCCTTCAAAAATGGAACTCTAAGGGAATGAGAAACGCATTTTCAAAACGTTGAATACATAAATTTAAATTGAACAGGGTGCTTTTAGTGAGTTCTCCAATGCCTATTATGGTGTTTGGAATATAGAAGGTGTTCGAAATATAGAAGGCATTCAGTAAATACTTCTGAATGAATAAATAAGTAAATTGATTTAGATAAGAGACTGTAAGACTACTACTGGTACACATTACACCTTGTGCATCATTCTGCCCAGAGCCCATTTCAGTGGCTGACACTCACCATGCTCAATAAATGTCAGTGTGAATGACAGTGAGAAAAGTAGAGAGAGGAAAGTATTTAGGTGAAGGTTATAATATCACAGATTAAAATTTGTTGCAAAAAGAAAAATATTCAGTGCAACAAAGGAAGATGTGATATCTAAGAATAAATACAATAAGAACTCCGCAAAGTCTACGTGAATAAACACTTTAAACATTACCAAGGGCCACAGAATCAGACAGAGAATCACATAAAAAAATTACTATTATTTTGGATAAAAAAAGCTCAAAATCAAAAATATGTTTATAATTCCTAAAGTAACCTATAAATTCAAAGTAATCATAATAAAAACAAGTAGTCAATGTGGGTTTTTTTTTTTTTTGAAATTAGACAAGCTAATTTCAAAGTTGCTGTGGAAAAGATCTAAAAGTAAAATAGCAAGAAAATTCCTTAAGAAGTTAAAATAACTAAGAATGGGAACTATTCCAATCAAATGTTTAAGTATATAACAGTGCCGCAAAAATTAAAAGTTTGGCACTGGCATTAAGTAAATAAAATCTAAGAAAAAATGAAGAAGCCTGAAATCTACAGAAAAATACAAAGAAATTTAATACTATGGTACTTCAGATCAATGTGAAAAGATGGAATATTCACTTAACAGTATTGGTAGGACTGCACAGTCACAAAATAATAAATCTTACTCTCACAAGTTAAAACTAAAGAAATTACAGGTGGAGCAATGACTTAAATGATTTCATAAAATACAAAAAAAAATTATGAAGAATTTTTGAAATTTAGAGTTGAGAAAGCATTCCTAATATAACACAAAACTCAGAAACTATAAAAGATTTATAAATAATAATTAAAAGCTTACAATTTCTGTAGTAAAAGACAACATTATTAAAATTAGAAGTCAAACAACTAAGTGGGAAATAGTCACATAATATATTACTGGGATCAATTTTCACATTCTAGTAAAGAAAACTGACAAAGCAATAAGAAAATGCTAAAAAGCAGTCAAAGGGAATGAACAGATATATATATTTCAAAGAGAAGGAAATACAAATGGCTACTGAATAAATGAAGAGATGCTCATGATAAGTAATCTTCAAAATAAAAACAGAGCGAGGACTCTGACATCCAATCATGATGGTATAACTGGCACCAAACTAGTCCTTCTACCATACATAATAAACCTAGACCAAACACATGACTCAACTGTCTTTCAGATGTCAACAGTACAGGACTCTGATTCCTGAGAGAGGGAAGATGCATGAAAGAGCCCTATAATCCGCCTGGCATTCTGCCTGGAGGAACTTTCCAGACTAAGGTACAGGGTGATCGGGCCCAAGCAAACATGAATGCCTCACTTTGCAGAGGACCAGGACACTGGAGACCCGGTTTGCTGAGGCAGCTGGAGTCTACCAGGTAGACTAATGGAGCAGAGCTGCTCAGAAAAGGAGCTTCAGAAATCTGCAGGGCGGTACCCCAAAATCTTTGGTTTAGTGCTAAGATGTTTACTGGGTAAGAGTCCAGGAGGTGGGAAAGAGAGCAACCCCACCCCTGAAAGCTGTCAGTTGAATGGAGAGTCTGAAAACTGCACAGAGCTAGGAGACAAGCAGCTCTGATAATCCAGAGAAAAGAAATCTTGCTAAATACTCTGGGTATTCAACTGAGACCTCAGAGAAGCCACTCCTCATTAACCGACCCGTGGTATCAAAAATAAAAACAGGACTTCATAAGAATCAAACTGAACCACCAGTAAATTAAACGACAGCCAGAAAATTCAACATTCCCTAAAGGAAGACAACAAAATTAAGATTCACAATATAGTCCCCAGAACTGCCATCATGCAATAAAAAAAAAGCATTATATATGCAAAGAATCAGGGAAATGTAACCCAGAGCCAAGAGAAAATGCATTTGCAAGAGACACCAAAATGACCCAGGTTTTTAAAGCAGCTCATAAAAATATGTTGAAAGACATTTAAAAATATGGTCATAATGAATTAGCAGATCAGAACTCTTTAAAAAACAAAAACTATAAACTGAATGGAAATTCTAAAACTAAAAAGTACATTCCCTGAAATAAAACATTCACTGGCTGAGATCAACAGCAGACTAAAGATGGCAGCAAAAAAAAAAAAAGGTTAGAAAACTATGAGATATCTATAGAAATAATCTAATAGGAAGGGAGGAAAAAACAAAACTTTTAAAAAGTAGACACCATACCAAGTAGACTAATACATAAAATATACATACATGTGTGTGATATATACACATATGTTCATTTATATTATAGGTTACATATTATACATATTATATATAATTGGGGTTCCAGAAGAAAAGAGAACAGGGAGAAAATACTTGAAAAAATAACAGTTCATAGTTTGCCAAATTTTATAAAACAAAGCAAAACACATACTTAAAAATTCAAGGAGCTCCACTAACTCTGAGCAGGGAAGTGAGAAATAAGACCACATCTAGGCACATGAATAGACAAACTTCTGAAAACCAAACATCTCGTACCAGAGATTAAAAAGGAACATTCCATACTGATGTAAGGGTCAATTTGTCAGGAAGAAATAATTATAAATGTAAGAGCACTTAATAAGAGCTTCAAAATACATAAAGCAAACACTGATACAGGTAAGGAAAAAGAGGCAAATCCAGTCATAACTAGAGATTCTGAACACCTCACTCAGTGATACAAACCCTGAAAGAAATCAATAAATAGAAAATCAGCTAAGGAAAATCTGAATGGCACTCCAAATCACCTTGACGTTAACAATTTTTCTAGGCTACTGATCCAAAGACTGCAGAATATACACTCTACCAGTACTCAGGAAACCTTCAAGGTAGGGCACATGCCAGGCCAAAACAATAAATAAGCTAGGATAAATTTAAAAAAAAAAAACAACCTGAAATCTTATAGAAGATGTTTTTTTCAACATGACTGGAAATAGGTTAGAAATCAATAACAATAAAGTACTAGAAAATCCCTAAATGTATGAAAATTAAACAATACACTTCTAAAATACCCATGGGTTAAAGAAGAAATCACAGGGGAATTAGAAAATATGTCAAAATGAATGATAATGAAAATATGACAATGTTTAGAAAGAGATCTGTCACTCTAAATGCTGGAAAAAAACAAAGCTTTAAAATCAATTCTATAAATTCCCACCTTAAGAATCTAGAGGGAGAAAAAAACCCACCAATTAAGCCCAAAGCAAACAGAAATAGAGAAAAGCGAACATCAATGAAACAGAAAACGAACATGAGTTTCTTCTTGGAGAGACTATATCACATGCTATACTTTTAAAGACTTTTACCAGATGCAGAAGGCTATTTTTATGATTCTCATTTATATGAAATGTCCAGAAAAGACAAATCTATAGAGACTAAAAGCTGTAATGGGACAGCGAAAGTCTGCCTGAATCTCATGCATCTGTACTACTTTCTGTCTTAGGACGTTTGGTGACAATTTAAATATCGGCCTCCATTAAAGTGGGGCCTGTTCCATCTCCTTTCCCTGGCCCGTTTCGCTTGTTCATTCCATCACTCTCTTGCCAATACTTCTCCTGAGCTAGGAACTCCATTCTTACAGGTAAAGGACAACAGAACAAAGGTTATTTTTATTGATAACTTTTGCTAGGAAATATCATGAAGAACCCAACACATGCTCAGTCAGAAAACAGAGAACGGTGGCTTGCTTGTCATCTCCCCTTGGATGCCTCCTCCCAACCCTCCACCTTCCACTTATCAGGTCCTGAGCAGTCAAGAGCTGACTACACAGAACAGAAAAGTCTAAAGTAAATATTTGCAAAATCTCTGAGGCACCACAATGAAATCTTAATATTTCTTGGCAGAGTGGCAGCTTTTTTCTAAGGTGCTGAGGACAGGACACCCCGGGCCAGTTTTTGTTGACCGACACGAAATATGTGATGGGCTTGCAGCCTGGGTACAATTCGCTGCATGCATAATGCAAAGGGTGGGAGCTTCAGTCTTAACTAACTTCTACAGAGAGTAGTTAAAAAGGAAGTTTTCAGTTGTCCAGTGCACTTCTGGCTTTCCACGTCTGGCCAAAAATAATAAATGTATTATTGAGATTTTAATTAATGTATTAATTCCACAAAAGCTGGCCAACTTTATGTCTAAGAAAATGGCACATTTAGGGTGGACAATAGATGACACTGGCATAGCACTGTGGGGTAAAGAACAAGGCCATTTGTGGCCAGAGAGGCCCTGCCTAGAAGCCCAGCACCCCAGTCCTACCCACCTGCCCTCAGGACGAAGGACCAAGCTCTCCAGTCCCTGTAACTTTTGTGTGACACAGTGTCCCAAAGGCCACAGCGCAGTGTTTTGAGCGGTTGTACCCTTCCTTCTGAGGTGCTGAGGATTGCTACACGGGGATCCAGCACCTCACAGGAGCACCTCACACCAAAGGTTCACTGGACACTTTGCAGACACCTGACATTGCTGCAAAGTCCTATTTGCCCTTGCAAACATGGGAAAGTCTGAAATGTGTCTGCTGCCTAATTTTACTTACAGCTTTCAACCATTTGGCTAAAACACAATAATTCCTCCATTCTGCTGGTTTTATTTGAACCCCCAAATTGACTGTGTGATCCATTTATCTTTGTTTTTCTTATTAACAAAAGAATTCAAACTTATCAACTTTCATCTGAGAAGAGCTTAACTGAAAGTACATAAAGTGATACATAGTTTTCCCTGAGTCATTATTTTCTACATAATTTGTAATTGTAGTTCTAATATTTTATTATTTAATCTTGTTATATTTTGACATAATCTAAAGAATAATGAATATCAATAATGAGACATAACAATAAAATGGACACTTGTAAATGTTATACTCGACTTAAAAATTAGAATATCACCAATTCCACTTAGTCTGCCCAGACAATCCTCTCTAGATATATTGACTATTCTGGATTTGGAGTGTTTTATTCCTCTGCTTTGGCTTTCATGGTCTTATTACATGTATGTATTTCTAAATGTATTATTTATCTTTGGTTCTGAGTTTTGTGAAATTGGTTTTGCACTATGTATTAAATTGAGGAGCTTGCCTTTTTTCTCATTATTCTGCTGGTGCATTTAGCTCTGATTCATTTCACTTCTGGAAATATTCCAGTGTATTATTTTACCAAATTTATACACCCATTCTTCTCCTGATGTTCATTTGGATTGTTCCATGCTCCTATGACTATTTCTGTGTATTGCTCTTGATTCATACATGCAAGAACATCTCTAAGATGTATTTTGAGGACAGTAATTGCTGGGTCAAAGGATACACAAATGTTCAACTATACAAGATAGCTGATCATAATTTCGTCAGTACGACAGAACCAACCTAATAGTGTGAAAATGGTATCTCATTGAGAATTTAACATGTTTGCCCTATGAAAAACATTGAGCTTTTTCATATTTATTTACAATTTGATATTTATTTGCCCTTTATCTCTATAGTAAATACCTACTCACTTCTTTCACTTAATTTTCTCTTGGGTTGTCTTTTTTAATTCTTAGTGAATTGAGGGAATTCTTCACATACACAGGATACTAATCCTGGGTCAACTTTGTATGCCAGAAACAGCTTCTCTCAGTTCATGCCTTGTCTCTTCATGTCCCAGTTGGTGTCTTGTGATGAACAAAATTTTTTTTTTTTTTAAATTCAAGGTACTCAAACTAATCACTCTTTTCTTTTGTGATTAGTGTTTAAGAAATCTTTACCTATCCGGAGGTCATAAAGACATTATCCTACATTTCTTCTAAAAGTTTTGAAGTTTAGTTTTTTATATTTAAATATATAAAACACCTGGACTTGGTTCTTGTGAATGGTATGAAGTAGAGTTCGAATTTCTTTATTTCCCCCATACTGAGCGATAATGATTCCAGGACCACTTATGGAATACGCCATCATTTCTCCAGAGATGTGGAATGCTGATTCCATCACAGAACAAATAGGGCTCTATTTCTGAGCAATCTTCCTGTCAGACAAGGGTGCATTTTATCTCCCTACTTGTTTAATCTGTACGCAGAACCTATCGCATGAAAAGCTAGGCCAGACTCAGGAAGGAGTAAAAACTGGGAGAAGAGCAATAACTTAAGATATTCATATGACACCATCTGACTGGCAGAAAGTAGAAATGATTTGAAATGACTTCTGAGGAGAGTGCAAGAAGTGCCAAAGCAAGACTGAACTTAAATATCAAAAAATCACGACAACAGAAGAAATACGGTGTTAGCAAAGACAGTGAAGACAAGGCAACTGTTAAAGATTTTGCTCACTTAGGTTCAGTCATCGATTCCAATGTAGACTCAATGCAGCCAAGAAATCAAGAGAAGGCTGGGACTCAAAGTGCAGCAGTGGAAGAATCTGGAAAGATCACCAAGAGCAAAGATGGGTCATTAGAGACCAAGGCTAAGGTCATCCACACCCTCGTCGTCCCAGCTACTACTCATGAATGCGAAAGGTGGACAGTGAGGTAAGCTGGCAGCTTTCTTCTGGATTCATCTGAAACATGGTATTGGAGGAGAGCTCTATGGACACTCTGGACCACCAGGAAAGCAAACAACAAGCAGGTCCTAGAGCAAATTAAGCCTGAAACATCCCTTGGGGTGAAAATGACAAAACTGAAGCTGTTCTACTTCAGGCACATCAAGAGAAGGCAGGGTTCTTTGGAAGAGACACTGAAGCTGAGAAAAACAGGAGGCAGCAGGAAGAGAGAAAGAACAAGGGTGAGATGGACTGATTTCACAAAGGAAGCCACAGGCATGAGTTTGCAGGAGCTGAGCAGGACGCTGTGGACAACACACCTTCAGAGAGTCGCCAGGAGTGGAACCTACTCAACAGCACAAAATGCACACGTACTTATTTTCATCGCATTTTATAAGCCAATTTGGGCGACTACTGGGATCTTTGCTCCATCAGGTCTTCTAAGCCACGAACAACGTGTACATCCCTCGGTGGATGCATCATGGCTCTGCTGCAGGGAGCACAGAGGCAAGTAAAGCCAACGAGAAACCGAGATTTAGCTGTTAAGCTAAATATGTGTAAAGCATTTCAGAAATTATTTATAAAATTATAACATCTGCTCTTCTTTCCACCACGGGCACACTGTGGTCTAAAGCTGACCAGGGCACGGGGAAAAGGGTATTACTGGTTTGAGGTCTGCTCTAATTCTGCAGAGCTCCCCGCCTTCCCTCAGACCTCCCCCACTGATGTGAAGGAATTAGATTAGAAGACTCTAAAGTCTCTGTCCACTCCAAAATTATGAGGAGAATTCCCGCTAATGTCACAGGATACTTAATTTGTTGTTTAAATCATTTATTTGAGGTTAGAAGGTTGATAAATATTAAAAGCACTGACTTCTGAATTGGCTGAAAATTAACCTAAATAATGATGTCTCTTTTTCACACTATAACTTACAAATATATGTAATTAGCACTCATGATTTATTAATCAGTCAGTATTTTTTTTTTGGCCTTCCAAAGAAAGAAACCTGATGATTGTTAATAGCTGACATCTGAACGTTTTACAATGACATAAAATGACACTCTTCCGAAAAATAATCCAAATCTTACTCATGACGTAAATACACTTTCAAAGCAAGCAAGGACTCTGAAAAGAGAACTAGAAATACCGAATTCCAGGACCTGGACACTCAGAACTGGTCATCCGAATCAGTGCTTTGATTTCAACAACAAGAAAGGCCATTTTGGATGACTCCAAATATCCAAAAACAAAGCGAACAAAACACGACAAAAACACCCCCACTGAAGTAGAGCTATATTAAATTTTTTTTTTTTGTATCATTTGACTTTGAATTAAGACTGGAACATTCAGTTGGTCACACAGAGAATGCCTGCCCGCTTCACACTGGTATGACTCTTCCTCCCCTTCTTCCCATCTCTGCTCAAATGTCATCTTAAAAGACAGGCCTTCCCCATTCACCCCGTGCACGATGGCCTCATCTCACACGTCCTGCCCCCTACTGTGCATGTCATATATATTTTCTGACACATAGTTGACACACATTTACTGTCTCATTTAGAGGGACCGAAATTAGTTCTTGACAAATATTGAAATAAATGAATATGAGACTCAGTGAATAGACTAAGTGAAATAAAAGCCACTTAAGTTGTTTTGGACTGTGAAATGGCTCGGGTCTTCCAATTGACGTATGCAAATATGGAAGTGTAGGGCATAACTTTGAATTTCGTTTTCCATCAATGTCTGCTTGCCTGCTGATGAAATCTGACAAGCTGCAAAGGGAGAAAAATCATTATTAGATCCCAACCTATTATCTATAACAACCTAAATGTAACTAATGATATGTTTTATTATACATAATAGCTTTGAGAGGGGAAAAAAAATCAATGGCCACAATCTCACTGTAAAAAAAAATTTCAGTGAACTCTGCTCTATATCCGAACATACTGCATGAATATATAGTTATACATAGGTCTCTACATGTAAACTGCAAACATATATTTAATGTTTCATTTGTAGAAAGTTCATTTTGAATCTAACCATCAGCTGGGATATAAAATTCACTGAGTTATTGCTTTCGATCATAGATACATGCACATATATTGACATGCATATAATTTTTACATGTACATGCATATACACAGTGTCCCGTAAAGAGAAGAAAATGAGCATTTTCTCAATGATGTTTGGTACCACATTAATTCTCAATATATCTACACAATGATGACATTATTCCCATTTTACCGATGAGGAAGTAGTTCACACATGTGCCCTAGCTGAGGCACAAGGTCACAAAACTACTGTGTGGCAGTGTCAAATGGCAACAGATCTGACTCACTGAATCTAAGGTACACATAGACCAAATGTTTACCTGCTACGTTTGATGGTATCAGGCATTTTAGAAAAATTTGTATTGATGTGTAGCAGACATGTAAAAATTGTAAATACTATAAGTGCACAGATAGATGGGTTTTTCCAAACTGCACATACTCACCTAAACAGCCTACAGTTGAGAAGAATAGCCACTCCCATACCCCCAGAACCCTCCTGTATTTCCTCCACATTATCTTCTCCCCAGAAGTCATTCCTACTCTGACGTCTAACACCAAGGATTAGCTGCCTAATTTTGTAGATTGTGCATCTGAAATCACAAGTTATGTTCATGAGATGCCCACCCCCCCAATACACGAACAGCAGTTTTGTGGTTCGTTATTTTCTTGCCTATGCAGCACTGCACACGTATTTAAACATTCTAAAGTTGACGAGCATTTGAGGAGTTCCCATTTTTTATTATGCGTATTGTGCTATGAACACCCTTGTACACATCTCTCACCGATGTTCTACAGTTTTCAGTACACACTTGCCCATTAGTTATTTGAATTTGGGGGGCTAATTTAAATGTAATCAATCATCCTTACATTTTTATGTATATATAGCTGGTAGAAACATTATTTTCATATTGATCTTATATTGATTTTTATTCTGACCTTTGTAACTGGTGACCTTGATAAATTTGCTTATTAATATCAGTACTTCATACATTCTTTCGAATTTTCTAGGGTCACATTCATGGCATCTAAAATAACAGTAGTTTTCTTTCTTTCTTACCAGTTCTTATGAATCCATTTTTTTTTTCTTACCTTATTGCACTGGCTAGGACCACCAAGTACAATGCTTAATAGAAGTAGTGATGGTGGACACCTTTGTTTCTTAGCTCAGGGAGACATTCTCAGTATTCCAATATTAATGGGACATTTGCTGTAGTTTATTTTTGGAGCTATTTTGGTCCCTTCTAATATTAGTAAGCCAATAGTTTTAAAATTACATATAGATGGTACATTTCTGTAGTGTTATTCTTTTCACTGTCCCTATAGCAAGAAAAACTAGAAATCACTTTACATAAATAGTAAATAGTACAGACATTAATGTAGACACCTTAAATCACAGAGTACGTTTTTTATCGGTTTGCATACAGCTCCTTCGTCCCCTCCTGCTGGCACTGACATTAATTAGTGTGGAGAGAGAAAGCCAGATGAGAAAACGTCAGGCCTCCAGTTTAGAGAAACGGAAGCTGAAGAGAAGGTGCTGCAGGCTGCTGTACAGATCTTCCCACCCATCTTTGGGCCCTGGAGACAATTACTGCAGTGATCCAACCAAGCTGAGAGCACAGACAGATGGGTTTCCTCAGTGTTAAAACAGTATATTCTGGAGGAAAAGTGAAAGCTGACAATGATTCATCTAACATCCTTTTCCAGATTTTGAGCCATACAGCAGAGGCTCTGTGGAAGTCCTGGGTAATGGCCATTGTTTTTCCTGTTGCTTTTTCTTCTTCCTTGCTTATTCTCTGAAGTCTCTCTCTCTTTTAAAATTTTTTTATTTCCACACATTTTTTGTTAGCTCATCTGTTTATTTTTTCTCTCAGATCAATTTTCTTGTCTTCCAACGCCGAGGCCTTCATTAATAAATCATTTCCTTGTTCTCTATTATTTAAGCTAGTGTTTTTGTTGTTTTCAGTCCCAGATCTCCAAAGTGGTCAATTAGAGTGTGATACCTACCTACCTACCTACCTACATACATACATGTATGTATGTATTTGAACTTGCCTTCTAATCATTGTTACAAAGTAAATAACTAACACCAACAACTGGCCTTCTCACAGGATCCATGGATCACTCTGCTATACACAGTGAGTGTCACTTGGGCACCCAGACGAACGAGTGGGGACAACATGATTCAGGGAGGCAGAGTGGGTGGTTTCATGAGTTCTGTAAAACCTCAGCATGCTGGGACCAAATGGCAGTATGTCTGGTTGGATGAATGCACCTATTATGTTATTTACTTTTAACTAAATGACAATCAAAAAGTACACAAGTACCTTATGATTCCTAAAAAAAAAAAAAAAAAATCTAGAAACGAAGGTAATAGTAATAACACAAAACACAGCCAAATAACAACCACCAAAAAAGCACACAGCAATTCTACTCCCAACAGCTCTCCTTGGCCATGGTATGTTATGCTAAAAACAATGACAACCTAATCAGGTCTGGAGAAATTAACCAAAAATTAAAAAATGAAAACTACTACTATTACAATGACTCTTGCTATGTATTTCGTCTTCATATTTTAGCTAGAAATGATATGAATCCATCAATTAGAAAAAACTAAGCACCCACAATAGAAGAATGAAACTCTATTTCATGCGATTCTCACCTAGTACTTCTCAACAATTTATGAAACTTAATGACAAATATACAGAAGCCCCTTTGAGTTTCATATTTTATAGTAAAAATCTAAAAACCACGAACCTTCGGGGAAATACTTTTCTTTCCTATGGTAAAAATGCAACCTCAAAAAAAAAAAAAAAACCCTGAAAGTTAATCTTCATTAATAAACACTGTTGGTAATTTAAAAAATATATACTGCTGGAAATTTCATGCAGCAAGTATGAGAACAAATTAGATATTGCACTGTGAGAGCCTGGCTCACAATATAGTTATTTCAAAATTGACTCTATTCACAGTGTATCCAGATTCGTTCCTATCAAGAAACATTCAAGTAATTACTTTTTCAATGCATCACTACAGAAAAGACGTGGTAGGAGAGATATATCCTTGACAGCAAATAATTTCTTTACTAGAAATGTTTTTATTAGAACCTGTGTAAGTGAAACCACTGACAGAATACCTGCTTTGATCTGAATTTTTTAAAAATTATTCTCGGGGTAAGGTTACAAAGATAACCCCACAAATGAAATTTGTTCCCAGCATCATTCACTGACAAACTATTGCAGTAGGGTCACTGGATGGCAGAAATATATAATGTACTAGAGGAAGAATAACAAAATTAAATAAACGCACACGACTATATGCATGTATAATATTTATGGAACACAAACTTTGTCCATGACAACATTCTGACTTCATTTATATTCATTCCCGTGTATTACTTGCAGCAACCCTCTCTGCTGGATATAATTAAACATATCATTACAGGTAAGGTCACTGAGGCACAGAAAAGTAAAGAACAGCTCAAGGTCATAGTGAATATTAAGTTTCTGAACCAGGACTTAACCCAAGCAACCAGGCTCAAGAGTGTCCATTCTCAACACTAAGCTAGTGATGTGGTTATTTTTTATAAAAATGAGATCTTGAAAATAGGCAAATCTTTATAATATTTGTAATGGGATATAGAGATATAATGGCTAAGATCTTAAAACCACTAATTTGAGGATGTCTTGTGCAGAATTTTTTTTTATAAAAAATATAGTTGCTAAGATTTTGTGTGATGAGAAACAAGTTGAGAGTATGCTATCAAGCTGATACTTACACACATGTGCACACACACACACACCCTCAACACACTCAGCCTGTCCCTTCAAGGTGAAGAAGTATTAATGGTCAGTGAAACAGTTAAGTACTATAAAAAGAGAATTTTGAAAAAGGATGTTTGAAAAAGCTTTTAGTGTGATGTGACAGAACAACTGAAAGTACTGTAAGATTATTCCCTAAAAATTTCAAGTTTCTACCCTAAGAAAAATTGGACGAGAAAAAGCCTTTAAATAAACAAGGCAGAAGATGAAAATGAGCCATGACCATATCTCACCCTCCACAAATATTTGAGATGTTTCACAGATATGCATATGAAAAGTAAATAATAAATCTTCTAGAAGAAAGCATTAGAATACCTTCATGACTTTGACACAGGCAAAAATAACTTAAACGAGGCACCAAAAGCATTAACGATAAAAATAATATAAATTAGATTTCGTTAAATTACAAACATCTGCTCATTAAGTTTGCCATTGAAAAGTATGAAGGCATGCTTCTGGATTCAAAAATTACTCGAATTCTGAATTGAAGAAAATATTTGCAATATACATAGCCAGCAAAAGAATCTTACCTACAATATAAAAAGAAATCTATAAATCAGTAAGAAAAACACCAACAAGCCAATTTTAGAAATGAGTAATAGATGTGCACAGGCACAAGAGAAGATATTCAAATGCCCAACATATATGTGCAAATGCTACACATTAAAAATGCAAGACACTCCTAGACACTAACAGAAAAACTAAAATTAAAAAGACAAATACCAATTTGAGTAGAGCAACTGGAACTCTCTTAGGTTGCCGGTTGACACGCGAAATGGCATTCAGAAAACTGTTTTGTAAAATCTACTACAGACTAATATACATCTCCCCTATGATTCAGCAATTCCACTTGTAGGTGTGCACGTGTGTGCGTGTGTGTGTGTGTGTGTGTGTGTGTTTCTGTAGGTAACTGATATGAATGAGGGGATAAATCCACCAAAAGACAAGTACAAGAATGTTACCAGCAGGTTTATTCATAACCGCCATACTGAAAACCAGTCCAAGCCCATCAACACAGGAAAAAGAGAAACTAGAATATGGAATACTTCACAGCAATATTTTAAATTTAAAAAGCCAGTTCTGTAAGGAACGATGGGTATGACTCACAGAAATTATTCCATTAAAAGCAGCCAGAAACAAAAGTGAATATAGTTTATATTTCTTCTGTAGTTAGTGTAAGAACAGACAAAACTAATCAATGGTGACAGAAATCAGAATACTGACATGCTCTGGATACAAGTGTGGACTAGGAAGGGCTTTGAAGGAACTTTCTGGTGTGGGAAAATGTTCGTAGAGCTGTGTGTTCATTTTATATGTTTGTATGTACATAAAAATTCACTCAGTTGAATGCTTAAAATTAGTGTATTTTATTACTGAATGCCAAAGCTCCATAAAAAGCCAATAAAACATGTCAAAAACTGGAAGCTATTTTCACACCTATTTAAACGTTTTTCAAGTAAATCTCAGTAGGTCTTGAATCTATATAAGAATGCAATATGTTCCAATTAGAGAGAATAGGCAATATTCTGGAAAAATAAACTTTTACTAGTCCAATTATTTAAAAATCCTTGCATAACCAGTGTAGGTTTTGAAAATATAATTTAGGAAGCAGAGTCAGTGGTGCACTTTCTCCATGCAAATTTATGCACTGATGTGAGGTTTACTTTTCCGCTCTCACAGCTATTAAAGCCAAGTATCGAAACTAGACCAGCAGAAAATAAAAAGGCAGGCACCACACTGGGAGAAAATATTTGCAAAACATCTCTGAGTAGGAACTTGTATCCAAAATATACAAACTATCCTTAAGCTCAACAATAAGAAAACAACCTAATTAAAAAACGGGCAAAAGATGTGAGAAAGTATTTCATCAAAGAAGATATGCAGATGGCAAAGAAGCATATGGTAAGATGCTCCGCACTATGTGTCATCAGGGAACTGCAAATTAAAACAAGAAGACGCCACCAGAAACTTAACGGAATAGTGAAAATCCAAAACACTGACAACCACATGCTGGCAGGGAAGTGGAGCAACAGGAACTCTCGTTCATTGCTGGCAGAAAGAGAGTTTGGCACTTTCTTAGGAAACTAAACATAAGTTTCCCAGACAGTCATCCGGCAATTTACTCAAATGAGTTAAAAACTGAAGTCCACACACAAACCTGTGCACAGATGTTTACAGCAGCTTTATTCATAAGGCCAAAACTGGGAAGCAGCCAAGACGTTTTCCGATAAGTGAATAGATGAATAAACAAACTGTAGTAATCCAATGGAACGTTAATTCCATTAACATACCCGGTAAAGACAATGGAATATGAGTCAGTGATGAAAAGAAATGAGCTATCAAGCCACAAAGAAACATGGAAGAATCCTACGTGCTTATTGTTAGGTGAAAGAAGCCAATATGAAAAGGCTGCATCCTTTTTGATTCCAAATATACGACATTCTGGAAAAGGAAAAACTAGAGAGATGTTAAAGAGATCAGGGGCTTGGGATGGGAGGGAAAGAGGGAGGACTAGGTGGAGCACGGGGAATTTTTAGGGCAGTGAAACTATTCTGCATGATACTGTGATGGTAGACACATGACACGTGCACTTCGCTAAACCCACAGAATTCTTCAGTACCTTCTGGTGAACCAAACTGCTCTGAAAAACAGTCCGCTAATTGAGAAAAAATAAACAGATTTAAAGCTGCAAGCTGCTCTATCATAAAGTATTAAGTCATATTTTCAAAAACGATGAAGCCTATTTGATTAAAAACTAAAAGGCATTTCATACCATTTAAATAGAGTAATGTTTATTTTATTTGTATTTCATCATAAGGGGATGCGAGGAAGCCCTCTTTTCCCCCCACCCCACAAAGACACACGAAACAGCCTGCAAGTTCACACTGTTTTAGGGAGGTAAGGGAGGGGAGAAGCTGTCCTAAGAGGGAGGTGGAGTTTGAACAGACTACACACTGACTTACAATCAGGCTATTTTATGCCAGAAAAGAATTAGACACATTTAATTGGAAAGTTTACGTTCGAGGAGGAAAATCTAAGGTTTTTATTGTTTTTTAATTTTGCTTTTGCCATACAGTTGAGATGGAGACTTATGAAATGTTTACATTTATATGTATGTACATTTTTGCCCCTTCAATATGAGTACACAGCATCATTAGCACACACCACACACACTTACTTCTTCTTTAAATAACCTGCCAGGCCAAAAAAGCAGGTTTCTACTCCCATTCTGAAAGGACTCTGAGCTCTCTGGACCTGGATGACCAGTTTTCCTCACGGGATATACATCTACTTTGCCTGGGAGGGAGCCTGACTCAGATGCAAACCCACTAACCTTGTTCAACACTAGATGGCTCGGTCTTTGGAGAACAAATGCCATTTTGGGTCCCATTTCTTCTTACTGTTTTACTGCCATCATCATCATGTTATCACTAGACCTATTTTCTCTCTTTTCACCTGGTTCTCTTAAAGCACATACCACGTGCAATTACCTTTAATTAATATAATTTCTCAAGTTCCTTTGTTTATTCATTCATTTAAAAAATGTTTGAGTAAAAATGACATGACCTGGGTTGGGCCAGAAAAATCAGAATGAGCTTCCCCTCATCCAATAACAAACTCCTGAGCTGGCTGAGTAAAATCTTTGGACCAACCACTCTCCCGAGACATGATGAGTGCCATTTACCTGCTTACTGCTTCAAGTTCATAAAACGGACCTGTCCCCAAACAATTATCTTTTCTTTTCTCTATATTTCATATATAACAACTCCATTCTTTTTAGGTTATTATTTGAAACTTCCCTTTAAAGTATCAGGTTTTCCATACCAGCTGCACGTCAGAGCAACTGAGCAAACGCCGTCTGCAGCTAGAGAATGCAGTTGGTGGAATCCCAGCATTAAAGAATTCTCTGGGCAGAGACGCCTTTTCTAAACACTGGCCAGATGTTGCAAAAAAATTATACATGCACGCCTTTGGTCACCAAGGACATCCTGGGAGAAGATGCTAAGCTGTGCCTAAAAAGGAGGGACTTTGGGTCAACAGTAATATCTTAGACTTAGAGAGAAACCAATCCATTTCATCAACAACAAACAAAACTAAAGCAAAAGCTTTGTTCCAAATGAGAGACAGAAAAGAATACTTCATGGTGCCTTGGGTGGTACTTGCTGACCTGAGAGGTGAGCCAGCCTTTGGTGAAGGCATCAGGAAGGAAGCGGGCTCATGCTGGAACCTCTGCACCTCGTGGTCATCCCAGCTGCTTTCCAGCCAGGGGACCTGAGGCCAGTTTCTGCACCTCACTGGGTTCGTGTTCATCATCTATACCAGCGGTCCCCAACCCCAGGGGCGCAGACCAGTATGGGTCTGTGGCCTGTTAGGTGGGAACCAGGCCTCACAGCAGGAGGTGAGAAGCAGGGGAGCCAGGGAAGCTTCACCTGTATCTGCAGCCACTCCCCAGCACCAGCATCACCGCCTCAGCTCCGCCTCAGATCATCAGGCATTAGATTCTCACAGGAGCACCGGTACCTGGTGCCAAACAGGTTAGGGACCGCTGATCTGTACCGTGAGGGGTTCGAATGATTTTTAGAAATACTCCAATTCTAAACAGTCTGTGATTCAAAAAAGGATTACTGAATGGAACTGAAGGAAACTAAACCCAAACCAGAACAGTCTCCAACAGGAAAGGGAATCTTCTGGGCACACTCAATAAGAAAGGGGAGGACAAAAACTATGAAGTGCAGAAAGGCTCAATTATGATGTGAATTGTTAGCAGAATGGGAGGTAAGTGGCCTGTGATTTATTCAGCATTTATAACATTCCAGAGATACCTGAAGAAAGACTGGATTAAGTCTACAGCTTGGAGCTCAGAGGGGGAGATCATTCTGTTTGCCAGTCACTCATATCTGCAAATGGAAAGAGCTGATACCCTACATTTTATTAAAAACATTAATGCTAGTTTGGGGACTTATTCTTGAAGTGTGCACAATTCGATAAGCTTTTAAAACAAGCTGCACATGAAAGACACTTGATATCTAAGTGATCTCTTGACATTTGACTAAAAGTCAAAGCAGTGGACCACAAGACAAATAGAACACTTCACCCATGAAGGGTGACTATTAGCTTTGTTTCATGGTCTGGAGATGAGTTATTAAACTCCTCCATAAAGTTCTATTACTCTTCTAATCCCATTAATAACTGTCCCCACTTTAAATGTCATACTATTTGCTGAATATGGCAGCAACGCGCTACAGTAATTGCTTCCCAACATTAGATTTTTTTTTTTCCTCTAAAACTAAGGATATAAAAGAGTTTGCGTTAGAGACACTATGCGGCACTGACGATGCTATTTGAAGGAAAAAAGAAAGAGCCAGATGTTAGCTGGCTCTCTGCGTCTAGGTATAACCTGCTTGAGTCCACATTTCCATCTTTAGTTCCTGAATGTCAGCAGCCTAGACAGAAGGGAATAAAAGTAAATGTATGTTTCAGCCCATTGTGAAAGCACTTACAGGGAAAACAATTTACATCTTAATAGCTTTCTTTCATTTCATTAACTCCTCCTCTGCTTTTCATCTGGGAGTCTGCAGGAATGTTTGCAAACACTGGCAAGATGAGAAAGAATGGCAGACTCTCTGGAGCGGTTAAGGGCCGGCCTCTGGGGCCAGGAGCCAACCTCCCACCAGCACTGGAATCGCTTCTCTGCGAGGTCTCCCTTCCAGACTTGTGTCACCCACAGTGCAGAGCACTCTCTTCGTCCAGAAGTTGAACTCTCCATGCGTGAGTGTTCAAACTGTTGGAAAGACTTATTTCTTATTGAGAACGGGGAGTAGATGCTCTGGAACTTTCGCTAGGACTCAATGTCCTGCCTTTTGGAGCAACTCACAGCATGAACCTCTTCCCATTTCACAGGACAGAAGGCCACACGTCTGAAGGCTGTGCCGGGAGCTCTGATTCGTCCTCTGGCCAACATGCCAAACACCCCAGTGTCTTCGGCCTTCTCCTCAGAAGGGACACTTTCCGTTTGCCTCATCATCATGGGTGCTTAATGCTAAGCAGCCTCTAGTTTTATCTGCAATGTTTCTCTAATGTTCCACCCAGAAATAAACTCAACAATCTTCCTCACAGAGAAGATATCTGACATCCCACAGCTGAGATCATGCAGTGTCCCCTCCTGAAACTTTGTGTAGTAGAAAAGTTGAATTTGAGGCGCATGTGAACATGCGGGGGAAAGAGGGACAGGAGAATCAAAGTAAATGAACAGCAGCCTTGACAACAAGGCACATTGATGCACACTAATAAAAAAAAATTATTCATTTTAAACACTTCATACATTTTAAATTAGTAAAATGGAAATTTTAATATTTCTTTTACCTAGCTCATGTCTGATCTTCCCACTGTCTTCTGACCCTACAGCTTCAAGGAGTTGCTTCTACATTTGATTTACTACCTTGCAAAATACATATACACTAAAAAAAAATAATAATTAAATTTGGTCTTTATGGCTAAAATAGCTGGCTGTCTACAAAATATTCCTGTTGTTTTTTCCAAACTGAGAAATCACTGCTGGGAAATGACTGCTCAGCCAGGCACTCCACTGCCCAAACTCCGCATCCTAACTTGGCCATGAGACCAGTTCCCATCAAGGGGATGTGAGCAACAGGAACTGCGTCACTTCCAGCTGGATTCTTTCTAATTGCAGTCAAATATGCATGCCATAAAATTTACCATTTCACCCATTTTTAAGTATACAATTCAGTGGCATTACATACCTTTACAATGTTGTGTAACCATCACCGCTATTTCCAGACCAATTCCACCATCCGACACAGAATCTCTGTATCCACTAAATAATAACTCCCCATTACCCGTCCCTTCACCCCCTGGTAACCATTATTCTATTGTCTGTTTCCATGAATTTGTCTATCTGGGCACCTCATATAAGTGAAATCATATAATTTTTGTCATTTGGTGTCTGGCTTCTTTCATTTAGCACAAGGTTTTCAGAGTTCATCCACGTTGCAGCATGTATAAGAAGTTTATTTCTTTTTATGGCTGAATAATAAATAGTCTACAGTGTGGACATACCACACTTTGTTATCCATTCACCCACTGATGGACACATGGGTTGTTTCTACCTGTGGCACTAATGCCACAATGAACATTTGTATGTAAGTATCTGTTTTGAGTCTGTTTCCAATTCTTTTGAGCAGATACCTAGAAAGGGAATTGTTAGATCATACAATAATCCTATGTTTAGCTTCCTGCACCATTTTACATTCTGACTAGCAATGCACAAAGGTTCACATTTCTCCATATCCTTTCCAACACCTGTTATTTTCCTTTCTTAAAAAACAGCAATCGTCCTAATAGATGTGAGTGGTATCTCATTATGGTTTTGATGTGCATTTCCTGAATGATTAATAACTTTGTGCATCTTTTCATGGGTTTTTTGAAATTTATAGATATATTGTTAAAGAAATGTCTAAGACCTTCACCCATTTTTTTTAAAGTTGTTTGGTTTGTTGTTATTGAGTTGTAGCAGTTCTTTATGTGTTCTGAAAATTAATCCCCTACCAGATAGGTGACTTGCAAATATTTTCACCTCTAGCTGAGGTTCTTAAGGAGTGGATGTGCCTTCTCCACTACTTTACACTTCTGCCTGCTGGGTGCAGAGGATTCCAACATCCAGGGGAATGACAGAGCCACGAAATGGAAGGAGGTGGGCACCACGTGGAGCAAAGCTGCCCGTGGATCCAGAAGGCCACATACTCTCCTATTATTCAACTGATAAATTTCTTTTGTGTTAATTCACCGAAATTTTGATTCCTCTTTTTCCACAAGTAAGCATTGCACTACTTGGCACTGTCCTCTGTCCAAATGCTCAGTCGTTCTGATTATATGATCCAGAAGTCCATGATTTCCATCTCCCGCATCTCATCTCCGTTACTGCCACTTAAACACGGTCTCAAGCTTTCCCTGATTAGATGATGTTTTCAACTATCACAAACTAACAGCATCATCGCGTTATTAAGACAGACTTACACATCCATAGATCTGAAATCCCTCCATTCCTCTTTTCGTAACTGAGATATTGTCCAACCTAAGATCTGAGGCACCCTCATTTCTTCTTAAGAACAATGGCTCTGCGTGTAAACTGCCAGTTGTAAGATGAATCGGTTCTGAGGACCTAATGCGCAGCATGGTGACTATAGCTAATCACACTGCATCATACACTTGAAAGTTGCTAAGGAGTAGTACTTAAAGGTTCTTGCCACAAAAAAGAAATAGTGACTATATGGCGTGATAATTTTTGTAATGTATAAGTGCACTGAAGCAATACGTCATATCACAAAGTTACATGATGTTACATCAATTATATCTCAATAAATGGCTTTTACATTTTTCATGGTTAAAAAAAAGTCAAAATATTTTGTGAAAACATTTTGTGAAAATTATGCGGTTCACATCTTTATGTCCAAAAAACACAAAGTTCTAATCGTGTTCACACACACACACACACATACACACACACACACACACACACAAGCTAGAAGGAAAGAACCCCGCAAACGAATATCTAACTATTTTTTTTTTATGACTCTGAGATCGTTATGGATTTTTCAGTATTCTGCACTGGAATCTCTTTGGGGCGATAAAGGTTAGCTCATTTAAAATGACTGATACTATCTTCATGACTTATCTGGGGCTTCATTTTTCTTGCTCTAATGATCTGCTTACATGGTGACATGTGAGGACCGCTCGGCTATTTTTAGTACTTATTTTCAAAAACATATGCTAATTTTATTAATTACACATGACAAATTTACATAATTATCATTCAATCCTCAGAACAAACATGAAATGGGTATCGTTATCCTAGACAGATTAGGAACCAAAAGTATCTCATCAAATAAGTCACAGACTCAGCATTCAAACCCCACCATTTCAATTACCATACCACGGTACCTCCTTGTGCTCACATGCTCACTTCTCAAATCCTTCCCTAAATGAACTTACATCTGCTTTTCTAGAAAACAGCTTCAAAGGCCTCTCAGTAGCTCTTGGAGATATTTTTAGGAGGCACAGCTCATTGTGTGCTCTTTCCGGACACTGTGATAGATTCGCGTCTTCGGTTATATGTCCCTCCTTCCTATTTGTAACATGTTTTTAATCTGAGGTAGTCAAAAGGCTTGTTAAATGTCTTCCTCTTTTCCAATATTGAAAAATCCTTTCTGATAAGTGATCCAATGCCTTTGATATTTCAGAGTATTTCAGACATTAAGAAGCCTCACTGAGTGCTGGTGAAGAGATGCTGGAAAGGAGAGCAACGACACACAGGCCTTTCCATCTCAGTGAAACATCAGAGAAAGGAAAGTGGACACTACTATCTATTTCATGTGTAGTTCTCTATGTTTCAAAATTAAAGTCAGACAAAATGAAAGAAGAATAAGATTGCTGCTTGTAAGTTTGTAGCTCCCAACTCTTGCTGTGCTACACCCCAGATGATGCTCTCAGCCTCTGCCAAGGATTTTCATTGTGCTCCCAAGTGACAGGATATGCCCCCCGCCACCCAGAGATTAGCCAGTGGGGCTCCAAAAGTGAGGAGCTGGGCGCGAACTGATGAAAAATCAGTCAGCAGATCAAATGTTATTCATTTTGGTGGCCGTAAAAGAAATCAGCAGATAATGTCTTATGCCTATCAGGTTCTCTGTAAATATACGTGGAGGGAAGAAAGATGTGAAGCACATCACTACAGATGAGGTCAGAAGTTGGACAGAACATGTGGTACAGGGCATTCTGTGGCTGAGATTGTGAAAAAGGTGCTGAGATTTGAAGCAAATGAAAATGAAACACAAGTGATACACTGAGGGATCAGTATCATTCATTCAGCCAGTGCACATTTACCGAGCAACTACCAAGAGCCGAGAATTGTGCAGGGGAGTCAGTTGTGAATGGGGTCTTCATGGGGCTTTCATTCCAGCAGACGACATGGACATTAACCAATTAATGACATAATTCATATTTTAATTAAAACTGTGATAAGCACAACAGAAGAGAATACGGGATATCAAGAAAGGCTTCCTTGAGAAACGAGTTTGAGCTGAGCTCTGGAGGAAGCACCAAGCTGAGAAGGATGGGGAATGGTACGTGGGAAGGCGTGGGTTGGAAAGGAGTCTGGCATGTGACAGAGACTGAAATGAGGTGGACATCACTCCAGCACACACAGCAGAGGGAAACGGAGCTTGACACGAAGCTGGTGAAATAGAGACTGTGCTATGTTAATGACTCGTCTTGCTCCTAAAAGCAGAGGAAAGCCAGCTCAGAGAGTGACCTGGTAACACTGGCACCCTAAAATGGTCATTCTGGCCGCTGCTATATAAAAACTAGATCAATATTCTCCTGTTCCCAAGGTCAGTCCCCGCCCCCAAATCACACCTCTTTACTCTGCATATTTATTTATGAAGTGTTTTCTCCTATTTTAAAATATTTAACCTGCTCAGTTTTCTCAGGCCTCCTCTTTAAGAGCATCTTATGTTCGATCTCCTTTGCCAGCGATATCCATCACTGCCTCCACTCATATTTTTAACTCACAGTTTTTGTCCTTGTGTGACTTCCTGAAGCCTATCCACCACATCCCCGGTGATGTTTTCAGCCGTGTTTACTTGGTCTCTTGCAGTTTCCAGTGTGGCTTCTATGTCGGTGATCCATCCCATCCAGTGTCGCAACAGTAAAGCCCCATTCTCCCATTTCTTCTTAAGCCCTCCCGGTTCCCTCATTTCCTTCTCGCTCATGTCTTCTTTGAGCTCCTCCATCCTGCATTGCTCCTTTTTGTAGAATAAGCTTATTTACCTCTCAGAAAATGTGGATTCTTCTGTTTCTTTTGCAACGTTGGTCCTTTCTCTGTCTTTCACATAAGTTTCCTCCCTCCAGTTGTTATGGACAGGCTCCTTCCTGACTGCTACCCATCTTTGCAAAAGAACAGGTACTTGCTCAAGAAGTGTTGAGAGGGGCAGGCCAAAATTGAGGCAAGAGTGCCTGAGAGCAGCCTGCAGCCTCCGTGCATGTCTCTTCAACGTTTACGAGACCAGGGTGGCCATAGCTAAGCCAACTCAGTCAGAGCTCCGCAGTCCTTCCATGAGGTCACTGTCTTTAGCTTGTAGGCAAGATCAGAGATGACAGAAACAGTATGTCGGCCTGGTCTACCCTGCAGCCCTCCACTTCGCCTGGTCTCCCTATTGCCCCTGCGATTCTGAAGTCATCTCTATAGGGACATCACTGCCTGGCTGGCCTGGACCTTGTCATTCTAATCAAAGACCTATTAGATGCCTTCTAGGACTGTGGCACTTACGTGAGAAAAACATATACCCTGCTCAAAGTCTACTGAGGCAGGTACGGCTCATCTTTGTATAGAATTCACACTATTTGGCAGGTATATGTCAAAGGTTTTGACATAGAGCTTTGACCCCCACTATTTTAACTAGAAATGTTCCAAAGGGTAGAAAAATCAAATCTTTAATTCATGTAGCAACTAGTTATTTACTAAAGATGATATCAAAATAGTAGTAATAATATTATTTGTTCTGAGTCCATTATTTGTTGTGAGTCCATTATTTGTCAAGTGCTTTTCCTACCTTATCTCATTTAAATTTTACCAGCTGTGCAAAGAAGATTTAAGCTCTATTTTATTACTGAGAAAACCAACTTCACGCCCTACTGTGAAGATAAAATAGAACGAAGGTATTTCAGATCTCTGTATTTTTCATTTGATGGAAGAAAATTTCAAATGATATACTCCTTTGGAGAGCAGGACACAAATAACATAAGACAGGAGACTGGCTACTGTTTAGAGGCAGCCACGCCCTCAAGAAGCACAGACTGACAGTCCAGGCTGGTGATCCCTTAATAATCCTGTCCCCTGAAGCCACTCTCCAAATTTCTGCCTTTGCAAGTCACTGTTTTTTATGATTTTCTATTAGAACCCAAGTTTAAGTATACTTGAATTTGTCAGTGGAAATTTATGGACACAGACATTCATATATAAAGAATTCATTTTATAGCCTCCAGCATCTTTCATGAGGGGTTTCAAACGTCTTTAAGAAACCATTCACCTGCAAAGGTCGGGGCTGAGACTGCCACACGCCTTTCTAACCTGGGTTACCGTTAGCATCACCTGGGAAGCTCTCGGCCCCACTTTGCGTCTGATTCCCAAACTGCGGGTCTCATCTTCACAAGCCAGCCGAGAGAGAGAGGGGCACGCAGTAGATAAGTCCAGTAATTACCCACCTATTACCTAATCCTCAATTAAAACTGAACTTTGGTCTAGCCCCAAGTTTCGAAAGGATTTTAATGCTTTCTTTAGCTGTGATGAAAATGACCTTGAAGGCACCAAGCAGTTCTGCTGATTTTTCCCACTGCCCTTCCCAATGTTCCCCTCACTGCGCCCCCACCCCATTCCCTTGACATGCCGGCATGCTCCCACCTTGGCTTTGCACCTGCTGTGCTCTGCCCACCTCCCCACAGGTATCTGCATGACATTCTTCTTCCCCCGCTTCAAGCTTTTACTTAAACTCATCTTCACAGTGAGGCCTTCCTTGGCTGCCAAGGTAGCATTCCAACCTCACTCTTCTTCCTGTGATGTTTTTCCTCAGCACTTATTATCATGTAACATCTCACGGTATCTAACACAACCTTCTTGTTCATCGATTTTGCTTGTTGTTTATTTTTTCCACCAGAATGTAGGCTCCATGAGGCAGAGGTTTTTATCAGTTTTGTTCATTGCTATATTCCTTGCACCTAGATCAATGCCTGACAAGTATTTGTTCAGAGACTGAATGAATTATATCGGGGGTGGGAAGTTACCTGTTTTCATAAATAAATTTTTATTGAAATACAGTCATGCTCATCCACTCTTTTTGTGCCACAAAAGCAGAGCTGAGTGGCTGCAATGGAGACGATGGCCCCATGAAGCCTGAAACATGTCAGGTCTGGCTCCTTACAGAACAGCTTGCTGACCCCCAGTGCACCAGCCGTAGCGTTGTGTTAAGTTCTAATTCAAAATTTCTAGGTGACTGTACTAGATTAAAAACGGCCACACGTTCCCTGCAGCATCTGTCATCAAGAGGCAGCCCCTTGAACTAGGCCAGATTAGTGATTTCCTTCAACCAACAGAACGTGATGGAAGTGACGTCACCTTTCCAAACCCAGGTGGCAAGGGGCCTTCCAGCTAGCTTCCTCTCAGGCTCCTCTTGAATGCTGCCACCCTGTTAAGAAGACTGAGCTTACCTCTTTGATGGCAGGTTCCCCAGCCCCATGGAGGCTTCAGGTATACAAGTGACACCACCAGAACCCAGTCTACAGTGCCGAGCCACAAAAGAGTGAGCAAATAAGTGACTTCTTTTAAGTCACTTAGCTTTGGGGTGATTTATTATCTGCCAAGGCTAATTGGCACAGAAAGACTTAATTTTTAGATTAAACTCTTGGGGTAAATTTTCCATTTCTTCTTTGTGCATCTTCACACGACTATGAAGACAACAGCCTCTTTCTTAAGGTATTTATTTATATGTAATTTTCTGTTTGAATCGAATTATAGTTTAATAAATAAATTTTACAAATATGTTGACTTATGGAAAATCAAGAATAGCTTTGAGAGTCTGAGTTACTGTACAATTGAGGCTGGCAAACCATGGCCATTGGGTTGGCACCTAATTTTGTAAATAAAATTTTATTAGGATGAGGTCATGCCCGTTCACTTATGGGTTCTCTATGGCTACTTTCCTTCTATACTAGCAATATGGAGTGATAGTGACAACAACCACGTGGCCTACAAACCTAAAATATTTCCTATCTGGTCCTTTACAGGAAAAGTTTGTCAACCCCTCCCGTACAACATTATTTTTACTGTTATTTATAAAAGTGTAAAAAATAAAATCTAAGATAGCTATCAAGTACACTTTCAAAGCCCAAACAATCTCAGAGTGATTTTCTGGTCTCTTGAGTAAACACCACTTTAGGCAGTTTTAAGTAAACCTAGTAAGAAATGAGTATTTTGATTTCTGACACACCATAAACCGATGAAGACAATTTTTTTAAATGCTTCTTTAGATGGGGCTACAGTTTTTTGGCTGCTGCAGAGTGTCACGTAAATCCATTATTCTGACAGCTCTGCTGGTACCACCGAAGCTGGAATTAATATCCATTATCGAAAGGTCATTGCGCAGGGACAAGCCGGCAGCCAGTTTTAAAATGTTAATAACTCTGATGTTTTTCAAATATAAACAAAAGGTCTTTCTTTGTTTTATAATTTCTTCCCTAAATGGTTCATTTAAAAATGAAAATATTTGAGCAGAAAACCTGAATTGTATAATGCAGTTGAATGCTGATGACTACTTATCGGTTTGTGTACTTTGTGGCACGTCTACCAGGTGGCAGACACTGTACAGACATCCTCATGTATATTACCTACCATACTTGAGTCTAAACATCATCATTTTATGCACCGATAAGAAAAAAATATTGCCAATTTCATTTTGTCACATGCTTTATCACTCAGAACTTCATCTTACACTCAATGCAAGGACTCTGAGACTTACTTAGACACAATTTTTCTCATATATAGCCATTGTACAAAAAAAAAAGAAAGGAAAATATAAGTAAAATGAATTGGTTTAGGTTTTCTAAAAGTTCTTTCCATCTGAAGGCCGACTCTTCCCATTTTGCAACTCAGTCCTCAGGGCTCCATTGTTCCATACTCCGTTCCGCTGGGACACAGGTGAGGAGGGCACCGCTGAAGCGCCCTCTCCCAGCATCTCTCTGGGTTGACTCCCAGCACATGCCCATTCAGCAAGGTTCGACACACATGTGCCAGCAGCAAGCACTACGCCAGGCCCGCCACATGGTAGCAGTGGTCGATGGATTGGTTTTAATCAAATGTGAGGGGGAAACGTTACAGCTCACTTATACTGGGCTGATTTTTAAAGTACCAATGTTAGAACTAACTCTGCATGTTTCGAATAGAAAATTTAATTCTGTATGAAATCTAATGAGTATATAAGCCACCGACTGAAGCAGAATTGATTCAAAATCATGATTAACAAGAAGACTTCATTCAAACCAACCGCGTACATTCAAGCCCCTACAGTGGCAGGTTGTCGCTGACTCTTCATGCGGCCAGGGTCCACCGAATCTTAACATGCTCTGGGTTTGTAAACACCCATCAGATCTTTACCCAACTCTGGAAAAAATCAGCCCACATAATTAATAGCCAAGAAGTTTGGAGAGAAGCAGAGTATGATGGCAACTGAGACCTGGTGTTCATCTCTGGAGACTGGAATCAGACTGCTCTGCAGGCCACATGGGCCACGCAGTCTCTCCCTTCCCCTCCAATCTCCAGTAGCAGGGGCCAGAAGGAGTTTCCAACCTCTGTGTACTCCTTGAAGCCCACTACCCTTCCTCACCCCACACCTGACCACAGTCCTCAACCTTGCGACCATCTGGACACATCGTGCCCTTTGTATCTAACTCATGCTACTCACAAGCAGCTCAGGACTCCAGGTCGCTGACAATCTCCTACAGACTCAACAACAAAAGATTTACACATCTTTCAGAGGCCATGGCCCATCCATTCCCAACTTCTGAACCCCTTCCACTGTGACATTTGGAGCTCATTGCCAGTCATCTATGGAATCCCTCAACGTCAATCTCATCTACATAGCTTTCACCTTCCTGCTCTACCTGGAACCTGCCTCTTCTAGAGCCCTGTCTTCACAGCAGGACCTTCAAGTGACAGATTCCTCTTTGAGCACGCTGCTTTTCTCACTGGGCCTTGGTGGTGCCACCTTGTTCCATGGTGCTTCTAGACCAAGGGTTGGCAAACTTTCTTAAAAGGCCAGGTTACTCTTTGTCTCAACTACTCAAAACTGCCACTATTCAAGAAAGACCAGTGACAGACAACATGCAAATAAATGGACAAGTCTACGTTTCAATAAAACTCATTGTAAAAGTAAGCGGCCAAGTGACAGGCTTTAGTTTAGTAAGTCTCAGACCAACGGTCTACACCACCTGCTTCCTGTCTCCCAAATGCCATCACCCTCAGACCACTAAATCACTCCCCCTTATTCCCTGAGCTCGATGCTACCCTAACACTACTCTTGCCATAATTATTTCTGTGATCAACACTTCATAAAATTTAGAATGGAAGTAGGTATTATGAGAACTTAAGCTTATACCCGGGGGACTATAAAAAGATAAAAACAAAATTATGAATGTAAAATTTCCCCTGGGTAAATGAGGCCCTTGAACTTGAGCTTCAAGAGCTTCGTGGTGAATCCATCTGTGCTTCTTCCGAATCTCCAGCTCAAACAGTCCATTGAACACAAAACTTCAGTAGCCAGCTCCGTCACATCACAGACAATCCTTCCATGCCTGACTTCTCAATTCCCTAAACTCCAGTCTTCTAGGATTTTATCCTTCATCTTCCCTGAGCCATGTAATCCAATGCTTTACAGGCCACAGGTGCAACCTCTATAATGTCATTTTCAGACATCAGACACCTCATCCACTCTCTCAACTGGCAAATAGAGCTACTAAGAATCTTACAGGCATTATTCCACAGTATCCTGATTCTCAGCCCATGTTAGAGAGAAGAATGTTTTGAAGGGATGCATGGGTGCATATTTTGTTTAATAAAATAATCATCAATAAGATTTACAGAAAACTACCAAAGTTTTTGCTCACATTTTATGTCAGCAGTACCATTAGCTTGGATTTAAAATAACAGAGACAACTCTTTTTCACAATGAAAAGAAGTTAGAGCCCCAAATTTCTCTGGATAGGAATAAGACTGAGAAACCAATTCAGCTATAAATAATTGTACTTTTCAGTTCTAGACTTCTACCTGGTTCTTTTTTTATATAGATTCCACTTTTCTGATGAAATTCCCTACCCCTTCACATATTATGTCCATCTTTTCTTTCTGGCGTTGGATATATGTATAGTAGTTGTTTAGAAAGCCTAGTCAGTTAATGCCAACATTGGGGTAACCTTGAGCTTTGTTTAAACTGACACTATGGGTCATGTTTTCCACTTTCTTTTTCATGTCTATTAAGTTTTGGTTGTATACTGGTCATCGTGGATAACGTGTTGTAAAGAGTCAGGATTATGTTGCTATCTTATAAATGGCATTGACTTTTGTTCTGGTGGGCACTCAAATTCCTTGTGACTCTTTTGACCCTGAATAACATAGTTTTAATCCTTGTTAGGACGGGTCTATAGTGGCTTCATCCTTAGTCCTAGGGCATGGTTTAAACCCTAAGGCAGATCTAGAGTAACACTACACTAGCTAGGCTGGAAATCCTACATCTCCTATCACTACATGGTTTCTGCTATTTCAGTTCAGTTCTCAGCCTCCTGGCACATGCTCTATCCTCCGTTAGGCCTAACAGAATCTTTCTCTGTGCAAGTGCAACCCAGCCCTTACCCAGGACCTGTGGGAAACCTGCATGTAGACTTCTGGAACCTAACCCTCCTTGCAACTCTTCTCTCACACTCTACCCCATGATTATTCACCAGTTTACACCCCTGAATACTGAACTCTACCCCCAGCCCAGCAACACCTCTTAATTCTGCTTGAACACTGCTTCCCTCCACAAGGAAAGAAAAAATCCCAGAGTGACATGAGGTTCACCTCATGTGTTTCCCTTTTCACAAGATCATAGCCCTATCCTGCCTGTTTTCCAATGACGGAAAACAATTGCTTCACGATTTTGTTGAGTTTTACTGTTATTTATAGTGGGAGGGCATGCTCATATCAGTCATTGTCATGAGAGAAAGCCAATAGGCTCCTTTTCAAGTGTACATAATAAATCATGAAAACTGACCATATATTAACTGCAAGGAAACCTCAATAAATCCTGAAAAGTAGAAACAGTACTGCCAACATTTGATCAGAGTGCAACAGAACTAGAAATAACAAAATTAATAAAGCAAAATATATCCTCACTCCTAAACATTCTTGGCTCAATGAAGAAACATAAACCAAAATAGAAATATATGTAGAAAAAAAAATGATAGAAGCAAGACAGATCAGAATCCCAAGTAAGACATAGGTGAGGCAATACTTAAAAACTCAGAGTTTTAAGTATTTTTAATAATTTAAAAGAGAGATAAATAAGGTAAGAACCTTTATTCAAAAACTTAGAAAAAGAATGATAAAACAAATGCACAAGTAATAAATTAAGAGATGAAAGCAGAAATTGGTTTTTTAAAACTAGGACTAATAAGTAAATCCCAAACTCGTCTAAAATAATTATACACACACGTGCATGTGCACTTACACACACTCACACACAAACCAGTAAAACCATTATCTTAACTACCCGCTAAAAACAAAAAATGCAAATATATAAGAAATAGTAATGCAGAATAATTACTGAAACCTAGGAAAATAAAATAATTATAAAAACCTCTGTCCAACTCTACAGCAAGATTCGAAAGTGTGTATGAAATAAAAACTTTCTAGGAAAATATGATTTATTAAAACTGACTCTATAAGAGATGACAAATGTAAAAAGGTTATCATTATAGAACTAGAGAAAGGTGTCAAGCAACGACCACCACCACCCTCAACCCAATTAATCTTATTTTACAAGATGCTTTTGACCATATATGTTTTTATTTCGATCAGCAGCCATAAATCTAAATACTTCCATTTATCCGTCTATCACCTCTGAGCAGTGCCTACTGACTTTCTGCCATGAAAGAGAATGAATTAGTGTAGGGAAACTATCACAATCTAACCATACGTCTTCCCCTTTTTGCTAGTAACACTATTATTTATAGATACTTAAACATCTATGTCAACGGATCGACTTTAAATAGTTCTTCTTGATTTCCCACTATGTAAGATGCGAAAACGTACAAAAAGGCAAAACTCAACAGAATCTAAAAAGCACTTACCTTGTTCATAAAGTAGCTTCATATTCGAATCTTTGCAGGCGACCAGGTTGTTGAGCAGTGCAATCACACTCTGCATGGTGTTGCCCAGAATGTTCTCCTGATGCTCCTGCAACAGATTGTAATTTCCATCACAACTTTACAGGAAAATGATTATGCGATAAAGACAAAGGATCCAATAACCTATATCCCTTCATTCTCTGCACAAGGTTCCATCTCTTCGCACTTTAAGGAAGCACACGCTTCTGCGGTAAGGCACTCCCCATCAGTGAGTTAAGTGACTTGGGTGGCAGCCTGAACCACGCAGAGCAACAGTGCTGCCATACGCAGTCCCCCGACCATGGACTGAAAGACACTCACACAAGCCTCTGTGTTTTTAAATGGGTGACCACAGAGAGCGACCAGAAATCAAGAACATGAAACAGGAGGCCACAAGCCGGAAAGTCATGTTGAGACCACATAAGAACACTACTTAAAGCAATTTCCAGAGTAAGCTGGCACCGACACTGTCCTACATAAGTCTCTCATATTGATGGTCATGTCGGATATGACCTATTGCATCGCTGCTTTGGTGTAATAAACTACACTTGGGACCTAAACGAGTGAATTTTGCTTTCTCCCAACACAACGTTATAGAGCAGGGATTAACTCTGGTCCTAAAGAAAATGAGGGAAATAATTCTTCAGTCTTAATTTCTCATTTTAAAGACAAAAAAAAATTCTTTGTAATTTTAAGGGTTCGCAAAATAACTTGCTTTAGTTTCCTTTTTCATTCCTCTGAATTTTTAAATCAACAATACAGATGATGACTGAAACTATGAAATTTCAAATAACATAAAAATAAAGGAACTAGAGTGAGGAAAGCCACACATGTAGGGGACAAGAAGAAAGGAGGCTTTCACTCTCAGGTCAGTGAAATGCCAGCGCCCACAAGAAGTGACTGCTTCAAGGTGTCTAGCTTGCCTCACTCTAATCCTGGCCCTGGCCCTAGCCCTTGACCACTGTTAATAATTAGGCCCATCCTAAAAAGGAACAATTAATAGCCTGGACTTTTCCTGTTCATTCCTTCCCTGCCCCCCTCCCACACACACACACAGAAAAGTACATGGTTTGCTCTATTTTTAAAACAAATTATATCATATTTATTAGTTGACACAACAAATAATAGCTATTATGTACCAGGCACTGTTCTAGGCACTTGAGGTATATTTGTGAACAAAATCAGGATCCCTGTCTTCACAGAAATAGGTAACAAACAGGCATAATAAGTAAGCATACTGTATGTGTTAGAAGGCGCCAAGTGCTATGGAAAAAAAAAAGTGGGAAATTTGTATCTATTTGTAATGACTAACTCAGAGCCAAAAATGTACATTGACCATTCAAAGGAAAGCTGGTTCCTTGGAAAAAAACATAAAAGTAGATGAAGCTTTGGTGAGTCTGATCAAGAAAGCAGGAGACAGTGAAAAAGGTGGTGTCAATAGGTTTGAAGATTTGTGAAGACACACGAGGACGCTAATGCCCACCTGTAATTATTGCTGACCATGACACCTGCTTTGGCCAATTAAACTCCTTTGGCCAAAGCTTTAAGGGCCATTGAGGCCTTCAGCATCCTGTTCTTCCCTCTGTCCTGGTGACCAGTAATGGCCAGATGGTAGACGCTCCGCTAACCCAAGACTCAGAGTACGGTCAAGCAGCAGAGCGGCCGGGGTGTCCCCTCATGGACACAGGTTCCCAGAGCTCACAAAGACAGCACCGACCGCCTCCATCTCTGAGGCTGCTGTCAGCAGACGTGCACCTCCCACTCTCAGAGCCACTTGATTTTGTGAGTCTCACCCTCTGGCTTTGCTTGATGCAAGATGAGGGGTTTGCTTTCCAATACAGATGCCTAAAACTTTCTAACTTTCTTTAGAAACACCCACTTAAGAGTGGATGTTAATGCTCGACCGTTCCACTGACATCAGCTTAAGATGGATGTGGAAGCGATGGTCTGCCACCAATTTCATCTCATTATTCTTACCGTTGGTCGGAAGGAAAGGGTGATTAATAAGCACCGACACGACATGACATGTTACTCATGATAAAGTAACTAATGATACATAGAAAACCTATCCTTGTGAAGAAAAGAGGAGCTAATAAATCTTTTTTTGGTTCCATTCAGTAAAACTACACATACCACTCTTTGTTCAAAGACCAGTCTCTAAGCAAATATGGGTCAGTCTTACTGGAGACATATCCATGGTTCCTTTGATACACGTAATTTTAATTATTAAATATACACCTTGATGCTCTTGGCAAAACTTCAGTATTTCCTTGAGCTCACAGCGTGAGTGCCACTTAACTGACGGAGGCATTTATTTTAATACAAAAGCCAACTTTTCAAATCTGCATCACCCCTGAACACTAAGTCAGCATCGCAGCCCGGACAACCAGCTTCCGAGACTCCTTACCTAAGGGTCCCAGAACACCACAGAATGAAGGCCTTGCCAGCCCAACTGCTCATTCTGCAGAGGGGCATACAACTGGGTACCCCCCAGTTGTCAGAGGCCCCCATTACTGTTATTCCTGGGAGGCCTCAATACACAATATTTCATACAGGAATAAAAAAGAGACCAACGATCCTATAACCAGACTGAGAGAAAGGTTCCTTTTCAGGAGCCTTAAATGGGCACCAGATTGGAGGTGAGATGGAAGTGGGGGTGAAAAAGGAGAAACGATTAAAAAGTACAAATTGCCAGTTATAAAAATAGTCATGGGGATGTAAAGCGCAGCATGGGGAATACAGTCAATAATATCCTAATGACTGCATGGTGTCAGGGGGTACCAGACTCATCGGAGGAATCACTTCATAAATTATATAAACGTCTAACACTATGCTGGCACCTATAACTGAAAAATTTTTAAAGTTTTTAAAAACAGTTGTTTAGCTTCTTTGCTGTTGGTTTTCAAACCATTCATAGACTGTGCACTTTGTTCAAGATAAAGTGGTGCCTATAAGAATCATATTACTGAATTATATGAACCCCTTGTAGGTACATACACTTCTGTGCTGTGTTGGTGGGTGCGGGGCACAGAACAGTCCTTGCTCCTGTCCCAGAGGATGACGCGGTTCACCAGGGGACCTGGGGCCACTCCTGGGGTGGCCTGAATCATAATTTCCCCCAGAAAGACTACCAAGGGCAGTTGAGAAAGTGTAAATACAAATTTAGTACATTTCTATTAACTTTTATCAAACTGAGTTACTCCATTTGTCTTAGCAATTTTAATCAGTTTGTTCTTGCTGTTCACAACCACACGAGCCTCCAGGGGATAAATCAGGTATCGGAAAACACCACATTTACTCCTTAAAGCCGGAGTAGATAATTACATGAAGGGAGAAAACATGAAGATGAATACGTGGGGCCAGCGTGCTTCTCGGGCACACGTGGAAAACTGGTGTGAAGGGCAAAGGAAACGACAGGTTTGGTTCAAAGACCACGGGCCAGAGTCGCGGAGATGGGGGTGGGGGTGTGATTCTGATGGAAGGCTGTGTCCTCATGAGACATCTCTCTAGGACAGTCTTTCCCCCAAGGTATGCCCAAGTCCCACGGTGAAAGAAGTGCAGCAGAAGGCTAGGTAAAATCCTGATTTTTTCTTTACTCCCCATGGCTCTTAAATAAAGCAAGGAGTCCACACCACAGGCACCCTAAACATGCAAAGAAAGCAGTGTGAGAGGCGGAAACAAGTGACAATGACCTGCAACAGGGCCTTTGGCACAAGTTGGGACCCGGGTACCAGCAGCTTCTGTGCTGATCTTGGCAGGCAGGGGCGGAGCACCCGTGTGGGCTGAGACGGGGCGAGGCACTAGTGACAATTTATGGCTGTGGTACGATTATGTGCCATGGCGTGTACCCCAAGCACTTTACCTGTGTCATCTCATTTAATCTTCACAAAACACCGAAATGGTCACCGATCTCTCCTTTTTACAGACAAGGACACAGGTTAGCGAGGTGAAGTATAACTTGCCAAGGATCACCCAGCTCTTCAATGGTGAAGCTGGGATTCAGCCTGTGGCATGGTGGAAGCCATGCCCCTAAACACCCCCTAATCGCCATGCAGCACTGCCTGGTGGCCCAGCTCCGAGCAGGAAAGAGAAGGGAGGGGTGTCAGAGTCACCAGGCCAGGCCACACGCCCAGGTTAGACACCACCTCCTGAGGACTCATGGGGCTGTTTGGGAGGCATGTTTTGGGAGTGTGCAAGATGGAAAGAAGCAGAGAAATTGTTTGGGGACTGCTTTTATGATGCTGTCCTCCCTCCTTTCAGGACACAATGTGTCCCACCCTGTGCGCCACCACCACTGGGATCGCCCAGCTTCACAGGAGCCCTTTCTATCTATAATGACACTGTAAGACATACAACCCAGGAAGCAAGATGTAGGTATTAGACAACTACAGGGGGGAAAAAATGAGCTTTTCATCCTATAGAACGAAACTACATATTAGAGCCGCCGTTAACATCCACATTACTCAGACACGCGGAGTTAGCACTGGCTGATGGGTGAGGAAGAAACTGAGAAGGCATCACTGACATCCCACGAAGCCACAGAAGGCCATTCCACTGCACTGGAAGATTACGGTGAAAATATTTAACCCCTTCATCCGTAACCCAGGGATAAGCCCTGCTGACCTAACTTGTGTGCCTAACACCGCAGTGGATGAACATGTAATAAACAGAGCCCTCGGGAGTTCTACTAAAACAGAGCATTTGCCAGCAGAGATCATTAGAAGTGAAGCAGCGAAGTTCTGGTGTTTGGCAACACAGATGAAACAACTTCATTAAAACACAGCGTCAGCAAATGAAAGGGCGGCGGGCCCTGGACCCTGCGGAATCAGCCTTCTCAAAACTCATTGCTTCGGTGCTGAAAGAGGACAGCTCTGAAATACCAAGGGCACGGCAAGGAAATGCGACCGAAAGACCATCAGCTTTCCCAGAGGCTTCACTGTAAACACAGCACAATACTTTATTCTAATATGGGAAGATGTGAATGGCACTAAGAGACGGCAGGTGTCCAGAGAGCGAGTCCAGCAGGGGTCCGAACCGCCTAGGTGGGAAGTAGCTTTAACAATCAGAAGTGACAGGGGACCCTGGCCGCTCTTTGGCCTTTGGTGTGAGTCAGAATTCAAGAGGCAACGAAGTCAAAGACCCAGTCCAAGGCAGGTGAGAAACCACGGAGAGAATGAAAAGCAGAAGCGCACACAGTGGTAGGTGAACCCTACACCTAGAAACAGACGCAGGGCCCACCCTATTCCACGTTTGGAATTCATGCTAAAGGAATCAGTGTTGCTCTCAGGGTGCTTGTCCACGGCACGGAGGTGCTGCTCCGGGATATCCTGGGGTGTCCACTCACTCTCCCTTTCATACGTCCTCCCACAGAGCTAGATGCCTAGAGATCTGGAGCCCACAGAAATGGGTCTCTGGAGCATCCGAATGAAATAAATGTACTTGCTGGTACGTGGATACTTTTTCATATGACTGACTTTTCACAGGGCTGGGCCACAGGTGGCTCAAACTCAATGGAATCTCAACTGAACTCATCATCCCCTTCCCCTCCCACTTCCTTTGCTGTTCCCTGTTTCAATCAACAACCCTACAATCTGCCCAGCCACCCAGCCATAAATCCTGGAATTACCTGGGCCACTGTTTGTCTCTTATCTTCACAGCCAATCGGCCACAAAGTCCCCTTCTGCACTGAGGCCCTCCTAATCTGTCCTCTGCCTGAGATCGGGCAGTTGTCATCTTTGGCTGGGGCTGCCGCTCCCTTCTAGCAGGGTCTCTACTTCCAGCCTCACCTCCTCTACTGCTACCCAAGCTCCTCATTCTGCAGTGGCAACTCCTCTCCATTCCCAGGACTCAAATAGGAGGCTGTGGGCCTGGGAAGTGCTCCAGGGTCTCTGGCAGGCTTAAGGTGGAGGATGGCTGCTTCCCACAGCCCAGTCTGTGTCCAGAGCCCCCGTGGGATTGAAAGGCCTGAAGGGGAGGGCAGGTCATAAGAGCCAGGAGATGGACGAAAGCAAGGGCACTGTTGCTCTGATGCCTTCAGCCCCAGAGAAATGTTGCATCATGATTTTGGAAATAGTCTCGTGACTTATTGAGCTAAATACTGACCCCCGAGGGTGAGGAACAGGGAAGGAAACAAGCCGGACTGAATTAAAAGGGCACAGATTAATTTAACATTAATTCACTCGTTTGCCTCATAAATATACACATGGGACTTCCTGGGAAGGCCAAAATGTGGGGGTCCAAAGAGAGGATGTTTGGGGTGTGAAGTTGGGGCTGGGATAACTGCATCTCGGTCATTTGTCCTGCCTGCTGTGAAGCAGGGAAGCAGCTCCTCTGTTCTATGGTCAAGGTTTCTGTGGGCTAGCAGGTGAGGGGGCAAAGGGACAATGAAGAAGCTTGCTCTTCTCTGATCCACAGCCAGAGACGCATGGTGCCCTCGCCCTAAAAGCCTGGAGGGACAGAACAGGGTCCCTGCTTCTCCTTGGGTCATCATCATTTGCCATTCTCCCTCCATCTTTCTGATTCAACACCTGAGAGGAAAACATTTTGATGATTTTTAAATTTGACAGATGCTGCAGAGTCCCTCTGGCAGCAGCGAATACGAGTTATTGTTAGTGACACATTCTGCACCTGGCACAGAGGGAGGACCTAAGTCAGCTGGTACCACGCACCAGTGAGCTGAGCCCGGCTTTAGAATCCGGTCGTCATGCCACAGCAATGGCAGTGTGCTGTGGGTGCCCTTCTGCCTGTGGCTTGCGTCACATGGCATTTCCAGTCCTGCTCTGTCACGTTATTTGGGTTTCCAGCAGGAAGTTTCCATTTCTTTGGCTCCCATAAGGGCCCTACACCTAAAGGAAGCACAGTGGGCCAAGGCCAACGCTGATCGGCCAGGAGACCCTGACGACAGAGCCGAAAGCAAGCTGCCAGGACCGGTGTCCCTGGGGATGCATTGGGGCCCTCTGGTATGTCTGCCTGCAGGGTTGAAAGACAGGCCAAGCTGCCCCACACATGCTACCTGAGCTAAATACAGGCCTGAAGTAGGTAGGGGAGGGACAAATGAGAAAATCTAAGTGTGCATCTAGACACACAACCCCTTCTGCCTCCTCCTCGAAACCCTGCCTCTGTCCCAAAAGGGACACCACCACCATCAAATCACAAAAACAAAGGCAAACTAATATGCGCTCTTACAAATTCAGGCCAGATGTGGTTTTCCTGAAGCAGGGGCCGTGGAGAAGGCTGCCTTTCGTGTTAGACAGCGTTTGCATCAGGGCCCTGTGCCTGCCTCCACCACGGCACGCCCACCAGGGCACTGTTACTGTCGGTTTGATCACGCTTCATCTGATGCCGGGCCCTTTGAGGGCAGAATTGGGATTTTAGCCGTGTACCTGGCGCCAAAGTGCAGTGGCCCCTGGTAAGTTAACAGCAAATAAAATCCTGCTCAAGGTTGCTTGGGTGAGTCTAGCTGGGGAAGGGATATACAGCTAGTGGGACTCTCCTTCAAGAAGCTAACTTGTCAATGACTAGGAACTGCCTTCACTTAAGCAGTTGATATTTATTAGCATCTAAAATTTGCTACCTAATGGCATGCAACAGAACCACAAAGGAAGAAAATGACATTCCTCAAAAAGTATTCCATGGATACATATTTGCTCTTGGATGATGTTTGCTCTAAATAAGTCCAGACTCTTTGACTTTAAAAACACATAAAATCTCATAAAATCTCGCACATGCTGAATATTTGTCAAGGACTCACGAAGTGCTTGTATCAGCACGGAAAACATGTACTCCAAAAACTCTGAAAGATAACAGTTTTAATGGGACTCTATCCAAGATAATGGCTCGCAAACATCTCTCATTCTAAAAAAGACAATATTGCAGATGCTGAAAATGAATGCAGAGATCGATACATACAATTACCACAAGGCTTTCGATTACAGCTTTTTTCTTTTTTTTTTTTACAGCTATCTTTTACTATGAGAGTTTGCAAAGTTTTTGCAGTGGGAGTTTACCAGGGATTGGCAGTCATGGTTCGTGTCTCAGAGGTACTAGTAAACCTTGAATGAGAAAGATTTTAGCAGGAATTGGCTAGAAGTTTATTTTAACTTGGGTTTTGAAGCACATAAAGGAATTAGTCTAGTAAGCAGAAAGAAAACTGGACTGAGAAAAGATTTTTAAACACCTCCTTGTCCTGCCCCCAGCCAGCTGGCAACGCTGGAGCACAGCGAGAATCATCCACTACCAGACTTGGGAAGAATCTTAGAGACCTGTCTAGCTCAACCCTTCAAAGGAACTGAAGCCCCAGGAAAGGACTATAGGGAGTAGAGCTCAACGTCAACTCAGAAGTGCATCTTCTTTTCCCATGACACCTCCTTTTACCCTTGCAGTTCTAAAAATCACATCGGGGTATGTAGAGTCAAGTAGGCAACTTTAAAATTGATAAATTTTTGCACACGGGAGTCATGCTATAAGTAAATCTTGGAACTGAGTAGATTCAGCTGACCTAGCGCCTTCTCTGAGGTCAGCTCTTATCTCTGAACAGCAAGTGGCAACCGGGCTAGTCCTGAGGAAGTGGGAATCCCTCGACATAACACCTCCTGATCCCCAGGCCCCCGAAGCAAATACTTTCTGGATCTGACGAGATTTTTCAACCAGTTTTTATGGCAGGGGACTGTCTCTAAAGAGGTGATAAGAGAGTCTGGCCCTCTCACAGAGCTGAAATTTTAAACAGGGAACATCTTTTTCCAATAAATTATTCTGAGGAGGTTACAAATCAGACGTCGGGGGACCTGCAAATACATATATGGGATATTTTAAAAGTCAGCAGCATGAGGCAGCTCAGATCTTGGTCCGTTGCCCTGGAATTTGCTACTCTTCGTATTTTACACACAATCACACTTCTGGTCTCAGTCTCCATGACTGAAGGCAATCGGCTTTCCTTTTCCTAGACTCAACCTAGATAAGAAGTTATATTTATATGATCACTTTGGAGCACTTACTATGCTCCTTTTAGGTCATACAGTGTTAGAAACTATCACATCTTGGAGAATAAATTGGCTGTGATGGGATAAAATAAACTGAAAAAATTTTCATCTCCTCAATAATATTCTGTGTCCTTACTGACATTTTTTAAATCGGCTGTAACTAGAAGATACCCTAGACATAAGCAAAAGCTGGGCAGAGTTGACAGGAGCCACGGGGGAAGGTCGAGGGGTCTTGTGTTGGAAAAGGTTTGGGAGAAGGGATCAGTGAGCCCACAGACCCTGGGCATAAGCAGGGCACATAGTAAGCTAACAAGAATAAGGAGGCTTCAGAAGAGTCAGGAGACCAACCGACCTGACCAAGGGAGAATGTGACCATATGTCGGCTGGTCCCCACTTTTGAAGACTAGAAGGGAACTTCATCTGACCACTGTTTGCATCCACTGTCACTGTATCAAAGCGACAGTCCCACCAACCCATGAGAAGTCTCCTGAGCTCAGAACTGAGAAAATGGAGAAGAAGGGAAAGGGAAGGCTAAGCTGTTTTCATATTTTCAACTACTGTGTTCTGATAAACACACGTCAGCTTAAAAAACTTCAATGTCAAGACGGCTCCATTAGATTTTCCTCGAGCAAATTAAAGAGAAAACCAGAAATCAGAACGAGCGCTATCAAGGAAGGGAAGGAGGTAGAATGAAAGGAAGAAAGCCTAGGGAGGGAGAGAGGATGGGAAGAGAGGGAGTGGGGACAGACGCATTTCCCCCCAAAAGCAAAGTGAGCTCAGGAGGCCTGAGCTCAGGGCACAACCCCTAGTTTGCAGGAGCTAGATGGACAGGCCTCTGTATCACTAAGCAGCTGTGTACCTCCATCTGGACTAAAAGTCAGTTAACAGACCTCGTGTTTGTACAGCCCCTGGGCGCCTCCAAACGCTGACAGCATTTCATCGGCAGCAGACCTTGTCCTCACACATTAGCACTGCCTCATGTCAGCCCCCAACTGACCCATGCCATTTTCCACAGGGAGCAGAACACCCAGCGATTCTCTTTGGCTCCACGCACTTCGAGTTGTTGCTGGATTGAAGCAGCATGCGTGCTGGAATTGCTCTCTTGCTTCTGTGATGTCACCTGGCCTCGCCTCTGCGAGCATACAGAGCAGTGGTGACACAACCCTTTCCTCATTTAAGCTTTTCGAAATTCCATTAAAATTGGGTGATGCTGGTTAATAAAATGGGTTCAAATGTACAAGTCTGTAAACCACGATCTGTGTGTTGCATTGTGCTCTCCACCCAAGGTCAAACCTCCCTCTGTTACCACATATATTTGACCCCCTTATCCCTCTGATAAGCACCATAGAGTTGTCTCTGAGATTTTGTCTTGCTTGTTGCTTTCAGTTTTACATCCTACACGAGGGAAATCATACGGTTCTTGACGTTTTCCATCTGACTTATCTCACTTAGCATGTTCTCAAGATCCATCCATGACATTACAAATGGCAGTATTTCATTCTTTCCGTGGCTGAGTAGTATTGCATCGTATATGTGCACCACTTCTTATCCAATCACCTAATGAAGGGCACTTTGACTGCTTCTAGGCATGTGACTTTTGATGAGAGCTGCAGATGACTGGTTCCCGCAGGCTGACTGGCTGACATAGAACCCTTCCTTCCGTCAGTGTGCGTGACAATGAGGTGGTGGTGACTGTCGTGAGCTTGTGGGGAGAGGGGTGAGTGAAGGGGGCTGATCTTTAGGAAATGCCCGAGCTTGGGGGACATATGTAATATCATTCACAGAGGACTGGGTTTTACTATTTGCCAGTCTTATAATCTCATCTCTCAGGGCACAAGTAACAATTTTAACAACCAAACCAATACACACACACACAACAAAACCAAGAAATAACACCGAGGGGGCAGAGCACCCAGCTGCATCGTTTTGTGTCAGGTGCAGGATGTCCCATGGGACAGCCCCTGGAGCAAGCAGCAGCTGGAAAAGCACTGCCATTTACAGAGGCAGAAATGGAAGCCTGGGAGACGGGATCTGCCTGGAGACCTGAGCTAAGGCTCTTCTCTGCTCTAACATCCTTTGATGCTAAACCTGATGCTGCTTCTCCAAACACATCTTGGAATCCAGGCCTTGTGACTACATATGAACAAAAAGATTCCTTGAGACTACATACAAACAAAAAAGATTCCGGTCTCAAATATCTGCAGATCATGGCAAAGATCACTCAAATGTAAGTGTGGCACCTGATTGGCACCACACCCTCATCAACCCCTTCCCAGAATGTTCACTAATCAGCCTAAGAACTATAAGGTTGTGATGCATTGTGAGAGAGAAAAATCCTCAGAATCCTGCCTTTCTCCAGCCTTCTTAAAGAACCCTATATACCAGACTCAAGCTGCCATGAAGTCCAACTTCATCACATAAACACTGGCAGAAAGGAAAAGTTTATGAACAACTGTAGCAGTTGCAGGATTTTACAATATAAAAAACAGAGAACTTGGGCAGAACAAATAGATCGTAGCTAAGCTCCCACATTAAAAACAAACAAACAAACAAACAAAAAACACAACATTTTAATGTGAAATTGTATAAATTTTAAACATACACAAACATAATGAAATCTTTACAAAGTAATATGTGAACAATCTGCTGATTATCCATCATTTTGAGTCGTCTGCCCAGCTGGTATCCTTTTGTATTACAGAAAGAGTTCACTATTTTTAAGAATACTTTCTACACATAACTGAATGCCATTTCTTCAATAGTCTGCATTGAATACCAGCTGTGCTGGCCCAATGCAGATCCAATGAAGTACCCCACACCTGCACCTAGATACCGACCCTTGGGGAGCTTCCTGTCCAGTGGGTTTGGCAAGGCAGACCCTCAGAAGAGGCTGGGGGGAGGGGGTGAGCAGGGTACCGAGAGAGGCAAGCAGTGCTCTCAGTAATCCGTTCTGATTACTCAGAACTTTTGGAATTCACCTAAATCATGGTTAAGAAGTGCCTCAGATAATTATTTATTTTGGATGCATTGGAGTTAAACACAAACTAGAAATATGCTGTCGTTATAAATCCCAAATATCAGTTATGTCATTTCTGCATGGAGCAGGCAGGTGCGGTGGAGCCAGGTCACTCTCATGGTCTGCTCCTCCCCTTACCTCTAACCAGCCTTTATCACCTGGCCTCAACCCCTCACTTTCTGCATTCACTTGGTCCTGTGGGCGTCTGGGCTTGGATTTCAGACTGAACCTATATTAACTGGACTCAACCTCTCTGGCTGGAAAGGCCAGCACTCTCTCCCTAGCTACGTCCAGCAGAGCAGGCAATATTCTATGGGGGTGGGGGTTCCGGTATATGGATTTTTAACTATCCAACCTATAAAGCTCTATGAAGTATAAAAGGCTAATACTATTACTGATTCTGTTCCTATGTATAAACACGAGTTAGCTGTGGATATGCTCAAAGGCAAAGAAATAACTAGAGGAATTCTTTAAAATCTCCAGGGCCTCTGACTTCAGGGGACATTCATCAGTAAGCCTTAGCTTTGTTTTCAACTCTAGAATCAAATTTCTTCTGTATGAAAGCTCTTCGATAATGATATTCATGGCTTTCAAGAGATGGGGTTAGAAAGAGAATATATGAGACTCTGAATGTGAGACATGGATATCAAATAGAAAAAATGAAAGAACAGCACATTATTAGCTATTTTTGTTTTTTAATGGAACTCGCAGGCTTCTCTGTGCTCCCCACAAATGCCTCAGAGTTGCGGTGTGACAGGAAGCCTAAATGAGGTCTCAGAAAAGATAATGGAGCTTTAATGATGGAAATAGTAAGAAAATTAAGTCTCATCATGTTCCATTAAGAATACTCTTAGCTCCCATTTTTACTAAATTATTTTATTATGATTTTGCCTCTGTCTATTGAAATAACCTTTTATGGCCATTTGATTTGCAAGCATAAATAAGTCTCATTTATTTTCCACTGTGAAACCCTATGAGATCAATAAGAAGAGATGGATCATCTAAAATTTTACCCATTCTGCAATCAGGAAGTAACCATTCAGAGAGATGAATACTTTGTTTTATATTTATATTTGTGAGGAAAGCATTAAACTATAATTAGGTCTCTCCAACATTAATGTATCACAAGCCAGAAAGACAGCCTTCAACCAGGCAGCTCCTTCTATACCAGCCTCACTCCCTGCCAACTTCTCTCAACAACTCAACTCACCCCTGACCAGCCACAATAAGTTCATAAATTCATGAAACCATTATAACTAGGGATTATAGAAGGCTGCTGAAAGGGAGTCACAATCATCACTACTTCGTGGGCTAGTGGGACCTACACTACTGGTCCCCTCACTTCTTCAGGCCTCAGCCCTGATGCTTCTCCTCCTCCTCCCATTCTCTGATGGACCTTTACCCTGTCTGGACCGCTCTGTTATTACTGGCCAGAACTGTTGGACTGATTGCTTCTAGAAGGACACACTCCTGCAGAGACATCTAGATATGGAGCCTAGAGCACGGTGTGTGGAATTGTAAACAGTCACTCAACCTGGCGAGGGGCACAGAAACATGGGATGAAGCAGAAGACAGGACTGTTCACCATCTCCACAGAGAAGAGAAGCACCTATTAGAATATGCACGTGGGGTTTTAAATATTCTTTCCAAAGTATATTCATTTCAAAAAGTGTCATGATGAAAAAGCTATGAAGCTTAACTGGAATCACATTTCACTGATTAAACAGCTCTCTGGGCCAAATCCTGATCAAGGCTGATAGGAACTGAAGGACTTATGAGGAAAAAATCAGAAAAAACAACACCTATGAGAGGAGAAGAGGTTGGAAGAACATTATACAAAGGCCAGACATAGATCCTTAGCTATTTTCCATTATAACTTTGTATCAGGGTCCAAAGAGGAAGAACAAAAAATATGATAAAGGATACGTATAAAATTTTTAACTAGAGATCATAAAATTTAGTTTGTAATAATTAGTATGTATGCAGCCAATAAATAGCAACAACTATCATAAACCAGGAGAAGTGAGGAAAAATATACATAAACACACTAATGGGGTACTGTATTTACCTCCCTCAATCTAAAATAAATAAGGAAAAAATTATTAAGGATATACATGAGAACATGCTCAATAAGATATATCTTATAGATACATGTCAAACTCTGAACTCTATAGAAAGTAAGAAAAAACAGTTTTCAAGTGTACAGAGAATTCATTGCCACAGTATATGCAATGGAAACCAATAAATTTTCCCCAAAACAAGTTTATTTAGTGCGCTAACACTAGAAATTTAAAACCAAACAAGCTTTTCTTAAATACTATTTTAAAATTTTTGAGGGGGGGGGAAGACCAAAAATGCAAAATTTTATGAAAATAAGGACAATGAAAACATAACACATTAGAATCTATGAGATACTGCTAAAGCAGTTGTAGGAGGGAAATACACAGCATTAGATACCTACAATAAAAATGTGAAAATACTCAATTTTTAAAAGCTATAAAAAAATGAAGCTACCAAAAGAAAGCAAAAGGATGAAATTCAAAAAGATAAAAGCAGAATTTAATGAATTAGGAGACTTCTGCTTCTAGTAGGGTAGAACAGGTCACAGAGGCCAAAACTACATCATGGGAACTAGAAAACTCCAAATTACAAAATCCTATTTGTAGCTATATCAGAGAGCTACAGAAGCTCCAAGAAGTAGGTGAACTAAAATTCAAGAAAGTGGGGAACTTTTCCAAGGTAAACCGATGCTTGCCATTATCTCCCCCTGGGGATGATGGCTGAAAATTGGGCTTGGTACTTCAAGAAGGCCTCCACTGAGGGTATGAGAAATCAGCAATGGTTTAAAAGTTGCATGTGATGCAATCACAAAGAGAAAACTCGAGTGGCCTCAATATAAAAACAGTATCCTTAAAAAAAAAATTGCTAGGTTCTGTAATTCCACAAGGCTGGATGATCTGAACAGAGTCTGTAAAAGACTGAGTTAAATTTCCCAGGCAGTGAGTGGTACTTAAGAAAGAATGACCAGTCAGAAAAAAAAAATTCATTTCAAGCATTCTGATCATTCCTCCCTTTAGATGTTTAGCAAATTTTTAAAGTACATAAGGCATTAGATCTGAGAACCAGACTGGGACTTTCTCGAGAGAAGAATTGAATCCCCTAGTCTTACAGGGCCAGGAACAGGGACCTGCGAGGTGAGGTCTTAATTCTAAAACAAGAAAAGCCATGCCAAAAGAACAGGATTGTACCAGAATTAGAATCAAACCTTAATAACACAGCCCTGATCCAGCCTGCTTTCTAATTAGATTAAGTTGATCAACCCTTCACTGTAAATGCCTGAGATAAAAGGGAAGTGGGGAGGTCTCTCTCTAATGGAAGATATAGTATATCACCTGTAATCTTTAAACTTTTTACATAAAACGTCTAGTATTCAATAAAAATGGCTAGACATGCACAGAGTCAAGAAAATTTAACCAATATTAAGAAGAAGAAAGAACTACTGGAGTTATCAAAGAAGAATTTTTAAATAACTATAATAACAGAATAAATAAAATAGTGGAAAAACAGATGAACTAATAAAGAAAATCACCAGAAAATAGGAATCCATTTTTTAACAAAATAAAATGGACATCTTAGAACTGAAAAATAATATATTAACAATACAATGGGTGGGCTTGAAAAGTAATGTATAGTTATACACTTGATTTCTATTCTAGAAAACAGGTTAATAGAAAATAAAAACTAAGAATAAGGGGAAAGAAGGCTTATCTCCATCTGTTAAGATCTTGCTTCCAGGTAATAATTGAGATCATAGGACCACATCGAAAAATACTGAACTATTAGTTCATTGTTTTATTTTTTTATCCCTATCAAATGCAAAATTATCATTTTATTGATGCACTGCAAGTTTAGAACCTCGATACTCCATCACCTGTTTTATTGTACTTTTGCACTTTATTTCCACATACAGTTTAAACTCTATAAGATATGCAATAATTGCTATTGTATATATTTTTATGCTGTCCATGTAAAAATGCCCATTTGATTTTTTAAAAGTAGATTCATTCACATTCTTTCTAACCAAACTAGAGAGGCCAATTGAATACACAGTGAGTCTTTAGTAAAAACAATTCAAGAGGGCAATGCCTTTGAAATGGGATATTATTCCTAAGATAAAGGCAATTCTAAATGTCTTAAAAGAGCTTGAAAATAAACCTCAATAAAGGCAAAATCTACAAATAACTTTATGGCCTACCAGAAAAAGAAATCCAAAAGTCTTAAGAAAGATGAACAAAATGTCAAACTCAATGCAAATTTTACTATTTTGGCAGTCAAATCAAATAGAGCTGGACAGAAAAATATAAAATATGACTCATAACAAAAAGAAAATCGATTAAAAATCTAGATGCAGAAATGCCAAAAAAAATAATGGAACAGACAAAAGTGTTAAAAATGCTATTATAAATATGCTCAAGAAGGTAAAGGAAAATGGATATATTGAGAGAAATGTTTTAAACAGTAATTGCAACTTTTAGAAATGAAAAATGTATCTGAAACAAAAATTCCACTACACGAGATTACCAGCACATCAGACATAACAGACAAGAAGAGCAGGGAACCTCAAGATCTAGCAATTGCACATACCCAAAATTAAGTACAGAAAGGGGGGAAAAACTGAAAAACAAAATGAACAGAGCCTCAGTGTCCCATGGGATAATGTCAAGTGGTCTAACATACATGTAATCGGAGGCTAAAACAGGATAAGAGGAGACAAAACCCTTTCTGAAGAAATAGTTCAAAAAAGTTCTAATGAGAAAAATTCTAAACCCACAGATCTAAAAAGCTCAACAAACTATAGATAAACACAAACAACACACCAAGTCAAATCATAATCAGACTGCTGACAACCAAAGAGGAAAAGAAAATTTTAAAAGTAGTCAGGGTCGGGGACAGGGGCAGGAAAGACACTGCATAGAAAGGAACATGAAAATGAGAGCAGACTTGTCAGTAACTGCACAAATCGAAGGACGCTAGACAGCATCTTGGAAGTATTAAAAGAAAAAGTAACAAACTAAAAATTATACTCAGTGAAAATATCCTTCAAAGATGAAGGTGAAATAACTTCTTACCAAAAAAAAAAAAAAAATGCCGAGAGAATTCTTTACTCGTCTACTTGCACTAAAGGAAATGTTATGAGAAGTTTTTCGGGAGGGAGGAAGGACTTTACACAAAGAAACAAAGATCTGAGATAGTTAATATGTAAATTATTTTAAAACTTATTTTTCTTCAATATAATTTTCTTAAAAAGTATAAGATAAAGTAAAAATAATAATGTGTTAATGAATTCATAACATATAGAAAATGTACATGTGCAAATATTTGGCCACAAAAATGAAGATAATAATTTTAAACAGGAAGCCCTCACTTTGCACAGTGATGTGGAACTGTTAAAATGACCATGGAAGCTGAAACCATGCAAAATGGTCTTAATGAGAAAACTGCAATTTTTCCATGACCTTTAAAATTTATTGTCAAAACATTAAAAACTCTTATTATCAGTTATAAATGTATAAGGGAATTTTTTTAAGCCCTAAGATTGAGTACACTGTCATCTGAAACGTTAGAAACATTGAGAATTAAAGTATTTTCTTTCGTTAGTTGTAAGACACTAATGGAGAGCCGATTGAACAGTACTTGCCTTTTTCTCATCACATAACCTGCAATACAAAGTGGGTGTCTTATGCCTTGGGCAATTGTCATACTCCTAATACTTCATCCTTTGTGTTTTCAATGTTGTGAAATATCTGAGTTGTTTTAATGTGATTTTTCACTGACGTCACTTCTGGGACATCTTCATTCTTTTCAATTTTTTAAAAATTTTACTTATTGGGATGACATTGGTTAACGAAATTATGTAGGTTTCAAGTGTACAATTCTAAAATATTTCATTTGTATATTGCATTGTGTGTTTAACACCCGAAGTCTAATCTCCTTCTGTCACCATGTATTTGACCCCCTTTACCTTCTACCTCTTCAGACCCCCTTCTCTCTCTGAAAGCCATCATACTATTGTCTGTGCCTATGAGTTTTTGTTTGATTGTCTTGTTTGTTCATTTGCTGCTTTCGGTTTTACATATCACTTAAGAGTTTTTGATTTTATGATGCTGGGGAAATTGGAAAACCACATGCAAAAGAATAAAACGACTTATTTGTCACCATATACAAAAATAAACCCAAAATGGATCAAAGACTAATATAAGACCTGAAACAATAAAATTGGTCTTAGAGGATTTTATGAATTTGACCTCAAAGGTAAAGGAAATAACAGCAAAAATAAATAAATAGAATTATATCAAACTAAAAAGCTTCTGCATAGCGAAAAAGAAATCAATGAAACAAAAAGGCAACTAACCGAATGTAGAAGATATTTGCAAAAACATCTTCGATAAGGGGTTATTATACAAAATACATAAAAACACAACACAACGCAGTAACAAAAAGCAAGCAATCCAATTGAAAAAATGTGCAGGGGAACTGAACAGACACTACCTCCGAGAAGACAGACAAATGGCCAACAGAGATATGAAAAGATGCTTAACTTCACTGACGTTTAGGGAAATGCAAGTCAAAACCACAGTGAGATGCCACCTCACATCTGTTAGAATGGCTATTATCAACAAGACAGGTAATAAAGTGTTGGAGAGGTTGTGGGAAGAAAAACCCTCATCCACGGCTGGTGGGAATGTAAACTGGTGCAGCCACTATGGATATCTTCATTCTTTCCATCACGACCACTTTCCTAATTAGCGTCAATAAGTCCACCTTTGCTGAGTTTCTCCGGCTGCATATCTAGAGTTTCTAGAAGAGCAACAGAGTCAGTTCCTACATCAGCTATTGACTCTCTAACTCTGCTTACGATCAAATCAAATTTCACTTCCAGAATTATCACATTTTGTTCCTTTGCTGGACTTTCCCTCGACCAATCTCTCTTTCAATGATCATTTTTGTTAAAACGCCGTGTGGGTGTCTCACTAGAAGATGAGGAGGAAACACAACTACATCATTTGCTGCCAGAGCCCGAAGTGAGAAACACTGGCAAATCATCCTTCTGAAAGAAGGGATGGATATGCATCTGTTATTTGCTTAGAGATTTTATGACTGAGCGCTAGCAGTAAAGTTTGTACTCTATGCAATTACTCAGTTAATATACCATGGTAAGTGAAATCTGAACCATGTAACTAAGGAATTGGAGTCACTTAACTAAAACCCTGGTAATTGAAATGCACGCATATCAGAACCCTGCAAAGAAATGACTGTTTGTAGTTCATATCTGCATCGACAGAAACTATACAGAGGCACACAGAAACAAACCCAGCCACAAATACACTCAGTGTTAACTATGATTATCTCTAGGCATGGGGTTCTAGCTAATTTCTAGTTTCTTTGGGCTTTCCTGTATATTTTAGTTTTTATACAGGGAGGATCTAAATGCAACACTTGTGGAAAAAGAAAAACAGCAACCGTTATCTTTAAAAGACAAGAAGTTTTTGCCCAGTGATGATGTAGGGTGATACTAGTTCCTAGTATGTGTAATTTAACACTCATACAAATCAGAACAGAGTCTCCTTCATGATTTTCCTTAGGTAAATACTGATCAACTGACTATTCCATGCAACTGCCAGCAGTTATTTTCTAGATCACCACTCCCCAGCCCTGCCATGAATGGATTATCACAGTTCCTGCCTTTTCCCAAAGCCTTTAACTCCTAAAAGTAGTCATGGGTTCTATAAATATATTTTAACATGTAATGAAAAAAAGTTATTGCTCCTTTCTCTAAAACTTCTACATTATACGAATTATCTAGCATAAATTACTTCCCAATAATATAATTGCAGTGAGGTTGTCTGAGGAAATATCAGAGGAAGAATGAATGTGGATATGTACCTGACAACGAATGTGCAGATGTGTATGGAGTTTGCACAGGACCAAAGTGCAAAACCACGCAGTCAATGAAATGAAATACTTCCACCACCCTGAGCTTGGCCTAGGAATTTATCAACTCTATCTACGTATAACAGGAAATGTTTGCCCTTGAATGGTTCCTTAACTTGGAATTTAGAAAAAATAATATATCAAATAATAGTACCGTTACATTGCTTACTTAGTTGCTTTCTGATAATCACAAAATATCCCCATGCTATTTTTTTGTGAGTGCATTTTTGTTTAGCAACTAGTTTCACTAACTTTATTAATGAAAAATGCACAAAAAAAGTAAAACATGGTCAGTGACATTTAGTAACAGTGCACCGTAAATCTGCACCGTAAAATGTGTATGTTGCTACAAGATGCTAAAGTCTGAATTTATCTTCACTCTCCAACTGAATCCTCGCCATAAATATGTGCCATAATACATGCCTATTTACATGACTCAGTGACATTTTTTTGTTTTGTTTTGTTTTGTTTGTCTTTTAAGGATCAGCCTTTACCACTGACAATTACCAGGGTGTTAACATCTTATCTATTAGAAAACAATATGGTCCTCAAAATACATAAATTCCAAAGCCTCATCATAAGAAAATCTGTTACAAATATTGATATATGGAACTTTCTTAAAAAATACTCAATGGAAAAAAAAAATACTTCCTGGAAAGACACCATTCATATCTAGTCCATAGACCACTCTGTGGCTAAAGAATGCCTAAAGAAAAGCATTCTGTCAACAGTAAGGTGCAGAATTTTATTTACAAATCTGTTTTGGAAGACACCATATATAGTATCAAGTTATAAGGACAGAAAGTTAACACAATGATGTTCTTTCCATGCCCATGTTCATCCTTAATTTTCAATGACCAGCGTGACATAATGGATGTCGCCATCCCTATCAGAAGTGAGTTCATTACAGTCAAAGGGTCATCCAAGCCAGGGAGCATAGTCAATAACCAGTAAGAAATCTTATAAGAAACAACAGGCGTGTATGGCTGAACTTTTTTCTAGTGGTCTCTACAGAGAAAAGCTGTGCAAAAATAAAACCTCTGAATGTCCCCGTGGAGAGGCCAGGGGCATGGGAGCCTCTCTTGACCCCAGCAGTGGTGGCAGCAGCTATGGAGGAGGACAGGGTAACGCTGGAAGCTCAGCATTTTCCTCTCCCCAACAGAAATCGGCACAGGGACTGGGAGAGACTTCAAAGCCTCAAAGATTTGAGGAAAATCATTACTGCTTGTTAGATATCCAAATCTGATAGCCAAAAGTGAAAATTAAAAAGAATGTAGACATGACACATTGTCCTTGTTCCTATGTTTATAACAACTGTTGAGCATCTACTCAGTCACCAGCGTTGTGCTGGCCGTGTCTACCTACAATCTCATGTATCCAATGCAGACTGGACACAGTGGCTGTGGAGTTGTGTTATTGCAGCGTGAAAAAGTAATTCCTCATGACCCACGAGGGTCTACAAGATTCCTTATAATAAAGCCCGTGTTGATGGAACTCAATGGGAGAACTCGCTCTTCACTTTTCTATAAGTAGGGTTTTATTAAAAACGTATAAAAGCATTAGAACATTTGAAGGAGAACGGTGAAGATGAAATAGAAAACAAAAATTTAAAGTGTGGTACTTTCACTATTATCTATGATAAGATTCATTCACTCAACAAAAAATATTCAAGAGCATTTATTATTGCTATGTTGAGATAAGGTCTGGGCATTCCAGTAGTTAACGAAACAGGTATTATTTCGTGCCCTCTCAGAGCTTACTAAGTGTCCAATGACTGCTTAAAAACAATAAAATAGAATTATATTTGTAAAAAGGGGAAAGATATTTGTGATAAATGCAAGTTAGAAAATATCAATACTTTTTTATTCAATCAAGCATATACATGAGTTGAAAGCAACAGACCCTAATGATAACAATATTATACCTGGGTAGCTAGAAAATAGTGATTTTCATTTGTTTACATTTTAACATTTAAATGTTTCTATAGCATATATTTTATAACCAGAGAAATATATGCACACATATATGTATATCTGAAGAGCAAATGCCACAACAGATATTTGTTTGTTCATTCATTCAGTATTTACTCAGCACTACTGATGCGCCACTGACTGTTCCAGGTTCTGGAATGACAGGGCCGAATGCTCTCATGGAGCTTATTCAAATCTTAGTATCAATATGAAGTTTACAAATAAGCACGGAGAACATCAAAAAGCATTAAGGGCCACGTTAAGAAATAAAAGGGACGGAACAGAACAATAAAACAGGTGAGGTACTCAACAGCCTTCCGCATGAAAACTGAAGTCACCAAGAATGATGATAGCAGCGGTCACAGAAAGGACAAAAACGAGGCAGGTCCCAGTGCAAGCTCTCCCGACACGGGCATCTCCTGAAACTCTGGGCCAGGCGATTCTTTGTGGGCTGTCCCATACATGGTGTGGGACCTCTAAACTCCACCCTCTCAACAGAGGCAGCATCCCACCCGAGTGTGTCACAGCTCCCCTGGGTTGGAGGCCGGGCCTGAGAACAGGCCACCCCTATGGACTCCTCACTCCAGAGTCAAGGGTCAAGTCCCCTGAGAGGCCCAGTTCACCTACAGCATGGAGGTGACCGAGACAGAAAGTCCTGCCCAGAGTGGATATGCAGACACTGTGCTGTCCCCACACTCTGTAGTGGGTCATAATGGAAAAGTCTCAGGGTAAGTCCCCGTGTGCCATCCACAGGCAACCCAGAAGCTAACTCTCACTTGTCTCCCTACAGCTGGGCCTTCTGGAAGGATTCTTGGGAAAACTAAACAGGGTTTGAGGAACGACTTTTCTCTGTGTGGCCCAAGGAAGCTACACTGGTGCCTTTTCTTCTTTAGGCTCAAAACCTGAAGGGCTTTGCTCTGGCCAGGACCTAACCTGTGGCAAACTTAACCTGTCTTTTATATCTTAAGCAAAATTTGGCTTTATGGACTTAATTCCCCTTTCTCTGTCCGCTCCCCTGCCCCCCACAGCATATCCCACGTTGAATTTTTCAGGCAGACAGTCTAGTCCCCCACACAGTTAAAGCCCCTGGTGACCCAAACAATGAATTCAGCACATAGGATTACCCTGTGTTGTCCTCTGGGCCACAGAGGGTGAGGTTAGGCCACATGTGAAAACCGGGAGGGAGGGACAGGTGTCTGGGTGTACCCTAAGACAGCACCTCCCACATTCAATCATTCCTGATTACCATCCTGAGACAACTGGTTTACCATTGACAACTTAAAATGGGGCCTAATAAAAGATATGCTCCTCGAAACTTGGAGATTTGGGGGAGTAGGAGGCAGCTCTGCAAAGCAGAGGAACTCCAAAGTCAAGTCTACAATTCATAATGCATACAAAGAAAAGGAGAAAAACAAAAGTCCCAAGCACAGCAGGTGTGCTGAATCCTTTTGACATTTTCCAAAATAAAAAAGTAAATAATTTTCTTTTTTTAAAAAAAACTCATTTCTAAGCATACCTTTCACTACCAGCAGCCCCTGACTTCCCAAAGAACTCATGCTAATAAACTTTTATGAGTTCCCAGGCCCCTGGGAGCCGAGTGGATCCACTAAGAACCCCCACTATGCAAAAGTAATCAAAGTGGAGAAGTTGTGGTCCCAGCTGACCCGTCCCTCACTCCCTCTCTGACCAGTCTCCGCTGTGAAGAAGAGGACAAACACCTGACCTCATCCCACCTGCTCCCCCCGCCACCTACCTCAACAGCTTCATCGCACTGCGAACCTTCAAAAATAAACCTTCTAAAATATTAATTGTTAAAAAGTAGCCAGACCGGAGCTATGGCAAACTATAAAACATTTTATAGCGAAATAAAATAAAAATCCAATTCTTCAACAGATACAGAGCATCTCAGGAGACCAGACAGAGAGACATATGTGAGCAATCTCCCGGAGCATGCGAGTTATGGATTTCAAAGGAAAACCTGTCGTGGAGAGCAAAATGAATCATTTTTGCAATGAAACCTAGAAACTGCCAGAGTTGTACAGTGCAGCAGGAATTATTCACATGTGAATCACACTGGGGCAGCATCAGAATAAAAAAAATATATTATTTCTGCTTTGACCAATTGAGATCAAGAATCATCATGTGAGTATTAATCTAAGAAAACTTCAAATATACATGGGTATTTTTATCACCCGCCAAATACACGAACACAGAAAGACCCAAGGAAATTTCATACTTGATCTCAGTTGCTGCTTGTATGATTCCTCATGAACGCTTACATGGTAGGCCTGTTATACAATATAGTAAGTGGTATTCTGTTAGGAGTCCATTACTGCTGCAACCAATTACCGCAAAGTTAGACGATTAACACAAGCTATTATCTTACAGTCCCGGAGGTCAGAAGTCCAAGATGGGTCTCACTGAACTAAAAATCAAGTTGTTAGCAGGGCTGCATTTCCTTTCTGGAGGCTGTTTTCTTTCCTTTTCCAGCTTCTCGAGGCTTCAGGCATTCCTTGGACTCTGACCCCCTTCCAGGTTCAAAGCTAGCAATGGCAAGGTGAATCTTGCTCACTTCACTTCAATGATTATATTAAATATAAAAGACCTAATACACCACAGAAGACAGATTTGAGGAGTGAATTAATATAAAAAATGACCCAACTACATGCTGTCTATAAGAAACTCATTAAAAATATAATGATAAAGGTGGGCTGAACATTAAAAGGATGGAAAAAGATATACCATGAAAACATTAATCAAAATAAAGCAGGTATAGCTATAGTGGTACCCAAAAAGACTTCAGAAGAAAATTAAAAGGAACACAGAGAAACATTGCATACGATAAAATGATAATAATAAAATGACATAATGATTCAAATAACCAAGAAGGCATGTCAGTCCTAAAGATGTATGAACCAGCACCAGAGCTGCAAAACACTGAAGCACGAAATGGGAGACAAAAAGGAAGAATAGCCAAATGCACAATTAACTGACAATTTCAACACCCTTCTCTCAACTGATAGAATAACTAGAAAGAAGTCAACAAGAACATAGAATTCAACACCACCATCAACCAGCAGGATCTAATCAGCATTTACACAACACTGCAATGATGGATAGCAGCATACACATTCCTTTCAAGCATCCACAGAACATAAACCAAGACAAACCACATCCTTGGCCATAAAAAAAAAATAAAAATAAAAATTATAAAAACAATAAAAAATGTACATCAATTGAACTACACCGATGGTGTACCAATGCTGACTTCTGGTTTTGATACTGCAGTACAGTTACATAAAATATAACCCCTGGGAGAAACGGAGTGGAATACACAAGACCCCTCTGTACCACCTTTGCATTTTCTTGTAAAACCATAAACATTTCAAAATATAAAGAATAGACTTGATACAAAAACTAAAGACCAATTTCATTTACAAGTATTTCTGTAAAAACCTTTAAGAATGTTTGCATATTGAATTTGCAATACATTAAAAATAATAATGCATTATGCTTAACTATTCAATAGATACATAATGAGTGGCTATTTAATATCTAAAGCTACTTTGTGCTAGATGATAAGTAAGGCTGGAGAGGGGCGTGGCCCCTTTGTTCTCACAGGGCTATTTTAAGATGAGGTAGAGAAGGTCTCTCTGAAATCTGAAGGATGGGGTGCACTGAACCATTCAGAGATGAAAGGACATTCTGGGGAGAGGGAACAGTAGTAGCAAAGGTCCTGAAGTAGGAGACAAGTAGGCCTATGCACTGCTCAATCAGGAAGCTGAGAAGTCAATATGGGTGAAGGCATCACCAGGAAGGGAAATAGAGGTATGACACAGGGCAGGAGAGGTAGCCACAGTCACATCATGTAGGGGCTTTGCAGTTCGATTTTATGATGTATGTACTGAAGAGTTACTAAAAATAAAAGTACACTGCTGTCAGGTTCTTACATGTGACACATGAAGTGGCCTTACTACTTGAGAGTATTTAATTCTGATATAGAAGAAAACAAATGAGATGCATGAAGCCTACAAATATAGATAGAGCATATGTGTGCTAAACATGAATAAAAGTGGGTGAAAAGAGCAAAAGATACCCACTATTCATGAGTCATTAAACACACATGAGACATCCAGACCCTAAACATTCATGATACACTGAATCCTAAACTAAATACTAAACCAGGAAGCACCAAATAATCAGTAGACATAAAGATTTAATTAAGCCACACATTGGTGACATCTATTCAGGTCCCATGTGCTCTTTGCTTAAGAAAGACAAATACCGTATGGTTCCACTTATATGTGGAATCTAAACAAAACAAAACAAAACAAAACAAAAACAAAATAGAAACAGACTAATAGAAACAGAGACCAAAGGGATACTTTCCAGAAGGGAGGAGTTGGGGGGAAGGGTGAGCAGGAAGAAGAATATAGTCACTAATACTGTGATAAGTTTACACAGTGACAGATTACTCAAATAAGTGGGGTGGTCACATTGCAAGGTATGAAAAGGCTGAATCACTATATTGTGCACCTAAAACTCACATAACCAATATAAGATTATATACCCATATTAAATTTGAAAATTAACTTTAAAAACTCACTTTAAATATAAAGGCATAGATAGGTTAAAAGATAAGGAATGGGGGGAAAAAATATGCCTTACTAACACTAATCCAAGGAAGTCTCAGTGGTGATGTTAACATCAGACACAATGCTTTCTCCCTAGAAGAAATGAAGTATGCTCAAATCAGCCAGGGGTCCATTAAAGAAAGAAAAAAAATCCATGCCTTATTACTTATTTACGTAAAATGCTAGAAAATACAACCTAATCTACAGTGACTGAAGGCAAACTAATAGTCACCTGAGCCTGGAACGGAGCAGGATTATAGGTAGGCACAAGGAAATTGGGGGGCGAGGGGAGATGATGACTATGTTCATTATCTTGATTGAATATACCTATGTAAGAGTTCATCAAATTATACATAATAAATGCATTTTACTGTATGTCAATACAGACAAACAATATGTGAGGTACAGTGAATAAAGGATAAACATGGTATCCAAGTCACCATATGATGGTTTCCATCAATGAATATGTTGGAACAAATCAGTGATGGTGAGAGGGAGCATGGGGAAGAGAAAAGCTGGTTTGTATGGCTCCTCATGACAAAGTTATTTTGGAGCAAAGATTTAAAATTGAATCATGAAATCATAAACGTATAGAATAAAAGATGGGTTAATATTTGATAACCTTGTTTAGAAGTCCTTTCCTAAGCATGCTGGAAAAGAGAGACGCTATAAGCAAAAAGTTGATAAATGTGACTCTGATATTAAAAAGCAAACAGCTCCAAAAACAAACTGACGATTTCAAAGATCAATAATACTCAGTTGTGAGTGTGGCGAAACAGCTGTTGCTTTACACAGCTGTGCGGGCAACTTAAAATTACCATTTTGGAGAGTAATACTAAAAGACAAAAGATGCATATACTTTGGTATAATAATTCAACTTCAAAACACCCTACAGAAACTCACACAGATGGGTAAAGATAGGACAACGATATTCTGTTCAGAGTTGCTCGTATAAGCAGAAAGTTGGGGGGTGGGGACTTGAAATGTCCATCAATGAGGACTGGCTCATGATGCTCACACAATAAAATACTGCATGAGCATCAAGTAGAACATGTAATACATGTGCACATACACACCTTGCTGCAATGGATATTCTGAAGTAAGATAGACACAAAGCAGAATATGTAGTGTGGTCTCATTTTTGAAAAAAAAAAAAGATATAACACATGTGTGGAAAATAACGAAGAGAATACGCGTGGAGCTGTAAACTGTGATGTTATAGAAGGCCTTCGCGTCCTGTGTTAGATAATCTGGTACTGTCTGACTCTTTACAAGTATGTACTGTTTCTCAGCAGAAAAAATAAACCTAAAAATCCTAGGTAATAACTTGCCTTTACTGGCTTCTCATCACAGTCTTTCTCCAATTTGGTGCCTCTAATAAATCCAAAATCCAATTTCACTTGCTAGAGCTATTTAAAAAGCTCTCCTTTTCCCATAAATCTGTAAACTACTTTAGTGCATCAGATTTCCTGGCTCAATCGGAAAATCCTTTGCAGCTCTGGGTAAGCACATAAATTCTGCTTTTTCTTGCTCATCTAAGAAAACAAATGCAAAAGAGCATCCGAGGCAAATGCTATAGACGTTTGCTGCTTTATGTAATCAAAACTAGTAACTTTTTGCTGACACTTCCACTTTCCTAAAAAAGTGGGTCTTCTCAATTGTTTTGTTCCTGAATAAACTTTATGGGATCCTATATTACTGAAGAAGTTTAGAAAAAGTAACATTCAGTGGTTGCACATTGAGAATGAGTGATTATCCGTTTTACCCTAGGCCCTTCCAGGCATTCTCTGTAGTTACCAAAGTCATTTCACTCTGTCCCATCTTATAAAAGGGTTTTGGAGTAGTGAGAGTGGCATTTTACTTTTTTAATACAAGCCTGAACCCAAAGATGGCCAATGGCCGGGCATCCCCAGACAGTCCAGAGATAGAAAAGGGGTAAAATCGAATGGTGCCACCATCCATGGTCAAAATTCAAGGGAGCTACAACGAACCACCTTTCATGACTATGTCAGATGAACACTGGCCCTACTAGTTCTTCTTCCAATCCAGGGGAGAAACGTCATCTGAGACTACTATCTAGGAAGAAAGGATCGAAATGTGACAGCCATGCCTCACCTCCCTCACGTGGTCACTAGTAAACCAAGACACACAAAAAGGCGAAAAGCAGAGAGGGCAAAGCGCTGGGGGGTAAATGAGGCTGTACATGGTGTGGTTTCTTCCCTGAGTGAAACTCGCAGCATAAATGAGGATACAAAACCTAGGAAACCACCTACTGCAGCACCATCCAACAGAAAAAGAACACAAGCCACGTGTTGTAAATGTTCTGAGAGCATCAGTGAAAAAGTAAAATGAATGAAATTGGTTTTTAATAATATCACATTTAGCCCAAGAGGTCCAAAATATTATCATTTTCATATGCAATCAATACAAGGAGATTAACCGGCTACTTCATACTTTTATTTCTTGGAAATCCAGTATGTCTTTGACACAGAGTGCATCTCAGTCTGGACTAGCCATGTTCCAAGTGCTCAGCGTGCTTTCTGGGGCTATGTTACTGAAAAGTGCAGGTCACTGGGGGGAATCCAGCCAACGGCGCAGGCATGAGATGGGTGCAGAAGGAAAGGCTCACACAAGCACCTAAGAGTCACAGACCTTTGAACAGAAACGTCGCCTCTTCTTTTAGTGTCATACTGACTCTGTGCTTCTTCAAATGTTCACGCAGTGGTTTGCTTCCTCTTAAGTCTCCCTCATGCCACCTTAATGGACTATGCCTCTCCCTTCCCTCATCTGTAGTTCATCCTCATTGAGGCCTCACTCACTTGCTGTGCCATAATTTTACCCTCGCTTCTCCTCAAGTCTAATTCCACAATCAAGAATAAACATCAAAACATACAAAAACTCACTCTTGAGAAGTGCATTATTTACTGTCCTGTCATTTATCCACCTCCATGCTTTCTAACTAGACTGTGTCCTTAGAGACGAGGAAGAAGGAATACTGTTCCTCAAAGTGAAGCCCATGCCCAAGCAGAAGTACAAACAATAACGATTATAAAACTCAGAATGACTTGGGAGGAGCCGTGGGTGGAAAAGGCCCAACAAGTGCCCTGTGACTGGCCAAAGATCTCCTAAGGGCTGGCTTTGCATTTTCTTCAGTGGGTACAATATGTAGTTTTTATCTTTAAAATGTCCATCTTCTGCCAAACTAGCTGGGATGATTTGTAGAAACTCGTTAAGCTTTAGCCAACATTTAAGAGCATACATTTATTTTACTTAGCTTCGGCCCATGTACTCAGCTAACCAAAAAACGTGGCATTAATCAGATTAAAGTCATTTGTCCAGTTGTTAGGTGGGCAACATCACTCCATTCAATGCTTCATCAACAGACTGCATTTTAGCCCTAGGGAGTTATTTTGCAAATTCGAATTTATGACATAAGCGACAAAGAACAGATCCACGCAAATCCATTTCCAACCCGCCTCCATTAAAGCACCTCAAAATACACACTCGAAGGACAGCATGTTAGCAGTGTGTAAAGTCATCTCTGCATACACGAGAATTGGTTATACGGATCCATTCTGCAATCTACAGCAATCCGGAATAGGTATACATGTAGGTTAAAGAATCAGATTTATCTCCTGCATTCATAAGGACTCTTCGTATAACTTTGAAAGTATCTTCCTAAGTCAAGCATTTTGAAATTTTAATCGAATCTTGCTTGCTAGTTTAGAAAGTCACACCCATGTGCACAGCAGAATCTTATCAATGGCATGTTGGACACCAGCGTGCAGATTTGTAAGCGTAGAAGGAACTTGTCGTTTTAACATACCCGAAGTACCAATTCGCATTAGGTGGGCCGAGATGAGAATGGAGCAAAGTAATTTTAAAAGCCTGGTGCATACACACAGGGTTGAAAACACTCCTTCAGTGGCAGGTGGCTGCCGTCTATACCGCACTGGTGCCTCAGTGATCAGATCCTTTAGGCTCCATGGGCCTGTCGTAAAGGGAATCCTTTCTAAAGACACAGTTGACTCCAAAGATTTACCGAAGCTCGCTTCAACCGCTGTCCTCAAGAATTGTTAAAACAATATAATTGTCAAACCGGTGTATTGCTAATCTCATGTTTATTGTTCACATTTGCCACTGAAATTGCTCTTTAATTGTTTGTTTTGGAACAGACGCATAAAATATCCTGACAGCGATATTTTGGCAGATACTGGAAAATCTGCCATGAATAAAGATTTTTTTTTCCAATGAAGAACAGTGTGCCTCTATCACTTGGCATTAAAATGATTTACTGAAGTAGGCCAAAACATAAACCACTGAAATCAAATGAAGAGGGATTGGAGTTATAGCAAAATGCAAAGGCCCATCCATCCAAACTTGTACTTGACATGTTTAGATGCAACTTTTACTCTTCAGAGAGGTGGCAAAAGGGGGAAAAGAATGCCTTCTTTCTTGCTCATGCAGCAACTCTGCACATCAAAACCAAGCCACCAGCCTCTTCAATGGGGACCATGAAGACCACGTAGGAATCCGTTCAGCTTAATCCAGTTCATGCTACCTCAGCCTCCATCCCCACCCAAAACAGCTGCTTGCACTGCCAACAAAAACGCAGTCCTCTCCCCCAGTGGGCCTGGCCGGCAAAGCAGCACCCAGATGCTTTTTAGAAAGCGATCAGCTAGCTAGCTAGCTGGCTTTCCTACTGTGTGGCCTGCCTAGAGCAGGGACCCTGTGGTTGGATTAAAAATACCCTGCCTCCTCAGTGGGGTGAGCATCCCTGGGCCCTTGGAGTGGACCTCTGAGACCTTCTCTGTCTTTTATGCTCCTTCCCTGCAGTCATTTTGGCTGCTCTCAGAAGAAACCTTGCTGATGGAGACCCGCAGAGATCCAGCTTTCAACTTGCTTCAAGTTTCCAGTATAATCCCATTACCCCAGGCCTGATGCTCTCCCAGTCCCAACCCTGTGGTTGAGCGGCCTACCTCCTCACTGCTTGGAGCCCCTGCAGCACAGGGGTTCTAAGAGTTTGTTTGTTTTTTAAGTAGAGGATGCTAACAGATTTTAGAAAGCATAAATTATTCGCAAAGCCAAACAAATATGAAAAAGCACAAAACCCTGCAGGATCCCAAACTGCCTTTCAGCCTCACTCTCTACACTTCACGATCTCCGGTCCAGGCACAGCTAAGAACTCACCACCCATCAAGCTGGACTCCCCTGCTCATCAGGACAGCTCCCTCAAGGCCATGTTCAAAGGTTACTTCTTCTGTGAGACTCTTCTCCCCACACTGAGCTGTCAGTTGCTACCTTCCTTGGGATCCACAGCGTTCTCTACCTCCCCACATTGAGTTCCCACACTACTCTCGACCAGCTATGGGCCTATACATGGCCCACCCCCTGCACCATGAATCCAGGGGGCCCAGATATTTGGCACCCAGACAGGACGGAGCACTGTGTCTCCTGAGTCGGCAGTCACAACTGGAGATGGCTTTCATCTTTTTTATATAAATAATAAAAACTACTTTCGATTGGAGTGCCATCCTTGGAGTGCCTGTTCTAGCACACAGCCCCAGAAATCGTTTTGAAAGATCTGTACGTGGCTATTTAGCACAAATACAACATCAAATTCAAAATTCTGCTCTCTTCATCTTCACTTTCCTCCAGGCCAGAGGTAAAGACACAGAAGCTACCTGCAATGCCTGCCCACCAGAAGAGAAAGGTTTGCTTTCTTAATGACAAACACCTAGGAGAGGAGGCACTGCTGATAACAGCATATCTTATGAGAAACTCTATAAAAAAAAAAAAAAAGGAAGAAGTTATAAAACCTGTAATCAGGCTTTAAGTGCATCATACAGAAGCTGGAAAACAGTCATGAGCTAAGAGTAAAGGAAAAAGTAATTAAGAGGTCACAGTGGACCACCAGATAAATGAGTCAGAAACGCTCTTTTGCTTTTTTTAGTACATAAGCAACAGCCAAGCAGGCAGGGCCTACACAATCTTTTCATTATTCTCCTTCTGATCAAATCATTGCTTGAAACTGCAACTCACACACTAGACCCCAGGGAGGCCCTTGAACTTAGAAACCAAACTTGATTTAAGAATATACTAAGTTTCCTGAAACTAGGAATCCAACCGTTCTAAGGTGCATCACTATTTTACCAAGCACTAAGAAAAATGTTGCCAGCTAAACTACGGTGTGGTTTCTTATGACACAGAATTTACATTTTATTGTTACTGGAAGAGTTCTTTTAGACATACTTAGACATATATCCTTATACCACTCTTGGGTACTTATAAAAAGAAAAATAAAAGTAAAATAAATTGGTTAAGGCAATGATAACCAGGTCACCTGGCTGAAAGCAATTATAAAATGCCAGAAAGTACATCCCAGTTTCAGAAATATTAAAATCCGGGGGGGGGGAGGGGTGTACATTGCAGAATCAAAATACTATCATGCCTAGCTCAGTGACAAAAATTTAGAAAGGAGAAGGTAACAGTTCACAGGATAAATGACACAATGATATTTTGTTGATTAAAAATTTACACAGAGGGAAAAAAGTTGTGATTATTCAACTCAGGAAAGACAAAAGCAGAATAAGAATTTAACGATATTCTGCAAGGACATCAATGTCCTGTCTCGAAAAGCAGTGATTTCCAACTGTTTTTTCTTTACTTGTTTTTGCAGCAGGACCTCTTTTTAAAATACCTGAATATGGAGCTGTTCTGGTTAGAGGAAGAGCATCATCCCACACGTGCGTGAGAGGTCGCTGGGCTCAGGACCAGCTGAAATCCTGATCTTGAGGGATGTCACCTTCTACCCACTCCCTACAACAGCTACAACACAATGACCATGGTTTAAATCATGACCTTAACCAATGAAACATTTACTGTGGTTTGTAAAATCTGAAGCATTGCTAGGTGCTCATTACACAAAGATTAGTCAAGTATGGAGGGGGTTTTGGTAACTTACATGAAGGAATTTTCTAGGTGTGGAGTGTAGACCTCGAGATGATTGCAAAGAACAGGATGAGAACTTTTGATCAGTCTCCAAAGGAGCTGTATTGACCTTAACAGTTAGAGGTCCTTCAGCCACAGCAAAGGATGAGTCAGTCCCATCCACCCACTGAGGCCCATTCTAGCTCTAGAGTATTCTCCCTTTGTGCAACACCAGTCTGCTTTCAAACACAAGCCAGGTGCACTTTGGACAGCACTGACTCTTGCCCCATGCCTACCCACATGTCCAAAACCCAGCAGTTTACTGTACCCACTGCTCTCCAAAACAAATCCAATTCTACAACAAATCAGCAAGAAATGTATCTCCCGCTGAAGGTGGGAAGACACACAGACCACTTGGCAAAGCTTTAAAATCCCCATGAGCCCTTCATCTCCACGTTTCTTCACCTCCGTTTTCTCTACTTATTCTCCTGACACTGGCTCTAAAGTCCCCTTTCTCTATCTGAAGCAATTCAACCCAGGCTCTTGCCTACTCCCACTCCTTCTCCCTGCCCAACTCAAACAGCTCAGCAAATCCAAATGGATTTTGAAAGGGAAGGGGAAATCTTTAGCTAAGAAAAAGAACGTTTCTCCAGACAGCCACATCGACACACAAACAACTTGTAGAGTAGTATTTTAAGATGATTAAAGAAAGTTAATTTTCCATGTGTGCAGTTATCATACTATCACAATTACTGCCCCATTAATGACCAAGGTAGGATAGGCTGATCTGGCTGATCTGTTCTCTCCTTTGTCGCTTGTGCTCTCAATTATCATGGAGGAAAAGTTTTTTGGCAAAGGAGGATAACTCAGCCAGGTACGAAAGAACATTTCTTTAGTTAAGGGCATTTGGTGCTATAAGCGCCTACTCAATTTTCAGCCTCATTTTCCAATCTGTATCCAGTATAAATGGAAGTAAGAAAGGTCTATTCCGCATCCCATTTTATTCCCTACACATAGAAACCACAGATGAAAGGGTTTCTTTAACGGATGGTTTCTAATTAAGTTGCATTCTATGAATAAATGGTGTGTGGAAGCTAAGCTATTCTACATTCTGAAGAAGACAACTTTCTGTGCATAGTCATAAAACATCTGATCTGACCCATGACTACATGTGAGAGGACTTTGCATCAAACATCAGAAAGTTCATACAGAGGCACAGTGACCATCACTCTGCCCTCTCTCCACAAACTAACCTCGGATATAGTATTCTTTCTATAGTAGATAACCTTGGTTTAAGTCGATGGAAATAAAATGCAAAGGCTCTGTGAAAAGAGGGCAGGTCTTTAACATGTGTCCCCATACAGCGTCAGAGCTGGGCACAGCTCAGACAAGGAAACTGAGGTCCAATATAGCTAAGTAAGATGGCAGAGGACATACAAAAGCTTTCTGGGCCAAGTTAGGGTTAGAAGCCAAGCACACAATATGATCAAAACTTTAAAATTGGTTAAATTCCACTTAAATTTCAGATGCATATTTCCTTTCTTACCAGAATTACTTCAAAAATGAGTGAGATCAGTTTGCTTTCTTCTACAAGTCTGTTAAGAAATAAAAAGATAACCGCACATTAGACAGCTCGTACTTAACTCGCTGTGACCAAGAAATCATATGATTAAATATGTACTCATCTTTAATACTCTGAACTGCATTTATTAAACACGAGAAATATGAAGACTCTTTATAAATGACTATTAGCCTAGCTTTACTGATGTGCAGCAAGTAAAATCTCAAAGAGATTGATATTTATAAATGTAAAATTTTATTAAAATTTAATTATAAAGACTATCAAAATAGGCAATGCCAGCTAAAATCATGTAACTAATCAGCACTGCAGTTAAATTATAAGCATGTCACACTGTAATCTTTCATATATGCCTCATATGATATCTACTTAGCATTAATGATTTAATGTACAGGGATTTTTTAATAACCATTAACTTCAAAAAAAAGTAGACACCAATCACCCAACAGACTCTAGGCACTTCCTTCATTAAACTTAGTGAAAAATTGTCATCTATTATAAGAGAAGAATTTTTTCATGCAATTTAAAGAGAAAATAGCCTTAATTAAAAAGTGATTTTTTTTGAAACAAACAATGCCTCATTACTAAATATTCCTTTAGTTCAACAGTCAGTAGACTTTTTTTCTGTAAAGGGTCAGAGAGTAAATATTTTAAGCTCTGTGGGCCACAGTCTCTAAGCAACTACTTAATTCCCTCACTGTACTGTAAAAGCAGGCATAAATAATGCATAAATGAATAGGCATGGCTGCGTTCCAAAAAAAATTTTATTTACAAAAACAGGCAGTGTGCCACATGTAGCCCTCAAGCTATAATTTGCTGATCCTGCTTTGGTTTAAAAAAAAATTGGATTCCTTAATTTTATTGGAACTTACTTTGCAGGATAAACCGTAGCCCTTCAGCACACTGCCCCCACTGCAGACTTGGGCAGTTTATCACCTCACAGAGCATGCCGAGTGAGCAGAAAAGGGATTTGTTACCTGGCCTCCATAGAGTTTGTTTGGCCATAGTGGTAATACATAGATTTAAAACAAACCCCAAAAAAAGCCTCTGAGACTAGTCAAAAAGAAGGTCACAAATAGGGTTTACAAATAGGAGCAGAGGGAAAGTGACATAGAGAGTTCCCGAAGACCGAAGCACTTAGAAGCCATAGGTACCCAGCAAAAACAAATGGGATTGTTTCTGTACTTTCGAGATAGCAGAGGGAAAAGTTTTGACTACAAATGCCAAATTCGGTTACATTCTCTCACTTCCTGGGCAATTGAAGACTCAGATCTGAGAATGAAGCTTCTAAGACCATGGCTGGGCAGGATGGGAAAAGCACAAACTCAAGACCAAGTGCAACTATAGGCCGGAGCATTCCCAATCTCCTTCCTCAGCTTCCTAGACATAAACCATGTCTTTTCCTAAATAGATTTTAAAAAATTTTTATAACATATACTCTTATTAGGCCCAGGCTGATAAAGCCAAGGCATCTCAGAGTTGCCCTAGCAACCAAAGCCAAGAAAGTCACAGGCACACAGACACCACACCTCTCCAATGGTACCCAGAAGTTACACATCCCTCTACCACTGTCTCCCCTGACACTGGATCCAGAAGCACCTGCTCACGACACACAGCATGACAATCCTTTAAAATATATTCTATTATTAGGATATAATAACATAAATGACCTTCAATCATTCTTAAAAATTATAATTAGTTCTTCTTCGCATCTCCGCATGATGAGCAGGCTGACATGACCACCTCCCGAGGCTCCTTGAACTCGAACACTTCAGTTCGTTCTTCTGAATGTGATCAACCGTAACAATGTTGTTCTCCAGCTAACATCCTTTAGAGCCCCACACGGTAAATAAAAAGGGAGCTCAAGTCAAACAAAATTACTTCTTGTTAATTTTTTTTTTTTTTTTTAACTAGAAGCTCCAGTGCTCAGGTCTCTGTAGACTAGGGAGGACCTGGCTCACCTCTAAAGAAAGCTGAGGTGGCTGATTCTCAAGGAACTATTCAGGCAGCAAATCTTAAATCATCACAGTAGACTGGGGAAAATCATGATGTGAAAGGTTATCTTATTTAGCCGTTAGGCTCTGTTTTGGTTGGCCACCACTATTTAAACTGCCAGTATCATTTTACTCCATGAGCTTGCTATATCCTATATTCTAAAAGAATGAAATTTCTATGGTTTATGGACAGCCTAGAGGACAGGAAGTAAAGAGATTTATCCGATTTGTTTTAAACCAAAACCAAACAAAATAGAGATCTTTTTGAAATTATCCCTAACCTTCAAAGGGTTGTGAAGATATTAACTACATTACAGTATAATGGTCTTCCTTTATTTAGCCATCTAAGCACACTGTATTTAAAACTGATTCCAGATGAGTAAATTGAAATATACCTCCCTTCCCAAAAGTATTTTGGGACTACTGTGCTGTGGGGTTTTTGTTGTTGGGGGGTGCGAGGTAGGGGTCTTCGCTTAACAGTAAAACTTAATGACAAATTGTGTGTGGTTAAAGGGTTTTCCTTGTAGGTTTTGTTTCAGAAGATTCACTGGGATTTTGTACATTTGTGGTTTCTATTATTAACAAAGGAGGTGCTGTCTGAATTAGAAAATTGTGAATAAACCTATGGAAATCTTTAGGATGCATCACTTGGCATTAGAATTCCTTCTTGTACCTGAAGTAAATATTGCCCTGATGTTGGGAATTTTTAAAAATTTATTTGATGCTTAACAGTTAAGACTGTGAAGTAAATCTAGCAATATTTAGATATACATGATGGGTTTCAACTTAGATCAGACAAGTAGGAATAGGGAGATTATTCCATTTCTGTTTAGAGAGCTACAGAAGAGAGTTGAGTTGAATTTCAAACCATTATTAACATTTTTTAAACTTTCCTATAACGCCTAAGAATAAGGATGAACCAAGCTGTATGGCCTTTAATCTGATCTTTGGAATACAGATTATCGTTTCAGCCACATTCTAAGTGGTTATGAGTCAGTCAGGAAGGCCAGCTTAGACTCCAGTGGAGGGGAACCAGAGTCACCTCCTGATGGAGGAGTGGAAGAAAAGCACGTGGGCTGGGAGATATTTTTGCAGCCACCTTTGCACGGGTCACTCTGCCACAGTACTGGTCTGCAACACACTGCAATTTTTTGCAATCTTAGCAACTGTTTCTTAGCCACAGTTTGAACAATGGCCTAGAACGAGAGACCTGTTAATAGGCTCCTGCAGCACCAAAGGAGTCATGATTGGGGTCTCGTACTCATTTCTATTGCTGAATAACAAATTACCATAAACTTAGTGGCTTAAAGCAACACCCGTTTATCAAGTTGATGTCCTCTGGGAAGTCTAGCTCAGCACGGCGTGGCTATCTGCTCAGAGTACCATAAGTCTGGAATCCAGGTGTGAGCTGGGCTAAGTTCTCATTTGGAGGCTGCGGGTACAGAAAATCTGTTTTTGACCATACTCTTACTGTTGACCTAATTTGGTTCCTTGCAGATATAGGACTGATGCCCCCATTTCCTTGCCGACTGTCGACTGGGGATCCCTCTCAGATCCTGGAGGCCACTCACGTTCCTTGCCACAGGGCCTCCTCCATCTCCAAATCAGAAATAAAGGCTCTCCGCCAAGGAGAATCCTTCTCAAGCTGCAAATCTCTTTGACTTCCCTGCCTCTGACCTCTAGACCAGATTTATCTGGCTCATATGATTACTCGAGCCCACCTATGATTCACATTTGAGTCTCTGAAGAAGCTGCTTCTGGCTAACTTGTGTAGAAACCCCAAACAGATGCTGGACTTTTAAAGATTTTTCCAACAATACTGGCGAGGAGTTTCAGAGTACATATTTGTTCATAATTGAGCACTAGACTACAAACAAAGCTTTTCATTTCTTATGATTTACATAATTTGCCAGTCTAGTGGACCAACAGCAGTCATTTTAAATTAAAAAATCTCTAACATCAAGCAGAATTTCAAATTATTGGTTCAGTGAATCAGCTTCAAAAAGAAATGGTTTCATAATGTTTAGCTATAGCATATTATATCTACCCTGAAAGCAATAATATTTGTAATGTTTTTCTTTGAAATGTTTGCCCTTGTCTGCAGTGCTTGCTAATCCCCTTGCAGGGAATTGCAGAAGTCTTACCAATAAAGGTACACATATAAAGAATTATTTTTCACAAAAAGAGGGGGGAAGGGTTGAGATTTCAGCAGCTTTAGCGTAGAGAATTTTTAGACTCGTCCTTTTACAAAGATCTATAGAGTCTTCCTTATAAGCAGGCATTATACTTCTTCCCTGAGGAAGTTTACACCCCAGTGGGCAAAAAAATATATATATATATACAATATAAAAATAACTTAATCTAAGTTATAAAGACGACTGCCTTCATTTGCTGAGAAAGTCTTAGAATTAAGTTAGAAAATGAGGCTATACCAGAACACATCTCTGAAATTTTCCATTGCCTAAATAGCATAAAAAAGACATGAATTTCATTAAGAGAAACTATGGTTAAGTAAAAAGCAAGTGTTTTCCAATAGAAAGGAGATTTTAGATAGAAGTAAAGGAATTGTATGTTACATTAGCAACTTTTCAAAATGCTTTTCTACCTATTACCTCAATAGATGCCCAATACAGCCCCGAGAGATGATCCACGTGTTGAGTGAAGCAAAACGACCAAATGTTTCTATCTCAGGAAGCACAGAAGGTGGGGCGGAAGAGCTGAACTCAAGAGGGTCTCCCCAGTGTATGGAACCCATTTTCAAGACATCTCTGACTCCTAACTCCAGATGCTGCGAGGGGCCTGAAAGTCCCATTTTGTCCAGGACTTTACACAAATTGTCACTGCGCTTGTTAACCAGCCAAGGGTTTTGGCCACTCATTTCCACATCTGCCCAGTGCTCTCTATTCTGTCTGGGCCCTGAGCCCTCACCTTCTGTCTCTCTGAACCCTGTGGCTCTGTAGCTAACCTCCCTTCTCTACTAGTTCTTTGAATCCTTGGTACACTCCCCCATACACGATTCTGTATGGTCACACAACTCACAGTGAAACTGGAGGTAAGAAGCATGTTGATCCTTGCACCAGAGTGGAGAGGGGACTAATCTGAAAGAAACACTATCAGTAAGTTACAGGACTGGCAGGGGTACAACCCAGAGGCAAGGCCCTAAGGGGACCACTACATTATACATGGGGCCAGAATTTCTCTTCCTCTACAGACATGAGCCCAACACTAAAAAACAGCAGTTGCATAAGAGATATTCTTCAAATTCTTTTCAATTTAATGAACCTGCATACTCTCTAGGGTCCCTTTTTGTCATTACTTAATGAGATGCAAGATATTTTTGCTTTGGACTCTACCTGAAGTCAGACCAAGGTTGCTCTCTTTTCTCTCCTTCACTCACTAAACATTTACTGAGTGCCTAGTATTATGTGCCGTGCACTGGGCGAAGCTGGAGCTACATCGAGTATTATGAGGTGCTAGGATGGATGGCTACAAAGGGTACAGAAGGAAAAACACAGTCATTTCCATCTGAGGGGCATCATGGAGGCTCCAAAGTGTCACCGATAATGACAACAGCAATAAACACAGATCGCAGTTACTCCATGGAGGACACGATTCCGAGTGCTGCACATGAGCTAACTCACTGGGTCCCAACAAAGAAAAAGAAACACCTTGTGAGTTAAGTATTATGATAATGACGATGAACTTTCTTTTCAGATGAGAAACTGAGGTACAAAGAAGTCAGTCAGTCAGGTGACAAGGAGTGAGGCTCAGATATAAACCCGGGCAGAATAGTTCACATTCCACAGTAGAGAGACTGCTTGAGCTGAACCTTGAAAGAGAAGCAGGTGACTGACGGGCAGTGGATGGGCAAAGGGGTAGGAGGGAACGGCGGATGGACAGGGATGAACTGTGTCCTGGGCAAAGAGAACCGCATGACAGAAAGCAAAAACAGAATGGCTCATTACGAGCAATGAAGAGTAAGTGAAAAGGCAAGTTCACCGCATTAGGAGAGGGAAAGAGAAGGGAACAAAAGCTTAGGCTGGAGGAGTCAGCCAGGGCCGATCACAAAAGATCATGTGAGCCATGCTCAGGAGTTGGAACTTTATCCTCTAGATCTGGGCTGGTAACTGGCCTGCAGGCCCAAACCCCACCAGCCACCAGGATTTGTATGGCCCACAAGCTGAGAATGGTTGTTAGGTTTCTAAATGGGTGGGGGTGGGGGAGATCAAAAGAAGACGACTTCATGACATACGAAAATTGCATGAAATTCAAATTTCCGTTCCCATAAGTGAGCCTTTATTGAGACACAGTCATGCTCGTTCACTTGCATGTGGTCTGGGGCTGCTTTTACACTCAGAGGGCAGAGGTGAGGTGCTCTGGCAGAGCCCGTCGGCTGCAGGGCCTAAAACACTTACTATCTGGCCTTTTACTGAAAATCTGCTGAGCCTCTCTCTAGGTGATGGGAGGACTGGGCAAAATCATGCCATTGCCAAGTTTATAGTCTTACAATGACTGCTCGGGCTGCAGTGAGGAAGATGAACTGATAACAAAAAAGACTGGGGACAAGGAGATGAGTTACCTGACAATGACCACTCTCAAGGTAAGAACCAAAGCAGGAGTAAAGAAGATAAGACAAAGATGAGAAAAAATTAATGAGTTTCTATCAAGGGATTTGAAAAAGTCTACTGGGGAAAACAAAATTATTTTAATGAAGGAAAAAAAAGAAACAGAGTCTATTGGATGTAGGAGAGAGAGAGTAGCAAGGAAATAAAGAATGACTCCAGGTACTTGGTCCGTCTCACCTGGAGGCCACCACTGTGACCACCACCAGGATGACAAACATCACTGTGAGCGATGTCACTTACAGAAGCTCCTGTGCACTAATAATGCTAGGTTTAATTAAACCTTTACCTCTCACTTAACCCTTAGCCTGAGGTGGGAAGGAGCAACCTTATTCTCCAGAGAAGAAAGCTGACACTGAACCTTATCCACGAGAGCACAGCTGGTTTCACAGTTCGTGATCTTAACTGTTCTAACACACTGGAGGATGATGCATAGAAAGGCTAGTGTGGACAAGAACATGAATTCAGTTTGCAAAGACGAGTGACAAGTAGACCAAGCGCAGAAACCCGAGGCACGCCAACACTTAAAGGTTGTCTGTCAGGAAAAAGAAAGCCTGGTTGCCTCAATGCTCACACGACATAGGAAGCAAGAATGTCAATGGGGGTCAATGAAAAGGGGTCAAAAAAGAACAGCTCGACACCTTGCTCAGCCTCCCTGATGTTCAGGCCTTAGTCTCAGTCCCAGTTCCTGTAAATTCTACTGATATTGTACCAAATAACTTTAGTATCCCCCAGCTCATTTCATGAGCTGTTTCCAAAATCAATCCACAATACTATGGTACCAATGGACAAAAATGCAGAGTGACGATCCGCTTGAGACCACTGGCCCAAAGGCCACCTTGTTGACCGTGAAAACCACAGACGGGTTATGGACTGTCACTAATGCTAATGTCAGACAAGAGCCACCAGTCTCTGCATGTGAGTATGTGTGTGCCTAACAACTTGATATTTTTTTTCCAGTTTATAAAAAATAATTATTGAAAATCATAATTTTATATAGCTATTTATATAAAATATAGAAATGAAGAAGCATAAAATATAACATTTTATTAAATGTTACATCTGGGAAAAATAGAAAAGGATCACAAAGAAAATATTATGACCCCAGCACTGTAAGATAATCATTAATAAGTTCTGATGTATTATTTATTTTTATTCTATTCATATAGGATATAGGATCGACCTCATCTTTAAAATAATAGGAACCGTTTCCTGTGCATGTGCTCTGTGTTACTTGGACAGCTACTCCCCATTTAATGTCTAACGACCGTAGGAGGTAAAGTCCATTTTACAGAGAAAGACCCTGAAGCTTCAGCTGGTGAGGCAAATGCTCACAGTCACTCCCAAAGCCAGTAATGCATCTGGCATTAGCACTGGAATCTGCCTAATTTAAGACCCTGTTAGATATACTGTATCAGGAGAAGGGGTGGGAGAAAAAGTTCACATCATACTTAGTAAAAATTGGGGTTTATTAATAACCTTTCCATGTCGTTAAATATTCATTTGAAATACAAGTTCTTACACCTACTTACACATAGTTTTCTAATCGACAGTGTATTTAACTAATCCTCTGTAGATGGACCCTTGTTTTCTACTTTTTATTAGTATTCATTAGAAAAAAATAAGGATAGTAAAGGGATGGATCATTTCTAACACATTTAAATCCTCACTCAGCTGTCCCTAGTTCTGTGCTCCTGGGCAAGTGCATTAACTCTAAGTGTCTCTTTCTTCACCTGGTGACAGTGAGTAGTCAAGGTCCGCATGCGAAGCATCCAGCACTGGTCCATGAAAAGCTCTCTTTGAAGATGGGTAATAGCTGTCTTTAGTATTATTGTTGTTTAAAAGAATGTTTTAATGAACATTCTCACATATAAATATTTGTGTGTATCTTTTATTTCTTAGGATATATTCCTAGAACTGGAATGAAAGGATATGTAAGGTTTAATACATACTGACAATTTACTTGTCACAAAAAATATGCTAATTTATGAGTGTGCATGTTTCACTAGACTCTCAACAAGTGCTATTTAAAAAAGAAACTCCCATGGTGACAGACTGAGTCTAGACTTTGGGTGGTGAGCACACAATAGTGTATACAGATGACCTGTTATAAAGCTACACACCTGAAATTTAGGCAATGTGATTAACCAATGTTACCCTAAGAAACTTAACTTTTTAATTATCTTAATGAAATTTTCTTTGATTACGAATTAGGATGACTCTTTCTCCGATTTATTGTTAGAAATGGCCTTTTCACGCCCTTCGTCCATTTTCCCTTTGGGCCTACCCAACTTTGGAATTTCAGGATGCTTCGAATGAAGTCTGTCCTCAAAAGCTAACCACTTTGTGTACTGTGTAAACAGCTGGGTTAAGCTGGATTTATGACTGCTAGCAGAGAGAAGAAACGATCACAGAAAAATGGTGCATTCTGAGAGACCAAGGCATCTCAGAGGCATTCGCCTCATTGAAGAACCATGGTTAGTCCCCTTCACTGCCTGGTCCCTTTCCTAAGTCACATGCTGTGACAAAGAATGCTGAATGACAACACATGTCCATGCTGGTGATAAGTGTGCCCAGGAAGTCACAGAGCAATTGAAGCTCAGCCCACTGTTTAGTCTGGCAGCTCCGGTGCCCTTTAATTACATGACAAAGACAGTGTCTGTAGAGTAAACACTGTAATACACTCTGACCGAAAGCTGTCACCACATAAAATCAGAAGACTTGACATGGAAGAGGATTTTGCCTTGAGACATGAGAAGTGAAATGGGAGTCTGTACTCTAGGCCGCACGTTACACCCCACTCCGTTGGTCTTTGTTCTGCAGAGCTGACTGACAGGTGTGTGTAATGTAGTCACAGACACGTGGCTTTATCAAGACGAGATAAACAGCAGCAGCAGAGGTTTGTGGCACGAGTGCTTTGCTAATTCGAAAAGGGTAAATGACCTTGGTAAATCACCAAAAGAAAATACAAACATTACAACAGAAGTGAGATGCTAAAACTTGCCAAATGTCATCAAGGGATTGATTCTTTGAGACTTTGGAAGGTATACTGATCATATCAAGAGACTTTAGTATTTCTGCAGTTAGGATGCCATGAGCTAGCTGATGGTTTTGCTGGCTGTAATAACCAAAGAAAATAAAGGTTTTTGAACTAATTTCATTATTCGTAAAAAGGCCCAATTGTCATAAAACACAAAATATAAGGGCACCACAGAAATGCTGTAATGTCAAGACAATATTATCTTTTCTCTTTTGCCACTGTTAGCAGAGAGAGCTGCACATTTTAACACCATTAGACATAAATTTGTTTTACAAAAACAGATTAGCCAAAGGCATTAACTGATGAGTCAAATCAAAGCAGCCAATAAGAAAAGTTAGAAATCCCCACCAAGTGAAGACAGATAACTGTATCGTGCAAAATAAACATCTTATATTAATGCTCTGGTCCAAGGCAATTGGTTCAACTGTCATCATTACACGTTCCTTAATGAACCAATTAAAATGTGAATTTGATGTTAAATAAACACATAATTTAAAAAATATTCCTTTTGAATCCTGAAGATAATGATGTCTATAGTGGCCGAATGAAGAAATGAAAAACTACTTATTACAGTAAAAGAGCAGATGGCTTTGGAGCCAAATCCTACACGCATAGAGGAAATTAAGTGTTCCCTTGAAGGATATTAACGTTTGGATGGCTAAGGGCCTATGATAGGTGGCAAAAGTTTGGGTTTAACAAAGCCACCACGACTGTCACCTCCTCAGGAGCATTGGTACTCCCACTGAAGCACTATCCAAGGAGACAGTCTCATTTCTCCTGGCACACAAGCCACTTACAGCTTTCACTTCCCACTGAGCTGGCTGGAAAGGCTCACCGCACAAACACACAAAACTGTCCACACGAACCCCACAGAAAGGTTGCTCGGCACGACTGAGACATTTCTTAATAACAATGGTGAAGAGAGGAGGGTGCACTGACCTAGGCTCACTGTTTAACTGCTCAGGAGGCCTGAAATCTAGACCTTGAATTCACACTCTGAAAGCCCAGGCTAGGCCTCCTGCAGCAAAATAACTATGGTATTTCGGCACTGCTATTGTCAGTTTGCTTTCATGTCCTGTCCACAATGGTCACAGAATTTGTAGAACAGTCTCTGGCTATGCCTAGTGGCCCAGGAAGGCTAGGGCTCCTGAGAGTGGCGAGCTGAGGGGATGACCAGGGACCTGTGGGCTGCATGCACTGCGCACCCCTCCAAGGTCTTGTCAAGCTTCACTACACTTGCCCTGTGTCTCGAAGTGTATAAGTGTGAGCAAACAATGAGCAGGTGACTAATGATGGTCAAGGACATAGCAGACCTAAGACCTAACCAGCATTCTAGATACACACGTAGCAAGGAACCGGACTGACACTGCTTCAGGCAGGAGTTCAAGGAGAAAATGCAGGAACGCTCACCCTTAACTCATAAAAACCGCTGGTGCTGAAGCCTAGAAGACCTGGACTAAAATCCAACGCTAAGCAGGGTTCCAGAGAAGACTGAGAAAGCCAAACAGCTGAGTCCTTCTGTCCCATCTGAAAGAGCTAACGATAAACAGTAATTCTGAACATACTCAGATGCAACACCTTTTCCCACAAGTAAAAGAACATCTCATTTTTTTTAAGGAAACTGTAAAAAAATCTCAAAAATAATAGCCACAATAATCACAATAACACATTTACTCTCTATCTTAAAGTAGGAAACAAAGGGTAGTGATGAATGAACAAGAGACTCCAAACAGAAATGCGTAAATACCAGTGAAGCATTAATCTAGTGTTAGCATTGTTCCTACAAATGTTCTGAAATTAGGGGTATACCATGTAGCTTCCCATTACCCAGATAAGAATTCAATATCTTGACATCTCAATTCATTGACCTCATCCTTTCAAACTTTTCTTATCCCACCCTCAAGTACTTAGTTTCTGCCCCACTTCCAAAAAATCTCTCTTTCAAGCATCTTGAAGACAGAGCATCACTTCCTAACCTCCCAGCTCAAGTACCCTCCCCACGGGCACTGGATCCTGACTCTTCTCCCTGAGGGAATACTGGCAGGAGATATCCACTAGGGACCAAAGCAAAAAAATCCCTTTGACTCCATATTTCCCTCCAGCTCTCTATTTTCCAGTGGTCCGTTACAGCAAAGCTCTCTTTAGAATTGCTGATGTCTCCTGTCTCCACATCATTTCCTCCTGAATGGACTCCTCCAGGCTTTTGCTCCCACGTAGCATCCTACTTCCAACTATAATGGTCAATTCTCCACCCTGACCTGACTGACGCTCCCAGCCGCATCTGACACTGTTGTTCCCTTGTTCTGAAAGTCCCTGAAAAGCGGAGGCTTGCTCTTTAATGAAGCCCGTAGCATCAACACAGCTGGTCAACTCCCTCACCTCGACCTGGACATCCCCTTCCCAAAGAGGCTCTGAACACCCTCTCTGAAACAGTTTCCCCCAGCCCATCACTCTCCATTCTCCAACCCAGCTTTATTGTTCTTTATACCACTTTAGCTGAGACTGGTTTTGTCACTGATTTCCTCATTTCTCGTCTGTCACCCCCAGGTAATCATACGCTCCATGAAAACTGGAGTGTTTGTTTTGTCCACCTCAGGGAACACAACTATCAGTGGATTGACTCAATGAATGAATGAATAATATTACGATTTCCTGCAGATAGAAAAATACCAAAGCTGATTCTGCTCTGAAGTTTCATGATTCTATGGTGGAAATAAACAGCAAGAATTCAAGAGACCCTTGTGGGCAACTAAAGGAATACTTTAGGAGAAAATGTTAGGTGGTATTCTGTTCAAGATAATGATCTCGGAGCTTCTACTTAAATACAGAAGGACGGCAATGTGAATTATTGTTGATTGTAGCCCTCAAAATACCCGGGCCGCTCTGACCAAAGACTTCAACTAAATGCTGGCTTCCCACATAAAATGCAGTGAGTGGCTCAAGCCGGAGCACCAGGTGACCAGGGAGACATCAGCATGTTGGGCTCTCTGCCAGGCCCTGATTGACACTCCATAAGGAAAGTGTCACTGAACCCATGCAAGTCAGAGGACGAAAACTGAAGTGACCAAGCCTCCAGCACACAGGGCTGCTACGAGAATGTAGATTCAAAAGATTAAGCTGTTTCTAATGACAGACATGAACGGTCTCTATGGACCCAACTGAGTTCCCTTCACGAAAGAGAGACCATAAATGTTTACCAGGTCACCATGAACTTAGGGGAAATCTCTGTGATGGTACACGAGATAATGGAAGAAAATAAAAGGTGCTAACTACCACCAGCAGGTAAAACTCTTTATTTATTTTTTTTATTTCCTAAAAACACACAAAAAAAATCAAAACCGATTTATATCAATTACTATTGATTTTCCTCACAAATCATTAAAAAAAAAACGTAGTTGCCTTGGACCAAGCGCCTAAGGTTTGGGGCTGGTGCCCTTCTGCATTCTATCAGAAACAGAATACTGGGGTGGGATGAGAGAATTAATTTTATCCTTACTCCATGAGTGTTTATGTAAAGACTTACATTAGTTCCTGCACAGGATTTACGATGATGAGTTATATCATGATTAACAGAATGAGGAGGGATTTCAACCTTATTAGTGTGGTTTCAGACATGCACAGAGGAGGGTTCAGAACCTAAGGAGGGAAAGATGAAGGGAGGGAAGGAAGAAGTTGGACTGAACGAGGAACCAGAATCGTGCTAGGAGCTGCCAAGGTGATAAAAATTAGAGGGATGTGTGCCAGAACCTAACGATAACAGCAGAGGGGAACAAAGGAGAATTGTACATTGGCTATTATAAGATACATGTGATGCTGAAGATGACTATGAGGAGGAACTGGACCACTCTTAGAAGTAAGTGCGACACCATGAAACTTAAAACAGTTTGACTTCAAAGTCCACTGTGACGGCCACTTAGATTCTTTTTAAAAGTGGTTCTACAGGGTAGTGCGAGAAACAATGTACCAAAGGTTTGGATGTAAAACCTGATTCCTTTGAACTGACTATGGGGGTTGGGGCACACAAATTCCCCCTACGGCCTCAGTTTCCTTATATGTAAAATAAAGACATTGGCCCATGTACGAATCATGTCTTTTTATTCTGTATTTTTTTTATGCTTTGACACCGTGGGGCCTTACTAACTGTAAAAGGAATACCCCTGCCCTCCCACCACCTCCTTGATGGAGTGCTTGCACTCTGGGTCACTATTCCCCTGCCCTAATCACCTCCTGGCCAGGGACCAGTCCCTATTCTCCAAAGCACAGTGAATTCATTTGAACTAGCTGATCCTAAGCATGCTTACCCCATCTGCTCACTCCTTTCCTCGTAAACTACAACAAAGGCTCTCGCCCATTTTTCCTCTCACTTCCTCTGCCACCAGAAGCCCTGGTACTGCCCCATGTGGCTCACTGTAGTGTGGGAGGTATGCCCCCTCTTCTTGAGATCTATGAGTATAGCAAAGTACCTTTTCAAGGGCAGCTGCCTCCTCATCTTTTATCTCACCAGACTCAAATAATTTAAAAACCTACATTTTAAGACACTTGGATAATCTCCAAAGTCCCATGCAGCTCCAAAATTCTAATATTTCTGTATTCACATGAACAAAGACAAAAAAAAAAAAAGTTCTATTGTTTTAGACCAGGAGGTCAGGAAACATTTTCTGAAAAAGGCTAGAAAGTAACTATTTTAGGTTTTGCCAGACAAGAGGTCTCCCCCTCATAGTCCCCTGTTTGTAAGTTTTACAAATGTTTAAAAACGTAAACACCACTCTTGTTTTGCAGGCCACACACACGCAAACAGGCAGCAAGCCAGCCGGCCCTGTGGGCCATAGTTTTCCAATCTCTGCATTAGATGACAAGGGAAAGTCTACAGACCTAAGGATGCCTTGGGAAACACAAAGAGCTTTATTAAACCTCTACCCAGACTTAACACCACTCTACAGTACACGACTGGGGAACCAGTATTTGCAAAAGGGTACAATAACTCTATGTGGTTGCCTTGTCAATGTCATACCAGAAAAGCAGTCTGAAACCATCCACTTCTGATCCAGAAATAGCTGCTCAGTATTCATGCGACCATGAACTCACATTTATGTTGAAGGAAACCGATGAGAAAAGATCACTTTCTTGAAATAACCTTCCTGCCCAGTGTCCAACAGATGCAAGTTCAATGGGATCACCAACCAAAACTCCTTTACAAGGAAAGAATATGGCTATTCTAATACACTTGTAAATCCTGGATCTGTCTAGAACCAGACAACATAAAATAAACATAGCAAAGCATACACTCTTCCTTGAGAATGGAAGGTGCCGTTTTACTAACAATTGATGAAGACAGTTAACAGCCAGTGGTGGTTGAACCAAGAAAAAGAACCATCCCAGAAAAAAGAAAATGCTAAATTTCCCAAGAGTAAAACAAGATCTGATGCTCACTGTCAGTGGAAGCACACAAAAGACCTCAGCAAAGTTTCTAAATTGAACAACTTTAACTTCCAAATTTTTCTTAAGTCGTATTTAAGTACTAATAACATGCTGAACAAGTGTGCAGCACTACAGTCCTAAACCAAGGCAGAAAGAACGGCAAAAATAAATAAATAAAACACTAGTTTTTGATTCAAGGGATGATGAAAGGAGAAAACTCAAGATGCGTTTGGTATTTTAAATCTTTGATACTTGCTTTACCTCCTGAAATTACTTCAGAAAAAAGTGTAGCCATGTACCCAATTTGCACACGTAGCTGAGAACACTGAAACATGGGCGATGTTCAAAAAAGAGGAAAGATAAGGTAAAAATGGATGCTCAATGGCTCAGTGCCTACTGGAGAAACCTTGTATCTTATTCTGCAAGTGCTAGTCAAGAACAAATGGGAAAGTCATTTAAGAGTGACCCTAAAATAAAAAAGGGAGCCTTAGAGACACAGAGATTGACTTGCTTCTCATTATGAGGCTTTTTGATATCCACGGGCACCTTGGGAAGCAGCTAATTATTTCTGGAGAAATCAATTCATTCTAATTTTAACAGTAAAGTTTTACTCTATTACATAGTTATTTCACTCATTGAGATTCCATCAAAGGAAATATTTACCCGTGTAAATTCAGCTAAGGGTGGTTGGGGGTAAGCACCTAACTGGCTTATTTTAACAGGAAAACATTTCAAACATCTCTGACATCTTTAATGGTTTGGGCTTTTACTTTTACCAGACTACATAATTTAAACTAAAATATATCAGAATATAGCAAAACCTAATTTTATTAAGATGTCTAAATGGAAAGGCAAACTCAAACAAAAGCCATCTTCTGCCTGGTGTATTCCCTATAACTTCCACAACTGTTATGCAGAGTCAAACCAATATGACTGCACCATGCAGTTTCCTTCTGTTTCATTCTTTCATTCAGTAGTTGCTAATTAGATGTTTGATGAATAAATGACTGACTGAATGAACGAACAAATGAACCAATGAACCAAAAACCACTGAGGGAAGTCAGTTGCAGACGAGTGACTGTAAGGGCAGAAGTATTTTTTCAATGACAGCTACACCCTGGATTCACCATAAACTCTATTTAAGAAATCACTAAAATTTCATTCTTCTAAAAGGCATATTTTTGAAACAGCTCTAACATTTTTTGAGCAAACGAAAATGACATTTCTTAGACTAGAGCATGAACTTTTATTTTTTTTATTTTATTTTTTATTTTTTTGCAATTCAAGAAAAATTTTGCTCCAAAGGAACTCAAGAAGTTAAAAATTTAATTTGTTTGCTATGGAAGATCTGCTGAAACTAATTACCTCTTAATGGAAACGAGCTACTGGGGCCCTGCGAGCAATGGTTTGGTGCAAGCTACTGGAAAATTAAGGAGCGATAAAAGAGCACAGCTCAGGGGAGTTTGACACATTCCTCTAATGGTAAAACTGGACGAATGCAGCGAACAATTTACCTTTCTGCTACAAACCCAATAACAAATTAAATCCTCCAGGGCTATGGTGTTTTTAATGAAAATCTCAGGCACAATGCAAATCTGATCATACTCTTGCTCTTTATTGAAGGGGAATGATAAATGTATTCTTTATCCATTAAGACTTCTTTATGTACTAAGAACTCTATAAAAAAGCACAACAACATAATAACTGCTTCATCTGACACAGAATAGTTCAGTAGTCCAAGAGTTATTACTTAGCAATCTAAATCCTGATTGTATGCAAGATAAATTAAGATGAATAGCCTTCAAAGAACCTGATGCTAAAGACTCCAATAAATAAGTTAAACTTATAACAAACGGTTCATGGTTATTTTAATATTACTAGAAATTGATTTGCACACAATAAAGTAATTCTACTCTTGATAAACACTTACAATCAAGCATTTTACCTAAAAACCACTGCTACTACCAAGTCACCGGGGAAAATGTCCTAGGTTAATGAGCTACCATTTTAGGCACTTTCCAAAATTAGGCACTTTCCAAAAACTGCTTTTGGGGTTAGGCCTCACTTTGGTTCGGTTACAATAAGCAATTAAACACAGACATTCACAAAAATTCACCACAAATAATGGCAAATAATAAAAATTGAAATAAGATAAAAATATATGATCACAATGCAATTAAATTAGAAATTAAAAACCAAGCGACAATTTTCACCTATCAGAATGGCAAAGATCTAACACTTACATACACTAATTTGAGAAAGGTTTGGCACCAATTGGCACTCTCATGCATTGCTGTTGGAAAGGGAACTGGCATAGCCTACATTCGGGGCAATTCAGCAACACCTTTCAAAATTATAAATTCTTAAACTAGTGTTTCCCAAACTTGCCTGTACTTTGTGTCCCCTGGGGAACTTCAATGATAACTGAGGCTCGAATACAGTTCCAGAGACTGTGAATTAATTGGCCTGGGTCGTGGACTGGGCTTCAGACTTTTTAAAGATCCCAGGAAGATAACTAATGTACAGAAAAGTCTGGGAACTGCGGGCTTCTGTGCCCTTGAGGAAGCAATTCCTCTTCTCACTATTTATCCGACATGTACCTGTGGTAAATGACCTAAGTTACTAATTGCAGCTTTGTTTTGTAATGCCAAAAGATCAGGAAAACTTCCATGTTACATAAATAATGAACATTCATAAAAGGCAATACCATGTATCTTTTAAAAAAAAGGTAAGTGAATTCTATCTCACTAAAGCTGTTATATACACTTTTAAAGAAGTGCAGAATGGTGTAGACAGAATACTAACATCTATGTAAAAAATAACATGCACACCAAGTGGTCAGAGTGGCTTCTCTTTAAGTGAAAATTTGCTTCTCTCTGGAGACCCTTCCAAATGTATAATATGTTATGTATCAACTCTTGAAAAATACACGCTAAAAATCAGAATGAAACATAAAATCGGTCTGGTCAAACTATTCTCCAGGCAAAGAGAAATTTTATAAGTTAGCATTCAAAGGGGCGTGATGGAACATTCTGGAGTGAAGGAAATACTATCCTGATAGTGGTGGTGGCTGCACAACTGTATACATCTGTGAAAACTCGGAACCATATCCCTAAAATGTGTGAATTTTACTCTATATAATTTATACCTCAATAAACCTGACTTTAAAACATTTTTTTTTATAGGAAAGCTTCCATGACAACTGGATAGTGCTGCTGGTGGAAATGTGAATTAGTACACTGATCTGGAAAACCTCTTGGTGGCACTGGGCAAGCAAAAGCCCAGGAAGGCACTGGCACCCAATGGAGACATGCATGTGGGCTCACCCAGGGGCATGCAAAGAAATATCAGTGGCCACACCATTTCATGATGGCAAAAAACAGGAAGAACACAGACATAATTAAAAGTAAAATGGATTAGCAGATTGTGGTGCATTTACGCCATGGAAAGCTAGGCAGGAGGTGATTGTTTGAAGGTTGGCCTTGCTAAGTCCGAGGAACTGATGGCAAAAAGCGTGACCTAATAAAAAAGAAATACAAATGGCCCTTAACCATATAAAGAGTTATTCAACTTCATTTATGATCAGAGAAATGCCAATTTAAGTCACCTATCTCATCACAATGACACAATTCCAAAGTTTAACAAGAAATTCTGAAGGCAGGGTTGCTGAAAACCAGGCATCCTCAAACATGTCCCTTGGAGGGGCAAAATGTAAAGTCCCCAAGTAAGGAAATTTGCCATATCTGAAAAAATTTTCAAATGCACTTAACCTTTAATACTTAAATACCATCTTTAGAGATTTATCCTACAAGATGTGGATGGATACTACAAAATGACATATGTATAAGATTATTAATTGCAACATCACAAGATTAGAAACAACTCACATCTATCCATTCAACACTCATGAGATAAATTATGATACATCCATACAAAGGAAGATTTTGTAACTATAAAATACAATGTAGGTGCTCTCTATATTGATAGAGAAACAAAGGGGACTTATCAGTAAGTGAAAAAAAAGTTAAGGGGCAGAAAAATGTTCACAATATGCATGCATGAGTGAAAGGGAGAAATGAGAAAATACACATTTGTATTTGCTTGCATGTGGACACAAAATGAGTGAAAGTAATTAACCATATGGGATAATGGAAAGGTGAGGAAAGGACAGAGTGGGAAGAGTAAGGAACAAGACTTTTCAGTATTTATCTTTGTACATAATTTTTTCCAAACTGAAATTTATTACCCATTCTAAAAATTCACACTCAAAATGCATTTTCAAAAATCTAGTTAGGGAAATAAAAACAAACTCCAAAGGCTAATTACTTATTAGTTTTCCTTCCCATACTTCTCCTTTCAAGATACGTGAGTGGACTTTGCAAGTTGCACTCAGGTTGCTAAGGCCAATGGGGTCTAGGACATCCCCTTAAAGTGTGGGGGGGTGGGGTAATAGGCCTTTAATGCTTTGTTCTTGACCTCTGGAGCCTCAGTCAAAAATGACATGGACAACTCTTGTTTTAATATTCAGTTTCATGAAAAAAGACACAAAGAACAAAACAGTGAACCCAAAAAAGAGACCCTACTATGGCAAAGGTGGTGGTAAATGGGGGAATAATTCATTTCATTTAACAAAATTCTTTGGATATCTCTGTACTCAAAATTTACCTTGTTCTTTCAAACTGTTGCACAGTATTATATATGACAGCTAGATCGTAATTTAGTTCTGGAGGGATTTTTCTCATTTAAAAAGTTAATTGTCACACCTGTTAGAATAGCGGTAATCAACAGGACAAGTAACAACAAATATTGGAGAGGATGTGGAGAAAAAGGAACCCTCATACACTGCTGATGGAACTGCAAATTGGTACAGCCACTACGGAAAACAGTATGGAAGGTCCTCAAAAAACTAAGAATTGATTTACCCTATGATCCAGCAATCCCTCTACTGGGCATTTACCCCGAAGTATCCTACGATAGATGATTGTACATATCATCTATTGTCACCTACAAAACTCAAACCAGTTTTCCTGTTTGAAAGTAAGGAGGGCCTCCTCGTCTCTTCTCCTTTACAGACCTGGGTACCCTCCTGACAAACCTCATCTTTGCAAGATTGAAAGCAGTTGCCACTATCCTAGCAACTAGTTCTACAAATATTGGCACCATCACACGTAGCATCTTCAATAAAGGCAAAAGCTCTCCACTACTTAATAAAAGTGTGTCAACTAAATAAAACGGTAGAAAGTAACGTCTACAAATACCACAGAGATGTAATAAACTATTCAGTAAAATACGAAGCAATGATTGGCATTTTTTAAGTGTGTTAATTTTTTCTCTTTAAAGACTTTATCATTTTAAAGCATCCAATAAGGGGGAAAAAATACAACATAAAATGACAGATCTTACAAACCGTAAACCATGAAAAGTTGACCACCGGTAACTCAAATATTAGCATTTTAAAATTTCATCACCTTTAACATTTTCAAAACACATAAAATCCACTTCAGATGAGAAACAAGAAAAATAAATGTGAAATTACAGTACCTGGTAAAAGTTGGGTTGTGTTCAGTCATCGCGACCAACAGTTTCAGAGCATATGCTGGTACTGGGTCAGGCTCCGTGAGGATGTGCTCGTACCTAAAATGAAGAAGTGATTAAAGAAGACTACTCAGTGGTTTTTCTGCACTTAAACTCTCCTCTGAACAACAGAAACAATATGCCATAAGGTGCAAACATTTGAAAAAAAGAAAAGATACTGAAATAAATGTATGAGCTCTAGGGTCTGTACTTGCTAATGGTGATGACCTGCCACAGAGAACTTCACTCTTGGGCGGAGGTAATGAGACCATCCACGTTAAGTGATTAGTACTGAGCAGCAAATGTAGTAGGAAAGCAATAAACATCAGGAATTTGTGCCAGGGGTCCCCAACATGACCCTCACATTCAGAGCTTTGCTAGAGGAATCACAAGACTCACATATAGTCATACTTATCATGTAGACTTAGTACAGGAGCCCCCACCCCCACCCCTTATCCAAGGGGGGTAGGTTCCAAGACCCCCATGGATGCCTGAAACCACTACTGGTCCTGAACCCCATGTACACTATGATTCTCCTTCACTTGTATATAGTTTATGGCTTCTCTTTAGCATGTCCAAATTGCCAGGACCACTCTTCTCACGTTTTGGGGCCACTGTTAAGTAAAATCAGGGTCACTTGAACATGACACTGCGACACAGCAACCTGATAACCCAGACAGGTACTAAGTGACTAACTTAGTAGTGTATACAGAGTGGACACACTGGACAAAGGGTGAGTCACATCCCGGGGGGACAGTGCAAGATCTCACCAGGCTAGTCAGAATGGCATGCAATTTAAAACGTACGAACTGTTTATTTCTGGAATCTTCCATTTGTTATTTTTGGACCGCGGTTGACCATGGGTTACTGAAACTATGGAAGGTGAAACCACAAATAATGGGAGACTACTGTATGGCGGCAACACAGCAAGGACACACAACTGAATCATAAGGGAGAAGGACACAGGCAGAGTCCGGGGAACCCTGTGTGCAGGCCTCTTCAGGCTCTCTCCCTCCCATGAGGGGTGACACAGAGCACACTCCCTCCCCCAGCCACAAAAATGCAGCACGTGTGTGTGGTTTCTGCCCAAGGAAGCCCATTAGAGTCTCAAGCAACCAAGGTTATTTGCGGCTGGCACATAGGCCACCTCTGTCTAACAAGTATCAGAGTCCCAGACTCCCAGAAGGAATGTGGGTGTTCAGCACAGACCATGCTGTTTGCACAAACAGTCCAGGCACCATCAACCACCCTCAGCATTTCAACGCTGAGAACACTCCAAGGGCCAAGTCCTAAGATGCCAGCCAGGGGCCATCCTCTCAAGTGGATCTTTCTCGGGGTAGCAGCCTCAGGCCTGCTATGTTAACTCTTGTCTGAACAGCTCTCTTCTTAAAACTTTACGATCTGAAACAAAGATTATTACCAGAGAAAAGAAAACTCAAAAGGTCTTTATCAAGTTTCCACAGCAAAGTTCAGACTGCGCTCCCTTGTTATGTGCTATGCAGAGGCTGCTTTACATACCGTGTCTTGCCTGTGTGGGTTCAGCAACTCAGTGTAGAGCACCGTGCAGATGCTCAAGTGTTGTATGGATAGATGGATGGATGGATGGATGGATGGAAGGAAGGAAGGAAGGAAGGAAGGAAGGAAGGAAGGAAGGAAGGAAGGAAGGAAGGAAGGAAGGAAAGAAGGAAGGAAGGAAGGAAGGAAGGTAGGTCAGTCAGATGGGCAGATGAACAAACAAACTAACCAGTCAACTTTATGACTTAATTATCTGGAACAACCAACGACTAAAGAGGGAGAAAAATATCTCCAGAAAATCCAAAATGTATATTTAAAAATCCATGACATGAAGCAGATGCTTTCCATCTAGAGAATAGGGCCCCAGGCTCTTATTCAGAGCTTATTTACTCTCATTTTGGAAATCATTATATAACAAGCTTAATTATGCAGTCTCTAAGCCCACAGCCATTAAAGACAAGCCAAGGAACGGCAGGAGAGGGATGATTACCAAAAGGCAACCTGAGAATTACAAGTGGGACTTGAAAGCATAGGAAAAACAAAAGAAAGCACACCCGAGAACTCCAAACCGAGAGTGGTCTGGGGAGCATTTAACATAAAGAAGCTGTTCATACCTCAATGGGACCAGAAGGCCCATTACACACCATAATGTTGAAACTGGGGGCACCGAGTCAAGGAAATGTTAAATTGGGTAGTGTCCTGTTTAAGGAGGTAGGAATTCCATATTTTAGGAAATCTTAGAAAATATTTTTAGATTATAGCAATTAAAAGATCTGCCCATGTATGACAAGACAAAAGATAAAATACCAAATCATTCATAACAAAATCATAAAATATTGATAAAGAGAATAGTATTCTTAAATATATAACACAACCAAGTGTAATTAATTTTAAGAATGAAAAAAATCACATTTAGGAAAACGATGTTTCATCATATGAACAGAACAAAAATCAAGGAGACATCTTTAGAAATGAGTAAAACGTATTCGTAAAATTTAACATCCAATTCGAACATTTTTTTAAAACGGTACAACTCTTGGCGTACTAGAGAGTTTTATAATTTATAAAAAGCTCATCCATCCTAAGGTGAGGGGACTCAAGACGACCCTCTGGTTCAAGCATTTGCTAGAACTCAGAAAAGCCATTCCATTCCCAATTATCATTAATTACAGTGCAAGGATACTGATCAGAATCAGCAAAGACAAAAGGCAGAGGGCAGAGTCCAGGAGGGACCAGCTTCCAGTTGTCCTTCCCCAGTGAAGCAGTGTGGACAGGGCTTAATCCTCCCAACAGTGTGTGACAGCACATGTGGATTACTGCCAGCCAGGGAGATTCAACTCACTGGAGCGCTGGTCTCCAGGGTTTTACCAGGGTCGGTCACATCCATGGGCATGCAGTGCCCGTTTGGCTAAAATGAGTTCTTCAGTCTCCAGCCCCTCTAGGGGTCAAGCAGATATGGTATGGTCCAAGGCCCTGACCATAATTTACATTGTTAGAGTAAATTATTTAGCATGACTTAAGGCCCCAGGCGTATAGTGACTCCCTTATCGGGCAGGGTATTCCAGTGACTGAAGTTATCTCCCAGAAGGTGGTCAAGGGCCAGTTTCTTTGTAAAGTTCAGAGTTTGAACACCACATACTTGTTGGGTTAATCCTTCAGGATACACATCCTTAATAGGGAAACTGAGGCTCTGTTGAGTTTAAAGTGAGGCATTAATAAGGGATACGAGAAGGATGTGCTCTTCTACTGCTCACCAGTTATTGAGAAATTGTCAATTGAATTTCAATCGAAGTGAGGATGAGAAACTTCTGATGAGTCACTCACATACCTCAGATAACCAGTTCCCTCTGCCCCCACTCCCAGACTTAGCGGAATCACTGATAAGAGGACCACAAGGCCAGGATTTTAAAAAGCTTCCCACATGATCTCCATACTCACATGCTTATATGGAAAGTACAAAAGAAAATATGGACAACGAGTGAGAAATATACTAGAAAAAAAACAATCTCAACAAAACTGAAAAATATCTTTTAAAACAGAATTAACAAGAATATGTTTCTCCCTTTGGAAAAGGAAGATAAAATTCATAGGGGATAAGTTTAGAATATAAATACTGAATATATTTAATGTATTTTAGTTTGACCAAAGAACCAGAGTGCTAGAATTATCCTAATTCAGAGGAATGAAAGAATATTTATCTTGATCGAACTCCCAAATTATTCCAATTTAGATTTCCATAGGTTGCACCCCCAAAGAGCGGGGAAAATCACTTTACCTAAAGGCACTGATTCCGGTACACACTTAAACATAATAGGATGAAGTAACAGGAAAAAGCAGACCACCAATATGCTTTCTGATGCAAAAATATTTGTGAATTAAATTTTATCACCTGAGGAAAGACTAAAATGAAATATTCCTTTCTATTCTGATTCTCATCAAAGACGACCAAGTTCACGCCTATTTTTACATAGAACACCTGCAGATCAGGGAGACAAAGACGCCACACAGAGCCATCTGAATGTCCCTGGAACCAGCAGCATAGAAAACGTTAACTTTTGCTGGCCCTTAATCCAAAGACAGATAAACAACTCAACAGTGTGTTGTCATCTGAAGGGTAAGACAATTCTAATTTGTAAGGAATTCGTAAGAACCTTTCTCAGGTTCTGAAAAACAAAGCCTTAGCAGCAATTTATGAAGTCACTGTGCCCCTGATAATTGTACAGGTCCCAAAAGAATTTTAAAAAAAGAAAAAATTTTCCCCAGGAGAGAAATGCTGAATGCCATATTGTCGTAAAAACATTAGCACATTTCTATCAGGATGATCTCTTTACAATGCAAAACTGTCGAAGCTGAAGGAAAACATGAAAGCTAAAATATTTTTTGGCAAAGTGGCTCCAGTCTACCAAAGGCAATTGCATAGCACATTTTTCCCCATGGCTTGCTACATGGCCAAAAGCCTTCCCTGACGATCCCACCTCCCACAGCCCCTTCCTCACTCCCCCAACTATCATCTTCTGTCCCTTTCCACTGTTTTATGTTTTATTTTTCTTCGCAGCAGTCACAATTAGTTGAAATCACCCTATACATCTATGTGTTTGCTCTCAGTCTCCCCATTGGAATGTAAGTGCACTGAGGGGCAGGGACTCAAACTTCCCCAGCACAGTGTCCCCGGTGCCAGGCACATGGAAGGCACTCGATTTATACTTATCAAATGAATTAACTAAGAGATAAAAAAAAAAAAAAAGGGAGGAAGAAAGAAAGGGCTTAAATCTCATATACACAAATCACACGATGTAGCACAAATTACATTATTTATATTCATATGAATAGTAATATTTCCCCTTCCCCAAGAATAGCAATGGTGCATTTTCCTGAGCAAAGGATCCAGTCCCATTTACAGCTAAAGACTGAAAGAAAATGCCCTCACCTTATGTAATAAGTCTGGGGCGGGGGGGGAATGTTCAAACAGTCAGCAAAAGACTACTTTCAGTACTAAGATTTCATTGATAATTACTTTGATATTAAACTTCTGAGAGGTGCCAATTTTAATTAATAAGGTCATTCTGGGCTTAAGTTCCATTAAATATTTCCTCTTCTCTTCAGCATGAACCTTTAAAATTAAATCCTGTCCCTCTGCTGAAAAAAAAAAAAATCCTGCTAATTTTCTGAGGATGTGTGGTTATTTTTCTTCCAGAAAAAAAAAAAAAAAAACACCTTTTCTTATTCACCATACAGATAAGTTGGTTATGTTACTGGCATTCCAACTATCTTGAAGAAAGGAAGAGGAACTGAAAGAAGGAAGGGGAGAAGAAGAAAGTGAGGGCACACACACTAAGTTAATAGCAAGGCCAAGATGTGAGTACAAATATACTCTAATCACAAAACCCAGATTGCCAATGGCCAATAACACCAGCTTAATAAGCAGAGAGTTTCCGCAAGGTGGTAGTGGAAGAGGAAGTCAGAGACATTGCAAGTGTGAGGATGGTCTGACAACCTGCTGCTGACTTGAAGATAGAGGGGCTACATGAAAAGAAATGTGGGCGCCTTCAGGAACGTAAGACAGCCTAGAAACAAGGACTATGGTGCTATGACTGTGTACATGAGTGGAAGGATGGTCCCCAAAGCCACACGTCTAAGCCCTAAACCCCAGGACTTGTGAATGTGACCTCACCTGAAAAAAATGGCCTTTGAGGATGTAATTAAGGATCTTGAGATAAGACCATCCTGAATTCAGGGAACGACAGATGTCTTTTGAAGACAAAGGCGGAGGCAAATTTGAGACAGGCACGCAGGAGAGAAGGCCATTGAGAGACAGAGGCAGAGATGTGAGTGACAGTGCCATAAAACCGAGGATCGTGGGATGCCATCAGAGGCTAGGAGAAAGTAAGTCATGGATTCCACCTCACAGTCTCCATAAGGAACCGAACCTGCTGGGCCTTGATTTCATCCTCCTGGCCTCCTGAATCATGAAAAAACTCAATTTACTGTTTAAAGCCAGTCAGCGTGTGGTCATTTGTTACAGCAGCCCTAAGAAACTAGGACAAACCATAAGAAACCGTTCTGCCAGCAACCTGAGTGAGCTCAGAAGCAGGTTTTGCCCAGAGCATCCCAGCAGAGAAACACCTGATTTCAGCAGCGTGAGATCCTGAGCAAAGAACCACGTCACACTGTGTCAGGTTTCCGAGCTATAGAGCGTGACCTAATAAACAGATAATCTAAGCTACTCAATTTGTGTTTATTTGTTTTGTGTCGATAGGGGAAACAAACAGAATATTTAGAGTTTAATCTTCCTGTATTACATTAGTTAATACTTATAATCCAAAGTTAAAGATTCGATGGCGAGCATCCTCTCTTCACTCTTGACATTACTGGGAAGAAATGCCCTTGAGTATTTCAAATCTGCGGTCAAAGGAGCACTAGAGTTCTGGGAGCTGTTAGCAGGTAGACCACGGGAACTAGTGTCCTAAGGTCATATAACATTGAGAAATCCTGAGCTTTAGAACGTTAAATGAGTAAATCGTGAAATTCAAAAGCAAAGAAACAGTGAGCACACAGAATGTTTCAGAAAGAACATGTGCTCCTTGGTGATTTATGATCAAGTGGGCCTGCAGTGTAAGAAGGCTGATTTCAATATTTAAGTAAACATTCGCACTTGCATGACTTATAAGCTTCTTCAGTGAAAGAAAAATGATTAATTTCTAAAATATTTGGCACTACCCAGACAAGCACATTCCATAAAAGCAGAGGCTGTGCCTATCTCGTTCATTATTACATTCTGAGCCACCAGAAATATGCCAGAGAAATACGATGTATTCCATCAGTATCAGTGGGATAAGTGGGATGAGGATAGAAAACATTCTCTCCCAAGCTCATTGCACTTAACTCTCCCATGAAGATACCTGCTGGGGAGGGGCTGATCTGCTGACTGCCCACTACCCCACGTCCCCCACACCTCTGCTCACCCCTGGGAGGCCCATTCCTCCTCTGCCCAATCATATCTAGGTTTTGAAGTCTAACTCAACACCACCTCTTTCCACATACGAAAGGCACTACACAAATACTTGTCACTAAAGTTCATTTCTTTAGAATGCAAAGCATGTCCACTAGACGTAGTGGGTCTTTGATAATTATTCATCATTTAGAGAGCAAGCCATCTATGATCTCTATGATAGATGTGGTAACAGTTAATTTTATGTGTCAACCTGACGGGACCACAGGATACCCAGACATTTGGTCATTCATTATTCTCGGTGCTTCTTGAAGGCTGTTTCTGGATGAGATTAATGAGTCAGCAGACTGAGTGAAGCAAACTGCTCTCCCTACTGTGGGTGGTCTTTCCCAAGTAACTTGGAGATCTAAATAGAACAGAAAGACTGAGTAAGAGGGACCTTCCCCTTCCAAAATGCTTTGAGCTGAGGAACACTGATCTGTTGCTGCCTTTGGACTTGAAGTGAAACATTGGCTCTTCTTCGGTCTCTAGCCTGTCACCTTTCCAACTGGTACTTACAACATCAGCTCTCCTGGGTCTCAGGCCTTAGAATTTAAACTAGAACCACACTATCGGCTCTCCTGGGTCTCCAGCCTGCAGACTGCAGATGTTAAGAATTCTCAGCCTCCGTAATCACGACAGCCAATTCCTTATAATAAATATATGCATCCTATTGGTTGTGTTTCTCTGAGAACCATAACTAATATTTAGAAGCTATGTGTTCATACAACTGTAAGACATTTATTCTTAGAGTTTTCATTCACATCACACAACAGTGCTGATAGGCACCAGGAACACAGGTATTAAATAGTCTTTAACAAGATTAAATTATTTTCCTTCCTGAAAATTTTTCCAGAGCTATTAGAAAAGACATCCACTTTTTCTCTCGGAGCATCACTCAGGAGCCATTTAACTACCAACAAGAAAGAACCTATTAGTCACTGAGTAGCCATCTCGGTTATTAGATCGACTGTCACAGTATTGCAGGCCCTCTGCTCAAGTCACCCTTATTTGACTTAATAATGGCCCCAAAGCACAAGAGTAGAGATGCTGGCAATTCAGACATGCAAAAGAGAAGCCATGAAGTGCTTCCTTCAAGTAAAAAAAAGGGTGAAAGTTCTCAACTTAATAAGGAAAGAAAAAAATTACATGCGGAGGCCACTAAGACCTATGGGGAGGATGAATCTTCTGTGAAATCGTGAAGAAGGGAAAAGAAACTTATGCTAGTTTTTGCTGTAACCTCAAACTGCAGAAGTCACAGCCACAGTGAATGGTAAATTCTTAGTTAAGATGGAAAAGGCATAACTTTGTGGGAGGAAGACACGACCAGAAATCGTGTTCCGATTGACGGCAACGTGTTACACCAGAAAGCACTGATTTTATACAAAGACTTCAGCAAGGGGTCCCCTGAGACGAGTGGCACCAAGCCATTTACTGCAAGTACAGATGGTTATACAGATGCAGGAGTGTGTTTGGCCTGAAAAATAGAAAAATTACTGAAGAAACTATGTCTGCCAATGAAGAAGCTGCTGCCACCTTTCTGGCAGAGCTGAAGAAGTGGGTTTGGGTTCGGGGCTACCCTCAGTGCCAAGCCCCCACTGGGCGTCATAGAACTTAGCCCCTGTGGGTCAGGGGGAACTATGCATCTGCCAAACTGAGGCAGATGCCATGTAGTTCCTATAAACTCCTGAAACCTCATAATTTTCAGCCAGTATACTTACATACTCAATGGAGAACATGAGTGTTCCTCTATTAGCAGTTCTAAAACTTATAATTATCAAGAGTTATCTTCAAAGAGTAAACTCCTGGCCAGGGTCTCTAGTTTTCCAGAGTTAAAGTTAAATAAAGGCTTGACTTATTTTTCATTTTAAAAAATTTTGCAGAACACTTATTGAGCCCTCACTACACATGCCAGGTAAGCACACCCAGCCACTTCACTTCCATGAAGTATGTACTATTACTATTATTGCACCGTTACAATTTTCACTTTAAAGGATAACAAAAGAGATTCTAATAAGAGACCTAATAATAGCAGTACTACTAAACATTGTGGAGAGTGTACTACGTCCCACACACTGTACTAAATAAATGTTTTGCAAGTTGTGTCCCATTTAATCTTCACAAGCCTCTGAGTTAGGTAATATTATCTCCATTCTACAGACGAGGAAACTGAGGCTTAGGAAACGAAACGCAGAGTCCAGACCTGGACATCACATCAAAATCGGTGCATAAGGTTTGAAAGCATCTCACACCACATCCCATTATCCAAAGCACATTTCAGGTTGCTTAATAAGAACCTGAACTCGTCCACATTACTTTTGTTTTTGACCTGCCATGCGGTTTGCCTTGTATGTTCCTCTTTAATTCCTTGTGTCTAGAAAACGTGAAGATGTACATTAAAGGAAATACATTTTATTTATTCCAGCTCAAATGAATAAAACAGAAGCACTGAATTATGTAGATTTAATGCTTTTTATTCTACAAACAGTTCCAAAAGTGGGCAAATTTCAGATATGAAGAAATTTTATTTCAAATTCCATGTTAACAAGCTCTTACTAAATTGTGAAGTCCTGTTGGAGGAAATCCTGTCTCTTTTGGGGGAGGACATCTCAGGTCCTAAAAATGCTTCTCCACAAGTTGTTAGGTGGCAGATATACAAAACTCATCTTTTAAAAGATCATATTTGTATGAAAACTACATTTTTAGACATCTCCTTGTCAGAAAGGTATATATAATTGTATGTAATTGTATGTAAACAGAAGTGTAAGATGGCACTGAAAGCATTAATTAATCCCATGACACAAGATTCTCATATGTTCCCACATAAGTGCAAACCATACACTCACACTCATACACACTCAGGTGCTGCATCATGACAGGGATGTGTTCTAAGAAATGCATCGCTAGGCCATTTTGTCATTGTGCAAACATCAGAGTGCACTTCCATGAACCTGAGTGGTCTAGCCTACTCCTCACTTGAGCTATATGGAATGGCCTAGTACTTACTCCTGGGCTACAAGCCTGTACAGCATGTGACTGTCCCAAACAACACGAGGTTAGGTCTCCATAGTACCCATTGTGTGTGTGCTATGTGAGCAACGAAATAAGAAGGAAAAGATAACCTCTTTCTGTTAATTAGTTACTTGTTCCACCACCACCTCACCAAAAAAAAAAAAAAAGAAAAAAAAAAAGAAAGGAAAAATCCTGTTTGCAATGAAACTTAATTTCCATTCCAATAGTTTGGGGAGAAGGAGGATTTCTTTCCATCTCTATCATTTCTGAGTAGGGCAAGGAAAAGATCCAATTCCATCTACCAAAAGTCTTGTTATGCTGACCTTGAATAATAAATCTCACCCCTTGAGCCATGAAAACTTTAATTCTGCATAATCCCAGATTCATGTGCCTTGCGGAAAACAGAGAAAGCTCTACATAGATATTTTGGAAGATGGACTGCGATTCTCCTGAGTCATACATACGCAGTGTAGTGGTCACTGCCTCTGTTTCTCGACCCCTTTACAGTAAGCACATGGACATGATGAATATAAGGACCTCGAGACGCCCAGCACCATCCTGGACATCCCACAGTTCTCTGTGTGAGTGCGGCGCACGGTACTTACTGGGGAAGTAAGACATCTCTAATGAGAGCCAGAAGATCGCTGTCAGAATCGACACTGGCCTCCTGGTTCACGAGTAGAGACGTGGTTTCTGAGAGCAGCCGCAGGCTGAAGAGTCTCCACTCCACTGGAAAGGAAAACAACCCCAAGAATGTGACTACAGGGAGGCAGAGTGAACACAGAACATGGAACTGATGGAGTTCTCACCGATATGGTCACTCACCATTTTGGCTTCGAACCAGGGAGACCAAAGGTGGCAGGATGTAATCAACAACCTAGAAGGAAAAATATTAAAAATTTGGTTCAAAACTCTGTAAATACGAAAACTGTTATCAGCCACTATCTATGCTTTTTTCTGCTGACAGATTCACTAATCACTGGAGTAAAAGGAATCAACAGCTAAATTTATCCTGGATTTACAGTCTGCATGACATTTAATAAACTACCGAGCTCATTTAACTCTGAGAGAGTGCTCCGGTCAAAATGACATTATGATCATTCAAACAGTAATTTATCAAAACCTTCAGGGTTTATGAAAGGAACTTTAGAACATAATGCAAACTCTGATTGGCATGGGTTGACATTAAACCATCAAATTAATATATGTGAACTGGTGATCATTACTCAAGTTTAAGATAAACAAGGATCAAAATGTTGGGAGTAAAGGAGACACATAATCCTCATGCTTTGTCAAAACCATCAAAGAGTTATGACAAGTTAATCTTGGTTATTTTTAGAAATAGATTCAAAAGTTGCAAACCCGCTATACAAACCACCTTTATGATTTCCTAGTTTATAAGAGGAGCAAATCGAACGTGACTTTCAACCTCCAAAATAAGAAGTTTTTCTTCTAAATGAAAATGGACAATGAAGAAACGACAAGGCTCTCCCACAGTCAAATTCTGAAACCTACTATCTCATTTGATGAACTATTTTGGCGACAATAAACAAAATTCCTGTTGTTTACAACCAAATTTATTCCTGCTCCTCTGAATGTATTTGTTCTCTCTGCACTGATAAAAAGGCAAGAGAAGCTGTTCATAGACCAGGCACACCATCTTGCAGTCTAAACCAATGAGATGCCCTGTACAGGTAAAGCTCTCGACTCACGGATGGTGACCCACCGGTGTTAACCTGTTCTAACTCCACTTCGCGTAGTAAATTTACACTTAACAATATATCTCAGGTGTTTGTACAAGAACCCTAAAAACCAGGGATGTTCTGTTTATCATCTTCCATTAAGTGATGTCTCATCACTTAAAACCAAAAAAATGTCGTATTCCGCTAAGGAATTCTGAGAACCCGAAATTTCGGTTACATCGAAAGCAAAATTGATGCAAAAGAAAGCAATATATCTCACTGTTAATACCTCTCGACACGATCGACACCTATCTTAAAAGGTAAGAAAATATACTAAGAAAAAAGTGGGACTGAAATAACTGATCTATGTGTCCAACTCAGGAATTCCTGTCTGCAAAACAAAAATTAAGCACTCAAAAGTTAAAGCAAAAATATCCCAACATGCCGACAACCACCAATTAATTCACATAACTAGAAAAAGATACCATTTGCAAGAACAATTAAATTCTAAGGTATCTATAATATCATGACTTCTCCAGAAGTCATGTGTCTTCCATCAGATCACATTTCCAGGGAAGGGGCACCTACATGCAAAGACGAGGGTCCCCTCCACTATTTTATATTTTCTTTGTTAACACCCATTGGTCTTTGTCTAAAATTGTGGATAAATTTCCTTAGGACCTGAGAAATTTCAAATCCTGTATCATACCAACACAGAGAATGATTTTAATTAATCATGCGGCAGAAACTCCCTTGACTTAAAAACAATATTTGGGGAGCTCAGTCTGAGTCATGATGAAGTTCAATCTCCATTTGAGAAGTCACATTAAAATGACAGGCTTTAATGATAATCCAATGCCAAAAGGCAAAAATACGATAAGGAAGGAAAAAGGGGACAAAAACCTAAAAACCCCCTTTACCAAATCATTTCCAAGTCACAGTGAGGAAACCATGATGACAAAATCTGAGAGTTTGACAGAGAAAATGTTCTAAGCTTTCATTTTGGCACGGCTTGGCTCATTAATACCCCGTCTCCTCATTAAAAAGAAAAGACTGAATCAACTAAGAAGACAACAGAGGAATTTTAATATTTAATGCTACTGCCATTGCTTTCTTAAATAAAGACATGTATCTGTGCATTTAGGACCTGTCCTAACAACAGAGACATATAGACTCTTTGAAAATGCGGACTCCCAAGTCTAGGGGCTGTTTATTTCTTTGTTCAATGATTGGGACCACCCATTCCCAAAATGTGTGTGTGTGTGTGTGTTTACATGCACACACACATCAGCTACTGCTATTGATCCCCAAAGCGTGTCCCAAAAGAAATGAATGTCTGTGGCTTAGGATGTCAAGACAGTTCTGGGACATTGAAGCAAAACAATCATGAATGCACTAAAATATCTAAATAACACATCATGAAACCTTATTTCGTTTGCTCTTAAACAAAGCCACTGATGCCCAAGATGATGTTTTGTTTAAAATTTAACTAACTTATTTTCCATTTTTAAGAAACGTCGAACATGTGATGCTGAAATGCAACAGCTTTAACCTTTAAAGTAACCCACCGTGTAACCGTATTCAAATTTTCTTCTTTTCACAAAGAAGAAAGCAACAATCTTATAACTATGAAAAGTATATTTGCAAAACTTAATCATTTATGATGAAAGCAGGCTTCATAGTCTCTTATTTTTGTATATAGGGTTTTTTTCTTTTTTTTTTAAATTTTACTGATGAAAGTAAATCATTTGAAAACTGAAGTTTACCAATCTAAGCACTTCCTTAAAATTCTTATTCTGTATTTGAAAATTAATCGCTTCCTGCATTTCAATACACCTTAAAACCCTGATACAGCTGACAGCACAATAATTAACACGTTCTCACCAACCACCAGTCCTCTGTCCTTTCCTGGAATATCAGACAAATGGGAAAAAACGTGCCAAGGACATGACCTCTACCCCTGCCAATGGCAGAGCAAGCCATGCAGAGGGCCCCTTTTGGGGAGAACTAGGAAAACTAGATGCGCCATTGCTTAAGCCATCTTCATAACATTAAATATCCAAAAAAGAGGTGAAGGTATTCCCAAGGTCACAGCAGCCTGGCAAAAATTCAAAACCTTAACAACGCACTATTGGCAAGAAAAGCAAAACGGTCGTGAGCCCGCAAGTGCAGGGTTCCAGCAGGATCCAGCAAAACCACATCTGCATTTGCCCTTTGATTCCTCGGTCACCCTTTCAGAACTTGCCCTGAAGATCCACCTCCAACAACAGGAAAGTGCATATGTGCAACGTTACTTGTTTATAACTGAAAAATATGAGGGACTACCTAAATGTTCAAATACAGGAGACAGGCTGAAGAACCTATGGTATACACATGCATGCAGTGGAGTGCTATACTGTGCTCGTGAAGAATGATGAAGATCTCCACAAACTGATATGGGGTACTTTCCATCTTTTTCTATAGTTTTAACTTTTGGAATCATGTGAATCTTCTACATAAGCAAAACGATAAAATCTAAAAGGATAAGAGGGGAAAGAAAACCTAAAATTGAAAACAGACTAAAAACAAATCAACTATTTCAAATGAATATTATAAGAGGGGAAGAGGGGGACTAATCCAAGTACCTTATGAACACAGTACTGACTGTACACCTATTGTCTTGCTTGAGTGCCACGTGGGAGGCAGAAAGGAAGAGGGAATTCTGCAAACAAATCCTGATTTCAGTGTGTTTGTTTCTGAACTGGTTTGGGTGAAGCAATTCCGTAACAATTTCAGAGGTACTACAGGATTAAGCAAATGAGAACATGTGCTGATGTTGAAAGCCAGAATTTTTACAGAGGAACACACAAACATGGAAATGAGGAAGGCAAGAGGAAATGATGTAGCGGTGGATCAAATTTGAAGATATCGGTGTGAACTCATAATGTCAAAATATATCTGTGTGAGTGTGCATGCATGTATACGTAAGTATGCACATGAGTGGGTAGTGTGTGTGCTCATAATGTGCATATACATGTATATATTTCCCAGCTCTGTTTCTTCAAAGGTCCTAGAAGCTAAGACATCCCAGGAGACAGGAGCACACTTAGTTCCCTAAGTGTGGTCTCTAACACCAAAAGGGAACCAGGGCTCCTCGGAGAAATGATGGATGCCAGGGTAGGGTACTTACAAACTAAGGCAAGGCTGTCTTGTTGTGACAGAAAGTAAAGAATGGCACAAGAAATGCTAAGGTATGTCTCCAGGACACAGGAGCCAAGGTGAAAGGGTTTACACTGGCCAAATCTGGATAATTGGAGCACCAAAATAATTAGAGTAATGAAGCCATTGATAAAAATGGGTATCTGTGGCAGACACAGAAAGATGTGATATCCTAATCCTAAAACCTGTTGATTTGTTATCTGACACAGCAAAAGGGATTTTGCAGATGTGATTAAGGATATTGAGATGAGGTATTTATCCTGAATTATATAGGTGGGCCCAATATAATAAAAAGGGTTCTTACAGGAGGAGGATAAGAGGGTCAGACTCAGGGAGATGTTAAGATGCTTTATGCGCCTGTGAAGATGGAAGAAGAGGCCATGTGCCAAGGAACGCAGGCAGCCCCTGGAAGCTAGAAAAGGTAAGAAAACAGATTTCCCTAGAGCCTCCAAAAGGAACAGGTCTACTGACATCTTGATTTTAGCCCCAAGGACCCATTTTGCTCTTCTCATCTCCAGAACTCTGAGACAATAAATTTGTGTTGTTTTAAGCCACTAAATTTCTGGTAATTTGTTACCACAGTTAAGGGAAACTAATACAAGTCCATATCCATGATTAATTGACTGATAGAAATGCTCATTCATATCAGTTAACTTTGCAAAAAAGTAGACTTTCACTTACCAAGTTCTAAACACTGTTTTATTTATTAAAAATATTTTCGTATTTATGTGAGCTTTTTAATTTAATATAACATACACACACGAAAGTGTATATCTCAGTTAACTTACACAATATGAACACACTCATATAACTAACTAGCTCCCCTAGACTGACACAGGACATCACCAGGTCATTAGAAAGCCCTGCCCCATGACCCCTTCCAGTCACCACAGTCCTCAAGGGTCATCATCATCCTTATTTACAATAGATTAGCTCTGTCTGCTCTTAAACATAATGCAAAATAGGTCATGATATTCTATCTTTGTTATCTTTGTCCCAGTATTAAGTCTGTGAAATCTACCCCATGTTCCTAAGTGGAACCATATGCAAATCATTCATTTTCTTTGCTGCATATTACCCCATCATGCGACTAAATTTATTTATTTATCCATTCGGTTGCTGATGGGCACTTGTACAGTTTCCCATTCTGGGCTCTGAGCATCCTTGTGTGTATATTTCGGTGAACACATGTTCATGTTTCTATTGAATGCACATCCTGAGGTGAAACTGCAGAGCCAAGGTATGTGCACTCAGCTTCAGCAGTTACTACCAGTTTTCCCGAAGTAGTAGTCCAACTTCACTCCCTCTAGAAGCTTCTGAGAGTTCCATTTGTTCTACATCCTCATCAACTCTTAGCATTAATTCAAAAATTTGATTTAAGTTAAATTACACAATATTTATTAGCCTCTAAACTTTAGTTTAAAAATTTACAAAAAGACAGGTTTTTTTCTTCATTTAAAAAATATTACTAGTCTATGGCCACGCCACCCTGAACAAGCCCGGTCCCATCTGATCTCAGAAGCTAAGCAGGGTTGGAGCTGATTAGTACTTAGAGGGAGACCACCTAGGAAGACCAGGTGCTATAGGCGTCAAAACTAAAAATAAAAATAAATAAGGGATTGTAAGCTGACAAGGTCCTTGCAATCTGTGAGGTCAACCAAGAATTGCCTCACTTAAAAAATAAAAATAATAAAAATAAAAAATATTACAGCTTAGCTTATTTTTTTAAGTTAAAGAAACTAAAATATATTTTAGGCAACTTTTATTATTACCAGAATTTTTTAATAAAGGATCACCTTTATTTTTTCCTTTGCTATGATAACATTTTTTGAAACCACCATGAATGGAACAAATTCTCTGTACAAATCAAATCATTGTGGTATTTGACTGCTCTGTAGGCCACACTGATGACTTCCAATGCTGAGGTACTAACTGGTCTAAACTCTGGGAAAAAATCTGAGTTAAGCACTTGTGCTCAGAAAGAATTAAATGCATGTAACCACTTCCATATAATCAAGTATTGATCTGCAGCCTTGAACATACTTTGTATAGCATTTTGAGCAATGTTATGCTCCTTGGGGTGCTAAATTTTCCATTTCATGTATTCCAGTCATGCTCAAGAAGTGGTAATTAGAGGATTTCCCGTGAGTTATAGCATTAAAAAATATTTTTATAAAGCCCATGAGCTGCAATAGCTCTCCTATCATAGCACGTTCTTTAGTTTCAGAGATTATTATAATAGCATTTCATGATTAGAAAATAAACTAATTAAATATCTATTTAAATGTAAGTACAGATATTTGTAACTTCTGGATCACTACAAATTATTCACAGGTTACTACTCATTAGAGTAAAAATCAATAAGCAACGCTTAAGCAAGTACTAGCTCAAAGGAAGACTAAGAAATCATTGCTCAGAAAGTGACTATGACAAACAGGGTTTCTGTTAATAGTGGGTATAGCAGTTATTTGCATTAACTTGCACTAAAAACACTAAAAAATGCCAGATAAAACATAAAAGAAAAACACCTTAAAAATACTTAAGATCTGAAAATCCAGTGGGGAAACTTCCAGACTAATTTCTGAGTGAAAGTCTTAACTAGAAAGTTGAGAACTCAACTCTCAGTGTGAGTATTCCTATCCAATTGTCTCAGCACCATTTACTGACTGTGCCCTGGAGGCATTTACCAAAAACACAAACACAAGGCTCAGGAAGGGCCCACCAGATGAGAGACAGAGAACTAAGTCCAGATTTCCCAGCATATAGTTCTGTGAGTCTCCCACACTGGCCTGGGCATTGGGGAGCAGAGACTACACTCTCAGAGCAAGAGAAACCAGATCCAGTCACCAAGCCATCCACACACAGTCACACGCCTGGGAAATGCTGAAAAGGCTGCTCTGGGAAGTTATAATCTCAGACCTATGGACTCAGGGATTTGAAAAATGGGTACAAATGACCTTACTCTGGGGTAGACTTGAATTTTAGGGCCCTGAACAAATGTGAAGGCTTCCAGAGGAGAGAACATCAACACTAGGCTTCAGGGAATGCCTATGACAAACGAGCAGTAAACAATAAGAAGGTCTTCGAGAAAACAAAATGATTTGGACATGAGCAAGATATAACAGATACCACCTTACATCACAGTTTTCTGATATTAGAATTATCACACATAGGAAAAACAACTACATCTAACAAATGTGAATAAATTACAAACTGAGAAATGCATATATAGAGAATATATGTATATAGATATGAAACAGAAAATTATAAAAAGCAATAAATTGAAAAAAAACAGACAATCAGAATTTTCTAGTAAAAATAGAACTTCTACATATGAAAAATAACCAAAATGAAAAACTCAATGGTTATATTTAGCACCAGACTACACATGGAAGATAAATGGAATTATCCAGAACATAAACAAAATTATCCAGAACATAACACAGAGAGAAAAAAATGGAATATGTAGTAAGAAGTATAGAAAATACAATGAGAAAATTTAATGTACATGTGGTCTAAGTTGCTGAAGGAGACAGAGCAAAGGTTGGAGAGAATAAGGAGATGATGGCTAAGAATTTTTCAGAAATTATGAAAAAGGACAATCCACAGATTCAAGAAGCAGAGAGAATCCTAATCAGAATAAAGAAGGTTCATATTTAGTTACATCATACCAAGTCTACAGAAAACCAAAGATCCTATCCCTCCTCCAAAATAAGTCTTAAAAGGGGACAAAGTGATAATTTTCACAGGGAAAACAGACTACCAGCTAACCTCTCAATAGCAATAATTCAGAACATAAGATAACAACATCTTCACAGCACTAAACAATAACAAAAACTACTGTCAAACTAGAATTTAATACTCAGAAAAAAATCTCCCTCAAGAAACAATGACTTCCTCAAAGAGTTTGCCATCAACACACCCAAGCTAAGGAAAATTGTGAAGAATGCACTTCTGTCAGAAGTAAGTGAAGCCAGATAGGAGTGAGAACTAAGAAAGAAAGAAACAAAAAAGGCAGTAAATATGTGGGTAAATGTAAATGAACATTATATTATAGTAGCAATAATGAGGGTTGTTTTATTATTTAAGAGAGAAGCAAGACAGACTTTAAAATATCCGGCAAAAATAATGTATAACATGTGGGGACTAAATGGAATTGAGAAGGCTAAGATCTATACTTTCCGTGAAGAAAAGAGAGTTTCGTGGATTGTAATAATATTGTTAAAAAGCCATCTATAGATTCAGTGCAATCCCTATCAAAATTCCAATGGCACTTATTTACAGAAAAAAAAATAACTGGAAAAATAAAAACTCCTAAAATTTGATGGGGCCATAAAAGGGACCAAAGAGCCAAAGAAATCCTGAGAAAAATAAAACAAAGCAGGGGCATCATACTCCCTGATTTTAAGCTATTCTATAAAGCTATAGCAACAGAAACACTGTGATACCAGCACAAAAACAAAGAGACCAATGAGACAGAATTGAAAGCCCAGAAACCTAAGTTCATATGGTCAGTGAAAATTTGACAAAAGAACCAAGAATACTCAATGGAGAAAAAACATCCTCTTCAATAAATGGTGGTGGGATAACTGGATATTGACATATAAAAGAATAAAACTGAATCCCCATGCTACACACTCACAAAAATTAACTTGAAATGGATTAAATGAATTTAAAGACTTAAATATAAAACATGAAACCATGAAACTCCTGAAAGAAAACATAGGAATAAGGCCCCTTGACATGGGCCTTGGTAATCGTTTTTAGATACTACACCTAAAGCACAAGGGGCAAAATCAAAAATAAACAAGAGAGACTACATTAAACCAAAAAGCTTCTATAAAGCAAAAGAAACCAACGACAAAGTAAAAAGAAAGCCTATGGAATATGAAAACATATATTCAAATCATATATCTGATAAGGGGTTAACATCCAAAATATATAAATAACTCATTTAACTCAACAGCAAAAAAACAATAATGTAAAAATGGGCAATGAATCTGAATAGACATTTTTCCAAAAATATACAAAAAGCCACCAGGTACATGAAAAGATGCTCAGCATCACTAGTCATTAGGGAAATGCAAGTTAAAAACACAAGATAACGCCTCATGCATGTTAGAATAGCCAGCATCAAACAGACAAGACATAAATGCTGGCATGGATGTAGAGAAAAGGGAATCCCTGTGCACTGCTGGTGGGACTGTAAATTGGCACGACCACTATGAAAAACAGTATGGAGAATCCTCAAAAAATTAAAAATAGAACTACCACATGATCCAGAGATTCCACTTCTGAGAATACATCCAAAGGAAATAAATATTCTAACTCAAAGAAATATCTGCACGCCCCTATGCACAGCAGCATTATTTACATAACCAAGACATGAAAAAAACCTAAGTGTCCTTCAACAGGTGAATGGATAAAGAAATGGATAAATAAATACTATGTTATATGCCTTAAACTTGTATGTAATGTATCTAAAGAAGCTATCTTTTTTTTTAGTAATACTAAAAAAAAAAGATAGCTTCTTTTTAAGTTTAGCTTTTCTAAATACCAACCTTATCTAGAGAAAAAAATTCAAAAAGTTAGTCAATAGAAAAGAAATAGGATAAGAAAAAAATACATGTGCAAAGTTTGAAAGAACGAATCCAAATATATTAACAATTACAGTAAATGTAAATTGAGTACATGCTCCAGTAAAAAATATTGGTCAAAATAGATTTTTTAAAAAATATTATATGATATTTATTCAACACAGATTGAACATATAAAGCTAGAGAGATGTTAGAAGAAAACAAAAATGAAAGAATATATATCAGGCAAATACTTAGTAAAGGAAAGCATATGTGATTATATTAAGATGGGACAAAATAGACCTTAAAGCAAAATGCACTAGTAGAAATAAAGGTCACTTCACAATGAAAAAAAAGGTCAATTTCATAAAATGACATAATAATTGAAATTTAAATAGCATGGCTTTAAATTTAAATAGCATGGCCTCAAAATATATAGAACAAAAACTGACAGAACTACACAAGAAATAAATTCACAATAGCCTTAAAGAAGATTCATACATACCTTTCTCAGTAATTTATTTAAAAAGCCCAACAAAAGTTAGGACAGAAAAAATTTGAACAAGATTTTTATTATGCAAAAATAAAAATTAAAAAAATGCTCAAATGTTTGAAATTTTACCAGGACAGTTCTCCCAAGAAGACATACAAATGGCCAATAAACATATGAAAAGATGCTCATTATCACTAGCTATTAGGGAAATGCAAATCAAAATCACAATGAGATACCATCTCACACCTGGTAGAATAGCTGTTATCCAGAGGACAAGTAATAACAAGAGCTGGAGAGGATGCAGAGAAAAAGGCACCTTCATACACTGCTGGTGGGACTGCAAATTGGTACAGCCACTATGGAAAACAGTATAGAGGTTCCTCAAAAAACTAAGAATTGATCTACCATATGATCCAGCAATCCCTCTACTGGGTATTTACCCCCGAAGACTTGAAAAGCCATATCCAAAAAGATATTTGCACACTGATGTTCATAGCAGCATTATTCACAGTGGCCAGGACATGGAAGCAACCAAAGTGTCCTATAATAGATGACTGGCTAAAGAAGCAGTTGGACATATATACAATGGAATATTACTCGGCCATAAGAAGAGATGAAATACTGTCATTTGCAACAACATGGATGTGCCTCGAGATAACCATGCTAAGTGAAATAAGCCAGACAAAGTTGAAAACCACATGGTATCACTTATATGTGGGATATAAACCTAAAAGCAACAAACGAACAGGACAAACAGAGACTCATAGACAATAGACGAGTGGTTACCAGAGAGTACAGGGGGAGGAGAGAGGAGGGAGGTCAATGAGGTAAAAGGGGTCGAATATGTGGAGGCAGAAAGAGATCTAACTATGGGGGGATTTACACAATGCAATATATATATTGCACAATGCAATACACACACACACACACACCCATACACACACACATATGCACCTTGCTGTTAAATTGTATACCTAAAACTTACTGGATTTTGTTAACCAATGTCACTATATAAAAATTAATTTTTAAAAATGTTTAATTCTAATCAGGATAAAAACATGGCTAAGACTGTACTGCATCTGAAAAAACATTTTTTCACATATAAAAGTACAGTGATCATTGTGTAAATTATGTAAATGTTCTATACCTGTAACTAATATAAAATAATATTGAATGTCAACTATAATTAAAAAATAAAAATTAAGCAAAGCAAAAAAATAAAATAAAAGGAATTTTAAACATATATCTTAGTAACTCATGAGTGATGGCAAATATTTCAACTAAAAGATACCAAATGCTACATACTAAAACTTGTGGAAGGCCCCTAAAACAGTATTTAGGAGACATATTCTTAAATGCATATATTAGTAAAAATAAAATATAAAAAATTCACAAATTAAATATTTATCTCAAAAAGTTAGAAAAAGAATGCATGATAAATCAAAGAAAGGAAAAAGACATCAAATATTAGAGCAGAAATTAATAAAATAAAAAATATATAATAGAGAGATTAGCAAGACTGAACACTGGCTCTTTTAAAGTTAGTAAAACTAATTGTTTAAGAACAGAAAAGGAAAGAACGATAGCAAAAATTTTTTTTAAAGGTATTATTTGATTAGAAAGACACTTTAAAAAGATGGCAAGAAAATATAAACTTATTTATGCCAATAAATTTTAAAAACTAAACTAAAAATCAAAAAAAGACTTGAACAAGTACTTCATAAAAGAGTACCCTCAAATGGCGAACAAACATTTCAAAAACTATGTGGCCTCATTAATAGTCTTGATCACACAAAAATTTAAAACTGTGGTGAAATATTGCTAGAAATCTATCCATTAAAAATTCTGAAATAGCAAGAGTTGGAAAGGATGAGATCGGGTACCGTACTGCCCATGTGAACGTAAACTGGTACCACCTCTTTGCAAAACACTGTGGTATTTTGTACACAGGCTGAGTTTACATATATCCTATAACCACTAATTCGTTCCTCAGTACGGACCCTAAAAATAATGCATACTTATGTAAAGCAAAACACCTAAACAAGAACATCCATAGCAGTATATTTGTAAATGCCAAAAACTAGATACAACCTAACACCTATCAAAAATAAATAAGTAAACTATGACATACGCATATAGTCAGATTTCTACAAGATGCAGAATTCCCAAGTAAACAAAAAGTATCTTTTTCAAAAACAACCAGAACTGACCGTAGAGCAACAGTCTTTCAGTAAAGCAGGGTACTGTATTATTGCTTCAAAAGCCGACAACGTGATCTTGATAAATTCTTCCGATGCCATCAGTCCTAGGAATACAGTTAATTACTACAGGAGTTTACTTACATGGTCAAAATCACAACATCAAAGTACTTAAATCAGGGACATAAAATGTCCCATGGTCTGCTCACCTACGGCTCCATCTATGTTAGTCTCTCCTGCATCTATTGATTTAATATGACTCTGTAAAAAATAAAAATTTTAATAAATGGAGATTTCAAAATAACTTTGAAACAAAAATATAATGTTTTACCTCAAACCATATACTGTTCTTAATGAGATTAAGTACTATATACATATTATGAACAATATAAAAAGATATTTAAAATATGATCATAGGAAATAGCACATACACATTATAAACTATAATCATTTAAAAATACAAAGCACTATCGAGACTGAATGTTGAAATAAATTCAATAGCATCATAAGCATGGAAAAGTCAACCTGCAAAAATGAGCATAATTCAATGGACACCAACCATTTCCAGTAATATGCCACATCCTCACTCCCTTGGAAGTTCCTGAGAATGGCAGCCACCCAGGTGAAACAGTCATCTCCAGAGAAAGGTGATCAGGTGAGAGTGAGGACAAAGTGAGAGGCATTGGAGATTGCAGGAGAAAAGGGAATGTATGAACAGTCATGTTGGTAAATGTGAAGGTACATAAATTAGGAAAATGAACGAGATGTACCAGTCTGCAGAGGAGGCTCACTTAAGATGAACAGTCACGAATTTAAAGTGAGACCAGTTATTTTCACTGTGTTTTTCTCAGTGCAGGGGTGGTGTGGGTGGAGAATTAAACTGAACCAGGATTAGGATCTGCCAGAGGTGGACAGTGGGGGAAGAGACAAAAAAGGGAGTTACAGGTGTATACAGGTAGCGATGGGGGCTGGACCAAGAACTCCAAGCTGAGTAAAGAAAAAAGAGAAGTTGTGGGCTGATGAGTGGAAAGTGCTAAGAACAGAGGCTGTTGGAGATGGGGAGCAGAGGAAGTGAGTTGAAATTAGGGTTGGGGGCCAGACAGTGTGATGCTGGAAATACGTTCAAGGTGCGGGCAGTTGTGGGAGAGAAAGACAAGCTCGTGGGGAGAGAGGTGGCTGAGGAGCTGATAGGCTGTGTTGGAAGTGCCCTCCACAGGGATGCCTGGTTCTCCAAGAACAGGAACGGGAGCAGCAGCAGGAGACTGACAGTGAGCCCAGTGCTGAGACCCAGGAATGAGGGGCAAAGATCCGGGAATCTGTAGATGACCACGGACAGGGAGTAACAGGCTGTCTTATGATGGCCTGAGCTTCAAAGCTGGGAGATTTAGCAGAAGAGTAGAAAGGATGGCCAGCCACCCCACAGCGAGGCTCACTGGGTGGGGTTGAAAAATGTCTCCATCTAGAGGGAAAAACGGAAAGCTGTTCCTGGAGGCCAGACCATACTACTGAATGGGATCCAGCACTACTTAGAAGAAGCTGAAAATAAGCTACTATCTAGCACACTGGGTATATGAATTCATGGTTGAAAAAGAAAAAAAGAAAAACTAGAACATATGCATGGCAACGTATCATATTTTAAAAAATATAAAAGTGCACTCTTATTTACTACAACTGCCAAAAATCTATCAACAAAGCAACATTCACTTAAAATGAAAATCTGCAGAGGGCAGGAAGTATGTCTTTTCTTTTAATAACGATCTCAAGGCCCAGGATAAGTAAAGATTCGTGAATGATGGTGATGTAATTATGTTCTTGTATGAAAAGCTATCGGAATAATTTTATCATTTCTTTTCTCTTTTATTTGAAAATTGGAATTGTAACACCTTTTTGCAGAAAAGTATAACCACCACCACACCACCATCACAGTTTATAAGCTAATGTGGCCAGGACTTAAGAACAAACACAACAAAGTTCTCTTCCTCAGCTCATCAATCAAGAGCGTTTTACAAAAAGACACAAGAAGCACAGTGAACCTTAGATTAATATACATCATGAGCTCCCGAACATATTTCCTCAAAGTCATTACTTTCTGTTTTTCAGCCCAATTTAATGCGGGCCCAAAAGAACTCTGGTATTCACCACAGAATTGCCCCATCGCACTTGCCTAGATGCCTTCCTGCTAAATGTATCCCTAGATTTTTTTTTTTTTTTTTTACTGGAGAGGGAGACAGGTATGATGACACACTGCTTCTGCCAATAAGAAGTGAAAACAGCAATTAACAGCTGTGTAGTCCCTCTTCCACTTGAAGACTTGAAAAGCTTAATAATGGTTTACGTGGATCCTGCTAAATCGCTTCCAAACACTAGCCTCTTTAAAGTATAAAAAGATCAAAACTTCACTTTACTTGAGAAAAAAAAATGTTTACGAAAAGTTAATTCCTATATTTGTGTCTCCGTTTATAAAAAAAAAATATGATTTTTTTCCATCCCAAAAGGAACAGATTTCTATAAGTCAAACAGGCAAACTATGCCCCAGTGCCAGGATGAAAACTGAAGGCAAAGGGGAGCGTGATTCCAGTGCCCCCTCCAGCCAGCTCCTTGAGGCCCCTTCTGATGAGCGGAGAGCACCCCAATCTTGGCTGCGGCCTCCATGCTCAACAGAGGCAGCCAGCAGCCCCCAGAGAGTGGCTTCAGCCAAAGCCCAAGCAGTTCTTGGCAGCAGGTGGCCGCTACTGGCTCTGGCTACTAAGGGTGGACCAAGCTTGAATACACCAAGTTAAAGCATATTTTTAAAATATAAAAGGACATCAGACCTACCATAGGACAGTGGCTACTCTACCAGATACCTCTTGACAAATACTGACGATGGTATCTGTCTCCAGACTGATCACAAAGCTTTCAAAAAAGACACAGCGCCAGGTGTACACACACGCGAACGGGCTGCTCCCTCTCGCCACCCAGATGGAGAGGCACTGTGCTCTGGGCAGCTTCCCAAAGCCTTTCTGTAGACTCACTGATCTACAAACATCTATAGCTATGCAGCCAAAAAAAAAAAACAAAAACAAACAAACTCTCCAACAAGTTTAAGAAGCCTCAGTTTCAATGAAATAAAAAGGAATTATTTTAAAGCAGAAAACTCAAGAGGCTATAATAAAGCTCACTTGTACTGCGAGTTTTTAAGGGGCAGTAGGATATTGGAAGAGTTAGTTCATTGAACCTGTGACTTCAATCATTTTTTGGCATCTTCTGGGGAGATTATGAACCAACTCAGAGAAGCGACAGCCAACACTCGACAGTTTGTAATAATGTGCATGAGAACTGTGTGGATAACTACATCCAGGTCCTTAATTTACTCAGTGCTTTTAGCGGTATTTTATCAGTGCGGTCAACACTGAGTATAATAAGAAAGATGGACACACTGCTATGGCCCACTGAAAGATGTGACAGGAAAATGACAAAAGAATTCTGGGACTGGCCATAATCCAAACTAGGAAAATAGCCTGAAGAGAGCTATTTTACCTGCCTAAACTCCATCTACTTAAGTGACATAATAAGGGAAAATACTGATAAACATTTTCCAATATCATAAGGATCTTTGAACTGGGCAAGTTACTGCCCATTCCCTCAAAGGGCCTATTCTGAGAAGGGCGTACGAAGTGCCCCCGGCCTCTGCAGAGCACTCTCACTCCTGGTGGGAGGTGAGAAGACCCCTCTTCAGCATCCTCCTCTCATTTTCTCACCATAGCATTACGTGGCACACAAGCGTTCTCCCTGAAACGTGTATATGTAACTCCTAAAAGTCCTTGAAGATGCTTGCGTTGAAAACACGTGGCGGCTGCTGGAAAACCTAACGTGAACTCAGTTAATGGAGACACAGAAAAGTACGACCCCTGAGGAACAATGAGAGAACAAACACAGCACAGTCATACCCATCCCACCCATCCCAAACAAACATTGTACCAAACCACCGCAAAATATCAGTGGGCTGCAAGGGCAAAATTACTGTTCTCAGCTATCAATACGTAGTGCAGTAGAATTATAAATACAGAATTAGCATCATGCTAAAATGATACCCATATTGTACTTAAAATCAGATTTAAAAGCAAATTACACAAGGTAGTAAACAGAATTCTAATAAATTGCAAACTCATGAGCATACAACCAAAATGATGCACTTCGTAGAATCTGGGATTTAAGGCACTAGGATGATGAAGAGTTGACGCTAAAAGTCACTGGCTTGCACTCGACATTTGCACTTAAAATCTTCAGACTTCACCCCTATGATGAGCCTTCTAGAAAAGTATATTCTTGCTTGTGGATGATAATCATTTTCTTTTAATCCAAGCTAACAATAAAATTGAGATGTTTACTTCATTTTAACTACATACCACCATGGCATTTTGAAAATCTCAGTGCAGTGTTTATTATTAATATCAAAATAAGACTGGAGATGTTGCGTGACAAATGTCTTCGCTTTTTCTCTGAATAGCTCCCCGTTTCAGCGATGATGTATACTGTACGTAGGCCAGGCAAGGGGAAAAGATAGCATAATTCAGGAGCCACAATCTGAACAAAACGACTATTTTCTGCAAGCAAAAACTGAAGTGAAATATACTACAGTGGTTTATTTTTCATTGCCACCCATTTCATAAAGAAAAAGTTAAATTGAGCTTAACGTAGAGAAACTGCACATAATTGGACAATGCAAGCCAAAGTGAATAATGATAATATACTCCTAGCATTCTGTTTTCACCAGTTTTGTTATTTCCAAGTTTTGTTCACAACATTTAATACCAAAATCTATGAAAGTGTTTTCTATGGACTTATTTACCCTACTTGGGGCTGTCTGTGAACAAAATACATTATCGGGAGAGAATGCATTTTTCTCAAAATGTCAAATTTTATTACAATCAACAGATAAAAATATAAAAAGGTCACTTCCCTAGAGACAAATAAATACCACAAGGATTTAAAAATTACCTCATTCCGACACCAAATCCCACAAACAGTACAGACAGCCACATTTTTATTAGAAACATGAAAATTCAGTATTACTCACAAGAATACTTCCGTAACTGAAAAGAAACTCTTCTGTTACAACTTGAGGTCGAAACACCTGCGTGATGAGAGTTTCTATAGATTAGATCTTGAAAGCCATATGCAGGAAAAAAAAAAACATGAAAATGTTTGGTCTGGGTTGGCGTTTCTCAGCTCTAGTTTACAGAACAGGGAGTCACAATTATTTTTCTAAGAGTATACCTGAGAAGTTACAAGGTGAAGCACTATGGGCATCAGGGGGAGACACATCTTCAGCTGCTTCGCCTGAATGGTAGATGGGTGTTTACGTCCAGACACGTTAGCCAAGGCGTTGAGAACGTCGCCTGCAAAAACCACAGAGTCTTAGGGACCACTGGTCGCTGTGAGAACAATGATGGGACTGCTAGTGTACTGGGTCGCCCAATAAAACAAGTAGGTAGAAGCCAGGCCATTTTACTCACAAATATTGAGATTATAACAAAATGTTATCTCCTTTGAGGACATAATGCATAGAAACTTGATCTCTCATCTAGAAATTTAAAACAGAATTTATAAATAATATGGCGGGTAGTGGTTTTGAAAATGATTGTTTTTCCTTTTTTTTTGTATTTTCCAAATTGCCAGCATAAGCACCTATTACTTTGGTAAAAAGGAAAAAAGTATTAAAAATGGTAAGTGAATAGATGACAGATCACAATTTTTAAATAATAGAATAGACAGAAATAAAAATAGATCAATTCATAAAACTTCTCGTTGGATGGTAAGTCCAACAAAAAATAAGACTAGAGCTGTGGACATTTGACTTTTATCGTCATATCTAGGATGAGTTCAGTAACATGAAACTCGACTACCAACTGACCAGACTGAGGCCGTAAGGTGGAAGATTAAAGAAAGGTTGCAATTCAAAGTAAATTTTGAAATGCTCTATTTTCAAGGGTTAACGAGCAAAATAACCTCCCAAAGTATTGGAAAAGAGCAAAACAGCACTGTCCATCGGCCATGAAGGTCTTTTCATTGCTCTGATTTAATATTCTGAATTTTAGAGCACATTTAACATTTTAAACATTTCTGGTTTATAGCTACACCTGCTGGAAAAGCATGGAATGGGATTTAAAGTAAATGTACACTTTCCTTAGGTTATTTTAATTTTTGCAAATAACAATGAAATGCGGGATTACTTGCATGCAATAAATATCTTTGGCAAATCATTATTAGATATTTCCACTTAAAATTTTCCAAATCAAAGAAATTTTCAAACTTGGAACTTTACTATCAAGTCTTTAATATTACATGATAATGCCTATTCATTTTAAAATTATTTTAATAATAAATAAAGGTGTGGCTCTAATCTGAAGGAAAAAAATTTTTCTTCAGAATTAGGCAGGAAGAAATCTGAAGAAAAGTTACCCAAAATGATGGCATAAGTCCAATTTTAAGCAATTAAAATGCTTTTCTTTATTTTCCAAAATCACCAGTTTACTGAAGGTGACAATGCAACATAATTGTTAGCCTGCTCATTGCCTCAATCGTGTCAGTGATGCAAAATAATTAGGGAAAAAAGATAGGGCACATTTAAATCCTGAAACGACACATTCGAGAAAAAGTGTCATTGCACTCGCCTGCAATTACAGGCCAGCAAGAATAAAAGGTGACGCCTAAAAGCCAAGTCACAGAAAGGCAAGCAGCTAAGGGCTTGAGGACAAGACTCCAATTTACCCAGGATTCGGGGCAGCTCCTGCACGATGTGACGGATGAGGAGGTCCAGGCATCTGGACAGGTACTCATTGCCGCTCTGCTGCTCCTTGCCTGGAGAGGTCTTTCTGCTGTCTCTCTCGATGTACATCACCAGTCTACACACGGGGAAGTGCAACAGATCACCTCTCAAGATAAAAGAGTTGATAGCATCTGTCCAAAAACGCAACCAAGGCAAGCATTTCCAGGGGGCACAGCCCCAATCACGTTGACATTTAGATTTGCAGCGACTTGTCGGGCACAGTCCGTTTCTGCCTTAGAAAAATCTAAACATGTATGCAGAAAGAAAATACGACCATTGATACTTCTGCAGTGCCCTGACTGGCCCATGAAAAGAAACCACATTCTCCTCATGATGCATGAAAGGCAAACAAAGGCCTCTGGACCCAAGAGGGTTCTTGGTGTTTCAAAGATTCAAAGTAGAACCACAAGTTGTCTGTACTTTGTTGTCATTAGCATTCAACTTGCTTTGAACCACAGACAGGTCACATGAATTCCAGTTTCTTCAGTAAATGGTAGACATAAATGCAAAGAAAAGTTTCTAACGCTGGGTGATAGAGCAGACACTATCTGAACACGCAGATTTCACGCATCCTTTTGTCCAGTAGTTTCATAATATCTGCCTTTTAAAATTATTTGCTCTTCAAACCACTGGCATTCATTTAACATCAATCTCTGAACCTGCTATCTCCAACTCAGAAATAGAGATCACCCTGGACCATCACTCCAGATACTTAGGGAGTCGTTCATAAGTTTTAAACCAATCTTTCATCCCCTCTGCTGGACCCACCAGTCATCTCTCTAAGTTTCCATACCTCTTAACTCTCTAAAGGGCAACCAGTCCACTGATTTCATCAGGCAAAGGCCCCTTTACAGCTTCCTCCCTTGCTGGACTCCCTTACCATCATCCACCTCGCCAGCTCTGTTGTCATCATTCATCCCAGCCAACTTCTAGTCTCAGAAAGAAATTCCAAGCAACTCCCACCGTAAACTACAAAGAAGTGTTTTTGTACATAATACATACATGTAAAATACACTGAAATCTTAACACTTAGATTTGCGTGGGTCTCTTAGATTTATTCACGTTTCTGCTTTTCTGCTTACTATTATTTAGAGCCCCATCTGTGAACACATAGGGATAAAGCCAAATAAAAAGTTTAAGTTCAACGTAAGCCAGTTAGCATCCTCTCTTCTAGTTTCTGATTATGGCCCTAGCCACACTCTAATAAATGTGACATTGGTCAAAATGTAGAGAACATAAAGATGAATCAACAGAAATATAACAATAGTGTTCAAAGAATTCAGAGCACAAAACTTCTTGATAGTGGGTAAACCAAAGAAATGGGACACCACCATTTCATGAGAAGTGAAATTCCAAAACTTCGGCCATATAAGATGTGATCAAACGGCTGGGACCAGCCTGATACGCCATCCTGGAGCCCCCCGTCGCTGTGGCCTGCAGCTTCCCAGAGAACAGCAGGGACTCTGAGAACCTCTTAATTAGCTGGCACCTGTTCCACCAGCCCCATCTAAGGAGCAGGACCAGGAAACATCAGGGACATGGAAACCCATCATCCTTGTCTGCTTCCGAAGACGGGTTACCTGACATCCCCCTGCCTCCTCTCGCCACCTGCAGAACAGCTTTTCCAAAGTTAAGAGACTGTGGCATTTAACCGCATCTCCTCTCAGACAAGTATTTCAAACTCCCCTCACCCACACCTGCTCTTGTTTCCACTCCTGTATTCTACTGTGACACTTCCTCAACTTCCTAGGAACCTCTCCTAAATCTACGATGGTTTCTCCCAATCCATCTTTCCTATCATTTCTTTTGCTTACTCCCTGATTCATTCATATCCCACCATCTACCCACCTATCCAGCCTTGGCTTGCTTTCTCTCCTCTCAATCACACGGTCCTTCCAGTCCCTCAAACCCATTACCACCTCCGGTAACAATACCACTGCTCTGCCAACACTGCTCTTCTCTCCCCTCCTCGCTGGTGAACTCCTATCCATATTTCATAATTCACTGACTTTTAAATGAAATCTCTCCACGATACTATCTCACAGCATAGAATACATTAAGGCCCTCAGCCAACTACGATGCGATTTTATAATATATTTTTGATTATCTGATGTTTGTCATCCCAGGAAATTTAAAAATACATACAGGCAAGGGCTATATCTGATTTTGCTCACCACATCTTTCCACTCCTGGGCCCAGTACCTGACACAAAATAAATTCTTATTAACATTAGCTAAATAGGTACACATTGCTGTTGAAACGGCCATAAGACCTTACCTAGTTCTCTACAGCAATTCCTCCATCCTTATTTTTCCCAAGGCTTTTTAATTCTACTGTTTGATGTAGTTGACATTTATACTGCTGGACTACATAAGTAGTAAAAAAAAAAAAAAAAAAAAAAAAAACTTCTGCTTCGAAAAATATACAATAAATGAAATCAAAAGACAAGCAAATTGGGATGGGGGAATGTATTTGGTCCATCAACAGATGAATGGGTAATGAAGATATGGTCTATACATACAATGGAATATTATTTAGCCATAAAAAAGCAAGAAATCCTGCTATTTGTGACAATGAAGACAGGACTTAGGGGTCACATCCAAAGTGTAACAAGCAGAGAAAAGTAAAAACTGCATGGTATCACTTGTATGTGGAATCTTAAAAAAAAAAAAAAAAAGGTCAAACTCATAGAAGCTGAGAATAGAAAAGTGGTTACCAGGGGTGGGGACAAGTGGGAGCGGGTGATAAAAGGGTACGGACTTTTAGCTGTAATTGAATAAGGTCTGGGGGACTAATGTCTAACACGGTGACTATAGTCGATAACACTGTATTATCTGACTGAAATTTGTTAAGAACTTAAATGTTCTCAAACACACAAAAAAGGATAAATATGTGAGGTGATAGACGTGTTAATTAAACAGATGGGCAGAATCCTTTCACATGTATATGTATATCAAAGCACCACGATGTGCACTTCAAATATCTTGCAATTTTGTATGTCAATTATACCTCAATACAATTAAATTTCTTGAGAGAAATAAATTGGGGAAAATATTTCCAACTCCTATCACAAAAGGCCAATATTACATATGTATACACACACACGTGCCTCTAAAATATCAATTAGAAAATGATTAATAAACCAAGAGAAAAAATGAACAAAGGGTAGAAAAAAGCGGTATAAAGAGAAAATATATATAAATGGCCCAAGCAAAAAGATGCTCCAATTTGCTCATGAGAAAAATATATATTAACTTTTTTTTTTTACCCCTCAGATGGCCAAATTCAATATTTTGACAGCAAATACTGTCATCAAGATCCTGAGGATACTGACTTCAAGTACATTGCTTGTGGGAATGTAACTTGGTGTAAAATTTCATGGAGAGTCAGTCGGTAGTATCTTCAAAATTAAAAATCTAATAAGTCCTCCTCTGGGACGAAAGTATTCTGTAGATATCCCTGTATACATGAGATGACACATATTCATCTTTTCTGCTTATAACAGTAAAAACTTGAGGAGGAAAGGTTCCAGCAAAGGAGTACTGGTTAAATAAAATGTGGCTCATCATACATACAGATATCAAAAAAAAAAAAAAAATGAGGACACTCTCTACATATCACATGGAAAGAACTATAAGATACATTGTTAAGTAAAACAAGCGAAGTTCAAGAGTATGCTTTTTGTGTAATGGGAAGAATATAATCCACATTGTGTTTGCTCAAATTAAAAAAAAAAAGAATTCTGCATTATACATAATCCACAAATAATGATGCTTAATTTTGCATGATGGTGAACTGAGGCTATGAAGCACAAGGTGGAGTATTTTTCACATTTTGAATTTTCTGGTTTTTGAACCATGAGTTATTTATTCAAATTTAAATATGAATGTTTTTAAAACATGAAGTAATATCATTGTCCTACAAAGCTGATTTTAAAAAAATTAGGTGATGTAATGCTCAATTACAAAAATGATAAAAGCTGAGTGCAGGCTAAAAGACTACCCCTCTCTGTAAGATCTGTAGAGCTATGCCCCCCCTCAGTGCCAAGCATCAGGCTGACTCTAAAAAAGAAGTAAACCAATGAGAGAGTGCCACAGCAGCACCCCGAAACTTCATATAAGGTCTGTGGCCCATGATGATGTCTAAATTTTTTTCTCTTTTCCTTCAGCAGGGTCAGTCTTTTAACTTGACAATATTAAGACAGAGCTATCAGCCAGATATGTATATAAGTCTCAGCTCTAGCACTTTCTAATAGTGGGATACTGAACAAATTTCTTAAATTCTTAAAAGTTTCAGGTTTTTAGATAAAATGAGATGATCATGCCTTTCTTGTAGGACTAATAAGGATTAAATGACATAATAGCCTAGGGCATGGCACAAGGTAAACACTCAAGAATTGGTAGTGCTATTATTAATCATTGTTATCATTAATTATTAAAATTAATTAATTATTACCACCACCAAACTCAAGATACCGCTTTCTTGAGTGCATGGGTCTTAAAAAGAAAATTCCCAGAGAAGGCCACCTCTGCTTTCCATCCTACTCTCTGGCTCACAAATCACCATGGTCCAGCTTCCCCTGCATGTTGCAACACTGCCTCAGCTGATTAAAACAAGTGGGAGTGTTGGACGTAGTTCCATAGTGTAGCAGTTAGCACATCTGTTTTACATACAGAAGGTCCTGGGTTCACACCCCAGTGGAGCCATGGTCCATGGTCTAGGGCCATGCCACCCTGAACAAGGCCAATGTCTGACCTTGGAAGCTAAGCAGGGTCAGGCCTGGTTAGTACTTGAATGAGAGACCACCTAGGAAGACCAGGTTTTGTAGGCATAAATAATAATAATAAGAAGAAGAAGAATTAATAACAAAAGAAAAAAAAAGGTAATTCAGAAGTGGGCCTCTTTCCCTATTCTGGGAAATCTTCCATTTAAATAACAGGTATCCCAGAAGCAGAAGACAGAGAAAATGGAAATGTTTATCTTTCAGAAATCAGAAATCGGGGAATCCAAAAGAAATCCTGACAAAATCTACAGAGTAAAAAGACCAAATTCGCACTTGTCTATAAGGAGTCAACTTTTCTCCAAAATTTAAATTATTTGTGACAAAATTTAATAACATGCTGCTTAATTACTATAGTTTGAAATATCTTTAAGGTAAAAGCTACTCTGATAGTTCAAACACTAGTACATGCTGTTAACACATACGAAAATATCTATTACCTCTGCTGGGAGAAGTAAAACACTGATGGGACCCATAACAATATAAAAGTAACTCTAGAATAATACTCCATCTCTTCCTTCTGGGATGCTCTCCCGATGCCTTCCCATTACAGGATGCGTTTACACAAGCTATAGAATAAATTCACCTTACTGACAAGGGAACATTAGTTACTAAAAGAATTCACATTCTAAGGAGAAAATAAAATGTGAAAACATTTGAGCACAGTGTCCATAAACATTTTACAATTGCTCTACAAAAAAACTGCACATATTTCTTAGTGTTCTACAAGGGTATCGAGTTAAAAAGACAACAATGTGAAGAGTAAATCAAGTGCACCATAAATAAGATCCAGTCCTTTTTTCCTCTATTACTTTTAATAGAATTTTTTCTCTCCAGAACATGTCTGTCTCACAATCTAAGGCCCCACCTACATTTGCCTTCATTTATCCTTACGATTCATTCCCATTAATCTGACCATAATTTTCTTACTCCCATCTCCATAGGAATCCTTATGCTCATTCCACACGTTTCTCCCTTTATGCTACCCTCATCTGCCTTCCAGCAGCCCTCCTGGAGCATCTCCATGCTTCTGTGGCCAAACTGCCATGTCCGCATTTTTGTAGTTGATGGATACAGTTCACGGAGTGCAAAGTCAAGTGGGAAGAAACAGACAATTAACGAATAAATAACTAGAAAATAGTTAAGGTGGTGATAAGTCCTACAGTGAAAATTAAAAAGACAATGAGTCACTTGTCAGGGAAGGCTCTCTAACAGGGTATCACATAAGCAGAGATCAGGAATAAAGAAGTGAGCAATGGCGACACGAGGGCCAAACATTCCAGGCAGCCAGGAAAGTACATGCAACATCCCAAAGGCAAGTCCATGCATGGAGGGCTCGCTCCTGTGTGGCCGGAGCACAGTGAAGGAAAAGATCAAACAGCAAACCGGGCTCCAAACCTTGTAAGACCTTGTAGGCCATGGTAAGAACCTTATTTTACTCTCAATAAAAAGTGACAGGATCTCACTTGTGAATAAAATTGGCACTCTGGAGATTGTGAAGAGGACAAACTATAGAAACAGAAGATCAGTTAAGAGGCAACTGCAATAGTTCCAGTGAGAAATCATGGTGGCAGTATGGAAGAGGTGTGAATTGATGAGATTCTGGATACTTTTTAAGGTAAAGGAATTAGAGTTGCTATTGATTGGACATGAAAGGAAGAGAGAAAGCAAGAACAACTCCACGCAACTAACCAGCTGGAAGATCAGAGCTGTCATTGATTGAGATGGGTGAAGAATGGTAGAATAGTAGCATGGGGTAGAAAAATCACTAGCAGACGTGGAAGGGCATATCATGTTGGCAGCTGTTTTGCAAGTCTGAGTTCAGGGAAAGGTCTGGACTGGTGGCATTAATCTGAAAGTGATCCTTGGGGTTGATGGTATTTAAGGTCATTAAACTAAATGAGATCACCTGAGGAAGGCAAGTCTCAGGACTGAGCCATGGAACCACTAGTCCAGAGGCTAGAATATGAAAAAGGACCACAAAGGAAATTGGGAAAGAGTGACTGGTGAGGAATGAAGAAAACCAAAAAAAAAAAAAAAAGCAGCCTGACTGCCAAGCAGAGAGTACTTCAAGAAGGATGATAGCAGATGCCTAGTTTCTGGTAAAAGTGAGTGAGGTTATTCAAACAAACCTTCCCACCAGAAGGAAAATAATGAAAAGTGCTGAATGAAATATATCCACTTAACACACACTCACATGGAATTAGGTAGATTACAAATATCCTGGGTATAAAAAGTGCTATCTCTGAAACAATTCAAATGAAAAAAATGATATACTCTGAAATAGTGTCAGACGATGCAGAAGAAACACTGGGCACTGATGTCAAACATGCTGTGATGACACTTAACTAAAGCAGTTTAAAAGATGCATGCAGTGTTGAAATAAATTTATGAAATACAATTAAAAAATTCTAAATCAGCACATTGTATGTATGTCATTATAAGTACATGTGTAACCACAGCAATAACATAAATATTTATAGTCATAGGTGGATAGTTGTATATTTCAGTAAATTCCTAAAAGAATTTATATATTTATCGTGATCCCCCCAAAAATATCTGTCTGGAATTTCCACTGAACTAAGCTTTAATATTATATCAGAATTGCCTTGAATTCAATTAACTCCAATCTCTTCTCATCAGATTATTCCAGTTTTCATAGAAATAATCAGGGAGACCACTTAGGAGGCTGGTGTCATAAAGTGATGCTCCTGGCTTGGACCAGGGTAAGGGCGGTTTTGATGAAAAGAACTAGATAAATGGGGGTGAGGAGACATCTTTTGGAGGAAGAGTCAATAATAAGATTTGCTGATGAGTTGAACTGAGTGATGAAAACAAAAATAATATGGCTTACGCAGAGGTTTGGGCTTGAAGAACTGGATAAAGAACACGACCTAGCATTTCTGTGTGTTGTTGAGATGGGGAGTTGGGGAGTGGAGACGGAGTTAGGAAGCAGGTTTGTTCTGTTTACATTTAAGATTCTTCTTGGGCATGCCACTGGATGTATCAAGATAATACAAGCCGAGGGTGGGGAAAAAGTCATATAGCTGTATATTAGCACACAGTGGTATTCAAAGCCATTAGATTAGAAAAAAAATCACCTGAGGACAATAATGACAGTGAAAAAGAAGAGGGCCCAAGATGATACAAGAGACTTAAATAGAAAGAAAAAGAGAAATGCATGTTAAGTTCCCGCTATGAGCCCTGTGACTGCCGAGGTAAATTCTGGTCCACATTGGCAAGATGAACCCAAGCATTTTACTTCTCTTTTTTGTAAATTCCCATAGGAAATCCTCATTAGCCCTCAAAACAGGCAATTGTACCATTCACAGGCAGAACCTTCCAAGAATTCCCTCACCGTGATGGTGCAGGTATGTATGCGCAGACTGAGGGAGGCCCAAACACAGCTGAAGAGAACGCCTGCCTGGGAAGTAGGCAGAAGCCCAGCAGCTACCTAAACTCCACATGGCAGGGGACCAAGACAAGTTGAGACTTAGGAGCTGATATGAAGAGGTGAGTTTCTCACCCTATGAACGAATTTCTAAAGGAACTGCACGCAAGGAAAGAAAACCTGGCACAAACGCCATGCTAACTAAAAAGAGAAGGGTCACAGGGAAGATGCAGGAAGGAAAATTTTTTTTTTAGTATTTTATTTTTAGTTTCAAGTACACAGTACATGGGTAAGACATTTCCATGGTGTATGAAATGATCCCCTGATTGCTCCATCACCCCTCTGGCTCTACACACAGCCATCGCATTAATGATGACTGTGTTTTTTAAGGCGAAGGAAGGAATTTGGTGAAAGTGGCAGTTGAGGAATATTAATCAAATAGTGGCCTATTTAAAGGATGAGACAGGCAATTAGGGGTGACAAGTATACAGGTAAAGAGGAGAAACAGAAAGGAACTCAAGAAGAAAGAACAGACTGCCTGGAAATAGTGTGACTCGGAGACAAGACTCCCAGAGCCTAACTGCTGAGAGACATGGCACACTCCCGCTGTGGCAAGTCGGTCACATGGGCTTTTTGAGATGGAGAAGCCTCACTCCTTGCTTTAACTGAATCCGGCTCCTCCTTGGAGACTGCACCCCACACCCTCACACCCCACCACCATTCCTACCCCCATGGACAGCCTTCTGCCCTTCACGCCCTGCTGAGCTCACTGTGCCCCCTCAGCGAGCTACTCCCCTATTTCTACTGCAGACCATCCCATGGCATGCCACCAGAATAAGATGTCAACTTGATATCCACCCCATTCACATTCATCCTGAACAACTTCACAAGTGGGCCCTTGCCGGAGCCCTGTGCTGTTTCCAAGAATCAAAACAGCACACTTTTCTTTGATTCACTTTCAGTCCATTTTCATCAATTTACTGCACCTTCTTTAACTCAGACCTGCTGTTTTCCTCACCCGGGAAAAACTTGGCTTTTAAATACGGGATGCATTTTTTCTCTCTTCCATGTCCCCGTCAGAATCCTCAGCAAACTTATCATTCAGTTCAATATTTCAGCTTGTAATTAAAGCTGTTCTCTCATCTTAAGGCAGTCAGGTGATAAATGGAGCTTCAGCCCCAACTCAAATTACAGTGACCTGGCATAGCTACAGACCTGCTCTGTGATTATTTCTTCGGGTCCTACATGTACGAATGCAGTTCACATCCTTAGCAAGCAGCAGAGTCCACACACGGGCTATCTATCTGATCAGTACAGTGAGGACTATGATGATAAGAAGGGGGAAAACAGAAGTCCCTGGCGTGTCCCCTCTCCAACAAGATAGTAACCCGTATCGATAGAAAACTAAATCATAGGAATTAACACCAACAGCAAAAACGGAAAGGTGAGGGAGAGATAAAATCTACTATGTCCCCCATTTAAACTGTCTATTTGGCCTGTGCAGAATCTTAGAAAATGACTGCAATGGATCTTAAGTGGCTACGGATTATCTAAAATATATACAGGTTGTGACTCCAATTGCTGGTACAATTTAAGATTTAGTATCTCTACTGGAGCAAATCAGCACTGCCCTGGCATCTTAGCTGCTTTTGACCTGCAAAGGCTTCTCCGTATTAGTTTGAAAAACCCCCACCAGCATGTGTTTGCTTTTACTCATCGGGGTAAACAGTAAACATTCATTGTCTTGCCTTCGAGCTATGGCAATGATCCTGCTCTTGACCATAAAACGGTGTGCAAAGATCTAGATCATCTTGATGTCCCAGCATGCATCACACCTGTACACTACTTGGATGAAATTAAGCTGATTGGACCTGAGGGATGGTTAGCAGCAAGTACATTAGCTGGCTTAGTAAGCCATGTGAGAGTCAAACAAGCCCTATAAAAATCCACAGGCCTAGCAGTTTCTAGAGCTTGTTAGGACATCCCTCCATGTCAAAGACAGACAACTGCATCTTCGCCTATGACCATAAAAGCATGCCTTTGTGAAGTTAGGAGGCAATACATACCGCTCTGAATGTGTCCCTCAGACATAAACCTCCCACTTTTGAATGAAGCTGGAGTGAATAAAGGGTCTGCTACAATTCTGATCTGCAGTGGAGGCTGCTCTGCCCCTTGGGCCTTCTGAGAGCAGATCTAGTGACACTTGGAGTGTCCATGGAAAATAGGGGTGATACGTGGAGCCCCATGGAAGCACCAATAAGTGAATCACAACACACATTTTCGGGGTTGCTACAGTGTGAAGGTTTGTGCCCACCCAAAAATTGACATGTTGGAAGCCTACAACTCATTGTTAGGAGGTGATGAGGTCATGAGGGCAGAGTCCTCTTGAATGAAATCAGTGCCCCCCTATGAAGGAGATCCCACAGAGCTCCCTGGTCCCTTCCTCCATGTGAAGGGTCTTCGCCCAGCCATGCTGGCACAATGTCAGACTTCCAGCCTCCAAATGTGAAAAATAAATGTCCATTGTTTATAAGCCACACAGTTTTTGGTGTTTTGTTCCAACAGTCTAAATGCATAAGACGGGAGCTTTAGAGCAAAGCCACATTCTCATCTGCAGATTGCTATTTTATTGAGAAACAGCTCCTGACAGGAAAGGAACACCTGACTATTGACATCCAATGGCCGCACAGTCTGTTACCTAACATTAACCTGACACACCGAGCCACTAGGTTGGGCGTGCACAGCAGTAACCCACCATCAAGTGGGCTGATCAGTGTAAGAGACCAAGCGTGAACAGGTCCAGGATGTACGAGTCGGCTGCATGAGTAGGCGGCTCAGATCCCTTCAACACATACTCTTCTGCATTGCCTGCCCTCTCTTGATCCTGATTAGGAATTATTTATGATCTGCTGGCTGAAGAAGAAAACACTGAACCTGGTTAGCGAGTGCTTCAGTACAACATGCTGGCACCAAAGCGAATCAGACTACAAACCAAATCAGAAGAGGCCCTGAAAAAGGAAATCCTCCCAGTTAGCAGAAGTTCAAACAACACATTTCACTGTACCCTGTGTTTAAACTGAGCTACGTCTAGAAGTACAAACACATGCTGATTCATGGGCACTAGCTAACGGCTTGAAAGGATGGTTAGAGAATTAGAAAAAACAAGATCTGAAGACTGGTGACAAGAAGTTCTGGGAAAGGATACGTGGATGAACCTCTCAGAATGGGCACAAAGCATGAAGACACTTCTGTACCACGTGGATGCCCAGTAAAGAGCATCTGCTTCAGAAGAGGCTGTCAATAATTAGGTAGACAAGATGACGTGTACTGCAATGTCAGTCAAGGCTTTCTCCAGCTACCGCAGGGCTTGCTTAATGCGCCCAAGTAGAAAGTGGTTAAAGTGGCAACGACAGAGGCTACAAATGGGCTCAGCCAAAGAAATGCTCCTCATCTAGATGCTGCAAATGCGAGAAACCAATGCTGAGCCCCAGTTTGGCCCCAGGGAGACCAGGCAGTCATCCAGCAACAAGCTGGTTTATGGGAGGGGCACTCAACTCTCCTTACTACAATAGATACACATCCTGGACGTGGGTGTGCTTTCCCTGCCCCTCGGCTTTCGCCAGTGCCACAAGCACAGACGTGAGAGATGCCCTATCATCATGGTAATCAATGTACCCTCTACCTGACCAAGGAGCTTATTAATGGCAAGTGTGGTAAGGCACTGAGGCTCATGGAATTCACTCGTCTCAGCAAGTACCCCATCAGCCGGCAATGACTGGCTTGAAGAAAAGAAGAAATGGCCTACTGGAAACTCAGTAGATGCCAACCGGGAAACAACAGAATGAAAAATTGGGTTCTATCTGACAGCAGTGAAGCATATATTTCAACCAGCAAACAAAATCTATGCCTCTGCTCTCTCTACCAACACACAGTCTGGTAGTCCAGGGGCAGGAGAGGGAGTGACCACCTCTCACTATTACACCTGCTACCCCACTCACAAGGGTTCTTCTGGTCCCCGTGACCCTGAGCTCCACTGGTTCCAAGGAAGGAAAATTTCCACCAGAGGAAAATGAGGAGGGTTCCTCTACCGGTGAAGAATGAGAGATCATGGTTTCCAAGAGAAAACTGGGCTACTGCCCCACCGGGTGGACAGCGGTGACTAGCAGCCAGGAGGGGCCTCTGCAGAGCCTCCAGGTGCTTCCCTACCTGACCGAGAAAGTTGGCAAAACCTCAACAACCAAGGAAAGACAGGTCCAGACCTTTCAGGCACTTGACATCCCCAGGGAAATGCAAACCCGTGAATTTAGTTTATTTTAAAAAGTGGGACTACTGACTTACAAGCCTCCATTTTTAAATGCCTTCAAAAAGGCAGTCTCATCAACCGGTTAGAAGTTGTCCATCTGGACTTTGGATATTAGATAGTGAGAGTTTTCTGTCATAATTTGACAGTATGATGGGTAGAAATAGTATTTGGTTATTTTAATTTATATTTCTTTGATTATCGATGAGACTGAATACCTTTTACATCTTAATGAATCTCTTTATAGTATGTAGATTAACTTATATTTGATGCAAAAATTTATAGATTTTTGCTAGCGTGAGATTGTATTCATGATTTTGGGGGGATATAAGTTTCTATTCCATACATGACCAAACAATCAGTATTTCCTTTTATGGTTTCTTTCATTGCTCTTCTACTCAGAAAAGCTTTCCTTCCTCACATTTAAACATATTTTCTTCCAGCTGTTTATAGTTTTTTGGCATGTAATTCTTTAATCCATCTTGAATTGACTTTTCGATGGTATAAGCTGAGAAGATCATTTCTTCCCACACAGTTAACCAAATACACAGAGTAAATATTTCTTTTTTAAAAAAATTGTTCAAGATCAAAGCAGACTTCTTTTATTTCACTGATTATCATATTAATAGCCATGCTATGGGAAGGAGGGGGGAGGAACCTCTAAGAAAACCTGATCCATCAGGAGGCACTGACATTTCAGGCTCACAGCAAACATATACAATGAACTTCCAAGACTATTCATCTTCTAAAAGGGTTATCATTTCTAGAGACACATAAGACCCTATTTCATCACCTGTCATAATCAATATGTGCATGAAGCCATTTGAAGAAATACGTGGGCATTTGAGGGCTATCGTACCATTTTTATCTGATTCTGACAGCTCGACTTCACTGCCTGTCATGCCAGAAAGATTTGAGAGCTGACATCATAAAAATGTGCTGAAATTTAATCCACAAAAGGCCGACGGTGATGATGGTAAGCAGGAAAAAAAAAATCTACATATTGTAGCAAAGGTTATCATGGGCTCTCGATATGAGGTTTCGGATCTCAAGCAGACAGGTGGCATCAGTGATGAGCTCACAAGTCAGGCTGTTCATAGAGTTTAAAGGGACAGGTAAGGAAAGAACATTTTTCCACATAAACTCATCACAGAGAATTTTAACTTCTCTCCGGCCTAAAGTCTACCTCTCTTTTTCATACCATTAATCTTCAAAATCAACTGGTACCTATCACTCATGTTTCTTTTAGATTTTGTTCTTTTGCTTTGTTATTTTCCTTAATTGCAGGAGTGAAACATGATTATAATAAGGTTAAAAATGAAAACAAATAAAGATATCAGATAATATCTCTATCCCACCCTCCTCAGCCAATCCTATTTGGTATTATCCTTTCATGCATTTTTAAAATAAAATTTTATACAAATATACACAAATAGAAGTTGTGCCATTTTGCTTTATAAAAATAACTTCATTATAAAAATAATGAGCATCCCTCCAAGTTAATAGAATGAATCTCCTACTTATAGCTGTGCCATCACTAGTTAAAGTATTTCAATACCAATGGACATTAACGACATTTCCAGGTATTGACCACTGGAAACAATGCTACACTGGACACCCTCACAAACATGTCCTCTATTTATAGCAGCCAAACACCACATGCAGGCCTGTTAAAACCTGCAGTGGTGCCAAAGTGATGGCCATTGTTAACAGTCATAGATGTTTCTAAGTTACTTTCCAAAACATTGGAGCAATTCCCGTTTCCACGAGCAGTGTTGAGGAGTGACTTTGGATTTCCAGTTCTGGCAAGACACGGTAGCCCCAATCCTCCCAGTTCCTCCCTCTTAGAACTAAAAATCAATCCCTGGACATAATATAAAACTAAGCCTAGGAAGACTCTGACAGGTGAGAAGGAGAAGGTGGACTGCTGAGAGGATAGAGGACATGGAGGATTGGGCAGTAACTCTCCTCAGTTTCTTTATTACCTCTCAGGTATTCGGGAAAGGGTGCTACAGAAGTCTCCAACCCAAAGAGAAAAGCTCTGTTTCCTCCAACCACTGAACCAGTGAAAAAGATGGCCTAAAAGAAAACTTCTTTGGTAAGAGCCACCTTGTTCTGCCAAAACACCAACAGAAAACTGCTTACAACCCTCCACCTCTTCCTTCTCCCCAGTTTCAATGCAGCCAGTCAAGGAGTTGATCTTCCACCTCAATGCCAGGGGAGCAGGTGACCCCCTCCAGTTACCCCGCTGATGTGGTGCCATCCTCTGCCCAGCAGAGACAGGTGGCAGTGACCCGATTCCCCAGCAGGCATTGTGCCCTTGACACTGAGCAGCCAGCTGGTCCTCTGTTCCCTGTCCAGTCAAAGCCAACTGTTCTCCAGTTCCCCTAAGGGGCCATGTCAGCATGTCTGAGCAGGAAGACATCTGATCTATCATTCCTCGACCAGCAGAAGCAGGTAGCAATCTGATCCCCCACCATGTTAGTGTCAATGAGGTCCAGTGACAAGCTAGACATCTATCCCTACTAGCAACAACATGCCTTAATGACACAGAGTAAAATAAGGACAGGAGGCTCCTCATAGGCAAAATATCCAGATTCGAGAGTCTGCACAAACTCAAAATAGGAAAAAAACAAAAAACAAAGAAATCCACACCTAACATACACTATAATTAATGTAATGCACCATATCAACAGGTTAAAAAAATCGTGTTGTCATATTAATTAGTGCAGACAAAGCATTTGACAAAATCCAATACCTGCTCATGATTAAAGGGAAAAAACACTGTGAACAGATATGAATAAAGAGCATCTACAATTGATAAAGAGCATCTACAAAAAATCTAGAGCTAAAATGGTGCTTAGCAGAAAACTAAACACTTTCCCCCTAAAGTCAGAAACAGAGGACGTCTGCTCTCACTACTCTTATTCAGCATCATACTGGGAGTTCTAGCCACTTCAATAAGGCAGGAAAAAAGGGGGTGTGGGGAATACATATTGGAAAGGGAAAAATAAAACTGTCCATATTTACACAATTACTACTACAGAGATAATCTCCCCAAACCTATAAAAACAAAAAATGAAAACTACCTAGAACCAACAAATGAGTTCAGCAAGGTTGTAAGATACAAAATCTACACATGCACACAAAAATCACATTTCTATGTACTAATAATTAACATGTGAACACTAAAATTAAAAACACAGTACCAAAAAGAAACTGAACTCAGAGAGCACATTGGCGGTTGCCAGAGGTGGGAAGTGGGTGAAATGAGTGAAAGGGGTCAAAGAGTAAAATCTTCCAGATATAAAATAAGTCTTGGGGATATAAAGTGCAGCATGGTGACTGTAAATTAATAATACCATATCGTATGCTTGAGTGTTAAGAGAGTAAATCTTCAAAGTTCTCATAAAAAGAAAAAATATTTTTAACTCTGCGAGGTGATGGGTATTCACTAAACCTACTGTGGTCATTTCACAGCACCTACACATGTCAATATGTTGTATACTAATACAATGTTATGTGTCAATTCTATCTCAGTAAAACTAACACAATGTTATATGTCAATTCTATTTCAATAAAAAAAATAAAAAAACAAAAAAATACCATTTACAATTGCTCCCCCCAAAAAGAAATACTTACGTATACAATTAACAAAACACGTACAAGGCCTGCATGCGGAAAATTACAAAATGCTCATAAAAGAAAGCAAAAAAAAAAAAAGAAAAGAATCCCTAAATAAATGGAGAGACATACTATGTTCACAGACTATATGACAACACAGTAGATATGTCAACTCTCCCTACATCGACACATTATTTTAATGCACTTCCTATTAAAATCTCATCGAGATTTAGGCAGACATAAAAAAGCTTATTCTAAAACTAATATGCAAAGGCATACAGGCCCTGGAATAGCTAAAATAATCCTGACAAATACGAATAAAATGGGAGAAGTCACTCCACCCAATATTAAGGTTTTCTATACAGCTACAGTAATCAAGACAGTGTAGCATTGGTGGAGGGACAGACACATAGATCAATGGAACAGAACAGAGAACCAAGAAGCAGACCCACACTAATATGCTCTTCTGATTTCTGACGAGGAGTAAAAGCAATTCAATGAAAGAAAGATCGCCTTTTCAGCAATACTGCCAAAGCAATTAGATAGTCACTGGGGAAAAAATATTAAAAACAAAAGCAAAATAAATACCGTCTACCTAAACCTTACACTTGATACAGAAATTAACTCAAGATAAATAACAAAATTATATGTAAGGCACATAAACATAAAAATTTTAGAAAAAACAACAGAGGAAATCTTTGAGATCTACACAGAATTCCTAGAGTTGAAAGCATGAAACAAAAAAAAAATTGATAAAAAAAAAGACCATCAAAATTAAAAACTTTTGTTCTGTGGAAGACTCTGATGAAAGGATAAAAAGACAAGCTACACGCTGGGGGAAAATATTTGCAAATTGTATATCCAACAGGGGACTCATGTCTATATATAGAGAGAGAACGCTCAAACCTCAGGAGCAAAAACAATTTGAAATTAAGCGAAAGACATGAAGAGACATTCCTCTGAAGAGAAAACAGACAAGGAAAACAAGCACACAAAAAGATGTGCATCGTTAGCAGTTAGGGAAATAAATGCAAATTAAAACCACAATGAGACATCACTACACGCCTATTAGAATGACTAAAATATAAAAGGACAACACCAAATGCTGCCAAGGACATAGAGAGCCTGGATCACTCACACGTTGCTGGTGGAGATGTAAAATGGTGCATGCAGCATTCCGGAAAAGAGTTCAGCAGTTTCTTAACACGTTAAACAAGGAGTTACCATATCGACACTGTTGAGAAAGACTCTCCACGAGTCTCCTGCGTTTCTGCGTGGCTTCTGAATAGATACAGCTTTTGCTCCCAACTATCTTTGTTGATGCTAGTATAGATAGCAAACAACTTTGGAAACTATGATATCTCCCTCCGGGAAGAGGGTAGATTGACTTCCTGACCAGGATGAGAAAGATAATGAATGTCTCCTTCTGAGGGTAAAAGTTGGGCAGGTTTGCTGGCACCCCATAAAAAGACGGCGGCTTCCTAACCATGGGGCTCCTCAGTGACACAAACTGCTTCACTCTGTGCACTGTGCCCACCTGGGCCGCCTCCACCTTTGCTCCCCCAACCACGGGACTTGGGAGTCAAGAGGAACCAACTGGAACATAACCCTCGTGCTGTCTGCTGTGCTGTACGTGATAAAGTCCTTTGTGTCTGACCCAAGAGTCTCAAGTCTTCTGCCTGCATCTATGAAACTGACAGGTTCACCTGTTAGCTTACAGGTGGGATGAAACCTTTCAGTTCTTAAAATATTTACTGCTGAGTAGTTATTGCTAAGTTAAGCATTCCCTTGTATAAATATACCACAATTTGTTTATTCTTTACATTTGGACCTTTTCTGCTATTTGGAAGACACCGTTAGACAATAGACAAGCCAAAGAGAGAAAACATTTTGCAAGTTGTTTATCCGGTAAAAAACTTGTAGCCTCAGAAAACAAACCAATGGTTACCAGACGGGAGGGGGGTTGGAGGACTGGGGAAAAAAAGGTAAAGGAATTAATAAATACAAATTGGTAGTTACAAAATAGTCACAGAGATGTAAAGTATGGCATAAGGAAAATAGGCAATAATATTGTAATAACTATGTACGGTGCCAGGTAGGCACTAGACTTTTGGGGGGGATCATTGTACGTTCTATAAACATGTAAACACTACGCTGTACACCTGAAGCTAATATAAAGTAATATCAAATGTCAACCGTAATCGAAAAGTTAAAAAAAAAAAGAACTTGTATCCTGAATACATATATTTTTTTTAAAAAAACCTCTCAAAACTTGGTAAGAAAGACAACCAATTTTTATAAAAGGTCAGATTTCAACAGATACTTCAACAAGGAAGATATAAAGATGGCAAGCACATAAAAAGATGCTCTGAATCAAGTTACCAGGGAAATGCAAATTAAAACCACAAGAGAACTACACACACCTATTAGAATGACTGAAATTAAAAAGACTGACCATACCGAGTTGGCAGAGATGTGGAAAAATTGGAATTCTTATTCACTGAGGTGGGAATATAAAATAGCACCACTTTTTAAGAAAATACTTTGTTTTTTTAAGAAGCTAAACATACATCTTCAAAAAGACCCACCAATTCCACTACTAGGAAGTTAGTCTAGAGACGTTAAAGCATATAGCCAAGGAATTACCAAAAAAGTTTATTGCTATTTTTTAAATCAATTCCATTCATTAGTTTAGGGCTACAAAATGAAAATTCCCTAATTCCATCATTTCTCTTGTATTTACTACCCATGAAACCTTCTATAAAGAAAACCTGGCCTAATCAACTATCTGATTACTCTGTATTAAAATCTATCTGTTAAACACTGAATAAATACTAATTTTGTCCCTTTATTGAACAATTTCTAGGATTATTGTATGCTCTTGCAATTTCCTAAAGATGACTGACTAACAAGAGTTGTTTGTTGAAAATGTAATTATGCACTTGAGAACTTTTGCCACTGATATTTTAATATATTGCAGTCATTCCTTCTAAAGCTCAAAATTCCATCTGGGGCCAGTGGAAGCCCCTTCAAGCTGGCTCTTGTATTCTTCTGACAGGACCTTAGTTTCTGATGACTTCCTTGCTTTCAGCACTGATGACATGTCCCAGGCTCAAATTATGCATTGTCTGCCTGAATGCATCTCTGTGCCAGAGACTTGGAGGCCGTTTATACAAGAAGCCATGGTTCCTTTTAGTGGAAAATGGCATTTAGGAATTAAAATCTGAGTTCTGGGTTTTCAGTAGATAAAACTATAAAATAATTTCTTTAAAAAGAGAAAAGATAAATCATAAGTTAAGAATGATGTGATTTTACTTAATTTTTATAACTATGCATTTTCATGTAGAAAATCTTAGTTCCTCTTGCAACCTGCATAATTATTTTCTCTTAATTATATATTATAATTCCAAAATGGCAATACAGTTATCAATACTGACAACAAGAACACAAGGCAGTTTAAAGTTTCTTCATGGGTTTTTTTCTTCCCCTCTTATATATCCCAATAGGAATATACGACCAAATACTGTGATTTTAACACTTTAATATCTCTTATCTGAGGAGTTATGTCACAAACTTGACACATAGGTTTGCTTCCAATTTTTAGACACAACTTTATTTTTATTATTTTTATTTTTAATTACATAAAACATGGTTTTTAACTTGAAATCATTAAACAGGTACGGTCAGAGAAGTACAGCTTTCATTCCTGCCTCTGCTCCCTATTCTCTTCCTACCCCTAAAAAATGCCATTTTCTTCACTTATTTATCCTTCCATTCTTTCTTTTTGGAAGTGTTAGTAAATGCATATATCTTTTCTGCTCCCACCTCTTTCTTACACACAAGCCAGGGTACCATAAATACTGTTGTGCACCTTGCTTCTTTCCGAATAATAATGTGTGTTGGCGATGGCTCCATGGCTGTGTACAGAGATCCTGCGTGCTCTCTTTCCCAGATGCAAAGTCCTGCATTATGAAGACTGTGGTCGACAGAATTCTAAAACTGTCTCTCTCCCAAGATTCTCACCGCCCTAGATATTCAAACCCTAAACTAGATACTCAGGTGAAGGGAGTTTGAAAATGTAATTAAAGTCCCAATTCAATTAACCTTACATGTGCAGATTAGCTGCATGAGTCTAACTCAAGCAGGTGAAACCTTTAAAAGGAGAGTTTTCTGCAGCAGGTGGCAGAAGAGGGAAGTCAAAGACGTTTGAGGCATGGGAGGTGGAGGGGATTCAAGGTCTAAGAAGTAGTCCTACTGACCTCCAGGAACTTGCCAATGGAGAGGCGGGACAGCTTCCAGAAGCTAAGAGCAAGCCCCAGACAAAAAATCAGCGAGGAAGTGAATTCTGCCAACAATTGGAGAGCTTGGATGGGGACGGTAGCACCAGCCCAATACCTTCACTTCAAGTCTGTGGGTGTGAGCAGAGGGTCCAGCTACACAGAGCCCTGACTCCTGGCCCATGGGAACTGTCAGTTAATACACATAGTGCCTTGTCTTACACCTCTGAGTTTGCGGCAATTTGTCATGGGAGGGAGAGAAAACACAAGGACGACCACGGTTCTCCAGCCAGCCGCCTGCTGGGGGATATGAGTTGTTTGTAGTCTTTTGCCATGACAAATAACACCTGGTGTGTGTCATTTCACTTCTCTGCTAACAAACAGATCTTTGGGCACTGTATCCTAGAAGTGAGATGGCTGGGCCAAGGGGCAAAAAATATGTAATTTTCCTAGTTATTGCCAAACCTCCTCATAGTAGTTACAATATTTTGCATTCCCACCAGCAATGTACGAGAGTGCCAGTTTCTCCACAGCATCACCAAAAGATTGTTTTCAGATGCTCCAATGCAGTGAGTGAAGAATGGTATCTCAGTGTGGGTTGTCTCATAATGAGGAATAACACTGTGTTTCTCTAACACTGGTGTACAGCAGCACCTACTTCTGTGAAAGGCATTTTCAAGGATATGATACATAAAATCGCATTAGAGATCAGCCCTAACACATAAATTTGTACTTGCTTCATTGATGGGGACACTAACTTTGGCCACTAATTAAGCTAAATATCATTTCTCCCTCCCCTAAAAAAGAATTCTGTTCTTATTAGACCTGTATTACCAAAAAAAAAAAAAGTACTCAATTATTAGCAGTATATTTTGGTTAATAAAAATGTATGAAAATTCGGTCCCGTTTGATCTAGGAAGCTAAGCAGGGTCGGGCCTGGGGCCTGGTTAGTACTTGGATGGGAGGCCACCTAAGAAGCCAGGTGCTATAGGCGTAAAAAATAAAAACAATAAGGAATTGTAAGCTGACAAGGTATATGCAATCTGTGAGGTCAACCAAGAGTTGCCTCACCTAAAAAATAAATTAAAAAATAAATTTAATTAAAAAATAAATGTTTGAAAATTTGTTTTCTCTCTTGTTATATAAGCATCTGAATAATTTCAACAGTATTGCCTCTTGATCCACAAATCCTAAAATATCTACTCTTTAGCTGTTTATAAGAAAAAGTCTGCCAATCCCTAATCTAGGCCAGTCTCAACAATTGCAGGCTCTCCTCAGTATTCTACAATAAATAAAATATTAGATTGATAAATAGACATTAAACCATATTTTCAAGGTTCCTCTGAGTTTTCCGGAGTGTGTGTACTAGACAGTTCAAAGGATGTGACTCAGGAAACACCAGAGCATGACAGGAATCTGAGGTGCATTCAGGACAACTTCTACGAGGTGAAGGCCAGAGAGCGAGAGATCGGCCAAGCCTAGACTATCCATAAACTCCTGATCCTTCCTCCACTTCACCAGGCTGCCAATCTGGGCTTCAGCTACTCATCCCAGGACCCTACAATCATGAAAAATACAACCAAACCACTGGTCCAGGAATACATCCCGAAGACTCAAGCCAGAAGCAACACTAACACTCCTCCGCGGATTGTCCTCAGATCTAGGAAACTCCAAGTGTTTCCCACCACCTTGCTTCAGTTCTAGAGGCGCTCACTGAGTCTTCAGAGTTTTCAAGCTGAGGCTGTGAAATACTAAACCCTTGGGAAAATCTAGAGAAAAAAATGTCAGTACCAGGTACACAGAGGCCAAGAAACACTACGGATGGAACTAAAAAAAACAGGCACCAAATTGAAGTTATTGACGAAATCAGATAAAATCATACCTGGCTTGGCAGCTAAGCAGCAGCATCTCGTGGTTATGAATCAAAATATATAAAAGAACCAGAAAGGCTTTTGCTCTTATGGAAGTTGATGGGCTGTCAAGTAAACGGATAATTGTAGAGACAAAATCCTGTGGAAGACATTAAAAATTTTTTGAGAAAATATGAAATAGGGCAGTCAACTCATGGTGAATAGATTATAATAACCAAACAGAGAGCAAGAAATAAAATAATATCAGCTATCGTTTCTGCACTCTTATTTTGTGCCAGACTCTATATTAACTTTTTAATACATATTACCTCATTTAAACCTGAAAATGAGCCATGAAAAGTTGACAATCTTATCCCTATTTTAAAAAGGAAAATGAATCTTGAGAGGTTAAGAAATTTGCCCAAATACATAAAGTTAAATTCAAACCCAGGCAAGTCGGACAACAAAGCCTGCCTCTTCACCTCTCAACCATATGACTGGAAGTGTGGCAGATAAATAACTAGAAAAACCTGCAGTCACAACTCCATGAACCTCTGAGCAAAGCTGTATATAGAGAGACTGTATCTCTAATCTACACATCTGAGGTCCCAAAGATATAAAATAAAAATCATACCCAATATGTGACACAAAAGAAAAACCTATATTCCTATAACATTCTGTATTAAAGGTGTACTGTAACAGAGGAGTAGTGACAGGTATTACTGTTATTTTCCCTTTTAACAGAGAGACTATACATCATTTCAGGTGCCTATTGATATAGAAAAAGGAAATACAGACACACACATAAAAGTAGGCAAGAATATGGAACTGTATTGTTAGCAAGACAGCTACAGAGAGCAGAAATATAATTTCCCATGAGTGCTTAACAGAAGCAAAGACTTAGCAGTGACATTTTGGGTCCAAGGCAGCTCAGTTTTTGTGCTATGCCATACTCCTTTTACACTGGGTGCTATATTGCCAGGCAGGAGAAATTTACAATCATATATATGCTTCAGTTTAAGGATGGAGATATACCTATATACCTCTGTCTATACATCAGTCTCACCTAGTTCCCGAACTAAATCTACTCAAGCTAGTTCATCACTTTTCTGATTCAGAAAAAAAAAAGAATCAACTCCAAGGTGTGCTGGAGGAATAGATCTGTCTCCTCCCTTCCAGCATATATAGACAGTAGAAAGCCCACTTCCCCACAGTCAACTCCTGATTCTACTTTATGCTCAGTGGTCCAAGGACCACGATCACAAATCTATTTCCCATATCGACACAACTGCCCCCACACATGTGCGCATAATTCCAAAACTATTCAAACAGCCACCAGCCAATGACTGAAAACCTCTTCTAGATTATAGGAAACTAAAGAAACATGATAACTGACTGCAATTCTAGATCTGGAAGTTTTGTTTGACGTAAAAGTACTACTGGGACAATTGCAAAATCTAAATAAGGTCTATAGATTAGCTAGTAATAATACTAAATAAACGTTAAGTTCTTGATATTTAAATCCATGGGTTTTTAGGAAATTTTCAGTGAAGTGACTGGAGGTAAAGGAGCATTAGGTCTGCAACCTCTCCTTGAATGGGTAAGCATAAATGCATGCACATGCTCATGCGTACACGCACACAGAGTAAGGGACAGAGAAACTATAAAGCGAATATGGTAAATGTTAGTCTTTGGTGAGTGTGGGTGAAGGGTATATTGCAATTCTGTGTATTGCATGACCAGCACCCACTCAGCACCAACCCAAAAGGTGATCTGTGAGGATCAATCCAAAAGCTCATGTTAAAAATCTGATTACCTTCTTTGACTCACTCTTCCTCCTCCCTCCCACATCCAAATGATCCCCAATTTCTGTGAGAACAAAACCCCCACCATCGTTGCTTTATTTCCATACAGCATTCTATATTTCTTGAATTACTATAACAGGATTTACCTAATTTTGCTTTCTTCCATCTATTCTACAAGATGCAGGTACAGTGAGCTTCTACAACAGCAAATATGATTGCTATTTGCCTATAAAATAATCTCAATAGGTGCTACAACCCTTGAGATGAAACCATTATTGAGAATTTTGCAAGAATAAAAGATGCTTATGATTTTGAATAAAACAAACTAAACAATAACAAATACCAAAAATAAAAGGTTGAGTACAAGATTTGTTTGTAATGCAATAACTCCAAGTTCCTTAAGAAGATGCAGTATATTACAGAAAATTTTAGTTCTAAGTCTAAAAGGATCTGGTACCCTAAATACTCATTTAGTCACTTCAGAAAAAAATGAATGAACAGTACTGACTGACCCTCTACAACTAGTCACCCAGAGCTCCACATTCAATCTTGAGCAACGTGCACCACGCTGCTAGAACAATGTTAATCTCACAACACTGGAGGAGGGGCAATTACAGACTACAAAGACTGAGTACCAACAATGAATAATCAAAGCGACCTTTAGAGAACCAAAAATGACCTCAGTCACTTTGGTGTGCAATCCACTAGGCATTCTGCTTTGATTTAAATTCAACTTGCCATTCAGCTCAACATACCTGAATATATATGTAGAGAGAAAAAAAAGAAAAACAAGCTATTCAGGTCTATAAGCCAAATCACAGCATGACAAGTTTATGTCCAACATCCAAATGGTACCTAGCGGTGATTTCAGAATGGACATAGCTATATAACAGAAAGATAGTATGATGAAATATTCAAAATGTTAGGAATAGGCTCAAATATGCGAAGTATCCATCACAAAGAAAATGATATTGTTATTAAAATTAAGCAAAAGGATAAGACACCCCGCTAGCAGAGATCTTAAAGATAAAATTATTCAATGAATAAAAACTAACAATGAGATAGAGAATTTCAAAATTATCTCCTGTGAATCTCAAGCAGTAAAATTGATCTGTTTCAATCAACTGTCACAGGTAAAAATCAATGAGTACAGCCTGGCCATCAACTGATAATAGCTTAGCCTCAAGGAAAAACAGTGAGAAATCATGTGGATAACTACACTGACAATTTTCCTATTTAATATTGATAGAAATGAAAAACGTACCGATTAAATCTAAAATTGTCTTTGGATGACACTTTCCTTAAAGAAGTTTAGCCAAGTTATCGAAGTGAAACGTCTCTACTAGAATATATTTATTAATATAGACACACCAAAAATACCACAATATGAACTTGCAATCTGATAACATGCATAAGTTAATCACCATATTTTCAATGCTGGATTAGCAACCACTGAGTCAGTATACCTAGTGATTTGTCAGAAAAAAAAACTTTAGTAGACTTAGCATTCAAATTTTCAAAATTCTACAGGCATGAATTTCACAGTCATCTTCCACTGTATTTACAGACAGAGCCACAGCTTCTGGTTTAGTATTAACCACTGCTGTGCTACTTGGTCAAAATGCTAAACCTGAAGCACCAGCTTCAGTCAAACCAGCATGCTAAGATTAAAAAGGGAGATGGGGGGAGCACGACACAGGGAACGTAGTTAGCATTAATAAATTAGTAGGTGGAAAACCAGAGGAGAAAAGAAGCAATTAGCAGGATCGTTTTATAAACTATATAAATGTCTATCCAATGTACTGTATACTTGAAATTAATTTTTTTTAAAATTCTCTAGGGACGGGGGGAGAAAAGGACAGCAGCTACTGTAAAAATTAACAAGCAAAAACTTTTAAAAGCGGTATCTCTACTCGATAACTCAGAAGGAAGCCGTCTTACCAGTGAGCATGAACGAACTCGCCTGTGAAACACGGTAAGGCTTTAAAAATTAATGTTTAAGTCATTAGTGACCCCCAAAGCATATGAGTGCAAAGGATGCGTTACAGATTCGACAGCAACGAAGTGCATTCAAGGTTGCAGACCTCAGGAAAAGGAAAAAAAAAAGGACTGAGGCAGAAGAAGTTCGGATCTACATAACTTAAACAAGTTGATGTGAGTTTTTTAAGCTCCACTAATTGAAATGCATCGGACAGGGGTTCCAGGAGTTTTGTGTGCTTTCGATTTGCTAATATCAAGAGCCTGGCACTGAGTTTATAACGTAAGTTTTTTTTCTAAGCCACACTAGTGATTCATTTAGAAAGCAGTGGCCTAGTGTAATATTCATATACGTTTCCCCTTCTCCTTGTATGTGTTTATATGTACATATACAGGTATATACATATATGTGTGTGCGTGTCACTGCAGGTTTAGAATGACATGCTATTCTGTCACCCTTATTCTCATTACTTGGCCTTAGCTCATTGAAACATAAAACTCGTAAGAGTTATAAACACATCACTAAATGGGGAATATATGGATTACCAAATGATATACAACTGATCCAATTTCTATAAAAGGATTCTAACAGCATGTGTGTGTGGCAGCAGTGAGGATGGAATATGTGAATGCATGTATCTGTCCATATATATGCACAACAAATATGAATTTGAAGGAATTTATCAAAAATGTTAAAGAGATTATCTTAGGGAGGTAAGCACTTTCTTTCAGTCTTTTGTATTCTGTATTCCATATATTCTGGATTATCTGTACTAAAAATGTAAACTCTGAAATTCATAAAAGTTATAAATATAATCGAATAAAAAATAAATTTGCATTAGCTACTTTAAGTTTCTAGATATTTTAAGTAGGAAAATTGCAATGACTTCATTCAATCTCTTTCTTCCCAATGAAACAGCAGGAAACACATTTATAAACTCCAAAACTCCTCTGGCCCCAATCTTGAAGACTGAACATTTGTAGGGCACATTAATAGCTTGGAAGAACCAGAAAATAAAACTACCAAAGGAACCAGAAATTTAAAGGAAAAAAAAAAATTATAGGACAAGATTAGTAAATAGACTCACAACTAACTTATAAGGTTCTTTCTTATACCTGGTCAGGCCTTCTGGAAGCCTCTTGTTCACAGTCATTCAAGCACCTGAATTGTGAAAAGGTTATCAATTCTCTACATCTAGCACGGATGCAAGAAGTACATATAAAGTACCATCTAGCAATGGTTCAAAAAGTACCCATTTAAGTGGTAAGGAGAGGACAATGGTTTGTCGTTTTTTGTTTTGCCCAATTTCTCGAATGACTAGAATATTCAGAACACACACTCTGCCTGAGTCTCTTGTCACCATGCTGTGAACACTCACTTGCCACATCATGGTATATGGAACTAACACTTGTTTGGGGGAAAGGGATCTTCTGCCATTTAGCACATCTATGGGCAAGCAGAGCCTTGTAAAGATGATGACACAGTATAAATCAAGCACCAGTAATGAGAAGAGCTGCTAGACAATGGTCATCTGAGGACACTGATACCCACATAGCTAAAACAGTGGATAGTGTGAACTAGACAAATTCCTTCACTACATCAATGTCCACTCAAGAACATAAACACGATTCTGAAGAAATTAGTACTATCTAGTTAATCTAGTTATACAGTTATACAGATGTTATATAGTTATATAGAAGTTGGCTATAGTTATATACTTCAAATGGAAAATCAGATTTATTAACTGCAAATTACTATGAAAACAGGAATTATGCTAATTTAAGAACCTAAACTATAGGTTTTATTATAAGAGAAATAAAGCATGTGTCTTAATGACTGCTGGTTAAATCAAAAGTGAATGGCACTCTCATCATCCACCTTTCTAGAGAACAATCTAGCATCCTAGCATTACCTACGCAGAGCATCCTAAATGTGGATAACACCTGTGCTACTCTATCAGTGGTGAACACAAAGGTACATGTTAACAGGACAGTCGCTGCATGAGGGTGAGTACAAACCAAAAAATGAGAGACAGCCGGTTCAAGAATGGGAGAAAAGTTAAATTCTTGTAGTGTCACAAAATTAAAAATGATATCATTTTAAATGTTCTTGGAGAACACTGAATGGCATATAACACATTCTAATCTTAATTTCATCAATGTGTGCATAAAACACACAGAAAAACAGATAAAAGACTAAATAAAGGTAAACCAATGTGTTAACAGTAATTATCCCTGGGTAGTGAGATTAAGATGATTTCGTTTTCTTCTTTAGGTTCTCTAAATGTTATGCAGTAAATGGTCATTTCTTTTATTTAAAAGAAATGGCATGAACCTCCTGCAGGGAGTGCATTTCAATTGAAAAATACCATGATCTACAGACATCAGTTTCCTCAGTAAGAACACGGACAGCTCCTCTGTAAGCAGTACACCTGGTGATGGTTCCTGGGTCCCTTCCTCTTCCACTCACACCACCTGCCAGTGACCAGACACCTGAGACCAACTCAGCTTAGCAACGATAAGGTGAAAACACATGTATATAGAAACTCATGCACTTTCCTTTGAGTAAAAATAAAACAGTGACCACCATGTCAAAACCCAAAAGGCAGGCCCGGTATCACGACCCTGCTTGACCCAGGTCTTCTCCCTCCTCCCTGGCCTCTTGCCATGTCCCTTCCTCTCTGCTGCCTGTAAACAGCCACGCTGGCCTTCTTTCTCTCCCCAGGTCTCCCCAAATCTCTCACAGCTCAGAAAAGCTGAACAACAAAGTTTTCATTTTACTAGCTTTGTGAAATATCATATTTGAAACTAAATCAATCCATGCCTGTGTTAAGGTGGGAAAAAAAAACTGCTAAGACTCTCAACACAATTATCACAGTTTACACAGTAAAACTACTCAGTGGTACTTCTTCTAACACGACAATAACACACTAGTGACTTGGAAAATTCAGCAGCAAAGATGAGATATACAAGCAGTTGGAAAAAATACTTTCTCTGAGTCTCGAATTTCTTAGCAGAATATAAATTGGACTGATTAAAGACAAGGAGTGGCTTGCTCTCTATTCTGACTTTCACAGAACAAGTTTCCTATGCAAACCATTAAAAATAATTATTGAAATGCTAACGTTTAGTATAAACCCCAAAATTTAACATATTGCATTTAATGCAGAACCACACACACACTCATTTTCTACACTTAGCGTTACCTTCACCACGTTCTACAAAACTCTACTTTGACAGGTATCTCCTCTCCAAGAAAAGGATAATTGGTCCAATAAGTTTAAAAAACACTGCACACTACATTTTCCATTATGAAGATTCACAATATACATGAGCATATGAAAAAATGGGAAAGTTTATACAATTGAAAATACCACTTTAACTCATTGCTTTTCAAACATATATATAACCATGGTCCAGTTTTTTACCTGTTAACACCTCACTGAACACTAACACTCTAGGGCAGAGCTTCTCAAACCATAACGTTCAAACAGATCACCTAGGGATCGCATTAAAACGTCGATGCTGACTCAGCAGGCCTGGAGTGGGGCCTGAGGATCTGCATTTCCAGCATACTCCCAGGTGACACCAACGCTCTGGTCCAGGGAACATTCTTTAGCAAGGACCGGAGGAGACACTTTGAGGAAGCTACCCTACGAGCCTTCTTTATGGCTATATCACTTAATGATGTGATTTAATACTTATAAATGCTGCAAAAGATTAGAAGGGGAGTAAGGTAAAGACAGAAGGAAAAGAGCTCTAAAAGTGATCTCCATTGGCAGAGCATCAGACAAGAAAAAAAATAAAAATGAGTCAGAATATAAAGGGACCCCTCCCTAAAGCAGGGGAAGGACATGGGGAACAGGATGGGGGCTGAGGAAAAGGTATAAGAAATACCAGTATATAGGCAGGCCTCACTTTCTTACTTTTCATTATGAAAGTGGAACAAATAGGCAGAGACATTTGCTGGATTTCATTTTTACTCACTAAAAGAATCTCATAACAGCTTCAGATGAATGGCCTGCGGTACATGGGTTTGGCAAAGTTCAAAAAGGGCCCCTTGAGATGAAAAGTAAATTCTACAGACATGATATTACTTGTTGAACCACTAAAATCATGGAAGAAAACAATTTTTAAAGTAGAATAATAGATGAAATCTATGTCGAACCTTTTCTTGGATTAGTCTCTGGAGATGAATTCCACGCGACAACATAGCAGTAAATAAGGTCAACATGTACTGCTGAACCTTGCAGATGGCAGAGGCCAGGGAATTTATGACCGAGTTCAGTCCCACCTTCTCAATGACGTTCTGGAAGGCAGTAGGAGAATGGCGAGTGATTCTGCACAAGGCCTGTGGGGACAGGAGGACAGACATGTCAAGCAACTAACCAGGCCTAGAAAGAAGATGCACACTTCTGTGTGAAAGAAGGCACTTACCTGGCTCCCTCGTTACTTCTTTTGGCATAAGAAAGTTGGAAAAGTTCAACATGTTTAAAAATAAAACAATAATGCAGCTGCCAATGAAAACTAAAGTTGTATTAGAACATTAGAGACTCAAATAATCATAAATTATGAAGAGCTGAGGGGAGGTAGACAAAGGGAAAGATTTAAATCATTCCTTCAATTAAAAAAAATTATGAGGGGCTAACTAAAATGATAAAGCAATTCACAAGTCTATATAGAAAAACTTTCCTTTAAGTAATAAACATAATTAAGTACCCTCTTTATACAGACATTTAGCTAACAGCTGAAAAGATAGTCATAAAAATAAATAACACATATTGTCTAGTATACAAAGAACACTATCTGAGAATATCTAAAGACTATCTAATTTAATTCTCCCAACAACATATAAGAAAGGTTTTATTATAAACCATTTTACAGATAGTAAAACTAAGGCTTAAAATATTTAAGTAATTTGCCCAAAGTCATACAGCTGTAAGTGGCAAAGCTGAAATTCAAATGAGGTAATCAAATCCTTGAGCTTTTCCAAAATTGTTCATAGACTATTAGAGATAAAACTTATATTAATAAACTAATAAAATTTAATACATATTGTTAATAGAAGTGGACTCAGTAATTATGCTTGGAAAGACAGGAAAAGCAAGCCAACAACAGCTACATAAATAAGATGATATTGAATGAGTTTCTGAAGGGTAAGTGGGAAATGGACAAGAAAAGTAAGGAAAATTCTAGCCAGAAGAAGAGAACAAGTATTCACATGGAGACGTGAAGATGCAGAGCAGGTTCTAGGAAAGTCAAGTTGTCTGATACAACTGGGACATATTTCAGGTGAAGGAAGAGAGGCAGAGCATAAGAAAGAGGAACACATAATCCACTTAGAAAAGTAGGCTGGACCAGTGATGGTCTATAAAGTTATGACCTTCAAATTTTATGCAATAAGCAGTGAGAAGACATCAGAAATTTTAAACAAAAAGATGGATGGTCAAATTCCATAGGAGACTCCTAAGAGAGAAATAAATTTAAGCTAGAAACAGCTTTATAAAAACATGTACTATAATTAATGTCATATAATCTCCTCCCTGATTTAGATTTGAAACAGATTTATAACCTTGATTAATAATGAAAAGATCAAATATAAGATGAACTGTTAGAAATATTATCATGTCAAAAGAAAGAAAGGCGAGAGAGAAGGAGGGAAAAGATAAAGACTTTGAAAAATAGTCTCATTTTCTTGAACATCTCAGGAAAAAATTGAAATTTTTTTATTCCCGAGAATGAACTTCCAAGAATAGACTCAAAATAGATTAAAGACTTAAATGTAAGACCTGAAGCCATAAAACGTCCAGGAGAAAACATAGGTGATAAACTCTCTGATATCACTACTAGTAATTTCTTTTTGGATATACCTCCTAGGGCAAGGGAAACAGACAGAGATAAATACCATATGATTTTACTTATATGCAGAACCTAAGTAACAAAAATAACAAACTAATCGAAAACAGACTCATAAATATAGAGGACAATCTGGTGACAGTCAGAGGGGAGGCAGGTTGGGGGCTGGGGAAACAGGGTGAAGGGTTAAAGAAGTACAAATTAGTAGCTGATAGATGGTCGCGGGGATGGGGAGCATGGCACAGGGAATGCAGTCAGCAGTAATATAATGGCTAGGTGGAGAGAGAGCAATTAGGGGGAACATTTCATAAACTATATAAATCTCTAACCAATGTACTACATACTTGAAACTAATAATAAAATAAAATGCTTTTAAAAACTTATTCCTATTGATGAAATAAGGAAAACAAGTGCTAACTGGTATAAAACTCAATCTTCCACCAAAATGAAATGTTGAAAGTAAATGTATTTATGTTATACCTTCCAGTTTTTGTGAAAATGCTAATATGACCTTATTATAACCAGAAAGAGGTAAATGCACATAGTAACAATGTAAATTTAGACGGACCCTCTCCAAACGCCTCATGGGAGTCAGACTGAGAGGTGACAGCAGAGAAAGGTCAGGAAATAGTCTTCAACTGGTTATGTCTGTGCTGTTCAAATTTTTCAAATACATGAATGTTATTTTATAAGAATTTTAATTACATTCCAATGCCATGACTATATTAGACATTTTGTCATTACTACATGGAAATAAACATTTACAGGAAAGTTTACTTTATTCATAATGTATGTATTTGCCACCATTTCTGAAGTTACTGAGTAAACAAATATACTGAAAAATGAACATTTGCAAAGCACTAAATATAGTTTTGTTCCCTAAAAGAGAAAATATATATATCCCTTTCCTCATAGAACTGAGTATCACATAAAAGTCTTGATACACTTACAAAAGTCTTCTCTTAATAATCACTGAAGAATGAAAACAGGATCTCAAACTGATATCTGCACCCCCATCCCATGTTCACTGCCGCATTATTCACAATAGCCAAGGTATGGAAACGACCTAAGCACTAGCACCAGATGAAAAGACAAAGATGTGGTATAGACATACAATGGAACATTATTCCATGAGAAAGGAGGAAATCCCGCCATTTGCAACAACGTGGATGGACCTTGAGAGCATTACGTGTTAAGTGAGACAAGTCAAAGACAAATGCTGTACAATATCACTTACATGTGAATCTTAAAAAACTGACCTCATAGAAACAGACTAGAATGGTGGTTATCAAGGGCAAGAAAGTGGGGGAAATGGGAGATGTTGGTCAAACGGTACAACTTCCAGTTTCAAGATGAATATGTTCTCAGAATCTAATATAGTTAATAACATTGTAATACATACTTGAAAGTTGCTAAGAAAATAGATCTTAAATGTTTCACCACAAAAAAAAAAAAGTTGGTTATATAACACGATGGAGGTGTTAGCTAATGCTATATAAACACCAAAGCAACATGCTGTACACCTTGAATTTACACAGTGTTATATGTCAGTTATATCTCAGTAGAGCTGGAAAAAATTAATAATCATTGACTCCATTTCAAACCTACACCATTGTATTCATTTATAGATAGCCATATCCAAGTGAAATTCTATGACATCATTAAACTCTACAGTGAACACCTTTCAAATAACATTTCAGCTCTCTCTCCTCTCTCTTCCAAGGGAGTTACAAATGCAGAGGTCAGAAGTCACAGTCTGAAAACTATGAAAATAGGGTTCTTCAAGTCTAAAATCTCTACTGGGTAAGCTTCAGTAGAAAAGTAGCAGCTGATATCTGAAAGCAGGAATATGGAAAATAAATTAACTAAAAACAAAGCTTGCTCTGAAAGTGAAAGTTTTAAATATTCATTGTAATAAACCTAAGAAAATTGCTGTTTCTGAAACCGAAACAGAATTGTTTCATTATTTTTATAATCCAAGGATGAAAAATTAAGAACACTTTAAATGGAGTCCCCCAAGATTGCGCTACAATCAGAATTTTTTAAGCAAATTAAGGATTCTTCCCAAAAGTGACTTTGACAGAGAAACAGTAAGTCTTATCAGTAAAACTGACTTTCTATCAATATGAAATCCATACAAAGTCATAATGGAACATTTCTTGATAAGAAATTGGTCCAGACTCCTTCTTAGTGTGTACTTGGAGCACTGCAAGGGCAACCAGGGAGCATGTCCTCAGAATGCTGCTCAAAAGACTATGAGATCTTCCATTTAACTGGTTGCTTCTGGACATCGCACACAGCTGACAACTTGATACAGGCTTAAGCACACATTAGTGCTTGTATTTTCTGAATCAAAAAACAAAATTAAATCTCAAATCTGATCTTCAGTAATTTGGTTCTGAAGTGTTTACTTTTTAAAAGTAAATCTTTTTAAATTTGAGACTATATTCTAAAACTGGAAACAACAGTTCCAGTTCAAAATTCACTTCAAAATTTGCTTCAAAAATCTGGATTATTATGCTACCTCCAGAATTTTGAAGAGTCTATTAAAGAAAAAAAAAATGCTTTCTAAGAAATAGACAGACTAAAACCAAACAAACAAGAATATGCCACAGAGAAGTATGGGGCCTACAAAGCCAAAGATATTTGTTATCTGGGCCTTTATAGAAAATACTTGCCAATCTCTCACATAAAAGGAATGACACAAACAGATGATCATATGGCAACCATCACAGAGGTGTCTGGTTCAGGTAGGAGTCCTCAATGGGGCTAAAGTTTCACGAGGAAGCACGAGACAGACCCAGTTTGAGCCTCACCCTACAAAATAAAAGTCCTGTATTTTTTAAAATTGTAAATGACATGAAGTACACAGAAAGGCTAAGGAACTGTTTCATTTTGGAGGAGACTAAAGAGACATGAAAACCATAGGTAACACATGATACTGAACAGGATCCTGGAGCAGAAAAAGAAAAAAGACATATTGGGGACAATTGGCAAAATTTTAGTGTAAAATTAATTATTTAGCTGAGTGCTAAGAACAAAATATAAGAAGCCCAAGATGAAAGAATGAAGCTTACTGTGTCAGATGAAGAAAGGGCTAGAATATACAAAACTCTGGTGGAAATAACTGGAAAAGACTATGCCAAAAAAAAACAAATTATGCTTATATAAAGATGAAAATGATAACATTAACCCAATTAAAGTTAGATGGATTTTTCTAAAAGCCCAAGATTAAAATGGATGCCTTATGATATAATTCCAAGATGCCTCAAGAAAGTTCACTGATATACTTTCTAACACCCCCGATGGTTTCTCTGCAATTACTCAATTTTCTCTGAAATTACTCATAATTTGGATTTTTTGTAATTTTGAAAGCATGTGGCTCCTAAAGCAGAGAGGTGTGTGCGTGAGAGACAGACAGAGACAGAGAAATGCTACTATATAGCCTTTACTTAATGATATTCAGTGAGCAAGACTGTTAGCCCTTCATATTCAAAATTACATAGGTAAATTTAAGAACATAAAATATCCATAAATATCCACAGGATTTAGCAACATGAAAGTCATCAGAGATCTTAGTGGGATCAGTTTTAGAGACACTTTTAGGACAGCTACCAGATTGAGTTGAAGAGGAAATGGGCCAGAAAAAAAGCAGTAATTTGTGACAATGACTCTTTATAAAGAAGTAAAGCTGTGAAGGGGGATATGCAGATGAGAAAACTTTTGATATGTTTGTACATGTGCTTTATTTTTTTAATAGGGCAGAAAATGTCTGAATGTTGATTAGAAAAAGGCTCTAGTAGACAAAGACAGGTTAAAGATTTAGAAAAGAGCAAAAATAACCTTGAGTGAAGTCTCCACAAAGGAAACAGGAAGAAGATCTGGAGAAATATGAGAAGTCTGTGACAGGAGAAGGGATAATTCATCAATTGTAACAGGAGAAAAAGAACTGAGAGGATACGTGTGAATGTAAATATGTCTACAGATATGGCAGACAGAAGTTAGAATAATTCCCAATGGATGTCTTCATTTTTCTCTGGGAGGTATCGGGGGAAGTCATTTACTAAGAATGCAGGAGAAAAATGTGTGTTTGGAGATCTAAGGAAAGAGGTAAGTTATGAAACTGCCACAGTGAGAAGTGCAAGAATGGGTAGACGAGAGAAATTCAATGAGATTCCCATACAATGCTGAGAGTCCAAACAAGATTGGTGATCAAAGAGTATTTAAACAAATCATATGATAGAGTTGTATTTGTTCAACAAACGATGCAACTGATACAGCCATGTGAACACACCTTCATACATGATTATCCTTTACACCAAGTCATTATAACCATATGAGTAAAGTAGTAGATGACCAACTGAAATACAAAACCTGCAAAACCACTAAGGCCTGAACATTAAAATGAACTCGTCTGAACCACATGATAACCCATTTACTATAAAATCTGAAACAGCACTAACAAAAGAGGAACCGAACCGTCAGAGAACACTAAAAATATACCAAACCAAATCTGTACCCTAACTACTGGCAGTTTTCCACTATCACCATCCATTAGTTTTTGAAAATATAATATCATGGTCTGGCAAGATCCTATTGGAATTTCCTGGAAGTCCCAAGGTTTTTCAGCCCCAGTATTGAAAATTCTGCTTTAGGATAAAATCAAGTTATTGTTCTCACCATCTATTGCTCTGAGATGTCTATTTCCTTTCTAATTAAATTTACTCTATTTCTGGCAGTTTTTACAAAGTTGGTGTTTAAGTATATGCAAATATATCCCCCCAAATACGCTCCATCTTACCGATATTGCTGTTATCCTAAGAGAATCAACAGTGGAATGTTTGAACAGGTACCATAAGACAGGTCCAATTTCTCCTGTAATAAAGCCTTGGGCATGTGCAGAAAAGGTAGTGCAGACATTTTCAATAATCTTTGCTGCCATGTGATTCACAACACGTTCTTCCTAAAGAAGGAGAGAACAATGAGAATATTAAAAGGGTATTATTTAGTGTGAGAAACATATACATGTTATTTTTTATAACTACTGCAAACAAAGGCCTGATTCCAAAAGGATACTATATGCTTCCAAATGTGTTATGTATTTTAGGAGGTGTAATCATTATTTAAGCTACTATAAAATTATTCCCAATAATTATTTAATCACTAAAGCTAGCATAATTTTAATATACATTTAATAAAAAGGCTTAAATAATCTGAAAAATACACAATATAAACATAAATAAAAATTGGAAGATAATTTTAAAGTCCTAAGGAGCCGGCAAAACAATCCTAAGAAATCACTCGGGGTTGAGAATAATAGTGTACCCCTTGGCCAAAGACCACCTAAATATGGGGCATCAAGGAAAATCCTATGAAAGGTATTGCCTCAGTGGTGTGATCAAATTACCTCAAAGGCTGTTCTGGATTGTCCTAACGATGCTTAAAATCTAGCCTCAAAAAGGATCAAACTGTTTACAAGTAACTTTAAAAGTACTTAAAAGAATATAAAAACACTCCAGCACCCAACAATATGAAAATCACAATGTCTGAAATCCAATTAAATTTTATCACACATGCAAAACAGGAAATTATGACTCATAAGATTAAGAAGAGTCAATCAATAAAAATAATAGATAGACTTAGATTTAAAATGTCAAAATAGTTATTATAAATATAGTCCAAATACTCAAGAAAGAAGAGGAAAGCATAAACACAATAAGAAAAGAAATACAAAGATATAAAAAGATACAAAATATTTTTTAAAAAACATACAAAAGGCTGGGGATACACAACTTCCTATATGCGAAATACATTAAACTGGACTAATAGATTAGACTGCAGACTAAATGATTAGTAAACTTGAAGGCATACTGATAATAGATAAAAACTATCAAAAAAAAACAAAAAGAAATAAAATTTTTTAAAAATAGAACAGAGCATCAGTGAACTAGGGGACAACTTCAAATGACCTAATGTATGTACAACGATAATCCCAAAGGAATATGTGCACTGTGGGGATAGGGGCTGAAAAAATACTTGTTTGAAGAAAATATTGGCAGAAAAGTTTTCAAATTCATGAAAACTCTAAATCTAAAAAACTTAATGAACCCACACAGAAGAAACAAAGAAAAATCATACCAGGGCATATCATAATCAAACTACTAAAACCAGTAATAAAGAGAAATCTTTATAGCAGGTCGAGTAAAAAGACCCATTATGTAGAGGGAAATAAAGGTAAGAATGACAGGAGACTTCTCATCAGAAACCAGTGCAAACCAGAAGACGGTAGAGCAATATCTTTAAAGTAGCAAAAGAAAAAAAAATGTAACTATCAACATACAAATCCATATCCAAAAATTACACCTTTCAAAAACAAAAGTAAAAGTGAAGAAAATAGGGAAAAGTTGGTAAAAAGTACAAACTTTCAGCTACAAGATGGAAACGGTCTGAGGATCTAATGTAAACATGATGACTAAAGTTGATAAGACAGAACTTAAATGTTCTCGTAAAAAAAAAAAAGGTAAACATGTGGCGTGATTGACATGTTAATTAACTCAATGGGGGAATTCTTTCCAAAATGTATACCAAATCTCAAATCATCACTTTGTACCCTTTAAGTATCTTCCAATTTTATATACCAATTATACCATGAAAACGCTGAAAACGAAACAAAACAAAAAACATGTTACAAGTGAAATGTTCCAGAATAGAAAGACTAGAAGGAGAGTACCAGATGTATTGTGGTGTAAGGTTCTTATATATAAATCTTAAATAGTATATATGAATTAGCACATCATTATATACAGTAAATTCTGGTGTGAGGTTGTTATAAAGGCTTTTATATATATATGAATCCATATATCATTACTTGAAGGTCAACTGTGATTAAGTAAAGATATATACTGTAAAAAAAGTACAATCCAATAAAGGAGATTAAATGAAATAATTGAAAAGGCAGGAATTAATAAAAAACAAACAAATAGAACACAAATTGCAAGACTGCATATTTAAACCCACCATTTCAACCATCACACTAAATATAAAGGTCTATAGACACTAAATGAAAAGCAGAGATCCTCAAATTAGATTATTTTTAAAGCAAAATCAAATAGTACACTGCTTGCAAGAAACTCCCTTATACATAAATTCACAGATAGGTAAAAAATACAAGAATGAAAAAATACAGACCATGCTAACATATCAAAAGAAAACTTGAGTGGGTATGTTACTTCAGAAACCAAGATTTCAAAGCAAAGAATATCTCCAGGATAATGGCCATTTCACAATGGTAAGAGTCATTCAACAAAAGGATATAACAATCCTAAATATTTATGCTCCTAGTAACAGAACTTCAAAATACCTGGAGCAAAAACTGATAAAGTCAAGAAAATAGATAAATTCACAATTTTAGTTGGGGAATTCGATATACTTTCTCGATAACTGACGGAACGAGTAGCCAGAAAGTCAGGATAACACTGTCAACCCACTTTGATGTCTAACTCTACTCAACAAAAGTAGAAAATACGTTATTTCAAAGATCATACAAAATATTACCATGTTGGACTATATTATGAACCATAAAACAAGTATGAGTAAACTCTACATTCATGAATTAGAGAAGAATCATAGACTTAAATGTAAAAGCTAGAACCAAAAATCTAGAAAAGATCATATAAAGAATAACTTAGCTATCCTGAAGTAGCCAAAGCTTTCTTAGGCAGGAGGGCAAATAAAGGCACTAAGCATAAAAGAAAAATAATTGCTAAATTAAACTTCATCAAAATTTCTACTCAATATGATACCATTAAGCCTCACAGTGTCTCACACTGAGACAAAATATTCGCAATACATACTCACTAATTACCTGAGCATTTTATGTTTTATATATCAATCAAAATTATTTTTAAAAACATTGAAGAATTATATGTATAATATAATCCCATGATTGTTTAACAAAAATAAACATATAAATATATAAGTAAAGGAAGTGCATAGTAAGATATATATAATACTCTGCTGCTCGAAATTACAACAGATGTGGCTTGCGGGGAAGGGATGACCATTAACTCTACTTTAGATATCTGCATATCATTTGTATCATTACAGTATATGCGCATTACTTTTCAACCCAAATCTATGTATTTTTTATGAAAAAATACTTGTAAAGAAACAATGAGAAGACACTGAGTTATAGCTAGGTTCATGTCATGGCTTTGTATTCTACTAGCTCTGCATCCTTGGGCATTTTCATCTCTGTGCTTCAGCTTCATTATCTATAAAACAGAGAATAAAACACAGGGCGGTTTGAAAATTAAATGAGACAACACACATGAACACTTCATCTAGGTCAGAAAAAGGAGTAAATTCTCAACATGTTGGCTTTCCTTCCTATTATTATTATCATACAGTATAGACTGGAAGGCTGCTGGAAAAGAAACTTGAATTCCTTCCTTGCAGCAAGAATCCATTAATGTAACATTTTTAACCTCTCTCTGTTCCTTTACTCAAACACGAGCCAAGGGGAACTAAAATGCTCTGTTTAGTTGGCAAATTTGAAAAGAATAAACTGAGCACAAGCCCACCCACACAGAGTGATCTTCTCATATCTCCCCCCCTGCCTTACCTGGATAAGGACTCCACCTGGACAGTGCTGCTATACCCAGGGTCCTAAGATTGCCTAATGTGGCGGTTCAAGATAAGGAAGCCTATTTGTTCACTGATAGGAGTTATGTCCTTGACTCTGGCTCTCATGACATACATACTTGATATATTTTTGTCCCACATGCCTTGCTCTTAGTCTCATTCTCACTAGGTTCTGAAACCTTTCTCCTGAATGTAGGTAGAGTCGGGGAAGATGCTGTCTTGGGCAGGGCCGGCGGGGAGGGGGCTCTCAAATACCTTACATTTGCTTTACATCACAACTGTCAGTCAATTCCTAGAGGACTCATTCCTGGTAGTAAAAAACCATAACTATGTTAACTCCTAATTTAAAAAGAGACCATGTGTCATCCTAGTGTTCTATAAACTCAGGGAGGCTGTCAGGCCAACTGGACTTGCTGCTCCCTGAAATGAGTTATCCTGGTCCCTCTGGGATCCCCTCTATGACACCGCACAAGCACTAAGATTGGTGCTATTTTCTGCTTAATTAACTCTTTGGAAGGGATAACTGGACTGAACAAATATCTGCCAAAGACTAATTTGAATCAAAGACCTATTTCATCATATCATGAGGATAAAAGCTAGGATGATTAGAAAACGATCCTATGAAAATAAGCCTATGGTAATCAGACTTTTAATGAAGAGTTGTACTGTGTTTTAATGGTGTTAAGTAGATCAAATGCATTACAGGCAGTCTTACGAAAAAGAAAGTTTGCTGCCAATATAATTATAATCTACATGCCTGCTTTCCCAAAGTGGAATACCAAAATTAACATCTAAAGTACTGATGTTAACTATTTTCACATTTGTACATTCCGTAAAACCATGATCTTTCTTCTAAGGCTTCAAGGTTCCTAAAGTTTATTTTCCATGGTTGATTATTTTGGTAACTCATGTAATCAAGAAAATAGGCTTTCTGTTTCTTCCAATATTGTGGCCTAGATTATATGGACAACTCTATCCCGCAAAAAGCAACTAAAAATGCTTGTCCCAACAGCATTTGTCCAATGAAGTGAACACGGGGAATGAGGGGCCAGGCTGAGGACACATACAAATAGGAAGTCAAATGAGGCCCCCCAGCCCAGCCCCAATTGAAGCTAAAGCTCCCAGTGGCTACAACCTAATATAATAGATGGGAGCAAGAAATACTGTTCCATTTCCCTGACTCCCTGTGGTAAGAGGTGGGGGCTGAAGGTGTATGTTGAGGAGAGCTGACTGCAAGAGGAGAAGAGGAGAAGCTACAGTTGCTCTGATGGCTAACTTCTTAAAAGCAGTAGCTGCAGGCAGAAGACAGTGAAACAGCATCTTCAATTGCTAAAAGTACCATCAGCCTACAGTTGTATCCACGGAAAAAAATATATTCCAAAAACAAGTAGAGTAAGTTACTAAAAAATAAGAGATATTACATTTAAAAAATAAGAAAACGTGAAGAAAAAAATAAACACAAAACAGATGGAACAGCACAAAATAAGATGGCAGCTATAAATCCAACCAAACCATCCATTACGTTTAAATGAACTAAATACTACAGTTAGGAGGAAAAGACTTTAAAAGAGAAATTTTTTAAAAATACAGCAGTATGAAGAGGCACATCAAAAATGTAATTATTCAGTTAGAAAGGCTGAAAATACGAGAATGGAAGAAGATATACCAGTCAGCCCTAATCCCAAGAAGGATGGTACAACTACATTAATATCAGACAGAACAGACTTTGGGCAAAAAGCATTAACAGTGATTTTTAAAGATCACAATATAATGATAAAAATTTCAGTAAACCAAGGGGGAAAAAAAACTAAATTTTCTATATATCTAATAACTAACACTCAAAATACATGAGCAAAATTTTACAAATGTAATCCTAACAGAGAAGGCAATTTAAAACATATCAGTTGCTGATAAAAGAGACAGAAAACAATCAGCTTAGATAGATTTGTATCTGTAATTATATGTCTATCAGACTAAGGAGCTTGACTTAATGGGCAGGAAAAAACCACCACCAGGAGGGGCACCCCCAGGACCCAGACAGTGACAAGCCATTAATGAGCTGCACATCTGGGACTGAAAGCCACATCCTGACTCCCAGCTCAAGGTCTCTGAAATGTCGGCCTAACCTCCAAAACTACGATTTGCTATCATCATAGATCCCTGTTCTTCTACACTACCACACTCTTCCTCAAAGAATTATACTAAATCTTCCTATTTTTTGTGTGTGTGTATCCCACCATAAGTCTCTCACTCTGAAGACCTCTCTTTCCACCTGATGAGGACTTGCATCTGTGATGAAGACAAAAACATCTGACTCAACGTCTCCATCACCATTGTTAAAGTAACAGAAAAATCATGTTGATAAAGCAGGTGGACCTGTTTGGACAACAGCGTCACAATTTCTTAGGTAACCTAAAAAAAAGAAAACTTCCTGAAAACTATTTTAACGAAGTGATCGCGGGCTCAGCATAAGACTATAGCTTCCTCTCCCAAAGTGCATCCCACGTCAGGCCACAGGATAAGGCAGGTCCGTGGCCAAAGAACTTCAAAAATGCTGCATACAGTATCTCCCCAAGCAGCCTCATAACTAAAAGTTCAGAAAAGCACTAAAAACAAACCAAACTGTTCAATCTTGTTCAACCCCATATGCCCCAATATATTTGATGAGAAAACCCCTTATTCATATAACTCTTATAACTATCCCATGGCAAAGCTACTTTTTCTATGCACAAAGAACCAAAAATATACATAATTTAAAGCTAAAATTGTCTTCTAAGAAGTCTACATATCAAATTAAAATGAAGTAAAATTTCTATACTGCTTTCTTCCCAATGCAGAGATTAGAGGGAGAAAATAAGCAGTGTACATCAGAGTTAACAGCCCATGTTCAACAAGGCACATTACTAAGTTTTGATGCCGGGGAAAAAAGTCTCAATAAGTTAGGCTACAATTATTTTTGTAAAAATAATCTTTTTTAGGGAGGTTAATCACCCGCTAATTTATCTGTATTATAGGGATACTGTTAGGGTACATGCTGCCCAAGCATATATGTAACTGCATTTCAAATATATAACATAAAATTTTCATAAATTAGAGAGGTCTGGACCCTAATCCCTCTTTATGAAAAATACATAAGACTTGCCATATATCCCAAGGTTAAAAAAAAAAAAGCAACTATGTTACTAAAATATAAAATATCATTATTTTACAGTTATTAATAATAATTGAATAATACACATGGATATCAAACATTATTCTTCATATTATATATGCAATGAAAAATATGGGAGAGGTAAAGAAGATATCTAATAAAGGAAAAACCTTCATGGACCAGAATTAATCTTTTACAAGGCATTAATCTGAGTTTTAAAAATTAAATATACAAAGTTTTATAAATGTCTTTGACACTGTTAAAAAAAAATTCCTAGAAGATTTCTTTCTCCTTTGAGTTTCTGCATTTTGTTCTTTTGCATTTATTTACTTGACACATTCCACTTCATATTTTGATCTTATCTCCCACAATAGATAGATAGGATCTGAGTCTGGAGAGAAAATGTCACCTTCTTCATCTGTGAGCTCTCAAGAGTGCCTAGCTTGAGTCCTTGAACGATAAACCCACGAGTGTCTTTAGACTATAATAGATAAACATGACTTGATTCTCGTATTGCTGATAGAGTACAATTTACTGGCTTCATTCACATCCCATAATGACAAGTGACGATGTATAAACCCTACAGGCTAAAAAGTGTTCAAACTTCGTTTCAGGATCACTGGGGGAAAACCTTGCAGGGTATTTTACCCTTGGAACATTATTGCATTACCAGGTAGTAATGAACTCAAAAGGAAGATGTTTATTGTGACATATTTTTTTCATTCCTGAAAGAATGTTTTTAGCCTATGGCTTTGCCTTGGGTGAAACGATGTCAAATGGTTTAAAGCACACAGAAAACGCCAACTTTTCAGTAGGCTAATCCTTTCTGTAGTTTCATACCGGAGCTACATATTCAAGCCAGTCAGCTGGCCAGCTGGCTGGTTTTTAGCCAGCTGTGACTCAATTGAAAAATCACATCACATACTAAATACTACTTAATATTAAAATCAATGGGTACCAGTGGAAGCTTCCCTGTTTCTGAACCACAGAATAGCAACCTGACAAGATAACCATGGGGGCGTTTGAGGCTCACAGAAAATTCTCTGCATTAACCTTGCTTACCAAACTGGTACATGGATATCTTTCAGAGGCAGAGGAGAACTAAGAATATGCTATTAAAAGCTATTTGTGCGGTTTATATTTACTATGGTCTTTTTAAAAGTGAATGAGAACTGCTGGTGCATTTTTACACCTGCTCCACCGCAGGTCACTTGCTGAGGGTGGCTTGTCGGGATTATTTAAATTCAGGAGCAATGCCTGGCTGACAGGCTCCTGCACTGCTGCAGGCTACAATCCTCACTCAGCGCCTGAAGGTTATTACAGTTGCGGGAGCCCATAGAGCACAACACAGAGAAGCCTTACCCCTTCCCGAAGGCACCTCATTAGCACCGTGTACGCGGCCAACGGTACAGCCCAGCATTCTCTAGGGTTCTTTTTTCTTTCTTCCTAAAATGAAGTGGAAGGAAAGACAGTAACAGCACAGAAGATATTAACCCATTCAAGAAAAAGGCAGTTGCAAATGCATAAACTATGTAAAACTTCCCAACATTCTATGTAAAGCAGTATTTCCTCCCTGAGGATTACAGTCTGATCAGGGGTCTTCTACTGCATTGTACACACACTTATTTCTACTTTTCATTATGTTCTATATGATGTTGATAAGATCCCCTCATCAGGAGCTAGATTAAGAGAAGTGAGAAATGACAATAAGATCTGGCTGATAGAGAAACCACTCTACTGATAAATGTAGGTGATAATACAGATACTCCTATCTAAACGGATAGCACATTATCTGGAATGATTTAAAAGCACAGAACACACAGTTTGAGTACTATCTCAGGATAATCCATAAGCACAAGTAAAAAGCAGTAAGTACATTACCTAGTAAGGCAATGTGCTAAATCAAAATGAGCAATTACAATTAGGGGGTACACTGATTTCAAGGACATTAGCAATAATTCTCCCACAGAAGAACCAGATTAGGGTAATAATCACAAGAACCCTCCTGCAACACAGCAAATCACAAAATGATCAGGTTCCACAGAGAAAGGCAAAGCAGAAAAAATTATTTAAAATCAGAAGAAAGTAGGTTCTGTTTAGAGAAAAAAATTTCTCTGAGATTGTCCAAATGTTAAAACTAGTACCTTACGAATCCAAATGTATTTTATACCAATGATGAAAACTGTGACCCATTAAAACTGTACCCTTAGTCACAGGATCCCACATATGATCATAATCGAGACATTATCATCCCAAGCTGCTCGAAAATCACTAATTCAGCACCCAATTTAACCTCCAAACACAACTTTCTCCCCCTCCAGCTCATTCATTGGAATCGTCCAGCATGACCTTTCTTTAGCATCATGGGCCTCGGATCCTCCTTCTCCCACAATCACCCCCCTTTTCTTCCCAGCCAGTCTGTCTCCTTCCCTCCCTCTGAGGGTCCCTGATCTGTCATTTAACCACTCCTGCCAAAAACCTGAACAATCTCTCCCCGGGGGATTCCCTTCCGCTAACTAGGACCTTCAAAGGAGCCTCCAAGGCCTGCGCTAAGGCAGCCGGGCTCCTGGAGAGATGCCGCCAAGAACACAGAGTCCATGGACTCAGATTCAGAATCAGGAGGCCCGGGGACCTTCAGCATTGCTTTTCAGACCTACTATTTCTCTCTCCAACCAATCCCCATCATCCTTTTGGTGATGATTTCAAACCTGTGAGGCTCACACCACTTCACCTACTTTCCTCCTTCACAGAGATCATGGAAGTCATGAGAAAAGAACCAACTTACCTTCACCTGAAGCCATCTGCTACCTATTCCCTGTGGCTGTACCAGGAGAGGCTCCTCCAGCCCCTCCCCCAGAATCCCACTCCCATCTCACCTTCTTCAAGGTCATCAGGTTATGAACTATCCCTCATTGCTCCTAAATTTTCAGTGTCCTGTCTCTACTGGCCCCCGTTTCCACTGACGGGCTCGCTGTCTCCCACCCTTCAGCCCTCTGCCCCCCACCCCTTTTCACAACCATCTCACTTCACACCAACCTTGTCAGTGACCCTGCCTCTCACAAAATCTTAGTCGTGCTCCAATTTGACCTCCTCTGTCTGCCTCACTCCAGGTAAAATGCATAGATACAAAGAACAGCGCTTGCTGAGTTACCAGTGCCTTTCATGTCACTCAACCCCAAGGGCTCTTTCCAGGGCTTTTCCTTGAATCATGAGCTATACTCAGGTCCAATGACCTTCTCGTTCCTGAAACACGCTCTTCTCACCTCATTTTGTTCCTATTTCCCTTAGGTTCTCCAATCTATTCTTCATATTTAAACCAGATGATCACTTTGACATTTAAATTAGATGACATCATTACCCTTCTTTAAAGCCTTAGTGACTTCCCCTGGCTCTTAGGATCAAGGGGGAAGACATATGACTTGTCCAAGAGCCCTCCCTGCCAGTCTCTCCAGCCATGCCTCCTCACTCATATCCTTCTTGTCCTACTGTTCTTGAGTGCATTTCATGGATGAAAAAAGCACCTACTATGTGCCAGTAACTCTTCTACACAATGGCCACACAGCCATGAACAAAACAGAATAGTTTTCTGCTTTAAGAGTGCTTAGTAGGGACAGAGATTTAAAAAGAACTAAACAAAACAAGTCAAGACAGTGATGAGTGGTACAAAGAAAACCAGATCGGGGTAAGGGCTTAGAGGAAGACTGTGGTACCGAAAGACCCTGTGAAAGAATCCATCTGAACAGAGAGAACATCTTGGGGTGCACTGAAAGCAGGAGGACTGGTGGTGCAGAGGTGTGGAGGCAGGAGCATGGCATGGGAGTTCGAGGAGCTGTGAGGAGGTCAGTGTGGCTGCAGTCTCTCCTGTGTTTCTAACAGGCTCACTCTGCCTGACGTCTGGTAAAGACTTTTACAGATACAAGTGTGAAGCAAGGAGATCATCTGGGAGTTTTCACAACACATCAGATGAGAGATGATTATACCTGGACTCAAAGTGGGAGGCATCCTTGACAAAATAAAGAAAAAATACATAAACTGTAACTGTATCGCCTCGTAACATCCTCTGCAGGAGCACTCTCTGCTTGTCTGTCCTCCAGCTTGTACACTTGGGGTCTTACCAGAGCATCAATAGGACAGGGCTTAGCTCTCAGTAATGTATACAGTAATGTTATCACTTCAGGTCAGCCTCACGAGGTCAGCACTGACTTGAGATTTGAAGGTTTACATTCATTCAAAGTGACAATTCCATAAAAGCCCTCATCTCATGAAGTTACTGGTTTTTGCAGACCTAGGGAGAGAACTTCCTTTTCAGGTTTGCTATAAGATGTGCTGAAATGTCATGGCCACAGACATAAGCTTGATTAAAATAGCCTAACTTATATCCAGTTAGAGTAAGTACCAGGGAAAATTATGTTCTAGATCTACTTTTAGAAACAAATAGGAATATAATGCTAGGTGGTCCCATTTATGTAAGGTTCTAGAAAACACAAACTTGTCAGCACATCAGTGGTTGTCCAGGGACAGGGAGGAGGAATTACAAGGGATGCTGTGGAAACTTTTGGAGGTGACAGATATGTTCATTATCTTGATTGTGATGATGGTTTCGCAGCTATTCACATATATCAAAATTGATGAAACTGTAATCTTTAAACGTGCAGTTTACCGTATCTCAGTTATAACTCAAGCTGGGAGTAAGGTAAAATATTATTATTATTATTAAATCAATGAACCAGACTTATATCCCTGATAAAATAGCAGACTAGGTACCTGACCACTCTCCCAATGAAAGCAACTCATTTTATTCTAACATCCTTAAAATACATCAGAGGTCAAATTGCCCCCAGAGAACTGCAAGAAAAACCGCCTTTCAGAAAACTTGGCACACGTGAAAATGTTCCAGTACAAGAAGGAGAGATGGATGAAAGAAGTACTGATTAAGAAATACATCTATATTAATTAAGAACAGCTTCATGTATATCCTTTCATACACTATTCTTGATCGAGTGTAACTATTAAGTGAAAAAAGCAAGCTGTTCTACCTGTTATCTAAAATGAAACAAAATAAGAATCTACATTTCTATTTGATCATATGTAAAAAGTAACTCTGTAAATGTAATCAAGGAAGTAGCTATAAGTTATTTATTAGGGAACGGATGGATGGGCGACAAAAACAGGAAAGAGACTTTTCCCTGTACAGCTTTCTTTAGTTTTCTAGCTTCACGAATCTGCTGTTTCTTCAAAACATAAAATTACCCAAGAATAAATTCAACCAAAGATAGAGGTCCAAAAGCTTTATGAACAGAATGAAACAACTTTAGTGAAAATAGTATGAAAAATAGAAATATATGGAAATGCCATTGTTCACTGGAGGACAATATACTATAAATATATCAATACTTTCCTAATTGATACACAGCTTCAATACAATTCCAAGTATGCACTGAAAGACTCAAAATTATAAAGAGATCAGTACTTCCCAAGTTGATCTGCATAGTCAGTGCAGTTTCCTTTTTAAATGATTTACAGAATTGGACAAGCTGATTCTAAAATTTATTCAGACAAGCGAAGGGCCAGGAAGAGCCAAGACGTTTATGAAAAGGAAGAACAAGGAGAGATTTGCTGTACTAGCTTCTCAATAGTAATTACAGAACTAAATGGTTTTAAACACTTGCATTTTGTAACAATGATGGTAGTTGCCTTAAAATGATGACTGTTCGGAAAGTTTAATTCACAGACCAAGAATCCTGAGGTTATATAACATTTAAGCAAGTTCTAGAACCAAAGCATCAGAAATACAATGAGAGAACATCTTAATTCACTCATAACTTACTGGTACTTATTTAAAACTCTCAAGAAGACTGAATGAAATGAGTAACTTATAACTTATCAATATCTATTCAATACTATCCTAAAAAACCACATTAATGAAATATAAAGTTTTCCTGTTTGAATTCAATAGCACTTCCATATTGTAACTTAGAAATTAGAAGTCAATTGCTGGACTTATCGTGGTTATCACTTCTTTAGGTATATAAATGTTGAATAACTATAGTGTACACCTGAAATTAATATAATATTGTATGTTAAATATATTTTCATTAAAAAATCTTTTAAAAAAAAGAAATAAGAAGCCGAATTCTGCAGTCACAAATGCTCATGGCCACATTAAGAGCTATACTTGCACAAAGTGGTGTTTTACACTGAAATGGAGCTTTTGTCCTGGGAGAAACGAGAGCCGATCTCCTTGCCTGAAGGAGTCAAAGATGACAGCACCCCAGGGAGTACTTTTGGACTTTCAATCCACTGGTTTTAAAATATGACCTGAGCATCTCTTACCCTTCAAAGTCAAAAGACACTGGAAGAGAAGGAAGATATAGACAGGGAAAGACAGACAAAAAGACACTGACAGCCTTTCTCCTCCAGAAATAAAACTTCTCCCAAGTTCTTAAGGCATGCTCTAAGGGGCAAAGTCAAAACACTTTTATAGGATATTAATCCCTGTCACCTAGGGTACGTCAGAACATGTTAAGAGTTAACCAGACAGTCTCACCTGGGTAGCTACAAGGTAGATCAGCTCCCCGAGGGTTGGTAAAAGGCACTGTTTTAATTTGCTGTTCCTGAAGTTTTCCCTAATTAATTCAGTTAAGAGAGTAATTGCCTGAAAAGAGAAAAAAAAAAGTATATTATTTCATATGGAACTCTCAGTTCTTTAACCTACATGTGAAAGGCAAGACACTACAAAATTCATCTTTCATTTTTAGAAACTAGTTTCCAAATTATTTTCAAAATATGAACCTTATTCTCCCCAAAAAAAATACTAACCCTCCCAGATGAAGGTAAAAATATATCCAGTGAAATAAACTTATATCCATACAGCACTTATCAGTTACCAGGCTCTTCTACTGTATTCTTAGTCCTGTGACGTAGCTGCTGCTCTGTCTTGAAAGTCAGGATATGAGGCTGAGAGACATCCAGCCTTTCTCCACCCAGATCACTCAAGCAACCAGGATCTGAATAGATTTTACCATGCCAGGTCCCTAGTCCATCCCCACACACCCTAGTTTGGAAATTTCTTACACTGCATTAAACTTTTTAAATGATTCCTTCAAAACTCTGAGAGTAGGAATATTACACCACAGTTTCAACATAATCCACTTTGAGATTCGGCAGCGTATTTTATCAGATCTGGTTAAGTCTGGTTAACGTCCTAGGAGTCATGCTAAGAAAACCACATACACTTGCTGCCAGAATTCACATACCGGAACACAGGTTAATCAAATCACTAGTGTGACCATGAAGTAGAGTGGCATGGTTTCAGACGGTACACAAAAAAATGGCCCCATTCTAAGACTGGAAAACATGGTTCATAAGATAGTGTGGAAGCACTGCTCTACAACAGTGAGACTCAAAAGTGTGGTGCACAGACCAAAGGCCATTTCTTACCATTGACAAAGATGTAAGTATTGAAACTGAAAGCAAGCACTTGAAAGCTTCCAGAGCAATGTGACAACGCTACAATATCCAAGCACATGACCACTGGTCTCACCTTGTAAACAAGAGCATGGAGGAGCTGGGTTTGCATGAAGGATTGCTGCACACAAGTCATGCACTAGAGGAACACTTGCTGATGGGGTATTTTTATTAAATGGCTTTTTAAAGTGATAACTGACATACAATAAATTGCATGTACAATTAGTTACATCTGACATATGTATATCTGTGAAATCATCACCACAATCAAGATAGCAACACCCCCAAGTGTTTCCTCAAATTCCCTTGGCAATCCCTGTAATCACTCTTTTTCTCTCCTCCCCAGGCAGGAAATGATTTGCCTTCGGTCATTAATTTGCATTTTCTAGGACTGATATACATGGCATTAGACATCACTTATTCTTTTGCCTGGCTCATTTCACTTAGCATGATGAATCTGAGATTCATCTATGTTGTAGTGTGTATCAATATTTTGTTCTTTATTATTGCTGAGTAGTATTCCCCTATAGATAGATATACCATAATGTATAACTACCGCCACCCACTGCCTTACACACAGTGAATCCTCTACATAAAGTCACAAAGGAGGAAAAGCAACCACGTACATCACATGAGCCCCTACAGCACGTCTTCCTTTTCCTTTGACCTTTACTGATCATCCTCTAGTATTACTGAACCACCAGAAATTAACAGTGTTCAGCCATTTTTTTATCTATGAAAACTTTTATTTGTCACCAGCACAACTACCATTTTTTAAAAAAATGGCTACAGAAAGTATTCGAAAGAGAAAAAAATTGATCAAAGAACCTCAAAATATCAGAAAGGAAGCAAGACCATGGCAGGCAAAAATAGAGGCAAATCACAAGGCTTTACTTCTATGAAGTTTTCTAAGTTATGTTTGGTGGCTGAAGTACAAACAACATACAGCAAGAACAAAAAACAAAATAGCAGACTGTGACAACATGAGTGAATTTAGAAGATATTATGCTAAATGAAATAAATCAGACAGAGAAAGACAAATACCATATGATCTCAATTATATGTGGAACCTAAAGAACAAAAAAACAAACGAAACAGACACAGACTCACAGATGCAGTGAACAGGTTGATGGCTGCCAGATGGGAGAGGAGTTGGGGGCAGGGTGAAAAAGGTGAAAAGATTAAGAACTACAAATTGGTAGTTAAGAAACAGTCATCGAGATGTAAAGTAAAGCATGGGAACATAGTCAATAATATGGTTAATAACTATGTATAGCACCACAATACCAGACTAGTCAGGGATCACTTTGTAAACTATTTAAATTTCTAACCACTATGCTATACACCTGAGACTAACATGAAATAACACTGAATGTCAAATGTAATTGAAAAATCAAAAAAGGGGGAGGACTAAAGGGGAATAAGAGGTTCAAACTTCATGTGTAAAACAAATAAGTCATGGGAATACAGTGTACAGCATAGGGAATAAAGACAACAGTATTGCGATAGCATTGTATGGCATCAGACCGTTGCTGTGCTTATCATGGTGACCACTTCTTTAGGTATATAAATGTTAAATAACTATGAGGTACACCTAAAACTAATTCAATGTTGCATGTTAGCTATTTTAATAAAAATCTTTTTAAAAAATAAATTTTTAAAAAAAAAAAAAGGCAGACTTAAGATCAAAAACATCAATAATTACAGTAAATGTAAACGGTCTAAGTGCAACAATTAAAAGACAGAGCTGATTTAAACATATCACACTGATGTTTGCCAGAGGGGGACAGGTGAAGAAGGTGAAGGGATGTATGGTCAACAATATTGTGATAAGTTTGCATGGTGACAGATGATCACTAGATTTAATGTTGTAATCAGATTGTAAGGTATATAAAGATCAAATTGCTACATTTAATATAATATTGTATATCAACTATACTTAAATGTTTTTTAAAAATCAAAATAAAAGGTGATAAATTCAAATACCAAAAAATAAAAAATGAATAAAAATAAAAATATGACCCAACTATATGCTATCTATAAGAAACTCTTTATCAAATACAACAATATAGGCAGACTGAAAGTAAAGAGATAGAAAAAAACATAGCAGGGAAGTAGTAATCAAAGGAAAGAAGAAAAAGGTATGTTAACATCAGATAAAGTAGACCTCAGAGCAAGGAAAATTACCAGAGACCAAGAGAAACATCATATAATAAAAGGTCAATCCATCAAGAAAACATACCAATCCTAAATATATATATACATCAAACAAAGCTGAAAGATATGTGAAGCAAAAACTATTACTGTAAGAAGAAGCAGACAAATCCATAATTATAGTTGTGAACTTCAACACCTCTCTCGACAACTGATAAAACTAGACATAAAAGGATACAACTCCACACATAACGTCTTTGACGACTTATATGAAATGGACCAACTCCTCTAAAAACACAAACTACCACATCTCACCTGAAACAGATAATTATTTGCAGATGACATGGTTGTCTTCATAGAAAATACTGCTAAAATACAGAAATACTCCTAAACCTAATAAATAAATGAGTAAATAATAAATGAGTTTGGCAAGATCACAGGATACAATATCAACATTCGAAAATCTATTGTAATTCTGCATATTAGCAATGAACACATGGAAACTGATATTTAAAATACCATTTACAATCACTAAAAATAATACTTAGGTACAAATCTAAATATATATATATATATGATCTGTTTGCTGAAACCATATGATGTTGTGTAAAGAAATCAAAGATCTAAGTAAATGGAGAGATGAGTTTTGTGTATTTCGTTTTCTGTATATTATGTTTTGACGTCTTATAAAACTATTCTGGCTGGGAGGGACGGCCTTTCTTAGGTGGCAGTCTCCAAGACTGGGCTAGCCAATTCTTAGAGAGAGAATGTCTCTGATATGCAGGGCACACCTCCTCTACCTGGCCCTTACACCCCAGAAAGCAATATTCTTCTGCCTTTATCATCCAAGGGGCAGTTATCATGCAACTAGAGACTCTCCTTATAGCCCAACACCTGCTGAAATTATTCAAACTAGCACGTCCTAAACAGTTCACCCTGCCTGCTTCACCTCTCCTGTGGGAACTCCAATAAAGGTCATAGTCTAAACATGCCACTCACATCTTCTGCCTCCAGACCACTTTGGAGTTTTTCCATGTGGCCCAATATGGCATGCCATGCCTGTCTCTAGGACCCATGAGCACAATAAACTTTATTTTCCTGAGCCTCTCCTCTGTGTTCTCCTGTAATCACTCCTTACTGACCATCTCAGAAAAGAATAAGAAACAAGAAATACGAGATCTTTATAGGTAGGAAGATATAGTGAAAATGTCAATTTGATAAGTCCAGTTTAATACAATTCCTATTAAAATCTCAGGGAGATTTTTTTGTATTGATAAGACTATTCGAAAATTTATGTGGAAAGGCAAAAGAATTAAAATAGCCTAAATAATTTTGAAAACTTATAAAGTGGTTGAAATTATTCTCCCAGGTTACAAGACTTATGGTATACTGACAGTAATCAAGATTGTGTGGCATTGTCAATGGGATAGACAGAGAAACAAGAGATAGCTCCAGTCAGGTATGGCCCAGTATGATTTTAGACGAAGGCACAAAGGCAATCCAATGGAGCAAAGTCAGTCTTTTCAACAAATGGTTCTGGAGCAACCAGCTATCCAAATGAAAAACAAAAAGGAAGGCTCAACCTAAGTCTGACACTTTACATAAAATATTAATTCAAAATAGATCATGAACTTGAACATAAAACATAAAACTAGAAAACCAGAGGAAAAACAGGGTAACATCTTCTGAATTTTGGGCTAGGTAAAGAATAGATTTGACACCAAAAGCAGACATTGTACCAGAAACAAATAGCTGACAAATAAGCACGTGAAAAGATGTTCAATATCATTAGCAAATAGGGATATGAAAATTACACCACAATGAGGTATCACTCTGCACACATCTGAATGGCAAAAATGAAAAAACAACACCAACTGCTATTGAGGATAGAAAGAAGCAATCACTCACATGTCGCTGGCAGGGATATAAAATGATACAACCATTCCAGAAAAATTTGGCAGTTTCTCAAAGATAAATAAATAACCCACTAAACATGCAATTACGATAGGACCCTACAAATGCACTCCTGAGCACTTATCCTGAAAAAATGAAAACTTTCACTCACAAAAAAAAAAAAAAAAATCTGTATATCAAGGTTTATAGCAGCAGCTTTATTCATAACTGTCAAAACTGGCTAAGACTAGGATGACTTTCACAGGTAAATGGTTAAATAAACTTGTACAACCGTTCCACAGACTACTACTGGTCAGTAACAAGGAACAAACTACTGACACATGCCACGACCTGGATGGATCTCCAGAGAATTGTGCTCAACAAAAAAAGCCAATCCCAAAGAGCTGGTTATGTATCACAAGTCCATTTACACAGCATTCCCAAAATGACAAAAGTATAAAAATGGAGATTAGCAGTTGCCAGGGGTTGAGGGGCAAGGGAGGACACATGACAGAGGGCAGTGGGTGTGCTTCTATGAGGGAGCCTGGCAGTGATGCTGTTCTGTTCCTTAACTGTTTCCATGTCAACATCCTGGCTGCAATATATTGGTATAGTTCTCCAAGATGCTACCCTTGGAAAAAACTCAAAAAGTATAAACATTATCTCTCTGGAGTATTTCTTACAACCTTATATGAATCTACAATTATCTCAAAATAAATGGTTCAATTTTTTTTTTAAGTCAACCTCATACTAAATTCAAAACTCAGATCCAGCTTTCTGCTTCACAAAGTTAGTGACAGGGATGTACAGCATTTCTCCGTGTTATAATCCACTGGCATTTTATATCAGAAAGCATCACTGGAAATTAAAAACATTTGAACGCTGCAGAGCCTTGAAGAAATAAAGCTGTCTAAACTGCCTCCAGCATAACAGAAATTGCTTTGAAACTCAGTGTCTTGTAAACAGACATGCATCATATAATCTATGCTGGTAATGCCACAGCAACCTGACGCCTCGCTTGCAAAAGTTAAGTTTGGGTAGCATTAACAGTACACAACAGAATGTTTTTTCTGCAATGTCATCTATATAGGTTTTCCACTTGTTATGTTTTAAATTTAAGAATATTAAATATTTTAAATATTAAAAAGGAAAACTATAAGAATAATAAGCATACCACATAAATGACAAATACCAAGGAGACAAATAAGTTTTTGTTGACCTAGGTGCAACAACATTTGAATACTAAAGAGAATAAAAAAGGCAAAGTAGATGTTAGTTCTTCAAATTCAGAAAGTCAAGGAATGTGTGGATATCGTTCTTCTGAATGTTATCCTATCGTCTGTAAAAGTTCGCCTGGCCTTCTCACGTTCAAATTAAGAGATATAAAAGTCGGATGGTCAAGTATTATGCTACTATTGCTTGCATTTTATGCAAAAACTAAGAAAAATGAGGGGGTTTAGGGATCTTATTTCTGATAGCATTGTGCTTTGAGGTGTATCTTCACCATCTCTGGTTCTATTACCCTAATGAGAACTATTCTTCTGCAACCACCGGCGTGATTGGCAAGTGGATCCCTACAAATGATAATTTAAGATTGTGCTGCTATTTCCCACACTACTTTGAAATCAAAACCCACTCTATAACACCTTTGACAAGGGAGAGCCAGGCCTCTTGGCTTCATCAGAAGTCATGAGATGGACATTAAAAGGCCAAACGTGCTTCAAGTTCATATATCCTGGACTGAGTCTCTTAAGGCAAAGGCAAAAAGACAGAACAATGATAAATTAAGGACTAGCAAGGCTTAGAAGTTCTGCAGTTATACAGTTAATATTCTGACACTTGCACAAATAAAATTTGCTTGCTCTTGACCCTCAAAATGTAGTTTTTAAATGTCCATGGTGATGGGTATACAATTAACAGTTACAAATACAAAATGAATAAAACTTCAGATCTAGAAAGTGCCTGTCATTTCCTATTCGGTCAGTGTTTTACTGGACCAAAGGGACATTTTTTAAGCCCTACTTAACACCTCCCCATGCAGGAGACTACAGTAGTGATCACAACAAAATGATCTTTAAATTAGATTCTATTCCATATTCTTCCTGACTCCCGCATTAAGAGGCATTCCACAATCTCAAAAAAAAAAAAAACAAAAACAAAAAAAAACACAGGATTCCAATTGACACCACTTTGCCCAGGCTTTTTCTGCCTTAGAACACCACTTTCAATGTCCCAGACATAGCTAGGGCACATAAAATAACAGCATTGTAAGGTTCAATAATCCTTTCTTAAATTTTATTTTTAGTACCAATACAGGGAAGAGGCATGAGAACTACACAAATAAAACCAAGTTGTATTCGGAGCCTGCTAAGTGCTGCTAGACACGAAACAGGCTGGATTTAAACTGAATCCCCCGAACACTTGGGGTCTAATTCTCTGTCTTTGAGAAGAGACTGTGTTTCTGTCTGTGGAGTGTTACCCCTCCCTTAATAAACTTTCCTTAGTCTCTAACTCCGGTGTGCACTTGAATCCTTTCCTGTGCAGTCAAGGACGCTCCCTCTCTGGGTGCAGGACTTGAGTCCCCACTTGGAGAAGGGGATGGGGGTGTGAAGTTTGCTCTGTCCTGCATCAGCGTATCTTCGATTCCTTGGGATCTTGTATCCTTGATTAACCGTGGCAAGTAAAATCACATGTGTAGACTTGAAACTTCAAACGCCCATTTTCACCAGTGTTAATTAAAAAAGTGAGACAGGGAGAGAGAACAAATTCCAGACAGGTAAAGGAAGGCCCATGATGCAGGAGGAGAAAGACAGGAAACCTGATGAAGATGATAAAATTCTGTTCTGTATTTAATAACCGAAAATGTTATTGCAATGTTGCATCGCTGTCTGTAAGAAGCTTTCTTGGTGACATCCTGACATCAAACTGTTAACATTATCTTCTGTGGACACAGTTTTTAATCTCTAATTCTTTGCATGTCTATTGGGTAACTACACTCCAGCTGGCATCTGACAATCAGGAAGAAGCATCAAGGACTGCTGTCTTGTCACTTCTCTGTTGAGGCCTCAATGCAGACAACCTGTATAACTGGTGATCTCCTACCCTTAAAGATAATAAATGGTCAAGAAAAGCAAATAAAATGCATAAGTAGATTTCTTATCAAGTCTTTCACAGTCACAGAAAAAGTCTGAAAGCACTAAGTACAAAAACTTTATCAACTTTCTGGGTTGTTTTTTAAATCAAGAGGTCAACAAATTTAACTGCAAAAGAAATTTGTCATTTCTTTGGTCCCTAGTCATCCAGTCCTTCTTCCTAACACAGCTCAACCTCCTTTTGGGGAAATACCTTTCCAGTACTATGTTTAGCCTGTGGGATGACCCCCCACCCCTCAAAAAAAAAAAAAAAAAACAGCATTCTGCTCTCCAAATATGAAACCTGAAAGTCCCAGGTTCCCTTCAGAAACATCTTTCCTCCCACAATCTGGTACAGTCGAGTGTAGAGCCACGACCTAAACTCAGCCAGCAACACTCTTGCTCAAAAATCTGAGCACTAAGTGGAGGGACTCAGAGCAAAGAAATAGCCAAAGTTCATGCATTCATTCCAGCAGTGGCCCCAAGCAAGACTCCAGAAGCGTCCTGCTCCAGAGGCCTGGTGCAGCTGCTAGCTCCTGACTGTTCCAAACCTTCTCTTAGAGCCTTTGACCTTGCCTGTTTCCTCCTAATAAATATCCTTTATGCTAAAGTAAGGTGGAGTGAGACCACAGAAGTAGTAGACAGTGCCTGTGCTGCCCAGTTCTCCTCCCTTCCTGGGGACGCAAAACTATTTCCCAGCTCCCAGAGTCAGACTAGCTCCGGGCAACTGGCTAAAAGCAGAAATGATGTATGCATACCTGTGTGCCATTTTCCATACTCTCCTCCCCTGCTCCAGGATACTTAAAAGTATCACGCTGGCCAGAGATCCACATAAGATGGAAACAGCCCAAAGTCGCCTGCCCACAGTGTTACCCAGGCCTGTGGCCTCTGCGATTCTGACGGGCTTAAGCCAGCCTATCCTGAGACAGAACCCTAAGCATTTGATTCAAGGAGACCACTCTATTTATATGCAGTAATGAAAGACTTTTCCTACTTTAAAATAATCACACAGAAAACAGTCAGGAAACCACTGCACCCATATCTTAGGAAGATCATTCGTGTGGCAGCTCAGATCTGCCATTAACATTTATGTCATGGATCTGACACCAGCCACCAGAAAGCGGTGAATGCAAAGTTGACTGATAAATCTCGCCCTGCGGATTAAGAAATTGGATGTCATATTGCAATAACTCTGTAGTCCAAAGCCAGATTAATCATTAAAATTATTTTGTCCATTCCTGATGGATGGCAGACAAGATATCCTAAGTATTTCACTTATTGAAAATAACAAAAACATTGAATATTTTTAAATATCTTTGTAAAATGCACAGCCGAACTGGCAAGAAATTAAGGTGACCTCAAAGACCAAAAGTAGACAGAAAAGAGGAAAACAAAGAAACAGGTAAACACAACTAAGACACTTTAATCCTGGGGGCTTGTGCTGAATCTTGGTGACCTTGAAATAACCCATTGGAATGGAAGAAGAGAACAATCATGGGGCCGCCCAAGGAGTGGTATCATGCTAGAGACCAGTCACATTCAGTTGGGACTCCAAGGACACAGAACTAAGAAGGGAACCAGCCTGCCAAAGAGATTCTCTCCCTCATAATCAAACCTAGTCCCAGAAGCAGACATGTGGCTCTCGTTTCCTCCCACCTGGGCAACCAGACGTTCAAGCGCCTGGGAGTCTGCTAGGCTGACCAATGGAAACATGGTCTTAATGACAGTCTGATCGTGAACAGATACCTATTCCAGGTAGGAATTAGCTATCCCTGTCCCCCTGCACCTGTGCCAACTCCACCATCTATGGTACGGCACCTTTCAATCGACCTCCCAAATGCAGCTCTCCTGGCTTCCAGGAACCGTACTCACCCCACCTCCCTCCTTTGGGCTAAGAGGTAAGAACGACTCGTGTTACGAAGCCTGGAGAACTGAGCTCCCCCTTACAGTTAATCCCCCCTTTGTAAATAAACCATCATTAAATTATCTCAATTCGAGTGGACCATGTGTTAGCAACTAGGAATTATGCAAACCCTTTTGAAAAGATTCACTTCCCAGTTTTTCTCTCATCATCTTGTGAAACTAACAAATATTGGAAATGACAGCTTCCAACCCATCCTTTCCTCCTAGGAAAAGGCAACTGGAACACCAAAATCTTACACTTAGACTGACCAGGAAGTAAGTGGTAAGGTATCATTTTGAGTAACAGCCTTTTAAGCCTTCACGAACTATTAGGGCCATAGTTTTGAGTTCATTTTGCTCAATTTCAGAAAGAAAAACCCCTGAAATTGCCAGGGACAATGGATTCCCCTGTCATCTTGGTATCAGAGAATGAGCCTCTGAATTCCACTTCTCGACTCCCCATCAGGCAGTGATGTTCACCAACGGCAACTGTGTGGCAGTGGCTAAGTGAGGGCGGTGCACAGACAGAGCCTGGCGGTCTGCAGAGGCTCTGGTCCAGACTCTGCCTATGGTGATGAGAACAGTATGACGCTGTTCTAGCAAGCACCTTGGTCCCGGTGTCGGGTCCTGCAGCCAGGACTCGCAGCTATGCTGGGAAGAGATGCACACCCTGTTTCCCCCACTTCTCTACTTCCCTCTGGCAGCCACGAACCAAACCTGACAAAGATGCGGGGAGAGGTGATTTCACGCAGAGGAAACCAAGCTACACATGTATTCTAGATACTTCTGGCGGGTCCTCGCTCCTGTATCTAATGTAAGCATCAACTGGGGTGGAGATGAGGGTTCGATGACATTCTTATTTGAGAAGAGAACACACTTACACTTGCTACATAAATGCTTGCTTAAGAAATCAAGTTACCATTGATTACCACTCATTAAAACTGAGTGTTTTCGATGCTGGAACATATAAAAGCCCTGGCACAAAAACTGTGATTCCGATGCAGTGTTTTTGAGCTTGCGATACCTAACTACTATTATTTGCTTGCCACCATATTCTTAATAGTCGTCTCTTCGACACTCTTCAAATGGCAGAAAGAGAAAGCTTACTTTAAATTGCATTTTTCTGCTTCAAGGATCAGCTCTAATTACTTGTGTTTTGTGCAATTCTCTCCATCACCAATTGTCTTTGCATGTTTCTTTCATCGAATTGAAAATTAAATGCGCTGCTTTGCTAGGTTCCCAAGGATTACTAAATTACATCGTATTCAAATATATAAGCCTCAAAACTGCTGCCCTAAAAATCTTATAACAAAGGTATGTTCAGAGCTCAGGTAAAATGAGCATAAAAATTAGTCAAAGCAGAAAACAGAGGAGCTGAAAACTGTTCTACAAGATGTCAGGTAAGAAATTAAACGAATTCTATCATTATAAGAAATTAGGAAGCATGCCTTTTAAGAACTCTTTGATGTGAGATGTTTAATTTCTATGCAAAAGTGATTCAAACATGGCAATTCCCCAAATGATATCCACTTGAGCAACATGGCTTAATATAGCAAAATCCAGCCTGTTTCACTTCCTTCAAAGACGGAAATAGTAGTCAACTCTTGCTTCATCATTTTCAAGAAATTTGTCTCTCATGCTGCCCAGAAAGTAACCGAAAGAGTTCGTTTAACAGGGAGGTATGGGGGCAAAGTACCTGGAACTAAGGATGTGGAGGGTTATAAACGATATCAGTCTCAGCTCAGGGCTACAAACAAGCCAGAGACGGTCACTCAGTGGCTGATGTGAAAGGTGGCATCTTACCCAGGAGATCACACCGATGTAGCAGTGGGGTACAAAGAACTCTGTGGGGCTACGTAGTAAGTATAGAAAGGGAGAAAATATAAACAAGAAAGAGGTCGTTTTTGTCAGGAAAACGTCTAGCACCATTTTTACAAATTGCCATCTATAAGAAGTTCCTGCTCAAATGCAGGTTTTGGAAAAAAAAGTATTGATACATGGTTAACCAAGCTGTTAAAGGTCCTTCTACGACGATGTTTAAGTGAGGGCTTTGTCTTGCGCTGTCACACGTACACTGGCAAACACGTGACACCACTGTTGAGCACGTCTTTACGATGGGCCACATTTAAACAGCACTTCATCCAAAGAAGAGGGTGGTTACTTTCCCTGAGTTTCTGGTGGAAAAATCTAGGTCTTCCTGTGCTTCCTGTTGCCCTGCCAAGAAGAGAATGCACTCTTGACCCCAACTCCAAGAATACTTTGAAGCAAGATGAGGATGGTGTCCTCGCTCCTGCTAACACCCCAAACTCCACCTTGCCAAAGGACTTGTGACTGTGGGTCTCATACGTCATATTACACTACCTTCCCTCAGTACCCTTGGTTACTGACTCCCTGATCACTCTTCTCATCCACTGAGATAGTGGCTCCTTGCTCTCCACCTTCCTTCCAACGTCTTCTCCTGTCCTCACCTTCAACAAAGTGGACATCTGCGAGGAAGACACACCTGGCCATGCAGTTCCTTGATCTCATCACTCAGCTCCTTGACCAGTTTCTGCACCCCGACTCAGCCACTCACCCCAGACACACCCCGGACCCTGACAGTATCTCTGGCACTTCTCAAATTCAGACGCTCTCTAATCACCACTATCTTTTCATAATCCTTATTTTAAGCCCCTCAGCAATCATTTTTTAAATTCAATGAAACCATCCAAGTCAACAGGCCTCCACTTTTTCAGAGCCTTTCCTTACTTGCTTTCCTACGTGGACTGGGTTCTGGGGTAAGACTCAAACCATACGGCCTTATGTGAGACAGTTTCCAAGTGGCCGCTCTCTCCCTCCGAGAGACTCAGCCCTCCCCTTGACTGAAACCTAACTATCTTCTGCAGAACATCACACAACTAGGCAAATGGGAAAGTCTTTCGCCTTAAATTCCTGATCACAAACTGGGTTTCTTTAGAACCCTGTTCTCTTTCCCTAGAGAGTCAGCTTGCCCATTCTCAGAGATGACAGTTTTATACCTTCCCCTCTACCTCACAACCCCGGGCACTCATTCCCCTCTTTTTGAATGTGATTTTGATGAGCTCCACTGTCAGAAGCCATCAGATACAAGATCCCTCATCCTACCACCACCAAATCTTACCCTCCACTCCATCTACCTTCATTCATCCTTTCTTCCTCTTATAGCAGATAAAGGTATCCCTTCCAAGTGACCCCCTCTTCCCATCTTAAGGATTACTACATACCCTCAGTTGGCCCCTCTCTAGCCTCTATCTTCAAGGCCTCCCTCTGGACTGAACCTCTCCCAGGAGTGTTTAAATGTGCCGCACACTCAGCCAAACTTCCTTATCCAGACACATTCCCCACTTGCTCACCTCTGGTTTTCTATACAACCACTCGCTCTGGCTTTTCTTGCACAGGAGTCACTAAGCCTCCTTTTGCCAAATCCAACTTATCTTAACCTAACCCACAGAAACAATAAAAAAGATGACCATTTCCTCCTTCACAGCACATGATCCCCTCTCCCCGCCCACTAAAGCGACTCTTCTGAGTTTCTTTCTACTTCACCAGGGTTCCTTCTCAGTCTCCTCTACTTCTTCCTCTTTCTCTGTTTAACATCCCTGGTCTGTTATAAAGTCTCACAAGGACAGGGACAACATCTGTTTTGCTCATTATTGTGCCTCCGGTGTCTGTTCCATTACTCAGCTCAAAGAAAGTGCTCATTCACTATTCGCTGACCTTGCTCCGTACCTAACACCCCACAGAGAATTAACTCAAAATGAATCATAGGTTTAAATATAAAAGCTGAAACTACAAAAATTTAGAAAGAAACACAGGAGAAACTTCTTGCGACCTTGGCTTAGGTATAGATTTTGTATAGATACGACATCAAAAGCATAATCCATAAAGGGAAAATTGGACTTCATTGAAATTAAGAACTTCTGCTTTTGAATGACACTACAAAGAGAATTAAACAACAAGCGACAGACTGGGAGAAAATGCTGCAAAGGACTTACTTATAAAGGACTTACAAAGGACTTATATCCAGAATATATAAAGAACTGTCAGACAGCTAGCTGAGAGTGGTAGGTGGAGAGATGTTGGGGTGAGAGGAAGGTAGATAACAGTCAAAGCTCAGTAATTACAAAAATAAAAAACTTTAAGAAACCTTAGAGATGATGATTTCCCCAAACTGAGTTGCTCTGTACCATCCAGTCTCATCTCTTGTGACCACAAGCTTCCCTACTGGAAAGTGACTCCGATTTTCACCAGTTACTCCTGGACCATGAGACTCTACCTTGCTGTTACCGTTCATACTACATTCCCTGTCTTGCACTCTCTCACAAAACTAAGCAAATATAATACTGACAGGGAGGCTTTTCGGGTTCTCTAAGTAGCTAAGTTGCCATAATTAGAAGATCACTTATGTTTATAATTGGAAAATCATAATAAGTGCTACATGAAAAAATGCTTGATCAAAACAATCTCATATATGTACATAAAATATATCTCAAAAAGTACAAATAGGCATCATTTGTTCTTCGGAAAAGTTACAAATTGAAAATTAGGACTGTGGGAAGTAAGGACCATGACTGAACTTACTATATGCAGCTGTCCTAGCAGGGTACCCAAGCCATCAGGGACAGCAGGGAAGGGGCACAATTGTGCAGCTGAACACTGACCTAGAGCCCAAAGTAAGCACACTGCACTGCGCCCCCTAAAACAGATGCCAGGACAGATGCCAGTTCACTCTCAATGCAGTTTCATCCCGACCTATGTTCCTGAAGCACAGCGTGTCCAGAAAGGACCAGGTACGTCAGGTAACGCTCCAAATCGCCGTCTATCTGCTGCTAAACATAAAATTCACTTCTAAAACCAATTCAGTGCACGGCTGAATAACACAGTGTCAATATTCCTAAGTCAAGAATTCTTAGGAGGTTTCACTCTTTTGAGTAACTAAATCACACATGCGATTATCCTACAAAAAAAAAAAAAAGGACAAAAAGGCAAAATACATTTTGAAAATTAGATGAATTCCAAGACAATAATGGCAGTAATGCTGCACAGCATAATGAACGCAGTGGATCAATCGGTGGAAAACGAAAAGAGAAAAATGCACTGGCAATTAGTGACAACACACTGATCAACATTTGTGTCTCAATCCAGAAAAAGGTTAAAAAACAAGAGAGTTACAATCCATATAATTTTTAAAAATTATTTTCTCACTGTACGTTTAACATGGCAGTTAAAGTGACACTGCAAAGAAAAAAATGTCCCTTTACGATGAAGATATTTGACATCACCTCTTTAATCAAGTGATCAAAGCCAGTACAGCTAAACAAGGGACACCTGACACTACATGCGTCCCGAATGATGAAATATGAAGCACCCGACATCACCTATGATACATTCCTACCAAGAAAAAAAGTTTATCTGAATACGTGAATTACACCTGAAACTTACTGGACCTTGTTAACCAATATCACCACAATAAAAATCAATTTTAAAAAAATAGAAATAAAATGAAGATAACAGAAAAAAAAGATGAAAGACAAATTATATCGTAAGAATATTAAAACAGATTTTTTTCTTCCATCTCTCCTATTTGTAACAAATTACACCAATGTACTTTCCTACTGTTCTTTTAATCATTTATTAAATCTTTTAACATTGACTGAGTGCCTTAAATACACGTTACCTGGCTGCTAGGCACTGTAGGAAACAAGATGAATAATAAAATGAGGTCCTCTGCCTTTAACATGCCTACAGGATCTTCAACCACAATTTTTATTGCCCACTGGTAGGAAACCTACTGGAGAAATTGGGATGTGTCTCGCACTTGAAATTTTACTAATGATTTACTGAAAAATTATCTACAAACACCCAACGGAGAGTTTTACAGAAACCGGGTTCAAGGGTTCTACACCGAAGGTTCACCAATGGGCTCCACTGGGTTCCCAAGTCCCCTGAAGTCATGGGCAAGGCGTTGACTCTGCATTTTTCTGGAGAGGCTGTCTTTGCTCTCATTAATCTCAAAGGGCACTGATCACCAAGAGAATGCAACTGCATTTCATGCAGCACAATCTCCACACAAAAAAAAAATTTAAAGAAAACAGGGAAAAGATGAAAGAAACACAGTACCATATATCTGCTAAGCCAGCTTCTTCCTAAAGTTGAAAGATAGTCTTAGCCGCGAAGAACTTTGTTTCCAGTGTTTGAGTGACCTCTAGCGGCTGCTTCAACTGTCACAGCCAACTGATGACAAGAAGGCATCCATCCCAAAGGAACAACCTGGCACAGTTTCAAATTATTCTGGAAACTCGGTAACCAACAGAACTCAGTTCACAATGCAGGGTCCTTAACGCACAACCGTTTCCCAGATGGCTAAATATACACTATTGTTTGTTTAATGAAATAAATACGATTTGTCCCAAGTTTCATTTCAGAAGAAAGCACAGGCAAACATCCAGAAAGGGCAGTGTGGGAATGAAGGCTACGGGGACCTCGGGAATTTACAACCCCCCCACCCCCCCACCCCTCAATGAGGCAGCATCAGAATGCAATGGCCAGCAACAGGAGTTGGGGGAATACTCAGAGGTACCCAGTCTCTGAGGAGAGGGAAGTACTGGTTCAAGAACTGTCTCTTGACTGAGCACAAGGTCAAGTGCAGTTCAAGGACTGCCAGGCCCAATGCTCTCTGTAGCAGTAGCAATGGCAACTGTCAGGGGTACCAGGCCACTGGGATGGAGCTGAGGCTGAGATGAGGTGGGCACATCACCGAGGGTGACAGACAGGTCCCCATCACTGCAGTGGCCTTCTGCAGGAGTTCCTACAGCAGCAGAACATAAGTTCTCTAGTCACAGCCAAGTTCCAAGCACGAGGACCTTGTAGGGGGTGTGGGCTGCCTCTCGGCTCCAGCCCTGGCCTCTGGCCTATCTTCCCGGGACTCCATGCCACAAGGTGCCCCTCCAGACCTGCCATTACTTCTACCTACACACACCTCCCCCTCATAATTTTTCAGCACCAAGGGGGAGAACTGACCCTGAACAAGGACCACCAGGGCCCCAGATCATTTCTGAACATCTGGATCAGTCTTTCCCAGGAAGTGTCCTACCGATGCCTGGGACAACTGTCTACGACCTTGAGAGTCATTCAGGCTTGCTGCCCAATGCTGCAGGTCATTACTTGCAACGTGGGAATGTGCCACACTTTGTCCACTCCGCTATCGGTGGGCACATTTTTGTTAAGACAAATTTCAAGCTGCTACAAGTAACTGGTAATGTATGTTCTCGCACACGTCATTTGGTACACTGAGTTGCAGGGTAATGGGCGCTAGGTCACAGGACAGAGATAAGCTCAGCTTGAGGAGGTGTCGCCAAGCAGTGCTACATCCCCCACGGCCACACAGCCGCGTTCCTTCGGCTCAGGACTGCCGCCGATACTTAGGATTGGGAAGCTTTTTTGTTTTTGCCACTCTGATGGCTGCCTAGAAGTTTCATTTTGATTTGCATTTCTCTGATGCCTCAGTACTTTTCATGCTGAATATTAGAATTTATAATGACCAGACCCGGTTATTAAAGTCTGCCTTCTAAGATCATAGCAGGCAGCAAATCTGTCATTACGCTTCGAAATCCCAATCCAGAAAAAAGCACATATATTATTATATAATATTTATATTATATAAATTTATCATGTTTTATATATTTTATGTGCTAAATATATTATATATACATGCACATATATATATATAATTATATATATACATTATATATATACATGCACATATATATATATAATTATATATACACACACATACATACACCATCCTTCACCTGAATTACCACGGCCTGGTCTCAATGATTCTACCTTACCCCAACCCTGTGACAGAGTGATCCTTTTCAAACGTAAGCCACATCAAGGCACTCCTGCTCAGTCTTCTGATGGCTTCTCATCTCCTTCAGAATGAAATCCCATATTCTGACCATGGCTCTGGACGAGCTGGCCCCTGGCTCCCTTGCAGACCTCACCTCCAGCCACTCTCCCCCTCACTCAGCTCCAGCTACTCATCACCTTGGTGCTCCTTACAACGCGCCGACCACTTTTCGTCCTTTGCAACTGTTCTTCACCCTGTCGGGAAGACATAGCTTGCTCCCTCAATTCCTCTGGGTCTCTGCTCAGAGGCTCCCCTCAATGGCTCTCCTACCAACCTCTCTACGGCAGCATCGCCACCTCATCGTTCCCCAGCCCCACTATTTTAACTTTTTATCTTTTTCATTGCATTTATCACCACCTAACATCTGATGTTTATTTATTACCTCTTCCTCACACTGGGACACAGGCTCCACCAGAGATGGATTTTTATCTAGCTTGTTCAGCACTGTACCCCAGGATCTAGACAGTGCCTTGTCTACACAGCTACTGACAAATATTTCTCAAATAAAAAAAAAAAAAAACAGTATCAACATCAAGGAGAGATAATCAATGTCAGAAATAAAACAATATCTGTGAACTTCTTCTACAACAAAATAAAAACTTGCCTGGGATGATGGTCTTCCTGCATGTAACAATGCTATCCTGTAACACTCCCCCTTTTCCAGTCTCTTCTCCACTACCTTTTTTAAATCTTCTTAAATAATGTAGATTTCCCTTCCATGCCATTATCTATTTTTTAATACTATGTATACTTTTTTCTGAAAAATCCATTCTTTACAGGTTATATTTTACAACATTAACAGCTACTACTTAGACTTGAATTTTAATGGACTCATTGTTTATATTTTTTTTACAGTGTCTTAAACCTTATTTTTTTATTTTTTATTTATTTATTTATTATTTATTTATTATTTATTTATTTATTTATTTATTTATTTATTTATTGGCTACTCAAGTAGCTTCCTCAAGTAAATAGTTTTAGAAATGTTAGTGAAATTCAGATTGAGTCTCTGAATTTCTGAAAATGTCTTTTTCTTCTGTCCTCACAAGTAAACCATGGCTGTATAGAGAAATTTAAGATCACATGATTCCTGAAGTGTTGTTCCATTTCCACTGTTTTCTGCATCTCCTAGCTTTCAGTGGTACAAATAAATGAAATGCAAATCGAATTCACTGTATTTGCGTATAACCTGGTTTTTGGTTTCCTTTTTCTCTTTGAAATTATGAATTTCAGCAGGGTAGGTCTAAATGTGCATCTTTTTTCAATGTTCTGCCTGACATTTGGTGAGACCTTTCATCTAAAGATTTGAGTCTTTCTTCGGCTCAGGGTGAAATTTTCCTATATTATTTCTTTCATGATTGTTTCACTTCTGTTTGCTTTGATCTCTCCTTCTGGAAATCCCACTGTTTATCTTAGACAAGTGCTGTCCCCCAGAAATAGGCTTTGAGGCACATGGGTAACTTAAAGTTTTCTTGTAACATTAAAAAATAAAAGGAGGTAAAGTTAATTTTAATTATATTTTATTTATCCAAATATACCCAAAATGTTATCATTTGAAAATGTAACCTATAAAAAAAATGATAGGTGCGATACTTTACACCTGTTTTATATTGAGTCTTCAAAATCTAGTATTTGTTTTCCACTTACAGCTCATCTCAATTCAGATCTCGATTCAGACAAGCTGCTTTTCTAGGACTCAGTAGCTACAGGCAGCTGGTGACTACCATACAAGACAGCTTAATAGATCGTCTGGAACTATCTTCCATGCCTTTTGGTTCAAAATTTTTATCCTTTCTCATTTTCTTCTGAATCCTAAGAGAATTCATCCAACTGATGTTCAAATTCACTAAGTCGGCTTCCTAAGGTACTCAGTCTCCTTATTACTGCATCTGTTGGCCATTTTAATTAAGTCATCCTCAGGGGCTCTTACCTCATGGCACACCGCTCCTGAGAAACAGCTATCTGTTCTGATTATCCTGGGATGTCCTCAAGAATCTCAGGACTGTGTCTTCCAATTTAAGTTTTCTCTCATCTCCTATAGCCTCTCTATTTCATTAAGGGCCCTTTGCTTAGAGTCATCAGAAGGAATCCCCACTTTTGAGCTCCTAAGTCTTCTCATCTGCCTAAGGATACTGCCCTATCTGCTCAGTCTTTTAGATAAAAATCTAATTATACATCCGGCTACCAACGGGGATCATATGGGTCACAAGTCATTGTTCTTGGTCTCAGAAAGAAAAAAGGAGGATTAGACTTAATGACGTTTCCTTCAGTAGCTCAGAGATCTAACAGTTTATAGGGAATGGGAATAAAATTATAAAAAAAGGAAATGCACTGAGCTTAAATCTGTCTCCTATTCACGTGCACCCATACCATCACAGCAGCAGGCTATGTACTGGACAGCACAAACACAGAACATTTTCCATCACTGCAGAAAGTTCTACTGGATAGCACCTGGCCAAACAATTCCTCTTACAGGCCCAAACACCACCCTGCCAGGTTCTGTCTCCACTAAACCCTCACTTCTCACCATGACTTCCTTCGGGAGTTTTTGTCCTTCCCCATAAAAGCCCTGGTTCTTACCTATTTTGACAGTTGAGACTCTCCTAGTCCAAGGGAGGAAAATCTATTACCAATTAAGTGTAATATACATGAACAAGATAAATACACAGTTTTTAGTGTTCAAGGACACTCCCGAAGGCAGTACAATGGCAGCGTTCACATCACAGGCTCCGTATCAGTATTTGAAAGAAATTACTGTTATTAGAAAATATCTTTAGTGCATGCATGGCCATTCAACAGTGGAATCACTGTCAAAAATAATTGATAAATGGTGAGGATGAACACACTAAATTCAAGGTGAAAAGCTAAAAGAATTTTCACTTGAATTATGAGCTATGTTTCTACCTAGAAAATGCATTAGTTTTAATAAAATGTTGGGTAGACTATAAGAAACTAGTAATGAAACAAGCCTTATCCAAAAATAACTGAAATAATGAGTAGAGCCCACAAACCCTGTAACTCTGCCATTCCACCTTTAGTATCAGAATATATTGTACGTGATCTGCTGTATTTAAGCCTAAATGTCTATTTAGGTTACCATTTTATAACAAGGTCAAAAGAAGCAGTGTACTCTAAATTACAAAATGAAGAACAATCTTTTTTGTCATTCATAACATTTCAGGAATAAATTACCTCGATAACAGGTGTATTTTCTTGGAGCTCAACTGTGTGTGAGGCCAGTAAACCAATCACGCGAGCGACCTTGGCCCGTCTGTAAATGTAGAGAAAACAGCCTTTAAAGAGGAGAGTAGGGGACCAAGGAAACCAACACCCAGGTTACTTACATTAAGCGATTAGAAGCACTAACAGAAGATAAAAATGGAATGTGACAGAGTGAGCATATGCGTCCCAATGGATGAGCCCAGAGGAACTCTCCCTTGTGTATATGGGGAAACATGAACAGCAATGCTCTCCGCAGTCCCATTTGCAATAGTGACAAAAATTGAAAAATTTGTACTTAAATAGTAAAATGGAAAACAACATTTTCAAAAAGCTTTAACTCAAGAGAAGAGTGGTATTTGCCCAAAGGTCTCTCTTCTACTTCTTAGTAGACCAGTGATTTTTATATATAAGTATGAAATAATATCAGAACAGTTAAACATACATGAATGTATATTCACTTTAATAGAAAGTTTTACAATCGGTAAGTTTTACAAGTATTTTTCTATTCTAATAAATACTAGTTTTAGTGAGGTGTTTCTATTTCATTATCCAGCAGGAAATGAAATTGATAAATTATTAAATACCACTTTGGGTGATTTGAAATAGTTTATTTCATGTAGAAAAGTAGTTATGATATGAATCTTTTTTAATTAAAAAAAAAAGGTGAAGTATGCGAACTCATGAGAACTGTACTCTCATTTCGTGATGCTGCATGCTCTCTGTGCTAATCAGTGTGTCCAGTAGAGAGCCTCCACTTCTCAGGCTCATAAAATGGCTATGCAGGGACCCCACAGGAGGGAAACAAATGAGACTCAGAAAGGAACCACAGGTGCTTGCATTGTCAGATCTCTAACATGCAGAAATAATTTTTGAGAATTTCAACCCTTCTCAAATTAGCCATTCAAATCACTTAACATACAGATTAAATAAAAAGACTAGACATTAAAAGTGATCACTTGCAAAAAAGACTTGGTAGGGCACTGAACCAGAAGTTCCAAGTAAAAGCTTCCAGTCAGAGCTCTATCCCTGACTAGAACTAGAGCCAAGTTAACTGAACCAGTTTCCATGTGTGCAATTTAAAGGCATAGATGGATTAGTTTTTTCACAATGATAAACGCTTATTGTCAAAAACTCACTAATGAATTATAGGATGAGACACAAAATTTATCTTGGTTCAAAGACAAGCCCAAAAGACTCATAAAATATTGAGTCATTTTTCCAATCTACAAAATTAAATAGTCAACTAAAATGAAAATGTATCAAAACATGCTAATTAAATATTTTCCCTAGTCTTACCACAACAACTCCTATCAGAACAAGAAAAAACATACTACCAAAAAACTCTTATAGTTTCAAATTATAAACTATTTAAAGTAATAACAATATTTCTCAGTATATGCCAAATACTTAAATACAACTGTACCCTATGTACAATACCCTTACAAAACTGGCTCCTCCTCATAATTCAGGTTTCTTCTTAAAAGTCATTATTTTAGGTGCCCCCAGGACCCATTATGCTGTACCTTAGAACCATCAACACATCTATGACGGTGCCTAAAGCTTCTGTTTGCTGGCAGATGGGTTCCCCATCTGCACTGTTCAATACTGTGTCCACCAAATGCATGTGACTATATTGAGCACTTAAAATACAGCTGGTACAAGCGATGGGTTTTTTTTTTTTTTTGGAATTAGTTTTAAATTTAAATTTAAATAACCACATAGGGTTACCGGCCACCATATTAGACAGCAGACCTGAACTGTTAGTTACTTCTCCATGTGATTCCTGTGGGGAGGAGGCAATGGATACAGGATTTTGCTGGGTGATAAAATGTTCTGGAATTAGATAGTGATGATGGTTGCATAAATTTGTGATAAATCACTGAATTGCAGTTTTAAAAAGTGTATTTTCATCATATCAATAGGCTAAAAATGAAAAAGCACATAATCATATCAATAGATACAGAAAAAGCATCTGAGGATTTCCAACAACCTTCATGATAAAAACTGTTAGTAAACGAAAAACAGAAACTTTTTCAATTTGATAAACCCTAAAAAAATAAAAATAAAAAGCTTACAGCTAACATCCTACTTAAAGGTGAGAAAACTCAAAGCTTTCCCACTAAAATCAAGTACAATACAAGAATGTCACCTCTCACACCTTTTCAATATCGTCCTAGGAGTTCTAACTAATGAAATAAAACAAGGGGAAAAAAAAACGGTATACAGATTGAGAAGAAAGAAAACTGTCTTTATTCACAGATGACAAGACTGCCTACACATCCCCAGAAAAAAAAAAAAAAAAGAAAAAAAAAAGAAACCTCCTGGAACTATAGCAAGGTTGAAGGATACAGGCTAATATACAAAAGTCAACTGCTTTCCTATATACCAACAATACATAAGTGAAATTTGAAACACACACACACACACACACACACACACACACACACACAATACCATTTACATTAGCACCTTAAAAAAATAACATCCTGAAGTATGAATCTAACAAAATACATTTAAAATCTATATATGAAATGCTGCAAACAATGCTGAACAAAATCAAAGAATAACCACATAAATAGAGAGCTATTCCATGGTCAAAGATAAAAAGACTCAACATTGTCAAGACATCAATTCTTCCCAACTTGATCTATAGACTCAATGCAATTCCAATCAAATTCTCAGCAAGTTATTTTGTGGATACTGACAAACTGATTCTTAACGTTTATATGAAAAGGCATAGACCCAGAAGAATCAATAGAATATTCAAGGAGAAGAACAAAGTTGAAGGATCTACCAGACTTCAAAACTTACTGTAAAGCTATGGTAATAAAGAGAGTGTGGCATCGGCCAAAAAAATAAAAAACTTGACAAATCAATGTAACAAAATAAAAAGCCCAGATATACGCATATAAATATAGTCAAATGATCTTTGACAAAGGAGAAAAGGCAGTCTTTTCAGCAAATCGTGCTAGAACTGGATATCCACTTTCAAAACATCTAATCTAGACATAGATCTTATAGCCTTCATAAAAAATCAACTCAAACGGAACACAGACCTAAATGTAAAACAAAACTATAAAACTCCTAGAAGGTAACATAGGAATAATTCTAGATGACCTTGGGTGTAGCAATAACTTTTTACATACAATAGCAAAGGCCTGATCCATGAAGGAAATAAGCAATAAGTTGAACTTCATTGAAAACTCTGCTCGCAAAAATCAATGTGAAGAGAATGAGAAGACAAGCCACAGACTGGAAGAAAAGATTTACAAAAACACCGTTAAAAGACTGTTTTCCAGCATATACAAAGTATTCTTAAAACTCAACAATAAGAAAACAAATGATTGACTAAAATATGGGCCAGACCCTTGGGCTCAGCAGCCTTTTGAGCCATTCTTCTCTTGCTTGGCCCGCTTCCATGTCTGGAAGTGTATTGTTGCTTTACTTTCCCTTCTAATAAAGCTATTATTTTCTGCTATAAATAAATAAAAATAAATTAAATAAATAAAAAAGTAAAGTAAAATAAAATAAAATAAAATAAATAAAATAAAATAAATAAAATAAAATAAAATAAAATAAAATAAAATAAAATATGGGCCAAAGATCTTAACAGATATACAGATGGCAAATAAACATGAGAAAATGTCCTCCATCACATATCGTCAGAAGAATGCAAATTAAAACAATGAGATACCACTACACAGCTATTAGAATGGACAAAATCCAGAACACTGACACTACCAAATGCTGGCAAGGATATGGAGCAATAGGAACACTCATAGCAATTCCACTCCTAGGTGTATGCCCAGAGGAACTGAAAGCAAGGACTTGAACGGATACTGTACACGAATAGAACAGCATTACCTGCAATAGCCAAAAGGTAGAAGCAAGCCAAGTGCCTATCAACAGATGAAAAGATAAACAAAATGTTGCATTTGCATACCTGGAATATTATTCAGCCTTTAAAAAGAAATGAAATTCTGATACATGCTATGACATGGATTAACTTTGTAAACATTAAGCTAAAAATTAAATAAGCCAGGCACAAAAGGACATATATTGTATGATCCCATTTACATTTGGTACCTAGAAAAAGCAAAATCAGAGACAAAATGGAGTAGTTACAGAGCTGAAGGAGGGGAAATGGGGAGTTATTATTTAATGGCTAAAAGTTTCTATTTGGGATGATGACAGGTTCTGGAACTTGATAGTGGTGATAGTTGTACACACTATGAATATACTTAATGCCACTGAATTGTACACTTATAAGTGGCTAAAAGGATAAGTTTCATATTACATATATTTTACAATAAAATTTATATATTATATGCAAATTATACCTCAATAAAGTTGATTGGCAAAGGTTATAAAATCTGATAAATATCCACTTTTAGAAGTTCTAACAAAAGGGCATTTGTATACACATTGACTGGGAATGCATGTTGACACGATGTTTCTAAAGAGCATGTTACAAAAATCACAAAAATATTGCGTTCTACCCATTCGTTCTAATTCTATAAATCTGCCCTAAGAAGAAAACAGGCACAAAGATTTAAGTACAAAAAAGTTCAACGCTATGTTATTTACAATATTTACTATTCCAAAATAGGAAACCATGTAAATAAAATGATCTGACATTCATAGCATATAAAAAAGGCATACCTTAAAAAGGTAGCATAGACAATTAATGACATTAAAAATACAAAAATATGGTATAAGGGGAAGAGAAACTTATAAAATTACATATTACATTCTAGCTTGTTTTTCTATATCCTGAACACAGCCAAGGAATAAACACATCTACTCAAATAGTGACTAAGCCCAGCTAAGTGAAGGACCCAAGGACCCGTATCTCTCACGACCAGAGAGATGAGACCTGGCACAGAGAAGGCCTCACTGGGAGAAGTGGTGTTTGACAGGAGGAAGGGAGAGTAAAAGAAGGATTCAAGGAGAGGACTTGTCTGCCTTACTCATTTTCTTTAAAATTGCTTTACAATTAAACTTCAAGTTTTAAAAAATAGGAGAAAAAAAACGGTTTTAAAACACTACTTGGAAAGATTTAAGAACGTCTATTTTAAAAGTCAGCAGGGGGCACCCCATTCAAGAATATAATTTAAGCTTTAACTAAAGTGTTATTTCCATGCTTTCTTTTTCATGAGCATACCACAGATTTTCTCGAAGCTTTACATGCTCAAAAATTACCTAAAAATCCTATTTTGTAATGTCAGATTTTACCTTGGGAAAGTAACATTAAAAAATGCATAAGAATAATTATCCTAAAAAGTATCTTCTGAAAATACCTATTGTTTCTCCCATATTTTGCCAGACTAGAAGACTAAATTAATATCCTCCTACTATCACATTTCATAAAGCCCCCTCATCTTCATGTTTTCATGGGCTTCTCCTAACAATGAGATAAGCAGACCTGATAATAACTTAAACTTCCACACCCACAACATATACTAAGCACCCACTAAGAAGAATCAAGCACTGTGCAAAGTACTTCACATACTTACCTCATTCCAAATTTAATTATTACCAAAAATCTATGAAGTAGATACACTCTCCCCATTTTCCAGATGAAGAAAACTGAGGCTAAGCAGTTAAAGCAGTTGACTGAGGGGGGAGATCTGTAATCCACAGCCAGATCTGTCTGAATCCAAAGCCACCGCAATTTCATCATCCCACACAGACTCCTCAGGGAGCAGAGGTCATCATTTGGTCAAGCCTCAAGGGCGACCAGAGCCCAGAACCCTCTAACACTTATCTAATGTGCTTTTCGCCAAGGCATGATGCCTCCATGAACAAATACACATCCTTCTATTAAGTGCTTACAGATCACAATCCCATTAGATTTCAAATAATGTCATAAGGAAGCTATGGACTATATAAGGTAAAGGTACCATAGCAAGAGAGAACTCCTTAGGAAGCATAATGAAATTCAAACATGGGGATCGAGGATAAAGTATTTGATAAAGAATATTCAAAAGAACAACAGTGTATAATAAAGTTTCTAGACATACTTTAAGTAATTCTAAAATTATATTCATATTAGAATAAGGACTATTTTGAAGTCTTTTTAAGTTTACAACTGGATGACTAGAGAAATCGCCTATGATTCAGAATCATCCTTACTTCAGAATATTTTATGACTAAGTGTTAGGACTATGTGCTTTTGATCAATATGTATGCTATAACTACTTAGTAAAAAAAAGAATAAATTATTAAAATGTAAATGTTACTTACATATCCCAGTTTGGAGCAATTCGTAAATGCTGGATTAGCAACTGAAACTAGAATAAAAAATTAAGATGTACATTTCATTCATGAAACAACACTGAAAGTGACTGCTAAGTTAACAAATTAGACCATATACAACTGAAAAACGTGAATCCTGCACCAAGATAATAATTTACAAAAATGCAAAAGCACTGAGTATATAAGATCAAGATGAAAACTAAGAAATGCACTTTGTTTTTCATACCCAGTTATAGTCCTAAATGTGCCCCACCCCACACCCCACACACACAGACGGAGTATCAAAAAGTAACCTTCAAACTATCCTGAAATCAAATGAGTTAAATTTTTAAGCCAGTTCCCAAATAAGGGCCCGCTATGGAAAACACCCCAGAACACTGTAACTCTGTTCTGGGGATGATTTCAAAAGCTCTGCCAAACTCCCATGGTTTCACTGATGAACCAAGACAGTCCAAGAAATTTCACCAGGGGAAAAGGGAAAGAAAGTCTTAGAGACTCACTGTCTCCCTTCACTGTCATATCAGAAACCTGGGCGTTTACTTGGAGACCCAATAAAAGAGCCCCTACTCCATGTGGGCAGTCCATTGCACTAGCCGATGAAAAGATCTGTCATGATTTCAGACACAAAAAATACCTTACAATTATTACACATTAACATAAAATGCAAGCCAGGTATTACAGAGGAAAACGTTCAAAATCACTGTCCACTTGAATGCTTTTAGACCTAAGGATTAAATAAAGAATAATTTTGGCAACTCTGTAATCTTGAGAAATCACCCTTTTCTCATTGTAATTAAATCTATTAGTTTAACGTTTGTTTTAATCTCTGTAGATGTACAAAAGTTACATGCAGAAGGCATGCTGCAAGGGCAGTAAAAGGAGTCTGTATGTCACAACTACCTACCAGGGGGGAATGGAGGAGCCTGGTGGCCACCTCCCTGTGACCAGCCACCACACACAGATAGCAAAGGAGGTTCAGCTTGGCTCGGGAGGCCCCCATGGTCTTCTCGGTGGAGTCAATCTGTGAGCACACTTGCTGTAAAAAGTCATTCCAATCCTGGTCTTTTAGTAATGCTAACTTATCCACTGAGGAAGAAAGAAAATATTAAAAGTGTGTATTGTATGAAAAAATGGTTGAAAACATCACAAGAGAAATAAAATGGAACACAGAAGTTCAATAGTAACATGAGGTCAAAAAAATTGTCGCTTCACAATGCCAAAACCAAAAATACTCCAAGATTGACATTATTTTTATCTACTCATCTAGACTCATGTCTTCTTTTATCAATGGAGACTTGTCAACTACGTCGATGGAAAACTGCTTTAAAAAAAAAAAGTAGATGCCTGAAGAATTATCCTGCAACTGAGAATATAACAGAATGCAAAGTTAAATAAAACTGTACTACATAAAAACAAGAGAGTCTCTGTGTAAATAAAACAATCTAGCCTTAAAATATTGGAAAAGTCAAAAAGTTTACAGTTGTTAAAATGTTCCAATGAAATTACTATTAAACATAACCAGGTTACTATGATAGCTCAAATCATCTGGGGGCCCTCTCTGCAAACCCCCATACAAAGAAAAGGCAAAATCTAGGAAAAGAGACACCATCCAAAGTCAACATGGTGTTAGCTGATCTCCATCCTTAAAATCAACTGTAATAATAATTTCCTAAAATAACTCAAAGAGAAAAAGGGGAAAAAATTACTTCAAGATAATAAGCCTCTAGGTTTTTATAAACAGTGGTTCTACTTGGCCTGGTTTATTTAAATTTAAATATTTTCTTTATTTTAGAACCATAGATTCTGTTCTGGCTATGATGAAGTTTACTAGCTTAACAGCTTTATCAAACAAAATACATCAAATCTAAGGTATAAAAAAATTTCTGATGTTCACCCTAAATGAGGCTTTCCATTAGATAAAAGGAAAGGTAACAACCTTCCTCTAAGTACCTGCACCCCACACATCCCCACCAAGGTGAACCATCTGGCCCCAGTCTCCACTGCCCTGGCTCCATTGAGTAAAAATCTCGATTCTTCATTGGCATCTCCAAACTTCTGCACCCACAGGACTCCCATAAATGTTGGGCATTCAACTGGCTCTACAAGGGCAAGGGCAGAAGGGCCCACCCGCTTCACAGGAAAACTCTCCCATCCGCAGAGTACATGGCAGCCCAGACTCAGCTGAGTAAGGTCAGCGGCTGGCACAAGTGAATTACAGATTGTTTACAATTTACATAACACTGCCCCAAGAAAATAGCCAGTTGGCAAGAAAAGAGAAATTTAGCTATTCATGAATAAAATTTTCCATTTGCTATTAAATTTCACATTCGTATCTCTCTGCAAAGTGTCTGTGTGTTCAATAGCCCTTTATGATCTTACCTGAATGTGTTGGTAGGTGCAGTATTTTTGAATCAAATTTAATTGGTGGTTGTTTCATTATCTGTGGTTAAAAAACAAAACAAAACATTTTGAGACAGAAATCGATCTCCTGATTCACCTCCTGTTATCAGATTATAAATTAATGAGGACAGAAAAGAATGCTGTAAAATTTCTCACCAAAAAATAAGAATTCAACAGTGCCCTTTCACCTTAAAATAAATGAGTAACTTATAAATATAAAATTATTTCAATGAATTTTTGCAATAAATAAAGCTTCATGGAAGGGAGGTACCCTGACTCAACTAACTCATAAGCTAATTTACCTCCAGGTTAGAAATTTATAAAAATATGTATTGGGTACCTACCAGAGTGAGGTACTATATACTAAGCATTAAGGGTGACACAAGGATATAGAAGACATGAACCAGAGCATGGATACTCTGGTTAACAAGATAAACATCTGTTAAACAACAACAAAAAAACAACAGTATTTAAGTAACAATGCAAAACAGGCGGGACATAACTACAGACAAAACATTACATTTCACAAGAGAAATTTTTTTACAAACTAGAGAATGTAAAGCAACACTCTAGGCTGATATGGATGAGTCAGAAGGTGGACTGAGGTCTTACAGAATGGTTAAGACTTGATGGCTGAATTAAAGATGACACCACCCCAGGAAGCTGTGACAGCCTGAATAGGAAAACACACGATTTTTCTTTTTTTGAGGAAAGTGAAGAAAACATGTAATTGGATCTATGAATTTCCAACAGCTGGTATACTTCATTGTGAAGCTTTTAATAAAAAATTCAACCATCATTTCTGTGTCTAACTTCTCCAAAATTGACAGAGCATTTGCAAAACCTCTGCTGGTAGTATTCTTGCCAGAAATGCATAATCCCATTCTCATCACGAGAAACTTTCAGACAAACCCAAATTAAGGGACATTCTGTAAATACCTAACCAGTGTATAAAATACCCAATCACTTCAAAGTGTCAAGGTCATGCAAGACAAGGAGAGACTGAGAAATTACCACGAGGCCATGAAAGACAAGGACAGACCACGGGAGAGTAAGGAGACATAACAACAAACTGAAAGTTTCGTTCATAGCGCTACACTGGTGTTAATCCCCGGTTTTGCTAACCATATCATGACCCTGTGAGACATTAACATCAGAAGACACTACATCGAAGGTACATAGGAACTCACATTCTCAAAGCATTTTTATATGTCTAAAATAAGTTCAACATGAAAACTTTAACAGAAACTGCTACTGATTTTTAAGGTTTCTGAGAAACAACTAAATGCAGTTATAAGATAAAACAAAGAAATAGAGAACATGGTTAAAGATAGCGCAAATGGTTCTGGAAGGTCCACTGGGAAAACGCCCCATTATACATTAAATTTGGTGTAATATACAGTTACTCTGCCAGATATCTGAACTCATAAATCGAAATAGCTCCATTATGAAAAATAGCTGGGTAATCTATATTAAATGTTATCCAGTAAGTAAACATGCATCCAAGAACCCATTTATTCTAAACTACAGTAACATTCCCCAATGAGATGAGAGGAAACCATCATAAATACAGAAAAAGACATTTAAAAAAAGCAAAAAAATTAAAATACAGAATACATGGTGGTAGAATGTGTGCTGGAGACTGGAAATCAATGGAAAACAGAGGGACAAAGAAATTAATGTTTTTTAGGGAGAGTACTCATCCCCTGGTAATACAGTATTACATTCCAAAAGACACAAAGCAACAAAAATCATGCTGGGGTAGAAGTGCATTGTGAGCCACGACCCCCAAGCTCCCAGTATCTCCCACTGCTCACCCTGCAGTCCTGATAACCTACGAGAGGGCATGGTTCTGGAGAATCTGCCCGCCCAGCCAAGCCCGGTGAGTGACACTCACTGACATCTGCCTCTATGAACACATCAGCAACTGGAATAGTTGGAGTAATCCAGGTCAAGGATGTATGGAGAAACGAAGGACATGAAAACTAAGGTCTGAGGTCTAGGGGTCAGGCCACTCCTCGGCCCACTGGACTGATGGGAGGCAGAGCTAGCTGGTACAGAGGAGGAAGAAAGCTCACCACCCAGGGAAATGGGAGGCCAGAAGCAGAGGGTGATAGACCCGGGAGGGGGCTAGAAATGTAGACACGTGGCACAAATGAAATAAAAGCAGACAACGAAGGGAACAGAAATGAAAGTGTCACCCAAACTTCAGTCCTCACTGAAGTCTAAAACAGGCCTCGGTAGCTAGGGCATCTTTCCACACCTTCGGATTGTCAATAATTGGGGTGACAACAAGATCCGAGTCTGTGTAGATAAGCTCTCTCATCCGGGATTCCAGGTCTTGCTGACTCATGTGCCCACTTGTACTCTGAAACAAGAACAAAAATTAGACTTTGTTTCTGTGACTCACGAAGAGCTTTGAAAGACTGAGCTGTAAGATGCTGAGTAAGACACCTCTGAAAAAGGTCACCTGTATCAATATACCTGGGTTGCTATTCGAAACACTTCCACAGATAGTCTCATTTGATCTTCACAAAAATCCTAAATTCTAAGTATCATCATTCTCTTTTTTTTTACTTACGAAAAACAAAAGGCTCCAAAAAGGTTTGTGACTTGCTCATGATTACCACAAAGGCTAGTTAAAACTAGAAAACAGGTCTTCTGTAGTTTGATGTTCTAAACTATAATGCAGCAAAGTAGTTTTGCAATTACCAGCATGATTTTTAATTCTTCATCCACCAAACAATAAATGATTCAATTCTGCTTTACAGAATGCTCAATATAAAGTTAAAATTATAGCATAAAAAATGTCAAGATAAAGTACTGACCTGGTACCTAAGTGTTAAACATCTATTTCTTTATAAAACCTAGTTAAAGTAGAGTCAACATAATGAAATTGAATAACTAGATGTTTACTTTTACCATCAGTTATTTCTTTAAGGTGTTTCTTTGTGCTCTACTCAAACAGAACTTTTATTTCTGGTGCTGGACCTTAGTATTTAATATCAGACAAGAAGGAGGAGTCATGCATCATGAACTTCTATTGAAATACTGACCAGCAAACTGAATAAAACAGAAAACCAAATCACTAAAGTAAAAAAATAAGGAAAAGGAATTAACCAAAACTGAGGTTGGGGGCACGGATAAAGAAACAGAATAATTAGCTAATAAAATTCTTAGAAACCAAGACCACCCTTTGCAACTTAGAAGACAGACATACAAAAGACACATTAAGAATAAATAAGGAAGAACTTCGTAAAAGTTTAAAAAACACATTTATAATCATGAATTTTAAAGACAGAGTTGAAAGAAAAGCTGAAATGAATCAACGAAATAATTACTAAAATAAGATTAGTAAGGTAGACCAATTAGAAAATTTACATGTAAAAAATTTCCTGTCAACCGAATGCATACACAAGTAAGTTATAAAAATGTACTATCCCATTCACAATAGGAAAATATAAACAAATAAAATGCTCAGGAAAACATTAAGTGATCAAAACTTGCATTGAGTTCTCATTTACTAAATGAAAAATATTGTGATAAAATTATGTTCTCTTGTTTGAAAATGAACGTGTACGTACAGAACCAAAAGGATATCAAAATATAATCAGTGATTACTTTGAGTAATTAAACTATAAGTAGTTTATATTCTTTGCCTTCTAAATTTTGTTTTATGCAATTATATAATCTTCATAATTAAATCAAAAGTATCATTAAAAATGATAAAATAAACTTCCTTCTAGTACCTACATAAATACTGCTCAAATATTTTCAATAAAATTACATACACTCCTCTACAACAACTATTTGCCAGAAGAGATTCAAGATCTTTCACATTTTGGAATGCATTTTTTATATTTACACTGATGTTCTCTCTCACATAGAATCAAAACATTATTAGCAGAGTAAGACTTTATTATAACCCACTTACATTTCATTGCAATGCCAAATGCATTTCACATTACATAAAAATTACAGTGACATCTGAAAGCAATTCTATCTCGGATAAAAAAAAAAAAATCCATCTCTGTTCACCTTGATCAAAGGAGAAGTCTTCTGCGGTGAATTCTGAGCCCCATCCTCAGCAGGACTTAATTCCACTGCAGTGCTAGTTCTCGGAGTTGGACGAGAACTGAAAAACACAGGCCAGAGAACGTCATTCAGGTTTCAGAAACTCTATCCTCTGTTTACTACACTCTGGGGAAAAACCATGTCTCAGGGAAATGGTAGAATATTATGATTCTATGTGATCTCATTATATAAAAAAAAAATTTTAACATTGTGTTTACATGACACTTTTACTTTTAAAACTGTTTTTAAAGTAATTTCCTGGCTACTTTGTTCTTTTTATTTATAGCTCCTATGCTACATTCTGTATTTTGTTTTAACTAGAAACCTTAAAAAGTTGATTTTACTATTTTTAAATGCCTCCTGGTGTAAGCAGGGTTAACATAATAAAATATATTGGTTATTCTACAAAGGATGAATAATATTTACAATTTTATTTCAGAAAATGTTTGAAATGCAAAATTACCTTGGTACCTACTAGGTCACAAGTTATAATAATCTGCATCTATTTTTAATGATTCCTCCCACACCTGTCAATAACTGCCATACTCTCAATGGGCTACTCCATTTTCCACAGGTCTCATTCTGAGTTTTTCACATTTCAAAAAAATCCTTCTACTCAGATCACCAGCATCTTTAATGAATTCCTTCAAATTCTCAAATATCAGGATTCTCATCTCTCACTTACTCATCTGTTTATTCGTTATATAAATAAGTATTTAACTTGGCTTGCAAACTTGCCAGAGATTATACAAAGCTTTTTTAAAAACATGAATTTAAAACACCTAAGATATATACAGAAAAATTTAACATATGCTATATTTAAATTGGGGTAAAACAAATCAGGAAAAACCCTGATACCATTAAACAAAACTATTTCTCTATGAGACTAAAACTATAAATAACTAAATATTTACATGTTATTAAAATTTTAAATACATTGGCCTTCATCACCTTAAAATACTATTCTAATTTTTTTAATATTTTCATGATTATAAACATTGTTTAACATTCCCACATAAAATAACATGAAAAGCACAACCTGTTCTTTTCTATAAATCTTTATCCAAATAAAGAAGTGGACCTTCTGAAATTTTAAGTTCAATTCTATGTAAAATGGAAGTACAAAATTAAGTTGTTTTAACCATTTTTTTACCTAGGAAAGAAAAGTTAGTTTGGTTAAAAAAATTTTAAATGCATAGTACAATCTACATTCAGCCAGCACTTAACAGTAACTTTGAAGAAAAGAAACTAAAACTGGCTTTTGGCATTCCTATTCCTGTCCTTTATCTCTGAGTAGCATGGTTTGCCAGCAGGACGACAGATGCTGTAAGAAGGTTTAACTTGCATGTCACATGGACTCCTTGCTGCTCTGCTGTTATTTACATACCTGAGAAGAAACATGGACTCATTCTGTTGACCCCCAAGAGTGTTCTTAGGCCGCAACTCGGCTGGATTTTCTGTGGCAAGAAAGTAGAACACCATTCATAAAGGAACAAAATATCATGAGCAGGTCACAATGCACACAGCGGTTTCAAGAAGAGGGTAACACAAACGTGGAACTCCACAACAGCATTCCAGGTTCAAATGGAAGCTCACCTAGTCTCAGAGAGCGGCTTAGCCGCTGGGTGCTCTTCTCCCCTTTTGCTTGTCCACTCTGGGGGCTCGCTAGGAGCTCCTTGGAATCTTGTGACCCGGGACACTCCATCGAGTTTCTATTGTTCAACAGGAGAAAGTCAACACAAACTTACTTTTTAGCTTTCTATAGTTTTCTGTGTAGAACAAGAGGTTGGAAAAGATAATTAAATTACCCGTTGGCAAAGCCACGGAGTTAGAAAAGTGATATTTCTCACAGAGTGGCTAAAATGAGCACTTACTATATGTGCAAGGCATTGTACTAAGAAGTCTATAAACCTTGAACCTGAAGAATAAATAGCAGCAGGCAGACTGGGGAAGTAAACCGAGCTTGATGCATCAATAGACCTGCAGCAAGTTTCCCTTTCATTTTCCCCCAAGATTGCCCGGCCTGGGTTCAAAGACAGCAAGTATAGACAGAAGGAGCCCAATAATCCCTGTATTTTTGTGCCATGGAATAGCACATAGAATAGTGGAGAAAGGCAGAATGCTTTCATCCCACAATCAGAAACCAGGGAAGGATGTTCATTTTTATTACTGCTGACTCGATACCTTACACTGACCTCATCTGGACAAGTGTGACAAATCACAAACCGGCTCTTAAAATGGTCAGTGCAGGGGGAAAACCTTAGGTTTTATCTTTTTCTTTTTCTGTTCTGTCCCACCCCAACCTCCAGGTAACTCTACAACACCAGCTCGGAGCAGCTGCAGCTTCTGGCCAGGGCCTAAAACTCTAAGGCAAGGAGCATCCTCCCCAGCCAGAGAGCTATGATCCCAAGAACATGAGGCAAATGCCTGTGCCTCTGCTCTTTTTTCTTCCTCTCACTCTCTTCCTGCCACCAGGCCCCAAATATACCCAAGAGAACATGAAAACTGTAATATGCCATGACTAAAAGTAGGGTTTATTGTGGGAATGCAAGGCTGGTTCAGTTCAAAAACCAATTTATGTAAGAGTCCATAATGAGAGTCTAAAGAAGAGAAAACACATGATCGTATCATCTGATACATAAAAGCATTTGATAAAAGTCAACATTCATTCAAACCGAAAGCTACAAAAACCTCCAGCTCATTCTTCTTAGTGGAGAAAGGCAGAATGCTTCATCCCACAATCAGAAACCAGGGAAGGATGTTCATTTTTATTACTGCTGACTCGATACCTTACCACTGACCTCATCTGGACAAGTGTGACAAATCACAAACCGGCTCTTAAAATTTCTATCCAGCAATAACATATATCACTTCTATTCCAGCTTTCATTAGCCAAAGCAAGTCACATGACCACACCGAACTTAAAAAGGGAAATGAGACCCCACCATATGTTGCAAGGTGAGAAACCACTTATATTTGGTGAACAGAACTATTGACTACCATACTAAATCACTGACTGGAGATTAGGCAATTGATCAGAAAACGAGCAAAAGCTGCATTACTAGAACAGTAACAGGTATGAGTATTTAACAACCATGTCTTACACACAAAGATAAGTTTATCCTACCTGACGCTGGAGTCCTCGGTGCTCAAGTCTGGATCTTTTCTAGTGAGAGCATCCTTCCAAAATGGATGCTGCAGCAGGCCTGCCCAAGTTAATCTTTATGAAACAAACATTAAAATTTTATTTCGGCATGATTTACTGTGGAGAATTCCAGATATGTCCCAATTACATGTATCAGATCTTACAATTTACAAATATCTCCGAATAAATGTACCTCTGAGATTGGTTCATACTTTACTCTTTCATGTTAGTATACAAATAACCTCTCTTAGCAACAAATAATTCAGAAGTTGTTCAGAAGCCTGGAATGGTACAGAATGAAAGGGTCTGACCACTAAGTGACACAAGTTTCAGAGTTCAAATCCCATGGAGCTGGATAAAAACATTTTGGGTTCTCAAAATGGTCTATGAGGAAGTCTATAAATAGACATCTCAGTGCACTCAAAAAGGTTAAGCCTCACTGGTTAACAAGATAAACATTTGTTAAATAAAAAGAAATTTTAAGTAATGATGCCTGATGAAATTTAAAAACAAAAAAATAATTTACATCTGATTATTCAAAATTTCTGTATTGAAAAAGCTACTTTGATCAAAATTAAAACACTAATAACAGAAAGAATCTACAACCATAACCATATATAATATAAGGGCCCTTTAATAGAAGGACCCTTAAGTTTCACTAACAAAGAAATAAAAATTGCCAATAAAACAATATCTTTTTCTTCCATCGGCTTGGCAAAAATTTACAACATTGGCAAAGCCCATTGTAGGTAAGGGTGGTAGGAAAAGAGCTTTCTAACGCAGCTAGAGGAATAAACCAGCATGTGTTCCTACAATGCAGCAAATGTAACAAAACTTTTTAATGTTCTTGGCAATTGGCCAGCAGCCCCACTTTGAAAAATTTCTCCAAAGGAGAAAACTGCCCAAGTGACCACCACCAATAACAACAAAATACACAAAGGGATATTCACAGTAGTGGTGTATATGACATTCAAAATCAAGAAGCAATCTAAATGTTTATTGTTATTACGAGTTATCGCATGGACCATTTGTAGCCATTTAAAATGACGAGGCAGATACATAGAGAAAAAACTAGTTTATGGAGTAATCCTATTTATATATATAAAAAAAAGCATATGATATAGGGGTATAAATATGTGGAAATGTAGATATATGGCCCTAAATTACATATATTTATGTCTTATCAAAAGATGTCTAGAAGATTATCCACCAAAACAACACTAATCCTAAAAGTATTCTAAGATAGGCGGTTTGTCCTATAACTTAAGCAAGAAACAGCATTTCCTTTGGTTTTTCTCTCGTATTTAATAAGGACAGAGAACGGATTCTTTTATATACTACACTAAATTTATTAATCATCTTACACTCTGAAACAGAGACGACCAAAATACTTGCATAAATACCCCCCATTCAGTTTCCTCATAGCAGAACTAGAGCTAGAAACCAGCTGCTTGTCCCCCAAGCCAGGGAGACACCTGCCCAACCACCACCCCACACCACAGTTTCTAAGTTACTGCCATCGCTAAGACACAGAAAATTCACACTGTGCCTATTATCCCGTCACTTGATATCCCCAATTATGACAAGACTATCATAAGAAACATATTACATTAGAATTTCACTCAGTAGTTATTACATTCATTATCTTGAGACAGTATCATCCCTAGTTCAATAGTCTAAAACAGTTTTAGCCTGAAATCAACAATGGAAAGAATACACTGCTGGGATTTGAGAGTTACAAGAAAAGCTGTCAACCTACTAGGCAACTATTTAATATGTTAAAAGAGAAAATTACTTTAAAAATTCTTCATGATTAAAAAACATCTGGAGAAAGAAACAACTCAATGCAGATTCTGCTTGTTTTTTAAAAAGTAATTTGAACAACTCTTTATGTATTAAGAAGTGTAATATTTTACAAGCACATGAAAGGAATAAAAGATTGCAATATTCATATTCAAATGCCATCCACACGTACCTTTTCTGAGGATCTTTTTGAAGTAAACCATGAAGCAAATTAATAAAATCTGAAGAAGCTTTAGGAACAGAAGAATCTATTAATTCCAAAAAAAAAAAAGAAAAATTAATTCCAAATTAATTCTAAAAATAAAGCAATAAGTACAGGAATACATACCCTATCTCAACATTTAAAGTCATACTATTTTAAGCCCATAAATTATTTTTAAGAGAACTGAACCTATTAATAACAATTATGGCCTTCATTTCATAGGGGAGAGGAACACAATAATAAAAAACATTTTGTCCTAGACCACAAAAAACATGAAGCTCAGAAACTAAGTCCACTAACCTCTAAAATTACTTTATTAAATAACCCCAGGAGGATGACCAGCCTAACAAACTCATTCCCTTGTCTTCAGCCATTAACTATGCCTCTTTTTCTGAGGCATTCTTAACTTTGCTTCATAGCATACTATGATTAGAATACTAGCAATCTCTGTTTTTAAGATTTTTAACAGGAAAATAATAAACATCACAGTATTATGACACTGTCCAATTTCATTAATCTCTAAGTTTTGTCTTTTTAAATCAGACAGATATATGCTACAGACAAATAAGCAGCAACGGTTGAGAGAAGTGGCCATGAAGACAATGGCCAAAGACACTGCCAAGCACCCCAGAGATGAAGCAAACGGATGACACTATGGGGAACTCTGATCCCACCCAGTCTGATGAAGATCTCTGGGAAACGACTAAGCCTGGGCCACCAAAGGTACCTTTTTTTTTTTTTTTAAGAAAAAGTAAGACTTATTAAAAGTACATTTTAGAAAGAGATGAGCTACACTAAGGAAGGCTGCAGCCCTGTGGGATTTAGGAGGTAGAGTTAAGATAGTACGCCCCAAAGCGAGGGCGAGTTTCCAGAAATAACTGGTTTCTATGAAAACTAAGTTAATGAAAAAGAAAAAAAATGCATCTTTTCATTTTAAGAAATATAGATTATTCTCAAAATATCAAGTTTTTTTAGGCTAGGATAATTCTTGAAATATGAAATTATTCCATATTCTTATTACTTCCATTAATTACCACCAAAAATTTTATTCTTCTAAAAATTGCGGGGTTGTTTTTAAAGGCCTGTTTTCATTTGTGTGTCTTAAGATTCACTTTTTTTGTGTACCGTACTGCAAAGTGTTTTATTATGCTTGTGCCTTCTTCTGCCTTTACTTACCTTAAAATTGTTTGTGGTAGACTATTAATCACAATTTGGATGACTAAAGTTCTACCACTTTTCAACACTACAACTACATCTTGTTCAAAAGACTAAAAACTTCTCAGGATAGTATCCTAATTCAAGATGAGGACTTTTTTAATTAAAAAATCCTACCTTTTGGAACAGGCGGCAAAGGATCTTCATAAAAAATCTTTTCAATTAACTCTGACACACACTCTGAGAAAAATGGAGGTTTTCCTGAAATTACATAATAACTTGCCCATTAAACGATAGTTTGCTGTTATCAATAATCCTAAATAAATCTCAACTGCAGATTGTTCAGGATTACACAATTAAATATGTAACATACACACACACACACACACACATCTTTACATGAATATACATCTTTATATCTCTATAATTCAAAATTTGTCATCCTCACAAATACACTAATTCCCGTATGAACTACAGCCATGATCAAAGGGTGGCAGGGCCACTGGACATGTCTAAATAATTAAGTCACAGGTACCTTTAAAGAATTTCTTCCAATAATCAGTTTTGAATAGTTTGACATATTTCAACATTCCAGATGATTATCATGAAAACAGCTACATGGCAAAAAGTTCCTAGGACCTGCATCTAACACCGAGCAACCTAGCCAAAATCAGTATAAAAATTTAGAAAAACCAGCTTTTTCACACCTAACAGGTAAAATGTTTGCAAACTACAGATTTAACCTTTGTGTGCATGTGTCCAGCTCTGATTTTAAACCGAACCAGAAAGAAATCACCTGAAAACATTTCATAAAGCAGACAGCCCAAAGACCAGAGGTCACTGGCGATGGAGAAGTCAGTACCCCTCACAATTTCTGGCGCTGTATATGTAAGCGATCCTAAAAATAAAGCACAGAGAACAATTCTGTTAGGCATTTGTATTGTTCTCAACACAAACCTGCCTAGGAGAGACCTGATGAGGCAAAAAATATGGGAGAAAAAAAGGCACATGAATATAACTTCATCAGTGTTTCAGTTTTTAATGTTGTCTAATCTTCAGGTTCCATTTTATAAGGATATGTGAGAACACAGATATTGAAAATCCACCTGAGTTAGAAGTATGGTTCACTTAGGTACATTCTTTTTCAAATTTTTCGAATTTAAATGGTTGAAAGAAAAGAACTTTTGCTTATGGCAGCTTGACTGGGATGTGTTAAGTGACGCAGCAGGAACAGCCCTATATTGCCACTGGCTTAACAACAAAGGCTAGTTTATTGCTCAGACTTCACATCCAGGGGGCTCAGAGCCTCAATCACTGAAAGACCCAGGCTGAAAACAGGCTCCATCCATCTCAACACACGATTCCTCAGAGTCACCCAAGCAGAGGGAAAGCAAGCAGCTCTTAAAACTGCACACTGGCTCCAAGTGCCTCACATCCCCTCTGCTCACACTTGGAGGGCTTCGGCCAGGGCAAAGACACAACCCTACCACGTATCCAGGAGCACGAGAAGTATTTCGTGAACAGCACTACTGCGGTACCAGATATATTCTAAACAAAGTCTAGGATCACATAGACATACCAAGCTAGAAAGTTCCCTTATTTACTGATCAGAGGAAGTGAAGTCACACAGCTGGGCAGGCACAGAGCACCCGCCAAACCCAGGGTCCTCATCTCTCACTGGGCATATTCTTTCCATTCCACCTAAAAGCCTCTCATCTTCCAACGAGAATGTTCTTTCCACGAAGTGAGTAATCACCAATCAGTTGGAAAATAAAAGTCCTCTGAGGCAAAGCTTCCAGCAAATTGTATCTCCAGGGCCCATTACAGCCAGATCGGCAGCCCTGTGTGTCCCGGAGCATGGTTTTAAGTTCTCCTATGTGTCATTCTCTAAGCCATCACAGTTCATATCCACACTCACTCATTCAACACTTATGAAGGGCTTATTTGTCTGCATTTTGCTAGATGCTGAGGAAACAAAGACAAGACACCCCAGGATGCCCAGGTGCCCTGCCCAGCACTTAGCAGGTGCTTCTGTACTATGTGTTGAATGTGAATTCATGTCTGCCTCTTTTTCCCAACTATAAATGTAAGTTTAGTGAAGTCAGGGATTTTTGCCTCTTTGTTCACATCCACATTTCTAGTACCTAGAACCTGCCAAAACTTTTTGTTGAATAAATGTTGAATTCATAAATATATTCGGTGATGAACAAATTCTACCTTCACATTCAAATGGGGAAAGACGATCACAGAAAAGGAAATATGCATGGCAAATTCGATGACAGATTTATGCACAGAATATTCTAATGGTGATAGAATAGAAAAACCAGCATTTAAGTACTGAGTCCAGTAAAAGCCCAGCAACCAGGGGGACAAGGAAGGTTCCCTCCAGACAGCTGCCCCGCCAGGAAGGAGGAGCAGAGGGGAAGCACACTCCAAGGAGAGAGAAGGAACAAGGGCACAGGGCTGGACAAGCTCAGGACACTGCAAACACAGTGGGCCGGAGTGTCACACAACAGGCAGGGGTGGCGGGAGACGAGCACCGTGGGAGACCAGGTCCTCAGAAGAGCAGACTCCAGGACAGTGTTAACCATGCGAGGAGTTTATCACAGGAAACATCCATGAGGAAAAGGGGGTGAGCTGGTCAGACCACAATGCACGCTGGACTCCAGGACAAGGGAGAGGGAAGGCAGGCGGAATGGGAATACCCTAGACTGCCATGAAGTATAAGAAAGGGCCAGCAGGTCCTCGGGAATGCCAACACCAATATCGGCCATCAGTGTCCCCCAGGAATCAGCCTGCCTGAGTGGTCCTGTTAGCTGGGTGCAGCCCGTGGTAACTGCATCCTCAGAGCAAGAGCAGCCATGGACCTCCTCCTCGGGTGGCTGGGGGCCCTCCTTAACTATATTCCATGTAGCTGAACAGCGAAGCTCCTTCTCACGGCCACCACGAGAACAGAGAGGCCATCAGGGACCAGATCCGGAAACCTGAACTCTAACCTGCAGCCAGGGGATTCTAAACCTGAAACTCACTTAATAAATCAGCCCAGATTTCCAGCTTCTCTCAATCAACGAACAACACTGGGCCAGAGCTGAGTCCAGTCTGACAGAACAGTCCCTCTTAAACCAGGGACTTCACTTATGTACATAACTTTCCTGTCCCTGAAGTTTGGGACTCATGCAGTCCAACTCCCTAACTTTACCCAAAAGGAAATTAGGACTCCCAGAAGCTATGTGGCATTACTGTCGAGGTACCCAAGCAAAGACAGGACAGAATTCAGGTGTCCTTATGAGAAACTCTTTGCAGTATGACCTTCATTCAGCCCAATTAATTTTTCTCTTTTCGTTCACCAGTATCTCAGGTTGGCACCAATGTTAACAGGTTCTTTATGGCTATATACCACTCCTAGAGACCAATCATCAGCCATCCCCCGCCCCCAACACCCAGCCACTCACACAAGTCAAAAGACAAGTGTTCACTTCGCGAGCCTTGTTCATCACCACGCTTACACTGTACCTTCTCAAAGGCCCCAGAGAAAGAAACAGGGGTGGTCTTATTTTCACTTTTCTCTTTATACCCCAGGGATGTGGAGGTGAGTGGCCTAGGACACTGGTGATACCCGGCGGTCAGGACTGATGATCATGAGGTCCTCCATCCTTGGTCAAGGAGGTTAACTTGTCTTGTCATGGGGACTATTCATAGGTCAAGCTCAGAAGTTACTGAGTATCACTGTTCGAAACTCTGACCTATCTCTCAACAACGCAGCCTTCATCCCCTTACGAAAGAGGAATACTTCAAATGTGCATTCCTGAAATGTACCACCTTCCTCGCTTTCTATAATAAAATAATTCAGAATTTAAAATTCTATTAACTTAGCCCACAATATTCATTTTCATAGAATGCCAGTCATCCTATGAAATGATACTGGGGACCTTAAAAGCTTTCCTCTGGGGCGTGGAATTTTATCACATACAAGACTCTAGCCTGGAAAGTTAAATTTCCTTTGGTCATATTTATGGGGCCTGTGGTTAACTGTTGCTCCCCACCCCCTTTCCTCACACCTCTCATCCTAGGCTACACGGCTGCCAAGACTAAGGAAGCCATCCTCTCTCATAGTTCCCCTCCTGCACGGTGAGAATACTAGAACTTCAGTGGCCTGAAGTCTCAAGTACCTGCACAACAAACTTGAGGACATAAGAACTTTACCGCTTCTCTCAAAAGTTCTGGTATAAGAAATTCCACTTTATGCTCTCCCCTCGAGTATAGCAATTTGAACACCCAAGGTCCCATCTCCCTGCCAAAACCATCTGCCAAATTCTTCCTTAATTGCAGAATATCAGCTATTCGACAGCACCGAATGAGTACCTACTGAGGCACTAGTGTCTGCCAGATACTGTTGTAAGTGTGGACAGTGCAGCAGGACACGAGACGAAACTCCCCTCCCTCTGTCCTAACGAGTGCTCAGTGACACGTAAAGCTAAGCACAGGACACAGGCTTTGTTAGAGGCTCCCCTTGCCTCACACAGTATAGGATACACACAGAAAACTTCAGGCCAAGGACAAGCCACTCCTACATCCAGACTCCCCCTGGTCATTCTTATTGTCGGCGCATTAATTGACTGGCAAAATAAAAGGTCATTATCCCCTAAACGTGACTCGGGTGGCCCACCTCTACAGTTATGATCTTTAGGCTCTTCACATACCTTTGACCCTACTCTTCGTGTTTTTCTTTGATATGTTTTCCCCACTATCACCTCCTCCTTCTTCTGCAGCCACCAAAGCAAAGAACTCTTCCAGATTTTCGCCTTCTGCTTTTGCCAGGCAGAAATTACTGAACTTCAGGGTGCCAGGCCCTTCCAAGAGTATCTATAAAGATTAAACATAAACAGGCTCAGAAACCAATTCAACCTGCACTCCCATCAGTACCTCTTACAAACTCACTGAAGAACGGTGACCACTGGCTTTCTTGCTTCATTGCCTCTCAGAAAATTAAATGCTCGCAATTTTTTTTTTAAAAAGCTAGAGAAAAATCCAACCTTTTAATAATAAAATACTAAATTGTCCAGTCTCAGATGGATGTAATTGACACAACACATAACCACAGATGGAAACCACAGGCTTTGAAGAACAATGCATATAGAACAATCTATGTTCTCCAATCCTCGGTGACAGATGAAGGATTTGAAAATCTACCTACCAGAGGTGTTAATATAATGCAGGGTTAGAACTAGGGTTTTGAAGCTCGAGATCTGCATGTGAGCCTCAGCCCACCACTTACAGCCAGTCTGACCCAGAGAATTTACCTGATCCTTCTAAACGGGAAAAATTATACTTAACCCTTCAGGCTGGTATAAGGATTAACTGAGGTTAGACATGTAAAGGGCTTTTAACAGTGATGGGCACGAGCTCAATACTCAAGTCTGCTAACATAATTTACAATTCGAAGTTATCTGTTGACTGCTGAAACCATGCCAGAAATTTTCCTCCAGAGTCATTTAAAATATTGCTGGGAAGTTATGATGGCTCCTCAGGTGGCCTGTCAGGTGGCTTTTTGTTTTTCAAAGCAATTTAAAGCTCGCCCTTAACTTCTAGATACAAATACTAAAGATGTCTGTTAAAAGTCGATAGTGCTTTTTAAATGTTTTTGAGTACCGTGAGCCCCTGGAAGGCTTGTTAAGAACCACTACTAGTCCTTACCCCAGAGTTTCAGGTTTGACAGGGCTGGGGTGGGTCCAAGAACCTGCATTCCCAAAGAATCCCAGGCTGCTGGCCCGGGGAACACACTTTGAGAACAAGTGGGAGGGGCCAGCAAAATTTTTTTTTTAAGTTAGTAAATCTTTTAGACTTTGCAAGCCGTAAGGTCTTTGTTTCAACTACTCAACTCTGCAGCCACCAATATATAAACAAAAGGGTGTGCCTGTGTTCCAGTAAAATTTCATTTATAGAAATGGGCATCCTGCCCCACTCTGCTGACCCCAGTTCTAGTGTAAACGTTACATTACAAATCAGCTTGAGTTTCCTAGATTATGTAACAGCTGATATTGGACCTCATTAAACAGTTGCCACACAGGGAGAGCACACTACAGCCCCTGGGCCAAATCCCAGCCAGTACCTGTTTCTACATGAGCTACGAGTGGTTTTTACATTTCTAAATGGTTGGGGGGGGGGGGGATCAAAATAAGATTAATATTTCTTGACATGTGAAAATTATATAAAATTCAAATCTCAATATTCATAAATAAAGTTTTATTAAAACAAAGCCACATCTATGCATTTATTTGTTGCCTATAGCTGCTTTCAGGGCTATAACCTTGGTTAAGGGGCTGTAGACTTGAGGCAAGATATGACTATTTCAAACAAGACCTTACACTTTTCACAGTTTTGTTTTGTTCTGTTTTTAGGTTTAATTGTCTTCTCATATGGATGGCTTATGATAGTGTTTCACAAGGAAATATTCAACTATTCATTTCACTGAGTACACATTTACAAAGGAAAAGTAGCAATTCAGACCAGTAATAAATACAACCAAGAGTATGTACTTAAATGCCACTGATAGAGAACACGCTGTCTGCCAGAAAGGGCTCCAGAGGCTTCACCTAAATATACGTAATCATTACAATCACCCTAAAATACTGTCTCCATATCAGGAACAAGAAAACTAAGGTGCAGAGAGAGAGAAAGGGTAACTTGCCCAAGGCACACAGCTTCAAAATGTCGGTGTCAACTGTGACTCAGAGACTAAGCAGGTTTCATGACTCTACTACACTGAAGCATATTTTGTTATGGATAATTAGTTTAACCAAAAAAGAAAACATTTATTCCACAATATCAGGAATCAAACATACATAGCCAAGAATGGCATGATCAACTAAAATAGTGACTCATAACTGTGTACTCTAAGAGTGAACGTCTTATTTTATAGATCTGTTGACAACCTCATTCAAAATACATCCCAGAAGCAATATTACCCAAAGAAGGGAGGCTTTGCATTCTAAAATTACTTCAATAGGTAGGTAGCTTAATAGGTACCTAAAATATAGTACTATGTTTTATTTAAAACGTTAACTTTAAATTTCACAATGTTCTAGATCTAAAATTATATCTAAAAATAAAAAGACCTTTGAGAAAGTACTATAAATTAAATCCCAAGTAGTTAGAAAATGGAAACTCATGATTTACCTTCCCAGGAGAAATGTCACAAAAGAGAATGCCAAGTTGATGAAGATGATGCAGTCCAGTTATCAGGTCGATCCCGAATTCTCGCACGACATCTTCTGGGAGGTTTTCATCTTGAGCAATAACTGTCTCTAAGGAACCACCTATAAGTGAATTAAAATGACCCATTTCAACCCACCAGCATTACACAGTGCCTCTGGTAGGTTCCATGCTGAGAAATACTGTTCATATATTTTTATAGAGAGCACGTATCCTGTTCATAAAAATAAAAAGATGATCGCTTTATAAATTAATGAGCTAATTAACAGATGGTTGACCTAAAATACTTTGTTGACCTAAAATAATAGAAACACTTGTTTGACAAATTACCACTAAAAAATATTTCTAAATTTTGATGTGGGTGGTTTAGTAATACTTCATACCAAAGTTAACCCCAAATTGAATTTTACATAAGTCTTCTGCTTACCAAGCAGCTTTGCTCTTTACCACTCCCTAATCCCCTTCAAATGATAGATTTTTAAATTAACAGTCAACAATATCAACACTACTTAAATTTAGAAAAGAAGAAAAAGGAAAATAACAAAACCTACACCCTACATTTTTTCAAAACCACGTAAGGTAGCTTTACCTGTGCAGAGCTCCACTACCATCCAGAGATGATTGCTGGTTTCATACCATTCATGAAAAGTTACAATGTTCTTGTGTGTAATCTCATGGGTGAGACGGACCTATAAAGACACACAGCATTCACACTGAAAAAAACTGGTTCTTAAAAACACTGTATATATTTAAAAAAAAAAAAAAAACACCTAAATATACAATCGGGGAATGGATAACAAAACAGTGAAATTCATTTGGTGGAATTCTACACGAACATCAAGATGTTGGTTATGAAGGCTGGTCCCAAGGAAAAATTCTACTTTAGCATACAATCTTAAAAATCATTTTTAAAAAATTTGTGCAATACAGTTTTGTGTATTTGTGTAAGAATAACACTGCAAAAGAAATATCCATAGGAAAATGGCCAGAAAGTTTACATCAAAACAGCTGCTGTTATGAGCATGATTACTGTATGTTTTGATTCTTTCTACTTCTATTTTCTAAATTAAGTTCACACTACTTTTATAATCAGGAAAAATTATTCAAAGGAAAGAAAACCTTTAGTAAATAAAAAAAAAACCCTAAATGCTCAATAATAGTTAAATAAGTTGTATATCAACTTATAAAATATCAGGCCAATATTAAAATGTTTAATTTTACAACAGTATGGAAAAATGAATGTTATAGTGTTAAGTGAAAAAGGCAAGAAGCAAAATTATAAATCATGATTAGAAAATTTTTTTAATTCATAGGAAAAAAAAGAAACCTAAATAGAATAATGATTATCTTCAGGTTAAAGAAAAATATTGTTTTTTCTTCTATCCATTTTTCTATATTATCCAAATTTTCTATAACGATGATGTAAAACTTTTACAAAAACACTTTAAAGAGCTCTTAAATAAGTCTACAATTTTCTTTTTAAAAACATTCTTAGTGAATCCTAATGTCAATCACCCATATTAAAACAAGACTCATTACAATAAACACACTGATCTTAAAATGTACATTTCCATTAGATCATAAAATACTTGTGCACCAAAAGCAAAAGTGAATTCAAAACTCAACAATAAAGATGAAAAAGCCTGTCCATTAACAAACACTAAGTTGCTTCAGGGATCTTTTCTTCCTCCCTACAACATCCCATTAAGTATGGGAACTAAAACCACAAAATGTGTGCATTCCGTGGCAAACCATCAAAACTCAGAATCACTGACAAAGACTGAAGTGCTTTGGATCCTCGCTTTCTGATTCTCTTTAAACAATCATGTACAAATTCTGTCACTCAACACAGACTAATGGACGCTCAATTTGTAGAAATGTAGAGCTATTTTTAAAATGGAAAATGGTAGACTCAGAGAACAACTAGGTGCGCTCATATCTGTGACACAAATAAAATGAATCCGCATAACTTAGAAGACAGATGAGAAAACCAAAAATCAGAGGGACCAAGAGAGAATTTGAGGAGCGCCTTGTAATAAATCCCTAGTAATAAGAATATTAGAGAATGCGGAGGATATTTGGTGGGCACGTCTAAACAGGTACCCTGATTCAGGCAGGTGAAAGGGTGCAAAAATAAAGAAGGTATAAAAATGCCAACAGAATTCAGGCCACATCACCCAAATATGCTAGGTACCTACTCTTGGACACTGAGCTGGGAGAAGAGGAAATGCGGAATTATTTAATGTGTACAGTGTTTCAGTTTTGCAAGATAAAAAGACTTCTGGCTGATTCAGCAGTCACCTTTGGGATTTACCCAATAGGGTTGAAAACATATCCACACAAAAACCTGGCATAGATATCTATAGCAGCCTTATTCAAAATTGAAAGATGCCCTTCAATAGGTGAACAAAAAAACAAAGCAGTGCATATATGCAAAGGAATACTGTAAATGCATATCGCTAGTGAAAGAAGATAATCTGAAAAGGCAACATACTATGATTCCAACTATATAGCATTCTGGAAATGGCAAAACTATGGAGACAATAAAAAGATCAGTGGGTGCCAGATGTTGAGAGGAAGAGGGAGGGATGAATAGGTGGAACACAGGACTTACAGGGCAGTGAAACACTTCTGTACGATATTATAATAGACACATATCATCACACATTTGTCCAAACCCATGGAATGTACAACACCAAGAGTGAACCCTAAGGTAAGCTATGAACTTTGGGTGAGTATGATATGTCAATGCAGGTTCATCAGTTATAACATATGTACCACTATTGTGGGGATATTGATAACAGGGGAGCTTATGAATATGTGGGGGCAAAACGAATATGGGAAATCTCTACGCCTTCCTCTTAATTTTGCTGTAAATCTAAAACTTCTCTAGAAAAATTAACTCTCAAAGAAAGTTCTGGAGATGGCAATGGTTGCATACCAATATGCATGCACTTAATATCACCAACCTTAACACTTAAAAAATGGTTAGGATGGTGAATTTTGTGTTATGTGTTTTTTCCATAAAAAAGTTCAATCCAAGGAGCGTGGGCTGTTAAGCGGCATGGCTATTTCAAACCCAAATCACTCTCTCCCAAAGTCCTTACTTTAGAGAGTTCTACTAATCATATACTAAACTTAAAAGTAAATGATCTAATATAGACTAGACATTTCCCTCTTACCAAAGAAACAAACAAAACCGTAAGTTGTTAATGACTCGGATATGTTTTTTAGTCATTATTCAGAATTGGTGGCACTAAACAGAAGGCTGCCCATTCCAGAGTGAAAAAGTGGCACTTGCTGTAGTGAGTTGAGTGGCTTCTGTTTACATGCTACTTATTCTACCTGATCACATCCGTCTTCTGCTAGGGGGACAGAAACATATTAGACTTACCCAATTGGTTATTTCAGGCCTTTTGCACTTATCTGTGCAAAGAATAGCTACGAAATTGATTGTTCCCTTCCGGCGCCCTTTATAGACAACAGTCTTGCTTCCTCTGCCAATCTCCTCATACAGAATGAAGTTCTCCATCTCTGGGCCAACTTCTCACACTCGAAAAAAATAACAGCCTAATTGCATCTCCAGCCCCTAAAATGTAAACAAAAATGACACACATAAATGCAAGCCAGCTGCATGATTCATTACCCCAGGATATTTACTATGTAAAGAAATTTAATAATTCTGTAAATTCAGAGATTCACCTACAAGAATATGATGGATACCAGTGTCATTTTGTAGAATGAAAAGACGAAAGGAAAAAATATATAAGCAATTCTCAAACCAAAAGTCAACTTCCTATCAAGATCATCTTGACAAAAATAATGAAAATGACAGCTGTTTCCTATACATGTTAACAAAATTAGGAAATTAGTGCAATTTTAGCCAATATGTCTTTGATACCTTTCTCTGTTAAAATGGAGAGCACATTATGTCAATGAATGGGATGATATATGCTGCAACAAAATTAAAAAATTAGGAGCAGCAAATGAGACAATGTATGTGAAAATACAATATATACACATATAGAATGGCAGTATTTCCATCTAATCCACAAAGATTGTAGGAGTCACTATTATTTGAAGTCAGAGATCAGCAACCTACTGGTTCCTGGGCCAAATTCAGCCTGCTGCCTGTTTTTGTAAATAAAGTTTAAATGGAACATAGCCACGCCCAATTCATTTATACATCGTTTAAGGCTGCTCTCAGGCTTCCCTGGCAAGGTTGAGGAGTTGTGACCAGAGGCCCTACGGCCTGCTCACCAACTCTAAAATAGCCCTTTACAGAAAAAGCCTGCGAACTGTTTGAAATCAATTTTTTTTTAACCAACCCCTTCCTCATCTACAGTATAAGCCGTTTAAAAGAGTTCATTTTCTTTGCCAACAAAATCCCCTAATTTTCATGAGTTTGATCTACTCTTTTATTAGACTAGCTTCCCTTTACGTTGAAGTACAGGAGTGAATTCTCTATCATCTTATTCATGACAATGTAATCAAAGTATTTACTCGACTAAAAATGTCTTTCAAGTTGGCATCTTTGGGGAAGGATTATCCATGCTAGGACTGCAGAAAAGGTGGGGGTCCCTTCTAGCCTGAACCAAAGCCCCGAGAAAGCTGCGGGTGGCTTTTCATTGGAACAAGAGCGCGCAGACAGAGGCGGAGGGAGGAGTGCGAGGTGGGGGCACAGGGTCCACGGACCCTAGAAGGGCGGGAGAGGGAAAAAGAGTGGGTGCGCAGGGCCGCCCCTCCAAGCCCGCAGCCTCCATCGCGTGACGCGGACGCGGAGCGTGCCCCTCGAGCAGCCACTAACCTGGTCGCTGACGGGGGGAGAAGCAGGGGGTCCACGGACCTGCTCCCTCCCGGGCGCGCGCGTCTGGGGACCCCCCCCCAGGACGGGTCCACTGGCCAAGGGCCGGGGCAAAGAAACGGAGCGTGCGGGACTCGCAGAGGCGGCGTCAAGCCCTGAGAGGGTCCAGCTCCCCTCCGCGTTTGGATTCGCCCGCCCCGTCTCCATGGCAGCACGCCGAACGCCGGAAACAGCGCAGGGCGCTGATTGGCTGAGCACCATCGGTTTCTATTGGCTGGGGCCTGTTAGGGCGCCTCCCTCCATCCAAAGAGCCTCGCGCCCAACCTTAGGACGGATCCACCGACGCTAGGCGGGGGTGGAAAGTGCTGAAAAGGCGAGATTCACAGCGTCAGCGTCCGGCCTCGTGAGTTCAGCACCCCTCCACCTTTGGATTCGCCCACCTTGTCTCCATGGCAGCACGCAGAACGCCGGAAACAGCGCCGGGCGCTGATTGGCTGAGCAGCGTCGGTTCCTATTGGCTGCGGCCCGGAAATGGGAGGCCGTGATGGACCGTTAGTCCACCCTAACAGGATGTGGGGACGGGGGTCCTGGGAGAAAAGCGGGGACCGACCTGGGCGGGAGTCGCATACTCAGTCAGAGGCTCTGCAGCGCTGGTCATTTCTTCCCATCCTCACTGCGCTTTGTTTTCTCCCTGCTGTTTTTTTTTTTTTCCCTCGTGCACCCCGGAGCTCAGGGGCACACGGCAACATGGTCTGGGTAACTGCGGCCTCTGAAGCCTGCTCCTCGGGTTCCTCACCTCTTGGGAAAGAGAAAGCTAGCCGACCTTCTTTCTGCTACCTGAGAAAGCCCACCAAGCTCTCTGACCTCGAGTGTTTCGCTTATGACTTTCAAATCAAATTCCAACCACCAGGCGCGTTAGCACCTGCTCCCCCTCTCCCTTCCGTTCAAGATAGAGAGCGGGGGTCCTCAAACTTGAGCACCGGAATCCCCTAGAGCGCTTGTTAACACACTTCTAGGCCTTACCCAGAGACCCTCTGTTTCTGTAGGTCTGCATGAGGCCCGAATACTGTATTTCCATCAAGTCACCAGGTGATGTGGATGCTGCTGATCAGCACCACTGTCTGACTCTGATCTCAGGTATGGAATCACGTGTCCTATTCTTTGACCTCTAACCCTCCTTGCCTTCTCGGGGATTTTACAATTTTACATTACCTATTGTCAGTCTGTGTACATGCATACTTCGTTTGATTGCACTTGGATTTATAGCGTTTCACCGCTGTTGCTTTTTTTTTTTTTTTTTGCAAATTGAAGGCAAAACCATCCGCCAGCAAAAAGATTAGGACTGGCTTTTTCGTGATACGTGCTTTATTGCCGTGGTCTAGAACTGAACCTACAATATCTCCAAGGTTTGCCTGTATTTAACAGCTTCGACATGGGAAAGTTTCCTCATAGCTCTCTCCCTAACTAATGAAGACGTAAGATGAAATATCAACTATTTTATTTTGTGTTTTGATAAATAGCCTAAACATTAAGGTCAGAAACAATATCGCATCCCAGAACTATTTAGCCTAGGTTCCTTGGATGCCTCCAGGCAATGCTTGAACCTGGTAAGACTGTTAAAAATTTGGCATATGTACATTTTGCTGTCTAGAGAGTCCATGGTTAAAGGTACCGATGGCCTATGTATCTCCCTCTGGGTCTTCTGAGCAAGAACTTAAAGCCATTGATCATAGTAACAGTGCACCAGGGAAGGGGACATGCCCAGACCGTTAGGAGAATATTCGGTATTAGCTTTTAGGTAACAATACCAGGGGTACCAGTATCCACTGTAGTCCATAAATCAGAGTAGGACTTCTGGGCATCAGGTGGTAAATTGGGTTTCCTCAGCATTGATCTCACAGTAGGTCCAGCAGGACTCCAGATATATCCCGGCTCCTGAATGTGAAGTTAAAAAATATGTATATTCAATAACTCCTGAATATATACTCCTTGACCTGTGAATGAGGGATATTATGGTTAAAGGGACCAAGTAAACACTCCTTCAGCTCCTGCTACCCACTGAAGTAGCAAAGAATGCCTCCACATGGGATCTGCCATCAAAGATGAAAAGAAGCCTGAGGACTAATTCCTACTGAATTAGCACGATTGACTAGAACAAAAGGTCTTGAAAAATGATGATGGATTACCATAGGTTTCATTGGTTGGTAACTTAAATTGCAGTTGTGCTTCGAGATGTGGTCTCTCCTTACTAGAATAAATCAACCTTCCTGGCATCTGATATGTAACTTGTTATTTAGCAAATGGATTTTTCTTTATCCCAGTATGTGGAGAATATGAAAGGAAGTTTTATTCCACCTGATAGGATGATACTTTTAATTTTGCCTCATGATTATGTCCACTCTCTGTCTCTGTGCCACAGTTTAGCCCATAGCAACACTGACCAGCTCATTATCCTACAGGACATCACACAGTTTCACTATATTGAGGCCCCCATTCTGATAGAATCAGCAAAGATGGAAGTAACAGGTCCTCTCGGTTCCCCAGTAGTTATATATGTATCCTTTGAGGGTAGGAAATAAAACCTAAGAAAATTCAGAGGCCTCTTACCTGAATTTTCTAACAGCACTGTATCTGTACTTCAAAAAATGAAAAGGCCACACCTTATATCTCTACCACTAAGGTACATAATGTATAATGGACCTCTGGGATTCTGAGGCAAAAATATGCCATATTCAGATGTGCAGCTCTGAATTTACTAAATAATCTGAAAAGGATGTCAAATGTGAGTGGGTCTCTAACAAGAGAAGTTCTTTAGCCTGTCCAGGTTCATGAGCAAATAGCTCTGTAATTTGGTCCACATACTTCAATGGATGCAATGGTACTTTGTTAGATCTGCTTGATCCTGTGATCAGCCCTGACAGCACTATCACAGGAGTGGTGCCTATGAATTTGAAAGAGGACATCATTTCTTCATCAAGTAACTCTCTTTGAAAAGCAATTCTTGCTTTGGTAGAGGGCCCTGGTAGATATCAGTGGACATCAGGTGCCCTAGGGATATGAGCTGCTTATCATGAACCAAGTTTTATGATTCACCATGCCATAAAGATGGGTGTGCCTAATGTTACTACATCATTAACTGCAGGTCCTGGAGTTATTACTCAGTTGCCTGAGCAGGTTGGTTATACTCCCAGAATGCCTACTCTTGATGCATGTAAACCCTTTCAGCTTTTTTCTCTTGAGGAGTTCCCTTTGACCAGCTGACTAAGGATGGAAAATCCAAGCCTGGCACACAATTTGCTCTGCAAGATTTCTTGGAACTAACTGATGAAGCCTATCAACTGCTTTGGCATTATAGACATGAAATGCAAAGACAAATGTCTATTGTAGAGAAAAGAAATAAATTCCTCACAGTGAGAGAACTTTTGAATAGCAAATCTACTTTTCTGGATGGAGAGAAGGCCTGAAGCAAAGAGCAACAAGATTCATAGGCGGTGACTAATGACCATGAGAAGTGAAAGTCTCTTAGGTCATCATTCTCCTCTTGTATCCTTATCCTGGTTCTCCGAGTGCAGTCGTCTCCCACACACTGTTCCACTGTGCCGATACCCAAGCCTCCACCATGCCCACAGGATTCATAGCCTATCACCAGCCAAATCCCCTGGCTATTCCCTGAAGACATTGCTACCCTACAATCCTCTCATGGGAATGGCTGTTTTTTCTCACCTCAAACGATTTCTTCATTGTCCACCACTCCCTTCTCAGACACTGAAATTACTCTCCTGTGTATACTCTAAACTTCCTTGCCCCTCTCTTTCTCCATCAAACTCATCTCGAAAACAACAACCTTGGTTAAAAACAATTTTCTTTCTCTCTTTTAGGTTAACATTGGGAGCAGAAGATTATGGCTGGAGAAAAACCATAGTCATGCTGATCTAATCCTATTTTAAATTTATAACCCACAAATCTCTAATGGCCTCGCAGGCCTGCAGGAGACCCTGTAGTTCTTAGACAATTGTTTTTCCCATTGAGCTGACCACTTCACAGCTTCTCTCTCCTCCAGCCTCTGATAGTCTCAGCACTTTCAACAGAACCTCTAAATGAGCCTGTTTACATCTATCTGAATCCAGGAACTCTGTCTTCCTTCTTCTGCAGGGGATGTGCTGATGTTTTTTAAAGTTGGTCTCCTTCCTTCTTCCCTGGCTCCATCCCTCCTCACCTGCTTGTCCAAGTCTCCTCTTTTTCTCCTGCATTATCAATTTGTCCTGCTCTATTCCAATTTTTTTCTCATTGGATGCAATTGCATGAAAATAAATGAAAAACTTTTATGAAACATATGTTTTTGGCAAAACTGAAGCAAACAATATGGCTTCAAATGTAGGAAATTATAATAAAACAATAACCAAAGAAGAAATGGAAAAATCTGTGAAGGTCTCCAGTCCCCCAGAAAGCCAAGTCAAGGCAAGTTTTGTCAACCCAATTTCAAAAATAATATGTACATTTTAAGTAACTTGTCATAAAAGGGCTTATCTTTTAGAGATGTACACTGAAATATTTATGAGTGAAATTATATGTCTGGGATCAGGATTTGCTTCAAAATAATTCAGGGGATGAGGGAATTGGGTGAAGCTAGAGATAGATTTGCTCTGCATTTATAATTGTTGAAGCGAGTGATTTATACATGGAGCTCATTCTATGATTCTATTTTTACGTTTGAAATTTTTCACTGTAAAACTTTTTACAAAACTTCTGAATGCATTAGCGATGGCTGTTAATCTTGAGATATCAGAGACAAAGCCCCAGAGATATATTATCAGGACCATCTCTTTAAAACGAGAAGAACTGAGAAGAAATTGGAAAAGAATGGAACTTAGGGAATCCTTTTGAAGAGCATTTTCTTTGGATTGTCACAAGATTCTGTCTAAAACCCAGGTCACAGTTGGCACGATATGATTAATAAAACTTTTTACAGTTTTCTTATAGTAAAACTGTTCCTGATTGACTATCCAGGACTCCAAAGAAACCAGACTACTAAAACGAAGTGAAGATAGTGTCCTGCTACCCATAAAACTAAATTCCCACAGATACATTGTTCTGGTGTTTCAACTCTCAGTTCTGTGCGATTGGTGTGTTTGTCCATTCCTATGCCAGGAACAACCCCTGAACTATGGTCACTTTATATTTTGCTTTCTGTTCAGGATTAATACCCCTTGGGTTTGGTTTTGTTTTTTTATAGTTTGGATAGTCATGTATTTATTCTTCCATATGAACTTCAGGATACACTGTCATTTCCTTCAAATAAAATTACTTTTGACATTTTATTGGAATTACGTAAAATTCACCAATTTGCAGATAAAGGGCATATCACAACATCGAGTCTTTCTCTCTGGCTAGCTTGGCCAACACGTAATCACTCTCCTCAGGTCTTAGTCAATTCTAATTAAACATGACAGCCTTATATTAGCTGTGCTTGAGTAGTCAATTGGGGGCTGCAGTGGCATTGCCAAGAGCTAAAGAGACGAGAGGCCTGCAGTGAGTCATGCAGAGAGAAGCCCAGCACAAGAAACGACCAGAACAGTGAGAAGGATTTTAGGAAAATGTACACATTTGTTAGGGTCCTCAGATTTACTGGGAAAAACGGCAGAACTTCCTGCAGTCGGGCCTGATATGAACTCGGGTTGTATGTGAACTGAGAAAGGCAAGTCTAGAGAAGGTGACACTGCCGCTATCATAATATTTTATTTTTATTTTCTTATTTGTTGTGCATTTTCTGTTATATTTCTACACTTCCCATTATTTTTGGCTTTTAAAATATCATGTGTTTTCAGGTATATCTGTGTAAATACCAGAAAGCCGGACTTTCTTTTTTCACCCAGTCTGAGAGTTTCTCTTTCTAAAATAGGATTTAACCTCTTACTGTTTCTTAAGACTCTGGAACATTCATTGGCCTTATTCGTGTCATATTTTACATTTTGATTTTATTACACTTTATCGTTGCTCCCCTCTATGGATTTGGTATTTTTTAAGAGTGTGCCGCTGCGGCAGCCTCCACTTTTTGGGCCAGGTGGGGTGGGCTTGGAAGGAAAAGAGAATCCAGTTTTCTAGCACCGTATTCCCTTAGCTAACTCAGCCTTGGCTTTGCCAAGTTCTCAACCCCTCATGGAAGTTGTTTCTTATTAGTGTATTTATTCCTAGGGCCCAGTCATATAAACAGGAATCTATTCACATTGAGTCAACTGCTTCATATTTCTAAATGTGATAAATTTAGTAACACCCGGAGGAAAATGTTCTACTTGCCAGTGCTGAGCAAGGCAAGATTGTTACTTTTGTTTTCTTCTCATAGTCCTTGAAGTTTAGGAATGGCTGACCCCCCTCTCCTCGCCTCATCTCCGTGTGACGTAAACACAGAGCATCTAAAGAAGTTTTTCTAGAGGTTCTTTGTTGTGCTTTGACGGTTTCCAACAGAATCTGCGCTAAGCACAAACACTGACCAGCATGCATAACAGTCATGGCAGGATAGGTGTCTCCTAAAAGAAGCCCCAGAGATATATGCAAGCAATTTATTCAGTGACCCCACGAGACATGGGCAGGATAATAGAGAAGTAAGACAGGGAAAGGAAAATAAGCAGTGAAAGATGTTTTATCAAGCAAAAATAACTGGGACTTAATCACGTGGAAGAAGTTTGGGAGCCAGCATAAAACATACATTGCCCTAAGCGACAAGAGAACAGGGACATCTGGGACAAAGGCTTCAATTCCCTGGAACTTCCAGGCCTCTTTACTGAGCAGAGCAGCCTTCAGTGACCAGAGGAGGCAGGCAGTGAAAGAGATGCAGGTGCTGGCAGCTGGGACTGGCTGCGCTAAATTGTAAGGCCTCCAGGGCTATGGGTGGAGTCCCAAGAGTGTCCCTTACAATAGGTTTTTCTCAACTCTTACTAAGAAGAAATTATTTCAGATGTCATATGTATGTCATGGTATGATGATGCTTCTACCTTGCCTGACCATGTGTACAGGCATCTTTCCTTGGTAACAAACCCTAACCCTACTCCTTATAGTCATATGACCCAGGGAGGCCAGTCATATAAGGTCATGCTTCTCAGTGAAGTGGAAAGTCAAACAGAGGCATAAGCTGATCATTTAAACCAAGAAAGCAATTTTTCTTATAATCTTCAAAATAAAACAAAAAAAATATATACATATGTTGTGTGCATACCCATTTCTCAGACTGCCCCTGAGGCAGAAAATGCTAGCTGAGCCCCAAAATATATTCTCCCCTCCTTCCTGGTTGCTTAAGTAGACTACATTTCCCAGCCTCCTCCGCAATTAAGTGTGGCCGTGTGGCTAAGACCTCTGGCCAATGAAATCTGAGTAGAGTGATGTTTGTGCTCCTTCCAGGCCTGACTCATAAAACCTCCCATACACTCCTCCATGCTGTTTCCCCCAATCCCAACAGAGATGATCACTCCCAGGGTGACCTAAGCAGGCAGAGCCACAGTTAGCTCAAGTCCTTTAATGAATCTATGGAACAGAGCTTCCCTACCCATCTGGAATCACTCCAGGTTGTGACTTGAGCAAAAAATAAGCCACTGTGTTGAGTCATTACATTTTAGGTTTGCGTATTACATCACTTTAGTGTACTCTAACAGACTAACCTGATACCCACCCTTGGACTCCTATGGACCCTAGATAAAGAATCCTTGCTCAGGAAAAATTAAAACAAAACATATATACACACAAAGCTAGGAAACAGGCAGCTGGGATAATATTGGCCACACTTAAATTGCATGTACCTGGAACTCAAAAAGGAATTTAAAAAGATTTAGATAGGGGCAACTAAAGAACTGAAATGGCAGAGGTATTTTTCTATCAAGATAAACTGCGAACAAGACTCTTCAGCTAGGAAAGAGGATTAGATGAGCTCAAAGTCCATGAAAGCCTGAGGTTTAGCCCGTATCAACCGCCATCCAATGTAATCTGGAATCCTAGAACTTGGGAGATAATTAGTTTTATGGCAAAATGAGCCGACGTGAACAAACATGCCATAATCAGGAAGTAATAAAAGGATCCTCATTATCCCAAGAATAATACTGTATATTTTGAAAACAAATAGGATCTAGCAGGGTTTACCTAGCTATTCGCTTCACAGTGGGTTGTGGAAGGGAAGTTAAGGTTGTTCAAAACATATTCTCAAAGCCTTTTAACTTTGATGCAAAAAAAACCAAAAATGACTGCATTCTTCACCCCCAACAAAACAATAAAAGGTAAATCAGTGAGAGCACTCTGGGTCAGAAGGGTCTTTGGTTAGATGCTGAACGATTGCTCAGTCAGCTCATATTTATTGAGCTCATACTATGCTCTAGACACTGCTGCTACTATGGCTACCTTGTGAACCGGGGAGACAGAAAACAAACAATAATAAATGAATTTCATATTAAAATGTGCTAAATAAGAAAAATGTAGAGCAGGGCAAAGGGAATTGGGATGCTAGGGAGAAGGAGTGGCAATATTAAATGAGATGGTCCAAGGAGGCCTCATTGACAAGGTGAGGGGAAGGGAATCCAGGCAAAGGGAACAGTGAGAAAGCACTGAGGCAAGTGTCCCTGGCATGTTCAAGGGACAGCAAGGAGACCATTGTGCCTGTGGAGTATAAAGTAAAAGAAGAGGAAAATGAGAACAATAGGCAACCACGTAGGTCCTTTGGGCCATTGGATAGACTGTTGCCTGTATTCTGGGGGGAAATGTGGAGTCATGTGAGGGTTTTAAGAGAGGGAGGGCCGTGATACGACTCATGCTTTACAGAAACATTGGCTCTTGTGTTGATGGGGGGGAGACTGGGGAACAAGGAGCAAGCAAGCCTTCAACGGGCTCTCGCAGGAAACTTGAAATGATTGTGGTTTGGAGTAGGATGGAGGCAGTGAAAGTGGTGAGAAGTAGATTCTGGATTATATTCTGAAGGTAGAACCAACATGATTTCCTGGTAGATTAGATCGAGGAGTGGAAAATAAGAAAGAAGTTAAAAATCATCGCGAGGTTTTCGGCCTGAGTAACTGAAATCTAGGAGACCAGAAGAGGAGAACTTGCGGGAAGCTCAGCAGTTCAGTTTGGGGCCTAATAAGGTTGAGATGCCGATTAGACATCTGAGTGGCAGTGCCAAGTAGGAAGTTTGTTTACAGGAGTCCGGAGTTCAGGAAGGAAAGTCAGGGCTGGCAATATAAATTTGGAAGTTATCCGTGCATGGGCGGTGTTTAAAGCCTCAAGATTAACATCAGATGCAATAAAGAAGATATTGGTATTCATTTTTTTTCTTCTAAGGAATCCATGAGCCATGGCTTCCCATTATAAACTACATACTTCATCCTAGGATTCCTTTCCCACCCCAATTCTCACGTCTCCACTGTTTCAATCTTGCAACATCGAGATTGATTCTCCTTTACTTTGCGGGGGGCAAAAGCAGGATTGAATTCAGACCCTGTCAATAGTGTGTGGCTCTGGATAAGTTAATTAATTTCTCTGAGGCCCATTTCCTCGTTTATAAGTTGCAGATAACAATAGCTATCCCACAGAATGGCTCTGAGGATTCAATGAGCTGATGTTATTAAAGCCCTTAGTACAGGGCATAGTGCATATATTTGCTTGATAAATGTTAGACTAAAATGCTGGGATAAGACATTCGATGATAGTGTGAACGTGGATATAAAGTGATTGGACCTTTGCTCTCGTTCTGGAATGGTAGCCAGTTCACGTTCTTCTCTTGGAGGATGGAGGTGTGGGAGGTGGTTGCAGGTGAGTACTCCACAACCATGTGGGGTGTTCTCAGTCCAATTTAAGCTGATGCTTTATTTGTAATAATTGGTCTGTTTCCTATACATTTATTAAAGAAATAGAAAACACTTATTTTTTTCCCCCACATAGTAAGATTGTCTTTTTTTCCCCCACTATAAGATTGTCTGAGAAATAATGGTTTTAGTTAACCTTCGGTTATGCCACCCTACATTCTCCCAGTTGATTTTTGGGGGTCCGCTTATGCTTCAGTGGAGTTTTAGCATATAACTGAGCTATTACTGGTGGCAGTAGTGCTGGTGGAGGTGGAAGTCATGGGAAGTCGGCCTCCCAGCCTGGCCCTGAAGTTGTCTGGTCTTCCTCACACCGTCCAGAGCCACTGGCTGTTCTTGATTATCCGCTTGAGTCCATCTTCCACACATTGGCGGGAGGGGGCTTTTAAAAATGTGCATTTGACCACATCACTCCTTTACCTAAAATTCTTTAGCAAAACAGTCACAGGCCAATCGTCTGGCTCTTCCCCATGGCTCTAGCCACGGAGGTTCTTTACTGCCTCTGGGTCTTTATCTGATGCTGTCCTCTGCCCTTTGCATGGTTGGCTCCTGCTCCTCCTCTGGGCCCCTACTTAAGTGTCGCCTTCTTAGATAGGTCCTCCCCGACCAACCAATCTTTCAAAAATCCACCTAGTATTCTACTTATAGCACCTGCACCCTTCTCTTCGTAGTACTTGTCACAAGGCTAACTGAATGTGTGTGGACTGAAAAAGGTCCACTAGAGCCAAGACTGTACTTGTTTTGTTCACCGTGCCATCACTTAGTCCATCCAATACCTGCCACAAACAGGCACACACACAAATTATTGAAAAATGACTTACGCATCCACTTTTTTAATAATTCCTTCTATTGTTGACCTCAACTAGTATTTCATTCATTCTGCATCTATTGATTGGGCACCTACTATGAGTCAGGTACTGTTCCTGGTACTCAGAATGCAACAATGAATAAAGCAGACAAAAGTCCCTGCCCACAGGCTGCCTATTTGACGGTGAGTCAGGCATGGTTTTATGTATGCATGTTCTGTGTCACAGACTCTCAGTTCATTTGTTCAGTATCCACCTGGCCAGTGGGAGCTAGGAGCATACATGCCCCCTCCTTCCATCTAGCATTCGACTCAGTTCCTCAGGGGGCCCCAATGGGACTGACCCAGTTGCTAACAGTGGTGACTGCCTAAATTACACACCCTTGGATGGGCTTTCTCCCCCTCCCTTCTTCTTTCTACTCCTGATTCCTTTTCCACCCCCTTTCCATGGGATGACTTCTTATAAAAAACTATCTGCTCTCAGGTCCTTCTCCAACACTGCTTTGGAGGAGAACCCAAGCCCACAAAGCTAGGATTTTAATTCTTTAGTCAGGTTATTTTCTATGTTTTCATCTTGGGTCCCTGGCTGTATTTGGGGTTCCTAAAGGGCAGGGATCAGATACTCTTTTTTTTGTGAGTATTTTCCCACAGTTACTAATTTGGGGCCTGACAAATATCAATAAACTATGTTGATTTTGATTTGATTTGACAAAAGGAAAGGATACTGTAGCTATCCGTGGCTCAAGGGAGGCCAGAGTCACTTCTATTACAGAGACCTTTGCCTGATGTTGGATAAGGCTGGGACCTGCCAGGACAATTATTGTTTTCTCTTTCTTATACCCATCCTGCTTCCCTTTCAGGTCTCTGCACCCTTGACTTTCAGCAGCAAGCAGGTCACCAGCCACTGAAGTAGCTTAGCTGTGGGCTCAGTCATGAAGTTCTGCCCTGTTACCTGCTCCTTCTTAGCTGGGAGTAGGAGGGGGAGACCAGCTCCTCTTCCTCAATGGCAGGATCCACATGTCTGTCATCAGGCACCAGGAAATCAGATGTTAGGACCTGCTCCCATTAGGCCACAGTCTGGGACTCAAAATGAGTGAGTGAATGACTTCAAAATTCATTCACCCTGACTGAATCTCATGGAAACAGAGAGTGCTAGACCCCTGGTAAAGGTGCAAAGAGATTTGGAAGAATTCCACAGACAGGAGTTGTAGTCAGGGGTCCACCACTAATTTGACACTTCTCTGGTCGTGAACTGCTTTTCTGCCCACAGTTTCCTGAAAATGAGAAGGTCAGACTAGCTGATCTCAAAGATCCCCCAGCTCCAGGGTTCTTAAATTACAGAACTGGAAGGAAACTGATCTGTTGGTTATACTTCAGGCTTTTTTTTTTCCCCCTTAAAAAAAACCTTACTGTTGGAAACAGCCCATGTCTATACTCAACCCACCGGGATGCAGCTCTAGCACATTTGTTCTTGCATACTCCCAGGCAGCCATGCTCAATTACATAAAAGCCTGGCATCTACTTGATATTTTTTTTTCAATTGAAATTTTTATCGAGATAATTATAGAATAATTCATATTCAGTTATAAAAAATGATAGTTTGCCCAGTTTTCCCCAATAATAAACATTTTGCAAAACTTTAGTATGCTATCACAATTAGGATATTGACATTGATACAATCTGCCTATCTTATTCAGATTTCCCATTCACTTGTACTTATTTGTGCGTGTGTAAGTTTTTTTAAATAAATTTTATCACCTGCTCTAAAACCACAGGTCCTAAAAACACAAGAATACCTTGTATTGCCCTTTTATAACCACACCGTGCCTTCTTCTCATCCCTCCTCATCCTGCACTTGATGTGTTTTTCAAAGATCTTATTTGGAAGTAATTTCAAACTTACAGAAATGTTCCAGTACACCCTGTACCAAGATTCACTGACTGTTAATATTTTTCCCATTTATCATTTTTTCCTATTGACATTTTTTTCTTGTATCATTTGAAGGCAAGTTGCATACATCACGCCCCCTTACCCCTTCATGATACTTCGGTGTGTATTTCCAAAAATAGGGATACTCTTCTACATGACCATAGTATGAATTATCGACATCACAAATTTAAATTTTGATTCAATACTTTAATCTATCAGGACTCCAATTTGTCCATCGGAATATCCTTTATAACATTTCCACTCCTCCAGCACAGGATCCAGTCTAGGACCAGGTATCACCTTTAGTTGTCATGACTTTTTAGTATCTTTTAATCTGGAACATTTCCCAAACTTTCTTTCGTGTTTTATGACATTGACATGTTTGAAGACCATAGCCCCTGCCCCTTTTTAATACATGTTCCTCATTTGGGGGTTTGCCTGAGGTTTCATCATCAGATCCAGGTTATGGGTTATCCCCGGGAATGCTGCAGAGGTGATGTGTTCCGAGGATGTGAGATCCATCTGCTCTCATTGGTCATGTCAATTTTGATCACCTGGTCGAGGTGCTCTCTGCCTGCCCCTTGGTACCATAAATCTCTCCCTTTTGCTACTAATAAGCCTAAACCATCTTTGGGAAGACAAATTAATTCAGGCAAATATCTGCTCCCCAATAAACTCCACCCCTCATGTTAACATCCAATGGAGATTCTTGCCCGAATCCCTCTTGCCTATACACTTGGTCTCTTCAAAGCCTTTCCCAGTACTGGAAACCAGGTTCCCAACGGTTTAGTTTCCTTGCATCTTTGGTTCTGGTCTGAGTTTTCTCCATGTCCTTCCAATGTCCCCTTATGACCTTTGGGCAGAACCTAAGATGATGAAGCAGTAAACTCAGCAACCCAACTGGAAATGACCTAATGTGGGTTGTTCCCCCTTCAACCGTCCACCAGCGATTTGCATAACGCAGTGGCCTGCGAGCACTTCCTGCGTCGGTTCCTGATTCCCCCACCGTGCCACCTCCCTCTCGCTTTGGGGGTATTTAGCTCAGACTGCCTATCCGCATGCCCCCGCCCCGCCCCCGCAACACCTCCAGGCTCTGTCCTCCCCCCCCCCCCGGTTAAACCTCAGGGGTGCTTTCCTAGGGGACCCCGGCCGGGCCTGCAGGAACCCAACTCCTGGCCTGGCCCTGCGTCCCGGGCAAACAGTTCCTGCGCGCGTCCCACCGTCGCTGAGGCTGAGTCTGGACGGGGCACCGAGTCGTGCCAGGAGGGAATCCTCTAGCTTGGGGTGGGGGCTCTGTCCCAATCCCGCTATTGCGCCCAGTTCTTCTCCGCGCCCGGCGAGGCGGGTCGAAGCGCAGGGGGCGGGATAGCGGGCTCGGCGGCCCGGACGCGCGGCGCGCAGGTGGCTGGCGGCGCGGGCCGCGGGGCGGGCATCCCGGAGGGCGGCGCGCAGGTGGCGGCGCGGGCCTGGCGGGGCGGGGCGGGGAAGGGGGAGCGGGAGGGGGAGGGCCGGCGCGCGCCGGGCGGTGACGGCAGCGCGGAGGGGACGTGCGAGGCGCCCGCCCCGCCGGGAGCCATGGCGAGAGGCCGCGCCGCGGCGCCCGCATCGGTGCCCGAGTCCGCAGCGCCGCCCGCGCGCGCCGCCCCGGCCACCCCCCGGCCACCCCCAGCGCCGCGCCGGTAACCCCCGCGCGTCGCCAGCCCGGAGCCCCCGAGAGCGAGGGGGGGAGCTGCGCGCCGGAGGGACCCCGACGACCTCCGCGCCCCGGGGACCGCGGACCCTGAGCCCCGGCGCGCCCGGCGGGCAGCGGGAGGAGGAGCCGGGGCCGGACCGCGCGGCGCGCGCCCGGGTGTCGCCCGCCCGCCCGCCCGCCCGCTGCAGAGGGAGCCGGAGCCGCCGGGCGGCCGGGGCCGGGCCGAGGACAAGGACGAGGCGGTGGCCGGAGAGCCGAGCGCCGGGGCAGCCCCGCGCCCCGCGCCGGTAAGCCGGGTCCGCCGACCCTGCCCCAGGCACATCGGGCCCAGGGGCTACTTTTGGGGGAGGACACGGGTGATTGGGGAGTGTGCGCGCGCGGTGTGGTGGCGCCGGCAGCCCCCCTTCTGCACCGGCCGCACCTGCGGGAGCCCCTCGGGGTGGGGTGGTGGGACAGAAAGATGCCCAGAGGGCATCGCGGTTGGGCACGCCGTGGTGGCGGCCTGGATTCCGGGCTCCTGCGGTCCGCGGTGACAGGGTGGCGACCTTCAGAGAAGCACGCGAGGGAGCGCGGGCGGCAGCACCCCGATTCCCACGCGCCCGCACTCGACTCGTGGAAATGACATCCGAAAGCGTCCGGGAGCGGGCCGGTGGCGTTCAGGACCCCTCCCCGGGCCCCCGCGCTTTCTAGGCCGAGAGTGAACGCGTGCGCGTGGTCACTTTTGGGGGGGACAGGAGTTTGAGAATGCGTTTGGGAGCTCCAAGGTCAGTCTCTTTCTCGCAGGTGAAAACCAACGTACGACCGTGCATTCCTGCATTTTCTTTTTTCTTTTCTTTCCTTTTTTCTTCTTTGTAAGCTTGTGTTTAGGGAAGCACGTCAAAGCCCAGGGTTTGGCGCTGGGTGTCCCCGACCCATTAAGCTTCCGTGTTTTGGAACTTTTCGCCGCGCTTGTCCAGAAACTGAAATCCATGTCCACTTCCAGCGCCCCCTCGGTCTGAGTGTTTAGGATTCCGAATTTTTTTTAAGTTAGTTCCCTTCCCCCCGTCCCCATATGCTGAACTTAATTGCTTCAAACAAATGTGTAAACATTGTAACGGTTGTCTGCAAGTTTGTAGGCAGGATGGGTCCTTTTTTCCCCTGGACTTCTTTTGGTTTTCTATGGCCGGGGGTGACAGACACCACAGGGAAAAAAGCTAGGAACAGGGTCCTTTATGGTTTCCAACTACAAGAGCTGCAGAGAGGGAGAGAGGTGGCCAGACTGAGCAGTGCCCAGCTCTGAGCAGTCTGCAACTGGGGAGGGTCTCCCCAGTTCCAAGTGGAGGGTGACAGGTAGGGCAGCTTGGCTGACAGGTTGGGAATTGGACCTGGAGTGACAGATGGCGCCATTCTCTTTTGGTTTGGAAGGGTCATTCTTGAGTGCCCTTTGCTATCCGACACCAACCTTACCACGGAGATGCCCAGGCAAGTGTAGACTGAGCCACCTGGACAGCTGAGCCGGTCTCAGGATGCTGAGCTAGGTTAGAAAGCCATGTCCAGGGGCAGCAGGTTTGGTGAGCGTTGGGTTTCAGCTTGGCCCGAGCACTAGCCATTTCCTGTTCGATGCCCCAGGGACATGTGAGATTTGGTTTCCCACCCCCAGCTCTCCCTGGAGAGTATTTCCATCCTGGCTGTGTTGCTTATGCTCCTTCTAAAAGGACACTGGCCTCGGAGTGGGAAACGTGGATTCAAATTCCAGCTCCTTTCTCTTTAAGGCTGTATGACCTTATTTAACCTCTCTGACCTGGCTGGCTTTCCTTCTCCTGGATCGTCCGCCGCCTAAGAATAAAATTAAACTTCATTGGACTGTTGTAAGGATGAGAGAGTTTATAAATGAAAGTGTCAGTAAAAGTTTGACTAAATGACCTGAGAGGGTTTTCAGGTCTCCTTCCACTGTGACTAGGTTGTGACTTGGTGATCTTTTAGAGACCCAACAGGCATAATAAAGCAGATATAAAGTAGTAATTATTACCTTATGGGTTTATTGTGAGAGTCAAATCAGGCCAGGTAAAAAGGCTTTGAAAATAAAAGAGCATCACTTGAATAGAAACAGATTCCTAAACTTTCTCTCTCTCTTTTTTTCATTTCCAAATTAACAGCATCTTAGCATTTGCCCTCGGATGTGGACTTTCTCCCCATCATTGCGTTCTGAGCCTCTGCCTCTGACCTTGCACATAGTAGGTCTCTGTAACTGTTAGATGAGACTGGGCTTCCCATCCTAACCACGTGTGGGAGAATAGACCTTGGGCTTCCTCTGCTCCATCAGCTGTTGGTGTTTTCATAAACATGATTGTTCTGTTGCTCCGAGCAGCTTGAAAGACAGCCAAGGAGGGCAGGCATGCAGGTGGCCACCTTTCCTACAAGGGGAAGTTCTTTTTTTTTTTTTTTTTTGCCCCTTTAGGACTTAGTTGAGAAAGGAATCAAAGCTGACAGGGGGTTGTGAATCAAGCCTTTCATCTGGGCTACAGTTTAACACTATATGGTGGGAAGTCTAATAATGTTACAGTGATCAGCCTTTTGAAAGAGGTAATGATTCCATGACCCTTGCTTTTGAAGATGGACCTGACCTATTTAACTCACCTTTACTTGGTATGCATCATGACTTTTGTGGGAGAGGACAAAGGGATGCTCCTTTTAGGAGATGAAGGTGTTAGGGTGAGAACTGTCCTCAGCTTTTATTTTATAGTTTTGGGCTTTTGTTGAATGGGTCTGGTCTCCCCCCCTCCCTTTTTTCTCTTTTGAACAAATGTTCCCTATTCTGACTTGCCTTCTTATTTGGTATATCCAAATGGAGGCCACCTGCAGTGTCGAAAAGTTCAAAGTTTTAGCAGAGGAAGAGTAAATAATAGTAACGTGTAGATCTGGATGCCTCTGAGCTACATATAATCATAAATGATGTGCAGCTGCTTAAAGAAAGGCTTTGACATGCTGTCTTAAGAGCTGTGTGGCATTATTCCTTGGGAAGCTCAATTATGTGTTTGTTAATAGTGCACCTGAGGCGGAAAGGGGTGGAAGGGGATGGAAGGTGAGCTCCTAAGATCCTTCTTTGGGCTTCTTGTCTTGCATTCCAGGAAGGGCCGCTCCTGGCCTCACCTGGTTAGAGGTGAGAGCTTTTCCTGGAAGCACTGTAAATCTCTTTGGTGAAGTCTAGCAAGGGGTGACTTTTCAGGAAGACGAGCAAGTGGTGACAGCTTTTGGGCATCTTTTGGTTTCCATGTCTCAAGCTGGGAAATGGATTATTTCGATGCTTCTAAAACTTGTCCAATAGGAACCCTGGAAAGGGGGCTTGGGGAGTTCAGCCTGAGGTTTCTAGCACTTTTCGGTGTTAGTTCAATGATGCCTTTGATGAAGAATAGAACACAGGATTCATCTCATTTTGTTTTAATATAAAAATAATTAAATTGCTGTTTTGAGTCCAAAAGCACTCAAGAAAGATGCACCTTATTTTCCCTGGGGCCCTGGGAGCTCCCCGCAGCATAAGTACATGTACCCCAGTTTGAGAATCTTGGAGCTCGATTATTTCTAGTCTCACTTTTAGTTCCAGACTTTATGAAATGCCAGGACATTTAAAAGCAGAAAATATTCTCCTGCCTGGAGGAAATAGATTTTGTACTAATGTCAGAAAGGATTCTCTAGTACCGAAGGAGATAGATATATTAATAAATTAAAGGACTACCAGAATATAAATCATCTGGATTTGAATATTAAGGGTATTCAGGGGACTTTGACTTTTATTTAAGAATTAATTGAAAATAACCAGGAAAATGTGAATTAAGTGGTTTGACTTTTTCTGAAAAAATCCCTTTAGAACACACTGCTTAATGACTAGACTTGGTTACTAGAGAGAGTGATTGTGTTGATTTTAAAAAACGCTGCTGTCTCCTGATTTATATTCACACAGATTAGCTATTAGCAAATCCTATGTTTGATTAGATAGATACAGGTTGATTTATGTCACTTAAAATGGATATTCATTAGAATAGAGATATGGGATGTTATGTTTCCTTCTCCAGGTTTGGAGAGAGAAATACATCCAGGCGTATGAAAAACCGTGAGATTTTAGAAGCTTTCCATCAATTTCTCTGGTTGTTTTGGTAACATCAACAAGTCCTTCCAGGCAGATTTTTTCAGTTTTTTTTTTGTTTGGTTTGTTTTGTTTTTAAAACATCAACAGCAAATGCTGTAGGACTGGGTTTTTTGGTCACATTCTGAGATCTCTCAGTTTTGAGTTTTGCAGAGTAGAAGAGGCATGATCTAGTGCATGCTTGCCTCCTTTTATTATGGGCCTTTTCAGATCCTTTCCAGTTTGGGATGTGGTCAGAAACACGAAATGTCTCCCTAGAATGTTGGAAATGGTTTGACTTCACTCATATTATTGACTCATGAATTTGAACCAGGAGGAGCTGGTAAGCAGAGTGCAGAAGCCATCCTTGAATTTTTGTTTGTCTGAGGGCCGGCCACTGGCTGGGAACTTTTTCCTGGGGAGTGAGGAGGAAACACTTTTTTGACCTGCAAGAGCGTGTGTTGTCCTCAGGGTGGTGAGAAGGTCAGATGGCTGGGCTGTTTGTGCCAAGTGACCAAGGATCCAGATTCATGGTGGAACCAAGTGACCATAGCCTGGGTGGGAGGATGGCCGTGGGAAGAGGGCGATGCTTGTGAGAGGGACATCCTGACTATTGCTCCATCTGCCTCACTTTTGGTCCCTGCTGTCATGGCTCCAGCTGATGGCAGGAGGAAGAGGCCTTGCCACTCCCAGTGTGGGTGGGCCTGCAGCATCTGCACAAATGGGAGCAAGCTTATTACACCTGCAGCATTTCAGGCTCCCATACCCTTGCTCCTGCCCTACTTGGGAGAATTGGTGTTCAGGTTGGAGGCACCTTTTTGCCCTCCACTGAAAGGAAGGGGGCTAGGGTGTCTCTGTAAGATTGCTGAACCCATTTCCTCCCCAGCACCCACCTCTTCCTTTCCTTAAATTATGCACAGCGAACTGTGAAGTGTGAGGGCCTGGGTGAGGGGGGCGGGGAGGGACACCTGTCATTCTAAATCAGTAGTGAGGAAAAGCAGTCTGGAATCCAGCCAGCCATGCCCCAACAGACACCTAAAACATTGGGTGATGTTGTGAGTTCTTAAAAATGTGCCAGAGTAGCGATTAGGTAGTTCTCCCCAAATTCTAGCTGAGTAGTTGAAGCATCTGCCCACCTATCCACTCACCTACTCTCTGTTGAACAAATCTAAAGCTCCAGGTCATGTGCACTATGAATACGAGAGATCACAGGGTAGATAGAGAGACGGAATGGAAGGTGGATAGGAGGGAAGTGGATCTGACTCAGGTGTATGTAACCTCTTTCTCACCCTCCCTTCCTCCCTCCTGCTTTCCTGGCTGCATGCAGAGCTGTCAGCCTGCCTAGCTGTTTCTGTCACCTCATGTGGGGTGGGACCAGGTAGCCTGTCTTTGCCAGATTCTTTTTTTTGGTGTGTGTGTGTGGTGGGGGGTGGGGGGCAGAGTTGCCCAAGTCACTTAGTTTGAGAGATGAAAGGAAATCTCTAATGCAGTTACCATTTTTTTATTTCTTAAAAAAAAAATAGTAAAATATACGTAGCATAGCATTTCCCATTTTAAAGTGTACGGTTTTGTGGCAGTAAGTACATTCACATTGTTGTGCAAACATCACCACCATCTCTCTCCAGAACTTTTTCATCTTCCCCAACTGATACTCTGTGTTGATCGAACACTAACTCCCCATTCCCCCCTCCGCTCAGCGGCTAGTAACCACCACCCTACTTTCTGTCTCTATGAATTTGATTACTCTAAGAGCCTCATATAAGAGGAATCATATAATATTTGTCTTTTTCTATCTGGTTTATTTCACTTAGTATAATATCTTCAAGTTTCACTTATGTTGTAGCATGTGTCAGAATTACATTCCTTTTTAGGGCTGAATAATATTGCACGGTGTGTACTACCAGTTTGTTTATTCCTCCTTTGGGTTCCTTCAGCCTTTGGCTATTGTGAATAATGCTGCTATGAACATGGGTGTACCAATATTTGTTTGAGTCCTTGCTTTCACTTCTTTTGGGTCTGTACCCACAAGTTGGGGGACTCAAGAGGACAACAGTAAAAAGGCAACTTGGTAAGACAATACATTACATTTTGTGATTATGAGTGCAGGGTTTTAAGAATAAATTGGATTTGCCTGTTGGACTTTGGGAGTGTTGGGTGGTCTGACATCTGCAGAGATCTGGCAGAACAGTTATAATGTCAAGGGCTATTTTTAAATAATAATAATAATAATAATAATAATAATAATAATAAAAAAATACTTAATGTTAATAAATACTTTTTAAAATTATTATTATTATTATTATTATTATTATTATTATTAAAAAGAGGAGTCCAAAGATATGGGCCTTGCCTGCAGTGTAGAATTTCAACTGGGAAGAAAGCAGAAGGTTTGCTTAAACTGAAGGGACAAGCAGATTCTTGTCATGTTACAAACTTGGAATTGGTATGTTTTTTTACCGAGGGATTACAAACACCAAACAAACAAAAAATCCCCAAACCTATGATTTAGGAACAGCAGTGTAATGATTTAGAGGAAAGGTGGGACAGCAGGAAAATGAGCAATTTGTCATACACGTGACTCACCGGTGCTGTGTCGGTGAGTGTCTCATTTAGGCGCGGAATTTCTCAGACAATTGTGTGACCGGCTTTCACAGGAGAGAAGAAAAGGGCATCCAGAGAGTGGGCATTTCCTTTCCACCTTGGCATCTCGAATATGTTTTAAATAAAACGCTGAATACTGTGAGAATTGCACAATTCTGTTTTATGTGCCTGAGCAGGGTGCAGCCTTTTTTCCATCCATTTGTTAAAAAGAAACCTTCTCGATTTAACAAGCTGTCTGGATAAACTGTAGCACGCTATTGACATGTCTGAAACCATGTTCCTTTTTTTTTTTTTCCTTTTTAAGATTGATGCTTTGTCAGTGTTGGACCCAGAAGGAACTCCTGTTTGTGACGGCCAGTTCCTGAATCATTACCTTATAGGATAACTTCATGTGGTTATTAAGAGGATTACATGAGTTGATATGGACGCCTTGCTCAGACTAAGCATTTTGTGTCAGCTGTTATTATTGTTATCGAACTCCTTGTGATCTATTCATCCACAAATAATTTTGAAGCACATAGTGGCTTGTGCAGGCCTTCATATTTGCGATGCTAAAAAGAATAGTAGCTCCCATGACCTAAGGTAGTGATGTGGCCTATGATTTTTGCTCACACGACCCACTAACTCTCCTCCTTTGCAGAGAAAGGGTTAACTTTGCAAGGATTCCGAGGCATTAGAAATCCCTTTGGACTTGGTATTTGGACACAAATATCAAGGCATTTCCAAGGTCTCTTGTGGTTTAAGTGTAGTTTGGTGTTAAATATTTGAGAAGATGTCTAGTTTGGTGTAGTTTGGTGTTAAATATTTGAGAAAACAAACGGTATTCTTACTGTTACAATAGCAGTAAAATAGACTAAAATGTTGACTGATGCAGTAGATGTGTTTATACTTGGGAGATAGGAAAATAGTTTGTAATATTAAAAGAGGAATTACAAGAGCAACGTCTTTGCAATTATTGAATGTTCCCTGAAAATCTTGCAGCTGGGATCAGTCTCTTGATACCAGAACGGAAGTGATATTCATATGGAAGGGGATAAAGAAAATAAATATTCCTGAGAGTCTGGTTATCTTATAATCAGACCTTTAGCCTGTATGGTATACTGAATTCTCTGTTTGGCAAGTGGCAGCCTGCCAGAGAGTGATCGGTTTAATCAAGTCTGAGAATTTCCTGAAGTTACTCCACATTTGGGCACTAGGATGGAAAAGGGATGCACTTTGTAGACTTTTCAAAGAGAAGGCCCATGGCAAGGGGGTGGGAGTGTCATTAGGAGAGGCACTGGCTTCACCTTGTGCCCACATCAGCGTGTGGTCCCAGCCTCATCTACCTCCAGGGTGAACGAGACCTGCAGTGGCTTTATTCGAGGTTTATTCGAGGTAGGACTTCAGCTGAGGTAGTAAGTGATCCAGTGGATGGGAAGAAGTAAACACCTTTGCATGATGTGGAGGAGATAAGGCGAGCTCTTTGAAGAGGTGATGGTAAGGAGAGGAAGGGGCAGAGTCAAGGATGAGGCTGAGACTTCCAAATTGCATTAGCATATCTCAGTTTCACAGGGGCCAGGACCTGGAGGATCCTCTTTTGAGTGTGCTGGGTTTCATGTGCTTGTGAAATTTCCAAGTGGAGAAGTTTAGGGCAGTGGGACATCTGCACCTGATGCTTGGAAGAGAGATCCAAGGGTGAGGTACGGATTTGAGGAACATCCTGTGTAGACAGTAGTGACATCCTGTGTAGAAGAAGTCACAGAAGATGACCCCCAGGCCACCAGTACCTGTCCGTGACCTGATAGGAACTGGGCCACACAGAAGGAGGTGTGTGGCGAGCATGCGAGCAAAGCTTCACCTGTATTTGCAGCCGGTCCCCAGAGCTAGCATCACCGCCTCAGCTCCACCACAGATCATCAGGCATTAGATTCCCATAGGAGCACTGGTCCCTGGTGCCAAAAAGGTTGGAAATCACTGATGTAGAGCACACACCCACACCCCCTAGTAGATGATCCTTCGGGCAGCTGTTGTCTATCATATCCCAGTCTTTGGGATGGTTAATGAAGCCTGGGTATGTATCCTTTTCCCTCGGTCCACCAGGGTGTATCTTTACTGTCATGGCGAGGGCAGAGTGACTGAGGCACTTGCATAAGCTACAAAACGTAAGGGGGCGGGAGAAACCGTTGCCAAAAAGTTTAAGTAATCAAAATAAATAATATTTTAGCGCAATATTTAAAAAGTTTAATGCAAAAATATCTACGATGAACAAATATCCGATTCCTCAATGAAGTCAGAATTGGCTTCAGAATTTTCCTTTTGCATCCAGCTTCAGTATGCCTTGGCAAGGCACTGCTTTGGGCCCGAAGATGGAGCCAGGAGGATTCTCGAAGATAGAACTGTAGACCTACCTGGATGTATAACCTAAAAAGAGTAAAAGCAAACGAACTGGTTGATAGGTAAAGGCTACAATAGAAATTGATCACGTAACTGCTTTCAGCATTTTCTGAATGGAAACAATTGCTGTGTCTTGGAAAAGATTCTTCCCAGGATATTAAACATTCCAACAAAAGGGAAAACCGTGTGAGAGTCCTCAGAGGCCTTGAAATTCTGTAACTGTTCCCTACGTTTGTGTGCAGTTTGCAGTGGCGTTTTAACTTATGGCAAGAGTGGCATTTGGTGTTGTAACTCACAACAGGAAATCGTCGAGGCTCAGATAACTTATTCACGGCATTAACAAGGTCTAGAAACACTGTGTTTGGTGTGTAACATTGTTTAGCAGTAAAAAAAGTTAATGATTGCCCACCTTTTAGCAATCATGCGATTGCTCCTGATATAATTACCTGGTAGGCAGGGGTGGAATCGAGCGATTTCCTAGCCTTGTCGCTGCATGCTTACGGGCACATCCACGCCGTTGTATGTCACCACTGAAATGTGGCCTTCTCTGTCTTTTCCTGGTGAAAAAGCCCCATGTGTCATGTCCATTTGGCTCTTCCTTGTGGTCAGGATGTGTGGCCCAGACTAAGAGAGAGAGAGATCCCGGATTTTTCAGCTCCTCTTCCAATTGCTGTGGATGCAGTATCCCTGCCAAACTGGAGTCCCCTCTCAGTCACTTTCCATCAGGCCTCCCCCGAAAGATGAAGTCCTTCCCCTTCCCTTCCCCTTGGCCAGGCTTGCTCTTTGAAGTGCAGTTTCTTTTCAAAGGGTAATGCAATGGGAATTCTTTTCAAACAATGATACCAGAAAGGGTTAAAACTTCCCAACTTCGGAAAAGCCCACTTCTTTGTCCACACACCCCGCCCCTTTGCAATTCTGCCTTCTGAGGTTTCTGCCCAGCAACAGGCAGTGGGCAGTGGGGAAGTCAGGCCTGGCTGACAGCCTCCCCGTCAGAGAGAGACTGGCCTCCCCGGACTGTGAGTCACCAGGGCTCCTGGAGAGGCCTGTGCCCTGCACCTGGGCAGCAGGGCACGCTTGGTGGCATGCTGGCCTTTTGTTGTATGTGGACAGATTTTCAGTAGGAGTTCCATGTCTTTGGCGAGTTGTATATTGCAAGGAGTATGTCCGTTTCATCGAAGCTGTCGAATTCACTGGCATAACTATCATCCTTTCAGTGTCCAGAAGATCTGTAGTGATGGCCCCATCTATGATTTTGGATATTTGCCTTTCACGTTTAGAACGGTATCTGTTCAAAGGAACTGCTGGATCGGAGGAATTTAATTCAGGAAAATGGGTGGGGGTGGTTTCAGGGAAGGGGGATGAAGGCCATGAGGAAATAAAGCCTGACTGTGGGGGAGGGCAGAGGGCGGGGGCCTGACCCAGAGGATGGGGCCTCCTCTCTCTGGAGGAGCTGCTGGAGGAGGAGTGATCACATGGGCGGTGAGCTCATTAGGCAGGGGACACCAGCTGTGCTATTCTTAGGGCTGTTAAAGTCCTCTGGCAGATGTTCTTAGGCCGAGTTCCAGGCCTGTTCACTTCCCACATATGGCATAATAGGGTACATGGAAGAAGAGCCACCGCTCACAAACAGCTTTTCCACGAAGCACATCCCTGCTTCTTTCCCATGAACTTTTCCCTTTTCTTTCTCCCTTTGTGTTCTTTTCCCCCTCTCTCTGCCATTTGTTCTCTCCCTCGGCTCCCTCTCTGTTTGTCTCTGTGCCTTTTTCCCTTTGTCTCTTCACCTTTCTCTGTTTTTCTCTCTCTGCTCTCTCCCCCTCTCTCCTTCTTCCTCTCTGTTTTCTTTCCCTTCTCTCTCTCTCCCTTCAGTGTTTCTCTCACCCCTTCTCCCCCCTTTCTCCCTCCCTCCCACCACACTTCCTTTTTTTCTCCTTTGAGGCCTTTTTTATTTAAACCCCAGTGGAACTAGCAAAGAATATAGTGAGACATGAAGAAAGTTTGCCCATTTTAGGTTAACAATGAACCTCGGCGTTTCATAGGAAATATAAGGAGTGCAGGTAAGTCTGAGGGTGATCAGACACCGGAGACAGTTTGGACAGACCGCCCGTACTGAATGACATCGTCAGCTTGGGCCCCTTTCACTCCTGTGGCGCAGTGGGGGCTGTCGGGCCATTGTGACCCTAGCAGTCTGGTGAGCCGGCCAGGGACAGGGTTCTTTCTGTTTATTTTCACACATTGTTTGTGTGTTTGTAGTTGGTTTGGCTGATGACCTCTCTTGCCACTGTTATCCTGGATCTCATTGATCAACTTTGATCAATACGCTTCCACGTGGCCCTTCCCTCTCCCCTCATTTTTATAGTAACCCACATCTCTGCTTGTGATCACAAGGCACCAGCGATATCAGATTGATTTAACTTATTGTTCCGGGGGACTGAATTTCTGTAGGATATGTGCTGTTACATGATATAGCCTCAGTGAGAGTCTGCAAAGCCCAGAGTAACACAAGCTTCATTATAATAGAAGTTTCCTGGTGTTTATTTTGATATCTTTGCCTTAATTTTGTAGCTATGACACAAAATCCTATTTCTGTTTCAAAAACAATGAAATAACCCATGGATACATTAGTGTCATTTCTTACTCTAATAATGGCAATAGCTGCCAAAAAATAGTTTTAGAAAAGCCTCTATAACCTGGGCATTTTTCTTCAAAGGAAAGTAAATGTAACTATTTTAGAAAAAAAAATCTTTTTTTTTTTTTATTTTAAAAATGATTTAGCTGTGAAAAGGATTTTTAAGAACTCCAAAACCCAAACCGTAGAGTGAAATCGTGAGAGGAGAGATACTGAACTGGACCACTAACCACGTTGATTTCTCTGCGCCTTCGGAGACTGGGACAGGAAAACAGAGGCAGCCTTTTTTCACTTCCCTAACTTTTTCTGAAGAAGAGAATGACTCAGTCGGAAGCCCTTTCTCGTGGTAGCAGCCCCAGCTCTGACAGACGGGTGGGTGTGGGTGCTGGAGGTCCAGGCTGTGGGGCAGCGTGTGTACACGCCACAGCCTGATGTGTTTGCTGAGTGGTTTACGCTTCTTCCAGAAACATGGCTGGTTCTGACTTCATAGGTCTTCCGCAGGTAAGCGTGACCTGTGGTGGGAGCTGGGGCACTCTTAGCAGAGTGGGGAGCTGGAGGTCTATGCAGAAGGGTCATTGCTAAGTGTGTGTTGAGTTGAATGCCTTCCCTGGGCCAGCCATTGAGGTATGACAGTAAACGGTCCAGGTCTGGGGCCAGGTGAGAGAGACACAAACGAGGAACAGGTGTGGGATGTAATGCCAGGTAGTGACTTGGGGTGACAGATAGGGAATGGCTGCAAAGGCGTGTTTAGGGAGGCTGTGGGGGAGCCGACACCTAATAATGGGGGTGAGAGCGATGGGGGCGATGATCCTTGGGAAATACAGAGGCAGAACATCCTAGGAAAGCAAACAGCAAGCGTTCCAGGCCTCTGCCAGAAAGCCAGTGTGGCTGAAGCCCAGGGAGCCCCTGGGGAAGTGGACACGGATAAGGGGGATGGTCAGGGCACGCCTGCATCCCACTGGCCTTCCAGACAGTGGTCAGGGGTTGAGATTTTAAATCTGAGGGTGACTGGAGGGAAGGTACTGAAGGGTGCTGAGCTGGGGCATGATAGGCATTGATTTACTTTGTTCTCGGATTCCCCCAGCTGCTGTGCCAAGAGCCCCTGGGTATGGGAGCAGGAGCGGGAGCAGGGAGAGCGGAGAGGGTTTTGTGCTGGGGCAGGCCCAGGAGGAGTGGTGACAACTCAGGACCAGTCTGAGGGTGTGACGTGTGCTGGGTACTGGCTCCGGGCACCTGGCCGTGGATGTGAGGAGCCTGGCAAAGAAGAGTCTAGGGCTGTGCTCAGATCTCACACATGTTCTAAATGGAACGTTTGACATCAGAAAGCATTTGCGGATTTTAAAAGTCTTGGCGTTACAAATCATTACGTGTAATTTGTTGGCCAAATAGTTAGGAGGGGACTGCTGGGGTTCAAGTTTCCCCAATACTACAGAAATAGTTGGAGAGCTGAAAGGTGAGACAGGCCAGGATGCTATTTGCTTTCACGGCTGAGAAATGACTTCCTGGCAGAAGAAGGTGAATCTCAAACTTCATCCCAAATCTATGAGCATGCAGTGACCACTGAACAGACTGAGGATAGAAAAAGGGACAATGTGCCTCGGAGCACAGTATCCACGATAATTGATTATGGTTGACCTCTTAGTGATTTGAATTTTCAAAATGGACACATTTCCGAAGATCCTTGAAGCGATTCGATAACATTTTCTTAGTGCACGTGGCAAATTTGCCCCGTCTGTGTCCACATACAGTGCCCTGTTTGCAATTGACTATTTTACAATTTACAATTTACTATTTTACAAATGCTTCCCTGAGAAATCAGAGATGGGAGGTGCGTCTCCCATCTCCTCACGATGGGGATCAGGGCGTTTTCCCCCAGGGAGGATCAGAATCTCAGGGACCAGGGAGGTGATACAGAAGGTGCTGATCCAAGGTTATTCATTCCCACTTCTGCTCGTCTCAACAATCTGAGGCCATTTCCCTCCCCGCAAAGCTGTTGGCCTTGAGGCATGGCCTGGGGGGAAAATCTGAGCTAAGAGGTGGGTGGGGGATAAGGGGAGGCAGGGGTGTGGGTTTCAGCTCCTCCACCCACAGGCTTGGAGGGACCCATGGAGCAGGCGTCCTGGAACAGCATATGCTGCTGCTCAGGTGGGTCGGAGACTGACGTTGTTGGCAGAGAATCTGCCTTCTCTTGGAATCCAAAGTATTTGAGGACGGGGAGTCCTGCTGTTTCTGGTGGAGCAGGGAAAGCATAATCAGCGTGAGAGCGGGGCTTATTCTGGGATTGCAGTAAGTGACCATGAGTGGGCATGTCGGGTTATTTCAGAATGTGCCGTAGATAGTCGATACTTCCAGGCAGTGGCCCCGGGGCTCGTGTGTGCAGCGCAGAGGGGCTGCCCCGTGCCCCGTGCTGCTGATGGCCAGGCGTGTCTTGCCAAGTATGGTGTGAAGCTCCAGGATGTGGCTCGAATCCACCGACTGTGTGTCAACCTGAGGAGACTTCTTCCAACCTCCGAAACTCGTCTAGGCCTTTCCACTATGGCTTGTTGGCATCTGAAAAAAAATAAACACCAAATTATTAAACTAAATTAATGCTGATGGCCACCTCATGTATTTATGTTGGCTGCCGGACTATTATCCTGTTTTATTTCATGGTTTTGGGGGGTTTTGTCACCCTAGGAGTGCAGCACCAATATTTTTTAACTCCCTTAAGCAAGTGGAGTATGACCCTGTCATCCTTAAAATGAAAATTGATTGTCCTTGGAAGTAAAACACTGGCTGCTTTGTTGGGAAATGTGGGAAGGAAGGGATTTTTTTCCTGTTACAGAATGATCAAGTCAGCTTTTTTAGAAATGTAAATTCTGAGCTCCGGTTTCCTTAAAAACTGGTGTTTCGGTGTGATGTGTTAGTTCTGGAACGATTAGCACATCACATTCCAGGCTCTTTTTAATGGGCTCCGGGTAATTACTGTGGCCTTCATCTTAGCCAGCCCAGTAAGCATTTCAGGAGGACAGCGGAGCTTATTAGCCAGCACCAGGCGGCCCCTGACCCCTCCTCCTTGGAGTTGGAGTGAGGGGCAATTAGGGAGTCCCCGCATGGGGACAAGTGACTGCTGAGGCATGAATAATGCAATCTACCCTGCCTGTCTGTGCATGGCGAGTTGCTGAGCCATTTGGTGTTTGGAAGCCTGAACTGCACATTCTGGATTCAGCATGATTAGGCTGCGAACTCGGAAAAGTTCTTAGCCAGCGACCCTCAGTTTTCCCAGCTATAGGAATAGGCTGTGTAGTGTGGTTGTGGGGTTCAGGACGGTGACGTGTCGAAAGGTTTCTCTCGTTCTTGTTTGTTGGCAGCATGCAGCAGGATGAGCAGAGGCGGGCTCTGAGTGTCGTTCCTTTGGGGCTGGGGACATTCGGGTATAAATCACCATCTCCTTCCTCCTCCTACTTCTAGGCTCTCTGCCTCCATCGTGGAAGACCGAATCGAAGCATTTCATTCAAGTTCTCCTTTCCCTGACCTGTTTCTGCATCATTCTGGATTTTGATGACTCACCTAGTACATTGATCGTCTCCTTTTCAGTGATGGCTTCTCTGTCCTGCTTCATCCACCTGCCCGGTCACAGCCTGGACTGAGCCATTTCCTGGAGTTCACCTGCTCCACCTCTGACACCTGAAGCACAACCACCCTGCTCTCTGAAATCCCGTCCTTCCAGCCCTTCTCACAGGTTCCCTGCCCCACCCGGGTTCCTAGCTTCTCCCTCTCCACTCCATCTTGCCACCACTGAGCACCTGCGGTCCTTCCTTTGCACCGCCTGGCAGAACTCTGCCTTCTGAGAGCTGCTGGAGAAATGATCACCTGTCACCCAGCACGATGATGACCTTGAAAAGCAACTTCCACTGGGCCCTGGGCAGTGCCCACTGGCTCTTTTATGTCTCCTTAGGCTGCTTTCTCTCTCTTTCTTTTGCAAAGTGACTGTTCCAGACTTTCCTTTTCTTCCTCAAACTCCTTTCCCCTTGCCCTTAGCAGATACTCCTAACCGAAGGAACTGGAGCCAGCAGAAGTGCCACCTCCCAGCCTTCCTGTCCAGGTGTCAAGTGCCTTTCTTTTGTCCCACCTCCTGCTCAGTGAAGGAGGGACCCTCTTCCTGCCTGAGGCTGATTTGCTTCATCCTGTTGGATCCCAGCTGCTCCCACCTACTCTGGAGTGCTAATTGGTCCTTTAGTCTTTCTTTATGTCTCTTCAGCCGTGTCCTGTCTGTGGACTCCAGGCCACCACCTTGTAACATACCCTGTTCTCTCCTGTCTGTCTGGACATCTCCCCTGAGCCATAGCCCTTTTGCCCCCTCCAGTGCCAGTGCCACTGAACTGTCCTCTGCCTCCTCTCCCTGGCCCAATTGCCACCAGGCACCTGAGCCCATTGTTCCACGGCCAGTAGCAGCTCAGTGAACTTCTGGTCTTGGCATCCCGACCTTTGACAGCACAGTCTGCATCACCTGCGTCCTTTCCGTCCTAAAATGCTCTTTCCCTTGGCTTCTGGGGAGCTACGCCCTCCTGGCTTTCGTACTGCTCCTCCCGCTGCCCTGCCTTGGCAGGCTGCAGGCTCCCCTGCCCCCGTGTAGCCTCTGAATGGCGGTGTCCTCAGGACGGGTCATCTCAGATGAGCACCTTGCCTTGCACTCTGCCCTGGAGGCCACCGTGCCTGTGGCCCCGGTTGCCATCACTACGCAAATTCTCGGGGGCTGAATTCTGGACTTGTTTACCTGCCCACAGCACACCTCCGTTTTTGGTGCAAAAACACTGCCCGGCTCCTCACCTCCACCCCCACTACTTGCGCCCACTCTCCCTACCTCGTCCCTACCGAAAAAGGGTCTGTGTGTGAGCTCGGTCACATGGAGGACACCACTGTCCTCAGCTGCAGAGGCAGGAACCTGGACCTTTTCCGGGACTCTCCATCTCACTCTCTCCAGATCCTTCCCCAGCGGTTGCCTCCCACATGGCCCAGATTTGCCCTGCTGGGCGCTTCTCTGATATTTACTCTGCTGCTGAGGTCACCTGAGGTCACTTTTTAAAATGCAAATCGAATCCCACCACTTCCCTGCTTAAAACCTGTTCAGGAGCTCCCCAAGGGGCCAAAGAGGCTGCTGCCCTTTGCTTCCTAAAGCCTTGGGGAGCTTTTCCAGTTCCCTAACTGGGCCAGGCTTCCCCTCCCTCCTCTGTGGCTGTTACCACTACCTGTAGAGCCTGCCCCTACCCCAGCCTTTCCCTGCACGGTCTGTTCTGGCAGCCTGGCTAATTCCTGCTCACCTTTTCGGCCCTACCTGAGATTGGCCTGCGGAGCCGTTGTTGACCTAAAGTCACTCATCTCTATCAGCAGTTTTCCCAGTGGCCTGTCCCTGCTGATATTTTTGTCTCGAAGGTAGAGAGCGTCCGTGATGGGCTTCAGTTGGACAGTAGAGCGCGTGCAGACATCCGACCCGACGTTCGCACTTGACCCGAGAGGCCGTTCTTGTCTCTGTGTTACAGGGGACGGAGCTGGCTGAGATAAATTACTCCTAACGGAGGGCAGGGATCTTTGTCAGATTTATTTTTATTTTTATTTTTATTTTTGCTCTATTCCCAGTATTAGTAGAGACAGACAGTAGTGCCTGGCACGTAGTGGGTGCTTTGTAAATATTGATTGAACGACTGCAGAGCAACAGTGAACTTATCAATTGTAACTCGATTGGTTTTCACAACGATGATTTCAGTTGCTCTTCCCCTCGGCCAGGGTGAGAGGAGGACATAGAGTTCGAGATGGAAGCCAGCCCGCTGGAGCCGGCGGCGTCTGCAGCCTCTCTCTGCGATGTCAGCCCGCATCTGTGAACCTGCTTTGAGAATCACAAGTTGCAATCAGCAGAGCCGTGTCACAGAATTCCTGGGTCATGAGATCGCCGTGGCTGCTCTGACTCACGTCGCAGCTGGGGAAAAGTGACATGTTTCAGGTCCGAAGAATGAAAGGCAGAGTCTCTGAACTTTCCAGCCAGATGCGCTATTGTGCGATACAAATGGGAGCTGCTTTTCCAGGTTTTGCCTCAGATGAGGTTCTCCATCATCATTCATTCGTTGGACGTGTATTCACGGCGTGTGTACCTCATGCCCGTTTCCTTTAACGATCTCACTCTCTGGTTTATGTGGGCTTTGTTCTCAGCTTTTCTCTTAAGTTGAACAGAACTGCCTGAGGTCACGGGCCTCGTCTCTGATGTTCACTGGGGATGCTCAGGATCTCGCACAGCGCCCGGTTGTTGAATGAATGGCAGGCAGGGTGCTGGGGATGCTGAGCAGACAGCAGGCCCCGTCCCCTGGAGTTAGTTTACAGACGGGTCGCGTGGATGGACATCGATGCAGTTTCACAAACAAATGTCAGGTTGTGGCTGTGCCCCAGAGGCCACTGTGCTTGGAGGACTGTCATAGGAGTTTGGGGAGGCTTCTCTGTAGGAAATGTACCCGGTCAAAGGGAGGGGGCAAGGCCATTCAGATGGGGGGACCAGCATGGTCGATGCCGGGAGAACTTGTTAGAGGAACGAGCTAGAGGAAGGCCTGTGTAATCTTCCAGTCTCTGAAATTGGGCTCTAACACCTGCCTATCCTGTCTTAATAACAGATAAATGTTTACGTGGGTTATAGCATTTTTATCCTCTCTGTGACGCCTGTGAGGTGGGTCCTGGGAAGCCAGTGAGAGTTTGAGTAATTGATCCGGGTTGCCGAGCTGGCTGGGTGAGGGGCTCGAGTCCTGGGGTGGCACTGTAGAGTCCAGGCTTCCCCCCGAGGTGAGTTCTCTGTTGTGGTGCGATGTATTCAGTCCTGGATTCCTGAGAAGTGATTCCTGAGAAGCGTGTGTCTAAGAGAAAGAAGGGCGTGGATCAGAGAGGTCAGTTGCGCCATCTAGTAGGGACCTCAGATGGAAGGGAGGCAGCAGGTCAGAGCTTCCCAGAGGTTTACAGGTTGCTGGGTAACACGAGAGTTAAAATCTTTCAAATAGTCTTCTAGGGGTGGCATGCAGGGTGTTGGGATGGGACCAAGAACGCTGACCAGGATGGATTTCTCTGGACCAAACTATCAAGAGTACACTTAAAAAAAAAAAACAAAAATAGCCTCGAGAGGCAATTCACATACCTCACAAATCACCCAATTTAGTGATTTTAGTATATCAGATGGTTGTGATTCTTCTCTTTTTGGTCATTTGTGCCAGTGTAAGAAGCCACTGAAGGTCATAAAGATGTCTTCCTGTGTTTTCTTCTGACTTTTATAGTTTTAGCTCTGGCACGTAGGCCTGTGATCCATTTCAAGTTCATTTTAGTGTGAGTGTGAGTGAGGTCAGAGTCCAACTTTGTTGTTTGCATGTGGAGATCCAGGTGAAAAGACTTTTCTTTCCACCTTGAATTGTCTCGTCAAAAATCAATTGGCCATAAATGTAAGGGTTTATTGCTGAGTTCCTATTTCTATTTCATCGATCTGTACGACTTAGTACCGGTAACACACCTTTTGAAGGCTGTAGCTTTGCCCTAAGTTTTGAAACCAAGCAGTGTGAGTCCTCCAACGTTTTTCTCCCCCAAGATTATTTGGGTTATTCTGGATCCCTTACATTTCCATTTGAATTTTAAGATTAGCTGGTTAATTCCAGCAAAAAAAAAAAGACAGCTGGGATTTCGATAGGAGTTGCATGGAATCTGTAGATCCGTTTTGGGGGTATTGCCATCTTAATAGTGGTAAGTCTTCCAATCTATGAATGGAGGACGCCTGCTCGTTCATTTAGAAATTTTTTTTCACATCTTTCTGCAGTGTTTGTAGTTTTCAGGGCACAGATCTTGCACTGCTTTTGTTAAATTTATATCTAAATATTTTCTTCTTTTTGAGAAATTTTATTTTAATTAGTTTCAAGTACGTTGGTTAGACACTTATATAGCTTGTAAAACGATTCTCCTAATTGCTCCTTTTCTCCTCTGGTTTTCCACCTAGCCAGTATATTACTGCTGACTGCATTCCCTATGCCGTGCTCCCCATCCCCTGACCATCTGTCAGCTACTAATTTGTACTTCTTTAACCCTTCACCCATTCTGCCAGCCCCCCAAACCCCTTCGCCTCTGTCCGTCACCAAATTGACCACTATATTTGTGAGTCTGCCTTTGATTAGTTTGTTCTTTTCCTTAGATTCCACATATAAGTGAAACTATATGGTATTTACCTTTCTCTGACTTACTTCACTCAGCATAATAACCTCTAGGTGCATCCATGTCATGGCAAATGGTAGGATTTCATCTGTTTAATGGCCGAGTCATATTTTATTGTATATATGAACCATAACTTCTTTATCCAATCGTCTGTTGATGGGCATTTAGGTGGCTTCCATACCTTGGCTATTGGAAATTGTGCTGCCATGAATGTTGGGGCTACATGGACCTTAACAAGTTATTGTTTTGGTTTTCTTTGGATAAATTCCCAGAAGGGCAATTGCTGAGTCAAAAGGTATATCCATATTTAACTTTTTGAGAACCCTCCAGACTGTTCTCCATAGTGGCTGTACCAATTTGCCATCGCACCAGTAATGTATGAGGGTTCCCTTTTCTCCGTGTTCTCACCGACACTTGCTGTTCTTTGATTTATTGATGATAGTCATTCTGACAAGTGTGAGGTGATACCTCATTGTGGTTTTCATTTGCATTTCTCCGATGATTAGAGACCTTGAGCATCTTTTCATATGTCTATTAGCCGTCTGTATCTCCTCTTTGGAGAAGTATCTATTTTGGTCTTCTGCTCATTTTTTAACTGGATTGTTTGTTTTTAGTTGTTGAGTTGAATGAGTTCTTAATATATTTGGATATTAGCCTCTTATCAGATGTATCATTAGCAAATATTTTCTTCCAGTCAGTAGGTTGTCTTTTGTTTTATTGATGGTTTCCTTTGCTGTAGAAAAACTTTTTATTTTGATGTAGTTTGATGTAGTCCCATTTGTTTATTTTTTTCTTTTGTTTCCATTGCCTGGGGAGATACATCTGAAAAGAAATTCCTGTTAGTAATATCAGAGAATTTACTGCCTGTGTTTCCTTCCAGAAGTTTTATGGTTTGGGGTCTTACATTTGTAAGTCTTTAATCCATTTTGAGTCTATTCTTGTATATGGTGTAAGAAGGTTTCTTTCTTTTCTTTCTTTTCTTTTTTTATGTGTATCTGTCCAATTTTCCCAGCACCATTTATTGAAGAGACTGTCTTCACCCTATTGTATATTCTTACCTCCTTTGTCATATATTAAGTGAGCTTAAAGGTATGGATTTATTTCTGGGTCTCTTTTCTGTTCCATTGAACAATGTATCTGTTTTTATGCCAGTGCCATGCTGCTTTGATTACTATAGGCTTATATTACAGTTTAATTTCAGGTAGTGTGATACCTCCAACTTTCTCAAGAAACTTTCTTCTTCTTTCTCAAGATTGCTTTAGCTATTCAGTGTCTTTTATGGTTCCAAAAGTTTTTAGGATTATTTGTTCTAGCTCTCTGAAAAATGCCATTGGTATTTTGATAGGGATGGCATTGACTCTGTAGATTGCTTTATGTAGTATGACCCTTTTAATGATGTTGATTCTTCCTATCTATGAGCACGGTATATGCTTCCATTCATTTTTATCTTCTTTAGTTTCTTTTTCCGACTTATAATTTTATGAGATCAGTCAGATCTTTTACCTCCTTGGTTAATTCGATTCCCAGGAATATTTTATTCTTTTTGATGCTATTGTGAATGAGATCGTTTTCTTAATTTCATTTTTGGAAAGTTCATTGCTAGTGTATACCAATAAACAACTGATTTTTGTATGTTGAGCATGTATCCTGCAACCTTGTTTATTCTAATAGTTTTTCACTGGGTCCCTTAGAATTTTCTACGTACAAGATCGATCTGAGTGCCCTTTATTTCTTTTTCTTGCTTACTTGCTGTAGCTGGAACCTCCAGGTGATTAGATGTAGCAAGAGAGGATATCCTTGTCTCATTCCTGATCATAAGGGAAAACATTCGATTTTTCACTAGTAAGTTTGATTCTGGCTGTGGGTTTTTCATAGATGCTCTTTATCAAGTTAAGAAAGTTCCCTTTTATTCCTAGTTTGTTGGATGTTTTTATCGAATTTTGTCAAGTGCTTTCTCTACATCTTTTGAGATGGTCATATGGTTTTGTCCTTTATTTTATTAGTGTGGTATAGTACCATAAATGATTTTCAGATCATTACTTTATTACTTTTTTTTTTTATACTATCTTTCAGGCCTTCCATTAAGAGAAAATACTTATCTTTTCAATGAAGCACAGACTTCTGAGTACAAATAGCTTCTGCATGCAGATTTTTTTTCATTCAACTGAAGTTATTTGTTTTTCTCTTGAAAAATGAACCGATGAAAGGGACTGCTTCACAGTATATGTCTTGGAGAAGGGATAGGATTCTTCATTTCGATGGCGAATGTTTTGTTCACTGTCTAGGGCTGTTTATCTGCTGTTACCACTTCTATGCTTACTGCTTCTAATATTTAAGTAGATCCTGACCTGTCAGGAGCTGGAAGTGTTGCTAATTATACTGGTCTTCTTGTCTCAATCTTTTAAAAAGAATGATGATCCTGGGTTTTCATTACACCAGAGGATATTGGCCTCCTTTGTAAAGAATACATCAAGCAGGATGCTTATATGAAATTTGATCCCAGGGACTCTGCTTTAAAGTTCTAGCTGATCTTCCCTCCCCCTTCTGGGGTAAGGATTAGTGTGTCTGCAGCCATCACTGTGGGTCTATGGGCCGCAGCGTAGCAACCATTTCATGGCACTCAGCTGTCTCGTTTTGTCTCTGCTTTTTGTTCTCTTCCTCCCGCCTTCCCTCTTCTCTCTCTCCCTGTCCTCCCCCTTGCCACTCTCACCCCGTCTTTCTTCTTCTTCCTGTCCCCTCCCCCATTGCCTCTTCTGCTGTTTCCTCCCTCCCCCTCTCCTCCTTCTCTCCAGATCCCCCGTTTTCTTCTTTTCCTAGCCCCCTCCTCCTTTCCCCTTTGTCTCATGAATCCTTTGTCCTTGCCCTGACTCCAGCAACCCCACCCCCACCCCCTGGCCCGTGAACAAATCTTTCCAGCTTCTGATGGATATTGTCTTTGGCTTTTCGCCTGTAGATTTCTCCAACTCAAGACCTCATGTCCTGTATTCTCCATGGAGGTGGGGAGAAAAGGGGATCCCAGTTTTTATGGCTTCAGACAGACTCTGTCTACAGAGTCCAGCCAGTCCCTGGCTTTGCTCCTTGTCCAGATTCTCACAGTGGCCTGCGAGGGTGAGGGGACCTCCTCCTCCCTCATCCCCCTGGGCACTCTGATTTAGAAGAGGACAATGCATAAGCCTCTAAGAGTTCCTGGTGGCTTGATGGACAGCCCCCGCTCGGTCCTTTAAAATGACTCTGGTTGGCAGGAAGCAGTATATTTTAAATAAAACAAAATCATTGTTGTGGTCATAGTTTAATAGGTTGAAAATAGAAACTTGAATGTTCTTCATCTGGTTGTGATTCTTTGTCCTGATCTCCAGAAGTGGGTTCATTCGGGATGAAAAGGGGGGCCCACTAACTAGCCAGTTCTCTTGACTTGCTGGAGCCCAAATGCCCCGGGTGGGGTGGGGCTAGTCTAGGTAGAAACCCACTTCTCAGGTGGCCCAAGGTACTAGGTAGTTTTAGATTTGGGACCTTAAAACTGCTGTTGGAATATTAAATTTTTTTTTTTCTTTCTACATTAGCATCTGCCCTAACCCACCCCCATTCTACTTTTCAGGCTTTTTTTTTTTTGCCTTTTTTTTTTTTAAGGCCATTTGAGCACTGTGTTATGTGGAAGGAGTTCTCTCTGTATAATAGGGCAACTTTCCTAGAAAGTAGAGTCAATAAAAAATTGGATTTGCCAGTACAAGTTTCATCTTGCCGTGCCAAGGGGTTCGGCTGTGGAGCCAGACCGCCCAGGTTCAAAGCCCATCTGTGCCACTCGCAGCTGTGTGGGCCGTTTCGTAGGTTTCTAAAGTTGTGATCTCCTCAGTAGGCCCTTGTCAGGTGCCATCTTCATCAGGTGGTGAGGGTCAGTGGAGGCACGATAGGTTGAATGCTTATAAATAAATGCTACCAATGAGTTATTAAGAATAGTTAATAGCGAAGGTCAACCTTTGAGACAGCCACGAGCCTACTGCCAATTTTCTTTATTTCTTTCCCGTGCTCTGTTTTTTCACTTGGATTGCATGATTTCCCTGGATTTTTAAGTGAGCCCAGTGTAAGAAATGAGAGCTGTAAAACCAATTTACTTGAAGAAAATGAAATCTTAACCAGCTGATGCCTGTGTGTTCTCTTAATTTTTTTTAAAGATGTGGCAATTTTGAAATGCGATGATTAAAATTTCTCAAAGCAGAAACCTAATGCTGCTTCAAGCTTCTCACGAGACCACACTTTATAGTGCCTGACATCTCTGTAAATGCATTTTATAACCGTGTTTAGAAGCTAGACTTATACCTTCATTTGAAGGAAACTTACTGTGGAAACCGTTCCAGAGTAGAAGGTGCAAAGATGGAATCGCAGTGTTATTTAATTCATTTAAACAAAAGCTGGAGGTTCTCTGTGAGTTTGGGGGGAACCTTGCATCTAATCTGAGGTGGGGTCAACAGTCTCAGCCTCATGCTAAAACTTAAACTGAAGAGGCCCTGGAATCTGGATTCACTGCCCCGGCCCTCACCCCAGCCTGCAGTTGTCCCATGAACACGAGGCTTCATCCGGCTTCTGCTCTTAGCCAAGATTCCTTCACCTGGGATGGTTAGGAATCAGGCCACTGTTAGTGAATGGAAATATTACGTAGTGTGCTCCCTACTCTTTATTCAGTGGTACTGCTTAACCAGGCTCATGCTCCAGAGCCATCGGTATAATCACCCGTGACTTATGAAGGTCATTTTTAAAAGTCTGCATATTTGAGCTTTTTGGTTTCCAGAACCTTAGGTAACTGAGCAATTGAATATATCATATGAGTGGAGTCCTTGTGCCTGCACGTGTCTCAGTTTTCAGAGAAAGGCTCTCTTTTCCTCTCCCCTTCCCTCCTATGCCTGACCAGTGTCTAAGCCAGTAATTTGTGTTTTGGGGCAGGGATCCCCAAACCAAATGGCAAACAAACAAAAACCAGGAGCTTGCTTGGGTGGCAGATTCCAAATTTGAAACTGGAAGCTTTGTGTTTTGGCCAAGCAACTTCTGCGATTTTTAAAAATTATTATTGATTCAAACCTGCCAGAGAGCACATTTAAAAAAAAAAAAAAGAAAAAGCACAAAAAACCATGCATTATTTTTGCACGATTCCAGAACTCCTAAGAGACCCTCTGACAGCTTGGGAAGATAGGGTGAAGTTAGCTGGGTCAGGCTGGGGGGAGGGGCCCCTCTGCTGTACCCCCTGGCTGTCTGTCCAAGACTTTCCCTCTCTGGAGGTGTTTCTTGGCCCATGAACCAGCCTGGAGGATACACCAGCTGGTGACTGAAGTCCCTCTGGCTCTAGTGTCCCACTCCTGGGGACATGGAATTCGGAGGGTGTCCACCAAGTGAGTGCTGGGAGCCCTTCTAAGAGAGGGAAGGTGAATCCACATGTTTACATTTGTCACTGCTGGATTTGGGTGGGAAGGCACAGTGTCTGCTAGAATTTACAGAACTTGGGAGGAAGAAATGTAAATGATTTCCCCTGGGACTAACTCCCGATCATAAGCCCAAAGGCACTAATGGGTCATATTTCTGGCATTGAGTAGTTTTCTCCTCTTTTTCGTTAAGTGTATGCTTTTTGCTTATTGATTCTGAATAGCATGTGCTTTGCCATTTCCTGAGGGCCCTGAAATAACTTTATTTTTTGTTTTTTAAGATTGGCTTCATTTCATTTAATTTTAAAGGGGCGATGGAAAGTTTGGCCCAAATTCCTGTATGTACAATCTTAACTAATTCAGAATTACATTTTAGTGCTTAGTAATTAGATTCATTCTGTGCATTAAGCATAGTGAAGTTATTAGATTGCTTTTTTTAAAGTAAAAAGTTTTTAAAATGCATTATTATTATATCCTCAATTATCTCCATATATTTAATGGAGATGAGGGGGCGTATAAATAGTTCCATACCAGCTGATCTTTTGGCAGATCTGGAAGGTAGAAAGATGGGCTCATTTAAGATTTACTTTTCTCCATTTTTTTCTTCAGATCTGGGTCTGACATGAATCATGTAAAATAGGAAAGAAAAAAGAAAAAAGCTCTGGCACCCACAAATTTGAAAGATTAGCCCATCAATACCTACAGTTGACTTTTTAAATTTAAAATAGTGACTGTTTTTGTGTGTGAAGTAGCATTTTTGAAGTTCTGTGCTTTAGGAAAGAAAAAGAAATGAAAGCAAGAAGCCATGACAAACCATGCCACTAAGAATTACCCCGTGTTTTGATTCATAGAGAACATCCTGCCAGGAAATCTTCTCTGTGTGTGATGTCTGTTTGACTTTATTTTTAAATAAATCATTTTTATCAAGTCAATAACACGCACATCACTTTTTTAAAAAAATCTTTTTATGATAAAATTAAACACAGATGCAGAAAACCACACAAAACAGCGAATAGCATAATGAATTACTGTCAGATAAAAACCTTATACAACAACCACCTGACTGAACTGGCCTTCAAAGTCTCATGGAGGATGGCTAGCCCTTCGCCGCTGCAGTTGGGTGAACCGAGTTAGGAGGAAAGGACAGTTATGGGTGATATGTAGTGGCCTCAGAGATTGAAAGACCTGCTTCTTTTAAATCATGAAAGACAGTGGGGTCCTGGCTGCTTCATCCCCGACTTCCAGGACACTGTCTATCCAAATGTGGCCGAGATTTGTTTTTTCTTATTAAACTTCTCCCCCTTCTAATCCCATCCACTCTACTGCCCCACAACACCCCGGTGACTCGTTTGGAATCCGAATCCTTTCGTAATTCGAAGCTGCCCTGTGGCCTGGTGTTATGATCGCTCCGCATGTGCCCAGTTCTTGATTATTAAATCTGCGAGCTCCAGTAGAAGCAAGGAGTAATCAGTGAAGGCCAAACTCACAAAGAATTTATAGATGATTAAATATCAAAATACCCCCTCCTGGGCAGGCCTCCAAGGGACATGCCATCCGCTCTGTGCTAAACAGTTGAGTGTGTTGTGTCTTAGGAATGTGTTTGGCTTGAGATTACTTGTTGGTTTAGAGCTCAGGCCCTCATTATGGTCCCCAAACTGCAGCAGCAGTGGCCTCACCTGAGGGCTCACCTGAAATGCAAATTCCTGGGCCTTACTCCAGACCACAGACACTCAGGCCTGGCTGGGGTCTAGCAATCTGTTTTCACAAGCACTCCGGAGGTTCCGATGCATGCGAACTGGTTTAGATGATTTTCTTCTAGACTCACACAGAAGTCGGTTGTGGGCTTGAGGGTTAGTCCCACACAGCCTGGAAAGCTGTCTCCCGAGGGAGTGATCAGCTGACCTGAGGCTTGCTGAGGGAGGCATCCCTCCAGCACCTCCGCCTGAGGCCCTTTATGCCTTTGTTGAGAGTTTCGCCCTCTGACGTGGGAAAGTAGCCAACCGACCCAAAGTGCGATTAGATCTCCAAGGAAAAAATAACTTGTCTTATTCTGCATCATGTGAAGAACCAACAAGGTCTGTATGTGTGGACACGAGTGATAAGAGCAGTTGGCATTCTGGGGGTTCCTTCCAGGCTTTATTCTGTGTGCATGTGAGTATGGATGTGTGTTTAACCTAGCTGAGATCACACTGTGTGCATTGTTCTTTGTGTCCCCACCCTCTCACCCCTCATTGCGAGAGTCCTTGATAGGACTGTGGTGAGGACTGAGGGGGGCGAGGACCCCAAGATTTGAGCTCCAGCTGTCAGAGGTCCTGAGAAAATTTTCCCGTGGCATTGAGGGTGGTTGGTGCTCCTGGCTCCTCTTGAGCCTCTGTGAAGAGGGAAAGGCTGGGGGAGCAGGCCGACTGGGCCCCTGCATTGCCATTTAGATTTCCTGACGCTGCAGGCCGCTGAATGTTGCTTTTTCATGGGCTGCCTGGAATAGAGCCGTCTGATTCTTTCCTCCTGAACAATGGCTGTTTTGATGAGTTCTTGCTTCTCCCAGGCAGTGGCCCCCACAATGAAATCTTTTCCATTTGTTTAAGCCGGTGGACCTTATGGACTCTGTCTGGTTGACTTTTATCTGATGTTTACAGTTCATGTAGTGCGATAAGCCGAGCTCATTCTTTGCATGAAGAAAACGAAAAGGTAGATCATGACACCCCACCCCCAATTCCCAGGAAAAAAAGAAAAAGACTTAGTGAGAGAGAAAATACCACAGTCTCATTCCGAATTAAAGATCAAGTTGGTAGCAAAGGAAGAGGGTAAAAGAGGACCCTTGGAGCAGGTGGCTGCTTTGGGGCATGGGGAGTTCTTCCCTTGGCAGGGGGAGAGGGAGCTGAGTATTCGCTCTGCTGGGGCCCACGTTCTGTGGTACGGTCTCCTTTCCTCCTGGACCCAAGTGAAGACTGGAGAAATCTTTGTCAGAGGAGCCTCTGCTTCCCCACCCCTGCCCCTGAGATCAGGACTAGAGGAGCCAGCAGGAGTTGGATTGACGCCCGTGCCAGGGCCTGTTCCGAGCCAAGTGCGCACTGACCCTGCCTGACCCGCTGGTCAGGTGGTACAGGCCTGAACTCGCCTGAGCAAAGAGAGATTCCGAACCCAGAACACTGCCTTTCCTCCCTCCCCAACGTGAAATTCCGGAATGAGACCCCAGAACTTTGCTTTTTCCGTGACCCGTGATGGCTTTACTGCTCATCCCACACAGGCGGGAACCAAAGACTCTGTCCCCGCAGACAGCCCACCCTCCTGATGCTGGTGTAAGCTGTGACAAAAGGGACTGGGATGCTCAAAGGTCTGCTTTCAGTTTTAGTAGAAATTTTTAAAAATGCCCCAGCTGCTGCTGGAGAAACTTCTCTCTGTTCTTTAGGACCCATTTCGTGGAGTCAGCATGTTCATGGAGCCCCTGCTATCCTGTGCCATTTGCGTGTTGAGGATACAGCATAGACCTGTCCTTAGGAAGCTCACTTTCATCTGTTGTGTGTGTGCGTGTTGTGCAGAACTGTGTATGTCTGGGACAGAAACAACAGCCACTATTTATCCAGGGCTCCTGTGTGTGAAGTCCTGTGCTAAGCGCTTTAATCAACATGATCCAAAAATACTTGTGGAGCAATAACCTCCTCCAGTCCTCCTTTTGGCTTGGAAGCCAGGCCGGGCTGGTGTCAGGGCCCACCCTGCTGTCCTGCCTTGTCCTGGCCCCCGGCCCAGTATGGAGAGACAGATACATGCTATATGGTGAGACCCCCACAGGCCAGAACCAGGAGCTTGGTGTCTGTCTGTCTGTCTGTCTGTTTGTTTGTTTGTAGCAATGAGTGAGTTTAAGCAGGAGTCTCAGAAATAACTCACCCCCGGACACCTGCTCGCCCGCTAACCAGCTATAGCCAGACCGAGCATCAGGGACTTCCCGCTCCGGGCCTGGTGCCTGGATGAAGCTGTATCACATCAGGAGATCCCGTTATTGTCTCTAGAACGCCCATCTGCTGCTTCACCACCATCATACTTGTTCCCAGCGTGGCTGAAACGTTTTGAGAAGGTATAGTACAGCTTAGGTAGGGTGGGTAGAGGAGATGACTTGGTAATTTTATTCACTGACACAGATACAGCCACGTCAGCAAGAGGTGAATCATTCTCCATTTTCTAGACTGATCATTGACGTGATTGTCTCCAGACCATGTGTTAGCTGTGGAGGCCCGAAGCCGCAGCCTTGAGAAAAAATTTTATCTTTGTCATACAGCGAAATAAGCTTATTACTTTTCACTGTTAGCATCCTCGTTTCTACATTTCCGAGTGAACAGAACAAAAAAGAATTCTTTTGATTTTATAATTTTAACACTTGTGTAGAGTTGTGTAACCGCCACTAGATACAGTATACGTTTTTTCATCCCAAAGATACTGCCTCATGCCTGTCTCTGTAGGGCCAGCTCCTTCCCCTCCCGTAGACTTTTCAAAAAGCTTTAATAAAAATAATGGTTTTATTCAGATGTAACTCACGTACCATACCATTCCCCTATAAAGTATAGATTTCACTGGTTTTTAATATGTTCACAGAGTCGTGCAGCCATCACCACAGTCAATTTTAAACACTTTCATCACCCTGGAAAGAAGCCTCGTACCCATGAGCACTTACTCTACATGTCCTTCAGTCCTCCAGCCCCAGGCAACCCCTAATCTACTTTATTCTTCTTTGGATCTGCCTATTCTGGACGTTTCACACAAATGGAATCAGATAACACCTGGCCTTTGTGTCTGCTTCTTTCACTTAGCATGATATTTTCGAGGTTCATCCGTGTTATAGCAGGTGTCAGTACTTCGTTCCTTTTTTATTGCTGAGTAATATTCCACTGCAGGGATAGACCACATTTTGTCCAAAGTTACTTAGGTGATGAAGTTTTGGATCATTTCTACGTTTTGGCTACTATGAATAACAGTGCTGTGAACATTCACAGACAAGTTTTTATGTGTTTTCATTTCTCCTGGGTAGATTCCTATGGGTTTGGAATTGCTGGATCACACGGTAACGTTTTGAGGAATTGCCAGGCTGCTTTTCAACGTGACTAGGCCATTTTGCATTTTCCTACGAGCAGTGCGTGACAGTTCCCATTTGTCCGTGTCCTTACCAACCCTTGTCATTATCTGTCTTTTTTATTTTTGCCATCCTCATGGGTGTGACGTGGTATTTCGTTGCGGTTTTGACTTGCATCTCCCCGATGAGCGCTGATGTCGAGCATCTTTTCCTGTGCTTACAGGGCCATTTGTCCTACAGACTTTTGAAACTGTTTTGTTTAATTGAAATACATCTTGGATAAGTATCCTTCAATAAACGCTTAACAGATTTCAACATAAGCAGAAATACACTTTCTCCTACATCAGTGATGCATTTTGGAAGGTCTAATTGGCTTTATTAAGCGATCCATGAATTAGGCAGCGTCCCATCTAGCAACGAGAAGGGCGTCCTGCATTGATTTAATATATATTGTAACTGACATTAAATAGGTTATTCCACCCAGGCGAATATTAGACATCATAAAATTAAAAGAATTCTTTTTAGGTTTGTTCACTAGGAAACCTTATGGAAACAAGGTAAGAATGTCTGCTTTTTGATGTCTCAAATGCAACATAAAACTTTGCATTTTTTGATATCTTAACCTTTAAATCTGTGCCACATGAGGATATAATATTGAATACTCAAGATTTTTTTTTTTAATCCACAAGTCCTTTTTCCCTGGCCCTGCTTGTAATAATAGACTGTTCCGCAATCTTCCTAATACCTTCAACATTCATATTTTATTTCTAATAATAGGATTTTAAAAATAAAAATCTCGTGTGCGAGACAAAGTACCCAAATTGCCTCAGCTAGAGGAGCCAGTATTATATGGATTTGAACCAACCTGTAACCTGAGTCGCTCACAGCTGCTATTAATAGAACAGGGGTCTGGCGAAGGGGCCTCTTCTGCTCCCTCAGTCGATTCAGGTCTAGCAACTGCCTAGCCAGCGATGATCATGACAATGGGAAATAGGGCACCTGTGCATTTTCAGGGCAGTAATTAACATCACCCTAAAACGGGTGAATTACTCCTCGGTATCTAGACCACGGGGAGTATCCGTGCTCCTTTGAAGAGGAAGGAGATGGAAAATTCCTACCCAGATGTGGCTTTGGCACCATGAGCTCTGGAGGGCTAGAATCCCATTTTGGACAAGTGTTTTGGGCAAGTGGATTGACAACAGATTCACAGTGTTGCTTCTTGAATGAATGAATGAATGAATGATGGGAGTAGAAACTGCTTGCCAAGCTACATATCTGTCTTCTGCCACACTGTCCTCTTTCCTGACAGAATCCAGATTCTGTCTCCTCTTCAGCTTCCTTTGCAGTGTGCGGGCAAGGGGCGAGCGTGGGGGGCAGTGGGCAGGGCGTTGATGGGTCCAGGCCCACCGTGGTCTCGTTCCCCCTGCCAGGGCCTTGACAGGACTGTTGCGATTAGGACAACAAATCTGCTCAGTCTCCTTAAGGAAGGTGGATAAGAAGAGCCACGTAAAGAGACTGTGCTTTTTTCCTCCTGGACATTTTTTGTCACGTGTGCAGGTGACACTGTATCTGCTGCCCTCGCCTTGTGATGTGAGGAGAACCAGCCTGCGGGCGACACTAAGCCTGTGGCCCCTTGGAATAGGAAGATGGGCTGGGTAAGGGGTTGGTTCTGACTGTCATCTGTGTCTCAGAAGGCCATATGTCCCTCCTCCGTGAAGTGTCCTTCAGCCTTGAGAACTGACCTTGTTTAACCTGCTGCTCAGCCTGCCTGTTGCTCATCAGAAGTATTAAACGGAAAGATTTTTTTTTCTAATGCCAGTGAACGCATTCCTGTCATTTAAGGCTGAGCTCACACTCCCCTTCCTCCTTCACTCCTCCTCCCACCTGCCCTTTGTCCAGAATGGAATTATCGTGGCACCTTTGAGCTCTCCTGGTTTGGCTTACGTTTTTCTTACCGCTCTGCTGCAGGGAGCACTTGGGTGGGAGGTCAGACCTGTGTCCAGCTTTTGGGCAAGTTACCCCTCTGAGCCTCTCCCCTTATCTTTAAAAATGTTGGTCATAACTTACACTGCCCAGCAATTATGGAGATTACATGCCATCAGGTTTGTGTGTAAGTGTCCTTTCCCCCCAAACTCTGTTTTATCAAGTTCCTCTTTACTGTAGCTGAGGACGGCAGGAGCCCTTAAAGTGACCCTGTGCTCTGTCTTCCTGATGCAAGGATCTCCTGTAGCATCCATCGTGTCCTTGCCCATGGCTTTTTTGGCCACTTGAGTTGTTGAGCTAACCTGCCCCTCACCTCTCACCCTGAACTTCTGGCAAAGTGACTTGCATGTATTTCAATGATGCCATTTGACTCAGCCATTTCAGATCTAGGAACCTATCCTCAGCTTTCAAAAATGCACCCACCTGTTTGTCCAAGGGTATTCATTGCAGTATGTACAAAAGATTTAAAAGTCTAATTACCGCTGCTAGGCAACTGGTTCAGTTTTGGCCTGTGCAGTCAGTGGATTCCTGCGCATCTGTAAGAGTCAGAGAAACATCTGGACAGGCATTGGTAAGGAACAATTTAAGATGTACTGCTAAGCAAGAAAAGCGAAATGTAGAACTGTGTGTATAGGATGCTGCCTGTCACCAAATTTGAGATTGTAAGACGCACATATACCTCTAAGAAAGAAACAAATGCTGCAAAGTAGTGGTAAGGTGCCACTGGCCATAAGGCACACCTGGATATCAGAGAGATGAAAATGTGAAAACTGCATTTTAGGGAAGTTACTTTTCCATCTGCCCTTTGCAAGCACATGTTCATCTAATTTGAAAGAAATCTAGGTGAGTGTGTACATGTACATGCACATCATACATATGGAATGTAAATAGGTCTTGAGCTTCAGGGGACCAACATGTGGCTTCTGTTTATAAACAGATTTTGAGATTCCCGTTGTCATTCCCCACCGCAGGATGGGAACTGAGTTAACCATGTCTTGGAAAGATGTTTACTTGTCTTGATCAGCAGGCTTCCTGGTAATCTGGATAAATTCTAACACAATGTTGGACATAGTGGCTGGTGGCAGTCGCAGTCCATTTCTCCCAGTACCTATCAGCAGGGCTGGCTCCTGGTAGCTGGACCACAGGTTTTTCATCTTTCCCTCTGCGGGCATTTTCCCACAAGGATATGCTAAGTGACATGTAATTTTGTTTAACACTTTTATTTTAAAAATTTACTCAACCCAGAAACATTATTTTCTAGGAAACAGATTGAAGTGACTGATTTTATGGTGTCCCATTCCCCCCCAGCCCCCACAGAGAGAAAGCCTCTATGGTGGAGACCGTTCAAGGCCAAGTGTTGGGTGCCTTCGATTCTTACTGGTTTCACCAGTTTGTTGTGGTGCCTCAGTTTCCTCCGCTGTGAAATGGGAATGATGACATCTGCTCCTGCCTCCTCACAGTTTCGTGAAGAATGAATGAAATAATTGATGGAAAAGCGACACATACCTAGTGTGGATAATATAGAAAGAGAATACCTAAAAGCATGAGGGACAGTGCTGCATGCACACAGCAGTGATTCCGAAAGTGCGCAATTGGCATTAATCACTTTTTTCCCTGCATAATAAATGTCTTTATTTAAAATATTCTGTGGTTTTCCCCCTCCCGTCAATTTCCAATATGTCATTGAGACTGAAAGGGTCAAGCCCATAGGGGATTTTTATTTTTTACATGCTTAAATTTTTTTAATGTTGTATTTTTTTAAAAAAAGGGCCATTTTCAGAGTGGTTTTAGGTTTACAGCAAAATTGAATTGAAAGTACGTACCTTTCCCATAGACTCTTTGTACCCACACAGGCTGATAGCTTCCCCCATGATCAGCAACCCCCCACCAGAGTGGTACATTCGTTACGATGGATGGACCTATATCTACACATCATTATCACCCAAAGTGCATAGTTTACCTTAGTGTTCAATCTTAAATATGCATTTAAGGTTTCTCTGGGGTTTTTTTTCATGCTTGATAGCACTAATAGGTGTAGTGGTATCTCGTAGTTGTTTTAATTTGCCTTTCCTTGATAATACATAATTTTGAGCGTCTTTTCATATGCTTAATTGCCATCAGCCTATCTTCTTTGGGAAAATGTCTGTTCAGGTCTTTGGCCCATTTTTTAAATCAGGTTGTTTTCTTGTTGAGTTCGGAGAGTTCTGTGTAGATGTTGAATAACCGTCCTTTATCAAATGTGCCTTTTGCAAATATTTTCAGTCTGTGCCTTGTCTTCTCATTCTCTTGACATTATCTTTTGCAGAGAGGAGAAGTTTTTCATTTTATCAATTTTATCAATTTTTTTTGATGGATCACGTCTTTGGTCTTGTGTGTAAAAAACTCATAGCCAAGGCCAAGGTTATCTAGCTTTTCTCCTATGTTATCCTGTAGGAGTTTTACAGTTTTGCCTTTTGCAGTCGTGATCCATTTTGAGATAATTTTTGTGAAGGGTGGTGTGAGGTCTGTGTCTAGATTCATTTTGCATGTGGATGTCCAGTTCCTGCACCCTTTGTTGCAGAGACTCTTTTAGCTCTGTTGTTCTGTCTTTGCTCTTTTGTCAAAGATCAGTTGACTGCATTTATGGGGGCCTACTACTTCTAGGTTCTTTATTCTGCTCCATTGCTCTATTTGTCTATGCTTTTGCCAATACAACATTGTCTTCTTAATTGTAGCTTTATAATAAGTCTCGAAGTCGGGTAGCATCTGTCCTCCACCTTTGTTGTTCTCCTCCAGTATTGTGTAGGCTCTTCTGGGTTTTTCATCTCTTCATATAACTCTTGGAATTCGTTTGTCGATTTCCACAAAATAACTTGCTGGGATTTTGATTGAGGTTGCGTTGAACCTATAGGTCAAGTTGGGAAGAATTGCCATCTTGACAATATTAAATTTTCTGATTAATGAACATGGACTGACGCTCTGTAGAAGGTTTTAAAGAAATTCCCATTAGCAGTGAACAAAACATACACCCACATGGAGCTTAATTTCTACTTGGGGGAAATGGACGCTAAACAAATGAGAAAATTATACTCTATTAGAAGGAATGACTCCTAAGGAAGAAAGTCAAGAAAGGGAGGAGATACTGAGTGTTGGGAAAGGTGTGGTTTTAAACAGCGTGGTCAGAAAAGGGCTCGCTGAGGGGTTGATGTGTCAGTAACACCTGGGAAAAATGAGAGAAAAGGCCATGAGGATATCTGGGGAGGAGACAGTAGGTGGAGGGAACAAAGGCAAAGACCCAGAGTTTTGAGGGACAGAGGAGGCCTGTGTGTAATTACTTCTTTTGAAATATTTGTTCAGATATTGAATAGGCAACTCTGTGAAAACTAAATCAATATTATTTTAGGTGCACTTAAAATGATAAAGGGCAACCAGAGGACCATACTTTTGTTGTCCCTTTCGATTTGGGAGTGTGGGGATAGGGTGGCACTGAAAATTCAGATACAGGGTAACATGATGAGTGGCCGACTGCCTGTTCCCCAGGCATGGCTTCACGGGGTAATCTCCCTGGTGTATAGTTGCAGACTTTCATGGGGGAAGCAGCCTTAATCTTAGCATTGCACCCCATACAGTGTCTGTCAGGTGTGTTTTGCCAACCGTCGAAGATCTTGTCAGCTTCGCTTCAAAGTGGTCTTCTGAGGGATTTGCTGAGTTAGGGAAAAGGGCCCTGTGAAAACTAGAATCATGGACTTCAGGACTTGAAGTTCACTGAAAGTTGTTTTTAAAAAAACTCTTCACTGGGGTATAATTTTAGATTTGCAGAAAAGTCACAACGAGAATCCAGAGAGTTCCCATACACCCTTGACCCAGCTTCCCCTCATGTCACTATCCCATGACCATCGACCTTAAGTGTGGGTTTGTGTGTACTTACCTCCCCCCCCACACACACAGACACACACAGACCCACACACACACACAGAGCGTGAGAGAGGCGGCTCTGTTATCTCTCGGTCCTTTGGTAGCTCATCACACTCACACCCCCCAGGTACAGAATGGACTCTGGCCATGGCAAAGGCAGGCAAGGAGCCACTTTGAAGCTCAAGTTCCAAAGCTAGCGATACGGGGAGAACAATCAGCTGTCTGGAGAACTCTGAGTATCATGTGAACTCGATGCCACTTGAACTTTATTTAGTAGAAGATTGGCCTGCGATCCTTAATATAGACCTCCCGGCTATCATGTGAGAATTCCATTCTGCTCAAGTACAAATACAAGTGGATTTGGGAATGTTCGCTTTTGCTTCTCTGACTGCTAAGTCATCTCACTTCTTGTCCCGTCTGATTTCCGAATCAGGAGACGGACAATAGATACCGATTTGTTAAATTTATGAATCAGGAGCAACAGGCCCATCCACCCAGACATTTGCCTGCATTTTAACGTTATCCAGGGCTACGTTCTGGAAGTCGTCCAGGTTGCTTTGGAAGGGGACATACATTCAATCCAAATGATGACAGTCCTTGGCACTCACTCTGGGGCTTAGGAGGGAACCCACACCCTTCTAGGATGTTGCTGACGCCATCGCTCCAGAATGCAGCTGTCTCGTGGAGACTGGGGGTCAGCTGTTTCTGGCCAGGGCAGCCCAGCTGTGGGAGAAGGGGACACTGAAACTGCAAGCAGCTGTGTGCGGCAGGAAAATCCTAGCATGGACAAGGTTTAGACAGTGGGCAAGTCAGGCACTCGGCTTCTGCTACCTCCACTTTCCTGTGGATGAAAGGGAACTTTTCGAAAGTGAGGATAACACGCTGCCACTTACTTACGTGGAGCACCCTTAGTGGACTCTCGCTATTGTTTTCTAAAGGGCTGCCCTGTTAGCGGAGATGCACACAAAATATTTTGATGCTTTTAATTCCTTTTGGCTAAGGATAGACTTTAAAAAAATTGGTTTTGAATATTTTTTTCTATAAAGGACTATTTTAGAAAAATAAAGCATGCACTTCAGTGTTAAAAAATCTTGGTTATGCTTTCAGAATTAAAAAAAATAAAAAACTTAGAGACTTCTGTTTTTAACCTTTCGGAGGCTACCAAACCAGCTTAAATGTGGTATGCTGTCCCTCTGAACAGACTTCCTGTTTGAGTAAATAGCATTTCTGAGGCTCGTGTATGTTGGAATCCTTTGTCTTTTCCCTGACCACGTACCTTACTCGTTTGCGGAATGCCAGTCCTGTCAATGCTGTTCGTTTGCCTTAAAAGAAGATATTTTGTCATCGAGAAAGAGCGAAGCAGTGCCAGGTCTTTAGCGGAGACTGTTCAGTCTGCTGGGAACTGTCATTTTCATCACTGAAGATCCCATTTCATTAGAGAGCAGAGCAGGCCAGTCCCTTCTTTCCACCCCAGCTTCATTTCTCTGTGACCTGAGAAGCTGTCCTCCAGGCCCCTCAGGCGAGAGCTAAACCAGGTTTGTTTTGCTAGGGGAGGCGTGCAGTGCCCTTTCACAGGTATCACAGCCTACAACCTCCTTGGGACCTGAATGACATTATCCCTGTGTTTTCGATGCAGAAGATAAACGTCAGAAAGTGGAGGACACTCCGCCAAAGTCACACGAGTACTGAGTGTAGTGAACTCAGAAGTTTAGGCCTGGCTTTCCATTCCCGAGTCCAGTGCGCCTCTTCCTCGACTAGGGGTTAGCAAGATGCTCTGTCCCACTGCCTGTTGTTGTAAATAAAGTTCTCTTGGGCCACAGCCACACCCATTTGTTTACATATTGTCCTTGGCTCTTTCCTGCTACAGGGGCAGAGTTGAATAGTTTCAACAGAGACCATATTGCCCTCAAAACTGAAATGTTGACTGTCTTGCCCTTTATGAAAAGTTTGCCAACCCCTGTCCTAGACCATAGCCGAAGGAGCATTCAGGTTCTTATCCGATTCTTCTTGCAGGACAGCCTTTGTGACCCTGTGCTTGCTTTTCTGAAAAGGTGTGAACCACACAGAGGTGGGGACAACACTGCTGTGCTTTATTGTCCAAGGGGCCTGGTACTGTCCGGCCACTCCATGGGCCACATATACGTGCCACACACCTGTGGGGAGGTGGCATCTCTATTCTCCCTGAATCTGGGCTGGCCTCATGGCTTATTTTCACCAGTAGATTGTGGCAGAAGTGACACTGTAGAACCTTCAAGACCTAGTTTAAAGAGCTCGGCCATTTCTGCCTGATGCTGTCAACACCGCTTCTTGGGGGTCAGAGGTCATGTGAGAAGCCTGAGCAACCCCATGTTTTCACCTGAGGGGGAGGGTCCAGACTTCTAGCCCCCACTGCGAGAACAGCAGAAGGACCACCCAGCTCAGCCTCTGCCACCTCCACAGAATTATGACAGAAAGTCATTTTTAGCAACCGTGGTCCGGGTGGTTTGTTATACACAACAATAGGAACGCTCCAAGACCAAGGAGAGATAAGACCTGGAGGAGATGCCACAGATGCCTTCTGAATCGTGTGGTAGTGACACATCCCGAAAATGTGAATTCCACGTCAGTCCCAAGTCAGGGCGAGAAGGCCGTGAGGTTAGGAAACAAATACTTGAACTTGCTGAGTTACCCTAATGCAATTCCTGAGAACTCTAAAATCTTATTAGCTGGAATGTGAGAAGCTTCCAGGTGATTCTAGACGAAAAAGAATGAAATGATTGTCACTCTATTACGAACTTCTTAGAGAAAAGTAAGTGCATGTAAACATTTTTAAGCCGCTTACAGAACGTTACCTAAAATACTGAAGTTAAAATGTTTGTGCTCACTTCTTCCTGCAAGTGAAACGCTTTTCTGTCAATGATTTGTGAACTGATTTTCTCTCTGGATACTAGGGGTCAGGTCACGGAACTGTGGAAGTTCTGGAATAAGGTTTTAAAACGTGCCTTTCTGCAGATCTGAGTCTGCGGTGCTGGTTTGTGCTGAGCACTGCTGACCACTCGGCCATGAATCTCTCTCTTGGCCAAGCCCATGGTTTTGTTTAACTCGCTGGGTATCTTGAGGTGAACATTGCAGCCCAGAGAATGCCTGCCTTGGGGGATTATTTGCTGCCTGGATAAAGGCCACGCTCTCTTTAGCGTGGGGTCCGAAGCCAGGGCTAATCTCACTGTGCAGTGACACAGATGACAGGGTGAGTGGCCCCCCTGGAGCTGTGTGATGAAGAAGCCTCCATCTGCCTTGCCTCTCCAGCTTTATCCCTTGAATCTTAAGTTTCACCCATGTTGAAGCTTTTTAGGATTTTCTCGTTCCTTCTGCCAAAAATGGCTTCCCACACTTCCAACTCAACACACTAACAACCCCCAAATATTGTCATAAACAACATCAATATATGTACACGTTGCACCCCCAACATTTTAAAAATCGGCTATCCCCATACCACTACCGTCAACAGACCTACTAAATAAAACTCATCATTTACTCTTGCAGTTCCTCTTGCCCTTAGACTGTGTCTCGTTGACTGTGAATAAAATACTGTGGGCAAGAGTGACTCCAATGCTTTCCTTCGGAGTGCAGTGTGACTGATTAATTGTTCGATCGTGTGTGTTTTTTTTCTGTTTGCATGCCGTGTTAGAGTCCCTATCTCCACTGATGGAATTTAACTTTTAGATTATATAAAGCATTAACATGATCCAAAGTCCAAAGGGTGGAAAAAGCTGTACCCAGCGATGGCTCATTACCTTCTTAAATTCTTTCACGCTTTTGCTACCCACCCTCAAAGGTAATCAATTTCCATTAATTAGTTCATCCCATTTTAGTTCATCTCATGTAAGCAGCTACTTTACCTGTGAATATTTCATTTCCCCTTCCTTCCTACATAAAAATTAGTAGCCTTTTTATTCCTTTCTTGTTTCACTGAGAATATTACAGAGACTGTTTCATAGTCAGGGAGATTTATATACATGTGTATATATACATAATTGCTGTATAGTATTCCATTGTTTGGTGGAACGGACTCATTAACTTTTAGGCCGCTTCTGATATTTTCCTCTTCCAAATCATGTCATATTGAATAGCTGTGTGATCTTTCAAATGTTTTCCCTGTTTCTCATATTTCTCGTTATGTTTATTTCTGAGTATTTTATTTTGCTGTCATCTATGGATTTTTTTTTCTATTTTTTAATCCTTTTTTCTTTTTTTAGCTCTTTTTCCTTCTTATATATGGACTTTCATCTTCCATTATATCTTCTAGCTGGTTATTGTTCATGGATGTGAAGACCGTTGATTATTGGGCTAATAGATTCTGCTACTTAATTGAGTTCCTTGATCATTTGAATTCGTTTTGTTATTATTTATCTTGGTTTTTCCAGATGTATCATCAGCAAAGGTGGTTTTACTCTTTTCCCATTCTTATGCCACAAATCGTTTTCTTTTGTCTAATTCTATCAGCTGATACTGCCCATGCATCGTTACATAGGAGTAGAGATAGTGGTATCTAAACCTCTTCCTAACTTTATTGAGAATGCTGCTGGTGTTTCCCCATGGCATAAGATGTTGGCTTTATGGCTGTGTGGTATGTGCATTTATGTTAAAACAGTATTCAATTCCTATTTTATGGAATGTTTGTTTTTACTAGGAATAAGTCGTTGGATTTTATTGAAATTTTTTAGTATTTTTTGAGATAATCATGATTTTCTCCTTATATTTAGCAAAATGCTGGATTATCTTAATTTTTAAATGTTGAACCATCTTTACGTTCCTGGAATAGGTCCCATGATGTGTGTATGTGTGTGTGAGTTTGTGTGTGTGTATGCATGTGTGTGTGTATGTGTGTGCGTGCGCAGGATCGGAATCATCCTGTGTTAGTGGAAGCCAAGCTATTTCAGAGCTTTGCTTTGTTTCTGTAGAACATGCTAACAGAGGCCAGGCAGATAATGCAAAGGGATGAGACCAGCTGGGTGTCAGGTACTAGGGAGTGGTGGGGACTGTGGCAATTTGGAGCGCGGCTGCCTTCTCAGCTCCTGACCACATGTTACTTCTCAGCAACATCTCAGGAATATGAGCCGGATATTGCCAGATCCCCAGATTTGTCCAGGGAGGCGAAGAGCTTCAGATTTTTTTTTTTTATGTGAAAACTTTTAATTTTTAAGACTTGGCAGTTAATTCAAAACTTAAAAAACACAGTATAGGCCAAACATAACAGTTTGTTAAAATGTGACCCATCAGCACTCCTGAGGCCATGCAGGTGGCATAGTTTTGAAACCGTGAGCACCCTGTCTTAGCAGGGCCTGCTGTTAAACTTTCTGTTGTGAAAAAAAAGCTTTGTGATGTGTTGGACCCACAAACGCTGAGAGACACTGCTTGCTCTGGACCAGAAGAGTAATTAATGGAGAAAGAGAGAGCCTCGCTTGGGAAAGTTGCGTGTGGATGTTGGTTCCCCTTAGCAAGGCCATGAACAGTGCAGAAGCGGTTCCTCTATGGGACTCCTGCTATTGGCACCTTTGGGGGTGACAGCTCTCCCTGTCCCCTAGCCATCCAGTTCCTAGCAGGTGTGCTTCCTCCAGTCTTGTTATCTTCTTTCTCCGCTGTGCTGTTCATTGGCTGCTCACCCCAAGTAGGTTTTGCCGTTCATGAAACTGTGTGACTAAGGGCCCGGCTATCAGTATTTATTCCGTGTATACATAGCTGTTTGGGCCAGTTCCCTAGTAACGGCCCTGTTAATTTCAGGGGAAAAGACTCATTGAGTGCCTTTTTAAAGGAAAAAAATGTGCTTTCCTTCAGCCCCTCAGTGGCTCTGGTCTCTGACCTTACTGCTTCTTAACATGTTCAGAGATGTTTGGCTTCTCCCCTCAATACCAGGCATTCCTAATTATTTGTGCTACTTCTTGAGTAATCCCGAGGTCTGCTTTGGATTATTTACTTTAAGTGGATGATAAAACTGAACTATGGTTTCTCATTCCTTTCTTTTTTAACTCGATGCCTGCATTAGTGCTTTGTAGAGGTGTTTGTTTGTTTGTTTGTTGCCATCAAGCTGGTGCAAGTCCAGAATCTGATTTTTAATGGACCGAGTGAAAACAGCTTACCACTTGGGAGATCCTTTAGAATTAATACAATTAGAAACAGGATACTTCGGATCCTTGTGCCTGGAGGATGAATCATTAGCTGAAGGAACTTTTATGGGGTACAATTTGTCTAGAGAATTGAGAAGTTAAGGGTTTAATTTATTAGCACATTTTATTGAAAGGAACAACATAGCTCAATAGCTGTGTCTGAACCGAGAGACATTTCTTCTCACTTGATCCCACAGTTAAGTCAGTCAGAATACAGTGACAACTTCTGTTGCCATAGCTGTGGAATCTGTTTTCGAAAACAAAGGCCGTGATGTCATTGTAGTTTTCTGCACATCGAGAAGTTGATGTGGAAATAGAAATGAAGCTTTATTAAAAAAAAAAAAAAATTGGAACCAAAATGTCCTGTCCTCTGATGCTTAGATGAGATTTATTTTCCTCTTTCAGGCCTTCAAATTTTGCGGGTTAATTTCAGAAGTCAGCCGTGATTCGGTCACTCAGGAAGCCCCTCGAACATTTCCTTCTCATTTCCTTGAATGACTGACGACTCATTGGAAATTCATTGTACTTATGGTCACCACAGTTTCAATTAGCCTGTCGTGTAGACGTGTTTAAGGTAGAATAGTCGGGTTGGTTATGTTAGATAAGACGGAGCACAGAAGGAGGGGCATTTCATTCGTTCTACACTCGAGATTTTATTGTGTTCCGGGCACTGAGGACTCAGCAGTGAGCACAGCATGCAGAAATGAGGACTTGAATGTTCTGCCCATGCAGTATGAGACATTTAATGTGACCCACGTGTGCTCGAACTTTTTTTATAGCCTGATGGCAGGAAAATGGCTGTTGGAAAAGGGTCCCCATTTCCTCAACGAATTACTCCCTTGGGTGTTTTCTCAGAGGTCTGAGCAGAGCTGCCATTGACTGAGCTCTAGAGCACACTCTGCCTTACTTCAGGGTATTTTCTCATTTCATCCCTCCAACAGTCCCACGCCGTGAGGTACTGTTACTACTTCTCATTTTATAAATGAAAACACTGAGGCCCGTGGAGGTTGACCAGCTTGCCTAACATCACGCAGTGACTGATGCTGACTGTGTCTTTCTGCTCCCAGCGGGGACAGGAGCTTGTAGGGGAAGCGCCTGTGACAATGCATTTGTGCCTGGTGGGAAGTGAGCTCAGATCCAGGCCGAGTGAGTGTGGGCGGGTAGGATGGTGCAGTGGTGCTGCAGCTCACGCACCACCAGGGGACGAGGGCTGTGTCGGGGACAGCCAGGGACCTGATAAGGACAAGAGACAGGACTGTCGGTGTAGTTCTGTGTGTGGGGATAGGATGTGGGGATGGGGTGCCCTTGAAGAGGAAGGTCTGCTGGAAAGATGCTTCTATTTGTACGTGTCTCATTTTTTTTTTTTTTAATTAAAACAGAGACACCATATTCCATGCCATTTTGGGATCTGCCCTTTTCCCCCTCACTCTGTTCCAAGCATCTCCTCTTGCCCACTGTGTGTTTCTCTGCAGTGTTATTAGGAATGGTGCTCTGGTGAGAAGTATACAGATGTGTTATGTGGATGAATTATGCTTTATTGGATTGAAATCCACATTATTAGACATTTTCGTTTTCCAGCTTTTCTCTGTTCTGCCATGCTGAGAAGAGGAAATGTGTGTACACAGTTAGGATTTTTTTTTTTTTTTTTAGGAAATAACTGTACAAGTGGAGTTGCTTTGTTGCATGCCTCTGGCCACCAGTGAGCTCATTACCTGCACCCTTGTTGGCAGCAAAGGTTATAAGTAGAAAAAATTGCTGATTTGGTAACAAGACAGTCTCCCATGCTTTTTTAAATTTTCGTTTCTTTGATTACACACGGGTTTTCTTCCTGAAAGCTTTTATTGCTGCATTTTCTTTAATAAAGATTCATACACGAGCATGTTTATTGTGGATTTTAACATTTTTCAGAGCGAAACGGTCTTCATGATTTCTTGGAAAGCAGTTGTCGTGAAATCAGCATTATAATCTTAAAAACATATTTTTTTTATGTAGTGTTCTTTTTATGCCCGACTTCTGAAAAACTTCAGATCTACGTAAGTGCTAAGAGAAGGGTACAGTGAACTAAGTTGATGTTTACCTGACACACTCGTTGGTGTGTTTGCCGTGTGCTGTGGCATTACACAGGCTTGGGCTCCACACCAGCCTCGTCTCTGGGTTCCTGGACTGTGTGGATGGGACACTTCAAGCACGTCTTCCCATCAGCAACTCCAGGAGGGTTATGATGTAACCGGCTGTGAGCTTGGGGTTAGCATTTCTGGGGTAATGCACCCAGGCCTGGCCAGGCACAGGGTCACTGTGCAGTCCCTGGGAGCCATTAGTGCCTTGTTGGAGTCACCATGATTTTTAAAACCCAAACTCCTCCCAGTGAGCGGTGCAGTAAAAGCCAGGCCCCCTGAGGGGTCACGGACGGGGAAGTGCTTTCTTCCCCTCACTTCCTCTCTCACCCTTGTCCGATGTTCCTGCGCCTCTTCCTCACTCTGGTCATTACATTACCTTGATCCTAGAGTGTGACAGCCGGGCAGCCACTGTTCTCAGCTGGCCGAGGTTTATTGCTGATTCAGGCCTGCATATTGGAGGGCAGGAGAGGCCTCATGTGCTTGCCTTCTGATGGATCTCAGCTGTCTCTCTCCCGATCTTTGCTCCCCAGAGACCTCATGGCCCTTCAAAGTGATGACACATGCAGTGGGGGCTGCAGGGATCCATAATTTAGGACATCTGGCTCTTCCCAGGGAAAGCTTTCCTCTTCAGAACAATGGCTTCCCAGCCTGGCATCTCAGAGGTTTCTAACAAGCCACCCACGGGGACTTAGGGCAAGGCTACCGCTCATGCCACCCTCCCCAGCTTTGGCCAGCCTCCAGAACTCCTGGGAGTGTGAAGGGACCCCTGCTGCAGGTTCAGAGATTCTGATCAGGTTGGAAGTGGGGCAGGGAACACACAGCCAGGATGCTGTGCCAAGGACCACCTCCATCCTGCCTGCCACCACCAGGCTGGCCTCACACTCCCTGGCTGGCAGGATGACATGTTTAGAGACCACCTTTTGTCCTGCCTTGGTCTGGGGGCACAGAGCAAGCCTGTCGGCCTGGCGTGCTTGTGACCCCCAGGTGGGGTAGCATCCTCTAGTCGCCATCTAGGCCGGCCTCAGGGACTGACCACCTGCTTTGAATGTCTTGCCCAGCTTTGGGGGTCTCTCGGGTAACACATATCTGCACTAGGCCTGGGCCAGCTGGTCTCATTGAACTCGCTTTGTGCTGGAAGGCCGGGACAGGTTCTGTGGTGGGAGAAGGAGGAGAGGCAGGCTGTAGAGGAGGCCCACGGCGCAGCCTCCCCGCCTGGGCTCTCTCGGCAGGACAGGAGCTATTTAAGGCGTGTTATAAATCAGCTGCCACCAGCTAGGGAGATGGGGACTGTTATGTAAGGCTGTCAGAGCACGCCGCCTTTTTTTTTGGTTTGTTTTCCTTATTCTTGGAGATAGGGATGAGCTTAGAGAAGGTAGCGTGCCTGTTGCAGCAGAATTATTTTGGGGCACCGGGGAATTCGGTCACATGACAGTCGTTTTCATTCATGAGACCTGCCCGATGAAACAGGTTTGTCCTCACTTCCTAGGCATTTACTGGGGGCAGGGTGTGTGTGTTTGGCGTCGGCAAGGTTTAGAAAAGAAAAGGCTGAGTTTGGGGACCCAATTGGGTTGGGGTTGTTTTTCCCCAGTGGCCCTGAATTATGGCATTTTCTTTGAATGATTTTTGATTTAAAAAAAAAAGAAAAAAGAAAGAAAACTATTTTTGTGGATTCACTTTCTTCCGAGCCAGAGAACAGTATAGCCTTAAACATGGCATTTCTTTCCCGTGTGTGTGTCTGTGTGAGTGTGGGCATGAGGGTGTGGGAAAGCGAGAGCAAAGGAGGAAAGACACACACGACAGGCACACAAGTGCAGCCCCTATTCCACACCTTACGTCGTTCTAGCGACAGCATCCACCTGCTGTCCCAGCCACGCTGGCCTCGTGGGGATCTCAGAGGAGTTCACAAGATGCCCCGACAGTCATCCTTTAGATTATACGGTGTCTTTTTTCCTGTGCCTTTGTTACCCCGGTGTGGTTCTGGCCTTCTGAATGTCGTGGCTGCTATAGCAAGCAGTGTGGTGGAGCAATCGTTAAAATTTTGTGAGTGAACCAATACTGCGCCTCCCTGCTTCTGTTACTATCTGCGATAAAACCTGGAGCCATCACTTAACCTTCCCTCACCCCTGCCTCACAAAATGAGAATGGTTTTGCCAAGCTGTGGCACAGAGTTGTTTTCCGGGACCATTGGCACCAGGTGGTGAAAGCCTCCTGCAGGGCCGGTGGCTGCTTCTTGGCGCCCTTGCTCTCTCTCCCACCTGGCACCATCGCTGCAAAACTGCAGCGCATCTTCGTATTCTCCAGCTCTTCAAATTCTCTATGCTATTTGCCACTCCTTAGCCACTTGTCCAGTTATTTCAGGAACTGGCCTGGACCGCTGGGACTGCCAGAAAGGTCAGATGAGGAAGGAGAGTGATCTGATGGAGAAGGGGAGGAGCAGACGTGCAGGGTGGCCTGTCAGCCATCCGCCAGCCCAGCATGGCCCCGAGGTCAGATCCCATCTCTGGGCTGGCCGGAGGGTTATTTTGAGAGACAGTGGACAGAGGTAGGAGAATAGTCCATGGTTCGTGATCCCATGGAGTGTGATTCCCCACTGGGCTGTGAGCATCTTTAAGTGCCGTGTTATTCACAACTATCTTTGGAGCCATTCAGATCTAGGTTCTAATCCTGGGCAAGTTACTTAATCTCCCTCAGCCTGTTCCTCTCCTGTAAAAAGCCGGTCCTGGTATTACTTTATAGCTGGTGAGCCTTAAACGAGGTCACACATGTCAACTACTAAGCCTAGTGCCGGACCTGTAGCTCATCTGACGACGACAGGAATGCTGGATGGAGCCCATGAAGGTTTCATCAGCTTCAAAGCAGGCAGCGGTTTGCTCAGAGAAGTAGCAATAAGATGGCAAGAAAACGAACTGCCTCGGCTAGACAGCAGGGGGACAGACCCTGTGCTGTTTACACCTTAGCCTTCGGGAAGGAGTCAGCCTCCAGCAGGTGTCAGGGTCCTGGAGTACTCGCCCTGGTTCTGAGGGGCTCATTTCCCTTAGGACCCACCCCCCACCTGCAAGAAGTAACGTGGTGAAAATGTGCCTCTGGTGTGTGTCCGGGTGCTAAATGCTTATGATCCCAAAGGCAGGCCGCGAGACTTTTGATTCTCAGACTGTGTATGACCTAGGCCTGGCAGGCCATCTGCTTTTCCTGTATCCGATTTTGCCAGAAATTTGACAACCAGTTGGTGGTACCCACGTTTTATGGATGAGAGACATGTTAGAACCTGACCAAGGGCTGTAGTCAGTGAGTGGAGGCTGAGCTGGGCCTAAACCGGGGCCTCTCTGGTCCCCAGTGTTGGATCTTAATCATGTTCCTCTGCGGCTGTGGGCCACTCTGGCTTGGGGGCACATGGGGGGCTCCTGAGGTGTTCTGTGTCTTCAGAACCTAAGGCCATCGTGGGAGGCAAAAATCTGAAGTCATTCCCTCAAGACTCCTGTCCACTGGTTAATCCATCAAACACTAATCTAGGGACTGCTGCAAGGGACTTTGTAGATAGAATTAAGGTTATTGATTATGTGACTCAAAGTTAGGGGGATTATCCTGGATTATACATGTAATCACACGAGCCCTTAAAAACTGAAAAGACAGAAGAGGAGGCCAGAAAGAGAGAAGGTAGGTTCCAAGTGTGAGGAGGAGTTGCACATGGCGCTGCTCTGGGATGTGGGGTCACGGGCGGGGAATGGAGAGAGGCCTCGGATTGCTCATAGAAGCATGAGAAGGAACATGGGCCACCTCCAGGAACAGAGACCGGCCCCCGCAGGGAAACGGGGATCTCAGTCCTGCAACCCCAGGAAACCGACTTTGGCCAACAACTTATGTGAACTCAAATATAGATTCTTCCCCAGAGCTCCAGGGAGGAGCACAGCCCTGCCGACGCCTTCAAGCCAGATTGCTAACCTTGTCAACTGCGAGTTGACAGATGGGCGTTACTTCAAGGCGCTGAATTGGTGGCAATTTGTCACAGCAGCAATAGAGGACTGATAAAATCCCGGAGAACAGTTTGTCCCTTTTTGAAAACTTTTACTGTACTGGGACCTGTTTGTTCAGGATTGCTGAACTGTGACAGTAAGTCACAGTCCACAAATTATTGGATGCCTCTGCCCGGAAAAAGGAGCCTTTGAAACAGCTCAGGTCCCCGGCTGGCCACAGAGGGGTCACCCAGCACCAGCTTCTCCTTGTTACCTGTTGAGCCTCCATCCTGGATCCTGGCCCTGGGTTTCTCCTGATGGCCCCTGAGTCTGTTGTGGAAGAGGCTCCTGTTAGCCTGTGGGAAATAGGTGACGTGTGTCCACAAAGGGCAGCTCTATCTGTGCTATATCACTTGGCTTTCCTGCCAGACCTCACCGGATATGGGTGGGAGGGGGTTTATGCTAATAGCTTTGGGGACCTGGGGAAGGGCTGACAAGGACGCAGAAGCCCTGCTTTGGGGCTTCCTGGTGTGTCTTAGCTGCAGGGCAGCTGGCGTGCTGACTCTGGCTGTCCCTTCCTTGTCCAGATGAGGCGTCTCAGGCCCAGAGGTGCGACACCATCTTCTCAGTGTCACATAGTTCTTTGGGTTGTAGTTCAAGTTCCGAGCCACAAAAATCCCATGCTGGAGGGGGAGGTCGTAGGAACTTGCTTGCTCGCTGTAGTTTGTCAGCAAAGTCGAATTCAGCAAGAAACTGGAAGAGGTTGAGCAGCCTGTCCAGCACTCTCCGACAGCCTGGGCCCTGGAACCATTGGCCACGGGCTGAGGAGAGTGAGGCAGGCGACCTGGGCTCAGGGCCTGGGGCTCTAGGCAGGAGGATTCTTTCAGCTGAATGCAAAGCAGCCTCCGTGTGCACTTACTTTTCTCCTACTTCTTTTCCTGGCACCTCTTTTGCTGAAAAAATGGACCAGGTTGCAGAATTTCTCACTCCTCTGCCTAGAAGAATCCCTCCCTCCTGCAGGCTTCCCAGCAGAACTCAGAAAGTGAAACAGAGGCGCTTTCATTGCTCGGGGCCATCCATCCTCACTCTGCTTAAGCCTCGTTTGTTCCCTCTGCCTGAAAGGAGCCTTTTGCTGGGTCCGCCAGGGTTTGCTGGAGCCACAGAGCGTCCAGGGCTGCCGCTGCTTTGTTCCTGAGCCCTGTGTGGAGCCTCAGAAATGCCCACATATGTTAGAGTGAGGGGAAGCCAGAGACACTTGGCAAGTGACCAGGAGTAAGCCAAGAACTGTTGGTGCATGGGGGTCCCATCGCCTGTCTCAGTTCAGACCAGGATTCCCCCTTCTGCTGGCGAAGCACTGACACAGCCTTGTAGCTTCAGGAGATCCTCAGTCACAAAACCCCTCGTTTTGTTCATTATTGTTTATTCTGCAGCGTTTACTTAGTTTCCGAGCAGGTGCCAGGACCAGCCCACACCTTCAGGGAGCTCACAGCTTGTGGGAGGGATGAGAGCTGGGCACGCAGTGATGAAGGCAGGCAGGTCGTGTCAGGTCCAGAGAGCTCTTCCCAAAGTGTCCTCCAGGGAATCAATGCCATGTGACTAGGTCTCCCAGGGAGAAAAGGCTCCACGGTCGAATCGGTTCAGAAATGCTGGCGTATGCATGTTATGGTAGAACCGAGAAAGGGATCTGGTTCTAAGGGTCTGGAAATTTTAATGTCAGCGACAATGATTGCTTTGAGATATGCTGTGTACCTGGCACAGAGGTACTGCCTATGTGGATTATCTCATTTGATGGAATTTAGTGGTTGGGATATGCCTTTTTTTTTTTTTTTTTTGGATTGATAGAAATTTAGGTTGTTTCTCCCTTGATTTTAATGGGCTAACGGTTGGTCTTTTCAAGAGGGGCTTCTCGGTGCAATGGAGTATTACTCAGCCTTAAAAAGGAATAAAATTCTGATTTATGCTGTAATATGGACGAACCTCGAGGATGGTACACTATGTAAAATAAGCCAGACAAAAGCCGTATGAGTCCATTCATATGAGGTACTTAGAGCAGTGGTGTCACAGAGACAGAAAGGAGAACGGGGACACCAGAAGCTGGCTCGAGGGGATGTGGGGAGTTGCTTCATGGGTATAGAGTTTCGGTTTTGCAAGAGCAAAAGAACTGTGCATTCAGTGATATGAATGTACTCAACACTACTGAGCTATACACTTAAAAATGATGCATTATGTGTTTTATTTTTTTACCACAATAAAACAAAAATATTGCTTTGCCAAAAAAAAAAGACGTATGAGAATTAAAATTCACCAATCACGGGATGCGATGCACCTTGAGCGTGGTCCACACATGGACGCACACACCTATGTACGTAATTATTTTAACTGGGGTTTGGGATGAGAAAACAAATGGGAGAACTTCTACTTCTTAATGAAAGAGGGGCCTTTCAAGGTTTCCAGGCTTTTTCCAGTTGCTGTGCATAAAACATACTTTGGACTTCAAAACGGTGGGTTGCTTGTGGTTCTCTCTCGAAGCTCGAGGGAGCATTTGTTGATGTCTCCCCAATTTTTTTTTTTTAGGAAGTGTTTACACTTGCTTGAACTATTTATTTTAGAACAATATGTTTCTGGGGTAAGTGTGTATAACAGCTGTAAACTGAAGCAAAGGAACTAGGAAGAAGGGCAGCAGTGATGTTAGGTTAGTGACCAGGGTGTCGGCCCACGCCCTCACCTTACAGATGATATCATCCAGGCCTGAGTCCTCTTTAAGGAATGCTTCTGTTTTAGATCCTTCGTTAAAAAAAATACATAAATAAATAAATGAACCACATCTATTTGAACGGAAATTTTCTAGTTTTCAGTAGAATGATGGCATTTGGCAAGGGGGGGAAGTGTTTCAGACTTCTGCAGGAGGATCTCAGAGGCTGCACACAAGTACAGCCTAAAGGTTGAGGGTCCAGTGTTAATGGGATTTAAAACCCTTTGAGGTCCCATGTTCATGATCTAAAGTCTCTCTGTGTCAGTAAATTCACGCCTACTCTGCAACTTCCTTTCCACAGCTGCATAGTCGACCTGTCAGTGACTCCACCTTAACTGCCTCGATCTGCCTGTGGCACCTTAGGTTGTCCTTAGTGTTTCACTGTGATAAAGGACCTTGGCCCAAGCGTACTCAGGCCAAAGAGCCACATTCATTTAGCCAGGCCGTTACCAGCCCCCAAGTCATGCAAAAAACTATGAGTTTCTTTAAAACTCTTGTGAAATTATTATAATTTTTATATCTTTGTCAATCTGATACAGATAATTTTTTGATGATTATTAAGTTTCCTTCAAATGTTTGGTGTTCGTGTATTTCTTTATTGGGGGGAGGAGAATGGTAAAATGATTTTAATGAGAGAAAATCTTTTCATCCTTTGCCCATTTTTTTTTTCTTTTGAACTATTTGCCCCAGGTTTGTGAGTCAGGCACATCTTCTGGACGTTAATTCTAAGTGTTCCTGCTGGGTCCCTGCCATCCTTACCTTAGCAAATGTCCTCCTCACCTGAGTTCTGTACTTTGATCCGTTCCTTAGTGAGAGCCCCAAGGCCTGGTCAGCCAGCATCCCTGGAGGTTTTCCCAGTGTGGGTCTTTAAGATTTTTGCATATCAGACAGTGCCTTTCTGTTGTCTTTGCACACAACAATAGCTTAATTGGTTCACTGGTTCACTTCTGGAGGTCTTGCCATCTGCCTCCCTAGGCCTCTGACTCTCAGTGTTTTTCTGCTTGGAAGGTCTAGGCTTTTCTTTTCTTTTCTTTTCTTTTCTTTTCTTTTCTTTTCTTTTCTTTTCTTTTCTTTTCTTTCCTTTCCTTTCCTTTCCTTTCTTTTCTTTTCTCTTTTCTCTTTTTTTCTTTCCTTTCCTTTCCTTTCCTTTCCTTTCCTTTTCTTTCTTTTATTTTCTTTTCTTTTCTCTCTGTCTTTTTTGTTTTTAATCATTTGTCTGTAGTCAATCACTGACTAGATCTTACAATCCTGTTTTCTCTCTCTGTATCTTTCACTTTCACCTGGGATATACAGGCTTCCCCACCCCCTTCCTGTCTTATATTTATGTGTTCATTCATATTAATGAGGGCAGGAAGTTCATCAACTAAGCTGAATCCGATTTCGGCAAAGAACCTCTTACGGAGGGAAAATGTCACAGGTTCGGGGCTGTAGTTTTCTTTCAGATGACTACACTAAGTCAAAACAAACAAACAAACAAGAAAACCTCTTTTTGTTTTCTCATTTAAAAAAAATGAACTGTAAATGCATCGTGTACCAGAGAAGTAATTTCTCAAACTTTCTGGGTCTCAGGACCCCTTAAAGATGATCGAGGATCCCAAAGAGCTTTTGTTCCTATGTGTTATGTTGATTCACATTATTAGAAATCAAAACAGAAGATTTTAAACCACGAGGAAACAGAAGTACCCATTCTCTTAAGGAGCCGTCAGAGCACGGGCACCACCACAAGTCATGCAGTGTCTGGAAAACTCCATTGTACGTCCACGAGAGAATGAGAGCAAAAGTACCTTAGAAAGTCATTTTGACCTAATGGACATTTTAAATTGGGGTTGGGGTACCCCAGGGCTTCCCAGGCCACAACTTTGAGTACCATTGTGCTAAAGAATGCTTCTCAGGCTTCCTAGAGTCTTACCCTGCTTCCTTGGATCCCCCAGAGGCTGTGAATGAGCTGGTTTTCTGAGATTTTTTTTTTTTTTTTTGGAATAAGGTCTGTAGTTGTCATCCTATTCGTAAAGGGAGTCCCCTAATTTCTTGCCGTAGCTTAAATAGGGGCAGCCTTAAAGTTCCTGGAGAGTTGGGAATGTATCGTGGTTGAAAGGGTTTAAGAGAAATGTTGCATCTTATGTAGTTCAATGTGCAAAGAAAAACATATGAATCCCATAAAAATAGAGCCATGTGCGTCTTTCACAAAACACACACAACACACAGCTCTGCTCACACTCGACGTGGCTTCCTGTGTCCTGGATTTCCTTACTTCAGGGTCATCATCTAAGCTGTGGTCTAGTTTATTCGCTTTGTGCTGCTCTAAGGCAGGTTTCAAGACCGTAAATGAAGCCACGTGCTCCAATATTGGTCTGTATCGAAACCTGATTATGTGAAGGGAGCTTCACTGCAGTCCTTTTATGGAAACTGAGGAATCTGGTTGATAACCCCTTGGTGTGAAGGAAGCAGTTTTCGGAATTTGCAGCTCGTACTCACATCATGTCGGGGTCCTTGTAAAGATTTTGTCCGTTTTTTTCCCCCAGATGCTAAGTAACCGTGCTCCTCTCTCTGGATTGTCCCATAGATTCCCCGTTAAGAGGCCCCTGCTGTCGTGCCAGACCTCCTGGGGGCCGTCCGCCCGACCGTGCCAGACTCCAGCAGCGGGGCCCCCGATGGCAGTGGGCACCTCCCCGTGAAACTTGCCAAGCTGGACGCCACAGCTCTGCACGACGACACTTCGGCCAACCCCGTGCCCCCTTCGGAGGTGTGCAGCCATGCAGTCCTAGCCTGCAGCCCGGGCATCGCCGAGGAGCACTATGTAAGCGAGGCTGTGGAAGATGCTCCCAGCTGCAGAGGGTACCGGGATGCCTGCACCATCACCGGTATGGGGGCCTTTTGCTGCCAGGGAGGGAGGGTGGGAGGGAGCAAGGACTGGGGGAGGGATAGGTGGGGTGGGGAGGGCCCACCAAAGAGTCTGAGCTTTGGGATCGGTTCGTGAGACTGACCACCTAGAACCGGGCCTGTCTGAGATGAAGACAGCTCCTCATATAACGTTGTCGTGATGGTTAAAGGTGGGAACATGGAACCCCGAGTGGCATGCATGGCCATAGCGATGCCTTGAGGCTCAGTCTCTTCAGACACAAGAAGGTATAATGCAAAGCAGTGGTGTTGGGGTGCACTGTCAGGACTTGCACAGACATCAGTTCTTGCAGATGCCTGTGTCAGTCACGCCTTCCAGTGTCCCGGGATCAGGGTTAATCACCTCCCAGGGTGCTGGCAACATCTCCTGCTCAAGGTCACCGTGCTACATACAGGCCTGGCTTGTTTCCTTTTCCCGAGGGATCATGGAGACAGGTGCTTGGAGCCAGCGCAGGAGAGGGCTCTGAGTGGGGACGGGGTGACCGCAGGGACATGATGATAATGAAGTCCACTTGCATTCCTATCACAGTTTGCCCTAGTTCTCATTTCTGTCTGCGGCGTTTGCTTTTGTCCTCCTGTTGGAAATAATGCTTAACGACAGTTTAAATCACATGTATTTGTTGCCAGGAGCTGGGCATCGTTCGCTCTCACCAGTTAAGCGTTGAGGACCTCCTGGGTGTTAGAGGGTCCCAGCCTGGGTGCTCGGGCCCTGTGCTGAGCTCCTGGTCCCCGAGTGACCCTCCCTGCACTTGTGCACTGAATCCCACCCCTGCTCACCGACAGTCCCAACATCTCCCCGCTCTCTGCTGTGTCCTCTGTTTCCCTTTGCTCATGGATTTTTCCTGTTAGCACAAACGCATGCTGTGATCTCTCCTTCCTTAAAAAGAATCCTTCCTGGCCCCCCTTTCCCCGCAGAGAATGCCTGCGTCTCTGCTCCTCAGCTGGCTGACCCTTGTTTCCTTTTCTCCCTTTTCCCTCCTTCATTTGGTGCAAACAGGCTTGTGACCCCACTCACTGTTCACCCAGCACTGATGGCCTCGTTCAGTCCAGCGGGTCCGTCCTCAGCCTTTGCCTCCTTGCGTTTTCAGTACCTTCATCCTTTCAGTTGTTCCGGCCAAAAACCCAGGAGGCATCCAGGACCTCTGTATCTTTTTCATTCCCCAGTCTGCTGGGATGCCCGTTGGTTCCCTCTTCATAGTGTGTCCAGAACCGGACTGTTTCTCACCAGCTCCGCAGCAGCTTCCCTGGTCCAGGCCACCTTCATCTCACACTCAGATTACTGCTTGGGCCTCCTGCCTCTCTACCTGCTTCTGTATAATTCGTTCTCCACCCAGCCATGAGGAGGCTTTCTAAATGCAAAGTCACATGGTTTGACGCTTCTGCTCCAGACCTCCGGTGGCTCCCATCTGAAGGATGGAGGGTCTAGATGGTGGGGCTCGCCCTGTCCCTCTGTCTCCACTCCAGGCATGCTGGCCTTCTTGCTCATCCTTGGGCACGCAGGAACATCCCTCCTCGGGGCCCTTGTTCTTGCGGTCGCCCGACACCTGGATCCCCTTAACCCCCGACATCCTCATGATCCCTCTTCACTTTCTCCAAATGGCAGTTTGTTAGGAACGTGACCACCCTGCGTAAAGAGCCTTACCTTCCCCCATCATTCTGTTCCACTTTATCTTTCTCCCCAGACTTAGCCACGAGCGACCTGCTGTGCGTTTGTATTCTGTCGGCCACACTTGCTTTGAATGTAACCCCCTCTCCCCGGGGCAAGGACTTTGTATGCCCCCGAATCGCAGAGTGAAATAGCACCTGCTTGTGGCCGGTGCTTGGGAAACATTTGCTGGATGAATAAATTGTTGGGTAAATTGTCGTATCTAATGAGTACTGCATCCCCATGACGCAGGAATTATTATCCCTTTTTTACAGGTAAAGAGATGAAATCAAGGGTGGTTCAGCCTAAGATCCCTGAGCTCTGAGGGGTGGGGCTTGCATCCAGGTCATGCCCCCCGGGCACGTGTTCTTTGCCACTCAGGAGTACAGTCCGTTTGGGGAGACAGATGAGTGATGAGCCGTGGGCACACGGGAGAGCGCCAAGGAGGGTGCCTGGCTGAGCCTCGGAGGGGAAAGGATGGGGGAAGGTCAGAAGGGCCTCCTGGAGGTGGCAGTGTCCCAACTGCGTCTTCATTTGTCCAGACATGTGAACTAATCCCTGGGATTCTCATAGCGTCTGTGCCAGCGAAATCCAGGAAACACCCAGCCTGTTAGAGCAGTTTGACTTTCTCCGAACGTGACAACCGAGGGCACGGGAATGGCAGAGCGCGCTGCTGAGGCCTCAGGCCCTGGAGGGCATGGTAGCTGCTGAGGGTTCTTTCCTGGGAGGCCCCGCAGGACGGCTGAGGGGCAGGGCTCAGTGCTGTCGCGTTTGGCCTTAGCTGGGTTAGCGGGAGGGGGAACACAGGCAGGACTGTGCATTTAAGGTGCTGGCAGCCAGATGGTGCCCATCATGCTCAAGGTAGAGTCTCGTTAGGTGGTCACTGAGAGGAAACACAAAGTGAAACAGTGCCTTAGTGTCCCCGAGGAGGCATGGGCAGACTCCGAGGGCTTTGCCAAGGGCAGTCCTGGGAGACCTCTTGGCATCTGGCCTCGATAAAGACGCTGCACTCCCAGTTCCCAGCGCTGAAGTGAACAGCAGACGTTTTGTTCTCTTTCATTTTCAGGCAAAGCCCAAATGCCCATCCCAAAGCCCTGTTCCCCGGACCCCGCAACCTGGGGGATATCACATTTTCGGGCGCGTCCTTTTCTGTCGGGGGTGGTTTGACACGACGAGCCGATAGGGTGCCCGGGGTGCCTGGAGTTACGTAACGCATCTGTGCAGCCAGGGCCGCTCACAACCTTCGGATTTGCCCCAGCAAGCCGGCTCAGAAGGCGTGGGCGGGCGGCTGTGCCCAGCGACTGCCTGGCTGGGCTCTCGTGGAGAAGAGTCTCTTCTCTCTCGGAACTGCCCTCGGAGTTCATTTCTGCAAATGGCATTGGTGCTGGAGTTCAGGCGGCCCGTAGGGGCCCAGCCCCTGCCAGGGCTCTGCCAAGGCAAGCGGAGTCGGACAAACTCGCGTGGTAAGTGTGTTGGCTGGGTGGCCGCTGTTTGTGTTCTTTGCGGTGTGGCAAGAAAGGAGAAGGTGGCCCGGTGGGGGGATGTCATCCCTCTCTGGCTCGGTTCTGCTTGCCAGGTCGTCTGTGGACTCGGGGCAGGGAAATTGCAGTGTTGAATCGTGATAGGCAGAGAGCAGGGAGGGACGTTGGAGGTTGCTCACCCCTCATCTGTCATCATCAGGCTCAGAGGAGGCAAGTGACATGGGGCCATGGGCAGCAAGCAGGTCTGCGTCGGCACCAGGCCTGCCGGATTCTCACTCCCTTTCCCGTCGAAATTTGCTGACGGGGCCTCTAAGTCCCCCTCTGGCCTCTCCGACTCTGGTGTCTTTATCCTGGTTTCTGAGACCCTCACCTGGTGTCCCGGTCAACAAGGATGTTGTCAAAAGGTAAAGATCAGGGTCGGACAACGTCTCCCTCCCTCTTTTCTGCACTCGGTTCCTTTTCTTCTTTCTTTACTAAAGGTGCCTGGCCCTGTGCCTCCTCCCGCCCACACTCCGGAGATGGAGAGTTTGCTAATCGGTTCTGCTCTGGCTCGTCTCACTGCCAAGGGGCTGGGGCTGGTGTTTCTCTTCTCTTCCTCTGAGCTGATCAGGGTCTGACTGTGGGTGACCCGTCTGGTGTCTGTCTGTTGCTGTCTGGGCCACAAATCGGTGGATTCCTGGGAGGCGTGAGTTTCCTCTTGTCCCAGTCCAGTCACTTTTCGGGGTCAGGCGACATGGCATTTTGGAAGAGAGGCGATTATGGAGACGCGATGGATGTGTGTGTGTGTGTAGGGGGGCTGCAGGCTTGTTCAGTAGTTCTGCTCAACTAGCAGCTCTTCAGGGCCAGCTTCTGTTGCTGGGGTCCATCGAGGACAACTGGCCTCACCCCCAGAGCCTTGAAGGTGGGCAGAGGTGTGAATGACTAGCGGTGACCCCAGTGACAACTCTGCTTCTAGCAGCGGTCCTGTCTTCTTCTCCACGGGGCCATCATTTAGGATTTGTTCCTTTTCTCTCACTAATTTAAGCCATTGAACTCACGGGTTCATTGTCCGAAAGCCTTCTCAAATAACATATTATGGACCTCTTTTGTGAATTAAATTTAAGCTCTTGCTTATCAGTTCCTGTTCAGGATAAAATAGTGTGTTTTCCATCAAAGCTTTATCATCTGAATGGTACGAACTTGGCTCAATGAAACAGAAAAGAATGAACAGTGAAATAGCCTTTCTTTCGCAGGGTGTTAGCTGTGGGTTAGAATCTAGGACAGGATCATTTTTTTTTCTAAATCGGCAACTTAGCAATGTTTTTTGCTCCTTCTCTTGCTGGAATTTCTTATTGAACAGCTGGTTTTGTTTTTGTGATTTTAATGTGGGAGGGGGCTCTATTCTGCTGATTTCTAGAGCTAACATTTAATCGTTAGCAAAAACCCAAAAGCATTTGCTTCCTTTAGCTTCCTTTAAACGTGCCCTAAATGGTTTGAGGAGGTACCCGCTGATCTCACTCCCCTCCGTTCTTCTTGAGGTGAGTGAGTAGAATGTTTATCACACAGGGTTTCTGACATAAATCATAACATTTCGTTAAAATGCGTTAGGGAGATTCTTGACATGCCGTTGGGGGCTACAGTGTCAGGTGCTTCACACATTTTTATCCTCCTCCTAGTTGGTTTTCTTTCTGGATGTGAAACAAGCCTTTAATGTATTTGTGGTCATCTTTGCCCACTTGAAACCATTTTAGGAAGCTGGCGAATAATAAATTATAATAAAATTAAAGAGTAACCTTCTTAGAGAATTCATCAGGGGCGCTTCGCAGGACTTCAGAGCCCAAAGAGCATTCCTAATGGGGTTCCCTTCGATGGCCCTATGAGGCGCTCGGTCTGTGTTCTCTGACCCTTGCTCTCGCGTGAACATTGACAAGTGAGCAAATCAAACCAAAACCGTAACGAACTGAAATTTTATAACTGTAATTAGAGCTGGAATGAATCAGATTTCATGAATCCTGTGTTCGTCAGGGCTCCCCAGAGAAACAACCAACAAGGCATCTGAGTACCTGTAAAGGGATTTCTAGCAAGCGCTGGGCTCGCATGGCTATGGAGGCTGACAGGTCCCACGATCTGTAGTCAGCGAGCTGGAGACCCAGGCAGGACCAATGGTGTAGGTCCAAAGACCAGCAGGCTTGTGGCCCAGAAAGAGCCAGTCCAAAGGGATGGAAATGCCAATGTCAGCCCAGGGCCAGTCAAACAGGAGGCATCCTGTCCTGGGTGTGGGCCGGTCGGCCTCGCTATGCTCTTCAGACCTTCAACTGATTGGACGAGGCCCACCCAGATTAGAGAGAGCAATCTGCTTTACTCAGTCTACCGATTTAAATGTTAATCGTTCTAAAACCTTCTCACAGAAGCACCCAGAATCACGTTTGACACATGCCCGGGCCCTTCGTGGCCCAGTCACGTTGCCACATAAAATTAGCCATCGCAAATGCTAACAGCGGCCGACACTTACTGAGCAGTTGCTCTGTGCCTGGCTGCCTTCGAAGCACTGTGCCAGGGACACCTGCTGTCCCTGGCACAGCCCTGCCAGGTGGGTACCATTGTCACCCACACTTGTAAGGACGCATAGAGAGAAGTGGCTTGCCATCCCGCGTAAAACAGGCCCTTGGGGTTTGGGGTTTGGGGTTTGGATCCAGCAGTGTTGTTTTCTGGCTCTATTTAAGGTAACCTCCTTCATTCTGGATTTTTCTTTTTTAATAATTTTATTTAACTAGGGTTTAAAATTATAAAGATAACACATGCCAGCGGTAAAACTTGAAGTCGTATCAAAGCATAGTCAATGCAGAGTGATTCTTACTCTGCCATCTATACAGTTTGACAGACTTTCGAATCATTTCAGAACACTTTTGCTAACATTTATGCACATAATTTGTTTTCTAAAAAAGCACAAGTGGGACTGTATCAATACCCCGAGTTTATACTAGAAAAAATTCACAGTATTAGGTAGGTGGTTTTATTATAGTACCTGTGATACTACCTTATTCTTTAAAATAGCTGCGTAGTCTCCCATTGTGAGGCTGGACCATGACCCTCATTCATGTATTTAATCCAGCAGTTCTCAACCCTAGAAGACATAATGTTCTTTTTTCTCTAGCACATATTTTGTAATTCCTCCTTTGTTATTCTGAAAAGAATAGATAACTAGTTTTCCTAAACACAACATTGTCAAAGAAGCAACGTCAGGCCTTACCTTAACGTGAAGGAGAAAGTAAAGTGGCAGGACCTGGGTTTCAGCTGTAGCCCTGTGGCTGTGGCCTCCCTGGGGTGGATGATGAGCTGTCGGGCTCTGCCCCTGCAGTTAGGATTGCTGTGAGGGTGGCAGCTACAAAGACAGCTAACCGCACTCGCCACTCAAGGTCCAGGAAAGTACCAGTGTTTTCGGCAGTCTTCTCTAGAAGGCTGCTTCGAGTTGTTTCCCGTTTTTGCTTTTTAACTGCCCTCTAAGGAACATTCTTGCTCGTCCTACATGTGTGCCAATGACAGGGAAAGTTCGTTTAGGATTTGGTGTGTGTACAGAATGCCTGCGCCCCTGAGTGCCTATTACCCATTAAGTTTCTTGCCAACTCTGGGCATTATCAATCCTTTTCATCCTAGTTAATCAGACAGTCACAAAAAAAGATATTTCAATCCATTTGGTATCTTTTAAGCTACAAGTGCATCTGTGCTTCCTTTCTGCTGTGTCTCATTTCTGCAAACAGCCTGTTTTTGTCTTTGCGTGTTTTTCTAGTGGGTTGTTGGCCGGTAAGGGGTATTGTTGAGCTTGCATTGTGTGTACAGAGGATAGGGCGGTGTGCCAGCGTGAGATGCTTTTATTTTCCAGAAGAGGCAAAATGTCTTAAACATAGTTGCACAGATTTGTGTTTAACTATGACTGTTTGATATTTGTAGAAGTACCGGATGTTAAGGGATTGTGTAAGGAGGATTTCTGGAGTGGCACTTTCAGGAAGGCTCCTATAGGACAGCAGTAGGTAACGGAAACCTGAAGGATACGTAGAGTGGACAGGGTTGGAGATAGGAGGGAAGGAGCACTCCAAGCAGTGAAAACAGTATGAGCAAAGGCCCTGTGGTGGGAGGGTATTGGAAATGATGATAATAGCTGACATCGATGGAGCATTTAACTGTGTATTGATGGTGTCCTAAGTACCTTTGACATCTAACTTCATTTAATTCTCATGTCTTAGTTAATTCTATGGCTGTGCAACTGACTTCCCCAAATCTTGGCAGCTTATAGCAACCCACATCTATAGTCTCACGTATTTCGGAGGGTCGGGAGTTTAGGAGTAGCTTAGCTGGGTGGCTCTGGCTCAGGGTCTCTCATGACGTCCCATGTAGGATGAAAGCTTCCACTGTGGACAGCTGTCTGGCAGCTCCTCGGAAGCTTACACCCAGTTACCGTGTGACTTACGAGTTCTACTCCCAGTTGTATTCCCAAGAGTAATGAAAACATACGTTCGCACGAATCCTTTTGTGTAAGTGTTCCAAGCAGCACACTTCATAACTCCCAAAAGGTAGCAGCAACCCAGGCATTCACCGCTCGATGAATGGATCAGCAAAATGTGCTTTATCCGTACCAGGGAATGTTGACCAGCAGTAAAAAGGAATGAAATGCTGATACGTGCCACGACATAGACGTGCCTTGGGAATAGTATGCCGGGTGAGAGAAGCCAGACACGAAAGATCACATCGAAATGTCCAGAGCAGGCAGATCCATAGACTAGGAAAGTCGATTGGTGGGTCTGGGGGACCGGGAGCAGGGGGGATGGGGAGCGACTGCTCATGGGTGCACAGTTTCTTTTCGGGGCGATCCTCTAAAATTGGATCATGTCGATGATTGCGTGACTCTGCGAAGATACTGAAACTACTTATATACTTTAAAAGATGGATTTTATGGGTTGTAAGTTACATCTTAATAAAGCAAAAAGAGGAAAATGTGCCTGGGGCCAGGGCTTGGCCGTGGCAGCTGGCTTCTCACAGGGTGAGTAATGCAAGCGTAAGACCGGAGCGGGAACTCCAGTGCCTTTTAGGACCTAGCCTCCCAAGCCACGTAGTCACTTCCTTTGCAGTCTTTGGGACTCACAGGCTAGCCATGGTTCGGTGTGGGTGGGTGCCACACAGGGCAGGCAGGATCACGGGGGGCCATCTCGGAGGCTGGCAGTCACAGCTCATACCTCTGCGAAGTACATCTAACCATTAATCCATTTGACAGATGAGGAAACGGAGGAACAGAGAACTTAAATAACCCGTGCAGTGTCACACAACGCGGTGGTGGAGCTGAGGTCTGAGTCTGGGCAGTTTGCCTGTAGGGTCCACTTTCTTAACTAGTACCCATATTTTACAAGCTTTGACTGTGATCCACAGTAAAAAAAAAAAAAAAAAATATATATATATATATATATAATAAAAATAATAATGATAATAATAATAATAATAAAATAATAAAATCTCATTTCACATCATGGCGCTCACACTCATCAAAGACCCAAAACGAACGTTCCATTAGATACCCTCATCTTTGTGACTTGCAATTCTTTTGGATATTTTCTGTTTTAGTTCCTTTAGAAAACAAAGGCACATTGGGATTCCCCAACATTGTTTTCCTGACCCCCTCGCAGCTTGAAAAGTGTTGCTCTCGACTGTTCCGTCTCTGAAGAAGCTTAAAAGACTTGAACTGCGGTGCTGCCCATGCTGCACCTCCCACGGCCAGGCCTAGGAAGCGTTGGCTTAAACGAGGGCCCAGCACCAACAACACAAACAGTTTCAAGAAAGAACCTTGCGTTATTCCACCCCCATCACATTCCCAGGCCTGAACTTTTCCTTTTCAAAGGAAGCACTTTGTCTTGTGTGTATTTCTGAAACTGTTCTGTGCGTATGTATCTATGAAGGTCCCTTTTCCCTTTAAATTTTTTCTATAAACAGGGACCTACACCGAACATATTATTTGATGCCTTAATTTGTCTGCTCAGTCATATGTATTAGGGACCTTTCCATCCTTATCGGCTGTATTTTATTGCATACAAGACCCCGAATTGATTGGATGAATCTCCTGTCGATAGCCGTGTAGGTTTCCAGTAGTTTGCAAACACAAGCAGGGCTGCCGGGGATATCTGTGTCCCACACATTTGAGCCAAAAATATAATGTGATGAATGAATGCACTTGTGAGACCCGGCGTTGGGCTGGGTGTCGCCAGCGAAGTTGTGCCTTTTGGGTAGTGCAGAACGTGTGGAAAAGCACCTGGGCCCGCAGCCTGGGCACCCTGGGCGTTAGCGAACATCTTTCTCTTTTCCCATCGACGTGTAGAAAACGGTTTACTTGGGAGAAACAATTCTTAAGTTTCTGTTTTTACCTCTATCATTCTAAATCTGATCATTATTATCTATACTCGAGCAACTGCAGAGAAGGAGGGCTCATTGTAGTGCCTGCCTCACTGAATTGCTGTGAGGAGTGTTAGTTAATGCTTGCAGAGCTCTTAATTTGCCTTGGGCCCATGGTAAGTGCTCACTTAATCCGTTTTCTTTGTTTTTAACTATTGTCTTTCTGTCTATCCGTCTAGCGTCTGTCTTCCTGCCTCTTTGTCTCTCTCTCTGTCATCCTCCTTCCATCTGTCTGTGTTTGGCCTGAACATACACCCTGGGATTCCTGTGGCTGGGTTAGTAGTAGGTAGAAGGGCCTGGCATTCCTGTTTTAATGTTTCCCTTCTGCTCGTCCCTTCCCCATCGTCTGTGTCTCTTGCTGTCTCATCCTGGACCCCACGGCCCCCTCCTCCATATTTTGGGCCCAGGCCGATCCTGTTCTTTCTTCCATCCACACTCTCCCACCTGTGTTTCGGAAAGGTGCTCACCTTTTACTCACCGATGACTCTTCTCTCATTTCCCCCCTTCCCTTGCCCTTTTGGGTTTGTTCTTCCTTTTTGTTCCTTTGCTCGCTTTTGTCAGAGGTTGTACAGTTTGCTCTGCTGGGAGTGGCAGGAGGATTGGTTGGCAGGCCACGGGGTGCGGCCTCAGGGAGCGACAGGCCCCGAGGGCTTCTGAAGTCTTTGGGGAGGAGGCAGAGTTTGTTTCTCTGTTTGCCTGATGAGAAAGATGGATTTATTGGTGGGGAGCAAGTGACATGTGTTTGTGAAAATACTTAGAAAACTCTGAAGCTCTGTGCGAAGTCCAGGGGAAGCTTCTGTGGGGATGGAAGTGCTTTCCATTCAAACATCTTCGGAGACCTGTAACAGGGCCTCTGCTTTGCAAACGACGGGCAGTGATTGTAGAAGTGACTGGCATCGCTTCATCATTTGTAAAAATAGTTTTAAAGGTATTTCTCATGGTATTGTTTGTCTCAAAAATTTCTCGGTGAACTCTTGAGGTTCATGCCAGAACGGTTCGCTTTCCTATTTATTAGAGAATGAGGTTTTCTGGTGCGTGTGTGAGTGGCACGTGTGTGTCTTTTCACTTTGGCTCCTGGGAATCTCCGTCGCCTCAGGTTTTCACGGAGTAGCTGTTCTGGTAAAACTCTGTTCTTTGCCAACTCCCGCCTCCTTCCCTTTAATAAAGTATAAAGGTTGCTCTGCTCCTATGCTGATTCTAATGGTTCTGTTGAAATCTTATGGGACACACATAGGGTTTGAGAGGAAATAAATGAACGTTGGTCCCCTGCACTTTCTCACGGTGCCGTGAACTTGCTCCTGTACTTCAGCCTGAACAGACCGTCACTGTTCCCAAGAGACAGCAGGGGGTGGCTTCTTAGGGTTTGGGGCCTAAAGCATGTTTGTTTAGGGGTGGAGAGATCCAGCTGTGCCTCATGGCGTCGGCACATATGGTGTGACCTTGGGCTAGTCATCTGGCCTCTGACCCCGTTTCTACATCTGTAAAATGGGCACGACAGTGGGAGCCTCGGGGTTGTTGTTGTGCTCAGCGTGGTCATCCCTTTTTGGTGCCTGGTGCAGCGGTGCATGGAGGGAATCCAGTCACTATTTATAACTCATTTTTATTTATGACTCAGCGTAATTCCCGGTTCCTGTTGAGCTGCCCCAGCCAGCCCAGTTTACGGTAGAATCTTCCAGTACAGAACTTGCCCATCATCCTCCTCTGGCATTTCGCTGTCTGTCACCTTGGCTTCTGATTCCGGAAGCGAGAGGAACCATGCTTTGGGTCACCTGCCGGGCATACCTCCTGCCTCATGTAAATGAGGGTCACCGTGTGTTTTGTGATTAGAGTCTCTACGTTTCCCAGACTCTCTGTCCTGGAAAACAGACTGGACCCTACTGATAGGTGCTGTGCTTGGGAGGGAGCGGGGCGGGGCAGGGGTCTGACTTCAAGCTGCAGTTGCCTTGAGATAATCATGCTAAGCGAAATAAGCCAGACAGAAAAAGTTGAAAATCACATGATATCACTTATATGTGGGATATAAACCGAAGAGCAACAAACGAACAGGACAGAGACTCATGGACATGGTCTATAGACTAGTGGTTACCAGAGGGTGGGGGGGGAGGGGAGGTAGATGGGGTAAAGGGGGTCAGATTTGTGGTGACAGAAAGAAATCTAACTATGAGAGGTGTAAATATATATATATATATATATATATATATATATATATATGCCTTACTGTTAAAGTGTACAGCTGAAACTTATTGGATTTACTTAACCAATGTCACCATAGAAATAAAATAAAATTTAAGTCTATGGCCCTGCCACCCTGAACAAGCCCGATCCCGTCTGATCTCGGAAGCTAAGCAGGGTCGGACCTGGTTAGTGCTTGGATGGGAGACCACCTAGGAAGACCAGGTGCTGTAGGCGTAAAAAAATTAAAAAATAAGGGATCATAAGCTGACAAGGTCCTTGTAATTCATGAGGTCCACCAAGGGTTGCCTCACCTAAAACAAAAAAATTACAATTAAAAAAATAATAATAAAATCAAAATAATAATAATAAATAAATAGAGTGCAATCATTCTGGCAGCTGCCCCAACACGGGGGGCCTGTGAGCATTCGGTTTCCAGAGGAATATCTCGGAGAACTTCGCTTTCCTTTCCAACTTTCTTTTCCCCCTTATTTCTCTCCCCATGTCTTCCCCTCTTTCCCCCACCTCTTTCTTTCTGAATTCTTAGAGGGCTCTGAGCAGGAAGCGAGAGGAACTGAAGGCAAGTGGGAGGCCTGGGGTCTGTGCCTCTGGAGGGGAGGGAACCGACCCCTGGGGGAGAGAGGAGGAGGGAGCAAGAACACACAGAGAGCCACCAGCTCACCCTCTGGGCCACTGGGAGCTGCCCGCAAGGCAGTTGCATTCTATTTTACTGTCCCGCTGAGAGAATGTCTCAGACCTGATCCAGCCCACCCTGAGTCCTGCCCTGCCACCCCTGCACTGTGTCTGAGTAGGACACCAAGTGCCTAGCATGGCAGGTGCTCTGAGGATGGGCATCCATGGCATTCCAGGGCTCTCCCTCAGTCTCACTGTGCTCTGTGAGTTCCCCTATAACTCTGGGAGCCCAGCTGCAGAGCAGGATGGGGGACAGTTGGTTTCATCCAGAATTGCATTTTGTCCTTTGGGTACCAAGAAAGTACTGTGGAGAGTTGGGGGAGGGTATTGGAGCCAAGGTCTGGATGGAAAGGAGGTGATAGAATGAAAATGGAGGGGTCAGGGGGTAGGAATCATGGTCAGGGTGGGGGCATCGGAACCGCAGGTTTCAGAGGCAGCCCAGATATGGCTGGCAGAGGTGGAGTGGGAGGTCCAGGATTGGGAGGGTGAGGAATTGGGTGGTGACAACAGCCTGGCTGACTGCAAGCCTGATGTCACAGGTCTGGGGGGACAGAGGAGTGGACAGATGAGCATAAGCAAGGGGCAGCATGAGCCTCAAGCGAACCAGGGCTTTAAAAGATGGAAGGAAACAAACCGGACCTGGCGGGAGGAGCCAGAGAACACTGACACCAACTCGAGCCCCCAAGCGAGCCAGCTCAGGACAGGGTGGGAATCTTCGTTTTCCAGAAGGTTTTCAACCCTAGCTGGATTTTGATCTCTGTGTTAGAACGTGCGCGTGGGCCAAACTGAATCTCCTTTGGGGGAGAGAAGAAAGGTCTTGCTCCTTAATGGTTGAAAAGATGGTGCAATTATATATATATAATATATAAATATATATATTTTATATACGTTATATACATTATATATGTTATATGTGTGTGTGTGTGTGTGTGTGTGTGTATATTTATTTATATATTTTTTATTTAGAACAAAGCTCATAACAGACGATTCAGGTTGTTGTAGCTGCAGGTTTGAATCCCATTGCTCAGGGTTATTTCGCCTGTTTCTCTCTCTTTATGGGGTGGGGGGGTTCGTGGTGAGTAGAAATGGGAAGGAGCAAATCTGAGTTTGAGGCCGGGCCTGCAAGTCTTTGGGGACCCCCTGTGCTTCCCTCCCCAGGACCGGGCCGGAGGAAGTGGGCCTGGCCAGGTGCGCGTGCAGCACCACCTAGTGGGCCCGGGAGGCGCCCGCGACGGGAGCGGCTGCCTTAACCTCGAGACCGGACACCTGGGCGCCTGAGGTTTCCCGGTTTTGAAAGAGATTGAGGGTTGGAGGTTCCAACAGATGAGGTCGATGACTTCAGTCGGGCAGAACCAAAGAAATCCCCACCCCCATCTCCTCCCTCCAGCCTTGATCCATTGACCGTTATTTCATTCCACCTCGGCTGCTGTTTGCCAGAACTAGTTCTAGAAGTTGCTTTTGGAAGAGAGCACGTCGTGAGAGGCGAACGTGGTCATGTCTTTCGTGCTTAGACTGTTTCATAGGGGATCCTGATGACAGCGTGATTTCGGTCCCACGGGGCGAACTTTATTCTTCCAGCTATCGGCGGTGGCACTTTACATGGTTTAAATTACGCGTGTATCGGTCAGGTTTCGAAGGAGAAATGTTGGGTAACAAACAGCCCCCAAATCCTGTGGCTGCCGCAACGTTTATCACCTGCTCGTGGTCACCTGAGGATCACCTGACCTTCAATTCGAGTCTGCACCACTTGTCTCTTAGTGGAGGGTTTGCGCTAAAGGGACAGTGGCTGTTTCTGGGCCGTACACCTCTCCTGGCAGAGGACAAGAGCCCAAGAGGACAAACTCAACCACACAGGGACATTCAGAGCCTCTGGTTGGACAGGTGGTACGTTAGGTCCAGTCGCATTCCACTTGCCAAAGCAAGGTCCGCGCCCTGGCTCAAAGTCACAGAGTTACGAGATGACATTTCGTTCAGGTGACCCTTAGCAAGGGTGGGGAGTGAAGGAAGAATGGCGGACCAAGTGGACAGCCTGGATTGTATAAGATCCTCAGGTGACAGGAACGGCCTTACACAGGTGGTTTTATGGAAAGTCCACGGCGTCAGTGACCTCCAGGCCCCCTGCCTGTGCTCTTAGCCCTTCTAGACTAGAGCATCAGGATGGGTGTGGGTGGGAGAGGAAGGATGCGGGCTTTTATGGCCTAGAGTAAGGGCTGGCAGACTTTTCCATAAAGGGCCAGAGAGTAAAGATTTTAGATTTGCAGGTCACGTGGTGTCTGTCACAACTATTCACCTCTACTGTTGTAACTGAAAGCAGCCATGGTTAGCCCCTTAGGAATGGGTCCAGCTGTTTTATTCACAGTAACAGGCAGGGGCTGGATTTCACTGTGGGCCGTGGTTTGTGAACTCCTGGCCTAGACCTTCAAGGATGGATCTGTATTAGGATATCAACCTAGCCAGAAGAGAGAAATAGCCTTTTTTAGTTGGGATAAATTCAAAAAAAAAATTCTAAGGGCGCATGGTGGGTCCGGTAGTGCCGCACCCACTTGGCACGGTTAAGCTGTAGACAGATGCCCCGTGTCACTGCACTCCCTAGGCAGCCAACACTTGTCGTTTCTAAGCGTGAAGTCTCATTTCGCTTAGCCCATGTTCAGAAGCCATGTCTGAAAAGGGTATCGGGAGCTCCTTGGGCTTTCTAAGCAGAGGACGTGGAAGGCAATTCACCTTTCTGGTGGATTCTGATTTTTCTTTCATGAACAGTGTTTCTGTTTTCCAGGCATTTAGCCGGGTTACGAAAGAAAGTGTTCAGCGACCCCGTTTTCACATTCCTTGTGGTTGTGGTGTGTGTGTGTGTGTGTGTGTGTGTGTGTGTGAGAGAGAGAGAGAGAGAGAGAGAGAGAGAGCACTTCATTGAGATATAATTCACACACCACGTCATTCCCCCATATAAAGTGCATAATTTGATGGTTTTTAGTATCTTCACCGGGTTGTGCAATGTTCAGTCTATTTTGGGAACATTTTTATCGCCCCCAAAAGACCCTTTAGTGGCTACACCCTAATCTTCTCCCGTCTCCCCCAATGTGGCTGCATTTTTATTAAGCTTTGAAAAAGTCACCTCTTGGTTTCTGCTGCCCTTGCTTTCCTTGGCTCTGAAAGGCTCACCGTTGCCTATGAGAACAGTGTGAGGGACCTTCACAAGTGGCCATCGTGCCAGTCAAGCGTACTTAGACACTTTCATTGCTAGTGACACTTGGGTGTTGTCTTACGTCCCCTGATAACATAGCTTTAACGTTTTCCCTTTATTTATATTATGAATTAGCCTTATATTTCTTCATTAGTATCCTTTGTGGGAGGTTGTCCTTTGCAATGTGCTACATTTTGAATTTATGTCTGTGTTGGTTTGACGCCTGGCTGAGTCGCATGGAACCTTATCAGGTTTTATTTCTTTTATCCGTTTTGTTTACCTGTTTATTATCTGGCCGTAGATAAGAATTTTTTTTTGGGGGGGAGGAGTTGGAGGTCTTTTAATATTTGGGTGATCTCATTTGGTGTTTTGAAAAAGTAACCATTGTTCGTTTACAAACAGAATTTCCTGTTCGGGAAATAAGTGCGATTAACAATGAGACAGTTGGCTGCTTTGAATGATGAAGGCACAGTAGGTATTGTGGTCTCTAGAAATGTTGTTCTATTAATAAAATAAAGCTTTCTTGATTTAGCATTTAAGGCTCTGGCTCGGAGTCTACCCGTTGATGCTCACCGCCTTCCATTGTCCCCTAACTTTGGGGAGAAGAGGACAGGTGGGCCCTGAACTCGGGCTGCCTCGAAGCCTTAGCTAGTCCAACTACAAATATTAGGTATGAGTGTTTCTGGAAAACAGAAAGCAAGTGTCGGTGTAAAAGGTTAATAATTCGAAAACAGGAAACTGGATCTGAACTCCCCCTCTTATTAGAGCAACAAAACCCAAGAGAGATCGTGAGATAGATGAAGTCTAAGTAAGTTATCCCATTTTTTTCCTATAGATAATGAGAGAAATACAGATTCACGTCCTAATACTTTAAAGATCGCTACCTCCATCGGTAAGGACTAGGTCTGGCTGCATGGAACAGTGTCTTCACTTCATAGCACTGGTTTTTCTCTCCCATCAAAGGGCTTCAGAGGGAGGCTCGGAGGTGCTGGTGGGAGGGAGTCAGCGGGTGACACGGAGAGGTAGGCAGTGTATCTCCTAGGAAAGCAAATTTGAATCAACAGGGACACGTCCAAGGTTCGGGGCGTGTTGTGGAGATTTAACTCTGAGCTGGACTTACACCCATCCATTTTCCATTTTAAAATGGAATAAATGTCTGTGCCGGTCCAGCTGTATGTCTTAGGATCCAAATCCCTCTAACCTGGAACTTAGTATCAGCTGCTGTGGCGGATCCCATACCAAGGCCGTGGGAGCCGCTATTTCTGAAACACGCTGAGTTCGGGTTTGACGTTCTGGGGCCCTTGTTTCGTTCTGCATCTCCTTGCTCTCTCTCGTTGCCTCTGCCACACTTGCTTGCACTTTAGCCTCGTGTCGGGGCTGTGAGCGGTGGCCGTTCCCTGCCCGGTATGTATCATCAGAGCTGGTGTTCCTGGGTGATAAAGTGACAGCTCAGAACCTGACACCCAGCCTCGGGGGAATTGAACCCATGTAGCTGTTTATCCTTTTTCTTAGAAAGAGTTACGTCTGGTGGCAGTTGAGGCCACCACCAGTCCAGGGGACTCCCCAGGGTTGGTTTTCGTTTCTGTCCCTGCAGTGTCATTTTGGTGGCCTTTCCTTCCGTTTCTCTGCTTGGCCGTCCCTTGCCTGGAGACCCCTCCGTTTATTGCTTACAAGCAAGAGAAGGGTCCCTGGTCGTGGGGAGGCGGTGGGGGTGTGCAAAGCAGAAAAGGAAGAGAAAAGAGACTGCGCCTGTCCCTTTGGGGCTGGGATATGAGCAGGGAGGAGGTACTTGAGGAATCAAGCCGAGGGGTGGACATACTGTTTGAGGGTTAAGCCACAAGCCTCACTTACTGATTTTTTTTTTTTTTTAATTAAGAAAGCAAATTTAGTTAACTAAAATCTCAGGGGGCCGATGGGCAGCTCTCAAAGGTCGGTGTGCAAGTGCCTCTCAGGGGCCTGGGTATAAAAGCGAGTTCCTGGGTCCCACCCAGGCAGATCTGGGTCCAGGCGGTGAGAGGGCGAGGCCTCAGGAGCCACCCAGACACACCTCTTAGAGAAGCCAGGGTTTGCCGTGCGCTGGCACCTGCCCGCTGGCATCGTCACCCCCATGCACAACCCCGGGGAGGGTCCATAGTTCTGCTAAAATGCCTAAAATGAGCGAAGGGAGGAGAAATGTTTTCTTGCAGGTTTCTTCTCTAGGGCATCCTCGGAAGGGGCCACCGACAGTGGAGCGAGTCATGTGTGGATCAGGGTTGGGAGGTGTGGACTCCGGGCCAGACACTCAGCCACTCACTGGCGGAGTGACTCAAGCATCTCACTAACCTTGGGGACCTTGGGTCCTGGACTGTAAACCGCGTTCCTGGACAGCCCCCCCTGCACCCCCAGCTGGTGTGCGAGAGCCGTGAAATGCAGAAGAGTCATGCACTTTGCACCGTTCAGCCGATGTTTATTGAGCACTTGCTGGGTGCCAGGCAGGGTGCTGGGCAAACAGTGGAGCAGGACTCGGCGTCCAGGTTGGCACTGCCACTTCTTGAGACCCCTCAGGGGATGGGTCGAGCAGCAGGCCATGCCCCAGTCTTGGGTCTGTTGCTGGCTGCCCTGCATCGTGCGGCCACCTCCTCAGCTTCCCTGAGTGCAGTGTCTTCTTCCATTCAATGAGGTGGTTGATCCAGTGGGTTCTAGCTCTAATGGTCCCTTCGTGGCATGTAAAATCACAGCTTCTGTGGCGTGGAGAGTCATGGCTAACACTGAGCTCCCTGGAGATGCGTAGGTGAGGCTCGACCTTCTGTGACGCTGTGGCTGGGGGAATTTTCTAGAAGGACAACCATCAGGCACCAGCACCAGCATGGTCTGTGTGTGAGTCTCCAAGTCTGTGCCCTTTAATCCTCATAATTTTTTATAAAAAAAGGAATCATCTCCGAGCCTGGGCAGAATGGTGTGCTGAGTGGAGAGGGGTCGTCTGGTGGGGTCTTCACACCTTGGCCACGGGTTTGCGGTCACTGCCGGGCGTGGTGGGTGACGAGAGGTGCTCCCCGCCTCCGGCCAGAACTTCCCCAAGCACAGACCTGGGGTCTTGCTTCTGATCCACTGCCCGTGTGGCCACGTAGAAACTTGCTGGGTGGAGAAATGGGGGTCGTGTTGAGACGGGGAGGAAGAAATAGAAGAAAGATGGAGTCGTGGACTATGCCTGGTTTTGATGAGTTCAGGTGCCTTTTGTTCCTTGATTGTCAGCCTTAGCATAATCTAGAACATTCTCCTGAGACACAGAGTGAGAAACCAGGACGGGAAACCTCGGCGTGCAAGCTGGAGGCACGTGTGTTTTATTCGGCCCTCGGATGTGTTTGTTTGTTTGTTTGTTTGTTTGCTCAACATTTACAGATCAGAGAGTCTCATGTCAAAAGACGGACCCCTGGCCTCAGAAGCAGTCAGCACCTCCAGGGCCCCCTGGGGCCTTCTTGGTGGAGCAGGATGTGCCATGAGGGGCAGGGCTGTCCCCAGACACAGCCCCTGTTCTGGCCACTGAGAGACATTTAGGGTAAGAAGAGAGCTTTCCTGCAGCCTTGTCCCTCTGTTCTACAGAGGAAGAAGCCGAGTCCCGGACAGACCAAGACGTGACTTACCGGAGTGAGAGGGTGGGTTGGACCCTGTCTGCCAGCTGCACCCAGGGCCCCGCACCTGCCAGCAGGTGGCGGTCGTGGTGCCGTCTCGCCTGCGGTCTGTCGCCCTGACTTTCCTCCGTGCTCTTCTGTCCCCGCTTCCTCTGCTTTTTGCCAGAGTTTCCTCCCACTAAGTTTTCCTCTTTGCCCAGCACTGCTCTCTCCCTTTTTTATTCTTCCCTTTCCCCTGCTTTTTCCCCTAGGATCTCTGGGGACCCGGGTGACTGTTTAGGACACTGTCCTCCAAGGTGGCTCTTCTGCACACTGTGCCCCTTTGGGGCCGTGCAGTCCTCTACTCTGTGGGATCCAGAAAACCCACCCCACATGGGAGCAGCCACCGCTCCGAGCTTGGAACCACGTGGTCCTAGGTATGCCGACTCCTTCCCGGAGGCCAGAGATCTGTATTCTTACACGAGATTCTCTGATTTTTGAATGCCAGACACGAATTCAGAGCTACCGTTTCTGCTGCCAACTGGAAGCGTCGTCTTGGGCACTGGCAGGTTGCATGGAGTTGGCCTGTCACAACCTGTGGATCCGTGCAAATGCTTGGAAGGGCCTCCTTCTGGCCCCTGTCTGGGGGTGTTTCTGGCCCAAGTCAGGCATAGCGTGGACGCAGCTGCGTCTGCAGCCCCGGACACTCCTGGCACCCTCTGCCCCCTCCTACGCAGCCCGAAATGAAACTCTCATCCTCCACAGAGGGACCTGCTCCAAAGCTCTGCCTTAGAGAAAAACCAGAAAGTGTTCCCGCTCTGAAGAGGTGAAGACACTCCTTGTGTCTGGCGTCTAGATCAGTGCCCTGAGGATGCTGGGCCGTGGACTGGATCGGCGCTTGCCAAGTGGTTGAGGGGACTTTCACCTTCCCGTAGAACTTTCCTCCGTGCGGGACGAAGACCTAGGGTGATGCTGAGCGGGGCTCGAAAAGACGCTGGTGCCAGATAGCACCACCTCTCCCCCAGCTGAAGGCTGGTGTTCGCCCGTCCTGGGTGGGCAGGGGGTCGACAGACTAGACCCACACCCACTGCTGATTCTTCCCTCCCTTCATTCCGTTATTCATGCAGCACCTGCACTTGCTGCTGCCCAGCCGGAGGTAAAGGTGGGTGATTCAGAGCTCTCTGGGGCTCATGTTTGGTGGAGACGAGGCAGTAAAAACGTTTATAACATTGTCGAGAAGTAAGCTACATACTAAAGACACAGCCACAGGACAGAGGGCAAGGGATGCTTGACGTACAAGGGGGGCATCTGAGCGACATTTCGAAATGGGAGTTGGCTGGGCAGCGAAGGGCATTCTAGGCAGCGAGAACAGCTGGTGTAAAAAAAACAAGATTTCTGCAAAAATGTGTTTGGACAATGGTGAGAAGTCGGTGTGGCCTAACAGGAGAGGAGTTGGAGAAAATGGCAGAGGCCGAGCTTGATGAGGAAGGCTGTTTGGGTCTCGGTTGCTTTAACAGAGACCAAAACAGTAGTGGCTTCGAGAAGGTAGATGTTTCTTTCTTACTAGGCCAAGTGGAAGGCCCACCCACGTGTCCCAGGCACCTAGGGTCGCTCTGGTCAACCCCCGCTCGCTGCCTTTTCTTGTACAAAGTTGGTTCCAGCTCCAACCCCCTCTCCGCAGTTGCACAGATGGGAAGGGCACGACTTGGGAGCTCTGTTCACATCCCGTTACCCAGGCCTGTGGACATACCCGATGGCCAGGGAAGCTGGGAACTGTCGTTTTTGACTGGGTGACCGTGTGCCCGGCCACACCTTGGGGGTTACGTCACCGAAAGGAAGAAGCAGAAATCGGACATCGGGACATCTCTGTCCGGTGGCCTGTGTCCTAGGAAGGTGTGGGCGGAATCATGAGATGCTTTATAGAGAACAGAGGGTTGTTTGTTTAAAGCTGGGCGATGTGGCGATTTGAAAAGCACCTTTCCACAGGTGGGGCGGCAGCAACCTGGCCAGCAACCGTGGTGGCGGTTACAAAACAGGGAGATGCTGAGGGTGGGTCGCCCCTGGGTGGGCCTGGCCTTTTGATGGTTGGACAGGCCGCGGGGTCAGTGCGTCCTGGGCTGTCGTTGCTTCAGATCTGCCCAAAGCCATGGACCCGTCGGGGTCCGGGGTCCATCAGGGAGGCCGATGCCCTCCATTTGAGACTAACCCAGAAACACCTTTTTATAGCTTGTTAAAGAAGCGAGTTGCAGCTCGGAGAATGATGAGCAGCTGCGTGAAGGGCTCTTTCCTTCAGGCTGGGCCAGTGATGTCTTTTTATGCCGTGAAGCTCCAGGGGAGGGGACAGGGCTGTCCCCGTCAGGCCCTGATCCTTCTTGGTTCTGCAGAGAAGTTCCTTCTGTTCTTGGCTCTGCTTCCTGTGCTCTAGAGGGGACCATCATGTCGACACCCCCTTCAGTTGTCAGTGAAATCGAACATCCCTAACGGACTTTACGCCGTCTTCTACCTGCTTAGAAGAGAAAGCTCCCACGCAGGACATCCCGGGAATCCCCCAGCCTCTCTGGTGTGGCCGCCTGGGAGCTGGGCAGCAGGTGGCAGGGGGGGACACAGCCTCCAGTCAGACAGCTGAGGTTCCTCCTACAGGATCAGCCACTGTATAGCTGCGCGACCTCGGTCAGCGAGCTCTTCCACTGTCCCCGTCAATCTCAGCTTCCTCGTCTCCAAAGCAGCAAATGCTTCTACGTCTCCGGCTGCTGAGAGGGCAGGAGCCGCTCTGCAGGTGTCTGGCTTGGTGCTTGGCGTAGAGAAAGGTTCCTAAAGTCTCTCCTGTTATGCTTACCCCAACCTCAGGCCTTGGATGTGTCTCCTCCAAGAGCCGGTGGTAGCGTCCCCCTCACAAGAGGTCCCTGAGCCTCTGGCCCTGCAGCCAAGGTCAAGCAGAGCCCCCTGAGTGGTCTCCATAATCCTTTCCTGTGTCCTAACTCTCTGGGCCTTCCAGGCAGCCCAGAACTCGCTGGTGTTTACGTAGCTGGTCACGTTACAGGAAAAAATCAAATGTGCAGTCTTTAAAAAGGCGTCTTGGCACAGCCTCACCTTTTGATGCTTTATCTCGCCGGCCATCATATGCTCTAAGGAAAATGATATGCTCTTGGGCACAAGGAGCCACACTGTAAATAGGTTGACCTTCAGCCCTGGTAACGTGGAAGGACAGGTCAAGCCTGGGCATTGGAGTAGCTGCCAGGGTGCTCACGAGTGACACGTTATTCTTAGAAGGGACTTTTTTTTTGGGGGGGGGTAAGGGGGACACTGTAGCCTTCCCCACCACCAAACAGCAGTGACACCAGAACGTTCCAGCCTGCTGTGTGGGTGTGTCATGTAGGACTGTGTTGGGCCCCTGTCTGTTCCCCTGGGACAGCTGGCTCTGTCCTCCGGGGAAGTGGCTCTGGCCTGGGAGAGGGCGTAACTTCTGTCCCCGACAGACCTTTGCAGAGTGGCAGAGTGGCACTGGTGTGGTTTTCAGTCGGCCGAGATGCCAAGTGCGCCTGCCATGGCATTTCCCACGTTGGGCTTCGAAGCCGATGGGTCAGCTCTTGTCCCCACGTCCAGGATTAAAGAGCTCCCCCCACGCTCTGAGTCAAATTCCCAAGGTCTTCACGTGCTTCTTAGACTCTTTCCATAGCACCCGAAAGCACAAGCTGACTCCCAGAATCCTAGCTGTCCACAAGGAAGCGTTGCGTGTTGAATCGCACGAGAAGGGGCAGCAGGGGGTGGGGGGTCGGAGGCAGAAGGGGCAGCTTCGGGTGCCTTCGCTGGGGTCCTGCCCTAAGGGTCACTGACTGTTCTCTTTACCTGTGATTGCATCGAGTTTTTTGCCTGCTGTGTGGTCTTCTTATGGAACTGAGGGATTTGGGTCACTCTGGCTGGACACAGGTGTCTCCACATTCTGCCTCCGTGTAGGGGCCCTGCTGCCTTCTTTGCCTGGGTTCGAGGGAAAAGGGGAGCAAAGGGACCGATCCTCCCTGCTGTGCCCACTTTCGTCCTTCACCAGTCCCCACCGTAGGCCCTCACTGCTCTCCATCAGCTGCCCCCTCGCCTGGAGCATCCCGAGACTTACCCGGCCTTTGCACCCCTCATCTCCTCGGTGTGTGCTTAGGGCCGGGCCTTTCTCCTTTAATTTGCTATAAACTTTTAGAAACACCCATGATTTTGGTCTCTTGCCAGCACCTCCTCTGTATTTCCCGTGCTGTTGGGTTGTATCTACCTTGCGAGTGTTTTATTTTCTCTCCGCCCTTTCTTACAACCTGGGAGCGGGACCCGGGGCTGAATCACAAGCTCTGCTGTCCTCCTCCTGGATCCTCCACCTTCAGTTTCCTGCTCCCAGGCAGGAATGTGGTGCAACAACCTTCAGAACTGACCACCCCCACCTCCTCGTACTCTTCTCTCTTGAATGGTTTTTCTCCTCCAAGGCTCCTTGCGGGAACAAAACACCCAGTGAACTCTTCTCTCTTGTCCACCTCTGTGCCCCTTGGCGCCTGGGTTTTTCTGTGTTGACAAAACTACGGCTACTCAGGGGTCCTGAATACTTTCTGTGAAATGGGCTGGTGTAGAGATGGAAGTCAGAATTGTAGACAGATAGTTAACACTCACCCGTTAGCATTTTTTTATTCATTCTCTTTTTTTAATGAATTAATTTATTTTTTTATGGTGACGTTGGTTAACGAAATCCAATGAGTTTCAGCTGCACGGTAAGGCATATATAGATTTACACTGTGTGTTCACCTCCCGTAGTTAGCTTTCTTGCTGTCACCACATATTTGACCCCCTTTACCCCGTCTACCTTCCCTCTTCTCCCTCTCCCCTCCCCCTACCCTCTGGTATTCTTTCGTTCTTCATGGGGGTAGAGAAGTTGTGTGAGACCAGTCCTTGTCCTGGGTACGTTTGCCCTGCTGCCTGCCGCGTTTACGATTTAACTAAAAGGCCTGCTTGCTTTCGCGTGCTCCGTGTGGATCGGATCGCTGTCACAGCATCGTCGTGCAGCCCCTGAGCACAGTCCGGGCCGGGAGTGCGAAGGGTTCGGTGGTGGCTTTGAGGACAACCCCGTGTGGAACGTGATGATGGGAGATGTCGAGGGTGACGATGTGACGAATGTGAGACCTCACAGAGAGATGAGTCAGATACTAAAATACCTAGAAGACAGAACTGAATAACGGCCGTGATGGAAGTCCTGGCAAAATGCTGTGTGAACGCGGTCACCCTTTGGTATCCGAGGGGGTTCGGTCCTAGGACCACCTCAGATACCAAAATTGGCAGATGCTCACGTCCCCTATCTAAGATAGCACAGTAATTGTGTGTAACCTGCACACGTCCTCCTGTATGCTTCGAGTCATCTCTCCTCTGCTTCGTATACCTAATACTGAGTCAGTCCCATGGAAATTGTTGTTATCCTGTATTGTTTAGGAAATAATGACGAAGAAAAAACGTCTGTGCTTGTTCTGTACAGATGCAACCAACGTAGGCCTAACTGCAGAATACACGTCAGCAGCAGTGCGACTTTTTTCCCCAAATATTTTTGATCCATGGTGGGTTGCATTTGTGAATGCAGAACCTGTGGACAGGGAGGGCAGACTGTATAGAGGCGGAAAGACGTATTCATTCTGCTTGGAGCAGAATCAAACACCAGTATGTCAGGGGAGACGCGATATTAAGCTGCGCCTTGAGGGCGGGGCATCTGCTGGGGTAATGGTTGGAAGACCCATGAGAACACGAGCTTTGCAAAGGCAGGACCAGGGCTGTTGTGTTTACCATTGTGCCACCTGTGTCTCTGGTACTCAGGATATGTTTGGATGGATGGACGGATGGATGGACGGACGGATGGATGGATGGATGGATGGATGGATGGATGGATGGGTGGATGGATGGATGGATGGGTGGGTGGGTGGATGGATGGATGGATGGATGGATGGATGGATGGGTGGATGGATGGATGGATGGATGGATGGGTGGGTGGGTGGATGGTTGGATGGATAGATGGGAGGAATTATAGGTGGATGAACAGAGGAATGAATAAATTAAAGCAAGATCCTACATGGAAGGGGCAGCTGGAGTGGTAAAAGGGCGGCAAAAAGAAGTTAGGCATCTTGGTGAAATTATCATTGGTTTGGCTTAAGGGTAGGATGATTGAGAGAGAAAGGTTTGGAAAGAAGGACTTAGCCCAGATGGGGACAGCACGGGAACTTTGGCGTCACTTCACAGGGAGTGGACAGCCGAAACAGCAGGAGCTATTTCAGGTAGGTCTTGGCAGTGAGCATGCATGAGAGAATAGAAGAGAATTTAGAGGGGAAAAGAACCTCGATGTGGCCTCATCTGGTCTCTCCGTGCTGGAGGTAAATAGACGAGGACACCCTGCTGTGGGCCAGGGTTACTTCCTAGCAGCAGCAAGGACATAAGCAGACCTGGGCCCTTATTTCTCCATCTTCTTCCCTCCAGACGTGTGCAACAGCACCGACCTTCCGGAAGTCGAGATCATTAGCCTGCTGGAGGAACAGCTCCCCCACTATAAGTTAAGAGCCGACACCATCTACGGTTATGACCACGACGACTGGCTCCACACGCCGCTCATTTCTCCAGATGCCAACATTGACCTCACGACCGAGCAAATCGAAGAGACCCTGAAGTACTTCCGTAAGTCGTCTCTGATGAGGGCAGCGTGTGGCCATGGCACCTGATGGCCAGTCCTCAGCCATGACCTCAGATGAGATCGTGTCCGGTCGCCAGGGCTTGTGGCCTCCCGTCCACGGGAGATGATGCTCAAAGAGACGTGGCTGTGAGGCGTAGCCACATGAGAGGCCTGCATCCTAAGTGTCCTGATTAGAAACCTGAGGGGCGTGGGGAACAGGTGCACACTTCCACTCGAACCAACTCGGTCTTACTTACAGAAGAATCTGAAAATGCTCCCATTTGAGGTCCCCAGAGACTCCTGTTGGGGAAGAGTTTGTCTGCATTTAAACCAAAGGTTTGGGCACAAGGTGGCCGCTCAGTGTTTATAAGACGTAGCCAGACGTGTGTGCCAAGGCTGCTGATTTCTGTGTGAAAGCCCACGAACCTGGGTATTCAGGAGACTCCGAATGCCCCCCGCAGTGGCAAACCAGACATGTCCGAGGGCTGCAGGGCTGAGACCTGGCAGGGCGAGCAGGACACAGGGCAGGTCTTGCTTTTACAGCGTGTTTGTGATGACAAGGGCGTGAAACCTGATTTTGTAGACTTGAAAAAAATGTGATATTTCTTAAAAGTCACACTAAAGATGCTTCTGATGTTCGTTCAGGAGGCGCCGTCGTAGACACATTTTAGAAGTTCGTGGCAGCCCTGTGGGACGGGCGGGACAGAGCGCTTCTCTTTTGTTTTGACGCCTCTGGCTTTAGAAGTCAAGGTACCTGGAGGCCGGTCTCCATTAGCGATGTCACTTTCAGAAGGGATGTTGTTTACCTATCTGTGCATCATGGTGTCACCTTAAAAAGGGACAGCAATCCTGCTTTTACTTGGGGATGCCTTGGCTTGAAACCAGTTTATAATGCATCTATCTGCCAGGTTTTCTGGAATTATTTTCCCTGCAGCTTAATCTCCAATTGTCGTGAATTTGTAATCATTTATCATAAATAAGTCAGGAGTGCAAGTGTCTTCTTTGGAGTCCATCTGAGGCTGTTTTCCTATTTCCCCTAGTAGCTATTCATTGGAAAGGGATGTTGTTTAAAGGGACCCGTGGTTTTATACCTAACACAAACCACGCGGTCCGTTGTGAACGCCAGAGATCAATCAGTTTTCATAGGAATAAAAAGAGAACAGCCCCCACCAAGGCAAATAGGAAGCGTGTTAGGTTTGCACTGAGGTTCAAGTGGAAGCTTTAGAACTGCTGGGGTGTCTTGCAGCATGCAGGACGCTCTCTGCAAGTGAATTTTATTTCTCCTCGATATCTGAATTGCCAAGGACTGGTGAACTACGTGGAAAACCGTGTCCAGGGTAAACCACCTCGGTAGGCTCCGTATCTGCTTCTTTCAGACTGCTTCACAAGAGAACTCTTTTTCTGGAAACTTCTGTGCGTTCCTCACTCTTCCTCTCGATCCTGCAGGGCCCCTCATGGCCATTTCTGCTACGAGAGGCTCCCGGGTCCCTTCTCATGCACACACCGATTAACCGCTTACGTCCACAGTGTGATTGGAACACCATTCCCTCTCTGCAGAGAACTTTTATGTGAATTGCCTCATTCTATCCCCTGTAAAATGTCTGCAGTTTGGGCAGAGCTGGTTTTATTATGAAATGGACGTGTGGGGGGCGCACAGTGTTTATCCCATGGCACCCACCTATAGCTTCTGAAATCCTTGAACGGTAGACGAGAACAGACATCGTGTCTTGCTTGTCTGTTTTGCTTTCATTTATATACATTTAAGAGAAAAAAAAAAATCTCATGGCTTTGGCAGTGGATACCCCAGTTTATGATAAAACCAGAAGAACCAAAATAAACATCGAGCAGAGATTCTCAAAGTTCTCAGAGCACGAGTGCATCCAGGTCTTACCGTATTCCATGTTTTCCTCTGTGGCGCCTGTGCTTAGAGCAAAGTAGATATTTGCTAAATAGTGAGAAAATGAATGATCAGGTGCTAACTCTTCAATAGGGCACCCTCTAGAGCGGGGCTTTCCAGCTGAGGTTCTGGGACCCCCCCCCAAGGGTTTGGAGAGAGAAATGGGGGGTTCTGTGAACTTGTAAAAGAAAAAAAAAAAGTGCATCTTTATTTTCATGAACTTCTAACTGAAATGCAGCATTTCTTTTTATTGTGAACGTAGAAAACAAGTGAACATTTCAGGAACATGTCAACACTTTCATCGTCAGGGGGACGAGCCTGAGACACACAGAACGTGAACGTGTCCCACAAAGCAAACGTGAACGTGTCCCACAAAGCAAACGTACCCATAAAGGTGGGCCATTCTGGATTAAACGGCCCCACAGGAAGGAAAAATAAGCAGCATCTGTGTGGCTTACTCTCTGCTGGGCCCTGTTTTTAATGCTCCACGCGTCCCTCGTTTAATTCTGACAGCGACCTCTGATTTCAATAGTCTTCTTATCCTCATCCTACAGACGACACTGAGACCCCGGAGGTGACGCTTGCCCCAAGTCACACGGCTAGCAAGGTGGGATGCTGCGTTTCAAACCGAGGTCGTCTGACCTGACTCCGTATCTTAACCACTTTCTCAAAGTAGCCAGACGAAGGGGGAAATTTCTAGTTTAAGAATAAAGCTCATTTGGTAAAAATGGGAGGAAAAAGACACTCTTGGGTTCAGAATATGTCAATACCTTATTTTTTTTATATAGCACAAGTCCAACATGTTCAACATTCTCTTTTTTTCCCCCCTCAAGGCCACTGTCGCAAGTAAAACTCAGCCTGGTGTAGCTTAATTTCTTTCCAGTGATTTCTGCCTCCAGCCTGTGGTCTGCAGGTCTCAGGTCTGCAGGTCTCTAGTCGCGTCACACTCAGCAGACACCAGACATGGAGGTGGCTGTGTCGGTGCGTAGGTAGCTCTGGCTCCTTCTGGTTCTTTCTTTCGGGGGGCCAGCCTGTGTGGCTTTTCGGTGAAGCAGCACTGGTCAGGAAAAGAAACCCTCCGTGTCTCCAGGGCATAGGCCCTGCCCAGCTTCACCTCTGAGTCGACCTGGAATGACCCTTTTCCCAAGAAGAGATTACGAAGCAGATAAGAGTTTTAAGACATCATTCCCTCGTCTGCTTTTCCTATAAGAAACCAGCCAGCTCTTTATAGGGTGCCTGGGGCGGACCTGTTATCTCTCTGGACTTGGTTTGTTTGAATTCCAGCCGAGCTTCTCTGGCTGAGGCAGTGAAACCAGCTGGCCGACTGATCTTCCTTGGTGACCTAACGAGGGACTTTGCACTGGGTTTGGTCAATGCAGGAAACTCTGAGACCTTCCTCTGGGCATCTGCTTATTAACCAGCTCCTTTTACCATGTTCATTTTTTAAAAAATTAAACAAAAAATGTAAAGGCCATGAATCTAGTCCAGTCCTAATGGTGAGAATGGGGCGTCGGAGGCCTGGGGTGAAGCGGCCCACCTCGCTCGTGCAGGTGGCTCGCACGAGGCCAGGGAGCGCGTGTGGGGCTCCCTGCTCCTGCCCCCAGCACTCTACAGTTGTGCCTGAGAGTGGAGGCTGCGGTAGATAGCGTAGCCCACTTCTGCCCATGGTCATTCACGCGTGTGTGCAGTCTCGGGTGTCATGAGTTCGAATGAACCTGAGTGTTACAGTTCACTCACACAGAACTTGTCACAGGAGAGGGGACTCTGCCAGGACAAGGCACGAGGACGCAGAGCATCGGGCCTGGGGCTCTAACACGTGAAAGTGCGGGCCGAACCCCACCCTCTCCGTGTGGTTATACCTGACGTCCCTTTCTCTCCTCGTCCTAAGTGTCCCTGGAGCAGGGTTGACACCGTGACCACTCCCTTCTGGAAGCTCAACCCACTCGCTCCTGGATTTCCCTCCTGTTTCTCTGGCCAGCCCTCCTCCTCCTCCTCCTCCTCCTCCTCCTCCTCCTCCTCCTCCTCCTCCTCCTCCTCCTCCTCCTCCTCCTCCTCCTCTTTTTCTTCCTTCTTCCTCCTCCTTCTTCTGTTTCTAAATCAACCCTGATGCACCCAGAGAGCTTTAAAAAAGATACCGTCCCCAGGCCCCACCCTGAGAAGCAGTCATTTGCAGCCTGTGATTCCTGTCTGCAGTATCTGTGACACGCTGCTCTGTGGGGGCCCACCCTGCTTCTCCCCGTGTACTCTCTTCCCAAAGCTTAGGTACCAGCCACACGCGGCGACTCCCAAGTGTACATCCACCCCTGACCTCCCCTCCCCATTCTAGGCTCATATCCCAGCCATGTCCACGGCCAAAAGTGGATTTGTTTCCTTCTCTACACATTCATCTTGATAAATGTGACACGGTTCACCCCATTTCCATATCCTCCTGGCCATCGGTCGGCCTTGTTCATTCTTCCTCTGGGTGTATCCCAGATCCCTTCTCTGACCCTGCTGCCACCACCTTGGACGAAGTCCCCGCCGTCTTGTTGCTGGGCTGCCCTGACTGCTCGCTCACGTCCACTTCTGCTTCTCTCCCGTTCTCTTTCAACTTTCAGTCCCCCAGCTGGTCTTTCCTTGCAACCCAGTTGGGTGACGCTGCTCCTGTGCTTCCCTTGCTCTTTAGATAAAATGCAGGATCTTCAAAGACCTGTAACCCAGCTCTTGGTTCTCTCTATACCCAGCCTTGTTCCGACTCCCCCTCCCCCCTGCAAGAACCTCGAACACACGAGACTTGCCTAACAGAGGGTCCTTCTGACCCCCACTCCTTTCCCTGTTCTTTGGTTCTCCACACAAGGTTCCCATCCTTAGAGAAACCTTTCAAACCACCCCATCTGTAGCATCCCCCCACCTCCTATTACCTTTCCTTTTTCCTACCTTCATGTCTCTCATCACTGTGTGCTTACATAGTGGGAACCTATAGTGACGGTGATTCACCTGTCCTGGGGCACTTCCTGTTTGGCAGGTGTGTACTAGGGTACATACGCTAAGACGTTCTTTTTGGGAAATAATATAGTTTTCAAGATTTTGCTTATTTTTGTCAATGTTCCCGTATATTCATTCTCCTTTTGCTGGTCATCTTCATTCCCAAATCAAAGTGGTGTTTCTTCCTCCGAACACCATCTCTTTGATTCACCCAGTGGATCAAGGAATTATAGCAACTTTTGAGATCTACTGCCTGAGGAGGACCAGGCTGTTGCTGCAACCTGGGAAGACACTGAGAAGACACTGATGCAATTCTGTAAAGATTACAACACCTGTGACTGCATCAAGAGCCCTGCTTGGGCTTGGGGTGATGTCACCAAGGCGAGTGTGAATGGCATCTGGAAGAACACACTCGGGGAGGTTTATCCGTGACTTCAAAGGATTTGCCAAGGATGAGGAGGTTGCAAAAATCACGAGGCTGTGGTTGATACGGCAACTCTAACCTGGATGTGGGTACGGGTGACACTGAGGAGCTTGTGGGGTGACACTGAGGAGCTCCTGGAGGTGGTTCCTGAGGAACTGACTAGTGAGGAGTTTGGGAACTGAAACAGGAATGTATAGCTGAAGAAGAGGCAACTGCAGAAGAAGAAGAACCTGCAAGAAAATTCACGGTGGAGGGTTTAGGAGAAGCTTTTGCAGGCCAAGAAGCTCCTTCAAAAGTTTGAAAACCATAAGGTTTTCATGAAGAGAGGGGAATGTTCATGGTGCGTGATCTGCTCACAAGCAAATCTAGGATGAAAATAAGAAACAAACCAAGCAAATCGCCAAGGACATGTTTCTGAAAAGAGAGACACCGCCTTAAGAAGCGGCCCAGGCAGGTCTTTCGGGAGGAGTTCCAGAAGAAGGCATTGTTGTCCTCTGCGATGACAGCTCCATGGGCGTTACTGCCCCTCAGGGCCCTCCAGTGGGATAGGATGGGCAGGTGAGGGACAGTGATGCTGATGATGCTGACCCCATGTAGTCCTAGGCTAAGGGCGTGTTTGTGTCTTAGTTTTCAACAAAAAGAGTTAAAATCTCTTTTTTAATTTGTACCTTCTCTATGTTTCGATGCACAAATACCATGTGTTACAGTTGCCTGCAGGGTTCAGTGCTGTCCGAGTTTGCAGCCTCGGAGCCGCAGGCTACCCCATGTACCCTGGGCGTGTCGCACGCGAGACCGTCCAGGTTTGTGTGAGTGCGCTGTGTGATGTCCGCCTAACAGCGCGTTTCCCAGAAGGTGTCCCCGTCGTTGTGGACGTGTGCATGTGGTGAAGGTGCTCTCTTCTGAGGGGTCCTTAGGGAGACCCAGTCCTGAGTCGGGGAGCCACGCCTCCATCACCTACCAACTACACGTGTGGCCTTGGGCAGGTCACGTAACTGCTTTGGGACTCAGATGTATGATCTGGACCATTAGCATTGAGTCCTCCGTGAGCCTCTGAAATATGTCTCTGCGAGCTTTTCACTCCCTGATCAAAAGTGTCCTACGATGGAATTCTTTTGTTACTATTATTTTTTTATGGAAGTTCCTTTTTTGTGTGTTTTTCTGTATTATATAATAGAAATGAAGAGACTTGGAACTTTAATTTTCAGTTTTAAAAAATCGTTAAAAAAAAATAATAAAATCAGCTTTGTAAACTAAAAAAAAAATAAAACTATAGTGTTTGGTTTTTTAAATGAAAATATTATCATATTGTCTTTAGATGATAATTCTAGGGAAAATTTTGAAGAATTCTCAGAGAATTTTTTTATTATCATTATTATTTAATTGAGTTTTTATTTATTTAAATTCAGTTATTAAGGAAAATATAATATCCAGGCCTGATGGATTGACCAAATCAAGCCTGGCTATAGAAATAGTTGCCTAATTCTTGAAGCATGATTGAAATCACCTAGGACCTTTCTCATTTAAATTAAGATTTAGATATGTACAAGGTTTACATTGTAAAAGATTTCAAGTCGTTGGAAGTAATTTTTACATTCACTGTGTAAATCCCATGAGGGCAGTACGGTCTGCACCGTGTTCAGATGGGCCAAAGTCCTCGGTCCAATGCTTCTTGAATAAGATAAAATGCAAAGACATGTTTTTAAATTTAAAAAAACCATTTTTTCTCCTTTTTTGTAAAAACAAAACAAAATTAAAAACACACATAGAATACAAAGATCATTTTGTCCGTTGCCACCTGCCAAAGACTGTCTTTATCTAATTAAAATTCCAAGTGAAAGGAAAGTAGAGGCCCCGCAGCAGACACTCAGTTTTACAGATTAAATGGACCCAGAACACACATGCTGACCGTCTGAAGAGGTGGGGCAGTAGCTTTGTGAGGTGGTGACATAGGAGAAAACGGGGCTTGCGTGTGATGTGTGTGCGTGCATGGGTGTGTTTGCAGGAGGGGTGCCATGGGCACATTTGAGGAATCTCTTTTCACCCAGGCATTTGTGTGGGGTTGACGGGGTTGAGTGAGAAGAAAAGACAAATTATGAGAGTAGGATGGAGGTTGTATTTAGACAGAAAAGGGATCTAGTGACCAGGGAAAACCTGTTATTATCATTTGCTAACAAAAACAATGCTAAAATCCATGCATTGTAATATATTCATAAATAGCTGCCGCGAATTCCTCTCTCACAAATGCCCATGTGTTGGCCATGTCCTTTCCGCCGTTCCCAAGACCTGGGGCCACTTTGTTTACAGGCGAGGACCTGAGTGAGCCCTAGAATTGTGCCTTCTTCTCTCTCTCGCTCGCTCCTCACACCAGTGGACTCTCCCTTGGGCCCATTGTCACTGCTTTTAGTTACACAGATGCCTACAGGGTCCAAGGTAGGAGCAGAGAAGCCTTGGCTGCACAGTTACTCCCCACATGTTAGCCACACCTGGTCATGGCGCCTCCACCCAGGTGCTGGAGGTATCGAAGCTTCCCGTCTCCGGCAGATGGTCAAAGGCAGCCGTGTGCCAGGGGGCCGGACAGCGCCAGGAGCCCTGGGCACTGTGTCCAGTGAGCGGGGCAGCCAGATACTCATCCCGGTGAGCAGATCTTCGCACACGGCCCCAAAGCTGGCATTGTCACTGGCCACCCGGCAGCTTTCACTCTTTCTCATCAAACTAGATTCCGACGTTGAGTATCTTTTCTTTTAAAAAAACAAAACTGCTTGGCAAGCGATTCTGTACAGATTGGTCGTTTTCCTTTTCGTGGTAACCCAGCGTGCCTAAGACAAAGCTGGAACGGACTCAGAGGGAAACTGACATGACTTTTCAGTGTGCACCCTGTCCGCCCCTGCTGGGGGATGGACTCAGGCCACAGGGGTTCAGGGCTACAGCAGGTGCAGAGCCGAGGACCGTTTGAGCATCTGGTCTGTGTTTGAAGTCTGTGATGTCTGCTCCGTGACCCACGGGTTTCAAAAGTGAGATGTCCCGTGCAGCCAGGCTTTGTTCTGCACCCCCATCCCCGTTCCCCACGGAGGTGGGATGGGTGCCTGGTTTTCTTGTGCCCGAAATGAGGTGGAGATGGTTTGGGAGAGAGTAGTTGACAGCAAGCTGTTCCTTAGCAGCCTGCCTTCTGCCACCGGAGCTCAGTGACTGGCAGTGGCAATGTTTTAAAAAATAAAAGTCAGGAAGGGGATTCTGCAGAGGCATCCTGTTGGTTAAGTTTCTGTAGCAGGTGGAGGCCTGCGTATAAGGCTGCGTTTCATGAGCCCCACTGACCCTTCTAGAACAAAAGGTTAGGGCCCTTCGGGGCTCCCCCCCTCTGTCTTAGGCTCCTGGCTATCTTCCCCCTGTGCACATAGACCTGCAGTACTATTTCCTAAAGGGAGGAAAGCTCTGGAGATGGGGAGCCTATTCCAGAGGGGGTTGGGGCAGCTCAGCGTTTCCGCTTTAAGCAGGAGGGAGAAGCACACGGGGCCATCCTTATGCCAGCCTCCTTGTTCAGTGGGTGTCACTACAGCCTCGGCAAGGCTTGTGCGATCACTGCGGGGCACAGAGGAAGGTGGCATGCGGCAAGATCTGTCCATCTGACATGCTTTGGGGTGAACTCGTAACTGCATCGTTTGTACTTTAATCTTCAATTGGTAGTGGCGACTCACCTTCCAACTCCATGGAACAACAGCCTGTTGAAAATTGTTATATCTATATGTCTATATGTCTATATATCTATATAATCTATCTATCAATCATCTATCTATCTATCATCTATCTAAAAGCACATGTATAAAATTGTACGTATATATATATTTAATCCATATGCTCACACAGCTAATAATTAGAAATTTTACTAAATTCTTCTAAATCAAATTTAACTTTGATTCCACGTTCATTGAATCTGATTCCCCTTAACACTGCAGCCCAAATCTGTCAAGTTATCTTAAATGCCTGCAGAAGGGAACACGCAGCTCACCTTCCGCACAGGGGCGGGTCCGCCTCTTATCCTGGGCGTAGTTTGCGATCACAGCGTCAGGCTCTCCTACCTGCCTCTTCGTTCTGTATCCAGGTGGCTTATGCACATCCACCCGGGTTAGAGAAACGTTCGTGCAAAGCTGGAAGGACGGTGTAATGTCAGAGACATAATGGGTCATGCCCACCCTCCGCTACTTCTTAAAATGGGTTAAAAGGATCTTCCCCACAGTACTCTCTTTTCCATGACGTGTCAGTTGCCTTGTCCACGTGGGTGCCCTTTTTGTTTTGAAATCCACTCACGGTCATGGCTTTTACAGACTCAGCTTGGTCTCTTCATCTGTTATTTTCTTTTTGATGTTCAAATTGTCACAACCTGGCCCTACGCCTTACCACTGCTGCCCCAGACCATTTGGAACGAATTTATTTTCTTGCAAGCTGGCGTTGCAGGCCCATCTTGGTTTTTCCTGCCCTAAGACGTGGAATCAGCAGCCCTCCAAGGAGCCCTGTGAAGGTTTATTTCAAACCTGGGCGCCAGAATGTGGATGTGCTGGTTGGTGATGGGTCCAGTGGTGTCCTTGGTGGGCCACTTTCTCGACAGAGCCAGAAGCAACGTTTCTGTTTGATGTCACAAAATCACATTGGTATTTTCAATTTAACTCTTACTTTCCTGATCCTTTTTTATCTCTTTCTCAACCTTTTTGTTTTGTCTGTGAGATGCCAGCTTGGGTTTTTATCTCTTTCAATTGAATCCTTTCATTGTTTTTCTTTCAAATTTATTTGCAAATAATCCTTGGATGTCTTCTCAACTATGGATGGAGCAGAAAAGGATTTGGAGCTTCATATCCAGATGCTCGTGGTATTTGCTGAGTGATCCTGGCCAAGCAACTTAAAGCTTCTGCACAGTGGAGAGTAATCAGGTAGCAGGGGTCTGAGGAAGCAGTGAGGTGCGAAGTGCTGAATGCCTGGTACACAGCCAGTCTGTCATAAATGGTGTCGGGTGAAGATGATGCTGAGAGAGAGGCGGCGGACAGTGGCAGCGAGGCTTCTCTGAGGCCACACCTGGGACCTGTCCCTATTTCCGACTCTCTTAGGGTGGGGCAGTGATGGGGGAGCCCTGGACCCTGTGGGGAGAGGAGCTGCCTTCGGCTGCAATAAGCCTGAGCTGAGAGAGAGGGCTCTAACCCTCAGGAATCGTGGGGGCTATTTGAAGAAAGTGTGGATTCGAAGGCAGAAAGGCCAAAATTTTAATCTTAGAATCACCTCTGCCGAGCTGATGGATGACTGTCCTCCTGAGCCTGTAGTATGGTGTTTTGGTTTAGATGTTCACTCTGAAACTGCCCGTAAAATTCCCCCATACAGGATGCTTAATTTTTCACTCCGTTTTCGTCCTTTCCCGTTTTCTTAAAAAGTGAATTGGATCTGTGCAGTCTCTGGCCGTGATGTGAGCTGTGTTCCATGATGCCTTACTGTCGAGAAAGGCGACCTCCCTCCCCAGCTCCTGCTGTCAGTCCTGCTCGCTCCTGTGAAGTCAGGGCCGTTGAATCAGTTATTCTGGGGAAAAAGCTAATAAATGACGTTTCTACCTCATTTCCCTAATGCTAGCCTAGAAAATTGTACTCTCTTTTTTTTAATAGCTCATACCGGCTTATTTCCTATTTTAAAGAATTAGAGGGATGCGGATAATGCCGACGAACATTTCTTGCAAACTCACCTTGTCCCGAGCACTGTGCCAAGTGCTCTGCCAGGCCTAATTAATTAAGCCTTGCCCAGTCTCTTCGGTGGGTTGCGTAATCACCCCATTTAGCTGTAGATCCGACTGAGATGTCTAAGAAGTTTGCAGAGATGGCAGATGAGGAGCCGGGACCAAACCTCAGGCCGTCTGACTCCCAAAGCCCATGCTCTTAACTATGAAATTAAATTGCCTTAGTCTGTCCGTCCTTCCATCTGTCTATTATCTGTTATTTTTTTTTGTTTTTGTGGTGATGTAGTGTGAATAGAATATTTAAATAAATTCGGAACATCCGTGAGGTGAATGTTCCACGCCTGTGTCGAAGGGGTTTCCGGCCTCCCCCAGCTCTCTGTGAGGCTCTGCAGAGTGTGTGTTTCCTGTTCCTTTATCACATCTTCATTTTGCAAATTTATATTGGCTCCCCTCCCCCACCATCACCAGACATACTGGACCGAACTTGTTGAACAAGCTGGATTTTGAGAAATCTGTTAACTGTCGATGGGTTTATTTATGGGGTCTATAATCCTCCTCTTAGAAATACCTGAAGGGGCTTTAACCAAACTAAACCTCGGAAAACCCTGGGACGCCAGCCTCTGCTCATCCATCATGAGGCGTGACATCTGAGAGGGCCTCTTAGTGGTCTGCTGTGGGGCTGTGAGAGGTGCCATCATTGCCAGAGAGAGACATGATCAAGGACCAGAGGGAGAGATGTGTTCAGATAATGGGGGCAGTTATAGCAGGAAATAAAACCATCGTCTGCCGACTTTAAATAGGCAGATGTCCTAGAAAACTTAAAATGTATGTCCCAGTTGGGAAAGGTCAGGGAGAGAGAGGCAGTGGGGTCTGATCTCTACTTGGACCAGAAAGAACTTGGAGCTGGGTTTGGGGTGCTTTGAAGGAAGAAGGGAGGCCAGAGGGGTGCAGTCCTCTAGGGTCTAGGTGACAACTGCAGACAGTGGGGCCAGAGATAGTACCGGTCCCTTGCCTCCTGCATTTTCTGAACTTTTCAGAAAGTCTGTTTACAACTTGAGCAAAGATTCCTCTAACTTTGCTTCCCGCTCTGAGACTTGAGGAGGTTCTTTCTGTTGCTTGAGGGTGCTGAAAGGGCAGGAACCCTGCATTCTTCAGGGGACAGGACCTGCCCTCGGAGTGGAAGCCTGGGCCAATGGGGCCATGAGGCCAGTGGGAAAAGTCTGCTTGTGGCACCCTGTCCTGGCGTGCAGGCACGGCCTGGGCAAGAGACACCGGGTCCTCAAGTGAAAAGGGGGTGCCCCAGAGCTGGGAGAGGCGTCTAGAGCACAGGTTGGGGAAAGGGAGCCAGTTTGGGGGACTTCACAACACAGCGATAAAGGCTGCTTGGCTTCCAGTGATTTAGGAAGATCGATATAGTATATATTCTACCCAAGGTTGTATCTCTGTGGGATATATGCATGCATGTGGACGTATAGAGTCCACATTTCCACAAGAGCTGCAGGCGATTCACAAGCCAGCCAGGGAAGCCCTGCCCTAGAGAGGGCCACCTTTTCCTAGAAGTTCATTAATGAAGGCATTACATGTCGTCGGAATAATAGAGGGACACCATCCCCATCTGGTCACCATGGAAGGAAAGAAGCATGCCCTCCCGGCAGCGGTGAGGGGACCTTTCACTGTTACTCAGTTGCAAATCATAGAAAATTGGGAGGAAAACTGAATGAAGGCCGCACTGCTGCCCTTGACACCAACGCGTGGGTACAGGCCTGGGCGGGTGGGCAAGTGGAGTTGTGTAGTAGTTTTGTTTTAGGCCCGTGGTTTTCAACTTAAAGAATTTTGCTCCCGGGGGACACTTGGCAGCGTCCCTAGACATTTTTCGTCGTCACATCTTTGGGGAGAGAGAGTGGTACTCCCGGCATCTAAGTGCGTAGAAGCCAGGGATGCTGCTAAGCATCCTCTAATGCCCAGGACAGTCCCCTGTAACACGGAGTGGTCTGGCCCTAAGTGTCAGTGGTGCTCAGCTTCAGAAACTGCTGTAGGGGATAAAGTTTAATCCATGTCAAGTCTAAACTCTGTCTCCTTACCCGTAGCTCATTTTTAGGAGATATTTCAAACATGCCAAACACTTAGAACTAATATATGTTAACTTCACTTTTTTATTAAGGAAGTAAGACATTGGATTTGCATTTGTAAGGACAGTTTCAAAGTCCCATTCTCTCTCCCCCCTTCCTGAAGGCGGCCTGTCCCCTCCCGGTGCATATTTTTGTACTTTGATTACCTATGTGAGTGTCCGTGAAACAGCAGCATGTCGCATTGCATGGGCCCCCTGTGATGGCGTTCACCTGAGCTTGTGTGTTGCAGGCTCTTTTTCTAGAAGTTTGGGCAAAGGCGTGAGCGGAGAACAGTACTATGTCTAAATGAAAATATTTCCATTTTCTAAGGAATTTGCAGTTCCTCCGGGTGTGGGTCAAACATGTTTTTGATTAAACAATTTTAAGAAAAGATGTTTCATGTTTTAAATCAGGCAGAAAAAACAAAAAAACCCAGAAGTAACGATCGCAGGTTTTAAAAGGCGGCATTTCTCAAATGCAGCCTCTGTAGTGGCCCCGAATGGAGCAAATGAACTCGGGCTGGCATCTGTCGGAGGTGACGATGGTGTTAAGGCTCCGGCCCCCCACCGGCCTGCTCCCTCCTTTCTCCTCGAGTGGCCCCTGTCAGCTCCTGCTCGCAGCATCCTTGCAAGACGTTGCCTCCATCCCTCTGCATCATTTTTCCACAGCCGGCCAGTTTCTATGGCAACAGATAGATTGAAAGATGAGCTTCAGGGTGGGAGCTGGGAGGCGGCGAGGCTCGAGTGAGATCTCCGGGTGGTGGTGTGTGTCCCTGACGTCACCCTTGCACACGCCTGGATAGGACGATTCTGGCTGCCCCCATTCAGGGCTGCTTTATTTGCAAAGCTGCCAGGGTCTCCGATAGCTCTGCAAATCCCAGGCCCTTTTTCCTGTTCCTCCCGCCCCCACCCCCCAGTCTTCCTTCTCACGGCCCCTTTTCGGTTCCTGACGGGCATCGAGAATGCTCAGACTGATTCTGGCGTGTTTCGGGATGCTCTCCTACCCCGTGTTCTGGAAGGGCAGGGAGGCATGGCAGCATTACACCTGACGCGGACGGCGCCGTGAAGTCTGTTCCTTTCCTCCGCAAGAATCCTGACTATGCAGAAATTTATCGAAGCGGATTATTATGAACTCGACTGGTATTATGAAGAATGCTCAGATGGTAATTATGGCCCCTGCAAAAGCGAGCAGGGAGGCGTAGGGGGCATGGTCTCCTGGGAGGCAGGGGAGGGTGTCCCGAAACCCAGCCGGGGACACGGGCAGAAGGAGGGGGCGCTGGACCAGGCACCGCCTGCGGACGTGCGTGGCTCTGACCGTGCCCAAGGCATCACGGAGCATGGCAGGTGGGCAGGGCGCGTCCCCACGCGAGACTCCCTTGCAGTGGTCTGGCATTTGCTCGGAAAGGCAGATGGTGTGCTGGGCGCGCAAGCCTGGTCCTGCTGTGGGATCGAATTCTCTCCGGGGTAAGGGGCGAGTGTGGCATTGATGCATGCGCGTGTGTAAGTGGAGATGCGTCCGGTGTCCTCTGTGCTGTCAGGGGCGCTCGCTCGGGGATCGTGTATTCAGGAGGAGGCTCCCTGGATTGGCAGCCCCAGGCCTGGGAGAATCCACCCTTTTTTGAGCTCAGTCCTGAGGCCCAGGGAGGCTGGAGAAAACGCAGAAGCGCAGAAGCGCAGAAGCGGCTTCCCACCTAGCAGGCCATTCAGACCAATTGTGCTGGTGGGATCCCACGGGGATGGGGGTGGGGAGGCGTTGGGAGGGACAAGGAGAGCCCAGATCCCTCGGTCACAGTCTCGGTTTGTGCAGGGAGGGTGTGGCACATTCCAGAGAAGCCTGGGAGGCGTTTGTGTGGCTGGACAGGCCTGGGGAGGTTTCAGGCTCAAGGAGAATGGCACTGAGGTGCATTCTCAGAGGCCACAGGCGAGGGGGCCCAGATGCCTGTGGCGGTTGGGCATCGACATCGCGTGCCACACTTCACCTTTCTTCTTTAATTTCTTCTTCAAAATGACCCTCAAATGACACGCCTTTACACGTATAACACAAACAGGGCCCTATTGATACGTGCACGTCTCTGAGGGGCCTGCTTCTCAGGGGTGTTATGTTCCCAGCCCCACAGGCCATTACCAGGTAAGAGAAATGCTTTTTGATTGAATGAGGAGTTTCAGAGGCTTGAACCATGTCTCCCTTGGATTCACCTGACTGATGTGGCAGGCTGGGAGCTGGCCTCATTCGTAAGCAGAGGAGCTACATAATTATCTCTTATCTGCTGATTTCTGCCTTGCCCGTGGGCTACAGAAGGGACCAAGAGGCAGTCTCTTGGAGGGGGGAAAGGGGTTTTTGAATGTGCTGAGATGGTCAGCCCCACCGTCCCCCGCATTAGATGAAGAGTGTCACGTTGCGTCTGTGTGTGTCTTTAAATATCTGAGTAATGATGGCAGTGGACAGCCCCCCCCTGGGGTCTCGAGGGGAAAAGACGACTGCTTTCCTCTTGTGGCTATGTTATTCTCGAGGCCAGATCCAACCTGTTACCCAGCTCCAAGAGGCCGTCCTTGATCTCTTGTGGTTTCCTTGGTGATTTGTGACTCGACTGAACCCTCTGTCCTCTTCAGACATATGGGCCTCCGAGGGCCTCTGGGTCAGGGAGCATGGGTTACAGCAAAGCACCTGTCCCTTGGCTGGTGGATCAGTCGGGTGTGGCCGTGACTCCCACAGATCAGGGGAGGTTTCTTGCCGTCTTGACCCAATTGCTACACTATCCAGCTATCTTTACACCCCCGTCTGTGGAAATAAAGCCAGTCCTCGGGTGGTCAATCCGAAGTAAGAGAGGAGGCCTGCTCTTATCTGCACATCGGTCCGCGGGATTTTCTTACCCTGCAGTTTCTCAGTTGAGTCGTTTGGTCCCAAGGCAGCCAGATAGATCTCTCTGCTTCCAACAGGAAAGGAGAATGGACGAAGAGCCGGCTCATCTGTTCATGGGTAAATAAGTGGTGGTTGTCGTTATGTCTGAATGTGTGTTGAGCAAAAATACTCAGCCTGTGTCCTGCCTCCCAATCTGGATGAAGGGGAGAAGGCCACTGGGACAGAATTTACTGAGACAGGTGGCACTTTCACAGTCTCATGTTAAAGCCAGTTAGCCAAAACGGGGGTGAAAAGAGCACAGAAGCCCAGAAATAATCTAGTTTCGAAAACCCACAGAAGGTGGGGATGTCAAGGAGATGCTAACTTGGGAGTTATTTGTGTTTGTAGTTACAACCAGTTGGATTCTTTCCAGGCTGGTTAGTCTGGTCCTGCAACTTGCCTCTGTGTATGGGCATCTTTAAAGCTGCAAATCGGCCTTCATCTCCCAGTCCTGATCTTCTCACTGAGAGGGCCAGGGAGGAGCAGACACACAGCATTGCTCTGTCTTTCTTATCATCTGGCATTTGAGGCTTTAATGAGGGGAACTTATGGGGCACTTTCCATACTGATAACAGAAGAGGAGTCAAAGGTTTTGGAAAAGATGCAGAATCATCACGTTTGCCAGTTACTGACTCACACTTAAATTGCAGGCTCAGCCCTGGAAAAAGTCACCTCTGTGAGCGGGGAATATAGATTATGGGACAAGTAGGGCCCATCTTTTAAAGTTGGGGTTTACATTGCAAATGGCTGCTGTTCTCTTCTGTGGAGGTTTAGGGGTGTTTTCAGGGTTGGATAGCCCTAGCCTTCCTCCTTACCAGTTTTAGTTGTGGAGTCTTACACTCCTTCCCCAGCGCACCTGCCAAATACACAGAGAGACCCCAGAGGCTACAACAAGAGGCACGAGGGACAGGGGCTTCGATTAATACGGAATCGGAGGGGTTGACTGGCCAGTACCTTAAAGTGATGTTTAGGGATCTGAAGTAGCCCGCAATCGTCACGGCGTGACGGTGGCCTTCACAGAATTTGCACAGTTGACAGTTTAAACTCTGGTGTCACCCAAGGTCGTGGTTACCTTGAATGGGTCCCATCTCTACCTGCAGAACCTCTAAAACCAGGGGAATCACCTGCTTAGTAACCAAGCAGATTCTCAGACCCTCTCTAGACTAGACTAGAGGGTCTGAGAAATTGGAATTTTTAGCACATTTTAGCTTTGGGTGACTCCTTATATCCGGTATGTGGGGGAACTCTGGGCAATGCCATTGGATCCCAGCCCCAGACACAATGGTCTGGAAAACCATTTCTTTTTTGCTGTTGCAGAATCTTATATTGTTTCTCGGCTACCCTGGTCACTTAAAAAGGTGTGCTTCTTAAGGCCATGAGGCCTTTTTACTTTTCAGGAATTAAGGCTTGGGTTCAAGTGTTTGCCCTTCAGCAAAAGGCCCCGCACACTTGTGTAGTTGTTTCAGGAAGGGGTGGAATAACTCTCCTGGGACCTCGGCGAGCCTCTGCCAGCCTAGATCCTCCACCTGGAAAATGGGGATGGATAGCTACACCCATCAGAGCCACCGGGAAGAGGGCGAAGAGCGTCTAGGAAGTGAGAGCTCTTTGTAAAGGGCGAAGCGCTGGGCCAGTGGTTCGTTTCATTTTCTCAGAAATAGCACTAATGATTCAGGGCTTTAAACAAAATCCCTTCGAAGAGGTGCTTGGTATAGCAAAGTGCAGCATCTGACCACCTGTTTCTCACCGCAGTGCCTTTGGTAGTCTTTCGCCTTCGTTTCTGCCTGTCATGGTATCACACGTTTGAACCGATGAGGAGCCTCAGGTGGATTGTCAGAGTTCTTACTCCGAACTGAAAATCCATGGCAGGGTGCAAGGGCGGTCAAAAAGGGGCTGCAGGGACCTCTAAACTTTGGGGGTGGCTGACGCGTGAGTGGCGTTTTCTTAGAGGTGTTTGAAGCATTCATCGAACAGCTGTTACTAGGTTTTGGGGATGATTTTCGAATTTCCCTGCACTTTGTGTCAATATTATGAATCGGCCCCCATTTTTCCATCTTGTGTTTTTGGTGGGAATGTACCTTTTTGGAAGTAAAGGTTGACTTCTTTTTTTCCAGACAGCACTCTTCTGATGGCTTTTCAGGTGATTTTAAAAAATGAGGTGTGGGGGGAGAAGGATTCAATGTAAATAATGTATAATGTAACCGAGTTTCTTCTATCTGGAGCTTTGGTCAAGTCTAGAGAATGTTTTCCCTCAGATGTGGAAGTGGAGGTCTAGATCATAGACAGGAAAGGACGAAGGCCAAGTGTTTAGCACTTTATGTTTCTCTTATTTATGCATTTTTTAAAAATAGCATCAGCAAGGCTCTTGGAGAAAATGACCCTCAGTAGCGGGCCGCTCTGATCTGTGTGAGCAGAGACGTGAAACGCCAGTAGGGGAGGGCACAGTTGAGGGCACAGGTGGCACAGGGTAAGAGCAGAGGAGGACATGGGGGCAGGAAGGTGTGGCGGGGTCAGGCGGGAACAGAGGCTGCAGGGGAGATGCGGGCTGGGAAGGCCAAGGAGTGCAGAGCTCACATCTTGAAGAGAAGGGCATCCTCTAGGGCACTCCTGTCCAGGATACTGTCCAGTATGGCAGCCCCGAGCCACACGTGGCTAAGGAGTGCTTGAAATGTGGCTAATGTGATTGAAATTTGGATTTTATTTAAGCTTAAACATAAATGGCCGCGGTGGCTTGCGGCCACTCTTCGGACAGGGCGAGGTGGAGCTTGGGGAAGATGGTTTCGTGATGGTATGTCAAACAGATCTGGAGAGGGACCCTCACAGAAAGATACCCCTCTGTCCTGCAGGAGGCAAGTGACACCTTTTTCCTATGGCCTTTCCCATCTATTGTTCCCACAAGCAGGTCATGTACTCACCCCCTGCCCCTCTGCTCTGGGCCCCACGGGCTGGTCCTGCCTCTGGGACAACACGCACAACTGCTCTCGACTCTCTGGTGCCAGTAGCTTCTGCAGGACTGGGCCAGGCCATCCCTCAGCTCCTTGCTCCATCCATGTCAGTGTCCCTATCTCTCTTTTCACAGAGATCCCTGGGCTTTTGCAGTGGTCTTCAGGGGTCATGCTTTGCTTTGGCTTTTGGTAAATCCCTCTATCAGAGACCATGTTGTTTAGTCCATCTCTGCCTTTAACCTTGAAGTGAATGCAGATGTGGATGAGGTTCGAATTCCTTCACATCCCCACAGAGTGAGGAGAGAGCGGGGAGGTTTAGGTATAGGGCAGGGGACAGCCTAAAGAGTGATGAAACCCAGAGAGGTGAGATGATCTGAAGAGGCACGGTGGTCTGATGTTCAAAATGTCACATCCTAAATGCTTTTTTTTTTTAATTTTATATATCTTTTTATTTTTATCATATCATATATACATGCTGAGCACCATTTGTTAAGGGTAGCCTCGATTTGAGTTAGAAGATGAGTACAACCAACTTGGTCGTGAGTAAAATCAAACGAGTGTTTTCAAGTACATGAAATCAGCTTTTGTTTTCATTTATTTACAGCCCAGCATCCTACACATCTTATAGTCAATCTGCTACTTGCCGAACGAATAATGCGGAAGGTGGAAATGCCCCCTCCTTCCACGCGTTGTCATCTGAATTGAATTAACAAGCCCCATTTGATAACATTTATTCAGATTAAAGATTTTTTTCCTGAGTGCACATCTTTTTATAACCATTATACTTAAAACTTACGAAGATTTTCCAAATGTAACTTTGAACTCCCCGCCGCTGAATCTCTACTCAGCCTCCTTTTTACAGAGAAGACAGATGAAATGTTTATAAGACGAAGCGCTCGTTTTCAGGTTCCAAAACTTAAATTGTCTTTGGGTTTAAATTTTTAAATAAATCTTTAGTATGTTCTGGCTTTCTATTTACAAGTTCTGTTGGTTTTTATGGAGGTAGCAGTTCAATTCAGCAGGCATTTTTATCTGCCCAAGCAGGCAGGCACCTTGGCCGTAAGGATTCAAAGGTGAATCCTAAATGAATCCTAAATGAGACTCAGTCCCTGAACTTGTGCGGAGGATTCTTTGTAATGCAGGGAGGTGAATGAGCAGAGAAGCGGAACAGGTCTCCTGGGGTGGCCCTTAGGAGCAGGGAGACCTGCCACCGCGTAGCTGGCAGGTGGCCGCGGCCCTGGAATTGCAGAACGTGCTGCGATTCTCTGAGATGCCAGCGCTCCGGGCCACCTTCCAGCACGTTTGATGGAAGAACCTGCCATTTTCACTGTAACGGGCAAAACCAACCCGCACAGGGGAATTGGCATCGAGATTTGCAGTTAAACTGCGGATCTGTTTTCCAGGCCACGATGCAAACTAGTAGGTGATAGATGCCTCGTCCCCGCCTCCCTGCCCCCCCTGATCCTAGCAATTGAAGAGATCGTTGTACATTTGGCTGTGAAAACACAGACAGGGTGAGAGTGGGCTTCATAAAATGCAGTTTGAAAAAGAGCCAATGTCATGTGTTATTACCAAAGAAAGACGAGGATGAATTAAGCTGAACACAGGTAATGGTTACTCCAGTGTTTTTCCCCTTTTGCTAGAAATCAGAATGATGACTGCCTTCCCCGTGCCACACTGAGGCAGTCACTCAGGCTATTGTCACAGTCGCATTTGTCTCAGCTTCTGAAGCGGCCCTCAGGAAATCCCTCGTCTGAGGACACAGAGCAGCCATTCCCCCGGCAGGCACCTCCTCTGCCAAAGCCCCACCTTCATCCAAGTGTACCTGTTTCAGGCTTGGTTGGTATTGCCCTGTGCAGTTGCTATGAAACTTGCAGGAAGCTACCATTTGCCCTTGCTTCTGGGGGAGGCTGAGCGTGGGGAGAAGAATCTGGAAGCACAGAGCTTGCTGGAGGTCCTGCTCCTGCCCGCACTCCTCCCCTGGGAATCTGCAGCACCTGGCAGGGTCACCGCATGGCTGGGCGGGGCGTTTCCATTCAGGCAGGTGCTTGCTTCACTCCACCCCTCCTCCCAGCTCTGGGGAGCCACCCCCTTCCGGGTTGTCCCGGGCGAATGGCCCTGGGTACACACTCCACTCCAGCTGTGCCAGGGCCCGTCCTCGCCCTGGCCAGGGCTCAGCGTGTGCCCCTGGGGCTGAGGCCCCAATGGCACCTCCAGGCAGGCAGCCAGGAGCTCCCCCAAGGACAGCCCCTTAGGGAGATGTTTCAGCTGTGGGGTGACTTCAGCAATGTCCCTGAGAGCCGAGGGAGGGGAAGAAGAATGGTTTGAGTACGACTGCCAGCATGAAGAGAGGAAGCCCGCCCCTGAGCAGCATGAAACGCTGGACCTCGTGGAGGAGGGTAAATTCTGTGCTTTGCTCAGATCCGATCCTTTCCCTGCCGATGTCTGGATAGGCCTGGCTGTTGTGCTGAACGCACAGCGCCCTTTTTTGGGTCCTGTTCAAGTGTCATGTCAGGCCCCCAGATCTTACATCCTACAGGGCCCAATGACACTCATGTGAAGCCACGGAGAGAAAGGCGCGTTTCCAGCACCCTGGGAAGCCCCCTCTCACCTGTCTCCTTTGCACCTCCCTCCTGGGAGACCAGGGCCTGACTTGTGTCACCTGCGATTTGTTTTGACTTCTGTGACATTCTTTATCTATGTAAATGGAATCAAACCCTGTGTGTTATTTTGCCTGGCTGCTGTTGCTTAAATAAGGCTTTTGAAATTCATACCTGCTGTTTGCAAATCTCAGTGGCAGTCTTTTCTCCCCCCTCGGTGGCATTCCAGCACTCCCTTTTAAAAGTTTTAATTGTATCCTTGTGACTGAGTGAATGGACAAGAGACCAGGTCGTTATCAACAAAGCATGTTTCTGTGCTGGCATCGTTTAAAACATTATAATCACTGATTTGATAGAGATTTTTTTTTAATTTAGAAATATTTTAAGTAAAAAAGTTCAGGGGCTGACATTGAACTCACCACAAGGCGCTGTTGGGGGTGCTTTTGGAGGAGGAGGAGGGTGTTAAATAAAGATGTGACCAAATGCTGGGGATGATTTCCTGCTTGGGCTTCTGGGGCTTTCACCCACAGCCCAGAGAAAGGGGGTTTTGGGGTACAACAGTGTGCTGAAACAGTGACTGAGTAGATTTTCTTTAGGTCTTGAGTGAAAACAATCAGAATGCCTTTTCAAAATTCTGCTCCGTGATGGCCTGTTTTCATGTCTCAGCATAACTTTTATTCTTGACATGATTTGTAACCGGCCACACACAAAAAGGGTATGTCCTGAAAATATCGTCGCTTCACTTGCAGGACAGTCTCCTGTATTTGATTGGAGAAAGGCGGGGGGAGGGACACAGTGGGAACAGCCAGAAGAGAGTCTGGGGCGGGGGGACCCGATGCTGAGGTCTGGCACCCAGCCCGGCCTTGTCATGACTGAGGCGGTGGGAGGGAAAGGAGAAAGGAGTGACAGACTGACGGGGACTGTGCATTTGCCGGTTCCTGGAAGTGCTCAGGGGAAAGGCATCCATCTGCTCTCCTAGAGCTGGGGCCAGCCCAGATTTCACAGGATCAGCTTATGTCCCTTAAAGCTGTGTGTCCCACTGTGCAGGCCTATCTGGCCACATCCCCCAAGAGCTTGTTAGAAATGCAGACTCCCAGGCCCCACCCCGGGCCCCCCGAGTCAGAATCTGCACAGGAGGTGCCTGTGCACACGTAGGTATGAGATGAGCGGCTGCCTTCGAAGACGGGAGGATGATTTTTACAACCAATCACAGGACCCCGTGACTCTGAATTCAAGGCTCGACGGGATTCTGGAGCCGTGGCACGTTTCCTAGCCGAGAGAAGAGAAAGATTTTGCGTTGCGCGTATTTCATATGTATGTTTTGTATATCTGTGTGTGTTTAACTTCTCCAAAAAGCCGAGAGCCAGATGACATGATCGTTCAGTTTATTGTGCACTTGCTGTGTGCCAGGCGCCACTCTAAATACCCTGTGTGGATCGGTGCATTTACTCCACATGAGGTCAAGGCCTGTTAACGTGTCCATGGCCGAGGTTTACGAAAGGAAACTTAAGTTCAACAAGCCATCTGAAGTCACACGGCGAGAAGTGGGTTCACCCTGCATGGAATGGGCCCCACTGCTCTTAAGCCACTTGGCTAGCAGTTGTCAAAGTGGGGTTCCCTCCGGCAGCATCAGCACCACCCAAGAATGTGCTAGCAACGTCTTTGCCGTCACAACAGACTTACCTGCTCTTCCTTCTTTTGTTTATTCGGTCCCATTGCCCTCCTTTCTCCAATGCAATATTCATTCATTTTTTTTTTTTTTTAATTTACGAGTCCAATAAAAATATTTTGGGCTGTCCTGAAGGTATTTTCAGGACAGTATTTCCAGGACAGTAACCTCAAGAGTCAGACACGGTAGGCCAGAGTGCTTAGTTTTCTTTGTAAATTGACATGCACATGGCTTGCTCCCAGCCTGAAGGAAATGAGCATGGACCAAGGGAACAGAGGTTTAGTTTAGAGGGTTCGGTGTCTGTGGCCAGTTTCGCTGGAAACCTGCCCTGTAGCCAGAGCAACCCGTTTCTCTCCAGCGTTGTCACACGGCCCTTGTCTTGAGTTCATGGGAAGCAAGTCCCACGTGTGAGAGGGACGTGCTCTGTGAATAGTGACAACGTGTACAGGAACCCGCGTTCCCTCGATGCGCAGGCGGTGCCTACACTAACTGGTTAAAAGAGGTGCTTTTGATTGAAAACCGAAGGACAAAAGGAGCGTTTGGGTTGTTCTGATAGCTGCAGGTACAGGACACGGTTCTCTCCTGGTGGCCTTGTGCGGGTGATACAGACTTTTCAAGGTCACTCATTTAATCTTCAGAACAGCCTTTGAGGTCAACGGATTTCTGTGTGGAGTCCGAGCAGCTGAGGCTCCGTAGCTTGTCTCTGTCCAGAGTTCCCCAGCCAAAGGCACAGAGCAGAGTTGTCACCCTGCCTCGGGGCCTCCCTTCCCCCACACCCAGGTGCTAAGGGCATAGAGTCCCTTCCCTCGCCTTATCTCATTTAATCTTCAGGGAGAGAAAATCCTGGCTCCAGGTCTTTCTTCTGGTCACTGAAGACTTGCACGTACAGAAATGGAATTGACCCCAAGCAACTGTATGCTGAGTGGCATTAGCGGGAGGAGGCGGCCTTGCTGGTTTTCCCCAGTCCCCCCCAGCTTGGGGCCAGCTTGGGACCAGCTCGGGCCTGGGGACGTTGTAGGTCACGCCCCTCTGCGTCTGAGCAGCACCACTGGCTTCAGGAAAACTCTGATGAACAGTGGATTTTTGTCATCAGGTCCTTGTGGTTTGTACCTGGCAGCAAGCGTCCCGTGGGGCCTACAGAAGCCTGACTTTGTAATTTTTTTTCTCACCTGGGCACTTCTGAGGCCATCTTCTAACGGCAAGATCAGTCACTGGGCTCCTGGCAGGATTCAAAAAAGAGCACATGGCATGGTCCAGGGTTTCCTGAGCTCTCTGAGCTGCAGGGTTAGGTTTTCCAAGCGAGTGCACAGGCTGCAGGAGAGAGTGGTCTGGTCCTTAGAGGTGGCGTGTGACAAGCACAGGGAGTGGCAGCACAGCCTCTCGCACAAAGAGAAGTTTTCAGGCGGTGAGCACTAGCCAGAAATGATCATCAGGAGAAGCAGAGATGAAAGAAAAGCCAGTTGGCAGTGGGAGCCCAGAGCCTGCTGGCGTGCCTCAGCCAGTCCCATGAGTCTGTCCACAGCGTCCCCCTGCTGGGCCGTCTGTGGTCCCCAGTGGGTTCCAAGGCCAAGCAGGAGAAGCAGCACAAATAAAGCACATTCCTCCCCTTTAAGGGAAGTCCTGGGCCGCAGGGGAGGCCTGGCCTCGGGCAGCATGGCTGGACCGAGATGTGCCGTGTCCTAGAGCAGTTATGATGCTTCTGGCCACTGCGGAGCGGGAGCTTCCACTGCTGAGAAGGAGCCATCGGGCTGTGCCCCGGTGTCTGTGCTGACGGTGTGGCCCGCAGAGCATGGGGTGCACTGCAGGGCTGCTGCAGAGTCATGGCCGAGGAAGGAGGTGACCGGGCTTATCAGCCCTGCTCTGAGCACTGTTCCAAAGGTCTCTTTGGTAATGCTGTTTACTATCTGGGTCCAGCCTGGGGTTTTGTTGTTGGTAGCCATGGCTACCCAACGCAAGCCTGCAGGGATGTCAGATGCTCAGGGCGGTTCTCTTACTGGGGTGCTGGTACCAGCATCACCCCAGAACTGGCCATGGGCAAAGCTCTCCCATGGTCTGTGTCTCTTGGGTCTCCTGCTGCTCTGCCCACGGCTGGCACCTGTCCCCCAAACCCCTGCCATTCCCAGCCTACTTGTCTCTGAACTCCCCAGCTGCACCTCTTACCTGGCACTCCCTGCCTGCTCCTCTGACTTACGCTAATTTACGCATGTGTCTTACCTTCTCAACTGGGCCCAGAATGCCTTGAGGGTAGGTCTCTTTTATTTACTGAGCAATTAAGAGCATCAACTTGAGGGTCAAACAGGTTGGGCCCTTGCATAACAGTAGTTCTGTGAGCTTGGTCACTTTCTTCGTGTCTAAAACTTAAACAATAGCAATTCTTTCCTCTTAGGATCAATGTAAAGGAAAGGAGATGAGCCACATCCACACAGAGGGCCAGGCACATAGTGAACGGTCAAAAATGAGCCTTTTGGTTAACACCCACGGGCCCTCGTTAAATATCCTGGTGATAAATGACTACGAGAGATCAACACTGAGTGTTCCAGTCTAGGGCAGGGTAGATGATTATGGCATCAACAGACCGGGGTCAAGCCCTTGATCATGTCCCACCTGACCTTGGGGAAGCCACTCGACCTCTCACCCAACCTGTTAAATGGGGATTGCGTTTGTGTCGTGGGGTCGTTCTGGCTTTTATTGAAATAATATTTGTAAAATGCCCAGGCTAGCAGTTGGACATTGCAGATACTCAGTAGTCATTTTATTTCTTACTCTGTGCCTCTTCGATAAACTTGCTTTGGGGCCCTGCTCTCAGCCAACGCTGGCAAGCAAAAGTGAGCCGGTGAAATAGCCACACTGAAATTCCAGTTAGTGATGTCGCCGGACAGTGAAATGCAGCCGGAGCTGCCCTGCAGGCCCCTGCCCTTGGCAGGTGATGCTTCACTCCCACCTCCTGGTGCACAAACCTGGCACCGTGCAGATGTGGGGGCTGGAGGAACAAACGGCTCTTTGTAGTGGGCTGGCCTCTGCCACTGTGCTGTCCCCGAGGCCACCCCGAGGCTGCCGTGATAAACCAGCACCTTTCACCCACGAGGACCGGTCGCTGCGGTCTGCCCTTCGGCCCCCGGCGTGAGACCACAGCTGTGTGTCCGTGGACGTCTTTCTTGTCCATAAACCTTCTTTCTTAGCAACTTCGCTGTCTCTTTGTGTCACCTCTGACTTGAGGTGGCCCCTTTCCCTGTGGCTTCCTTTTTTCTCCAGGACATTCACTTATCTTGGGGCAGTAAAATACACACCAGAGCTTTTATGTGTTCGCCCCCCTCTAGGGTGTGTTGGTTAGAAATGAGCTTTTTCCCATAAAGAATGTTCTGAGAGTAAAACAAGGCCTCCCATTTTTGTGAGGCGCAGAGCTATGTGCTGGGCCCCAAGTGAGGCTCAGTTGCCTTCTTGTGACTTACACCGCCCAGGTAAGAAGGGACACAGGATGTCTGTGAGAATTAGGTGCCTTGTGGCCAAAGCCATTTCTGGTGGGCACGTACCCTATTCCTGTACCTGCTGCAAGGGCCGCATCAAAATAGTTACGTTTTGTTTGTTTTTTAAACCAAATAATCTGTGCCTTGTAGGTCTTAGTAGTGGATACACTTGGGATTTGGGGTCAAGTCTAAGTAGATATTGTCGGACAACAGCTCAGCAAGGGACTTGGCTAAACCTCCAAGAAAAGGCCCTACTTGGGAGAAGGGGTAGAGGGGCATCGTGCCTGAGAAGAGAGTTCAAAGTCAAACTCTTCTCACAAACTGGAGATAGTTGGCCCTCGGTTTTCTGGAAATTGTTCTGCCGTCGGAGCAAATTTTAATGACAGTTATCTAATTAAAAATAGTCTATCGTCATGGCAGGGGGGATGCAGTTAGCATTAACGTGATCGCTCAGTGGAGGGCCCAGGGAGGGAGGGAGCAATTGGGGGGATCGTTTTATGAACAGTATAGACGTCAAACCAGAGTAATGTACACTCGCAACGAATTTAAATAAATTTATTTTAAAAAATAATCTGTTGGACGTGGGGCAGACTAGTACATTTATGTGCTTTTTATCACTGCTGGACCTTAAATGTGGGATTTGCTCTTCCTAAACAGTTTTGCTGTCTGAGAACATCCCTGGGGCCTGCGGAAGTCTCGGTCAGGGGATGAGATGATAAAGGAATGCTTCTGCGTTGTCACGTGATGGGGAAGTGGTTGGAATACCGAGAATGTAGTTCAGGGATGCTCGTATGGACGTTATTTGGTAACTTCAAATATCGAGGTGTGATTCACATGCCATTACATGTACCCCTTTTAAGTGGACAGTTTAATGATTTTCAGTCAATTCACTGAGTTGTGCAACCATCCCCCAAATTTATGCCCGTTTACAGTTCGTCTCATTCCCGCCCCCACCCCCAGGCAACCACTGATCTCTTTCTGTCTCCCTAGTTTCCCTGCACTGGGTACTTTATATGATGGCATCATATGATGTGTGGTCTTTTGTGTTTGGCTTCTGAGCAAACAGCCATGCTGTAGCATGTAGCAATGCTTCAATCCTTTTGATGGCTGAATAGTATTCCCTTGTGTGGCCTTATCACATCTTGTTCATCCCTTGCCAATGGAGAGTCATTTGGGTCATTTCTACTTCCTGGCTAAAGCGAGTGGCGCTGCTATAAGCATTTAGGTACACGTTTTCGTGTGGCTACATGTTTTTATTTCTCTTGGGTCGTAGACACCTAGGAGACCTTTAAAATCTTTGTGACCTGGGACGAGTCATCCGACTTCTCAGAGCCCGGGTTCCCCTGCCATCACGTGTCGAACCCACCAGCACTGTGTCTGGCGAGATAAGTGGGGGTTGCTGCTATACGGTTGTGCGATTCAGACACCATTGGATGTGTCTGAATTCAGACGTCCCCAACAAAAAGGCTTTGCCAAATTGGCCCAGTCTGGGTGTCTGCTCGATGTCTTCGAGGGAAGGCAGACTGTAAAAGGCACCGGTTTTACGACAGGGGACAGAAGAGCTGACACTTGGAGAGGGCGTCAGCTACACGGTGGCACTGTCTTCCTGCTGGGCTGTGGGAGAGGCAGGAACGCCCCCGAGAAGTGGGAGAAAGTCCCTACAGAAGGAAATGCACACACAGGGCCGGGCCCGGCATCCGAGAGTGGCATCATCGGGTGTGGACAAGCTGAGGTGGAAAATGGGCGCCGGTGACAGGTGAGGAGGCAAGAAAGGTAGGCCAGGGCCAGGAAAGGCCGGCTCTCGGTCTTGTGTGCAGAGGCTGCCACTTACAGGCGGTGGCAGAGCTGCTGAAAGGGTAAAGGTTTTTAAGCAGAGCACGGACACATTAAATTCAGACACGTGGAGGACAAAGCTGTCGAGGACAGCTATCTTGTAAGGCCTGGAAAGTTGGCATCAGTGGTGACTCATTTGGAATTTTATGGAAAGCTTTTTAGCCGCGGCTCTCAGGCTCTGAACCTTCCCCTGGCTCTGTGAACAGGGCACATGGTGAGTGCATGTTAGGTCTCCCTCCTGGAGGATCGGGGGCCAAAGGTAGGGACGCTTTTTCAACCGACGACCGCTGCTGCCGGTCAAGGTGCGAGAGGGATAATCAATCCACTGATTCGCGGACCATTCTTTTCTCTGACACCAGAGTACCAGCTCCTGTCTCAAACCGGGAACATCAGCATTTCCAGGGGTTCCCGTTTATTTTGAAAGTTTATTCACTACCCCTACAGTTTCTATAATAAAAATTATAGAAAATAAAATTTACTTTAAAAAAAAAATGGATACTAAGCTATTGAAGATAGGAGACATTATTGGGGAGGGGAGACTGAGGTCAGGTACTAAAAAAAGGTTGAAAAACAATGTTCTAATTAATTAAAGGACCTATGAAGCACGCATAACCCAAACAACCCAAAATGCAAATATAAGTGGGCGTCATGAATATCTTCTCGACATTCACATGTATTGCCTACTTGCTCTTTGAGTGACAAGGAAACAATGTCTTCCCGAGAGACTGGGATACTTATAAATGTGAATATGCATACACATGTATAGTTACTTATACAGACATTTATGTGTATTCGCTCGTTTTCTCCAACGACATGTAAAGCTGAAATGGGAGAACCGCTATCAACATTGGGTTAAGAAGCGATGAGAGCGAATCGTTCTAACAACAGCTTTTCACCAGAATACAGCGCCCGAGTGAGACGTGAGGTCTGCTCGAGGCCCGTCGAACACACTCAAAACGAACCAGGAGGCTCTGGCTAGAAATGAATGAAAAGATTTATTCGGGGTCTGAGGGTCTGCACACCAGGAACACGGCGAGGCAACATCAGAGGCCTGCGGAGAAGCCAGAAACGCTAAGAGTTGTTGACGGGGAAGGTCCCTTCGAGAGGATCAGGGCTGCATTCTTGGCCTCTGGATTGGTCCGAGGTGGTCGTCCTTTGGTCTGGATGGGGGGAGACTTGCGTATCCTTCAAGGGATCATACAAGGGTCATCTGGAGGTTTGATGTGTGTCCAGGCGTTGGCACAGGACTGAGGTGTTGAAGGGTCTAAGTTCCCAGGCCAGTTCAGACAAGAAGAGAAATCGTGTCCTCAGGCCTCGACTGAGTTGATTTCAGTGATTTAGCACCTTGATTCTAGTGAGAATATTTCATCGCTCTGGTCCTCAGGCCAAAATGGCAAGCATGTTGATGTGACCGGAAGACACAGGTTCCCAGGGAGACCTCCTGGCCTCCTCGCATCCAGCCAGGCCTCGGGGGTTCGTCCTCTGACTTCCCGCCCCCGCTGCCACCCGGACTCTGCAGCAGTCCGATGCCCACGTCTGATCCCCTCCCACGCCCCGTTGTTTTCCTCCTGTGGGGTTTTCTCGCATGTCTCCATTCCTGTCACTCCTGAATTTCCCACTGGTCATTTCTGTTCAGGGCCCGCACACCACAGACAGGTAGGTCTGACTTCTTGGCTGGCATCTCGTGTCTATGGGCAGGAGCTGGAAAATGGATGCCAGCATTTATTCTCAAAATTGTTTGGGGCACAGTTTAATCTGCATAAAAGTTGCATTACTGGATTTTAGACGAAAGCCCCCAGGGAGCTGTGCCCTCCCCCCAGCCCCCAGTGCACTGCGGTGGCCAATCACACAGGTCTCCTCCCTTCCCAGGTCAGACAGTCCAGGGCCCCTCATGACTCCACCTGCCGTCCTAAGAATAAGCACTTGATTCTCTTGTCAAAGTGGAGTCTTCCAAACCAAGCTTTAGCACCTTCAGCTCCAGAGAGGTGTTCCCGCCAGGCAGGCCTCTTGCTACGGTGGCACGGGCAGCCTTCTGCATGGCACGTTATTCCACGGTGACCTCAGTGGCTGTCCCCATGCCAGTGATTGTACTGGGGAGGCCCATCTTGTTTCTGACCTTCGGCCTCACATGCCTATCTCACAGAGGGACACTAGACCCAGGAAATGGCATGTTCTTGTCCCATGTGTCCAGTGGGAAGCCCAGATACTGTACGTTTTGATTTCCCTCCCACCCAGTCTTGTCTCTTAACTCTCTCAAGAAAAAGAGACCGCTTCTCTCCATCCCCACAGCCACCCAGGAGAGCCATGGAATGATCAACATCCTCAGTGCCGATCACACACCCGCGCCACACACGCGCGCACACACACACACACGCGCGCACACACACACACACACACACACACGCACGCACCGCATCCTGAAATACGCCTCTCATGGGGACCCTTCCCTTTGAACCCCCCCCCCCAGTGGCTTCCTACTGTCCCATGATAAAAGTCCAGACCCCTGGGCCTGGGCTGCCCGACAGGCACGTGGGCTACCTGTTTTCTGTGCGCCCCAGGAGGGTGGGTCTCCTGCCTTGTTCAGCACAGAGCCTGGTGCACGATGACAAGTGCTCTGTGATGCTGGTTTGGTACTGCTAGACGTGTGCTCTGCCTCCTGTACATCCGCTTTGCTGCTGTGGGTGTGTTTCACTCCTTTTTCCAGGACTTGGACCCTAGTTTTCTCATATTAAGTTATCAGAGAGGTTTATATCTGTTTTTTTACTTTTCTTTTTTGGATCTCTTTTTGGGCAGAAGTGGATTTACGTGGTCGAGCTCTCTTGGTCGAAAACGGAACCTCCATTTGGAATACTGTTCCCATGGAGAGACGTGACCGTGGTTGATTGTGGATTGTGTATCTAGAACATCGATAGGAAACGCAGCCTGCACTTGTCTTACAGTTTAGAGGTGTCATTTGTTATCTTCCCGCCCTCACTGCTATCACTTCTTGTCCCCTCAGTTCTTGGAGCTCACTAGAGTCTCCTTTAAAAACCTAAGCCTCTGAGTCCCAGAGTCAGGAGTCTTTCTTTCCACTTCAGGGGTCCCCAACCCCCTGGGCCAAGGGTCCATGGCCTGTTAGTCACTGGGCCACACAGCAGGAGGCGAATGAGCCCAAAGCTTCACCCGTATTTGCAGCCGCTCCCCAGTGCTAGCCTCTCCGCCTCAGATCATCAGGCATTAAATTCTCACAGGAGCACCAGTCCCAAGTGCCCTCTACCACGGGTGCGTCCTGCTCTGTTTACATTCCTGAACGCTGTTGGTTTGTGCCGGCCCCAGCCTTGCCCTTGTGTCCTTTATGGTTCCCTAGTTGAGTGCAGGAGCCGGACTGGCCTAGGTTCCGTCCCTGGCATGCAGCCTCATTCCCCGTGACCTCAGTCGGGTCCTTAACTCCAGGTCCTTAACTTCTCATAACAGCACCTACCCTGCAGGTTGCTCTGAGGATTAACCGAGAAAGCACCTTAAACCCACAGACATAGCTGGGACTCCATAAGTATTAGCTGCTGTTCCTACTGGGAGTCGCTTCTTATTTTGAAATTTGTCACTCACTAACTTTGTGACATTGGACGAGTTATTTAACCTCTCTGGGCCTCACTTTCCCATTTGTTAATTGTAAAATGGGGTTAATGGTAGCACCTACCCCGTAGTATCGCTTTGAGGATTATTAAATGAGATAATCCATTAAGGCAGCTGTTATTCATTTCTCTTAAAAATATCCTCAGGGAGGATTCCAGGACCTTATATTATAGTCGATTATATTTTCTAGAAAAAAATATTTTAAGTAATTTTTTCCCCCCAGTTAGTTCATGGTCACTACAAAAAAATATATATTTTTTAACCAAAAAACAAAAATAAAAAATTAAAATATGTAATTCCATCCAAATGTCAATATTGTTATGGTTACCCTGATCTGAGGAATTATATATATTTTAAGAAACATCCCTGGAATAATAAGGCACATAACTGTCATAGCTCAGAATCAACAGTAGCTTTTCATTTAGGCCTCTGGCCTCCGTGGCTAGGCTCCTTCCAAGGCCCCGGGTTCCCGGAGATCCCTCCATCACTCCGGGCCCCTAATTACCTCTGAAAAGGCTCATTAAGCCTCCTGTCACTGTGTACGTGGTGATAGTGTGTGCCTGACCGGTTGATGCTGGAGAAAACCACTGGCCCAACTGTACGTTTTTGTTTTTGTTTTTGTTTTTGTTTTTTTGTGGGGGGGTTCATTGTGAAAATATGGTAAGGCTTTTTATAATTAGCTTTATAAAAGGGCATCATCACATGGGGTCCCTGTGGTGGTGGATACGTGAACTTACATGGGCTGCCCAATCGGGTGGGGCTTAACGTTCACACACGCATGCACGGACGCTCACACGGACGCGCACATGCACAAATGAGCACTAGTAAAACTGGGGGAATCTGAGTCAGATCCATGGACCGTACCAATGGCAGTATCCTGGCTGTGATGTAATTTTACAAAACATCACCACTGGGGCCAACTGAGGAAAGAGTATACGGACAGGATCTCTGTCTCGTTTCTTACATCCAAATAAAATAAAAAAGCTTACAAACTGTCAGTGTGATTTCAGATCAACACAGTCCCAGAGAGAAGAGCAGCTCTGAATCTTGTTCCCTTACATGAGGGTGACAGAGTGCCAGATGAGTTAAAACGTGGCCCGGTTTTCTGTCTTTCCAGGAAGGCTGAGGACTCAGTCTTTCCAGAGCCTGGTGGGCAGTGGCAGGTCCTCAGTCACATTCAGGTTTCAACACGGCGGCCCTTGGTCACTGCTGTGGCCCGTTTCCCGTCCATGAAGCGGGTGGGGGATGCTGGTGTTTTCCTACAGGCGAGCTGGCTGGAGGCCCCCAGCGTCATGATCTGCAGACTGTGGCAGCTGCACAGCATGAAAACTAACTCCTGTCCACAGCGCAGGGACCTTCACTTAAGGATTTCTTGTGACCTTCACTTAAGGATTTCTTGTGACCTCGAGCTGATGAACTATTTAGAGCACTTCGAGCTGGACTCCCATCTCCATCACATTGAATCCTCGTTTAAACCAACCCTTATAAATCCCCCTTGCCTTCCCACACGGGGCAGCTCCGAGGTGCAGGGAGGATGATGACTGGGGCAGTGGGCGTGCTTCTCTCCAGCAGGCGAGACAGTTTCTGCCCTCACTTGCTGGGCGAGTGGGGGAGGCTTGGAGAGGAGCCCCCTTAACCTGGCTTTAGGGCCTTGTTTGCTTGGGTTTCAGATTTGGAACCAGATTTCAGGTCACCTTCTTAAGAAAATCATTCCGACAGGTCAGATTCCTCGGAGCTCCTTTACTAGGATGATCTCTATTTGCATTTCATAAAATATGTAGAGACCTATTGCATTCCCCTTGCTGCTTGCTGCTGAGTTTGGCTCAGGAATACACTTCAGCTCCCAAACGCCTTGCATGGGTTGATGCCGAATGTGGGTCCTGGCCAAAGCTGAACTTGGTCTTCGACTGTTAAAGAATTACTCCCTGAAGCCCCAGTTGAGAAGAGCTACGAAGAAGTTCTTATGTAGCCCCAAAGTGGCAGGTTTCAAAAACTTTTACACTTTGGCCTTAAATCTATTTGCATCTACTCCTTCCTCCACAGGAAAAAAAACAAACAAACCTATGCTACTTCTTGGCATTTGTTGAACTGCAAACCAGTTTCCTTGCCCCTGGTTTAAAATGAAAGAACTCTGAGATTGCTCAGCAGACTAAAGTCTTCCTTCACTGCACAAGCTTTTGCCTCGGTGGAAGGGAAAACAACCACACACAGTCCTGACGTAGCCTGATGCAGCCTCTGATGAGCACAGTAAATTATATGTATAGTGAAATACCGATTGTTCTGTGGTGTGTGTGTGTGTGTGTGTGTGTGTGTGTGTGTGTGTGTGTGTGTCTAGCGATAATAGTCTTTTTGGTGTGGATTTAAAAAAAAAAAAATCTATCACCCAAGTTTTCAGGGTATGGAAACTGGTTACACACAGCCTTAGCATGTAGGCCCTTTGGGGAGGGGGTGGGGCACTGTGCCCTTTGAAATTATCAGCTGAGACTGTTGCTTATTAATTATCCCGAGAGCTGCTTTCTGAAGGGTCCCACTCTGTCCGCGGGGTTGGGTCTCGGGGGCTAGTGAGGTCTACATCCTGTAGGTCTTTCTGGTGACTGTTGTGTCTCTGCTGCTGACCCATTTCAGTTGACTGAATTTACATGAGGCCAGGCCCCTTTCCACTCCAGTGCCTCACCCCCAGCACCCCCCTGTCTAAGTATGTCACACACAGTGTCAAGGCTTTGCAGGCATTAGAGGTCATTCCGACCCCCTCACTCCCTCAAAGCTCAGGACTCTTCCTAGGAACTGAGAAGTGAAACCTGCTGAGTACAGTGTGGGTTGAACTCTGTGCCCCCCTAACACACAGGGACAGCTAGGGGGGCCGCTGTTCAGATGGGCCATTCGTTTGGCGGATTGTGTCATCGGTGGTTTCATTGCCAGTTTCGTTTCTTGCAGTTTTATGTGCTGAAAGAGTTGGCCAGATGACTAAGACGTATAATGACATCGATGCTGTCACCCGGCTGCTTGAGGAGGTAAGTGTCTTGGGGGGAGGTGAAGAGTCCCTAATAAGTGATCGAATATCACTTTTATTGATCAAAGCGTATGTTATTGTCCATCTCCGTGAAGACGCTGAAATTGGGCTTTGCTCTTTGAACTGGTTGTGATATAATTTTACAAAATTATTGGTTGCTGTGTTAGGCTTTGTAGCTGTAACTTTGTACAAGATATTAATGAAAAAAAAAATCAGGTAGCATGGAAATGCCTGCTAGAATACCCAGTTTAAGATTAAAAAAATCTCAAAAGCCTTGTTAGGATATATTGTCCAAAAAATATCTGAAAAATACGTCGTCACCCATACCTTTGTTTGTTTTATTTGTTTCCATACGATTAAGGAGATATTTCCTCAGTGCCAGCCTGGAAATAACCAAAGTAAGCATGGCAGGGAGAGCGTAGGAAAGCTGCTGAGGGGTAGATGAGCTGCCGGGATTGTAGAGACCATGGTTTGTCGGTGTCTTCCCAGCACTGTGTTGGCAGCTGAGAATGACAGAGCCACGAAGGCCTTTACAAACAGTTGAGTATAATATTTGTATCCCCCATGCCTAGAACAGCCTCACCATGGTAGGTTCTTCGTAAATTTTCATTAAGTGCCGTCTTTAAAGAGCATTCCACCCCCCATGAGCCCCTCCCCGCCCCAGTCAGGCCTTAAATGCACAGATGCTAAGTTTTAGACCCTTATTTCTGCTCTAGAATCGGGAATAACTTTGGGTCATGTGACCATTCATTAGCCCTGCCCCAGGAAAAGAATAGAAGGATGTGGGAGACACAGACATCATTGTTGTCGTTTTTAGTCAGTGGTCGGACAGGGCTGAAACACAGAGCGAGCAGGAGTGATGGGACCCAGAGTTGTTTTTTTTAGGGGGGGCATCTTTTAACCCCATTTTTGATGTCCCTCTCTTCCCCTGTGTTTTCCCTTTCTGCACATCAAGCATTCTCATACCTGCTCTGCGGGCTGGAGCCTTCCAGCTCCCTCTGACGTCCGGAGATCCTCACCTGCCCTGCAGCCCACTCCCCTGCCATGCTCCCGAAGACCACTCACAACCAGCCCCAGTAGGGTTGAGTGGCAGCAGGCGCTGAGCCCCACCTGACCACCCGCATGGCGTAGACGTTACCAACTCCTCAGCCCCAAATGAGTGAGGTTAGGATTTTTGGCCGTAGCAGGGCCAATGGCAAAGCATTTTGGGGGAAAAGGCCTTCCTGCGGCACTCTAGTTAGAGCCGTCTTGGCGGCTGGCACTAGCAGATGGTTTATTCCTGCCATGTCCATTACCCCTGGGAACGCCACTGCCCTCCACACCTTGCAGTGTTTCCAGCACCTGCCACTCACCCCGTTCCCAGGGAGTCGTCAGGTCTTCTGAGGGGCCCTCTGTCGGTGCCTGTACTTTTACTCCAAGGTCACCACTCCAGCTCCCGGAGCCTCAGCAGTGAGTGTTTAGTTCCTTTCTCCTCTGATCTTCCTGCCGTCGCCACTGTCCCAAGCCCTCTGTAATCACCCGGCCCTTTCCTGACACTTGGCATTCAAAGCCACACACTTGATCCCGTTCCGAAAACGTCCTGTTACTCGTCACTGGGAACCTGCCTCCTGCTCTTGACCTTGCACATGGTTTGGTCGCCTCTGTCTTTTCCTGGCTTTGAGCTTTGTGCTCTATGGCTCACGGGGGACCTCTGAGGCTGCCACCAACCCCGCAGCCTCAGGCCGTCTGTGCCCCCATGGAGCCCTGAGCACAGGAGTCACCCTGCAGTTCTGTTTGCTGTGTTCATCCAACTGGATTCGTTAGAAACTTTCCCAAGACAGGGGAGCCAGTTGGATGATTTCTGCCTCCCTTTTAGTCCTGGCAATGACGGGCCTTTGATCGATCATTACCGGCCTCTGTTGTCAGCCTTATTGTTAAGCCCGAAATTTTACAGAGAGCTGTGTGTTGTTCACGTGTCATCTCGTCAGTTCTGGGGTAGCTCTCGGAAGTAGGCGCCACTGTTTCCCCGTCCTGCGGAGAAGGGACCTGAATCTCAGAGGACAGAGGACACCCAGGATGGCATGGCTGCTTCCAGCCCAGGCCCCTGGCTGCAGTGCCTGTGCCTCTTGCTTGTTTACTGCCCTGTGGACTTAGTTTTGGGGAATACGGTTAGTTGCTTGGCAGTGGGACATTTGTACTTTAAAACCGTGAACTGGGTCACGTTTCTACGGGGATGCTGCTTCTGCGAGTGTCCACTGCCCCGCGTTCTTGGCTCCCACTGAGTCTGAGCTGGCAGGGCTGGGCCAGCTCTGCTCGGACATGGAGGATGGCTTCCAAAGTGGCCCGGGACTCCAACCCTTTGTGCAGATTTGGTTAAAAACAGTTCACTCCCCGCCCCCCCGCCCCAGCTAATTTCCTAAATGAACGCCCCTGTACAAAGAGCATGCTATCCTTGTCTTTTTAAAAACTCGAGTTACTGAAAAGAATACCCTTGGGGCAGTTTATCATGGGCTCTGTTGTGCCTGGTTTTATTTTTAGTGGCCCGTCACGGCAGAGGTTGGTGCGTTTCTGTGTGTTTTATATATGCCCCCCCCCCTCCATCTCCCGATAAGCACTGCATCGGGGTCACTGCCTTTCTTCGGAACAAGGCGGGTTTCCTGGTTCACATCTCACTGCCCCAGTCGTGTGACAGTTGTCCCGCGCTGTGCTTTCCTTGGCTGGGGTTCCATTTCCTCCGATCGTGGCCATTTGCTCCGGTTTGCACGCCTGCCACACGCAGGCGGGGTTTGCTGGTGGGATTGGCACGGGATGCCAAAGCACAGCCCTTGGCCTGCGTGGAGTTCACGTCTGCGTTTAAGGGGAAGAGGATGCTACGGCTTCCCAGGGCTCAGGGCTGTGTGGAATTTGTTCCTGGGCGAGGCTTGCCTCCTCCCCACTTCCAGACAGGGTTATTGCCAAGGCCCCTTAGTCACACTTTCTCTTGAAACTGGTGAATGGGATGAGTCAGCTGCGAAGTGTTGGAGGCCGGCTGCTCGCCAGCTCCAGGGGTTGTGTCGGCCGCACACCTGTTCCTTGGTAAGAGGGGCCGAGACACAAGTCCCGGTCTTCTTAAAGAAAGCCAGCCTGCGGAGAGGGAGTGGGCAGAGTAAGAATGAGCCCCACCTGGCCGAGTCTCCGCGGACTAAAAGAACCAGTTCTTTTAATGGGTTATTTCCAAGGCCCTCATGATTTATTTCGAGTCTTTTATTCTCATTGTAGCTTAATCCGATGGCCGTTTCCTAGCCGTTCTCCTGATTTTAGGAGTAAACACTTATTAGATGTTGGCTGCTTGTAAGAACTGGGAGTTGTTTGTCTTTTATTCTAGAAATTCTCCAAGAGAAACCCAACCGGCCTGCCCGTCACTTTAGTGAAGCAACAACAGAGACGCTACGATAACTTTTTGTTTAGTTTTTTTCACTTTATCCTTATTTTTACTGTAACATCTTGCTTTAGAAAATATTTTTTTCCCAGCAGAGTTTTACTATAAAGATTCGATTTTCGGTGGAAATGAGGTGAGAGCTCCCCCTCAGTTGGGCAGGGAGAGGTGAGGCTTGGGGTGTAAGGGGAGAGGTGAGGGGCTTTGTTGCTGAGTGCACCCCTCCACCTGTTTTTCCCCCCTTCCTATTTCCCGCTCCTCTTGGGTTCTGCCCTCTGTGCGCTGTGGGCAGCCCTCGGCCTCCTCCATGGGCCTGAGTAGTGCCTTTCCCAGCTGGTCCTCACTGTTATAATTTTTTGCTTGATTTGCTTACAGTGGAATCTGCATAAAAATGGGGCTCAAGCGTAGCAAATGACTGTGCTTGGAACTCAGCAGCCTGGATGTGTGGGGAGCCAACGTTCCTCTACCCTTAAGGTTCCTTCTGGCTGGTCGAATAATTAGATCAGCCAGAGAAAATAACCACATTTAATACACAACGTACGTATTGGAACCCCACATACATGAGCGAGTCAGAGACTCCACGTGCAGGAGAGGTTCAGAGATAGGGAGGGACCGTGGTGCGTAAGACATCCTGAGCTAGGGATGAGGTAAGGTGCCTTGGGGACTTCCAAGGAGAGCAGATGCCTAGTGAATAGAAGTTCATCCTGCCCTGTAGAGAGGTCGAAAGAGATTATCTCTGATAGTCTCGTATGGTGGGCAAGGCCCTAATTCAAGTTCTAGTAGGTAGTTCAGGGAGGGGCAGAGGTTTCTCTTGATCCCGCCTCTAAGGCTGCCTTCAGCTCAAAACAGTGTGCACGCCACAGAGGCGCGTCTTAGGGCGATGTGTTCAGAACCCCCAGAGGTGCACGAGGGAGACGCAGACAGTGAGGGCAGTGAGCACCTGCTGGGTCCTCAGTCTAGCAGAGAACTTCAGTCGACTTGACTGCGCTTCCGAAGGAGACGGGCCTTGGTGTTGTGGTTCTAACTGAGTGTTAGCCGGCTGAGACCACACGCACTAGATGCTGGCTGGGAGTCGGCCCCCAAGAGGCAACTGTGCAAGTTCCTTCACGCGATTCCTTTGGGTCCTTTCCTCCAGGGACCACACAAGCATGACTGTTGAGTCTGAAGTGTGATAAAAGGCCCTTGAGAGAAGGACCCTCCTTGGTAGACACTGTGGCCGACTAGATGACGACACAGGGAGAGCATCTCAGGTGTTGGGCAGACTCACTGGCCCTCTTCGTCCCATGGGGAGGGATGCTGGGGAGACGCGACTCGTGGGAATGAGCTGGATGTATTATGTGGCTTGCTTGACATGATCCCTGGCTGGCTTCTGGGACAGTGGTGATAGCAGTTACAGGTTTTAGGACTGCTAAAGACCTAGGGGAGAGAGACCATCATCTATCTGTGCAAGAGGGAGAGACAAATACCTGTCAAACCCAGAGTCTTCCCCAACTATACGTTGACCTCCAGTGGTTCAGCGTTAACTCCTGTGATAAGCCAGGGGAAGGTGTGCTGCTGTTGCACGGAATAGCTGCTCATGGTGGTGCGTTCTCATGTTTTGCTTCTTAATTGTACGAGTCAAAGAATCATAAATGTAGAAGGTATTTTTCAAGGGCTTCTCACCCTGCTGCATCTAATAGACGAGGGAACCAGGCCCGGGAACGTTCAGCCAGAACCCGAGCGCTCGTAGTTTCACAGTGGGACGGTTCACCTGCAGCGGTTAAACTCTGCACCTGCTGCAGGAAACGCACCTGAGGTTGGACTCAGCACTCACATAAGGATGGAGATGGCAAACGCAAGATTAAATGCGAAACAGTGCCCTGGTTATGTGGAACGCACTTTGGCGGTCCAGCTCTGTGCTGTGGAGCTCCATCCATTTAAACCAAAATGCCTGTTGCCATGACTAAAGTGACTCTCCACCTGCTCACAGGTTCCGAGCTGTCTCTGGAAGAGACTAATCTCGAGTGTACCTGACCCTCGTTAAGCAGATGCCCCTGACCCCAAGGCCACGTACTTAGTGACTAGCCCTTCAGAAGCTGGGACTCCTCCCCAGCCTTTTTTTTTCCCCTGCTCTTCACTCTGTTAAGCTAAAACTAAAAGGGCCTTTCAAAATGAGAGGCAACAAGCATTGATTTGGGTTAAAAAAAAGAAGAATAGCTATTCAGGAAGCATTGATTCAGGCAAAAGCCCAAATCATGTTCCCGTGAGGAGACAAAGGCAAGGGGTAGCTCTGAGAAAGGGAGGGGGAGCGATTGCGATGGAAGGAAGGCATTTCCATTGATGCAGAGAAGCTAACATCGTGATGTTTACTCTAAAGAGTGTTTTTAATTTTCAGTCCAGGAGCCACCAGCCAGCTAGTCATAATATCTGCTTTTTGTTGTTGTTGTTATGCTTGCAAACAGTTCTTCGGGACGTGAGGTTGCTTTAGGCAGAGTCCCAAGGTTACACTGCCCCGTTTTTAACCTCTGGTCTGAGGCATAAAACGAGCAAGGCAGGTCCTCTGGCCTGGCAGTTCCAGCTCCATCGTAAAGCAGGTTTATTTATGTTATTTTTCGTAACAACGACATGTTCCATTCATCTGCTTTGTACACCGGGTGAGTGGTGTCATTAGCCCAAGCCTCTAAAATAGTTTAGATTTCCAGAGTTCTCCGCCGCTTGCCACCCAAGTGAGCAAGTTGAATCTCTGACCCCACTGATGAGGGATCAGTCAGTCTGCATTCGGCGTTGGCCGCCCCCCCGTCGCCACAGTCAGCAGTCGTTTTTCCTCTCGTCGAGGCAGCTGTACCTTTACATACCGCTAAGCATTTCCTCTTCTGAGTGATGTCATCCGCCGAGCAGAAAACCTGTGTCCCTAGCACATCTTTGTCTCCGAAGGAGGGCAATCGGAGGCATCGCCTCTCCCCGTTTTGCCTGCAGTAAACCCTAAGTCGCCTCCCAGTAAGTGAAAGACGCACGTTCCTGTTTCAGAGTAACTTGAAACGTTTTTGTGTCGGATGAGGCACATGTGAGCGATCCGTTCCAGCTTAATAAGCCCCGAAGAGGCTGCCTCCGCGTGTCAGCTCCTGGCTCTGCTGTAAGGGCACCTGAGCTGTCTGGAGTCAGCCACTCACATCCAGCTCCTAGTCCCTGAGAGTCTCCACGTGCTGGGCCCTGGTGAGGACAACACCCAGCCCTCAGCTCCCCGGAGAGGGACGGGGTCTCAGATGCCTACGCAGAGACCAAACGCAGTTGTGGAGAAATGGTTTGGGGAGCAGGTTTGACCCTGTTGCAGCAGAGACTTACTCACGTTAGGGGTGGAGGCTCCCTCTCGTTGCTTGAGGCCTGTGCAGCTCCTTCCCGCACCTTATGTGGCCAGATCCTCCTCCTCTTTGAACCGGTATCAGATGCTGGTGATGCTGGTGACCAGATGGTGATCGATTCACCCCTTCATCGTTTCTAAAGCCTTTGTTTTCCTCCATCGACAATGAGTGCTGTTGGCTCCTTCAGAAAGCCCGAGTTTGTTGTTGTTGTTTGTTTGTTTGTTTGTTTGTTTGTTTTGACTCTGTGCTCCCGCTTCTGCCTTCCACAGAAAGAGCGGGATTTAGAGTTGGCGGCTCGGATCGGCCAGTCGTTGTTGAAGAAGAACAAGACCCTCACGGAGCGGAACGAGCTACTGGAGGAGCAGGTGGAGCACATCCGGGAGGAGGTGAGGGCTGGCGCGAAGGCGGTGCCATCCATCACGGGGTCCCCCTCGCCAAGGCCCCCTCACCGAGGGCACACACTCCAGTCCTGTTCCCCAGTGGCCACCCAGACACAGAATCCCACCTTTCGGCAGCTTCTTCTGTTCACTGTGTCTCCTTTGGAGAGTGTGGACCAGGTTTCCTGTTCTTTCGGGAGACCCACAGTGTCCTGTCCCGCGGCAGGCCTGGGACCAGCCAAGTCCCTGTCCTGCAAGAGTGCAGATCATCACGGAGGCTGACGCAGACATGCAGGGCTTGACAAAAGCGAGGGCAGGTGACACAGCGACGAGCAGGGCCTTCGCTTTTAATGAGTCGGGGTACGGGGGGTGGCCATGCTGCGGGCGAAGGCAGCGGCCACGCAGCCATCACTGCAGGATACGTTTGTAAAACAAAAAATAGCCTTTTATTTTCATGATAAAAGCCCTACGGCCATTGGATCTTGGCAGTGGCGGAGAGAGGACCGTAAAAGTCGAGGGCTGATCTTAAGGGGCTGAGGTTTGGAAGGAGCAACACCGGTTTTCTGGACGGGCTGGGGCGTGGGCGGGAGGAGGAAGGCTCTGTGGAGTCAGTCGGGGTCATTAGAACAAGGACGAGAGGCTGAGAGCCGAGCCCCGCTTTGTACCTTCCATCTCCCTGTTCTTTCAGCCCCGAACTTGAACTGTGACAACTTTCAGTGCATTTCTTCTCATTTCTTCTCCCTTATTTTCTACCAGAACCTTTCTCAGTGGGACAGGATGCCCTTACTTGTATTTCTAAGACGTATTCAGAGGTTTTCCTCGTTGGAGTTGTTCCGAGCTACCATTATCTGGGTTTAAGATTAGTTTTAACATAACGAAACAGCGTCGTCACTGTGTAAGAAAAGTCTTAATCGTGGGCTTTCTTTAAAAGATGGCACGTTGCTGTATACTTCTGTTCTCGGAGAAGTTAACTCCTGCTTTCCCTCCAGCCCACATCATGGCCCGAATCCCCCTTCTCTCAGGCACTAAAGCAGGCCAGGTCGGCCTGGCTCCCTTCCCAGTCCCTTCTGAACCGAGGGACATGCCACCCAGGAACCGGTAAATGGTCACCTGTTGTCCCTCACGTGCTGCTTCCTCATGTGTCTGCCCTTCCTTGGGGCTTCCTCGCCTCACACAAAGAGCATCCTTCTCTGCGGGAGCAGAAATGAGAAAAAGCTTTGAACGTGAAAACTGTAACATGTTCCCCTTTGGCCCCACATTAAGTTATCAGTCCAGGCGCTGAAGCTGAGGCCCGTGCGGACATAAAGTTCGCTTCTCCATGGATGTCATACCGCATTCGCTGCGTTGTGTAGGGAAGTTGGGACAAACCACAGACCCTCGACGAAGTTAGAAACAAGAAGGAATTAAAACAGAAGCACAGTTCTCGTTTATTCGCAGAATTCCCTACTCATCGGTTCTAAATGGTGGAAGGGCAAGTGAAGGAAATTTTATGGCCCCGGTGTGTTGAGTTTACACCTGAGGTGTAAGTCAGTGTGATGTGCAGAACTGTCCTGGCGGTAGTTGGTGTGGCCAGGCCCCGATACTCGCCTCTTCCTGCATCTGAATTCCTACCTGGGATCACTGAGTACAGAGCACGGTCTGGCCACGCTTGGCTGGGAGTCCTTTGAGGGTGCAATGGTCACAGGGCAGAGCCGTGAGGCTTTCCCAGTGTGCGAACGAGGGTTGACCAGCTGCATGCAGCTGCCCACCCCCTCAGCTAACATCCCCAGGGCCCTGGTCCCAGGGGAGCGTCGGTTTCCGCAGACGCAGGTGGCCTTGTCTTGCATTTGGTCACATGATCCATTTCTCTGGCCATTTGCCCAGCTGGTCATCTGGCTGCTTGCAAAGCCCATATGCTATCTTGTCCCCGCAAGACATCATCCTAGAACCTTCTAATCCTACCCCTCCCACCTCTCCTCTGTACCAACGTAAAAATGATAACTTCAGGCAGAGGGATCTCTGCCAAAAACGTAATTCACTGTATTTTTTTTCTCAAGAGATTAAATTCAACGCTTTGTTCTCTTCGACGAGCACAAAATCAGTGACAGGCCTTCGCTTTTAATGAGAAACTTGTAAGTGTTGTCCCTGAGCGGGGGACGCGGTCACTTTGGGGAAGTGAACGGTCGCCCCCGGCCATGTGTGTGCAGGTGTCTCAGCTCCGGCACGAGCTGTCCATGAAGGATGAGCTGCTGCAGTTCTACACCAGCGCCGCGGAGGAGAGCGAGCCCGAGTCCGCGTGCTCCACCCCGTAAGTCTGCAGGGCACAGGCCGGCCGCTGGCCATGTCCTTGCACCTGGTCACCTCCTGCAGCCCGTGCATGTCCGAGTACCTCCCACAGAGGCCGATTTCACTGTTTTCGTGGAACATGGAAGGACAGGTTCTCAGTTTTCCTCTTCCTGGGCTGCTCTGGCCTGGCGTGTTGATGAGTAACGGGGTGGCCTCTGCTGCTGGGGCAAACACAGGTCCTGGAGCCAGAGGTGCTGTGGAGGGGCCTCGACGGAAGGTGTGGGGGCTTCTGAGAGTCAGCAGAGCCCGTGTCCGGGGCGAGGACCCCCGGGCCCAGCAGCCTGATTCATTTCTCCGCTCTGTGGCTCACCAGCTGTGTGCTCTTGGCCAAGTTATTTGACCTCTCTGTGCTCGTAAAATGGGGCGAATGGTACTTAATTCATAGGGCTATGAGCACCAATACATGCTGAGTACTTAAAACAGTTCCAGGCCACATAGAAGCGCATTTTAAGTATTAACTAAACCTCCAGGCGTCCTTCAAGTAGATGGCGTGGCTTCAAGTAGAGCTGATTCCCCCGTAAGCTGAGGCCACGTGGCAACGGCCAGTTGTGGACAGAGTGTTGGGATGTGAGTCTGAAGTGGCGGCCAGCCTCTGTGTCAGCTGACCCTGTCTTCTTGGGGGCGAGGGAGTGGCCCGATGGGGCCTTGTCATGTCCACGTGTCCCCTGACGCCTCTGGGTGCACCCGCTGCAGGGAGGAATGTGTGTCCCCCTCACAAGGGACCGTACTTTCTCCCCCAGGTTGAAGAGAAACGAGTCATCACCCTCGGTCCAGAACTACTTTCATCTGGACTCTCTTCAGAAGAAGCTGAAGGACCTTGAGGAGGAGAACGTCGTGCTTCGATCCGAGGTGAGTGTCCACCCTGCTCTTGACCCCCAGCTGCCTTATCCGGCGAGAACAGCCTGTGGAAGAGCCACCAGAACTGGAGCTCAGAGCCCACCGCGTGCCCGGCTGGGTGCCTCCTTATGTGCTGGCTTTGCCTCCCGGACAGCAGTGCAGCACCCCGAGCGGTGGATTGTGCAGCATGTGGGTGGGCGAGGGTGGCAGACCCATCATCCGTCACTGGTAGGGCCAGAAGCTCCCATGGCGGGGTCTTTCCATCGCGTCCCGTGGCTCTGATGTGTCTTGGAGGCCTCATTCCCATGTCACCGGTGGCAGGTCAGACACGCTCCGAGGAAGCGGTGCCCGAGAACGTGGGGACAGATTTCCCGGACAGTTCATTTCCAAAAACTGCACTGAGGCGCCTTCGAAACCTGTGCTTTGGGCTCTCCCTGGTTGGCTAGCCCTTGTGCCAGGCGCCCTCCCTGCCTTATTTTTAAAAATCTTCACAAAGACATGGGAAGCAGGTGACTTTGATCTTCACAAGTGGGCAAACCGGGTCACAGGCTGCTGGGCGTTTTGATTTCCTAAGGAAGGTCGTGCAAGCTAGGGAAGGACAAAACCAGGACTTGCAAGTCGCTGTGACCCCAGACCTCACATTTCCCTCCTCCCACTGTCCCTGTCCAGATGCATGCACGTTTCGTACTTTCGGTCTTAATTATCAGTGCGTTTATGCCCTCTAGTCAGGCTACGGCGCAGCCTTGTTTATCAGGCCCTTGTTGGTCGGGTTTGGGCTCCACCTGAGCTGACCCAGGGCTCCCGAAGCCCCTCCAATAGACCACCTGTCCCCTTGAACTTGTCCACACGTTGGGAAGAGCCTCATGCCTTGGGCTCACGAGGACACCCTTAGGCATGAGAAAAGGGTCATTTTCTCTTAGAGCTCACCTCCTGCAGCTTCTCATTTACGGACGGTTGCCCAGCCTCTCTGTCAGCCAGGGTCCGAGCCAAGACGACAGCCCAGTGCTCCCCATTGTGAGTCTAGGGCTGCCCTTTCCAGCACCTGCCCCAGGCAAACGCTGTAGTGCTGGGACACAGCGAGTGGAGGGCCCTCTGTCAGGGTCTTCTCTGCTCATCCAGCCAGAGTCCAGCTACTCCGTCTCGGCCCTCAGGAGGGGTGTCTCGGGGCCGGGACCTGAGGGCCCAGAGATGCCTCCTCTCACTGGGGCCTCCACATCTCTGTCTTCCCACCTTCTTAGCCAGGAGCGAGTCCTGGAATAGTTCTTGGGTGACTGGATTTGAATGCTTTCGTACTGTACCTTGTTTTGCTCAGCTGAACACACCAGGTTTAAGTCCAACTCAACCTCTTAGGCCACTGCCCGGCACACAGTAGGTGAATGGAAGTGTTAGTCACTCTCGTTGTGGTCGTCCTTAGGGTGCCTGGTGGGCAGAGCTTTGTCCTGGGCACCGTTTGGGTCCCAGAGGGGTTCATGGCTCTGAGCCGAGACGGACACAGACGACTCAGACAGACAGACTGGCCCCAAGGGTGGCCTTACAGAGGTTTTGTGTGCGTTGCTCGTGTGGCGCCCTCCCGTGGTTCACACTTTTCAGTGTTGGAAATCTGAGATTCATTAGTGGGGGGTTCAGATTGACTTTCCACATTTGAGGGTGCAACGAGCGACAGGTGTGGAGATGCTGAAGGGTGGCTTCGCAGAGTCAGGTTAGCCTTAGCTCCATGCCCTGGTCTTGCGGGCCCCACCGGTCAGGTGTGGGTCTGGGGCCTCTGACCTGGGCCTTGTCCACAGGCCTGCCAACTGAAGACGGAGACCATCACCTACGAAGAGAAGGAGCAGCAACTGGTCAACGACTGTGTGAAGGAGCTGAGTATGTCCCTGGTCCTCTTACCCTATTCCCATCCCCTCTTTTTACTTCCTGCATCTGCCATCGTTGTGACCGGACAGATTTGCATCCTCCTGACAAAGCACAGTCTCCCTGGGCTCAGCAGCATTTTTTTTTTTTTAAATTGGTCTCGCGTGGCACCTCTCACCCTGATTTACGAGAAACTGGATGCGAGGCTGTCAGCCACACATTGTCTCAATTTCTCTCTGATACCGATATTTAATTTAAATTTTGGCTTTCTACTGGACTGTTGGAATTGTGTCATGGCTACGTTAGGCCTAGCTTCCGAGTTCTATGTTGAAAGTGTGGGAAACCCGCTTTCTCGTGATTTGATTTGTAAGAGTCAAGGCAAGAGTTCTCAGCTTTGCAAGCACATGCTCCTTTCTGCCGTCTCTATTGTACGTGTACAAGTTAACATCAGACAAAGGGGTGAACAGAATATTTGGAGTTTCAGCAAAAAAAACTAAGTCGGTGATCAACTCCAGTAAAATGAGTTTAGGCTCTGAATAGAGGTTGAAAACACCCAAGGGAATTGTGTCGTGCATGGCAGGAGTTTCTTTCTAGAACAGGGTGCAGCAGGGGTTCCTGTAAGTGATGTGGATCCATAGCATTTGGGGTCTCGGCCAGATGCACCTTCGTGTTGCTGTGATGCCTCCTGGCTGAAGCCTGAAGCCTGCCTGCTTTCTCCTCAGGGTTCGGGGGCGGCCTTGATCACTGGGGTCAGGCTCCTCCACTGAGCCCTTGAGCCATAACTGGGGGGCTGGCTTCCTTCTCATGACCGACTGAGCCCAGGGATGCTGCTCTGCTTTGCTTCACTGTAGTACAAAGTGGCGACCCCAGGTTCCTCCCTCCTATGAGCCCTCTACACCCCCTACCCCCACCACCCACTCCCTACTTCACGTCTTATGACCAAGATGTTTCTTGCACAAACCACGGAGGAACTGTTCTCTCTTGGTCTGCACGTCAGGCCTTCTGACTTACTCTTGTGATGGTTGTTTCTCGGTCAAAGGGGACGCCAACGTGCAGATTGCCAGCATCTCAGAGGAACTGGCCAAGAAGACCGAAGATGCCGCCCGCCAGCAGGAGGAGATCACACACCTGCTGTCGCAGATAGTCGACCTGCAGAAGAAGGCAAAAGCTGTAAGACTCCACTCCTCCGGCTGACACAGAGAGGGCCCTTCTGAGCTCACGCAGGGGCATCCACCCCTCCGGAGACCGTGCCGTTTGGTTTCATGTCATAGGAGTTTGTGCCCCCCCTTGGGAGAAAAAGCTTAATGGTTTCAATCGTATCATCTTTATCACCGCTTTTCTCCTAAGAATGATCTGCAGATTAGTAGGATGCTGCAGATACGGAGTTTGGGCATTTAACTTAATGAACCGTCATCTAGTGTTTTTACGGGGAGCCCCTGGTATGCCCTGCAGCGAGACAGCATCTCCTTCAGAGCCATTGAGCTTCCCTTGCTGCCCCTTGGCTAGAAGCGGGAGGTGAAATGCTCCAGACACAGCCGAGCCTGGGGGTGGGCGAGAGAGAGTGAGTGTGGACGTGGGCAAGCCTGCCTTAGAGATTGTGTAAAAGGTGAAATGTCACTCCTGTACAAAAGCCCCACTGTAGAAGTGCGAGAGGATCATCACGGATCAGACAGTAAGAGGAAAAAAGTTAGACGTTTCTCAGTATCTATCTTAAGAGAAGCCCAAAGGGACACCCTTTGTTCCCGTTTCAGTGCGCGGTGGAAAATGAAGAACTCGTCCAGCACCTGGGGGCCGCGAAGGATGCCCAGCGACAGCTCACGGCAGAGGTGAGCGGCTCCCCCTCATTTCATCAGGGCCCCCAATTCCAGTTAGGGGGTCATCAGCCTCCCTCTGACCGGCTATGGGTTGTGTCCTCCTTAACAACCATTTTTATGTTGAATCAAATGTCATTTTTACTCCTAAACTAATTCCTGCTGATGCTGTTACTGGTTGTGAGCGCCCAGGGGGCTGGGCTGATGTGCACAGGGTCCTGAGAAATGTTCCAGTAAGGCAGGGGTCCCGACCCTGGGCTGAGGATGGGTAGCAGTCTGTGGCCTGTTAGGGACTGGGCCGCACAGCAGGCGGTGAGCAGCGGGTGAGCAAGCGAAGCTTCACCTGTATCTGCAGCCGCTCCCCAGCGCGAGCATCACCACCTCAGCTCCACCCCAGGTCATCAGGTGTTAGAGTCCCATAGGAGCACCCATGTCTGGTGCTAAAAAGGTTGGGGACCACTGCAGTAAGAGATGACAATGACACTAAAGCCACGTTAAGGGAGCTCATTCCAAGACACCCTTGAAACGAGGGTGTCACGATCTGCTCTCCCCTTTGTTTAAAAAAGTTTTGAATCTCAGTTGCCCCTGCTTAGGGTTTCAAGCAATTTCTGAGTCTGTAAGCATGTTCCACAGGAAAGAAGAACTGAGCCTTGAGGGTTCTTGGGCATCTGGCCTCAGGCCACGGGGTGCCGGGACCCCTGGGCGTGTGCCTGTGTCCTTCTGGCTGTGTGGGTGGGTAGGTGCTCACGAGATCCTGACCCCCCACCCCGCACTGCCCTGGTCCCTGCAGCTGCGTGAGCTGGAGGACAAGTACGCGGAGTGCATGGAGATGCTTCACGAGGCACAGGAGGAGCTCAAGAACCTGCGGAACAAGACCGTGCCCAACACCACGTCCAGGCGCTACCACTCGCTGGGCCTGTTCCCCATGGTACGTGCTGCTTGCTTCCTCCCTCGCACGGGGCAGTGGGGTGCAGCGGGGAGAAGACGGGGCAGAGCTGAGCTCTTAAAGGCGGCCTTGCGTTTTGCATGGATCTGGATTCCAGCCCAGGGCTCCTGAGCCCCATGGTGGCCTCTCAACTACGTGAGACAGATTGGTTCTTCACTTTCTATCCCTCTGAATCTGTCACCGTTTCTTCTCCTGCTCGTAGGAGAGAAATTTAATGGGAACTCGATTTAGTAGGCACCTCAGAGACTGGGGAGGTGTTATCTAGACGTCATTTTGTTCTGACCTTACGGGAACACATGCTATTTTGGCCTCACAGGTGCATTCCAGGATTCTGGAATTGCCCACCCGGTTCTGCTGGCTCTTTGTAAGCTCATGATCCACATTCCCCTGAAAGCTCTGTGATCGGAAAAACATGTTTCCCTCTGCGCTGCCTGTGGCATTCTTATATTTCTCACGGTATTTCCCCACAACCTCGTTTATTTAGCTCTGGCCCGAGCTGTTTCCTGGCTGAGCTTTAGGGAACATGGTTGAGAAGGGGGTTTACCAGCAGGTTAGCCGCTCCCCATCACGGTCCACATCCGGCCAGAACTCACTTTCTCTCAACTTGACTGACATCTGACAAAACCAAAAAGGACACACAGCATCAGTCGTCAGCTCTCCAAGGACCAGATCGGTGATCCTGTGATTGCAGGTTCCCCTAGTAAAGGCAGCAAAAAGCACTTTACACCTCCCACCCCCTAGATTCCTCGGTCTAGAGCTCACTACACTTAGCTCACAGACTGACCTGTGCAGCTTTGCACGCCCCTTGCCTCAGTTTCCCTCCTTCCTGGCTTCTCACCTGGAACTGGCGATCTCCCGGGACCATCTTGTTTCCCGGGCAGTTGGGGTTCGCTCCACTGCACTCCCCACTCTTAAGGACAGACCTCTATTTTAAAAATTTAAGCCATTCCATGAGAAAAGTTGAATCGAAAATCTGCATTTGGGTTTCTGGAGAGATTTTCCAGCTTTCGTATTTGCCGGGGTAAAGCTCTGGTCTGCCTTTCTCTGGAGCTGTTGGCACAGTTTTGTTTCCGGAGATGTCTGCTTTAAAAGTGCGTTATGCATGAAAGGTCTTTAAATCGATTTAATTTAAATCAATTAAAATGAAATGCAATTAAAGAATTTCGTTCTTCCATCACTGGCCACATTTCAAGGGCTCGATGGCCCCATGTGGCTGGTGGCCCCCACACTGGACAGCACAGAGAACGTCCCTATCATCGCATGGATTTGGCCCTTCTCTTTTGTTCTCCTGCATGGGTGACCTCTGAGGCCTCAGCAGGTACCTTTCTGCCCACGCCTGCTTCATTCATCAGAGGGACTGTCAGGCTCTGCCTCACATGATGAGGGGTGGCGGGCGGTTCGGGACCCTGCGTGAGCCGAGGAGTTAGCCGACCCTGGAGACTGGGAGGGCAGTCGCTTAGTGTGGACCCGTGCGGGCTGTGACAGCATCTCTGACCACTCCTCAGCTTTCTGGTCAATGGAAATCCACCCATCTGCGTCATTCTGAACACAATCCTCTCTCCCCATAAGCTCTCTGCCTCTCCTGAGGCCACAGTTGCGGCTCCGTGGTTGGGCCAAGGGAACACAGGGTCTGCTTTCAGACCCTTAGCTGCGTGGAAGCAAAGAGGCTTTATGCTCAGTGCCCGCTGGTGCCTGCCCTGGGGGTTGCTCTGCCAGGGGCTCTAACAACGGCAGATGCTGTCATGGGAAGTCTACGGGCTCCTGAGGCCTCAGTTTACCCTTCTTTGGTTCGCCCGGCCACAGGCCTCTTTGAGAGCCGGAGCCTTTGAGCTGCCGCTCACACGTTTGTGTCTTCTGGCTTTTCCCAGGACTCCTTGGCAGCTGAGATTGAGGGGACGATGCGCAAGGAGCTGCAGCTGGAAGAGCCGGACTCACCTGACATCGCGTACGTCTTCTCTTCTAAGCTTCCCGAGACCTTCCATGATCCCTGTGGTCCTTCCATAGGTTAAATCCATATTAAGGGAAATAACAGCTGACAACACCCCCCAGTGTCTCACGTTAGGTTTTAGAGATGTGTCTTATGAGCTTCCAGAAGGTTGGGAGAAGAGAGATGTGTATTCCAGTGACTATCACGGAAAAGAAGACCAGCTGGGAGACTCAGTACTGCTTATTTCCTTTTGTGGGTCCAGCCAAGGGAAATGAAAAGCCGTGTCGCTCTTGCTAACATTACCCTGGCGGACACAACCACATATAAGAGATTTCAATCCTGTGGGTGCTGAGTCTCTTGCCTTCCCACCAACTCCCCAGGAAGCACGTGGCAGGCGCAGGATGACAGGTTGCTTGGGGGCTCACGTGGGTCGGCTGCCTCTTTGGCTCTTCGGTTGATCATCTTTGGGGGGTTTAAGGCCAAGGTCGATCCTGCAGTCGCTCATTCGCAGGTGCTGCTGTTGTGCGCTCTCCCCAGGCACCAGAAGCGAGTCTTTGAGACCGTGAGGAACATCAACCAGGTCGTCAGGCAGAGGTCTCTGACGCCCTCCCCCATGAACATCCCCGGCTCCAACCAGTCCTCGGCCATGAACTCCCTCCTGTCCAGCTGTGTCAGCACGCCCCGGTCCAGCTTCTACGGCAGTGACGTCGGCAACGTCGTCCTGGACAACAAGACCAACAGCATCATCCTGGAAGCGGAGCCAGACGACCTGGGGTGAGCCAGCGGGAGTCCAGTTTGCCTTTGCATTTTATGGGGAAGTGATGTGGATGGAACGCAGGTTTAATGGTGAGAAGAGGGAGGCCGTTAAGAATCGTCTGAAACACCCACCTCTCAGTTCTCAAAAGTGTTTCACGCACCTGTCGAGCCTTCGCTTATCCGCGATGCTGATACTTGAACCAGTTTGAAGAGGTGTAACAGGGAGTCTGCTTTCCTGTAAGATGCTGGGGGGTGGTGGGGGAGTGAATATTTGTTTCTTTTCATCTCCACTGTTAAGGCTGCAGAACAGACATTTGTTTCATGAATGAACCCCTTTGTAGCTGGGATGTTCGAAAGGCTCAGGGGGCTCAGACTGTGTCCCGTGACCAGAATCTGGTTTGTCTCAGAAGCTGGGTGCCCAGCAAATGCCCGTCACACCAAGCGTCCCTGGGTTGGGCCTTCCTCCGCAGTGGTCCTGAAGCCCCACAAAAACACCCCCACCCCATCATCATCCACTTTGTGCACCCTTTTCCTATGACTTGAGAAAATCCTGTCTTTTGATGACCAGCTGGGCTCAGCGGGGAAACTGCTGGATCAGAACTGTTTTTAAGCTTCAGCTCCTTACCTTGGAGAGAAAAGAGAAGCATCCTGGAGCCCGCGGCCCCTCCCGTAACTGGGAGCTGTGGCCAAGAAGGCTTCTTCTCAAGGGCTCTGAGACAGGTGTTTCTAGGAATTGGATTTTTCCAATTCGTTTTGGGTGCAAACTTTCATTCCACCTGAGTGCTTTCTTCACTCCCCACCCCTCGCAGAGAAAAAATAAATAAAAAAACAAACTCGAGAGAGTTAGTTCTTCGGGACAGGCACTTGTTACCCCATTTAAAAAAAAATTTTTTTTTGCCTAAATGTCAAAGTAGAAAATCCTGCCTCCGCCCTTGCACTTTCAGTAGTCAGGCCTCACTGTAGGTCACTCACCCCCATCTTTCCTTCTTCCAGAACCAAGGAGCAGAGCAAGAAGCCGGGGACGCCGGGCACCCCGGGCTCCCACGACCTGGAGACGGCACTGAGGCGACTCTCCCTCCGCCGGGAGAATTACCTGTCGGAGCGACGCTTCTTCGAGGAGGAGCAGGAGAGGAAGCTCCGGGAGCTGGCGGAGAAGGGCGAGCTGCTCAGCGGCTCGCTCACGCCCCCCGAGAGCATCCCGTCCCTGGGCGCGCACTCCCGCCTCTCCGAGCTCACCGGCTTCTCGGGCATGTCCTTCAGCAGCCGCTCCTACCTGCCGGAGAAACTGCAGATCGTGAAGCCCCTGGAAGGTGATCCCCAGGGCCCTCGGCCCCTCTCTGTCCTCCTCGGCGACTCCCTGTGGTCCCTGATCCATCAGCGGCAAGCGGGGAGCCTTTGTCACGCCTACTCCTTCTTCTTCAGGGATAGCCACCCCCGCTGCTGGTTTGAGTTCCTCTGAGGGGCTGGGGCCTGGGTCCCCAGCTCCCCGGCGCAGGTGTGGACATGCACACGCAGGCACCCAAGACTCCCCTCGGCCAGGGAGCCAAAGAAAAGGAAAGCACGTGCTTTCTCGTTCTTCCCTTCTCTCTTTTGCATGTAGGGCCTTAGGATTGACCATCTCTCCGACAGGCAGAGGCCCTGCTCACATCCGCACGAGTTCAGCAGGTGCTCCCTGGGGGTCTGAGCCGGGCAGAGCATTGATGCTTCGATTTCTCAGAAATGTGGGTGTCCTGTCAGGGAAGGAGGGGCGCAAAGCAAACGCTCTAAGCTTTATTGGTCACCACACCAAAGCCATTTGCAGTCTGTCTTGGCGATTTGTCGGCTCCCGTGTTGTCCCCGGGTCTTCAAATAAAGGGTGTGTGGCTTCCTCCCTACGTCGTGTTCTGAGCAAGGCCCCCAGACCTCCACCGTTTGGGGACAGGAAGGGGTGGCTGTGCCTCCGAGTGAGTTCGGTACCTCCTTAATTAATTAAGCCTGCCTTTCTGGGGGGCAGTTCCCTTCTTACTCCTGGGGACGCCCCAGAGGATTCAACTCATGGAAAAACTCACCGCTTTGCCTTTCTTTTCCCTTTAGGCATTATAAAATGTCTAACCTTTACCACTGCCCGGCCAAGAGCCACCAAATGTTTGTGCTTTTCCTTTTTTTACTCCTTTAGTTGGGAAACTGATGTGAGTCTGAGAAGGCGTTTTAGGATTCCGTGTTACATTTCTAATGCAAAGCCAAACCCGAATTTCTGCAAGGCAGTATTTCCCAACTTTTGAAAAATTATTTCCCCCCAATAAGGAGCTGTTTTAGACATTTATTCCCCCCCAAACATGTAATGCCACAGAGATACTGTTTATGTGCAATCTGCGTATCTGTGCTCTGTGCCTAAAGAGAGTAGATTCTTTTTACCTCACAAGTACCTGTTCTCAACCCCTTGGGGCCCGTGGAAAATTCTTGCTATCAGACGAGGTTATGCTTGTTAAAGGCCCAAGACAGGCTGGGTTCCACATGCTCCAAAGAGAGGAAGAGGGTGGGTTTACGTCCTTTTGCTCGTGATGATTTTTTGGGTGTGTAACTTAGGTCCTTCGTAGAGTTCAGAAAAGGGATGGTTCGTTTTTCTAACTGTTTATTCAGTTGTAAGCTTGGTGATTGTTTTCTGATCCACAATTTTGTCTGTTTTTCTTTCAATAAAATCTTCCATTTCCACGATTTTACTTTCTGCCTTCTTTTTCTTTTTTCCCCTTTGTTTCTCAAAGATCATTGGAGTTTATCATCTCTATCTTGTCTGCTTTCTGTATTTGGCTTTGTGTTTCATTAGATCATCTAAGAATATGGTTTTGGATTCATTTTATTCATTTAAGCATATTATAGGAAGAGTTTTTTTTTAATTTTATTTCGACCAATTTTTAAATTTTTTTTTTTTAATTTTCATTTGAATCAATAGATTTTGTTTCTTCTAATAATTTGACTTAGATAGCAGTATTTTTGTGATAAGTTAATGGACGAAAAGGCAGGATTTGCAAGATAAATTTCATTTATAGCACCCCACTCACCAGGCAGCTAAATTGCTACCATTAAGAAGACATCTCCTATCGCTATGGCCTGTAACGCATTCTCGTGATTCAGGTCCTTTTTGGAGTACTCAGACTTCTTAGCTGTTTAAAACACGATTGATATTTTATTTCTTCCTCCTTTAGCAGTTATTTTTCGTGTTACTATGTTTAATTTGATAAGGTGGAGCGCCAACATGGGAGTCCGCTGGACGCTGGGTTCAGGGTAGCTCTAACCTTGGTGTTAGATACGTTATCTCACCCTTTTGAGCCCTCTTTCCCTTATTTGTGAAATAGGGCTTACATCTGCCACACAGGGTGGGGGTGAAGAGTAAATGTGATGGCTTTTCTCTTACGCCCGACACCTAACAGTTGCTAATTAAGACTTAGGCTCCCCAGACTTGCCCCTGATCCGGCACCTGAGGTCTCAATGGTGGCCTTACCAGTGTTGGGACCTGGACCAGCGTTGTGCTGGGGCCACGTCCCTACATCATCATTTTCCACTGATAGGATTCTCGTGATCTCCGGTGGCCCCAGTAAACGTATCCGGGGTGAGGCCCCTGGAGAATGGTGGCTGGGATCAAGCAGATAGCCAATCTGTGCCTTCCATCGGTGTCTCCCTTACCTATTTAATTCACCTTGCTATCTGCTTACTGGAGTCAGCCAAATAGCTAGCTGGGCAGAGTGTCTAAGAAAGCCAGCACTCGTGTTCCTTCACCTTACCGTACGTGCTTTAAGCAGGTGAAGAAGGAACGACATGCACACTGGAAGAGATATATCTACATGAAAAAGATTAATCAGGCAATATCTTCGCCCCCCTGTATTTTGTTCTTCCCTTCTGATTCGTTATAACCAAGACAGCATTTTCCAAATAAACAAGTTAATATGTAATTAGTGGAAAGCATACACTTCTAACCTGTGCATTATCCGGCAGGTTTATTTCTAACTTTTAGGCCTTGGGTGCTCCTCTGACACACATGGATTGGCTTTCCTTCTCCTCTGATGATGTGAATACTTTTTGGCTAACAGTAGGGCATGGGAGGGAAGCAGAAGGAAAGGGTCAGGGACCGTAATTATGTTTTCTGCATTTTCACACCCTTTGCCATAGAACTTCATCTTGGTGCCAAGTGGGAGCACGGAGGTCCTCCTGTCCCCTGCCTGACCCCAGCCTCATTCTCATGGGGGTGGGAGGAGGCGGTGATAAAGGAAATATCTAAGAGCACTGTGATTCTCCTGCTTCGTGTTTGACAAATACAGGACGCCAGGCTAAGGAATGAGTGGGGGAAAGAGGCAACAAAGGCTCTCAATAGGATGCAGTTCCTATGCACTCTTGCATTTGTGTGTCCTCTTGTGTCAAAAGAAGGGCCTCAGGCAGCCGGGAGATCAGAATTCCTACGTGGTGGTCCAGGCAGTGGCATTGGAAGGGAGTGGGGTGGGTGGGACGTGTTCTGCGCAGGTGCCGGGCTCAGCAAACCCTCCTGGGGCCTCAAACCAGTCAGGAGTGGAGACGTAACTCCTAACAGTCAAGTGTGCGGGAGCTTTCACCAATATTCACTGTGGCAGAACAGAAGACACCTGATGGGGGTTGGAAAAGCCACGCTGGCGTGTTATTGACCTGACTTCTGACACTCCCACATGAGAGGCCTCCTCGCCACTGGCCAAGAGGCAGTCTTTGTGGTCAAGATCATGGCCACTGGAGCCAGCCTGGGTTTGAATCCCAGGTCGGTTGCTTGTCAGCTGGGCAGCCTCTGGCAAGTTACCGTTTCTCCCTGTGCTCAGTTTCCTCATTTGTGAAATGGGGACAATAGAGTTATCATGACAATTAAGTGAGTTAATAAATGTAGACCTCTTAGAGAGCCTGGCACTTAGTAAGAGTTCAACACAGCCTGGCTGTTCTCTTCTTTTTTGTAAGAGATTTATTTTAATGCATTTACTTTTTTTTTTTTTCACTTTGTGTGTAAGATATTTGTTAGGCCAGAATAGGAGAAGTTAAGGCGGTGGTCAGAGACGTAGATGTAGGTTAGAAATGGATGTGTAGGTATACACGCCAATGGAAGCGGAAGGAAGCGCCTCATTGAGAATTTCAACATCCATTGACTAAATGATCCCATTTACTCTCTGAAAGTCAATCAATCTGTAATCACAGGCACAAACTTACAAGTAATTCTATCGTAAAGTGGCAGTGCACATAAAGGTTGGCTGTTCTCTGGCGAGTAAGGGATGCCCAAGGCGCAGGGTAAAAAAATCCAACGACAGCGCATCTTTGAGCATCATCTTTCGGTTGCACCATCACTGCATTTCCTTGGCTCTGGGTTTTCAGAGAACGCATATAGCCCCTTGTGCTTCTTTAACGCCACACAGCAGACTCGTTTCTCTCTGGAGCCCGGGCATGGGGTGGGGAGAGATGGGGGCAGTCTGCTGAACAGACGGAGGATCCAGGCCCTTGAGACTCTGGTCTGACCCATCCACCAGCCTCACTGCGTTCGTCCCCACGCATTGTAAACGTCTAGAGTCCCCTTCAGAGGCACTGGCATGGTTCCCTGACATGGTTCTTCACTTTCCGCTGTCTGTCGACTTTCCCTTTCTTGCCCTCCAGAAGTAGAGGCGACGTGGCCACGTTGTTCCCCAGACATCTCTCTCCATCCTTGCAAGGCCTGTAGGTGCAGTCCCAAGCTGGATGTCGTGTGTCTTGTTGATGACTTCTCCCCGGTGTGCTTTCGTTGCCAGGGACGTGCCTGTGTCTCCAGTGAACCCACAAACGGGGAGACCCATTCTGGGTTAGGAGTGGGGCGTGGGCCTGAGAACTCCCATCAGCAGGAGCGTGCGTGTCTCCTGGCTGGCCCTGCACGCACCCACTGCCCACCATTTAGGCTTCTCACGTAGCCCAGGTTCCCGGCTGGAACACTGAGGTCCTTGCTCGGGGCACGGCTCCTCCATCTCGGCACTGCTGACCATTGCAGGGACCATCCTGTGGCTGCAGGATGGATAGCAGCATCCCTGGCTCTACCTTCCAGATGCCATTCGCACCCCGTCTTCTTCTACAGTCGTGACAACCAAAAATGCCTCCGGATGTTACCAAATGTCCATGGGGGTCAAACTCATCCCTCCTTCCCCCGTTAAGAACCGCTACTCTAAGTGCGTCTCGCCACCTAGTAAGAGATCAGCTGTGTGGTGCCCTTTCATTGTAGGCATCTCTTCATTATCTTCTTTCTTTTCTTTTTTGCTTTTAGAATATTTTCTCTATATATTCAATAGATTCCAGTTAAGGAGGTTGCTGTGGCACTTGTGCACCCTTAAACCTGGGTCCGGGAACCCTTCTAAACATTTACTGGCAGTCTGGACATTTTTTCTCTCTTGTAAGGGGATCTAAAGTTGCCCACTTACAGAATCCTTTCACGGCACCTGGGCTGAGACTGTCGCGTGGGAAGTGACTCTCCAGCAGTGTTTGGGAAGGGTCGAGAGCTGCCGATGACTGTGGGTTCTCTGTGTCTCGGTCACGTTCCCGGTTAGCTCCCCACCTTCCTGTCCCTTCCATCTTGACTTCCTGAGCCGCGGGCTCCTGGCATCCGTGGCTCCCCTTTCTGACAGGGCGGCCTACTGATCGAGAGGGGCTCTGGCCCACCCAACAGAGGTCACCTTTGGTAAACGAGGGGTACGGTCTGGGAGGCCATGGGTGCGGGAAGGCTCTTGCTTTCCCGCACCCAAGAACCTCGCAGTCTCTCTTGGGTGTGGAGTATTTGTTTGTGTGGATAATGCCATCTGGAGGATGAGACGAGGATGCCCAGGCTCACGGGCCATGCACCCACAATCCCAGGGCCACGTGAGGTGAAGGAAGTGTTCCAAGTGGGATGGGCAGGAGCCCCGCACACAGCAGGGCGCTCAGGGCTCTGAGATGCTCTCAGAAAACACACTTCTTTCCCGGGGTTTCCTAAGCAGACTCAGCCTTGGAACGCCTCTCTCTGTGGGTGCCTGAGACACCTTGAGGTCCTCAGGGACGTCCTCCGGTGTTATTACAGACCTCGCACGATGTCATCTGAGTCCCGGGGTCCGGTGTCCCCGAGGAGATGGGCTCCTTTGCCTCAGGCCTCTGTGATGACTCGCCGTGTACTTGGGTCCCACCCCCTCAGGCCAGTTCCCTCTCTCTCAACCTGGGGCACCCTGAGGTTGCTGGCAGGTTCAGAACACCTCAGGAGGTGACAGCGTGCCTACCGCTTCTCTCTCTGTGCTGCTGCAATTTCCTTTTGCTTTTCTCTTGCTGTGGCTCCCGGGTTGGGTTTGACATCGCCTTATTCTGCCCCTGCTCTGCCCTCCTGTCCCCAGCAGCGCGTGCTCGAGCAGCATAGACTCGGTACACGTCGTCCCCTCTCCCAACCCCCTCTTCATGCCGGTCGTGCTTATTTTTTTCTATTTCTAAAGTGATTCTGTGTTGGAGTTGGGGGTCGGCATCAGTTGATCAAAATAAGGAGTTTGTCACCAAATATCCTTGGCACACAGTATGGCATAAATTTTCCTTTAGAAAAAATAATTTTGATCCCGCCACTTCCAGCTGCGATGGGGTATTAGCTGCTGTCACACAGTAGGAAGGGTGGGGACAGTGTCCCCGACATCCCTACCAGAGTCCAGCTGTGGCTCTCCTGGCCTGCCAGGGCTCCCGCTGCAAACTTTGGGGGTGACAAGCAGCCGTCCGCTAGCACGTTCATCCTAACTCTCTCTTCTCCCCGTCTCCCCTTCTCTGCCCTTTCTTCCTGCAAGGTTCTGCCACCCTGCACCACTGGCAGCAGTTGGCCCAGCCTCACCTCGGGGGCATCCTGGACCCCCGGCCCGGGGTGGTCACCAAGGGCTTCCGGACGCTGGACGTTGACCTGGACGAAGTGTACTGCCTTAACGACTTTGAAGAAGATGACACAGGTGACCACATTTCCCTCCCGAGCCTAGCTACCTCCACGCCAGTGCAGCACCCAGAGACCTCAGGTGAGAGGTCCCGAGCACGCGTGACTGTCTCAGGCAGCAGAAGTTACCAGAGCCGGCCTCAGGCCTTCCCAGAAGAGATGCAGGAGCCTCCAGCGGCCACGGAGGAGGAGGAGGAGGAGGAGGAGGAGGGGTCTGGTGAGGGCACCGCGATAAGTCCTGTAAACCTGGCACCTTTACCGGAGGCCGAGTCCTGGGCCATTCTCACCTCTGTTCCGAGCACCCTCTGTAGTGGCTCTCTGTCTGTAGCTTCTGCTCGTCTGTGTGGGTGATGACGAAAGCATCCCCCTTGTGCAGTTCTCACTCTGACACAGGGTCGGATGCCTCCTTTTGTAATGAATCGGTGCAGCTCCCTGCCCATCCCGGAGGCACATGGCCTGGCGGGGATCTCGAAGCGGGAGCAGGAAAGGCTGCTAAAAAGAAGTGGATTAACCCCCACGCCACCCCCATCCTCCCCCACACATCAGCTCCCCTTGTCCTGTTGCGGGTCCTTCCCCTGTCTAAGGGGCAGGTTCTTGGGTCCCCCAGTTGTTTCCAAACTGAGCGGAGTCAGGCAGTTTTCGGGGAGAGTTTGAGTCGTGGATCGTTGAGAAGGTGAATGAGAGAATCAGTTCCCCACACCGCATTGGAATAGGAGGGAGCCCGGGAAGTGGCTGGGGTTTTAGGCGGCGCTGGATCGGCCTTTTACTCGTCTCACTCGAGTGGAGGTTTCTCTGTTTCCTTTCCAGCTCAGACTGTTTGTTCTAAGTGGATTTTTCAAGAGTCTGTTAGCCACACTCCTTAACCGAACCAGCCCTAAGAGAATGTCACGAAGCTCTCCCAGAAAGAGGACTCTAGGACTCTAGAGAATCTACTAGAAATCTCTGACAGGCCTCCCCTGTACCCCGCCCCCTGCCTGTCCAGAACGACCATGAGTTTCCAGAACCAGCCACGGCCTAGGTAGGCACCCTGGGTTGAAAAGCTCTGAGCTCAGGGTCTGGGATCACAGTGGTCACGTGGTTAGTTTGCCAGCCTTCCTGGGCCCCTTGGCTGCTGATGCTGAGAAGAGGAGGCAGTTCTTACGGGATGAGGGGAGAGACCCGGAAAAAGATGACTTGACCCCGAGTCTTCATCCTTGTGATGTTCCTGAATCGCCAAGTTTGAAGGTGCTCATTCATCCCTGTGATCCGTAATTTCACTCGTGGAGGCCACAGCACACCTTATACACACGGCAGGACAAAGCTTGAGGTTCTTGGGGGCATCTCCCATCCCCGGCTATGTTCAGACATCTATGGCCGAGGGACTTTATGTTTGTGACCAACTTTTCTTCTTCTTCTTTTTTTTTTTTTTGACATAAACTTCAGAGATACCAGATAAAAAGGATTTTTTTTAAGCATATAGGCTTATTTATGTGTTTTTTTTTTTTTTTTTTAGCCATTAAGTGACCAGATTAAGCTCACTCGGGAGTGGGAAGGCTTGTTATTTAGCATCTTCACATTTGAGAAGGGGAAACTGGCCACAGTGGCCGCGGTCTTGTGACTTCCCTTTGCTGTGGCCACCGGTGCCTGTGTGCACGGCAGACAGTGCTGCAGGAGACACAGTGTGTGCTCGTGTTGGGGGCCGAGGGCTGGAATCCGGGGGTCTGTGACGAGCCCTCCCTGCAGCCCTGCGTGTGGACAGGCAGGTGAATCTGGGGTTTTAAGAAGCACCCTTAGGTGTATCTTTGGGAAGTTGTGCAGAAGGAATAAAGCTCATCAAGTCAGCTGAGAACTTCTCTCGGAGGACAGAGGAGAGAGGAGACCGATTCCGAGGACCTAAGTGCTGACTCCTTTTCTTACATGAACAAAGACATAGTTACTGCTCCTTCCCTCTTTACTCACACCTGGAGCACATTCACCCCAGCCACTCTGAGGAGAGGCACACGAATCCGCCACTGCAACCCCAGCGGGGTCTGGTGGATGTGTGCGATGGAAAAAGCATCATGTAGGCCGCGGGAGGTAATTTAGGAAAAGTCTGGTCGTGTAGGTGAGAGTTCTTTGCGGCTCGTTTTCTGGGTAAGACCCATTTAAAGCTCAGTGCAGAGGGGACAGGTGTGAGCAATGCTTTGGCTCTTTTTTCTCTGTTGGAGAATGGCAGGTCCATTTTGAGTCTGGGAATAGCGCAGTCCCAGGAGCTGCCATCTGCCTGGGAAGGCTGAATAGGGACAAACTTAGAAGACAGGAGGTGATTAACCCTTCTCCTTGCAACTGGTATGATGGGAGGAAGTTGGGAGGGCTTGTGTATTAGGCACTTTCGTCTAGAGCCTGCCGTCTCATGGAGAAAAAGTTTTGAGTATGTACTGAAAAAGAAATTATTAATATATTTTAATGTATTACTGTATCATCACTTGCTGGTTATTTTTTTTTTATAATCCCATGTCTTGAAAAGGATGAATCCCTGTTTGCATATTTGTAAATCATTTAGATGATTAAAATGGATTGTTTAAAACAATTTTTAGGTTAGAGTTTTATTTTATTTCAGTGACACGTTTTATGTTTTCATTCATCTGGAAAGTACACTTTGTCAGAGGGAGTCATTATCTTGTACTGTCCGTGTTCTGGGTTTTAGGTGTTTAGGCCTAGGGACGAGCCTGCCTGTGGTAGGGGATTAAAATAAGGGCTTTAGTCACACAGTTGTCCATAGATGGTTGGTTGGACAGACGGTTCAGTTGAATTATCTCTGATCCTTTGATCCCAAAGGGGAGAAAGAGGTGGGATTCAAGCAACAGAGACAGAAGAAGGTGAAGGTCAGTTTCTTTTAACACTCAGACATGTGGAGGCCACTTCAGGTGGGGGAAATATAAAATAGGCTCATACGTATCATAGCGGCCCGTCTGGCCCGTGGGCAGTGCAGGGGAGCTGTGTCATCCTTGGAGCTAAGATCCTAAAGAAAGCATTGAAGGCAAAGACCACATTTGGTCAAAACAGCCCCTTGAAAGATCCCCTGAGGCTGCATCACCTGGGCCCCAGAGGCAAAAGCCAAGAACCAGCTGTTTTTGTCGCTTCCTTATTTGGCACATGGGTCACAGGTCCAGGTTCTGTCCAGGGCTGGTTACTAGGGATGGAAGGGAACCGCTGGGGAGGAAAAAAGCCGGGCATTTCTCCAGCTTCTCGTGATTTGAGCAAAGCCCTGCCAACCCGCGTCCTGTCGCACTTTATCTCACTGCAGAAGCAGGGTCCAGGTGGGCCTGTGCCGGAAAGGTGGCCACGGGGCCTGATGGATCTGGAAGGAAAAGTCTGGTACATCCGAGTCACAGACCTCAGATTCAGAAAAGTGCCTTCTGGTCTCCATAAAGAGAGAGTCGGAGGCTTTTCAGTCCGGCCCAAATCCTGTAGCAGTTGCAGGAGTCTGGTCCTCACAGACAGAGCAGATGGTCTGCTCACACCCTCCTGTGTTTGGAGATGCTGAGGAAGCCCTGAATGACAGATGAGAGCGCTGACTCCTCCCAAACGATCAACGGAGCGTCAGCCCTGCTTAACGTTTCCAGAACAAAATCTGCTTGTCAGAAGCATGTTCTCCAGGCATCCTTAACCCAGAAAGCCTTAGGAGGGCCGTCCCGTGCTCCTAGGGGCACCACGGGACCTGTTACGGAGCCGGCATCTGTGCCCACTCTTTGCTTTTCTACGTGGATGGGCCCTTGAGGGAGCAGGTGGGCAGGAGGGCGTTGAGGTTCGCTGAGCTGCCCAGTTGTGCCGCCTGGAGATGCCCAGAAGTGCTCTGTGGAACTGGCTTCGAAAGCCCTGATGAGCAGAGAGGTCTTGGGCAGCTTAGCCAGGTAGCTCTCGTGCCTGCCAGTGTCTGCCACCCAAGGAAGGACAAGAGGACAGAGGCCATGGGCTCCAGCTTTGTTGGCATATGGAGGATCCAAAGAGCCTTTTAACAGCATTCTAAAAAATTCCCTTCGCTCCAGAAGATACGCCCCTTGGAAGGAGTTTCTGGTCCTCTCTGCGTGATGCTGTGAGATTGAACATCTGCTGCATCCTATGCTTTTTAAGTGACACCGAGAGTAGACATATTGGTATTGTGGGAAAGGATAGACTTTTAATTTTAAAAAAATTTTCAGGGACCCCCACATAAGCTGTATGAAACCCGAAAAAGACCTCGCGATGTGCTAGAAAGCTCGCCAGTGGCACAGGCTGACGTCTGCACAGGGGATCCAGGGATCCCCATGGAGCTCCAGGACCAAAGGAGGGCTGTGTTGAAGAAATGCTTAAGAAGCAGAGAAAAAGCAGGGCTCGCGTGAAGCCTGGAACCAAGGAAGTAAAGAATGTCATCTTCTAACAAGACGTAGCTTAAAATCACTTTTATTAAAAAAAAAACAAGTAGAAGAAAGCTGCACTACTGTATCAGAAACTGCCTGGTAGCCTCCCCGGACCCAGAAGAACACCTATTAAGGCCGCATGAAACCCCAACAGTAGTTATGATAAAGAGAAAGCACAGAGCAGACAGGTTTTGTGGAGTTTTCCTCACATCAGCTCCTTATGGAAAGTTTCTTTTTTTTTTTTTCAGAAAAATTCATGGCCAGAGTTATATACAAAGAAGTGACAGAAAAGGTCTTTAAAGTGTTTTCCTGCGCCCTGATATTTTAGTCTTTGAGGAAGAATTCCAAAGCATTATTTCTGCCCCTTTTTAAAAATGGGCGCGTAGCTGAAAGGCAAAGAGACGCCCTCTTCCCCCACACCCCACACCCCAAAGCAAAAGGCAACAAAGTCCGTAACAGCGGGTAAAAAGGTAAAAAAATTTAAGAAAAAAGAGGAACCATTGTTTTCAGGGTTTAGTTCAGGCCACACCTTTAAGCTGGATGGACAGTGGCTCTTATTTTCAATGGGTGGGTTTTTGCTCAGATGGAAAAGGCTGTTGTCCTGTGTGCCCCTGCTGATAGGGTGGCAGCTTCTGGAATTGAAGGCGCCGTGTGGCATGGGGAAGGAGAGAGAATATGATCATGTGTGTGTGTGTGTGGGTTGCTCAGCAAGTTCGTAGGAACTGCAAAGCAGATCCACACCGTGGGACAGCAGCATCTCCCTCCACGTTCAAGTTAGGAAAAGGAGAAAAGGTCAGGGGCACTTCGTGTGTTTTACACAAGCTGGTCACTCCCCGTGAAGACGGGAGGAAGAGAATGTGGAGGGTCTCAGTGGGTCACAATGATGGAGTCTCTTTTTTTTTAAGATTTTGAAATACATTTGTTATTATTATTATTATTTTATTTTATTTATTTATTATTATTATTTATTTATTTATTTATTTATTTATTTATTTATTTATTTATTTATTTATTTATTTATGTTTCAAGGAGTTATTTATGTGACCAAAATAATAGCTGGGCCGTGCAGCATGGCCAGCATTTCTCCGTCCTCAGAGACCCCCTCAAAGCCGCCTTTATGCGTACGGGCACAGTTAGGTGCTCCGTGATGACTGTGTGGGCTCACATAAGGGATTGTTTAAGCACTGGGTGCTGCGATGGCCTTGAGAGAGCCACCAGCCTGCCCTTCCCAGGCCAAGTGCCATTCAGATAACTGAACGCATGAGCTGGTGTGTACAGATCTGATATGTGGATGCCTGGCCAGGCTGGCAGAGTCCCAAGGGTCCCCACCAGAGTGTCCCAGCCTTGTTCCTTTCCTCTTCTTGCCATTAGAGCAGTGGACCATAGGGAGAGTGGGCACCTCATGACTGGTGCCACAAGGTCCCAAGCACCCAGGTTTCCGGTCCATACCAGGTGTCACAGGCCCGCAGAGGAGCACAGCAGTCAGAACCCTTTACCAAGTGCACCTGCTCCAGGCGGCAAGCACGTCAGGGGCACTGTCACCCTCATAAAGCCCTCGGTTGCCCCCTGCTCCCACCCGTCACTGTCTGAAGGACGTGTGCTTGCATGTGCCATGTTTTCAGAACAAAACGTCTGCACACTAACCACCTGTGTGTAGTTTACTGACTTGGGTAGGAGATCTCAACTAATAAAGGATTAACCAAGTTCAAAGGTTATCTTTGTTAGATTGGGATTTTGTACCAGTGCCAGGGGGTAGGGGTTTTGCTGGGAAATGCAAGTTCCTTCCAAATAAAATACTTGATGCAAACACTCGTGCATCTTTATACTCGAATCCACTTGCCCTCTGCTCCCAACACAACGAGGCGCACCCTGCACAGTCAGACTGAGAATCAGAGGAAGGATTGTAGCAGAAGGGCAGAGCATGGCATCCAGGAATCCCTGTTCGTGGAGGCCTGAGCAAGCAGTGCGAGGTGAGCGCATGACCCGCTGAGGCAGGGCTCGATGTAGAGTGTTGGGGGGACCGGGGACTTCAGTCGTGAGCCCTCCCCCTGACCCCCCATCCCTGCTGAGAGGACTGTGTCTCGTGCCTCTTTTGAGCCATTGCTCTCTCCTGGATGCAGGGCGATGGGGATCCGCCCGGGGCTGCTCTGTGGCAGCCCAGGGAGCCTCGGCCACTCACTCCCTGTCTCTGTGTTGTGTCCCAAGGAAGGGCCGGGCTGCAGCAGCCGGGCAGGCGGTGACGTGACGAGAACTGGCGGGTCCCGGCGTCCCAGTGGTATTTCGGAGGGGCCGAACCTTTGGCTTTGGCACTTTCAACCCCGGTTGATCTTCTCTGGTCCTCTCAAGCTATCCCTTGCTTCTGGGGAATGATGACTCTGGATTTTAGCAGCCTTTTCCTGTCCCCAAAACCCATTGGCATAAGATGGGTTTTGCTTCTTCCAATTTAACTGTGTCTCTAAAGTATCCATCTCACACGCCCTGTTGCAATCAAAGATCCAACATGCGATGGGGGAGGGTGCAGGGGAGGAGGTGAGCATCATGACCTTTTGATTCGGGATTCTGGCCACGCATTTTTAAACGGGGGGCCCTTCTGATTTCACATCCAGCCTTGCTTCGGTCGGCCGTTCTACGTGTGATCTCTCTTTTCAGCGATTTGGCCTTAACCGCGTCTGTTTCCCGCCTTGTTCTTTTCCTCCTGCCGCAATCACACCTCGCGCTGGGTGGGATGCTTGTCCTCAGGCGTTTTGTTGCTTTTGCTTCTACACCTGTGACCGCCAGGGCATCGTGATTGTTTGGTTGCCCTTTCTTCATGGCTCAGCCCATTTTGGTTTTGCTTGTAGCAGCAGTTTCTCAGTTAACCCGGTTCCTAAGCCTCTCCATTGACTGGTTGAGAAACAAAGATTCATAAAGGCTATTTTTCTCTGTCCTCCACTCCCCCGCCTCACCCCTGCTTTGCCTGGTGAGCGTTTGCTTTTGTGACCATGGTGACCTTGGTGACCGTGGTGACCATGATGTGGCTGCCACACCAGGAGGCCACAGGCACCTCCCTGGCCGCAGAGCTGGGTCAGAACTTGCTCATCAGGACGAACCAGTCTCGTGTTGCTCCCCTGGTCCCCGCCACCATCTTTGTGCTCTGGCTTTGTCCTGCCCACCTTCAGTTTACGTGTCTCCAACATTTTTTGTTCATCTATTTCATCTGGTTTCTGGGGTTTTTTTTTTTCTTTTATCATTTTTTTTTTAAAGACACAATCACCTGTGTGTGGATTTGTAGGTTTGGAGCACCAGTCTCTTCTGTTTTATCTTCCTTTTCCTTTTTTTTTTTTTTTTTTTTTTGTCTAATCCAAGAGAAAACTTGCCATAAAGAGCTAGAAGATTCTCATTCCCAGCCTTTTGAATCTTCAGAGCGCACCTGGCCTCTGACACCCTCATCAGTTTTCTCCCAGGAGGTCTCTGGGGGCTGAGCTGCTGCAGGGGTGGGATGCTGGGTGGGGTCAGGGGTCCTCGTACTTCATTATGCATGCTATTTGGAGCAGCATCTTTTTTTTTTTAACATTTGAGTTATGAATGAGAATGACCTCTACAATCATGACGTCTCCTGCAGACTCTTCCTCCTTATTCCTTGCCGGCCTTCTTTCTGATGCACGATCCTCACGCTTCTGTGATTTACTTTGCTCCACGTCATACGTCTTCAGCTGCCTTAACGATAACTCTGTAGAGCTTTCAAAGGAGGTAAATTGAGAACGACTTGTTGCCACCTCCTTTTTCATTAGAAATCAGGCATCCTAGCGATGGCAAGAAGTTGGGATGGTGCCACTTGCACCACTTCTGCATACGTCAGACGGCACTGGATCTCTTGCCGAGTTGTCGCTGAGGCAGCTGAGGCCCCACCCGCCACCCTGCAGACCACAGACAGACAGTAGTGGAGCCAGCCTCCCCACACCCCTTTTTTGCATAAGCAGAAAAGCGAGCTGGCCGCACAAGCCTTGCCCCGTTGGCAGGTGGCAAGTGCCTCTCCCCATCCTGCACCTGTGCCCTCCCTTTGGCAGGGTCTGGCACCTGTTTGCCAATGAAAAGAAATATAAAGCAACAGAGAAAGAAGCTGATTCTGACCTCTGAAGAGGGGACCCAAATTTCCCCCCGTGGGCCCATTAGCCCCTCGAGCTGGATCCACTACTGGCCAAAGAACGCCGATGGGGAGCCCTGTCTGGACTGGGTCGGAAGCTGGAATTCGGTGCTCAAAAGCGTGGTTGTTTTTGTCGAACCACCTTCGATCCAGAACATGTGCGTTTCACCTTCCTCGCCCAGGTCCAGTTAACAAGGTAGCTCATGGCTTCTTGCATCTATGGCGGGCCATCCTGCACCTTTGTCTTCTCATGGGTATACTCGGATGCAAGAAACATGTTTTGTTCCCCCTCCTTCCCCCCAATGTAGCACACCACCCTGGGAAGTGCATGTCACAGACCAACTCCACCTTCACCTTCACCACCTGTCGCATCCTGCATCCTTCAGACGAGCTCACGCGCGTCACGCCAAGGTAAGGCACCCCAGCCCCAGGGGTGAGCAGGGGTGGGGTGAGGTGGGGGTGTTCCTCCATGAGACCTGGTGTCAAAGGAAGCTCAAGTAGACAGGCTCATTCAACACCAGCTCCAGCCAGTGAGGCATCTCGCAAGCACTTGCGGGCTCCTGTTCCTCATCCCGTCTTTCCTTTGGGATCAAGGCCCCTCTTGATCAGAGAGAGAGATCTGAGCCCCCTTCAGCTGCCCATTTAGTCGGCCATGGGAGTGTCTCAGGCCCCTCCTTAACCAGCTGAAGCTGACACTCCCCCAGGCCCTAAGGCCAAGTCTGTTGGCTTTTTGCCCCAAACTTCGCCAGTGGAACGTGGAGTTTTTTCCCAGAACAGTTACTGAGCCCCGTGGAACCCCTTAGACCCCAGGAGCAGACCGCAGAACCATGCACCACAGCCACACTGTAATGACTTAAATGATAACTTTTGAAGACCAAACCTTGTGCCCAAGGTGGGCCAATTCCCTCTGGTGCCTCCAAGGACCCACAGTGGTTCGCACCATCGGGTGAGGGGATTCACATGGCATGGGTGCTCTGTGTGGCTTGATTTCAAGCCTTTTGCAGCCTCTGATCAGCCACTCTGTGGTGCAAGACACCGGGGGAATGAAGGCAAAGCAGAAACGGAGGGAGGGAGGCAGGCAGGGCCAGCATGGAGGGACCCACCGCCCCAAGGAGCCCCTTACACTCTGAATAACTCTCCGCAGGTCATGTGAGGAGGACGACGAAGCAGCCCCATGCCCCGTTGAGCTGAGAGGAGATGTAGGGCAGACAGTGCGCCCACGGGCGAGGCAGGGGGTGAGCACGCCCGCAGCAGCAGGAGCTGTGTGTGCACGTGTGGCCGCCACTAACCCGGGACTCGGGCGCGGGCGTGTCTCTGTGGTCGTGCCTGGCTAACTCGGCCTTGACAGTGGATACCCCTTAACCCATCTAAACGCCCGGGTCGAGCCGAGCGCCTGCACTAATACAGGCCTAACTGCAGTTCTCACCGGAGGGGGGTCTCCAAAGGTTAGCTCGTCAGTCTCCACCTCCCTTCCTGCCTCGGGAGAACCCAGAGTCCCCATCCCATGGCTTTATGTTAGGAAGAGATTGTGTTTAATGCCATGGGACAGGGCTTGCCCCAGGGAGGGCTGGCACCCTGGTGCTCCTCTGCCTGCGGCTGTAGAAGTCAAAACTGCACGCCCATCTGCACCTATAGGGCCAGGCCAGGGATGGGAAAAGTCAGTAGCGAGATAAGAGGGTTTTGTTTTGTTTAGTTTGTTTGTTTTTGCCGGAGTTTGAAAGAACAGCAGCTGGAAACCGAAATGCCCCCTAGGAATGGCCCTGTAAACGAGATGTTAAGCCCAGAACTTTGCTGACCTCCGTCGCCTGTAGGTCGCCGTTTTGTAGGATCCCACCTGCACCATTTGAAGAGTCTGCCTTCTAACCTTAGGAATCTGCTGTGGTTTCTAACCCCGCATCTCCCCGAGTGTCCTGCACCCCCACTCCTGAGCGTCTGTCTGTGGGGTACGGGCCTGTCCCGGGTGCCTCGCCCTGTGCTGACTGGCCAGCACGAGGTCTCCTGAGTGTGGGGCCAAATGACACCTCGGCTTGTACTTGCTTGTGAACTGTCCCTCCTGCAGGAGGGGTCCCTTGCTCTGGTCAGTCCAGGAACCCACTCCAGAGTGTGTCCTCTTCCTGCCCTTGCCCTGTGTGGCTGCTTTGCCCAAGGTATCTGGCCCTCCCCCGTCAGGCTAGGGAGAGGGGGCTCTGTCCCCAGCTCCTGGGGCCACCCAGCTGGCCAACTACCAGGGGCACCTGCAGCCATAGCCATACCCTTGGGAGGGCCCTGGGCAGGCCCTATAAGACAGTTAGGACGGATGTGCTTAGTCCCCCTTGGTGGCTCACACAGCGACAGCACAGGGCTCCCGTGCCCACGTGGCCTCCCCTATCCTGTTCCTGAAGACCCTTCCAATGCTTCAGGCAGACAACAGTGCCTTGCCCCCCGCTGGCCTTAGACAGTCCCATCCAATTCCCTTCATGGCTGGACCCCGGCTGCTGCGACCTAGTGGGTCCTCAGCCAGCAGGACACGAGTGGACGAAGGAATCTTTGCTTTCCTGTAGAAACAGGTTTCACACACCCGCAGGGCCTTTCCCTAGGTAGCTCCATAGATGTAGATCCGATAGCACCGTGTGCGTCCTCTGACCCCGTACCTCCGCTTGTCAGGATGGATCTGAGCAGCCGCGGCAATGACCAAGTGCAGCTCTGTGCCGAGGCGAGAGCACTGTACTGGGGGTCAGAAGGCCGGGATCTGCCGCTGACTTCACGTGCACTTCCCGCCTCAGTTCCTCCATCACCCGAGTGCCCTCCTTCTGGATGACCCACCTGCTCTGGCCATCCCTAGATAAACTCTTATTTCCCAAAGTGCTGGGTAGCTCCTTACATCAGAGAAGAGGTGGTAGGAACGCTGGGAATTGAGTGAGTTTGGTAGAGGCAAGCACTTCCTCCCCTATGTGGGGGGCGGGGTCCCTCAGACTTGGGTTCAAATCCAGAGTCTTCTATGTAACAGCTGAGCGTGACATGTGACCTCTGAGCCTGTTCCCTCGCGTGCAGAGGGGACAGTTGTACACACCCTGGGGGCTGAGAGAAGGGGACCATGTGCAGCTTCCTGTCAACTTGAACCATGCCCCACCTCCAGGAGCCCAAGGTCCCCCGTAGCAGGTGACATCGGGGGAGCCTGGGCCGGGCCAGTTGTCCCCTCGTGTCCCAGGCCTGGCCTTTTCATGATGCGCAGGGGCGTGTTCTGATGAATGACCTCTTGTCTTTCCCCATCAGCCTTAACTCGGCCCCGACTCCAGCTTGTGGCAGCTCCAGCCACTTGAAGTCCACGCCGGCGGCCACGCCGTGCACTCCCCGGAGGCTGAGCCTGGCCGAGTCCTTCACTAACGCCCGCGAGTCCACGACCACCATGAGCACGTCCCTGGGGCTGGTGTGGCTGCTGAAGGAGAGGGGCATTTCGGCGGCGGTGTACGACCCCCAGAGCTGGAACAGGGCCGGCGGGGGCTCCCTGCTGCACTCCTACACCCCCAGGATGGCCGTGATCCCCTCCACCCCACCCAACTCGCCCATGCAGACGCCCACGTCCTCCCCGCCCTCCTTCGAGTTCAAGTGCACGAGCCCTCCCTACGACAACTTCCTGGCTTCCAAGCCGGCCAGCTCCATCCTGAGGGAGGTCAGGGAGAAGAAGAACGTCCGGAGCAGCGAGAGTCAGACGGATGTGTCTGTCTCCAACCTCAACCTCGTGGACAAAGTCAGGAGGTTCGGCGTGGCCAGAGTGGTGACCTCGGGGCGAGCCCACGTCCCCGCCTTGACTGAGGATCAGGGACCTCTTCTCTGCGGGGCCCCGGGCCCAGCACAGGGCCTCGTCCCTGGCGGCCTGGTCCCCGAGGGCCTGCCTCTCGGATGCCCCAGTGTCACCAGTGCCATCGGCGGGTTGCAGCTCAACGGTGGCATCCGGCGAAATCGCAGCTTCCCCACCATGGTGGGGTCCAGCATGCAGATGAAGGCCCCCGTGACTCTCACCTCAGGCATCTTGATGGGTGCTAAGCTCCCCAAACAAACCAGCTTGCGGTGAGGGTGGGAGGGGCGCCCTTCCGGGGAGACAGGTCTGGTCCTGCCCCACTTTCTCTCTCCCTCCCTCCACTGTGCTCTCCCCTCCCCGTCCGTCCCCTCCTGAGCTAGACAAATCAACCTCGTGCCTAATGGGGGAAGAGTGGAGACTGTGAAACGTGTACATAGGACCTGGAGCCCACGGGAGGTGCCCCAGCACTGTCGTCGCTCTCTGAGGACTTCACCTGTGCTAGCTGGGGGCAGGGCAGGCAGGTGTCTTTCATTGTTCTCCTTCTATCCTTCGAGAAGCACTGAAACTCCCAATGACATTCTTATCCCATGGATAGGATCCCGGTGAAGTCGTGGCTGGCTGCCAGTGCTGCACGCGGTGAGCTGTCGCGTGGCACGGGGCACAGTGCCATGCCGCTCGGTGTCGTCGGGCACCTGGCCCGCCCTGCGAGAGCGTGAGGAGCCTCCACCCACGGCCACATACAGCTGACGTAGCTTTCGGAACTGTTTGTTCTTTCTTTTCTGGGTGGCCCAAGCTCCTTCGAGACCTTCGCTGCTCTGCCTCGGCGGACGGCCGCTTCCTTCTCGAGGGGTGACTTTTCCTTCCCATGCCTTCAAGCTAAAGTCGTCCTTCAGTGTTTCGTAATCAGCTGTCAGGTCGGACATCGAACCCCAAAGAGAATGTATTTACACTCCCGCCGCACCCGTCAGCAGTCCCTGTGGGTTCTGTGTGATTTGTTTTATTTTTTCTTTATTTTATAGGCAAGGAAGGGATGGTACTAGATGGGAAGTCGCGGTGGATGTCCTCTCTGTGGTTCTGTGATACCAAAATTCAAGTGACACACACCCCCCAAGCTGCTAAGGAGGTAGCAGCTGGTTTCTAGGACCCAGGGTCACGACCAAATTGAGTAAGAGCAGAGCGAGGACAACATTCACAGGAGGATTGAAAGGAAAGGGAGCAGGGAAAGAGGCTGTGAGTGAAGTGTGTCAACACTAAAACGAACCACAACCAAGCATAACACCAAACGGGGTCACAGGAGACACGTGGCTTTGAGCTTCCGCTGGGCCCAGCCCTGTGCAGAAATCCCAGTCTGGTCCACGCACTCTCCCTCGGGTGGTCTTTCGTGACGGCCATTCAGTGTCCACGCGTTTTTCCGTCTTGTTTTAGAACAGAGCGGTCAGTCACGAGAAGATACGTCTTTCCCTCCAAAGCCCTGTGTGTCCTTGGGCCACCTTTTAGCCCTGGGGAAAGACAGAGGTGCTCGCGAGACGAACCACGAAGGAGCAGGGGAGCCTGGTCCTATTGCTGTCGCTAAGTGTTGAACTTTTATTTATTATTTATGTGTGCTGCATTTTCAGCAAACACCCCCTCTCCCTTCCAGCCCCGTCACAGCGTGTCTGTGGCACTCCAGTCTAAGCAGGTCATCGATCTCCTCTGCCCCGAAGACTGCGCTGTGCATCACGGTGTTCCGTGGCCATGTGTTCCAGACATTTATGGAAGGATAGCATCATATGCAAACGAAATTGCCATTTTGCACCCTCTCATCCCCTCCCCCCCACCCCCCACCCCATGGCAAAAGATGTGTCCTTCACTTGAATGACTGCAACCTTATGTCCACTGGAGAAAGTCCCCAGGAGCAAGCTTTGGTCCCACAATTTCAGACTATTTATTCTCTGAACACGAGGATGTTGGTTAATTATGTGTTCAGTGCTCCTTGTGGTTGTGTGTGTGTGTGCACTCACTTTGAGGAACTTCTCTCTTTCTATTTGAATGTATTTTAAGGCAGTAGGTAGAACAACAGAGGAATGTGAAAACCCTGGACCGAACGGACCACTTTATATATTCAGAGAGAGGAGCCACCCATCACCACAAAGGGGCACCGGTGTAAAAATCAGCAGTTCGGAGGTTGCAGTATTTAGTATATAGTAAATTCATGATCAACATCGGGCCGCCACTGTCAAAAAGTGTGTTACAATGCATCAGAAATCAACGAGGAAATTTTATTTGCTAACGATTATCAATAAAATAAGTTCACATGATGGAAACCACATGGGTATTCTGGTTTGTATTTTGTTCTTTTTCATCGAGGGGATGATCTCTGTATGTAAGACTTGAAGTATTCTGCTCTTTGGGGAAATTAAATGAAAGCCATGTAGTACTTTACATACTGGTATAGCTGTCCTTTCTTTTAAACATATTATACCTCAGACAACTTTCCAGTCAGAACTTGAAGCTCTGCTACTTTTCAGGACTGCATACTATTCCACCAGGCACACGTGCCCGCTGGGAACTGAGTTAATTCTAACCATTTGCTATCACAGCACTGTGATGAAAAACTCGCATAGATGTAGTTTCCTGCAGACGTGAGGACATCTGTGAGATAAATTCCTAGACAGATGCCACCAAACTGCCCTCTGTAGAGTTGCGTTAAAAGACTTTTAAAAACAAAGGACAGTGGAGAGCCACTACATAGAGAATTGTGAGAAAGGGATAAATAAAACGTATTCTTAAAAATGAAAGGAACTTAAAAACTTTCTGCTGCTGCAGAAATATATGGAAGCAGCAGAATTATGCAGGCAAACAGTAGTGGGTGGTGGCAGCATGGACCTTATATCAGGTGCTGCCATTTGGTGATGCTGTGACCTTGGGAAAGCCACTTACCCTGAGTCGTCCATTTTTTTAACCTCTGAAATGGGAAGAGTAAGACACCTCAGGGTTACTTAGTCGCGTAAATCACTTTTGAACATCTGCCACGAGCCAGGGCGTGTTCTAGGTGGTAGGGATTGATAAGCTCGTGAGCAGCTTCTGCTCTCGTGGGGTGTGTACAGTCTGTCCATAGGAGAAGGATGACAGACACCACACGCGGCATCATCAGGGCCAGGCAGAGAACTAACACAGGCTGGTGTCGGGGAGTGGGGTCTACTCTGGGCAGTCAGGGAAGGCCTCTCCAGAGAGATGGCATTTGAGTCAACCATCGTGAGGTCGGGCACAACAGCATTTGGGCAGTGAGAGCAACCGGGTACCACGGCCCAACGGTAGGAAAGCGTTTGGTGTGTTTGAGGAGCAGAGAGCAGTCCCCTGTGGCTGTATCCTAGTGAAGAAAGGGGGTGTTATCGTGGCAGAGAATGCAGGGTGCTCACCGAATGGTTCGTCCACTCTCCGTGCTCCCCAGCCACTTGGCAGTGATTCGGTCTGGCCAGCGGGCTGCGAGCAGAGAAGAATCGCACACACTTCTCCATGCTGCTCTCTCCTCCCGGAGCCACGTGTTGAGACGGTGGTGTCACAAGTGGGTGGAGCCTCCATCGTTCTAGGTCTCCGAGGAACCATGTGGACCAGACTCCCGGCCAACCTGCATTGGGCTTGTGATCCGAAGAAAAAGCAAACTTGTTAAGCCAGTGAGGGTCTTGGGTAGCCAACCCCCAGGGCGGAGCCCAGGTATCTGTGTTTTACCGAGCCCTCCAGGTGATTCTGGGGCTCACGAAAGTGTGAGAACCACTGTGCCAGGCCAGTCAGAGTTGAGGTGACGGTCCTGCCTTGGGAGGGATGGGATGGGCACTCTTTCTCAGCCTCTCCCTGTCTCAGGGGCTCAGAAGGCCAGACGGCTGCAGCCCACCTTGCTTTCAAGGAAAAGAGACTGGGTGGGTTTGTCTGCCCGGCTGGGGTGGGGAAGGCTAAGAGGCAAGGTGACCCTAGATCTGGGCTTCAAGGATGGGGAGGATTTGACATGTGGAAAGGCGTTCCCAGCAGAGAGAAAGGTGTGGCAGGGGTGGGAAGGGATCCTAGGATGCTTTCTTCTAAGCTCATAGGGTACAACGGCAATTGATAAACATAGAAGGGACAATAGAGTTAGAAACCCCACCATTTTGCAACCCTAAAACTAGCTCATTTAGACAACCACGGATGCTGACACCATTGGGTAACAATTTGACAAGCGGCAGGATATTTGCACCCATCGTGTCTTCCCACAGAACGTGTATTCATTATTAAAGAGGGGGGAACCTGTCACATACCACGTTCAACAAAACGTCAAATTTAACATTACCCCAATGGGACAACTGATGACAGGGGCCTCCCGACGCTTCTGTGCTGTTCCGCCAAAAACAAGAAAGAAATCTGGATCAGGAGGTCGACAAAGTGACAAACCCAAATTGAGGGACATTTTACAAAACACTGTACCCGTTTCCTCTAAAAATGTCAGCATCGGAAGACCAAGGAATCGTTCTGGAATAGAGGAGGATAAAGGGACAGACGCCTAACGCCATTCGTGATCCTGAACTGGAAAAGATGCCATGAAAGACAATTTGGGGGCAATCAGAGAAATTTGAATAGGGAGCGTATGTTTAAAAATAGTGTATAATGTTAAATTTCTTGAATTCAGTCATTGGACTGAGACTGTGTAAAAGCATGTCCTATTGCCTAGGAGGTAGTAGCTACAAGCTTAAGATAAAGGGCCTTAGTATCTGTGTGCAAGTAATCTTTACATGTTTCTGGGAAAAAAAAGAATTATTTTAAAAAGTAAGATGTAAGAACAAGGACCCTCAAAGGGTGGGAAGCACCCTCATACTATATGTTTTGTAAACTATAAAAAATAAACACGTTCTTCCAGCTCGTGGCTGTGGCAGGGGCTTGTTCCAGGCGGTCTGGTTTATCCTCCATGTTCTTTACTAAAATTTTGCTCATATATCCAAGCCTGCCCCCCGCCCACGCGGCCCAGGACCAGAGGGCACCATGTCTCAAGGGGAAGTTGTCAAAGAAGCAGTCGATGGCACCAGGAAACAAAGATGTCAAGTTCCTGGGGTTTAATTATGAGGGGAAAAAAGGTGAGTATGTGTTTTTAGTATCAGACCGAAAGCTAGACTTTGGGTGGTGAGGACGCCGTGGAGTACACAGAGATCAAATTACAATGCACACCTGAGATAGAATGTTATTGGCCAGAGTTAACTCAATAACGATGATTGAAAAAATAATCAATTTACCCTAAAAAAAAAAAAAAAAAGATTCGGAATGACACCTGCTGAACCAGCGTTTCTTTTTACCTCTCACTCCCCCTCTGCTTTTCCCACGGTCCAAGCAGGCTCTCCAAGTGCCAGGGGAGGAGGCATCTGAGAAAGAGGGCTCTGAACCACGGGCAGTGTGGGACCTTCACCTTCACTGTCCCCCGGCCAAGTCTTGGGAGAAGCCCCAGATGAGTCTGACGACCCAAAGACAGATGAACTAGTTTCCCAGGAGGACCGGAGGAAATAGAGATAGATGTTCCAGAACCCCACGCCAGCTCCTCGCCCCCAACCCAGGCCAGTGACCACAGAGGGGCAGGGAGAGTAGGAATGGCAGCAAGTACCCGGCGCCAGTCAGAGGTGGGACTCACTCCCAAACATCGTCCGGGAGCAGAGAGGCAGGCAGGCCCCGGGGACCTTCCCAGCAGGACAAAGAAAGCGGACACGTGCCTTCCTCACAGCTCCACCCGACGCGGGCCCCCAGAACGTAGGTGCCACTCGCGGGGGGATGTCGGTGGAGGGAGAAAGCCATGCTGTGTTATCTGAATTAACTAGAAGCTTGTAATAGGGATTAAGCAGAGATTTAGAAAAAAATATTTGCTGCCCGTTGGGTCTTGAGACTGAAAACATCCTATCCTGGCAGGGTTTGTTTTCTGCGGCCAGCAGAGGGCACTTGGAGGCAGCAGAAAACCTGAAGGAACCTGCCCTGGGGATCCAATCCTAAAATCAGGTGGGTTTGCTTTTTTTCCCCTGGAAAGCAAGTCAGGCAGGTAGCTGTGCCTAAGGAGACACTGAGGGAGGTCATGGTGCACGGTCTAAGTTCACCGGGTGAACCTGGCAAAGGCATTTCTGGCCAAGGGGGCAGCGCACACGGGCTTGGGGTATGAGGGAGGAAAATGAGCATAAAATGGAGAGGAAACGGCCTCTCCTATTCTCCTGCCGCACCCAGGAGACAGAAAAGCATAACAGAGTTTACAAAAGACATTCTGGGGTGTTTCAATCTTTGGATGTCAGTCCATCCCCTTTTAATGCGTCTTTCCTTTAAAAATGAATTTTGTTCTTTGCTTTTTCCAGGAACGATTGAAATGAGTTGCAGGTATCATGCTACTTAGTTTTTAACACTTTAGCCCGTCTCTCCCAAGCTGGACACAGCCACAGCATGACGATGGAGTCCATGGCCGGAGGAGGGGTCTGCTCTGCGGTGCTTGGGCATTCACCATTGCCAAATGCCCTCGGTTCAGTATGACCCTGCTCTGAAGTCCCCAAGAACTTAAAGCCCGAAAGAGAAAGCAGGGCTTTTGGCTTAGAGCAGTAATAGGGAGGCTCCAGCAACGCCTTTCCTGAGATGTGAGAGACTCAGGGGGAAAAGGACAGGGCCCTGGTGCTGGCCGCCAGCGGGGATTTCCAGGGCCAGGCAGCAGCAGCACCTGGGGGGCGGGCTGTGCATCGACAGAGGAGAGTCACAAGTGGCAGGCCAAAGTTTAGGGAAATATTTTCAGAAGAAAAAAGCCAGAGATGTGTTGTTCTCTCAAACCCCCAAATAGGTAAACGCTTAGCCCTGCCTGGGGCCTCTATTAGCCACCTGTGCCGCTAAGGCCCAGCGCAGCGGTGGCCGCAGGCAGCCCTCATCTCTCCTGGTTGCTTGACTTCGGGCAGCAGTGGCCTCCGTCGCCCTTGGACCACTTGCTTGTGATTGGAGAAGCGATTAGATATTGTGTTCATCTGTTCTGAGCGGCCCACTTGAGTTCTGCAGAAGCGACAGAGCTGACTCAGCAAAGAGATGAATCGCCTGGCTCGGGAACTGGGTAGGTTGGTACCTTCACCCCCAAGAGCTGATATCCAGGCTCTGGTCCCCCTCTGAGGCTGCCCTGTCAAGGCCGGAGTCCTGGCCAGCACGACCACACGGGCTGCTTGGCCAGGTGTCAACAGGCAGCCGAGCCCCTGGGACTTCATGGACATGTAGAGTGGCACTTCTCAACCTTCAGTGGGGAAGGACCGCTTTGTTTTCAATCGATCCATCGTAGGCCAGTCTTTCTTGTAAAATACAATAACAAGGAATTATGGGGAAAACAAAATACATACAAAATCCAAGACCGATTTTTAAATTACTAGATTCGACAGACATTAGGTTACACCCTGAAAATAAAGGAATAAACATAGCATGGGGGAAAAGACAAGCACGATGGAAACAGAGCGTGTTACTCATTGACAGTGTGCACAGAATATTTCATAATCATAGAGACGCGCGGTCACACTCAACTTTGTCGTGTTGCAGGTGCACCCGAACGGGAGGTTTTCCGTGTTAAACGTTTATACACACACTTTGAGTGACCACTGTGCATCGACGTGACAGTCCAGCCTAATTCAGCCACAGTTAGGAATCGGGCACCGGTCTTACTCGGTGGTGAGCCTCCTGTCGCCTGCACCCTGGTCTCTGGTGTCACCTCCTTCACTTCCAGTGTTGGTTTACGAGTCCTCATCGTGCAAGGAGAGACACGGAAGGTGAAGGTGAAGGTGAAGGTGAAGGTGGGGAGAAGCCGATTTGCTGCATCTCGTTCTTTAGATTCAAAATGCAGGAGGACACGCCCTCGGTGGAACTTCAAACAAGTTTTTACTTATTTGGAATTGTTTTTCTTGTCGATGTTCCTCCACTCAAATCTGGAAGGCATGTGGTGCTCACTAATTAGCAGTAACCATAGCGACCAAGTTGTCTTCAGATATATCTGAGGGTTCTTGTTTTCTCGGTTGCAATGCTGCAGAAAGCGTTTCCCTCGTCAGGCGTCTCGTTTGTTCTTCGGTTTCGCTGGTCATTTTCCAAACCCTGGAGGCTTTTCGCAGCCATGTGAAAGTTTCGAAGTTAAAATAATAACAGATACCACCCTTTCTTAGGAAACAGCCTCATGCTCTGAATAATCTGGTTGTAGAGTCTCAGCTGACCGGCTGGGGTAAGCAGGGGCCTGGCGGGGAGAAGTGAGCCTGAACCCTGCAGATTGCACTGGGAGCACAACTATCTCTCTACGGGAGCAGATGGTACCCAGAGGAGCAATTTTTTTTTTAATTCTCCATCTGAGGGCATTGCTGTCTTCTGTAGGGGTGGAATGGACCTTTATTTCCCCAGTTAGGTGAGTTACTAAGCAGGAAGAACCTCACTGACACCCACGTTCTCGTTTGCACTGTGGGTGATTAGATGTCACTTAGAGACTGGCCCCCCGGGCGGCTGCCTGGCTGGCCCGCCCCTTCCTCCTGCTGCTCTGCTCTCTCCCACACGCTGCACCTTACCTGTCCCAGTTCTGGGTGCCTTGTGCAGTAAGCCCTCTCTTAACATCCTCCATAGGTTCTTGGAAACGACGACGCTAAGAGAAAGGACGTATCATGAAACCAATGTCACCACTGGCTGATTAAGAGAAACGAGAGTTGAGTTCCTCTCCAGCAGCTCAGGGCACAAGGCAAAAACCTGCCCCTGAAGGACACCCGACTGTCACAGGACCCCACACACACTCACCCAACCGGGACAATGCCGACGTGACGATTCACCTCATGTGCACATCTTTGGGATGTGGGATGTGGGAAGAAACAGAGTCCCCAGGGGAAACCCACGCAGACGTGCAGAGAAGGTACACACTCCACGCGGGCAGTGGCCCCGCTGGGAATCATTTCTGACTCCCTCATCAATGTCATAACGAACGATGTTGAATGAAAAGACGTTGTCTGAGGACCTGCCGTGCTGTGATTCTCTGAACCTCTCACTTGGCTGGGTCTCTGCCACGTCAACTTAGCGCCTGGCACGCAGGTGCGTGTCCGTGTTCGTCGCTGGGCCAGTGAAGGGCCCATCCCCACAGGCCGATGGTAGAAACAGTTGAATCCTTTCCAGGATGGGACGGAGAGAAAGAGCAAACACTGAGGTCATGCTGGCTGTGGGCCAGAGGTGTCCGGGCAGGGAAGGCCTGAACTCTCGCTGTTTGTCCCTGCTTCTGTTTGCCCACACCAGCATGCGGGCCATGGTAGAGAAGGTGCTAGTCCTGGAGCTGGATTAGTTGTAACATTCCACTTGTCGGTAACTCTGAGATTTTCCAAACCAGAAGTCACTGGGGAGTCATATCAAAGGTTACAAAATTAAGATAATAAAACAAGCCACCCATTCTCATAGATGCTTGGCGCCATGAACGACAGGGTTTCAAATTTTCAGCACATCTCGAGACAATATCTCATCAAGACCCTAGAGTTCCAGCAGAGACTGCCAGGCCTGGCAGGCTGAGAGAAGGCAGAGCAGGCCCTGAAGGCCGTGGGTGGTACCCCCGTGTAAACTGAACGTAGCTGGAAACTGGAAATGGGATCTGGGACACAGGCTGCTCCATCAGGGACCCTTCCGTTCTGGCTTGAAAAGTGAGAAAGGAAACTCCGAATGGCTGGAGGGAGTGAACATCCCGCAGCTTTTCCTTTCTTCTCTTCCTTTGTTCTCTCATGGCAAACCCACAGCTGCAGTGGTGGCAGCCAGTAATGAGACTGGCAGGAGCCACACTCCGAGGAAGGCAGGCATCTTAATCTCTGGGTAAAGGAGCTGTGATCCCAAGAGGGCTACCAACGTTCATTGCCTTTTTTTTCTTTCTGTTCTCCTGCCACCTGGGCCTGCACGTGGGCTCAAACATGGACACATGTGGCAGATTAAGGTAACCAGACTCCCGACTTTATGGGTGAAGGACCAAAAAGAGGAGCCCCAGGGAACTGGAAAGTACTAGGGCGATTGCAGAGAGGGAGGAGTGACGCCTTCTTCGGAGTTTGGCTCAGGAAAGTGACTTTGGAGCTCATCCAGTTGCGCCACGTCTGGATCAGGTCCTAATTAGAGGCCAAGGACTTTGAGAGCTGAAGCAAGGCACAGATCACCACCCAGACCCGTCACTGGGTGGCACACACCTGAAATGGAATTAAAGAGCCGTGAAACTTTGAAAACTGAACCGTCATTGGAACCACAGCCCACGGAAGGTGGGTTGGGACTTGCGGGCTGAACCTCACCAGATTGATCAACATTTTCCATAAGATTTAAACAAGACCCAGAGTCTCATGATGTAAGATTCAAATGGTCCAGGATACTAAGCAAAATTACTGAGCACACAAAGAACCATGACATTTTAAATCTTCCTCGGAAAGACAATCAACAGTTACCAAGGATGAGATTTCACAGATTTGGGAATTATCAAGGACTTTAACGGCAGTTTTGATACAAGTGCTCGAAAATAAGCCATTGCACACATCCTTGAAAGAAATGTTAACATAGAAAATCTCAGCCAAGAAATACAAGATATGAAAGGTAGTTTTAGAACTGAAGAATTCAAAAACCCCCTGAGAAACTCACTATGTGGACTCATTAGCAGAATGGAAATGGCAGAGAAAGGGTCAGTGAACCAGAAGGTAGGGAAATAGAAATCATCCATGGTGAAGCATACGGAGGTCCAACATTTGTGTCATCGGAATCCCAGAAGGAGAGAAGAAGGAGAGAGATGCTGAAAAACGTTTTGAAGAAATAATAACTAAAAATTTCCCAAGTTGGATGAAAGGCACAAACTTACACATTCAAGAAGCTGAACAGGCCCCAAGCAGGATACAGTCAAAGAAATCCACACCCAAACACGTCATAAAACTGCCGAAAGCTAAAGACAAAGAAAATACCTTGACAGCAGTCGGAGAAAATGACTTCTCTAAAGGGGAACGATGACTTAAAGGACTGCAGATTTCTCCTCAGAAACCATGGGATCCATGGAAGGGGTAGAGTATTTTTAAAGCACAAAAGAAAAACACTCAACCTAGAATTCGAACATTTGCGAAAATATCCTTTGAGGATGAAGGGGAAGTAAAGGCTTTCTCAAAAGAAGAAAAACTAAGAGAATTCGAGACTTCAGATATCCAAAGCTGCCTTTCAGAGGCCGGTGATGTTTCTGGAAACTGGTGAGCAGAATGAAGGACTTCCGTCACCAAGGACGGCAGCACAGCCACCTGTTTGGTGTCTCTGATGATAACTGCTGATTGGAGAGGTTCCCATGGCATCCAGGCCATACATGAGATCACCATGGCAGTAGCGTGGCCCAGACTCCCACACTGAGGACAGAAGCTACCAGAAGGCACCGGGCCTGCACCTGGGGGTAGGCACAGCAGCTAGACCACTGTGATCTCCACAAGCAGAGGTGGCATCTTCAGGGAGGTTCACGGCCTTAGCAAGAAGGAGCCAACGAGGGCAAAATAACGGACGCTGTGGTTGGACGCTGTGGACGCTGTTGACAAGCCTTAGTGGTTGTCAGGATCACCTGGGGATAATCGGGGTGTTTCTTTGGTAAAGGAAGTAGAAGGACTGGTTCTGTGGCTTTTCTTACGACTCTGTGTCTCTCTGTGGACTGGCAGACTCTGGAGAACGTGAGCTGTAGTCGTTATAAGGATGATTTAAAAAGAAAAAAAAAGGATGATCTCCAAATAGTACAGGAAGTTTAGAGAAGAGGAAGAAAAACAGCGGTGACCTTATGACCCTCACATGACTCTCTTTGCTTTCACATAATCTCATTAAAAGTAAATAAACTTAATGTAATCAGAGGACAATTGCGCTTTACATGGATCATGGGCATTTTCCACCTGCCTCCATCGTCCTCAGACCCCTTAAAGAGCCGCTGGCTTGTCCACCAGCTGGAGGTTCGTTCGTTTCCTTAACAGCTCCTCACTGGGAACCGCTTCTCTGATATTCCGAATAGATGCAATGAAATCCATCGATGCTCCTTTCTCCTTTGACATCGCTCTAGTCTTCCTGGATTTTAACTGCAGCAAAAGAAATACGGCTGGGCGCGTGCGTGTGTGTGTGGGGGGGTCTGCTTTCCAATTTCTCACCCTTAAGCCTACCTTGCAAGGACGAGCCTGCTTTACCTTTCTGACTTTTAAAAGAAATGATCTGACCAAACTGCTTCTAAAACCAGTCTGTAACCTGAACAGCAGGGACCTTGCGATATTTCCCCCTTATTAATTTATTAATCGATTAACAAGTATTTTCTGAGTATCGGCTACATGCCAGATACTGAGGTAGGTGTTAGAAATGTAGCAATAAACAAAACAGACAAAGTCTCTGCCCTAACAGAGCTGACATCCTCATGGGTGAGACAGAACCAATAAATCAATAGATGAATAATGTAATTCCAAGTGACGATGAGCCTGAGAAGAAAGGTAAATCAAAGAAAAGGATTTAAAAAAACAATAGAGGAGCTTTTTTAGAGAAGATAGGACGGTTTCTGAGCAGGTAATGAGCTGGGAGGTCCAGTCATGCTTTTTGGAGGAAGAGTGAGCTGGGCAGAGGGAACAGCAGGTGCAAAGGCCCTGAGGTAGGACTGAGTTTCGTGTTTTCCAGGAATAGCAAGGGAGGCAATGAGACTGGAATGTAACGAGTGAATGAGGGGATGGCTATAAGGGAGGAGGTCAGAGAGGTGGTGATGAGGCTGTCTGGGGGGAGGTCTGTCCATGAGAGCCTCGGGTATGGTGGGGAATCTGGGCAGGCTCTCCATCATCCGGGACCCCCTGATCCCGGTTCTCCAGGGGGACACACTCAGAGCAGGAGGAGGCAGACACCCACAGATCAGTTTCATAAATCCTTTCAGAACCCAGAGCCCAGGGGAAATTAGTGAGGATTTGGCTCGACTTCTGATTTATCCATCTTCAAGGACTAGCAATAATTCGAAGATGCCAAGAAACAAATACTCAAGGCACCTAAAAATCTCGCTAAGCGGTCAAGGTCCTTTGTTCGGCTCTTCAAACTTGAGCTAAGAAAAAAGGATGCTGTTTTGTGTTGTTTGTTAAAAGAATGAACGTGGAACACCTTTTGTCCACCCTCCCTTTCTTTTTACCTATGATTGGTTGAACCAGAGAAATAAGGTCGGGGTGCATTGTGCAAAGATTTCCTCGTTTTACAGGAGAGATGTATCATGATCAGGTTTTGGTAAAGCAAATATGGAGAAAGTGCATTCTGTCTCCCCTCTGGCTACTGCCCATCTTGAGACTTCAGTAGGCCAGGCCTCTTAAGCCAGACACCGGGCAAGTTCTTTATGTCTCAGCCTGGCAAGAAGTGAATTCCGGAGAGGGCGGCAGGTCCCATCATTAATTCACTGTGTGGTCTGGGGCAAGTTTATTAGCTGTAAAATGGGAGTGGGGGTATGGTAAGGGTGTGTGTTGGGCTAGAATGACAGCTGTTGCCCTTTTCAACTTGTAAATTCCTATGCATGAATGGAAAAGAACCTATAGAACAGTCTTAATTAAAAGAGTTGAGGGTGCAAACAGCTGCAACTGCTACAGGAGGGCATGGCCTGGGGGTGGAGACCCTGCAAGCTGGTGAGATGGAAGAAAGGCTGCTGGCAAAGGAGCGGGGTGGAGAGGAGTCCATGGGGTAGAATGGAAGGAGTGAGGGGAGAGGAGTGGAAGACGGGGGAATCATGGCCTTCGGGGTGTGCACGAGTTCCCCAGGCCTCGTGGAAGCAGAGCTTGGGGAGCTGCTGCCTCTTCTGTGAGACGTGCTCTCAGCTTGGCTGCAGAAGCCTGTCCTGCTTCTTCGAAAAGACTGAGAAAGAGCCCGGATATGTGTCCTGGTTTCTGTGTCAGCAGGGGCCACAGAGATCAGAACAGGACACGGCAGTTAGAAGGGGACCCGCCTGAATTCAGTGGTGGCATTGAAAGGGTTAGGGGAACAGGCCTTGAGGCTCCCTCCCATCCCAGCCCAGTAAGCTCCATCAGGGTCGCTCAAAGCCACCACAAATTGCCCCATAAGCTACCGTGGCTCCATTTCAAGCTGCCAACTCTGGGTTTCACCCCGACAAATGGGCACTCACTCTAAGAAATGCGGGTTCTCTTTTTGCAATGACTCCCAGCTAAGGCCCAGGGCCCAGGGTGGCCAGGGCTGGACCACGGAGCTGACACAGAAGGCCCTGCCACCGGCCACCTCACCTGCAGCAGAGAAGTCAGCTCTACGCCCCACCCTCACTTCTGTAGATGGGACCATCTATAGCAGGGATTCCCTCCTCGAACCTTCTGAGGACTGACTGGGGCCCTTTGCCCTCGGGTGACACGTAAGACGATGGCACAGAATGAAATCACTTTAATAGCATAGCAACACTTTAGGACCAGGAGTCACAGACAAGGGACACGTTTTGTCTTCCACTTGTACAAGTCTGCTGAGGTGCGCGGCTGCACCAGAAAAAATCTTAACAGACTCTTCACATTGAGAACTTAATAAATAGACGCTTAAAATGCCAAACTTCAGAAACAGTGAGTTATGAGCGTGATTATTTTGTTTTCTGCCTTCTCTGAGTCGGGAGGGTGGTCCTGCGGCGCAGGGCTGGGTGGCGGCCCTACGAGGGGTACTCGTACTCCTCGGCGCTGCGACGGCCGAAGTCCATCCAGCCCATGTAGTCCCGGTCGCTTATCCTGTGGCTGGGGTCCAGGCCCTGCAGGTTCTTAATCAAGGACATTCGGCCGGAAGGAGCTACAGGGGACAAGGAGGAAGGAAACAGCCATTACATCGAGAGCATCACTCGTTCCTTTTGGAAAGGAGAACATTATGGGGAACAGCCAGACTACATGGAAGGCGCACCTTCTTCAAAGCACCAAAGAGCTATCACGAGTGAGATTGCTGGACCCAAATCTACAAGAGGAGACGGACCCACATCTGAGTAGCTGGACAGAGAGAGGGCCATGTTTACTAGTTGTGAGTGGTTTGCGATCAGTAAGGATTTAGGTGGATTCGTTGACTCCAGCCTTTCATGGCTGGAACCTGCCTAGGTTTTCCTACTCCCAGGAGTGTGGCCCCTTCTGTAGCTGGCCCTCTGCAGAAGCCCACCAAGGACTTCTCTAGCATTTACCCATTTATAAAGTTTACCCCTTACTACCTCCGAGCGTACCTGCTTCTCGTTAAGGTAATATGATGACAACATTTCTATGTTGGAATAGTTTAAAAGATGGAATTAAGTCCTATTGCTAAAAGCTGTTTTAGAATTAGTAATTTGAAAGCTACCTTTTTTTTAAAAAAAAAATGTTGTTGGGAAAAAGGAAAATGTCAGATTAAAATCATAGCACTTCGGTAACACTGGAAGAGAGGTGGGCAGGGAGGTACTAAAGAGGTCATCTGATTCAGCCATTGTCACCAAAATGCAATCGCTGAAGCTGAAGTGGGCCTTTGGGGTGGAGTTAAGTCCTTAGGAGCAAGACGATTCTTGTGTGTACTTCACGGTGATTGAGCAGGGACGTGAAGAGGTGGGGTTTTTTTGGAGGCACGTGACCCAGCCCTTGCCCATGGATCACATGACCTCCTGGGTAGGAAATCAGTATACTGTCATCCGTTGTGCAAACTAAGGAGCAAGAAATGTCCCTCAGGGACCTCAGTGGGCAAAGCCTAGGTGGCTTCAAGAGTAGAGTGGTGGAGAGCCACCCAGTGGTTCCCATAGTATTCGGGGCCACTGTGTCCCCACTGTTCGTGACGTTGTCATGAGGCTCCCTTTGCCAGCTCCTGCCCACAGGCTCCACGGAGTCACACTATGACTTGTTTACTGATGATGACACTGCAGAAGCAGTGGCTCTGTCTTAGACAGTCCAAGAAAGCTGGCTGGATTGAAAACCAGAAACCACTATGCGGAACCATATCTTTACCCTCTCCTCCTCTCCCCCCACCTGCAGATCCCTTCCCAGCCCTGGAACTCAGAGTCAACCCAGCACATTCCGGCCCTTTTGCAGGTTACCTCCAGCCTGTGCAGAAGAAAAACAGCCCCTGCTATTTAATTGTTCAACCCCTTTCAGGTGAAATATTAGTCTTTACATCCAGACCCTCCTGTCTGTACAGAGTCACATGGAAATAGGATCCATCCTCGGGCTGCAGATGGTGAATTCCCGCTCTAAGGATGAGGTGCAACCCCAAATTCCAGCCAATGGAGGGACAGTGGCAGCTTTGATGCAAGCATGCAGCCTGGGTTGTTGTTGGGGGCACTGTGTTTAGCCACTCAAGCTGTGTTTGTTATAGTTTCCCCATGCCACCCAGAGCCTCTGCTCACTCACCTCCCCACACCGAGCAGGGACTTAAAACCAATTTGCAAAATGGAATTGAAGGGCCTGGCCCCTTGAAACTTTAACACCCAGAATGGGCAGCACAGCTGGGAAGCTGAACTGGCGTCTAGACCCTGTGGGGATGGCAGGACTTAGGTAGACTCAGTCCTGCTGCTGGCTAGATGTGCAGCCTCATGTCGGTTAGTGTCGCTTCTAGAAGCCCAGCTTCCACACTGACCAAAGGAGGATAATAGGACTTGTCCATGCAAGGCTGTGGTCAGAAGAGAGACAAAGCAGATGTAGCCCTGGGGCTTTGCTGGGCACTAATGGGGGTGGAATAAGGGGTGGGGGAGACAGGCGAATGCTAGAAGCCCCCCGCCCCCAGTGGAATGGCTCCTCCTCAGAACACTGAAAGCTCTGCAGACAATTCCTCATGACAAACCCTTGAGCCCAACCCACAGAGCACATGATCTCATTTAGAATCCTTAAGCATAATATATACTAGAGAGTTTTGCTCAACTACATATTATATAGCTGATATGATCTCAAGATATGCCAGATATTCAAAGAAGCTATTTAGTATTTCTGTGTGTAAATGTTTCCTCCTGCTTCATATTTGTTCAATAGAATAATAATATAATTGTTTTCTAGCTGGCACTGATCTTGGCCATTGGCAGCCTAAACCCCAAATGACTGCCATTTCCACCTGCGTTTGTTGGGCACCACAGGCTAGAGACAAAGGGAGAAGGGGCTGAGAGGCAGCACTAGGAAAAACTTTCTAGATAAGGTTGGTGGAAATAAAGGCACCGTCAAGTGTCAGTTTTGGGGAAATAGTTTGATGACTGACTTGCTTCCCAGAACTGTTTCTTGTGGATTTTTTCTGAAGGTTGAAAGGGGGTTCCAGATGACGGCTCAATAAAAAATTCCTAAATTTCCAGACTAGTCTGGCAGAAATTCAACCCCTACCCAAGGACAACTATTTAAATTACTTTCAGTCAGACAATCAGTAGAAACCTCAAAAGTTTTTAGACTTTCCCTAGCAACTGATATTTTTATTCCCACTTCTTTCCATTCAATTAGTAGGAAAGTAAAACAGAAGATGATCAGAAGTTAAGGGTGGATGGACTCCAAGCGTGGGGTGCCCCAGGAGGTAAGTGAGCCTCAGGGGAAAGGGGCGCTCCCCCGAGCCCTCCCAGCAGTGTTTGCTTTGGCTTTACTGTCTAGCTGTGTTGGTGAAGTTTATCACACTGCCCCACAAAACAGTGTGTTCGCAATCAGTGTCACTGTGGATAAAGTTGATAGAAAAAAAAAAAAAAACCCAGTCCCGTTGATTCCTGAGGGCCCTGGAGATACATGAGCCTCCCTCTGCAGAGCTGGGAGGGGCGAAGCCAAACCTGAGCCTTCTCCCCACTTTACGGGTAAGACAGGCCCCTGAAAGGACCAAGGGCCGTCTATAGGCCACCCAGGGCGCTGCTGGGTCACCTAACTCCCCCAGGAAGACTTTGATGCTGAGAAAATTGCCTTGTTTAGTTCCTGCTGCAGTTGGGAACATCTCACCAACAGCAAAATCACAAACGCATCCGTCGTCGTTGGCTAATTGTGTTAAGACACTGCCAAGAACTCAAAACTGCTCCTGATTCTTTCCTCCTGTTACGTACTTTGGCAAAACCCAACACGTTGTCACGTCTTTCTAAACTGTCGTAGTCAGATCTCAAGCTTCCTCAGCATCCATCCCTTCCTGCTAGGAGGTTTTTACAGGCGTCAGTATGTGGGTGGCTCCTGGTTCCTCTGCATCCATATGGGAGGGTATTTAGTGGATCTGGGAGACCCTTTTTGAATCCGTCATTGGATTTGGAATTATCTTTTAATGTCTTCATACTATGGTTGAACTTTAACAGCACCCTTGTGCCAAAAGTTAGTTTAAAGAAAGCTTTTTCGGAAGGGTTCCCTCACTAATAAATTAAGTCCTCCACACTCCCTCTCAGTTTGCTACAAAGGATGTCCGAGCATCAGCACTGTCGGGAGCAGTTTAATTTGAGAAAAAAAAGTGGAAAAAAATAATCTTTCAGCTTCAGGTGTCGCCTGGTTTCCTCTGGAGCGTTACCCACCCACCTGCCTCAGCCAGACGCTGGAGAGCAGGGCCAAGACTTGGGAGACCGCGCAGGGGCGGAGGGGAGCGACGGGGAGGTGGCAAGGGTACCTTTCCGGGCCTGCTGGATGTATCTGGCCAGGAGCGCGCCCAGGTGCGCTCGGGGCTCGCCGTCCATCCTGTGCACTGCTCTCAGCTGCCTCCGGGGCGCCTCCTGCTCCCGGGGCGCCCCAGGGCCCTGGAGGTCCGCGGGGGACACAGGCTGCGCCAGGGCGCCGGCAGCCAGCACGGCCATCAGCACGCACAGGCACACGCCGCTGTTCATGGCTGCGGAGAGCAAAGAGGAGAGGATGCGAGCGAAAAGGTGGGGCACCCGCGTGCTCTCGGGGAGGGGCAGGGCACTCGGGTTACGGAAAACGGGGGGCTCAGTCCAAACCTGTGGAGCCCCAGACCTGCCAGGCGGGTGCAAGCACCGGGGCTCGCCAAGCGCACCCCAGAGCCGGGTGGGCACAGGGCGCGCGCGCGTCGGGGCGCACATCGCCTCTCTGTTGGGGTGAACCACACCCGGTGCCTGTGGGGCGCACGGAGCCCCTGTCTTCTGCCCTGATTGGCAGCAAGAATGTCTCCTGTTTTTCTTTAGTTTGGGGAAGGGTTAGCAGAGCGTCTCTTTTCTGCGAACTGGCAGAGCCAGAGATGAAAGATAATGAATGTGGAAGGCTGAAGGGAAGACTCCGGGGGAGAAATGAGACTCTGGGGGGGGGGGGGAGGAAGAGCACCCCCCCCCGCAGATAACTAAGAAGCTTCCCATAGGGAAGTAAATTGGGGGGAGGGGAGGAGAGAAGCACGGTGTAAAATGCGGGAGCGATAAATAAAAATGATCTCTGTAAAGTTTCTCCAAGGCGCACATGGGAATTGGCAATAAACCGAAGACAGGGAGGGTTTCTGAAAATCAGAAATATTTTGAGATGTTCGGGCTCTGCTCTCGGTGCTCGGCAAAGCTCCGCTGCATTTGACACCTGCGAGCAGGGAAAACACCTGTCTCCAAAGACTTGCTCTGCGGTATGTAGAAGATGAACCTCGAATCTTGAAACCTCCCGGTCGTTCTGTTCGAACAGCCCGCGGGGCGCACCGAACCTCGGTGGAGCATCCTGCAAATCCCCGGGCGCACCCTACACCATCTCGGCAAGTAGGCAGCCCGGGCGGCGCGCCTGAGAACAAAGCCGTTCCGGACCCCCCAGCCCCCCACATCCCCTCCCTGAATTTCCGACCTCAAGCGATGCCTTTCGAGAGGTCGGAAAGGAGACGCGGAAAACAGAAAAGGAAAACGGAAGGGGCGCGAAACCGTGCGCTGAGAGTTCTTCAAGGTCACCGGGCGCCTGGAGAGCCGGGGGACCTACCTGCGGAGAAGATGCTGCTGGCTTCGCGGTTCCGTGGGTGCGGCGGGTGAGCGCGGCCAAGTTCAGGTGGGCGAGCGCCAGGCCGCCCCTTAAATAGCCCCGCCCGGCGCTGCCCGCCAGTCATCTGTCTGCCCAGCGCTGACGCAGAGCGGCGGCGACACGTGCTTAGGGGGGCGGCAGGTGGGGTGACAACCGATTGAGGTGGCTCCTGGGAGGTAGGGAGCCCTGGCCCAGGGGAGTCGGGGTAGCCCCTCCCAGGCCGATGTCCGGAGTCCGCTCTCCCCGCCCTGTCCGAGGCTCCCTCCCCCAACTGTCCTGCTCTCCCTCCGCCTTGCCCATCCTAGGAATGGGAGACCTAGGAATCGCCCCTGGAATTGGGGGAGCTGCTCCCACGTTTAGGGGACCCCAGGGACCGGAAAGAAAACTGGTGGGGGACACTAGACAGGGCTGGGTGTCAGGAAAGTGTAATTCCGAGAGTGGAGGGGTGTCGACCCCTCTCTGAGCATCCCAGGCGCCTGCCCGGCTTTGGACTAGTGAGTGGGATCCTCTGGGAAAGGGAGGAGGGGTTTGCATTTTCTTCTCGGCCCCCTGAAAAGCCCTCGAAGGTCTCCGGGGTTCTGAGGGCAAGTGTCCCCGCGTCGGAGGGTCGCTGCCACACCTGGGGCTCTCTGTTCACGCAGTGGTAAAATGAGGGTGACATCATCGGGCTTGGATTAAAGTTGGGGAAGGGGCTCTGTTTTTTGTTTTTGTTTTTTTCCCCTGGGCCGAGTTATCTCCTGCTCCTCGTCGCCAAGTGGCGCCCGCGAGTGTCCCAAAGAGACCCCTGTCCCCGTTCCCCGCCGGTATCTGCATCCGTCCTCCCACCCTTCTCGAGTCCCCTCCCCGAGCATTCACACCTGGCCCAGGACATCAGCACCTGAACTACTGGGCTTTGAGACAGGACCTCGCCTCTTGCCACCCACCCGCCCGGGGACGGCAGGGGTGACACCCCAAGACCGCATGCGCCCTTCCCTGCCAGGTGGCTGCCCTGGCTCGGGTCTCCGATCGCCACGCATCTTCACCCTAAAGCCACTGGGGTCTGAGTCCTCTAGCTCCTGCTTGAGATGAGCGTCCCTGCAAAGGCTCTGCCAAACCTGTTGCACCCACAGCAAACAGAGGCACGAAGGAGAGCAGAGGCTGGTTCCCGCTTTCACCCTGGGATCTGGGGGTCGCTCCCATCCCCCATCCCACCTGGGGGCCCTCAGCTCCTCCCCCTTCTATTCCTCATAGAGGGATTTGAAGTGCTTCTTTCAAAATCGGGATCTGTACTCTGCTGTAGGGTCCTGGGATGGAAGGACTGTGGAGATGTGTGTGTGTGTGTGTGTGTGTGTGTGTGTGTGTGTGTGTGTGTGTGTGTGTGTGTGTGTGTGTGTGTGAGGGGTGTCTTGGTGTGGTGGGGTGGGTAGGGGAGCATAGGCAGTCGCCTATGGTTCCGTTCCCCTTTCTAAACCCTAAAGGCTGCTGTGTTTCTACCACCTAGAGGCAACCTTTTTGCCCCAGAGCAGCTGATTTTTTTTTCCCCAGTGATTTTCCCACAGGGCTGCTCAGGTTTGTGTGGTCAGTTGAAGAAACTAGTTTTATTTGTGACCTTGGCCAAGACATGTCTGCAAACATAAACTTGTTACAGAGCAGAATCACCCCAAGGGCTTGTTCCAAGAAGCCCAGAGCTTCCAATTCAATAGATCTGAAGTGCGGCCCAAGAATTTGAGGTTTAAAAAAGTTCTCAGATGCCTTCGCGGGTGTTTCCCTGACCACACTTTGAGAACCACTGCTACAGACCTCCCCTACCCCAAGCCATTTACTTAACTCCCTTTCCTCCAACCCCTTAATGAACGTTTATTGAACACCAGGGGATGCATTATGAACAGGGCTGCCACCATAATGGGGGAGCAGGAAAAAAGCAAACAAACAGCCCTCAGGTGATTCTGATGTATTTGGGGACTCTGGGGTGGGACGTGATGGGAGATGATCCCAGGGAAATGCTTTGATGAGGGGGGCAGAGAAATGAGGTTTGGGTTTTAGAAAGACTAGTCTGATTGAAAGGAGTTCTGAGGGGCGAGGGAATGTAAATCAGGAACTGGTTAGGGGGGCCTGGGGCTTAGAGAAGAAAAGGAGGATAATAAACCATTATTCTACAGCCTGTTACTTATTATGGAACGTACCAAACAGTTTGAAAATAATGTGTTCATTAGAGATTATTCAGAAAATAAATACAAGAAAAGAAAAGAAGAAAAATTCCATCACCCAAGAACAGCTGCTGGTAACCTCTTGGTGTTCAAGAAACTGGTCGGGACAAGGCTAGGTGACTGAGGCTGACCTTGAGGTACCAGGCTAGAAGACCAAGTTGGTAGAGTGTCTCCCAAGGCAGGGAATTCAGGAGGAAAAGCAGGTTTGGGATGTGGGTTGGGGTAGGTAATGAATCTAACAATGGGATTGAGCTCATTGTGTGGATGGTCCGGGAGCCCAGTGGGAACTTGAGCCTGGAGCACAGAACAGAGGGGCCCTGAGGGCGTGGACCATGGCCTTTGACATGTGGGTGGTGACTGCCAGCCTGGGAGCCACACAGAGTACCTAAGAGGGCAGGTAGGATGCGTGGCCACTTCTAGGCCGATTCCGAGGAGTGACAGCAAAAAGGTGTGAGTGGAAGAAGGGACGCTGGTAAAGAACCAAAGAAGAAATGGCCAAGAGGCCAGAGTAGAAATGTCACAAGGAAGAGCCAAGGATTATCAGAACCTGGAAGAAGGGCTCATGCAATGAACCTTTTTAATTTCCAATAAAGCTGTAGCCACTTCCCTTCCAGGAATGGGAATTCTGAGCAGGAATGTGTTATAGAAAACCCTCTGGGAAAATAAAATTTAAAAGAAATTTGGATTCCTTGGCAATAGCAACAAGTTTTCCTGCTTAAAAGATCTGAGGGCACCAATAACTCTGACTGTTGTTTTAAAGCCAAGTGGGCCTGGGGCCCACGACTCCCCTGTAATGCATGCGCCCATCTGCTTTAATGAGAATCCGATCATTCACTAAAAAATATTTGCTTGGTGCCTCCTAAGACCGATGCTTTTGGTGCCCATCACCACAGCTACATGAGCCACCTCTGGCTCTGGCTGCAGGTGGGCTGGGCATTTTGGGGCACTCAGACAGCATTCCCACCTCAAGCTACCCAAGCTCCCCTCTGCACACCTTTGCCTCAAAGCTCAGCCCCAGAGGAGGTTCAGCCTGGAAGAACAGAGTCTTAACAGCCCAAAGAACAAGCCTCCACACCCTCCAGTTTCCCCATCCTGTTAATGGACCATTTCAGAAACGTCTGGAAACTCCTCAAAGTTCATTTGCCTGCAGCAGTGACCTTGTCACCATGCCTTTAGTCGACTTTTCCTCCTTCTTGACTTACTCTTCTTATTTCCTCACTTCTGCTATCTGGGATCATCTCCCCCCCTCCCCCCAAATAAACCACTGGCCCCTAAGGCTCTGTCTAATTTCAGAATAATCCTACAAAAGACACCAACTGTTTCCCAGCCACTGTTGAGACTGAGCAGGGAGTGAGACAGACAACATTCCCGTACTCACGGAGCTTCCATTTCAGTGGGGAGTCAGATAGTGAAGGGTACACGAGGTAGGCACAGATGCTGAGGGGGAAGGTGGAACTGGGAGAGGGTTTGAGGAGGCCTGGGGGGCATGAGTTTGCAAGAACATGTGCACGCTCCTGCTTCACGTCCCCTGCCTGATGTTCCCATCAGGCTCTTTGATGCGTAGAGCTCACTATGTCTAGGAAGGAGGAAGGGGTTTGCTTCTCAGTGCAAGTAAAGACAAGGGAAGTTGTAAGGGGGCTTCTACCTTGTTTGGGGGTTGTTTTTGTATTTCACCAAGTGTGAGATGGAATCTACTTTTGCCTTAAGCCCATCCTCTTGCCTTAAGAAAGGAATAGAAAAGGACAGTGAGTGATCCCTCTGTCTCCCCCTCCTCCACTCCTTTGTCCCTGAGTGAGACTTGCCCACTGGGGCCCACGCTGTGGGAGGTGCCTGCTTCCTCGCCGGGCACTGAAAGCACACGGGCACCATATCCAGATGTGGCACTCAGGAGGGAGCAGAGGTGAGAGGAAACGTGTGACTGTTTACTGGTCTGGGAATCTAGAAATTTCCATCTGATTGTGGTGGATAGAATTGAAGCAAAGTCCCATTGGAGGTGGGGAGGCTGTTCCCCCAAAGAGCAGTCTCTGAAACGGATGCAATAGTTTCAACACAGGATTTTAAAATTTTTTTAGCCATGGAAGAATCTCGAAGACTTATGACCATTTCACATTCGCAGAAAACTTAAAGTAGAATTTCCAGGGACCCATTAGAGCTTCCTAATTTATTATTCATAGAGTTTAAACTTGTTTCAAGAGATCCCCGTTTTAAGGAGGTCAGGAGACTGTTATATGCCTTGCTTTGAAGGCTTCTATTCTGGGTCTCGAATTTTCCTCTCGAATGTTTCAGAAATGCCATTATTTGTCCTGGAACCTTTCAAAGGCCCGCATAGCCAATGTCATCTGCCCTTGTATGGCATGATCTGCCCGAGAAGCAGGGAGTCATGTGGTCATTGTGACCAGCGTTTCCTTTTCTTAATGATAAATTCCTTCTGACTCTCTTGTCTTAGCTCGGGTGCTTGCTAAAGCAGGCCGGGAGGCGGGTGCAGGGAGCTCACGTGGGAGTGAGCTCAAGGAAGCAGGAGCGAGGGAGCGGGGAAGAGAGAAAAGACAATCAAGTACACATGGGTGAGGGGGTTCCTGCTGTGGACTCAGTCCCGCGGGGGTCTCTAGGAGATACAGCGTGTGACGGGCCTCACAACCAGCCCACCCGAGGCGGGGAGGAGAGCCGGGTCATCCACCCACCAACTCCCGTGCCTGCTGGCTGAGGCCTGCTGCAGGGGTGTCAACTCCCCCTTCACCTCCCTGTTCCTGCAATTGCAGAGAAAGTCCTTGGTCAGAAAACAGCAGCAGACGCCTGACGTGGAAACGGCTACAGAGGAGCCAAGGGAACTTGCCTGGGCTGTTATAACAAAATCCCAAATGCTGGGTGGCTCCAATAGCAGACATCTACTTCTCACAGTCTGGAGGCTGAGTTGACTGAGCTCGGGAGGCCAGCACGATCAGGTCCTGGCGAGAGGTCTCTTCCCTGCTTACAGATACTGTCTTCCTGCCCTGTCCTCCCACGGTGAAGAGAGAGAGAACGATCTCCGGGGTTTTCTTACAAGGGCACGAATTCCACCCTGAGGATCCCACCCTCCTGATCTTACCTAGACTTAATTACCTTCCAAAGGTCCCACCTCCTCTGTGGACGAGGGCTTCAATATATGAATTTGGGGAGGGCACAGACATTTAATCCACAGCAGACATGCATCATATTCTTTCACTGGCATTTCCATAAGGTCGGTGGAATCGAGGCGTCTGAAATCAGGGGAGGACCTTGAAAACACTCTCCTTCCAGGATCACAGATCCAGCCACCAGCAGGTGGAGTGAGGCAGGCTGAGCGTAAGAAGAGCAACAGCGAGATCACGATGACAAATGTCCAGTGACACCTGTGGGTGGTGGCCCGTCCCACTGGGGAACACTCGGGGGCCGGCACAGCACACATTCCTCAGAGTTATCTCACCCGAGGGGCCGAGGGAGCTGGAGCATTTACCCATCAACTCTAGACAGTCAACAGTTGGGGACAGTCCCCGGGAAGAGCTCATTAATTCCCTAGCATTTCTGGCCCGCTGCTAGCACTTCGCAGATGCTCAGCGTTGGAGCGACTATATTTTACCTGAAATTTTCTCCAACAGTGCTTGGCACATAGAAATGGCTCGATAAACATGTATTGCCTGAACTTTTTATATAAACATCCCATCTGTCAATATGGCAGAGGAGAGACATCACGACTCGTTCACCCAAAGCAAGGATTATGCTGGACACACGTTAAGCGATCAATAAATAATAACAATAACAATAACAACAATAACAATAACAACAATAACAACAATAATAATAAATAATAATAATAATAATATAAGCATCTATAATAAAAGTGAGCAAGTCTTAGCCAGGTGGGTTGACTGGAGTGACAAGGTATATAGTGGTGAATAAAAAGCCATGTCCTGGCTTTCGGCTGGGTCACTGACTCCCAAACAGCCACAGGAATTGTTTTTAGCTCCATTCTTTCCCCAGGATGTCACTGCCATCAGAAAGGAGAGGGGCCTCACGAATAGGTGGCAGCCTATTGATCTCCATACAGAGAGAGCCTTCGCTTTTCAAACGAACGTGGAAAATCGGACAAATCGCTTTTCAAACGAACGTGGAAAATCGGACAAACAGCAGTTGCCAGGGAAACCGGCCGCCAGTGTCCTCGGGCCTGTCCTCTGGCTCACTTTCCTTTGCAGAAGTTTTAGGAGAAGCCTTGATGGCCGAGAAGGAACAGAGAGGGTCAAACGCTTTGAGGGGCAGGCTCAAAGAGTTTCTGTGGTCCTGCTGATCCAGCTTGCCTCTGAAGCTGGGGCCTCTCTCAGCAGAGGACACGACAAGTGTGTGTTCCCGCACTATGCCAGTCTCCAGCAGAGACCTGTCCCACCTATCAGCCCACCTAGCGCTTGATGGCGGCCAGTCCCCCTCCTTCGAGTTAAGGCTCGGGGACACAGCTGTTCCTAGACAACCTTAATGGGGAGGCCATGAGTTTTAAAAGTTAAATGAAAATGACTTGAGTAGGTAGCAAATGCACAAGATTCAAAATTTAAAAGATAGAAAAGGGCCTAGAGTGAACACTAATACCTTTTATCCCAGACCATCCACAGTCCACTTTCTTCTCTCTCGAGGCAAGGGGAGCTTTTAGATTCGAGTAAATTTTCCAAAGAGGGTCCCTGCACATACAAGCAAATCAATAAGTGTCACCCGCACATACCACATATAAACTCTCCATGCAGAAGCCCATAATACATAATGTCCTCTGTATTTTCCCCTTAAAATATATATATGAGGTCGTTCTGTGTTGTGGGCATAATTTTAACCTCAATATCTATAGAATACTCCACTGTATGTAGATTTACCTGAATTCATCTAGACCATGCCCTACTGATAAAAATTTAAAGTTTTAAATATTTTTCAATAATAACTGAGGGTCTCTGAACATACACAATTCTTATGGGAAGAATTCCCAGTAGTTCCATTGCTGAACTGATGGGTAGGAACATTTAAAATGTTGGTAGATATTGCCAAGCTATCCTCCACGGCAGTGCTTTCCGACTGTCAAGGACAGCACGCTCATCTCTTCTCGCTCAGTAACCCTTGGGCTCCCCTCTCCAGCAGCAACTCAGCCAAGCCCACCGCCGCCTGACAGCATTAACTCTGGTGATGAAGAACTGACCCCCCTACACCGCTGGGGGCTCTTCCAAGAGTCACAGCTCCGTTTGAATTCCTGTGGCCTGTGTAAGGGGCAAAGGGTGGGCTCTGCTTCTCCGTGTGGCAGGTACTGCCCTCTAAGTGACATATTTGGAAATGGATGGGGACTTTTCTGGGTGAGCACAATATTGGGGGTGCCAACGGGCATTTGGTGGGAGGAAGCCAGGATGCCGGGCGCTGGATGGACAAGCACGTGATGCCGAATGACCCACTGGACAGGTGAAAGGCCTGTCTCTAATTATCCAAGCCGAGAAGCCAACTTCATGTAACATAAAAAAAAAAAAAGAAAAAGTATTTTCATGCAGTTTTAACGTAACTAAACTTTCCAAGAATGTGAGGACTGTTCCGTCAGTGGAAGATTGTACTTTGCTTTATCTGGGCTTTTCACGGGAGGTGGCCATCATTTTGAAAACTCCTGTCATCGGCCTCAGGGCTGCGTGTGGGGTGCGAAAGCCCTCTGTGATACATCTCCATCGGCCCACGTACCTAGCTGTCCCAGTCACAAAGTCCCGTGTTTGTATTATTTAACCTTTATTTCACATTATCAAATGTAAAGAAAAAAAGTCTACAAAATCCAGTCGCAAATTGTGTGACTCCCTTTAACTCCAGACCGACTCATCGAAATAGAAGCAGACATCTGACCGTTTCCCGTGTCTTCTAGTTAGCTGGGCCCCACCCTTGCGTATGGAGTATTCATATTCATATCTTATTCAATATTCCTCAGTGAGTATTGAGAATACGCATTGTGTTTTAAATTGCTCTCTTTTGTAGTATAGAATATAGATGATATTTACATTGTCATATTTGGGGCATAATATTGATTTTTTAAAAATATTAAATGCAGGGCGGGGCTGGAGGCACTGACTTGTCCCCGTGGCTGCCACGCCAGAGCCCAGGAAGGGAAGGTAGAATTAGCAGGTCATGTGACTTTGGAGTAGGCAGACTCATCTTGGTGACTTTAGGGTGCTGGTTTCTTTGTAGGTCAAAATGTGCAAAGCTAAGAATACAGGAGAGAATTGCCAGAGAAAGAATTAAAAATAAGATTTTATATGAAAGTACCCGCCTTGATCTTGAAAGAAAACAAACCAACTGCAATTCATAGCAGCAATGGAGTCCTGAGTATAGAAAACCCGAATATAATACGCTTAGTAACTATGTAAAATGTTGTAGGTACCAGAAGGAGGCTTTTGACCACATAAATAAAGTATATGCACGTTGTAAAAAAAAAAAGTATTACGGGTACAGGTGCATCCTCAATGGTACTTCAGGCCGGTAAAGGAAGAGTGTGAAACATCTGATGTGAAAAGCAGGTGTTGAGTCGGGTAGTGTCGGGGATCCGGGCCGTGGAAGCCTGGACATTTAAGGCCTCATCCTGCTTCTTACTCTCCTGGCTCCATCCGGGGAAAGCAGGAGGGCAAAAGTCAGAAGCAGGGAACGAAGGCAGGGCCCTCAGAAAGATGCGGTAGGTGCTGTGAGCGTGGGGAGGGCCGAGCGTGAGGGGGTGGTGGCCAAAGAGAGAAGAGATGCAAAGGAGCATCTTCTCCCTCCTCATGACGCTGCTGACCGCTGGGCCTGACCGCAGCATCCGATCTGCAGTAGCTTCTCCTGGACAAGCCGGAGGCCCAAGTGGGTGGAGAGGGAGGTCCCAGAGGTGCGCAGAGACAGCTGAGGTTCTCTGGAGGTTCAGGTTTTTAGGAAAAGCAAGCGTGGGGCTCCTTTGCATAGGGATAATGTGCAAAAGGCAAAAGAAAACAAGAAAATCATCTCATGCTAAAGGCAGTGGCATTTGGGAATTTTACTGGGAAAGTAAAAGTCTCATTTAGATTTTCACCATGTCCATTCCTTAAGGAATAGCAGGAGCCGGCAGCACGCGCACTGAAGTGCTAAACATTGGCAGCCTGGAAATGAGGGAGCCGGGCATATATTTGCCAAGCGCCCAGGATGGTGGGGGAAGGAAGGAGTTTGTTTACCGGCTCCCGGGAGAGACTTCCCCAGACCTGGCTGGCAGCAGTCAGGCCCCCAGTTGAGCGGGGAGCTGTGAGGTGCTGGGCTCAGGGGCTGCCGAGGACTTGCAGGGGAGTGAGAATCTGACCATCTCTGCCAGATTGTGTTTCTTACGTAAGTTTCTGGAGTGCGGAGTGGGGAGGAAAAGAGGCTCAGGTTTGAGACAACAATGTTGGTTTATATTTGGGTCTGTGTCTCGGTCTGGGTCCTCCCCCCCAAAAAAACGACCCAGAGACAAAGACCTGCATGCAGGTGGGACGTTTGCAGAGAGCCGACCTAAGGGGAGAAAGAAAAGCCACAAAGCAGGGGTCAGTGAGCAGGTCGCTGCTGGGGACAGCTGGGACCCAGGGTTGCTGGGCCCCTCTGAGAAGCTGTATAAAAACACCTCAGCATCGTCCCGCTGCAGCACTTATCCACGACTCCCACGTCCTCCTGTTTGAAGGTCACTGTGGCAGGTGGGGACCTAACACAGGCGGAGAAGAAAGGTGCAGGCACTTGATGTGGGGAGTCCTCGGCCTGCATAGAAAATGTCCCCAGCAGCTGCAGTGACTTCAGGTGGGCTGAGGGCCTAGAAGGTGACGCGTCCACAGTGTCTCCTGCAGCTCCTAAGCACGAACCTCAGGTAAGAAGACCTTGCTACATTCAAGAGCTGTAAAAACACACATCCCCCTTATTCTGTTCTTGGGGGGACATGTGCGCCAGTGGGTATGAACATTCTGACCTGGAGAAATGTCCAAGACACATGTTGTCCTCTTGCTCAAGGCGGGCAGTTTCTTTCTTCTCTGACCCTGGGGACTTCGCAGTGAAAACAATGTTAGATTCATGTCGTAGGCCTCCCAACCCACTGTGTGTGTAACTCAGAGCAAGCCACGTTGGTTTCCTGGCCCTGCATTTGAGCAACTGTCGAACGAGGAGGGTAGGACCACAGTGTCCACTTCATGGACTGCTGTGAACTCGCAGTGGCACAAACCTTAGCGTGTGAGGCGAGGCCTTGGGGACAGAGAAAACTTGCATTGTCAGCCCTTTCCCCCATGCAGCTCCTCCTGGAAACAAAAAAGACTGACCTCAGAATGAGATGCCGAGGAGGAGCTCACCCACGGGAGGAGAGAGCAGAGATGGCCTCAGTCACACAGGTTGGCCAGGGCTCCCGACAGTCACCGTCCCTTTCCTCGGAGGGCAGTGGCTCCGCTGAAGTCCAAGCAGGGGAGAGCAACATTGAAAGCTCAAATCCACTAAAGCTGTCCCGTTTTAGGAGGTTGATCCCAGGCGCCCCGTGGATGACCCCGTGTCCAACAAGAAGCTAATTTTAAAGAGAAATCACGGATGCATTCAGCCGGAGTGAGTATGAGTTACTTCTTGGCAACCCTAATCGCCTCAGGAGTTGCCAGGCTGCTAAAGGCGCTCGGTCGCCTGTGCTGTACACACAGCTGGGGAAATCCGAAGTGAGGAGCTGGCTCTGTCACCAGCCAGAGCCCCGGAACGCGCAAGGCAATCTGCTTTCCTTGGAAGATACAGATGGGTCTAAAGGATGCGTCTGGAGAAATGCTGTTGCTTTCATGGCTATGGCTGTAGTTTTTGTTTTTTTTTTTCTTCATCCATCAGAATTCTCTTGCTTGCTTTAAAAAGGACCAGGCACTAGGCCTAGGATTAGAAAAAAACGTGCCTTCCCAGAGCAGGCCCTCACGTACTAATGCAAACGCTTTATCAGACTCGGGTACCCTGCCTGTGTCTCTTCGGCCCTTACTTTTCTGAGTGAGACAGTCTGATTCCAGCTGCCAGGCCCTGCGACTCTCGGCCAGAGTGTTCTCTCTGGAAGGGGGGCCTGTTCAAGTTCTGGAAAGTGAATGCCTGACCACAGGAGCCGCCCTCAACCAACGACTGGTGGGAATGCACACCCAGCTGCCCCGCTGTCAGTTGTGTACCACCCCAGCGGGGGTCAGCCCCAATGGCCCTGGGCGGTATCATGCTCATGAAGGTTCCAAGTTCAAGAGCAGGGTCTTTTCCCCTTATCCTTGGGTCAGACATTCACGGTAATCGCTCAGCCCGAGAAGAAGGTCAGTCCCCGCAGGAAGGCGGTGTGTTTAGGGTGGTTTACACTCTTCTGGCTGGGAGCGTGTGTGGGGGGAGCCAGGGCTGTCCTTCACAGTGCCCACACGATAATTACTTTCATTTATGAGCTCTGTGCTCACATTGTAGTCCAGCTTGCAAAACTAGGCCAACGAGCAGATCCATGGCGAGGCAACTTTAAAGTGCTCTCGAAGTTGTCAAAATGGGAACAGCAATTAGAAGGCCTTTTGCAGGGAAATCATTTCCTTTTGGATATGGTTTTATGTCATATAGGGGTGTGTGTGTGTGTGTGTGTGTGTGTACACTTTATGCTCACCACATTCAATCAATGCTAAGATGTAGATTTTTTTTTTTCTTCACATTTTAACATTTGAAATCAGGACATTTGTTAACAATCCATGGCATGTTACAGTCCCTGGAGACTAGGGGGTCTGTGGTTGTCACCGCACACAGATGCCTAAACTTGGCCTTGGTTGTGCGTACTGATATCACTTGAACTAAGCAACGTGTATTGCTGCATGTTGACTTTAAGTGCTCCTTAAAGTGTCTTGGGAAAGGTTACAGCACAATTCGGCATGGAAATGAAAGCTCGTTGTGTGCGTAGGACACGGAAGCAGCAGTCAAACCTAGAGATGTCGTCAGTGAAACAAACGTTCATTGTTGGGGAAGTAATTGCAATTCCATATTCTCTCAGCAAACAATAGTCGAGAACTTGATAGAGGTCATAAAAAGGAAGATACGAGCAAATGAAGCTGAGCTGCATTTGGCATGGAGAAACTTGCAAAAAGATTGCCTCATCCCCTCCAGGCCACGAATCCGAAGGCAGGAGAGATTGCCAACTTTTTTAGAATCGTCGAGAGAAATTCAAAGCAACAACAGGTCGATGTGACTGCTACATTCATCATGCAGGATGATTATCGAGAAATTACGTTTAATCAACAGCATGGTTTTGCTTCAACGTTTTTAAAAGAATGGTGCATCCTACCATCAGTAGAGTCTTAGAGTCCACAGGATTTGGTATCCTGAAAATCACAGAGAGCTAGTTCGTTCACAGCAAATGCTGATATGACCTGGAAAACATGTTCAGCATATTACAATGCTTAGCAAATAGCAGGCACCCCCTCCCCTAAAAAGCATGTCTTCTTGGTTTGGACTCTCCTGTGAACAATTCCTAAACTAGACAAGATACTGAAGTTTCCACACAAGACAGCAGGCAGTGCTAGACATTTATTCTTAAGAAAAACTGACATTGGAAGTTGAGGTCAGTTTGTGGACCATCAAGTCTCACTCATGGGCTTAGACCAAACAGTTGACTTTGACAAATAGTTGACTTAGGTACCTTGTTGTCGTGTGGATCAAACCAGGAAAAGTAAAAGCAATGAACAAACACCCATGGAAAATTCGTCCAGAGTTTTTAAATTCGTTCTACTTCTCATTTGCCTTCGTGGGGAGAAATGGGGGTTGGGATTGGGTGAGTGAAAAGTGGTAGTGGAGAGGGGAATGGGTAAGAGAGAGAGAAAAGACGGAAAAACCTACAAACAAAATCTGATGCTACCCTCAGTTGGTTTTAAATTAAAAACACTTAAAATCAACTTTAATTTCAGGGAGACTTTTCATTTAAAACATAGACCCAAATGCTTCTCTTTTCTCCTCAGTCATCAAAGCAGATTATTATTTTCTCCAAGTAAATGTTTCCATTTCACCGACATCCTTATTCTGTGACCTTGACTGAAAGGGAAGTTCCTCGAAATTAAAGTTGGTCACATTGTTTATGCTCTTCATAATCGGAAGATGTTATCTGAGACTGTGTTCTGGCTCTAGGGGGTTAATAAAATAATATTAGGCTACCTTATCACACCCGAAGAAAATCCTGACTGTTGAGCCAGGCAGAAATATTAGTTTACTGGAGAAACGGATGTGCTGCTGTATTTTTCCATTGAAGGAGAGATTTTCTAATGGGAATAATTAAATAAATCACTCAGGTAGGCATGGAGGTGCCATTTTTAAAGAACTTCTGTTTAACGTCTATAGGCTCAGTGCAGCTTTCTTAATCACCCTAGACCATCATGCTTTTATCCTAGTTTTCCTTCTAGTTACCTTTTCATATACGGTATGCATTTTTGAATCATGGTACTATCTGTCTCGCTCTTGAGAGTCAGGACCATGTCTTGTGACCTTTTCCTCTCCAGTGTCTAAGCACCTGGCATACAATATTAGCACTATCGATGCATTTAAAAATCTCTTTATTAGTATTACAATTATTAATTGTAATTAGTGTCATATATTCAAGTTGTAAGTGATCACCTGTAAAAAATATCTATTATGGCAATTTAGATTTCCATCATCAGTTGACCGATACACTGACAAATTCATTCAAACTTTGTAAAGCTATCTAAATGAGTCATTTTACAATTCATTAAGAAGTCGATATCACTTTCGTTTAGGAAGCTATAGAAGAACAGCCATATTTTTCTAAGAAATAAATGAAGTAGTTGTGATGCTGTGTTTCCAGTCATACAGATGGGAGGTCAATATTTGGCTCCGATTTTTAGTTCTGTGACCTTGGAAGAGCTTGTTTTCTCTTTGCTGTAAGGGGTTCTTTCCTCTCCAAAGAGGGATAGATAAATGTAAACAGGGCAAATTAAAAAGATACAATTTCAAATAAAAACAAAATACACATATCTGTGGATCAGAAACATATAGTAGTAAAGTGGGGCTAAAGGTACAGGCCCAGTGCCTCCAGGAGCAGAGGCAAGCAACAGCAGGCGTTTGCGTCACTCAAGGGAATCGAGTCGCAAAGCGCACCAGGCAAGTCGAGGCACCAGATCCAGGCTCACCGGTGGAAGCCACAGGCTGGGCTGGGGTTCCTTTGCCCCAGAAAAAGAGGTGAAGACAGAAAATCACATACCTCCGCTTCCTGGAGCTATGGCTTACTTAATATACCTGCCCGGGGCAAAGGGAACGAGAAGACAGAGCTTCATAGCCGGGGCTTGGCTCATGCCTATGTAAATGAATATGTGAAATCTCTAATACCATCACAGAGCTGGGTGTCCTGGGAGGCTGAGGGAAAGCTACAGCAAAACCAGTTAACAGCAAGTCATGCACTTGAGAGATGGAGAGAGAGGAGAGACAGGCGTATTCAAGGTCAACTGGAAGAAAATTGAAAACCCACGAGAAGAAAACTGATTCTAAGAAAGGCAGCCAATAAAATCAACAGTCAAGATATGAATTCATTCTAGACAAAGCAAAAATAATAGAGAAATCTGAAAATTACTTACCTTATGCTAAGAATTCTCAGGAGATGAAGAAATAGCCATAAGAATGAGAAATTTCTGAACAAAAATGAACAGAAATGAAACAAGGCCAGGTAGATAGGCTAAGAAACAGCTCAGAAAGCTTAAAACTAGTAAATATGGTAATTGACATAAAAGCCTAATAGACCAGACAAACTCTAATATTAATCAATCAGAAATGAGTTATAAAGGATGAGTCAGAAGGTGGCACAGAGAGAGGGGTGAAGAAAACAGAAGAGAGGCTAGGCTGAGAGTCTGACAAACATCTGAAAAGGAGTCCAGAAAAAAAGTAAAGGAAAAAGGGAAAGAAAAGTAATATTCTAAGAAAATGCGGAGGGTTTTCTAGAATTAAAGAAAAGCAGAAGTCCTTGGGTTCACAGTAGGCACTAAAAACCATGCAGGACAAATAAAGATAAATCCATATATAGACATACTCAAGGAACACTGCACAACCGTAAGGATAAGGAGAGAATCTTAAAAGGTACCAGAGGAGAAAAATTAAAATCTCTCATAAAATAACTACTTAGTTTGACAATTTCTCGATAGTAAAAATATGAATGAATTCCAGGAAGCAATAGGTTAACATCGTCAAGATGCTGAGGATGAATTAGCTGAGCCCTTGATTCTAACGGAAGCTCCCCAGGGAGGTATTAAGCCACCTACCCAGTCCCCAGTCCACTTCAAGCTAACTGGCCACGGGTGCAGCTGGGGTCTGGGAACCCAAGATCCAAGACCAAGAAAAGGATGAGCATGTCTGCTTCTGCCTGACCCCAGGTGGTAGCACCATCTCCCCTGCCTTGTCTAGAACCAAGAGAGAAAATAAAAAAATTATTATGATGCTGAGACCTACGACACTGAAGGGCAAGAGAGGATGTCTCAGATCCAGGGCTCACCCCGCACTCAGAGACCAAAGCCTGGGACCCACCAGTAAAATCAAATCACGGCAACCTTTCCAGCACTTTTTTATTCAAATTTGGGCCCCTGTTATTGTTGACATGTGTGACTACTAGGAGGGTGAGAGGATAACTTTCTTAAACACTTCGAGACTATGATCCGTTTCCTGCTGAAACTTGGCAGATCTTGCCCCAAAGCCAAGAGAAACGTGGGGGTGTTCCTGTAGGGACAACTGGAAGCAGGAGCTGGAATACTACGCGGCCTCTGCCTGCCTCTGCTTCTACCTCGCACATCTCAGTCTAGACCCATTTCTGCCATCTGGCAGGAGACACAGGAATAGGCACACGAGTAGAACATTTAATAAACTGGGTCCCTTTGGTTGGCACCTCAACCAGAAAGGATGTCGTCTGAAGAGAAACAAAAACAAAAACAAAAACAAAAACCCTTTCCTGCTTGCTGCCATCTGGAGGGTCACAGCACTTTCCTTCTTTTTTGTGAACCTCCGTGGGGCTCACTCATCTGGCGGGGGGAGAAGATTGGTCATCTCTGGCAGAAGGGTGAGTACCCAGCCTCCGCCTCCGTGCTATCTTGTTTCTACAGCAGGAGGAAGGGCCAGTGGACTGCCCTTCCCATTCACAGGAAAATAATGATGCCAGCTTGTAATTTATTCAGAGCAGAGAGAAACTCGACCTTCGCAGAGAAGAAAATAGCTCCGAGGGGGGAAGGTATTGATGAATAAAATGTCATCATTCTTGGCCTTGACCTGTAAGACTTAGTCACGTAGTGAGAGACATCCATAGAAGAAAGGAGCACCTGTAATCAGCTCCTATTCTGTGCCGAAGGGTTATGTCCTCAGAAAGTCTACCATTCGAGATTCTTTCTTCCTCTCCCCGTTCAATGCTCTTCCATCTAAAGGAAAGGAAATTTTAGCTGATGTTCCCGTGATTCAAAAGAGAGTCTCGTTGCTCTAAAGCTTCTGCTTTAACCATTAAGCCTCTCACTTCCCTCCTCCCTGCCCTGCCGTGCACTGGCTACATGACCTTGGGCAAGGATTTTAAGGTTTGCAAGGCTCATCCCTCAAGAGCAGGTGGAAATAATCTGGCCATTTTGGTAGGAAGATATATCACAAAATGTTTCCAGGAAGAAATATTGGTTTGGGGGATAAGAAGGATATTTGCGATTAGAATCTAAGACCCACACCCCTCCTTGAAAAGCAGCTCAGATGTGGATGCATGTGCTCACCATCATCTTCTCCTTTCTTCTTCCTTGCCTTGGAGCTAAATGTAATGGGAGTCTTTGCTGTGGGAGGCTCTGGGGTTGTTCCGATATGCTCAGCTTTCTCACCATGCTCCTCCATGAAGGAGAGGGAGGAAAAGGGCTCATTAGACTGATCTGGAATAGAGCCGTAGGTCGCCTTCCCTTTAAAACAGAGCTGGGATGCTGCTGAGAAGGAGATGCTGGGTGAACCCCGGTGTACCTCAACAAACACATTCAGAACGGAGAAGGCTCAGGCATGGCCTTGAGGAGGTCTTGGTGGGGGCTGTGGTCCATGCACATGAAGTTAAATGTCCCCTTCAAAATATTCATTTATGAATGGCCATTTGTACTAAGCAAGGCCTGCCTCTTCGGTGACACAGAATGGCCCCTGCCTGGTTGAACTGCAAGCGTGGTGATCTCCAGCGGGAACAAGTTGCAATCTGCTTCATTTCTCTGAGCCTCATGGACAGTGAAGTGGTTGCAGGATTGCAGGGAACTAAGGCTGACTCACAGAGCAGGGCTGCGTTCGGACATCACTGCGGTGGTTTCCAGCTCTGGGGACTAGAGAGGCAAGGGACTTGGCTTTACAAATTAATGAACCAAGACTTCTGAGATTAAGCTGGGTCTGAAAGAAGGTGAACGAAGCCAATAGTTCTTGATTGGGGTATATTAGAGTACAATAAACAGCACATATTTAGAGTATTTGATTTGATCACTTTGGCCTATGTATACACCACGGTCAAGATAACGAACATTTCCATCTTCCCCTAAACTTTCCCCCTGACCTTTCTGACCTTCTCTCCCCATCGCCAAGCAACGACTAATCCGATTCGGTCACCATAGATCAGTTTCCATGTTCTAAGATTGCTAATGAGAATTTTAAAGTGAGTTGAAAACAGTGGCTCGCTCAGGTGGTGGCATGTGATTTGAAAACTTTGCAGCCAAGTAGAGCCAAGGATATTAGGTGGACGGGGTAGAAGTTGAGAGGGGCGATATGGCCAGGGGACTGATCCTCATGGCCAACGGCACTTCATCTTTGCCAAGATGAGAATCAAGAGCAACAAGTTTACACCGAAGCACAAGACATGAGGGAAGATGTCTAATAACGGAGCAAATTAGTAGCAGAAATGGTGAACTAGCACCTTGGAGCAATTATAATTATCACAGATTTTTTAGAGAAGACAAATTCTTATCTTTATGAGTGAAGTAGCCATGGTCCAGTCTAAAGGCAGAAGAATGCACCAAAGACATCCTAAATTCTCATGCGGGTCTGATTCAATCACACAGAAAGTTTTGAAGTGTTTTATGTCACCATACTTTGAAGAGTAACTTACCAAGTGAACATTTAAAAGTGTCTGAACGTAACTTGGCAAGCTTCACTTTGAGACCGTGGGCAGTGAGTCCTCTAATGCAGGCCATGGGTCTGTTCGTACCTGCTCCCATGTGCTCCCGGCGACCCTGGGACAGGCAACCGGGGAAATATGACCCACCACTGCCATGAAGTGAGCCTCCACTGTGACCTAATTTGAGGCTTGGAGTCAGTAAAAGGGCGTAATTAAAAACTGATATGATTTACATCTCAAACAAATCATGCTCATTGCCCCTCCACACATCCTCTCCTGGGCCATTAAAACTTGGTGGATACAATTCTATTGTTGAACAAATATCATCTCCCGTATCTTAGGACCCTTCAGTGTTTCAGGGATACCAGTGATCAATATGCACTACCCAAAAAATCATTTTATTTATTTTATAAAACCACACGGCAGTCACATCGATAATAATGTCCAGTGAATTGGAGATCGTAGGGGGAGGAGGCAGAGCGCGTAGGGGAAGTGCATTGAAATCATCAAAGGTGGGAAATCATCCCCATTGTGGGTTTTCTCACATTTGAAGTAAAAATCTATGCGCTTCCATGTTCCCCCCGGCAGATCTCCAGGTAAATCTCATTTTTGTTTTTGTGTTCCCAGTCCCTAGCCCAGTGCCCCTCTAGCACATAGTAAGAGCTAAATAAATGTCTATTGAATAAAAGGATGAATGAACCAGAGTTACTCCTGTTGACCATTCATATCATTTCCAGTTTTTTTCTTAAAAGAGTTAAAGGCCTAAATTTTTTAGGAGTAGCTGTTTTTGTGGGGAGAGGGGCATTCACTCTTCCATTAGATCATAATTCCACGAATTTGATTATTGGGTTGAAGATTGTCTATATCTTTATTATATATTTTGCATTGTTTTCAAAAGAGATTATTAAGTCAATTTGCAATTTGAACATCTCTAGCAAGGGGACCACCAGACTTTATGTGCCTCCTGACGTGGCACAATATGGAGCACACAGTGGTATCTATGACATGCGATGGCCCCAAATTTTAACCTAAATTTAGAACTAACTTTCAGTCCTAGAAGCTGAGTTATTCTATGTAGGACATCTGGTCAGGTCTCTTCAGTTGGTCAGTGTCATGAAAGGATAAAAAGGGGAAGAGAAAGGTTATTCTAGATTAAAGAGAGTTCAAAGACATAGCAATGAAGGCAAGGCACCTTGATTGTATTCATGTTCAAGCAAATTTGCGAAAGTCATTTAGAGGACAATTGGAGAAAGATGAATATGGAAGGAATATTAGGTAACATTCAGGAATCATTGTTCATTTTGTTAGTTGTGATCATGATACTTTGGTTCTGTAGGAAAATGTGTTTGTTTTTGAGAGATGCATGCTGAAGAATTTAGGGGGAAAAATGGCGTGTTTTATAATCTTCCTTAAAATACTTCATCCAAAAATGAGAGAGATATGACAACATGCTAACAAATGCTAAATATAAGTGATGGGTTTATATGGTTTACTATAGCAATCTCTCTCTCTCTCTCTCTCTCTCTCTCTCTCTCTCTCTCTCTGAAACAGGATATTTTTATTAAAGGAAGAAAAGGAGGCTGAGTACTGGTAGCCATAGCGTTCTCTGCTACAGTCTACCTCTTAGGTCACCCAAATATCCATATATATATACCCTTCTCCTCACACCTGAACGCACTCACCCCATCCCCAAGTGTCACGGTTCCCTGGTGACTTTATCCGTCTCCAGGTCTAGGATTGCAACGCCTCCACCTGGAGGTCTAGGAAGCATCTCAAATCTAACAATCGAAGCCCAGTTCTTAAGTCCAGCATCCCAACGTCCCATTGTCCTCAACTCTCTCTCCATCTCAGGTAACGACAGCCTCATTCTTTAGGATGCTCACGCCAAACGCCGTGGAGTCATCCTTGACCAATCTTCTTTCCTTGCGACATCCAATCCATCGGCAAGTCCTTTTCCTTGTCCTTTAGATACATGATTTCTCCCCTGGTCCAAGACACAAGTATGCCTCACCTGAATTACGCAGTAGCAGCCAGGGAGATCCTTCAAACACTTAAGTCGGACTGCATCACTGCTCTGTTCAGACCCCGCTGTGTCAGCCTCGTAAAGAATTCCCTTCTCTGCACAGTTGCAAGTTGGCACAGGCCTCAAAAGACATTTTGCGCAGGATTCGGAAGGCTGACAGAAGGAACAACCATATCCCTTTTCACTGGGTTGGCTGGTGCAGGAGGCGCTGTGGTGGCTCTCACGTGTTGTCACGAATCTGAGCAACCAGGCTGGCACAGGGCAGCAGCTGGGCCCACGGCATCGCCAGCTCCTGCTGGATCTGGTATTTCAGTTCCTCTCACTTCTGGGTCAGACGTGTGGCATTTCAAAGCCATGAGAGAAAATGGGTCACTTAATGAATGGTCTTAGAACAATTCTTCTCTAAGAACACAGAAAATATGAAGTTGAATCTTTACCTCATTCCTTACACCGATGACTCACATTTACATGCAAAATAATTAAAACCGTAAAAATATATTTATTCGTAAGCAGAGTGAGGAAGATGTTTCTTAGGCAGAAGCCAAAACATGGACACTCTAACAGAAAAGACTGACTCTGTGATGGGTTGGCTTATGTCCCTCAAAAAGATACATGGAAGTCCTAATTCCAGGTGCCTATGCACGTGATCTTACCTGGAAATGGGGTCTTTGCAGATATAATCAAGTTACGATGAGGTCATAAAGGTGGTCCCTGAACCCAAACGACTGGCATCCTTATAAGAAGAGGGGAAGGGACACAGAGACAGACGTACACAGAGGGAGGACGGTGTGAAGACACCCGGGGAGAACCCCGTGTGACCACAGAGGCAGAGGCTGGGACGACGAGCCAAGGAACGCCCGGGATTGCCAACGACACCAGAAGCTAAGAGAGGGGCAGGGAGCAGAGTCTTCTCGAAAGGCTTCGGAGAGAATGTGGCCCCGCCAGCACCTTGATTTCAGACGTCCAGCTTCCGTGACTGTGACAGAATGCATCTCGGTTGCTTTAAGTCGCCCAGGCAGCTGATACAGGCTCCGTAAAAATGAAAACGTTGGCTCAGAAAAACCAAAATCATTGACTCAAGTAAAAGGTAAATGGTTGGGTTCCAACGATGGCGGGTGAAATGTTAGCACATTCTCTCTCCCTGAAGCAATGACAAAACTGGACAAGGGACTCGCATTTCAGGGCTTTAAAATCGACCAAAGGCAAACCACCAACTGAAGAGTTGTTTTGTTTTTTTATTTTTAATTAAAAATTGCTAAACTGTGGGTAAGAACAGTAGGAATCGAGTTTTGCTTTAACTTGACAGCCAGGGACATTAGGGTCGAGATGCTGTCTCCTTCAGCCATTATGATCTAGAAGTTTTTATTCCAAAAAAAAAAAATTTAAATGCACAAATGATGCGTGAATACCTGCTCATTGCAAAATAGCAAAACTAGTCACACGAAACCCCGCGTCGATTCTCTCATCCTCTAATCTCGCCTTTCTCCTCTGGTGTTGCCGTCGGTATGTAGATACAAAGCATTTGGTTTTGTGTCTGTTTCGATATTTAAACAAAGTCATACTGTACTATAGTACTGTTTTCAACTGGCTTTTCTCCAGAAAACAGTGTTTTCAGAGGACTTTCTGTCTTGATAAACTTACATTTCTCTCCCCTTTATTTAATGACCCAGTGGAATTCCACATTATCTATCTATTATGTCCCCACCGATGGGCATCTAGCTTCTTTGTGCGGGTGGCCTTGCTGGGTCAAAGTGTATGTGGGAAATCGATCATGAAGGTACAATTCAAGTGTGTCCCAAAAAGCCCATCCCCACACCCTTGCCAACGTTAGATATCATTAATATTCAATTTTTGCTAATCGACTGGAAATAATATCAACTTATTTAAAAGGTTCTACTAATTTTAATTCCTGCAAATCCATAATTATTTAAAAATTAAAAGTCATATACAGAAAAATCTATTTTCTTTTGCGTTCTTCGGCGCTCCCCCAGCAGTGCCAGTGTTTCTCGTTCATTACATAACGTTGTTTTCATCCCCAGAGAGACGCGTCTGAGGCTGGGGGCCTGTGACTAACAGGCTTCCCGCACCCCCTGTTGGCACTTCTCCAGGCCCGAGGCTATTTTAGTGAGCAACTCGACCTCATTCCTGGGCAAGGGAGTCGAGGACTGTCTGTTACTGTAGAGATTCAAAAATAAAGAGGAGTCAAGACTGAAATACAAACATGTCTACGTGTTGACCGTTTATTGCATTTGGCGTCGGATTACTTACCCCTGGCGCTTTCCTGCCACCTGCACTCCCTCCGGGAGCACCTATACTCCCTCGAGAGCACGCGCACTCCCTCCTGGAGCATCCGCACTCCCTCCTGGAGCATCCGCACTCCCTCCTGGAGCATCCCCACTCCCTCCTGGAGCCCCTCCACCAGTTTTCTCTCTCGTGTCTGCCAGCCTCCCCCTTCCCTGGCTCCTTTTCTGACCGGGCACAGCCTCCAGCCCCAGCTGTGTCCTGGCCGTTTCCAAACCCACATCTCAGGCTCTGGCCTCTCTCCTGAACGCCTCGGCTTCAGTAGCTTCGTATGAATGTTCCTTAGACTCTCAAACTCTGCCAGCCTTCAAGTTTTTGCTTCTTCAAATATGGTTTCCTCCCTTGTGTGGGACACTAAACTTGTTCACCTTACTTCATTGCCTTGATCCTTCTCCTCCTCCTTCTCTGTATATCAATCAGCACCCACCCGAGAGGTCACCCTTCCACCCCACACCATAGAGCATGCGACCAGACTTCCCGAATAGTGAACAAGGCCAGACGATGCACTGCAGAGGGACTGTGCGTTATCTTCTGGTGGGGTAAAGTTTGAGCAGTGAAAAATGGGATCCAGGCAGATTAACTCTCCTTTCTCACCTGTGGCTTCCATCAAGCTGCTTGTGACCCATCGTGCATGCTGGGCAAACATCCTGTTGGTGATTTTGCCTTGTTAGTTCCCGCAGAGCCAGAGGCAAGGCAAACGTGTGGATAATTCCCTGGGGAAGTGATCCCAAAAGCAGGAGCACGTGACAGGGGGTGGGAAACAGAGGAGAGAAAGGCACTACAAAGACGCATGAGTTGGCACCACTATGGCTAGTGGCCGGTGCTCCGTGATGTGAGATGGTCTAAGCAGCCTCGTGAAATGCATCTCAGAACCTCCCTTCTGGGCCACAAAAGAGGAGCATCAGTTCCCATTGCCCCATGGACGTTAATCCTGCGTCCTTCCAGGCAGTGTGCATGGAGGGGTGCTGACTGAGTTCCCCGCAGCGTCCCAAGCCGTGGCATCAGAATAGGCCCTGGACAGGAGGAGAAGCCCAAGGAACGACAGGCGGGTTGCACCTGAGTCGGACTGTTGCTGACGAAGTGGCCGGAGAAAGAAAAGGGGCCGAGAAGATTTAAAATGGTGCGTAAAAATGGTCACCACAGACCTCATCGTGAAGCAGTGGTCAGTGCAGCGAGGCATCACCTCGCCCTGTGCTGTCCCCGCACATTTTCTCTGGTTTCACTTCCTTTTCCCCTCTCTTCTGGGCTTGCACTTCCCAGTAAAGTGTCAGCACTTTAATTCTCGCAGCAGACTCTGCTTTCCAAAGAACTCGTGATAAGGCCGTGTCCTCGGAGAACAGCCAGCAACTTCCCTTAATTGCTGTGGAAATCATATTAATTAAATGAACGTGGAATAGTCTGGCATCGCATGACGGCACGAGAGACTCGCGAAGAGAGAAGACTGGCTTGGGGCCGTCAGCTTTCAGCTTCCACTATCTACTGAAAGCCAGAGAACCTCTCCAGCCGCTTTTACTTTTATTATTTTTTAAGCGTTTTTATAAATAAAATTGCAGGTTACCCTTCTCAGTACAGACGTTGGTGGATTTCAGATGTGAACACGTTCATCTAACCAGCCCCCCAGATTAATAAATATAAAATCGTACCACCCCAGAAGCTCTCCTTTCGCCCTGTTTCAATCGCTGCCTCCCTCTTCCCAAAGGTAACTATCATCCTGACTTCTAGTACTTCCTTGGAAGGTGTTAATGAGCCTCTTCTCTACTGCAGTCTTAGGTCGGATTGTGCTGACGATCAGAACCAGAATCCGATTCTAAAGGTGGAGCTCCAGAAAAGTCTCTATGCGGGAGCTTAGTGTGAAGGAGTGAGAGCTGATACGTGGGTTGGAAACATCTTGGTAGCTGAACCCAATAATCTCAAGCCCCCCCAATCCCTTGAACTTTCCCAGTTAGCAAAAGCGACCTCGTCCCTCTGCTGGAGGCCAGCAGTGTCCCCGCACCCGGAGACCACACTGACCGAGCCTGAACTGGCGCTTCACAGAGAGACTCTGACTCTCCTCCAGACTTGCTCCTGCCGCTCCCCATTTCCTCCAGGCCAAGAACTAGGATCAGATCCCAGCACAGCCTGGATGGGCAACAGAACCTACACCTCAAGGGGATCGCTGGGACTTATTACCACGTGTCGGCAAGACGCAGGGGACGTGAGTGGGAGTAAATCGCATTCGCGTGTGTGATGTGTGTGTGTGGTTTGTCTCCTGGAACAAATTAGCACAAACTGAGTAGCTTAAAGCATCATAATTTATTCTTTCACAGTTCTGGGGGTTAGGACTCTAAAATAAAGGTGACGGTGCAGGGCTGGTTCCTTCTGGAGGCCCTGAGGGACCATCTGCAGCATGACTCTAGTGGCTGCTGACGGTTCTTGACGCCCCTTGTCGTATAGACACGTCACTCCAGTCTCTGCCTCCGTCTTCACATCACCTTCCCCTCTGTGTGTGTCTGTGTCGTCCCCTGTGCTGTCTCATCAGGATGCTCAGTCACTGGATTTTCGGCTCATCCCTAAATCCAGAATGATCTCATCTGGATTTAACCGAATTATATCTGCAAGGCCTGGATTCCAAATCCAGTCACATTCATGAAAACCAAGGACTAGGACTTGATACCTCTTTGGGGGACCACGTGCACCCCACTACGTGGGTCTCGAGAGTGTCAGACCAGGATTAAGGAACATAAAACTGAACGAGGCAGAATTCTTGACGTGGATCGGTGTTCTCATGATTCTTGGACAAGCAAGCGCTTCGCAAACGCAGTGCCCTTCCCCGCTGCTCTGTGTCACAGCGTTCTTCCAGCTAACCCACAGACGTAGAGTGAGGGGCAGAATCGACTCAGCAACCACCCCCTGTACCCACACCCAACCCCCCTCCCCGGCCCAGCTAACCCAGGGGCCTGCAGCAAGGGCCAGAGCCACGGCAGCACCCCCACCTGCAGAGCTGCCTGGAGAGGCCCGCAGGCTGGCAGGCCCATCAGGGGTGATATTTGCTTCCCACCCTGCTCACTGTTTTCTGGGAAATGGACCACCCCTTCGTAAACACATACACACAGAACTCAATTTTTGTGACATTTGCCTATTGATATTAAATGTTCTCGGCTTGTTTTGAAGCCCATTCATCCGTAACTGTTGGGAGAAGTGTGATGAGCCCCAAGTCACTTGGCCTGAAGAGAGGACTTGGCATTCACAGTAGGTGCACTGGGACCCTCAGCACGTGGACTCAAGGGTGAATTAAGTCCACACGGAGTGAGCAGGTCTGGGGATGCTCAGTGACAAAGGTCTGTCCATTTCGGTCCGGGTACCTGTGAGCACCAGTTACAAAGGGCTGTGCATCATTCACGAAGATCTCCATCACCTGCCTCTGGGGAACTGCTTCTCGTTTCCAGGGTGGGGGACCCAGGCAAATTTACCGTGAGTTGCATGCTTTTATGCTAACGAAACTCCGTTTGGGTAAAGCTTCTTCATATTCTTTGGAAAAGCATGGATCTGTGTGATGAAGGTAAAAAAATCCCTCCTGTACACATTCTGGAAAATACCAAAAAGCATCAGAGAAAACAATAGTCAGTCATAACCCGCCACGTAAAGACGACTGCTCTTAAACTTTGTATATTCTTTTACCTTTAAAAATGAACGTATGTGCTGGATGAGCGTATAGACGTAGAATCTCATCTCTTGCTTTCGTCATTTCACATTCCTTGAGCCCTGATCCTTCTAGAACCTGATTTATTTTTCTGAAAAATAAAAAATCCTCTCTTGGCCTTTCCAACCTCCTTTTCAGACGTAATTACTGTAGCGGGTTGGTGCATATTCTGCCAGGTATTTTCTGTGTTTATACAGATAGGAAAATCAACATCTTTGAGCACCAATTCGAGCCCTTTTTTAAACAATAAATGGAATTACGTCCTATGTATTGTTTACTTTTGTTCACTTAGTGATTTAATAATTATTAGTGCTGCTTCTGTGCTCTGAACCACGGACACCTCCCAGGCCACAGCAAGAACTCCTCATTTTGAAAAACGGGTTCAGAAAGTTTCATAAAAAAAAATGATTTTTAACGGTTCACCTACACTTTTAGATTGGTCCTAGTATTTTTGCTTTGACCAGCAATGTTTCTCCCATTTCTCTAACAATCTGCTAGCCCAGATGACAAGGAAAATGGCAATTAATTCAGCAGATGGGCTCATTACCCTCTTAGAGTAGCTAACACCTGTCTTCTGGATACATCTTTTAAAAAATACTAATTGCCATTACATGTAATTAGTGCTGCATGTCATGGTTGTTTGTTTCCTTATCCTCAGAGTTTGGATCATTTTTGCCATATCTCTTCGAGTCTCCATTTTCTGCCATTTAAAATGAGAATAATAGTACTCTTTCCTCTCTCATCGGTTGTTTTGAAGACAGAATGAACTAATATGGGTAAAATGCGTCATCAGTAACGCAACTAGTTCACTCAACTAAGAATACTTTCTAAATTAAATGATTGTGTGCCTAACTTGCCATCATATCCATGGGAAGGCATGAAATAAATGCTAGCTCTTGTTATTGACTAGCCCTGGCGACCCTGGGCACGTTAGGATTCTAACTCTTGAAACTGTTCCTCAGGTGTCTTAGAGCGGGAGGTGGTGGACGATGCTCAGAAAAGAGGGAGCTGACCCTGCAAATGCTCAGCTGAAGAGTGATGGGGAACCATGCCCGGGCTGTGTCATGTGCGAAAGGTCAAGAGGCCCAGGCTCAGTGCGTGTCAAACTCTTAACATTTGGTTTGGCAAAGTCCCCTCCACTCCAGTCACAAAATTGGCAGGGAAAACTCTGGGCTGGTGGCTGCAAATGTGGAACTTTCAGACGACGCCCAGACAATGAATTCCAGTTGGTTCCTTCTGGAGCAGGATCCCCATGGGCATGTTTCTTACATTTCTCTGTCCCCGTGGGCGACAGCACAGCAGACCGTGCGCTGCTCCGCAGGATCTTTGCCTACACAGGAAGTGACCCCTTCTCCAGAAGGACAGGGGTCTTCCAACCCTCACCCCTTCTCCCCAGGGCCCTTCGACTGAGCACAGCCACCGGAACTTCTGGCTACTGTTTTGCTTCAGCTTTTATCTGTTTGCCTTCAGTCTTCCTTCCATTCCCTTGGCTTAACTGTCCTAGGATTTTCAATACTAATCCTGGTAGCATCTGACGTTGTTTTGTGTTCCTCCAAGAGAAGGTTTATTTCCCCCAATTTGCTGAGATATAATTGAAATGCAAAAAAAAAGAAAATCACTTATTTAAAGTGTGTGATTTGGTCAGTTTGACATCTGAATACATCACCACAGTCGAGATGGCAAACATTTCCATCACTACCAACTATTCTGCCCCTTAGATGAGTTTGCATTTTTGAGACTGTATCCACACGCATAATTGTATATAAACTATAAATTGTATATAAACGGAATCCCACAGCATATGCTGTTTTTGTCTTGCTTCCTTCCATTCAGCATAATGATTTTAGGATGTATCCACGTTGCATGCGTCACCATTTGCTGCTTTTCATCATTGAGAAGTATTCCACAGCGTAGATAGACCACAGATTACCTCTGCATTCCTTAATGATGGGCTGTTTCCATGTCTTTTTTTAATATTACAAATAAAGTCTCGCTATGAAGTATATAAATCTATGGGTGGATTTTTTTGGGGGGGCAAATATTTAGCTGTAGGATGGCTAGTTCATATGGGAGGTTTACGTTTCATGTTTTAAGAAGCTGTCATGCTGCTTTCCAAAGTGGTTGTAGCATTTCCCATTCAGCCGTGCACGAGAGCTCCAGCCCCTCCACAGCCTTGTCAACACTTGCTATGGTCAGTCTCTTTCATTTTAGCCATCCTAGTAAGTGCAGAGTGTTTATTTTTATTTCCCTAATAAGTAATAATTTAAAAGTCTTTCCATGCTTGCTGGCCATTCATGCATCGTTTTTCATGAAGTGTCCGTTTAAATCTTCTGCACATTTTCTTATTGTGTTGTTTGTCCTCTTATTGCTGAGTTTAAAGTTCTTTATATGTTTTGGGTGGAAATTCTTCTTTATATTCATGGGCTGCAAATATTTTCTCCTGATCTATGGCTTGCATTTTGGTTTTAATGGTAAATTTGAAAAAAAAATTTTTTATTTTGATGAAGTCCAATTAATTATTTTTCTTTTATAGTTTTTTTTTTAATGTTCTAAGAAACTTTTTTTTTTACCAACCCCAAGGTTGCAAAGATTTTTCCCTTAATGTTTTCTTCTAGAAATTTATGGTTTTCAGTTTTAGGTTTAGGTCTTTAATCTGTTTTGAGTTAAATGTTGTGTATTGTGTGAGTTAGTTTTACGTATGTTTATCCTTTTCCACGTGCCTATCATGTAGATCCAGCACCATTGAAAGTAAAGATAAGGTTCTGAGATGCAACCAGCTTTCTGGTTAATCCTGTTCAGCCACTATTACTCAGGAGACACAGTGCATGGGGCTGGACTTTACATTCCAGGAAAGATTGCACCTGGATTCAGTGAGGGTATAGGAGACAGCTGTCGCCTCCTTTGTTTTAGCTGGCATACTTCTCCTAATACCGCCTTACATGAGGCTATCTGTTTTTGTCGTGATTTTATCAAGTGTTTTCACGCTTGACTCATATTGAGTTTGGAGAAAACTAAAACCCCAACATCCTGCTTATACGTTCTACTGTTTCATTAGATTACCTCTATCCCAGTTGAATTTTATAATTCATGCCCATGATTTTATATTTTTAAGCATTAAATTTTATTTGGCTTGCTTCGGCCCATGCTTCCAATCTACAGATTCTTATTTTGTCAAGAAGCACAGTTTGGTGTCTCCCACCATTTTCACACCCAGGCTTCAGTCCCCCACGGCAAGCCAGTCACCCACAGCAGGCGCAGGTGCTCCATGATGTTCCAAAGATTTCCTCACTCAGCCTTTCCCTTCCAAGGGCTTAAAGTGCACAGATGAACAAATACAGGTGTCTGCTCAGGAGCTCTGTGTAGAGAGGGAGGCAGAAATGAAGCTGCCATTGCAGTAGACCCTGGTCTGTGGCAATAAAGCAAGTGTTCTGGGAGCACAGAGCAGAAGCATCTAGTCATTGTGGGATGGGGAAAGGTCGCAGAGGACTGCCAAGTGTTTGCTGCTCCCCTGTACCCCTCCTTTACGGGAACACTCACTTTGGAGAACCTCCCTCCCTTATTGCTATCCAAACCAAGAGTTGGGATTGACCCCACCACCCTCAGCTCCAAGCCGCATTACCCAAGCAGCCAATTCAAAACCTCAGGCTGCCAGCCTCAGCATGGGCAGACGACTTGGAAGGCAGGGAGAAAGCAAACTTTCTCCCTGATACCTAAAAGTATATGTACTCTTCTTCCATCTGTTCTCCCCCCTCCTCCTTTCTCATTTAAGTCAGCTTGGTACTCATTGCTTCAGGGGAAGCATGTGGCAAGTCAGAAAATAGACTTACTCTGAAAGTCCTGCTCTCAGAGCGAATCCCTGAAAATAATCATGGGCAAAGATACATGAAAGGAGAGGATTCTCCCCACATTGAAAATAGATTGTTCCAGGCCGGGAAGAAAAGGAGGAAGAGTGAGGCCATGGTCCTGGAAATGGAGGGGCCACTGCCTTATTTCCTAGCAGCCCTGATGGGAGGTGGCAAGACCCCAGAGAGAGACACATTCGAGAAAGTCTCCCAGAACAGGTGTAGCCATGAGCAGCCTGGCCTGAAGGGTTCAGAAAGACAGAACGACAAATGCCTTTGTGACTCCCTGTGGGCAGCGATGACTAAGGACCAAATAGCTTTCCTCTACCCCAGTGACTCAGCAAGATCCTGAGACGGGACCACTTAAAGGGTGGAGATTTCCAGGAAGGACTGAAGTTGCTTTTCCTGTGGCCCAACAGAAAGAGCATTGAGTGAGAAATTAGGTCAGTCACAGAATATAAAGGTTATAGTTCTTGGATTCCTTAGTTCGTGAGATAAAGTATATACTCATCACACGACCAAGGATATTAAGCTTCTCGTCCCCTGTTTCTTCTCCACCCACCTCCTTTCCTTGCAGATGGGGTCTGAGACGGGGTGAGCGGGCATCACCATGGCGCTCCATCTGGTTGCACTGACTCATACGTGGAAACCTCAAATTCTCCCCGTCCTATACAGCTAGATGCTCGGTAAAGAAAAATCAGATAAAGCCCAATGACATGGCAGAGAGATGCCAATCCTGCCTTTCCTCGACACCATGGGACATTTGCCAAAAGATGGCTTTGGGGATGGATCACCCTAGTAACATTCTAGGACCATTTTTTTTTTTCTGAGTATCAGGTGTCAAAAGAAAGTTTATTCAAGTGACTCAAATAAAGATTAAAGACTTTATTCAACTGATGCACATCAGAGAGTACAGACTGTTTACCCTTGGCTGTTTTCCAGATGAGGGAACTTAATCCCAACCTACCTGGACAAGGGGCAAGGAGATAATGATGACGGATCTCGACACCTGTCACCTCATCCCTTTCCTACCTGGCCAGAAGTGTGAGCAGGGCCCCAGTGAGCACACAAGGAAAAAATTTAAAAACATTTATTTGGGGAAAACATAGAGATTGCTAAAAGCTCCCCCTTTGGGCATCTGAATTACAAAAAAGAGGCCCTCAGGAGACAGACTTGGAGCCCAAGTGGGGTTTCCACCTACTCGCCCCTCATAGACCCCCTGGTGCCTGGTACAAACTGTAGAATCCTAGGGATAAAAAGGTGGCTGGATGTGGACGTGGTTCTGGAACTTCATGGAAGCTTTTAAAGGGAAAGAAGGATTCAGAATTACACCACTGCGTGGGGAGGCTATAGAGGAAGCATGAGAATCTCCCTGGGGGCTCAAAGAAGGCTTCTAGGAGGAGGTGGCTTTTAAGCTGAGTTTTAAACCCATTTGGGCCTATCTAAATTAAGGTGGGACAGGAGAAAGTCATGGGCATTTTGTAGACAGGAGAGTGACGCGATAAGCTTCAGAAAAATCATTCTGGATGCAGAGAGATGGGGAGTGAGATGGAAGTGAAGGGGATCACTTGGCAATTACAGCCACCCAGCTACCAGGACGTGAGGACCTGAGCTGAGGCAGTGACGATGAGGACGGACAGGATGGGACAGATCAGAGGTGTCAAGCGGTAAAGTCTACAAACCTCAGTTACCAATGAACATTCAGAGTGAGTAAAATGGGGCGATCTAAGAACTTTCTGGATTCTCGGAGTGATTGACTGGGTTGAAGGGAAACTTGTGGTAACTTGTTACAATAACCCTGGGAAACTGATATAATGGAGAACTGAAATTCGGACTTCTTGTTTCTGGATGTCTTAGTTATTGCCCCCAAACTTGCTGGCTTACGGCAACTAATATCTATTATCTCACATTTTCTGTGGGTCGGGAATTTGTAGAATTCTTCGCTGGGTGAGTGTCTAGTGTCTCTCATGAGAGTGCAGTGAAGATGATGGCCAAACATGTCGTGTTTTGAGGGCTTAACTGGAGATGAAGGACCCGCTTTCCACTTTCCAGATGGTTCGCTCACATGGCTGTTGGCTGAGAGACTCAGTTCCTTACCACGTAGGCCTCTCCACAGAGCCTGTCACAGCACTCTGGATTCCCCTAGAGTGATGAGAGAGAGAGAGAGAGAGAGAGAGAGAGAGAGAGAGAGAGAGACCAAGACAGAAGCCACCGTGCTTTTTCGGACCCAAGCTCAGAAGTGGCACACTGCTCCTGCATTTTATTCATTAGCCAGTCACTAAGTTTCGTCCACATGCAAGATGGAAAGGGGTAGACTTTACCTCTTAAAGGAAAGGGCTTCGAAGAATTTGTGGACATGTTCTTAAAACCATCGCACCGAGGTAACTGGAAGTTTCTGGTGGAGATGCCCAAGGGACTTTCAGTCTAGGGGCCTGAAGATCTGTAAACGGGCCTGGGCTGCAGACATTGACTGGTGACAGGAGCGAGGATGTGAGAGGCTCAGAAGGACGGGAGGCTTTGGTCAGGGAGTTCAAGGCTTTAGAGTTAAAGCAATTGCAGGTTATGCCAAGTTCCAGGGTGTAGACCTGATGTCGCTCCTAAAGCGTTAAAGATGAACCATATGAAATAGCTGAGTCTGCAGGTCAAAAACAGAATATCGACCTACATAGACACTGGCGAAAGGCACTGAGGTTGAGTTTCTGGACTCGGTGTTAAGCCAAAGGATCTTGGCCTTACACATACTCTGTCTCTCTAAGAACAAAAACCAGCTAGTTTTTCCTTCTCATGTTTGTGTTTACCTCACCTGATGGCTATTTGCTTTCATAAACCTGGTCATCATATTGGAAAAAGGGGGTCTGGTCTAACCGAGTCGCCAGAAAACTTCCTTTGAGCTCAGCCAGGTCAAAAGCCATGACTTTCTGTATGTCCATCAGGCCGTGTGATGTGGAGCTACTGCTCCTAAATTGAGAGCCAGAAATAAAAATTGAAAAACGATTTCCTTAACGAACCTTTAACTGGCAGCAAATGTAGCCCTGGTGTCTGAGCCAAAGTGAGTGCACCCACGACTGAAACGTCCCGCTGAGCTGGCTGACTGCTGCATTTGCTGGAATGTCGCACTAACAGGAGGAAAGGCATTCTCATGGAGCAGATACTAAGTGAAAATCATCCCAGAGAATTTCCATAATATTCTTTATATCTCATGATTCCATGGACTGACGCAAGCAGCCTCCTTCGGTCCAGCAAAGGCTTTATAAATGGCACAGAAAATAAGTGCCCTGCGGCCGGCATCTACTAACAAGATGAACATCCTGGGCACGCTGTGTCATAACTCCCACTGGCTCCCAGAGGTATAATTAGGGATGAATTTTTCGCGAACACAGACATCATATTCTTGGTCCGCTATGCTGTGCTTTGTGCTTGACTATTCCTAGTACACCCGCCCAGGAAATCAGAAAAAGGGAGAAGTGAGCCATATCCTCAGCGAAAGCAAGCGATTCTGGGGCCTGTTATAAGGGTCCCCAGGCTTCCAGCAACGTGCTGGGGACCTCTTTAAGGCAGGGCTCTTCCTGACCAGGCCGGCGCCCCCCAGCTCAATGCTAAGGTCGGATGAAGGCTCAGCGCTGTCTCCCAGAGCTGAACTTCCCTAGCAGGGCTCCCAGGTTTTAGAAGCAGAAAAGAGTAGAAAAAGTCCTTCCTGTTCAGTCTTTAATAGATCAGCCTACTCCATAATTCTTAAGCCCATATATATTTTTAACCGATTTGGCAGCAATATTTTTTCTGGACCTAACTTTTCTTCCTCGGGCTTACTGATTGAGTTGGATGGTGTCTGGTTTGCTCTGCCGTCATGTTTGAAATGCTTTGTCAATGGGATTAATCCGCCATTGCCCCCGGAAGAATCTTCTTAAAATATAAGTCTAATCACGTCATACCCCTCCCTAAAAGCTTTCAGGGAAAGACTCCTTCCCAGATGAGGTCAGGTTCTGATCATGGTAAATTTTGGTTGCGTGTTCATTTTTGCATTTGAATTTTCCTGAAAGGTGTGTATGGTATTATTTACCCAGCCCACCATCAAGGACATAGGACAGGGGCCACATGCAGCTGCCTGGGAAGGGTCCAGATTTCTGGATGTGAGGGCCACTGGTTTTTCTTGAGGCCTCAGCTGTGAAGAGCGCTGCTTGGCTCTCAACCTAAGCATCTATACTCACCGCTGAACAACGACACCGTTGTCACCTGTTGCTGGCATAAGCAGTGGAACGTGGAAGAGAGCCTGAATCACCTGGCTGCTTCTCCGGCCATATGACCACCGGAACCCTTCAGATCTCTGTACCTGCCTCTCCCACTGGAGTTCCCCCGAGAGTACCTTCCTCCTTTGTGAGAGTTCTCTCCCTTGCCTGTTTTGGGATTTGGTTTCCTCCTTCAACATGGTCCCATTGCCTTCTGACTTTCAGGCAAACCTCACAATTTCCCACTGATGGCATCCTCTCTTGCTTTCCGAAAACAGTTACAAATTCTTAAAAGATAACTTTTCGTCAGTTTCTAGAGATCTGTATGGGGATGCTGCGGTGGATGTATGTGGTTCTTTTGATCCAAGAGATGTACCTTTAAAAAAGCATAACCAGACGATTAGGTAGCATCGACAAGGATGCCCTGAGGTTCCCAGAGCAGAGATATATGGGAACTGTGGACTCAGGATCTGGGCTATTTTCAACGATCGATCCTAAGGCTGAAAGGAAGGACTCTAGGGAACTGTTGTGTTCTTGAATCTCATTGCTATCAAGGGTTCATCTATTAACCACCGTAATAACAATGATTGGTCACCACTTGGTGATGCTACCATTGGCTGGAAAACATTCAGATCCATAGTGCTCAGAAGCTAAATCAATCTCATTGATTGTGAGGTGATAAATGATCCTGCCATACAACCCATAGTCCCGCTAATTGCCACTTTATCAAAGGAAGACATCTTTAAACAAGCTTTAATAAGACCGTTTAGTGTGTAGCAGGTAAGAGCTTGAGAATTACAAATGGGAAGTGGTCACCATTAGAGAAAGAGGGAGAATTTGTTTGCACACTGATAGGGAGCTATGTGATACCGGAGAAATGGCCCATGAAAAGTGGTAGAGATAACGCGTACCCATGACATTCTGCCTTCCCTAGCTCCTGGGGGAAGGAGCAATGGACAGCATCTCCCACCACCTGTGGCCTCCTCCTACCTGGCCCTTACCTGATTATAGAAGGGAAGAGTGGAAAGTTCAGCACGAAGAGATTCTCGACTTCATTAGCTTGTGCTGCTGGGGCCTGGGTGAGCCCCAGGGACCTGCATGGCTCAAACCCCTGTCATGTTGGCTTCATTCCAAGCTTCTCATGCCAGTGGAGCCACCTCTGCTGGAACTCCACTGTGCCCCAAGAGTAAGAGCAGTCGTCACATCAATGTGCCGCTTTTATCTGGAGCACTGATTTTTCCAGAAAACTACAGGGGGAAAAAAAGCCCATGATTTTATGTAAACAAACAAACAAACAAACATAGAATTATTATGGAGGAGAAGGCAATCTCAACATCAGTTGTAAAGTTAAAACACAAAACATCGAAGAAAGGTCAGAACTGTGAAAAGTGGCGTGAGGCTTCATCTTCCCATTTTTCGTGGTTTTTATTTGATGCTCCTCTCACCTTCTTTCTCGAAAGTTTCACTGGAAGGGTTTGGAAAGCCATTTTTATGGGGCCAATAACTGTAGACAGACTCACTAATAGCCCTCACACCCCACCCTCTTCAGCTTCCTTCCTGTCCTGCAGCTTCTGGAAAACTAAAATCGACATTTCCGACTTCTTGGTAGCAAGAGTTCCTAAGTTTTGCAGAGATAATTGACTCAGTTGAGACTCTCTGAAGTCAAGGACCAAGGTGGTCGCCTTGACCTTCCTTTTATCTGTGACATCTAGGATAGTGTCAGGGTGTCCTTCTCTTGGCTAAGGAACTGACATCCCCCCTGTAATAAAGACCCAACCCAGTTTCCATCGTGGCACCAAAAGCCACTTGTGACCTGGCCCTTGCCTATCTTCCCAAGATGATCTATCCTCTTGTCATTTGAGGGGGTACCCTAAATCCATTCCCTCAGAAGCATCCAGGCTGTGAGTCTGTTGTCAGGATCCAGCGGAGAGATGATGAAGGTCTTAACCATCAGTGGTCATCAGATCGAAGAGAGTGAATAGATTCTCAGGGTGTTCAGGAAACAAAACTGACTGAGCATGGGACCTCAAAGTGGGGCCCAGAGTGATGATACCAGGGTTGTGACTTAGCCAATTCCCAAGTCAAGTAGTACAGAAACGAGTTTGGAGCAAAAGAAATTCAGCACTGGAGATGCTGAATGGGGTCTCGTGGAACAAAATCCTAGAGTGGAGACGCCTAGTAGACCGATGAAATGCAGACGTAGAACTTGGGGGAGATATTTGGTCTTGGGAAGTGGGTTGAGAATCCCAAGCACGTGCAAGTTGAAAGGACAGGTCCCCTGAAAGGCAGGTAAATGACCCGGTGGCCTTTAGGTGTGCATTTTCCGTATTTTTTATAAGTGAGTAGTACTCCCTTTGCATCTTCAGGATGCAGCTGAGCTGAGTTCGTTGCTCAACTGTGCATAATTTTTCTAGGGAAATGTACGTGGTGGCAGAGTTTACGGAGCATCTAAGTAAGAAGTTTTCTCCAAAACTACTCTCAAAATTTAAGCTGCTGAAGAAGTACTAAGCCCAAATCCTAAACAGAGCAAAGCAAGGAAACAGAAATGAGAAAAAAATCCTGTTTCCAGGCATTGCTCTATGCAGTTTTGATATCCACAAGGGATAAGTAATGTGTGGGGTCGGAGGGAGGACATGACTGTTTATCTAGTGTGCAGTGTGCCCAGCCTTAAGCTAGTTGTGTGCTCTCAAACAATCCCCCCAATAGCTTGGCTCTACCAAAACTATCAACTAATCCATCCAACAATTAATCAATCAACAAATACTCTTTCGACTCTGAGTCAAGTGCTTGGCCATATAGAGCAAGACCAGCCTAGACCACAGGAGTAAACCAAGTCCCAGTAGAATTGCAGGAAGCAGCAGCTGTGGTTTGGCTGCTTCTCCTCCTCTTTTCTTCCTCCTGTAGGCCCTGAAATGTGCAGGAGCAGGTCAAATGTTCCAGAAGTTTTCTGACCCCAAGAAGGAACTCACAGAAGGCCCCCAGGATTAGACTGTCTTTGGGGACTTTACCATCCCCCACCCCATAACCACCACTAGCCAATCACCAGGCCACTCCAAACAAACCATCTAAGTAAAAAGGATGCCCTTGCTATGAGAACACATTTCACCCGAGTTCCTTAACCCACCCGTCACCATGCCAAGCAAATTGCTGCCCCCTCCTCCCCAATCCAAAGCCTCCCCTACGCCCCCCTCCACCATGTCAGCTCATGGAGAAATCCTGAAGCCACAGCAGTGAACAGAATAAAGGTTAACAAGTTGGGATCATTTATGATTATTTTATTGCTCACTTTCACTTTTTATTATGAAAAATTTTGAACATACACAAAAGTACAATTTCAAACACAAACCAAAAAATCCTTGTTTGCCCGTTACCCGCATCCATCCTTCACTTTTAAGCAAATTTACATCCATCCCCATGTGGCCCTAGTCCAGGGAAGTCCTTTGTCCCCTGCCTTGAGGATGCCTATTACATTTAAGGGGAATTTGCAGTTGCTTTTCATAGCTCTCAAGCTGAACAGAAAATAATTACAACAAATTTTAAATTCCAGCCCTGACTGCAAGATCCCTCCAGGGTACTCATTATTTTATTTTCACCGTGGACCTTAAACACTGGGTCCTTTACTTAAAAGGCACCCTTGGGTTTTAATTTTACCAACAGCCCAGTAAGCAGGTCCAAATACTGAAATACAAATCATTTAGAATAGCTTGTTAGCAAAAGCCTCCTCCAATCTGGCTGGGAGTTAAAAAGAAAACTCTACCCAGTGGCCTTGTTCCCTCAGTGGAAACATTTATTGGGCATCAAGGACACAGATACCTGGCATTGCATAAGAGCTGTGGGCAAAGCGTTTTTAAGGTCGTTTACTCTAGAGGCAAGGGTTGAGAGGCAAGGCATTTGCAAAACTCAGGTGACTAACACTCGCCAGCTATGTAGGGGCTAAAGGAGCAGCTCTGATCATGGCCTGACCTTGAGCCCTCAAGCTGCAGTGAGCCAGGCAAGCTCCCGGACGCCGTGAGGTGGTGGCGGTTGTGCCTGAAAGGCTGGGACCAGCTCTAACAGAAGGACAAGAGGCGGGTTTTCGGCTCCAAGCTGTGGGGTGAATTACAGTGGAGGGCAGAGCTCTGTCAGGTAGGGCAGTTGTCCTGGAGGGCAGATGCTGACTTCCAAATGCAGGTGCCAGGTCCAAAGCGAAGGCACCCAGACCCCAGTCCTTGGGGCCATGAGAGGCGTGTCAAGGTGAGAAGAGCCAGGAGAGCTAGACTTGGGTGCAGGAAGAACTGGCTTCCCACTCCACACCCAGCCAGGAACTTCTGCCTGTGACAGGCGGCTCTCAGCACACGGGCAGAGTTTGGCAATCCCTTCCTCCAGTCCTTGAGTTCCACCTGGTTCCAAGCCCCCTGTCCCCTTCCTGATGTCTGCTGACCCAGACCTTAGTCCAGATCCCTAGTTTTTTCATTCCTAGTCTCTTTCCCAACCTCCCTCGTTCCTGCCTTCACTAAAGCCCCAAATGCAAGACCTGATGGGTTTTGTGCCTCTCACTTCTCCCACCCTTGACTGACCTTGGCCTCTTCTTGCCTCCTGAAGTCCAGACGCCTTTTTTTTTCTCTGTTTTTACCCCTCTCTCTGAGCCTGACCACTGCCCGTCTGTAGGCGGCCTCACATCGACCTCAGATCCTCACTTCCTGAGAAACCCAAACTGCGTAATTACATTTTAAAATATGATTTCAAATCTGCTCTGAAGTGAATTGTAATAAGATGATGATGTTTGGATTGAATAAGAAAGTACGATTGTTGAATAATCACTGCAAGGCCAATCCATGGCACCTTTCACAGCCACCCACGTTCATCTGGTTTTTCATGCCACCTTAGGCCCATTTGGAGTGAAATAAGAACATAATGCTATTATTTCAAATGAACAGGAAGGAAAATGGGTTTTTTGTTTGTTTGTTCTTCTTCTTTTTTTTCTTTTTTATTAACTCAGTTTGTAAAGCAGGAGCCCCTGAGCCAAATAATGTCTTAAATGTCTTCCAACTTAAACATTTATATTCATGGTCTTGCTTTCACTAAATTGAATAACTCGAATAACTTCTACATAGCTTTTTCAGAAACTAACTGGGTTTTGTGTAACTTTTTGTCCCCAAACCAAACATTCTGTGACTTTAATGAGTTCAGTTAGTCTACACTTTGTGTCTGAGTGTCTGATACATTTTCAAATAAGGAGTGATGGAAACTGGAATAGTCAAATTCAGCTAATCCATCCCAAATCAACCTCATGTTATAAGGCGACGTGTGACTATGAGTCCCTGGGACTTGGGGCACCCAGCCCGGCTCAGACCTGGGTGGGGAATAAGCTCTGTAGAGATTTTTTTCAGAACCTAGAACACCTGTGCGCCGAGTTAGACACCTCTTACCCACACTGGGGTTTATGTAACTGAGACGATTCTGGAAGTCAAGTTCCAAAATAGAGTTGGATTCAAAACCAAATAAACCTTATCAAGACAGGTTGCCCATCTGTGACACAAGTCGGGATATGTTCAGCTGTGAGAGAAATTCAAATATCATGTATTAGACAAAACAAAGGAATCCATCAATTCACGTAATGAAAGAGTGCAGGAGTCACGTGACTTCTCTCATGGCTGAACCAGGGGCTCAAATAATATCTACAGGACACTTTCTCCACCTGCTTTGCCTTTGCTTTCTTTTGGGTTGATTTTATTCAGAAATAGGCAAATATGGCCACAAGCAGTTTCAAATTTTTATTCTACCAGATTTACATCAGATTTTTTTGGGGGGAAGAGCTTCCTTGAGATATATAAAATGGTTCACCCACTTAAAGTTCAGCCACTTGTATAAGCCCATGGTTTGGGGTATATTCAAAGACTGATTCAACCATCATCTCAAACAGTTTGGAACATTTTCATCACCCCCAAACAAAATCCTATATCCTTTAGAAGTCATTCCCCATTTTCCCACAACTCCTACCCCCAGGACCAACCAATCACCAATCTACTTTCTGTTTCTACTGCTTTGACTATCGTGGACGTTTCATATAAATATGTGGTCCTTGGCGACTGTCTTCTTTCACTTGGCATGCAGCATGAATTGGTATTTTATTCCTCTTCATTGACTAATATTTCCTTGTATGGATACACATTCTCTTTATCCATTCATTAGTTGCTGAACATTGGAGTTGTTTCTACTTTTTGGCTTTTAGGAATGGCAGTGTTCTAAACATCTGTGTACAAGTTTTCACGTGGACATGTGTTTTTATTTCTCTTGGGTAGAGACCTAGGAGTGAAACTCCTGGGTCATATGTAATTGTATGTTTAACCTTCTGAGGAACCGTCAGACTGTTTTCCAACGTGGCTGTAGCATTTGACATGCCCATCAACACTGTATGAGGGTTTGTTTCTCCACATCTTCACCAGCGCTTGTTATTATCTGTCATTTTGATTACAAAGCCAGTGGACCTTAAGTGGTATCTCGTTGTGCTTTTCATTTGCATTTCCCCTGGGAAGGAAAAGGGGTGAGGACACTTCTTGAGAGGTGAGCATCATCATTCCAGACAGGAAGTTAGAACTCAGAATTAAATGAACTTTTACACAAAAAAGACTTTCAAATTAGAAGATACAGAATTAGCCTTGATTGGTAAATGTCAACGTTTCCTGCCCTTAGAGGGAAATGGCTAAAGCAAGATGTGATTACGTATTATCCAAATACAAATAAATAAATAAATAAATAAATAAATAAATAAATAGATAGATGATAGATAGATGATTGATAGATAGATAGATAGATAGATAGATGATAGATAGATAGATAGATAGATAGATAGATGATAGATAGATGATAGATAGATAGATAGATAGATAGATAGATAGATAGATGATAGATAGATAGATGATAGATAGATAGATAGATGATAGATAGATAGATAGATAGATAGATAATAGATAGATAGATAGATGATAGATAGATAGATAGATAGATAGATAGATAGATAGATAGATAGATAGATGATAGATAGATGATAGATAGATAGATAGATGATAGATAGATAGATAGATAGATAGATAGATGATAGATAGATAGATAGATAGATAGATAGATAGATAGATAGATGATAGATAGATGATAGATAGATAGATAGATGATAGATAGATGATAGATAGATAGATAGATAGATAGATAGATAGATAGATAGATAGATGATAGATAGATAGATAGATAGATAGATGATAGATAGATAGATAGATAGATAGATAGATAAAAATATATATAGCTTTCACACACATGCACGCATACACGCAGACACACACACACACAGAAAATTATATTTTAAGCTTGAGTTTTGGTGGGTAAACTTTGGTGTACCAATCATCTGATTATTGTAATATTATTCAAATAGCTTATTTTACAGAGTAAAACAAAAGCTAGCTGAGACCCAGAGCTAGGGAAAAGAAAACTGGAGGGAGGCCTTCATCTTTCCATTCCTGCCCGGGGCTCTCTCCACCGCACCTCACGCCCATCCTCTGACTCCTTGGGTATGTGCTGTTCCTAGCTGAATCTCATTCATTTCTAATCAGGAAGCTCTGAAAGGTACAAAATTGCACAGGAATAAAAGCCTAGGACGATGACAGTAACGAAGTGATGATAAATGCTCACTCTTACAAGAGCAAATGCTCCTCATTTTTCCCGTATGGGCCATCAACTCCCACAAGCCATCGCATGAATGTGCCCTTTGTTTGGGTCTCCCGCCTCATGCATTATGGATGAAGACTGTCACGTGCAGACTGCAGGGACTTTGGCTCCTCCAAAGTAAAATCAATGTTCAACTCAACTGCCACCTACAAACAGCTGTTGTGCAGGGCTTGGAAGACAGTAAAAATAAATCTGTGATAAGAGGCAGTCTTATCTTCAGGGCCTCAGGGGCAAGAGCGAGGTTGGAGGCAAAAACCCCACCCTGGGTTACCACCGTCCCCTGGGTTTCTTAGCAAAAGATAAAAGCAACTGTTACAGCAGCCATCACCCAGGAGGCAGAGAGCCTTGCTCCGACTCTGCCTGGAGTTTACCTGGTACCGCTGTGTACTCAGCTCTTGCCTGAGAAGAGCCCCTTCATCCCCTGCACACTTTCCTACCACATCCAGAGGAGGATGACTGACAGGATCCCAAGGACCCTTCTGGGATGGGCCACCCATCTCTGGAGTCTTCCCAAGTGAAGGGAAAGTGGGAATTTCTGAATCAGAGATTTCCAGCTACTCTGATGCTTCAGATTTGCCGTACACTAACCCTCAAGGGGCCGTACAGGATTTCTGGAAGGGAGCCATGCTCAGCGGGGAACGTCCCACAGGAAAATAAATTTGGGAAACATGGCATACTGTATTTTCTTTTTGGTGCTTCGTAACCGACATTAGGAGATTAAACGTTGTGTGAGAAATCCTGCACTTAAAGACCAAAACTTCCTCACTTTCAGTAAGCCAGCTTTGCCAGACTTGCCTGAGCACAGGCTTTTCTAGAACACAGGTTAACCCTGCTCTCAGTGTCTGGCTGTCAGTCTGTCTCCTATGTCTGGGTGGTTATTGTGAGGCTGGGGTTGTTTTCTTTGAGCTCTAGTATATAGGCTCACAGCCCAGACCACTCCCAGATGGGTCCTCAGACGACCTGGAAAGAGCCAGACCGATCACCATCAGCGTGACCAAATGGTCTGGTTGGCCCATGACAGTTAGGTTTCTGCCTATTTTCCAAGCACAATTATTAATAACCCCTCTCGCTCTCAAAAGTGTCCCAGTTTAGACAATAAGTTGCGTAGCACCCTGCCACTGGAAGCATCAGGAGATCACTTCCCAAGGCTGCCTCCTGCCTGAAACCCTCAGACTGGGACTGAGTAAGCTAATGGGGTCTCGGAGTGTGAGCCAGAAGACAGGGGACAAGGCTCCAGAGGGCCTGGGGGGACTCCACGAGGGACCAGTGCAGGGAGGAGGACAGGAAGCCCGGAGACTACCTCAGGGTTTTTCCAAGCAGAACATTCCAGGACCGTAATGGGATTTTTGCTGCTTTGCCTGGATTTTTAAGATGAAAAACTATATTTGACTATATCACTAAGTTCTGTCATACTTAATGTTTTGAGAGTTCATTCTTCATTTCCCTCTATTTTTAGAATAATGTTTCAAAATGTCAGTTGGCCCCAGATGTGCTAAAGGGAAAACCTATTTCTATTGATTGCTGTGTTTAAAGGCCAAAGAGGAACCCTAAGCCTGGAGCTGTGGGATCTGGGGCTGGTGTTGATGATTTCCCAAGGGATGGATGACCAGTGAGGGCAGAGGCAGGGGTAAGTCCCATGACACCAGGTGGCACTTGGTCCAGACATAGGAGGTTTTGTGGCCTTGGGGGTAGGAGAAGGGAGGAACAGCATAAAACAAAGATACTATATTCATTTTTTATTGCTGCTGTAACAAATCACCACAAATTCAGACAGTAAAACAGCACAAACTTCCTATCATCCAGTTCTAGAGGTCAGAAGTCGGAAGTGAGTCTCACTGGGCTAAAACTCAAGGTATTCAAAGGGTTGTTTTCCTTTGCAGAAGCTCTAGAACCATTTTCTTGCTTTTCTATTTTCTAGAGACCGTGTGGATTTCTTGGCTCATGGCCCTCTTTTACCCTCAAAGCCAGCAATGGCATCATTATGCTCTGATTCTCTTGCCTCCCTCTTTCACTCACCTGGGTAATATAAAAAAATCTCCCCATTCAAGCAAGATCCTTAATTTAATCACATCTGCCGAGTCTCTGTGGCCATATACAGGGTCACAGGGAACCATTATTGGGCCTACCACAGGCACCAAGTAAGAAAAGTGTCCCTGAAAATTAGGAAATGTGAATGGTCCATTTCAGCAATTTGGGAAACGTAGAGGGAAGATGCAGAGGTGTCGACTGGAGCTACAGGAAGAGAGAGAAATGTTTTCTGGATTCTCTTAGGAAGAGCTAAGTGACAGCGGACCACACTCTTTGCTCAGGCAGCAAGAGGTGAAGGCAAGTACGTGATCTTACGGTGGCAGCCGTGGGACACCTCCCACGAAGCCCTGCCTGGGGGCACCCCATGCCCTGGGGGCCGGCCAAGGTGCCAGCTTGTAAACTTGGAATCCAGAGACCCTCGGCTCAATGAGAGCAGATCCCCATGTTGGGGTGAGTGGTGGGCTAGTCCAGTGATTGTCGCCCTTTTTTTCTTCAGCAACAGCAGCATGTCCCTTCTTTAGATTAAGCCCACATGTCAAACAGCTTAAAGCAGAGCTGTTCGGGTTGGTGCAGGGTGAGGGGTCCTCAGAACTACCTATCTCGTTGCCCATAGATGCCCCTGAGGCACCCCGAAGGATGCAGAACACAGTGGACAGCCTGCAGCCAAGTTCAGAGGGCCGAGTGGTCAAAAGGAGGGGCTGGGATGAATCAAATCATCCAGGGTGTGATGGTTTAGAGATGGAGCTGCTCACAGCAGGATTCCCACAATGGGCTCCCCCACAAGCAGACCTTGAGATAAGGATTTAAGTGCAAAAGGTTTGTATGGAAGGTGGAACCAACATGAGAACGTAGAGCAGAAAGGTACTTGGGCCCATGAAGCCAGCCAGTGGGGGTGGGCTATGAAACCAGCTTAGTCCTGAGAGGAACTCTAGGACATGGCCAAGGAAGGCGTGATGGAGCTGAGCGACCCACACCTGTCAGCCATTGCTCAAGGGCTGGCCCAGGGAGAAGCTCATTCCCAGTTCTTCCCATCACCTCCCGGATGAGGACCGAGTAGGATCTGAAAAGCTAGCCTTCAACGGAAGGAAGTCAGGCCAACACGGTAAGGGAGCCCCTTTCCTGCCCAGAAATGGTCAAGGTCTCCACGGGGATATGGGTGAACCCTGACAGCACTGCCTAGACCGGTCTTGTCACTGGGCGTGTGGACAGTGGCAGTGTCCCTGTGCCTATTTCTCCATCGCCAGCCACCAGCGGGATGCTCACCCAGGATCCCCGCGTACTCCAGGTTTACGTGGCAGCCCCCAGCACTGTACTCCGTAGCGCTCAGATGAACCCCATCTGCAGAGGGCACTTGTCACCTTGGGCTGCCTACCGCCCATCCCCCCACTGCAGCACCACGTGTATCTACCACAGTATGACTTCTCTCCCATCATGACCGGAGGGAAAGCCTTCTTCCCAGTCCCCGTTCTGAAACATCCATCTCATGTGCTCAAAAAGCATCCAAGTAACTTTGTGCACAGAAAGAAGGTTCTTAATTCCAGAAGCTTCTGATGGGATTGGACCAAGCTTTCTGGCAGGACAGGGATGTGAACTCCATGTCCCCTGGGAAACCAGCTTCACTTCTGTACCAACAGCCTGTAATTACAGCAACCAGGCGGAGGTACTTAAAGTGATGATTAAGACGTGAATGCAAAAATAAAAGACCCTTTTGTTTTTAGGCTCATTATGCCTCTTTTTGATGACCACACAAGAAAAATGTTGCTCAATTATCTTAATTAGCAGATTATATAATTTAATGGTTTCCTAGTTTCATTCCAGGCTCCAAACCAGTGGTGGATCATGGCTCAGTAAGGATGCAATTGTCCTGCCTGCCCCCCTCCTCACACCCACCTCTTTCCCCAGGAACACGGTGCCCGGGGCTGGTCACCACAGACAGAGAATGACAGACAAGGCCCTGCCTTTGCCCATCTCCCAGCAGCATCTGGGCCCAGATCATCTCAGTTCTGAGGGGCCAGGGTCTGCTGGAGCAACCACAGCTTCTCAAGTGTTTGGGAAAGGGGGAGGGGAGACAGGCAGAAGCCAGATTCCTAAATCTGGAAAATCAAAGTCCAGCCTAATCTGGTCCCAGCTTATGTGCCAGGTCCTTCTGGGAGGGACTTTATACATCCCTCCTGAAGCCACCACCACTCTCCTACTCCGTCGCCTCTGCCCTGCAGTCCCTTTTCCCTTCCATTTCTGCCTTCCAGATCCTACCTCTTTCTCAGGGGCCCTGCATCTCCTCCATGGGGCCTTTCTTGTTTCCTTTAAAGGCCTTTGCCTGTGCTTTCATGACCCTCACCACTTAAAATTATTTTAATTTAAGAAGCAATGCATTAATTTATTCTTAATGCAAAATACTAAACAGTGCACCGTTATATAGAATATAATACAAAAGTCCTCTACCGCTCCCTCTCCCCCTCCCAACCCCTTCTCAGGGGTAATCACGGGAACAGCTGACAGCACTCTCAACGTCCTTCAGAGCTTCCTGCTTTCATCCTGGAGATGCCCATGTCAGGGGTTATAGGTCAACTTCACTCTTTTCAGTAGTTGGCAAACAGCTGATGTGTTACCAGCCCCCTACAGACCTGGGGTTACAGGGACTTCCTAACGAATGGAGTTAAAATGCAGGTGTTCGGGAACAGATTTCCTTTTTGCTTTCCTCCTCCCCCTTCCCTTTCCATTTTGATACAAATTAGAGAAGTCACCAGTCTATTCCCCTATATCATCCCTGCTCTTTTCACTCTTTCTTTTTCACTTTTCAAAATACATGTGCATGCAAGTATTTCGATTCTGAAATATTTAAACTTGTGTTGTTCAGGTACAGACTCAATAGCCTAAATGAGCCAACGGCCCAAAAGGGAGAACGTGAGTAAGTGAGAACTCCCTGTGTTAATTAGTGAAGGAGGTCTGGGTGGTGAAAGAGAATGAGTTTTGGAGTTGGAGGGGTGGACTCATCTCAGGAGGCTATCAGCAATACCTCTAGAGGACCCAACGGAACTTCCAGTCCCAGGCAAACAGTGTCCCCCATCAGTCTAAGCGTTTCCTTATTTCCTGGACCAACAAGATGTTTCAGACTCCCCTCGTTCCCCGCCCTAGGCCTGGACTCAACCATTTTCCTAACTAGCCCTGGTTGCTCTGAGTAGGGAGTGGTGTTCAGAAGTGTGGGGTGTGCTCATTGATGACTGGGTGGTGACTGCGGCCAGGCCCTGTCAGGAGATACAACTGTAATATATAAATAGATGCGTTTCATACTTATAGCTGAGGACGTGCCCCAGATGTGGGGTTTTCGGTTTTAAAACTGGGACAAGTCACTCTAATGAGTCCTCTGTGGACTAGTGTGTGTGTGTGTGTGTGTGTGTGTGTGTGTGTGTGTGTGTGTGTGTACACACACGTATACGAATAGGTATATATAGCATATATACACATATACATATATACATATATGTAAGAGGTTCACATTTACTCCCATTTAAATTTTGCAACGTCGGTTTTTTAATTAAATCTATTTTATTTTGTATTTAAATCTCTTTTCTCTTACCTGAAAATGTTCGGTTCCTGATAATATCAGAATATATTTAATTATTCGTTTTAGTCTATGATCTACATTAAATAGTTTCAAGTATTCACTTCTCTGCTTTATCTTACAGCATACCTAAAAACATGTTCCAAAATTCAAACACCACAATGACTGATACTAATAAAACTTCTAAGTAAAGTTGAATATTTTCTTGCAGTTCTTTCTGCTCTTGGAACTTATCTTGCAAAGGACATACAGTCAGAGAACCACGTCAGAGATGTCTGAAAATAATGTTAGGTGTGCAGTTAGGTGCCTTTGGCCAAATTTGTTTTCCACTCTAAGGTTTGCAGTTTTTTATTATTATTATTTAATTTTATTTTATGACTATGTAAAATTTCTGTCATTGAAGTCAAAATTATACAAACTATTTTCAGAGAAAGCCCCATTACCATTCCTATATCCTCCATCATTTGGCCCATCCCACCTAATAGAACCATTTTTATTAGTTTCCAGATTATCTTCCCAGTGTTTATTTTTATAAAAATAAGCAAATGCATACATGTATGTAATAAATTTATATATTTTTTTTAAAAAGATAGCATACTATATACACTATTCTGCACCTTGATTTGTAATAGTATGTCCTTCAATCACTCGATATTAGCATGTGCAGGTCTTTCTCGTTCTTTTTTGACACCTGCATAGCACACCATGGGTGCAGGTGTGGCAGTATCCTTGACTGTCCCCTGCAGGAAGAGGTTGAAAGAGAGAAGGGAAGGGAGGGAAAGAGGGGGAGAAGGAAGGAAAGACAGAAGGACAAAAGAAAGGGTAAAAAACTTCTATATTTTATTCTTTATTCTCTATAATTATTAATTGTTTAATGTTTTATAATAAAAAATTAAGGAATTAATTTTTCAAAAATACTTTATTTTTTAAGCAGTTTTAGATTCACTGCAAAATTGAGGGGAAGGCAGTTTTCCCATATACTCCCTGCCCCCCAAAGCATGCATAGCTTCTCCTACTATCAACATCCTGGCAGCAGAGTTAAAATCTGTGAACCTGTTTTGTCATGTCATTATCACCCAAAGTCTGTAACTTACATTTGAGTTCACTCTTGGTATATTGCTCTTTTAGTTAAAAGAATTTTAAATGATGAAGGTCATGGTGGGGTGTACACTGGGTCAGGTCACGTGAGCTAGTTCGAAGGACCTCCTACAGGCCAAATTTGAAACAATTTGAGCACCCCCAAAAAATAAGGACTGAAATTTATTATAAAACATTGAATAAAGAAAGACACGTGAGTTTATAGTAATCATTTTTAGAAGGGAGGGGGGAAAAGAAATAATCTATAGTCACCATTGGAGATGATTAATATGTCAAGCTCTTGTTCTGAAAGTTGACAATTAAAAGACAAAAAAAGAATTTACCATGTTTTTCTATGTGTATAGGTACTTTAGTTTATTCCCAGCTAATGAGGAAAAGTTCTTATTTACAGAAAAATGTCAGCTAATAAACAGATAAGGAAGCACAGACTTAGAAAAGCATTATTTTAAAATCCCCAGTGTAATAACCAATTCAGGCAACAATTATTCTTGGATACTGAAGCCATTTGGTGAAAGGCTGTTGGAGAAAACACATTCACAGTGTGTCAAAGTGTCACCCTACAGATTACTTATTGATCCCAAAAGGAAAAAGTGCTTTTACGGTGGAGCAACATGATAGTCACTAACTTAACTAAGTGACTAAATGAAGTGCTCATTACAGTGAAACAACCTGACATTATGTGTCCCCTAAAAAGATGCAACATGAAGGATACGGCAGTACGCGTGGAGGGCAAAGATGTTTAACTCGGATCCAATCAAAAATTAGTCGTAATTCGAATCTAAAGAGATATCTAGGGAGGTAGAAGAACGAGACAAGTGCACCATAAAGAAACAGTCAGGTTAGTCCAGAATTTGACACATTCTACAAAACAACTGGCCTGGCTTCTTTAAAAAAAAATCAGTGGCACGAAAGAAAAGGTAGGGGATTATTCTAGAATAAAATAGACTAAAAAGACATAGCTATTGTAATGCATGACATCTGATTGGATTTTGGTTTTTGTGTTGTTTTTTTAAAAAATCAGCTATAAAAGGCATTTGGGAGACAATTGGGAATATTTAAATTTGAGTCCGATGTTAGATGATTTTAGGGTCATATCTTAAGAGTTTTAAAGGTATGTGTTTATGTAGCAAAATATCCTTATTCATAGGAGATGCATGCTGAAATAATTAGGAAATATGATGTCTGCAATTTATCTCAGCAAAAACAAGATATGCACACAGAGGCCAATTAATTACAGTAAATGTTGACAGGCTGCCAATCTAACTGGTAAGTATAGGAGGGTTCATAGTATTATTCTTTCCACTTTCAAAGTGTGTGCCAAGGAAGCCTGGGGTGCTCCAGTTAACGCAAAGGTGGGCCATGGGGTGTTTTAAATATTCGACAGAAACATAGTACCATCTGCACGATTCATTCCAAACGACTACTATTACGTCGTTTGGACCCAACTATTTAATAAACCAACTGTCAGGTGTTTATCTGGGGGCGGGGGTAGGGTCTAGGGGCTCGATGCAAGAATTACTGAGACATTAAGGGTCCATGAACCCAAAAAGTTTGGGAACTCCGGCTTACGGTACAGCAGGTCCTCAAATAATGTTGGTTCATCCAACACTGTTTTGTTATAACATTGACGAGATGTCACAGGAACTCAACCCTTGTTTCTATCAGCTCTCCGATGGTAAAATTGGTTTTGTCATCAATTGTTTTGCTTCAAGTAACCTGTCGACTGATGACTGAGAACTTACTATGTTCTGCAAAAGCACCATATAAGCAATTTTCTTTTTTATTTTATAAAAACGGACTCATAAAGTGTATGCAATGTTATAACCTGCTTTTTTCCTCTCTCAATCTTGACAATACACTTACATGTAATTAAATGCTCTATTCACTTAACTAATATCTCATTATTAGATAGATATTTAGATTTTTTTTTTTTTTTCCTTTTTTTTTTTTTTAATAAATAATGCTGTGTAAACATCTTTGTAAGGACACCACATTGCTTTGGCCAAAAGACTTTCAATCTGGGTCCATATAGTTTTCCAGAAAGGTCTTCTCTAACCTCATTTCAACCAAAAGTCTATGAAAATGGCAGATTTACTCTATATTTGCCAATTCTATATATAACATCATTTTAACATATTCACCTTTTAATAGATTAAAAATGCGTTCTCATTATTGTTTTAACGTATTTCCTCCGTTGCTAATGAGTTTGGAAAGTTTTTCATTTGTTTATTGGCCATTTGTGGCTCTTTTGTGGATTGCCTAGTCACATGCTTTGCCCATTTTTCACCTAGAATGTTCTTCTACTCCTTATTGATTTGCAAGAGCCTCCGTCCAATTTTAATGAAAAGTTTAAATCTCCGACGCAGCTGTCACAGATGCTGATGGTTGCAGTTCTCTGCCTCTCTAATTGCTTTAATAAGTCCCACTAATGACTCAGAAGCTAATGAAGGTGTAGATCTGATTGATGGAGCTTAGAAAAGCGACGTAATTAGAAGTTTCCTCTCCCAATCAAAAGAGCCAACTATATTTATCAGTTCAACTTCCTACTTTTGTCCCGATTTCGAAAAAATACATTTAAATATATCCCATCGGTCTTGGCAGGGTGATGGGGAGGACGTGAGACCCGTGGCTGGTTGTTATATAACCCTCCAATTACTTTAGGGTCTTATTTCCTCTTTTCGGATTCATGTTTTGTCTTTAAAGTGGAAGCTTCAGATCTTTTTGGTTCATTTCTGCCCCGGCTGCCTCCAAAATCAGGAGCGAGGCCGTCACCTAGCAACCAAGGCTAGCTCTGCTTATGGAAACATGAGCCTCGGGCCTGACCAAGAGAGGAAAATCAGCATTTGGAATGACAAGTCTTAGCTTTGAATCAGAGAACAGCCAGAGGCATAGTACCTAGTGAGACGCAATAGCCAAGACGCCTTCCTAGAGGAACCCCCGTGTCCAAAGCCCTGATGCAGAGTTGGGATGGAGAATGACTTCGGGTACCGTTTTTGGAAGTTTCACTCCCCATCTTGAGTCTTTTCTACTTGGGCCCAGAAAGGGAATTCTAGGTTCCCTACCTCTCAACCCCTGAGTGATCTAAGACAGATAGCTTAACCTCTTATAACCCCCTGGTGTTAACCAGTGGTTAATACTGGGAGGCCACAGGGCTCAAGGCTTTACTCAAGGATTTGGACATGCCGGCCGTTCCCTGGGCGTTCAGCCTGATCATCTGGGTCTGAGAAGCAACGTGCGAAACCATCCGAGGTGCTCTCACACTGTGAGGCTAGGGCACAATATTAACACCTCCGGGGTGTTCTGCATCCATCATCAGAAGCAGATGCTGGGCCCAAAGTGGGATAAAGTTGGAGATGCTGAAGTTCTGAGGAGAGCAGGGGGCTCTGGCTGGCTGGCGCCCAGTGCTGGAATCCTGCTGGCAAACTGTCCCTATGTCAGAGTTGAAACGACCCTAGTCCCAACACACACATGCGCCTCTCATGGATTCCCACCTTCTTGTTTTTCCTTCTCTTTCTCCTTGGACTTGCTCTGGCCAAAAGACTATTCCTGGACATGAGAGGAGCAGAGGCCTTAAATGCTCTTCTGTGGTCTGGCTTGCTCTTCTGCCTTCTGTTATGAAAAAGACAAGCCCCAGGTAGCCACCAGTCCAAGGAGAGTGAGAAGACACGTATCATACACTTAAACGTAGCTGCATCTGAGAGAAAGCCATCCTGGCCAAACCTCAGGCCCATGAAAGATGAAAGGTTTGTTGTTATAGGGCGCTGAGATTCGAGGACATTTGTTAGGCGGCTTTATTGCAGCAAAACCTGCCTAATATATCGTTCATTACTCCCTACCGTTATTATTTCCTTCTAGCTGTCCTAGTCCCTGTATTTTCTGAAGCCTGGTTGGTCACCTTCTCCTTCAATTCTGCAAGCTGTATTATATATCCTTCTAATAAATTCTTTTTGCCACAGGAAGTTGGAATCAATTGCTGTAGTTTGTAACCCAGAACCCTCACTGAGAGAGCTCATCAACTAAGTCTCCTTGAGAGAATTGCCCGCTCCTCGGTCTGAATTCAGACCAAAAGTTCTGGATGGTTATTTCCAGCCTTTCCCCTTGATCCTTGTCTTTTCAGATAGCTTCTGCTGCATCCAGCTGAAACAATATGCACCAAGGCCAAGGTCTGGGGGACTGTGCATACATTTGCTTTGCCTAAAACATCCTCTTCTATCCCCAACTGCTGAGTCCTGTGCACCCTACAAGTCTCCACTCCAATGTCACCTCCTCTATGAAGCCTTTTCTGATTGTTCTGAGAGTCCCTTCTCTCCTCTGCAATACTGGGAGCAGCTGCTGCTAGTGTGGATGGAGCTTACCTTCCTCTACAAGCTGCTACGTCTTATTTCCTAGTAGAGGGGAACTCACTGAGGCCATCCCTCGGGGGAAACAGAGAGCCCATCATACTCAATCCTATTCATCGCTTTCCAGTAACATCATCTGACACTGGGGGTCAAGGGCCTTGTATTATCTATTTTTATATCCATGGTGCCAGGCTCAGGGCCTAGAATAAAGGAATAGTCCAAGTAGTTGTAGGTTATTTGAATGCAGGCATGAATAGATATCCATCTTTTCTTGCATCTTGGTCCAGAACAAGCACATAATAGAAATATATTTTTGGCCAATGATGTGTTTCCTTTGATCCTGAGATGGGAAGTGGCCATCATTTTATTTACTCTGTCCAGGATGAAACTGGGCCTGGGGTCAGCCATAGGCAAAACATCACGGGAAAACATCCAAACGAAGCACCCAACACTTAAAATTTACTTGGCCCTTCCTGCTGCACTTGATGGGACCACATCAGCCTGCGCTCATAGATTCAGTACCTAAAACCATGAAACGAGGGTCCACTGTGGGGAAGCAAGAAGCCAAAATTCATGCAGACATTAAAAGGAAGGGTGGGATTAGAAGCCACATCTCCAGATTGTTGGTCCTCTAGTTCTTACAAGGAGTAGCAGACAAGAGAGGGTCCAAGATGGGTTTTTCCATTGGATCTTTCCACACAGTCCGTTGATGGAGAGGGTACCACCATCCCTGTGCCAACCTCCACAGACACAGAGGCTGCTTTCCTGTGCCCAGGAGGATTCTTAAAATAATAGTGCTGCCTGCCTCTGTGGGCTGGAGCCAGCTGTCTTGGTATGTTTGATTCCTGAATTACAATCTCCTGCTCTTTACTTGTGGCAATAACTGGTGTCGCAGTAACTGGTCAGCCATGCCCACTTCTGTCCTGGTAGTCATGGCTTGATCAAGCAGGGGAGAGATCCAGAATGGAAGGAACCCGGTGAGTGTCATGTGATGGGACAGGCAGGACTTTTGGAGCCAGAGAGATCTGAGTTCAAATCTTGGCTTGGCCACTTGCTAGCCCTGTGGCCTCAGTTTCCTCACTTGTAAAGTGGGAGAATAACAGCACCCACCTGAGGGAGTTGATGTGAGGTGAATACTGTGTCTGACACATAAAGGTGGTTAGTGAGTGGTATCCTATGGTATCTTACTCTTCAGGGTAGGGAAGAGGTCTGTCTCAGGCTGGACTCCCCCGGAAGCAGACCCCAAGTCAAGGAGTTTATTTGGGAGATGATTTGGGGGAGCACAGTGTGACGGTGAGGAAGTGATCCAGGGGAGGGAAGAAAGTGACACTGGGTGCTTTCCTGTGGAGGTTACCTCTGCGAGCAATGGGGTTCAGTCCCATTGGGGACCTCTGGGAGGCTGGGTGGAACACACCTCATAGTTGTTCCCCAGCAATGAGTGAGGAAGGTGGAATATTAATTCACCCCAACTCCCCAAAATTGTTATCCTTATGAATAAAAAAAACGTGAATGCAGAATATGTTCATGGGAATTCTCCTTATTAAAGACTATATTACACTTCTCTCTTTCCTTTCATCTCCCTCTCTCCACACTTAGGCTCCAGTGGCAGCAGCAGGAGACGAGAACAAGGACACACTGAATATTCTTTTCATGCTGTTACGAGGACAGAATAAAAACTGGTCCACTGAAACTGAATAATTAAACAAAATAAGTAAATTTATCCAAGTTGCATTCAGCCGGTGGGGACACATACTAGCACTTTCTTCATAAAACATGGTGGGATAAAATGAGCTAATGATGCTGAGGACCCCAGCACAGCACTGCAGACACAGCAACTACAGTTACACTCGCTGCTCAGGATGACACTGGCCCCCAGCTTGTCACCTGAATCCGCAACCTGAGTCAACTTTAACTCCTCCCTCCTCCCCGCCTTCAAGTCCAGTCAAAACCAAGATTCTGCCCAGGTGAAAGGGACTCAAAGAGACCCACAGGAGTGTGGAAAAGAAGGAATTAACGATGTCCTGAGAGGAAAACCAGAAAATCAGCTCATGATGAAGGGAACAGAAGAGCAGAGGCGAGGGACAAGCCCCAGGCCTGCAATGGAAACAGCCTTCCCTAGGAGAGCGGGTCCCTGGATGAGTGTCGATGAACCAGGTAAGCCTGAATGTGGGCAGGGGTTGCACGTGGGTGGGGCTGGAGCCCTTCAAAGTTCACACTACCCAGTGACAGCGCTGCCTGCCAAGCTCATGTTCACTGAGCCACAGTGGGATAACTCGGCTTCCCAAGGAGCAATGTCTCCAGCTGGAGACTGTGCTCACCCCGCTGATGTGAACCTCCAGGCTGCTTGAAATTAGTAAGTTTTCCTTCTGGATTGTTCTCGGGTCCCTCAGTGGTTGTTCACTCAAGTAACCAATAACTTCTAGGACTTAAAAGAATGCATTTCTGCACTTCCACGGCTGAAGGCCAGACCCAGATGAGTGACTTAATCTCCAAGGTCAAACGTAGGGGGCCTCTCTACATGATCAGTACCCAGACCCCACAGTGGCTGTGGGTTCTTCCCACTGGCAGCCTCAACAAGACATCAGCCCTAGGGAAGAAGGTAGGATGCAACCCTGCTGCAGAAGAGAATCAGGTTTGAAGTTCCCCGTGAGGCACCAGCAAATTTTGTTCTTGATCAGGACTTATGACCTTTCCTAATACTGTTGGAGAGGAAGGGAGAAAGTTCCTCCCCATATTAGCCTTAAAATCTAATTGAGGAAAATTCTGTTGCCTAGACAATGGCATATTAAATTGTTCAGCAAAAGCAAAAATGTATTTAAAAAATTGTCTCTGATCTGTAGAACTAGGGAACATAATAAATCTCCCAGGATTTTTAGCCACGCTTGCCATATATCATGCTCAGAAATTGCATTAATATGTAGATGGGCTAGGCAGAGGGCTGCAGGCTCCTGAAAAAAATAGAACGATATTCCAGAGCAGTCTGGCCTCTTGTGGTCACGAGTGTGTCTCTGAGCACATGTTCAAGAGAAGGAGAAGGGGGAAGGGAGACGAGGTATGTGTTGAGCTCACTGACAACCTACTTTGTGCAGGCACAGGGCTGGGGACCTTGACTACATAATATCTCTATGAACCCTCACCATATGCCATAAGGTAAATCATTTGCTGAGGTGTTTGTTTGCTTGTTTGTTTGTTAGTTTTCATCTCTGTCGTATTAAGTTCCTTAGGGTGACAAGCAAGAGAAGCCCACTCCGGCTAGCTTAAACAAAAAGCAGTATTTAATGTGTCAATACTGCTCGATCTCACAGAGTAAAATAGAAAGCCAACGCTGAAATGGCAGCGCATCTGAAAGGAGCCAGAATTTATTGCTGGGATAAGAAATTGGAACTTTCTGAAGGGAGAAATCTAATTGAAATGGCAAAAAGTGACCCCAGATCACAAGTATTTCAAAGGCCAAGGCTCATGGGAAAGCTTAAGGGATTACCGACTTCTTTGCTGAGTCTCATCTCGCTGGGTGGAGATCACCGCAGAATAAAACATTCTGCAGAAATAAATCCGCCTTTGTGCAAAGAAATAGTTGGAGGAACTGTGGGTTACATTTGCCTTTCAAAACATCCAGTGGGAGAAACCCGAAGGCTGAGTTCTGGTTAGTGGTTTTCACTGGGATCCAAATGGATTACACTCAGGCTTGTGCTTCTTATTCTCAAGCACAAAAAGCTAAAAACTACAGCTTCCTGTGAGGGAAATGGAACATCTTTGGGATCATGCTGCATCCTAACAAGCACTCTAAAACTTTAAAAAAGTGTCGATTGTAGCAAAATGCAGCTGGCCAGTTACGCTGTAGTGAGAAGAAGGAATAAAAAGAAAAAGCCACATTCAGAGGACGCAGATGGATCACCTGCTGCGCACCAGGAATGGAGCCGAACGTTGCATATACATAGTCTTCTACGGATGGTAGCACCTAATATTTATAGACTGCTTGTGGCCGATACTTTTTTCTCTTCTCTTGCTCAACAAAGTCTTAGAAAGGTATTTCTGCATCACCGAATGTACTAAATTAGCCTCCCACAGACAGTATAGAAACTGTGTGTGTGTGTACGTCTGTGTGTGAACGTCTCTCTGTGTGTTTAACTTTTATAGGGAAGAGATAGTCCTGGATAAACCATCATTCATCAGACTTACATTCTACTCAGAATTATATGTCATACTGATATTTAATCACCTAGAAAATTGTTAGTGCTGTCACTGAGATAATACCAGCCAGAATTTATTGACTGTTCAGTGCTGTGTACATCTCATTGACTCTCCGTCCCCACTTGTTATATTAATTTCCCAGTTTTTCTACAAGTTTTCTAGTTTTTATAAGGCAGGAAACTAAGGCTCAGAAAAGTGACCAACTCTCCAGGTGCTTCCACGGCTCGCAGGTCATAGGGATAGAATTAGAACTCAGGTCCCTACTCTAAACCGCTTACCTAAACTGCATCCATTTTCGCTTAAATGAAATTTCTCTTAATACATGAAATTTCAAGGACAAGCAGAAGAGATAACTTGACAGCATGTTGGAAGCAAGAAAGCACATGGGTGCATGGTGACTCAGAAGACCCCAAAGAGGCTGACCTATGTGTCCAGGCATAGGGCAAATGCAGCCTGAGTTGCCCCTTAGAAGCTCTCAAGGCTCAGGAATGAACTGGCACCTTGTATGTCTGGGATCGTGGGTAAAGGTGGAGCTAAATGGCACAAAATCTGCTTAAGAATCAGTTAAACTCCGACTCTTCTTTCTTACTCCATACAACCAGGGGCCCATCCCTCACTGCTCTAGCATAAAACCGTCATTCTGTTATCGGGGAGTTTCTGGACTAAGGACATCAGGCACAGTTTAGAGTAGGAGTAGATACTGCAAACAGGAGGTTTCAGTAAGAACTTATATACTTGAAAGCTGAGCCCACAACCTTCTTCCCAAGCAGGCTCCAAGAAGGGGGCAGCCAGGCCTAGACACTCCAGGTAGGAGGCTACAGGGGCCTTCTCTGGGGACAGTCTGAGTGCAAACGTAAAGACCTGACACCAGTGATGCCACCCAGACTATCCTATGGAGGAGCCCACCATCTTACACAGCCTTGAGCACTCAGTCAGCTTCTTGCTTTCCCACTCTTAAATATAAACCAGCAAGAAGGAATCAATAGACATCTGAGAAAAAAAGTTAAAATAAATAACTAAGAAGAAAGAGAAAAGGTTAAAGGAGGAGAGACTCTACTGCAAGAAGAAATTAGCAACCAAAATCTATCATGAAAAGAAAGCATATTTCATAATCAAAACAAGACCAGGATGTTTAAAAAAAAAGAAAAAAAAAAAAAAAGAAACATTCAGAGAACAAATAAAGCCCTTAGAAGTTAAAAGGCTTCAAATAGAAATAAAAAATCAATGGAAGGTCTAGAAGAAAAGGATGAAGGAATTTCCCAGAAAGTAGAGGGAAAAATCAAAGAGAAAGAAAATGGAGAGAAAATATTAAATGAATGAATGACGAATACAAGGCGCACAGCACTCAAATAATAGGAATGGCAGAAAGAGAACAGAGCAATCAGAAAAGAAGAAATTATTTATAAAATAACCCACGGCAGTTGCCCAGAACTGAAGAATATACGTTTCCAGGTGGAAAGAACTCATTATATTGGAGCTTTACATACGACAAACACATGAAGGCTTGTCAACCTGAAATTTGGGAATACTGGAGACTATCTTACAACCTTCCAGAAAGAAAAGACAGGTCAAGTACCAAGAACCAAAATCAGAATGGCTTCAGATTAACCAAGAGCAACGGAATCAATGTGCTAAAACAAAAATTTTTTTAAATTTAGAATTCCATACCCACCCAAAGTATCAAATAGTGTCAGGGTAGAATAAAGATATTTTCAGACATCTGAAGTCTCAGAAACTTTCCAAAAAGTCCCATTCGCTCTTTCTAAGAAAGCTTTGGAGGATGGGTGCCAATAAAATAAGGGAGTAAACCAAGAAAGAGGAAGACATGAGCTTTATAAACAAGGGATCTAAGCCACAAGAGGAGCAAAAATGATGGTACTGAAGGATTCCAGAGCAACAGGTATGAATGAGGCAAAAGACCAGTGGAGTCTGAAGCGGTCAGAAAACACCAGGAGAGAGGTCTTTCTAAGAAGAAAACCTGATGAATTGAGCCTTCTGAGAGGAGAACCAGACAACTGGAGAAACATTGGGGGCTGGATAAATGACCAGGATGCAGGAAACAAAACAAAAAAAGGAAAAAAGACAGGCACTAAGTTGCTAAAGAGCAGAACACGTTGTTTAGGAAAGAGAAGTGACCATAGCCTGTCCCCCATAACTCAGCAGTGAAGAGCATTTCATGTCCGTGACGAAGACCAGACACTGATAGAACCCATTGGTGGGATGGGGGCCGTGAGGGCTCCACGTTTGTGGTGGGGATAAGGGAGCTAAAGAAGCAAAAAAAGAAAAAATTGAACCTCCACGATCCTAGTGTAAGGCAACCCCCAGTCCCACACGAACCAAAAAGCAGAGTAAGAGCATACTCTTAGTACCAAGAGCATCAGCTGAGAGAGCTGAATGTGTTTTTTCCCAAGAGAAAAAAAGTGGGAGAGAATGAGAGAGGGCTGATTTTCATAGGAAAACCCATTTTGCTCTTGATATTCAACTCGATATTAAGAGCTTATGTAACTTGATGTAAAAATTAATAATTAAAAGAAACAATGAAGCGGCATTAACTGTAATGCTTTCCCCTGCAGGTAGCACTTAACAAATTAACCTAATTAAATCCTCTCTGAGGATTTGTACAGTCCTTTTGGTCTCTTTTCGAATAAATGAATCTCCTGCAGAGGGAGAGACGGTGTCAAGAGCAATACGTCTGCCTCCATGTTCTCTCCCGGGTTGTAGAAAGCTGGAGGCCCGGGAGGGACCCGGGCCCACAGGGTTCCACATCCTAATGTGGGTTTCACACTGAGCATGTTCACAGAGGTTTAGAAGGCAGAAGGAAGGCAACAGACACTCTCCTTCATCCGAAACCGGTGTGCATCAGGACTCTGCAGGCCAGAATGCCTGCGGCAGGTTATGACATCTTCTCCCTGCCAGGCACCTCCCTCAGGCCTGCGGAGTTGCTGGGAAGTTGGCTGTCACTCCCTGGAAGCTTTGCACATCCTAGTGGAAGCCGTTTCAGACGCCTTGCACCACAACCAGTTGGGTCAACAGCTAAATTCCATGGAGCCTCTGCAGAGCCCTGGAGAGCCACAGCATAGGGCCCCAGGGTTTCGAAGCAAAGCTGAGCCTGTTTCAGAAATAAGTGTTTTCCTTCTGAGAAGCCATTTCCGCCCGGCGACGAGGGCTTGACTAGGAAACCAAACGACAGGAATTGACTACTCATTGTGAACTAGATACGTTCCAGTCGTCAAGCCACAGAGGTGGCCTTATGTGGGCAGCAGCGTGCCATCACCCAGTACAAGGGATAATAAAATATTGGGCTCCATCGGGTCCGGAAGGCACAGGAAGTTGCATAAGCAGATGACTCAGATTCTCATCGTCCCTCTGCTCCCTCAACCCTCCCTCCAGCTCGATGGGGAGTTCTGTACGAACAGTTGTCTGGTTGGCTGGTGAGGGCTTTAGAAGAGACTGGAAGACTGGTAACAAAAAGATCTGGGGAAGAGATCTGCCAATGAAGCGCTCGGAACGGGAACAGGGTGTGGGGATACCTGCGTGTCGCGTGAGCGCCCGCCACAGCAGAGGAGGCTGTCCACAATCCAGCAGATAAGCGGAGTGGCAGGTGTCAGCAGCCTCTTTACCTGGCCACATCTGATGAGCAAACAAAGTGGCTACGGGAGCGAGGATAGAGTTCGTACCCGTCCATGTATGTCAACACGGATTTCACTTCACCAAGGCTGGCCTGCCCAGCTTACCGATGGCAGAGACCACTGTTGATGTCCCCAATGTAACCACTCCCAAGAGGATCAAATCGCCCCTTGGACCTCTATAGTCATGGTGTGAAACATCTCCTGCCTTGCCTGCAATGCTTCTGTCAGCCCTGTCACCCAGAGGCTTGCAGAACATCTTATTCGTTGTCATGATATCTGCATAGAATGGGTTAATTAATCCAAAATGCTCCAGATGGTATGTCTCTCTCTAGAGCACATGACCTTGGCCAATGGCGTGGAAGGCACTAACTAAAGAAAAGCAATGCTCTATGTGCTTGGGTCAGTGATGTGCTTTGGAACAAGATGAAGCCGCGTGTCAGCATTATTTAGTAAAATAATTGAACTGATGGGTTGCAGCTAGTATTGATGGGGTGCAGGGGGGGATTTGAATGGTTAAGGCTGATCATATAGCCAGAGTGTGCTTACATGAGCAGCTCACTATCAGATAGCCCCATCGTGAGCCGGCTTCCCGGTACTGAGGTGCCTCACACACCTGGAGGCAACGTCTGTCCTGCGTGACCCAAAATTTGAGGGTGAAGATTTCTGCACCTGAGATCTCTGGGCCTGTTTTAACTCACATCCATTTTCTGCCGCTGCTGCACCGCATAAAGATGCCTCTTAGACAGCCAAGTGGAGATGTAGAATGGGTGTTTTTACATGTGAATTTGGAGTTTGAGGAAAATATTGGGGAAGAAATAGACATATTTGGACGTCATAGGCACACTGACGTTACTTAAAGTCATGGAAGTAGATGAAAACAGAGACGAGGCCTAAGGGCTGAGCCTGGGCCCCTCCAATACTGACCTGGAAGAGGAAGAGACATTCACGAAAGAGCAGTAACCAGTGAGGGGGGAGAAGCACCAAGAACGCACGGTGTCCCCAAAGGCAGTGAGTTAAGTGAGATCAACCACGGCCAAGGCTGCTGTTGACAGGATGTGGCTCAGAAATGATCATAGGGTTTGGCAATATGGTGATCACTGGTAACCAGGAGAGATGTGTTTCCAATGAGTTGGATTAAAGAAGGAAGGGAAGGCAAGCCAGAGAAGGGAGAGAACTTGGACAGTTTTTTTAAGGATTCTTTTGAGAGCCCCAGAGAGGGGTATTTTTAAAACAGGAGATATTACAATTACGATATGTTTTTATGATGATGTAAGGAGTCACGTAAGGAAGACATAAAGTGCTAGGACATTGTCACTTGCCTCTTGTAAAGTATGAGAGGAAGCAAAGGGCATGGGATTCGGGACACACGTGGAGAGGCTGACCTGAGCCAGGAGCATCCAGTTGGTCCATAACCACAGACAGGAAGAGGAGGGTGTGGATGAGCAGATGTGGTGATAGGAGCCTGCAGATGGTCTTATCTGGTGGCTTTTTATTTCCTCAGTGAAAAGAAGCAACATATCACTTAAGAGGGTGGATTAGGGAGGAGGTGTTGGAGATATAAAGAGAGAGGAGAAGGTGTGAAATGGATTGGAAATGTAAAGGCCCACTCGATAATGGGTGTCAAGAATCTGAAGTGACACCAGTCAACGTGGTGTGATGATGGGATTTTTTTCTTCTTCTCTAAATAGGTAGAGCTACACGGGTACAAATGCAGAGTGGGTGGCGAGCTGGGTTGAGAAGGTCAGAGATAGGAAAGACGGGCAAGAAAGATGAGAATACAGGCATGACATCATGATGGCAGCTCTGGAATCTAAGCCGGGGCAGGAGAAAGGTGAGGGTGAAGCAAGGGTGATAGGGTCAACCCCATGGAGTCAAACAAAGGTTGGAGCTACAGAGCCGTGGGAAGCTGTGAGGTGACGTTCAATGACTGGGGTGTTGGGAAGTGGCGGAGTTAATAAGGACAAGGTTAAGGTAAATATGGCTCGAGCCAGGTGGAGGACAAGCTCTTTGCCATGACCTCAAGGAGCTGAGATGTCACGGTGCTGATGGCTCATCTACATAAACGCTGAGGCCACCGAGAATGATGACTTCAGCTGTGGTGGAAGAACAGTGAGTCGGGAGCCAAAACCTCCTGTGAATAAAGGTCAGAGACAGGAGAACAAAGGGCAGCTCTTGCTTCAAAAGAGCTAGAGAAGTCCAGGGAGGAAGGAGAAAGCAGAGAGGAGGAGTAGGGGTGCCTGGCCCACCTCTCACCCAGAAGTACATGAGATTTGAGATAAAAACCAGCCACCACTTATGGAAAATTCTAGAAAGTAGTGTCCTGAGGGTAAGATACAACCTTCTTACTCGACAAACTGACTTGGCCAGGCTACCATGCAGGATACGCATGGCACCAGGCAGTGAGGGCCACATGTACCCCCACCCCACACCCTCCTGATGGCAGACACTTGGTAGCATCTCTACCAGTAAGTCAACATGGTTCTGGGATGCTGACAAAGGGCCCAGGAAGCAGAAGACCCCATCACTAGAGGCCACCCCCTCAACATCACCTCCATGTGGCCATCCCAGCCGGGGTCACTCACTTGGGTCGACAGGTAGGAAACAGGAGGCTCAGAGAATTGGGTGGCTCAGGAGTGGCAGAGCCGAGAATGATCTCTGCCATCTTCTGGAAGATCTTCTGACTCTTCCCAACGCATGCTTTTTCCACTAACCAGTTTCTCCCAAGTTTCCCAAAGCTCAGATTTATCTGGAGACACTTTTTAAAAGTATAGATTCCTGGGCCCCATATGTGGAGAGAGGGACTTTGTAGATGTGGGAAATGGCCCAGGAACCTGTGTTTTAACAGCCACCCCAGTGATTTTGATCATGACGGTTTGGAAATGCTGCAGTTCACCACCCAGCCTCCGATTGATTATTTTTGTGTAGTTGGGAAAGTTACTCCATCTTTCAGACCCCAAGGTCCCAGCCTTTGAATTGAGCCCTGGGACAATGACCCATTGTTCTGCGCTAATTGCCTAAAACTTCTTCAATGCAAAATCTTCATTAAAAAGCTAGAGGCCCAGTTTTCCAGCTCATAGACAGAATGGAAAACTAACACAAATACAGTACCAGGGTTTGGGAGGAGCTGGAGGATTTAGGGAGACACCGATTCCACCTCCATCACTTACCAGGCTGAAGCAAAGCCAAGTTATTTAGTCCCTCCAAGCCTCAGTCTCTCCACCTGCCGTGTGGTTATCGTTCATACACACCTCGTAAGGCTTTTCAAGGGTTGAAAACATCACATGTAAAGACCTCAATGTTACTATTTGTCACAATGGAGTTACTATGGGGAGCTGCTGGTGAGAGAGCTGTCATGATGGAGATTTCCTCATTTAGCTTTGATCATTCTGTAAAGCAGACAGGGAGATCGGGCCCCAGGATGAGGGCTCCTTGTAATTAATGCCCCTTATCAGTGCATTTGAGAGCGCGGAGCCAGGGGGTGGTGTTGGGAAACCCTAGAGAGGCCGTTCCAATCAATACGCCAACATTTGCTTTGCCCTTAAGCCTCACGCTCATGTTGACACAAGTGGCCATTAGAGGACGGTGATGTCCCACGGCAGGAGTAATGGGCTGGAAGGAGGCAGCCGCGCGCTGGATTTGGCCCTTGAGGAGATAGTGCTTTGGTCAATTGCAGGTTGTCATTAATATCTGGGTTAAGGTTGGGTTGGGGTCAGGTGCATTATCATATCCGAACCCACCCTCAGCTCCAGCGTGTGGTTCCCAGCTCAATGAGGAGGGTGCTCTCAAGGTCTCCAAAGCTTCTCATTGACCTTAACAGTAAGTGCCACCACCAGCAGAATTTTCCAGTCCAATTCATGCTGTGTGGTTGGGATATCGAACACCCTTTTCTCCAGAGTCGGGGAAAAGCCCCACAAAACCAGCTGATTAAGGCGAGCAATCATTACTGAGCCTGAGTAGTAGTTCTGCCCCTGAAATTCTAACTTAACTTTCTTTTTGTATCTTTTCCTTTGTATTTCTTCAAAATGCACACGGAAAGAAGGGCTCGCCTGCTTTGTTTAGGTCCTGCCTGCCTTTTAAGTGGCCGTGATTCCCTTATGTCTTTGACTTTTTGTCCAGATTGAAGACAGTAACCGTAGAGGGTTACGTACATCATAGCTTGTCCACGCAGAGGGATCCTGTGCGTCATTAAAAATGGTGCTGGGATCCCTGTCACAGGTGTGCAAGTATTAAGACCACAAAGTATTAAATGAGAAAAAGCAAAATACAAAACTGTGTGCACAGTAGTAGACCCTGTTTGTAAGGAAGAGAATGTGTACACACTCACACTGAAGAGGGGACAGGTCCATGCGAGAAGGTCGACAGTCACCATCCCTACGTCAAGGTTCTCCACTGTGGCTACATAACTATGATGAAAAGATTTATTTCCAATAAGGGGATGATGGGGATTTTTAATTTCCTTCCTTATGACTCTCCACGTTTTCAAATATATGTTGTTTGTGTCATTTTCAAAGTGTCGAAAATGGAAAGAGGGGCAGCTGCAGCCTTCTTTGTAATGGGTTTTAAGTGGCAATCCCTAAAAAAATCAGACTGTTGGGGAAAAGTGAGTGAAATGTGGTGCATTCACACCATAGAATATAGCTGGCACCAAGATTTCATTTTGAAGAGTCTATACCACCAGATGCTGCAGACAAGCTCCCTCGAGCCACCCCAGCCCTTTCTCTCCTGCACACGCTGCGAGGCTAAGGCTATGTTCTCTGGACCCCAAAATGGCTTGGTTTCCACAGGTGCCCTGGCTCCTGATGAGCAGATATCTCTGCTGTCACTTCCACTCCCATGTCTCAGGCAGACGTGCCCTGCAAGCCCAGGCTGACACCTGCTGCTCCATCCCGTGAGCCGCTGCACTTCAGAAATAAACCACTTTCTCCTTACCCAGTGGTCCTTATACCCAAGTATGGGACTCTTTCTTTTTTATGGTTCTGGATTTTTCACAATTTCTCTAATGCGAGTGTGTGTTGTTGATAATTTTCTAAAAACTTAACTTTTCATGAGAAAGGGGAACTGTCACTGAATTCTCTCCATGGAAGTGTAAAGAGGATTCAGTGGTCTCTTCTCATCCACCTGTGTGTCTCGATGTGGACACACACTGAGACTAGAGGCCTTGCTGGCCTGTCTTCCTGTCCTCCGTGAATTCTCTTTTCTTCCACTACATCTTTTCTTCCTTTTCCTTCAAAGCCTCCATCTGGGATTAAGTAATAATAAATCATGATCATGGTAAATAACGGTTATCATAGTAACGACCACAGCATGATCACACAAGTGGAGGCCTTCGGCCCAGGTTGAGTAACTAGCTGGTTTATTCTGCATCCCGCATCCTTAGCAAACTTTTGTCCTTCTCCATCTGGAGCTGTCAAGCGGTGAGATAATCAATAGGATTGAGTGAAGGAAGCCAACAGGTGAGCATCTTCATTCAAAAGATGCAACTGGGGAGTGTTGCACAGGCCACCCCGGTGATGGCTACAGCTTGCATCCATCCAACCACCGTGACAGGGTGTCCGAGTTCTGGCAGTTCAGGGTCCAGGAGGGCCTGCGGAGAGGAAGGCCCAGAAGAGTGAATGGGAGGGGGCTCCCCACTACCAGAGCTGGGATCTCCAAGGCTCCACAGCCCCTGCAGACCCTCTTTTACCCCTAGCCTGGCCCCTTTGCATTTGAGCTTGCCACCCCTGCTGTGGGCACATTCCTGAAGGTTCTTGGGCATCTCTCTTGCTCTCTCCAACACATCCTAACAATACAACACCACAAGCGATCACAGAAATAAACCGGAAAATTTCAAGCATTGGCGAGAATTTGGAGCAACTGAAACTCCTAACAGTTGATGGGAGTAGAGGCTGAAAAAATCTCTTTTAAATCTCTGTTTAGCAGAGTATGACAAATCTGAAAGTATGCATATCCCATGACTAGTAATTTTATTCCTTGTATAACTGATGAAAAAGTCTGTTTATATATTTACCAAAAATAAGTACAGAATGTTCATGGCAGCATTAAAAAAGGAAAACTACCCAGATGCCCACCAGCAGAAGAATGGATAAATAAATTGTGTATATTCTTACAATGGACTACTACACAGCAATGAAAATGAACAAATTACGACTACACATAACAATATGAACAAATAAAATGTTGAGTAAAATAAGTCAAACACAGGCCCAACCACTTATAAATTTTAGACTTTCCTAAGCAAATAGCTGGCTAAAGAAGAAATCAAAGTTGCAGGTACGTTTGGCAGCAACTAGATAATAACCAGATAATACATCTAATATATAAAGGGTTCATCCAAACCAATATGATGGCATGAATTTAAAAAATAGGCAAAGGCAAGGAATAGGGGGAAAATCGAAAAAGAATATAAATATATGACAAACATAATGGGAAAACACAAATGGGAAATCATAAAATGCAAAAGAAAAGAAGACAAAATTGTGATTCACCTTTCGAAGGGCTAAGATTTTATAATGGTTAAGAGTGCAGTAAATAGGCATTTAAATAAACCGTTAATAGTAGCATAAACTGGTGCAAGCGTGTTGGAGAGTCATTTCACAACGTGTATCAAGAACCCTTGTAGGAATTTACACGAAAGAAATAATCAGTGATATGCAGGTATTTCAAGGGATGCTCCTCTTAGCATCCTGTATCACCTTAAACAAGATTTGAGGTGGGAAAATGGTTCACCTAAGGCAATTTGATCATTATTCCCTTCCTGCTGTGGCCTTGGGGTCACAGAACTCAACAGTGCTCCGCAGTTTAACTTGGTAGGCAGGATCCCACTAGTTTGGGACTGCGGATGCGCAGCAGCCAAGAGCAGGCTACGATTAAGGTGAAATGAGCGAAAGCCGTTAACACAGGCTATTTACAGGTCCATCTCTTACCACGCTCCCATCCCTTGTTTTCCTTTCACGATTATCTTGGCACATTCAATTGTCTTCTTTAAATCTGGCTTCAGTAAAGCTGTGGAGAAAATAAAGTGGAATGATGCCACATCGCCACGCGGCAGCTAAGTCAGAGCACGTCAGGGAAGGGAGAAGGCACTCGCGTTCGAGAGGCATCCGTGTGATTCCAACAATAAACCTACCCTTAAATTTCTCTCAGTCAGCACTGGGAGGTAGCAGGATGTGGTCATCTGCTACTAGCGCTATTGATTTTTTTTTTCTTTTTGGTAATTTTTATAATCTTCTTTGCATTAAAAATATATAGTCGAGTGAATATTCTGTGCTGAGCGATATAAGAAAGAAAGCAGTGGAGACAGAACAACAAACATGATAAACCCCAGGCCTCCCAGAGCCTGAAATCTGCAAGAGGGTAAAGATTACAGATGATTATAAAGCAAAGGATACCCAGGATGCTGGGGATGCAGCTTGATGTGGGAGTGTTGAGTGGGGGCTCCTAATTCAGATGCGAAGGGTCAGGGAAGGGTCATTGGGCCAACTGACATCTAAGGAAAAGGGGTTGAGGGAGTCACAGAAAAAAAAATTGCTCCAAACAGAAGAAACAGAATTTAAGAGGGCCCTGAGGTGCCTCTAAGGAAGGAACATGTCTCTGCATTCATCCTTCCATTCCCTCCTTGGAAGGTGAAAACCAACACGTGCCCCCTGGGACTACAGCAATACCTTCCTCCTTGCCTCTGCTGCAGCCTCTCACCTTCCCTAACCAGGACCCCAAATTCTTGGCCTCACCCAGCTTTGTCCAACATGCCTTTCCACTTCTGCCACCTTCCCTTCTGTTGCTTTTCTCCACAGCCCTGCTGCCGAAGACCCGCCAAGGGGCAGCAGACCAAGACGGCGCCCACCCTGATGGTGGTGCTCCACCCATGAGACCCCAGCTTGGGGATCATACGCCAGTCCTCAGGCACTTAGTAGGTGCTTGCAAACGTCCCGACGCTTTCTCTGCGCATCTGGACGTGAGTCCCCATAGCTCTGACCCAGGCCCCTGTGCCTGGGTCACCGCCGCCCTTTCTCCCTGCGTACCCCACAGTGCAGCACGTGGCCTTTTGGGGTCCCACCTTGGATTTGGCTCTGCCCAGCCCCTGCCAGCCCTCCTCCTCCTCCTCCCTGCTCCAAACTTGTAAACTCTGGCCATTAGGAAGGCAGAGCTCGGAGCTCAATGCCGTGGTCCCCAGGGCCCCAGTGTGGAACGGAGGGAGGGGACATACCAGAGCAGGACATGTGGCAGAGGTTCCTGCCTCTGTCGCACCAGTCAATGTCGCGAATCTGAAAGAGGCCGAAGCCTGTGTAGGAGCCAAGCAAGTTCTCGTAGACGGCCATGGGGTTGAACTTGCTCTCAAAGTAAGCCAGGCACACCCCTACGATGGAACAGATGAGACGTGTGGCTCGGAGGAGGGCTGCAGTGAGGGGACGTCTGGGCAGAGGACGAGGGAAAGGCGGCAAGGACAGAGAGGGCTGAGGGGGCTACTCACAGTTATCAAGGCTGTAGCCCTCATAGTTACTCAGGCCTCCTCTGTGGAGCCTGCGAGCCACCACGCAGCGCCCCAGGATGGTAGCGCCGCTCGGAACCACCAGGTAGCCAATGAGGGAGAGGACCACAGACGCCTTCATCTTCTCTCCTGGCGGCTCAGGGCAATGGGGGCCAGGTGAGCGGGCGGAGTCACAGGTAATTTCTACCAAGGTCGTAGGGACGCCGGTTCCTCGAAAGTGAACGAAGGACACTGGGGGAGGGAGATGCAATTCGTGTGTTCAGAAAAGTGGGAGTCCTACCTGGCTCATCCTCGATACCTCATCCCCCTCCTAATTCTCCATGTCTAGTTACACAGACCTGAGATGTCCGAGGCCCTCTGCCTCTCCTCCTCTTCCCGACCTCAGGTTTGCTAAGGAAATCTCTCTTTTGATGGTCTCTCCGCCCCCCAAGCACACACACACACTCTCTCTCTCTCTCCCTCTCTCTCTCTCTCTCTCTCTCTCTCTCTCTCTCTCGTCCTTCAGTCACACCCAATGGCTTCCCCTTGGATTTCTTCTCACTCGTGTCTATTTCGTGACAGATGCAGAGGCCCGAATCCTTTCTTCCCCTGGGTTGTGGAAGTAGAACTTGCTCACGGAACACATTTTGGAAAACAGAGGAAGAGCAAGGGGGAAAGAAATTCGCCACGGCCCCTCGAGCATAGCCACCACTGTCACGTTGAATGTTTCCATTGCCCCTTTTTCCCCAGAATATACTGAGTTGTGGTCTTGTCCTTTATAAAACCTAGTCCTCCGACTCCTACAAACCACGCTCACTGTCCACGCAAGAAGACAAACCGTGGTCCAGCCCAGGCCTGCTGCGTATTAACTGGGTCGCCATCAGCAACAGGGACAAGTCACTGAGCCTCACAGTGGCTCTGTTTCCTCATCCGCAAAAGGTAAGGGGATAACTTATGGGGTGCTCAGAGAATTGACTCTTGAGTTTAACCTTCTCCGTTTCCGCTGTCACCAGCTAAACTCATCACCTCCACTTCAGCCCTCGTCCTCACTGCCGACTCCTCCATGCCATGCCGACTCCTTCAGGTGGCGTTTTCTACCGTGACCAAGAAACGTCCCCAAAGCACTTAGAGAGTGTCACGTTGAGAACGCTGCTGCTTCCCTATTCCTTCCCATAGCAAACCCACACTTCGTTTTCTAAGCCCTCCATGATCTTGCCTCCCCCGCCCTCCCTCCATCAGGAGGAACCGAATCAGTCAACTCTGAATTCCCGTGTTGCTCCCTCTCTGTGCCTCTCTGCACCGCCTCACGTCACCCCCTCAACGCCCAAGCTCCTGTGAATTCTTACCGTGGTGCCTTCACACATGGCCATTACCAATGCACAGATCCCTGCTATGCCTTTCCTCGCATACATGTTGCTCCATTTTCAGGTCTCCACCCCAGGTGCCACCTCCTAGAAGCCTGATGCAATCCTCCAAGAACATCCCCTCTCTGAGCCCCCGTTGCCCTCAGAATCACCTCCAGAAGGATTGTCCTGCTTTGTGCTATGCCCCACCCCTCAGACTAGAATGTGCTATTAGAAATTATAATATACCTTCTTCCTGGCATGTCCTACAACCCCTAACTAAACATCTATCAATTGGACAGTTAATTCCCCCTTCCTGTTTGTCATCACTCCCAGGTGTACGCACATCCTCCAGCCTATATTCACCTACACCGGGGGTTCTCAACCTTGGCATTTGGGCTGGAAAATTCTTTGTTCTGGGGGCTCCCTTGTGCATTGGAGATTGATTATTTAGGCACGCTCCTGGCCTCTAGATGCCAATAACTCTGCCCCCTCAGTTGTGACAGACAAAAATGTGCCCAGACATTGCCACATGTCTCGTGGGGGATAAAATTACCCCCCTGTTGAGAACGAATGACCGAAATGTCTAACTTGGGCAAAAGTCAGAAATAAATACGTATATGTGAGAAGTAGAAGAATCGCACTTTCAAACGTGTGTTGAAATGCTCAGCCTGCAGGATCAGTTACAGAGGTGACCAGTACTCCAAGTACATTGCCAAGGAGGGCCCAGCATTCAAGTGCTCAACTTGGGAGTCAGGTCCCCTGGACCCAAAGCCCAGCTTTATCCCCTCAGTAGCTGGAATCGTAGTGATCCCCGGAGTGATCTAAGATGGTTTCTCAGCCTCTCTGTGCCTCAGTTTCCTCACCTAGAGTAGAGGTGAAAGTAATACTCACCTAGTGCATTGATTTAAAGAGAAAATGAGTTAAAGATGTAAATCTCTTATTTTTCTGAGTTCCGATGCACTCCATGCCCTCAGCCTAATCACCGAATTTCAATGTATATGAGAGAGGTCCATGTTTACATTGCCCAACAGAGCAAACAATATTTTCAGGCAGTGTCTTCCCCCCAGAGAGGGCAGGCCCCATCTCAACTCATAAAAGGCCTACTGAGTGCTCTCTCCTTCCGTCTTCCCCAGCAGCCAACTCACCAGGAGCCCTGTCCACTGCTCTTCCAAAACCTATCCACCTCTCGCCATTTCCACACCATCCTAGCCCAGATCTCCACCTTAGCTGACTCCTGTAGAGGTTTCCTAACTGTTCTCCTATACCCCACCCTCCTTTCCCCAGTCTCCAAATGGCACCTGGAAAGGCCTTAAAAGCATATCCCATCACACACCTCCAACAGATACCGCTTGTACTTTAAAACAGATAGTAAATTCTCAACCTGGTCCGCAAGCCCCTTCCTGATCTGAGCACCAGTTCAGTCCCTCGTTCGCCCTCATTTTTCTTTGAAAATAGCAATCTCTGTCACACGCTGTTTTTTCTGTCAGGAACATGACTCCCCAGCAACCACCATATAGCTTGCTCTTTCTGGTCATAGTCTCAGCTCGAATGAGCTCGCCACTCAAACAGGGTCCCTTGACCACTGCCCCATCACAGAAAATCGTGGGGTTTTGTTCATAATATAAGTCAGTTTCAGAAATTACCTTGTTCATTTATCCGTTCATTTGTCTATCTCTCATTACCAGGGTCTAAGTACCATCGGTTTGGTTCTCTGCTTTATCCCCAGAACACAGCTTGGTGCATAGTAGGTCCCCAATGAATCTCTCTTGAATGAATAAATGAACAAGACCTACTCTTCCCAACAGAACTGTCATCAGAGGAGCAATAAGGGAATTTGCTGATGAGCATCTCCCACTGCTGGTGTCATCACATGTGTCCCTGGTCCCGCTCACCGTAAACCCGCTATCAGTCCCCCGGGGGAGGGGGCTGGAACAGCCACATGGCAGTTTTAATGTTCCTTACAGGAAAGTTGCTCTCCTTCCACTCAGTCCCCTGGATTCTTCAGATGCCTCCTCCTTGACAACCCATTTGCCTTCACCTAAGAGCTTCTAAACCATAAGTCCTTCTCCACGGCCTGCTTCTCTGGAACCTTTTCTATGACATCAGTTGCTATGCACCAGAATATTCTGAAGCAGGGGGCAGTCTGTCACCATCATGTTTGGATCCGTTTTCGATTGCTTCTCAAACTTAGCAGCTTAAACAACACAAATTTATTTTTAAAGTTTTATAGGTCTAAAGTCTGACATGAGTCTCGCTGGCCTAACATCAAGGTGCCAGTAGGGCCATGCTTCTTCCTGGGGGCCCTTGAGGAGGATCCATGCATTTGGTCATTTAGATTATTGGCAGAATCAAGTTTTTAGTAGCTGGAGGATCCTGTTTCCTTGCTGACTGTCCCTGAGGGCCATTCCCATTACTAGGGGCCGTCAGCATTTCTTGGTTCTACCTCCCCATCTCCATCTTTGACAGACGGGTCAAACTTCTCATGTTTTGACTATCTTCTGTCTCTTGCATTGTTGTACCTCTCTGACCTGCCTTCTGCCTCCTCTCCCGCTTTTAAGGACTCATGTGATTAGACTGGCTCACCCAGACAGTCCAAGATAATCTCCACATCTTGAGGTTCTTAATCTTAACCACATCTGCAAAGTCCCTCTTGCCATATCAATAATATATTCAGAGGTTCCAAGTGTAAGGTCCTGGACATCTTGAGGGAACATTATTCTGCCTGCCACAGCATTCTTCCGGCACCCACAGAACTGCCTCCTAGTGTGGAGCAATGGGAGAAGCCCTCGTTTTGCTCCTTTACTCACAATGAGGCCATCCATGGTCAAAGACACCTCTCTGGGAGTTTCAGCAAACTCATTTGTGACATGAGGGCATCAGAACTGGTTATCTTTAAGATCCTTCCTAACAAAAAAGTTAAGGGAAGTCGAAATGACTGAGGACAATGTTGTCCTTTTGAAAACACAGAAGAAGTCCTTCTGATTGACTCAGTTGTGGCTGGTAATTGGTTGATTAATTGAAAGTGAGAAAAACACTAGGCCTAAGCACTGAAACTTAAACCCAGAAATACACATTTGCTCAACAATCTTTAGAGGTGGTCTTTTCGCAGATTCGAATTGCTGACTGGAGCACTGTCTAAATTTTTTTACATACTAGCATGGAAAGATATCTATGAAATATTGTTAAATGAGGAAAAGGAGGCTCATATCAGTCTCCTGGTATGCTATCATTTTGCAAAATGGTAATGCATATTTGCTTGTTATGTATACAAAAAAATACCTAAGAAGTTTCTAGCAGTACTTGAAAATGATTTCCAAACAAGTAAATAAATTACCTATTCAAAAAAAATAAACAAAACATTTTAAAAGGCTTTAATGGCAGAACAGAAAGTAGACTTTGAATAATTGCTCTCATGCTGGGAGTTCTCCATACACATACACAAACATACACACACAAGCACGCAATATTCCCCCATTAAACAGTTTTGAGCAATTTGGCAGCATGAATCTTATTAGAACTTTCTGGAACCTATTTGTTTTAAAAATTAGGAAAAAAGTTCTTAGACTTGTACAAATAACCAACGGTCGACCTGTCAAGTTAAATGATGATTTTTAGCCAGACTCTGCTCTTCCCGTCCTATCAGACCAGGACATCCTATGCCTTCATTTTTCCGTATTCATTCAACCATTAAAAGAGCAGTTGCCAAACACAGACTGTGTACTAGGTCCTGGGTGGGCCCCAGGGAGGAACCAGACACAGCCTCTGCCCGTAAAGCTTAAAGAAATTGCTGGGCTAATGGGGAAGACAAACATGAAGAATAAAATGAAATGAGTCGAGGGGAAGAGGAAATGAAAGCTTAACGTGCACAGAAATCGGACTGAACCAGCCTCAAAGCCATAAGTCCAGAGTAGTATTAAGAGATGAGATTCTGCCCTTGTTTGTGCTAAATCCACATCTCCTGGGGACAAATCTGTCCGTCATTACAAAGAGTGCCCCCAACCTCTGTGAGGTAGAGAGTCATACTCCTCCTCAGTGAGAACACACCAGATTTTCAATCCTGGTAGCCCATTTCTCACTTTCTGGTGGTCCATAGGTGACTCCAGGATGGAGCACATGACCAGGCCTAAGCCAATCAGCACACCATTCCTCTGGGCACAGTGACTGATTCAGGAATGATCAAGTGACCTAAGCTGGACCAGTCAGAGAGAAGCCTAGGATTTTAATAGAAACTACTGCAAAAGAGACAAATCTCACTGTCTCTGAGCTGCAAGGAAAACACTGAAGCTTCCGAGACCATTGTGTCACCATGAGGGTTGGTCCTGCAGCTGCTGGTGGTCTGACATTATGTGCACCTGAAGCCAAATAAAGGAAACTGTACAATATCACCGTGAGCATTCTTGCCAGAAATTTTAAAACTAAATAATGATAAAAGTGACAGACAAACTCCAGAACATGGATGTTCTGAAGACTGATGGTCCCGAAATCTCCAAAGGATTCAGGGTCACAGAGAATGGAGGGAAGTCAGGGACTGTGCTTTACTGCGGGAGACTGAAGTTTATAAACAGCCAAAGGCAGTTTATAAATCTTGACTGGACAAAAATGTAGCTCTGAAGGACATTTGAAGGTCGTTGGAGCATGAACTGTGTGTTGGATGGTATAATTGAAATCTGATTTTCTTAGGGGTGCTAAGATATTGAGGTCAGGAAGGTAACTGTCCTTGTTGTTGGGAGAACCAAACTGAAGTATTTGGGGATAAAATGTCATGACATTTGCAGTCAATTTCCACATAGTTTGGGGAAAAAAGAAGAGCGTGTATATATTGAGAGAGAGAGATGGAGCAGGACTGTCAGGATACTTTCAGCCAGAAAACCTGATGAGGGGGCTACAGGAGTTCATTAACTTGAAAAACTAAGCTAATTTTTTTTAAGGCTGTAAAAAAGAACTGGGGTTTTAAAGTCAGACATTCCTGGCTCTACTACTTGCTAGCTGTGTGACCTTGAGAACGAAATTCATTTTCTTTAGCTTCAGTTCTCTACCTGTAAAATTGGAATAACAAAATCTATCCCATAGGCTTGTTGGGAGGCTTGAGATAAATATATGAAAAATGCTTAGCACAGTGTCTGCCACATAGTAGGTTCTCAATCAATAGTGCTTTTAACATTAATATAAGGAGGAGGAGGAGAAGGGGAAAGAAAGAGGAGGAGGAGGAAGTGAAGGTGAGAAGAAATTGTTAACCGTGTCCTTCTCCGGCCAGTGGCATTCCAGAACACCAATTCCTATGACACAGTTTGATCAGGAAAAGAACAAAACAAGAGGAGGATGCTGCCAGGAGAGGAGAGCAAAGTGTTCCCTAGGCAGGACAACCTAGATGTGAGGAAAGGTTTTGCCTCAAAGCTCTCAAGGTAAGTAGACTAACATCCTGAGTTATAAAGGCAAAGCCTTTAACAAAGCCATAAACGAACACTACGTTGACCTCCCAACTCCAAATTTTCTCAGGAAATACCAAAGGGCAGGACCACTGACTGCTCATCTGCCATTCCCCAAACCTAAAGATTCAGGAAAAAACATCAATCATTCACCGCCTTGGTCCCAAGTCCTCCAGCAAAGCCGCTGGGATCTCTCCTCCTACAAGGGGAAGACACCTGGAGATATTTGGTGCTATTGGCACCAAAATGCAGCCGTGTGCATAAGGAGGACCCTGCCAGCTATTCCATCACAGCTTTGGGTTTCTACAGAATCATTTGTCAACTATAATCCAACCATGAGAAAGATTTGGCCGCTTCAAGCCCTAAGTCCCTTATAGGAGCCAGGAGCCCCAAACTGAGGCCTGCCCCAGCCACTTCTGACTCTGAAATAGGGAGCCAGCCCTGAACCCCTGAGTCTCACTTGCCCTCCCTTGCCTCTCAGTTTACCCCAACCTTGGCTCTAGCTGGACGTCTCCTGATCCTTCCCCAACAGATGGATCTCCATCTGCCCTGCAGTCACGACCAGATAACACGATCTATAGTTACATTTGTATCTGTGTCGATATCTGCATCTATATCTGTGTCTGCAAAAAAAAAAAAAAAAAAAACAGCCTGGAGACAAGACCAGAGGTTGGCCAGCCAATCCGGTGACACTCAGAAACATCCGAGGCAGAAGTTCCCTTTGAAATGATCTACTTTACCTGTATTCAAAACAGTTTCTTGCCCTAGAACCCCTAGTGAACAGCAAACTCGTGCAGAGCCCTCATTGCCAGCTCACCTTCCTTGTTTCCTTTGCAGGTGGCCCAATGGGGCCACATTGGGGCTTGAGCATAATGCACCCAGTTCATCACATCATTCATACCTGAGCGAGATGGAAACAAGACCAGGCCCAGAACTCAGGGCTTCTGAGACCCACAGAAAGGGGGCTAGGAATACAGTTTTGGTCATCCAGCCAAAGCTACCCCTCCCTAAAAGAACCCATGGACTGCAAAGAAGGTGGGACCTGCCCCCCCAGGCTGTGCATGGGTGTATGACCCAGCTCTGGCCAGTGGGATGTAAGGAGAAGTGTACTGAGGAGAGGGGACTTTGGGGATGATTTTCCCCTGGGTGATGGAAAAAGGAGAGATCCCCTGCTCTAGGCCCCCTGGTTCCTCTTTGAACTCAGCTGCACAATGCATGATATTTGAGTTGCTGATGCCATTTTTTTTTTTTTAACATGAAGGGACCTAGAGGATGACATCGATGCCAACTCAGAGCCTGACATCAGTGGTCCCTGAGTCAGCATCGGCAGCTGTCCACCTCCAGACTTCTCATGCAATAAGCGCAAAACCCCGGAGCACGACCTGCTTTAGTCACGTACTGTACTTGCCCCCGGGCGTACCTCTAACTGATTCAAAGGATTTGTGTAAATCTGCCTTGTGCTTATTTTCAAATCCAAGCATTTTCAGCTGTGGTGTTGCTTTTCTGATTTAAAAACATTCAAGTTCATCTGCAATGGTATCAGAAAGAAAACAGCCCCACCTTTGTGTACAGGGTTTGCTCGCAGCCTCAAGAAGTGGGGGGGAGGGACGTGGCGTTGTTTTCTTTTATGAGCACCCTTCTTATTCCCCGTGTCAGGACAAAGCCTCCCTCAGCTACCCACAATGCACCGAAATGGAAGGAAAAAGACATCAGACTGTGCCAAGAGAAATGCTGAGCAGGGAGCAGGCAGGGGACTCATCACGACCCGCAAGTCTGGGCATGGTGGGAGGCACATCACTGTTCTGGTCCAGGGGGCTCAGGAGCCCATGTCACAAAGGGAATGAGAAAAACCAGCAGGAACTGCCTGTCACCAAAGGGCCCTCCAGAAGGAAGGGAGGCCCAAAGGCACGCAGCCCCAGGTTTGTGAAAGGAAAGGCTATCGCCCCAGGCCGGCCTGGTTGTGGCAGGGTGATCACCTGTCCCCATTCGTCTGGGATGAGGGGATCCGAAGGTTGCAGGACTCGAGGTGTTAAAACTGGGCAAGTTCTGGTTCCGGAGCCTCTAAAAGTAGCTACTTGAATATATAAGTTCCACGTGAGATGGAGCCCAGGCCTCCTCAATTCTCCCACCCTCACCCCAGGGGAAATAAGCAGCAGGACCAGCCCGGCCTGTGGTCTGGAGGATTCCAGCTGAGTGGTCTTCACTCCACAGGGTCTGCGTGAACCGAAGTCAATGAATACGACTGCAACAGAGTAATTACTTATATTTACGTGAAGTTCTGTTTCTGACATGACTATTTCCCATTGACTAACACATGAAGCCCATCAGTGGGCAGACACTGTGAATCCACGACCTCCTGCTGCTGGACCCCGGAGCAAAGGAAACCTGGTTGAGGCCAGGTTTGTATATGTGTATATATATGAATCACACTCACGTGCATTTCACATTTGTACCTCTCTTCCTTGCAGGAACTTGCTTTCCATGGGGAGAACTAATGTGAGCACAGAAGGGATGAGTTACGGTCCAGAAGCCTGTGCCCAGGACGTGGGAAGTGCTGTAGAGATGCCACAATAACCCTTCCTATGTCCCAAGTTCTGAGGACATGGCTTATTCAGGTCATCTCACTTTATGCTCCTGGCAGCCCTGAGAAGTGGGTATTCTTCTCACCCCTTCTTACAGATGGGGGACCTAACGCTTGCAGGGTCTGGGTGACCTGCCGAGGTCACACAGTAAGTGGTGGGTCCCACGTCTATCTGACCCCAGAGGCCATCCTCTTAAGCCCACACCCTGATGCTTTTGTGCTCCGGAGACAGAAAGCCTGGGTGGGTCCTGACTCTGCTCCTTAATAGCCACGTGACCTGGGACAAGCTCTTTCACTCTCTAAACCTCAGCTTCTCTGCCTGCAACAGGGGCAGGGAAGTAGTGCTGACTCGTCACCTGTTTGTGTGGAAAGTTCTGGTCCACGGGAAGCTCTCCATGAATGCCAAGGACAAGGGAGAGGGCTGTCCAGGAGCTCCATGCAGAGGTGGCATGAGCAGGCCAGACGGGCAGTGAGAAGGAGCCAGCAGACAGAGGCTGAAGGCTGGGGTTAAGCCCAGCGGTTCTAACCCTGGCTGCACTTCAGAATCACCCAGAGAGTCACACCCTGGCCAAATAAACCTGAACATCTGAAATGGAACCCAGGCCTTGGTATCTCTCTAACTCCCCAGTGACTCAAATGGACAGCCAAGGTTGAAAGCCATTGGCCTAGCTCTTGCATTTATTTATTTATTGTTTATTTATTTATAATTTTTAATTAAATGTGTTGAGATAACATTGGTTAATAACATTATATAAATTTCAGAAATACAACGTTATAATTCAATCTCTATCCACTATTGCACGTTCACCCCCAAAAGTCTGGTTTCCTTCCATTACCATGCATTTCAGTCCTTTTACCCAATTCACCCTCCTCCCCACATCCCCCTTCCCCTCTGGTAACCACCATTCTGCTGTCTGTATCCTTGAGTTTGTTTTCATTTGTTTTCTTAGTTTATCCTTTGGGGGATGGTGTTTACATTCCACGTATGAATGAAATCATACAGTAGTCATCCTTTTCCGTCTGACTTATTTCACTTAGCATAATACCTTTATGGATGGATCTTGAGGGTATTAGAGCCTTTGCTTTTAGATGGGTGGACCTAGGAGGGACATCGGTGCCACAGGGAGCCAGTTAGAAAGGCAGAATCTCAGGCCCCAGACCGGCTGAACCAGGCTCTGTTTGAACGGGATCCTTGGGTGATTTGTGTGGACGTTGATATCTAAGCACCCCTGGGCTGGCCTGTGCATTCTCCAGATGGGAAAAGAAGCAAAATCCAGGGCAGGCTCTGAACCTGATTAAAATCCAAAGTGAAAGTAGGAAGGGGAAATGAGGGGTGGCTCTTTAAACCAATAACCCCATCTCTTGGCACATGCAAAGGGCAAGGGCAGTAGGTCTCTGTGTGTTTAAACTTCAATGAACCTGAGATCGTGGCGGCTCAGGAAGTCGGGGATTCTGCCAGCCGCCCAATGTTTGCTCATCTGCCACTGTATCAGCCAGAGGACTAACATATTATCTGGGTCAACTGCACACATACTGGGTGCAGGCCTGGGATTAGCAGGAAAATATCAGCCTTTGCGAGGACTTAGGCTCATTATAGGGAAATAACTCACCAAGGGCCTTTCCTCACCCAGAGTGAGCAGCTCTCCATCCCTGGCAAACAGGGGCTGCCGAGGCAGATGCTGCAGAGTGCAGGTGGTGGCTGAGTCCCCAGGAGAGACTGAGCTTGCCCCCTGGGACAGAACTTGGAGCAGCAACCTCTATTGTGGCCCTGGACATAAGGCTTTCTCAGGAGAAAAAAAAAAAAAGGGTCTAAAATTTCTAGAACCTGAAAGAACAATATAAATGAAATTCTAATCAGTATTTACCATCTCTAGTAATCACAGTGAATTCAGCAGCGTTTGAGAGATGTCAGCTGAAACGCAAATTGCACATCTTGTTTTGCAAGCATCCAAGAAGACAGTACAAATACGAAGTCTTGGTTTAAAAGGAAAATACATTTCGGCCTGGTTCAATATCCACCATTATCTCAGCATAGCCAGCTCTTTGGGTTGGCCTTTGATCACCTAATCAAAGCCGTCTCCCCTCTCCCTGAAAAATGGACATAAACACGAATTCGTACCTACAATTTCAGGTAATCCACAGACCCCTGAGCCACTTCTCAGAGGGTCCTGGATGAGACTCACATGGAATTCTGCTGGGTTTGCTCCCTAACACACAACCACCCTTCTCCCGATGACGTCACACATTTCTTTCAGGATCCACACACTTTCAGCCCCTGTGCTCAAGGTTGGAGCATTGACCTAGGGCCAAGCCAAGAAGTGCAGCCCGTACTCCTGGCTACAGTGATTGGTTCAGGGATAGGCACACAGACCCATTCGGGACCAAGAAGACAATGAAAATGAAAGGAGAGCCTTTTACTGTTTCTTTCCCATTGATGTGAAACAGAAAGGCCGCATCGGAGAGAAGCTAGCAGCTGCCATCTTGGGACCCTAGGGGAGAGTTTTTGTGAGAATGGACCCAACACGAAGTCAGCAGAGCCCAGCTATGAAGAGAGAAGCCAGGTCTTAAACACAGCATTCGAGTCCTGAAGCCTTGTCACATCTGTACCTGAACAGGTTAGCGAGTAAACCCTGCTCGCCCGTGCTAAGTTTGGGTCCCCTACAACAGAAAGGGCTCTGGTACATGATCTTCACTGACTCACCGGGGATTTTGATGGTTCCTCATGCAGCTACCCACGAAACGAGTCATGTCACTATACAAATGTTCTTCCCGACCTAATGTTGGCCTTTTTATTTCAGTAAATCTCTTCATTCCTACGGTTAATCCTCAGCTTCTCCCAGACTCCTTTATGAAGAAACACCTTCTGATGCAAGATGCCTTCACTTACATGTACCAGTGATGTTCATCATGTACCACAGACTGACACATCGTATCATATTACAAAAGGGGAATTATGTCAATCCCATTAAAGCAACCTAGCCCGAGGCCCAGCTTTGGCGAAAGGATTTAACAACACAACTATTCTGAAATCGAACAGTTCCATACTATAATGGTGACGAGAGACAACTTTAGGTAGGATTATTGTTAGGCCTCAAGGATGCACATGTCATTTTTCGGATTATAGAATGTTGATTTCCAGCATGCCAGAGCGGGAAGGGGCTTCAGCCAGCCAGATCCCAGGTTTGGGTGAATTTCCAGGGCCCCATGAAAAGAGGTTTGCTGAGCCATCGAGTTTGCTTTCTGCAGCCAGACAGACCTGAGATAAAATCCCGGCTCCTCCGTTTTCTAACTCATGCCACCTCTGAGTCTCTAGGTTCCCATCTATAAAAATGGAAAATCAAGAAAACCGAAAAACTGAGAGGAAGAATTATAGAAGGGTTTTAGCTAATAGATGAAGAAGGGATATGGAATGAGAACGTTACATTTGCAGCCACTAATAAACTAATGGAGTTGGGTGTTGACCACCAATGGCTGCTCACAGTTCAAACTCAGAGAGACCAGACAGTATGTGTCTTCACCTAGAAAACAGCCCCGTGCGAAGTAATCTGGCCAAAAACATTGAACTAGAATCCGGTCAAGCCTCTATCAAACCACCAGTTTTCAGGAAATACAAGAAACAGAGGGACTTGTTGCGTGTCACCATGGAAATGCAATCAACACAACCCAGACCATGAGAAATTCTACAGGTGAACAGCCTTAATGCCCAAAATGCAAGAAATCAAAGAGAGCAAATGAAGGGACCCTACTGATCACAAGACATGTGTCAGTCAATTGGAATGTGTGGACCTTATTTGGATCTTGACTGAAATGAAGCAACTCTAAAATAGGTTTGAGGGGGTCAGGAAAATCTGAATGCTGACTGTGGATAATAAGCAATTGTGAACTGTAAGATGCAGCCGTGGTATTGTGGTGATGGTTTTAAAGAGAAATCTTTACCTTTTTTAGATAAACACTGAAATATTTATGTGTAAAAGTTTTAATTACAGGAATTTGCTCCAAAAAATATCTGAGAGCGGAGGGAGAGGGTATTGATGGTGACCATTGTTGGACATCATTGATACGTGGTACTTTGGGGTTCATAAAATTATCCCTCTGGCTTTGAATATGTTTGAAATATTCTATAATTTTAAAGTTGAGAAATCTCCCAAGCATTGGTGACGAATATCGATTTTATTGATGATTTGGGAGCCAGGTGGAGAGTTGGGTTGTGGTCACGACATTTATTTAACTGTTCCCAGTAGACAGCCCTGTCTCACTCCGCCCCCAATCTCTGTCTCTGCCTCTGTCTGTCTGTCTGTCCCCCACCCTTTCTCACACATCCACCCCAGCTGTCGGACCTTGGTGAAGTGGCAAAATGCCCTGCTCCGGACAGCAAGAGGGCAGGGCATTGCACGTGTTGTATTGTCCTTGCTGTCATGAACAATGGGAAATCTTTCTTTTTTCCCAACGTTTTGACTCTATTTAGCATAAAGAATAGGCCCTATTTCAGACTGTGATAAAACAGCTCCCAGAATTGTCCTCTACATAATGTAGAGACAGAGTTTTAGAGCATTCGTTGGTGGTTAGCTTTTTCCTCATCTGTAAAATTGTGATCTTGATGATTCCTACTTCTTAGATGGCCCTCACCCCTCCTTCCTCAGTCTCTCTTTATTGCCACCTTTGCTTTTCTCCATTGCACTTTTCACTAATATATTGTGTATTTTTCTTATATTTGATTCTGATCTCCCTCAAAGTCTCCAGAAATGCAGCGATTTTGTTCCTTGTTGCTCGCTGCTATGTCCGCAGCACTTTGAAGGGTGCCCGATCCATGGCAGACGCTCAGGAATTACTGAGTGATTGAGTGCCTCTTCACTTGCATTGCTGCGAGGACGAAATGAGTTAACAGGATAGTTAGAAAAATGCCTGGCACCAGAGGAGCATTCCGGAAAGAGTTGTTGTCATTTGCCCTGTTTTGACCAATTAGCTTTCAGAAACCCATCATTCCATGCATCAATCTCCATGGCCTTTGCTTTCAATCCCTCTTCCCTATTTCTCCCTAAAACAAACACCCTTTAATAAAAGTTTGAAAAGCTTTCCACTGAAGGGGGTGTGTGTTCATCCCATAGCCGACAGGGCACTGTGTCCCCAGACATTGGTCTCTCACACCACACAGGGGTTTAAAACTTCCTTGGGTTTCCCATAGAGATCTTCCCAAGGCCTTCGGGGTCCTACACGGACCTACCTCCCCTGTGGAGTGACTTGCCCATTTCCCCCATTCATTTCCCATCATCTGATTTTATCCCTTTCCCTAACCTTTGCCCTTCCCCATTTCCTTTTACCAGTTCTTCCTACAGAAATACTTGGTTCTCATGACCCCATCCTCTAACTCTTCTCTTCCAGGGGAAACAGTGATAATCAACCCTCTTTCCTCTGGGCTCCCACAGATTGGTTGACATCTCCATTTGTCACCTAACCCATCCTGTGCCCCAGCCCCCAGGAGATACTGTAATTGTTTGTGAGCTTCTGGGATCCAGACTGTGGTTCAGTCTTCTTTAGGGCCCCCATTAGGAAACCAAGGATTGAATGTCGAATAAAGGATGGACACTTACTGAACAGAGAGAATGAGATTTAACGTCTTATCTAAACCTCTGAGCTATACCCTTCGAGGCGCTCAGTGAGTGCCATCAGCTATTTCCCCTCTTCCTGTCTCCCAACTTGAACAATGAAATCCTTGCTGTTTTGCTAATGAAGAGATCCTAGAGAAATAGACATGTTCATGAAATTCTCTTCAAAAATAAAGGGCAGCCTCAAGGAGAACACAAGAGGGCAATGATGCTGAGCATTTTTTTCCAACGTGGGCAAGTATTATTACCACAAATTCACTAGCTCTTACAGATAAATAACAAGAACACAGGGAGAGTAAAAACAAGAGAACAACCACAAAGCCCCAAGGGAAAGAACAAACGTGAGAAATGCTTTTTGAAAAAGACAGACATCAAATCGAGTGGGGAGGTGGGAGAGAGAGGACAGAAATCACAGTAACGTTCAGTTTTCTCAAAAAACGCATGTGGCAATTAAAACAAGTAGAAATGGGTTGACATAACAGCCTTGACAGCTAGAACTAAAGTACAAATAAGAAGGGGAGATGAAAAAAAAAAGAAAAGAAACCATCTGAGTCCCAAAGGATAAAATAAAATGTATTTGGTCCAAAAGAGAAGCACGAAAGTTATTTTTCCAATTAGTTGGAAGGATTCTGAATTTGGCAAGATAGGGAAAGTGTCCCCAGCCATCCGAAATGCCCCAGGGAGTGGGGGGCCGGGGAGGGTCACCCAGGAGGACTCTGATCAGAGCTCGCTGTCCTGTAGAGCAAGCAAGGCAGGTCCTGTGATAGAGTCTCAGCTTTCCTCTTGGATGCTAACATCGAAATCCCTGCAGGGACTTGGCTGCTCTCATCCTGGCAGCTTCACAGGATGCTCCTCCACTCACAACCACCCCGTCGGGAGAATCGCCTGCGTCTAACCCGGTTCTCTCACCCTGAAGCCCAGACTCTTGCCATTCTTTTCCAAAGCTCTGTTTATTCTCCTCCGTATTGAATCACAGGGTGATGGATGGGAGGCTTCGGGGTCAGTCACTTAAAAAAGTCATCTTGAGTGGACACAGAAATCCCCAGGGATATCTTGCCAAAATGCAGGTCTGGAGTGGGGCCTGAAAGTCTGAATTTTTTCTCCTGAGCTCCCAGGTGATGTCACCATGGCTGTTCCCCAAACCACATCCAAGGGCAAGACCGGACTCAACTGTCCAGTACCTTAGCCACTGGGCAAAGCCAGTACAAGTCAAAATTCACTTTCTCCGTCACACTAGCCACATGTCAAGTGCCCAGTAGCCACCATCTTGCACAGAACAGAACAGAACAGAACAGAATATTCTCATCATCACAGAAAGTCTATAGTGGACCTATCGCCTCCTTAGGAAGAAATCCTTTCTCTTCCTGGCAAGTCAGAGATTCCCAAAGCTTCTGCCTATGGATCCAGGGGCTTCCATTTCCACAGTATGTTGCTGGCTGGGTTCAGACCGTTCAACTTCACACTCAGCTCATTTTCAGTCTTGGCTGCCCCAAATCAGCCTCCCCCGTTTTGAAGATCTGAAGAGTTCAAGACACAGCGTATCATGTCATTCTGAACAGCCACCACTAGCATAAGATAAACATCTCACCTGTCCCCGAGGCCAAGGCATCAAGGTGAGGGTAGGGAGAGTGACGATAGAATTTTTTCTTATCCTGTATCTACACTGCATCAACGCGATGCCCAGCATCCCCTCTGGTCCTCAGAGGCCCTTTCACACTAGTCACCACTGGGTCGACCCTTGATGGTCTCTGCCAGCCTTTGGGGGCCAATTCCTTTACACGTGCCTTCCAAGATCCTGGACGTAGGGAACCCAGCCTCTGCTACCACGCCATGCTGGGACTCAGGGGCCTCTATCTAACGCTCCACCTTTATGCATGCAACGCTTCTCAGCCATCACTTTTCAGGGTCCTGCTAATGCCACAAGCCATACCTCAAAAGTGGCACCACTCTGTTCTCAGATCCTACAAACCTATTTAGGAATCCTGTGTCCTTTCCCCTCACTGGGGCTGGGGCTGGAAAGCGAGCAAGACGCAGAGCTCCCGTGTGGCAGATTAAGATGGCTACAAAGTCTCCGCATTCTTCCCCTCAAAAGATAAGGTTTATGTCCCTGCTTCTTGAATTTGGGCAGGCCCTATGACTGTTTCCAACAATATATCAGAGCAGAAGTGACATTGTGACTTTCTATCTGTTGCAGGGTCCAGGTCTACACTAAGCTTCGTTTATATGACTCAACTGGTTTTGTCTATTCAGGGAATTTTCAAGGCTGATCTCATTTATTTTTTATTTTAATGGGGGACTCAGAGGGGCTTCCTACATGGTGGCCCAGGGCCCAGGGTCTTGTCTCTCAAAACACTCTTTCTGGAAGCCCTTCTCGGTATCTTTCCCACGTCCTGTGTCTGCTTTTCATGGCCCCTGCGACAGCACTGTTCCCACTGAACTCTGTGTTTTCCCCTCTGTTAATGTCCCCAGCTCCTGTCCAGGGACACGTCTGCATTTTTCACATCCCCTTCCGGGCACGGTGCTCAGCAGTGAGGGTGCAATTCATTAGGAGATGACCCCCAAATGGATGGATATGTCCTACGGTTCGGGGGCAGCACAGCTGTTTTACAGGGTTTTCATAAATAAAATATCTCCAGCTCTGCAAAAATTAATCTGGAGACTGAGGGGATGAAGGCTTCATGAAAATGAAAGTGCTGCGAATGTAACTGTCTAAATGGGAAGCCTCTGCTTTGTGTGGAAACTAATTGCTCCCGATGGGCGGACGGCAAAGAACAAGTAATGAAGGAGCCGGAATTATTTATAAAGATCTGGATCCCGTGGCTTTGATAAATTTATCATGAAATGCCCTACAGAGCCTCGACCGCAGTGGGAGCCCACTGCTACTGTGATCACAACTTGAGATGTGTTTAAGGTTCCCCCTTGGACGGGTTTCAGAAACATCAAATGCCTGAGTGTGTGTGTGTGTGTGTGTGTGTGTGTGTGTGTGTGTGTCTAAGTCATACAAGCTTTGGGAAAGAAAAGGACTATTTGGAAATATATCTTATCAGGGATAAGATGCAAGTCTTTGAAACATCTCTTCCACATCCCCACTCATCCTTCCTCCCTACAACTCTTGGGTAGAAAGACACAGGAAGATCTGCGTTTGTGAATTTAAATACAGACTTTCAACCTCAAAACCAAATGGGCATTAGTTATTCTTGGGGATAAACAGGTAAAATATCAGTCCCACCCAAGATTCATGATCCCAGAGACCTCTCCATCCATCTCCCTCCACCTGGCTGCCACATCCAGCCCTCCAGGGCTTTCCCTAAGTGTATGAAGTTTTTTGTTTGTTTGGTTTTGGTTTTTTGTTTGTTTGGTTTTGTTTGTTTAGCAAATAAGTTGAGGGAAGAGGAAGAGGAAGACAGGTGGAGATATGTATCATCTTAGCAGCTCTGGCCCCTCTCTAGGTAGCTCTGGGCAGACAAAAGTGTTAACAGGACCTGAACGCAATTTATTTCTCCATAAATTCATGGAAAACAGCATCTTGCTCCTTGCAAGTCTATTCTACTCCAAAGTGGACTCTGCCCTATGATTCCCGAAGCTCCCAATACCCAGGCAGTAGGAAGAAGGGAAAACTGAGCAGGTGCATGATCTTGACTGCTCGTTTAGTAGGAAGTGAAAGCAGAACTCCTGCCTCAGTGTCAGAAGAGGCTTCACCAGGCTATTAGACAGCCCAGCCCTTGGCAAGGAAGTGGGGACCCTCAGCTGGATCAAGGATGTGACGCAAGGTCAGAGTGTGGAAAGAGAGTAGATATGAGGAGGAATTCTTTGGGGAAAACTGTGCAGGGACCTCAGGGGATTGGATGGAGTGCCACCTCCATCACGTCTGGCCCAGAGAGGGCGGGCTTCAATGGGAACATCCACAAGGCTTCTTTTGGATTCTCTGTCGTTGGAAGACCAGGCCTGAGAGTCATACCCCTGCCCAGGAAAGCAAAGGTATGCAGGAGCCTCCTGTGGATCAGAAATAGGCCATGTTAAGTCCTCCTCAAGGGGCCAGTTGGGAGGAGGGCAAGGGCCTCCCAGGGTGACCGCTGTGGCAGTGGACACACTGACCGTAGCACTCCAAGTCAATGTCTACTATCCTACCTCCATCCACCTGACCTTGGTGGCCTCACAAACAGCAGCCTGCAAAGGAGTGGAGAGACTAGCGACGGGGAAGATGCCACTTCTCCCCTGAGGCAGACGTCTGCCAACCACAGGCCTTCATAGGAAGGAAGTCTTACCTTGAGTGATGTACTAATCTTATCTTTTTATTCTGTATTTTTGGTGCTTGATGTCTTCGCGTTTTGCAGACCCTGGCGGGATTGTCACTCCCAGGGCTAGTGAATTCTTAGACTTGAATGAGGACCACCTTTCATATGCAAATCAACCAATCCCGAGACCCCATTCCCCCACTGCCTTTATCAGGCCCTCCCACTCTAGGTCATTATCAAGCATCCTAATCACCCCAGGGCGGGGGACCAGATAAACAGGGACAGTCCATGTACCCCAGAATCTGCAAAATTATTCTGACTAGCCAATTCTAGACCACTTACCCAGCACCCAGACTCCACGATAAAGGCTCTTGGCCACATTTTCCCTCACTCTCTTCACCTGGCCCCTGCGCTTCCATGTGTAGTAGCCCCTTGTGGCAGGGAAAAAGTCTTTTTCTTGGGATCCGTGAGTATAACAAACTACTTCCTCAATAGCAGTCGTCTCCCAATCTGTTGGCCTCGCCGTATCCAAATAATAATAAAACCTACATTTTGAAACTACTAGAGACCGATTGGGGATTCATAGCCTCACTTGGATGCATTCTCATGACTAACTCAAAGCGATTATGAGACTGTCTATTACCTGAGTCTGGGTCGGAAACGAGTTGTTCGTGTTTCTGTACAGAGACTGGAGAAAGTTCAAAAAATTTTAAGAGGGCTCTCTGAGACGAAAACTAAAGTTGTGTTTTGATTAAAACATGAGTTATGCTTATTGCATAGACCAGTTTCAACTGTATTTTAAATTATTATGATTATTCACAGGGTGGAATGTTATTATTGCACATGGAAGGAGGAAAGTCCTACAGATCAGAACCTTCCATGGGCTTCGGATAAGACACTCTGCAAATGACGATCGCACACGTGACATTCTCGCAGGCCTGTGCTCCTTTGAAAGTACATGTGTTGGTGGGAAAAGGAATAGAGAGTGGGGTACGAGGATGGGCGTTGGGCCTGTTCAACCTGAATATTTTGAGAAAAATAAAAGCAGTCAAATCCAAGAGCTGACATTAATCGGTGCCTGGCGTTGTCACCGGGAGTGTGAAGAAGGACTCCAGAGAGGCAGAGACCTGCAAGATGAAGAGGCGTCCTGGCGAGGGGCAACTGCTTCGGAAAACAGTCTGGCACTTTCTCAAAAGGCTAAATAGGGAGTTACCATTTGACCGAAAAGGAAAAAAAAAAACGTATCTCCATGGAAAGTCTAGTACGTAACTGTTCAGGGCAGTGTTATTCATAATAGTCACAAGGTAGAATTTACCCAAATGTCCATCAACTGATGAAAGGATAAACAAAATGTGGTCCGTCCATACACATTCGATGGAGTACAATGGAATATTATTTGGCAATAAAAAAGAATAAAGTCCTGATACAGGCTACGGCATGGATGCACCTTGAAAACTCTAAGTGAGAGAAGCAGTCACAAAGGCCTCATGTTGTATAATTCCATTTACACGAAATGGCTCAAATAGGCAAACCTAGAGAGACGGAACGTAGATTGGGGAGGAATTTGGGGGAAAATGGGGAATGACTGCTGACGGGTACAGGGTTTCTTTTGGAAGGGAAGAAAATATTCTAAAATCCATGGTGGCGACTCCATGACTGTATTAAAAACCAAAGAATTGCGCATTTTAAATAAGTGAATTCTATGGTGTGTGAATTATATATCATTTTAAAAAGAGAGAGCGGGAGAAAGCCAGTGGGCACGTCACAGCCTTTGAGCCAAGCAGGCCCCTGTTGAGTACCAGCTTCGGCTCTTACTAGCCAAGTGGCCATGGTAAGTTATTTAACCTCTCGAAACTTCAGTTTTCTTATCGATTAAATAAACACTGACTACACAGCTTTACTGTGAGGATCGAGTAAGGTCATGTCTGTGAACCGCTTACCATGCTTTTAGAGCACAGGATAGAGCACACTCAAGAAGTGGACGCTAATAGTAACGTTAATAACCAAAAGGATGCATCTTGCAGGGTCTCAGAGGTCTTTTCATTCATTCATTCATTCATTCACTCATTCACTCATCTGAGTGAAAGCCTACCAAGTGCTACCCTGCATCTGACAATGTTCCGGACCCTGGGGATAGAGCAGTAAGCAAGTCAGAAAAAACTCCTGCTCCTGTGGCCTCGCATTCTAGTGAGGGGACAAATAACACCGAGCAGGTGGACAGACATGGCACGTGTCAGATAGAGACAGATACGGGCCTCCAGGCCTTCTCCTCGGGGAAGCTCACTTTTAGGCCTTTAAATGCGGTTTTGTTTGAACCACCGTCCTCAGGGCTAAAAACCCTACAATCCTCAAGGGAGCCAAACTATGACTCACTTGATTCCTCAAACATTTCAAGCTCCATCATGGGGTCCAACATGGCATCTCAGGCATACGTGTTCTTTCCAAATTCGATCCCGATGCCATGAATTAAAATAGGCCCTCTTCTTCGGTTCTCACGAAATCGAGTTTCCCATCATTTTCAGGGAAAGCTATGCAATTCCAACGGGTCATCAAGATCCACGCTGCCAATAGAGCCTCACGTCTTTCTGATTCAGTCTTTGAAAAAGGCCCTGATTAAATTTGGCTCTTCCAAAAATGTCAGTGGCTTTGATGCAGGAAGTGTGAATTCTCAGCCAGTTTGCCAAGGATAGGACTCTTCTCCTCGTCACATTTTCTTCAGTGACTAAGGCCTGTGTCTTACACAAATAGGTACATTTTTAGTCTGATGGCTGAGGGTGCCAGAATTCAGTTCTCATTCCCCTCTGTCTTGCAGGTTCTCTGACATGTTCATAAGCTCACGCCATCCCGAACACATCTGCAGAGGCCGGGCTGTGCGTGCTCTGAGCTCACTCAGCGGCGACGCTCCGTGAGGAGGACTTGGTGACATTGCAGCTGTGTCTGCCAGAAGGCGCAGTAAAGCGCTTCTTCGTTTTCAAAAGTCTCATTTCGGTCCTGAGCACATGGCAGAGATGCGCGGGGATTCTCTGATGCGATGCGTTTGACATCGGCCGACAGAACAGACACAATGACAGGCCCCTCTGGGAAGCAGCACCGAGCGCTGAGCCGCCGTATTTTCTGACAGGGGATGGGGAGGAGGATGGGAATGGATCAGGGACACCTGTTCTTTAGTAGCCTGACAACAACGACCCCCTGCCCAGTGGCCGTGGAAACAAAAAACTGCGTTAGTGACAGGAATAATGACAAGGCTGCAGGGAGATTTCGATGAGACCTTCATCTGGGGAACAGATGACAACATTAGCTGTGTTTCCTCGCGTGTCCTGCTTTCCAGCCCCAACAGCTACAACCTCCCACGGGGACGGGGTAAGAGAGCAAGAGAGTCAAACTTTGGCTTAACTTTTAAATGTCAAAAAGTCAGCTTTGAGTTGTAAGAAACTGAAGGACTCAGGGTACGAAACTTAGAGACAATCTGGAAACGTGGAAGGCCTGTGGTACGTCAGAGCCAGTTTTCTCTGCTCCAGAGGAAAGGAAGGTCCCAGGACAGAGGGAGGGGCAGCCTCTGGAGGTCATGCAGGCCACAAGGGAGGTGGACGCTGGGGTTTCCCTGGAAACGGCTCTCCCCTGGACCCCACGCACCAGTGGAACCTGCATAGGGATGAAGAATAAGACAGAGACCTCAGACAGGCATGGGGGACCCAGGGAAGAGGGTTGCCAGATACAATACAAAACTTAGGACGTATTTGTACTAAAAGACCACTCATTGTTTCCCTGAAATTCAAATTTAACTAGGTGCCTGTATACTTATTTGTGAAATCTGACAGCCCTACTTGCCCCTCTTTTCCTGGAGGGGGATGGGGACTGAAAGGCCATGAGCATGATAAAGATCACAAAGGCAAGGGGGGCTGCACGGCCCAGGGCCCTGGGACAGCCCCTTGGGGAGCATCGCCACCCCTTGGCTGGCAGCAGCCGAGCATCCAAGGGAGCCCCAGAGCCAGACTCTGGCTGAGATTTCAGAAGTTAGATGAGGAGGACACGGCTGCCACCTGCAGGGAGAGTTCTCCTCAGGCAGCACCAGCATGGACTGATGGTGTCACCCAGACCAGACCAGCTTGCCCTCGCTTTCTCTCTCTCTCTCTCTCTCTCTCTCTCTCTCTCTCTCTCTCTCTCTCTCTCACACACACACACACACACACACACACACACTACACTTATCGAGCCCTTGCTATGGGCCAGGAACTGTTCCCAGAACTTTACGCTGAATCCTTCCTAAATGCATCATTTTTTCCTCGATCAGCTCCTCTAGTCCTTCCAACAGCCCCCACGACGTAAGTGCTTTTGTGTCCATTTTTCTGATGAGGGAGCAGAGACGCAGGAGTTAGGTGAGTCGCCGTCGGCTAGCTGGCAGGTGGCAGAACCCAGGTGCGCGGCCGGCCATTTGCTCCAGAATGTGAACTCGTAACCTCCGTGCTCCACAACCCGTATCGCTTGGGGTTGGGTGTCACTGCAGGTTACGTAAAATCCCAATTAGCATTGGCTGAAACACAGATTTTTATCTTTTTTTTTTTTTTTAATAAATAAAAGAGTCCAGAGTGGCAGGCCAGGACTTGTGTGACAGCTCCACAAAGCCTGCCCCGCCCCCAGACGTCCCTCTGTCCTCACTAGGCAGCGTTCAAATTCGTGGTCCAAAAGGGCTGCCGGAGCCTCGGTCGTCACATCTGTGTTCCAAACAGGAGGAAGGAGGAGAGAGGGGAAGGGAGGGCTCCCCGTAGTGTGCATCAGTACTCCATTTCCTCCCCCTGTGCGGTGCTCCATGACGAGGATGCACCACCGTTTGCTTCTCCATTCACCTGTCGAAGGGCATCTGGTCTGTCTCCGGCTTTTGAGCTGTTGGGACAAAAGTTCTTGTGGATATTCGAGCGCCGGCTTTGTGTGGTCACTGTTTTGAATGAAACACGTGGGTGGAGAACTGTAGGACAGATAGACGTGACTTAAAGGACAGGGAGACGCTTAACTTTTTGACATGACTGTCGAGCAATGTTCCAAGTGGCCGCAGCATGGGACGCCCCCACCCCTGGCAATGCGTGAGGGGTCCCAGTGACTCCGTGTGGCACCGTTCTCTAGAGGATTGTCACGTTGTCCTCACCTGGACCGGGAGGGCCTGGCAAGGTGGTCAGGTGGCACTCCAGCTGGGGAAGTGGCAGGGGTTTCTGCGGGGTCCCACAGGAAGGGTGGGGCTGAGGCGGTCCAGAGCAGGAGGCCACACAGCAGACCCCGTGATGCGACAGCAGCGCCATCGAGAAAGCTCCCAGGACCGCGGGGTGGCGAGCTCCACACAGAAGATGCGCAGGGGGCCTCCTGCTGCCCCTCACGTCAGCACTGGCCCACCGGGAACGCAGGGGTCATCAGGGCATCTGAAGGGGGGTTAGGAGATGAGCTTTAGACACTTGGGATGGGTACCAAAGGGAGTAACAGACCCAGAAGAGAACCAGCAATGCCTCCCTCGCATCATCCCCGCGTACCGTAAGAGGCCAGGATGCAGGAACCCCTCTGCTCCCAGCAGGAGGAGTTTGCAGGGGGTGGTGAGAGCTGCTTCTCCAAGACGCAAAAGCCATTCATGTCTGTAGAAGACTCTCCCAACAGGGTCTGAGATCCACACGATCATGAACTTGAAAACCTGACAAGGATTTTGGGCAACCTGACCAAGAAGCACCTCAGTATTCCTTCTCATTTCACTGACTTCCCAACACTTAGTCTCTGCCACAGGCTGTGACATGATCATAGCACGTGTTGGCCTTGAAGGTGATGTAGCATAGAAGTTAGGCAAGAGGGGCTCTGCAGCCCGCCTGCCTGAGTTCGAGTCCCCGCTCTGCGGTGTGACATTAGACAAGTTACTGGCCCTCTCCGTGCCTCAGTTTCCCCATCAGAAAGTGAGGACAATGACAGCATGGGCTTCACAGGCTTTTCCCGAAGCGTCAATGTGTTCATTTATATAAAGGTCCTAGAGCAGGCCTGAAACGACACCATAAACCCTTAATAAACTATGATTCTGGAAGTTTGGGGCTTTTTGTTTAAAAGCTGGTGCCACGACTCCGTTAGTGCTAACCCTCAAGGAGGAACCTGAAGCCCAAGTCCAGGCCTTTGCCCAAGGCCTGGAGCTGCTAAGTGGCAGAGCAGTCATTCCCATTTTACCTGGGTCACGCCAAAGCCCAACCTCTGTTCCCTCCTCACACCCCCCTGCTCCGCTTTGCTTCACCTGCACACCCTGGGCCGAGGGGCTGGTGTGTCCCGAGGCCTTAGCAACACGGTGCTACTGCCACCTGGCGGTGGTGCTGCCACATGACCCAGGGGTGGGGTTCCCCCTGGAGACGACAGCCAGCCTCAGAGCAGGGGACCATCCCCGCAGACGGAGCCACGGAACGCAGCAGGTTCCCAGAGCCTCTCTGGAAATCTCGTCCCCAAAGGGCACAGGACTCACAATTAGACTTTTCCTTTTTAGAAAAGGCACTTTGACCAATGCTTGCCAAGGTTTCTGCGCGTTATTAACACATCGCTGTGCTTGTTGACTACCAGATGAGCCAGCCCCTGTGCAGGAGACAGAGGATCCAGGGCCTGAGACTCAGGACAGGTACATTTTGATGGGGAAGATGGAATTCAGAAGGACTTGAAGCATAGGCCTCACCCCAAGAGGTCAGATTCGGGGGGCGGCACTGAAGTGAGCGTTCCCTTTATGATCGTGTCCCATTCTGCTTTCCCTTGCCACCACTGGGAAGGAAGGAGACGGATGCAAATCCTTAATGAGGAATACAAACCCTCTGTGCTCTGGATCCTGTGACTCCTCCAGTCTTGCATCCCCTGCCCCACTTCACACCCTCGGGCTGTTCCACATTTGTTAACCTTTTGGCTGTTCTCTGCAAACTCATTTTCTGGGAAATAGCCTTGTTCCTCATAGGGGAGGGGAAAAAAAGTCTTTTTCCGTCTTCCCTTCTAGTTCCTCTATAACACGTGACAGCATAACAAGAGAAAAAATAAACAGAAGTGTATGGACACGTACGTGGAACATGCAACACCTGGGAGCAGCCAGAGATGAGTAACTCAAAAGGGTGTTTAGAACTCGTGTTTGTTTATAAACCGTCTTAGGCTCAAGGAAAAGGGGTTGGGAGCTTCTAGGTGGGGGAGGCGAGTTACAGGAAGGGGATCAGGAAAAGCGTGGTGACGAGGGTGGTTGTGGAGATTTAAGTCGTACCTTCTCCACTGATGAGAGTTGGTAAGAGCCCTCTTCTGGGTACAGGAGAGTCATCTCTGCGAACGGAAATCTCCTTAATAATAAATGTAACTTTCTGTTACAGAAGGGAGAACTCACACGCCCTCTTTCTAGAGCCTTACTTGAGTCTGCTAGTGCTCAATGGCCTTGAACTTGAAGTAATTCGTGTGCTGAAGAGGCCTATTTGGGGGTGGCATGTGCTGGAACCCCTCAACTCCTTCACACTCAAGCCCCTGTGGTACACACTCCTCGAGCACTTTACACACTGTATTCTGCGTGAATGGCATCTCTGGGCACGACTCCACGATGACAACACAAAAGGCACCTCTGGGGTTTGTGTGACTTGCAGAATGCTGCGTTACCACCATCACTGCCACCTGCGCAAGTGAAACAGGCATCGTCACCTTCACCACCACCACCTGGCCTCCAGGCCATCCATAGTGGATTGGCCTGGTGTGGGCTGCAAGATCAAATGGCACAACTCAGACAGCTCCTACTCCCCAAATACAAAATCGATATAAAGGATTCCCAGCTCCGATGGGCTGGGAGGTCAGTAAAGAAGGCGGCAGCCTTAAACCCACACGATGGTGCCCTGGCCACATCCTCTTTACCAGGGTTGGGGCGCCCATCCCCCCAGTGCTGTGTTGGTGTCTGACGTTCTACCCCTTCTCTAGAAAATCACCTGCTGTCACAGAGGTACAAAAGGCCAGCCTCAAGGGACGCGAACTCGGCAGTGCGCTTACATCCCAAACGCCCATCATGACACAACTCTCAGAAAACTAGGAATGAAGAAGAACTTCCTCAGCTTGATAAGAACACCCCCAGAAAAGCCCTTAGCTGACATCACACTTAATGGTGAAAGACTGAGGCCTTCTCTCTAAGATCAGGAACAAGATAAGGATGTCTGCTCTCACCACAGCTATTTAGTACAGGACTAGAATTTCTAACCAACACAGTAAGGGAAGAAAAAGAAAATAAAAACATATAGATTGGAAAGGAAGAAATAAAACTGTCCCTATTTGCAATGACATGATTATGTAGAAAATCCCAATCTACAAAAAAAAAACTCCTTGAACTAGTGAGTTAAACAGGATCACAGGACGTGACATAAATAAACAAAAATCAATGTACTTCTATATCCTAACAATGAACTGAAATTAAAAGTACAATGCCATTTACAACCATTCCAAAGAAAAAAAATACTTAGTATAGCCCTGACAAAACATGTACAGAACGTACCCTGAAAATTTTAAATACTGATGAAAGAAATTAAAGAAGACCTAAATAAACAGAGAAACACACTGTGTTCAGAAATGGAAATTTTAACATATTAAAGGTAGGTTTAATGTAATTCCTATCAACATTCCCAGAAAGTATTCTATAGACATAGAGAAATTTATCCTAAAATTTGTATGAAAAGGCACAGGATCTAGAGTAGCTGAAATGCTTTTGAAAAAGACTAGTATAGTAAGAGGCATCACTCTTCCCAAGGGCGAGGCTTAAGACGGTAATCGAGACTGTGTGGTATGAGAGACCGATGGACACATAGACCAAAGGAAGAGAATAGAGAATCCAGAAATAGACCCACACACTATGTCCAGCTGATTTTTGACAAAGGCACAAAAGCAGTTCAATGCAGAGGGGAACAGACAAGTCATTTCAACAAATGATGCTGGAGCAACAGGCAAGAAAGTGACTAAAATAAAAAATAGTAACACCACCAAGTGCAGAGAAACTGGATCACCCCTACATTGCTGATTGGGGTGCAAAATGGTACAGCCACACTGAAAAACGGTTTGGCAGCTTCTTATAATATTACACTTTGGACGACTGAAAGACCCAGCAGTTGCAGTTATTGGGCATTTACCCCCGAGAAATGAAATTTTATGTTCACAGAAAAACATAAATTCTGGGTAAACTGGATCTCTCTGTATTATTCCTGACAACCACATGTGAATCTATAATTATCTCAATTATTTTTAAACATTCCATTAAGAAATGTTTCAAATACCAAAAAAAAAAAACCAAAAACTGCTCCATAGATTCATCTTAATTGGCTCATGTATTCAGATGTTCCACCAGCTTTTATTCATAATTGCCCCAAACTGGAAACAGCCCTAATGTCCTCCAACAAATGAATAAATAAACAAGCAGTGGTACAAACATATTTTCAAAGACTACGCAGCAATTTAAAAAAAGAATGAACCTTTGACACCCTCGAGTTGGATGAATCTCCAAGGAATTATCCTGAGTTAAAAAGATCTCCAAAGGTTGCCTACTGTACGGTTCCATTTATATAACATTCTTGAAATGACAAAATTATAGGAATAGAGAACAGATTTGAGGTTGCCATGGAGGGTGATCAGGCCCGGAATGGGGCGGGGGAGGAAGATGGGTGCAGCTATGTGAGCTCCAGGGAAGACACTCTCGTGGCCCTGGAACCCTTCTGTATCTTCACGGTGTCGACATCCATGTCTCGACTGTGATGCTGACGACAGGACTGCAAGATGCTGTCAGGGAGACAAACTGGGCAAACTGGATCTCTCTGGATTACCTCTGACAACTGCAGGTGAATCTCTGATTATCTCGAAACCTCCAAGTTAAAAATGTTTCCAACAGCAAAAAAAAAAAAAACAAAAATAAAAAAAGGCTACATCGATTCACCTGAATTCGCCCTAAACCACAACAGAAAAAAACGTTCAGTTCACAACGTGCGTTTCTCAGCCTTTTTGCCCCGGTAAAGCTCACAGGCCTATCTGGATTCCCACAAAGAGTACGTCGCTACGTTTGAGCACAGTTTCTGGGACTGAGCTGGCTTGCATTTCCTCTGCTTATGTCCTCAAATGCGTTTCGATTCATCTTGCTTTGACTCTGTCGTGGTTAGAGCTGGGGAGGCAAAACCCGTCTCCGTGTCTTTGTCTCTAGCTATTCTAAAAATAATAACTTACTCTACGGTAGCACTTCTGAGACTAAACGTTTTTGCTCTGATATTGCTTTTTAAAAAACAAAAACAAAAAAGACAAAAACAAAAACAAAAACTCTCTCTTGCTGTTCCTTAGAGCACTTGCTTCCCCAAACCTAAGATCCCGCTGAGGACTGCACTTTGCTTTTACTTGGCTGCCACGTCTTTCTGATCTCCTTCCCTCTGGAACCGTCCTCACGTTTTGTTTTCTGTGACACTGACGTTTCAAAGAGTGCAGGCCCGCTGTCCTGTAGAATGGTACTCCGTTTGGGTTTGTCTGATTATTTCCTGGGGATTCGGGGAACGCTTTTTTTGGCAGGAATACTACATAAATGATGTGTCTCCGAATATCACATCGGGAGGCAAACGACAGGCTGCTCACTCACTCCAGCTTGGAGGGAAGTCACTGTGACCCCAGTTCACGCAGCACCAGACTGGGCCCCCCAAGGGGTGCTGTGGGGTATGGCCTGTGCTTCTGTGCAGCCTGGGACCTGCAGTGCACCACTATCCAACACAGAAAACCCTCCTTCTCACTGATCTCAGCTCCCCTTCCCCAGAAACATCCATCTCCAGACAGCCTTAGGGCTGGGAAGCTCCTTCTGTCGCTCCCCCTACGGTTTGATGCAGGCATAAGTCACTCCTTAACGTAAGGTGCTGACAGTTTCATAGCTCTTTATTTTTATTTTTTTAATTCGTATCCACTAGTTTTCTAACTCAAACTCATCCACCAAGATGCTTGAGAAGTTTTATGGGTCAGTGTCGGATCAGATTCCCTGGAGGCAGAGCCAGAGAAAGGGCAGAGCCTTCCTATAGGTGTCAGGGGCTTGTGGGTATGCCCCGGGCCCCTGGGCCTCCAGAGAGACCACCAGAAGTGAGGGGAAAAAACCCAGATTTCAGCCCGCCCCCACTCCATGTACTACATGGCATGGGATCTTCTGTGTCCTCTCTGGGTTCCAGCTTCTTCAGAGATGGGCAGACGGTGACCGTGCTCCTCAGTCCTGGGCCACCTGGGCCTTTCAGCCACATCTCACTCCCTGGGACCGTGCCAAAGGCAACGTGCCTATGTAAGGCCCAAGGACGGTGACACCACAGAGCAGCGGTGTGGGCAGGGGCTGTGGGAACAGTCAGCCCTGATTCGCTGTGTCCCTTTCTCAAATCCCTTCCTCTTTCCCGGCCTCACCTTCCTCATCAATAGGATGGGCTCACACACGCACATCTGGAGCTCCGGCAGGTGACTGCCACATTGTACTCTACTCATTCTGATGTCAGGGAGAACTGGGCCAGGGGCCTCCTTCTCAGGGGGATTCCTGGGATTCCAGAGGAATCCCAGATACAGCCCTCACCTGTAAAGGCCTGGTTCAGCCGGGATCAGGCACTCCTTTTTCTGAGCCAAAAGGGGCAGTGGGATTGCACAGCCCCCATGTAACTAGCCATTCTCCAGGGAAGCAGAGAGGCTCTGCTGAGCATGAAAAATGGGTTTCTGCAGTTGGTCGCTCCCTCCAGCCCCCAGTGTAGTCAGTGACCGTCATATTTCATGGAGGAAACCCAGAGTCTCAACAGCTTCGGACTCATAGCTGCCTCTGAACAGATCCGTGCTAGTTTCTGAAAACAGATTCACCAGTTTTCATTGATCCGCCTAAAACCATAGGCCCAGCCCCTTTCTAACATGTCCTCAGAGATCCATTCTCACGCCTGGCCTGAGGCCGAGCCCTGACCCTCACCCAGATTCAGCCCTGACGTTTTTGAGGCCAGGACCCCGAAAGAAATCTGAACCCAGCAAGACAGAGTTTACATGAATAATGTGCAATTACAACATTACGCATGACAACAGAACAGCTGTCAAACACGTTAGCTGAGACTTATGATGAGGGGGAGCTTCTTGGAAGGGCAAACGTGATGGGCTGGACTAGCTTTTTCATCCTGATGGCCCCAGGACCCAGCCCTGAGCTGGCCTGGAGAAGGTGCTCAGGAAACATTGGGAGGGAGGGAGCACTTGGGGCCTTAAAATACAGAAAGAGGGCCTTCCAGACAGAAGAAGCAACATGAGCAGAGATAAAGACTTGGGGCCTGTGGCAGACAGGTGGCCCCCAGGCCTCCTGGTGTTGACACTTGATCCCCTCACCTCGGGTGGGACCTGTGACTTACTTTTAACCGGTGGAATGTGCGATTACGTGGAGGTTACATAAGACAGTAGTGCCTGTCTTGCTATGGTTCCTCTGCCTTCTCGGTTTTGAGGGAGCAAACAGCCACGTTGGGGAACCCCATAAAGCAAGGAACCGGACAACCCCTAGGATTTGAGAGCAGCCTCCAGCCGTGAGCAAGACAATGAGGCCCTCGGTCCTGCAGCAATGAGCAACTTAATTCTGTCAACGGTTAGGTCGTGGATTACGTCAGCTTGGAAGCAGACCCTTCCCTACTCGAGCCTCAGAAAAGACCACAGCCTTGTCTGACGAGAGATGGCAGCTCCATGAGACCCTGAGGAGAAGACCCAGCCAAACCATGCTCAGATTCCTGATACACAGAAACTAGTCAATAGTAAAGGTTCGTTGCTGTAAGTTGCCACATTTGGAGTCATTTATTATACAATAATAGGTAACTAATAGAGGGCTGTACTGGGAAGTCTTGATGGGACTTTGGGGTCATCGAGATAAATGAGAGTGGCTGTCAGATGACAAAGTACTGGGCAGCAGTGTGGGAGCGGTGTGGGAGGGGATGAGGCAGATAATAAAGCGTACTGTTTACTGAGCACTTACTATGTGCCAAGCATTTAACCCTCACAAACGCCAGAAACTGAGGACTAGTACTCACCCCATTTTTCAGATGAGAAAACCGAGGTGCAGAGGAGTTAAGCACCTCTCCCACAGTCACACGGCTACTCCGCGGTAGGACTGGAACTCAAGCCAAAAGGCTGAACTGCATGGCTGCCATCGTAAAGTGCTTTGCTGAGCCTTCAAGAGCTGGGGAGCTGGGATGTCACTCTGAGGAACTTCTTCAGGCAGCTGGGAGCCCTTGAAGCTGGGGGACAGGGGAGTGGCCAATCCATTGTGTGTTTTGGAAAGTTTGCTCCAACAAGGCATTAAGGAGGATGAGGAGCCAAGTTATGGGGAAACTTAGAGGCTGGGGAGCTTGAAGATGGAGGAATCAGAGGGGAGATGCAGAATCAGGCACCTGGGCATGGGCTGGGGCGTGGAGGACCACGGGGCAGAGCTGAGATGCTGAGAAGTAGCCACCTAGGCCAGTGAGCCTCACTGGGGCCAGGGCTGGTTGGAGTGATGCAGTCCTGCCCCTGGGCCTTCCTACCCGCTGCTCCTGCTCTGCAATCCTGCAGCCTATTTGCTCTGCCTCCTCCCAGGGTGGGACTGAGGGAGGCTGGGCCTCTAGTCCACAGCCCCAGCCAGTCTCTCTGCATGCTCTTCCCTGCTCCCCCGAAGGCTCCTGGGAAGTACATCCCAAGGTGAGTGTCACTGCCCAGTACACAGGGGACAGGCAGGCAAAGCTAAAGCCACCAGGTCACAGACACCCACATTTTTTGAGGCTCAGGCTTACTAGGAGGGTTCCACGGAGCCATCCCGGCAGCTCCCACAGCCCCCACCATAACGGAAACGAAACTGGGCCTTGACCGGCCTGAGCCAGGCTTAGGGCACACGCTGCCATTAGTTTTCTAACCTGGCGATTTACAAACCTCTGACATCTGGGCCTTTGCGCCTCAAGGCAGCCAATCCCATGCCAGCTAATGAGGGCAGTGGCTTTGGACTCGAGTGCCTGGCAGCTGGCTCTTCTGGGATGGGTTGCCCGAGGCCAAGATTTACTATGGTGGCTGCACCGGCCCTCCCGGGTGGCCTCCAAAGGAAGAAGAGCCTGAGGGCTCAGCACTGTGGAGTGGGGCCCAGCCCGCCTCCTGCTCTGTCTCTGCTCCTGTGCCCGGCCGCGCCTACCCCCTTACAGTCCGGTCTTCACATGACCTCCAGCCACAGCCCCATGACGCTCTCTGTGTCTCCTGCTTGGGCTGTCCTTACTGTCCTCCGCCACCCTGAAAACCCCACTGGACTCTCACAGGCCAGCGTCTCCATGACACCTTCTTGAATCCCATCAGAGATGCTTTCGCCTTCCCCAAGGTTCCCCAGCCCGCTGGTCGTCCTGGCAACATTTCGACTCATACGCTAGTACCATCTTTATGTTCCCTTTCCTTCGTGACTAAGCTTCCAAGCTGGGGCTGATCTGCTTAAGCTTTGCCCTTGCCTAGAAGCCGTGGAGGTCATGATGGCTTGAAACTAGAGAGTTTTCTTCCTGTCCCCAGGGTCTGGATGCACACATGCTGGCATCTTCTTGGCCCAAGAGCAACCAGCCCAGGCGGAGAGAGGGTCTCCAACGGGGGCCATGTGGCCTGAGATGACAACAGATCTCACTTAAGTCTCCCCGAGGAATAGGGCACCTTAGCCTTGGGTCCACTGGCCTCCAAGGAATCTGTGAACAGACATCAGAAGGTCCATGGATTTGGGCGGGAGAAAATGACTTTTCTCCCGCTAAATTTTAACCGAAGTTTAGCATTTTTTTCCACGGTGAAAGTGAGCAACAAAACACAGTGGTGCAGGCAGAAGCTGTGACTTTGTCACCAATAGAAATCCCAGCTATCTTCATCTCATATTCCCATCGGCGGAGATGTCCAAAGTGTCATTTGCTCTCATCACTGCTTTAAAGCCACCGTAGTTATTCAACCTGACACTAGATCTTGTTACTTGATACATGAATTAAGAAATATATGCATCACTATGACACAAATGTGTTTTCAGTATTTTGATCGCTGTATTTCATTTCCTTTGTAATCCTTTAATTTTTTTTTTATGCAGTTAAAAACACCGTCCTAACCAGAGTCCACAGGCCTCCCCATGGAAGTAAAAAGGTCTGCACCTCTGCCATGAAGAGACCCCCAGGGAAGAGGAAAGCGGTGGCCTCCAGTCATTCAACCCCTTGCAGAGGTGAACCAAGAAGTCCTAGAAACGAGTGACTTGGGGCAGGGACTAGGAGCCATCCCTTCTCTTCTTTCTCTTGTTTTTTAAAAACTTATATTTATGGCTCCAACTTCTGAATGTTTGCATTGTGCCCAGCGTGGAGCATGGCAGAGAGGGTTCCAGGCAGGATGGAGTGGCAAGCAAAGACCTGAGGGATGCCAGTCTATGTTGTCTCCTGGATTGGGGTTCTCGGTGGTGGCCAGCAGCCCACAAGGCAGCCCTCAGTTTTCCAGCTGGGACTCTGGGGGTGATACAGCTCCAGGGGTTTCCTAGGGGTGGCCTAGGGGTGGCTGTCATTCAGGGCTGGTGAGATGGGGTCGAGAAGTGAACTACAGGATGAGCACTAGGGTGAGCCCATAATGCCTGCCCTAAGGAGACTGGTGGGGTGTGGGGTGCAGCCAGAAAATGCGGGGGAGCTCGTTTCCCAGGGTGGGACCTGTAGATAAACGCCCAAGCTTCCCACTCCCAACACCGGCCAAGCCGGGAGGGCCTTGCTGAGTGGAACCTCCTCCCCTAAAGCAGAGACTTTAACGCCACACTCTCTGCCCCTTCCTCCAACCCCTTAGGCCCACCTCCCAAATAAACTATCTGCACCCGAGTTCCTGTCCCAGGTTCTGCTCAGTGGGACCCAAACGAAGACACATAGTAGTAGAATGTTTAATCTGGGCACATGATCTCCCCTGATAAAGGATTGGAGATCTCCAGCTGCGTGTTTTAGCTGTGGATAGCCATCCGACTAAATTCAGGCCAGAGGGATATGAAAAGAGGTGACTGAGCAATTTCCAAGTCACCCAGTCACCAGGAAGGCGTGTGCCTCCTCTTTCTCCCTTACCGTTCCCACTGACCAGAAAGCAGAAGTGGTGGTGAGCCAACTTGGGCCACGTAGACACGGATCTTCACCTCCTGGTATTTACACCATCGTGTAGCCTCCTCCCACATCCAATCAGGAGTGGCCTGTGTGTCCAATAGAATATGGCGAAAGTGACAGCGTGTGACTTCCAGGACCAATCATAAGCGGCACTGTGGGTTCTGTTAAAAAATCTCAGACCCAAAATGACGTCACTTGTGCTAAAGCCCATGATACCAAACCTAGATTTAATACCCAATCTAACAGTTATTTCTACCTGCCCTAGAATTATCATCTTAATCAACCAGTCTGGAATTTTCTGGTCAAGCACCACCAGGAAGGTAATCTGTCACGTGGACTTCTCCGTCCCCCATGGAAAGAAAAGGCAATTTGCAGGATGAAAACTTTGCATCTTTGGTCTAAAAATAATGCTTTCTTTTCTGCTGTTACAGCTCCCTTGCCCAAGCCTTTTTCATACAAAAACCTTCCATTTTGTACAACCCCTTGGAGCACCCTTCTAGTTGCTGCCCAATTCATGGATCTCTTAATAAAACCAACTAGATCCCCAAATTTATTCAGTAAAATTTTGTTTTACTTTCTTCTGGGTCTCTTGGATCCCATATTTTGGGGGAAGCCAGACAGCATGCCATAGGACACTCAAGCATCTAGGTGGTGAGCGATGGAGGGCTCCGGCCAATAGTCTTCAAGTGACTGTTGAAAATGGATGCTCCAGCCCCAGTCAAGCTTTCAGATGACTGCAGGCCTGGCTGACAGTTCAAACCCATGAGAAATGTCAAGCCCAAACTGTCCAGCCAAGTTGCCCCCAAATTTCTGAGCACAGGAACCATGACAGATAAGTAATTTAAGCCATTTTGAGTTTAAAAGTAATTTGTTATACAACATGAGATAACTGTTAAGAGTTGAATTTTTGTCCCCCCAAATTCATATGTTAAAGTCCTAACTCCCAATATCTCAGAATCTAACCTTATTTGGGGGTAGGGTCTTCACAGAAGTAACTGAGAATGAGGTGATTAGGGTGCGCCCTAATACAATATGATTGAAGGGCTTATAAAAGGGAGACAGAGAGAAAACCATGTGAAGGTGAAGGCAGAGACTGGGATGATGCTTCTACAAACCAAGGAATGACAAAGATTGGCGACAGAACATTAGAAGCTAGATGAGAGGTATGGAATAGATTCCTCCTCACAGCCTTCAAAGGAAGTAACCCCGCTGATACCCTTCAAGGCAGAGGACAGACATGCCTACACTCTCCAAGGAGGAAAAATCATCTCATATCTGGAACTACCAAGAGGCAAGGGAGCGAACAGCCGATCCAGGGTGGCTTCCCAGAGGCGGCAGCAGGTGCTGGGGTTTTCTCTCGGGCTGCAGCAGTGCGGTTGAAGCTGTCCAGGCCCCTCCCCACATCTTTCTGGGCCTTGTCCCATCCCAGGCCAGAAGAAGCCTCAGGTCAGGAACAGCTGGCAAGTGACTTGAAGCTGGGCAGGATCCAGGATGAGAAGGAAGGAAGAGCAGCTTGCATAGCTGAAGCTATTTTTACCCAGACCTGTGCAAATAGAGGCGTGAGCTGGTCCGGCCAGTTCTTCCCCTACCCTGGTGCCTGGCCACAAAGTCTCTTAGCAGGTTGGCAGCACCCACTGGGTCGGGAGCCAGAGGGGAGGGGTGGGTAGAGGAAGGGCAGATGTGAGAACTGCCCTCAGGTGCCCCAGAGACTCCCAGCCTCGAGGCCCTGGCTCCCCTCTAGAGACCCAGGAACTGTCTTCTAGGAGCCAGTCGCACTGCACTCTGACTCACTCCCCAGGGCAGGCAGTTTGTATCGGAGCTGGAATCAGGGCCAGGGGTCAGAAGCCAGGCTGAGCTGAAGCCTTTGATCAGAGATAGGTTATCATCCTGGGACTCCTATATGGGTCACTCTGGGCTGAGGGCCATGATCAGGGTGAGAGGTCAGACTGGGGTCAGGGATCAGCATAGGGTCTGCATGGAGCCAGGGATCATGATTAGGGATCAGCCTGTGGTCCAGGGTCAGACGCGGTATAGACTCAGAGACAGGTCAGACAAGGAGAGGCCCCCCGGAGGAACTCCTTTCCTCTTGCTTGTCTACCCTTCACTGACACCCACCCTGGGCCTATCATCCCCTAAAAGTCTCCCCAGAGGAGGAGGCTGACATGACAGTCTCCCCCTGAGAGACGTGTGGGGAACGCATTCCAGGTAGAAGAAACCGCCCAGGCAAAAGCACAGAGGCAAAAGGAGCACAGTGTTCTGCAAGGCAAGAGCCCAGGGGGATGGGGGCAGGTTAGGGTAGGAGAAACCTCCCAGGTCAGGCTAAGGTGGAGCCGGGAAGGTTTTCCCTCAGAGCAGATGAGAAGGCAGCGTCATAAACCTGGGAACAGAGGGAGGGCGACATCAGCTCTGGATTTTAGGAAGAATCATTCATTCATCTGTTCATTCAATAAATATAAATGAGGACTCACTGTGTGCCAGGCACCACCCTAGGGATTTGAGATAAGTTGGGAGCAAAACACCTGAAAAGCCCTGTCCTTGCAGGGCTTTCGTTCCAGCAGGGGGAGATAAATACTAAATGTAGCAAAATTAATTCACAACTAACAAAAGGACATGGTACCTTAGAAGGTGACAAGTGCGGTAGGGTGGACAGGGTGAGAAGGCCAAGGAGCCAGAGGGGAGGGAGCAGTTTGCAGAGTTAAGTAGGGGAGCTGGCACGGAAGAGAGAGGTCAGGCGCCCCGGGGAGGCCTGGAGAAGAGCCTTTTCAGCAGAGGGAGCAGCCAGTGCAAAGACCTAAACACAAAAAAAGGCTAAGAGTGAGTTCCTGGAATGCCATGGTGGTCATCTGGGCTGGAGGCAGGAGTGAGATGAAGGGGAGGTGCCTGGACTCGCTCAGAGCCTGCAGGCACTTCCAGCTAGGGAGCCACAGGACCTCACCTGTTTGCAATGTGTTTTAAAGCAATCGGTCTCAGAGAAAGAGGTTAAGCGACACCACAGCAGACTCCGACTGAGGGAAGCTGGTGGACGGCGCCCACCTGGCTTCTTCAAAAGGGAACTTGCAAGAAGAGAAGGAGCCAGGTGGGAAGGTAGAGGGGGGCCTCCATCCTAAATCACAGCGTCTTATCTGAACAAACTGGGAAAAATAAATAAAAGCGTTTACAAAACAAAGAATGGGAGTTAAATAAAGACTGACTGCTTAATGCTATGAAGGAATTTGGGGGCGTTTTTAGGTATGAAAATGGTATCGCAGGATAACAGCATTGGGGTCATTTTTAAAAACTCATTACCCTTTAGAGGTATATACTAATCTATGTACAGATAAAAGGATAGATCTGTGATTCGGTTCAAAATGATCATGGTTGGGTGGGGGCACAGAGGAAACTAACTCATGGGTACGTGGGAGTTTGTTATATTATTTTATCTACTTCGTATGTTTTGAAGCTCTTTGGAATAAATTAAAAAACAATAATGGTGCCCAACTTGGATGCCGAGATTGGAGACTGGGGGCCCGAGGAGTAGCCAGAGATTATGAGGAAGCTACAGCCTCGAGGAGGTGAGCAGGTGAGAAGTGGGGATGAGAAGATGACCTGAGAGGAGGGAAAAAATTGGGGGAGGGCACAGGGGTGGGCCTGCAAGAGAAGACGGCCCCCTTCACTCCTCCCTCTCCTGCCTTGTTCCTCCATCCCAATTCTCCTTCTTCGGCCCACCCTTCCTTCCTTATCCCTCCTCCTCTGGCTCCTTCCTCATCAATCTTCCTCCCGCCCACCTGTCTCTCTCCTTCATGAGCAAGCAACGTCCTGGCCTGATGCCCAGCTCTTGCAGGTGGTCCCACCCAGCTGGTTTTTCTCTGCAAGTAGGTTGCCAGGCAGCTCCATTTTAATTCCTAAGTTCACCTCCCCCCACTCCCACTGCCAGCCTCCTGGGCCTGCTCTTTCCTTGCCAAGGGCACCCCCCACCCCGCCTCCAAGTTTTCTCCAAAGGAGAAAATGGGGTGTTGCACCTGCTACCTTTCCTTTTCAGAGCAGGCACCCCCTCGGGAGTTCTGGCCCAGCTCGGGAGGGGTGGGGCTGGGGCTGTGAGGTGGCTAGTAGGGCCCAACTTGGCAATGAGAGCGTGAGGTGGTCTTTGCCATTCTCCCCGGAAATGGTTTCTCTCTTGGGCGACTGATCTCTCACGGCAGAGGAAGGTTGAAGCTAGGAGGGAAGCAGAAGTGGTCCCGATGTCTTGTCTAAGCCTTTGTTTTCAAGTGCCAAGCCTGGGACCGGACCCTGCAGGGGGAGAGAAGGGGCGGACTTCCTTGGGACTCTGAGACTGCCTTCCTTGAGCAGCACTGGCCTCCCTGCCTGTTCCCACCTGCTCCCCACCTCACAAAGTATACACCAGGAGGACCTGGACGTGAGGCCCCACGGTTCTCAGGCCCCCAAGCCTCAGCACAGTGCAGGCTGAGCTAATGGGAGTCCTAGCACCAACCAGTATGGCCCAATGATCAGAAGGAGGCCTGAAAGAAGGGGGTCCTCATTGCTTTCCAAGCTCAAACCACTCAGAATCCCAAGGAAGACAGAGTTGTGTTTTCTGCCCATCTGGTGTAACGAAGGTGTAAAGTCAATATTAATTTTAAATCTAGAAAACACAAACAAGCCATATTTCTTGAACTTGCACTGAGTTTGTGCACTGAGATCCCCACCTCAGTGAATGGGAAGGCTGGGAAGGGACCCAGGGGCTTCTAGTCCAGGGAGTTGGAGCCTGGCTGCCCCAGAACCCAGACCTCAGCCTGCAGACCACAGTCCGTGTCCAGTGGCCATACACCAGTCCCCTCCGCAGCGTGCAGGCTGCCATTGGCGTCTCTGCTGCTCTCATGAGGGCCTCAGGACCCTGAAATGGCCTATCCCCACAGGGAGGGTGGACACACTCCCAGAGAGACCAGAGGGCAAAGCCTGGGTTAAGGGCTCTGACAGTATTCACAGTGATAAAGATGATGATGATGAGAACTTAAGGAGTGTGGCCGTATCCTATGGGCATAGTCAGGCCAGAAGACCCCTGAGGCCACTTTGCTAGACACCTGTGCCTGGGGTAGGGGGCAGAAGGACCAAACATAGCTGTCTCAACCTAGCCCAGGTCTCCTGCTCTCTCTTTCCGACCTGGAGCCCACCCTTCAGTACGGAAAGTCGCACAGTGGCCACACCGAAGGCCCCAGATCAGATCTTAGGTCCCGCTGCTGGAAACAGCGAAGGCCTCCAGATGCTCTTGACTTTGCTCTGCGAGGACCAGGATAATGGCTGTGCCTGGCATTATCCCACGGCTGGGCTGGGCTCCATCTTCTCAGCCCACAGCAGCCCAGACATTAAGCCTGTCCCTTTCCAGGAAATCTGATTTGTCCAGAGTAGCCTCCATGTCACCAGCCAGGCTCCCCTCTTCCAGGCTCAGCTCCCACCTAACGGGTGATACCTGCCTCCACAGAGACACTTCCTGGGCTCCGGCGCCCTCGTTTCACCAGGCAATGGCTGGCAGCGTCCTATATGAGGCTCGTCAGCTGATGACAGACCTGCCCCCACCTTCCCCACCTCAACAGCCATGGTTTGTCTCCCGTGTCTCAATTTTTCCTTCTGTGTATCTGTATGAACACAAATTAAACATTACATTAAATTGTGTATTAAATTCATATTATTACTTAATATCCATTGAATTATAAAATGGAATTCGTTTTCTTTACTTGCGCTGTCCTTGCCTTAATATCAGCGTTATGATATCTCATAGGATATCCTGGAAAACATTCCATCTTCTTTGCTGCTCTCAGTTTTATTTCATAGGAATTTGATTTCATAGAATTCTCCTGTAAAACTACCTGAGCCTGATATCTTTTTTTAGGGGTCAACATAATAATTTATTTATTTCTCTAGAAAAGCATCCAGTTTACCTGGATCCTCAAGTGATTTGGCATAAAAATAGTATTCTCTTAGTTTTTAGTATTTTCTATTCCTGGGACTATGTCCCTTTTTTTATAAAATTCCACTTTTTTTCCTTTTTCTTTTCTTTTTTCTTTTTTTTTTTTTTTTAGGCAAGACAACCCTTGGTTGACCTCACAGATTGCCAGGACCTTGTCAGCTTACAATCCCTTATTATTTTATTTTTTAAATTTTTTTATCCCTACAGCACCTGGTCTTCCTAGGTGGTCTCCTATCCAAGTACTAACCAAGCCCAACCCTGCTTAGCTTCTGAAATCAGATGGAATTGGGCTTGCTCAGGGTAGCATGGCCACAGATCCACTTTTATTCCTGATCAGACTTGCTAAATCTTAGCCTATCACTGCTCAAGGGGCAAATGTATGCATTTCATTCAATAAAATATTAATTCAATATTTTATTTCTATTTCATTGCTTTCTGTTTTTATCTTTACTAATTCCTTCTTTCCTCTTTCTTGAGATTTATTTTGTTTCTTTTTCAGTATATTTAGTTTTAAACTTATTTCACTAATTTTCAGTCTTTCTTGTTCATACTATATGTAATTAAAGCTACAAAGTGTCATCTAATTACTGTAACGTCTATAACTCTCAGGTTTCAGTATTAACTGTTATTCGCTTCTAAATTTATAATTTCAATTGTGATGTCTTTAATACAACAGTTACTTACAAGGGCGATTTTGGTGCTTTTTGTCGTTGTGTTATTAATTGCATATGTGCGTGAAATATTTCCAGACGTGCAGGAGAAAAGAAGAAGAAAATCAAACCTGACCTATACTCAATCTATTCATCACCCAGTTTTATTAGACCCTAACAGAATGCCATATATGCTGTAGACTTTTCCACAGAAATAAGATATTCAGTGCAATTGAGGACCCCGTATGTCCCTCTTATGGTTGGCAGAATTCTAAAATGGCACCCAAGTTGCCTGGCTTCCATGTACCCCGCTTGTGTCACCCCTCCCTTTGACTGTAGTCAGGCCTGACCTCATTAGGTGAGCCCTGTTTAAAAAGGGTTTGTAGCTCAGAGACAGAAGTCTGAGAAGTTTGAAGCTGCAAGAGATGCTCTCTTGCTGGCCCGACCATCAAAAGCAAAAATCTATGCTGTGAACTGCCAGTGGAGAGGTTCATGTGGTTAGAACCCCTAGGAGCTGAGAGTGACCCTTCAGCCAACTGATAGCAAAAAAATAAAATAAAATAAAATAAAATAAAATAAAATAAAATAAAATAAAATAAAATAAAATAAAATAAAATAAACAGTAAATAAATAATAACAAAAATAATGGGGACCTGAGTCCTACAGCTGCCAAGAGTTGAATCCTGCCCATAATTCACATGAACTTGGAGGAGACCACATCCCTCGCCAACACCTGGGTTTCAGCAGAGGACTCAGCTGCCCCGTATCTGAACTTCTGACCGACAGAAAATGTGAGATGATAAATGGATGTTGTTTCAAGCTGCTCAGTGTGTGGCGATTCGTTGCATAGCAATAGAAAGCTGATACGGCCGGCTCCCTTACTCCGTGCCCCTCCTTCTCCCCGCAGAGGAAACATAAAATCCGTCCTGGAAATTTTTGAGACTTGGCTGCATATTTGTGTACCCGTCACAGGCACAGAGTATTAGGTGCAGATTTTAAGTTCTGTATAAATGACACTCCTGTGCCTGTCATTCTGCAACCCGCTTGGGGTGGTCAACACCATATTTTGAGGTGTCTATCGCTGCTGGGAGAGGTGACTCTGGTCCATTTATGTTGACAGCTGAAGGGAATTCCTGAGGAAAGGGTGTTTGAGTCTCCCACCCTGACTGTAGATTTGACAATTTCTTCTTTTTTTTGTACATCTTTTTTACATATCTTGAAGCTATCTCACGAGGTGCGTAGATATTTGGAATTATTACATCTTCTTGATAGAGTGAATGTTCTAACGATATGAACGATTCCTCTTAAATTCATCTTAAATACCCCTTCATTTGCATTGAGTATAATGATTAGTTTTTAATTATTTATTATATCTGTTTTTATGTTTCTATTTATTATGTATTCTTATCTCTAATACACCCCTCTATACATACAATCTTTTTTTGGATCGGTAGAGTTTTTTATTTTCCCTTATTCAAATTGTTTAGGACTTATGCGGAAATTTCCATTGTTTTTCAGTTAATAGCCTTAAATTTTTAATACACATTAATTACCAATGGCATCAGTTATGTTACTTAAATTCCATGTCTATGTTGGCCCAACCCATTATCGTCCTCTTCCAGAATCTCTGCCCAAGGTCAGGTAAACACTGATGCATAGGAACACGGGGCTGGGAGCAGGGCAGGAAAGCTTTTGAACTTAGACCTCTGAGGAGTTATTCTGAGCTCTCCCTGGGATGGCAAGTGCCCCACAACTCCCACGGGAGTCCACTGCCACAGGAACGAGCTCTGAGAGATGGCCTGGTGTGGTCTGTGGTCCCAGGCACCCTCTCTGAGACTTGGCCTCTCTCTGCCCCTAGTTCTCAGAACCTGGCCCTTAGCACCACCTCCCAACACACATTGGCCAGCCCTGCTCTCAGCCCCCAGCTGGAAGCAGATGTGTCTGTAGTGACTTGTGTCCATGCACAAGGACACATCCCCACATGCCCTTATACATGGACAAGTACAGGGGTGGCGGGGGGGATGGAGAAAGAAAGAGAGGCAGGCTGCCATAAGCAATTAACCAAGAGACTGTGGCTGCTGTTGGAGCATAAATGGGGGAAAGCATCCTCCCTTCTAGAATCTCCCGGACTCACAGCACCATGACCCCTGTGCCAAGCTGCAAGATTACAGACTTCTGACCCCCAGGACTGAACTGAGCCCTGGGATTCTTAGAGAAAAATTCCTTCTCAAGTCATCCCCTCTCTGTGCCCAGAACAGGCACTGCCCAAGGGTAGAACCTAAGCCTTTTCTTCCTCTGTCTCCTGGAGCAGGAGTTCTCCCACTCCCTTTACTTTTCATGCCTCAGTTTCCCCTCCGTGGTAGCCATAGATAGACATGCATCGTGTGGATCTCCCCTCAAGAAAGAACTTGCCACCCACTCTCAGGAATGCAGTGAGCTGACAGCCTCTAGCGGGAGTGTCTTCAGGACCCACCCCAGCATCTGAGCTGATGCCCTGCTCTCCCCAGACAGACCCCCAGCACTGACTGAGCCCAGCAGGGTCACAAGGGCCACTATGTGCCCTCTCTGGTCTGGAGCTCACCCTCAGTTTGGTAGAGGCTCTGTAGAACTGCATCGAGTCTGAGTTCTCCTTGTGCGATCCTGCTTTCTCCTCCTTCACTTTTCACAGGGTTCCCCTGACCTCCAAAAAACTTCCACAACCCTAACTCCATCCTAGCATCTGCTCACTGGAGGACCTGACCTGACACACTTAGAGCTGACACTGTGCCTCCCCCCAACCCCCCTTGACAGCTCAAAGCCTCAGTCTCCAGGATCAAGAGATGATGCAGGCCATTTCAGAACAGGTCCCTCGACTCCGTTTCCCCATCTGTCAAGTCAGGACACTTCTCCCTCCATCACTTGCATGGCCATGAACTCTGTTTTCTTCCCAGGTGCTGCACCACCAGAAGATCCCCTCGTCTGGTGCCCCACTCAGTCAGGTACTAGGTTCCCATGAAGAGAGGCAGCCCACATCTAAGGCACTGTGACATCCTCAGTGCCCATTGCAGGGCCAGGCCAGTGTAGGTGGTGATACATGAGGGATGAAGGAATGCTATTCACTGCATACTGTTAGAGAGGGATAAAGGGAACATTTGTTCTTTAAATACCTGGCTGGGCCTTTCCTGCCCTCTGCCAGACCTTGGAGTTAAGCTCAGAGTTATGGTGTGTCTCCTCACAGGAAGAGTGGGCCCCCAAAAAGGGGCAGCCTGGGGAGGTGGCAAGCTCATATGCCTGAAACTGCCATCCACACTCCATGGATAAAGACCTAAAGGTGCAGGTCCTTTCAACTCATAGGCCCAGAGAGGCCAGCTTGTCTGCATCCACGCAGCAATGTGGATGAGTCTGGAAGGGGAATCCTGGAGAAGTGACTCCCCAGGCCAGGTCCCTGCTTGACCCCAGCCATGCAGGTCATGACCACACCGTGGTGCCCAACTGCTCTTCCTCCTGCACCCAGGAACCGGGCCACCAGTATTGACACTCTGAGCTGGAAGCCTTGACGCTGTGAGTGCACGACTCAGGGAGGTGCATGAAGGACTGTGGGAGGCAAGGGTGGCACCCATTGAGGAGATGAGGCAGGCAGCCAGGAAGCCAGGCAGGCTCCAAATGAGTAACTACAGATCCTCGCCCCGCTGTGCCTGTCGTGCCTGTCCCCGTGGGGAATGGCAAGTGATGCTGCCTCTTTCTCTTTCCCCCACCTTCTGCACCCTGCAATTCTTACATCCGGAAGGAAGCGAGGTGGGGCTTGGGCACAGACTGGAGACACGTTGCAGGGATCCAGGAGGAGAGACATAAAAACAGAATAGCTCTGGGAGAAAGTGGACATGGGGGTCCCAGGAGCAGGGGGTGGCTGTGACACCCCTCTCCAAGCCAGAGTGACTTCAGACAGGGTAGAGGCATGGGACAGAGATCCCAGTCACCGCTTCCCACCCCCTCAATAGCCTGCTCCATTGAGTCCTGCTCCTAATATTCCTCTCCCAACTAAGAAGCCTTCCCAGCTCATCAGACAGGTGAAAGGATGGCCTCCCCAGCAGATCACACAGGACTCCCCAAGAGTGTGCCATGATTGACAGCCCCACCCTCCCCCACTCCCCAGGGCCTCAGAACACAGGACTGGACATGCAAATGCAGGAACCCCTGTTGAAAAGGTCCATTTAGCCTTGGTTAAATGTTTTGGGGGGGTGTTTGTTTTTGCTGTTTTCTTTGTTCTCTCCTTTGGCTTCTGAATTTGTTTTGTGCCTTTTGATAGGTAAGGATGGGTGGGTCCCCAGGGAAACAATTCTGACAGAACAAAGAAGTAATTTTCATTGCAAAGAATCTGCGGGGAACTGTTCTCCCTTGGTCACCACTTCCTTCCTGGGAGCCTGGAGACTGCAAAGGCATCAAGAGGCCCAACCGGTCACTCTCACTGCCTCCAGCCTGCCCTGCAGCCCTGGGCTAGGAAGGGGGTTTCTTGGGGACCATCCTACACTAAAAGGGGAGAGGCAGCGGTTCCCCAGCTGGGAGCCTTAAGATGCCTCTGCCCCAGGTCACACAGCAAAATAGGGTCTGGCTTTCTGCTATTCACCAATCCCCATCCCCCTCAACTCTCAGGTACCCAAGGTCCCTGCCCTCAGAGAGAGCAGAACTTCAACAGACCAAGGGACAAGCGTAATGGTGGGATTTCAGCATCCTGCCTCTGGCCAGGTAGAGCGTGAGTGTGTGTGAGTGTGTGTGAGTGTGTGTGTGCATATGTGTGTGGAGAGAGGAGGCGGGCTAGGGTTTAGGAGAGCCAAAGCCCATGAACCTGCCATTTACATCTAGGACTTCCCGGACACTAGGCCAACAAAGGTGACTCTCCAGAATAATTCCACTGCCCTGCTGGAGAACTGAGGCCTGAGAAGAGGTACTGTCACAGTGGGAAGCAAGGATTCCTGGCTCCTGAGCCTAACTTGATCCTCAGAAGTGGGGACGGTTGAGGAGGTGGCTGGTGATTCTTTAAACACTTCCTCCCTGAGGGCTTGAGTCCAAACCTCAGAATGGCCTGGCAGAGGCATCTCACAGTTCCCTTATCTGGGGAAGGGGCTATGCTGGGGGTTAATGATTATATCCAGAAGGAGCTGGAGATTGTGAGTAGATAGCTCCCTGGGTCCTCCTCCAGCCAGAGGTGCCGCTGTGGGATTTAACTCAGTCCCTCCGTGCACAGCCCAGAGCCCAGCACGCAGAAAGTAATCAATTAATGTGTGAGGGAGGGAGGGAAGCTGGAAGGTGAGAAGAGAAAGAGAAAGGGAAGGGAGGGAGGCGGGAAAGATGGGAGGGACGGAGGAAGGGGAGGAGTGAGGGAAAGCAGCAAGCAAACGCTAGCATCCCAAAACAAGCTGAATTCAAGGAGGCGCTGGGTCCTCATCCCTTCCAGGGTTTTCCCTGACTCCTCATATAAGTCCATCCCACCCCAGAAGGTCGGCGGCCGACTTTCCCGCACTGTAGGGAAGGAAGCCAGGGTGGGTCCGCAGGGAGCTCTGACGCACCTGCTGGTCGCCAGCACCTGGAGATGCACCTAGGCGCCAGGGGACAGCGCGGCCCTCCCCACCCTTTCCACCCCCGTCGCGTTCACCATCCCCCCTATCCCCTCCGCCACCTCCAGTCTCGATCTCAAGGTTTCAAGCCTGGGAACGAAGGCAAGGGAGTCAGTCACCTGCGCTGGGTCCTCAAGAAGACGCACACCCGATGGACGCGCGCCTCGCCCTAGGGACGCCTAGACTGAGCCCTGAGGACGCGCGGGGGAGGCAGGCGGCCCAGGTCCGGACCTTTCTCCGGACCTCAGTTTCCCCGGCTGTCACCTAGGGCAGGTGGGGAGAGGAGGAGGAGGAGGAGGAGGAGGAGGAGGAGGAGGAGGAGGAGGAGGAGGAGGAGGAGGAGGAGGAGGAGGAGGAGGAGGAGGAGGAGGAGGAGGAGGAGGAGGTCTCTGCTTTTAGGTCGGATGCGCAGAGTCAGGGCAGACGGTCCCTCCCCGCGCGAGGGCGCTGCGGACGCATCGACCCTCCAGGTGGAGAAGGACCGGGGAGCCCCGCCAGGTTGCCTGGGCTCAGGGCGGGGACCGAGGAGCCCCGAGTCGGGCCTCCCTCACGCCCTCGCCCCCTCTCCGACGCGAGGGATGACTTGGGACGTTGGGAAAAGGAGCCCACCAGGCGCCCCCACCTAGGTCGCTCGCAGCCCAGGACCCTACGCAGGTGTAGCGGGGGGAGAAGAACTGCCACGTGCTGCCTCGTGGTCCCGCCCGCCCGCACGGGTGGGAAATGAAGAGGCGGGCCGGGAGGCCTCCCGGAGGAGGTGGTTTTGAGTGCGGACGCCGCAGAGCGCCCTGGGGTGGGGCCGAGGGGGCGAGCGGGCGCCGGGCGACGTCGGGAGCCTAGCTGGGCGGGGGGGGGGGGTCTGGAGACTCCCGGGGCGCTGTCCCAGGACGCGCAGGTCTGTCCGTGCCTGGAAACTGGGCACCGACCCGCGCGCGGGGCGAGCGCAGGGACCCCGGCGACGCCCCGCCCACGGCGCGCCCGGCCCCGCCCACACCTGCTCCGCGGCCCCGCCCCCGCCGCGCCATTGGCCGCCCCTGACGCCCGTCAGGCGAGCCCCCGGGGCCCGCCCGCGGCCCCGAGCGGCCGCCGCGCCACTCCGGCCCGCGTCCCGCCGCCGCGCGCGGGGCCGCCCGCACCATGCGCCCCCCGCGCGCGCCGCCCGCGCCCTGCCTCTGCCTGCTGGCCGGCGCCCTGGCCGGCGCCCTCCGGCCCGCGGTGAGTGTCCGTCGCGCCAGCCGGCGGGATCCCCGCCGTCCGCGCGCGCCCGTCTGCACGTCCGTGTGCGGGGCGCCCGGGTCTCGCCCCCCCGCGCCGCCTGGGACCGGGTCGAGCCCCGAGGGGAGGAGCGGTCTGCGCCCCGCACCTCGCTCCCTCGCAGCGCAGCCGCGACCCGTGCCTCCCGTGGCGGGGCGGACGCGAGCTGGCTCCGCGCTCGCCCGCCGGGTTGCGTCAGGTGGGGTGGGGAGGTCCGCGGGTGCAGGGTCGGGGACTGTGCCTGAGTGGCCTGAGGGGTCCCGACCACGGTGGGTGGGAGGGCGGCTGTGAGGGGCGTCCTCGGGAGGTGTCGCTCTGTGAGTGGCGTGGGGGAGTGACATCTCAGCAGCAGACCCAGCGCTGGGGACCCCAGGACCTTGGGAAGCGGCTTTGGGGACAAGGTGGATGACAGGCACACGCTTCCGGTGCCCTCTCACCCAGCAGAGGTGAAAGGTGGGCCCAAGGTGGAAGGTGGTGGGCAGTGAGGGGTGGGAGGGTGGTGTTTGTTTAGCTCCTAGGGCCAGCCATGTGCGTGGAGAGAGCTAAGCAGGGAGCAAACAGCCAGCCAGCGGTGGCCTCCTTCTTCCTGCCACTTCTGCTCCATGCCCCCCTGACCTGTGCTAGCATGCCCCATGTATGTGGGTGTCTGTGGATGGCTCACCTGGGCTGCAGGGCAGATCCTGGTTGAGGCAGGAGACACGTGGGTCACTCCCTCTAAGATCCCTGAACCTGCCCAAGCCCATTTTACTTGGGGCAGAGTGAGGCCCAGAGACACTGGAGTTACAACTGTCCCCCCAGTCAGACGTGGGCTGAGGTTTATTTTCTCTCTGCCTCTACCCCCGGACTTGAGGGATCTGGGATTGCTGCTTAGGCAAGGCCTAAAAAAACATAAGTGGATTTCAGGTCTGGCACCACCTCCATGTGGGTGAGTGGGTGGAATATACCAATCTAGTCTCTTCTACCCCATCATTACCTCCCTTACTGTCACCTCCACCAGGGCAGAAATCTGTGTTTTCACCTGACTAGTGTCTTGCACATGCTGGGGATGGGGAGCTCATTGCCTGACCTTATGACAACTGACAAGAGCTCCCCACCTGCTTTTGCAAGCCACAAGACCCACCTCCTGAGTGCTCGAAGCCTCACCAAATTCAGGCCCTGACGCCACAGCTCTGGCACCACTTACAGCCCCTCAGTGTCACAGAGCTGTCAGCCTTAACAACAGTCCTCTGGCCCTCCCAACCTGGGCTCCAATCACTCAAGGGACTGCCACTGGCACCCCATTATCCCACCCCTGGAGGCTTCTTAGCCCAGGTGCAGAGCTTCTTTCATGCTAGGTCACATCTGCCCCCAACTCCTGCGACGGCCCAAGTCTGATTCCTCCAATGCCTACCCTCCCCTGTCTTTCCACATCTTATTTACTTTGTACCCAATGCCAGCTTCTGCAGACCTCTGTCCCTGATTGCTCCCACCCACTCGGCCCTCCCACCTCTGACCCCACCCTTCAGCTCTACTCTTCTCCCAGCCTAGACTCTTCTGATCATCCCATGAGATCACAGGCTGAGGTCTCTCCTCCCATGTGCCCCACAGCCCCGGGCCAGGACTCAGTCACACCAGCTGAGGGCCGGCCGGAGTGAGGAGCCTCACTTTCCTCTCTATTCCCCACCGGCCGCTTGCTCCTACACTAAATGGACATCAGGCAATCCTGCTGCAGCCAGACTCAAGGTGGAGTGGGGGGTCGGGGGGGAGGGTGGTGAGAAGACAGGGAGGGGAGTTGACTTTATCAGGGCCATAAAATGGCAGCTGCAAAGTTCAGTTTGAAGGCCCAAAGCCTTATCACTCCTGTTTATGGTGCCCTGACCTCTGCCTGGAAAGGAGAAATCTCTGAACAGGGAAGCAAAAAAGGGAAAGAAAACCTCTAGTGTCTCAGAAGAGGAAGTCCACCCCAAGGTCACCAGTCAGGCTTTCCAGTGCCCCTACCCCCTGGAGGGCAGGCACAGGGGCTCCTCACTGGTAGCAGAACTGTTCAGGGGAATGCCAACCCAGTGGGGAGGGGAGGGGTGTCACAGAGGAGGAACAGACCCGGGGCCCTGCCCTAGGAAGGCTCTCAGGGCTGGTGGGGAGGAGCAGGAAGAAGAGCCCAGGTAGATGTGGGGTGCCGCCCCCAGAACTGGGTGGCTAGGAGGAGCAGCCAGGGAAGGCTCCCTGGAAGAGGTGGGACAATGCCCTGAAGAGTTCAGCCAAATGGGCAGCCTTCCATCTGAGACCATAAAACAGCCTCTGTCGGCAGGACCAACAGAAGGAGGAATAAACCCCCAGCTCCTCCCAGAGGCTGGGGAGCCCTGGGCTTGGGGGAAGCTTTGCTCCTCTAACTCCTCTGTGAGGCAGGTTGCTGCCCCTGAAGGTCTCACCTTGCCATAAGCATCCCGCCCCAGCCATTTGCTTCCAGAAACTGTCCACAGCCGCCCAGGCCCTCTTGGCCCACAGCAAGCCACCCCGTGTGAAGTGACAACCTCAGCTAGGCCTGTGCAGGGCTCCCGAGGGACTGTTCTAGAAAAGCGAGCTCCCATCGAAGACTTCCGCCCTCCCATCCCAGTGCCCTGCGTCTAGACTTCCCTGACATTTTTGGAGCTTCCATGGGGAACCTGGGCTGGGACCAAGAGACCTCATCTTCATCCCACTCCATGGCAGTGGCCAAATGACCTTGAGAACATGTTTAATCGCTGTGGAAGGACCTCAGTTCCCTCACTGCAAAAGGGAGGGTGAGAACCCTTGGCCCAATGTGCCGGAAAAATGGGGCCTGGGCTTGTGACCAACTCCACCCCGAGTGGGGCACAGTCTTCCGCCAGCCTCACAGCTGTGACACGGACTTAGCCTTCCGTCAGGACTCCTGTGAGTCCTGAGGAGATGGAAGTGCTGAGGGAACTGTCTGACAGTTCGTTCCTTCCTCTTGATCCCCAAGGCAGGCAGGAGTCCAGGGTCCAGGAGGTGTCCTCATGAGGTGGCCAGACAACTTGTGGGGTGAGGCTCCAGGCCCAGGCAGGTCCTCTCAGGGAGGGCTAGGTGACAGGTGACGGGCCTCTTCACGCAGTGAGCAGCCTCAGTGGGATCCCAACCCGGGCTGAACCTGCCACTCACCTGGGCCCCTCACTGTGGCCCCTCTGGCTGTGGAAGCAGGAATGGGGCCAGGGGACTAGACAAAGCTCCATCCTCTGTCCCTGTCCCTTCTGCTCAGCCTCCCAGACCCCACCCTCTCCTGCATGACCTCCCAACATAAGGCTGTTCTCACCGCACCGGGAAAATGTACAGTGTGTGCAGACGCTCACTTATCTTAGACATCTTTCAGAAAAAGAAAGAGAAACACAGTTTAACCTCGCCACCACATTATGAGTTGGTTTGGGGAGTTTTTTGCTTTTTTTTTTTTTTTTTTTTACCCATTTCTTGGAGAGATGTCAGCAAAAGAGCAGTATAGGAATTTCTAGCACTCATCCCTCCCAGGTCCTCAGTTGGACAGTTATTCGCCTTTAACAATATTTATATCATTTGCTTTTGTGGCCAAAGTATTTTAAGATAAATGATAGACGTTACAACTTTTTCCCGCAAGTCACTTTGAAATGCATCTCTAAAGCCAGAGGACGTTTTCACAGATAACGGTGACCATCATCACACCAAAATGTCAGGGTTCCAGTCTTTACTATCGAACATTTCCATCTCCCGAAGCCTCACAACATGAGTGGTGATGTTATCAGAGGTTTCAGGCTCGTTGCAAGGAGCCTTCCTGCCTGTGTGGTGATGGGGCCGTCGAGCGAGCTGGCAGGACGCACGAGCATCGAGCTGGGTTTTTCTGCAAAGGGCCCCATCTTATGGCTCATGACGTGACGGGCCATGTCTCTCAGGAAGTGCCTCTTGCTGTCTTAAAGACAAATTCTTCTTCCATAGTGGGTCATCAGAGGAGGGAAGGAAGGAGGTCCCTAACAACCCCACCCCGTGTGGGGAGGACTCACAGCCTTATGCCTCCCTGTGCTGGTGCCAGCCCTCTCTGCAGGTGGCCCCAACCCAACATCCCCCACAGACACCAGGTTTGTGAACTGAGTCCTCTCCCCAGAGGTGCCCAGGATGACTGTCAAGGGGCAGAGGATTTAAACCTGAGTCCTTGCCACCCCTGCTTCACTGGCCATCCCCACCGTGATCTTCTGCAAAGAAATTCTGGAAGATTCCATGCCCCTAAGCAAACCTTGCAAGTGGGGCCCTCAGCTGGGACCAGGCTGAGCCCCAAGCCGAATGGCTTTACTTGCGTTTCTGACAGCACGAGTCCTCATCCTGGTGCCACTATGAGCTGTGGGAAAAGTTCTTTCCTGCCCCGAGCCCATACCTGCATCCCCGGCTGTCTTCCTCACCGCCCTCCTTGCTGCACACACTCATTCCTATTCCAGCCTCCTACTACCCAGAGCTCAGCCTTCCCCTGGGGGAGGTGTGGTTGGCAACACGTGGATTTGCAGAGGGGAAGACTGAGACTGTTGGTGAAAGGATGTAAAAATACAGGGCGGGGAAGAGAGATGACTGCAGTAGGAGGCGACGGGAACTGCTAGACTAGAGACCTCTCCTCCGGTGGGCACAGCTGCCACTAGGCAGTGGGTGGCACATTCCGACTGCCTGGGCTTATGCCGGGCATTAAGGCTGTGGCCAGGCTGGGTCTGGCGATGGCAGTAAGGCCAGCCTGGCAGAAGGGACCGGGCTGCAGCTTTGGCAATGACTGATGACCCTTCTTTGCGGTCCCCTAGGATACTTTACATGTGACCCTCGACACAACCCTGGAAGTAGGTGGTGCTAGTCCCCGTTTTACAGGTGAGGTGGGGTAACTTGCCCAAGGTCACCCATCTGACAGTCTCACACCAGAACCTGTGGACTTAACTAGGCTCTGTCATTTCACCAAGGACCTGCTTCTTCCGAAGTGGCTGTGGGATGCCACATGCTGGCCTGGGACTTTAGGGATAGTTCTTAATTAGTAAAATGCACAGATAGGAAGCGACGGCTCAGGGGATGGTCACACGTGTGTAGCTTCCACCTAGAGCAAGTGAGTACACATTCCTGTGACCCCTGTCACTCTCCCTCGTGCCCCTTCTCAAGAAGATGAGGTCTTATTTCAACTTCTTTCCGTGCCCTCTGCAAAGCTGGGAGCACGCTTCTGCTCTTCTCTGTGACTTCTGGATTCCATGACCTACCCTACCTTCCTGGGCCCCCTGCCCTTTGCTCCTCTTACTCCTCCTCCAGCACAAGATCTCCAACTCCTTACCAATTCAGAGCGAAAGCCAAAGTGAGGAGGGAGGCTGGGACGCTGGGTTGTGGTCCTGTGTGCCTTCGATCGCACTGTTTTCTCTCTGGGTCCTCGGTTTTCCCGGGACTCTTCGTTGCCTCGTTACTCCAGTTGCAGCGGGCTTAAATCAATCAGGGCGTATGAGATGGTACCGGGGCAATGAACTCCCTGCCCTCTTACTCCCCAGCCCCTGGCCTCCTCCCATCATCCCTGGCAGGAAAAAAGAGGCCTGTGATGACAAACCTCAGAAGCACAAATTATCCACAGCGGCTCCCGGGGCTCGGTGATTTTCAGGCTCGAAGTTCTTGGTCCTGTCTCACCTAACCCAGCTGGCTGAGTCTTACACATTTTGGGGGCCAGCAACTTCTCAAGGAGCTCCTGCTCCCCTGGAACACCGCTTCTGTCTCCCTCAGCTCCACCTGCCAGAGTTTTCTGGCCCTGACCGAGGCTGGGGGTTCTCATTCAAGGCCAGTAGCTATGGTCCCAGGCTGCCCTTGAAGGGATTAGGTATAGCCTGGGAGCTGGGCCCACTACGTCTCCATTTAACAACTTCAACTCCCAGCATCTTCACCCTCTCCCATAACCCCAGCCTTTGCCCCAAATGTTGGGAGTCTCATGTTGGGAGGAGAACACAGGGCTTTCTCCCAAGCCCCTCACACAGGGAATAGAGAGGAGGGGACTCAGCTGAGCAGGTGGAATTAACAAACTTGGGTTAATCTCTGCCTCTAACCAGAGACTCAGGATTCTCCTGCCAACTTTGTCAGTCGCCTCCCACATCCAGCCAATACCATGGCAGGGGACCCGGAGGACCAGGACTAAAGAGTTCCTCACTCTTGCTTTGGTCCCTTCTTCTGGGCTCAGGAACTCCTATCACAGAGATGGTGTTGGGGACCCAAGATGTCCTGAAACTCTCTAGCCTCAACCCAACTGCAAGGTCGGGCTGACTTTAAGCTCACTTGGAACTCAGCCAAGCAGTGGAATTGGTGAGGGCTTGGCAGAAAGCCCTGCTTTTTCCCCTCCACATAGGGTGCCAGGAGACAAGCTGAGAGATGCAGGCACTGGCGAGATTAGGAAGACTCTTGAATGCTGGTTTTGAAGCATGAGCTTTGACTCCTAGGCCGCGGGGACCATCAGAGATTTGAAGCAGGAGAACGGGGATGGGGATACACATTGTACAAAGGTTACGCAGGTTGCAGGTGCTGGGTTGAAAGCTACTGCACCAGTCCAGACAGGAACTGATGAGGCCTGGCCCCAGTCTACACCTCCCAACCTGTCTCCTGATGCCTCCAGGGCTCCTGGCTGCAGCCACAGCAGGCTTCTTGCACGCTCAAGTCTCTTAGGCATGTGCGTGCCTCCATGCTCCTGTACATGCCGCTCCTACTTTCTACGATGCTCTCTCACTCTGCCTCTGATTGTCCAACTCTTACACATCCTCAAAGGCCCACGCACCTCTACTACCCATTCTCTATGAAGCCCACACTCCAGCGATATCCTAGCCTGGAACCCTTCCATGGATCAGTAGGCTTGCTTGTATCTGGCTGGGAATTTTCCAGCTTCATGTGTCTGGAGTCCAGAAGGATAATGAGGATGTTTAGAATAGGAAAATAAGTGGAAGAGGAAGTCCAAAGTCTGCCTGAATTCCTCAGTGATAAGGGCTACGGGGAACTGCCCTGGCCTCCTCCCCCTAAGCACAATGGTTAACCAGATGGCCCTAGGTGAAAGACTGATGCAGCCTAGACTAACGGTCAGAGAGTCAGAGGTTTTGGTCCCTTCTGGGAACATGCATTTGTTGGGTGACCTCAGGTCCCTCTTTGGGTCTCTATTTCCTCTCTACCCTTCTCCAGACAGGACTCAAGACAGAGCTCATCTCCCAGACCGTCCCACACTTTATTCAGAGACATCCCAGGCTCCTGGGTTACCCTGGGGGCTCCTGCCCCTCCTTGCAGACTGCCCAGCAAGTGAGGGCATCCATTACCCTGTCCTCAGAGCATAAGTCTGGACAATTTCAGTTACAGAGACAGAAAACTCAACTAGTTTAAGCCACGAAGAAAGGTACTGACTCACGTTGCTGGAAGCCGGGCTGGTTTCGGGCACGGCTGCGTTCAGGGGCTCAGACGATGTCAAGAGGACCTAGTTCTTCTCCATCTCTCTATTCTGCCTTTAGCTTCGTCGTTGCATTCCACTTGGCAACAAGATGGTGGTGGTAGCTCCAGCCCCTGCATCCCTTGAGATTTCAAGACCAGTAGGAAAGAACAAAACCACGTGCCTAGTCTCTTAATCCAGAGTCCCAGGAATGAGCCCCCTGGTTCTGAGTAGCCCGACTTGGGTCATGTGCCAGATGCCATGACCAGGATTGCTCCGATTGACTCACATCTGGTCACATGATGATCCCCTAGAAGAGGGTTTGTCAGGACCTGTGAACAAAGAGTGGGGAAGGAGGTGGTTTTCCAGGTAAAGATGAGAGCATGGCTCCAGAGACAGGTAACAGATGGTAGGAGGGGGCAACCACAGATGTCCACTAGCAGCATCCATCCAGCTTTCTTGGCATGGGAGAAGGAGGTTAAAATGAGCAGGAGAGGCAGGTGAGGCTGGGAAGGGGCCAGAGGTAGACCAAACCCTGTTACTGGAAGACAACAGGGGCAAGAAGGTATCTTGGGGAGAAGCATGCTCCAAGCAAGCAAGATGGGTGGCCAGAAGCCAGGGTGGCCAGTCCCTACGGTCCTCCTCCACATCTGGGATCCATCTGGCCACCCCTCTTCTCATGCCCGAGCAGGATTAGCTGGCCACGGATCTCGTAAGACAGAACATCTCAAGTGTTTCCTTCTGGGTAGCTCTTTGGGGCAGTCGGAGAAGCACATGGCACTGAAGAGGGAGCACAGCACAGCATCGCCTTGAAGCATTCCCTTTCTTTGAAACAGTTGTGCAAATAACTGCATCCTGTTCCATAATAGGTCCGTGTTACTTAACCATATGCCAAGTTTTAAATGACTCCCCAGCTAATGTCTTTACCCCAATTAGCTGGTAAAGTCAACAGTCCAAGGCCATGTTCACAGTGTGGCTTCCAGGCCCCTAGCACACATCGGCCAGCAAGGTCTGGGTGTTGGGGGGTCTGAAAGACATCTGGACAAGGAGGCCTTCCCTCAGACGTGGGCTTGTCCAGCTGGGAAAGTTGGGGACCTCTGTGACAAGGGGCCTCCACCAACGCCTTCAACTGGGGGCTCAGCTGTGTGGCCTCTTGGGCAATGAGTGTGCAGCTTCAGCTTGGACCTCCTTTCCCTCTACAGCAATGGAGAGCTTGCTGGCACCTGGGACACTTGTCTCTCAATGGGGTAGACTCACTTAGAACAACATCAAAGTCACACCCTTGGCGCCTGCAGGCCAGAAAGGGAACCTCTCAAAGGAAGGACTCGAGAGGAAACTCTCCCACCTGTGTCTCCCCACAATCCCACTGCTAGAACCCTTTGAGTCAGCAGGGTGTTGATTGAGGCCCCTTTAACCTACAGGGACACTGAGGTCCAGGGAGGTGAGGACCTTGTCCCAGAGTGGAAAGGCCAAGTCAGAAGAGACACTGGGAGCCTCTGATTCTGGACCAGTCTTGCTAGACTCTCCTCAACAGCACCATTGGAGACTGTGACCTCCTCCCTAAGCAGAGATGAAGAAACTAATGTGGGGTCGCCAGGGGTAGCAGACACTTCCCTAAAGCCAAAGAGACAGGCAGAAGCTGCCACTAGCCCAGCAGTTCCTTCACGGAGCCCCTCACCTGCCCTTCCCCACCCAACGGCTCCCAAGACCTAAATCTTCTGGCCATTCCTGGGCATCCATCACCCCTACTCACATGTCAGCCCCAGTGCCGATGTCTTCCTAGCACACAGGTCTGGCCCCCACCCCTGATCTCTGGTCAGGGTGCAGAGGAGGGGAGAGGAGAAGCCTAGGCTTTCTCGTCCTTTCCCCATCCCCTGTCAGAGGCAGAGGAGGCCCAGTGGGATGGCAAGCCGTCCTGAGGGGCTGCTCTTATTTCCTTAAAACTCCCATCTCAGTCTCATTAGATCTGGTTTAGCTTGATTATTCAGAAGCTAAGAAAGAGGTAAGTGAGGTCTGGGCAGGGAGGGCCAGTGTCCACTTCCCAGCTGGTGACCCGGGGGGCTGAGCACAGGTTCCTAGAGTGGGGACAGAGGTGGAAGATGCAGTCAGACTCCTGTATTCCTCCCAGGCCTGTATTCCTGGAGGCCAGGGTCCAACTCCTGTACTTAGGGAGCAGGAGCTGGGCCCCACCCGTCCCTGGAGACTGAGGTAGGGACAGAGGACTTCCAGCCCTGCCACCAAGCTGGAGAGTGGCAGAGTCCAGTGGGCCAGCTCTCAGCTCCAAGGAGAGGCCCTGTCACCTCTGTCCAAGTCGTGTTACCCACAAAGAGACAAAGTTGTTACAGCCACGGCACTGCTGGGGGAGTCACCAAGAAGCCACCACAGGGTCATCGAGATAAACCAAAGTTTGGAGACAAAGTCTGGAGTCATATTGCAGTCAGAGCCGGGCCTCGGTCTGGGGCAAGGATCAGGATTCAGTCTGCGGTTGGGATTGGGGCTCGGTCAGGAACTTGGATCAGTCTGGTGACTGGGCCGTGCTTGGCTCACATTCCTGGGGTTTGTGGACGAGGTGTAGGTGAGGCTCACGGGTCCCCTCCCTGTTTCTGTCCCTCAGAGTGGCTGGGCAAGTGTGCTGCAGTTGGAGGCGTGTGACTATATGCAGATGATCGAGGTGGAGCACAAACAGTGCCTGGAGGAGGCCCAGCTGGAGAACGAAACAGCAGGTGAGGCTCCCCTGGTGGAGAGAGAGGTGCTGCAGACCCCCAAGGAGCCCCCACTCCTCAAGCCATAAGCCCAGATCCACATCACATGTATTCAACGTTGGCTGGAGGGTGGTAGCACCAAGGAGCTGTTGGACAGTTGAGGAGAAGTTACTGGGAGAAACTGGGGAGCCAGATGGAAGAAGGGAGGCCCTGACAGGTCTCCTGACTGGGCTGAGGCTGAGATGGGGAGAGCTGGCCCCAGAACACCACACTCTGGGATTAGGCCACTGTATTGTTAGCATCTCAGAAGGAGAATGGGGGACATTGGGTGACAGTATGTGACTGCCACAAGGACCACATGAAAGCTCAAAGCCATCTTGGCGGTCTAGAGCAAGAAGGGGTACAAGGCCAGTCTGCACGAGTCTGGAATACTCACCACGGTTGAGGGTGTAGGGGGTGCAGGAACAAACCCCAGCCCCTTCCTCCCAACCTGAGGCTCTGCCAACCAGCATAACACCCAGAGGTGACACCACACAGGCCCCTGGACACACACACCGACCTCCCTATCCCAGCCCGCCCTCAGCAGGCCAGATGAACCATCAGCTCGTTATCCTGCTGATTAGACGAGTTGAGGTCAGGCTCAGGCTGAGCTCATGGGGTCCAGCTATTCTCCTCAGAGTGTTTCGGGGGGCTCCAGCCTGGCAGTGTGAAGGGTGGTGCCAGGGGCACCCTCAGGTCAACACTGTCCAGCTGCCCAGACCCAGCAGGGCCATCAGATCGAGTGACAGCACCCTCTCCTCTTCATTCCGCCGTCCCGAGTCCCCACACTCGGCTCAGCAGCCCTGGGCTGAGAATGGAGGAGATACAAAGGGCTTTCTTCAAAAGCAGCCGCTTGAGCCAGACCCAGAAGGCTGGGCAGGATTCGGGGAAGCAGAGACTGGAAAGGGGGAGGCGCAGAGACAGCCGGCGCTGGGGAGTAGGGGGTGGGCATGGGGTTCCCGGCTCACTGAGAGGGAGGGGGTGGGCAGCAGGCAGTGAGTGTCTGTGCCTGCCCTGGGCCTCCCTCCCAGGTCACCTTCCCTGAGGCTGAGCGAAAAGTTACATAACAGCCTTGCTCAAGAGCAGGGGGCATCTTTAAGGTTTTCCTGGCCCCCCAGTCTCTGAGTCTGAGAGTTATATAACCCCTGCCAGGTCCTTCTTGGCCCTGGCACCCAAGCTCTCTGCCTCCTGCACCATCCGTGAGTATGGGTAGCCTCGCTGATGGCCTTCTCCTTCCCTAGCCCCTCAGGAGGGGCAACCTCCTGTCTCCTGGGATCTTAAGACTGAAGCCTCAGTCGAAGTGTAGCAGCTGGACCTGCCCTCTGCCTGTGCACCCTACGCCACCCGCCAGGGCAGGGAGGCAGGGCCAGGCTGCAGACAGGCCCCCGTAGGCCCCCAACAGCGGGATCTGGAATCAGAGGCAGCTCAGAGAGGCCCAGACCCCACTGCACCCCTCCCAGGCCCTGAGGGCGAGCTACCCTCGTGATCCCAATGAGGTCATTGCTGGCACAGGGTGCCTGTTAGGTGCCAATACCCCGTCACCAGGCAGCCGGCCTGCAATCCAGGGGCGGGCAGGTATGGGTCAGTAGGATACGAGTCTGCCCTTGACCTTGGGTGGGGTTTCTGTGTATGTTCCTGCACGTCCGGGTGTGTGCTTCTGGCCCAGGTCTGCCTGGTTCTGGGGTCTGTGGCTCCATGTCTGGCTCTGAGTGTGTGTGTCGGGGCACGTGTCTGTGTAAGCCTGAACGTGCCTGGATATGTCTGCCCGGGGTCTGTGTTTTCGTGTGTGTGTGAGTGTGTCTGTGTGTGTATCAGCGTGAATGTCTACGACACACCCGGGCATATCTGTGCACGTCCGTCCATGCGTCGTAGGTGTCTCTCTGTGCCTGTGTCTACTCACGTCTGGTCTTTTCGTGCCCGAGTAAGCATACATGTATGTGTGTTTGCATGTGTGTCTGGGGTTCTGTGAGCCCGGGAGTGCTCGTGAGCAGGTTCCTCTCTCTGTACACACACATCTATAAAAATGGCCCAGCAGAGGCCCCACTCCGGGTTGGGCTTTCATTCCTGTTGAGGTGGCAGCCCCAGTGGGCATGCACAGCCAGTGACACACGTGGTGGGACCTGTGGGGTCTTCACAGGGTGGGCACACAGAGAATACTCCCAGGGCCCGGCCCAGGACAGCAGGCACCTCCAGGTGCCCAGTACTTTTTTGGCTGTCATCCCCTTCTTGGCTTTCTGACCCTGCTGCCTCCTGCAGGAAGCGTCCCTGACCACATCCGCCTACTGGCTTCTCTTCCCTGGCTCCCCTGCCCACCACCTGCACCCCAGCATGGTTCACACCCCAGCCCTGGTGGTGCTGAGAGTGCTTGTGGCCAAGGGTGGCCCCCACAAAGTCAGGACCCAGTCTCCCTCTCCTCAGTGCTGCCTTGGATGAAGCTGAGCTCAGGGCCAGAGACCCAGCTCCACATCTGCTCCCCAAAATATGTTGCAGCTGGAGACCCAGAGACCCAAAGTCTGGCAAACACCCAGACACAACAGCCAGCCTGCAAAGCAGGGTGTGTATGCCCAGAGCTGTCGGAGAGGCCTAAACAAAGCCCAGCAGAGCAAAATGCCCGGAGATGCAGCATCGAGCCCTTCAGAACAGGGGAGCAACAGGTCTGCTGGAGAGGGACCATGGGAACTGGCTGCAGCTAGTGACTAATTGCTTCATGCCTCAGCAGCTCATCTGTTAAGCAGGACGGTTAAATAAGTTATTCACTTAAGGAGGGTGGAACAGTCGCTCCCACGTACAAAGGCTACACAAGTGTTGGCGGATGTCATTAACAGTCTTGAACCACTAGCAGGATTTCGCTGGCCTGCAGGGCCCCAGCATGGGGATGGAGGAGGGACTGGGGGCCAGAGGGAGGCCGCAGAAGCCTCAGGATAAGGTGGGGCAGAAGCTTCCAGATCCCCAAGGAAAGCAGGCTGTGCTCTCTGGGCCAGGTCCTGGGGAACCAGTTGTTCTCAGCCTCCAGCCGCAGGTGTGCAGTCCCAAACGGAGCCCCCCACCCCTGCTGCCAGCCCCCGCCAGCACCCGAGAGTCCTGAGGCTCTTCCTCAAGCACAGACATCCTTCCACCTCCTCTTCCCAGGCCCCCTTCATGGGAACCCGTGAACCTTCGGACCTGGGCTGGGTTGGGCCGGGCCCAGCTGGCACTGACTTTGGCTCAGGGGTTGGGTTTCCTGAGCACATCTATGGGACTGGCAGCGTTGCAAAGAGACGATGAAGCCTTCTCCCTCATGGGAGGGGATCCAGAGGAGTCCTGGTCCCTGAGGGGCACCCAGACCCCGAACAGGCAGAACCATGGCATTCGCATCGGCCTGTTAAAGCAGACCCCCAGAGACTCCACTGTGCACCCTTCACCAGCCAGGCCCTCTGGCTAGTAGGTGTGTGGTGGAGACACAGCCTGCAGTGTAGGGTTTTCTCTGAACCGTCTCCCAGCCATCCCCATCCCCATCACAAGTCACAACTCAGCTGAACTGGGGGCATCTGTGGTGCTCTGTGAGTTTTACGAAGTTTCTTTAAGAACTCGCTGAACCCCGCCATATCCACTACCCCATCACAAACAACACTTCCTTTTTATAAAACATTTTCTAATGCCACCTGTACTATTAGGAAACGGAATTCGGGACACGCATTCATTTTGTTAAAACCGATGCTCTCATCGTAACGTAAAAGTAAAACAAAAAGAAATGTAATCTGAAGAAAATACTCTCTGCACATGCAGGCCCAATCACACCAAAAGATAAGACGTGGTCTGAAGGTTGCACGTGTAATTCAGGCAATAAGAGACCCATAAATGCAGTTGGTACCTGCAGTGGTTGTATCAGTGACTCAGACACCACGGGCACCTTGCTGTGGGTAACATAATTTTCCAGGACATTGAACAACTCTCGGTAAAGTTCAGAAGGGAACAAAGCCCAGGCTTCTCTCCCTAGACTCCATAGCTGCACTCCAGGAGAACTCCGTGTAGGTTAAAGCTGTGCCATGGTTACCTGGTGCTTATATTGTCAAATGGAGGGAGAGTCCGGCTCCCTGGTCGTTACAAAAGGTTTTCGCCTACATCAAGGCCCAGTGGCTCGTTTGAAAGTCTTGCAGCAGCTGCACAGCTCATCGCTGGGCAGGACCATGTAGGGCCTGGCACCTGCCTGCCAAGCGCAGGGCGAGGACCCCAGTCTGCAACAAACAAATCCCCTGCTACTGTTCAAACCCCAGACCCTGGGGTGCTCCAGCCCTCACCGAAGACCCTGGAGCTGTAGCTCCCCGCTCCCTGTCAGGCCGGGCCCTGTACAGCCTGAGCAGGGTTGTACCCCACTCTCAAAGGTGGAGGAGAGTGGGAGCCGATGGGCTCAGGCCCTAAGCCCGGAAGTACCTGGGGGCCATACTGACCCACGTGTCCTCTGCCTTCACCCCACAGGCTGCGGCAAGATGTGGGACAACATCACCTGCTGGCCGGCCACCCCTCGGGGCCAGGTGGTCATCTTGGCCTGCCCCACCATCTATCAGGTCTTCTCCCACGTTCAAGGTAAGAGCCCTGGGCTGAAGTGGGAGTTGGGTGACACAAGGGGCTCTGGTCAGAGTGAGGACTCTCCTCTCAAGAAAGTAAGAAAGCAAAGGAAAGTGATCAGAGGGGCTAGAGCAATCAAGGGGGCCTTCCTGGAAGAGGACGCAAAGGACTCATGGGACCTGATTCGCTCTTCACATAAAGATAAGCACACGGGAAGGGCTCACTAAATATTTTCTCGGTAATTAATAACTGACTGACTGACAGATCCTTGATTAAATTATGGCTCCATGTTCCCGTTGCCTTGGCCTGCTCATGATTCAGTCTTTCACCACCTGGAGCTGAGGACCCCTCTGGCTCCGTGAAGCCACCACATGGCCTTACACACCTTGTCGTGTTCCACTCGAATGAGTGTTCACATCTAACAAGGCAAACAAGAAAAAGGGAAGACACTAGAGGAAGTGGGCCTTCTTGCGACCAAGGAATTAAAGTTTCCAGTGTAATGTGGTCAGCCATTTCATTCAGAGACTATTTGTTCAACACTTACTAGTGTGACAGGCACTGGGCCAGACGAACGCGGGGTGGCAGTGGTGGGGAGAGGGTAAAACAGCCATGCTGCCTGCCCACAGGGAGGTCATGTTCCAGTTAGAGAGATATTTATTAAGACAGCAAACACACATGTCATAAATGGCATTTATGGCAGTGCCGGGAGGGAGAGAGGGAGGGAAGCCACGTAAGGCAGGTGTTCGGAGACGGGCAGCCGAAGACCTGGAGTTAGGGGGAAGAGCCACCGAGCAAAGATCCTGGTCGGTGGGATCACTGAGAGAACCGACATCCCGTGGGATGGGGAGGGATGAGGGTGAGCAGGAAGACCCTTGGGCATCTCTCACTCCAGGTGGCCTCTTCCTCCCTGGGCCTCAGTTTCCCTGTTCGTAAAGGGCACCGGAGGTAGACTGAACGGTTTCTTTGGGGCAGGCTGGTTTGGCATCCCCATCCGTGTTCAGTGTTGTGACCTCAGCAGCTGAGGAGAGACACCCTGGTGCCCTCCCTGAGGAATCTGGGAGCAGTCATAGGCATGTCATTCTCCAGGATGGCTTTCACCTAGCCCAGCAGCTCACCCAGGAGAACCCAGCACCTGGGCAGGTCAGAGAGGAGGAGCTTCTCCGGCAGGTTTCCTAGTGCGTCCCATCAGCAGAGCCTGGCAACCGGCCTTCTCCTGGATCCCTGCAAGTGCCTGCTAATTGCGTTTCCTCCCTGCCACACTGCTAATTGCATTCCTCCCGATGGCTCTTCCTTCTGGCCCTGCTGGAGTTATCAAGGCAGCTCCTTCACGGAGAACCTGGACTCCGGCCCACCATCTGCCTAATTCCGAGGCTGGCAGCCTCAGGGGGGCCCACACGGTGCCTTTGTGCAGAAAAGAAAAATGCAGCCCTTCCTCGTGCCGTCAGCCTCTCAGCGGAACCCACCTAGGGGCAAGCGGACTGTGAAGTAAAATGTAGGCCCCGTCATCCATCCCGATGCCCTTGTGCAGTGAACAACCGGCCCAGCTGCCCTCGGAGGTCCCAGTCTCTGAAAATGAGGGACAGGAATCGGAGAAAGGGTTAGGGGCTGCGAATGGAAAAAGAGGGTGTGTTTTCCTGAACAACTAGACGAAAGGTGTGACAACTGACCTAAAATTGCACAGTAAGTGAGTACAGGGGAGGGGCGATGCTAGCTCCAGCCCAGTCGGGTACCAGGATGGGGGAGGCGTGTCCGCCCTCCCCAGAATGGTGAGAAGGGACCTGGTTCTACAGGGAAAGCTGAAGAAATCTCGTTAGAGATAAAGACGATGGAGGGTTAGAAAGGAGCCTTTCGCCCCGGGCTGGGTAAAAATAGCTCCGAGCGGGGGCTGGTCGGCCGAGGCATTGCTCATCAGGGCACGGAGACGTCCTTTAATGGGTCGTCTGCCTGTCTTTCATCTGCGGCATTTTTACTTTCAAATATTTGAAGAGCCTTCTTTTAGAACAGAAAATAGCAAAGCTATTTTGGTTGAGAAAACCCGACACAGTCTGTGGTGACCAGGTTTATGGGACACCTCCTCCCCCCGCCCCACCCCCGACTCACGCCTTGATGCCAGCCCGAGACATCTGCTCCAGCTGGGGTGGGAAGGGGTGCCACCGATGGATTTCAGCAGGGGAGTGCCGTGGTCAGGATAGGTTCTGGAACAATCCCTCCAGCTCCCTCGGGGTGGGGAGCGGGTTGGAGGAGGCAGGAGAGCGGGGAGACCCATCGGAAGGCTCCTACCTAATCAGATGAGATGGTGGTGGCGGTGAGGACAGAGGCTGGGACAGGACTGGGGACCGATGGGGGAGAGGAGAGAGGGGAAGGGGGGAAATACGACTCCCCAGTTTCCACCTCTGGTCGCTGAGTGGTGCTTTTCACATGGAGAACGGAGTGAGGGAAGGCACGCTGTGACTTCTTTTTGCGACATCGGGGAGAATGTGGGGTTCGAGTTCCCTGCCCCTCCCTGGCACACCCCCTCTGCACACATGAGGTCTGCTGGTTCCCAGGCCCAGGCTGCGGAGGGAACCCTTGGCTGCTTCTCAAGAGCCCATGGTGACCACCTCTGAGATCTCCTCAACAGCAGTTCCCTCTGAGGCCTGGGCCACAGTCCCAGGGCCCTTGGGAGAGGCCGCCCAGCCCTACAGATGACTCTTCCTCATTGGATGGTTGAGGGGATTCGATAAGATACTGTGCCTACGGTGCTCTCTGTTCAGCACTGACACGTGACGAGTTCTCAAAAGTTGTGATGAAGCCGATGATGGTTGATAATGTGGATATTGCTGCTGGTGGTGCTGACGATGGTGGTGATGGTGGTGATGGTGCTGGTGGTGATGGTGATGGTGGTGCTGATGGTGGTGATGATGGTGATGGTGGTGATGGTGATGGTGCTGGTGATGCTGGTGGTGATGGTGACAACTATAGTGATGCTGCTGCTGATGGTGATGATGGTGGTGATGGTGCTGGTGGTGCTGACGATGGTGCTGCTGATGGTGATGATGGTGATGATGGTGGTGCTGACGATGGTGGTGCTGGTGATGCTGGTGGTGATGGTGATGGTGGTGGTGAGGATGCTGGTGGTGCTGACGATGGTGCTGATGATGGTGGTGGTGATGGCAGTGCTGGGAGTGGTGAGAAAGGAACTAGAGGGTAATAATCTTAGAGCCTCTCTTCCTCATCTCCTCACCTGATCTCTTTTCCTACTTCTCTCTCCCTCCTCCTTTTTACTCCTCCATCCCCTTCCCTCCTCCTCCTATTTATCCTCTCTCCCCCTCCTCTCTTCCCCCTCCTTCCCCTCCTCTGTCCTTCTCCCTCTCTTCTACCCCAACAAGCTTGTCAGGCCAGCCTTCTCCTGGATGAGTGCCTCTTCAATGGGTCCTGGGATGGCGGGTGGGGGAGGGCAGTCCTCTCTTGCTCACCCATTTTCTATTTAACGCCTCCCCTCCCTCTCAGGGAAGAGAACACCTCCCCAGGGCTGGAGAGTGGGGAGCCTCGGGGGTCCCCCTGATCTCACATGCCCCCTCAGTGGCCTTGTATTCTGGTACAGCCCCAAGCTGCTGCAATGCTGTGCCACTCGAGTCCCCTCATACACACCTTTGCCTGGGCAAGTTCCCCCACCAGGAACCCCCTGCTTCTCTATGAGGATTACAGATCTGTGCCCCTATCAGGTGTCCTCCAACCCCCATGCACCTCCTGCCTCACCTTTGGTCCCTCTCCAGCGACGCATTGGAGCCCCACCAGGTGTGAGGGGACACCCAGGCCCACAGGCCCAGGCAGGCTGGTCCAGGAAGACTGAGCAGGCCTGGGCCCCTCACCCCAGCCAAAGGGCTTCTGTCCATACCCGGGTGCAGGACAGAGAAACCAGACGCCCCACCAGCCCCTGTGGCCCTGTGACAAGGGCCAACATTTAGCTCATGGCAAGGGTCAGGGATCAACTGAGCCAAGGATCCAGTCTGTCTGTTTCAAGGATCAGAGTTGATATGGCACCTGAGGTCGGGTTCAGACATGATGAGGGGCAGGGCCGAGCCCAGGATTGCCTGCTCTGACTGCCATCTGTGTCAGAGGGTCTCCTGGCCGTCCCAGAGGGGCTTCTTCCTGCCCCAGGTTCCCCCGCGAGGCCCCGGGGTCTAACGCAGCAGAGTTGGTGGCAGAACACAGACAGCCAGGCCCCATGGAGCACCCTGCCCCACCACCCCCACCTCACCTTTTCTCCTCTCGCCCCTGCTGTCCACCTCCCAGGCCTCAACGTGAGCCGCAGCTGCACGGATGACGGCTGGACACACCTGGAGCCTGGCCCCTACCCCGTTGCTTGTGGCTCAAATGACAAGGGATCGGGTTTGGACGAGGTGGGCCTCAGTGCACCCCCCCCCCAGGGTGGCTAGGCTCCTTACACTCTCTCCCATCTGGGGGGTGGGGGTGAGGTTCCCATCGTGTGGGAGGGACCCCTGGGGTCTGCCCTCCCCGGCCTCCTCCCTCTCCAGGCCTGCATTTCCCAGGGCTTGACGGGAGGGGGCTCTTATGAGGGTGACTCACAGCAGCTAAAGCTGACGCTGCACCCCCCAGGCTAGGCCACCCCACTGCCTCCCGGGAGCTTTGCTCCAGCCCTGGAGGTGGCAAGGCAGACAGACGCCACCCTTTCTGTCGCGGGCAGAGGGCAAGGCAAGGTGTAGATCCTGGAAGGAACCGGCCTCCGGTACCCAACACCCAGTCGGGGGCACGGACAGGAACAGGACCGTGGTCCCAGGACAGCGGCCTGCCCTGGAGCAGGTGAAGCACAGGTGGCCCCTGTGAGGCTGTGGGGCCAGGAGTCCAGCCCGGCAGGGTCACTGACGCGGAGGCTGGGGCGTGACTGGAGTCCCCAGCCAGGTGCCCTCGCTGTTTCAGGGCGTGAACACACGTGTGCTTGTGTCTGTCTGTGGGTGATGGCGCTGTCCCCGCCCCAGACGCCCTCTCAGACAGGGCCTTCACGCCCCCCAAGAGGGAAGCAATTTCCTCCCACCAGATCATCCTCGGGCAGGACCTAAATCCCCTAAATCCCTCTTAACCACTCGCCTCTCCTGGGTGGGGGGCGGGAGGAGGGGCCTGCTGTGTGACGGTGGCTCTGGGGAGGGACAGGAAGGGCACTGGCAAGAAGCCTCTGGGATCCAGCTTGATCCACCTCCCGGGAAAGGCCGACTGCCGCATCCTGCTAAGGCAGCCCCTGGGAGCCCCAAATGTGAAGTTACCCCACAGCCTCATCTTCACCCCCTCTGTCCCCTGTGTGTGTCCCTCCTCACACCAGCGAGAAGGCCGCACGCCGGCCCGAAGGGCGGGCAGCGTGGATCGCCTAGGCTGCCGAGCCCAGGCTTGGAATGGGGGTGCCGGCCACGTGACCGAGGGGTGCACGGACGATGGGCCGAGTTAGGTCTTCACCCTCCCTCGCCGACATTTCCCATGAAGGAGCAGAGGGAGGGGCTGGGAGGCAGACCTGTCCTGTCTGAGAATGGGGGGGTCAGGGGGGTCCCGGCTTCAGCCTCCTCCTCTGCCAGGACAGGGTGTGCAGGGCTCCCCCCCTTGCCAGTGCATCCAGGTGAGCGCAGCCCCCAGCAGCCACGATCTTCCCCCTCCTTCCTCTAGCTGCAGCAGGTAATGTTCTACACCTCTGTGAAGACCGGCTACACCATCGGCTACAGCCTGTCCCTCGCCACCCTGCTGGTTGCCATGGCCATCCTGAGCCTGTTCAGGTAAGGAGCAGCCCCGGTAACAAGCCACAGAGCAAGCCTAGCCAGGTCGCCCTGTGCCTGAGCCTAGCCTGGCCCAGGCGTGCTCTGCCTGTCTCCTCTGTCACCCTCCACGGAGCACACAGTCCCGGCCCCGGCCCCCCTGCCAGACCAGCCTCCCTTGGAGACAGCAGGCGACTCAGCGTTCCACCTGTCCCAGGATGGCCTCGCACCTGGGGATAGGGTGCCCGAGGGTGGGGCCTGTGCTCTGGACCGAGGCACCTGGCGGCTGAGTCACTTGGAAGCCAGGTTGCATCCAGGGAAGGGATACCTGGAGACCAGTCCCCACCTTGGGGCAGGGCCCTCACTGGAGGCCACATGCTCCCTCTGCCCGACCCTGGCTCAGGGCACTGGACAGTGTTGGTTGGGGCAGGGGTCCGAGGCCCCTTCGGCTCCCAGCTCTGCCCACCTCACACAGGAAGCTCCACTGCACACGGAACTACATCCACATGCACCTCTTCATGTCCTTCATCCTGAGGGCCGTCTCCGTCTTCATCAAAGACCTGGTCCTCTTCGACAACAAGGAGTCGGACAACTGCTCTGAGGCCTCCGTGAGGACCCCTCCTAGGCCCACCCCCTCTGCCTGTCCTTCATCCTCCCCACTGAATCTCCCCTTCTCCCTCTCCTCTCTCTCTCTCTCTCTCTCTCTCTCTCTCTCTCTCTCTCTCTGTCTCTCCCCCACCCTTTTCTCTGCCCTTTCCAAAGATGGCCAAACCCCACCTGGACCCCACCTGGCAGATCCTTGAATCCCACCCCTGCCCCCCACAGCAGGAGACGGTGCTCAGCCATCTGAGAGTTCGCAGACCTGCTGCTGCCAACGAGAAACGCTTCTCTTTGGTGGGAAATGACACACTTCACAGCCAGAGCCCCCAGCCTTCACCCCACCCCGTAGCTAACGCCCAGCATTAGTCTCCCCATCTTTGCCAGGACTTCCGAGCTTCCCTCCAACTCTCCCCTCTGCCACCTGCAAACCCAGGGCGCCGCCCCCAGGCCACGCTTCCTAGTCCCCCGTCGCCATCTGGAGCCAGTCCAATCTGTCCTGCCCTCACCGACAGTAAGTTCTGGGGCTTCCTCAGGAAGGGAACTTAAGAGAGCATCTAAGAGTCCATCGCCGCCACTGAGGGATCCACCTCCAGGTGATTCAGAGCTCAGGGCCCCCTTCCTGAGTGTCCCCCGAGCGAGGGCAGAGAGCTCCAGGCCAGCCCTGGCTGCCACCCATGATGGCAGAGGCCGTGCATGATTTCAGGGGTCAGCAGTACCTTCTCCAGGAGGGAAACTGTGATGACGGAATCACAGGCATCCCGACAAAGGGAAGGAAAGACCCAGGGGAGCCACCCCGGCTATTCCCAGAGCTCCTCAGAGGATTCAGACACGTGAAGCTTCCAGGGGCTGGAAGAAGCACGGATGACTGTCCCGTTAGAGAGCTGAGTTATTCTTCTCGTAAAGCAAATATGGGAGAGTGGGGGAAACAGGCATGCCTGCAGCGGGTGGGACTGGAGAGTGACCTGAAGGAGGACTTTCCACCCTCTGAGGATGTCTCAAACCCAAGGGTCCAGGAAGGAAGGGGAGGAACCCATGTTCTGGGCCTTGGGTGGCATGGAAGCTAGAGGGCTTCCTGGAAGAGGTGGCTTTATGCACTGGCTCACAGGTATCTGGGCTTGATCTGAAATGAAATGGGACACTGGTTCTGGGAAAGGACAGAGGGCCCTGAAGACCTTCTAATCGTGCCAGGAGGGCTGCCCATAGCCCCTGCTTGCCCTACTCAGGGTCATTCCTTGTCCTCACCTGCCTGTGGAACCCGTTTTTTCACTAGTTCCTCTGACCCCCAGGAGAAACGGCCATCCTCCCCTCTCCTCCTCTTTCCATTTCTCCTTCCTTGTCCACCTCCTCTTCTCAGTCCCCATCTCTCCTCGACACGTCCGTCTGGGCCCCCCTCCACAGTCCACGGCCCTCACCTTGAAGGGACTCTGGCAAATGCAAGCAAGAATTGTCCCTCATACCTATTCCATCCTAGTTGGAATAAGATATGAATGAGTGTGGGGAGTGGGGGGGGGTGAGGTAAGTGGATGGGTAGGTAGAAGGCTATCTGAGAAAAACAGTGCATGGATGGCTGAGTAAGTGGAAAGATAGATGGATAAAGTAAGAAAAATTGGATAGGTAATGGGTAGATGGTGGGTAGATAAGTGGAAGGATGGATGGATGGATGGATGGATGGATGGATGGATGGATGGAGGGATGGAGGGAGGGAGGGAGGGAGGGATGGATGGATGGATGGAGGGATGGAGGGAGGGAGGGATGGAGGGATGGAGGGATGGAGGGAGGGATGGATGAGCAAATTGATGGACGGGCAGATGAATGGATGGATAGATAAATGCTAGATAAACAGTTGAGCGTGTGGGTGGGTTGCAAGATGAGAAGATGAATAAGATGATGTGGGATGCATAGATGGGTGACTGAGTAGTCATGTCTAATGGGCAGGTGGGGAAATAAACGAATAGGTAGGTGGATAGTGGGACAGGCTCACGGGTGGATAGATATATAGATGAGAAGATGAATAGACGGTAGGTGGATGTCTGGATCATTAAGATCACACGCTTATTCCAAAGCCTCCGATTATCCAGAATCAGGGACGACTGGAAAATCACTGAGAACATTTCTAAGGGAATAATGCACAAATAACCGAGATGAACTTGGCATTATAGCGACTGCGTTTGTCACCCCAGACAGATGTGGGCGGACAGGGACCCCTGCTAGCCCAGGTGAGCCCCCTTCTTGCTCCCTCCCCTGCAGGTGGGCTGTAAGGCAGCCATGGTCTTATTCCAGTACTGCGTCATGGCCAACTTCTTCTGGCTGCTGGTGGAGAGCCTCTACCTGCACACCCTGCTCGCCGTCTCCTTCTTCTCCGAGCGGAAGTACTTCTGGGGGTACATACTCATCGGCTGGGGTATGGTGCCCGGAGGGCGGCCAGGCTGGGAACAGGGGGTAAGGCCCCGGGAGCTCACCAGGGGGCGCTGCCTGCAAGGTTCTTGGCTGCGGGTCCACCCAAGTCCCCCAAACGCGCGACCCAGGGCAGGCGCTGTCAGGGGCTGAGCTGTGGGACAGACGGGTGCCGTGGACGGCCTTCTGCTGCCCCTGCAGCCCTCCAAACACACGGGCCCCTGCTGGTCTGTAAAGTGCCTCCTCCAAAATCAGGACAACACCGTCCCTTTAGGTGGACACAGCCCCTCGGGCACACAGTTTGGCCCCCGCAGTGGAGTGCAGAGAACAACCCGTGCGGGCGTCCAGGGTCCAGGGCAGGTGGCTCTGGTAACCTGTCCTTTCTCTCTCCCTCCCTCCCCCTGGTTCTTTCTCCTTACCCTCTCCCCTGTATCCTTCATCCCTGCCTCCTGCACCCCCACTTCTCTCTCCTCTGGCCCTGACAGGGCTGCCCAGCACCTTCACCATGGTCTGGACCATCAGCAGGATTCATTTTGAGGATAATGGGTGAGCTGTCACCCCGCCCCCTCTTCCTGGCTGCCATCACTTGAGGCAGATCCCCTGGGTGGGATAAAAGGGACCTGGGAGCAATGGGCTCTAGGCCTGTGGTCTCTGAAGGGTGTGGGGGCAGACCTGGGGACTACTGGGAGGCCTGCTGACTCTGAGGAGAGCCCCTTTCCTCCCCCTCCGCGCCCTGCCCAGGTGCTGGAACAACATCAACTCATTGCTGTGGTGGATCCTAAAGGCCCCCATCCTCACCTCCATCTTGGTAAGGCCTCCTCCCATCACATAGAGCTGGGGAAACTGAGGCCCAGACTGGGAGGTCAGCTTACCTCAGGTCACTCAGGAAATCCGTGTCTGGGTCAGAACAGAAGCCTAGGTTTCCACACGCCTAATGCAGAATTGTCCCTACCCCTTCCCCCACCCTCGTTCCTCTAGAGTAGAGAAAATGGATCGGAGGGCCCAGTCCTTAGGGGTGTGGAGTAGAATGCCCAGATAACTCTCCCAAAGCAGGAAGAGTGAGGGAGAGGTAAGATAAAGGGGTAGCAGGGCCCCAGGGAAGAGGACAGGCCATCAGCCTGGGGGGCTGGACACCCTGGCCTCACTGGGCTCTCTGACCACCCCACCTCGGCCCACCCTCCAGGTGAACTTCATCCTGTTTGTTCGCATCATCAGGATCCTGGTTCAGAAACTGCGGCCGCCAGATGTCGGAAAGAGTGACAGCAGCTCGTACTCGTGAGTGTCGGCCCAGGGCCCTGGCCCTCAGATCATTCTCCATCCTCTCAGGCTCACCAAAAAGCAACCTCGCGCCTGCCCGCCTCCGCCCCATGGCCTGGCTCACAAGTGTGCCCTGCCCAGCCCTGCCCTCCCCAGGCTCACGCGTCCCATGTTTGCTTCTCCTGCAGTCACGTACCTAGCAGGTGACCTGACCCAGGAAGGTATCTGCTGTCAGGCCAGGGAGCTCGAGAAGACAGTAGATAACCTGAGTCTTGTTTACACCGTGGGCTCAGTCCCTGACACAGAAAAGGGGAACGATAAATGCAAGTAGATAAATGCGCTAGGGGAGCCCCCAAGTCCATGAACAGGACAGCCATGCTCTGGCCTTGATGCTTCTCGATAGTGACAACAACACCTGCAGTTTCTGTGCCAGGCGTGTGCTAAGGGGCTTCTGTGTACCTTCCATCCCCAGAGTCTCGTATACGTTGTCCCCATTTTACAGGTGAGGAGACCGACACGTGCTCCTTCCCACCGAGGGTTTGGGAGCGTGTTGTCCCGGCAGGGGGCAGGCACAGTGTCCATGGGACAGTGGTCCTGCTCCTGGCTTGGAAAGGTGTGAGGGCTGTTCCCTGTGCTTGGGAGGACTAGAGGGACAGGCTCAAAGACAGAACAAAAGAAACGAGAGGGAGGTGGCTGTGGGAAGGTGAGTAGGGGTCCGCGCGCCCACATGGAGGAACAGAGATCATCAGTGCTGCACAGACAGCACGAGCCTGGGGCATCCCACAAGAGCCTTCTAGTCCTGGGGTTCTAGAGTATTCTTCTTGGCCTGGCTTTTCTTCGGGGTGTCTGCGCTGTGGTTTTAAGGTTCCCGGCTAGAATGTCACGAGCTGCTGGATTTAGGATTCTATTCTGGAATCTCGTCATCCCTCCGATGAGACTGAGACTCGCATTCCCGTGTGACGGCACTCCCTCCTGCTGGTGTGTGGGCAGAGCTTCCCTTCCAGTTTCAGAAGGGAAGGCCCCGTGGGGGTCTTTGGGCTGCACGTCAGGCCTGTGCACCCTCATCCTCTGCTCTGCCCGTGGGGCCTTGCTTTTCCCAACCTACCACTGCTCAGAAGGGCCTGAATCTGAGGCCAAGAGAGCTGGTCATTGCCAGGTTCACGTGGGTGAGATGGAAACAGAACAGCTGTCAGCAGGCAGCGGGGCGGGGCGGGGTGGGGAGCAGGAGGGGCTGTCAGCTGTCAGCTCCCACTCTCCACCTCCCCATAAGCCTTCAATTTAAAGAAAGCTTCCTCCATCTGTCAGCCTCCGGCGTGTGGGATAGGTTCTCGGCCAAGGAGGGGTGGGCAGCGCCCAGGATCTTGGCGTGGCTGGGAACCAGGTCCAGGAAGGGATGGGTGGGGCAAGGCCAGTTTCCCTGCCCCCAGTTTGCTGTGGGACCTCAGGCCCAGGACTAGGCTTTCCTAGACTGACTGGGAGAGATAAAGGCAGAGACCCCATGCCCCTCACCCCTCTCCAAGCCAGGGAACCGAGGGCCCAGGCCTCCTGGACCACCCGTAAGGTCAGGTGGCTGGGAGGCCTGGACTGCGATGAGCCCTGCTCTGTAGGAGAGGGCCCTGTCATGTAGAGCGAATGTGGGTCCTGCTGAGCACTTGAGGCGGCTGAAGGAGGGCCAGGTCCTTTTGGGGGAACCCAGAAGTGTGTGTGTTGCTATAGGGAGGTGACAGGGAGAGGAACGAAATCCCAGAAAAGGTGGCAGCTCCTGAAGAAGTGGGTACAGCTGAGAAGCCGAAGCCAGGGCTGTATCAGCTGACCCTGGTTCATCCCCGGCAACCAGGCACAAAGTTGAGTGCCCACCATCCTCTCAAGGGCCCTTGGGCATATGTGGTCAGCACCCCACTCACAGAGACTTCCTTCCCAAATGTCTTCATTCCCAGGAGAGAACTGGTCTCTTGCGGATGCCATGCACTTTATAGCACTGAAAGCGCTTCTGAGTTTACAACGGGCCTCGTTTCTGTTAAATTGATCATGTAGAGCGTACATTTACCTCATTGTACAGTTTGGGGAAACTGAGACCAAGAGGGGGGGACTAGGACCTCCTATTGCCTGAGAACATCTCCCCATTGGCTGCCACAGAGCCCGAAATACCATGACTATGCGTCGCCCTCAGGGTTCAGCACCGGCCCTCCTTTTACTCTCCCCTCCAGAAGGGTGAGGGTGGGGAGGGTTTCTTCCTCCTCACGCTTCCCTCCAGGCTGGGGGGCCCACGGGGATAGGGGGTGAGGGCCTCAGCATGGTGCATGTGGATCAGGGCCAGATGGGGAGTAATAGTCATGGACGCCAACAGTCCATCCTCACACGTCCTGATCACTGTCTCCATCCTCTGCCCTGGCTGCCTCTATGCCAGGCCCTGCTGTGTCCCACTTCCTGCCCCTTCCCGTCCCCAGGAGGCTGACCAAGTCCACACTTCTGCTGATCCCCCTGTTTGGGGTGCACTACACCGTGTTTGCCTTCTTCCCCGACAACTTTAGTGCTGAAGTGAAAATGATCTTTGAACTCGTCGTGGGATCTTTCCAGGTATGGACTGTTTGCTGCCTTAACGCCACATTCTTCTCTGAGATTTAAGGGGCCTCAGCTTGAGGTTTTGGCTCCTTGCCGCTGGGTTTCAGTCTTCTTACTGTAATAAGTATTGATTAAGCACCTGGTATTGATTAAGCACCTGCTGTGTGCTTAGCCCTTTGCTTAACCAGGGGAACGCGCCGCCCGGGGCCAGGGCTGGGGCCTCTTGGGGTCTGTCTACCTCACCTCTCCTGCCCACTTCCTCCCCAGGGTTCTGTGGTGGCCATCCTTTACTGCTTCCTCAATGGCGAGGTAAGTCCCTCCAGACCTTGGGGTCCAGGGAACAGAACTCAGTAGGCCCAGGGTCCAGAAACACCGATGGGTTATGTACAGATCGAGGATGGGTTAAAAACCTTGCTCCTCCGAGTTTGGTCCTCAGAGTAGTAAATCGGTTTTGGCACCTAGGACCTTGTTTAAAATGTTGATTTCTGGGCCCATCCCAGACCTGCTGACTTAGAATCTGCATTTGAGGAACCACCCCCCACCCCGCCCTGGGGATTCATGCGCACATCAGAGTTTGAGAGGTGCCTGTGTTAAGTGACTGTGTGTGGAGTGAGTGGGGACAGGTGTGGGGGGACAGAGAGCGAAGGGTGGGTTATGGCGGAGCCCTGGCACAGAAATACACTTGAATGAGCCTCAGTGGGCTGGAGGGCAGGGACCAGAATAGTGGGGCCACACACACACCCCCCAGGAGCATCCCTCTCCATCCCTGGACTGTATTCTCTGATCCTCTCTGCCTGCCACCTCTCCTAACTCAAAGGCCTTGATTTGACCCTGGCTCCTGTGCCCCCCAACTGTGCACTCTCCCCAAGGGAGCATCAGGGTCTCTCATCTTAGACCCTCCAAGGGGATGTAACTGGCTGGCTCAGCACCCAAGCTCGAGCAGCAGGTGTGACCACCCTCCCTCCGCAGGTGCAGGCCGAGCTGCGGCGCAAGTGGTGGCACTGGAAGCCGCAGAGCCTCCTGGGCCGGCGGGGCTCCCAGTACCACCACCCAGCAGGAGGGAGCAGCGGAGCCACGAGCAGCACCCAGGTCTCCTTGCTGACCCGCGTCAGCCCCGGCACGCGCCGGTCCTCCAGCTTCCAGGCCGAAGACTCCCTGGTCTGAGCACCGGGTGCCCAGAGGCCCGCACCCACCCACCTGGGGCAGAGGCCTGCCCCAGCCCTCGGGTCACTGTCCGGATGCCCTTGGAGAGCGCTGTTCCTGCTCCTGCCTGGGTGGGGACAGGAGGACAGCTCGGCAAGGAGAATGATGAGTTTCTCTGCCTCAGGCAGATGCAGTTGTGACGTGACCTTCTAGTTGGGGGAGGACAGCTGTCTTCATAGTCCCCGCTGACGTGGAGCGCCCCCAGGATGGCCGGAACGATTCAGGAGACTGCCGCCAGCCCGACCCGTCCCTGTGGGCTGTGGGAGCTGCCCTCGGTGGCCCGGCCTGCGTGCCAACTGCTGGAACCAGGCTCAGAGATGTGCACTCATGGACCCCTTAGTCCTCACATTGGCCCAGAAAGATGGGAACGACGGTCACTTTCACAGAGCAGGAAACGGCCTCACAGAGAGAGAGAGAGAGAGAGAGAGAGAGAGAGAGAGAGAGAGAGAGCGAGCGAGCACGGCAGGATTCGAACTCAGACCCGGCTGATGGGAAAGTGAAAGCACAGACTCTTAACTGCTGCCTTTTATATCTCGATAGCACACTGGAACCTCTTGGTTATTCGTGTCACCACTAATATTGTTATCACCACCGTCCTTGCAACCCCGTCCCCACCCGACCCTCCCTGGAGTGTGGCTGAGGAGTCCCTCTGGCCCGTGTGTCATCGGGACAAGAGCCCAGTGGTCGTGGCATCCCACATCTGTCCTGCACCCCTGTGGCCACATGGCTTCCTGCCCACACTCCAGCCAGAAGACCCATGCTTGTGCAACAATAAATGCTGGGTTGGTTTTGCTTGGTTTCCCTGGTGGTCGATGTGCCCACATGGGGACTAGCTTTGAATGGAGGCCATTCACCTCCATTCTGGGGAGGGATGGTCAAAAATATCATGGAAGCCAGACACCACCACCCCTGTGGCTTTGCGCCTTCTAAGGGCCTTCATCTGGCATCTCACTGAGGGGTACCCTCTCCAGAGTGAAGAAGTTATACCAGACCCTCACCTTATCCCTCCACCCCCTCAACCCAGCCAACAGGAGACAGTTCTATTCTTGGATCGATGCAAAAGAACTACCAGAGCTGCTTGCGGTCCCAGAAATGGTTCACTGTGAGCAATTCACAGGCCTCAGTCATCCCACAGACAGGGAGAACAGGTGTGAGGTGACCGTGCTGCCACTGCCCGTGTTCAGCCGAGAGGAGGAAGGTAGAGGACAGCACAGATGTCGTCAAAGCAAATAAACGAACAGAGACAAGACGACGAATAGAAAGGTTTGGACACAGGTGCGGAACGGTGAGGTCGATGACATCAGTCACAAGAGATAGCCCCGGAGCCACTCATTGCTGAGCTGACCTTGGCTCCCACTTCCTGCAGACTCGCAGGGAGACTGTCTTGCTGCAAGGACAGGAGACGGTGCCAAGCTGGCAAAAAGAGGCCAGAATGGGCTGGCCGAGGTTCAGCTCTGCCCACGAGGCGCCTTTAAAGCTTTGTGCTGCTCAGTCAGTACCTTCCCACGACCCACCACGACAGGCCCACCCCAGCTCCCTGCAGAGGCTGAGTCAGAGGTGGCCAGGATAAACGCGACTGTGAACCTAGAGCAGGAGGAGCCCTGGGCAAACGCCCTTTGATCAGTGGTCCGGCATGTCCAGGGGTGGCAAACTCGCCGTCTAGAGTCACGCTCTTTCCCTGCCCTGCGCGTGGTCAGCTGAAGGACAGAGGAGAAGCCAGCACCCCTAGCTTTGACTTCAGGCACTCCCTGGCCTGCTGGAGAGAGGATTCTCAGCACCCCCCTCTGCCCTCCCCTGTGCCTAGGCCATCAGTGGTGACCACCAGTGAGGTCCAGTGAGGGAGAGCTGGGCCGGGCCTTTGGGGCACCTGGGACTCGCCCTATTCTCCCCTGACAATCTGACATTCCTACTACTCCAGGGCATGGGGTTGAGAGACAGGCAGCAGGCTCCTGGGACGTGTCACCTGTTCTCTCTGGTTTCCCTCCTCCCCCTCCCTGCTCAGTGCCTCCCTGAACTGGCTCCAGAGACCTTGTCCACCCCATTACTTCTCAGCAAGGGCCAGAAGACCTAGGCTTAGTCGTTCAGTCCTGACTCTGTTTCAGACGTTCTCAGGAGATCATGAGCAGTCACCTCCCCTCCCTCTCTGGGCCTCATTTTCCCCACCTGGGGAACAGAGGAAGGTGCTGGTTAGCTAGCTTAGTCCCCGGCTAAGGCAGGGGTAGCTGATGAGAAGGAGGCTCACAGAGGTCTCTGCCACCTGCTCCATCCTCTGGGCTCAGGGCGAAGAGGGCAGCTGGAGGGGGAGTGCCAAGCAGCCTGGGGTACACAGAAGTGGGAAGATGTGCAGAGAACTGAGGGGCGAGCCCCAGCCGGTAGAAGGAGGGGAGAGCAGGAGGGGAAACAATGAGAGGAGCCAACACGTCCTAGAAGCAAAGCGTTTGCAGAGGAAGGGGCGGCACCCCACCCTCCAGATCAGGAACCCCACAGGCTGCCGGAGGGGTCCGAAGGCCAGACGGGCCCCGGAGATGGAGACGAAGCTGGAGGCGGCATATCCCACAGGGCCTGAAATCCCACCATTAGTGAGTCATGGTTTGGGGGTAAGGAGATCCCTGGGGAGAGGAGCACGGTTGCCAGCCAGGAGGGTGGGAAGCGAATGAAGCTCAGAGCAACCCAAGACGGGGGCAGCAAAAGGGAGGCCACAGGTGAGGCCCTGGCTGCAGAGGCGGCAGGTGAGAAGCCCAGTGGGTGTTCAGGAATAGGCAGAAGCTGAAACACTGTCTTGGGCTGGCAGAGGCCATAGGCAGACATCCCAGGCTTCATACGAAGTAGGGGTGGAGGGGGGTGACCGCGAAAAGGATTTTTCCTGTCCCCTCCCTGCCCTCCAGCTCCTGGGTGGCTCCTCCCGCCTTGCAGGGCAGCTGTCAGCCCAGGCAGCCTTTCTCTATCACCACCTGGTGGGTACCTCAAGGACTTCACCAAGGTTGGCCTTAGGGCCCCAAACACCTGGGGGCAGCCCCTCCTTCCCCACCCCAGGAGGCCAGGTGACACAGAGAGCGGCCCCTCTCCTCAGCTGCATTTCAGAGGGAGATAGAAGGGGGAGGAGGTGGTGAGGCCGCAGGGCTAGCGACCCCAGGGATAGCCTGGGGTTAAGGAGACCCAGAGACTGGCCCTCGGACCCAAGCCCTTGACCTCTGTGGCACACGATGACCCCTGCTCCTGGCCCAGGCGCGACCCCAGGTAGAGTCAGGCCTCTGGATGGCCACAGATTAAGCCCTGGCCCTTGTCTGAGCTCTGACCCCAGTCCCTGAAGGCAAAGGCCAGTTGACTCAAGTGGTCACCTCTGGGAAGACCAGGGTAAAAAGTCCCCCACCATCCTGGCACAGGAGGCCACCATCACATCAGTGACAGAGGCTGCTGTGTGGATCACAGGCGGCCCACGGCGGGCGGCCAGTCTGCCAACGGAATGGATAGGGATTAGCTTCCCAGCTGAAATGACAGGGGGTACTCTCTGAGACTAGGTAGGGGTCTCCAGGTCCCGAGGGAGCATGATGGGTACTGGGGATACCTGAATTCAGGTGAGCAGGTGCCAGGGACCCTTTGCAGCAGGAACCCAGGAAAGGCTTCTTAAATAAGGCCAAGGGAGTGAGGGTGGGTTTGGGGCAGGTGCTCTGGCTGCTGAGAAGGGCTCCAGGGTCAGGCCTAGGAAAAGCTGCTCATCATCCAGGTGGTGGTAGAGGGGCGGGGAGGGGGGAGTTGGGGAAATGATGATCTGGCTTGAGATATGCTGGATGTGACGTCTGTGGGACATCTGTGGAGAAGCCCCAAGCAGTTGGAATCAGAACCTAAAGCCCAGGCTGGGAAGGGGGCAGACGCAGGGAGTGGGGAGACCAGAGCAGCCCCCGTTGGAGTGGGGGCTGCACGGGGAGTCTATATGCCCAAGCACCTCCATCTGGCATGCTGGCCCAGGGTCGAAGGGTGAGGAGGATGTAGTGTCACCCCCTCCATTCCCACCACTCACCCATCGCCTGCTTTAATGAGCAGTGACCCTGCCTCCCCCCACCTCCCCCCTCACATGTGGGAACAGGAACTGCTCTTATCTCTCCCTGGGGAGGGGGCTGGAGCCACAGCTGGAGGTCATTAAACACCCTGAGCAGGCCAGGGAAGGCTGAGATATTAATAGCCAGGAGTGGATGGCCTTGGAGACACAGCCTCCCAGGAATAGGATCAGTAACCTCTGCAGGCCATGGGGATGAGGAAGGCGGGTCAGGAGGCCATGCTGGTAATGTCCTCACGCAGGACAGACAGGGTAACCGAAGTCCAGAGAAGGGAAGGGACTTGCTTGAGATCACCAGTAAGGCCTTGGACCCAGTTCTCAACATCCCGGAGCCCCGCTTTGTCACCTGCATTGTCCTAGGGGACAGTCACTGGGTGCACCCTGCGAGGAAACACAAGTGCAGCAGACCTAGTTGGCAACCCTGATTCTTTAGTCTCTTTATATAAAAATCTTGATATTTTGCCGGTTGTGTGTTTTTGCAATCGTTTTGGTTTTTTGAGATATCATGTATCCTGATTACTGAGTTTTCTGCCACCTCCTTAAATTTTGCACCCAAGGCACTAACAGCACCTCCCTTGCCTCGCCCTGGTCCCAGCCCAGCCCCCAGGGGTCCCATGCCCCATGTCGACATGGCAAGAACTCTGCCGAGCTCTGGGTGGCCTCTGGGTGGCTCAGAGGGAAAAGTCCTTCCAGCCACTCAAGGGTGTCATCTTAGACCCAGGCATTTTCTGTCTGTCCCCTCTGCCATCCTCCATATGTTGGATTTCGTCTTCAGACTCAGCCCCTCATGCCTGCATCCACCGTCAGGGAGGAGAATGTTTTTCCTGTGTGTCTCCTTTTTTCAGGGAAGGTAAGCCATCCCAGAACCCACCTTCTGCACACTTTCCTCGGGCTCCTCAGCCAGGACTAGGTCACATACCCAAGTCCTGGCTGCAAGAGAGACCAGGCTTCCGGAAGGCGTGGGGGTGGCTGTGGAGTAGGCAACCGGCAGGGCCTCACTCCCAGGCTCTTCTTTGGGTAAATGCATATGCAGCCTTTCGGATTCCATCCCCCTAAGCCTGGTGGTAGAATAGGAGGTGGAGGCGAGGAAGCCAAATCGGTGCAGGAAACAAAAAATACTTAGGGTGCTCTGTGCAGAAAAAAAATGTAGGAAATTAAATGTAGAAAGATTGGAAGGAATGAAAGTTAGGACAGACGTCTACACTTGACAGTCACATCACCCCAGCTACCACCTAGCAGGAAACTGTCGTCCAACGTCCTAGTTGCTGGTGACAATAAAGTGGAAGGAACACAGTGTCCTGCTGTTGCAAAAAGTCATGTCTGCCAGATCCTACCCATCAGCCGCCACGCTGCAGGGAGAGTGGCCCCCACCTCCCTTCTGCCCTCCAGCTCTCTCCCCCAGGACTCCCCTCTGGCAGAGCCGCGGTGGTACCCGACACCCCTCGCAGCAAGGGCATCTGGGAACAGTGGGCTGCAGCCTTCCAGCCCCCGAACACAAGGGACCGTGGAAGGGGGCAGAGAACGATGCCAAGTGTCACAGATCATTTCTGGCCCAGAGGCTCAGGTGGCCGGGTAACCTGAGTCCCCGGAAAGCAGAGCCCGAGACAAAGGCCTGGGACCAGGAAACAAGACTGGGGAACAAAGGAGCGTGAAACAGGGAAGTGGGCAAAGTCAGGATGAAGGTGGTTTGTTGAGCTGGTCCCCGCTGTGGCAACAGGAACTCGTTTCCGCGGGGCCCACCCGAGGAGGGGGCAGAACACACCCTAGGAGCCTAGCTCAACAGGAGGGTCCGATGCAGGTGGCCTCCTCCCGAGGGACAGGGGAGCGTTAACGCTGCTCCCACCACCTACAGCTCGAGGTCTTCCCGTGCCCACACCTCGTACTTCCAGGCTCGGCGTGCACGAGTGACAGGCAGGTTCTCTCAGGGGTCCCACACGATGGCTTCAGAGGAGCTCTGGGCACAAAGTGACAGCAGTGCGGTGCCACCGAGGCGAGGGACTCCAGTGATTCCTGTGGGAAATGGCAAAGGTTGATCAATAGGATATAAAGGTCCAGTACAGGTGGCCTCCGGGGGACAGAGAAAGGGAGCCTCGCACGAAGGTCCTGGCGCTGCCCTCTGCGCAGTTTCCAGGGACATTCGCTGGCCCCTGTGGCTCAGGTACGTGGCCGGGACACTCAGCGCTGACCCAGCCGCACTTTGGCTGGCTCTGGCCCCCAGACCCCTCCAGTCTCTCCATGCCACCCCTGCCCCCAGCCTGGGGTGTGAGCTGTCCTTGCTGTGGCCTCTGTGGTGGGCTCACCTCGCCCCTGGCCGGGGCAGCGCTGTGACAGGCCACCCGTTCCCACTCGGCCACCTCCCTCACGCCCCGTGGAGCCGGCAGGAACTCCTGGATCCCTTCTGGGCCTCCAGGGGCTGAGGGGGGCTTGGCGCTCTCACGCAGACCTTCTTGCCATCAAATCAGTGGCTCCAGCATTTTCGTCCAGCAGGGCCACCGACGGGGCACAGGCCACCTGGGAGACGGTCTGCTACACGCTGCATGGGCGGGGCACATGCCCCTCTGTTTTCAGCTTTCGATTTTTTTCTCTCCAGATTTCATCCCAGAGGATGGGTCCAGGACACACGTCTGAAAGAGTCATCCCCTTCTTTTTCCCATCACTCACCAGCTGACGCGGGCCTTTTCTCCCTTTCCACCTGGTCCCACCCTCCCTTCTGCCTGAGATGGCAGTCACCAGGGTCATAAGAGGAATATAATCTCAGGGACCAAGCGGTGAGACTTAGAAGGGTTTAATATTGTCAAAGTACGAACATCTTTATTTTAATTCAGCAAATGGTCACTAAGCACTGACTGTGTGTGCAGTTCCAGGCCCTGAGGACACCGCAGTGACCAAGGCAGGGGCCCTGCCCTCTACTGCAGGAGTCGGATAAATGAGAGAAATTGTAGGAGCAAGCAACAGGGTGGGGGGCTAGACCAGGAGGGTGCTCTGCTAGTCGGGGTCAGGAAGGTGTCCCCAAAGACGTGACAGTGGGGCAGGAGCAGGTCGTGCCCCCTTCCTGATAATCAGAGGATTTTAAACCGTAGACGTCAGAGCATTTCCCAGAGACCTCAAGGGCCACGTCAAACACGCAACGGCAGCCCTGACAGCACGTGTGGAGAGCCACGTCCTCGGGGTTGGGGGCCTCGGTGTGTGACTGTCCCCTGGGGAGGGACTCCAGTGCTTCAGTGACCAGGAGGGGATGCCTGTCTGGACACGGTGAGGCCCCGTTTCCTGGGCCCTCCATCGCAGCAGCACCCTGCTCCCACAGACTCCATCTGGGTATGGGGACCAAGAGGTCTCCCCCGCCACCCCGCCCCGGCTCAGTGTCCTCGGTGCCGAGTGACAGAGAACAGGCAGCTCTTGAAAAGACTAATATTTACTCTTTGGATGGGAGCTGGCACAGGCTGTTTCCTGCAACTGGTGTCTGGCTCACCCCGTGGGATGGACACAACAGGAGACACGCAGGGAGACAGGCAGATGTCCCCACGGACACCAGCATCCAGGACCAAGCGATGTCTTCGAGACGGGGACAGCATGTTCCAAGGTCCCATCTGACACGTCTCAGCTCTGCCTGAACACCTTCCGAGGGGCGTGCTGGCTGCCTCCCACGCCCTGCTGGACGGCTCTGTGAGAGAGTTCAGCCCCAGGCAGGCCCTGTGTCCCTAGCCCCTGGCTCTTGCTCTGATCCCTGGGGCCTCTGAAAATGCGCCTGGACAAGCCCTCGGGGGAATGGGGCCTCGGTCACCTTTACCCCCCCCCACCCCCAGCACCCTCCAGCTTCACTTCCCCGGCTCTCACTCCTGGCCCTGGGGCCCAGAACAGGCTATTTCTGGGGCGGGAGGAGGGCCTCTCCTCCGGGGCACCTCTGTCCCCCTGTGGCTGTGCTCCTCGTCCCTGTGAGAGCCCTTCAGCTGAATGTCTCACGTGGGAAAGAGTCTGCGCCAGGAAACTGCTGGCCACACGGCCTGAATCTTGGAAAGAGAGAGTCCCAGGTGGCCAGAGCCAGCTCCCACCCGCCCACTTTTCCTTCCAGAGTCCCCTCCTCTCTGCTGTCCCCGCCCCATGGGTGCCAGAAGCCCTCCCTGACCATTACAGCCCCTGGCCTTGGCTTCAGTTCCCTTCTGCTCACCTACAGGGAAGCCCCGAAGGTGCGAACACTCCAGAAGCACGGAGGGCTTATAGCCCCCAGAGCCCAGTCCGGGCTGGGCACACCTAAGGCGAGACCTGCAGGGACAATGCCGCCCCCTGGCTCCCCCAGGGCTCTCGGCCTGGCTGCTGACCCTCTTTTATTCATACTTTCCAACTCCTCATTATCTCTCTCCCTCACTCCACGCTCCTGGTCCTTCGCCACCGTTCAACACGTATCTTTTTAAATATATTCTTTAAAAATGCTATACCTATGTGAGCATATGTTTCTAACCCCATTAGTGTTCTCGCTCAGCACTTCGTTCTGAAGACCCACTGTGCGGCTCTGTTACGTGTGAATCTGGTAGCTCTGCCCGCTGCAGGGTGCCCGTGGTGGGCCTGTGCCCTTGACCTGCCCACGACACGCAGACTGCTTTCTGCCAACGCAGTGATGCTTCAGTAGACACTTAGCCTCACACGTGTCCCCTCAAGGACTGGGTGAGAATCCCTCAGGGACACAAAACCAAGAGTGAAGTTTCCACATCATGAGAGGTATGTGTACTAAACTGGGGTGGGTAGGGGTATTAGTTGGTAGGGCTGCCATACCAGGCAGACTCCGTGGATTAGAGAACAGAAATTAATTGTCTCTCATTTCTGGCAGCTAGAAGTTAGAGGTCAAGGGGTCAGCAGGGTAGGGTTTTCGTGAGGGAGGCCTCTCTTTATGGCTTGTGGTCAGCTGCCTTCTCCACGTGCTTTCCCATGGTCCTCTCTGTCCGTGTCCATGTCCTAAACTCTTCTCGTAAGGACACCAGTCGTACTGGATTTGGGCCCACCCATAGGACTTCATTTTACCTTAAAGACCTCTTTAAAGACCCTATCTCCAAATAGAGTCACATTCTGAGGGACTAGGGGTTAGGCCTTCAGTAGGAATTTAGGGGGCAGGGTGGCACAGCTCAGCACACAACAGCAGCAGTGCCGCACCAAGTCCTGTATCCCCACACTCCCTCCAACACTTGGCGCCATCCCGCTTTCTAAGTTTTGCCAAACTAATAGATGTAACGTGTTATCCTACTGTTGTGTGTTTCTTTGTATTTCTAGTGATTTTTAACATCTTCATATGCCCATTAGCCTCTGGGGTTTTCTCTTCTGCAAACTGCTCGTTTCCCTATTGAGGCTGCTGTCTCTCTTGCTGATTCGTAGGAATTGCTGGTATAATAGTCCCTCACCGGTTGCAGTCACTGTAATTACCTTCTCCCATTATTTAACTTTGCCCACGAAATCCTCATTTGTATGTAATCAAATTCATCATCGTTTTCCCTTGAGGGTTGGGCCTGTGACATTTTTTGTGTGTGAGCGCTTTTCCATCCCAGATCACGAAGATATTCTCCTTCATACCCTTTAATGAATGTCATAGGTTTTGCCTTACACATCCAGTGACATCTGAGAGCTGGCTCGGCAGAGCCTGGCCACGTGCCCTGCCAGGTGTGCTCAGGCAGACCCCATCCTCTCTGAGCCTTGCCCTTCCGCTGACACTGCCAAGGATGCTTGACAGCTGTCAGGCAGCACTTCTGCTACCCGGCCCCATCAGGGGTTAGAGCCTGAGGGAAAGGAAGACAATTCATCACCCAGAAAGGGCGCCCTTCCTGGGCCAAGATCTCCTTTTATTCTTTGTGGGTGCTGCTGCCAGGTGGTCGGCAGCACCTTGTTCCCAGCCCAGGTGAAGGAGCTCTGGGCTAGTCACTGGCTCCCTGGGACAGGCCTCAACTTCCCCAACTTGAGCAACAAGGGGGTTGAACCAGACGGTATCTACAGGCGCTGCCAACTCCCAACTCCCAGAACCCAGTAACTCGGATGTTTGTTTTGGAAGTCTTTGCCCTCCTCCAGAAGCTCTCACGCAGGCCAGATGGTGGAGGCACGCTTGGAGCGTGCATTCCCCGATGTGTTTAGAGCACGATCAGGAGAGCCCGGTGCATTTGTTTCCTTTCTGGGATTTTTACCAGCGGCTACAGGAAAAACCTCTGCCAAAGGGCCCAGTCCGGACGATGCGCCGGGCAGTTGCGCCTCCTGGCGGCCATCTCTGATGGAGCTGGTTCTGGGAGATAACTTCACCAAGGTCAAGAGCACAGACAGCACCCAGAACAAGGGAAGAGTCTGCCCAGGGGCACACAGCCGGGCAGGGCCCGAGCCTGTATGGAAGGCAGGCCTCCCAGCCACCAGGGCAGCCCTGCAACCGCAGTTTCCGTTTTTTCCAAGGTCTTTCCTGGACTCATGACTGCATTCCAGAGTCTGGGGGGCTGATTCGTGCTGAAGACTATTTGAAAACTTCCACCTGTCTGGACCTCACAGGACGAGGGGATCTAAATTTCACTTCCCACAACAGTGCTCCCCCACCCCCCTTCATTATGCCAGGCCCAGGAAAACGGACCCACAACTCAGAACTTTTCACACAAATACACGCTCTGGTTAATCAGCACCTTAGATTTATTGTCCTCTCACTTCCGAAGCCACCTCGTTTAATTTACATATACACAGTATATAAATGGCTATGCAACGTTCTGCACAAACATCAACACAAGATTAGGCTTTACTACTGTGTGGGAGTTGGTTAAAACGCACCCATCGTTTACTCAAAATAGATCTTTGTTACTCGTGAAAACGGTTAAGAAGCGTGTACAACGCGGACAGCAAGCGTTCAGAATGAGTAGATGAAAGGCATGGTTTTGCCCTGGCTAAATCAGACTCAGTCTCTTACGCTCTCAGTAGAAAAGTTCGTCCAACAAAATAGAATCTTGGGGTCATATAAACAACTCATTGAATACCACTTCTGAAGCAGCCCCAGAACCATACACAGATAGGGGTTCAAGAAGGTCACGTGTACCAAGTGCAGATCAGAGGAACAGAATGGACCTGACAATTTCACCCTAAATGAAGGGCGCTTGTGGGCGACGGCTCAGCCGTCGGTACACACGGCCAGATGTTTCCAATCCGGCCATTCCCAGATTTCACCGACAAGCCCTTTCCACAGGTTCCCTGCCAATGGCATTTCCCCAGCAACTGACGTTTGACATCACTGCTCCCCGACGGGAGAAGCAGAGCTTTCCTCACCTGAGTCGGGGACAGATCTTGAGGTTCAGCCCCTGGTTCCCTAGGACAAGCATCAAACACAACCAGCAGAACCCGCCTCCTTGGACCCTGAGGAACCCCAGGCAGTGGTACCAAGGGGCTCTGCCTGGAGGCAGGAGGCAGGATCAGGTGGAGAGGGAGGGGGGAGTCGTTTCCTTGCTGGAGGGAAAGAATACAGCCATTTACACTTACGCGGTGTTATAGGATGCTCTTTTTTTGTGTAAAGGCCAGAAGACACCTCCGTGTGGCACATGCACAGTGGGTTCACCCAGTATTCTCCTCCACTAGCTTTTATCCTCGTGACAGCAGGCCAGGGGAGAGGCTGATGTTATCGCCATTTCCCGGATGGGGACACTGCGGCCGATGGGCAGTGACTTGGCCACTGTGGTGCAAGACCAAGGGTCAGAGCCAAGCCAGCTGACCAGCACACTCCCTCCCCAGCCTGCTCTCTCAAGGGCATGTCTCCTCTCTCTTCCTCCACCACCGTGAACACTCACAGCAGTCAGGTGGCGCCTCCCTGTCCTCAGGCAGGATGCCCAGTAGGAACTACTGGACCAGGAGCGTCAGAGCAAGGGCCCACATCCGGTCAGGGCAGGGACTCACACCCGGTCAGAGGAAGGGCCCACACCCGGTCCCCGTGAACACTCCCGTCCACTGGCCCTCACCTGTGCTACACAGAGCAAGCAGCAGATTCTCTGAGTGCCACCTGTCCACTCATCGTAGTGGCTGACTCTTTCGAGGAAGCGCAAGCGGCAGCTCCCACACACCAAGGGGCAGCTGCTGTCTGCCAGCTCTGCTCCCCCCCTATCCCCTGCTTCCGGCACCCCAAACAGCCTGCCTTGCTGGCTATTGTCTTTGACTCTAAGCAGTGCTACTTCCCCCCGAGACCCGACTCCCAGTACGTGCTGAGCTCCCCGGGGTGCACAGTGGCCCCTCTGCTCCCCTTGGAAGCTCCTGCACCCACCCTACTGATACTATCACAGGTGGCTTTCCCTCCCTTCCAGGGACTCCAGTTCCAACCTCTGTCCCCAGGGCTGGAGTGTGTGGGCAGAGGTGAGAAGCAGGGGGACCTGGAGAACAGGGGCACCTAGGAAAAGAACAGGGAGCTCAAAGTGAGGTGGACAGAAACGATGATTACACATTTTCATTTCAGCACCCGCCCCGACGCCCTTTTCCCGCCTCTTAAAGAACTTTAAGATGCTGGGCCTTGATTCACACTATCAACAGAGCTCACAGATAACAGGGGTGCGAGCCTGGAGAGCAACGCCAGGAGGCTGTGGTCGCACTCCTCCTGCTGCAGGCAGTGGGGGCTCCTAGAACCGAGGCGGACAGCACCCCAAATATGCCCTGACTGTCCCCACGCAGGAAACAGAAACCCAGAAATGGTCCTAACACAGTAAGGCTAGCCCGGGGAGAAGAAAACCAAAGTCTACAGGTGTCCATGTCCTTCACTAGTACACCTGAGGAAGGGGGAAGGCCTGCGAACTCCCGCCCCAATACAGTAGATGGGACGAAACACACTCCAATGCTCCAGGCCTTGCGGCATCTGGTACCAGAAGGCACTTTTAAGGTTTTGTTTTCAACGTGACTTCACCTATTTTCAGACCTAGCCTTGTGATGGTGGGCCGGGCAGGCGGCATTTACCACTGGGAAGACAAAGGGGCTGGGGCAGCACTGAGTCATGGTGGGGTGAGGATAGCCACTGTGACGTGGAAGCCCGCTTTCTGGCACCGAGGATGACACGGGGGCCACGCAAGTCCAGGTCTGGACCAAGCCAACCCCGGGCCGGGGACTGCCTTTGGACAAAATCTTCAGAAATTCTTTCCTGTCGCTGGTTTCTCCCCACAGTGAGCTGAGGCCTCTTTGAGCTGGGCTGCAGTTACGCCGTGTTTACGTGGCCATTATTTGGGGCTGCTCATCGAAGAGCATCTTTTCCTTCCTGTTTGCAAAATTAATCTCAACCTCCAAGCAGATGTGAACGGATTCAGACCACATTCAACCCAGGGAGGATAACATCTCTGCTAGGGTAGGAAGCCTTTGCCAGGAGGGAGTCCTCCCCAAGGGTTGTTCTGTGCTGCTTGCTGAATGTGGGTCGCAGGCTCAGACTCCCAGAGCATCTGGGGTACAGGGCTACACGGCAACACCAACGGCACAGGGGCTCAGAAAGAAAACAATTCGTTGGTCAGCTGTCCTTACCAACTTCGAAAGCTTTTTTGTGCTTCTACCACAAAGAGGAATTTTCCCCCCTCGTCTTCCTATTCTATTTTACTCTTTCTTCAAAATTATCTCCCAGAAAGCCCGAACATTCACCTGCTGCGTATGCAGAAAATCACGTAGACGCAGTCGACAGAGAAACGGCTCTGAAGTTCCCATCTGACGGTGTTGCCCACAGAACTTTCATACCCAGATATTTTATTGGATGAAAAATAGAAAATTCTATTATAAGAAAATAAAATGACTTTGGCAACATTTCCCCCATTAGTTTCCAGTCACATAAACTTGTTTTTCTTAAAACAAGTTTTAAGAAAACTTGCTTCCCTCATGTGCTCAGTAACTCTTGCTATCAACGGTTTTCAACTTTTAAAAACTATCAAAATAGGATCTGTTGAATTTCCAAGACTATATAATTCAACCCCAAGTATTCCATGCAATTGTGGTTGAGCCATTCACATTCCAGACTTCCACCAAGAGCAATCTAAGGGCACGCTCCCCAAAAGGCCTCCTGAATGGTGCCGGACAGCCCAGGCTGCAATGTCCAGAGAACTAAGGGACCTGAGTCGGGTCTACATTCTGGAAAACTATGATCCGTCAATATTTTGACAATGAGAAAAAAGAGAAGTAACTTTTCAGAGCACAAGGCTAATTACATTCTTCATAAAGCCTTTAAAAAGTTAACACCTACTTAACGCTTATTCATAAAAAACGAAGCCCTTGATCTAATTAAGACGACTGAGAAAAGTGTAGAGGAGTAATTAATTTGGGAGGTGCTCCGGGAACAGGTACACAGGGTCAAGCATTCGCCATCATTAAAATGGCAGGCACTCGGCTACCTCGTACAAGGCGGATGACAGTAGCCGCTCCCACCTACGTCTGAAAAGTGCCGCTGTGGGAATCCGTGACTCACCTACTCCAGCTGGTGGCCCACACTAGGAATCCTGACAGTCTAATTTCTGTTCAGCTTATGATCCAGTAGCACTGGTTATTCAACTTTGAAAATATTCAGATATACCCTGCAAATAAATACAAAATATTTCTGTGCCCACACAGTCCCTCCATAAAAGGTTATGGACAAATTAAACTCAGCTTTTAAACCATTTTTTCTGTCTGTCTGTACCCTAAACCAAGTTCAATTTATATCCAAAATACATTTAAATAGTCTAAAGGTATTGAATTGAACCTGTTATCAAAAATGTAAACTGAATTTAGCTTGCTTACACTTGTGAACCATGTTTTTAAGTATGCAATGCACCTGTGCTGACCCACTAGAAAAGCTAACCAAGTCATACTTCCATTGAAAAGCTATACGGATTTCAAGGTAGTTCCCTGGAGACAACTGCCAAGGACATAAACTAGTATTACTGAACCTAGTGGTTTATTACATCATTCAGTTTGAAAGACCAAAATAATTCCATTCTGATCTTCTAATGATGCTCTCTCTGAATGAGCCCCCAGCATCTGCTGTCCTCAGTAAACGTGCTGACCTGAAGGTCCCACAGGAATTTATACTCGGCACAAAACCGGGGCTGGGTGTCAAGCGACCTCATACCCTCAACTGCACCCATTCAACGTCCCCAAGTCTCGGTATCAGTTGGGTTTGGTCAAGATGAACTTCAAGGATGGAAGCTTGAGGTGAATGAAGTCGAGAAGCCAAAAGGGACACATGGCTGACCCTCTTAAGAAAATCAAAGGATCCATTCCTTGCACACTGCCACCCTCACACTCCACAGTCGGACTGCTTCTCCTGAAGCTGCCTCGTCAGTATCTGATGTGAAGACAGGAAAGCCACTCCGATGTGGAAGAGGATCTGCCAGAGGTTCCGCAGCCCGTGCAGGTACACGTTGCCCAGGCAAATGAAGAGCAGCATCAGCACCACCTTCGCAGTCCTGGCTGGACTGTAGAACAGGTACAAATAACACTGAAATGACACCAGAGAGGAAGTCCCATCAGAGGTACAAAATGGCCCCAAGATCAGATGCAAAGTCATGTCTCACACCTGTCACACCCCGCGTCATGCCACGCATGTCAGCTTATGACGCTGAATTCATTACAATGGAGCTTGGATTCGCTGGGTAAGAGACGTGGAAGAGAAGAAAGTGAAATCGGTGTCACAGGAGGAATGAGAACATGGTACTCCTGAAAGAAGTGTGGAAAAGTCAGATAGAAGCGCCCAGGCTGCAGAGGAAGAAGAGATGCGGGTGAGGGGCCAGGCCAGCACCCCGTAACCTCCGAAGGAACTTCTCCTTCAGGGGGTTGTGACAGATGAGGAAGCCAGACGGGGAAGCTGTGCTTTCACTATCTTAGTTTTGCAGAGTTAGAACCTGATAGGAGACCACCGTTCTCTAAGACATCCCCTCAGCATGTCTTCAAAAGCATCTATCTCTGAAACAGGGAAAGGCCTCAGAGAAGGGAGGGAGAGCAATATTTTGTGTAGAGCTATCACACGGAAAAGAGGCCATTCTTGTTCTGCAAAAGGTGAAAACAGCTTTCGGATTCAATGCGTTTTGTTTTTGTTTTTTTAAAAAAGCACATTTTCAAAACACAGAGCAATCCAACAAAGACTCAGCTGCAGTGTGAGGGAGAGAGTTCCCCATCGAAAGTGCTACGCAACCAAGAACGCAGCTGAGGGAATGAAGGGAACTGTAAGATCCCCTGAAGCCCTGAAATGCAGCTCTAGGAAACGTCAACAGGCAGCATCCAAGGTTTCGGAAACTCGTTTCTAAAACATGAGTGCATTTTCAATAATCTTGGGTTGAAAATTTCTTTCTGCACCATCATGTAATTTTTAAAATAGGCCACTCTAAAATGCATGTGGATAGGAGAAGAAATGCCTTGAGAATAGAAATTTTAATTAAAAAAAAAAAAAAAAAAGCTTAAGCATGCAAAGAAAGTACTAAAGTCCTAGCCCACGTGGAGGACAAGGAAAGAGAATTAGTCAAGTTTTCATTTTCACTAGAATTAACTCTGCGTATACGAGATCCGAAGGGTCCTTTTTACTTCACCCCTCCATGTGCAGCATATGTTAAAATAACTAGATAATAATCGAAGCCCTCTAGTTAATGTTACCATTTCTGTTTCCCTTCCTACAGACAGATTTGAGTCAGATGGTATTACTACTAAAGACGATTCTTTTTCACCTCGTCTTGGGTTTAAAACACGTGTATACACAGACGTGACTTCTGCAGGATATTTCCGGTCGTGGGCTGCCCAATAATAAGCACCGGGCAAGACCCTGCCTCACACCTGCCAGGCCCAACCCTCCTCCTCTGCGAACTGACCCCACCCTTCCTGGGCGGCATGTCCCAATGGCTGGTTTCTGTTCTGCCACTGTCGAAAGCCCTGCAACCTCAGGCAAGTGGCTTTCCTTTCTGAGCCCAAAGTTCTTCCTCTGTAAAACGAGAGGCCTAGGCAGGAAGGGCCTAAGGGCCCTCCCCTAAGGGTCTGACACTGTCCGTGATCTGAACCAAGCCCTTGGTAGAATAAAAGCAGGATCTAGAAACTTGTCGACAGTTCCAATGAAAGAACAAAATAAGGCCATGGGCTTAACCCACTCACAGACGTACCAGCATTTCACCTACCTGGAAAATGCAGGCTACAAAAGGAATAAGGAAAGCCAGAATATTTCCAATTTCCTCATGGGCAACCTAAAACAAATATGGGGAACACAAGAAAAGGACCATTTAGATGAAAGAACACACGACGACACAGAGCACTTTGCTCCTCATCCAGTCTGCCACAGGTGACAATACGAAATCCCGGGCTGAGTGAGACCGAAGTCCCTGTTTATGTATCTGAACAGAGGTGACAGGCAACCCTTTTCAATGGCCTAGACACACCTTATGCCCTCCTGTCCCCAAGCACCCATGCTAAGCTTTCAACCTGCAATGCCCCCCACAACCCTACCACCTCTGGAAATCTTACTTATCTGTCAAAACTAAGTTTTTCCTAATTCCTCCCAACCCAAGGTACTGCCACCTCCTTTGTGATATCTAGATGTCACCACACGCTGCTTTGTGCCCCCAGGCAGGGACTATGTATTAACCATCTTATTGGACAGGCACCTGTCCCAGGAGGTACAGATACTTGGTGAGTATCTGGGTGTGAGTAATCACAAACAATAGGAGTAGGAACCACACCAGACATTGGCCAAAGACGGGCTGTGGTAACGGGCAGTCCCCAGGCCTGCTGCCATTCTCCAAGCACGTCCGTCGGCGTTAGTCTCCCGAGACCTAGCACCAGCCATGCTTCAGATTGTCACCGCCATGTACACGGCATAAGCATCATGGCTCTCTTTAAAAGTAACATCTCTGTGTTTACGTTCATGATGATTCTGTATTTCTCAAAAGTGTCTGAAATATTTCAAATTACCCACCAATATTTAAAAAGTATTGAAACAGAAAGATGCTTTGAGAGGAGCAGGCTGGAAAATCAACTTCCAAGTGATGCAGTTTTTGACTAAGACACCGAGCAGGTGGTACCTGCATGGTATAAATCAAACTGTGAGGCAGCTTTTCCCAGAGGGGGGGAAAATAAAGAGCCTAATCCTTGAAGTCCAGACTCAAACTTCTGCCTTTGGTGAACAATCCAGCCCCTGAGATGACTCCTGGGGTCGTAAGGACCATGGGATGGCTGGATGCCCTTGCGGCAGCTTGTCCGCGTCTCACCACCATCCCAGCGGGCCCCTTTGGCTTCTTAGGAAAACAGGTACAAAAGAGCAAGTTTCATGTTTGCTCAACTTACTACAAAAATAAAATTAGAAATAAAAATTTTATTTTAATTAAAAACCTTAGTGCATAATAACCTTATAATAAAATGTGTCCTCATCAGATCCTTCCTCCATGTGCCCTTCAGTTTATTTAAACTGTGAAGAAAAAGTTACCTGTAGAGAATGCTCTGCAAGGTGAATTCCACGAATGAGATTCAGAGCAGCACACATGATGTTGAGAATAAGGGACAGGACACCCAGGGCTGTCACTGGTTCCATTCGGAAGGTAGGAGCTTCACAATTAAAAAATAAATAAATAAATAAGTGTCTAGTGGAAATAATTTCCATATAAAAGAAAAATAAGCAAAGACATTAACTAGACCTCCACTAGTGATAGGCTACGCTAAACACACACATTAATTTAAAAAGCAGCTGTTAGAGGGGAAAAGGCAAGAAATGAAGGACAGAATGAACCCAGGAATCCCGGGTGAGTTCCTTCCAGAAACCCACCCTTCTCTGAGCGAGCACAAGTTTCTCAAGTGTTTCATATCCTTCCTGTTTAAAGCAGTGGTTCTCAGCTAGGGCAACACGGCCCCTCAACGTACACGTGGCAATGCCTGGACACATTTGGGGCTGTCACAACTGGGGACAAGGTGCTACGAGCATCTGCTGGGCAGAGGCCACGGATGCTTCTAAACATCCTACAATGCACCAGACAGCCCCCACAGCAAAGAATTATCCAGTATGACAGGGTGAAGAAATCATGATTTAAAGCAATTTGTGGCTGTATTTGTAAATTAGCTGTCAACTACCGAAAGCATTCCTGCTACCCCACCCTCCGTTTAGAAAATGCTCCATTCTTTTTCTGACGAGGACAATACTCAGTATCGTGTGTGCTTCGGGAGCAATTCACAGCCAGTGTGATTTTTTTTTAATTCTAAAATAACTGGGAAGACGAGGGAAACACTTTCTAGGTCTCTAATAGGAACAAATGATCATTCCCTCTTTTAAGAGAACCGCTGGAATTGCTTTTGATTCACACTAGTAAACGGAGTCCCGCCCGTTCTCTTGCTACGCTCATTATGAATCATCCTTTCTCGTCCTTACATTTCCCACACACGCACACGTACACGCACACACACAAATATCTAGCTGCAACCGGAGGGATGCGCATTGTTAGTGGATTAGGGTTTCCACGGAGCAATTCAAAGTCCCCGTTGGCACAGGACATGCTACCTGTAAAGACTCTAGCCTCAGGACAACAGGGTGAGTCAAACCACAGGACAATGTCCTAGAAAGATGGGCAAGCTGACACTTCCTGGATTTGCTCCTCTTGTCTAAGTGGTTAGGAAACAAAACATACATTACAAAGTTAACCCATTTTCAGGTACGGCAAAGGAGAAGCGTGGTGTTCAATTACCCGGTCTTCCACAAAAGTTTTAAGTTCGTTCCCGACATAAATTATAATAATTTATTGAAGGGCGTGAGAGCCAATCCAGGAATTTATTGGTTGAAATGGATTAAATCGAAACATAAAGTTAAACCAAAAACATCAACATTTTTAATACACCACTTTTAAAATTCAAGCAATGAGTTTAGTATAAAACAAAATAATTAGATTGTTACAGTATAGACAGCTCTATCATTCAGAGCAAAACTCAGCTCTACGCTATTGCAAAATCCTTACAATGTAAATATCCACTTTAATAAAAAATGGGTTTAATTGTGTGTAATCGTAAACAAAGAATGTCAAAAATCATGCTTCACTGTGCGCCAGGCGTTGAGTGGCTAATGCCAGATTAAGTCACGAAATGCCAGGGGACTGTGGCACACTCGTTAACACCTCGTTCTTCAGATAAGGACGGGGAAATCCACAGGGATAGAGGGATGTCCCCAGGCCTCAGGGGAGAACCAGACAATGGGAGCACCAGAGGCCCTGAATCTGGCCCTGCCCGCATTCATCCCTGTGGCCCTCCCTTTCCTCCATAAAGGAGGGTGGGGTCTCTCAGGGAGATCTGCAATGTTTCACTAAGTGATGAGATGAGATGAAGATTCACTGTAAAAGGAAAAAATTAGATGGATGGATGGATGGATGGATGGATGGATGGATGGATGGATGGTTGTACTGACAGACAGACAGGCAGATAGACAGACAGAGAGACAGACAATGTTCAAATCTGTATAAGTGACTTCTAGCAAAAGAGAAGGAATCTTTACAATATTTAAACATGTGGACTCCAATCTAATTTAAAAAACAATCTGCCAAGTCACTATTCTGAATCCATTGTTGATCCCCCCTCAGATCAACTCACTGTCATAACAGTCAAGTTTTTCATAACAGCCACCTGGAAACAAGAAGAGCCCACATTTTCCCCCATATATTGTATACCTCACGCCCAAAACACACCTTCCTAGTTAAAGGAATCAGTGTCCCTTTGAAATATGTAATATCCCCTCAACTGCATCAACCTCAGAGAACAGCAGGCCACTTACCAGGCTCCAGGTGCATCTGTGTGTGACCATTCATCACCCCGTTTGCCACGTCTGTGTCCTCCAGAGTGAGAACAGTGGGAGGCTGGAACTTGAGTTCCTCCTGAATTTTTTCTAAGCTGCTCTTCATCTGAGTGGAACTTACATAGTTAAAATGCCACTTCACTTTCTGAATGATGCTGTCTGCAAAACGAGAGCAACTCAAGTTGAACGTTTTCAGCGCAATAGATAAGAAAATGTGTACTAAATGAAGTTTATATTTTAAAGCAAGCTAATGTCAGCCAGATTCGCAGGAATGTCAAGTCATACGTAAAGGTCACATGATTACTACATGTCATTACCGGTCTCATCACTCTCTCCAGAGCAGAATAATTAAAATGTGATAGTCTACCTACAGAGAAGGCAATAACAGCCTCCAGAACCTCGGTGATGAGGGAGTTAGGGGAGAAGGGCTTGATTCTCAGCTCAGCCACTTGTGAGAGTATAATTCTAGGCAGGTCACAGAATATATCCAACCCCAAGAATGGGGATGGTTAGTCTTGACCTGATTATCTCAAGAAAAGACTGAAAAAAATTACAAATGAAGACAAATACACTGTGCAAACTGGGATTACGCATTTGAAAGGTATTGGTTTCACTTCTTTTATTTATGTTAGTGTTAATCCCTTGCCAAGTTGTAATAAGTATTTGGAATGAAGTTTTATAAATATTGGCAAAGCAATATCACACTTAATTCTAACATAAGTATAGTTTTACTCATATTCTATTCTCAATAATGAGCAAACATGGTCCTGGGGAAGAGTCTCCTGTCAGACCAAGCTCACCACTTTAATAGGAAGGCACAGGCAGAGGTGAGCGGAGAGAACCCAGGTCCACCAGTTACAAATCAATGACAGCCAAGGGACGCTGCAGCTGCAACCAGTCTGGTCCTCTCCGTAGGAAGATGTGGGGCCGAGAGCCACAGTCTGACTAGGGCCTCACAGGGAGACTCAGAGTCAGAGCTCTCAGTCTGTGTCACAGGTCTACCGGGCCGGGGCCTGTGTACCAGGGAGCTTCCCAGCACCTTCAGGTGACACCAGAAGCAGGTGCTGGCCCATCTGTGATGCGCTGGCCACACGTGGGAAAGTGAGGGTGATGGCAGTAGTTGCCAGGAAGCACAAGGGCAGGCCACACTTCCAGGTGCTGGCCCTGCACCAGCCCCCCATTCGAAAGCCCCACAGAGACGGTGGCTGTTTACACAGAGACCACAGAATGTCCTCCAGCTCCACCTGCATGCCCATTCTCCCAAGAGCTCGAAATGACTTGGACCACACCTGAGAAAAAGTGTTGTGTCCACCCGAATCATCAGGCCATGTCCCGAAGCCCGAGCCTCTACCAGGCCTCTCTGGAGGCACCTGGGAAAGCAGCATCCTCTTCCAGAGCAGCGCTCCTCAAACTGCTGGTGAAGGACTAGTGTGTTTCTTATTTCTAGACTCCTGCGGACTGATACTTTAATAAAATGCAATGAAAAATCCCGCAGGGATGTCAAACCCTTTCTCACTTTCTGCACTTACTCCACGATGGAGGAACAAGTCCGTGTACCCTGCTCTGAGCAGCCCAGCCCCACAGCAGGGGTCAGCAAAATCTCCTTAGAGAGCCAAGTAGTAAAAACTTTTGGCTTGCGGGCCCCACATTGTCTTTGTCACAACTGCTCAACTCCGCTGGTGACAGGCTAAAGCAGCCACAGGCAACACATAAAAGAATGAACATGGCTGTGTTCTCCCTTATTTACAAAAACTGGCACTGGACGTGGGCCACGGTTCGCTGACCCCTGCACCCTGCCCCAGAGGGCTGTGGTGAATAACCTATACAGGTTTCACCATTCCTCCACCCTGTCCCTAGGCTCTGGAGAGGTGAAAAGCCAGAGTGCTAAACGTGGAAACGTTCTAGGCCACTTCCATCAATAGAAGTCTCATGACACAAGCCTGTTCTCCAGGGGTATGTTACTGCACCTCCAGTGATTTTCCTGCCATATCAAACCACAATTCTACACATACAACACCGTAGGAGAGAACAGTAAATACAATAGAGTTTACGAACCAAACTCAAGAAAGGCATACGGCCTGGAGGCGAGGCCAATGCAGGTGGTGTCATAGGAAGCTGTGAATTCCCACCACAAGGTCTCCAGGAAGCAGAAGGCCATGGCTGCTGGACACTGGCGGGAGCAGATAGCCATGCAGGCCACATCCCCCGAAGAAGAAAAGCTGAAACAGAAGGACGACATCTACATTACCAGGGAACAGACCCGTGAATTCCCAACCCACAGCCGGACACGACCTGGCCTCAACTCTGGACACGCTCGGCCTCCAGCAGCCTCGGAGCTGTACGGTGCATTCACACTGTCTCCTCAGCCAGACCCACCCGGGACTGTGCCTTTACCACACTTCCTCTGCACAGAGAGCAGTATTTCCCAATGACTGTGTGATCACTCTCATTTATTCATGCATGAGGAGGCATGTTCCATTAGTGAGAAGTAGCCCCAGGCTTCTCTGCATCTATTAAGGAAAATGTTTTTCCTCTTTCATCTAGGTCAACAGATTTTCCAACATCAAATCATCCTGGTGTCCTGAAATAGAACCTTCATGGCTGTGAGTTTCTACATATTCGATGCATACAACTGCTGGATGGAGTTTGCTAATGTTTTATTTTGGACGTTTGTGTCTACACAAAGTAAGACTGGCCTATTAATGTTCCTTTCCCGCACCGTCTTCTTTCGGGTGTGGCATTAAGATTACTCTGATCTGTTAAAATAAATGCACAGTTTTTCTCCCTTTTCTACTCCTTTTCAGACTCTCATGCTGTCATTCAAGTTCTGGAGACTCTAGTTCCCTGTCTGCTATGACCACTGACCCCCCTCATGGAATATCCCCTCTAGTTTCTGTCCTTTTTGCTGAGAGCTCATCACTGTGGAGCCCGTTTTCTTCCTAAGAATCTCTCAAGCACGGAGTTGTGGCACACTTATTATTAAACTTTCATTTTTCAATTAGAGTTGACATTCAATATCATTTTATAGTAATTTCAGGTGTAGAGCATAATGGTTAGACATTATATAATTTAGGGAGCGATCCCCTGATTAGCCCAGCACCCAGCCAGCACTACACATGCTTCCTGCAATATTGTGTGACACGCTTCTCCCAGAGGGGTTTGGCCGGCTGCTCCAGCGGTGCCATTGGCCTTTGGCTTGGGAATTCCTAGACCATGGGGAGTATGAAATAAAACCTCAAACTCCAATCTCACATGAGGCGCAGGCGCAGGTTTTCAGTTTCTTAGGTGAGACTTTTCCTTCCCATCAGAAGCCAAGCAGAGGTGACATAGCCCTGCACCGGGGGGCAGACTCTTTCTCACCTGTCCTTTCACCAGGGCTGGAGCCTGAAGAGCCCCTCCGTTCTGCATAGGTCTTACTCCGACATCTCACTCTACCTAAGCCCAAAGGCCTCTCCCTTTGTGGGTGCTGAAACTCAAGCCCTGAGTTTGCTACGACTGGTGACCCAGGAGCCTCAGCGTTAGCTCACACACTTACCACCTGGATATTCTGTTCCCCCTTCATTTCTGGCACCTTGGGATTTCTTTCTTTCACGCTCAGCGACACGTTTAAAAGAATTTTACATATATACTGACTCACACTTCTGGGTGTTTCTGGCAAGGGGGTTTTAGATTATGTTGATCTACCATCTTTTTGTAATTGGAAGTCTCTATATAAAAATGTTTTCTACATATAAATGTTTTTTTAAAAAAGGATGACCTCCTCCTTATACAAGGAATTTTACAGAAGAACCTAAGTCTCTTTGGGATGGAGGTGTTTCCATTTGCAAAAGGAAGTGTGGGGTGAAGTGTGTCCCCAAAATGACATGATGAAGTCCTAACTGCCAGTACCAGTGGATATGACCTTATCTGGAAATAGTCTTTGCAGATGTCATCAAGATGAAATGAGGGCATCATGGGTTAGGGTGCGCCTTCATCCAACGACTGGTGTGAAATCTGGTCTGAGATGGGAGGAAGAAGCCCACATAACCAGGGGGCGCAGAGTGGAGCACCGCCACTTTACGGCATGGAATGGCAGGGCGGCTGGCAACCGCCAGAGGTCGGGAGAGAGGCATGGAAAGGGTTCTTCCTGGGAGAGCAAGGCCCCGCTGACACCTGATCTCAGACTCTCAGGCATGTGACCTCCAGACCTGCCAGAGAGGGAAGCGATGTTGTTTTGAGGCGGGTTTTGGCAATTTGATATGGCAACCTTAGGCACTGCTCATCTGTAAGGAGAGAGGGCCCCGCTTTCCTCTGTGAAAATAATGGTGAGTATTTTATTCAAAATACAAATAAATAGAACATTTTACATTCCACGTTTCAAAAAACTGAAGTACCCAGAATTTCATTTAAAGTCATAGCATTTTTTTCTTCACAGAGAAGAGGTTTCCTAATTTGAGGTCCAGCACAGAGCTCCCCTGGAATGTTAGACAATCACAGCAGGTGGTTCCAGGCACCAGGAGAGAGGAGCCGCAGATGTGAGCAGAAGCTGCTCAGGTTTTGCTCTGAGCGTCCACAGCCCGCATCACAGGGCGACAGCTGGGTGTGCCTCCCTGTGGCACCCCCTTCAGGCCACATCCCTAGTCTCCTGATACCACCCCTGAACCTGGAGTCAAGTCTGGACTTTTCTTTCTGTTTTTCTCATTCTGAGACTGAATTTCCCTAAAACAACCCCATCTTATCAGGGCAACTGTCTATTCAAAGGAAGCAAAAGGGACTTGGTACGTGAAGGCCTACATGCAGGAGAACAACTGCGTAACATCTACAGCAAGCCATTTTGATATTTCAAAACCTGCCTTGTCCCTGATTCATCCATAGAAGGGCTTTTTGCTTTAAGCCCTAGAATAAGAAATAATGAAACACATAAGAGACCTGGTGCCTGACTGCCTGCACTCAAATCCTGGCTCTAAGACTTATTAACAGCATAAACTTAGACTTTAAGTCATTTAATCTCTTGTTTCCTGATCTATACAACAAGCATAATACTATTGACAACCTCATAAACCTTAGAAAGTACTTAGAATAGTGCCTGGCACAAGGAAAACACTCTACAGTATATGCTGTTATTACTATGATTATTATAACCACTTGACTCCTATTTTCATTGGATTATTTTTCCCATTGTACTAATACATAATTATATATTTCTTATTCCCTCATTAGATTTGAAGTTCCTTGAGAAGAGGAACCTACCTATGCTCATTTTTCACTCTCCTGCTCTTGTCACATAATAGTTTTTTAATTAAAAAAAATTTTTTAAGTGAAAAAATGTTAAAAAGCAAAACTTGAAGGCAACAACCATAAGTCAAGTCATTTTTATTTTCTTTGTTGCTCACACTTGTCCATTACCTTCCCTGCCATTTTAATCTGGTATCTCTTCCCTCCTCACCTCTTCTCCACCCCTGCATCTAATATGGAAAAAACTACCAAACTAAAAAAGGCATGAAAGCGGGTTGGACCTGGGTCTCCCGATGCTCACGGCCCGCCACTTTCAAAGGCAGGAGTTCCGGAAGCATCGCCTGAGGCCCCCTGATTCTGCTGTAAATACACACAACCTCAGACCACTGGTCCACTCTTAACACACAGTGTGATCAGCATAATGTTACCTCAACATACAGTTCAAAGCAACCCGAATTTTGCTGATGTTCTGAAAAAGCGAACATGCTTGCTTACTGTATACTGAAGTCACATCCTTGTGCAGAACCGCGACCTGGATACTGGGCCAGTCGTGAGGCTAAAGTCTTGAGCCGCCTCCTGCATTCCAGAAAATCTTGGGTGTGGTAAAAGTCAGTGGAGGCCGAGAAGGGCAGTCCGTCCCTCACCCTTACCACACAGGCAAAGAGGATCATGGACATGGTCCGCAAGAGAAGTCATGAGGACACCTGAGGGAAGCAAGGTCACCTTGTTACTGAGAGCCAGATGTCGGTGCCAGAGATGCCCTGCCCATGTGATGTGCACTTTGGGTGATTTCGTCCTCATCCCCACTGTGACTGCAAATGTGGCTTTTATTATTTCCCTGTTCTCTATAGCTACAGCACTCCCAACTTTCCTCCCTTCATTATCCTCCCTGTGCCTTCTTTACTTGTGATCCTTCTTTTTCCTTTTCTGTTGAATCTCTCCTCTTCCAGAATGAAACCAACTAGGATGAAGGAGGAAGAAATAGAAATGCAAGAAAGCAGGACCAGAAGGGCTAAGGAGCAACCGCAATGACAGCAGGTAGCAGGACACAGGTAGCAAGATGGCTCCAAAGGGACTGGAGATGCCTGCCACAGCAGCGGCAGGGATGAGGTCCAGGGACCTGTGCATTTCAGGTCATCCAAGGAAGTGTAGGTGCTGAGCAGTTTAGCTGCCATATCCTCACCTGCAGTGGAGGGATTCTAAGTATCTAACCTCAAGAAGGTAGCAAGGAGAGCAGAAGGCAAACATGGAACTGAGAGAATATAGTATGTCCTCTTGAATCTGCAAATTTTTGATATAGAGCCAGTCTTCAAAATGATGACTGAGCTCCTACAGATGGCTAAAGGAAGTCATTTGGCAAATTATATTATAGTAAGACACTAAATATTTGGCCTTGGTATGTGAGCACCATTACAAAACAAAAAGAAACAGATTCTGAGCCCTTATGATGCCTCTGGCAAATGAGAACAAGGTGCTTCCCAGGGTAGAAACAGCCTGGACCAGTTCTGCTGGCAGAGCCTGGCTGGGTTTTATCTGTTAACTCTACAGGTGCTTGTACAGGGCATAACGTACACACCAGCCCTGCAGCCAGGGGTGAGTGAGATGGCCATTACAATGCTAACGGGTCTCTGCGGGCTCCCGTGAATCCTGATTCTATTTACCTGTTCTATTTATCTGTTCCTCTACTTACCTGTTCCTCTACTTGACAGGATTCTGTTTACCTGTTCCTTTACTTGATAGGATTCTATTTACCTGTTCCTTTACTTGATAGGATGCATGAATAGGCTTGTACACCTGTGGACTTTCTTCCCAAAAAGCTCTAGGGTTGTAACCTTATTTGGCATCTCAGTTCCTGTGAGCAGTACGAAGGGGAGCCTCCAGGATGTGTGCAGCTCTCGTACCTCTGTGCCCGGTATTCTTCACCTATATCTGTGCTCCTCTGATCTCCCCACACCCACTTCAAGACCTGCCTCCAATCCACGCTTTCCATGCAACCTTCCCACACCTTCCCAGGTGGAAGTACTTCTCCCACCTCTAAATTCCCAGGGGTCCTCTAGAACCTGTTTTACTATTTTATTCTCTATTTTTTTGTTGTTCTCTATTTTACTGATTTATCATTTCTGCTACCTAAGTGTAAGTTCTAAGAATAAAGATATCTAAAATGGATTAATGAATGAATGATTGTTCCCATTTTACACATGTAGAAACTGCAGTGGTATAAAAACACAGGGAAGGTAAAAAGAAAAATTAGTCTACCAGCCTATAGACCCTACACAGTCCATTTGTCCGCTCTCCCCACACTTTCCATTGAGGAGTTAAAATGTGAAAAGCCCCACGAAAGATAAAGCCACATCATTGTTCCCAGGACAACTGACAGGGCCAGGCCAACTGCCAGAAGATCCTGTGGGCTGTATCCCAGCCGCTTGGCCAATGTTCAGACCTCTAGCACCAGAAAGGGGGTGAGGGGATGAATGGATGGATGGTGGTCAGTAACATTATCTTCTACACTTTTGTGAATGTTTGAAATATTTAATTAAGAAAAAAAAAATTAAGAGTTATAGGGCACAAAGCCCTGACATAGATAGGGAAAGACTATGAGGTCAACTGGAGACCAGGGCTTAGGGTTCAAACAGAACTTCACCTTGCCTGCTACCTTGAGAACAGTGTTATGTCAGGCCATTCTGCAATGGATGAAGGGAAGTGTTTAAGAACTTGTAATGAAGATGTTTCTAAGAACAGTACTTGCCACAAAAAAAAAAAAAAAGACAATGACTCAATGAGATACCAAGAAAATCAGAGACAGGACAGAAACACCCTCAAGGCAAAATAAGAAACACATTTTGGAGGCTGAGCAAATTGTATGTTCTTCTAAGGGAAAGCAGTATGTATTTATTCCAACTGCCAACCCCAAAATATCCACTCTGTAGTGTTGTCTTTATGGAGCAACTACTAGGTGCCTGGTATCACGTTAAACCAATAAAGAGGAAAACTGCAACCTTTCTAAGGAATAGTAATCCGAAGAACCAGTTCTAGAACCAGATTCTAGAGGACCTAAGAGCCCCATCCTGGCTCCACTTCATCCATGTTATCCTCCTGGTGATCGAACCTGCTGTTCCTCAAACGATGATAGCATTCAAGAGAAATAAAAACTGTTTTTCAGCTGTCAAGTTACTGGTATTGCACACTAGTAAAACCCTCATCCATTTTTAAATATTTTAAAATATTTACAACGCTTAAATGAAGGTGACACTGCGATGTTAACTGCTGCTTGTGTCAGTGCTCAGAAAGGCAGAGGCCTGAGGGGTGGAGCGACTTTGCACCCTGCTGTGGAAGAGTCTAAGAACAGAGAAAACACCCTGGACGCTTTTCCTTTGTGCAAATGCACTTTATATTCCGTAGGATAAAAAAACAATTAATACAAATAGGAAGAGGCTCATATTTGCATTCTCCACACTGCCTGGTAAGGGCTTAGACGTTGTGAATTCGGGTTATTATGAGCTCTATCACGAGACCATCTGTACGTGAGTGAGAGATCTGACCACTGCTCAAAAATGAATGAACTGGGGACTTCTGCTTCTTGAAAGGTGAAGGTGAAGTACTTTTTTCTACTCCCACTATATACAACTAAAATCCACAGACCTTATATGTGAAATAAACATAAGAAGATTATGAGGGGTGGAGAGAAGGCAGTGGGGACCTTGGGACATCCCCAAAGAATGACGCAGCTATGAGTCTGCTCAGTTTTCTTTTTGCTTCATATATTCCAGTCTAGGTGCTGGAGAAGATGGCAACCCAGAAATGCCAATGGGTGTAGACAAAAACAAAAACAAAAACAAAAGCCTAACAACAAAAGCCTGCTTTCCCTAGCCAAAGGTGCAGCCTAGCAAAGAACAAAACTTTTAGGAAAAAACATTCTACTCCGGCCAAACATCATAGAAAGAACTGCAGCCACCACATACCCACCAGCAAAGCCCAAGTGAAGAACCTTAGACTTCTACTCTCAGGGGGTGGTAATGAGGGACCCTCTCAACTCCCCACCCTGCCAGGGCAGTTTAAGAGAAGACCAGTTGGGAGCCACAGGCAGCAGTGAGCCAAACTCACCCACTGTGTCACTGAGGAGGCAGAATTCCCCTCTCTGCCCAGGAACAGTGAGGAGCCCCCTCCCTTCAGGGAGCCACAGAGGCCAAGTGGAGAACCTAGACTTTTACTCCCACCTGGCAGTAATGAGAGAGTGCTCCCACTTCCCCCACTAGCACAGAATCAACAAAAGCCAACTGAAACAGAAGATTTAAATAAAATCCAGAGCTTCATAACATAATACCCAAATTGTCCAGATTTCAATAAAAAAAAAAAATACTGGTCATACTAAGAATCAGGAAAATCTCAACTTGAACAAGAAGGGACAATCAACTGATACCAACACCAACATGACACAGATGATAGAATTATCTGACAGACTTTAAAGCAGCCATCATAAAAAGGCTTCAATGAGCAATTACAAACATACTTGAAACAAATAAATTAAAAAATAGAAGATATATAGAACTAAAACACCACAATAACTGAAGTAAAAAAAAATCAATGAATGAGCTCAACATTAATATGGAAGGGACAAAAGAAATGAATCAGTAAACATGAGGACAGAACACAGAAATTCCTAATTTGAAAAATCTGAAAGAAACTAGATTGAAAAATATTGTACAGAGCCTCAGGGACTGTGGGAGTATAACAAACGATCTACATTCATATCAATGGAGTCTGGGAGGAGAAGAGAAAGAGGGCAGGACTGCATTCAGGATTCAAAGAAACAATGTCTAGAAACTTCCCAAATCTGGTAAAAGACATAAGCCAACAGATTCAAAAAGTAGGTAAATTCCAGAAAGGATCAGCCCAAAGAAATCCATGTTAAAACACATAACAGTCAAACTTAAGAAAACTAAAGACTATAAAAATCTCAAAAGCAGCAAGAAATAACACCTTAACTTTAGGGGGAAAAACAATTTGAATGACAGCAAACTCATAGAAATTATGGAAACCAAAAGAAAGGAAATTTTTCAAGTGCTTAAAAAAAAAAGAACTGCCAATCCAGAAATCTCTATTTTCAGAAAAAAAAAAATCTTTCAAAAATGAAGAGAAATAAAACATAGTCAGATGAAGAAACACTAAAAGAATCTGTTGCCAGCACATCTGCTCTAAGACAATGGCTAAAGGAAGTTCTCTGAACAGAAAATAACAAACGAAGGAATCCTGAAACATCAAGAAGGAAGAAAAAATAACAGAGAGTAAAAACATGGGAACATACAATGAACTATCCTTCTCGTGAGTTTTCTAAATTATGTTTGATGATCGATGTATGTAAAGGAAATATTTAAGACAATTTTAAGTTGGGGAGGGTACAGAGATATAAAGGGATGTAAAGTTTCTATGTTTCACTTGAAATGGCAAAATGCTGACACTAGCAGACTGTAAGTCATATATACACACACACACACACATATGTATATACATACATATACATCTTATACTGAAGCAATCATTAAAAAAGCTATTCAAAGAGAAAAACTAAAAAACTATACATAAATAAAAATGGAACTCTAAAAAATGTTTGAATTATTCAAAGGAACGCATAAAAAAGAAAACAATAAAAAAGAGTAAATAGAAAGCAAAAAATAAAAGAGCCAGCTTAAACCCTAATATATCAATGACTACATTAAATGTAAATGGTCTAAATATACAACTAAAAATAGAAATTGACAGAGCAAATAAAAGACATGATCCAATTATATACTTTCTACAATAAATTCACTTTAAATATAAAAATATAGGTAGGTTGAAAGTAAATAAATGGAAAAAAATACACCATACAAACATTAATCAAAAGGAGTTATATTAATAACAGAAAAAAGCAGACTTCAGAGTAAAGAAAGTTTCCATGGATATAGAAGAACATTATAAATAACACAAGAATAAATCTACCTAGAAGACATAAAGTTAAGTGTATGTGCATTAAAGAGATAAATAACAAAAGAATAAATCTACCTAGAAGACATAAAGTTAAGTGTATGTGCATTAAAGAGATGCAAAATATGTGAAGCGAAATTGAGGAAGTGAAAGGAGAAACAGACAAATCCACAGTTACAGCTGATGACTTCCACATCCAATTGATTGAACAACTAGAGAAAAAAATCCGCAGAGATATAGATCTCAACAACACTATCAAGCTAATATGTAAAAAAACAAAAACAAAAACAAAAACAAAAAAAAAACATTTTACAGAACACTCTGTCCAACAACAGAATTCCTTTCAAGCACCCACAGAACATATAGCAAAATGGACCAGATCTTGAGCCATAAAACAAACTGCAACAAATTAAAAGAATTCATAAAGGGTGTGTTCTATGACCACAATGTAATCAAACTAGAAATTAATAATAGAAAGATAATGAAAACCTCCAAACACTTAAAAATTAGGCAACACACTATTAAATAATCCATGGGTCAAAAAGGATGTTTCAAGAAAAAATTTAAAAATACACTAAACTGAATGAAAAGAAAAACAAATGAAAATTTGAGAGACACAGCTAAAGCTGTGCTGAGAGGGAAATTTACAGCACTAAATGCTAACATTATAAAAGAGAAAAAGCTCTCAATAATTTAAACTCAAATGTCAAAAAAAATAAAATAAATATTAAAAAAGAGAGGAAATAAAAAACCCAAAGCGGGCGAGAGGAAGAAAATAATAGAGTAGAAATCAATGTAACTGAAAACAGACAAGCAATAGAGAAAAACAAGGAAACAGAATGTTGGTTCTTTGAAAGGTCAATAAAATTGATAAACATCTACAAAACCTAACAAAGAAAAAATGAGAAAAGAGACAAATTACCACAGGGTATCACCACAGACAATACAGACATCAAAATAAGGGAATTCTACAAACAAATCTACACATATAAATCTGACGACATAAATGAAATAGTTTGATTCCGCAAAAATACAGATGACCACATTTCCCCCAGAGAAATTAGGCAATCTAAACAATCTCAGCAATTTCCAATTAATAAAAATTTCATTTGTAACTTAAAAATTTCTGAAAAGGAACTATCCAAGCCCAGATCATTTCACTGGAGAATCGCACCAAACATTTAAAAAAGAATTAACCCCATTCTGCACAATCTCTTCCAAAAAAACAGAATAGAAAGAAACAATTTCAAATTCACTTTATAAAGCTAATGTTACCCCAATATCAAAAACAAAAACAGCAGAAACACAGAAAACTATAGACCAGTACTCCTCATGAACTTATATGCAAAAATCCTTAACAAAATGTTAACAGCTAGAATTCAGCAATATAATAAAAAGAATTAGACACCATAATCAAGTGAGATTTATTCCAGGATTCGAGGCTGGCTTAATAGTCTAAAATCAAACAATACAGTCCATTAGATAAACAGGCTAATAAGAGGTCACACAATAATATCAATTAATACAGAAAGGGCATTTAACAAAATCTGACACCCCTGCATGACAAAATTCTCAGCAAAACAAGTATAGAGAACTTCCTCAACTTGATGAAGAGGATCCACAGAAAGCCTACAGCTAACATCACACTTCATAGCAAACACTTTCCCTCTAAAATCAGGAAGAAGGATGTGTGCTCTCATCAGTACTATTAAACACAGCACTGGAAGTTCTACCCAGTGTAATAATGCAAGAAACAGCAATAAAAGGCATATAGACAGGAAAGGAGGAAACAAAATTATTCCTATTTTCAGATGACATAATTGTCTACATGGAAAATCCCAAAGAGCCAACAAACAAAACCTCCTAGAACAAATAGTTCAATGAGATTGCAGGACATAAGACCAACATACAAAAATCAACTGTGTTTTTATATACTGGTAATGAACATGTAGAACCCAAATTGAAAGTAAAACACTATTTACAATCACTCCAAAAAATAATCTCAATAAAGCTATAACTTTTTCTTTGACCTCTTTAATTATCAATCCTCTCCACTTCCACTCCTGACCTATGGATGTTGCTGTCTCCCCTTAAGAACTGGATCTCTGAAGGCAGGGTGTCTCCTCTCACGTGCTCGCAGCACGCACCCAGGGCCTAGTGTCCCCTGCGCACTCAGGGGGCCTGGTGCCCGTGGGGCCTGGCACACCCAGGGTATGGTTCGTGGCTCCACCTGGGTGTGAACCCAGGCGTGTAAAGCAGATGTGATAACCACTACACTATGGTACACCCCTATAACTTTTTTAATGAAATACTTAGGTAAAATCTAATAAAACATGTATAGGACTTGTATGCTGAAAACTACAAAACACTGCTAAAAGAAATCAAAAAAACTCTAAATAAATGAAGATATGCCATGTTCATGGATTAGAAGACTCAACATAGTAAAGATGTTAATTCTCCCCCAAGTTAACATACAGGTTTAATGCAATTTCTGTAAAAATGTCAATAAGACAGTTTGTAGATATAGAAAAAAATTATAAAATTTATATGGAAAGGAAAAGAAACTAAAATAGCTAAAATGATTTGAAAAGAGTAAAGTGGAAAGACCCATGCCATCTTATTTCAATACTTATTATATAGCTATAGGAATCAAGGTGTGTGGTATTTGCAGAGGAACATTTAGATTAATTACATGGAAAAAAATTTTTTGACCTAACCTCACACCCTTAGTAAAAATTAACTCAAAATATAAAAAGTAAAACTATAAAAGTGGAAGAAAACATAGGAGACCATCTTCAGGACCCAGGGAAGAGTTCTTAGGTATGACACCAAAAGCACAAGCCATAAAAGAAAAATCAGCAAATGAAATTTCATCAAAATTAAAACTTTTTGCTTTTCAAAAGCCTAGGTGAAAAGGATGAAAAGACAGCTACAGACTGGGAGGAAATATCTGTAAACCACATATCTGATAAGGAACTCTAGATATCTAGAATTTATAAAGATCTCTCAAAATTCAAGAGTTAAAAAAAAAAACAATCCAGTTAGAAAATGCACAAAGCACATGAAACATTTCACCAAAGAAAATGTGTACACAGATGGTGAACAGGCACATGAAAAGATGTTCAGCATCACCAGCTATTAGGGGAAATGCAACTTAAGATCACAATGACATAATACTAAATATCCATGAGAAGAACTAAAAAAATTTTAAGTGACAATATTCAACGCCGGCAAGCATGTAGAAACTATATCTCTCATACGTTACTAGTAGGGCTGTGAAATAATACAGTCACTCCGGAAAACAGTTTAGCAGTGTTTTGTAACATGCAATTACCAAATGATCTATCTGTCACGCTCCTGGGCATTTATCCCGGAGGAGTGAAAATTTATATCCACACAAAAACCTGCGTACAATTGTTCATAATGGTTTTATTTGTAACAGCCCCACATTAGAAACAAAATGCCCTACAAACAGTGAATGGCTAAACAAAACACAGCACATTCATACCGTGTACTACTACTACTCAGCAGTAAAAGGAATAAACTGTTGAAACAGAACGACTTGGATGACTGGCAAGAGCCTTGGGTGAGTGAAAAAATCCAATCTCAAAAAGTCACATACATATGAATTCTTTTGTGTAACATTCTGAAAACAACAAAATTATAGAAGTGAAGAACTGATGAATGGTTGCCAAGGGTCAGGGATGGTGAGGAAGAGGGGAATGGGTGTGACTAGAAAGAGACAGTGAGAGGAAAACCATTGTGGTGATTGGTTCTGTATCTTGATTGTGACGGTGGCTACAAAAATCTGCACGTGATAAAATGACACAACTATACACGCTTTATATCAACATTAATTTCCTGGATTTGATATTATACTACAGTTAAGTAAGATGTAATCAAAGGCAGAACCTAGGTAAAGGGTATATGGGACCTCCCTGTACTATCTTTGCAACTTCCTGTGACTATAATTATTTTAAAATAAAAGTTGAAAGAAAAGTATTAACTTAGGATCTTTATTCCACTTACTTAAATCATACTCATACTTTTTATGTTCAAATGTCATTTTTTAAATGTCTCTACCAGAATAATCTCTTCTGCTAATTAACTGTAGTTCTGATGATCTGTCCATGGTAATACTGAAGGGCACGTTTTACACTGAGCAGCTCCACAACTACATGACATTTCCAGATGGGAAGGCGCTATTATCTCAGGATTCATTAAAATAAAAGCCGCCTACAGATAACTAGCATTTAGTTTAAAACAGGAAAGCAGTGGAATTCATCTGGACAATCATACCACAATTACAGAAAAACTGTTATCAATTACACAAGGACAAAAGCAGCCTCAAGGTGCTCACCCTGGGACACTAGTCCATCTTCCAGGTCCTATCAGCATCTTCTATAGGCCAGCAGACCTTGTAACCTAGCACTAGGCTTGCCACATATTAGAAAGCCCTCAATAAAAACTGCTAAGCAAATGAATGAATGACCTAGGGGGCGGCCTTATTGTTGCTCCCTGAAACAAGAAATGTGGATTTGCAGATTTGCCATATTCTGATCTATATTTTTAACATTTCCCACAGTAAATCTCTACTTGGAGAGAAAAAGAAAAAAGAGGTTTATATAGATAGAATTTCTTAAAAGTAGAAACTGAAGTAGTAATCAAACATAAAGCACCCAAGGTACTACTAGGTTTAATAAAAATATTTTAATCTGCCTCTCCCAATTCCTAAATCCTCTTTTCAGCTCTATTTATAAACTGTTCATGTCACAGATTATCTCCATTCTATTAGCAAAGATTCTGTGCCTAGTTGGAGGCCACCCTTGTTCCCAATTGTTTTTTGCTCCCTGCCCTTTGCCCTTAACCTTCTCTCAAACCCCCATCACACTTATTCCTCCTCATCCTTCCAGAAAGAAAGAAAAGCAGAAAGAAATACAGCATTAAATGACCAGGCCCTGCAAAATAGTAATTTAAACAAGCAAAACAAGTTTCATTTGGCATACAAATATTCGAACACAGGTTTTCACTTGTGTTTCACAATCAGGTGTATTGCCTACTCTTCAAATACACAATACAGAAGACAAAGACAAAACTGAGTATTGTCACCCTTACTGAATTAGCCTTAAGTCACAGGACTTGAGAACTGGCTACTTAAATTGTAGATCAGGCAGGCTCCTTAGTTCCACATTGCTTGGGGATGGGGTTGGGAAGAGGGTAGAGGTCAACTCTAGCATTTGTTAAGAACTAGGAAGAGAAGGGGACAGTAACTATTATAATAATAATAGTAACTATTATTATACGTCAGGTACTGGGATAGGGACTTTTACACTGATAATGTTACTTAATGCTCATAACTGTGGGGTAGACATCATCTACACAAGACAGGTGGGGAAACTGTAGCTCCAAGGCTCAAGTGGTAGAGCCAGGATTCAAACCCAAACTTCGGTACTCAAAATGTTCAAAAGCCTATGATCTTTCCACTACATTCTTGCTTTTCTAAATCCACTCTTTGGAATTACAGCTACTCTATTTCTCTAAAAAAGTTTCTTCTGGGGCACTGATAACTCAAAACTAACCACAGACCTGTTAATAGAAGGAACAGGGCCTAATGTTTCACTTGTTACAACTGTTCCTCACTAATTGTATTACTTTGAATAAGTCAGTTTTCCTCTTTGACCATCAGTCACCCTTTGGATGTAGTTTATCTCTGAGATTCTTTCTAAGAATCAAAAACTTCGGGACCCCAAAATGTCCTCTGTGTTATAAACATAAACACTTAGAGCTCTAACAACATTGATTAAAATATATTTCCCAGAGAAAACGCTAGTAGGTCGATTTAATTCTAGTTAGCAATTCTAAACCACTCTCAATTATTTACATTTTTATTTGCTAAAATCATCTTTATTGAGATTAATTCCTTTGTCAAATTTAACGACGATGTACCCTACCCTTATCCATCGATCTGAGCTTTATTTTTCTGCCAATGTCACAAATTTCACCAATTAGTTTTGACCGCTGGCAATCTTCTGTTGTGGCTTTGATTCCTACACTCCTAATTTTCCCCGGAGTGCCTTATCCTTCTGGTTCTGGAGGTCTGGATGTAAACCTACAATGGACACTACCCCACCACCTCCTACACCTGACGTTCAGATAACCTAGTCCTGTGCAACCAATTCATCTGATATCGGCATGCCAAGGGGAGTTTGCGATTAAAAACTAAACGATACTCTAACGCGAGCTTCGTGGATAATTCAGGAAACAATCGCCCGCTCTCCCCTTTGGACACACCCCGTCTCCTCCCCTCGGGGGCAGCGCTCGACGCGCATCTGTCAACGCAGGGTTCCTGCCCGCGCGCACCTTTGGGTGGATCGGAGTCTGGAGAGCAACCAGCGGGGGAAAAAAGGGGGGGGGGACAGATGACTCCGGGGAGATCGCCCGAAGCCCGGTGGGACGAGGCTCGGCCACAGGGAGGGGCGGGCCTGGGGTCGCCGCTGCAGGCCCGCCCTGTGCCACACCCGACCGCGCCTGCTCTCGGGGACCTCACCTCGCCGGGACGGCGGCCTCCAGGGCTCAGCGGCCGGCCTCGGTGCCGCGGGCCCACCCCGCCTCCTCCTCCTCCTCCTGCACCACCACCTCGGCCCGCCGGGCGAGCCCGGAGGGTCACTGGCGGCCGGGGCGCAGGTGGGCGCCGGTGCGCATGCGCGAGCCTGGCACCGCCTCCTCCTCCGCCCCCATTCGCTGTTGCTAAGCGACACCCGCCCTCGAGCCGACCAATCGCGGCGCGCCTCGGCCGCGCGGGCCGACGGAGCGGGTACCGAGCCGGCTCTTAAAGGGCCGCAGCCCGAACGCGGAGGGTCCCGGGGATGCGGGGCGCGCCTCCCTTCCGACTTACCCGCGCGTCTTCCCGACTCTCACACACGCTCGGGTGTGGGGTCCGAGTCTGTAATTCCCAAGTCCGGAGGTGCGAGGGGGCTTCGCGGGGGTAAGCTCGAGTCCTGCCGGGGCGGGGGGCAGCGGACAGGACTGCCCTGCGGGGAGCAAGGAGAGTCAGCGTGATGGCGTGACGCGCTGGGGCGTGGGTCCCGCTGTTCGCGGGGCTGGGCGGAAAGCCCGAGGTCGGCGAAGCAAAGAGCACAGGGTCCTGCCAGCCTGGATGCGGTACCAAAGTCTAAGGACTTGCAGAGCGAGTGATTCAGAATAGGGCCTTGCGCCCTCTGACCGGTGCAGTTGATGTGGCTCAGGCACCACCCTGTGTCGAGCATTTTGGCTCAGGCACCACCCTGTGTCGAGCATTTTGGCTCTAGGCTCCAGAGGCTTCTCTCCCAGGCCTCCATCCCACTTCCAGGGTCACAGTGCAGACCACTGCATCACCACTGAAGAACTCCACCTCTGAAGTTGAAAATGCAGACACCTGATCTCTGACTCACCCTTTAGATGTTCTCTGAATTCCTCCCACTGTTCTCCAGCCTGAAGAAGCCTGAAGTCCACTTGGCCTTCTACTTTGTTCTATTTATCACCTCCCTCCAGGCTTCATTTCCTTCTCCATCAGCTGAAAGTCCAGGGTTCACCACTTCCATCACATTCTTCCCAAAACGCGTACCAATACGCATACCTCCATTATAGAGTTATCTTTCTGTCACACCAGCCGAGTCCTTGGCCCTGAGTTCCAGATCCAAATAGCCAGCCACAGACTTCAACATCTCCATTTGACATCACCTCAAACTATACATGTCCACAGCTGAATGTCACTCTCGCTTCCAGTCCAGCTTCTCCTCCACTCTTCCCTACCTCCATGAATGGCATCACCAGTCTTTCAGTTGCCCAAGGTAGAACCCAGAAGTCATCCCTAATTCCTCCTTCTTCCCCTCCCTCCACCATTAAGTCACTAAAGCCTGCCGACTCTACTTCTAATATGTTTCAAATGCACATACTTTTTTAAATTGCTCCCACCATTTCTGGCCTGCACACCTGCAGCAACCTTCTTGCTGTTCCTTTTGCTTTTCATCTGGCTGCCTCACCTGCCTTTCACCTCCCACCAGGGAAACTCCAAAATGCATCCCTGATGCCATTACTTCTCTACCTAAAACCATCCATAGCTTCCGTGGATCCTAAAAAGAGCCAAGACTGGACACCTGTCACCTGCATAACCTCCACTTCCTCTTCACACTGAGACATCTGTTCTCCTGGAGGGCTTTCTCCGTATGCTGGACCAGGTTGGTCCCCTGCATCTGCCCCACCTTAACTCCATTTGATGTCATTGTCATTCCTCATTTGTCTAAACAGGAATGGGGCTGAGTAGGACTAATCAAGGCCTGCACCCTGCTTCTGATGGTTCCTCTTCTGTCCACTCTGTTTTCTGCAGAACCTCTGGGGACTTTTCCTGGGGAGGGAGCCTGGTTTGAGGATAGCAATACAGGCTTGGGGGACAGGAAGCCCTGAGTCCTAGCCTAGCCCTGGCATGTTGCCTCACTTCTCCCACTGGGTTTATCCATCTGTGAAATGAGATGAAAGCTGCCTCCTCATAGGGTTGAACTAAAAATAAAAATTAAATAATAAATAAAAAAGATTGTGGCAGGAAAGATTAACAAAAGCACACGATGAGCCTGCTCTGGATCTGGACCACCACGCAGGGAAATGATGCTCTAGGAGGCAGAACTGCACCCAGACCTCTTTTCAGAAGTAAAGACTTCCAAGACGTTCATCCTAAATGACGTGCCTGCTGCTCACTCTGTGCTGCAGAGAAAACCAAACTTATTCCTATGTCCAGCATGGGTGGGCTGGACAAGCAAGGAGACAACCACTTTAGCGTTTGGGGGGCCGCCAACGGTAAAATTATGTGGCCCAGGAAGGTAAGCTCCGCTTTCTCCCTGCACCTCTCAGCAAACCACTTCTGCAGTAGGTGCAGAAGGGGTATGGGATAGTAGTTAAGAGAGGATTCTAAAGCCAGATGGCCTCTGCCCTTGGTAGCTATGGGAACTTGGGCAGGTTACTTAACTTGTTTTCTCATCTGTAAAATGGAGAAAATAAAGGCGCTTTTGAGGGTTGTAACCCTAAGGAAAAATAGGCATGTATGCGAGTTTCTCCCTCAGCAGAGGGCGAAGCGCACACCAGTGTTTTCTTGGGCCCTGGAGGGTCTGGCTCGGCGGGGGGCGATGCCCAGGGTTCACGCTCCCATCGCAAACCTGGAGGCACAAGCCTCCAGGAGTGGACTTGGGGCCAGACATCCGGGCGCCAACGCCGATGCTCGTGGGAGCGCTGCACGGTGCTCCTGCGTGCACCGTGCTCGGCGCCTGGAAGGGAAGGGGCTGTGGCCGGGCCCGCCCCACGTGGGCTCTCCCGACTGCGCAAACGCGATCGCCCCGGAGCCCAGGGGCGGGTCCGAGGGGGACGCTGCGCGCGGCGCCCGCGCACCCAATCACAGGCGGTCCCCGCCCTCGGGGAGGGAGCACCCGCGAGCTGGGTGCACCGCCCAGGCCCGCGGTGCCCGAGCCCCGCTTCCGGCCCGGCCCCCCGCGATGTCGGTGGCCTTCGTCCCGGACTGGCTGAGGGGCAAGGCGCAGGTCAATCAGGAGACCATCCAGCAGGTGAGCGCCGTTACGGGGCGCCTAGGGTGCCGGCTCTCAGTGGTACGGGTGAGATGGGGACGGTCAGCAGGGCAGCTGGGGCGGGACCGGCCGGCGCTGGGCCATGAGACCTTTGCGCAGGGCGCTTAACGCCTGGGCGCGGCGCTGCGCCGACCCCTTTATGATCTTTCAGCTTCTGGAGGAGAATGACCAGCTGATCCGCTGCATCGTGGAGTACCAGAACAAAGGCCGGGCCTACGAGTGCGTCCAGTAAGTCCCCTCCTCCCTCCCCCGTGAGTGGAGGGAAGCCTTGGTGGTGACACAGCGGCGGGCCCGAACTAGGCGTCTTGGGAGACTGCTTGCCGATGAGAGTCAGGTCACTTACCTGCCAAAGACCGAAGGGACGGTACATTGTGAAGCCCAGAATCAGACGTGGCACCCTCATCAAACTTGGATTATGCTCTTTGCATTGCCTCCATCACGTGAAGCATGACAGTTGATGACAACAGGGATGGGGCGGAGAGCGCCCGGAAAACTAGCATTAGGAGATGAGAGTGGTGGCCACTTTCCCGTGGATTCCTGGCTCATCCTTTTTCTGTTAAGTGAGGAAGTCATGACCAGTTAACTGCAAGGTTCCCTCCCATTTCTAACTTTGTAACACAAAAACCAATGAAAGATTTCCAAGTTGAGGTAAGGTAAATTTTGTACAGTAATTTAATGTGCTCTCTAACTATATACCAAAACGAGAGGAATTAATCTCTTTTCTAAATGTAGTTCAGGAATTACACCTCCTATTGTTAAAAGATATTTCATTGTTACTGAAGGCATGTTTTAAAAGGCCATGCTTTCCCCGTCCTCTTAAATACCTGCAGCCCCTCACTGAACAGCTCGATGGAATAATAGAGATATCCACATTTGGTTAAGTCTTTACATTTGACTCTGGCATTTGGTAATTTGCTTTGTGTTTTTACAGTTTATAAAAAACATTTTCTCATTTTTCTATATGGAAATATTGTAAAACATTCCATTTGGTGCAGTGATTCTCAACATATATGTTAGAAAGTTATCAAAATCTCCTGGTGGGCTTTTTCACATTGCAAAGGCCACGCTTCCTACTTCCTAGTCTGATTTGTCTTCCTGTCCCCCCAATTGAGAATCCCTACTGTAGAAAGTTCACATAGATCATGGAAGTATCTCATCCCTTCTTAAGTTTGTTCAATAGATATTTGATAAGTGCTACTGAGTACCAGGCACTGTAACAGCTATTGGGGAATCAGTACCAAAACAGATACTTGCTCTGCTGCCCCCGAGCTTACCTTCTAGACTCTAGCATCTAGAGGGAGGAAATCATATAATTAGGCACCTGCTAATGAGCTCTTTGAATAAGAATAAATCCAGGTAAGTGCAGGGGGAGGTATTGTTTTATACAGGGTATCTCTGATGTGACATTTGAGTAGATACCCCCAGGCTGTAGTGTGCTGGATAGTTAGCAGGGAGACTACTGTGGCCAGAACTCAGTGAACAAAGGGAAAGTGCTAGGAGATGAGACCAGAAAGGTAACTAGAGGTCCCAGTTACATAAGACCTGATAGGCCATGAGAAGGACTTAGCTTTACTCAGAATGAGATGGGAGCCTTTGGAGGATTTTAAACAGAGGTAGGGCATGATCTTAAATTGTACAGTGATCACTTGGGCTGATAGATGGAGAATAGAGTAGGGGTATAAAGGTAGAGGAGGGAGTCCAGTTAGGAGACTGGTCCAATACCACAGTCTAAGCAAGAAGTGATAACAGCTTGGCCTAGAGAGGAAGCTATGGAAGTGATAAGTGAGAACAGGGAAAATTCTGGATATTTTTCCTTTAAAGTGTTAAACAAGAAAGTTGATAACACTTTATCCAATTAATGGATAAACCATTCCACTAGAGAAGGTAAATTATTTTCTAGTTTCTAGCTCGTGTTCAGTAAAAACAAGCCTCTAATTTTTGCCTGTTTCTCACCCATAGGTACCAACATGTGTTACATAGAAATCTCATTTATTTGGCTACCATTGCAGATGCCAACCCAACCAGTCCTTCAAAAGTAATGGAATAATCTTCCGGTTGGCAGTGGTGAACAGTGACTGAATATAATCCGTTTTCTGAGAAATGGAGTTAGGAGCTTTACCAACTGAGCTGCTTACAATATGAATGAAACTTCTGTGGATCTTTTAAACGTATGAAAATGTGAAGAAGCTACCAAGTGAACTGTATTTCAATGTAAATATTTATTTTAATAATTAAACATGTTTGTTTCCCTCAATTAAGTTGCTTCCAGATGTCTTCTTTCTTGAAATAGATATATTTGGATTAAAAAAAAAGGTTTCTTCAAGGCTCCTTTTTTCAACCTGAAGAGGAAACTTAGCAGGTGTTGGTGATAAGCAGGAATTGGTGAGACTCCAGAATGAGACCCTGCCGGATATGACATGTAACTATTCTTTCTTCGATGGAGGTTTTAGTTGTGGAACCCCTGACTGCTCTTTTCAGGTTGCTTGGAAATAAAGCTTGCCTTTCCACAAAAGACTAATGTTGAGGTATAGAAATTTTTATGTAATAAATGTTCCATTTGGTTTTTTCAGAAAAACTAAGGACTTTATATGACACCATTATCATTGCTAACAAAATAGTAATTCATAATTATTCACTAATATCTAATAATAGATAATACTATAGAGGAGGAAAACTACCTTTCTTTTAAAGTTCTCAACTGGGACTAGTAAAAGACATTAACAAAAGAAAAAAAACCATACAGATTTATTTATTAGAAGTTTTACATGACATGAGCCTTCATAAAAAGCAGCAGCAGTTGAATGTGAGCATTTTTATACTGGGTTTGATGAAGAGTGGAAAGTCTTGGGAAAATGTGATAGGACAAAGAGGTATGAGCTAAGTGTAGTGAACTGGAGGAAACAGCAAGGCTTGTTTGTTCAGTTTCCATGTCCCTCAGAGAGAGAAGGATGATCTTTCCCTCCGAGTATATAGAGGGCCTGCTTCAGGGAAGGTCAAGGAGTCTTTCCAGCATCTGCCATTTCTCAAATTCCTTCAGCTTAAAATATTCAATATGCCCAGGTGCCATATTTTTTAGTAGTGTGTCATGAACCCCTTTAATCAGTTTTCTTCAATTGTCACAAAGTGTCTTTTGGTCTGAATAAGGATCCAAATAAGATTCACAGACGTTTATTGTTGCTATCCCTTAAGTTTCTTTAAAAATACTTAACTCTTTGTTTTTCTTTGCCATTTGTTGAAAAAACTAGGTCATTTGCCCTAAAATTTGTCAAATTCTGGATTTTCCTAGTGGTATCCCTGTTATGTCATTAAATATGTTCCATTTCTCCCCACTTTTCCTATAAACTGGTAGATCTACAGGCTCATTCAGACTCACAGATTCTAATATTTTTGCAAGAATACATCATAGGAGGCGATAAATGTTTTGTATCACAATAGGAAGTGACCTGATTTATTATTAAGTTCCCAAAAGCCTTTCATTTACATTATGATCTACGCATCTTTAATCTATTATTTCATTAGGGATTACATAATCGTGCAATCAACTACTTAAAACGTTTCTATTTTATTATTCCCTCTGCTTTTATTGGCTTTGTTCCGGTATGTGCTGCCTAAATGAGCACTATTGGCTTTGTTTTATAAATAACTTTCCCCCTTTGAGACTTATCTGTAAAACAGGCAAAGAGATTATTTTAAGTAAACCCAAACTTAGAATATCAGGTTCTTGCTCCTTTCACTGATCTCATGGCTTGCAACCTAGGGAAGCTGTAAGGTATAAATAGTGGAGACCTAACTTGAGTCCAGATCTATCACTCAACCTCTGAAAGCTGTTGCCTCATCTCTAAAATGGGTGTAATCAAAGCATCTGCCTCCTGAGGTTGTGAGATTGAGATAACATAGTTGAGAGCAGGGAACATGGTAAACACTGAATGTGTATTGGCTCTGCTGTGTCATCTGAGGGCTCTGGCCCTGTTCTTTGCTCCGTTGCCCATTCTGCTATCTTTATGGTTCTAGTCCTTTAATGGTCTCTCCCCGACTGGTCTTGGGGTTAGGGCCCATACTCTGCCAAGTGGGGTGCTCATGGGCCTGATCTGGTCAGCAAATAGGGTGGGCACTGTGCAGTGTTTTTATTTTGAATTAGTTGCTAACATTTAAAGATGAGATTTCCCATTAAAGCCTGGATTTCTAGCAATGCTGGACTTAGATCCACAGACCAACCAGCAGCTGAAGTGGGAAGACAGCTGCCCCCCTTTACTAGGCTGCTTGACTTATTTGCATAGGACCTGGCTCTGGCTGGAATGTGAGCACACAGGTTGGTGTTTCAATTCAGACCTCCCCTGAAGCACAGCCTGAGAGGAGGACTTGGTGCAGGTTGTTTATTTGGGAGATGACCTCAAGAAGCACAAATAAGGTAGTGGGGAGAGTGAGAGCCAATAAAAGGGTTTTATTACGGAGGTCACTGCTATAGGCAATAGGGACTCAATTACTGTAGGGGAAGCATATAGAATGTCCCAGAAGTGTCCAGCTGAAAGACACTGGTTTGGGGTTGCCTACAGGAGAGTTAGCATCTCCTACATTAATAAGCAGCCTTTGTGGCCAGGTGGGCCCCAGATGTCAGAGGAAATAGAAGAAAGTAGAAAGTCAACAGCAGCCCCGAAGTGGGCTTCTGCCAGTTCCAGCTCAAGGTGAGTCTGACTTTGTGGGACTGTCTGCTACTGGCAAGGTGGGTGAGGGTCTGTGACAGAGCAACAGAGGCTCCAATGCCAGAGAGAATGGGCTTTGAGCAAGCCCGTGTGGCCTACAGCAGTCAGGTGCAGCTTCCTGCATGGCAGGAGGTATACAGCCTTGAAGACAAAGCCCAGCTCTCCTCCTCAGTAAAGGGGTTTTTGACCTGCTGTGTTCCCTTCCTTCTGTATTGGATATTTCAGTCCACATGCAGAGAACTGAATCAGGGCAAATCAGATCCTCTGAGAGCAGTCGAGGCTGCTTTAAAACAGTTTATCCTACACTCTAGACAACCCCTTTCGGGGGAGATACATGGGAGAAGCGGTCACAGGCCGGCAAGCCATCATCGTGAGTGAGCATCCAGGCCATCTCTACGTATTTGCTTCAGAGACTGCCTGAAGTACAAGCATCTGCCATCACATTTGAAGAACTCAAGAGTCTGGTACAGTTGTGAAAGATGATTTAAAAAGGCAAAGACCAAACCTGACCAGCCTAAATTAGCCACCTTCTCAGAGGGCTTCCTGCTTCAAAAGTACAGCCTCCACTCAGCCCGTCAGTCTTTTTCCAACTTGGGGTCAAACTGCTCTGCCAACAGCAGAGACTGTTGTCTTGGGTTTCCAAGCCTGGATGTGCAACTAGTGACTTGTCATTATCACATTCTTCTGGGATGAGGACATAGCAGCTAAAATAAGTGCAGATAATTTGAGGTCAGGTTTATCCCACAAAATGTTATTTTTCTACTTCTTCGTGAGGCTTCCTAACACTAGAGTCTGATCTTTGGGGACTCCAAGTAAAGATGTGACTAGGGAGAAAATGATGCTCAAGGCTATCCCATGTGCCCTTGAGCTTTTGCAGTAAACTTCTGTTAGTGAGTATATTTCTTGAGCAGGGTACAAAGTATCTTCATTTTACTGTTACTGTACCTCATACATGTATTGATTTCATTCCATTGTAATAAAAGCAATTTAAAGTTAATCTGTTCCCAATAAAAATTCCACAGGTTCCTCTAGAATCCAGATGTTTTCCTAAGTCACTAGGGCATTCTCTTTACTTCCTAAATCTTTAACAAGAGTATAGGATCCAAGGGGAGCTTGTTTTCATTTCTGTTGTCATTCATTAAAAAAATATTTTTTGATCAACTGGTATGTGCAGTGAGGAAACCAGACAGTATTCCTGCTCTCATGGAATCTTTATTCTTGTATAAAGAAGACAATATAGTATAAATCTACTTATGGGGGAGACAAACAATAAAGTTTAAGTCATCAAGGAAAGCTTCATATTGCAGAGAATTATAACAGAGAATATTCTGGAGAGTGTCTGGATGGCTACTTTATGGAGTCAGGGATGACCTGAGAAAGTAATATTTCAGCTAAGATGAATAACAAGAAACCTGATATGTCATCATCAAGGGAACTAGTGCAGGCAGAAGCAAGACACTTCATTCAACTTTGTCTTTTTTTTTTCCCTTTCTTGGGTCCATCATAGAACGGTATTCGTCAATGTGCTCATCAATTTAATTATAATGTGAGTCCTCATTTGACCAGGCCTTGTGTTGGGTTCACAGTGAGGAAAATAGAGGAGGGGCACTAGGCCCTGCTTTCATAAAAGATAAAAGAGACCCATACCCAGGCACAAATCAGGAGACCATGCAGGGCTAGAGATACCCAAGAAACTGTTTAGATGAGGCTGCAGGAACTCCATGTGGAAATTATCAAGTGCTTCTTATATATCATAGAAAAAAAATCTATGCTTTTAAATTCCTGAGGACTCTTTTGTCTGCAAAAACTTCCCAGTTGTAGCAGAAGCTGTCAGCTTCCAACTCTCATTCCCTTAATTTTACTCCAGCTGCATGGAACTTTCTTCCTTTCTTTTCCAACTGACTCCCAGGAATCCATATCTGTATCTCTATTCCTGAGGACTTTTTTCCTAAAACTAGAAGTCTACTTTTCCCAAGCATAGCAGGCTGGTAGATCCTGGGGATTATCCCCTTGCGAGCAACTCTCAACTAATGACTCAGGTTTTCCAGAAAAAAATAAGTCTAGGATTTCAAAATATATGTTTTCAAATTTTCAATATAGATAGATTTTTTTTTAATTACCAAATTCTGGTAATATTTGTTTTTGCTTCATGGATCCCAAGATTACCTCCAGGTTGGATGACTGGCTAGAAGGACTCATAGGACTTGGCACATGGTCATACCCACAGCTATGATCTATTATAGCAAAAGAATTCAAAGCAAAATCAGCAAAAGGAAAAGGCACATGGGGAAAAGCCTGGAGGAAACCAGATTCAAATTTCCCTCTCCCAGTGGTGTCACATGGGACAAGCTTAATTCCTCCAGGGATGAATTATGACAACATGTGAGAAATGTTGTCTACCAGGGAAGTTCATTACAGACTCAATGCTCCAAATTTTTATTAGAGGCTAGTCACATATGCAACCTCTGCCTAGCACATGCCAAAAATTCAGATTTCCAACAAGAAAGCCGGTGTTCTGCATAAACTATATTGTTTGTGCAAATGGAGTAGGCATAGTGAGGCACTCTTATAATAAAAGATTTCTATAAATGTAGGAAACATTACCATTAAAGTTTGCACTGAAATCACCCAAGGGCCAACCTGGTAAGCAGGCCTTTCTAAAGATAGCAGTCCCAGGCTTATTATATTAATTGTTTTCTGCACAATTTCCCATTTAAGATCTAGAATATCCTTTTATTTAAAAAATGGTATAAGAAAATAAGGCAGAGTTGTGTTTATATCTTCTCGTTGGATTCCTTTCACTCAATTCCTGTCTTCCTTTCTTAAGTTATAAAAGTATAAAAGTTACTTTGGGGAGAGGCTGGAGTAGGAATCCCTACTAGAAGCTGAATTGTGTTATTACAGAGGAAATACTAAATGAGTTGAGAGGCAATATATGGATAACTAACACGTCACTGAGATAATTGTGTGTCCTTTCTTTGATACGTTAATACGGTGAATTATAGAAATAGATTTTCTGATGTTGAACCATCTTTGCATTCCTGAGTTAAAGCCAATTAGGTTATGATATCTGGGGTTTAACTACTGCTAAACTACATTTATTAACATTTGGATTTTTAAATCCATGTTTATAATGAGAATGGTAACTTTCTTGCCATCTTTGACTAGTCTTGGTATTACACGATAAATTAGGTAGCTCTCTCTTCTTTACTATTTTCTGAAGTATTTTGATTAAGAAAGGGATTATTGATCCCTGAAGATCCAGTAAAATTTGACTATGAAGCAATTTGGACCTTGTATTTTTTTTGGAAAGATCATTTTTGTTATTAATGATTTTATTATGAATAATTTCAAAGATATACAAAAATAGAAAAGATAAACTCCATAAACTTATCACCTAGATGCAACGATTAAGATTTTGTCAGTTATTACACTCATAACCTATTTAAAAATATATTTTCTTTTTTCTTTGATAAAGCATTTTAAAGCAAATTCCAGACAGACATCATGTGTCTTCATCCCTACATATTTAAGTATGCAGCTCTAAAAAAACAAGGACGTTTTCTTACCTAATGAAAATTTCATTATCACACCTAGCAAAAGGAAATATATTTCCTTGGTTTCATCTAAAACCTAGACCATAATCAAATTTGGCTGTGTCACAATGTCTTTCACAGTTGTTTGGGGGGAGATGGGGATTACTAATTTAATTTCTTCAGTGGTTACTGGTTTATTCAAGCCTTCTATTTCTTTTGAATCAAATATGGTAGTTTCTATTTTCTAGAAAATTATGTATTTCATCTAAGTTTCCCCACTAGCACTCCTGATCAGTTCTGTCAGAGCCTTATCCATTGAAGTTGCAACTGCTGGTGTGATCCCACTCTAAAAGGCTAAATACCCAGAATCATTACCAGAAAATTCCGACCAAGGGTTCTCCTTTGTGGTAATCACAGCCAAATTGAGCCTGAGTAGGTAAACGCCTTGGCTTACTATTTTCTACCACTCTTGAGGATGAGGAGGCGATATCAGTCCTACTGGTGGATGCTAGCCAGGCCTGCCTTGTCCTGGCCGTTTCTTCTCCTTAACCACAGACCAAATAGCATACCTTACCATCAAATCACCTGGGATATAATTTCAACTCCCCAGATAAAAGAATTTCGAGCAAGAAAGGACCTTAGATGAACGGCATTTCATCTTTCTTGTTTTACAGACGAAACTGAACTCCAGAGAAATAAAAAAGAAAATGATCAAACGACTTTTAATTAAAACCTACTTTACACAGCTACCAACAGACAATAATTAATAATAATAATAATATAATAATAATAATAAATAATAAAATAATAATAAGACCCAGACTGGAAGAAAATATTCACATAGATCAAGATTCTGACTCAGCACCTGCATAGACCATCTACGTAGCACACCTTTGCATCCAGAACTCTTGCATTCAATAAGACGAAGAGCGCGATTAAGGACCAAGGACGTGCACGGACTCATGGAAGGTGCAGAATAGCCATGGCCAGACACTGTATCGCAGGGACAGGGGCGCCGAAGCCGGAACGCGCACACACCTCGGTCTACGAGGCCTCTGAAGAGAGGCGAACGGTCTGACATCAGGGTGGCGTCACACACCGCTTCCGGCCGGGCTGAGAGGTCTGCGGGCGCCCCTAACCCTCAACGACTCGGTGCACAGAGCCGGCCCGCGGCGGCCCGCGGCGAAGTCTCGCGATACCGGGGGAGGCGCGCGAGTTCACGGCCCCGGGGCGACGACGGACGGAAGGGCGCACAGGCGTCTCCGTCCAGGGCTCCCGGATTGGGCGACGGACTTCGGTGGCCCAGAGGGAAGGGGCGGGGCGGACAAAGGCCGCGCTCGAGGCTCGCTAGGAGCGCGGGGCCGGGCGCTTCTCCGGGGAGAGCTCCCGGACACGCCTCCGGGCGCTTCCTTTCGGTTCAACCCCCGCGGCGAGACTTGTGCTCTCGCGGGATTTGCCCCGGCTCTCGCGGGGTTTGGCGTGGCCGCGGGAGGCTGGGCCGCGGGGAAGGGGGTGGGGTGGGCCGTTAGCGGCGTCGGGCTCCGGCCGCGGGGGCCGCGCCTTCTCCTCTGCGCACGGGGGGAGCTGAGCAAGCTGGAGGCCAGCCAGGTGAAGAGCTCCCCCGCGTTTGTGCGCGCGCGGGAGGCTCGGGGCGCCAGGGGACGCCGTCCCACCAGCCTGCCCTGTCGCGACAGGCCGGCGCGAGGCGCCCGTGGCTCGGGCTCCGCCCCCGCCCTGACCGCTTTCCTCTCCCTCCCTGTCTCGCAGCTCTTGCCGTCGCCTCGGTAGCGATGGGGGCGCAGGACCGGCCGCAGTGCCACTTCGACATCGAGATCAACCGCGAGCCGGGTGAGCCGCCCGGAGCCTGGGAAGACCTCCCGGGGCCCGCGTCGGGGGGGGGAAGGGGCGGGGCCCACCCCTCATCACCTCTCCCCGCCCACCCCCCACACCTTTTTGGGAGTGGGTAGTCTCCGCTCCCCTTTTCTCCAGAGCTCAAGTCGATGGAGAGAGAGGGTGGCGCGTCTCCTCCACTCCCACCCTCCTAGGAGTGCAGGCCTCGCCCTCCCAAACTCCGTGCCCCCTTGCACACACACCCCCCCATACTGAGTGTTTTGTTCATCCCATTCCTGGCGCCAAGAAAAGAGGTGCCCTCCTTTGAGGACTTTTTCTCCCCCAGTGTCTCTAGGCGGCAACGCTCTTCCTCGGTCCGGTGAGGTTAGGACTCGTACATTCTATATTTCCTAATTCCCGAATTTTAAAGGGTTAACTCTGCCTCTGTTGTTTCTTAAATCTTTAGCCAGAATTTCTTGCTCCGCGGGAAAATGACCTAGTCAGAGTTGTGCGATAAATCAGAGCGTTCCGTACCACTGACAGACTTGCAGCGTGCATGCACTGAGCATTAATGTGTTGTCCGTATATTTTGTTGGAAATGAGAGATTTTCTCCTAAAGGGTAGTTGTTTCACAGTTAAGAACACAGGGTTCCTAACTGTGTTCTTAGCTTTCTTTGGTATCTAAAACGACGTTTAATATAGTCTTTGTGCAGCTTTTTGTTCAGGAGATTCCTGTTGAGAGCCTTCTCCTCTTCTAGACTCTAGGGATACAGAAATGAATAAAATAAGGGCCTCACTTCCTTGCAATTTAGATTCGATTGGGGGAATGCAGACAGTAAAACGGGGAAATATATAGTTGCTTGTAGTAGGGGTATTATTTTAATAGGTTGGTCAAAAAAGGCCATTTTGAGGAGATGACATTTAAGCAGACATCTGAAGGAGATGAGGAGGTGAGCCATGTGGATATCTTGGAGTAGAGCATTCCTGGTAGAGGGAACAATTAATCCAAAGGTCCCCAGGAGGGAGTGTATGTACTTAAACGTGTGAAGAAAGCTAGGGTGGCTGGAAATAGGGGGAAAAGAGGAGCAGAATATGGCTGTAGGCCTTTAGTAAGGACTTTGACTCAGTGAGTTAGGTTATTAAAGGGATTTGAGCAAAGGAATGATGATGTGGCCTTAGAAACTTTGTTGCATTCTTCAGGATGTTTTGAGCCTTGATGGATCTTAATTCTCATTCATAATGAATCTATACTTGACAACAGGGCTTTTTTTTTTTTTTAAAGAATTAAAAATAGACTCTGAGAAGTATAAGTAAAACAAAGGTTCTTTAGACATACAAAGTACTTTTTTCTTAGTACATGTTCATATCCTAGATTTGCAAATACCTGTTGTGAAAAATCTCCAGACTGTGTTTTGTAAATGTTGAGTGAACCTCAGCCCCCAACATCCAAGGTACTTCTTTATAATACCATCCAGGTGGAAGTGACTAGCACTCTTGAGAAGGCTGAATCATATACAAACAGAATGCTTACATTGTTTTAAGTTGAATCCATTGGTAATTGGCAATTTCTTATGGTTTGTTCTCATACTTTAGCACTTTCAAGTAATAGATGCTTGAATTTTACACTTTTAAGGGGCACTTCAGTTGTTTGAGGGATTCTGCTTTGTGGGATTTAACAATTAGTACGTTTGTCTTTGAGTAATTTAATTGCTTATTCAAGTAATACTTGTATAGTTAATAGTTCACTTGATGAAGTAATACAGAATAATACCTTTGATTTACTTTGATGAGCAAAGATCCTTTAAGAGTAACTGTACTGGCCACATTAATGAGATTAAGAAGTATTGATAAAAATTGAGTTGAATACAGCACAGCATGCTTTCTCATTATTATCAATGGAAATGTGTTTTATAACAATCAAGTTAACTAGACTTTTGAATTATAAAGCCACCTAACGAATGCAAGTATGTTAAAAGAGGAAAAGTCTTTAAATTACATGAGTTTTTCTTTCCTAAGTCCAATAAGGTGGGTCCTATTTGAAATAATTCAGTAGTTCCATAGAAAAATTTTTCGAAAGGTTTTAAATCAAGATTTTCATTTCTTTAATAGCTAAAGGACTATTCATGTTATTTCTCTTTGAATGAGTTTTGAATAGTTTGTGGCTTTTAAGAAATTGGTCCAGTTTATCTAAGTTGTTAACTTCATGTGCATAGGGTTGTTTGACCTAGTCTCTTAATATCTGTGGGATCTGTAGTGATATCTCCTCCTTGATTCTCCTTGCTAATTCGTGCATTTTGTCATTTTTCCTTGGTCAGTTTGGCTAGAGGTGTATCAATTTTATTATTTCAACCAGATTTTTATTTCATTGATTTTTTTCCCTCTTGTTTTCAATTTCACCAATTTCTGCTCCTATCTTTATTTCCTGTCTAATGCTCACTTTGGCTTTATTTTGCTCTTTTTCTTGTTTCTTAAAGTGGAACCTTGGATTGTTGACTTGTGACCTTTCTTTTCTAATATCAACATTTAATGCTATAAGTTTCTCTCTGAATGAAGGACCCCACACATTTTGTGTACTCCATGAATTTTGATAGATTGCTTACTTTCTTTCAGTTCAAAATATTTTCTAATTTTCCTTGAGACTTAGTCTTTGACTTATGATTTAGAAGTGTTTTGATTTACAACTACTTGAATATTTTGCAGTTGTCTGTTTATGATTTTACTTTCAGTTCTCTTTTTGCTTCATTTACTTTAAGACTCTTCTGTTAGATGGATGCATACACATTTAGGATTGTTATGCCTTCTTACTGAATTGGCCCTTTTATTATTATGCAACGACCCTTTATTTCTGGTAATTTTCCTTGCTGTTAAGTCTACTTGGTCTGATACGAATACAGGTACTCTAGGTTTCTTTATATTAGTGTTTACATGGTTTGTCATTTTCTGTCCTTTTTCTTTTACCTACTTATGTCATTATATTTAAAGTGGGTTACTTGTGAATAGCAAATAGATGGGTCTTGTTTTTTTGTCATTCTCTCAATCTCTTTTAATTAGTAATTTTAGATGATTTACACTTAATGTAATTGTTACATTTAGATTTGTCTATTTAACACTCGTTTTTGCTTTCTCTGCGTTTCCATTTTCTTTCCTTTTGGATTATTTGAACATTTTTTAGTATTTTTAATTTTTATATTGAATTTTTGATGTTTTCTCTGTTTTTTTAGTAGTTAACTCCAGAGGTAACAGTATGTATACATCGCTTTTCACAGAGTGCTTAGAATTAACATTTGCCACTTCAGGTGCACTGTTGAAACCATCCTACTGTATAACATTCCTTTATCTCATTTTATGTTGTATTTGTCATATGTATTACAGCTACATTGAAAACTTTTGCTTTTAATTGTTACACATACTTACAAGAGCTTAAAATGAGAAAAAAATATTTTCTTTAGGCAGGAACCACCATCTTTCAGTAATCCATCAAATGACCAAAGCAAAGAGAGAGAGGAGAAGCACCCTCTGTATGTTCTCTAGGCCCTTAGAACACATGGAGTTGTTTCTTTGGCCCCATGCATGGGAATCTACAAGAAAGGTGGTTAGACATTGAGGCAATGGGCACTGTTCAAAAAGGAATGGCCATCAAATGTTACCTTGGCAAAACTGGAGGGGTCTACAGCGTTGCCCGGCATGTGGCTGACAGTGTTGTTGTAAACAAGGGCAAGATTCTCGCCAAAAGAATTATTGAGCATAGTAAGCACTCTAAGAGCCGAGGTAGCTTCCTGAAAGGTGTGAAGGAAGGTGTTCAGGAAAAGAAGGATGACAAAGAGAAAGGTACCCTGGGTTCAATTGAAGTGCCTGTCTGCTCCACCCAGAGAAGCTCACTTTGTGAGAACCAGTGGAAAGGAGCCTGAGCTGCTGGAAGTCCTTCCCTGTGAATTCATGGCATGATAAGTGTCAAAAAATAAAAGGCGTCTGTACTGTTTAAAAGAAAAATACTCACATTTAGCCACATTTTACCATTTATTTTGTTTTGTTCATTCTCCATGTTCCAGTTTCCCTCTGGTATCATTTCCCTTCCACCTGAGGAATGTTTAGCATTTTTATAAAGCTTATCTTCTGCCAGCAAATTCTTTGATTTCCTTCACCTATAAATTTTATTTCGCCTTTATTCTTGAAGGATATTTTCACTAGACATAGAATTCTGGGTTAACACTTATTTTCTTTTAACACTTGAAAAATGTTCTGTTGCCTTCTGGTCTATATGGTTTCTTATAAGAAATCCATAGTCATTCAGATAGTTGTTACCCCATATAATGTGTTCTTATCTGGCTGTTTTCAAGATTTTTGCTTTGTAGTTTTTAGCAGTTTGATTTTGCTGTGTCTGGGTCTGAATTCTCTTTGGGGTTTACTTATTTTTTGAATCTGTCTGTCTTTGCCAAAGGAAAGTTTTAGGAAGTTTTCAGCTATTATTTCTTTAAATATGTTTTCTTTCCAGTACTCTTTTTCCTCTCTTTCTGGGACTATGATGACACAAATATCAGATCTTTTTTTTTTTTTTTATGCCTATAGCACCCAGTCTTCCTAGGTGGTCTCCCATCCAAGTACTAACCAGGCCCAACCCAGTTTAGCTTTCGAGATCAGATGAGATTGGGCATGTTCAGGGTGGCATGGCCATAGCAGATTTTTTGATATTACCTAACAGGTCTTTAGGCTGTATTTATCCCCACCACCACCACCACCACCAATCTTTTCTCTCTGTTTCTCAGTTTGGGTAATTTCTGTTAGTTGGTCTTCACAATCACTGACTTTTGCCTATGTCATTTCCGTTCTGTTGATTAGTCCACCCAATGAATTTCTAATTTTGGTTATTGTGTTTAGAATTTCCTTTTGGTTTTGTTTAAAGCTTTCTATTTTTCATTCTTTTTAAAGAGTGTTCATCCTTAGTAGAGTGTGGTTATAATAGCTATTTTAAAGTCCATAATAATTCCAACATTTGTATCATTGTGGAGTTACTGTCTTTAATTGTCTTTTCCTTTAAGAGATGAGTACTCACTCTGAGACCAAAAAGTTTGAGAGCATTACTCATTTTGTATTTGTCAGAGGCTTAAAGTTGGTTTTTGGAAGTAATTACCACGGTGTTCTTTGAAGAAATGCTTGACATGGGAATTTTATGTGGGCCTCAGCAATATCATAAAACCCTGGCAATTTATCAGTATAGATAAAAATGAGGATATTGAAATGGGTAGTTTACTGTTTACGGTCCACATGGATCCAAAAAAATTGAACTGAAAATGTGTCCTTAATAAGTGATACTGAGAAATTTGTTTTAAGTAAAGAGGCAGACAGAAGTTTGAGTATTGCTTGCGACCTTGAACAAACCACTTGACCTCTTTGTAAATGTGGTTGTAAAGACAGCAGTATGGCAGTTTGCTTATATTCAAAATTACCTTTAAATTTTAGACTCAAGATAGGTCCTACTTTGAGAGAGGGTGAGGAAACCAATTTGTATTGAGGAAACAGGAGAAATGCATCTTCCATCTCTAGCTCATCCTGGGTTATACATAAATTTATGCATGACTAGACTAACTGCATGCAGTGGTCTGCACTATTTAAATGATTTCTCCCATTTTTAGATACTCATAAGTTAAATAGGACTTGGGTGTAATAGTGCCTATGTAATGTTGGGAGGAGTAATTAAGTAATATAACTACCTGTCTTCCAGATTATGTTTTTGTAATATGAATTAATTCTAATGGAATAGATTGATTAATTAAGGAGCACTATTTTAATTGGGCAGACTACTGTTGGTTAATAACAATTATAACAAGGTAGGGAACTAGTGCTGTGGGAGGAGAGGACAGTTAAGCAGCACTGCTATTCTGAGTTATTCTTGTCTGTCCTAATGCTAATGATGGTGCTGGGAAAGGAAGCCAAAGTGAACTACGATCAATTGCAGGATTTCCTCAGTGGTGTTTAGGTTTTAAAACATACCCTTATAGCTGAAAACATGACTATTGATACTCTTAAAGAAAAAAAATCCTTCAACCTGAAATTACCTCATCCCCCAACTCCCATTTTGCAATGGAAACAGTTGTTTTTACATGTGATTTTGAAATCAAGCGTTTCTTTAAATTCTATCTTGTTATTGAAGAGCGGACTATATTTGTAAAAAACCGAGCACAGCATCTCATACATTCGTTTTTAAAGTTGCTTTAATTGTATGAGCATAAGCACTGGCACTGAGTCAAGGGGCTTTCATATTAAGGTATTATGCAGACCTTTGTAGATTAAGGATTTTTGTTCACATTTTCAGGAAAAGGCTTGTTTCAGTTTGGTTCCCCACCCACCCCTTTTCCTTTATTCTTTTAGAAATTGGGCCTGGAGAATCCCAGTAATAACACCAGGCCTGTTTAGATGGTTCTGAAGGCAAACTCATATGGAGTTTTACAGGCTCTTGATGGTAATAAGATTTAAACAGAGGAGATAATTCACTCATCCAAGTTCACATAGCTGGTACTTACCAAAGCCAAAGCTCTAGCCTAGGTTTTCTCTTGTATCTACTGTACTGTGACTGCTGTGCCAAGTGGAGGGTTTAATGGTTTAATACTGTGGAGTTCCTTGCAGGTTCAAGGGGAGTGCTGAGTAGGCAAGGGAAGAATTGGGTTGCTTGTTGGCTGGAGGGTGAAGACCTCAGATAGGGGAATTCTTTAAAAAAAACAACCCAAAACATTTCCTAAGTTTATCTTTCACAGTCATTGCATATGGGAGGGAATGAGAAACTTCTCTTTTTACTTCTTCCACCCTTCCTAGAATTTAGGCTAATAGTGTTCATTTTATTTGCTTAATTATGTCGGTCTTATGCAATCAGGTAGGCTTTTTTGGCTGTTCTCAGAACTTACTTGCCATTTATAACATTGTTTTTATTAGCAAGTGCTTTCTGAATTCCAAATCACCGATTTAAAGTTAATTTTTTAAATGTGTAAGATTTAGGATGGAGACTGCCACTATTTATGAATGATACTTTAGAGAAAGAAAGGAATATTATGATCAGGAAAGTTAATTTGCAAGTTCTAAATTGTGTGATCTGAACTCTTGCTGCATCTGTTTGGCCCACTTTAAGCCATAAAATACTTTGTTTTTCTGTTAGTAAAAAATAGTACATGCTCATTATAAAAATTCCAGTCATATCTTTTAGAAAATAAACTTGCTTTGAAGTCCTGCCATGCAGGGATAATCATAGCCTTTTCTGAATATCGTATCTGAGTTCTGTGTACATGTACACACACATTTAAAAAAAATAATGTGCTACATGCTGTTTTGTGACTTGACTTTTTCTGTTGAACAGCACATTCTGTACCTTCTTTTTCTACTTTAATGAATTAAGCTTTATATAATCACTTTTAGTGGCTATATAGTCTACCATTGAATAAAGTATCTATTAGTTAGAATATATCATAGTGTTGATTGCTAACGTAAAGACTAAATGACAGTGATTTAAATAAGACATAAGTTTTATTTACTTTTCTCTGGCATAGCTTCTGTAGAGTCTGCTAATCAGAGCTGACAGTCTTTGCCTTGTTACTCCATCAGTCTTGACGTGGGATGGGTGGATGAACCTCTTAACAGAGAATTAAAGCTGGATAAATATCGAAGAAATGATGGAATTAGAAGAATCATTTTGCAACCCTCAGTATAATAGTTGGTTTAGGAAAAGATCATCAGTGACCAAACCTTTGGTTGAAAGTACCTTTAAAGTGGGGAGGGAGTACCTTTACAGCTGAGAGATCTGGGTAATTATGTTAGCATCCCCAGTAATGGGTCAAACTGGTAGAATGTGAAAAAAGGCATAGAGATGGGGATTGTTTTTAATTGAAAGAGACCAAAGCATGACAGACATTAATTCATAATCCTCAGTTAGGTTACTAGTTTTTAAAAAATAGATCTTATAAGGGGCATTGTGGAAGCAGTTGGGTAAGTTTGAACAAGGACTAAATGTTAGACTGTATTGTTGAATTACTATTACATTTTTTGGGAATGATAATGGTGTTAGGGTTAAGGAGGAGGAGAACATCTTTGTTTTTTAGGAGTACATACTAAAGTAATTAAGCATCACAATGCATTTAACTTTCAGTTTGTTTCAGAGAAAAGTTGTGTGTGTAGAGAGGGAGGGAGGAAGTTAATATGGCAAAACATCTTTATAGATTTAAAAATTTCAAAATAAAGTTTGCAGGATTGAGGGCGGAGTTGCATTGCATGTTCATTCAGATGACCAAGATCATTTTGTCAAGTTCCTTTGGAAATCTTGTTAGTACTTTTGGGGCTTGCAATTAAAAGATAGGGTTTTTTAAATAAAATTTGACTAATTTGCAATTTCAAGTCTTCTTTCTTAGAAAAGGTATGTCTCTCCTTTTGTTCTGGTTACCTTTGTGCCTCTCAGAGTTTTGGAGTTTCGTTTTTATAGGTCCCATACTCTATGGCTAAGTAGCTTAATGTTGTTTTGTTGCTGTTGAGAGTGTGATTTTTATTATTTTTTCCACTAGTTCTTATTGGTCATAAGACAAATATCAACAATTTTAATGACTGTTAGTATTTTAGTTCTTTTAGGTTTTTTAGGAGTGCAGTCATGTCCTCAAATAATAAATTAATCTTTATATTGATACATATGCTTCTTATATTCTCTTGTCTACTACATTGGCTAGAATTTCTAGAACAACATTCAACAGTAGTGACACTAATAAGCACTTTTGACTTGTTACTTACATTAATGGGATTGGTGCTGTACTCGTGTTCCATCGATAAATGTAATGCTGGCTGTTGATGTGGAGGGTGTCTTAGGATATTTGTGTTTATGGTAAAAGGTGAATGTAGACTTTCATCAGATGCTCTTTTAATTTCCATCATGGGATTTTTATAGAGTTCTTCCTTCATTTCAATAAATTATATGAATAGATTTTCTAATATCTAATAGTGCCTATTTAAAAATGAGATTGCTATATAGGATTTTGAATTTGTTTTATATCTTTCTCAGGCTTTGGTTTCAATTTAAATTGCTTCATAAAATTTGTTAAACATTTCATCTTGCTGTGCTCCGAAACAATTGAGATGACATCACACTAATATTACTTGAAGATTAGAAGTAATCTACCCAGGTCTCTAGAGTTATTTAATTTCTTTCTTGGGTCTGTTTTTTAGTCTGTATCAGCATGAAGTTAATAGTCCATACTTACAATTTTTTATTCTAAATTTTAGTATTCTTCTTTTGTTTTTCTCCCAAAAGAGGCAGTTTTGGAATTTATTTATCAAGTCTAGTATCTTTCTGTTGTTTTAGTTCATTCTGCTTTTACTTTTATTAAAACTTTTATATTTTTCTTAGATTTGTTTCTTTTTATCTTCCTGTGTTGAGTGATTAATTTATCTTTGGTCTGATTGATTAATGAAAATATTTATGTCTGTATACATTGATTGGGACCAAAAAATGGTGGTATTTAACACTTTTTGCCTTATGAGACCTGGCAGCTCTAAGAGCTAGCATCATTTCCCAACATCCTTGTTCTTATAGTTCTTTGAATCTGAGCCAATATCCTTGTCAACTACATGAGGCAATAAATTCTCTTTTGAGAATTTTTACTTGTACTATCTGCAGGATACCTCTAACTGGGTGTTGATTGACATGTTATGAAAAAAGTTGTATGTGCCTAAATAATTATGAAGCTGTTTTGTTTTTTTGTTTTTTTTTACCTTATCTCACATCTTATTTATGTTTTCTAACTACTTCCTTTATTTTGTGTTTTTTGACATGGGTTGCTCCATCACAGTCTTTTGAAAGATGTTTAATATATTTTTAGTTTTACAGGTGATTGTGTTTAAGTGTTCTTAAACACATATTTCTTCTTTTATCTGCTTTGATAGTCTTATCTAGTGACCCTGCCAGTGAAATAGAGGAAATGTACCTTCTCTTACCAACCTTCTTTGTTTATTTATACTGTGATTTCTTTTTCTTTGTGAGTAACATAATTCTAGTAGTTGCTAGAAAAATTCTTTTGTATATCTGAAAATCAGTAGACTTTATTAAAGCTGTGTGTCTTGATGTTCTACTTGTAATAACTTTTGCTGATATATAATGAATACTTTTGATCTGTATATTTAGGTATTTCTTCATTTATACTTCATTATTCTTTATCTTTGAATAATTTTTTTCAAGTGCTTTTATTATTATTCAAATATTTATTGAGCACACATTCTGTACCACGCACTGTACAAATCAATGGCGATGAGTAAAACAGGCCTGCTTCCTATCCCACTGCCCCGCACATATCAGTCAGGCCCAGGTTGGAGATAAGTGTACTTTGTTCATACCACTGATCCCGTGCCACATTATACGGCAGTTTGTGTTTGTCATTCCCAGCTAAGATATGAGCTCCCCAAAAAGGCATTGTATCTTACATACTGTTGGAAAACCTGATTCATGGAGAGGATGTCAGTAAATAATGTTGGAGTAAATGGCTTGATTTTATTGAAATGTTTAATCCCTGAATTTCCTCTTAGATTTTGCTCTCTGCCTACCCAGTATGAACTGTTCCTACCTTTGTTCTTATCCTTATTCCTTATTCATAATTGTATATATGATTTTTTTACCTTTTATAGTGTATTATCTCCTACAATATTTTTAAACTAACATATCTTTTATGTCCATAATATGTGTCTCCTTTCTCACCATTGCACCTGCAATTCCAGCACAGCTGTTTCTGAGAACAAGGAACAGTAATACTGATACTTGATTTTATTCAGATTCTGGGTACTTGCTTATTTTATTCCTGCCAACTCAGGATTACTTCATGACATAGGTGTGTCTTGGCTTTTCCTGTCTGTAGCCAACATTTAAAATGTGTTTTTATTACCGATTAATCTCAGTATTGTTCTGTCTTAGTTCTTTTTAAGGATCTGCATGTTGGTATGTTGTGATTAAAGTCAGAAGCCATTTCTGCTCTTTGTTATTTTTGTCTTTATTCATGTGTTTTATTACCTTAAAAATGCCAAACTAATGCTTACACTAACTAGTTTCAGACTTTAATCTTGCCCTTATAGAGCAGTGTATTCATTGGCATAGTGGCAATTCTTTGGGAGAAATCTTAGTATATATAAAAGGCAATGTTGACAGTAGTGACTGATTCTAAAAGATTATTAAATCCCACTAAAGTATAAGAGTCGAGTAATACATATTCCTGAGATGTTATTCGTTCAGAAGCAGCATTAGTTTCCAGAGGCGTCAGCAGAGTTTGTTAACTCAGGAGACAATATGATATGATGTAACTGTTCTGACAGCTGATGGAACATGTACTTGTGTATTTTTATGTTTGAAAAATATCTGAGTTTTCATTTAGAACATGGAAAATAACAATAAGTATAACCCACATTTTAAAAGTGCAGTAATTTTTAAGAGTTTAAAGGAGTCCTGAGACCAAAAAGTTTGTGAAGTGCTTCCCTATGGCATAGTTAAATCAAACTTGCTTCTTTCCAATTCCTGTTTATTGTAGGAGTGTTTTTGTTTTTAAGAAACCATAACCTGTTCTCTTTCCTGCTGTCTCAGGGAATAGAATAACATTTTTAGTTGCTGTTGGCAGTTCAGAAAGTTGTCTATAAACAGTTCTTGTGCAGAGGTGCAAAGCTGACTGTCGAGTACAGAAGTCCTTTCCTCTAACATTACTGGCCAGAATGACTGGCTTAGGATGCAATGTGCTCTCATTACCAGAGAGGTCCAAGCAGAGATTAGACAACTATTATCCAGAGTATTTTTAAAGAAGATTAATAGTTTGGGTAGGGTTCTCTACTAAAAGGAATCTAATAAGGCCCCTTAAAAGACACTTAAAATCTACACTTTTAAGGCTTTGGTTGGCTGCATGTGAATTCTAACACTAGCAAACAGTGGCGTTCTTAGAGTTGGTATTGCCCAGTTAAATTTAAATTTTTTCTTGTGAAACTTCAGAAATTTAAATGAAAATTGCAAAAGTGGACTTTTTAGTTTTGTTAATTCTGTTTGCCTATTTTATGTCTCCCATATAAAATGTATATTTAATCAACTTGCTTACTTTTTTTTCTCATGTGTTTCATTTCAGTTGGTCGCATTATGTTTCAGCTCTTCTCAGACATATGTCCAAAAACATGCAAAAACTTCCTTTGCCTCTGCTCAGGTAAATGAATTATTAAATTATTTCCAGTGAGAAGTCATGGCTTACAGTTTGACCTTGCTTAACAGAGTAGATATTTTCCTAAAAAGTAACGGGCTGTGAAATGAGTTTGGCAAATAAAAAATATTGTTTTCATTGATATGAAATCAGGAAGTATTTCTTAAAGGGAAGAGAGAAAATATGGTTTCAAAAATGAATAATAAAGTACTAGTGTACTTTATTACATTGTAGTTTATATACATTGTAGTTTATAAAATAATAGCATTTTCAAAACTGATTTGTTGGGTAGAATTTTACAAATTTTGGTACTCTGAACATAGCACTCCAGATTTTACAAGAAATTTAGGATTAGAGAATAGAGGGACAAATCATAATGAAGTTATTTTTCTGTTATGTATAATTGATTTATATTTTTATAAAGTAGAAAAATTGGGAGAAAAAAACATCTATACTGATACTTTAAAAATAGAAATAGCAGATTAAAATTTTTAAATTCACACTTGGACACACACACATGCATACACAATCTTTGCACTACCTTCTTTTACAGGCGTGATAACCAGTTTTGATCTTTTTTCCTGTAGCGTGTAGAGTCTGTACCATGCAATTTAACACTTGCATGCTGCTTTATGTTATTTATTTTGGTGTGTGTGTATTAAATTGTCACACTGTACCTCTTGTGTCTCTTACAGCGCTCAACACACAGGAGGGATTTGACAAAGGATTAATTAATTTGACAAAGGATTAATTGAATGGAAGGATGTTTTTGTAGCTAAACTTCTTTTTCTTTTCCCCCTAGGGGAGAAAGGCCTTGGGAAAACAACTGGGAAGAAGTTATGTTATAAAGGTTCTACATTCCATCGTGTGGTTAAAAACTTTATGATTCAGGGTGGGGACTTCAGTGAAGGTAGAGCTAAAAGTTATGCTCCTAATAACTTGATCTGTCAGTTTCTAAAGTGCACATGATTATTTTTAACTGTAAATATTATATCACAGTATGAAATAAATATTAGGTTATCAGTGAGTAGTTATTGGACGAATGAATGTTGTAGACCTAGAATGTATGAAAAAGCAAAATACTAAGACATTTTGTTTTTATGCAGTTTTAATAATATTATAATTATTTGGTGAATTACCTTAATTAACAGCAAATGCCAAAATACTGTTTGATTGTTTTTATTGTTCACGAAATTTATTGGTGTGGTTACTATTTGAAATAAATGGGTTATAGAGATGATTACTTTAATAGTATTTATTATAATTGGATTGCACTTATATTTTCAAGATGAGGTTTATTGAAGATTGTTAGAATGTTGATTATCTTCAACAATTACAAGGCGATATCTCCTTTAGCAAATTGAAACCATAAAAAGTAATTTATATGTATTAGTATATTTTTGCTTTTCATTATAGTTTAATATAGTTTCTTATTTGCAGGTAATGGAAAAGGTGGAGAATCAATTTATGGTGGATATTTTAAAGGTAAGCCTTAATATTTTATGATCTCGTGTTTCAGTTCTGATATTAAAGCAAGTTTGATCATGTACTTTTTAATGAGAAGAGGTTTACTTATAGTTCACTTTTTGCATGAAACTAATGCTGCATGAAAATACTTTATTTGCATGTACTTGGGGATAAATTATACTGTAATATGTAACTTTTAATTGACAAGATTAATTAAGGCTAACGTTACGGTTAAACATGACTTTCAGCATGGAGGTTAGGCAACTATATACATGAAAACTCCTATCTTCCTGCCTAAAACTGTCAACATATTCTTTTGTTTATAGAGAATGTGGTCTTTTGCAAAATGAAAAGGTAAGAGAACGAAGCTCAGTAACACAAACTCCAATTCTGTTCCCTTGCACCCTTCCTAATAAATTTATGGACAGTCTGGGTCAGGTTGTGGCTGGATTTCAGTATTGCTTGAAGACTTGGAAAATTTTGTATTCTATTTCATACATGCATCTGTATCTTTTTTCTTTTCCTGATGGGTTATTAGTTCCACATCAGGGCAAAGAATCTGGTTGTGTTTTTTTTTTCCCTAAACCAAGCAATTTCTTTGAATAAAAGTTGGTATCTCTTCCTTTCTCCAAGGTTTGTATGTTTTCTTTTGTATACTAGAACTATATGATTGTGTATTATTCCTACAGTAGTAGCATTTACATAAGTCTAACTATTGCACTTGCCCCAAAAAGCCTTAGAAAAGTCAGTTGCAGAGATTTATAATGGGATCCAATAATACTAGGTTTTAATGCCATGATAGCTTCAGTGTTATAATAGTGTTTTATATTTCTTTTGGGGAAAATGGATTACTACTCTTTTTCAGAAGCCTGTTCCCAAGGTAATCATTTTTTAAAGTTTTCTATGTCTCTGTTTGTTCTAAAGAAAGATTTGTTTGTATGAATGTTAAAAGGAAATTTAAATTCTCAAGATACTTCTGCTGGAATGAAAATAATCTCTAATCTTTATGACAGTTTTCCCTTTGAACTAGTAAAAAACAGCTCTTTGGCTGGTTCTGTTAGCATGTAGCTTTGAAATTAATGCTGGTAGGCCACTTTAATGTGGTTGTTCCCTGTGGCAGATACTGTGTATCTTAAAGTTGTATTTTGCCAATTAAGTTGTTTTTACAGGACTTTCTGCCTTGCATAATTTTCTGATCCTGTTGATTAGAAGGAATCCACATACTTAATTTAAACAACTTAATTCGTATTATTTTGGATTTTTGCTCTTGTAGTCTATAGCTTCATTTCAATTAAGTAATACATTTACCGTGTAGAAATTAACCTCATAATAAGATTATTATATGTCTCCCATGTATAATGCATTAGGCAAGATAAGTGGAAATTTGGAGGAAATGAGGTTTACTAAATAGAGGTTTTTCTAAAATTTCTGTACTAGTTTTCCCTGAAAGTTATAGCTTAAATATTACTTAGCCAAAGTACATTACTATTAAAAGTGACTGTTCTAAGGCTGTTTGTATAAAGTATTAAATATATGTTCTTTTCCTCAAAGCTTTAAGTAGTGTTTCTTGGTCTTTTTATTCTTTTGTTATTCAATTAGTTAAAACAAAATTTTCTAAATGTTCAGTCAAGTATCTGTACTGACCAGAAGAGGAATTTCACCTTTTGCTTTCTATTTATTTCTGTGAACATGACACTTTAAAAGTGGCTTATAATTGGAGACTGACGGATTTGTGCTTTCTTCAAACAGACGAAAACTTTGTTCTCAAACACGACAGAGCGTTCCTTTTGTCGATGGCGAACCGCGGGAAGCACACCAATGGGTCCCAGTTTTTCATGTGAGTGGGCGCAATCCAGACATGAGCTTTTAGACAGAGAAGCGCTGTTCATGGGAAAGGTGGTGTAGTTAAACTAAGTTTAGTGCTAGCATGCTGTCAGCTTGGGTTTTATTTTTAATTTCTGATACAGTAATTGATCAGTTGTAGCAGCCACCTCAGCATTCAGCATATATTCTGGTTTTGAAGAATGGTACTTAAAAGACGTAACTTGAAGATGTACATTATCTTCATTATGTTGTCATTTTACAAAAAGAAATTGGCTTTGACTCTTAACAAATTTGGGTGCTTAGTTTACCAAAGCTAAATTGGAAAATAAGCTATGGATGAACATTTAAAAATTGTTCATAGACTGGGACTAGATGTGCCCATAGTGTGGAAAGCAGTTAGTTTGAATAAACCATTGTATGGTTGCTTTTTCTCTTACTGTTGCTCTTTGAGCCAGTTTGAGAGAGATACTATTATTTTCTGATACTGTATATAATAAGTGATTAGCTGTTGAGCCAGCATTTTTAAAAACTCAAACCTTGTGAGAGCTCTGTGCATAATTGAGATAACTCAATGGTGCTGTCATTCCCACCACAATTTATGATAGTATCAGTCAGGAAACTTCAGAGTGCTAAATTTGCTTTAAAAAAAAGAAACACCTTTATACGTACATGCACGCACAACCAAAAACTTACTTATTTCTCATCTGAAAGACCTCTGGCATACTTTTATATTCTTTATCTACAGCTACTCCAAAATCTATTTTTATTATAATCCCATAGTATGAAAGGTAATTGTCTAGCATGTAGTTTAATACTTTAGATTGGAAATAAATCACTACAGTTATGCTGTGTGTATTGGAGAAATATTTTACTCATGGTTTATCAGAAAAAGTGGGGTTTTTTGGTCATCTTTCTTAATGGATTAGTATGAATGGCGCTTCCCTGTCTTTAAAGGAGTTCATATACAGTAAATGTCACATTTTAAATTTGTCTGATAAGTAGATTTCCAACATGATCTGATAAAGTTCAGATAAGGGACATTCTGTTCCTAAGAATGTCCTAAAAATGGAAAGCTGATAGAAGACGATAATGCTTGGAGTTGTACAGGAAAAAAAGGAAGACCTTAAACAGTTGTTCCTATATCTTGTTTTGATCCCAGAGAGTACTCGTTGTTACATTTCTATAGAGTATTTTTCTATTTTTAACCTTCCTCAGGGCCAAAAAAAAAGCAGTGGGATGATATATCTTGAAAAACTTCTTAAATGGTAATTAAATATAGAAGCTGTTTACTCTTTGATTGAGTTTTCCCATTTCCATTTTTAAGCTTATCTGAACTGAACATGATAAACTAATGATTCATTGGTCAAGAAGCTACCATCTGAGGGCTCTAAAGTTTCTTTTAGATTTCCTTTTTTTATATCAGTACATGTAAAATTTGATTATTAGGTAGAAGCAACTGATAAATCAATAATAATCATTGTTATCGATTAGCTTGTTTCTAAAATGTTAAGAATTAAAACCAGTGCACTTACATATATTAGTTTAAATATAGTATATGAAATTCTCTCTTCAAAAAAAATTAGTGTCTTTTTTCTGTTATTTACTTGCTTAAATCTTTCCTCAGAATGTTTAGCATCAAAGCAAAATTAAGGACATTTCTTAATTTTATACCAAACTGCTGTTTTTGACGAATACCAAATGAAAATTTTAACATCAGTAAATTAGGATTAAAAATTTTGAACTCGTTTTCTTAATTAACTGTAGATGGCATTAAACTCACTGAGAACATGTGATTGAAAAAACTTTTTTTCTAGTTTTAGTTTGAAATTTACTTCTGGAAATGAGTTTCCAGTTAAAAGCTGTCTTGGAAGTAATAGTGTTTTTGCACACACAAACAAATTCTTATCTGTTTTTTTTAAAGAAATTTTTATAAATGTGCTTTGTTAATGCTGGCTTGAAAGTACCAGTTCCCGGTAGATTGCAGTGTAAAAATCAAACTGATGTTCATATATCTAAACAAAACATTTCCTTGCTTTTATAGAAAGGATGGGTAAAGTGGAGATGGTTTTTTCCATAAAAGAAAACTCTGAAAATCCATACCTCAGAAGCCTAAATCCTTTTAGAGTCAGAAGTAGTAAAAAGGTACAATGTACTGTCTTCAGGTTGTATATGTGATCACAGGTAGTAGCTCTGAAACTTGAAGTTTCGAGGGTTGGTGATCTCAGAGCTATCTGACAGCTTCCCTGCCTTTTACACTTCCCACACTCTTTCTATGGCACCTTGGGCAGCAGTTCTGCAGTTTGTAAAAAGAAAGGATAATGTAAGGATGGATGGTAAATGCCAAGAATTACATTTGTAGTTCCTCTTTTATGGGCTTAATGAGGACTTTTACTGTATCCTTGCAAAATTATATTTGTAGTTTATGTTCTAAATCTGTTACTTTGCAATTCCTAAGGAGTAAATTTGGTGCTATAAGTGTGGGTATTTTCAAAATTTTCCTCAAAGATTCTTGTGCTTTGTGCACTGACTATTGTCTTCATTACTTACCATTTAGAGCCTCCCTTCCTGTGCACGCACCATTTTTATTACACATAATTTTGCATATATTGCTTTTTTTGGGATGAAACAATTACGTATATGATGAAAATCAGATTTTCTTCTATGAAGCTACTTGTAATTTTTGCAATAACTTCATATCTACTGTATTAGTTACAGTGATTTTGTTTTGGGGGCCTGCATAGAAGAAAACTGATTCTTTTTGAAATAGTACTGCTCAAGAAATGTGAAAGAAGTGATATAGAAAGAAGTGGCACTATCCCCAAGAATCACTGAGGAAATAATGGTTCCTGCTGAGGTGTTTTTGAAGGAATTCAAAGACCTGGGACCAAAGCAATAACTAAGTTAATTCAGTATTTAGTCATTTTATTATTACTTATGTTTTAAGCCAAAGACTAGGAAGAAGCCACAGTAAAAGCTTTTGAATATAAATATAAAGTCTTAGAGTGGAAAAGGATTTAGAGATCATCTAGTCCAACATTTTCATTTTATATTTAATGCTAACTAAGGAAGAAAAACCATGTGAAGTCTGGGTTACAGAAATTTTATTCATAATCTAGGAGAAATTGATAGTTAGAAAGAAAATGCTGCCTGCTGTAAGCCACGTGATCTTATTGACCTCCCTGCTCTGAATTGATTTCAGTTAGGTGTCAGAAGCATCGAGCATTACTGGAAAATAAATTGACACATTATATTAAAAAAAAAAAACTTTTATTTTTCTTCAACTGTTAGTAAGAACAATGTAGTAATTCTGGCCCTCATTTTCATTGTCTTTGTATACATCAAAAAGATAAAATATAGCCTAAAGTAGTCATGAAGAAGGTGAGGTAGGGAGTTTATAGCTTTATATCAAATAACTGTTCTGGGTTAGAGCACTAACCTAAATGTCAGGAAGCTTTAGTTTTAGTTTTGTTTACTATAGACCTTGAGTTTTATCTTTCCTTTTCCATTTATAAAACATCCACTCCACTTTCTAAAATAAAGTAAATATTTTGGTGTGAAAAAGTAGACAAAAAGAAGAAAGTTTTGTAGGTTGATGCTAAGTTTGTAAATATGCAGAATGATTTACATGCAAACATTGTCTTGATGTGAAGGATACAGTTGTAATGGCCTGATTTTCATCAGTCTGAAAGGTGTTGCAAGCAGCTTTGGGCTCATTTGCCTAAATTAGCAGCAGCTGCAGTCTCTTCATCCACTGCTGTTAGAACAGGGCTGTGTGGCAGTTGCCATTGTACCCCTTCTCTTAGTCTGTGCAGGCCTTATATTACAACCATAGAGCAGAAAGTCCTACAAAGCTTTGGAGAACAGTTTCTGTCATTGGCCACTGCCAGTGGTCATGATAATTATCAAAAGATGAGAAAACAAGATAATATAGAAAAGTCAAACTTGTCTTTAAGCAGAAAGCATTTGTTAAATTTGAATGGTCATAAATAGGACAATAGGAAGAAACAAGTTCTAGAATGTGTTTGTCATTTGACAATCGGATTTGCAAGTGGCTGCTCACCTGAATGAGAGAGAAGTCCTTTCTGATCATTTCAGAGTAGTGTAGCTAAGGAAGTTGGTTTGGTTTTAAGGGGTTTATAAAGCTGTGTTGACACTTTGGGTAGCAAAAGTCGATTGGATAGAAATGCTTTTTTCTTCCACTTATTCATGAATTTGTGTGATGAGAAGAAATGCTAGTAAGTGTTGATAAGCTGAGAAGTTCTAGCTTTTTCCTTCCAGTTTTGGGGTATTAACTTTGTATGTTAATTTCAAGATTTTTTTCATGAACAGAGATGTTCATTCATGAAACTTAACCATAAGCCAAGTTCTCTGAATATCAGGTATCATTCCTAACACTCAGTCTTAATATCACTTAGTATTTACGTGACGTATGTATTGATGTATATTATGTTAACATTAGCGCTGAATTTTTCACAGCTCTTCTAGTTTAGTGACTTTGGAACACATGCGTAGAGCACTGTAACGTGGCTTGGTTAGTTTCTGTTGCTCATACAAGCTTTGTCACTCTGTACAATTTGGTGCCTCTTCCATGATGGTGTGATAGTTTCAGTTGAAGGGGGAAGAAATTGCATGTTAAAGGCTACATTAATCAGAAGTGTTATTTTTATTTCTCTCATACTACTTTATAGCTAGAGTCACATTTTTTTTTTACAACATTCATTGAAAACACCATATTATTTAAAACATATTCTTACAGTGATTCATGGATCAATGCCTTTATGAAAAATTAAAGCTTATTTTTAAGTATTTCAATATTTAATATGCAAAACCCCTATAAAGAATTTTGTCCACTGTATATAATAAGGTTTTGATCTGAGTAGTGTATGTTTAAAGTTTAATAAGGATTGTCAGACAGTATATATCTTTTGAAAAAAATACATAATGAGGAAAATCAGAGATTAGACAGGAAAAGGAAGTACTGTGGCCAAGATTTAATAGCATACTATCCTTTCATTTCTCTTGCCTTTTTCTTTTTTGAGAAGTTTCTTCAAATTCTAGTTATGCTGTGACTTATTTTCAGTGACTTAACTTACAAATGTGTCTGTAATGGCTATGAACAGTAGCTATAGTCCAAACATTCGCCTATTAACTTCTGATGTCTGTTGTGATGTCTGACTGAAAAAAAGGTTTCAAATGTAGAAGCATGAATGGTTCTTTAACTATTTCAAGTGAATTAATAAAAACAGTTTCCTGAAATTTGGTTTGTTTTGAATTCTCTTAACTCAGTTCTTCCCATTGAAATCTTTGCTTTCTACTGCTGTTAACTGCTCCTGGGTATTTAGGTTTTATGTTTATATGTTTACCCAGGATACATTATTTTCTTAGAGAAAGATGTTAGTCAATTTAGCTAGTTTCTAGGATTTGTGAAATGAAATGTAATGTTTTTCTAATAGCTGTTACACTCTGATGTTACAATATGAGCAGATTCCAACTTTAACCACAAAGCGTTTCTTAAGCACAATTCACCTATACATACATACCTATGTGAAAGAAAATTTAGAGCCCTCCATTTAAAAAGCTTTCTTGCTTTGCATAAAACTTGAAAATATTTAATTTCAAAGTTATAGTGATATTAAAACATAGATTCAGTCTTGTCTTAAAAGTGTATTACAATTTATTTCTTGCCATTTTTGTGTAAAATTTACAGAAAGAGTGTTACACCGTGCGATCCAAAGGTAATGTCTCATTACTCTAAGGCTCTTTTTCTTTCTTTGCCTTTATCTCTTTAATCCTGTTGTTATATGCTCATTGAACAATTTTAAGAAAAAACTCTGCTTGATCTGTATGGCAGCAATATGTGTAAAACAAGTGTGTTTTATTGTTCACAGTTAATTCTGGGAAGTCTGTTTTAATTTCAGTGGCTTGTTTCTACCAGGTTTCTATATATCTTTGGGGTGGGAGTATTGTTGTATATGAAGGTTTTAGATCTCATTTTAGTACAGAGCCATTAATTCTGTATAAGGCCAATAGCTTCTTCAATAATAGTATAAAAATGTACATTGTTTTTTGGAGTAACAGTGACATTTTTTAATTTCTAGGATTCACAGGGTTTAAATGAACCCTTTAAAGTAGATTCATGGGTCAAGGGAATCTGGAAAATCATTACCTAAGTGACAGGAGAAGATGGAAATGTAAAAATATTGAAAGCTTTTATAATCTGAAATGTTCTTTGTGGTTGTTTCTCCTTTAGGTGTGTTTTCATAAGCATGAACTTATTTATGATGGTCTTTGGCCTTAAGATCTTAACTTACTGAGCATATGTCACCACTGCATGGTTCTATACAACTGTATAGTTTTGAAAGACCAGTACAGTCAAGAGTGTTGGGATGAATTCTCTGTTCATTTTAGTAGAATTGAACAGCTCGGATTGAACATACCCGCTGTTTATCCATGTCTTGGGTCAGCCCAGTGTCAGTCAGAAAGCTTGCTTTATGTGTTGGGATTTCTGCTCCTAGAATGTAGGCTGAGAACCCCAGAGGGCTTCTTTTTCTTAAGATAAGATCCCTTCAGTATTCTTATTATGTTGTCTAACCCAGTTAAGGTAAAATTTGTACTTCTGCATCCTGAATTGCAGATGTGAATAATAGATTTAATTATTTATACCAGTCTAGGTACAGTGAGCCAGCTGAAATTCGTCCTTCGAAGAATTATTGTTGCCTTCATTTGTTTTCTTCACTATTGCAGAAAAGGACTAAGTTCATTTGTCTTCAGTTTTCATTTGAATTAAAAACAAAACATGAATCTGTCATAAATTTAGCTATTCTGTCCTCAGATTGAGTCTCTGGTAGTATATTGCTACATCACTGCAGTTAGCTAGAATGTTTTAATCTTACCATTTGCTCCAAGGTTTGCTATAAGGTGGTTTTTGCAGCACTCCTATTAGCCAAAATGGCAAATTGAATTGGGCTCTGTGTGTTTTAGAAAATTCTGTAGGCCTTCCCCTAGTACCAGAAGATTGAGGGTTGTGAGCAAGAGGATCAAGGAAGGAGGAGGAATAAACCTAACCAATAAACTATCTCCTTTTCATTGCTACATATTTGAGACTGATGCCTCACACGGTAGAACATTTTCACCTTTACATTTTTTACCTCTTCACATCTTTCATGCAATGGAATCACTGCCCAGCATATGGACCGATTTCTTCCCATCTTTAGCGTGCTTTGGTTAAGTTTTAAGATTGTAGAAAACACATTTTTATCTTAAAGTTATTGTCCAAGGTAGTTTTCTGATGCTAGTTTAATGATTTAAGCATTAGTGCTTCACCAATTTGCTAGATTTTCTTTTTTCTGCCTGTTTTTATTTATTTTTACTTTTACATTGCTTAAATTACCACTTCTCAATTTTATAAGGATAATTTGAGAATAGTGGTTTTAAAACTCAAGATTCCCTTTAAAATTCTGTAACTTCTTAAGTTGACATTTTAATTTTTAAATTAAATTATGTAGTGGTCTGCCAGGACTGAATTTTATTAATGTAAGTATAAGTGTTACAGTTCTTTGTAGAATAGTGATTTTTATCATTATCATGAAGGTTAGTGGTATTTTATTGACTTAAATGTCTTAGAATTGCCTTAAAATGAATATAAAAATTGATGTGAGAACTTCTAGTACAGTTGACTGCTTTACATGGCCTGGTATCCAGTGACTTTTCTCTCAGATACCTATTTCTCATTCTTATAAACTAAAATGCTTGTGATGTATGCTTCTGAGTCTAGTTATACCTGCTTTTGATTTTTTTTAACTGCAATCCACAAGTGTGAAGATCTTTGAAAATTTTATGGGAAAACTAGCTTGAGTTCAAAATATCTTAAATTACATGTACCCAATAGGCTTCCCGAGAGTGACTATCTGCCAGTTTGTGACCATGGAAGAAGCTGGTTGGGTGTTTTCTGGGCCATGGAAATTTAAAATGTCTATAATGTTTCCATCATTACTTACTTTGCCGTCAGAAGTGTTGGCAGATTGAAGGGTTGCTCCCTATTGCATCTTCAGAGTTGCTGTGAGTGGCAGAGTTTCACCTTAGGTGAAGGAAGAGAGCAGGAAGTTCTGGAGATAGGATTTCTGAGGCACCCATCCCAATCCCCCTGCCTAAAAGATACAGACTGACTCAATATGAGAAACAGTAAAAGAACTCACACTCACTTCAGCAGCAGATATACAAAGAGAACTCATTTAAGCGTGTAGAGCAAGTATTGGTCACATACTCTTTTTCCATAGGGCAGAGGATAGGTACTTGTTATCCTTATTTAATTACCTTGATCAATTTTAAGTTTCTTTTTGTTGTTTTGGATTTGAGAGTAACTTGAATTTTAATATCTGTGCTATATATATCAAACCTATTGCATATGTATATATATATATATATATATATAGTTTTCATATTGGAGAAATAGACAAGATTTATAATTCTTTATCTTGAGAGTTTTAATCAGTAAATCAGTTAGTATTGTTTTTAAGGTTCTTAAGTATAGATGTATATCATGTTTAACTTTTTACCTTATCTTTTTTATCTTCACCTCTTTGTTCTCCACATGCTGTGCTTTAAACCCTTCCGCTCTGTTCACCCGAACACCTGGGCTTTGCCATCCTCTTTGCGTTGATGTTTATTACACAGCACCACAAAACCTGCTCCGCACCTGGATGGGTAAGAGTTACATAATTACCTTGAGGAGGTATTTGGGTGGCCAGTCCAAAACAGATTGGACCCTGAGTAAACCCTGGGTTAATGTCTCACAGCCAGATTATTTCTTAAGGATCACAGGGTACAGTAGTAGCCTTGAGACCCCATGGCTCTCATGTCACTGAAGGGGTCTTTACTGGGGCCCATCATGAGTTTCTCAGCTGTGTAGTTTTGAGTGACCTTGTAAGTATCACATACAATCTGACTGTTACAGGACTCTTTACTATAAAATAGTTAAGAACTATTGTTTTAAAAGCAGAAAACTAAGGCCCAGTTTAAGTGATTATTTTTTTCCTTTTAAGAAGCAAGATTTCAAGTTCTAATTCCCTTCTAGTGTCTTCATACATCAAACACTCTGCTTTTATTTTTCAATCTATGGACACATCATATTACAAACAATTGTGTGTAAGATTACTTGTCTTGATTTAATTTTCAGCAAACCAATTTTTTCTTGAATCTGTATTGTGACAGGGTACATGTTGTCTTTGGACTTGTTATTTCCGGTTTTGAAGTAATTGAACAAATTGAAAATCTAAAAACTGATGCTGCAAGCAGACCTTATGCAGATGTGCGAGTTATTGACTGTGGAGTGCTTGCCGCGAAATCAACAAAAGATGGTAATTATTTTTTAGGGGTAAAGGGAGCTAGGGTACAGGTAATGCATATTGAAGACTATAACTTACAGATACCTCCTGGTTGTCGGTAGTTGAAAAAGCTCACAAGGTATAGCAATACCCCTGATACCTCTATATCATACCCTGTATTCAGTCCATCAGCAAATTTTATCAATCTTACCTCCTCTTTTTATTTCCCCTGCTACCAGGTCCAAGCCACCAGTATCTCTTACCTGGCTTATTGCAATAGCCTCTCCTACCTGTTCACTTTGCTTCTATCTTTGTTCCTCTGTGATTTTTTTCTCAGCAGCAGCAATAGCCTCCTATCTGATCTCCTTGCTTATACTCTTGGCCTCCTAACAGTCTTAACAGTAACCAGGGTGGTGATCTCCTAGGGCTCCCTCTCAGTTAGCCAAAGCTGAAGTCTTCACAGTAAGGCGCTCTGGCTCTCCTGTTTTTGACCTCTTCCCCCTCATTCATTGTCTTGCCACGTGGACCTTTACCCAGACATGCCAAGCACTCAGGGATTTTGCATGGGCTAGGGCTGTTCCTTCTGTCTGGAATGCTCTTTAGATATCTATCTGACTCCCTCCCTCACTCCCTTCAGGCTCTGCTCAAATGTTATCTTAAATCACCCCTGACTCTCCTTATTCCCTTTAACATTGCTTGCCACCCACCACCGACCATTGTAGCACTTATCATTTGTTATATTATGCAGTTACTTATTTTCTTATTTGGTCCCACTAGACTATAGACTTCATGAAGGCAAAGGCTTTGTTACTTCACAATCTCACCAGCAAATTGTATTATCAACTTGAAAAAAAGTTTATTTAAATTTTGTTTTTAGTTTGAAATCTATAAAACATGTTTTATGATACTTGGTAATCACATTTTTTTTTACTCTGAAAATTAAGCACTGAAATTCAGTACTAATAGTTTTGTTAATATTTCTTAAAAAGTTTTTGAGAAAAAAAGGAAGAAACCATCTCATTCAGAAGACTCGGATTCCTCTTCCAATTCTTCTTCCTCTTCCGAATCATCCTCAGAAAGTGAAATTGAACATGAGAAAAGCAGAAGAAGGAAACATAAGAGAAGGCCAAAAATTAAACATTCTAAAAAGAGACGAAAGGAAGCAGGCAGTTCAGAAGAGCCAAGGAACAAACACAGAGTGAGCCCCAAAGGGTACGTGTGAAACCCTTGGATAGTCTTACAAAAAAACAGATAAACTTCCTGGAATGGGAAAAGCGAAATTCTGTAAATTTAGCTTTCCCACCTTTTGTTGAAAAAGGATAGCATTTTTTTATGTTAAATTGAAATCTGGCAAGTCTAGGGGATAGCACAGACATTTCATATCAAGGATTTATGTATTTGCAGAAGAAAATATTCCGTAAAACTCTAAAAAGCTAAGATCCACTTGACAATGTACTTATCGGAATTTTAGTACTGTGGATTTCACTTGGGTTGATGTTTTCTATCTTCTCTTTGAGAAAACTGTATAAACCTTTAGAATGATCTGTGTAAGGCATCAGTAGTTTTGCTTTTTAATATCTTAATTCTGTGTGCTTTTATTATGAAATGCAAACATTACACATCTTAATTGGTGACTTGATTTGTTCTTTCTAAGTCACTCTGAGAGAAGTGATGCCAGTGAAAAAAGGTCGGTTGATTCAAATGCTAAAAGGGAAAAGCCAGTGGTCCGGCCGGAAGAGATTCCTCCAGTGCCCGAGAACCGATTTTTACTGAGAAGAGATATGCCTCATGTCGCGGTGGAACCGGAACCGTAAGTAGGATGGTTAGCCTGTGTGTTTTCGTTTCTGATTGATGATTCCATCAGCTCGTTGCAGTTCCACACTCATTTACTGAGGAGAACCCACAGTGAAAGCACTTTGAAAGTTACCGTGAGAGATAGTAGGTAAACGAATGACATGTACCCTGCCTTCAGAGTTCGCATTCTACTAGTGGGAAAGGCAGGTCAGTCAGGGGAGAAGTTCTTACTGGTGGTCTGGAAGGATTTCATTACTAATCTTATTTCCTTGGCTTTTCATTAAAGGTGAGATTTTGCTTGTCAGAATTAGTTGAACTCTTTGGATCCAATTGAGCGATAAAAGATGTTCTCATCTGAATAATGTAAATCAGTTGCATGGCAGTCAGGGATAAAATTTAGTACCATAAATATGTTGCTGTCATTAACTTCCTTGGTGATAAGTTCTCTGTGTTGGAAAAGTTAACATATAGCTTCAAATTTGGTCTCAAAAAATAGTATTTGATGTATTTTGTATATTAGACTCATTTAGAATTATTAAAAAATATGTGTAAACAGTAAACAGAAATATAATATTGCTGGTATAATTAGTGTTTCCTATGAAGAGTTGTATTAAAGACTGAGAAGTTATGCAAATATCTCTTTTTATAGTCAGGGCTCTATCATGCAGTTCATTAAATATTTTTAAATCCTTGTGTTGTCTCATTTTAAAAAGCTAGTACAAAACGGGGTGTATCTTTGAATTAATAGCTTAACATGCTGAAGGTTTCATTTTTTAAAATTCTGGCTTGCAAATAAACTTTAGTAGAATCCTTTTTTAAAATACAAAACATCAAGTTCATCAATAAATCCATTTGGCTTTCAGAAGGTAGGAAATTTGAAAGGTTAATATCAGTGTCATATGGCAGAGGTCAGCAAACTATGGTCTATGGACCAAATTTGGCCATTTGCCTGTTTTATTTTTATAGACCATGAGCTAAAAATGGTTTTTTATGGTTTTAAATGTTTGCAGAAAAAAATCAAAAGAAGAATAATGTTTTGTGATATGTGGAAATTGCCTAAAATTCAAATTCCAGTGCTCATAAATAAAGTTTTACTGGAACACAGCCACACCCATTTGTCCACAATTTTCTTGGGCTGTTTTTGAACAACAGCAGGTACACTACACACACATCACGGCGATGCAGTTATAGCTCTCCAGGATTTCAAGTGCCACACATATAATCCATGTATGTACAAGAAATTCTCAAAGGTGAAATATGTAAAATCTTGTTACAAATTAGCATTAACATATAAACAGCATTAACGTGTATTTTGATAGGAAACACTAATTATGAACCTTAAGTGAAATATTAGCCCCCCAAAAAAGAATTCCACTCCTCTCATCTGTATTCCAAAAAATGATACTCAGTTATTATATTTTGAATTTTGTTAATAAAATATTTGTGAAAATTTGTTTTCTTGTTTTATAAGTGTCTAAATAATGGCCTTAATTTTCTTTTTGGCTTACAAATCTTAAAATACTCATGGACTCTTTAGAGAAACAGTTTGCCAACCCCTGTTATCTGGTGTAGTTAAAGTAGTTTGTAGCACTGTTTTGCATTTGTGATTGAATATTACTGATAAGTTTATTTGGTCATCACTTTTTTTGTCACATAACATCTCTGGAAGTTATTTTGTGCAGAAGTATTTTAAATCATAATTGGCTGGTAGTTGTATCATATGAAGAGAGCAGAGTGATCCATTTTATTAGGATCTTTGAGATTTTGAGCAGTTGTTTGGGAGCTAGAATTCAGTATGTGTCAAGAACTCAGCATACACAATGATAAGAAATGACCACCAGCCATAGTGAGCCTGCTGCCATACTGACTTACCAGCACTCCACCTCATCATCACTTACAATTTGCTTAGCAGAAGCTGGGCTCCACACTTGTTCTAGTTCATTTATTTTCAACCTCAGCGGCACTTCAGATTAATTTAGCAAGCTTTAAAAATTTCTGGGCCATATAGCAAATAAAATCAGGATGTTATGGGGAGGAGGAGGAAGGTGGCAGTGTTGGTTCAATTTCTAAAAGGTTCCCAGGTGAACTTGATTTCTTGCTGAACACCTGTTGGTAAGGCATTGATTTGATGTTCAGTACTTTTTTTCTTCATGAGGAAAATGGAGCTAACAGTTTCCTGCCAAGACTACCTAGCTATCTCATTGTGAGAATCAGGTGATCTCATGACTGTGAAATGACTGAAAACATTATAATGTACTTTAAAAAAAATTTTTTTTTAGTAGCACTGTATATTTATCTGGATCCAGATTCCTGGAACCTTAGAAAACCCCGTGTAATTGTTATAAGAGTCAAGTTACACTTCTTTCTGTGATTTTGGGCAGAATTTTTAACCTCTTAATCTTAAAATTCTTCAAAATGGTAATGATAATAGTACCTATACCCTATAGTGTTACAAGTATTAGATGAGCTAACGCCTTTAAAACGCTTATTAACAACCAGCAATGAACAACCTGAAAAGGAAATTACAAAGCAGTTTCATTTAAAATGCTATCTAAAAGAATAAATTACTTAGAAATAAATTTAATCAAGGAAGCAAAAGACATGCAATGAAAACCATAGAATATTGCTGAAGGAAATTAAAGAAGACAATAAGTAAATGGAAAGACATTTTGAGTTCATGGATTGGAAGACTTAGTATTGTTAAGATGTCAGTACTATTCAAAGTGAGCTATGGATTCAGTGCAGTCCCTGTCAAATTCAGCAACCTTTTTGTAGAAATGGAGAAGTCAACACCCAGATTCATATGGAATCACAAGGGGCCCTGAATAGTCAAAACAGTCTTGAAAAGGATGACAAAATTTGAGGATTTGTACTTCTGATTTCAGAACTTACTACAAAGCTGTAGTCATCAAAATAGTGTCACACTGGCATAAGGATAGATATAGAGACCAACAGAATATAATTGAAAGTCCAGAAATAAACCCCCACACATCTGTGGCCAGTTGATGGTAGAGCCAAGTCCATTCAGTGGAGCAGGAATAGACTCTTCAATAAATGTACTGGGATTACTGGATTTCCATATGCAAAGGAATGAGGTTGGACGCAACCTCCCATCATACACAAACATTAACTCAAATGGGTCAGCAGTCTAAATATAAGAGCTAAGCCACAAAACTCTTAGAAGAAAGCATAGGGGTAAATCTTCATGAGCTTGGATTTGGCAACAGATTCATATTTGACATCAAAAGCATGAGTGACAGTGACAAAAATACATAACACCAATGTTCATTGCAACATTACAATAGGAAAAGGGTAAAAATGACCCAAGTGTCCACCAATAGATGACTGGATAACCAAACTGTGGTATATCCATATAGTAGGGTGTTGCTTGGCCTTAAATTAGAAACTGAGGGAATGGGGATATTGAAGAGTTAGTGCTTAATGGGTAGAGTTTTGGTTTGGGGTGATGAAAAAGTTTCAGAAATGTAGTAGTAATGGTTATACAACATTGTGAATTTAATGAATTCCACTGAATTGAAAATGGTTAAAATGGCCAGTTTTATATATATTGTACCCAATAATAAAAGTATTTTTGAAATGCTTATTAATGTAATGCCTGACACATAGTACTCAATAAAAGCTAGCCATTATGTACTAATAACAGATACAAAGCAAACTGAAATATAGAAAAACTCATGCATGGAGAACTATAGCCACCACAAAACCCACACTCTTAGAATTGTCTTACATAAGATGAGACAGATTCAGAACATTGGAGGAGGGGCAGTTTATTGTAGAGAGGTGGGAACAAAGGATTAAAGAAATATAGAAGTAAAATTAAACTACTAAAAACACAGTTAAGCATCAGAGTCAGGAATAACTCAGGATTCCCTTGAACATCACTGTTAGGACAATACATCTAAAAAATTTTTTTGTTTAAAAATAGTACTGTACTTAAAAAAAGAAAGGTACTGGTATTGTGTATTCCTACCTAAATGGGTTACTTTTTTATTACAGTTTTGACATTTAAAGGGTTTGCTTATGAAATTAGGTTTTGTGGAGTGCCTCTTTTTCCCAAAGTTTTTTTATCTAAATGAAGTGTTTTTGTATTATAGGAACACAAATTCTGCATTTAAACATTGAGAAAACTATTTGCTTATTTTTAATTTTCAATTTTCTTTTCCAGGAAGATTCCTGATGTGGCACCCATTGTAAGTGATCAAAAACCATCTGTATCGAAGTCTGGACGGAAGATTAAAGGAAGGGGCACAATTGTATGTTTGTTAAGACTTTTCTGAATTGCTTATCTGCACAGTAAAATGTTTTTACTTATAGATAAAATAAACCCTAGCTTTAATTTTAGGTATTATCCAAGATCTGTTCAAGGAACTAGTTGTATTCGCCATAGTTTTGGGAAGGTACTGTCATTAGACTAAGTATTTGATTGAGTTTAAGTATGAAATGAGCATGTGAAACAATCAGTGTATATGCTGAGAATTCTTAGTTTGCTGAATAATCTAGGCTAATGAATGTAACCGTTAGGACTTAGAAGAGGAAATTTTCATGTGTCGTTACAGGTAAACCTCAGCCTTTCCCATTTCTTTTAGTCACTCTATATTTGACATAACTTCATCTCATCTTTTGGTACTTCAATCGTTATTGTCTTTGAATACAATCTGAGATAAGGTCTTATACCTAGTTCTGACCTATGGCAGACTGTAATTGAGAGGTATTCTAAAAATAGTTATTCCTGTCTGTTTTCAAAGCGCTATCACACACCTCCAAGGTCAAGATCCTGCTCTGAATCAGATGATGATGATAGCAGCGAAACTCCTCCCCACTGGAAAGAGGAAATGCAGAGATTAAGAGCATACAGACCACCTAGTGGAGAAAAATGGAGCAAAGGAGACAAGTAAGGGCTTTGAGCATGTGCGCACTCCTGTGTTAAGGGAACAGAGACTGACTTCTGAACTTTTCATTAAAGATGTAAATTTAAAATTGGACTGTGACCAAAGTGTACTTGGGAATTCTTGGTAAAAGTAGTGCCGTTAAACTAGGGGGACTGATTGGCTTGGGGGTGCTTTTCAGTCAAAATTCTGTTTTCCCTCACAAGAATATAAACCTGCTGGATTTCTTAAAGATGTCTTGTTCAATATTTTAGATAATCAAGACTAAAATTATATAGCAGGTATTTTCATAGCCAGGTCTCTGAGTCACTGACAAATGAATTGGTAGTCTGTAACCGTGTGTTTGCATTAACGTCTGACTTTAAGGACTGTGGCTTCTATAGAAGTAAACCGATCTCTTACTCTCAGTGATACCCCACAGAGCATCTGTTTTAGAAATGGGGCTGGAGGAAATGTACCAATGGGACTCTCTATAATTGTTCATGGTAAAATTCTCTTTTACCGTGTGTGGATGTCCTGTAGCATGTTTGAGATTGGAAGAGGGAAGGAAAAGTGTACATCTGTTTGGAGGTGGTTTGGACATAGTGCTACTGAGAACTCTTGATTTTGAGTTCTGACAGTTGCACTCAGATTATAAAGCCTACATCTACTTTTAGATACTTTTTCTTCAGTTTCCATGTAAGTAGTTTAAATTTTAGGGGAAAGTCTCGATTACCTCTGTGAGACTGAGATAAAACAGTAATCTTGCTAGCTTCTTAAGCGATTGAGATTTCTCTTATAGTTCAGGCAACTATCCTGTATCTGCAGAGAATCAGCAGAGTCGTTTGGGAACTTGGTTTGACATTGTTCCTGGAGCCAGAGGGTTATGAGCCAGGAACTCGGCATGTCAGCAGTGCTCTTGTGACTAGTTGGTTTATTTTCAAAACCATTTTCCTATCAAATTTGAAATCCTTTGTTTAGCTTTGAAAAACTTTTTGTAAGCGAATCTGTTAGCAGCTCTCTCTGTGTCTCTGAAATTACAAAGTCACGACCAGGCCAGTCTGATTTACCCTTTCTACGTGTGCTTAAAGTGATGATGGAGTCAGAACTTTGTTGTCACTAGGCTTTTGTGAATGCATTTGTATTGTCAATGAATGTGTTTTAATTTTAAAACATAAAAAACATGCTTGCAAATAATGCATTCATGTTGTGTTCTTTTCTACAGGTTAAGTGACCCCTGTTCAAGCCGATGGGATGAAAGAAGCTTGTCCCAGAGATCCAGATCATGGTCTTATAATGGTTATTATTCAGACCTTAGTACAGCAAGACACTCTGACGGTCACCATAAAAAACGCAGAAAAGAGAAAAAGGTTAAGCATAAAAAGAAAGCTAAAAAGCAAAAACATTACAGAAGACACAAACAAACTAAAAAGAGAAGGATCATTGTACCATCTGACATAGAATCCTCAAAATCTTCCACCCGACGAGTGAAGTCCTCTTGTGATAGGGAAAGGAGGTCTCGGTCTTCCTCATTATCATCTCATCCCTCGTCAAAGAGGGACTGGTCTAAATCTGATAAGGATGACCAGAGCTCTTCAACCCATTCCAGCAGAGACTCGTACAGATCAAAGTCTCACTCGCAGTCTTATTCTAGAGGAAGCTCAAGATCAAGGACTCCATCAAAATCCTCATCACGTTCTCGAAGTAGATCAAAGTCCAGATCTAGTTCTAAGTCAGGGCACCAAAGGCCAGCATCAAAATCACCAAGAAGGACAGCCCCTCAGTTAAGTGAAAATAAGCCAGTTAAAACAGAACCTTTGAGAGCAACAGTGCCACAAAATGAAAATGTCGTGGTACAACAGCCAGTGGTGGCAGAAAATATTCCTGTGATACCACTGAGTGACAGTCCCCCTCCGTCGAGGTGGAAGCCTGGACAGAAGCCCTGGAAGCCCTCTTATGAGCGAATTCAGGAAATGAAAGCAAAAACAACCCATTTGCTCCCCATCCAAAGTACATATAGTTTAGCAAACACTAAAGAGACTGGAAGTTCATCATCCTATCATAAAAGAGAAAAAAATTCAGAAAGTGATCGGAGTGCTTATTCAAAATATAGTGGTAGAAGTTCAGAAAGTTCACCGAGGTCAAGGAGCAGATCTTCCAGGAGTAGATCTTATTCCAGATCCTACACAAGATCACGATCGCGAAGTCTAGCGAGTTCACGTTCCAGGTCTCGGTCTCCCTCATCTAGATCTCATTCACGAAATAAATATAGTGATCGCTCACAGTGTAGTAGATCATCTTCCTACTCTTCTGTTAGCAGTGATGATGGAAGACGAGCCAAGAGAAAATTTAGATCCAATGGGAAGAAAAATAACACTTCAAGTAAAAGGCACAGCAGCAGTTCTGAAAAGATACTTCGCAATAAGTACGTCAAAGGCAGAGACAAGTCTTCGTGTCAGAGAAAGTATAGCGAAAGCAGGTCATCTTTAGATTATTCTTCAGACAGCGAACAGTCAAGTGTTCAGGTTACACAGTCAGCCCAGGAAAAAGAGAAGCAAGTCCACGTGGAAACGAGTAATAAACAAGAGAAAAACAGAGATGAGGAGAAATCCAAGCCTGAACGGGAATGCCCTCGTTCAAAGAAAAGGACTTTGAAAGAGGTTCCTTCGGATCACTTCAGAAAGGGCAGTAAGCCCAAAAGGAAGAATTATGCTGGGAGTAAATGGGACTCTGAGTCAAATTCTGAACGAGACATAACTAAAAACAGGAAAACTAATTCCCGACCATCTTCTGATAAGGAGGAAGGTGAGGCCACATCAGATTCAGAATCAGAGTTTGGCGAAACGCACATCAGAGCCAAACCCACAACAAAGTCCTCGGCAAATACTTCACCACCTGGTAGAGATGGCACTTGGAAGGCAAGCAAGCAGCGGTCATCGACCTCTGATTCTGAGGGGTCCTACTGCAACTCAGAAAACCCTAGAGGGAAGCCACGGAAGCACAAGCATGGGTCAAAGGAAAACCTGAAACGGGAACACGCCAAAAAAGTGAAAGAGAAATTGAAAGGGAAAAAGGACAAAAAGCACAAGGCCCCAAAACGAAAACAAGCCTTCCACTGGCAGCCGCCACTAGAATTTGGTGATGAGGAGGAGGAGGAGATGAATGAAAAACAAGCGACTCAGGAGTCACAAGAGAAAAAACGAGTTTCTGAAAACAGTGAAACCATCAAAGAAAACACCCCCCAAATCGAGAAGGCCTGTGAAGACGGCAGCCTTTCAGGTAAACAGAGGACAGCCATGGTTTCATCAGACACGGAGCAGCCTGCTAAAGACGACAGTAAACGCAGCGTCTCTCCCGCAGCTGCAGGTACTGAGGAAAACGTAGCCACGTCTCCCCCAGACGTTCAGCTCACGGAAGAACGTGGCCCAGGTGGGGTGGAGGACGTGATCCAAGCAGATGACAACATGGAGATCTGCACTCCCGACAGGAGTTCCCCAGCAAAGGTGGAGGGAGCGTCCCCTCTAGGAGACTCGAAGCTTGACACCTCGGACGTGGGCCTTGTTGTAAAGCAGACTCCAGAGCATTCCGAGGCAGAGGGGGTAAAACAGGAAGGCAGCGTGTCTGAAAGCCCCGTGGTGGGCGAAGTCGGGAAAGCAGACAACAGCTCTGCCAGCTCAGCCAGTGCCGTGGACAGTGCTGTGAAGAGGGAGGGGGCTGGGAAGAGCCAGCTGAGCCTCCTGGATAATAAGTGGAAGCCCCTGCAAGGGGTGGGGAACCTGGCAGCGCCGCCTGCCACCGCGTCCAGTGCTGCGGAAGTCAAGGCATTGACTGCTGCGCCCGAAATGAAACCGCAGGGCTTGAGGATAGAGATCAAAAGCAAAAATAAAGTTCGGCCCGGGTCTCTCTTTGATGAAGTAAGGAAGACGGCCCGCTTAAACCGGAGGCCACGAAATCGGGAGAGTTCAAGTGATGAGCAGACACCCAGTCGGGATGGTGATAGCCAGTCCAGGAGTCCAAGTAGATCTCGAAGTAAATCTGAAACCAAATCACGACACAGAACAAGGTCTGTCTCCTACAGTCACTCAAGAAGTCGCTCGCGAAGTTCCACCTCGTCGTATCGGTGAGCAGCAGTCTTTTTCCTTCTTTTTTCTCCCAAAGAGAGTCTGTTATTGTTTAGCTTGGAAGAGCTCAGAATCAGGGACAAGATTACTATTTCCAAATATCTGGAATGGAGCAAGGAGAAGTCTTGTGCTGTGTGACTCAGAGAGCAAATTGAGGACACGAGCAGTCCATTTTAGGGAAGAAATTGGGGCTCAGCGTAAATAACTGTCGCTGTCAATGAAAGCTCTCTGGCCACAGAAATGAGTTGCCATGATAGGGGGCAAGTTCTCCATCTCTGAAGGTGTGAGGCTGCACTTTGGCCTGTCGTGATGCCTTACGAAGGAGCCCTGAATTTACGGAATGTGTAGAATTTAGAGATCATTCTAACCCTCCGTTCTATGCAAGTGGGAGGTGAGGGCCAGCCAGGCAACGTTACCTGCTCAAGACAAGCATCTAGTTGATCTCTGTTCAGGAGGTGGGGATAGTAAAAACAATCACCTTTCGATTTATTTTTTTGGTTCAAGTTTCGTTTAACATTTGTCATCAGCAAGACGGGATGAAATTTTTTAAAAACTAAAAAATTTGGTGATGGTCACAGGAAGTTAGTAATTTGTGTTCTCTATGTTGTAAATATTTCTTGTTTTTACCTCGTTGTCTCTTAATTACTCAAATCCCTTATTATAGCATGCTTGATTTTCATCACTTGAACTTTAAAATGTAATAATAGTCTTTGACCGTTATTTTCCTTTCTAGTTATTTGTCAGTCTTTTTTTCCCCTTACCCAGATTTCTTTAAAAATAGGAACCAACACTTGCCACCTGTAATAACTTGCTCCTCAGTCGCTTGCAGTCTGTCTTCTGTGCCTCCTCTCCCCCATCTCATTGAACGGACTGAGGTTTTCAGGTACTTCCGAATGGCCAGTGCCAGGGCATGTTTTCGGTCCTCACCTTCTGGAAGCCCTTCGCTAACTCCCCATGTCCCTCTTGGACCGTTCCATGCTTGTACTGTGGGCTCCTCTTCCTCCTCCCGCCCAGACTCCCAGCAGGCCGGGCCCAGAGAGCTGGTGAGTCCTGGCCATTTCTCCCTAGGTTCACATTCCTAGGCGCAGTGACCTGGTGAGCTCCGCCAGCCTCCTGTCTGTTCAACAGGTGCCTTACCATTTCCGCCCTCAGTCTCAGCTGTTGGGGATGCTGGCCGCTCTCATTTGGTAGTACCTTCCCACCACTGTCTTGGGGATGGGTGGTACTTCATTTTATAAATGAAGACAGTGAGGCCTAGAAAGTCTACGGCATTTGCTCTACGCTGTGCAGCTAAGGGTGGAGACCAAGATAGCAAAACTCGGCCTCCCGGTTTTGGTTCCTAGCCTGGGCCAGCCTTCTCGACTAGGCTGTGAACTCGTTGACATCTGGGACCACCTTGCAGGATATCTGGGTCCATCCTGTTCAATCTAAAGACTGATAATCTGGAGACTGATTTCCTACTCATCTTTTAGTCACCTCACAGGTCTGCTTTATAATTGTTTGTTGAATAAATGACTAGCATCTTACCAGGACATTATGTGTTCACAACTGAATAAAACCTGTGAAGATATTACGTAAATAGCCTACACGCAGGGTTATTGTGCTGCTCCTGAACGACAGATAAACAGTAAGGGAAGGAGGGTAGGAGGGCCAAGTGAATGCAGAGGGGCAGAATTGTATTACTTAGGTTTTTGTTTCTTTTATTAAATATGAAGTAGATATAAAATGAAACAAATGGTTAAGGCATAAAAATAATTTAAAATGTCATCTGGCTTCAAAAACAGAGCTTTGACATACCTGATGCAGCCTTACCCAGTATCACCCTACTTTCTCTCGTCTCTCCTAGACTTGAATGTTATTCTGAACTTTTGTTATAATTTTGTTTTTCTTTGCAGTTTTACCACAATGTTCATATCCCTATGCAGCGTTGCTTTTGCATGTTTCATACAAAATCCTTTCATTTACATAGATGTTCTACATCTGTCTTTTTCACTCAACATTATGTTCCAAGGAGATGTCTCTGTTAATATATGTAGCTCTAGTTATTCATTTCCTACTCTAGAATATTTCGGTATTTTTCTTTGCATTAATTTTTTTAACCCTTGCTTTCATTAATGGAGATTTGGATTATTTCCTTTTGGCATTACATATAGGGCTCCTATCAACATACTGGTACCAGCCTTTTCTAGCTTTTATTTCATTCTGTTCAGTTCAAACCCTCATTAGCTGTCTCTGTCACACCCGCTCTGAGGAGTTCGTGAGAGACCTTTCCGAAGACCTGTCCTCTTACTGGGTTTTCCCCTTCCTGCCCTATAAGTAATTAATTTTAACAGCATGGTGAGTGAAAATAATTATAGTTTTCCATACTAAATTGTAGATCAAGAAGCTACTCTAGAAGTCGGAGCAGAGGGTGGTACAGCAGAGGCCGCACAAGAAGCCGGAGCAGCTCCGACCGGAGTTACAGAAGTCCTAGGTGAGCTTGTGAACCCTGCCCCGTGTGTGCTCTGCTCTTCAGGGCCTGCATGGGCAGAGTGGGCCAGCAAGAGGCCCTGACCATGACCTCCACCTCCTACCCACCCCCAGTCCATCTTCCCTAACCAAGGTTCACATCTGCAGTCACCTCTCGGCTCGGATTAGAGACTGGGGTAGGACAGTGGTTAAAAGGGGCCAGAGGAAGAAGTGGGCGGGGAGTGACCCCGGGTTTCTAGTTCTCCCAACTTCTTTGCACCCTCTTTTGCACCTCTCAAGTATTTCCAGTGCTGCGGCTTCGTTTTAGTTATAAGTACCCTACCCAGGCAGGCCTTTCTTCCTCCCCATTCAGATAGAGCCTCCCCAGTGACTTTCTCCAGGTGCATTTCATAGAAGAGTAGCATAAAACATAATCTTTCTTATGAAATCCAGCTTGCTTTAAAAAACCCAATACACTTTTGATATAAAAATGAAATAAACATAGCTGCTGGATTTCATTGTGTTTTCTTCTTGATGGGCAAATAAGTGTCTAGATTTTTGATGTAGCCTGTCCTGATCCACGAGATGATGGTCCCTCATGTGATTAATACTAGGACGTCCAGCAGGAGCAGATCCCGGAGCAGCTCGTATGATGTCCACAGTCGGTCCAGGTATGGGCAAGGGGCGGGTCAGATTTGGAAGGCCTTGTTTTATGAAACCCTGCAGTCCCTTTAAAAAGAAATGTGTGTTACTGAGAAACTTTAACACATTTGTCTCATGAAATCACACCCTTTCTAAGTGAGGTCTTATTGACAGTTTTTTTCTGTTGGCCCGTTGTACTCTTGTGTCAAAAGTGACAACTGATGTCACATTGTAATGGCAGGTATTTATTGACTATCATTGCCTAATATCCACCAGATTCTGTCAAGCTAACTCAGTGTTAATTTTGTGATATTTTTCAATGCAGAAAAGAATTAACATTTTTCTGTTTAATGTGGTAAGTCCTGTTTGGGGCAATTTTTAAATGTTTCCAATACTTGTTATGCAAACGTGTCCTCATACAGTCTGTCACAGAGTGCCCATGTTCAAAGAGAACACTCTTAAGCACCTAAAAAGAAATGGGAATATGAGTGTTTGGGAAAATTTAGTGTTTGTTGTTGCTGTCAAAGCAGGTCCTACACTTATGATAGCTACTACAGCAGGAGTCGGAGTCGAAGTCGAAGCCAGAGGAGTGACAGTTACCACCGAGGCAGAAGTTACACCAGGCGGTCCAGGTGGGTCTCTAACCAGAGAGCGCTGCCAGCTCCTGTGGGCACTTGGTTTGTGAGGGGACAGACTACACGAAGAGAAAGCGCAGTCTGCTCAGGACAGGAACTCCTTTCTCTTCCTGAATTTCAGCAATGCACAAGCAGCTACTAAATGTGCCCTTTGTATTAAGAGTTGCTGGGCAGTGTTTGTTGGTTATTGTTAATGTTTGAATCTAAAATGGACTTTTAAGTATTCACATATCCTTGGACAGACATTTCTCTTGGAAGGAGTAAAAAGAGAAGGCCACCCAAACCATGATCCGCTTCTTCAGATAGCGCTCATTGCTAGAAATAGCAAAGCCAGTTTATCAGTTTTTTAATGTCATAATTATTTGCTTCAGCAGCAGGATTGAGATTTGTATCTAGTCAAGTATTTAATAAAGATGTTTTTTTATATATTATATATTTATGATATTTTTTATGTAACACATTTTGGCTAGTGCTGCAAAAGATTTTATGGCGACTTTTTGTAATGTCCCTTTCCTGGTGGCCCTGGTCTTCCCCTCCTTCCCCGTCCACTGTAGCTACAGCCGGTGATCCTTGTAGAGCATCTGTATGGTCAGGACCACCCCTTGTTTGAAACTCTTTACAGGCTTTGCACTGCCCTCAGGCAAGGCTGGCTCCTTAGCTTCATGCACAAGACCTCTCCGCTGCCAGCTCCTTCCTGGACTTCTCTGTCTTCCCTGCTTTAATGTGCTGGAACCTTGGCTTTTGTCTAGGGACAGCCATACCACTGTCTCCTCTCCTGCCTCTTGAAACAGCCATTTCCAAACTACCCTCCAGGTCTCCACTATGCCTGGGAAGCCCTCCCTGACTGCCAGCCCTAAGTGATGCCGCCTCCACCCCCGCCCACCTTATGTCTTGCCCACCATTCTGTACTACCCTTGAGCCCAGGGAATTGTACTTGCTGTGTATGTGTGTGTGTTTCTAGTATCTAGTAAAGTAACTGGCTCTCAGTGAACATTTTTCAAAATAACTGAATGGTGGACATAACCCTGTCTTTGGACTCACTCTCCTTGTGGTCCTGTCCATAGCCCACCCCACCCTCAACCCTCTTGGACTGCTATTTTGATGTCCATTTCATTCTTTCTTTCTCTCCTTCCTTCCTTCTTTCCTTCCTTCCCTCCCTCCCTCCTTCCTTTTCTGCCTACAGCACCTGGTCTTCCAGGTGGTCTCCCATTCAAGTACTAACCAGGCCCGACCCTGCTTAGCTTCTGAGATCAGACATTGGGCTTGTTCAGGGTGGCATGACCGTAGACTGTTGATGTCCGTATCTGATGTCCATATCTTTCAGTGAAACACTGATGTCTTTTTCCCTTACTTCCTGTCTTAATTAAATATTGATGTTCATTTTGGGTAACATGGAAAATTATTCTGCTCGTTTGCTTGAGTGGATTTCAAGTAATTTCTCAAGATGTGGTGTTTCATTATTTTTATCTTAACCTTGATGTTACTACTATCGGTAATTAAAACATCTCTGAAAAGTCCACAGTGGTGCCACAGTCAGTACCCCACAGGTCCACCTACTGTGCTATGCCTCATCAGTGCTGCTTTCAAGCCACTCATATCAAAAAAGAAGCTATTAGAGGAATTCAAGGGTTGACAGCTAAAAGGTGTCTGTGTATTGTCTTTTTCTGTTAACAGGAGTTGTAGATCCTATGGCTCTGACAGTGAAAGCGACCGAAGCCACTCTCGTCACCGGAGTCCCAGTGAAAGCAGCAGATATAGTTGAAAATGTACCCCTTTTTTGATATGAATTATATCTTATTTGTAAATATCTGGTAACTTAAAAGTTTAAGAAACGTAATGGCAGTCTGTTGTTCTATTTCAATATTAGAGATGAATTTCAAAAATAGATACTTCTTAATTGTTACTTGTTTACGTGTACGCAGGATTTAAAATACAGATATGTCTCCTAAAAATATTTTTATGCCACATTTTACAGTAGCCAACTATGGAAGCGAATTTCATTTTCTTAAATCAAGAAACCATGAGATTTAATATAATTTGCAATATTATTTTAGATAGACTATTTCTCTCCATCTCGCGTATTCCTTAGAATACAGATTCTTTTGGCCCGGTTTTCAGGTTTTAGCATATATGCTGCCAAGCATAGAACTGTGAAGGAGAACTGTTAAAGGTGGCCAAATGTTGATATACAATTACACAGAGTCTTGTACATATGTGCTCTTAAAAACAAACCACCCAGAATTGATAGTGACAGTAGCCTGGGGGTAAGGCCGTGGCTCTGGGGTTCTTAATTCCTTCCTCCTGTGTTGTCTCAGAGGATTGGGAAAGTGGTCATCATACAGCCCATTGTGTTACTTAAGGCTGGCAGGTGAGATGCGAATCAGCCTTAACTGTAAACACCTGCACTGTCTCTGAGGCGCTAATATTCTGTGTGCTTTCTAAGTTTAGACTGTAGAAAACAGTTCTGTTCCAGTTCATGCTTTGGTGCTTGGTACCTTTTGGTGCCTCTTTGAGCATCGTTTTTCTGTACTATATATTACAATCTCGTAAGGGAGAGAAATGGACATTTTTTATTATTCACTGGCACCAAACATGGATCTTTCTGTGCTGTATTCACTTTGAAGATTGGAGAGGTTCTCTCAAGCCGCAGATGTGGGCTGGGCGGGCTCTGGGACCAGGCAGGATCAGCATACGGGATTGTGTGGCCACTCGGGTCTACTGCACGTAACTGACGTGTGCCTCTGGGAGAGTGGATTGAAGAACGGACTTCAAAAGTAACACCAAAACCTGACTGCCACCATCCTGGCCATTTGGCAGGGCTTCTAAATATTTTATGTGAGAGAGAGAGACCACACTGTAGTTGAACAGTTCTGAGCACCAGCACATTTTTCCTGTTTCTGCTGTGATCCACACGGGCTATGTGAAGCCTTGTAGGACATGCGTACGCCCAGGACAGCAGACAGGGAGAGAGGGGTTTGGCACTGCGTAAATGTCACGTCTTTCACAGTTCTGGGTGGTTCCTCCAAAAATGATATGACCTGTAAAAACTGGTGTCATCTTTTTTTTTTTTTACTCTAGTTGGAGTTTTTTCCCCCAAGTGTACTTAATCACCTTAGTGCCAGTTTAATCCAGTGACGCAGAAGAAATTCGTATTGGCTGTTTGACGTCGAGCTCTGTGCCATCGTACTCCAGGTCTTGCCTGGTGTTCTTGGAAGTGGGGAAGAGCCCTCTTGGAGGGATCTGACAACCCTTGATGGATGGAGGAATGATCTTGGATGTATTTAAACCATTACCCATAAAAGGTTCATTAAGAGAGTTTAAGTGGTCTTGTCTGCCAGGTGGATAGCCGAGAGTACATTAAAAACAGGAATTAAGTCAAGCAGATGTGCTTGCTAGCGCATACAGAACGATATGTGATTGATTCATGTGAAGGGTTTTCAGAAGTTACCTGCAGTGGACACTATTGCTTTACTATCACTCAGTGGAAAACTGCGTTCAGAACCCAAACCAAAACTGCCAAATCTAATGATGTTAAGAAAAGTTACCCTTGGGCAGTGTATTAGTTTTCTATTGCTTTGTAAATAGTTACCCCAAATTTAGCAGCTCAAGACAACACCCGTTTCTTAGCTCACAGTTCTGTAGCTCGTGAGTCCAGCACAGGGTGGCTGGGTTCTCTGCTCAGGGTCTCACAGGCTGAAATCGAGGGTCAGCAGGGCACCATTCCTTCATGGGGGCTCTGGGGAAGAGCCTGCACCGAACCCACGCAGGCGACTGGCAGCACACAGTGCCTGCCGGGGCCTTCGGCTCCTCAGGGTGGCCGGCGACATGCCTTCTTGGGCGCTCCCCTCCATCTCAAAAACCAGCGGTTACCCAGCAAGTCCTCCTCCCATGCTTCATTCAGATCTCTGCCTTCCTCCTCTGTTTTTAAGGCTCATGTGATGAGATCAAGCCCACTGAGATGGTCCGCCTGTTTTAAGGTCAGCTGTGTCACAGAACATAACGTCACGGGAGCGCTACCACGGTCCCAGGTTCCTGGGCCAGGCATGGAATGAGGGGGAGGAGGGCGGGGGGTGTTTTAAAATTCTGCCACCACAGGCACGAACTTTGCCCATTGCAGCTGCAGGTAGAATTTTATGCTGAAAAGGTGTGGGCCCTGGAAACCTCATTTTCTCCACGGAAAAGAACAGCCCTGGGCTGCAGCATTCAACTTGTGTGTTTACCGAATGGACTACAGAGATAGCTTTTCTTCCTGAGGGGATTGTTCTGTATTTTAAATTATTTTTTAATAAAACTGAATTATGTTGTGTATTGTGCTTCTTAATAGAAAAAGCATCATTGGACTGGTTTTGTAACATCCTGTTTACTGCAAATGAAACATGACATAGCTGGTATTGTTTAAAAACTAGAAAATACTTTTGTACAGATCGGCAATGTCTACTTTGTATACACTTCATTTAAATTCCCCTAACACTTGAAAGGGGGACCTCGTAGAAATTAAAATATATACTTAGTCTAAGTCTGAGTCTGTGAATGTTTCCTCTTTACTCATCCATCATTCAGACAGCCTTTCTGAAATGAAAAGGAGACACTGAGTCTCATCTAGCTGGTATTAGTGGCCCGAGGAGGAGCTAGAGAACTTCAGGCAGAGATGTTCACCTACCCGGAGAAACACTGATGGAAATCTACACAATCCAGATTTCCTCCAGGTTCTGCTGTCGTCCAGCTGCGGCCTGCACTCTGGTGTCCTCACGGAGGAAGGCATGTGTCCCATTCCATCTGTGAGTGGCCTGGGGACCGCACATTTACCTGCTAACCCACCTACAGCCACTACACCTCCCTCCTAACATTGGTTCACTGGAGGGGCACGTGGCAGTCACTCCTGGAGGAAACATTGATGGCGATATTTTTAGCATCCACAGGAGAATTTGCAAGGCAAATACAATTAACTTTTCTCATGAAAACTCAGAGGAATTTGTAGTTGCCTAGTGAATGCAAATTCCCTAGGAATTTGTAGGAAGTGTGCCCTCACAGTAAGACAGAGAGGTTCAATTTGCAAAGTTTAGTAACCAGTGGACTCCCAAGTCAGGCAATTCCTTGAAAGCAGTCCAATGCGTTGCTTTGAAAGTCAAGGTAAGTCACAGGTTTGCTGTGGGGAAGTCCCCAAGTGAGCTTCCTTTGGGGTCTTGTGTTTTAGTGAGCTCCAGAGTCTTCTCTCCTGATGAGCTTCATCAGCTGTGCCGTACTAAAGGGAAATGTATCAAGGACTTTGGTCTCCACTGCTGTTCTGAATTAGCTGGGCATCAAATAGGGAGGTGAGAGAATCCAGAGAAGACACCCCCCTCACAAGTGACTGAGTGCTGGCCGGACATCCCGAAGGGGGGAAAGGAGCCTCCACCCAGTGTAGAGTGAGGTGAGTGAGAACCCCTGCACGTTAGTCTGGGTGACCAGGTGAGGGACCTGGACGCCAGGCCTCACAAGTCGGAAGAGCCTGGGCGCAAGTGGCTCGTTTTGAGAAGAGCATCAGCTCTGCTGTTGCCCTTAGAGCTGAGAGCTTCAGGCCCCTTGGGAACCCGTGATGGAAGGAGCTGGGAAGCGTGCCTGGAGGATTCCTGCTCGGCAGGGAGAAGGTCTCGGGTGCTGTAAAGGTGGCAGCCTCTCAAGCATGCACAGGTGCCGGGGAGAGGAGCTGGGTGCCCTGAAAGGCACTGCCTGCTCACCTCCGAGCAGACTGAGCAGTTCCAGTCCGTGCCTGATGAGGGAGAGGCATGAAGGGGCAGGCGGCTTCACGGTCTGTTTACTTTAAAGGTTTCAGTAGAAGTAGAGACAGTGCAGAAAGAGAGATTGGGTGGGGGTTGTGCCAAGCTCGGGGCCAAGCACTTCTTCCTCTTGGAGACCTCACACCCACCATTCGCCAGCTATAGCCCATCAAGCTCCAGCTCCCCAAACTGAGCCAGTTTCACACCCAGCAGGACCCAGGAGGGGTGCATCTTTTCAACCAGCCTAGAGTCCTGAGGACATCAGGATAAATAAAGGGAGTGCCCCAAGGCCTGAGGGCAGATACCCGCCTTCTGCATCTGGAGGCCTGACCCTGGGCCTCTGGCTGCTTATCTGTAACAGGAGGCTAATGGTCCTTAGACTGCTCATCTCTCAGCTCCTAAGCCTGGAAAGAGGGTGCATATGACCAGCACAACCAGACCTGAGAACCAAGGGTGCTCACCCCTTCCCAGATCAGGCTGGGGACGAGTCAGCCCACGGGGTTACGGGGCTGGGCTGGCACTTCAGCCTCAGGTCACCCAGGGCCTCCTGCAACTAAAACTACCACCAAGCCAGATTCCCAGAGAAAGGCTGAGAAAAGATCCCTCTGGCCTTCATGCCTCTGGCCCAATTTGATTTTATTTGGAAGAAATAAAGGACTTCTATGAGCAACTATTCTGTGGCACAATCCTTAAGGGTTTGGGGCCAGAGCCAGACTACCTGGGTTCACGTTCCGCTCTTCCACTTCCTAAAATTAACTTGAGAGAAATTGCTTGGCCTTTATAATGCAGCTCATCTGAAGAACTGGGATACTAAGATCTCCTCCCTCCTACAACTGGCAAGGATTAAAGCTTAGAAGGAGCATACATCAAAGTAGTTAAGGGATGCTGGCCTCTGGGCTTGCCTCCAGGAGGAGGGGAGGAGTCCCAAAGGTTTCCTGTGGAGGGTCAGGCTCAATCACAAATGAGAGGCCGGGGCCCTTGAACCAGGAGGGTGGGAGAGGATCCTGGATGCTGCTAGAGAGGCCTCGAATCCCAAGGCCATGACGTTTGCGCTTTGGGAGGGAACCGGGCAACCTGCTGGTTTGAATTAGGCCCCCACCCCACCAGCAGCTGTAGCCTATTAGTGCCGAGCTCAGTGGAGGCAGAACAGAACACAAGCAACCTCCCCACTCCGACTCCACACCCAGAGATCTATGCCCTTCCACCATGTAGGGCCCTGGGTCAGCCCCTAGTAGGGGGCTTGAATTTTCCTGCCACCCCACCGCCCCCATGCTGTGTTGTCACCTTCTGTTTCGTGGTCAATGGCCACTCTACTCTCCATCCTTCCCCATCTCAGCTAAAGCAGCATGCCCCTCAAGGAAGGCCCCCACCCCACACCCCTGGCCTGGGCTGCTCTTTCCAAGTTCAGCAGAGGCAAGTCTGGGTTCCCCAACCAAGCCTTGGTCTGCTAATTTGAGTCTGTCTGTTCTTGCTCCCTGACATGGAAGAGAAATATGATGCTTGATGCTTAGGGACGTTGTGAGAAAACCTGTGAGCTGGTCTTCAGGCAGGGGCATAGCTGCAGACCCTGCCAGCACCCAGCCCCGAGTGTCTGAAGGATCCCTCAAGCTCTGCCCTGGTGTCCACAAATCCTGGCTTTCAACCGAGTCTCTGGTCTAGGATTCAACCTTCCCTGTAACCTAGTCTCACCCTACCCCCTCCAGAAAGCCTGCCTTGACCAAGCCTGAGGTGAAGAAGGTCCCATGACAGCAATTCTGCCTCTCTCCATCCAGATGGGCACTCCCAATGGACAAGAATCTGGACTTCACTGTATCGAATCCCTCTAGATCCTTGATGTTCACTCAACTTTCAGGTGTCATATCTGAGCAGCCCCATAGAGCCCACCAGACTAGGCTCTTCAGACAGCCCCTTCCTGCCAGTTCTAGCGTGATCCAAGTGCCAAAGGCCTCTCACAGGGCTCAGGCTCTGCCTGGGGCTCCCCCAAGACATGGGCGGTAGGCCAGACAAGCAAGAGGGCAAGGGCTGGGGTCTTCATGGAGACTGAGATTCCCATTTCCTCCTTTTTCACTCAACCTCCAGTTCCCTCCTTTGGCTTGGCTGCCACAGTCAAGACCAATCCCAAAGCAACCAGCAGTCCTACTTTGATCACGCTGGCCACAGCCCTGACCAAGCCCTGGCTGGGAAGTAGGCCCAGGAGAGCCCCTGCAGTCCTTTCTGCCAGGCTGCTCCCAGCCTGCAGGGGAGACCACTGTCCTCCAGCCTCCCCTTTCCCTGGCTCCTGACGCTAGTGCCTGCCTGTGTGATCTGTCCTGCTCTGGGCCTTATTCAACCAGAGGGTATACAATCCCCTCTTGCCACCTCCCAGGCTGGTTCAGGGATCCACTGAGTCAGATGAGGAAGTGGGCTGGGAGGAAGAGACAGAAGGCAGCCCTGAGGTGACTGGCTAGTGAGGCATGTGGGCGGCTTGACCTGCCCTCAGCCCGAGACCTCTGGGAGCTGAGCCAGCTGTCTACAAACCCACCATGGCCACACAAGTGCAGACGTCTGCAGTGGCTGCCTCTGGGGACATGTCCCTCTCTGTGCCCCTTCCTCTCTTCCCATCTCCTGTCCCACCAGCGTCTCCTCACCCTCCATCTGGCTTTGTGCATTCTTCCCCTACCTCTTGGAACTCTTCGGTCACCCCTGTCTTCACCTCTGAGGTGTTTTTGCGCTGTCTCCAGCATGTCTTGTCATGAGGGTCTCCCATCCTCACCTCAGTGGAGGCCTTTGCAACCTTATAAGACAGACCGGCAGATTTACAGGATGGTGCCGGCCTGAGATCTTAGCTGCTACTCCATTCTCTCCTGGCACCCAGACCAAGCCACTCTGAACAGGCCCCAGAGTCCCTGTCCACTTATGAGTAAGGTGGCATACCCAGGGGATGCTGGGCATGGGCTGGTGTGTAAACGTTTTAGTGCATGTGTGTGGGGAGGGATGGGGGTACTGTGCTGTATTGCCAGGATGGGGTCAATGGGACAGCAGTCAGCTTAGAGGGCAGTGAGGGTGATGACATGGCTACAGGAGAGGCCCACAGAGGCCCCCTCTCCACAGTGGTGGCCCAGCCACCACCTGGGCCTTACCAGGCCCAGCACCCTGTGGTCCTCACCGTGCTGCCTGCTCAGCCTGGCAGCATTCCTCTGTAGCCTCCTGCCAGCACAGCCAGCCCCCTGCCCCCACTGCTGTCCATGCCAGAGCAGCATTCCGCAGGCCTGGCTGCATCTCCCCAGCAGAGACTGAGCGGGGAGGCTCTTGAGCAGCGGTCAGTCACACTCGGCGGGGGGCACAGTGGAGCCCCCGCGTCTGGCCCCACTCCTCTCCTCTAATCCTTTCTTGGTCCTGGGCCCAGTCCCCTTCCAGGAGGATTTGCTCACTCCCTGCAGCTGTGGTCTGGGTTCTTGCATCTCCTGCCTCGAGTGGACCTGCGCAGCGGGAGGAGGAGGAGGCCAGAACCAGGTAGAGGTGTGGGTTGACCGGAACCAGGTCCTGGGAAGCACCGAGCAAGACGAGCGCTGGGCCGCCCTGGGGCAGAAGGTGGGGGAGCCCAGACTCACTCACCTGCAGGTGGGAGCATCCCAGGCGGGGCCGGGGCGAGCAGCCAGGGAGCCAGGTTGGGATCCTCAGCATGAGGTGGCTCGTGGGGGGGAGGAGCAGGCGGAGGGCTCCGCGGCCGCTGCAGCGCGTCGGGGCGCTCCCCCCTCGGGCCGCCTCCTGGGCCCCGCGCCGCCCCTGCGGGGCCCCCAGCCCGGGGCCGGGGCGCGCGCCCCGCGCCCGCACGTCGGGCGGCCTGGCCCTTTAAGCGTCCAGACGGCGGCCCCAGCTGACGCGCCGGCTCCAATCGGCGCCCCGCGCCCCCCGCCCCCCGCCCGCCGCGCCCCGAGGCTCCGCGGCCGCAGCTGCTCGGCGGCGGCGGCGGCGGCGGCCGGACTCGCCGCGGCCCTGCGCGCCCGCCCGCCCCCCGCCCGCCCGGCCCGGCCCGGCCGCGCCCCGGGGCCATGGTCGCGGGGCCCCGCGCGGGCCCGGCCCCCCCCAGCGCCGCGCTGCATGGAGCCGGCCCGGCCCGGCCGCGGGGGGCAGCGCGATCCCGCGGGGCCCTGTGAGCCCCCCGCGCCGCCGCACCATGGTACGCAGGGCCCTGCCTGTCCCCCCGCTTATCCGCCCACCTGCGCGCCGGCTCGGGCTGCGGGGGCCGCAGGGGGCTCTCCCCCACCGCCGGGTCCCCCCACCCCTTTTCCCCTCGTCGCTCCGGGGGGTGGGGGGGCCCTCGGCGGCGGCGGGGACGGGGTCACATTCCTGGGGTGGGGGCCCCCCGGGGCGGGGGGGGGCGCTGCCCTGGGCCTGCATGGCACCGCCCTCGGCCTGGGTGATGGGAGGGGGAAGGGGGAGGTCGGATTCCCGCCTGGGCCTTGGGCCACGTGGGCGCTGGAGACGCCCTGCCTGGGGATTCGGGGCTCCCGGGCCAAGCCGGGTGTGTGTGTGTGTAGGGAGACTCCTGCAGCTCGGGTCCCAACTCCTGTGTGACCTTGGGCCGGTCCCCACCCTCTCTGGTCCTGTTTCTCCAGGGAAGGAGGGTGGGGGGGCTTCGGTGCAGAAGAGACTGGCATCGACACCCCCTCCCCAAAAGGAGGAGCCTGGGAGTCATGAGCCTCTGCCCCTTGCTCAGACTGGGCCCACCCACTGCTGCCTGGCAGTGGAAGGGTTGGTGTGGGGGTGGGGGTTGCAGATGGATGTCCAGGTTTCATCCTGGGGCCTCCAGGGAGGTCCTGTGGCAGGGGAGGGAGCCAGTGGCTTCCTGGACAAGAGGCAAGGAACCCCTCGGGTGTAGCAGTTCTGACCCAGCTGAGCAGTCTGGGCAGGTGTCCCTCGCACCTGGCCTTCCCCCAGCCTAGCTTGTGGGGGCAGGTTTGAGGACATGAAACCCCCTGGCAACAGGAGTGCCTGACCGACTCCCTGCGTCCTGCATCTTAGCCAGCCTGGCCTGGCCTAGACTTGGGAGTAGGGTGTGTGGTTGCAGCTGGTACAGCCAGATGGGGAGGGGCATCTGCAGCTTCAGGAAACGGGCACATCTGGCTGGGGAGGCGGGCACAGCTGCTGGGCCCTGCATGGAAGGTGCCGGGCTAGGGGCAGCTGTGCCCTGCTGAAGGGCTGCCAGTTATAGACCCAGGCAGCATCCGTCCGCCTTCTCAAAGAAGCCCAGTCACAGTTCTCGGCCCCTCAAGAGCCAAGGAGGGTGCTAGCTTAGCGGGGGCACCGCCTTGTGAATGGAGTCTTTGGGGCACCCCTCACCCCCAGGCTAACTCCTCTTCCCGTACTGAAGTCAAAGGGCCCTGGCCAGGCCTCACCTGGACCCTGGGCCTGGACCTGCACACAAGTAGCCTGGGCACTGCCCTTTCCCCATGGAGGGCATTCTGTGAAGGGGGAGTAAGGTGGACTGTGGCCCAGTGGCCTGGGATGGGTGCCCCCCCAATAGACCTAGCTTTGAAAAGCCCTTATCCAAGCCACATTCTCTGCCACAATCTGGCCCTGGGAGGCCCTAAGGAAGACCTGTTACCACCCAAGTTGCACCCTGACCCCTCCCTGGCCTGCAGGTGGCAGCAGCTAGGGTGGGAGGTTAGGGGAGAGAATCTGAGGAAGTACAGCTGGTCCCCTGGGTGGGAGGGTCCCCAGATGCCTCTTTTTGCTTTTTGAGTCATTAAAGACCAAGAAATCTATGTGTCCAGCAGGGAAAGGTAGCTTTAGGAGAGCTGAGAGGCCAGGGACTGTGCCAGTGCTCACTGTGGGACCCTCCCATTCTGAGCCTCAGTTTCCCCATCTGTGCAATAGGGGTCATTCCCTGAAGATGAATCAGACCGAGTCAGGGGAGGGAGGTGGGTGGAGCTTGGCACCATATCCCAGTTAGATTGATCCGTTCTGGACTGGCCAGCAGCCCTGAGACAAGGGTGGCTTCTCGGTGAGGTGTGGTGGGAGAACTTGAGAAAGATGGTGTCCATGGCCAAAGGCCTGGCCACACTGGGATCTGAGACAGTGTGGGGTGGGTGCTGCCCTGGGCTGCTTGGTGTCTACGGTGGGGCCTGGAGCAGGTCTGGGAGTAGGTAGTCCTCGGTGGCCCCTTGGGGCCCATCCTGAGGCCCAGGGCAGATTCTCATTCAGGTGACCGAGAAGTTGAGACTAGAAACCCCTGACCCCACATCCTTCTGCCCAGTTCGGACCCACCCTTTGCTGCCCCACCAGTGGAATGACTGGCATGGGGTTTAGGGGTAGGCCGTGGATAGATGGAACTGGGGTTTTATCTATGGAGGTACTTGGGGGAGGAAAGCTGATCATTTTGTGGCAAAGGGGCAAGGTCTTCAAATGTAGGATGCTCTGATCCAGCTGGACAGGATCCGAGGAGGGCTAGAACCTGGCATCTGTGGGGTCAGTAGGCAAGCAGGGAGTCAACAGACATTAACTGAGCATGTGCTATGCACCAGACCCATGCAAAGGACTGGACAGTCTGCTGCCTGTGCTGCCCACCTTTCAGGGAAGCCTCTGTGGTGGAGCCAGGACAGATTAAGCTGGTTCCTATTGTGGGCAAGTCACAGGTGCTGGATGTGGCCCAAGGGTCTGATAATCCAACCTATCAGATTTCAAAGGCTTCCCTGAGGCTGCAGAGGCCCCGGATGGTGTGACCTCCAAGGTGGGGTCGTCTCAGAGCCTCTGGGCCTGGACCATACCAGACCTGGGGTCTGGGGGAAAGGGTCTGGGGCAGGCCTTGAGGACCTCCTGTGTCCTCCTACTCCCACAGAACCCCTGAGAGAGGGGGAGTTGCTGGACTCCAGGCTTTAGGCCATTGGCCGTGGCCTGGTCCAAGCTCTGGCCAAGTCTTGAGGGGTCTGGCTGGATCTCACCAGCCTCCTCTAGCAGGGCGGCAGGACCTGGTAGGGAGGGAGAAGCCACAGGCCCTGGATTGTGTCACAGAAGTTTCTGCCTCTGCATCCCTCAGGCCCAGGCCTTGAGGCCCACTGCTGGTGGGGTAAGGGGTTCCCTCAGGTGCTGCCCCCAGGAGCAAAGTAGCCAGAGGCCGGGTAGTGAGTGAGCCTGACTTCTCCAGGTGTCGGGTTGGGCAGGCTTGTTTTTACTGGTGTGAGTGACAGTCGGGGGGAGAATCCGTGGGGCTCAGGGAATGCTGAAGGAAGGAATGCCTGGGGTGACCACCTCGTCATGGTTTGCCCATGATGGCCCTGGTTTTAGCACTGAAAGTTCCACATCCCAGGGAACCCTTAGGTCCACGGCACAGCTGGACAGTTGGTCACCCTAGTCCCTTTTCCTCTCTCCCCTTTCCCTTCCCTGGATGACTTCCTGTTTCACAGCAGAAGGGCTAGAGGCCCAGAAAAGTCAACTGCTCTTTGGCCTTCGGAGGTCATGATTGGAGTTCGAGCTCTGAGGGGCAGCTGCCTTGGTCTCGAATCCCCGTTCCCCCTTGTCCTTGCTTGAGCTTCGCCTCCTCTTCTGTAACATGGAGCCAGGAGTGCCGGGGGGTGGCCTCCGGGGTGGTGGGCCCCGCCGGCCTTGTGACCTGTGTGTGCCCTCCGCCCCGCAGTTGCTGGTCGAGAAGACGACCGACTCACCGGCGGCCGAGTTCTCGCTGGTGGAGGACGTGGCGCTGCACTTCGCCTGCTTGATGGGCCGTCTGAACGAGCAGCGTCTCTTCCAGCCTGACCTGTGCGACGTGGACCTGGTGCTGGTGCCGCAGCGCAGCGTCTTCCCGGCGCACAAGGGCGTGCTGGCCGCCTACAGCCAGTTCTTCCACTCGCTCTTCACCCAGAACAAGCAGCTGCAGCGCGTCGAGCTGTCCCTGGAGGCGCTGGCCCCGGGGGGCCTGCAGCAGATCCTCAACTTCATCTACACGTCCAAGCTGCTGGTCAACGCGGCCAACGTGCACGAGGTGCTCAGCGCCGCCTCGCTGCTGCAGATGGCCGACATCGCCGCGTCCTGCCAGGAGCTGCTGGACGCCCGCTCCCTGGGCCCCCCGGGCCCCGCCGGCACCGTGGCCCTGGCCCAGCCAGCTGCCGCCTGCACCCCGGCTGCGCCGCCCTACTACTGTGACATCAAGCAGGAGGCTGACGCCCCGGGCCTGCCCAAGATCTACGCTCGCGAGGGCCCGGACCCCTACTCCGTGCGCGTGGAGGACGGGGCGGGGACTGCAGGCGGCACAGTGCCCGCCGCCCTCGGGCCAGCCCAGCCCTTCTTCAAGGAGGAGAAGGAGGGTGGCGTGGAGGAGGCCGGCGGGCCCCCGGCCGGCCTGTGCAAGCTGGAGGGCGGGGAGGAGCTGGAGGAAGAGCTCGGGGGTTCTGGCACCTACAGCCGCCCGGAGCAGTCGCAGATCATCGTGGAGGTGAACCTCAACAACCAGACGCTGCACGTGTCCACCGGGCCCGAGGGCAAGCCGGGCGCTGCCACCGGCCCGGCCACCATGGTGCTGGGCCGGGAGGATGGGCTGCAGAGACACTCGGGGGACGAGGACAGGGATGGGGAGGAGGAGGAGGAGGAAGAAGAGGAGGAGGAGGGTGGTGGCAGTGGGGGCGAGGAGGACGAGGAGGACGAGGAAGGTGGCAGTCAGGGGGAAGAGGAGGACGAGGAGGAGGACGGCCACAGCGAGCAGGAGGAGGATGAGGAGGACGACGAGGAAGGACACAGCGAGCAGGACCAGGAAAGCTCGGAGGAGGACGAAGAGGAGGAGCGGCCGGTGAGGCACAGGGGCGGCCGGGAGGACCCCCCGCCCCTCGGGCGCATGGCCACTCGGTCCCGGGAGAGGGCCCGCCGCCGGGCCGCCTCCGAGCCAGAGGAGCCCGGGCAGCACGGTGGGAAGCGGCCCAAGGCCTCGCCAGGAGTGGCCCCGGCCCCGGCCCGGGGGGCCCAGACCACGGACGGGCTGGGGGCCAAGGTGAAGCTGGAGGAGAAGCAGCACCACCCGTGCCAGAAGTGCCCGCGCGTCTTCAACAACCGCTGGTACCTGGAGAAGCACATGAACGTGACCCACAGCCGCATGCAGATCTGCGACCAGTGTGGCAAGCGCTTCCTGCTGGAGAGTGAGCTGCTGCTGCACCGGCAGACGGATTGTGAGCGCAACATCCAGGTGGGCTTCGTGGGGTGGACGGGGGGCGGGTGGGGCAGGAGCCCAGCCGAGGCCGCACCCCAACCAGGCCGGGCCGGGCCAGTCTGGGGCCTGCATTGCTGGGACAATCTGGGGGAGACCAGACTTAGTCCCCCCCACACACACACAGGGACCAGCCCAGGCCCAGCGTGAGCCAAGAGGTCGGGGCCCAGGTTGGTAAGAGCGTCAAGGAGAGCTTCCTGGAGGAGGCAGGTAGCACTGGCTTTGACCCGTGGAAAGATCCTGTATGCATATAGGGGTGGGACAAACAGTACCCTTGGCCAGAGGGGCAAGGGATCCTGGGCTTGGGAGGCTGAGAGGAGAGAGTTGACTGAGCCCATGAAGCTGGGGAACAGCCAGCTCTGAGGAGGGATGAGTCAGTGTTTCAGCAAATCCCCACGGCTGCCAGAAGGCCAGCAGGGCCACCGTGCGGCGTTCGGCTTCTACAGGGCACAGAAAGCACAGATGAGGGGAGGAGGGGTTTGCCCGGAGGGGGGCGCCGTTTCCCACTCGCGGAGGGCCTGACAGCTGGGCAGGAAGAAGGAGGCCCTCGCCTTCGGCTCTTTGGAGGCGCCACCTGGCCTAGGCCTGGGGAAGAGGGACTGGATGAGAAATTTGGGAAGAGCAGGGCTGCTGGGGCCAAGCGGAGAAGCTGGGCTGGCTGCCAGGCCTCGGGCCAGCGTGATTCGCTGCCAGCCCGGCCTCTCTGTAAGGGCAGCACAGGGCCAGCCGGGCTGGTTTTAACTTTCTGGATGGGCGGTGGGGAGGTGGGGGTAGCAGGTAGGTGGATGCTAATTGCCTGAACTAATTGCTAATTGCAGGGCCCTGTGGAGAAAGTGTTACCTAGGGGTCACCTGGTCTCCTGCCCGACCCTGTGTACCTGTTCTCACATGCCTGCCTGCCGGGCTGCCCTTTGACATGCCCTCCACCTGCCACACACCGGGGCCACCCTCCTGAAGGGGAAAGACGCTTGTGCCCCTTCTGACTTGGGCATCCAGACCCAGTCTCTGCCTGAGCCCTGGCCTCACCTTCAGGCCTCTGGGGGTGTCCTGCAGGGGTGGGCAGGACAAGGGTCCAAGGAAAGAGGAGGAAAGTGTGGCCCCAAGAGTCCCACTGCCAGGTGGGACCTAGTACCACCTGCAGTCCCCTTCCCCCCATGCCAGCCCTTGGGGTCTATCTCCTTGAGGATCTCCACAGGTCAGGGCATGGTTCCCAGCAGGGGGAGGCAGCAGAGGTAATTCCCTGACTCTCTGGACTTGTCTTCTGAGGGTCTTCTTCACACCCGCTGTGGCCCTTCGGTCAGGTGTGTGTCACCCCTCTATAGAGAGATGCCTTGGTGGAATGAGCACAGAGGAGGGGCTTCCTAGAAGAGGTGACCCCTGGCCCTAGTTAGTTCAAGGATGAAGCAGGGCCCAGGCTGCAGCCCTGGGTGGAAGGCAAGTTAACGCTTGGGGGCCCCCCTCCCCACCTGCCAGAACGTCAGAGCTGCCTGGGCCTTGGCCATCAAGGGCTCTCTCTCCAGCACAAGTCTGGTGAGGAAACTGAGGCCCAGAGAGGGGCAGTGACTGGTACTTTGTCCCATAGTCCTGACTCTGGACCCAGGGCCTAACGTCCTCTCACCCCACAGTGTGTGACATGTGGCAAAGCTTTTAAGAAGCTCTGGTCCCTCCACGAGCACAATAAGATCGTGCACGGCTACGCGGAGAAGAAGTTCTCGTGTGAGATCTGCGAGAAGAAGTTCTACACCATGGCCCACGTGCGCAAGCACATGGTCGGTAAGTCCGGGCCGCTGAGCGATGGAGCCCGAGGACAGAGCTGGGCCACCCCCGGGTGTGCTGGGAAGGACTCCGCATCCGAGGGCAGTGTGAAGGGGTGAGGGGGCCCCTCCCAGTGGGGAGGCCTGGGGGGGCTGGTTGCAGTGGTGGGTGTGGTGGGGGCAGGCCCTGGGGCCAGGGCTGGCCGCCTGTTCAGCTGGGCAGGTTGCACATTGCACGAGGGCTCCTGGACAAGGTGGCAGGTGGGGACCAGAATCCAACTGGCCCAAGTCCTGTCTCAGTTTGAGGACAGCTGTGCCCCTGATTCTTTCTCACCTTCAGGCCCTCACAGGGTCACACCCGGACACAATAAAGAGGCCCAGGTGTGTGCTGGGCCCTACCCCTGCCTTGGGCATGGCTGTCCGGTTATCCTTTCCCTCTAGGTGGGTGTAGCTGAGAGTCTGGTGTCCCTGCAGGGGCTGGGGCTCAAGAGACAGGTGGGCAAGGTGGGCCTAGCTCCACCAGACAGCGCTGGGGGCCTCCAGTGTGAACTGACTGGGAGCTGGGACCCTGGGGTGTGAGTCTTGGCCGAGAGATATTGGGTGACCCAGGATTGCTAGTCCTTCCTGGGCTCAGGTTCCCCAGCCCTGAGCTCTGTGGGGACACTATCTTCCTCCTAGATCGTCCACCTCCCCTATCCGTGTCGTCCCCTGTAACCCCCGGCCACTGCTGAGGCGCAGCCACTCCTAGCCTCTATAGAAGAGGACACTGAGGCCCACAGAGGCTGTGCAGGAAGCCTGTGGCTGGGCCAGGATTAGAGCTGAGGCCAGTCCCATGGGGATCTTTTCATCTTTCCCTAAAGCTTGGGGGTGAGGTGGCCTTGGCTATTGCCCTTGGCCAGAGGCTAAAGAACCCAGGGGCCTCCGTGCTGCTGACCAGACTTCAGAGCAGGCAGAGACCTAGCCCAGGGAGGGGTCCCGCCTGGAAGACAGCCCCGGGTCCCGGGACAGGGGCTGTGAGGCAGGCCCTAGGACAGGTGGGGTCCCCCAGAGCTGTGACGGCCGTGGTGCCCGCCCCGTAGCCCACACCAAGGACATGCCCTTCACCTGCGAGACCTGTGGGAAGTCCTTCAAACGCAGCATGTCTCTCAAGGTGCACTCGCTGCAGCACTCCGGGGAGAAGCCCTTCCGATGCGAGGTGAGTCCCCCCCCCCCACTCCTCCCCCCCGCAGGGGCCGCCCGGGCAGGGGCAGGGCTGCGGGTGGAGGAGTGGGGTATCGTATCAGAGAGGGGCCCACCCTCTGTTATCTGCGGCCCTTGCCTCCTTTATCCTTACCCAGTCGCCCACCAGCCTGCTCCCCACCACCCCAGGCTTAACCCAAGCCACACACATCTGTCTGGGCTGGGACCATGGGGCAGGCTTCGTGGAGAGGGGGAGAGAGGAGCGTCTCAGGCAGGGATGAGAGGTGGAGCTGCAGACGGGGATATGGTGGCCTTGCCCAAGAGCGGGATGGGAGGCCTCGGCTTTAAGCATGAGGTCTCCCCCCACTCTGCGGCCTGTCCCCACTTTTGGCCCCATTCCGGTCCGGGCCCTGTGCACCCCTGGCCTCCGCACCTCCACCTTACCCCACCGGGCCCCTCCCCACGTGCGTCTTGGGCAAGGGCTTCCCTCCCCCGAAGGTGACCTCTGCTCTGGCCCCGGCCTCACCCCCCACGCCACCCCTCAGAACTGCAACGAGCGTTTCCAGTACAAGTACCAGCTGCGGTCACACATGAGCATCCACATCGGCCACAAGCAGTTCATGTGCCAGTGGTGTGGCAAGGACTTCAACATGAAGCAGTACTTCGACGAGCACATGAAGACACACACGGGTACGGCCGCCCCTGCCTCCCGGTGTCCCTGTGGCTGGGGCGGCGTGGGCCACGGCGGGGGGCACCCGAGAGGGCCAGGGCCCGGCCCCACGGTGACCCCGCTGCCCGCCCCCACCCCGCAGGGGAGAAGCCGTACATCTGCGAGATCTGCGGGAAGAGCTTCACCAGCCGGCCCAACATGAAGCGGCACCGACGCACGCACACGGGCGAGAAGCCCTACCCCTGCGACGTCTGCGGCCAGCGCTTCCGCTTCTCGAACATGCTCAAGGCCCACAAGGAGAAGTGCTTCCGCGTCAGCCACCCGCTGGCCGGCGACGGGCCCCCCGCTGCCCCCGGCCTGCCCCCGCCGCAGCCTCAGGCGCCTGCGCTGCCCCTGCTGCCCGGGCTGCCCCAGGCCCTGCCCCCGCCGCCGCACCTGCCACCGCCGCCTCCACTCTTCCCCACCACTGCCACCAGCGGCGGGCGGATGACCGCCAACAACTAACCCCACGTGCCCACGCGGGACCTGGGGCCCGGGCCCACTCCAGGAGCCACCCCGCTGCCCTCCCCGCCTTGTGGGAGGGTGGCGACACCCACAGGGGGCTGGACACGCTCTGCCTGAGGCCCCTGCGGGGGGTGCAGGCTGGTGGCCCCCAGAGCTGGCTGAGGACACCTCGCTCGCGAGTGCCCCCCCTTAATGACTTTTTGAAGCCTTTGCTTTTTTTTTTTTTTTGGGGGAAGTGAAGGAAAAAGAAAAGAAAGGAAACTATTGGCAGCTCCCCCCTCCAGGCGAGGGGGGTGCTGGAGGCAGCAGGTACAGCGGGAGGTGGGGGCCTGCAGAGCAGGTGCAGCTGGTCCCCGCTGAGGCCTGAGCCGAAGGGCTTGTCCAGGCCGAGCCTGGGTCAGTCTTAGCAGCTTAGCCCCGCCTCTCCTGTGTTCCCTAACTTGCCCCCTTGTCCCTGGGGGGTTTGGGGAGAAGCTGGGGTGCCAGCCCCCCTTGGAGGAGTCATGGATCCAGTCTATCAGCTGTGGACACCAAGGCGGGGGCTCGAGACGGCATGGCCATGAATGTGTTCGGTGGGGAGTGACGAGGCGTGAGGACTGCAGACCCCACTCTGCACCACGTGGAGTCGGGCAGGCAGGGGCTGGACCCCAGGCATCTGCCTTCCCACCCATAACCTTGCCGGCAGGCACGGGGATCCCCAGCCTGGGCCTCGGTGTGCCGTGGGCGGGCCCTGGGTGGGCAGACAGGCGGGCTCCCGAAACACCAGCTCCCAAGGGCTACAGTCCAAGAGCCCCTGCAAATGGGTGGAGCCCAGGAGCAGGGCCCTAAGGAGGAGGCTGGGGCAAACGTTTTAAGGGTTCAAGGTGCTACCAGTGGGGCAGGGCAGGGCTGCTGTCTGCAGAGCACTCCGCCCTACAGCAGCCCTGGCCGTGTCTCCCACGCTAGCGGAGACGTGTATGTCTGTGTCCGTCTCTGCCCCCTGAAGGCAGTGCCAGGCCTCATCCTCTCCCCAGACCCCACCACAACCTGCCCCCGGCTGGTGTCCAGCATCCTTGTCCCTCCTGGGGCAAGGCACTGGCAGCTGGGAGCCTGTGGCATGGTCAGTGAGAGGAGCCTGCGTGTTCAGGCCCCAGGGCCTGGGGCGGGATCCTGGGGAGACCCCAGCCTGTGCCCAGTGCTTGCCCCCATGAGGCCAGCGCTGCTAGGACACCCTTTTTTGTTGTCATTTAACACCTTTATTCCTGCCCTTACAATGGGGAGGAAGGTTTCATAAGCTACGTGTTTCCTAGTTAAGCTCTTTCCTATTGTGTTTATATGGTTTTGTTTGTTATACTCTTTGCACCTTAAAACCCCCATGACTACCCCCACACCACCACCTTCCCAGCATGTCTGGAGCGGGAAGAGGCCTGAGCCCAAGGGGTCAGTGGGGGGACTGGGCCCCATCAGCCCAAGGGCTGAGGGGGTCGGAACTCTCTGACCTCCTTGTGAGGCCCATGGCACTGGGGCAGGGGGCTGGGCACATTTTAATCATCAATAAACGAAGCACTTTATTCTGTACAGACGTGGGCAGGCCCAAGGAGCCCGAGTGATTTGAAGGTCAATAATGCAAGCCACACAGCCTGATCGCTCTCTAGGCATGGAGGGGGCAGTGCCCTGGCCTGGTCGGGTTTGGGGTGCAGCAGGAGCCGTTCAAGCTGGAGCCTACAGACACCCCCTCAGGGGAGAGAAGGCTTCCTGTCTGGCTCCCAGCTCTGTGGCTCCCCATCCCAAGGCTGGGCCTCCCAGGCCCCTGCTCTACTATAGCTCTTTCCTGTTCCCGCACCCCTTATCTCTGGGCTTCCATGACGTCCTCAGGGTCCCCCCCTCCCCGTTTCCCCTCCGCCTTGCTATTTCTAACCTCTGGTCCCAGTGCCTGGCAGCTCTTCAGGGCTGACTCACAGTTTCCCCCAAAAAAGTTGATCTCCCCTTATGGTCTGTAGACCAGGCACCCCATGGGTTACATAATCCCTGTCACTGACACTAGGGGCTGGTGGCCTTGTCACCTGCAAGCTCCACTGCAGCCTTAGCATGCCTGGGAGCACTGGCCAGGCGGGCGCCTGGTCTGTTAGTCCAGACTTTGCCAAGGAGGGCCAGAGATGGGTGTGGGGTGCTGGTGAACCCCTGTCCCAGCGCTTGGGGTTCCTGCCCTTACATACCCTCCCTCCTAGGGCAGGAATGTCCAGACAGCAGGCCGGGCCCTGGTCAAATGGTCTTGTGGCTGTGAGTAGGCTCAGCCAAGCCCTCTCTTGGGAGGCCCCATCCCAGTGGGGACAGGACCCCTGTGTCCCTGGTGCTAAATATTCTTGTCCCCTTGGGCCGCTGTGGGCGGGAACTCCTCTCCAGCCAGATCACGAGTGTCTGAAGCAATAATGCAACCTCAGCAGTGCCAGTATGGATGAGGTTCTTGTTTTACCAACTTTTCCATTTCCTTTTTGTTTTTGAAACAACAAGCCCCTGGATATTGGAACGAGGGGACTAGAGCATTAGACCCACTTCCCAGGGCTGGTGGTGGTGGTAGGGAGGGGGCTCAGGATCACTACCTCCTGCTAGAGTTCAGCTCCAGGGGTCGTCTCTCTGTCCAGCTAGGTTTAGCCCATTTGGCCAGACCTCAGGTCCAGAACCTGAGCCTGTCCCCACCCCAGTTCCCCTTGGGTTCCCTGGTCTTGGGCTAGCTGAGGGTGAGTGCCCAGAGAGATCAGGTGGCCTCAAACCCCATAACCACAGTTCCGGGAGCTGGGGCTGGGCTCAGCGCCTGCGACACAGTGACCCTCATCGTGATGGCAGAATGGCTGTGCCCCGGCCCCAGGTGTCTGGTCACGTGTGGCCACCCCACAGCCACAGAGTTCGTGGGGGACAGCAGGCACGTGAGTGAGAAGAGGGGAATAAAGTCAGTACAACTGTTCCTTGGCCCAGCCTTTTCTTTACATGTTGCCTGCCCTGACCTGGCTGGTAAGACTTGGACCAAAGCAAGGGACCCGACAGCTCGGCTGCAGACCACATGGACATTGAGCCCTGGGGCATCTGCGAACCCCAGCTTTCTCCCTTTAGGGTGGGCTGCACTTTGGGGGACACCCAGAGTCAGGATCAGAGGCAAGAGCAGAGCTGCATCCCCAAACGTGCTGAGTCTCGGGCAGAGTGTAGAGAGGCTTTAAAGAGGAGAGGTCCTGGGGTTACCGAGTCGAGGCCCCAAGGGAGGGGTCACAGGAGGCTGGGGTCCCTGCAGGTGTGGTTTTCCATGAGCATTGGGTGTGTAGCCAAGGGAGCCTCTCTCCTGTTCACGTGCTCAGCTCCGGGGGTGCTGGGGTGAGCAGTATGAACTCATCCACCTTGGCCGGCAGGGGAAGTCTGAAGGAACCAGCTATCAGAGACGCTGACATAGTGCCTGGGAGGATGGAAGCTCAGATGGGAGACAGGTAGGGGCCTCTGAGGAGGGAACGTGTGGCTCTCACAGGTAATACGTGGAGCACTGGCTCTGTGCCGGGTAGAAGGCTAGGCCCTGGGATACACGGTAAATAAGGCCCCTGTGTTCTGGATACAGGGAGGGGGTTTCTGTGGGGTGGGGGACAGGAGGCTGGTGGGTGGGTTCATTAACCAGCCAGAGAAGATGCCCAGGTTCCCAGGATGTTCCTTGACTGAAAGGAACGGGCCCACTCAGGTTACCCTGAGTAATAGGCCAGCTGACAGACCCAAGGGCCTGGCTGAACCCCTGGTCTCTTGTGGGGACTCTGCTTTTCTCTGTTTCTGCTCTCTTCCCTCCCCTGCCCATCGTTTGCATGGCACCTCGCTACACACCCTTTTCCTTCAGCCACACTCCACCTCGTTTGTTCCCAAAGTACAGTTGACCCTGGAACAACATGAGGATTGGGGGCGCCAAACCCCACGCAGTGGAAAACCCACATGTAAACTTGAATCCCCTGAAACTTAACTGGTGGCCTGCTGTCGATTAGAAGCCTTACCGCTAACATAGTCGATGGATGCACATTTTTAATATGTTTTATATCCTGTATTCTTACATTAAAATCAGCTAGAAAAAGGGAAATGTTAAGAAAATCATAAAGAAGAAAAATACATTCATGGTGCATATCTATCGGAAATAAATTCACGAATAAGTGGACCCGCGCAGGTCACACCTGCATTATTCAAGGGTCGGCTGTATTCCCACGTTCACTCTCCAGAGGCTCTTGGGCATGCGTCGAGCGAGCCTGGGAGGCAGAGGCCGCTGGGCAGCTGCAGGCCATGGATGGCGGGCACCGGGTCTGGCATCTCTGGAGCACTCCCTGTCCCCAGTTTTGCTCTTTGAGACCAAACAGCTCACTAACAGCTCGTGGCCTGGAGTACAGGCCAGGGCAGGGCTGGCCTGCTGGAGAAAGATGGGCCTTCTTCCCTGCTCAGGCACAGTAGGAGTCAGTGAGATGAGAAAATGATGCTCCCCTGGCTTAGCAGTGCCCTCGGACCTACCCCCTGATTCTAAGGCTTTCTACAGCCATGACTGGCACGTCAGGAGAGGTTATGTTCTGCCGCAATAACAAGCCATTTCCAAACCTCAGTGGCTCACCACCGGGGACCCGGAGTGAAGCTCTAGGGCAGCCATTCTCCATGTGACAGCTCAGAATGCCGGGCTGCTTTGACCTTCAGGCACCTTTGTCTTGACAGAGATCCTTATTGACCATAGCCCTTGTGCTGGGAAGGCTAGATAGTCACCCTTCGCCCCACAATCTTCAGAGGTGGCTGAGGGCCTAAGGAAATGGAGGCCCAGAGAGAGAATGTAATTTCGTGCATGGGCAGAAAGTGTTGCAATTAGGGTCGAACTCAGGTCTGATTGCAAAGCCCATGAAGGTCCCCACGTTTGACTCCTCTGGGGCCCCTCCACTCAGCAGAGCTGGGCACACAGTGGTGTTTAGGAGAGCATGGCTGTGGATGGTGAACCACGGCTATCGGCTGCAAATAACAGAGCCCGTCTAGCTCATTTAAGCAGAAAACAATTTAATGAAAAGGTGTTAATTAAATCTCCAGGAGAACAGAGACTCCAGCTCTTGGGTGACTCATCAGAGAACAAACCCAGACCACCCTGCAGGACTTGTCCCATCTGGGAACTAAGGATGCTGAGGTCTGTGCACTAGAAACGGTTCCTACTGCCCCCCAAAGCTAATCACTCCTCGGCCACCCTCACGAAATGCCAGAGTCTGCGTGAGGCCTGCTGCCTTGCTTCCTCCCCCCTGAACTGGCCTGGCACGGGTGTGTCTCATCGGCAGATCCAGGTCACTTATTTATACCCTAGCTGCAAGGGAGGCTGGAAAAGTGAGTTACCTTTTCTACTTGGGGCAGGTGGGGCTCACAATCAGAAAAAGGCTTTCCAAATGTGCTGGTGGCCACGAAAGGTTAACTGATACACACCACAGCCTAACCCTTCACTGCCCAATAACTACATCTCGACGACCTGCCTCGTACCAAGAAAAAATGCATTTATCCTCTTCCCAAAGGGGGACAGCATCATTTCTCATCACTGACCGCACACGGCCCGCAGTCCAGGGTCTGTCTGCAGTGATAGCTGCTGTCTTCCGGTTCAGCTGGGGTCTCTTTCTGTGTTCTGACACGTACATGGTAAACGTGACCATCACCAACAAAAATATAAAAGGGACTGAGAAGGGGAAAGAAAACGAGGCTCGTGAGAATGTATGCATATATCTTACCCAGCAATGAAGAACCCAGGCAGAGGCTCACACCCCCATCCAGCCGCTGATGGGAAGGCCAAGGTGGCACTGACGACTTCTCCCTGCCCTCAAGCAGCACCCTGGAAGGTCACGGGAACTCACTTGGAGGGTGCCTCAGGTCTGCCATACTGAAGAATAGGAGCCCCTGGAGGTCCTGTATGAGGTGGCTCTAATTGTTGACTTATTTTGTTTTTTTCAATTTTCTATTGAGGTGAAATTCACATTACATAAAATTAACCATTTTAAAGAGAACGACTATGACCTTAAAAAGCAAACTTTAGTGACATTTGGTGCGTTCACAGTGTCCTCTAAGCCATAACGCTTCTAGAAGTTAAGGATCTCTGCAGTGGGCTCAGAGTGATATAGTCGCAGCAAAGTGTACAACTCAGTGACATTAAGTATACGACATCGTTGTGCAGCTATTACCATCATCCATCCGCAGAACTCTTTTCAGTTTGCAAAACGAAATTCTGTTTCCATGAACAGTGACGCCCTGCTCCCTCCTGTCCGCTCCCTGAGCCCCAGGCAGCAACCTTTCTGCTTTCTCTATCTGAGAATCTGACTATTCTAGGCACCTCATGCAGGTGGAACCGTGGTGTCCTTCTCTGATTGGCTTATTTCACCTGCGACAAGGCCCTCACAAGTCATCCGTGTGGTAGCCTGTGTCCGAGTTTCCCTCCTTTAACACTCCGCTGTGTGTGAATATGTGTGCAGACCACATTTTTTCGTGCGTTCATCTGTTTATCGTCTGCTGACACCAGGGTGACTGCTACCGTTTGGCTATTGTGAACAATGCTGCAAAGAACACGGGGTACCAGTACCTCGCTGAGACCCGGCTTTCAGTCTCTTCGGGTGTATAGCCCGAAGCGGGTTACTGGATCATACAGTAGCTCTATTTTTAACTTTATGATAAACAGCCATGCTGCTTTTTTTTTGTAGTGGTTGCACCATTTTACATTCCCAGCAACTGTGCTCAAGGCTTTCCATTTCTGCACATCTTCCTCTTCTGTTTGGTCATATTCTCTCAATCTGCCCCCGAGTACACGGTTTTATCCTTTGTCCCTCCTCCTCCCACCTTTCAGAGTCATCCTTTGATTGTCTCTTGTTTATTTCCAGGGTGTTTAGCACCAAAAAGCCTTTGGAAACCCAGCCTTGTGAAGGTCCTTGTTAAATGCAGGGCATCACTGTACCATGATCTGGGCAGGTTGCTTCTTTGAGGTCCATTAGTTATTGATCTCTCTCTCTCTCTCTCTCTCTCTCTCTCTGGTCTTGGGATGTCAGATGCCAGGGAAGCTGGAAAATAATTTCTGGTTTCTACCTTGGGGAAAGGCTATTGATGCGGGACCTGTCCCAAATCTAGAAAGGCTATTTGGGAGATGGACGAAGACCACCCAATGTGACAATGTCTGCCACAGTGGACATGAGTGTGGCTACTGAAGTAAATCCTCAACAGTCCAGACCCCATATCTGGGTGGGACCTACTCACCCAAGGAGGGTTGCAGACTGTGTTGTGTTTCTTGGTACATTTGCAAGGGGTTCTTTGACCTTGGCACAATGAATGTAAATTTTCTGAAAAATTTCACTCGGCATTTCTCTTAAATAAGCCTTGTGATGTGCTAGGATTCCTAATGAAGGCAGAACATGAGTAGACCCCTGGTTAAAGCTCAGAATAATTATCTGAGTGAAAGAAGTCAAAGACAGAGAATGAGAGAGCGAGAGTGAGAGCGAGCAAGAGAGAGAGAGAGAGAGAGAGAGAGAGAGAGAACACGCTATATGATTCCACTTACATAAAACTTTAGAAAAGGCAGATGAATTACGGTGACAGAAAGCAGATTCGTGGTGGTCTAGGCTGGGGGTGTTGTGGGAAGATGAGGGAGGGATTATAAAAGGGCGTGAGGAGACTTGTGTTGATGGGTCTGTCCTCTATCTTGATTGTGGTGTTGGTTTCATAAATGTATATACGTACGTCAAAAGTGGTCAGATTGTATGCTTTACGTATCTGCAGTTTATTGGATGTCACTTATGCCTCAACAAAGCTGCTTAAGGGTAAAATATGACTGATTCCTATTTGCTGGCCATCTAAATTTCAGTTTCTGTTAAATGGGGAAAATTATACCTACCTTATAATTTTGGTGTGAAGATTAAATGAGTGACGATTAAAGGGACGAAGTGAGGAGACGTTTTCCTTTGATTCAATGAAAATCAGTGGAGTCATGCTTTCTCCCTGTCTCTCCTACACCCACATCCTATCCTGGGGCATCTCCCAGGGTGATGAACAGAGTGAGTGTGGCAGAGATCACTTAGGACTCGCCATGAATTGACAGTTGTTGAAATGGGGGGATGAGTACATGGGATGTCAGTAGACCATTCTATTTTTGTATATATATGCATTTTCCATAACTATAGTTTTAAAATAAACAGCAGCTCCCCATTTCACTGAGGGGAAAACCAACATCATCCCCTTCGAATGTGTCCTGCCTAGCTCCCCCGACCCTTAGCTCTCTGCCCTCATCTCTTCCTACTCACTTCCTCGTGCACTGCTGCAGCTGCAGCTGCACTGACCTCTGTGCTGTTCCTGGATTGTGTCAGGCAGTCTCCTGCCCCAGGGCCTTTGCTCAAGTTGTTCCCATGCCTGTAATCCTCCTCTCCCACAGCTTGAACCTGCTCAAATGTAGTCCTTTGCGAGTCCATTCTGATTACTCCATTTAAAATTTTCTCCGGCCCCACCTGCCATCCTCTATGTTCTGCCATTTGTTGCCATAACAGGTATCATCATCTGACAATCCCATATAACTGTTTGTTGCTTTCTTCCCTGCCCCGCCCCTGCCTGGCTGAATGTAAGCTCCGTTATGACCAGAATTCTTGCCTAATGCGTTCACTGCTGAATCCTCAGTTAAAACAGTGCACAGTAGGTTCTCGATGAATGAACAAGCCACATATAAATATTCTAGTGGAATACCTGGTAGGGAGTGAGCACTATCAGATTCATCACAATCTAAAAATACATCTTGGAGTCATTTGATAAATATAAGTTAATTATTCAGTCAGTACCTTCTGTCTTGGCCTTTGGGAAAAGAGACTACAATTAGTGGACCTTTTTTGTTAATTCATGGGAAGCAGTAAGGTAGGAAGGCATTCCTACAGGCTCGAAGGTGGGCAGATCGGCTCCAAATCCAGGCTCGGCCACTTGCCATCTGTGTGATTTGGACAAGTCTGAGCCTCTCAGAGCCTGGGCTCCTGACTGACAGTCACTGTTGGGAGTGTCCTGCAGTCCGAGGCTGGGTTGGAAGCCCACCACTGGCCCTCCTTGTCCTTTCTGAAAGACGGACAGGACCACCCCAGGACCTTCCCAGGTGCTATGCCCTCTGGGACCTGCTGGTGGGTTGGGTGAGTGATGGTCAGATGCATTCATTGCTCAGGAGGGAAAGGCAGTGACATTGCTGAGATGACAAAAGCGGAGGTGACTCAGTCCTGGCTCAGCCTGAGGTTGCTTCTCCAATACCCCCACCCCCAAGCCTGTGGTTATAAACAAGTGACTCAGAGGAATGATGGGAGAATGCCCCATAAAAGTTCACACCAGCGTCTCGGGGGCTAAATTTAACCCACAGCTGCAGCCTCTGGCACTTTGGGAACAAGTTAATCTCAGTGGCTGAGGTTGTTGCGTGTGTATGAAGGGGGGTCGGGTTGGTCAGGAGTCCAAAGCAATGTGGGCCTGGGGACTGGCTGTCCTGGGCCTCTACCTTGACCTCTTAGGTGGTAGACAGGGCTAAGCCTCGTATGGGCCAAGATTGGTCATTATAGACAGATAAGACCCTAGAATATTAAGCTCATCGAGTGTCATTTCTTGAACACTAGGATCCAGAATGTTAATCCCTCAAAATGTTAAAACCCTGAGGGTTTAAACACCTAAAATAGTCAAATTCTAAGAAATGAATTTTCTAGACACAATGTTAAAACCTTATGACTGTGTACTCGCAAGAATACAGAACCTCAGTGCTTCCGAACCTCCGCAGCACTGACCTGGGCTCTCAGAGTCAAATTCCTTCACCTCCTCATTGGGTAGGAAGGGAAACTGAGGCTGGACAGAGAGATCTGATCTGCCCTAGGCTCGACGAGAAAGTGGTGGTCTTGTTTACCTAAGGTACCCTCTTGCTTTCCTGCACAGTCCAAGGAAGTTCTCAGAGCTGGGGCAGAAAGAGGGGGAGGAAGTTCCCATTTTAAAGGTGGAACAATAAGGTCCCCAAAGAGTGAATGTCATGCTCAAGTTCACTGAACACAAAACCCAAGCACATCATATTCAGGGGTGGCTGGAGTGAGGTATATCCCAGGGAGGAACATAGAGGCACTTGGATAGAATGTTCCAGAAGGGATGAAGTAAGGGAGACTTCACTGCTGGCCCCTCCCTGAACTGAAGGGCAGAGCTTGGGGCATCCACTTCCCGCAGGGGCATTCATTGCCCAACCAAGGCATGCCGCGCTCCATTTAGAAATGAGGCTGATGAGGCCCTCCTCTTCCCGGGAGGGCCCAGACACCCCACTCTGCCCCCATGAGTCAAGGCTGCCCTGGAAGGGGGCCTCTCTGCCCAGCTGTCCCCTCCGCGTCATAGGCAGGAGGCCAGGCAAGATCGCCTTACAGGGCCAGGTCCCCCTCTATATATAGCCCCACGAAGACAGCTGCGTGGACAGAGCGCGACCCGGCAGGACAGCAGGGAGGACAGAGGAGGCCCCCGGAACGGTGGCCGCACCATGGCGCTGAGCTTGGAGCAGGCGGAGGAGCAGCGGCTGTACCAGCAGACGCTCCTGCAGGACGGGCTCAAGGACATGCTGGACCACGGCAAGTTCCTGGACTGCGTGGTGCGCGTGGGCGAGCGCGAGTTCCCGTGCCACCGCCTGGTGCTGGCCGCCTGCAGCCCGTACTTCCGCGCGCGCTTCCTGGCCGACCCGGGGCGCGCGGGCGAGCTGCGCCTGGAGGAGGTGTCCCCGGACGTGGTGGCGCAGGTGCTGCGCTACCTGTACACGTCGGAGATCGCGCTGGACGAGGCGAGCGTGCAGGACCTGTTCGCCGCGGCGCACCGCTTCCAGATCCCGTCCGTCTTCACCATCTGCGTGTCCTTCCTGCAGAAGCGCCTGTGTCTCGCCAACTGCCTGGCCGTCCTGCGCCTCGGCCTCCTGCTCGACTGCGCGCGCCTGGCCGTGGCCGCGCGCGACTTCGTCTGCGCGCGCTTCTCGCTCGTGGCGCGCGACGCCGACTTCCTGGGGCTCTCGGCCGACGAGCTCATCGCCATCATCTCCAGCGACAGCCTCGACGTGGAGAAGGAGGAGGCGGTGTTCGAGGCGGTGATGCGCTGGGCGGGCAGCGGCGACCCCGAGGTGCAGGCCGAGCGCCAGCGCGCGCTGCCCACGGTCTTCGAGAGCGTCCGCTGTCGCCTGCTGCCGCGGGCCTTTCTGGAGAGCCGCGTGGAGCGCCACCCGCTCGTGCGGGCGCAGCCCGAGCTGCTGCGCAAGGTGCAGATGGTGAAGGATGCGCACGAGGGCCGCCTCACCGTGCTGCGCAAGAAGAAGAAGGAGAAGGGAAAGGAGGCCCCCGGGGCCAAGGCGGCAGACAAGGGCGCAGGCGACGCCAAGGCAGAGGACGCGGAGGAGGAGGAGGCCGAGCGGGTCCTCCCCGGCATCCTCAATGACACTCTGCGCTTCGGCATGTTCCTGCAGGACCTCATCTTCATGATCAGCGAGGAGGGCGCAGTGGCCTATGACCCGGCGGCCAATGAGTGTTACTGTGCCTCCCTCTCCACCCAGATCCCCAAGAACCACGTCAGCCTGGTGACCAAGGAAAACCAGATCTTCGTGGCTGGGGGCCTCTTCTACAATGAGGATGACAAAGAGGACCCCATGAGTGCTTACTTCTTGCAGGTCCTGGCCAGCCCTTGGAAGGGGTGGACAGTGTTGAGCTCTGGGCACTGGGGCCAGCTTTGGGGCCCAAGAGAGGCCCGTGTCTCCTTGTTGGGGAATGTCATGGGTCTAGGGTGAATTGTAGACCCAGAGAGGTTCACGGACAGCCACTGCCTGGAAGTTGAAGACAGTTACAGGCAGTTTACAATGAGCTGTATAACTTCGGTGTCTCGGTTTCAGAGGGATGTTGGCCCTGGGATGGTCCGATGTGTTGGAAGCTGTCACTGCACAGGATTTAGGTCAGGCACAGAGAGAAGGAAAGCAAGGTCAGTGTAGGGGTCCTGGCCAGGGCCTTTGCATGACGCTGGGACTGATGTGGAACCGCGTGTCCCAAAGGGACCTTCCTTCCTAGTCCTGCCATTGTACAGATGAAGAAACTGAGGCCCAAGAAGGACCAGTAGAGCAGATGCTCAGTCATTGTTGTAGTGCGACAGTGGGATCTCAGAGGACAGAAATGGAGACTGGCCTTGTGGGTTTGAGCACTGACAGTTGGGTGGAATTTGGGGACATGAAGGAGAGGGTGGTGCTGTTTCTGGCTGGGGAATGGTGAGCAAGGGACAGGGACGGGAATGAGCCTAGTGAGCGGTGCATTCAGTGAGGCCTGACCAGGTGTGCAAGGAGCGAGGGCAGCTTGGAGCCAGGTTTAAGCAGAGGAGGTTGGTGGCGGTGGTGGGGGCAGCTCCACTGGTTACCAGCCAAGGCACATCGTAGACACATTGTTTGTTCTTTCTGGGCTTCAGATTGCTAAGGGGGTAGTCTTCTTCCTGCCTGTAAGGCTGTTTGAAGGCTAAATGGTGGTTATAGAGTGCCCAGCCCTGAGAAAACTTCCCCAAAAGGTGCGCAGCTAGTGGTGCTAGCATTAAGACTGCCCAGGTGGGCGGGGCCCCAGACGTGACGCTGTAGATCTTAAGGGGTGAGCCCCAGGCTGTACCAGGGTTTTCCGTGCAGTGGGATGGGGTGGAGGACAGGGGCAGGCGGCTCTCAGTCACTTCAGGACTTGTCCTGGGGAAGGGCCAGGGCCGCAAGCGGCCGCCCTCTCCGAGTCTGGGTGTAGAGCTGCCCCCCAGAGGTGCTATAATAATGGTGACTTCTGGGTAGGTAGGGTGGGGGACTGGGCTGTCCTCAGCCTGATGGGGGGGGGAGGGACACTGTCTTCAGAAACCCCCTCCAGGTTGCGCTGCCCCACCCTGGAGGTCCGGGCGCCTCTGTGACCAGGGGTGGCCAGAGGAGGCTGAGCTGCGGCTTGGGGCTTGGGGCTGGGGACGTGGGAGGGGACCAGTAGCTGACGCGACGCCCGGCCCCGCAGTTTGACCATCTGGACTCCGAGTGGCTGGGGATGCCGCCGCTGCCGTCGCCGCGCTGCCTCTTCGGCCTGGGGGAGGCTCTCAACGCCATCTACGTGGTGGGCGGCCGGGAACTCAAGGACGGCGAGCGCAGCCTGGACTCCGTCATGTGCTACGACCGGCTGTGAGCGGCGGCGGGGGCGGGGCGGGGCCGGCCCGGGGCGGGGCGGGGCGGCGGGGCCGCAGGTGCCTGGAGGCCGGGCGTGGTCCCAGGCTGCGTGCGGGCGGCGGGGAGGGAACGCGATCGGGCCCCGGGCTTGGGGCCGAGGCGGGGTTGGCAGGTGCGGTGGGGGCGCGCAAAGGAGGGGGAGGCCTGGGGCGTCCGGGGGATGCGATGACCGCGTGTCGCGGGGGGGGGGCAGACAGGGACTGGGCGCGAGGCTGAGCCAGGCGCTCGCTCTCCCCTCCAGGTCGTTCAAATGGGGCGAATCGGACCCGCTGCCTTATGCCGTGTACGGCCACGCGGTGCTCTCCCATATGGACCTGGTCTACGTCATCGGCGGCAAGGGCAGCGACAGGTGAGGCCCGGGGCGGCAGCAGGTGGCAGCAGGGGTGCTCGGTGGGGAGGGAGCGAGGCCGCTTGTCCTGGCTGCCTTGGGAGGCGGCTGGGAGCAACTGGGCCAAGGGAGGGGCGCGTCCTTCCTGCTGCTTCTCTCTCATTCACGCCCCCCGCCCCCTTGCCCCACAGGAAGTGCCTGAACAAGATGTGCGTCTATGACCCTAAGAAGTTCGAGTGGAAGGAGCTGGCGCCCATGCAGACTGCCCGGTCTCTCTTCGGGGCCACCATCCACGACGGCCGCATTGTTGTGGCTGCCGGGGTCACAGACACCGGGCTGACCAGTTCCGCGGAGGTGTACAGCATCACAGACAACAAGTACGGCTGCCAGCCTCCCCTCTAACCCCTCTCCCCCACTCCCCGGGGTGGGACTGCTGGGGACAAGGGCCTCGTTGCTTTGGGTCTATGCCAGCCCTCTCTGTGTCTGCCCCGCAGACACCGTAGCCCCCCGTCTTGGGTCTCTGCAGTTGAGCTCAGACAGCTGCACAGAAATAGCTCCTCTCCCCTAGTCTGTAGTGAGGCGAGTTTCCCCCACAGCGTGGGCAAGGGTTGTGGCCAGCCTGGTCTTCAGGAGAGAGCCTCCAGCCGTAGAACAGGAGATGCCAGGTTCCTCATTCAGGGACTCATACCAGGCACTGGCTGGTGCCAGGGATGTGGCAGTAAACAGGCCGCCTTGCCCTGGGAGGCCCAGAAGAAAACAGCTGGGGGCTAGTTGGACACAGCCAACAAAGGAGGTGGGGACGGATGCCCCTAGCAAAGGAAAGCTGGTGCCAAGGCAGTTAGGGGAAAAGGGCAGGTCCGTTGGTGGAAAGGCCATTGCTCAGGTTGGATGGAGTGTCGTGGGTGAAGGGTTGGGGAGGTCTGAGGAGGCAGCAAACAGGGCAGAAGGACTTTATCCTGAAGGCAGTGGGATGTCTCTGGTGGGTTTTAAGCTCACATCTGTGCTTTACTAAGATGAGGGTGATCCAGGGAGGGTTAGGGGGCAGGTTGGATGGAATAACAGAGAGATGGTGAAGGGAAGTGGGAGGCACAAAAGATGGGGGAAGGAAGTGGAGACCAGAGGGAAGGGGGAGGGCCACAGGGCTGGGACACTAAGGCCCAGGCAGGGGCACCAGGCATTCCAGAGAGGGTCCAGAAACAGGAGGTTGTGCTGGGAGCCTGGGATTCAGATTGCAGAAGGGTACAGCTAATGCTGTGGGCACCGGGGCGGGACAGTCACTGGGCTTGCTGAGGCCCAAGATGATACCTTCCTCACCACCACCCCGCCAGGTGGGCGCCCTTCGAGGCCTTCCCGCAGGAGCGCAGCTCACTCAGCCTGCTCAGCTTGGCGGGCACCCTCTATGCCCTTGGCGGCTTCGCCACACTGGAGACTGAGTCTGGGGAGCTGGTCCCCACAGAGCTCAACGACATCTGGAGGTGAGCCCAGCCCCAGGGAGGTGAGAGGGAATCATGAGAATGGCCGATGGCCTACAGCACTGTGGCCGGGCACCAAGGCACCTGGCAGGCACATCTGTGGGCGGAGCTGATCCCTCTTCCAGGGAGTCTTGTGGAGAAGGGACAGCAAATACCCCGCCCAGCCCAGCCCAGTTCTCTCCGGTATGGCTGGGAAGGTCTGGGTTTGCACACATGGCACCATGCCCCCCTGTGGGGCCTCAACAGTGTCACGGTCAGGAGCTGACCCCAAGCTTGGGGCACACGCAACACAGACCCACGGAAACAGGCCCCAGGAACACGCCTTTCCTCTCCCTTCCCTCCTGGATTCTTGCTCTAGGCCGGGGAGCTGGGGCCAGGATTGAGAAGTGGCTGGACTCCAGCTTTGCAGAGCCATTGCTTTCCATGGCTCGTCCTTTCTGGAAAGGACGGGAAGCAGTTTCAGCCACTTGGGGGGCACCTTCTTCTGAACCTTCAGTTATCCACTGGTGCAGGCAGCCCCTAGGGAGCAGCGCTGTTTGGGAGAGTGGGAGTTGGGGGGACTTCATAGAGTGCTGTGTAGGGAAATTCTCCAGAGAAGGAGAATGGGGAGATGTCCACTCCCTGGAAGAAGGTGGCCCTTCCTGGAGTGTGGGGTGGGGGTTCTCTGGGGGGTGGGGCCTTTTGGGGGCTCCCTTTCCCAGAGCATAGGAATTCTCCAGGGGCAGACCTTCCTAGAGATGGGGTGGGGCTGGGGTGAGGGGGGCACTCCTCAGGGGTGGGCCTAGTGCGCCCAGATACTCTTTCCTGCGGGTCCTACACAAGCTCCTTGTCGCTCCCACCTCCAGATACAATGAGGATGAGAAGAAGTGGGAGGGCGTGTTGCGGGAGATTGCCTATGCCACGGGCGCTACCTTCCTACCTGTGAGGCTCAACGTGCTGCGCATGACCAAGATGTGACCAGCCTAGAGGGTCCGAACTAAGCATCCTGCCTGACCTGTGGCCCACACAGGCTGTGCCTTCCTGGGGCTCCAGGGAGGAGGCTGGGGGAGGCCAGAGTCCACCTGGATCTGTTGTGGGGCCTGCGAGGCTGCTTCTGCCAGGGAAGGTAATAGCTGCCCCGTCTTAGCCTTGGGGCAGGGACGAGGACCTTTGGGCCTCCCTGGTGTCTCCATATCCCCCTGTTCTGGGTCCGTGAGCCGGAACCACAGGGAGATGTCCCAGGCTGCCCCCGAGCCCAGCTCCCGCCTGGCTGTGTGTGCTGGTAAATTTCCCACAGGACTACTCCTTGCCTGTCAGATGGAAAGTGTCGCCATCAAGTGCTCCCTGCAGCATAGATAAGTCTCCTTTTGTAAGAAGAATAAAGTGCCTTCCGAGCAAGCAGCTCAGGGTCTGGAATCAAGAGCCCCAAGAGTCAGCGACCAGCTAGTTTGAAGATTCAGGGCTTCACTGTTCAGCTGTCGGGTCACCCAGGAGGTTAGTGGTCTCTGCCCTCATGTAGGTGTCTCCACCACACTCCGTACACCAAGAGCTTGACCCATCTCCCTGAGGCCCGGAGCATCCAGCTTCTCATCCAGCATGGACGAGGAGCCAGGAGACTGCTGGGGGAGAGGGCAGGGAGCAGCCACACTGTGGTAGAAAAGTCTTTTATTCTCTCCGTCAGGCCCCATGTGGTCTGGCCTGGGCCGGGGCCCAGGAATAGCTGAGCCGAGCCGTCCCTCCTCCCCCTCCCACCTACTCCGGCTTCTCTTTGTCCTGCTCCTGTTCCTCCTCTAGCGCCAGGGTTCGCTCTCGCTCCTTCACCAGTTGGACGCCACAGTAGGTGACAAACAGGACGGCCAGTGTGGTCTGGGGGAACCCTGTAGGGAGGAGGTCATCGGTGCCTGGGAGCAACACCTCCCTTGGTGACTGTTCTCTTCCCCATGCCTTTCCCCATCTGACTGGCCCTTCCTGCTGAGTCACTGGGGAAGGGGGTGGGGTGGGGGCATTTCAGAGGGTCACGGTCTTCAAGGTGAACTCCTGGTGCATTCTGTATCCCCGCCCTTCTGTCCCTCACCTGTGAGTAGCAGGCGCCGGGCGACCAGCTCTGTGAACTCGAGGCTGTTCAGGCTTACAAGGTTGTACATGATGAGAGCCCAGAAGTTCATGGCCCCAAAGATGGCCCGGACCCTGCGAGACATCTGCTCCGACAGTGAGGCCTGCCCGGTTCAGGAGAGCATGGGCAGTGCGGCAGAGGTCCAGGGGAGAGAGGACATGGGTGGTCAGAGGTCCTGGGGGGTATGCCTGTGTCAGAGTCCCAGGTCAGCTCTCCCTCATTGCTAAAGATGGGACACTGAGGTCTGGAGAGAGGGCAGGGCCCGACCAACACAGGCAAGCCTGGATGCCCCACACCCCACAGGAGGTAGGGGGGACCAGGTACCCATGGGGTAAGCCATCATCCTGGCAACCAGGAGGATGGTGGTGAGAAAGTTCGGGACTGGGGGCCACGTGTGGCTGGAAGCCTCCACAGAGCGGCAGTGCCACCCCCTCCAGGGACCCAGCCACCTCCAGCCCCAGACCTTCCATGCTCACCTCAATGCGTGCTAGGGGTCCCCACTCTGCCAGCTTCTGTACCCAGAGCTCAAAGTTGAGGCCAAAGCAGTTAAGGATCGACCACAGGTAGACAATATCACAAGGCCCAAGCCACAGAGTGGTGATGGCAAATGTGGCCACTGAGGCCACCAGCTCCGGGATCACGGCAGAGTGCTCCCCACCGATGTGGTCATACACGTACCTGCGGGAAAGGTGGGAGGAGGAATCGGGGGCAGCGTGGGAGAAAGCGGGTAGGAGGGGGGACACATGACGGGGACAGCCTTCCTCGATGCTATCGCTTGGCACATGCAACATGCCTGACCTCAGGGGGCTGCTCTTCTTCCCGACTTCAAACTCTGGAACTCTGTGCCTTCTCTAGCGAGGTTCAGTCTGTCCCCAAGTGGTCCCATCCAGACCCAAGGCTGAAAGCTGTCTCTATGCCGGGGAACCCCAAATCTGTGTCTTTAGCCCAGTCTCCTCCTGACCCCTATAGCCACTTGTCTCCAGACATCTCACCTGAACGACTGATTCCCCCATCTGCGCCCAAACCCGCTTCACCCCCACACCAGTTAATGGCACTGCCATCCGTTGGGGTTCAGTTGTAGGCCAGAAGCCTGAGTGCCATCTCGGACTCTCGTTTTCCTTCTCCACCCACATCCGAGCCGGCAAACCCGATGGGCTCCACTCAGCCCTGGCCACTGCTTTCCACGGCCACCACCACCACCCGAGTCCGTCCAGGTGACCTTCTCTTCTCACACGGATTATGGCAAATCTCTTAAGTTGTCTCCCTGCTTCTGCCCGCGCCCCCTACCATCTGTTCTCCAGGCAGCAGCTAGAGGCATCCTTTAAGAGTGTAACTTCCACAACCAACACCCCCTGCCCCCCGTTGCTCCGCATTACAGTGAGAATAAACCCAACTTCCTACTATGCCTGGGAGACCCCACGTTGTCTGGTGTCTGCCTGCCTCCCCGACCTCGCCACCCACCACTCTGGCTTGTATTCACCATGTTCCGGCCTCGTTGGCCTCTGTCTGTCGCACACACAGAGCTGGTTTCTGCCTCGCGGCCTTTGCACGTGCTCCCTCTGCCTCAAATTTTCTTCCCCAGACTCCCTTATCCACCAGGTCTCAGCTCAAATGTCATCTCACAGGCCTGTGCAGTTAGATCTCTACCGAGAAAGCTCCTATCCCGCGGGCAGCTTCTAGCCAATGACACTGTTTCCTTATTTTTTTTTTTTCCCAACGCTGACCACTCTCTGAAATTATTTACGTGTTTGTTTACCTGTTTATGGTCTGTTTCTCCCCACTAGACTGTAAGCTCCGTGAGTTCAGGGTCTTTGCCATTGTTCACGGCTGTATCCCCAGTGCCTAGAACAGTGCCTGGCACATAGTAGGTGCTTAATAAATATTTGTTAAATAAATTCAGTAGAAGACCCTTGACCTCCTCACTTCCAGTGGTCTCTTCTCCACTCGCCTCAGTCACCTGCTCCTGGCCTACACCCCAGCTTCGTCACCACTTGAAATTCTACTCATTCCTAATCCCCATTCTTCGCCCAGCCCCTCCCGAGCTGGTCCCCCAGCTCCAGTGCTCCAGTCTCATCGACACCCGCCCTTCCTCATCTGTGACCCTCCCACCTACTATCTTCACCCCCTCCTAACAGTGCGCCATCATGATAAATAACCGAAACCCCCTTATTCCTCACTTCTTCCTTCTCACACCTCTGGGAGAGCCCAGGCTCCCACTTTCGCCTGCGCCTAAGAAGCTAAGTGCAGCTGGGGAAAATCTCACACTTTCACACATCAGAGTCAATAAATCCACGATCTCCGACCCCGCCTGGGCTCTCGAGGCTAAGGTTCCTCTCCCAGGGTCTGACTACTCCACCCTTATCTCCCCTTGCCAAGTGTAAGTGGGTGTGGGGGGACCTAGGCAGGCGTAGGGACGACACACAGATACTACCCCCTTCCATGACCCCAACCCTGCATCCCTCAGCCGATGGCCCTGACTCCTACTTCATGGAGAAAACCAAAGCCCTCAGGTGGAGCCCCTCGCTGTTCCACATTAACCTGCCGTCCTTCTGCATCACACTGGCTCCTCTTCCTCCTCCCTGTCCTGAAGCCATCTCCCCCCTCTTCAGGGACCTCTCTCTCCATAAATCATCCCTCCCTCCTGCATCACCAGCTTCTCCCTCTCTATGGGATAACTGCTCCCAGCACCCAAGCATGTCCCACTACCTCCTGCCCCACTATTTCCTCGAGCCACTCCTCTGTCTTCCCCATCAGCACCAGGAGTTGTCCCCACAGGAATTCCCCTGGGATCCCTCAGCTTCCTCTCACTGCTCCCCTGCCTCTGCCTCTCCAGCGAAAGGCTGAACACCTCCATGCCGCCAACACGAACGCTGTCTCTAGCGTCCTTGACCCCAGCAGCGTCTGACCCAGTTGTCCCTACCGTGCCTGGGTGGTCTTAGTTCCAGGGTGTCACAGGGCCTTGACTTTCCCCCTGCTCCTGTGGTCCCTCCCTTCAGTCCTTTCTGCTGGCTCTTACTTCTCCTCGGAACCAGAGTTCTTCCAGGCCCGATCGCAGCTCTCCCTTCCCTTCTTACTCTACTTTCTCTCCTCTCCGAAGGCTTAAAGGCCACCCGCACCCATGATGCGCAGAGCTCCACCAGCCCTCCAGACTTCTCTGCACCCCTGACCCAGCCACCTCCCCGAACCTCCACAGTGATGTCTCCCAGGTTCTGAGCAGACGTTTCTCACGTAAAACTCCTTTCTGGACACTGCCCTTCCACCCTTCCCCAGGCTATCGCCCTCTCCTTCCTGCTACCCCAATTCATGGCCGAGTCTTGTCCGGCTACCTGCTGTGTGTCTCCACTCCAACCATTTCTCTCACTCCTAAGACTCCACCCAAGTTCAAAACCTCTACAACGACCTCCTCACTGCCCTCCTTGCTTCCTCCGGCCCAGTGGCCATCTTTCACTATGTGGACCGATCTCTGCACTGCCCTGCTCAGACCCCTGGCAAGAGGGCTGTGAGCATCTCCCCATGGACCCCAACTCACTTGCAAAGCCAGTCGTTGATGCCGCGGTCAAAGTGCCTGTGGGAGGCGGGCAGAGGTGCGAATCAGCCGGGAACGGGGCTCCCGGGGCCATGCAGGAGAGGCCAGGGGGAGGTGGGGACCCCAGGGGCGTGTCCCCCCACTCTCACCCCGCCCCCACTCACGTGTCTGCGAACATGTAGAGCGCCGTGATGCACTTGGGAGGCTGGGGTGGGTCCAAGTGGTCGAGGCGCGCCACGGTGTTGACGACGCCAAAGAGGACCGCCGCCTTCACCCAGTCGTACACCAGGTTTGAGTAGGCCAGGCCCGCTGGGGACAGCACGTCGTCACTGCCCGGGGGCGTATTGCACTGGCTTCCTCTCCCCGGGCACTGAGCCCAGCCCTCCCCTTCCAACACAGTCCCCCCAAGTCCGGGAGGGGGTCCTTGTGGCAGGTCCACCCCCATGGAGATCCCATCGCCTACTTCCTGGGCCCTGGTCGCCCTAGGGAGACCCCATCGGGTCATGGAAATCAGCCGTCGCCCCGGTGGAGTGAGGAGGACTCTGTCTGATACAAAGCTAACAAGTCCCACCATTTCAACAACTAAACCCTCCTCCCCACCCCCCAACCTGGGATAGGTGCTGTACCCTCTCGGGGTGTCAGCAACCCCAGCTGTGAGGCCTTGCGGATACAGAGGGTTTGTCTTTCTGGGGTGGCAGCCCAGCCCCATCTCTGTTTTAGACCCCATACACCCACCGAGGGCGCTGTCTGGGAGGCGGCTGGCAAACTTGAGGTCACTGGGGATGGTGAGGATGTAGAAGAAGTGGAAGAAGATGTCCACCGCCATGATGGCCACCACGCTGAGGCCCGCCTGGGCCCGGATGTGCCACAGCTCGCCCTCACGCCTCACCGGCTCCACCTGGCTCACCTGGGGATGCCAAACGTCTGAGGAGGCAGGCCCTGCCAGAGGGGCTCTGTCCCAAAGGGCAGTCGCCAACGGCCTGGGGGTGTGAGGGCGGGGGAAATCGTGGCTCCATCCTGGCAGCCCTGCCTGAGGCTGGAAACACAGGCCACTCCGGAGGGTTCACAGCCTGCCAGGGAGACCCAGGCCTATCTTGGGAATCCCATTAAAGCAGGAGGGGAGTCCAGTCTGACGGAGGAGACACATCTCCATCCCGTGATCCCTGTCCGAGTGGGTAAATGTGGCCCAGTCCGGGGTCTGAGGAAGGGAGCGGAGCCTGACGAAGGGGACACGGCCCACCCTGGGAAGTCCCTGTCCAAAGAGGGAGAGCCAGCCCTGCTCTGGGAGCCCACAGGGCGTCCCCTCACCTGGGCGTGGAAGCGATCAAAGGTCATGATGGGCCCGAAGAAGAAGAAAGGCAGGTAGAAGTTGTACTTGAGCAGGTCGGCGAGGGAGTAGCGGCGATCGGGGCGGGCACAGCTCTCCAGCGCAAAGCTGGTGCAGCGCAGCACGGTGAAACCGCTGCCCCCGTGAAACAGCACCTCTTGAAGATCAAAAGTGCCTGTTACAAACCCGTTCTGGATGGGAGAGAGCAGGCCGCCAGCTCACCAGGCGCCCCCGGTCTCTGGGAAGCCCACCCAGCCTCCCACAGGCGCCCGCCTCGTGCTGCCCCTTCTCCCCTTCCAGAGCCAGTCAGCGCGGGCCATTCAGGGCTGCTTCATGGTAAATGCTGGGACAGAGCAGAGGACGAGCCGTACACATCGCTACGTGCTGGAGGGGACCACCGTGTAGGTGAGGGATGCCCCTGGTCAAAGGCTCGGAGACGGCTGGGGAAAGGGAAGGAAATGCTTGGGGAGACTTGCGAGGCAAGGGCTTGGCACAGGTTGAGAGGTTTGGGGGTCTTACCCCTGCACCCTCCACCCTTGCCCCTCCCCAGTTCTCACCTGCCAGGAGATGAGGGGGTCCAGCTTGAAGGAGGCGAGGCTGGCTATGCCGAGGCCAAGACAGAGCCAAGGCTGCCCCGAGAGTGAAGCCACATAGAGGCCAACACAGTGGCTGAGGAGCAGCAGCAGGTACCCAGGGCCCATCGTGCCCAGCACAGCCAAGGCCCCGTAGGCGGCGTACATCCAGGAGCGGAGCTGTGGACAGCGAGAAGGCTTCGTTCACCTGTCCACACGCACGGCGGTGGGACCCCAGCGCGGAGTCCCCACAACCCCTGTCGCTGAGGTGGAGCCGGTGCGGGGAGCCTGGGGTGGTTCGGGTCATGCTCACCTGGGGGGCGACCATCGTGCAGAGTTTAGCAAACAGCACGTGTCCGGAGAGGGCGAAGATGATGACGTCGCGGAAGGAGGTGAACCACATCACCCACTCGAAGTCGGCCACGTCCTGGGGCAGGCCAGGGCAGGTTAAGGTGGGGCGGGGGGACGGGCAGGACGTGCTGCCACCCCGGTGGGTTGGGGTCCCGGCGCCATCCCAGCCCCCACACCCTTCTCGTGCACTAGAGGAGAGTCATGCTGGAGGGGAGGACCCGGGAAGTACCAGCTCCCCCTTCGCTGCCTGACACCCACCATCAGTGCGCTGTTCCTGGGAGGGGTGGTGCTGGAGGCCCCTGCTAAGGCACAGCTCAATTTATTTCCTAAATGAGCAGGGTCTGGGGGTAGGGGGGCTCGATATGGCCCCAAGAGGACACAGGAGGGGCCCGCAGAGAAACTGGAGGTGCTGATCTCAAGCCACAGGCCCTCCCCATCGTGAGGCCTCTGTTACATGCTAACATCTGGAATAGGGGGAGTCAGGACGGGTTCGGGATCAGAGAGATGTGCCAGGGGTCGGTGACGCCACTCAGGGACCCTGGGAGTACCTACCATCTTCCGACCGATGTATTCCCAGCCAGGTCGCACCGACTCCCGGAAGGCCTTCCTGTGGGCCCCATCTGAGAACAGAGTGTGGCCTCAGGGAGAGGGGACCCCTCACACGCTCCCCCACGCCTGCCCCTAAGGGAGGGCTCCTCCTGGGGGTAGGGGGGCAGGTCTGGGTTCCTCTCTGCCTCTGCTTCTCTCTGGTCTCACTGTGTGTCTGGGGCCAGTTCTCCCCAAGCTAAGGAGACTTTCTCTCTCTCTGTGTGGCTCTGTGTCCCGGTCTCTGTCAGTGCCTCTGCGTCCGTGTGTCCCTGTGACTTGACTGCACTTGGCTCAGCCTAGCCCTCAGGGCTGAAGGAATACCCTGGGTCTGGAGCCTCTAAGTGTCTGGCCTTGCTGGTTTGAACTGGGAGGCCCCCAGGAGAAGGGCCCCACCCCCAGGCCCAGAGCCCAGCTGTTACCTTGTGAAGCCTCCAGGAGGCCCCGGCCGGCATAGGCCAGGGCCCCGCTCAGCACCAAGGAGTACAGGCCCAGCTCTGCTGTTGGCAACGCCGTCGTGACGCCCATCGCCTGGATAGGGCTGGGGGAGACAGGCTCGTGAGGGTGCTGCCGCCCAGCCCCACCTCATGGCCCCCCACTGAGGTCGTGAGGACCCCATTCTTGAGACTGCCCCTCCTGCCCCTTGGGGTTCTCATGCCATCGTTCTCCCCTCCCCCCATTCCCAACTCCTCTCAGGCCCTCTGACGTCTGGTGCCCCATCCTAGCTCTAGCTCTTGCTTTTCCCAGTGAAGCGTAATCCCCACTCTCCCCTTCATTTACGCCTCCTACCTTGCAGGTGGACAGGTCCCCACCCTCTGCTCAAACTGCTCCTGCCAAGGCCACAGGTGCCTTTCAAGTGGAGAAACCCCATCTGCGTCACCTCGATTATGTTTCTGGCTCCAGGGTGCCCCATCCCCCCTCAGTAAGCCTCCCCCACCACCCTCCCTGTCCCTTCTCTAATTCCCACACCCTCCTGGGACACCTTCCCTTCCTGTGACCTCTCCAGGTCGAGCCTCCATCTCTCTCATTCAGCCTCCAGCTTCTCAGTGACCCCCACGGGGCCCCAGCCTGCCATGCCCTGGTCCCTGCCTGTGTCGGCGGCCACACCGCCCCGAGCTCGCAGTGTCCGGGCCCTGGGTGCTGGCTGGAGGCTGTGCTATTTGAAGAAGTGCCCTGGGGTCGCCGGAGCGGGGTCAGGCGGTCACCAGGCCGGTGCTGGCCGCTGTCCAAGGTGCTGACCAGCATTCGCTCCGAGCGAGCCTAGCCACTCCCTCCTGTCGGGCCTAGTTTGTCCCAGGAGTTCTGCTGGTCCATTCTGGGGGCCTCGATTAGCACCTATTCCTTTCTATATGGCTCCTGCCTGGCCCAGGACCTTCCCAAGGTCCCTGTGGGTAACAGACTCAGGGCCCAAATGAAAGGAATACGTCCCAGGACCCTCTCGGTCTTGGCTGAGCCAAGCGGTTTCTCTCTCCCTCCCCAGACCCTCTCCCAGATCCCCCTTGCCAACTATGAAAACAGCTCTCCTGGGCCCCCGCAGTCAGCTTCCTCCCTGTTACACAGATGGAGGGGGCAGGGACCAGAGAGGGGCAGGGTCAAGGTCACACAGAGGAACTGGGACAGGGTCGAGTGTTCTCAGTGAGCTCCTCCAGAGTCGCAGATAAGAGAAGACAGTCCCCTGCCCCTGGCCACACCCGGGTCTGCTGGGCCTCACTTCTACGCTGCCCACCTGAGGGCTGAGCCGCTTCCTCATGGGCCAGGTGGGGGTGGGGAGGCCCCAAGGATCAGGTTAATGGAGCAGGAGCTTGAAACCGGAGCACGGTGAAGAGCCCGCGAAATAGCTTTGTCAGCTGCCTCCCACTCGCCACTTTCCAATTTTAGCTCCCCATGGCCGGTGTGGGATGTCCCCAGTGAGGCCTCTGTGAGCAGGGCCAGGCTGGTCCCCGGCCCGGGACCTCTCTTAACAGACCCCCGGACCTGGACTGCCAAGCTTGTGGACACAGGGGTCCCCCCACCCGCTGGCCTGGCTTACCTCAGAGACACCTGGGGTCAAAGCCTGTTTTGGGGCCTGAGGTCTGGGATGAGGGGCCTAGGGTGCGCTCCGAAGTTCTAAAGGACCCAGAGTAGCTGCATCCCCAGCTGGCACTGACCTTGAGGAGGCCGAGAGGGACCCTGGCACACTGCCCACCTCGGGGCTCCGGGGTCCTGCGTCCGACTGCGTGTCCGTCCGACCAGCTTGGCTCTGGGGCCACAGTGGGGTGTGTCCAGTCCTGGGGTCCCCACCCCCTCCAGGCTATGAGCGGTGAGTGGTGACAGCAGGAGAAGGGGGAGGAGGAGGGCAGGGAGGAGGTGGCCTTCCTGGAGTGAAGCTGAGCAGAGTGGAGCAGAGCCGAGTGCTGCAGAGCCGCCGGCCACAGGGAGCCGCAGGGAAGATATTGGAGGGGGGTGGGGAGTTGGAAGGGGTGGCCAGTGGCTGAGATAGGGACACCTGGCCTCACTTCAACCCGCCTCCTCTGGTCCATAGGGGCTGTGCCTCCCTCCCTCTCACAGCTAGTCAGAACTCCCTTCTTCCTCCAGGAAGCCTTCCGGGTGGCCTCCACCCCATGGAGACACACACATGCATGCACTTTCATGCTCATCTCCATGAACTCCATCCTGCTCCTTTACCTGTGAACTCCCGAGGGCTACCCCAGAACAGACCATCTAGCTCCTCGCCTGGTCCATTTTGGCATGCTGAGGGTCCCGGCTGGCCAGCCACTAGTGCCTGGGGGAGCACTGACTTGTCTCGTCGGATTGGAACTGGCACGAGGGAGACATGTGGCTGAGGGGGCCTCTGTACTCTAGCCCCACGGGGACCCGGCCCAAGTGGAGGGGTGCGAGCAGGGTTACTTGGCCAGGCTTGAATTGGTGCTTGGAGTGGCAGCCTCTCAAAGGCAGGGAGGAGGCAGACAGCAATGTCCTGAACCAACCGGGACTCCTCTGGGGGAGGGTTGGGGTGGGGACCGTGCAGCCCAGCCTGCCTGAAGGGGGCAGATATCCTGAAGGCGACCCCTGAGAGGACAGGAACCTCTCACAGTCCTCTACCCTTTGAGATGACGGCCTGAGAGTCAGTGGAGGACTCCTCCCACATGTCTTTAGGGGGCCAGGGCCAGAGTCTGGGGTCAGATGGAGCTCTGTGACTGCAATCAGTCACAGGACAGGTCCTGGAGGCCCTGCTGATCGCAACCGCAGCCCTGGGCTCAGGTATGACTAGGAGAAAAGGCAGCTACTTCTCCATCCCCAGCAGGAACATTCCCAGGGCCTGAGTGAGGCCTGGGAACGGCGGAGAGACTCCCACTGTCCCACAGCGCCCTTAGGCCATGAGCTTTTCCCCAAGCATCAGGTGCGCTGGCCCAGAGGAAGGAGCAAGGAGACCCCGGCACACACTCGAAGAGACTGTCTTGGGGAAACAGACAGCCTCCGTGGTCAAGAGCACGGATCAAGCCAGTTCGTTTGAACCTGAGCTGCACCTCGCTGGTGTGGACACTTCTCTGAGCCTCAGATCCTCACGTGTCAATGGGCGGGCTGCTGGCTCTGACCATACTGGATTCTCGGGGTGTTCAGCAACTCACTCCGTGCATGACGAGGGCTTGGCTCACTGAATTGCTCATAAAGGGAGGCTGTTGGAGACAGGAGCCCTCTCACTCCCGAGCCCCAGAGAGGCAGGACTCACACACAGCAGGAGATGGTCACCGGGTGGCCCCCTCGCAGTGGGGTCTGTAGGGAGCTGGGCACGTGGGAACGGCAGGAGGAGGAGAGGGCATGGGAGGCCCCTGGGACTTGGAGCTGGAGGGCCAAGGTCAGCGCCACGCTGTGTGAGGGGTGCTGGGAGGCCTGCCCGGCGTGGCCAGCCCACGGAACTGGCAGCTGGGAGCTGACAGGGTTAAGACCAGGACAAGGACCTGGAGGCACTTTGCAGATGCCACAAGAGCCACTGGGACAGACGTGGTGGGGAGTTAGTTCCTTTCCATCTCTTAGTGTTTTGCTGTTGTTGTTCAAGGTGAAATCGTGGGGAAAGTGCCCTGCATGTGTGTGTCATTGTTTTGTGTTGGGCATGTGTGCAGAGTGGGTGGGCAGGCAGGGACCTCCTTGCAGGTGGTGGAGGCGGGCCGGCTGCGGGAGGAGATGGGGAGGAGAGGCTGGTTCTAGACACTGGATGTGGGGGCTCGGAGGAGCAGCTCGGATCAGCCTGAGCCAGACTGCCGCCTTGTCTGCCTCAGCGGTAGTGCCCCAGGGGCCCCATGGGGACAGTGGCCAAGCCACACCCATGGCTCAACTGGGTCTCACCTGTCAGTGCGGGAACCTGAGCTCCCAGGACTGCGGCCCCCGCCTGGGGTGCAGCCAGGGAGAGTCCACACGTGAGGCCTCTCTGATTGCCCTTGCCCATCCCCCCACCACCTGTGGCTCTGGGCAGGGAGTTGCCATCTGTGAAAGGCATGTCCAGCCCTCTTGCTGGCTGGAGGCCAGGAAGGTCATCTCAGGACCCCAGGCACAGATGGTGCTGCTCAGGGAGGACCCTGAGCGTTCACTCGAACAGACCAGGCTGTCCCACTCCCCACTTGGCCCGCCTGGGCTCGCTCCTTCAGGGACCCTGCCCTTGGTCCCTTCGACAACCCCTCCGTCCTTTAAAAACCCTGTTCCCAGGCTCACGTGGGCCTTCCCCTTCCTTCTCCCCCACTCAGACCTTAGGGAGATGTGGACAACCCTCACCCCACCTAGATCTGGGCAATGAGCCCGGGAGCTGAAGCAGGGAAGGTGGGAGGCTCTGAGGTGCCACGCTCTGTCTTGGCAACCCCTAACCCCACCCTGACCCTGCACACTCCCACCCCACGGGGCCCTCAGTTTCCCAGGCCTCTCTGACGGGACCAGGAGCTCCGTGAGAGCCACAGCAAGTCGGGCTCATCTGGGGTCCCTCACAGGCCCCGAGAGGCCGGTGTGCGGGCGGCACTCGCTGATCCCGATGGCCAGTCAGCCGGGAGGTGCCCTCTGTGCCTGGGGCCGAGGAGCTGTTCGGTAAGTACTTGCTGAACTAATAGAGGCAGTACTAAGGCTAACATTTATTGAGCACCTACTGTGTGCCAGCTTCTGCTCTAGCCCTTGGCACTTCTTAATTCGGTGACTCCTGAATAGGGAGTCTGACGGGGGATGGAGCAGACCCGGTCTAAGCGAGCTGGGGCGCTGGTGGCAGGTACCAGCAGACGTGACAGGGACCCCCGGCCCCCAGCAAAGCTCTCGAGGTTGCCCGTAGACTCTGTGACCTGCTAACAGCTGTCTTTATAGCCACCTCTGGCCTAAGCAAGGACCGAATGCCCAGACCGACCTCTGCAAGATGCCAGCGAACCAGTTTACCCCAAAACGTGCAAACTAGATTTACTATGCCTGACTGGACTCTGCCCCCCTCTCTTTTACACAAATTCTGTTTTTACCTCTGTGGACCGAAATCAAACTATGGACACATGTCCCTTGTACAGGAGTAAACGGCAAGCTATAGCCCGTTAAATGTCTCTGAGTGATTCTTTGACACCTGGAGGAAGGGTTCCATTATTGTCCCATTTTACAGATGAGGACATGGAGGCTCAGGGAACTTGCCCAAGGTCATCCAGTTGGTGAAAGGGGAAAGAAATCTGTCCCACTCACCCCCATCTGTTCGGGGTGCCCCTTGCTCTCTCAGATGCAGCCCCGAGACAGGAAGGGCAGCATCTGAGGTGACCCCTGAGGAAGGACGGCTGGTCCTAGGCCTGTTTCTCTCCCTCAGGGACTCCACTGAGAACCAGAGCCTGCAACCCCACACACTCAGATCAATCCCGGGGGTCCCCAGAGCCAGCCGGTGAAGGCGGGGGCCACTATCGTGCTGGTGTTGAGACTGTGTTGGGCCTGCTCCTCAGTATCACACAGTCCCCTCCCCGCTCTGGCCCTCGCCCTCTCTCTCTGTCTGGCCAGGAACCAGGGGAAAGCTCTTCCCTCTCAGGGGCCTTGGGATCCCTCAGAATCACGGCTTCATCCTGATGGCCTTCCCTGTTCTGCCGGGCAGTGCTAGGCCAGCATCACCCCATGCAGAGTGAGGGGCTCCCTGACTGGGGGTTCGGCACAGAGTCCCTCCATGGCCCTGTCCCAATGAAGGGCCAGGCAGACAGGGTCCCAGGAGCCCCAGGAGGCTTCCCCGGGAAGGGGTGTTTTCCTAGTATGTGCACCCCTGCTTGTGAGTCACTGCACAAGTGACACGAAGGCCTCTGTGGGGGGCCTGGGTGCGGGGTCGGCACTGTCTGTGGGTACACGTGCACGTACACGTGCTGTTGGTGCTCCCGGGCCTGGTATCTGTGTGGGTCCGCATCTGCATGTGCCTGAGTGTGCACAGGCGTGGTCAGGGCGTCTGGGTCAGGCCTGGGGCTCTCCGGCTGCAGCCCTCCCGGCTCACCCCTGCACTGCAGCGAGGGTGACGCGCCACCTTCGCCTAGACTCGCTGGCTCAAAAAATCCTCCTGCCCGAAGCTCCAGCCCAGTCCCACCTCTGCCCCGTGCCACCAGCTGCCACCAGCTGCAGCCTCTGGAAGCACGTGGAGGTGCCTCTTGGAGCAGCTGCTGGGAGCGGAGCTGCCCAGCAGTGGGGTGAGGACGTCTGCCCTGGCTCATCTACTCAACTGGAGGACCCGGCTTGTGGGGTCAGGCTGGCCAGGGTTAAATATTAGCTCAGCTTCTTCCTGTGAGCCTCAGTTTCCTCATCTGTAAAATAGGGTGACCATCCCCTGGGTTGCTAGAGGACTAGATGGGGTGAGGTCTCTGTAGTAGACGCTACTGGGAGCTGCAGAGATTATGAAAAGAATCGTTATTATTACAAGTCCGAGGGTCTGCATCTAAGGAAGAGCCCTGAGGCGTGGGCCGACAGGTGGCTGGGAGTGCGGTGCCCCAAGTCTGCAGAGGGTGGGGATGGCCGCTGAAGGAGCCATGGGGCCGGGAGAGGTATAGGGACAGGGTGGGGCTGGGTGGCCTGGGGGTGCTCCCAGCACCAAGCATGAGGGCTCTCTTGTGCACATGGAGCCACGTGAGCATGCAGGGGCCCCCTGGGCCCTAGGACAAGGGCGATAAGCACCTGCCCAGGGGACGGCATCTGTCCACAGCCGGCTTGTGTCCCAGAGCTCTGGCTAGCCCTTCCCTGTCGCAGCCACATCTGCCCGGGGCTCCTCCCTTGCTCTCCTGGCCTGATATGTTGGCTCTGTCACCCTCGGGTGGCTTCTTCCAGCAGAAGGGGCCGAGCTGGCCACTCCAGGTTGGCTTCTGGGAGCAGGTGGCATCCTTCGACAGAGGCTTGTCCTTTTAGGGCCTGAGGTTGCCCAGCGTAGCCAGGGTGACACTGGGCTGCCGTCCTAGTGCTTGTCCGCCTTCTGCTGCCGCAGGGCCTGCAGGAAGACCCCTTTCACCTGGCCCAGGGTCTCGTGGTACATACGGAAGTCCTCCTCCTTTCCCCGCAGGGCGCTGCCCAGGGCAGCCTTCAGCATTTCGTTCTCCTCCACCTGGATGGCCAGCCTGGACCGCACGGAGAGAGGGCTCATGCACGTGTGTACGCGTGTACCAAGGACCCTGTGCGGGGGGCTGACGGTGCAGCTGCTCTTCAGGCTCAGGGCTCTCTCTGGCCTGTCCCCTCCTCCCACAGACCTTCGGGGGAACACCATGTGTGATTCCTCTCCAGGCCTGCCCGCAGCCCTGCGGCCAGCACTGTTTGCTCCCCAAATGTGGGCTGCCTCAAGGATGGTACAAGGAGAGGTTCCCTCTCCTTCCTTTCCCATCACTGCATTTGACCTTAAAATGATTAAACTGAGTGAGAAAAGTGGAGTCAGCAACCCAAGCTTAATAAAACTTCTCTTGGGACTTGGGGGTCATCCGTCAGGGCTAAGTTTCTCTGTCCCCTGATGGCTGAACTGCAGGCCTACAACCCAGGACAGAGGGATCAGCCTCCTGGGCAAACAGAAGCCAGGGGCGCAGTGGTGGTGGACTTCATCCTTTTGCCCATCAAAGCACGTCTACCCAGACAACGCCACCCTCAGGAAGACGGGGCAGGGAGCACCTGGTGGTCAGCTCCTCCATCTGGGACTCCACGGGCACGTTGGAGAGCTGGGCGGCAGAGGGGTCCTTCCTCTCGCTCTCATTCGCTTTGTGCCTGGTGTTAGAGGCGGGCGGACCTGTGGGGCAGTAGTGGCCACTCTCTGTGACGAAGCCATGTTATCACTCTGTGTTTTCACTCTCCTTCTCCTCCCCCAGCTGCCCACTTTCTGCTTTTCCACTTGTTGAAACACATACCTCCTTTGAGGTGCAGGACGAGGGCTGCCGCCCTCCGGAAGCCCTCCCTGATGTCTGCTCTGAATTCCCCTGGACCCTGGCCTTGGCCTCTGCTGTAGCACTGACTTTGGACCAGGGTAGTTCCTCTTGTTACTCTCTTCATCTTTGTACCTCATGAGTTTCTGGAAGGTGCTGGGCCCGAGGTCTGGCCTTAGGTTGAGCCTGAGTCTAGGCCGTCACTTCACCTGATGCCCTCATTCCACTGGGTCCCTCCCTCCAGTCCCTCAGATATGCAGACAGGGGTCCAGGGGGTCCAGGGACTGTAGAATGCCCAGAAAAAGAGATCAAAGCCCAGCGGGCAGAGAACGTGGGATGATCACGGCATCAGAAAAACTCCACCGAAGAGCCCCTCCGAGGTGGTGTAGCCCAGGGGGAATCACCTGGCATCAGCAGACCTGGCTCTCACCCTCTCCTGTGCGGCCTCAGGTAAATCGTCAACCTCTCTGAGCTCTGAGGATAACAGTTCTTGCCTCTGGAACTTTCTGAGACCTGAGTGAATTCACACGTAGCCCTCAAGACCCTGCATGTTTGGACCCCATAACTCCTCTCACCTCACGTCATATTCCTGTCCCCTCACTGTGCTCCAGCTCTGCAGCCTCCTTGCTATCCCTCCAGCCTCCGGCCGGGCTCCCGGAGTGATGCCTCGGCACACGCTCTTCCCTCGTGTCTCTGTGCCCCATCCCCCACCGCCACCATCTCTGCTCGGATGTCACCTCATCGGCCAGCGAGGTCTTCCCTGGTCACCCTATAGAAAACAGCTGCTCTCTCAGACAGCTTGTCCCCTTCCTCCGCTTCAAGCCATAGCACCTGCCTCCGTCTGGCCGATCACGTCTTTTACTGGTTTATTCCTGTGTCATCTATCTTCCCCGCTGGAGTGGAACTGCCATGAGGGACCACATTCCAGAACCGGGTCCTCCTCATTTTACAGATTGGGGGCAGGGGGGCAGGTGCGCGATGCTCCCCAGAGGTGTGTTGCTCTGCCCATGTCACGGGCCAGCAGGTGGCAGAGGCCACGTGGGCACTTTGGGGCAGTTGCTCCTCACTGTCCAGGCAGGATCAGGGTGGGTTTTCCTGCCATGGCTTAGCCCGCCCTGGTGGGGAGCCTGGCTGCTGGGCAGGAGTGAGCCCAAGGCCAGGAGACACCATATCCCTAGGTGACCTGCTCCTGATGGTCAGCAGGGCTATGCCCCAGAACCTTCCTTCACTCGGCCCCTCAGCACTGCCTGGAAGGCCCTCGAACCCTGGGCCCTGCTGGTGAGCAAAGGAAGACAAGCACAAGTTCCCCTTTGTGTCTCTCTTCTGAAATGTTCTGATCTCATCTGAGCTGAGAACAAAAGTCTGAGTGTCCTCTGCCAGGGAAGAGATGGGGGGAGGACTGGGGCATTGAGAGGCAGGGCAGTGGGGACAGCACCTCCACCCCAGGGTCTTATGGGGGATGAAATGGGGATGTCAGAGACTGGAGAGTCTTCCTCCCTGGGAGTCGGCCACCCCAGAAATGGCCTCTGGCTCTGGCAGTCTGCACCCCTAGCTTGCCTGAGCCCCACACGATGCTAACATCGCTGGTCTGGAGACCATACCTTGAGCATCATGGTGTTGGAGCAACAGACCTTTAGTTTTGGACAGGTAAACCTCCCTCTAGAGCTGGGCATGGTCATATGACTGGGGTCGGCCAAAGGGAGGAAAGCAGAAGTGACACAAGCAACTCTGGGGTCATTTCCTCAAAAGGCAAGGAGGGGGCTGTCCCCTGCCCTTCTGCCCTTCCTACTGCTGGTGGGAAAGCTGAAGCAGCCACCTTAGACCATGAGAAGGAAGCTGAGTGTTGAGGATGACGGAGCACAAGACAGAGGAGCCCGGGTCCCCAAGCCTGTGGAGAGGCCCCTTCCTTCCTCGTACGGGTGCTATGGGGGTACAGAGAGGGGCCCCCTCTTGGTCAGCCACACCTGCTCTGGCCTCCCCGAAGACCAGCTTTGCCCCAACACCAGCTCTGAACCAAGTCAGCCCAGCACAGAGGGTTGAGTGTTAGGGCAGGGGTGGTGGCTGCAGGCATTCAGCGAGGGCACTGCCACCTTACACTAAGGGCCTGGGCCACCGGGGCCTCTGCTGCTCTGGGACTCCTGGGTCCGACGAGGAGGCCAGAAGAGGACATGCAGCAGCGGGGGCCTGGAAGGAGGCCTCTGCTTCCCACCTTTCCCTCCCAAGGCGGAACGGTCCTGCTCATCAGCACCTCCATTGGCCACAAGGCCCCTCCCCGTAGCAGCCACGGGGGCCCCTGGCCCAGCCTTTACCTGTTTTGCTCCTGGAAGCTGCCCTCTGAGAGGCCGACGTCCTCCCCGGCTCCAGGCGCATCTTCTCCAGATGTTGCTCCAGCACCACGGTGCGCTGTCGCTCCTCCTGCAGCTTCCTCTCGGACTCCAGGAGCTTGCTGTTGCTGTCCTCCACCCTGGCGGGGACAGAAGATGGGCTGCCATACTCCCTGGCAGGCAGGGCCGGCCCCCACCCCACCTGCTCGGGCTCTCAAAGAGGCGGGCATGCCTTCCACTGGTGGTGGTGGTGGTGGTGGTGGTGGTGGTGGTGGTGGTGGTGGTGGTGGTGGTGGGGCCTTGTTCTTCTTTATTTTTATTGCGGTAACAGAGGAACATACATTTAAAAATCATATCGCTCTCTCCGAGGCTTAAAATGAAAAAAGTCTGCACCCTCTCCACTCCTCCTCACTCCCATTTCTTGCCAGAAGCAACCGCTTCGAACACTTTTAGCTGCTTCTGTGACTATTTGCTGCCTTATTTCCACAGATGCTTGTTTTTCATGCTGTTATTTTGTAAGGTTTAAATATAATCGTTTGACTTCCTGCCATGCAGCATGAGAGTTTAGCTTTATTTCTGTACGCTCCCCTTCCCAAACGGAACTGCCCGTCCACTTTCCAACGTGATTATATGATGATTTTTTTTTTTTTTTTGGCTGAAGTCGTATCAGGTGGTGTAGTAGTTTTCTATTGCTGCCGTAACAAACCACCACAAACTCAACGGCTTAAAACGACACCCATTTATTATCTCCCAGTTCTGTAAGTCAGAGGTTCGGCAGGTGCTGCAGGTTTCTCAGCTCCGAGTTCCAGTGAGCCAGATTCAAAGTGCTCGCTGACCTAGGCTCTTTCTTACCTGCAGGTTCTGGGGGAGAATCTGCTTCCAGGTTCATTCAGGTTGTTGGAAGAATTCAGCTCCAAATGAAAGGCCGAGGGCCCTTTTTCCTGCTTGTTGTTGGCTGGGGCATTCTCATCTTTTATGTTTCAGTCGAGGCAACCCTTGGTTGACCTCACAGATTGTGAGGACTTTGTCAGCTTATGATTCCTTATTTATTTTTATTTTTATTTATTTTTATTATATTTATTTATTTTTATTTTTTATTTATTTTTATTATTTTTTATTTATTTTTATTTATTTTATTTTTTATGCCTACAGCACCTGGTCTTCCGTGGTGGTGGCATTCTAATCTTTTAGAGGCCACCTGGCCTTCTCCATCTTCAAAGCCAGCCAGGTACACTTATCAAGCTTTGAATCTCTCTGGCTTCTGCAGCATCTCCCTCCCTGACTGACCCCAGCTGGAGAAATTTCTCTGCTTTTAAGGGCTCAAGTGATTAGATTGGGCCCACCTGGTAATCCAGGATAATCTTCCTATTTTAGGGTCCATAAGGATAATTACAACTGCAAAGTTGTTTTTGCCGTATAAAATAAAGTATTCACGATCACGACAGCAGAAAGCAAGGGGCACGGGGGACAAAATCTTGTTCACAACACAGGGTTACATTAGAAACGTAACGGTTCTATTTTATTTCTTTAATTGTTTGCTGCTTTTTTTCTGTAGTTATTGCTTTCTGTGCATTACTATTATTACTTCCTATGTGCCTGTCATGAATTCATGGGCCTCGAAGGCCCTGGTGATTTGATTACTTCATGTGAGGGATTTGTTTAATCTCACTGGGGCTGGGGCTGGGGCTGAGGTCCTTCCTGTGGCTAGATGTGGCATTTGAGACTTCTGTGACACTAAAGGCTAGGCCAGAAGGCCAGGACTCCCCAAGATGTAACACGGTCAAAGCTTACGTACACAGATCAGAGCGGCAGCCTGGAAATTGTGTTGGAGGAGGTGATCTTTCTGCCTTGGTAGAGAGTCAAGAATAAACTGAATAGTGACAATTTTGAGCACTAACAACTACTGACCCAGAACTGTGTGCCGACACAGTACACAGCCACGAATTTCGTCAAGCACGTTCCTTGAAACTCTGCAAAAGTCAAAAAACTCAGTCCTTCAACAGGGGAAAGAGAAAGTAAGCGGTAACATATTCCTACCATGGAATATGAAGAAAAAGAAGAGAGTTGCATTGTTCAACATGGGGGCCACCAGCTTCGTGTCCACTGGGTCGCTATTTAAATTAATGAAAATTAAATAAAATTTAAAATGCCACTCCTCTGTCACACTAGCCACATTTCAAGTGCTAAGTGGCTACTGCATTGGCCATCTCAGAGAGAGAACGTCTCATCGTCACAGAAAGTTCTACTGGTCAGCACTGCTCTAGTGATGAAAAAGGAAGAGGCTATTTATACATACGAGCATGGAAAGAGCTCTGAGTCACGGGCCAGGGGGAAAGGAGCAAGAGCCACAAGGACACTTTTAATACCCTTTTGTAAATACGTGGTAAATAAATTAAAGTGGATTAACGCCATAAAATACTCTGTAACCATGAAAAGAATATGTACTGATGTGAAGAGAAAGTCTGCAATATATATTACTAAGTGAAATACGTAGCCGATTACGCAGAACATATGATCTAATTTTAAAATGTATAACAAGGTAAACATTAAAAACAAATATTAATGCTAATGTAATCTAGCTGATGAATTAAAATGGAGGACTGTGCAGCAGATATTGACTAGCTAGCTATCGGTGGGAGAGGAGCTTAGACTTTTCTATTACTTGTTCAGGAATGCTTGCATTTTAAGGTTATATTCCCTTCGTAATGGGGGAAATAATAAGAGAAAATAACAGCAAACACCATATAAAACGCCAAGGCACTTTATGAATTCTTACAAAATTTAGGAACAACCAAACTCTGAATTTCTCCCCCTTCTCCCCAAAACATGCCTTCCTCATCTGGGTAACTGTCACCATCACTCAAGCAGTGCCTTGGCCCAAAAAGACCTGGACTCACTGGTCACTCTTGCCTTTTCTTTCTTCCTGGCGGCTTCCAGCTTCTAAATCATCAGCAGGCCCTACAGCTTTTCCTCCAAACACGCACAGAGCCAGGTGCTTCTTGCTCCTTCCTTGCAGCAGCCTGCCCCTTCGATTTCAGGTTCTCCTCAAGACCTCTCAGACCCACTGGGGTGTTCCAATTATTCTCTTTTGACCAGTCTTCGTTCTCACGGATTTTTTCTTCTTCAGTCACTAACTGGGCTAAGCCACACAGCCAGACCTTTGTGTGTCCATGGCTCTGGGTATGATTCTAACAGCTCTCCAGCACTGTGCACCTCGACCTTGTGAAATTCCAAATAGTTTTAGAGATTTGCCTTTTTACTTTGTAACTGATTTTCATTCTATTTTAAGAGTTAGATCCAATGGCCGTGTGAAGGGGTGAATATTGAGCGGTAAAGACATTAGTGAATGTTTTGATGTTAAAAATTTGCTTTCATGGGGACTATCATTGTTGGGATGTTGATGAAGAATACTCAGATAACGGGGTCCCCCTACCCAGGAATTAATTTATAAGATGAGACAAGATCTTTATGAAGACAAAGATACTCAGTATTATACATTATGTACATAAGACTATATATATAAGGAGCTCTTTACAGATGTAAAGAAAAAATAGAAAAAACTCACTAAAAATGTGCAATAGTATAAACAGGTAGTTAACAGAAAAGAACACGTAAAAGGCCATAAACATGTGAAAAATATGCTCATCCCCACTTTTGGTTATAGCAAAGTAGATAAAAACGACAATAAGATGTTAGTGTTTCCTTATTGGTTTGGCAAAAATGTTAAAGATTGGTAAAACTTAGTACAGGGGAGTGAGTGTATGGGGAAATGGTCGACACTTTCTTCACATTATTGGTGAGAATGTAAATTGATTCATTTTAAAAGAACAATTAGCCATTCGTTATTTGTGAACATTTTAAATGTGCACATTCTCTGATTCGGCAATTCCACTGTTAGAAGTTCATGATACTGATACACTTCCACAGAAGTATCATGATGCATTTAGTGTGAGTCCATCTTTTAATAACATGTGTGTCATTTTTATAACACGTGTGCATATTTGTTATTTTAATAACATATGTGTGCATATTTGTGCATATACGTACACACTTGTATGCATGCATATTTTTGGATGTGCAGCAAAAACATTTTGGAAGTTCTAATAGCTCTTTTCTGTGAGGAATGGGAAATTGAGGGTGGAAAAAAGAGGCTTTTTTTGCAACAAGTAAGTACACGTTTGTAATAGTGAAACTAATAAAACTTCCAATAGCATGAGGCAGGGGTTTTAATGCCAGTGTGAGAGCAGAAGACGTAAACTTGGGCTCATACAAGACAGCAAAGTGCAAGCAAGTTCTCTGTATAATCCTGGAAGCCTCAAAAGCATGTTTTGTTTCTGATAAGAGGACTGAGACAGTGTCCATCTATGAGCCAGGGAAGAGGGAAGGAAGCTTGCAGCCTACCAGGGCCTCCACGGGGGACAAAAAGTATAGATCATGAGAAAATTGCAAAGCGAAGCACTCCTGTGTTTAGTAAATCCTAAACCAATAAATTAGCATAAAGCACCAACCAGAGTCCATTGAAACCCCCAAAGCTCTACGGTAACAAAAACAGAACCATTCTGTAGAGTATTATCATAACCGACTAACTCCCACAAGTGAAAAAAAATACACTGAAAACAAAAACAACACAAAAATACAAACCACCTGGGGAGATAATTCACCATGAGGAGCAATCAACAGATGCCACTTGGGACGCTAAGTAAAGAAGAGAAAAGAGCAACTTTAAGGGACTAAGTAAGTTTAAAGTTATCAAAAAGAGAAAGGCAAGAAATCTTAGTGAAAAAACAAATGCTATAAGGAAGAGAACAGGAGGTTTTACACACAAAAAAGAATGGCTTGAAATGAAAAGATGCAGTTATTAAAATGAGTTTCATGGCAGACGAAGTGCAATTGAAGAGATGGAATGAGCAGAAAATAGATCTGAAGAAACCATCCAGTGCTCAGCCCAAAATATCAAGGAAGTTTAAGAGCAGGGCAAGAATAAGCACTTCTAACATGAGTTGACTAGGAATTTTAGATGGAAAAAAACCAGAGACAACAGGGAGAGGCACTTTATGGATGGAGGTCCTCAGATCAAAAAGCACACTCAATTCCTAAAGAGGAAAAATAAAATAAAAGACCTAGACACATCGTAGTGAAACTTCGAAATAGCAAGACAAAGAGAATATCTGAAAAAAAGCAGCCAGAAAGGACGCATTTGCACATTTCTTTTAGCAACGGTGAATGCTCCAGGATGAGGGACTGTCATAGCCTCCCAGTGCTGAGGGAAAAGACCCCTGTCTCTGGAATCCTGTGCTCAATTAAATTCCCACTCACGAGAAAGGCACAACAAAGACATTTAAAAATAAACAGAGACTCAGAGCTTGCCATTCACAGGGCCTCACTGAACTAAAGGATGCGGTGCAGTAAGAGAGAAAAGGAGCCCAGAAGGAAGATTGAGATGCAAGAAGCAACATGTTTTCAAGCAGGCCGGCAGAAGTTAATGAATAGTGACTATTTTTTTTAAGAAGACAAATTTGTAGGGTTAATTTTGGAGGGGTTTAAAAAAAGTAGAAGAGAAATATGAGAGAACAGTAACACGAAAGACACAAGTAGGGAAATCAGAGTTAATGCACAGTAAATTCATCCTGTTGCTCAAAGTGATAATAGAGAAACCCACCGACTTTAGACTTGCTGAGTTTTATGTTAAAAGTCAAGGGTAAGCACTGAAAGAATAGAGATAGAATGTACAACCTCTAAACTTGTAGAGAAGAGAAGGAAATAAGACTTGATCCATCCAATACTGTAAAGGAGAAGGACGAAGGGAAAAAAGAACAACAACAAAAAATCATGGCGAATAGAAAATATTAATTGGGATGATCGATTCATTCGCAAACGTTACAAAAAAGAAAATGGGTTAAACGTTACTGTTAAAACACAAATTCTCAGATGGAATTTAAAAACAAAGCCAACTATGTGCTTTTTCATGAGAGACCGATTTAGTGACTCCCGTCGTGGCGGACTAAGCAGACTAGGCCCTCCTATTGTAAACGACTAGAAAAATGGCCAGAAGAGCTAAGTTGTCCTCGGACACCAGACATTGGATGCAGGATTTGAGAGAAGAGAATCAAATGACAGGAACTCCACCACCGTTTTCAGCCTGAGGCCCCTGTTTGCACAAAGGGGAGTGAGGGGGGATCCCAAGCAGAGCACAGGAGTCTCACTAGGATGCAAGCCTGGGATGGGGGAGTCAGGGTAGGGGTGCTGAGGCAGCTGGGGTTTGTAGGCAGGGTCTGAGAGAGCGGGAAGCTACATAGATCTTTCCCTGGGTAAGACTGGGACAGACCTTCCAGAGAAAGAAAGGGACAGAAGAATGTGGATCCCTGGGAAAGGAAGGTCCTATTCGTTGGGGTGTGGAATCCAAGTAGGTTTGGAGGGATCTGAGTGCAGGGGGGCCTGGGTCCTCTTTCCTTGTTAAAGTCCCGGGAGAGAGCAACACCCCAGAAAAGCCTCACAGAGCTCCCCTGTCCTCCAGCATGACAGAGCAGCAGGATGAACCCCAAAGGGTCAAGGGTGTCAGCTGAGAATCACATGCCCGTGAGAGTGAGTACCTCCTCAAATTCTGAGCCCTGGGTGCCTTGCTTGCTTGCCTCGCCCTAAGCCTAGCTCTGCGTGAAGAGGCCGTGGAAGGCGAGATGCCACGTAGAGAGAGAGGCCACGTGGAGGAGACCCCACTGAGGCACCCCACGGAGCTTCCAGCTGGACAGGGCCACCTGAGTGGTCCGAGCTGGCATTATGTGAGGCAGAATCACCCAGGCCAGCCACAGAATCATGAGAAATAATAAACCAGCGTGTTTGAAACCACTGTTTGGGGTGGTTTCTTTTGCAGCAGTAGACAACTGCGCCAGCTTGGTTCACGAGGCCCCCAAAACTCAGGGGGCGACTCGAAGGACAGGGGAGAGAAAGCCTGGGTAGACATGTTTCCTCCAGCTGCTAGACTGGAGGCTGGTGCTGTCTAGTGTGTTTCAGCGACAGGAAAAAAATTACTGTTAACCTTCTCGGACACCTGAGTATGTCTGAAGTGCAGATCGCCTGTGATCCACGGGAAAAGGAAAGAATGAAAGCCGACCACTCTCACGGCCGGGGGGCAGCCATCTGCTGACCACGTCCCGGTGGCCCTAACGCCTTCTGTGCTAACGGGCTCCTTTCTTGTCTTTGGCAAACTGCCCCTCCAGCATCTGTGAGCACCTGGTGCTCCTTCCAGTCAAGGTGCCTGGCCTGTGTCCAGGGAGGGCCATATGGGCAACCCAGGCCGGCCAGACCTTCCCTTTCACAACCCACTGGCACTAGGACTGAAAGCACTGGGCCTGTGCCATTCCAGTGACCCAAGGGAGACCACCCAAGGGCTCCCGCTACCAAGATGCCTGGACCTGCTTGAGCTTCTCTCCAGCTCTGTGTCCCGGGGTCTGCCAAAACCTTCCAAAACTCTGCCTTTCCCTTCGCTTAGCCAGAATTGGCTTCTATATCGTCCGTCACCAAAGAGCCCGGACAGACATGTGATATGGCCTGTGAGGGCAGGAACTCAGTGGCGTCCTTTGTATCTTCACGGTGGAGGTCACATGGTTAGGCCGCGTGTTGGCCTGGGCACCTGCGTTTCTTGCCAAAAGGGTCACTTGAGCGAGGAGCGCTGACTTATCCGAATGGAGATCTGTCGACAACCCCTGGGAGAAGGCCGTACCCCCTGGTCTGCTGCCTCAGGCCACACACTCGGCTCCTCCACCCTGGAGAAGTCTCAGCTCCCCAGTCATCCGCCTCCCTCTTCACCTTTGTCGTTCCAGACGACTCCCTAGCCCAGTCTTCTTCCCACCAAACCCTCCGGTGGCGCCGAGTGCAGTGCCACGCTCACCATAGATTTGATGATTGGTGGGTTAATCTGCCTGGTTTAACTACTCCAGAGAGTTCTCCTCCAAGACTCCCACCTCATGCCCACGTGCATGCACTGGTCCCACTGGGGGCATGCAGGACAGGGCAAACCACAAGTGTGACAGTAGGGCCCCGAGGTTGTGGGACACGTCGGTGGGGACATGAGCTGTGGGAGCCAAACTCTCAGTAAGGGGAGCCCAGTCATGGACGAGGCCTGGTGCCATCTCAGGGGGATGCCCTGTGCCAGGTGTCCACCCCCAGCCCACGTAGGTTCATGGAGGGACGCCATATGTTACCGTTTCTGCAGGACGGTGACAAACTCGGTGAGCCGGTCACGTTCCACCTTGGTGGCCTGCCACAGAGCCTTGAACTCTGTTACCTGTGCCTGCCAGCCTTTTTGTTCTGGGGAGTCCACGAACCTGGAAACCAGAGTGGGAGATCAGAGGTCATTTGAGGGGTTACCTGAAGGCATACTTATCCCTGTCGTGGTGGGAGACACTGGAAGGACATTCCGGGGTCTTCAAAAATGGCCGGAGAGAAGGAAGTCAGTCTAGTCTCACCTGGCCCTCCTCTGGCTTCTCCTCTGCCAGTCACCGTCCCTGTTCCTGCCAAAGTCTCTAGACCTCATGTAGTGGCTCCAAAGCCAGACCCCAGGCAGGGTTAAAGCCATCTCAGCACCTCTGTGCATCCAATCCCTGTGGGGGCCTGGCCTTACCCTGGCTTCTATAGCAGTTGGCCTTTGGGGACCTGGGGTGCCCTGAGTAGCTGTGCAGCCTGCTGCCTTGCTAATGCCAGCCCACCCCAGCCATCCCCCACCTTCCCAAGCCCAGCCCACCTGCAGGGAACCTGGACACTTGGCTTTGAGACTCGTCTGTTTTCTGCAGCCCTGACGCAGCCCATCGCTGTGCCCCTCATGACCACTGGGCCTGCCTACCAGGCCTTCGCCTGCTGGCTGGGGACAGGACACCAGACACCCGGGGCCCAGGTACGAGTCCCAAGCTGCTCTCTGCTTTGCCCTCACCTTTCCCTGTGAGACCCTGGAGACCCTGGCCTTGCTCTTCCAGCACTGAAGGACACAGGCACACGAGCCCAGAGGCTGAGGGCTCCGTGATCCGGGGCAGGTCTCTTCCCCTCCGCACAGGGATGTGGCTGGTCGAGAGGGGCTCTGAGGACTGCGGACTCCTAAGTGCACTACTCTAAGGCCTTGCTGCTCGGAGTGTGCTCTCTGAGTCAGCAGCTGGGGCATCACCATCGAGCTCATTGAAAATGCGGGGCCCCAGTCTTTGGTCCAGAGCTGCCGAATCAGAACCCGCATCTAACCTGGAGATCCCAGGTGATGGGTGTGTGCACTGCAGTCGGGAAAACCCCACTCTAGTTACCTCTGTGCTCTCGTGTGTGGAGGAGGAGCCTCAGGAGGAGGAAGCTGACCCCCTCACTCCGCCCTTCTCCCCGGCGCCCCATCAGAGACCCCACACCAGCCCTGATAGACACACTCTCTGGGGTCACTCCCACCCTACGAGGCCTGTCCTGTCACTGATGAGATGGGGCTCTGGGCTCCTTGAGGTCAGGGCCTGAATGGTGTTGGGCTCAGTAAATATCTGTGTGTTGTGGAAGAAACGAGCTTGAGGACCAGCAGGACGCCAGTTCCCGCATCCCTGTGGACTGCAAAGGTCACAGACACATAGGCCTGCAAGGGACTTGGAGGGGTCACCTGGTCCATCTCCCTGCTCCTACTACCGTGACTAAAACCTCGGACAGACAGAGCTGGTCCACCCTTCCTGTGTGGTGAGAACACCAGCTCAGGGTTGGCCCACGACCCCTCTGTGCCATTTGTCTCTGGGCTCATGGGGTGGGCAACTGCAGGACTGGCATTGGCCCATGGTCCCCGTGCTGCCAAAAGTCAGGCCAGAAGTTTCTTAGGCACAGAGAGGACCAATTTTCCAGAGCCACAGCAAGTCAAAGGTGGGACTGGTCCCTCTCAGAGGCCCCGACTGGAACCTGAGCTGATCTGCCTGAGAGGTCGGGGTGGGGGGCTGACAGCGGGAGCACGGCTCCAGTGGACAGTGGGCAGGGCTCAGGACAGGGCTCCGAGGCAGGACAAAGCCGCCCTTTGTCTGTGAGCTGGCAGGAAGAACAAAGGGCCCATTTTAGCCCAAAAGCTTCATGGGGGCCAGAGAGCTAAGGGATATCAGTGCCTTAAAATGGGAACGCATATGACATGAAATTCTCCCCCTAGAGACCGATTCCCAAAGGGTAAGAAGAGATGGGGGAAGGCGCTGGGCTCCGGGCCCTGGGAGGCTCCTCGCGTGACCTCTGCAGTAGCAGGAACTAGACTGCGAGTCAGCGGCCAAGGCCCTAGTTCTGAAGCCACCCGCCCTGTCGCCTTGGACAAGGCCCTGGACCTCCCTCATCTCCCAAGTCCTGATGTAACTTCAAAAGAGGCCGTGGACTTGGCCTGGCCTTGGTTTTCCCTCCTTTCCATGGGATGGCAACATGGGCTGAGCCCTCGAGGATGGGGTGGGGGGGACCGTGCTGACCCGGGTTCTTACCTGGGCGAGGGCCCTTGAGGGCTGGGCAGGGAAGGCCATGTGAGAGCAGACTCCACGAGCGTGTGGCCCAGGCTGGTCACGGAGCTGCGTGAAGGCAGAAGGGGCACGTCACCATGGGGAGGTGGCGGGGAGGGAGGCCAGGGCCAGCAGGAATCGGGGGAGGCCGAGGAGGCGGCCAGCCCTTCTCCCCAGAACTTTTACTCAAAAACGAGACAGAACCAGGAGCTACCAGGGCCTCGAACCGTCCGACACAGGCCTGATAGTGAACCCTGGAAGCAGGTGAGTTCCGAGAGGGTTTTAGGGGAAGCTGCAACAGACTCTCTTGAAGTAACCTCTGGGCCTAACTGCTTCTTCGCACAGCTGCAGGGCTCATGGCATAGGCCGGGCCCACATACTGGAACCGCAAGGCCACGGTCATCTTAAAATTGGGCTCTGGCTTCCCATCAGAGGCGACGGGAAACATCCTGTCTCCTGAATTATTAATATTCATGCTCCAACCCCTGCAGCCCACTGCTTTCTCACCGAGAAGAGCCGAGCCTGCCAGCGTGGTCGCCTGCCGAGGCCGGGGCCTTGGTCAGGCCGGGGTCCTCCAGGAAGTTGGCGTAGGCGGGGTTGACCTCGGGCTCACTGGACCCCTCGCCCACTCCTTTGTTCCGATGATACTGCAGGGAACAGATAGGGGTTTGATTCTCCGGGCTTTGGCTCAGAGGCCTGGACAAGGCAGGAGGGGGCCCTGGCTTGATTTCGGGGCTTTCAGGGGATATGAAAGAGGCTTCTTTCTCAGGAGTGAAAAGCGAGGCCTATTTGGGGAAGGCGCTCCTTGCATGATAATGGCATCGAAGAATGCCTCTCTTCAGAGAGGGAGCTACATGATGCGAGGACGGTGACTGGGCCAGGAAGCCGTTCTCCTTTCAGGTCCCAAAGGGAGGTGCAGGGCAGATCAGAGACTGAGGCCCGCCCATCTGGGCAGCCCCGCCCCCACGTGGATGAAAGCCAGGTGTGACCTGAGGCCAGCTGCCGCTGTCAGCTGGAGACACTTGGATTTCCACACATGGGGAGCCGGAGAGGCTAGCAGGGCCTCAGCAACAGCCAGGAGCCTTGGGGGGAGACCAGGCTCCCCAGGACCCCTTCCCTTCCCCACCCTTCCCCATTCTGGACAGCTGGTGAGGCTTGAGTGAAGGAGGGACATTGGAGGATCCCAGCCTGAGGTCAGGCCACCATCGAGGGGTTGGCAGTTGACATGAGCCCCCAACATCCTGGTACGTCCCCCAGCCCCAATCATTCTGAGAAAACTCGTGGGGTGCACCAACTTGTCTGGTGGGCATTTGGCCCCCATCTGGCTGGTGACCTATGAGGTGAGGACCAGTTCCCTTTTGTGTGCCTGGGGCCAGGGGAGCAGTGGGGTGAAGATAGTGGAATGGCCCCATGAGCCCCTTTACACTTCACACCCTGGGGTGGGGAGCAGGTGAGAACTGCAAGGCGATGCCCCCGCCCACTGCCACACACACTCTGTCCCCAGGCCTTCCTCATGCCCCCAGCTGGTGCTCCCTCGGCCTCTGGGGTGTCCGTATTCTCTCCCACAGCCAATCCTGCGGCTCTGGGTTGCCCTGGCCTCTGGAGGTGGAGGGCTGCAGGACTAACCGCCAACACCAGCCGATACCAGGTGGGAGCTGGGGATGGAGGTGCCTGGGCTCCCACACCCTATGCTGGATCACACAACCCTGGGAACAGAGGACAGGGATTCCCTGTGACCCACCTTTGGCTGTACCAGCCATCCTCGCTATGAGGCTCCCCCATCACTGGGAAACTGGTATGAAAGGCAAGGAATCCTCCCCAGAGGCCATCCCATCCCCTCCCCTGAGCATCACCAGCACCCCAGGGAGGGGCCACAGAGCCCACGGCACCTGACTCCTGGCAGCCCAGGCTGGGCCCTCGAGGCAGAACCGCTTCCGGAGCTTAAACATTAGACAAGCCTTTCCTGAGCATCTCCCGTGTGCTCGGTCCTGTGCCGGGCACTGAGGCACCATGGTTCGTGCCCCTCGAGGGGAGTTCAAGGGAGAAATGGGAAACGATCTCCCAATGTGACAGACGTTTGGCTTGGGGATGCACAGGGAGTTCAGGGTGCCCAGGAGGGGCACGTAACACAGGATGGGGCCCCGGAGCTTTCGGGAGGCACTCACACTAGGTAAGACCTAAAGTCTGAGGAACAGCTGACCAGGCAGAGGCGGTGGGGGGAGAAAGGGAAGGCATGTTCACAGGCCTGGAGTGTGGAGAAAGCAGGGCCCCGTGAGGGGCAAAATGACATCCTTACGGCCAGAGTGTGTGAAAAAGGGAGGGGTGAAGGGAAGATGCGGGAGGAGTGTGGCAGCAAGGGCTAGTCACCTGGTGCCCTGCAAGCTGGGTGAGAAAGTGCGGCCTCACTACTGCCACCCCGCTGCCTGGAATGTGGACGTAAAGGCTGGCACTGTAGCTGCCATCCTGGGTCATGAGGATGAAGGCCACAGCTGGGGAGGGAGAGGGTGAGCTGGAAGCAGCCTGGACCCTTGAGGACCGGGCGAGGCTGAGGGTGATGGGGAGCCACAGACACGTTTTACGCAGAGCAGGGAGACCATCGGGTTTGGGCTTTAGAGAGGAAAGGTGTGGGCAGAAGGGGCTGGGGAGCCAGAAGGCAGCAAGGAGCCAAAGTGGGACCAGGTGAGACAGTGCAGCCGCGTCAAGGCAGGTGGAGAGACCTGGACATGGCTGAGATCCCTGTGGCTGGTGGAGGGACTTGTCAGGACCCCGAACTGGGTGCTGGGCCGAGCCAGCCAGTGCTCTCCTCACCTGCACACTGAGCTGCCCGATCTCCAGCTCCAGCTGCCGCACCTTGGCCTCCCGCTCGGCCACCATGGCCCGCAGCTGGGCCACGAGGCTGCTGCTCTGCTGAGCCTCGTCGTTGAGCCGCTGGTCCAGGCGGTGATGGGATGCGCGTGCCTTTTCTTCCTGCAGGCTCAGGCTGCCCAGGATCTCCTGAAGCTGCTTCAGCTGGTCCTGGGGAGGGGGTGGGGAGGGCCAAGAAGGAGGGCAGACGAAGATCAGCCATGGCCCCTGGGTGAGGAAGGACAAGGGGAGAACCCCGCCTCCCTGCCACCACCAGCAATGGCCCATTCCCTGCTCCCGCCATCACCTAACAGCGGACACTTTCGCTCCTCGTGGCTTCTTTCCTGCCCTCAGTGCATTTCACCAGGCAGGTGGGGGCCATGCCCTTTTCCCCAACCTCGATTCCTTTCTACCTGAGATAGGGGCCGAGGACATCCAAGGGGCTTTCAGGACAATGAAAGGCAGCTCGGATGGTGGCTCCTCGGCCAGTGGGGGAGGCACTTGGGTAAAAAGGAATTCTATCCCACTCTGCCGGGAGACGGCCCTCGGAGGCAGTCCTGAGATCCTCGCCAGGGATCCTGACTGAGGCCCTGTCTCCTGAAGATGCCCCCACAGGACACTGATGCCCTCCCTGGGCGTCAGAAGGACCATGACGGTGACTTGGAATGGGTGTGGGCTACTGTCCTCACTTCGTAGTGAAGGAAACTGAGGTCCAGAGCCCAGGGAGGGATACGCTGGTGAACGGCAGGGCTGGGGCTGGTTTGCAGCTCTTGAGTCCTCTTCAGTGACAAGGAATGGGACCTCAGAGGACATCCAGCCCCTCACCTTATTTAAAAACTGGGAGCTGAGGCGACTGGCCTCGGGTCACACAGTGAGGTATCAGTAGAGGCAGGCCCAGGTTTCAGGTCTTCTGTGCCCCACCCATCACCCCACCTGGTGAAATTATTATGGAATAAGGGGGTGCCTAAGCCAGCATCGGTTTCCCCACACACCCCAGGCAAGCCAGGCATGACCACCCCAGGAGCCTGTGGGCACAGCTCAGAGTCCAAAGACAAAACTCTAAAGTGCCTGAGGCCCCGGAGAGAAGAGACTGGGCTACGGTGAAGGTAGCAGTGTCACGTTGCTAATCAAAGAAGGTTTTACAGTCAGATGAACCAGGTTGGGACTCAGCCGTGTGGTCTTGGATGACTCATCTAACCAACTGGAGTCTTAGCTTCCCCATCTGTGGAATGGGATGATAATCTTTGACCCTAGGAGTGACCTTGGTGACGAGCTATTATAAACCAGACCCCCAGGGCCCAGAGCGGGAGGGGCTCTGTGTTATCACACAGACAAGAATTTGTACCGGCCCCTCAGTTGTCCCTTCCATTCCTTGATGAAAAATAATCCGGGAATGTGACCCCCCAGCTCCTTCCCCCACACCCATATCTCTCTCCTTTGGAGTCCACAGGCCCAGAGGCTCGTGTCCCCAGGCAGCTTCAGAGCTGCTCCTGGTCCTGGGGCGTGGCTTTGGGGCTGGGGCACATCAGGTGGCCATGGTGGCATCTGGGGGCGAGTGAGAGCTCACTGCGGCTGAGGCTGGGGCGCAGGTTTCTGAGCCGGGTGGGGGCCCGTTCTGTGTTGGGAGCCGGGCCCCTGGCTAGTGCCCTGCCCGGGCAGCTGGGCCGTACCATGAGGGCATCGATGAGCTCGTCGTCGTGCCTGCCCTTCTCCACGAGGGTCCCCATTTGGCTCCTGAGGGTCTTCAGCTCATTTGACAGCACTTTGTTTCGGGACCGCAAGCCCTCAGACTTCTTTTTCAGGTCTTCCAGCTCTCTCTGGAGGGCATCGCGCTCGCTGGCAAGTTTCTGGAATCAAAGTGCAGTCTTGGGTAGTGGGTTTGCAGGGGACCTCGGCCACAACTGCTCACTGGCAAGCCCCACAACAGGAAGGGGACTTGTCCAAGGCCACAGAGCATGTCAGTCGAGCCAGGGTCCTGACTCCCAGCCCTTGCCAGACCACATGACAGATGTCACCAATGGACGACAGCACTCCCCTCAGCCTAAGGACACAGGTGTCCGGGCAGCTGCCCCTGCTCTGCCAGAGTCAGACATGGGAAGAAACCCCCTGGCCACCCCTGGGCTGTCCCCACCCCTCAACCCCTGCCTGAGCTGGAGGACAGGAGAAAAGCCATGCTTTAGTGATCAGTGCTAAGTCTAGGGTTCGCACTGAAGTGCCTCGCCCCATCAAGTGGTCGGATGAGGAGGGAGGCCCCGCCTGCCACTCCACCTGTCACGTCACCCCAGAATGCACCTCACTTTGGTCAGCCACAACCTGGGGGCCTAACATAGGCCTGGCCTTGTGATAGGTGCCGCGGATACAGCTGAGAACAAAACAGACAGAGCCCTTGTCCTCAAGGAACTGACATCCCAGTGGGGGAGAGAGAGAATGCCAAATAGTGACAGGTGCTCATTGGAAAGTGGAGGAAGGGACTTAGGGGACAGGCTTCTCTGCACAGGTGACATCTGAGTGGAGACGGAAGGCGAACAGGGTAAGTGCAAAGGCCCTGGGGTAGAACATGGGTGAGTGAGAGGGCAGGTCAGGAGCAAGGTCGGAGCAGGCAGAGGCCAGATGGGGTAAACCCTCAGAGCCAGCCCTGAGGGACACTGAGGTGGCTCTCGGGCAGCGGGTGATAGAATCTGATTTGGTTTTGAGGGTTAATTATCACTGGAAAAGTGTTTTCAGAGCCTTGATGAGAATTATAGAGATGAAAAGCAGGGTCTGCCCAGCCCTCCAGTCTCACTGTTCCCCTCCTTACACCTGATGGTCTAGGATGCTGGGAGGTGCAGTGGGGCACTGGTCACAGCCTTCCGAGTACAGGGCCTAGCAAGGGCACGCACACCTGGAAGCCTCGCCATTAGGCCTCACTGCCAGGAAGCCCAGTGCTTTGAGGGATCTCCTATTCCCCACTCTCAGGCCAAGTTTGGGGAGGCCGACTCACTCCCCAGACCCGAGGCCCAGTACCTAAAGCTTGGCCAAGCAAAGCACCCTGTACCCTGGCTCAGGGAGGGGCACGTGGCCTACGCCAGCCAATGACAATTCTGGGACCTTGTCAGTATCTCTCCGTGGGGGCCGGTGTGAAGGATAGAAGCTGAGACCACCAGGAGTCCCCATGGGAGAGAGTGAAGCCAATCCAGGAGAAAGTGGTGCTGAGACCCAGTCCCCAAATCCCCGCACCCCCCTGGAGCTAGGCCACCTCTAGCCTGTTTCCCTACCTGGGCCAGCATGTGCCCTTTGCCGCCTTGGCCTGGCAGAGTTCATCCCGTGAGATGCAGGCCCTGGAAGGGCTACCAGCCCACCCACCTCTCTCATCAGCCGGGCGTGCTCCTCCTTCAAGGTCCGTCTAACCCTACCACACCTCTGGGACTGTGACACCCTCCCTATCTTTTTGCAATGAGCGCTTCAGGTCCAACATCTCTAAAGTGGCTATGACGAGGCCACCCAAAGTCCACGAAACGGGTTCTGGGTGAGGACTCACTCAGGCGGCTCAAGAGGGATTGACAGGACATAAGAGACATGCTCAGAGGTGACCCCCCCCCCCAGGGGTCTCCTGCTTCTAAGGCGTCCCTTGAGTCCTTGCAGGGGCGGTCATGACCTCTGGGTCCCACGTGTCCCACTGACCTCCCCCCACCCCCCAGGCATACTTTACCTCCCAGCCTTCCTGTTTCTCCCTCTCCAGGTTGCGGATCCTCAGCAGGTTTCTTTCCTGCACCGACAGCTTCCTTGGGTCTGGACAGACAGACAGCTCGTCACTGGCTGTCCCCACAGACCGGCTCTGGGTCTGTCCCAACTGTTTCTCAAGCTCTCGGACCTGAGGGTGGTAAAACAACCTCATGGATTGTCCCACTTCCCATCTACAGTCAGGCTTGACCACCTGGAGGGCCCGCCCTGAAGTGCAGTGGGACACCCCACTGGAGAGAGGACACCACACGTCCAGATGGTTGTGGAAGCCCCATAGGAGTGGGACTGGTGTGCCGAGGGATGTGGCATCTTGAGCAAAACAGGAGAAGAGAAACTTCCAACTAAATGAGAAAAAAACAACCAGCCCCCTTCCCTCCACCATCCCTGAGGGGCTGTTAGAGGCCAAGAAGCACTTGTGTGGCCCCAGGGACCTGGGAGGGAAAGGAGGCAGAGGGTCTCAGTACAAGGAACAACTGTCTAAGGGACAGGCCGCCGAGAGCAAGTAGTCTGCTCGGGAGGCCCTGGGCTCCTGGCACTCGCAGGAGATGCGGCAGACGGACAGCAGGGTCTGCAGGCCGAGAGGCCAGCCAGAGCCTCACTGGCTGTGTGACTGTGCACAGATTACTCAGGGTCTCAGGTCCCCCACCTGTGAGATGGGCGTAAGGGCACACCCTGATAATGCTGTTAGGACCATGAACTTGCCTGGGCCTGGGACTCCCCAAGCCACTTTCTAAAAGGACAGATGGTGGAGCCCACTCCAGACCAGCAAATCAGAGCTCTGAGGGGAGGGCCTGGGAGCAAGGGCTCCAGCAATGTTTAGGATTAAACAACTTTGAGTTACCCCAAGAGGGCCCAGATGAAGCCCTCGGCCCAGAGTCGTAGGCTTATCAGCAAGTGGCAGGCAGGTGGCATCCACACAGAACGATGGCCTTACCACTGTGGGGTTCAAGCGGGCAACTTCTAGGGTCCTGCTAACCCTGGTTTCTATGTTGACGGGATACAAACGATAGAACGAGGGTGGGAAAACCCGAGCCGGGGCACGATTCCCTAGGATCTCTGGAAAACGGCAGCGCTGCGGCTGTGAAAGCGCACAGCAGTGCCCTCGTGTGCCACTGTGCGGTAACTCCACTAAGCACTGAGTGAAGAACACAGGCCTGCTTTGGATCATTTGTTTCCACAGTTTAACAACAGCGGGAAATAATGTGTCCAGCGTTTCTGATGTCCGGGCACTGTGCTAGGTGCTGTACAAACATCACATTTCACATATGACAGCCCACAGGGGAAGCACTATCGTCTCCATTTTACGGGGGAGGAGACTGAGGCACAAAGGGGTGATTTGCACCAAGGTCATGGAACTTGTAGGTTAGTGACTCAGGCCAGGCTCGAACCCAGGTCTCTTGAACTCCAAGGCCACACAATGGTCACTGATTATGGTCTCTGGAAACCTTTCCCCTTCCCGTGGGCTTCCAGGATGTCACAGGAGACCCGGAGGATAAAAGCCACCCTAGGGCCGTGACCCTGAAGTCCCTGAGGGGAAGGCAAAGTGCTCAGCAAGGAGTGGAAATAACACACCTACTCCTGTGCTTCTCGGTTTGGTGGCAAAAAAGAGAAAAACAACCACAGCTAACCTTGGGGTGGGGTTTCCTCCATGCCAGGCACTGTGTGCGGAGAATTTTACACATACTGAGTCATTCAGTCCTCCCAACGGCCCTGCGAGGTAGGTACCATCATTATCCACAGTTTACAGATGAGGAAATCGAGGCACACAGAGAGAAGTGTCATGCCTGAGGCCACACGGCCCGGGAGTGGAAAGCTGGGATTTGAGTCCCCGCTGTTGGGCTCCACAGGCCCCAGGGAGTCTCCCAATATTTAGCACACAAAGGGGGAGACAAGGCTAAGTGTTTTACTGGGTCGTTACAACCGTCACAAGTCTACAAGCATCTGGACGAAGCTGGAAAAAGCCTGCGAGTACAAGAGTCGAGCAAATTTACGTAAACTAGGGGGGAAAATAAGCCTGGAGTAAAGCAAACCGAGAGCTTTGGCATTTGTTAAGCGCCAGTGCCTGGCACATGGTGAGAGTTACATAAGAGCTTGTTCATGAAATACCAGATTCAATGCAGGCTGGCTGGGGAGAAGGCAGAACAATAAAAGTTCTGTGTGTCTGATGCCATCCGTGTGGGTCTGCCCTGGGCACCTGGAGCTCTCCGCTCGGGGGCCAAGGTGGCGACTCACTCACCTTGCTCTGCAGAACGAGAATGTGTTGAGCGCGACCCCTCCAGGTGCCTGGTGAGGCCAGGAGCTGCTGAACACTCACATCTTCTCCAACCTCGCTGGCCAGCACCTGCAGGGGGCGGGGGCCTTCAGTGTGGCCAGGACAGTGGCCCCTCTCCCCCTCCTCCCCACCCCAGAGCCGTGTGGTCAGAAGCTGTGCTGGGTGCATGTGGCCTCTGGGCACGACCTTCCTCCCACCTCTAAGGCCACGTGACCCTGCTCCAAAAGCATCTCTCCCTGGGAAAGTGGTCCCACCCTCATCCCCAGCACCTCTTGTCAAGGCTTAGAGTAGACGAGGAAGTGCCGACCACACCCTTGCTCTTGACATTCTGGGATGAGTGGACCACAGAGTTGACCAAAACCTGCTTCCTTAATTCGTTCACGGTCACCTAGAACCGAGCTCGTTCTGGATGGCTACAGGGAGTGTGTTGCCACACGGCCTCGCCCTCTGTGAAAAGCCACTGACGAGGGGCCTTGTCTGACAGCAGCAAGGAGGAGGGCCTCTGAATGCTATTTGGGGTGCCCAGTTCCAGAAGGGCCCAGCTTCGTGGCTGTTGAAAGGTGTTCGGGTCCCTCCTCATGGCTCTGAGGTGGAAACGACAGGCTCAGTGTGTGCCCTGGGCCTCTCTGCAGCCCGTCACGGAAACCTGATCTGGGAACAAGTCTCTGATGCTTGTTTCCACAATAGAACACTGTTTTGGAAATCTTGGCTGGTCCGAGGGGTTCCAGCAGGGAGGACAAACGCCAGAGAATTTGCTAAGTAAATAAAAATAAATAAGGAGCTAGCTGGGCCCGCATCCCAAGTCTGAGTATTTTCCTTTGAAAGGGGCCTTTAATGCACAAACAACCAATTCATTTTCTAATGTTACAGACAGCAAGAGGGCAGGAGGTGGGTCTTGGCAGGCTTTCCCAAGTCCAAGGTGGCTTGTGAAGGAAAGACCCAGGGTCTGCCTTGGTGTACACAGCATGAGGAAGGCTCAAGGACCCTCCCTGGGAGGGCAGCACTGTCCTCCTCGGTCCGAGGTTGGGCGGGCACCACAAGGGCCTGTATGCAGGGTCCCCCAGGCAGCCAGCAACCCCACTGACCACACGGGTCTATTTCAAGTGCTGCTGGAAGGAAGTTACTGGATCCAGAGCCTGAGCCAGAGGAAGCGGCATGATGCTCACGGGGCTCAGCACTCGCTGGGCCTGAATGGAACCCACTGTCCCTGCCACTCCCGCTTCCGATCCTAGCCCCAGCCCTACACGCAGGCTTGAGGCCTGGCTCTGGAATACCTTCTGGGTCATTCGGAGCTCCTGCTTCACAGACTGCATCTGGTTGCGAAGGTCAGTCATCTTCAGGTTCGTGGCTGCCAGCCTGTCCTGTAAGGCCTTCACCTCTGGGGGCTCCGGCTAGTTGGGAAAGATGGCAGGATCGGTCACTTTTTGCCTAAATGGTGGTCATAATCATAGCCCCCATTTGTCCGAGCATATGCTAGGTGCTGTGCCCAGTGCTCCACATGGAGCAACTCGTTTATCCTCAGCCCCTTAGAGATGCAAAGCGGAGGCCCATGGAGGGTAGGTCCCCGTGGCTCAGGTATCTGGCTGGGAAAGGGTGAAGGTGGGTGTGGGGCCTGGCAGCACGACTCTGGGGGCGGAGCCCTTTTCTCTGGGTGTCACACACACACACACACACACACACACACACACACACACACACACACACACACACACACATGGACACAGACACGTGGGGTGGCCACAGAGGGGAAGCCTTTGGAGGAGGCCTGCAAGCTCCATCCGTCCCAAGTACTCCCTGGGTGCGGACTCTCTCTGTTGTGCTCAGCGACTGGCATCAGAGCTGATCCCTCTTCACACAGAATAAAGAGGGGACCAGTTTCTTCACAGGTGACCCCAGCTCAGCAGGAGGGCCATGACCATCCTAACCCGGGGCCTTCCTCTCCTGGAATTGTCAGCTTGGGCCTTGGGCTCCCTTTCCTGGCAATGAGATCACTGAACAGAAACAAGGACTCCGTTTAATTCCCAAATGCTCAATTTTCGTGGCTTGAAGAACTGCAGCAACCAGGAAAACTTCCTGCTGGAACTCTCATTCTCTCTCTCTTTTTAAAATTCTTGTTGTAAACTATTTGGCTGTAACGTTTTCCTGAATGCGCTGCCTATTTCTCTGTCTTCAGCAGTGAAGTTCCTGAGACTCGCAGAGCTTTGGCATGAGAGGGAGGCCACGAGTTCGGCCCATTCGAACCTTTCCACAGGTGATGAAAACACGGTCCAGAGGAGGGAAGGGAGCTGCCCTCGGGTCCACAGCTGGTTGGCTGTGATAGCAGTGGGATTGGAAGCCCACTCGTTCCCCTGCAATGGCCGATTCTCCCAACTTAAAGCTGTTGCTGACACCCAGGCATGGTGGCAGCAGGAATATGGGTCGGCGGGCCGCACGTCCCACTGCGCTGTGTGCTCCTGCCCCAGCTGGCCTTCTGGGAAGCAGGGTGGGCCCCGCAGTGGCTTTCTGATCTTTCCTGAGCAGGCACAGACAAGGTCTCTCAAGAAGACCAGTGTGGAAGACGAATCCAGGTAGGCTGGGTCTGGGGAGTCCCGTGGACCCCAAAGGCTCTGGGGGGCCCCGCCCAAAATCGCGGGTCTGGAAAGCTAGACCTAGACGCACGGTGCAGAAAGCCTGGCCTCGTCTATAAAATACCTCCCTGTCCTGCTTCCTCAGAGCACCACCACCAGGAGGCTAAATAGAATCACTAATGTGAACAGAATTTGCAAACTGGGAATTTGCATAAAACCCAAATGTATCTTTTTTTTAATCCATTTTTTCTGCACGTCCTTCACCCACCTGGCTGCCTGCCATCCCGTCCCACTGCTGCTGGGCACCTTCTCCCATCTCCTACTGTGCTGCTCTGACTCCGTGCGGGGGTGGAGGGGATGGGGGCAGCAACACCCCCGTCCAGGGGATCCCAGGGGCCTTGCACCCTGCTGGCCCTGCCCGGGTGGTGGTGCAGAAGCTGTGAGTGCACCTGAGCCTCCCGCACGTCTGCCGTGACCCCGCTCGGAGTGTGGGAAGAGCACACGGATGGGGTCTGGACCTAGAACCCAGGCGGTGAGACCCCCTCCAAGCCTCATTTCCTCATCTGTAAAACGGGAAATTTAAGACCAGCCTCGGGGCCATGCATGTTGATTGCATAAGGCATGTGAAGGGAGCTGCCTGGGCAGCTTCTGACAAGGGGTGAGTCAGGGGGCCTGGCCTGGACGGACTGGGGCTGAGGGTCAGACACTGTTCTGGTCAGGCCTGAGCCCACGCACACGAGCAGCCATCACTCCTCTGCTCCCCCACTCCTGGGCAGCTGGGCCCACCCTGCCTCCCCACCATTTCAGAGCTGTTTCTGCGCAGGGTGAAATGCCACAGGCTCCGTGGGGGACTCGGGTTCGGGCTGTTTTCTCTGAGGGAATAACTGAACCTCAGTCCTTGGGAGCAGACCTCGCCAGCACCCCTCACAGTGCCACCCCCTGCAGCCCCACGCAGAGGCTGGCCCGCCCCACGCTGAAATGAGCTCCACGGCTCCGGGCAGGACCGTGGAGAGGCCTGCAGGCCTCTGAAGTGTGGTGTGGGCTGCCCGAGCAGTCTGATGAGAGGAAACTTCAATCTTGTTCTCTCTCTGCTCAGAAGGCCCCTCTTCTGTGGGGGCCTTGCCGCCCACCACCTACTCTCCTGTCAGAAACCTTCTGGGCTCCCTGCAGCCACAGCAGAAAGTTGAAACTCGTCCTCCAGCTGCCATCCCAGGCCTCCCTCCATGGGTGAGCCCGCCCCAGCTCCTTTGGCCTTATGTTCCCCTTTCTCTCTCATGGGCCTTGAGCTGCAGACACACGCTATCCAGATGACACCCGGCTAGCAAACGGAATAGGGACAGCGACTGCTCTCGGCTGGCACCATTCCTCCCTCGTCCTCCTTCTCCAGCAAGGCCCACCTCGGGAGGCCCTCCGCATCCTCCCTCTTAGCTGCCTCAGATGGAGGGTGTGCTCCCCCGTGACCTCAGAGCCCCGGCCTCTCTCTGAAGGCCTTGTCCCCCTCCTTCCTTCAGTATGGCTGCTCATCTTCCCTCTTGGACTTCCCCTGGACAGAGGCCCTGTCTTTGAATCTGTGTGTCACAGGGCTCAGCAAACCCCGTCGGGCTCAACGAGTGACTAGATAAGCAGTGTCCCGTCCAGGGCGGCTCTAGCCAGGGACGTGCGGCTGCTCGATGCTCTGGACAAACCAGGAGCAGCTTAGCAGTGTCCCTCGGAGCCAGGAGAGGCCCGGAATACTCAGTCCAGCCCCTGCTGAGGGTGGGGCCCCTCTGTCTCTCCAGCAGTGAGACCAGCCTTTGGGAGACACACCCACCCCTGGAACCCGTGGGGGCCTGTCACCTCACACCGAGGCCTGAATTCTCCTCAGGACTGCCATGATGCAGCTGGACCCTGAGCTGTAGGCAACAGGGGAGGCTGCAGAAGGGAGTCCTGGAGGCTTGAACCCTGGGATCGTCAGCTGGTCTGGCTTCCCCTGGGGAGGCCTCCTGGAATGTTCTTGAGACTCTGCTGCTATTGATTGTCTGGCGTGGGCTCCATGTCCCTCCCTAGTAGCCCACTGAGTCCGACGGTCTTCCTTTCAGGCAACTGCAATTCCTGCCTCCTGCGTGTCATCGACTGCTCGCCGGCTTAGTAAAATGGAATCTTGGGGACAAGCCCCCATTCCCAAGAGTCGTTTTTACTCTACAGACTTGGAGCTGCACGAAGGGAAGACTTCTCACCATGTGAACTGCCCCCCTCTAAAAGCAAGAGCCCCATTGGGAACTCCCTGTCCCTGGGTGAGGTAGAGGCCGATGTGTAGATGCTACGAGGACCTGCTTTACAGCTGGGCCGACAGCAGGCAGCCACTTGGACCAGGGCTTCCCTCCTGGTCCTTGAAATTCTAGGGCTCCAGGCCCCTCCTGACCTCCCTCTCGGGGGCCTGAATCAGAGTCAGACCCTCGCTGGCCTCCACTGGGGCATTCCTGGCTTGGGGACTGCTCCCTGGTGGCTGCTCTGCAGCTGCTGCAGTGGTGGCACTGGCTCAGCAGTGGGGTGCAGGTGGACCCCGGTCAGAGGCACCTATACTCCCATGGCGAAGGGGAGGCCTGGCCCGTGGCTGCCTCACTGAGTCCCCAGCACAGAAGAGAATTCATACCAAGGCTCTGTCTCCCGTCTGGGTCCTGGGCGGCTTGGCTCCTGCATCAGTGGCCCCCTTGGCTGGCAGCCTGGCTAGGGCCATCTGCAGCTGAAAAAGCAAATCTGACACTTAATACTTAGTCTGCTCAGCAACTGCGGTGCCCGAGGGAAGTGCTCCGGTGTCGCCGTTGGCTGTGACGTGACCCATCTTGGTGGTGGCCTTTCATCCATGCTAGAATTATCGAGGGAAGAACTCTCCTTTACCAACTGCCCTGACGTGGGGGACGATTTAATGGCTTGTCTGCTGGGTGCCCCAGTTGCATGGAAGGGCACCCCCCCCCTGGATTCCCTAATGGCCTGATAAATACTAACACTGCACCCCGGTCTGCATTCTAACAAGCCCGGGCAGGGAGGGCAAAGGGGTTGTGGACTTCATGTTACAGGTGAGGAGACAGCGGCAGAGACACTTGCTATGTGGTCTCACGCCTGGCAGCCAAGGCCACCACAGGATCCAGCCAGCCAGTCGACCCCCTTCACTGGTTTCCCCATTATTCTTCCCACAAAGACCCCACCCTGCCTGACAAGGCGGGGCAGGACCCGCTCCTCAGCCCTCGGGCCTGATCTGGTTCCATTCTGGCCACATGGCTCTCCTTCCAGGCCTTCTGCCCCACTCAACCCTTAAGCCCCTGATGGGCCCTGCATAGACGCCCCTCCCCAGCTGCTCTGCTCTGAGTCTGGCCCCTTCCCAACCTCCAGGGACCCGGTGGGCGTGCTCCCTCCTAGGGGAATCCCTGGGGGCTGGTCCTTCCCCCAGGAGGGCAAGGCCCTGGGCTGTTTTGCTCCCCGCAGTCTCCCCAGGGCCTGGCACAGAGCCCGCGATGATTCTCAAAATCCCTGTTATAGAGGAAAGCAGCTCTGATCCCGTGCCAGGCGCAGTGACTGGAGAGGGTTTTGGCGAGCGAGAGAATTGGACTGGAAGCCCGGCATCGCCACACACTGTGTGGCTTGAGGGAGCCTCTTAGCTGGCCTCTTCCACCCTCGGCTTCTTCAGCCATATAAGGAGAAGCAGTGTAGGTTCTCTCCGGCACATGGATTCCGCTCTAGCTCCCCAGGGGCCATGGACTGCTGGGGCGGTGCCCCTGTGCCACTGGGGGGGGGGGTGGTGGTTGTGACTAGCAGTCGGGGGGCAGGGAGCAGCAGCAAGAGGAAGATGGACAAAAGGGACACCGACTGGTGGAATGTTCCCGGCTCCAGCTTCGAGTCAGCCAGGGTCCCCATTAATGTATTTAACCGATGTTTGTCCAGTGCTCACTGCATGCTCAGCCCCGTTCTAAGCACTTTACAATGTTAAGCCATTCGGTGCTCAGAAAACCTAGGGTTAGTATTTATTCCTGCGTGTGGTGGATGGAGGCAACTGAGGCACGGAGAGGTGATGACTCCCTCGAAGTCACAGAGTAAGTCAGGAATGGAGCTGACATTAGCATCCGGGCAGCCCGGCTCCAGGTCCGTGTCCCGACCACTCTACCAGGCCGCCTCTCCACGACCTGTGTCCCCCTGGCTTCTGAATGCGACAAAGACTGCGCTCGGGATGCGACAAAGACTGAGGAACTCACTGCAAACACTGACCCACAAGTCCTTCAGAAGGACCCAAAGCATCCAAGGGTGGCTCCCTCTCGGAAGGACGGGCCCAGGGTGCTGGGGTCCCCTCTGGAGGGAGGAATGACCAAGGGCCTCACTTCCCGCTCCAGCTCCTGGATGCGATTGCTCAGCTGCTTCACTCTGGTTTTTCCACCCTCGGACTCTGCCATCAGCTCCCGGTTCTTTTTGGACAGCTCGACGATTTTGGTGGCGATGGCATCCCCCGCCATGCCGGCCGTCCCTAAAACGGAAAATAGTGAGGTCAGTTAAAGACGCAGGCCCACTCACGGCACAGAACTAACCGCCTTCACAAGCCCCAGCTGTTTGGTGTGAATGCCTGGGGAGGGGAAGAGGCTCGGGAGAGTGACCGCACATGCAGGCACCCCGAAACCCAGCTCCAGCGAGTGGACATGTGGCCACTGGGGGGTTCAGCATGTTTCAGGAAGATTATAAAATCAGGAAGCGGAGTTTTAATACCACAGGAGATAAGTTTATTGTGCCAGTTCTTCATGCCCTCCTCACTGGTAGGGTTACACACCCGCACCCTGGGCTCTGCAACCCTGCTGTGCCCTCCAGTGAGAAGGGTGTACCCCCTGCACTCCTCTATGCCTGCCTGATGCTGGGATCAGCCAATGGGATGTTAGCAGATAAGGTGCAGGTGGAAGCTTGAAAAGCACTTGTGTACGTAAATGCTCTCTTTTCGCTTGTGCCATCCCCACAGGACCACAGCCAGGCCAGCTGCCTGGTCCCAGGACACGGAAGAGAGAAACATGGGACGAAGCTGAACCACCCTAGCCTAGATCAGCTAACTCATCCCCAACTAACCCTCAGATGTTTGAACCAAATCGATACTTATTGCGAAATGCTGCCCAAAGTATGTGGTTGTTTCTTACACAGAATTTTGTGGAAACACCTGAAAATGCAAATGTGTATGTTCATTTAGTAAATATCTATTGAGCTTCTACCAAGCGTTGAACACTCGGAGTGTTAGGGATTCAATGGCGAATAAAAAGGACTGATTGAATTTACATTCTAGCAGGGGAGACAGATAAGAAAAACCAAACACATAACCGTGAATTGTGACACCTGGGAGTAATAAGTGCTACAAAGTAAACTGAGGTGAGAGGGATGGGGGTGATGCTGTTTCACATGCGGCGATGATCAGGAGAGGCCTCTCTGGGGAGGTGACGTGTGAGCAGAGACCTGAACGAGTGAAGTGAGGGGCCAGCCGTGAAGAAGAGTGCTCCCAGCTGGGAACAGTGTTCTGAGCGGAGGAAATGGCAAGTGCAAAGTCCCGGGGGCAGGAAGGGGCTTGGAGTGACCGAGGAAGCAGCCGGAAGGCAGCGGGCGAGGGCCACAGGCTGTACGAGGGGCAATTGGAGGGATGTAAGTGGGGGCGGTTGTGCCCTTCATCTGTCCACCTGTCCATCCGTCCATCCCGGCCTCGCTGGAGGGCAGTTTCCCCATGTGTGCAACAGCGGTTTTGGCCAGAGGGTCACCAAGTTCCCCGAATGCCACTGACACTCCAAGAAGTGGGTAAGTGGCAGAGATACCTTCTTGGAACTACTTTTCAGACTGTGATGTGCCTCAGAACAAGACTGAGAGTGACGATGGGTGGAAGGTGAACAAAGATCCTCAATGGTTTTCAAATCAACTCTGCCCGGCCTGTGTTGTTGGCCTGAACCAGGCAGTGGCTAGGTTGCCCTTGGCAATCTCCAGTTCATTGAATAGGATGAGGACACCTCAGGAGAAGGGGCCTAGGATGCTGGGATGGACACCAGGTCTAGGGGTACGAATAGTCCAGGGGCTAGTTCTCTGGGCTATGTCTTCCTCCCAGAACTGACGAGCATTAAAACTCCCGGAACCAGACCTCAGGAAGAGGTCTAGAGAAGCCCTCTCTAGTCTAACGGGCAGAAAGAGGTGCTCAGAGAGAATGGGGTGAACCCTCTGGGTTCTGTTTTTTTCGTATTGTCTCCCAAACCTGTCTGAAGACAAGCTCCGCCTTTGAGCCGCCAACCCATAAGGGCGGAGGCGGAGGGCAGGAGTGAATGAACAGGCAAGCGCAGAAATGCTGAACATCTGGGTAAGGAGGGTAGGCTACTTTTGTCTCCTTAGGTTCTTGAAAACATGTATAGATACTGGTTGGAAGCAAACATGGTAATACCGTCCGATGGGATTTTTCAATACGTACAGAACTAATACAGATAAAAGCTGCGAAGGGGTGGGCAAAGGGAGCTACGTGGTGGCAAAGTTTCCTCATTCCACTCAGTGTGATAAAACAGTAATTCTAAGTAGACTGTAAAAAGTTAAGTCCGTACACCGTAATCCCTAGAGTGATCACTAGAAAACAGTACCAAGCCTACAGCCATACCACCCTGGATGCGCCTGACCTTGTCTGATCTCAAAGCTAAGCAGGGTGGGGCCTGGTTGGCACTTGGGTGAGAGACTGCCTGAGAATACTGGATGCTGTAGACTTAAAAAAAATAGTGCCAAGAACTAGAGTTAAAAAAAAAAAAAATCCACTAAACTGTAGCAACCATTAGAAACCCAGTCTGTCGGCTGCCCCGCAGCCAACATGTCACTCACGGCCTGGTTTAAAAACATGAACCGGGCCAGCCAGACTTTTCTTCTTTAAAACCTGAAGCCGGAAATCAGAAAGGGTGACTTCAGAGTGAGGACTAGATTTAAGAGGAGGGGAGTCTAAGAGAGATTCGGGGCTGGCCATCAGAGGCCATGAGCAGACTGGCAGAGACGGGTAAGAGAGAGAGAACTCTCTTGGGCAGGAGGGGGTAGCCTGGCCTCATAGGTCACCGGGGTGGGGAGGGTGCCTGCTGTCCTGCTGGAGCCCAACCATCTTCTCTGCAGCCTTGCAAAGGGCAAGCGGCCCCCTCATGTCGGAACCCTGAGCCAGGATGAGAGTGTTTCCGTCCCTTACAAAGTCTTGTCTTTGGTGTGTTTTTGTTCTAGACAGAAAAGGCCAAAGGATGAAGGGAGGCACGCTTGGCTGTCAAGGGCCTTTGAGATGCCAGATTCCCTTGTTTTTTTAATTAGTGCTGGTCCTCTGGGTGGACCCACCCTTAAAGGCCTTTAAGATCAAAGGCAGGGAGAGATGCTCTGACAGATAGATGTCTGGGGAGGCCTGCTGCTCTCTGGTGACACTGACTTTGTGATTGATTAGTCAGGCCCTTGGGAATTGCTCAACAGGCATACATGGAGCAGAGGCCAAAGATCTCACCAGCTCTGCAGGGCCAAGGTCCAGCTCATAACCTCAGAGCTAACTAACGTCCAGCCCACACCCACAGGCCTAAGGTCATCTTACACGCACAAAGCGAAGGTCCCCACCAGATCCGCAGGGCCAGTGCCTCCACCGACAGAGCCAAGGTTTGGCCACGACCTGAAGGTCCGAGGTCCACTAAAGCCGCGGGACCTAGGAAATCCCGTGTCATCCACCTTTCTGGAGCAGCAATAGCAAATGCTAGAGAGTGAATGCCTGTCCCTACCAGCACTTTCCATGTCCACAACACAACAGTGAGCCAGAGCACCACGGTTAAGTGGATCCTGCTGGCCCAGGGAACACGCAGCAGGCATCGCAGAGTGATGAGTCCCAGCGGAGTCACCAACACTGCCCAGAACGCCTGCCTGCCATCCTGGGCCTCCCACTTCCTGGCGTGCAGGCGTCCTTGGCCTGATCTCCCCCTCTATCCTCTCTCTCATTTCCAGGACTTATCTGGACAGCTTGACCGTGCCTGACCCTTGGCACTCTCCCTGGGGCACCTGCCATGCCGGGAAGGCCCCACGGCAGCGGGGCCTGGCCTTTGGGGCACCCAGGCTATGGGGTGGGGGCTGTTCCAACCATGGTGGAGCTACCTGTGAAGGCAAATCTGTCCTCTTCTATTTTCCTCTTGAGGTGTTTGATCTCAAAGTCTCTTTCCTTCAACAGCTTATACAGTCGCCCGTTCTCATCCACTGTTTCCCTGAGCTGATGGCGAAGCTGTTCGATCTCATCTTCAAGCACCCTGCAAGGCAAAGGCGGGATTACTGTTTCTTCATGGGGACCAACGGGCAGGGATCGGGTCTTCACTGCCCAGGGTTGTGGTACCTCGTTGGGCACCGGGTGGTGATCAGAACTGGTCTGTACAAAGCAGGAAAACAGAATTTGAAAAACCTCAATGAGCAGATTTTAATCTACTGTCCTCAAAACTGAGTGAGTGATTCAGCGCACACACGCACACACTCGCACACGCACATTTGAAAGGAGAATTTTCAATAACGTAGTTTACTATGTTTTCAACAGAGAGATGTCAAACCCCCACTCAGAGCATTCGTAGTCCTTTTTAGCACCCATAGAACATGCATAAAAAGTGTATTAACATAAGCTACAAATAATGGACATCATACAGACCATTTTCTCCGATGGCAATTGACTGTAATTAGAAATCAATACTAAAAATATAGTAAAAATAAAATAAAACACAAAACCCCAAACCCATCATGTGTTTAGAACTAAAAAACAAAACAAAGACACATCTAAATTAGTTATGGGTTAGGAAGAAATCATAATATGGAACGTATTATGAAACATTTAGAATGAATTGACTGCAGAATCGATACATAGCAAAATGTGTGATACTTGGAAGGACATTTATAGTCTTAATTGCATCTACGTACAAGAAGAGCAAAGAGGAACGGTCTAAGACGTAGTCTTAAGCAGTCGTTTTGCAGGCTTTTTTCAGAACCTGAGAAACATGTGACTGATGGATCTGCGATCACTTCTATTATTACGCTCACGACAGGCTCCCTAGAACAGTTGCTCAGGAAGTAAGTCAATCGTGGGAGTTACAGGTAACAGCAAATATGGGGCAACAGCTGTTATTATTGTTGTTGTTTTTCCACCGATGGCTCGAGTCTCCACCAATTAGTTTCTCTGATTTGGGGAAAGATCATGTGGAAATGGATCTGGGGTTAATTTTGAGCTAATATTTAAGAGCCATCTGAATTTTTTCAATTATGGAGAAATCTTTGGTTTTTTTTTTTTCCCAATTAGCATGTTTTAGCAGAGCATTTTGAAAATTGAGAAATCACGAAAAGTAGAATTTAAAGATGGGAAAAAAGAAAAAAGGTTCTGGGTGAAACCAGAAGCAAAGAGAGGGAGCTTAACAACTGTTGGGATTTTTGTCAGTAAATTCACTAGCAGAGAATTTCGTATCAAAACAGACTCCCACTCCTAATAACCAGTATAGGTCAATGTGCACCTGTGTTGCTGAATTTAGAGCAAAATGAGAAGATTCTGGACTCTTTCCCAATTTTTTCACCAACTATCAAATAGCGAGGAACCCACAGAACGTTCCCTTAGGACAGGCAGGCTTATGTGTTGCTAGGTGTCAGGAAAGGGAGATTGGCCGGGACAATGACCTCAGATGAGATCTATAAACCATCAGAGTCGGCCAACCAGCTCCTCAGAAAACCAAGCACACTTTCCACGAGGGATTGCATAAGAAAATTCATGTGACTGTTGTACACCTGAAACTAGTATAATATTGTAGGTCGACAGTATTTGCAAAAAAAAAAAAGAAAAAGAAAAAAATTCTAATTCAAGTGAATAAACTATATGCTTATGAGTTTCAAAATTTCAACTTGACTTTAAATGGTTTTAAAGCACATTTCTTATCGGATTATTTTCCCGGGAGCACAGATCTATTGGATGCAAGCCTTCAATAACATCCTCTGGGTCAAAACCTCTTCGTCTCAGTGTATAAAGACGCATCTAATCGACCTTGTATGTGTCTGTAGTCACTTCTCCCCCACCGCCCTACCTCCCTGCAGTGCTCCCGGGAGAGTTCAGACTTGCGTTTACCTCTGCTCAAAGCTGTTTTTCAAGTGTGGCTCCCCAGCTTGGAGAAAACTGAGGCCATCGGAGATCCCCAAGGGCTCTTTTTGGTCATCGGCTTCGCTCTTGAGACTCAGTTCCTTTTCCTTCTTTTTCTGCATCTGCTTCTGTAACCTTTTGTGCTGCATCTCCTGCATGGCCTTGAACTGGAGCCGCAGGGTGTCCTGAGAAGCTTCGTCTTCTGCCATCTTGCCCTAGAAGTAGAAAAAGAAATCTAAGCTGAAGCAACCTCCACAAAGTGCACAATTCCCAAGAACGCTCAGCACACAGTCGGCCCTGTCCATAGCCACCAACCCTGGAGTTGCCTGCTTACCTTTACATGTGTCCATGTGGAAGCTTAGAGACCCACCGTAGCCTCAAATTCCCCGAAAGCCAAAGCTGAGCATCCTTCCCTGGTCCTGACCGTGCCACCAGACTTCAAATGGCATCAGAATATTCCTCCATCCCTCAGATTCAACACTTCACCCCTTCCTATTCCAAAACAGTTGCCCTCAACTCTGGCTGACCACTAGGAGCTCCTAAAACATAACAACGCTTGGACATATCCCTGAACCAATGAAATCCCAATTTCTAGGAATGGGCTTGGATGTCATTATTTTTTTAATCGAGGTATAATTTCTATACAGTAAACTGCATAAATCCTGAGTGTACAGCTCAACAAATCTTCACATAAGTATACACCTCTGTGGTGACCCCAGATCAAGGTGTAGGGTACTGCCGGCCCCTGCTCAGGTTATCTTGTGCCAGTCCACTCATGCAGTCCCCCAAGGTAACCACTGTTCTGGCTTCTGCCACTGAAGATGAGTTTTGTCTGTATATATATATTTTTAACACCAGTTCCATTGAACTATGATTTGCACAGAATAAAAACACTGATTTTATGTGTGCAAATGAGTTTTGACAAATATATACACCTGTGTAAACCACCGCCACCATCAAGGTCAAACATTTCTATTATACCAAAAAGCTTCTTTACACCCCTTTGCAATCGATCCCCCAGGGAGTCCCAGTCCCGGGCAAACTCTCATCTGTTTTTGACTACAGTTTTGCCTTTTCTAGAATATCCTATACCTGGAATCATACAGTAGGTAGTCTTTGTGTTTGTTTTTCCTTAGCACTATCTTTTACAGATTCACCCACGTTTTTGCATCCATCATTAGTTCATTCCTTTTGGGGGGGGTAGTATTCCATTGTACAGATATAATTCATTCATACATTCACCTGTTATGGGACACCCAAGCTGTTTCCATTATGGGCTATTACGAATAAAGCCATTATGAATATTTATATACAAGAAAGCCTTCATGTGGACATATGTGTTTATTTTTTCTCTTGGATAAATACTTAGAAGTAAAAACATGCTGGGTTGTCTAGTAAATTTATGTTAGCGTTATAAGAAACTGCTAAATTGTTTTCCAGAATGTACCATTTACATTCCCACCAGCAGTGCGCGAGAGTTCCAGTTGCTCCACATCCTTGCCAACACTTAGTATGGTCAGTCTAAATTCTGTCCCTATATTTCCATCCCCGCTGACACCCCTATCATTATCATGCTCATGGCCACCTCAGGGCATTTGCAGTTGCTGTGCCCTCCCCTGCACTGCTTTTCCCCAGACGTCCACCTTGCTCACTTCTTTCAGATGTCACCTTATCAGAAAGGCCTTCCTCCCCAATTCTATTGTAGAAAGCATTTCTACCCTCACTCCCCATGCCCATGACCCTGTTTGATCTTTCTCCATTGTACTTAGCTTCACTTGACACATCATACATTTGTTTGTTGATGGCTTGTCTCCCTCCCAGGCAGCTCCACACCATGGCAGTCATTGTGTGATGATCACCACTGGATCCTCAGTGCCTGTACCAGGGCCTTGTGTGTAGCAGGCATGAAATGAATATTTGGCGAATGAATGAATGAATGAATGAATGATAAATGGCTTTGTCCCCAGGACTGCTAGAACAGATCCCCACTGCCCTCATTGCCCTTTTCCCTCTCCCCTCTTCCCTGCATTCGCCAATGGGATACCTTCTCTAGAGCACAGCCCTGAGCCTGACAGGCCTCCATTCTGAAAGCTTCAGTAGATGCCCATACCAGCCTATTTCCCACTTCATGACGCCAAGTTCTAATGTCACCGTGTTCCTCCTTCCCTACACCTCATTGGAAAAGTCTGATTTGCCTAATTTTGCAACACTGAGTCCAATTTACTTTTTCTGTAAATATTTTAGACTTTGTGGGCCACACGGCTTCTGTTGCAATACTGAACTCTGCCCACCGCAGCAGCAAGCAGCCGCAGACGAGGTGTAAGTGAGTGTGTGTGGCTGTGCTCCCATTAAACTCTACTGCACAAACAGTATGTGTGATTGGAGACCTTGGTCTGCCAACCTGACATGGAGGCACTTGACCTGGAAAGGTGTCTAGAGATTGAAGAAAACTCTACCGAGCCCATTATTTGAAAATGTAACTAATAGAATTTAAAAATAAGTTTATCCTGTGAGTCCCTATTTTTGCAGATTATAAGAAGGGACCACAGACTTCATTTTCCAAATCGGGTCACTTTGGAGAGTGAAAGAGAGAGCTATTCACAATCATTCTGGGTCAAGGGCGAGTCGGGACAGCAACTTGAAGGCCGTGACCAGCATGTAAAGCAGTGGTGAACTTGGCTCTGTACCGGCTGTGTGAGTCTAAAAAATTTCTCCACCTCTGCAGGCCTCAGTCCTTCCTTCAGTAAGCAGAAGGTGATGACACAGAGGCCATAGATGTGGTGGGAGGCAAAGGCAAAGGCGTGTGTGTGAAATGCTTTTGTCAGCCATGCGTTGGTAAGAACAAAATGTTGTTATTGCCTCCCCTCCTGGTGGTCTCTCTTGAAGAGCCCTTTCCTCCTCCTCTTGCCCCACATCCAGGCGCTTGCTGCCCCTCACAGTGATTCTTACGACCCATCCACAGAGAGCCTTCTCTGGCCGCTGGGCCCACAGTGGCCAAGCCCCATGACAATGCTGCCTCCAGCATCCATGGCCACAGTTTCACATCACAAGGTCAGTCAGCTCCTCTGCACCTCATCTCCTGCTTGCTCCAGAAGTTAGGTGGCATCAGGCTCACCCCAGTATCCTCCCCAGGGCCTCCCCATCTCTCTGGCTACCTGCTTCCCATCTTAACTCCCTGGGTCTTTGCCTCTTGAATCTGTACTGCACATGACCTTTCTAAAACCAGATCGAACTGGCTCCTGCTTCTGCAAGGCCTTGCCAAGACTCACAGAGGGCCCTCCGGCTGGCCCAAGGGCTGCATCCAGCCCACAGATATTTTTGTTCGACTCTCACAGGATGCTATGCTAGGATTTTACTTTGTTTCCAACATTCAAAGATCTGCAGATTTCAATTAAATCCAGATTTCCAGCTTCTTTTATAAAAGTTTACAGATCTGGCTATTCTGGGCCCATTGTCCCACATGGACAGCAGCTGCTGACAGAGGGCGTTCCCCCTGGGCAGAGTTATGTTCTCACCACTGAGCCATGGTCCCTAACCACTCCCAGATGCTGCAGCTGGTACATCAGATGCCTGCTTTCAGTGCAGTAAACGCTGTTCTCTCTCTGAGACCTGCTGGATTCACCCACTTTCGTTTCTCATCAGCCCCTGCAGGAGTTTGCGTTTGTGACCCTCATCAGCCACTTGACCTGCCTGAGATGCCTTGTTCCCCAAGCATCCCTTCTCCTTCCCACAAACTTCCATCTAGTCTTTGAGGCCCTGGAGGCACTCTGTGGACCCCTAGAATCCCCCTGGTATCCATTGATCACTAAACTTACTTCAATGTATTATAATTATCCATGACTTTCTTCATATTCCTTCCTTTTACTAAGAGGCCTCTTCAGGGTTGGGGTCTAATGTCTTATTCATTGTTTAACTTTCGGCATCTTGCCCAGAATAGGCCTTCCATTAATATTTGTAGAAGTGTTATTGAATGAATATAACAGGTGCTCAAAGATAAGAGAAGGAATAAATGAATGAGTAAATAAATAAATGAACGCAGTAACTTGTAAAACCTTTTTCCTTTTCTATTCTCAACAAGTGCACTTGCAGTCACTAGGGAACAGGTACTTCTGGATATACACAGTTTCCTGGGCAAATTACTTAACCTGTCTGTGCTTCAGTTTCCTCATCTGTAAAATGGGATGATAATCACTATATACTTCACAGAGTGGTTGTAAGGATTAAATGAGAGAATGAATGGAAATATAGTGCCTGGCATATAAGCACGCCTAATAGTTTAGCTGTTATTATCTTTCTCATCATATAAAATGGGGTATCCTTGGCCCAATAAGCCTCTGGGAGACAGAAAGCATGCCTGCACTGACAGGACATTTGAGGTTTATTTTAACTCAGCCCCTGGTGTATTAGCATCTACTCATGCAGCCAGTGGAGATTTGTATTTCACTTATCTGGGCTATGGCCTGGGCATCTATTTTTTTAAAGCTGCCCAGATGAGCCTAATGATGAGCCAGAACTGAGAATGATGGGTGGTAAGTACTCTGAGAGACAGGCTGAGAAGACCCATGTACAGGGATAAGGAGACTCAACATTGTGAACATGTTCATTATTCCCAATTTGATTTATAGATTCAGTGCAATCACAATAACAATAAAAATCTCACCAAGTTACTTTGTAGGTATTAACAAACTGATTCTAGACTTTATATGAAGTGGGGGAAAGACCCAGAATAGTCAATGCCACATTGAAAGAGAAGAACAAAGTTTCAAGGCTGATGCTATTGGATTCATGACTTACTATAAAGCTACAGTAATCAAGACAGTGTGGTATCTGTGAAACAATAGACCAAGAGATTACAAGAACAGAATAGAAAGCCCAGAAATCGACCCATACAAAAAGAGTCAACTGATCTTTCACAAAGAAGTAAAGCTAATCCAGTGGGGGAAAAAATAGTCTTTTCAGCAAATGGTGATGGGAAAACTGGTCATCTACATGTAAAAAAAAAAAAAAAAAGAAAGAAAGAAAGAAAAGAAAAGAAAAAAGAACTAGACACAGCCCTTATATACTTCACAAGATATAACTCAAAATGGATCACGAACCTATGTCTAAAATGCAAAGCTATAAAACTTCTGGAAGATAATATGGAAGAAAATCTAGACGACCTTGGATTTTGGCAATGAGTTTTTAGATACAATAGCAAAAGCATGATCCATGTAAGAAAAATTTGACAAGTTGGATTTCATTAAAATTAAAAACTTCTGCTCCGCAAAGGCACTGTTAAGAGAATGAAAAGACAAGCCAGAGACGGGAAGGAAATCTGTAAAACAAATATCTGACAAAAGACTGTATCCAAAATACACAAAGAACTCTTAAAACTTAAAAATATTAAAGCAACCCAATTAAAAAGTGAGCTAAAGATCAGAACACAGAACTCACCAAAGAAGATATACATACGGCAGATAAGCACATGAAAAGTTCAGCATCACATGTACTTAGAAATTGCGAATGAAAACCACAATGGGATGCCATTATACACCTATCAGAATGGCTAAAATCCAAAATACTGACAACACCAAATGCTGGCAAGGATGTGAAGCAACAGGAATGCTCATTTATTATGGGTGGAAAAGCAAAATAGTACAGCTGCTTTGGAAGGCAGTCTGGAAGTTTCTTTCAAAGTTAAACACAGTCTTTCTACATGACTCAGCAATCATATTTACCCAAGTGAGTTGAAAACTTATGTCTACACAAAAACCTGTCAGAAAAATGTTTATATCAGCTTTATCCATAATTATCAAAAATCAGAAGCAATCAAGATGTCCCTCAATAGGTGAACAGATAAACTGGTACACCCATACAAGGGAATATTGATCACTGATGAAAAGAAATGAGCTTCAAGCCACAAAAAGACATAAAGGAAACTTAAATATGTATTGCTAAGTGAAGAAGCCAGTATGAAAAGCCTGCTGTATGCTATACGATTCCAACTATATGACATTCTGGAAAAGGCAAAACCATAGAGACTGTAGGAAGATCAGTGGGTGCAGGGGTAAGGGAGATGAAAGAAAGGATGAATGGTGGGCACATGAGGATTTTTAGGGCAGTGAAACCATTCTGCGTGAAACTTTAGTGGTGGATACCTGACATAGCCCATAGAACTGCACAGTACAAAGAGTGAACCCTAATGTAAACTACAAACCTATAAAGTTAATAACATACGGGATTATCAGTGGTAACAACTGTACCACACCAAGGTGACATGTTAATAGTGGGGGAAAGGGGAGAGGACTATGTGGGGCCTTTCTGTATTTTCTGTCCAGTGTTTCTGTACATCTAAAACCGCTCTAAGATATAAAACCTATTAATGTCATTTATTTATTTGTTTGTTTGTTTGTTTGTTTGTTTATGACTTAAGGCTAAGGCTGCATGGAAGGAACTCTCAGCTCAGGGAGGACTTAGAGCTATGGGACGGGGAGAGTGGCACCCACCCACTGCCACTTCCTGTGGCGAAGGCAAGATTCCGGAGGGAGTCAAGTGCACAGGGGACAGGGGACAGGGACCAGTGAGGAGGGCTGGGCCCCATCCAGGCATGAGCCTCCCCTGCCCCCAGCAGCCTGACACTTCGTCTTTCTTTTCTTCTTTCTTTCTTCCTCCCCCTCCCTGCCTTTTGTTAGTTTTGGGTGCTTCCCCCACCCCACGTGCTCGTCAAGCGTCGCCAGCACCCATCCCGAGTCCTGCGGCTGGAGAGGGGCCGGCCCTGCGAAGCCGGGCTGGGCGCCCGGTACGAGGCCGCGTGCAGAACCGGCTCCCCGACTGCCCGCCGGGCCCGCCTCAGCGCGGGGATGGGTTTGGGCTGCGAATGGGGTGAAGATGGCCGGTTCTCCGGCGGGCGTCCCGCTCTGAGGGGCCCTCCCGCCTTCGCGTGCCCGGTCCTGCGGGGGCGGGCCCTGGGGCGGGAGGACGGGGGGAGCAGGTGCCCCCAGGTCGCGCCGTTCCCGCTCCATCCCAGGCGTGGCGCTCAGGGGCAGAGCCCAGAGGGGGGGGGGCTGGTCAGGCGGACCCGCGGCGGAGTTCCCACTGTGCGACTCGGGGCAGGTGATCCCCGCTTTGAGCCTCCCCGATCCCTGCCCCGCGCGGAAGCTAAGCGTCTGCCCCGAGAAGGCAGAGGCCGGAGGGTCCGCGCCCGGCCGAGCGCGCGCGCTGCCGCCGCGGGCCGGGCCCCCCGCCGTCCCGGGCCCCCCGGCCCCTCCAGCCCGCGCCCCGCGCCCCCCGCCGCCCTCTCGGCGCTCACCAGGCTCCCGCCTCCCGGCAGCCGCGGGTCCAGCGCCGCCGCCCGACGCCTCCGCGCGTTGCCCGGCAACCGTCGCCGGGGCAACCAGCATCGCCGCCCGCGAAGCGTCCCCGCGCGTCTACGGCGGCCTGGAGGGCGCGGGGAGGTCGGAAAGGGGGAGAGGGGCTCGGGGAGGGGCATCTGGTGCCTGAGACGAGAGGGAGGCCAGGGGTGCGCTCGTGGAACGAGCGTTTTGTGGACCGAAGTTTCTGCACAGAGATGCGCACGGTCCGCAGTGCTGCCCGCGGGGGGCTGAAAAGCGAACGGGCCCGTCCCGAGCATTCACGTAGCCAGCCCTTCAGGAGGTCTTGGAAAGATGTGACACGTGGTGAGGAAAAGGTGGTTGGGACGATGAGTGGGGAAACATGAAAAATAAAAGGACGCAAAACAATAACTGCTGAAGAAATGAAGTTGAGGTTTTTTTTTTTTAAAAAAAAAAAAACCAGGCACCGAAACAAGACTGGGAGGGATGCGTAGAAATAGTAACCGTTGCTATATTTAGGTGCTGGAGTTGTGGTGTTGTGTTTTTATTTTTACACTTTAGAGGATTTTAAATATAAGGGACATGGTTCATTGTCACAGTGGAAAACACTTGTATGTTTTTTTTTTTTTTTTTTTGGAGGCACTTACCAACTTAAGTCAGTACCACATTCAGGGCTGCATGGGTGTGGGAGACAAATTTCTGGGAAAGGCTGTCCATGGAAGGTTTCCAAAATTTATCCAGGACTTTGTAATTTGAAAAAGCTTCATATCTCATAGTTGTTTTTGTTTTTTTTTTTTTCCCCTTATAAGGCATTTAGCTACAGATATGCATGAAGGTGCTGTATCAGGCCACATTTTGCGAAACTCTAGTACATCATGATCAGAATATCAACACTGACACAATCCATTTTATTCAGATTTTCCCAGTTTTACTTGTACTCATTTTTGTGTTTGTTTAATTTTATACAGTCTTATCACATGTGTAGGTTTGACCATCAAAGTCAAATTACAAGGACCCCCCTCCTTGTCAAACTTTTATAACCACACCTGCTTTCCTTCTGCCCCACCCCCACCCCAAGTCCCTAACCCCTCATGACTGCTAATCTGTTCTCCGTTTCTAAAATTCTGTCATTTCAAAAATGTTATGAAAATAAAATATTATAGCATATAACCTTTGAGGATTGACTTTTTGGCTCAGAATAATTCTCTGGAGATTCATCCAAATTGTTGCGTGGAACAATGTGTTCTTTTTTATTGCCGCGTGCTTTTCCATTGTGTGGATGTACCAGGGTTTATTTAATCATCTACCCATTGAAGGACTTCTGGGCTGTTTCCAGTTTGAAGCTATTACAAATAAAGCTGATATGAGCATTCACTTACACGTTTTTACATGAACCTGTTTTCATTTTTCTGGAACACATGACTAAGAGTACAGTTTTATATAATCATGTGTTTAGTTTTATAGGAAATTGAGAAACTTCTGTAGAGTGGCTGTACCGTTTTGCATTCCCACCAGTGATGTGTCCGAGTGATCTAGTTTCTCCACATCTTTGCCACTGTTTGAGGTTGTTACTATTATTTTAGCCATTCTAATAGGTGTGTAGTAACATATCATCGTGGTTCTAATGCACATGATAAGTATACCAAAAAATTTTTCATTTGCTTTTTTGCTGTCTGTATATCCTCCTTGGTGAAGTGTCTGTTCATCTCTTGCCCAGTTTCTGTTTTTTCAGAATTCTTTATATTCTAGGTACTGGTACTTTGTTGGGTATGTACTTTGCAAATATCTTCTCCCAGTTTATAGCTTGTCTTTAAATTCTCTTGACATGGACTTCCACAGAATAAAATTTTGTAATTACAATTAGTTCCAATTTATCAATTTTTCTTTTATGAATCATGCTTTTGGTGTCGTGTAAGAATTCCTTGCCTAGTCTTGGATCCCAAAGATTTTTCCCTATGATTTCCTAAGTGTTAAGAGTTTAACATTCATGATTTACTTTAATGGAATTTTTGTATAAGGTTTAGGTCAAAGTTTGTTTTTCCCCTATGGATGTCCAATTGCTCCAGTACCATCCGTTGAAAGGTATCCTTCCTCCATTGAATTGCTTTTGAATCTTTGTCAAAAATAAGTTGAGCAAACTCAATAACAAAACCCAATTCAAAAATGGGCAAAGGAGTTGAATAGACATCCCTCCAACAAAGATAGACAGATGGTCAAGAAGCACATGAAAAGATGCTCCACATCAATAGCCATTAAGAAAATGCAAATCAAAACCACAATATGATACCACTCCATACCCATTCAGATGACTTATAAAAAAAGAAAGGACAACAACGAGTGTTGACCAGGATGTGGAAAAACTGGAATCTTTATACATGGCTGGTCAGAGTGTAAAATGGTGCAGCTGCTGAAGAACCCACGGTTCTTCAAAAAGTTAACCATAGAATTACCATGTGATCTAGCAATTTCACTTCCGAATATTTGCCCAAATATTAAAGCAGGGACTCAAATACTTGTACACCAGTGTTCATAGCAGCATTATTCACAGTAGTCAAAGGTGGAAACAACCCAAGTGTCCATCAACAGATGAGTGGGTAAACAAAATGTGGTATATCCACACACTGGAATAGTATTTGGCCATATAATGAAATTCTGATACAGGCTTACAGCATGGATGAACCTTATAAACACCATGCTAAGTGAAATAAACCAGACAGAAGGACAAATATTGTATGATTCCACCTAGAATAGACGAATTCATAGAGACAGGAAGTAGAGTAGAGATTGCCAGGGGTGGGGTGAGAAGGGAAATGTGTGGCTATTATTAAGGGTGTGAAGTTTCTGTCTGGGCAGATAAAATGGTTCTGGAGGCAGATGGTGGCAAAGGTCTCACAGCATTATAAGTGTACTTAATGCCACTGAAGAAAAAGGTAATGTTCACTGTGGCCTAGAAGAGTACAAAACATCTTTATCAAAAGTAGGATTTAGGTTGGGTCTTTAAGAACACCGAATTCAATGGGAGTGGAGGAGGGAAACATTCAGGAAAAGAGTAGAGCACAAGCAGAGGTGTCAGGCAGTGGTGAGCACAGGGCCCTGGCATCAGTGTCACTGCTGGAGCTGGGTGGCAGAACAGGAGGTGAAGGGCTTGAGTTTAGTGGTGGCAACAGGCAGAGGAAAAGGACAAATCTGAGTGACGAGACTTCACTTATGAAAAAGTGGCAGGACTCGGTCCCTGGTTTAGTAGTGATGACAGGAGAAAGGAAAGGAGCTCCTAAAATTTCGAGCCCAGAGTATGACAGTGGGAGATGGAGCACACCACTGACAGAAATGTGTGAGTTAGTGGTGGGAGGGAAGAAGAGGGCAGAGACCAGCGGAGGAGACACTAAGTATGGTTGCACACGAACTGGCTTTCGGTCATAGGGCTCTGGCTGAAGGGCATGATGGCATTTCCATCTCACTTTGCAAAATTTTAGTCACTGTGACACTTCAGTTACATGGGGGACAGGAAAAAAAACTAACACCAATGTTATAAGCAGCTCAGAATACCAGAGAAGACCTACTCCTAAGTTCCTCTGAGGGGACCAAATGGATGCTGGCCTCCACTCTAGAATCATTATCACTACTGAATTTAGAAGAAAGTTCCCTAACCTTCGTCTTGCTAAAAACAAATTCTTCTGCTCCATTTCAGTGACGAAGGGGAAAGTAGGCTCTGCATGTTTGGTTTCCTTTCTCAAATTTCCCCATTCTACGTGAAGAATTTTCAAACAGGATCATGTTTGCAGTTGCACTATGTGACACATAACTTTAAAAGACCTTATGTTCCTTTCGTTTTGTTCTAGCTGAGTCGATATGTTGCCACGGGCTGTAGACTTAATGGGGATTGATCCTAAATTTCAAATCCCTGAATCTCTCTGAACAGCCTTTCCTCATCTGAGGCAAGAGGCACGGCCCGCACAACAAATCCTCTACTCCAAAATTCTGACACAGCAGCAGAGGGTACTTGGATTTATAGAAGAGGGGAGTCACATTCCAACTCTCACCACCAGATGTCACTGTTGCTAACAAGGTGATTTATTTCTCTGGGGACATCAGGATCCTGGATGTGAAAAAAATGTAAAACCTACATATTCTACTTAGTTCAACAAAGACTTTTTGAACATTTATATGAAGCAGGTACTAATGCCAGCTGCTCTGGATGAAAAAGATCCTCATGCCCTCAATCAGACGAGTGGAGGAGAAAGGCTTGGAAGTAATCATTCGCCAGTGCTACAGGAACATGCAGCATTAAACCAAGGAATCTAAACTCTCAGTGAAATAGCAGCACACCATCCCCTTAAGGCAGAACGTCACTTCCTCAGGGACACTTTCTCTGATTCCATCTCAGGGTTAGGCCTCCCAGCCAGATGTTCCCTCTGCATCCTTTACCTACTATTCATCATGCCCTTTGTAATCACTTATTTAATGCCAGCCTTCCCTGCTAGACTGTAAGTTGTGAGGGCAGGGCTCATGCAGCTCCTGTGCTGTTGCATTCCCAGCTTAGCACAGTAACAGGGAACAGCACCCATTTACTGAGTTTACTAATCTGTCAGGTGCTATGCTAAGCTCTTGACATTCACCATTGCATTTAGTCTTCCCAACAACCCTAGACCACTATATTGTTTCCATTTTACAGACGAGGAAACCATGGCTACTCAGCTCGTAGGTGGCAGAACCATGAACCTAGGTCTGATTCAGTAAAAAACAGTGCCAGCCTATTCACCCACCCTAACATTATCATTCTCATCTTCAGGCAAGCAATCCCACTGACAATCACATAATGATTACTATCATCTCCACACTTCACTTTGTTCTTCTCTCTATCCTCTGGCATTTGTCTAGACCGATTTCTCTCAAATTAGCATTTATTTAGTTTCAAAAAATCAGTACTATACATTCATCTATCAGAATAATTTTCTGAAACTTGTTCTCAAATTTGTTCTATAAGAGGCTTATCCTTCATGAAACTGTTAGGACTGCCAGTAAGCATCTCCTATAATGTCTATTAGAAGCTGTTTAAAGTTCCTAGTAATAGCTTATATTTTTAAGCACTTTCTCATAGACTCACATATTGATCTAGAAGATAAATAGGACCATAGAAATTACCTAATCTCTCATTTCACAGCTAGGAAAAAAAAAACCCTGATTTGCTCCAGGTACAGTCAGGGGTGAATCAACACCATGCTATGACCGACCTCCTGTCTAATTTTATAACTGCTGCCACTCCAGCATTAACTTCACAAAGGCCAACATTTCAAGTTTCTTTAACACCTGTTGGCATCTACCACTTGATTACTCAGGTTCCAGTCCCAAACCTACAACCTCTTCTAGCGAACCTGGAGCACCTAGATTGTTCATGTCTCAGTTTCCTCCTATGAAATGAGGATCATAGCTCCTACTTCTTAGAGTTGTTAGGAAACGTAAATGACATTATATGTGAAAAGTGCTTAGAGCAGTGTGTGTCACACAGTTAATGCTCAATAAATGTTAGCCATTATTCCTATTTGGTAATTTTCCTTTTAATTCTGGTTCCTACCAAAGGCATAAAACATTCCCTCTTCTGGGAACTTGATTTTTATGCTACTTTGAGAAATGACTGATTTTTCCAAATTGAAATACATACAAGACATTCGATGTGTTCACTTACTTTAATAACACTACATTTACCATGTTGCCACCATGGAATGTAAATTCAGGTTAGACAAGAGAATTTTACAAGAAAAGCCTTATTTGTGTATAGTATCTGACCGGCTTGCTCATAATTCATTAATCACTTCCATTATAGGTAATTTTTTGGTTTAACATTTATGATTCTTACAGAGAAAATAAATACTGCACACATTCAAAAAGTGTTTTTCATTGCTTTGCATTAGCACTTAAAATACATATTTCTATTCCAAGATGACATTTAAAAGAGCTAAACTGGGATCCATAATTAAATTATTCTCATGTTTACAAGTACAATTCTGAAATAAATAATATCTTCCAGCAGCTCTGCTTCAGTATTTTAGATTTGGCTTAAGCACACAAAACATACACATTTAGTTGTGGGGAAGCTCGTAATTTTATATGCCACACACTGTTTTGAAAGGTTCTTCAGGAGCCAACCAGCCCTTAAAACTGAAGTACTCATTCAGTCCAGGAGCCAGGCAGAAAAAGTTACATTAACTGTAGCTAACAGGATTCCTACACAACATCAAAAGCATGTGATCTGCAGCAACTGGGACTACTTCAGGGCTGCCATGTTGTCTTCTTTAGAACTGATTTCAACAGGGGAGCTTAACAAAGTAGACATTTTACCACTATCAAGTGCATTTAAGAGTGACATGTTTCTTGTGTGCTAATTTGACTCCCCTGAATTACCTAGTTAGTGAATTAGTCACTAATAATTTAGTCACAAGGCAAAACAAGCCTGCAAAAAAGTAAGCTAATATTCCAATTACCATGTTATTGTCAGACCCGCTCAAAGGATTTATTTTCCACATAAACATATAACCTCAATATGAGATGTCTAGCTATAGCAAGTACCATGAAGACCAAGGCTGCATCTCTTCTAAGGTTTAGGTTTTGACCAGAATTCCTGATACATGGAATAGCCCATACCTAAAAAGAAAGAATGCTAGTTAAACATTTAGATATAAAGAAAATTTCAAATGGTTCATAAAATACTTTTTACTTTTAGCATCCTTGCTAGCATGCAATATTTACAAGGGGAACAAGACCTAAGGCTGCTTACACTATTGCCTTCTTAAACAATGTAAATTTCTAAAATTCTTTTCAGTTTTCCCAGTAGCTTGTGACTAATATGACTAGTTCAGACTATTAAAATATTTGTTTTAAAGGACAATCAATATTTATCTGGCACCTTTAAAAGGAGTCACTTTTGCTGTACAACACCAGATAAAATCAATGAATTATAAAGCTAATAAAAAAATGTAATAACAACATTAAAAAATCTTTTCCACCTTCAAAAACTCAATAAAATAGCTATCATGTCTCTTCCAGATAATGGATATTATTTCCAACCCTATGTGCATATCTAGACTCTTCAATGAAATTATAAATCAGTGATGGACAGGATTGTCTTCTTTCTTTCAGACCTTAGTAAGATATATCACAGACAGTAAAATTAAGTCACTACCTGAACTCTTTTTCTTAATTCATTTTTTCCATGGAAATTAATATAAGTGATATCTGCAAAATGCTTCAAAGTTAGCTAAAAGTATCTATTTTGTTTTATTCACAAAGAAATGCATTAATGAGAAACCACGAATTTGAAAATTTCCTGTAGGAACCTACCAAGGGTCATTGCTCCTACAACAAAGCCTTGGGCTGCCACACGCATGTGAATCAGGTGGATGGACATTTTTGTATTTCCCCTGCTCTTCAATTTATATAATCCATATGCAACGATTGCTGCAAAACCTGCCATTCCTGTAAAACAAGTCACGCGTATGTCAGATACACTGGGACAGGAAATGAAGATGATTTCATCATCAATCAACATAGTTTCTACTATTTTTTATAAGGATACTTTATGAGACCATTAATTAGCTAACATACACACTGAGTTTTTAATTCCCACCCCCACTCAGAACCAAAAATCCAAAATTGGTAGCAAAGAGTAGGAGATCCAGAACGTTAAGATCTTCAAAATGTGGGCTTGTGAAGCTAGTAGACAAATTCCTTTAAGAGTGCCAGGGGAACGCTTCCTTTCCATCCTACTTCCCTCTCTGGAGAGAGTCAGTTAATATAAGAGGCTGTAATAAACCATAACTGTGAGAATATCAGCTTTTTTTAAAGTCTTGTGAGTTCTTCTAGCAAATCATGGAGACACAGTGGTCTTAGAGTCCCCTCAACACATTCACAGAAATACGAGTCAATAAACCAAGAAGTCTAAATACACATAGAATTTTTATGAGAGTTATATCATGCCAATCTCAACAAATTTCAACAACATATAAAAAAATTGAAAATAGATACTTTATAGATGTACTTGATAAATGATCACACCAAGATTGTGTTAAAGCATACAACAGATTATTAGAACATCAAAGTCAAACTTACCAATGGGGACAAATGGTGCCTCTTTAGCTTTTCGGATAAGTTTAGATCCCTGACCTTCATCATACGAAGAAAGAGAAACATCTGTGTCGGATGACATAGTGATTGAAGAATCTTTCTGAAAGAGAATTTCCATGAGGTTCTGCAGTGAAAACCAACTAGAACATTAAATAATTGGATATACTTAAAATAATCCTAGTTTCCATAAATATCTGGCATTACTATCCACGAATTTTAAAAAACATCCTTAGAAATCAACTTTATTTGTAATCCATGGCCACCTTTAGGGAGGGTTGTATGTTTATATGCCCCCTACTGTTTTGACGTTTCTCCCACACAACCAGTTCCTTTTTAGTCTCACACTGTTAATAAAAGCAAACTAAAAAATTTTTAATTATTTTTATCAATTAAAATAGCAGTTATTAATTTTCTATCTTGATCCTTAATCAACTTCAATTGACATCTTTAAATTACTCAAACCAAACTAATACTCCTTATTGCATCTTCAATATCATGCTGAAAATCCTAGTAACTACTTTTAAGTATAGTTAAGTGTAGTCTTTATTGCTTTCACCTGCAACTGACTTATTTATTCCAACATGTTACCTGGCTTCAGTTCTCATCTCTGAATAGTTTCCAATCTATTACATTAATCCCTATTATTGATAGTGGCTGTCTTTGGGGAAGATTACAGTTAGTCTGAATAGCGAAAATTTCTTAGCTCATTATTTACTTCTTTTAAGGACAAAGCTTTTATTTTAAGTCCTATGGCTAGAAATGTCTCCTTTTAAACATAATTTATGTTCAATTGAACTTTTAGTTTTTTATGACTTAGGGTTATCATTTTTAACTTCGCCTTAGCATAAAATTGAACTACCCCCCTCAGGGTCTTCTTAATGAATATCTCCTAACCTTTAGCTTTCTTCCTTTACACACCTTACATTCCCCGGGCTTCTCTCTTAAAATCCTTTACCTTCTTTAATAATAGTATTCCTTTAAGTGGTCCCCAAAAGGGCAAGATACTAGCCCAATCATTATATGAAAAAACGGGACAGGAAAAAAATTTCATTTCCATTATCACAGGGACCAAAGGCTTCATTCTCCCTTTTCAGTCGTCTTCCTTTACACACACAGTTAATAGGCATTTCATCACAAAGAGGTAATAACGACTCAATTTCCCCTTAGTCACAGTAACTATGTACATACTTCCTTCTTCACTAAGCTGATTTTAACTGCGTATAAATTTACCTACAGATAAAATAAGGGAGTCAAATACAGTATGTAAGTGCACAAGTCTCTGATGTCAATTACAACAAACTCAAGTCAATCGCCCATTCAACTACCCATGTAAAAGCTTACCTTCACTGCTGTTTTTCATGTGCATCATACTCGCTTCTCTTACAATAGCTCTCATTCAAAACCTTGCTATTCAAGGGGTGTTAGTAGTGGTTAAGGCTCTCAAATAAAATCCAACTGAGGTGAGGCTTAGCACTTAGTTTAAAAGTAAAATCATCCCTCCAAATCCACATCCCCACTGGGAAGATTCTAATTCTGTCATTTAACAGAAAAAAAAAATTAATCCAGGAGTTGTGCAGTACCACACAACTAGATAGGAGAAAACTCAGAACTAGACTCTCCTCTTTTGACTCTATTACCTGCTAATTGAATAAAATCCTACTTAGTAAGATTTTATTATATACAAGATTCAACAAGCTTAAGGTTCAGAATACTCACTATATATTGAAAAAGATAAAACATGAACATTGAAATAATTAAATGGTTCAGAAATTATTATTTTTTTTTTAAAAAAAGAGATATGACAGAGTATGATCACTTGCTAGTAGCATAATAGAGATGATGAGAACTTAATTTAGTGTGATTTCTTTTAGCTAAAGTAGGTTTGGGAAGTTTCACGGAGAAATATTTGAAATTGGCTTTCAGGAAACTGCATAAATGAACTAGATGGAGATTAAACATTGTATTTATTTTAGGTAAGTATACGTCTATTAGTTGACCTCATAACTTATCATAAACTTCTCAAAGGCACAACTTTTATCAACAATTCTCTTTCCATCTCCCTTGCCAAACCCACATGAGAATCACATTAAACTTTTTATAGATGCTCTCTAGAGCTCCAAGCCTTTGCACAAGCTGGTTCCCTTTACACTTTTCCTCCCTTTCCATCTCCTTCATATACTCTCTTTCCTGGTTAACTCTTCCAATTTTTCAGGTTCTTATCTTAATTGATCTCCTCTAAGTTTATGATAAGTGTCTTGGTTATGCACTCCCACAGAACCCTATATTTTCTCTATAATAATTTTCTCATAAATGCCTGTTTAACTGTTTTTCTTGCTAGCATCTGTAAAGTCAGGAGGCTACACTTGCTATAAGATTTTGATAATCTGCCCTGCTTGTTTCTCTCTCCATTGCCTGACAAAATGCTTTGCATGTAAAGTACACCACAAAATGCTTGTTGAATAAATTTAAAAGTATTATTTTTCAATAATTAAAATTATTCTCAGGTAGTTTATTTAGAAATATTTAGTGAAAACAATAACAATGATATACATTTGTAGAGTTTAATCAGTCAGTTAAAAAATGTCAAATTGTATGTGCCTAACTGCTTGTTTTTTTATTCTTAAACTGTACCCAAGAAAGAAGAAATGATAACCTGAGTAGGTCTCAATTTCTTGCAACCACAAAAGACAAAACTATTATATATCACAATCCATTTTTAAAAACTAGCACCTTCTTTGGCAGATATAAAGCATGTTTTCTTCCTCTGCCTTAATTTGGTAATTATCTTTAAAAGCAAGAGAGTAGGTAGGTTTTCCTCTAACTCTCATTCTGGATCACTGTAATTGTCCAAGAGGTCTATAAAGAAAGTTTTTTCCTCCACTCCTTTCAGAAGGGAGGGGGGTGGTGTTCTCTGCAACGTATATGAAAGAACAGAAGCAAATCCATTGATCTCCATTTGTCACCTATGATACAACCTCAAATCTGGCTTTCAGAAAGCAGTAACTAGGGTTGAGAATCCAGGCATGTGGGGACCATGTGGTCATTATTTGCTTTAAGTGACTAATGATAATTTTTCTCTGAACCAGGACACTTTGTGTGAACATTTCAAGATAAAGGGGAATATTAAAAATCCAACACTTACATCCAATTATTTTATATACCTTACTGATTTTTACAGTGTTATTTTATAACACTTCCTGAATATAAGATTTTGATAATTCTCTAATTACCACCTAGAAGTTTCCCAAGCATTCATGATTTACAGCCACCTAAACTGAAAATGGTTAGCTTTTAAAGTATCAGGATCAGTAGCTATAAATCAAATAATTTAAGAATAACAACCGAGTCGATTAATTCATGCTAACAGCCTTATTTTACAGATGGAAAAAAGAGTGAGGAAAGGTTATATAAATTGCCTGACAGCAGGAATTCATTTTTGGCAGGGTAAGACTAGAACCTAGCTCTCCTGATACACAGTCCGGCACTCTTTTGATTGACAATATATTGCCAACTTATCAATTTTATGACAGTACATTTTTAATCTGAAAAATATTAAAATCTACTCCTTAACAGAGGCCAGCATTTCTTCTTTTAATTAAATTTACTATGGTGACATTGGTTAATAAAATTATATAGGTTTCAAGGGTACAATTCAATATGTCATTGTTTAAATTTATTGGGGTGCCATCTCTTTCTTTGCATTGTAAAAAATATGTTAAGCCATGCCTAAAATTAGAGTTTCTTCCCCCAGAGACCCATGCAACCATTTCAAATGTGATTTAAAAATTTTTTTTTCACTAGCACCGCTTGCAGATTTTCCTTTATCATCATTTCCTCATCCACCCACAGCAATTGACCCAGACTCTGTCAGAAGGCCCAACGAGTGCAAAAAAAAAAAAAAAGGCAGCAGTAGCCAGATATTCAAAGCCAGTTTGGAATACACAAATGACTCTGTACACCAAGTAAGATGCTACTGAAGACCTTTCCAAACCCATAGGAACCTATCGAGGAGAGGCATAAGGGAAGATGAGCATCGGGCGATGCAACCGACTGAAGGATCATCAGGCCTGTCATTTTGGTATCAGACACTACTACCTAACAGCAATTTCGCATCGGCCACCTGTCGGCATTTAAAAATGGCTGCCAAGGCCCACCCTGAAGATTCTGATTCGTATGGTCTGGGGCAGGGCCCAAGGAAGGTGTATTTTAAGAAGCCCCCTCAAGTGGTTCTGGTGCACGCCAAGTGAGAGCAGCTCTGGTGTTCAGGACCCAAACGGGTCTTCCTGCTGGGCCTGGTGCCGCTTCGGTCTGGCAGAACTTCTCTTCCTAACTCGAAAGTGCCTGGGACCTCCGGAAGCCCGGACGGATGCCTTCTTCGGTGCGGATTACCCCCAAAGAGGATAAGTAACAACCGCTTCCCACACCCTTAGTAATAACAAAAAAGCGAAGGGCGAGTGACGGTGCGGACGCGCTGGCTGTGTGTTGCAATCCCTACCCGGAAGACATTTAAATTCCGTCACGGAGGCCTCCTCCCCTCCCGGGGGGGGGAGGGGAAAGCGGGGGGGGCGGTCGCGGGGGTGGCTGCAAGCAGGGGGTCGGGGAGCCGAGCAAGGCCGTGAGGTCTGACGCCCTCCCCTCAGGCTTCCCACCTTCCTCCCTCCCCTCTCTCTCGGCGTGTGACCTTGTCGGGCCCGCCCGGGCCGGGCGCTCGCCGCCGTCCCGACCCGGCCTCACCCCCCGCCACCGCGCTCGGCCCCACGCTCCGGGTACGGTCCGTGCTGCGGGTTTCCCGGCGCCGGCCCCGGCCCCTCCGCGCGTCACGCACGACGCCCCTCACCGCCAGCCAGTCCTCCCTCCACGAGCGTCCGCTTCATCTTCTCGTCCGCTCCGTCTCCCCTCAACCCGACGGCCTTGTCTCTGGACCCCTCCATCCCCCTCCCCGGAACCACGAGGCCCCGCGACACCCGCCAGGGATGCTTCGCGCCCCCTTCACGCCAGGCCTCGCTCCGCTGCCAGGCCCGCGAGCGCCCCGACCCTCCCCAAGAGCTCTCGGCTTGGCCGAACGCGGCGCCACTGCCTCCCGCCGCGCTGTCGGGCCGCTCCAGCGCCGGACAGAGACTCCGCCGTAGTCCACTTACCGAGGACGGACAGACAGCACCCAGCACGCTCCGACCCGGTACCTCTCCAACCCCCTCCGCGGCGCGCGCAGGCCTGCCTTCTCCCCCTCCCCCCGCCCAACTCCCGCCCACGGCCAGATCCCAGCCAATCAGAAGCCGGGGGCCGGCGTGTGCGTGAGCGCGGTGGGCGGGGCGTACGCGGAGCGGGCTTCGGATTGGCTGGGGCGACGCGCGGCGGCCGCGGATCCCCGGATCTCGGAAGGGGTCGCGGCCGGGGCGAGCGCTCGGGTCGGGGAGAGGTGGCGTGAGGGCGCTTGGCTTCTGTCCCGCGGGGAGCTCTGGTTTCTCTCGCCGTTTTCCCGCTCCCTTAGTGGCCATGCGCCGCGAACGCGCGCCGTGGGCCCGGCCAGGGAGCCGCGGAGCTTGCTTACCCTGCCACGAGGGGCGGCCACCCGTGGCGGGAGCCGTGACCTCGCCCAGGTCAGGGGAGGCTTCCTCTCTGAGGATAAGTGTCAGAGGCCCCTCGTGACGGCGAACGTAACGGGGACAGAGCCCGCGATTTGCTCGTGGCGAATTGATGATGCGCAGCACCAACGGCTGCCCCGTGGGGGACTCTTCCCTGTGGCTACGTGAGAGTCTCATAACCACAAAACGAGGTAGAGGGCCAGGTGCTCTGCCGTGCAGGTAGGAGGAGGTGTGTGCCGGGGACTTCGGAGCGTGAAAGTCTTTCGTCTCGTCATCGAGTTGGTAACGGGCGGAGGAAACATTCACGCTACGTTCCATCAACGAGGGACCTCACACCTTGATTGTGTGCAGTGACTTCGGTTCCCTGAAGGCACGGATTTTTTGTCTGTTTCATGCCGGTATCTCCTCGAACACTTGTTTCTGAGTTCAGTGGGAACCAAATCCTGTTAAGTGAAGGAAAGGCGTAACCGGTGCAGTCCCTGGAAGGCTTCCGAGGTCAGTTGGGGCAATCCTGGACTCATTTAAGATGCTTAAAAGGTTGATAGAGCCCGACACATTGGAATCTGAAAGTAAACCGGAAGTCAGTAAGTCTCTTTATTCTGTAAATGCAAAGACTAAGAGCGGCCCTGACCAGAGCATATTCATTCCGGAAGGGGATTTTTATAAATCGAAATGTTAGCTAGTTGGCTGATTGCTAGAGAATGAGATTTAGGGTCGGGCTGAGCTGAGTCCCAGGTTGACCGACCACATACTAGCCATGACCTTGGGCTGTACCTCTCGAAAGCACTTCCTCCATTTGTAAAATGAGGATAAAAGTAGTGATGGTTAGTTAACGAGACACATGTAGGGTGTTAGCCCAGTGCCTGGCATGAAAAATGTTAGTTATTGCTTTAAAAATTCCTGTGCTATACATCACATGGAAAGAGCTAGACCTTGCCCTATCTGTGTGAGAAGCGATCTCTTTCTGATCAGTATATAGAAACTAAAGTCTTGATAAATGATATTAAATATCTGAAATGATCAGATAATGCAGATTCTTTTATGAAGATCCTTCCGCTACACTTTATTCTGCATCATGTAAGATGCAGCAGGGACAACTGACAAACTATTATTACACCTTTCACAATATAGACATAATTGGTAACAAATATACAACACATATTATTCCATTCTCCATACTTTGTGTCATTTTGAAATGTAATTGATGCAGAAGAGTTAAAAAAAATTATTCGTGTATTAAATTAACCCAACAGTAGTTTACAGAAAGAAAGGCAGCACAAGAAGTATTTATCTGCCTGCTTTGCTAATTTCCCCTCCTTTGGAACTTAACACATTCAAGTAGTGGTCTACACATGATATCTACTGTAAGAGAAATGGACTTCTAAACTCAAATATCTCTGTAGGTAGAGGCCCAGCTTAAAGCTACATTACCCTAATTTTTTACATCCATAAAAATACTGTGATCTTTGAAATTTCATCTAAAATATTAAACCTTTTGAGAAAATTGGCAATATCTATGGATATTTTAAAACCAGAGTTCAGAGTCACCTTCAGCAATTACTGATCATGTATATTGTGCTCCATACTGTACTGGACTCAGAAATTAAAGACTTCCCTACAGTAATTTATAATCTGATTAGATAGAAGGAACAGGTATAGAAAAATATCAAAGAGTCTGATAAGTGCTTCAGTGGAAATTCAGGTAGATATCATAGTAGTTTTAGAAGGCTTCTAGGGGTTGACACTTGAGTGAGTGGGCTTTGAAGGATGATTAGCATGTAAATAGGGAGAATGTTACAGGAAGGAAACTGGGCAGAGGAATATAGATAAACTCTGGGATTGTAGTTCTGGCATCAAAGGCAGTGACCAGGGAAAAGCCAAAAATTTATGACTAAAGCAGAGTAAGAGAGTAATGGAAAGTAGGTTTAAGCTACACTGGAGAGAACTTTAAATGCTAATTAAAGAACCAACAGCGTTCTGTTAGGTGGCCCTTAAAAGTTTTGGAGTAGGGTGTTGACAAGAGCAGAAAGCATTCGAGTTACTTGATAGTGAAGCAGAATAGATTAGAAAGGGAATATCTATTATTCAGCCAGAAAATTAAAAACTGTTTCGTATGTAGCTCATTATTCTTTCTATTGAGGCCACAGCCTTGGTCTTAAGGATCTGGGAGGCTGCTACATGCAGTAGTGTCATCCCTCTACCACCTTGACAAGGACCACTGCTTTGAAGCAGCAGTAGTCCTTACAGACCAGTCCCCAGAGAGAATTGGCTAGGCTCCAGACCATTATAAAGTACTGCCCTGAAGGGCTACTCATAGTGTTACAACTGTGTACCTTTTACACTTTGCAGAATCATGGAATAGTATTTACACTGCTTGTTAACTTCCCAGGCACATTAATTGTGTGTTTTAAAACTTGCCTGAAAGGTGGGAGCTTTTAAACATACAAAAAATCTCTTTTGGCAAAAAGTAATTGGGCCCCTGCCTGGACAGCTCATTCAAATGTTTTATAAGAAATGCTATTTTTTCCCCCTAGAAGGAGCAGCTGATAATCCTATCAGACCACCATGTTCCTCCACTCGGGATTAAGACAGTTTTTGTCTATCACAATTTATACATACTGGAACATTAAGTCTAAAGGTACCTGGTCCATTCCTCTGTCCTTTAGGAAGAACTTAAACGCAACCTCAAAACTCTCCAGAGGGGGAGAAGTCACAACCACCTTTTAAATTGTATAAGAGTCAGTTCAGGAGTGTTTAAGTCCACAGACTCTGGTTTGTGTTGCTGCTTACTACCTCTGTGATAATAAACAAGTTACTTAATCATTCTGTGCCTCAGTTTCTTCATTTGTACAGTTATAGGACCTACCCATTAAGCTCTTGGGAGGGTTAAATGACGTATAAAACCCCAACATTGCCTGGCATAAAGTAAATGATATATATTTTAATAATTACAATTAAATATTTTTTCGGTGAATTCCTGTAGGTCCTACTTAGCTAACTTATAAACACAATTGATAGTTTCACACTTGTGTAAGTGTGTATGTGTATCTATGCTTTGCATTTTTAAAAGTCTTCGTTACAGAGGATTTCCATAAATAATCATACACATAATTTGCTTACAACAAATATAAAGAAGCATGGAACTATCAGGCACCTTCATTGCTTTAGTTTACACTGGCTCTTATGTTGTTGGTTTCAGTCAACCATGTAAAATGTTTTACCTATTAGTAGCCATTGTGGCAGTAGGATTTGTGTGTTTATGTAGTGATATTTTCTTGAGTGAACAAAAACAGTATACTTTAAATATTTAATCTTGAATTGATCTTTCCACTGACGCACTTAGTATTATTTATTATTGTTCAGGGCACCATCATTCTTTTAACAAGTGCCAAGGAGCAAAAAAAATATGGTTGAGTGAAAAGGGAACTGGCTTGGGGCCCCAGGATTGCTACCATGCATGGAGCCAAAAGATACAGGTATGAATGCGTATTAACATTATGACCCTGAACAAGTTATTTAACCTCTTGGAACCCCATATTTTTTAAATCAATAATATTAGTAAGTACCATACTGGGTTGCATTGTGTGATCTAAATAGCCTTATAAAGACACCAAGGACAGTGCTTGGGACATACTAGACACTCAGTAGATGTCAGTTCCCCTCTGCAAACCAGCCCCCTTCCTCTTACTGCTGTATTCCTAAGCAGTAACAGCAATGTAACCTCAAATCGCTTTTCTTCTCTAGACCTCCAAGTTTCCTGAACCCCGCTCTAAATCACCCTTTTATTTATCTTTGCTCAGCCTCACTTCCATTCCCCTGATATCCCCACTAACCCTTTCCAGTGAGAACATTGAGGAATTCTGTCACCTTCTTCCCTTCTTGTTCTCACCTCTAGACTTACCTGCATTCATATCAGCCATTTCTTCTGGTCTTGAGTCCCCTCTTCCCGTTGAACACCAGTCAACCTCTGTGTTCTGGATTTCATCATTTCTCTCCACCTAATCCACTGGCTATTTGCTCTCCCACCTGTAATTTTGTGTTCTTTCTCTTGCTATGGGCCTCTCATACTCAAAACTTCTACTTATTAAAAAATCCCTTCCTAGCCTCTTTGTCCTTCTTCTAGTTGCTCTATTTTCTTTCTCCCTGACTTAGGAAGAAAAAAGTGTACATATTATCTCCACATCCACCCCACTCCACCTCCCCATTCACCCACTGTTTCTATTCTTGTCGCACTACAGAAACTACAGTAGTGAAGGACATAATTTGACGGACATAACTCAGTTTATCAGCCCATACCTTGACTTCTCTATCTTATTTGACATCATCAATCTTCCCTTGATACCTTTCATTTGGTTCTCCCTCTAATTTGGCCATTCTTCCTTACTGTCACTGAATTTACTTCCTCTGTCCCTTAAATGTTGGTGTTTTCCCAGATTCTATGCTCACTCATTCTGCTTCTCGTCCCTTCTGTTGGGATAGTCTTACGTATCTTTATGATTTTTTACTCATCTGTACTGATGTTTTCTTCTGTCAAATTTCTTGCCTGAGCTCTAGAACTGTATATTCAGTTATATTTTGGACATCTCCACAGATTGCACAACAGTGTCCATAAGTGAGCTAAATTAATCATCTCTCTCTTCATCCCCCTCTCCTTCCCCCAACTCCCCATAAGCCTGCAATTTCTCCTGACTTGGTTGGTGGAACTGCTGTTCATCCCATTAGCCAAATACGAAACATAGGCAAATCCCTGATGTGACTTCCTCCTTTGTCCACATCCAACCAGTGACATCTGAGCAGAGGACTGAATGGTGAGGGGCCAGCCCTGTGATCTAGGAGAAAATCTGTGGCAGAGATGAGATTTCATTCTCATCATACCGTGCTCATCGTTCCATGCTCTGACCAAACTGTCCCAGATTTGCCTGATTCCTTTATGCAGTGACAGTGAGAGGACCATTTATACAGGAAAGCATTCAAACAGAGCAAATAAGAAAATACATTTACATCATTTTAGACTTGATATAAGACTGTTTTCGCTGACAATGTTTTCAAACCCAAAACTATGAGACTGTCACTGAAAAATGGATCTTGGATTTATTGCAGCTTAAAATTCCTTTTTGTTCTTCCTCTTAGTTATTTGGGGAGGGTTGTAGGGGAGATGGGTGTATGGGGCGATGGGCACAGAACTTTCCTAACTTAGCTGAAGCCTTACTGCCTCTTTGCCTAGTATGGAAAGCAGTTAGTTTTGGGATTAACAAAACAACCATCTCTTCTTAAAAATTTATATAATTTTATATAAATGAGTAGGGCAAATTTAGTCTTTTTAATATTCAGTTTTATATGGTTTATATCCTGATTTTAAAAATTAGAAAATTCCTAATCTTATATAATCTATATAACTAAAAAGATTGACTTATTTTTATAATCTGTCTTTATGCAGGTACAAGACTAGATTACATAGAAACAGAATTGATTACTGGAAGCAAAAGCTTTCTGCTTATCGCAGGTGAACAGCTTTTTCCTCGGGAAAGGGTAAACACGATTTTCTGGGCTCCCAGGCTGGTTCTTGATGCTTGATTTGATGTTGAGTACTGTGGTTGTGCACCAACGTTGGGTTACAAGCACCCTGGCAGCAGAACCTCTGTTCGATTTTCACCAACAGCACCTGGTGTCATTCTGCACATCAGGAGGTCTCTAGTAATCTGGTTGAATGGCTCCGGCTATCTCTTTGCAGAGGTGAGTACTTGAGTTAAGTGATGTTGGCTGCATTTCAGCTACTGAAGCCACAGTCTGTGGGCTCTGTGGCAGCTTAATTCTCTTGATCTTATACCATTTAGACAATTTTGAAAAGAACTTCCCTCACTTCTCCTCCACTGCTTTGGAATTGCCTCTCTGCTTGCTCCTACTTGGTCTCAACAATGAGTTAAGTCTATTTTTATAGTCTGTTGATTTTCTGAGAATGAGGTGCCTCTTCTGGGAGGCACTGCCATGCTCAATGGCACTGCAAATAGGTTTCTATTGACTGATCTCCAGGCTCTACAAGTCACTTTGCCCTCGCGCTGAGTGTGAGGCACCATCTGTTTATCTTGATAGCATAATGAATTGAGGGCTCATAAATGTAGTTGACATCTAAATTAGATCACATTAAGGACTGGATAATGGTTTCTTTTGCCAGAGATAGATGGATAAATTACTTTTATAGTTCTGGGAGAAAAATGGATTATGCAAACAGACACTTCACCCAAATTGGTGGCCCTGAGTGACTCTCCTTATGCTGATGCTTTTGCTCAGGGACAGAAACCTGCCTGCCCTGTTTCAGGGAAAACTGGAAAAGAAAGATTATCTCCTTGACCAAATTCACTCAGTTAATCAGCAGTCAAGTGCTAGCCATCAAAGTCCTTCTGCTATTTCCCTTTGTAAGAGTCAGAAAAGTCTTTCAAGGATGTTTAGTGTTAAAGTAACCATTAAAAATGTTAGCCTAGTAAACTGGGCCTATTGCCAAGTGCAAAATGGCTGATCAGAGGGAAATCACTAGCAGCGAGGTGGCCAAGTTTAAGTGTACTGTGCCAATTGTGATTTCTCTAGAAACTGGGTGGGCTGTTCCCTCTGTGCTTTCTTTTCCCTGCCAGTGCCTGTTCTATCTCTTACCTTCTACTCCTCCTGTCAGAATCCTTATCAATCACAACTTTTGTTTTGAAATAGATATATATACATCTGTCTGTATGTGTATATATCCACATACACATGCATTTTCATATCTGTATGTCTATTGATATTTATAGATGTATTTTAAGTCGATATGTTTCAATAAATACAGTGAACAAAGATATACTCTTCAAATGTTAATGGTTTTATTGGAATAGTAGAATAATTTGTGATTTTCATTTTTTGTATCTTTCTGTACTTAATCAAACTAAATTTATATTATTATTATGATTGGAAAACAATTTTTAAAATCTTTCACATTCTTTGAAGTATATGCCACTATGTGAGTAAAATCTTTCTTGATCTCCAAGATGATGCTGCCTTTTCCTCTTTTGAACACTTCGTTTCCCCAGAACTTTGTATTTTCCTGGGTCATTTTTAGCATGTTGCTTTGTAGTCTGTGTAACCTCAGTTTCCCAGGGCCTACAGATTCAGAGGAGAAGAGTCTGGGAGGCACAGCTAATAGTAAACATGGTCACAGAATAATTGTTATTCTAATCTGCCCCTGTCACAAAAACTGGGTTTTTCCTACTGTGTCCACCATATCCCAGACTTATATCTCTTCCCATCCTTTTGGTCTTGGCTGTGTCTCCTCCACATTGCTATTCCTATGACATGAGTCAGCCATCATGCTCTGGTGTTTGTGCAAGATGCTGTCCTTTCCTATCACTTGGTACTGAGCTAGGCCCCGTTATCCCATCAGGGCCCATGTGGTCCAGGCTGTGCCTCTGTTCTTCTTAGCTTTATTGAAGTGGAACAAGTACCATCTCCTCCCACCCAGGTTGTACTTTTAAAAAGTTTTCCCTTCCTCTTGTTTTCTTAATCTCTGATAAAACCTGTTATATGATAATTCTTATGTTTGAGTTTTTCCATTTCTTACAGCATCCCCACCCCTGTCCCCATTGCCTAGAGGAACCTGGATTAAGCGAGGTCAAGAGAGGAATCTGGCCCAGTCCTTCCCTTTTCTTTGTCAAGGATCTCAGACAGAGGGTGCACAACTTCGTGCTACCTCATGCGCTTGCACATGCCTTCCCTGACCCTGGTCTGGGAGATCAAGGTATGATTTCATTCTGTAACTTATAAAAGTGTCCTTCTTCTAGGCAGCCTGTTAGCCTCATCTCTCCAAGTCATTCTCTTTCCAGGGGGGCTTGTCTTGGATACCCAGAACTGGAAGCCTGTTGACTGCTCTGACATGCACAATGCTTCGGTACACAGTGGAGCCAAAGAGAGGCTACAAGGAAGGAAGCAGCCACCACAATCCCCAGAATTTCATGTCATTTATTTTGAAAGATAAACTCTGAATTAGCTGAAATCCTTAACAGTTGACTATGTAGAAAAACTATGACCTTCCTTATATAGCTTCAGTGTTTTACGAGACATAACCTATGACCCCTGTCAAATGTATGTTATCAGAAACCCTTTTTAAATAGCCTTCTGAAGGTTGCTAATATAGGTTCATTGATCATAGGCCTAAATGTAAAATCTAACATTATAAAATTTCTAGAAGAAAACATAGGAGACAATCTTTTAAATCTTAGAGTGAGCAAAGATTTCTTAGGAAGGACACGAAAAGTGCAATCCATAAAAGAAAAAAATTAATTGATTAAGCTCTACCAAAATTAAGAACATCTGCTTTTCAAAAGACACTGTTAAGATAATGAAAACATAAGTTGCAGACTAGGAGAAAATATTTGTAAATCATATATCTGCTAAGACTTGTATCCAAGATATACGAAGAGCCCTCTGTACTTAAAAGAGGACAGCCCAATTAAAAAAAAAAATGGGTGAAATATTTGGAAAGACAGTTCACCAAAAATGGATGGCAAGTGAGCTTATGAAAATATGTTCAATATCATTAGTTCTTAAGGAAATGCAAATTGAAATCACAATAAAATACTACTTTATGCTTACTAGAATGGCTTAAAGTAAAGACTGACCATACCATTGTACTTAGGAGGATCTAGAGCAAGTGGAATTCTCAAATTTTGCCAGTAGAGAGGCGAAATGATACGGCCACTTTTGGAAAACAGTTTGCCTTGTTTCGGACACAAACATACACTTACCATATAACCTAGTATTTCCATTCCTAATATTTCCCCAAGTGAAGTGAAACCTATATTCACACAAAACTCTGCACATATTTATAGAAGCTTTATTTGTAATCACAAAAAACTGGAAACAAATCAAATGTCCATCAACTGAAGAGTGGATAAACAAACTGGCATATGCATAGATGTTGAGGGAATGAAATGTGATTATTACCCCTTGACAGGCTTGCAGGGCCTGCCTGAACATCTGAGAGGCCTGGCTGAACTCTCCCACTGTATCTCTGAGGCCTGCGAAATGCTGTGAAGAACTTGTCAAGACTAGTTGAAACCAAGATGACTGTCTAACTCTAAATGACCTTCAAAAGATTTTAAAGCTCATTATAATATAATCTTAATGCTAAATAACACACCTACGGGCACCATGACAGTTAATGATGGATCACCATGAAGAGGGGCGAAGAGATCATAAACGGGGGAAAAATAAGGTGGAACACTGATTCCGTGAAAGCCACTGCCCCTCTCCAGTCCTGGAAAATTTATGAATATTCCTCCCACCTATTTACCCAACTTCCCTTTCGTTTCTAGTATCCTATTTAAGTCGCCTCGCTACTGCCAAGGGACAAGAGATGGATTTGGGAGCTGTGCTTCCACTTCTCTGGTCTCTGGCCCTTGAATAAAAGCTTGGGCTGTTACTGCTCACTTTTGGTCTGATAATTGACTTCCACACCTGAGGAGAAAGGACCCTGCTTGGGTTTCTTAAAAAGGGGACTTTTACCCCTTGGTAATATGATCACATTGAAAACCTGTTTGTTGGCATTCACCAAATTCTAACATAGACCCCAGCAATTGCACTCCCAGAGACATACCCAATAGAAATGTATAATAGGTTTGCCCAAAGGCTCACACAAGAATGTTCATAGCAGTACTGATAAGGGACATCACTTGTAAAATTCTTAATCTTTTAGCAGGAAATGATATGGGACATCTCTTGCAGAGGTCTTAATCTTTTTAGTAAACCTAATTTTCTTTCCTCCTTTCTTTGGGAAAAAGGCCCTCTTTCTTAAATCCCAATAATTGCCCCCAAAATGGTGACTCAGATCCTCCGGCTATTGATAAGAGTCATTGGCCCATTGTTAGCAGAAATGGTATTAGGCCAGACAGGGTCTAAAGAAACCGATAGGGCAATGAGAATGAATGAACTACAACTGCATATAATCTCACCAACTTAACATCAGGAACCAAAGACTATATTCTGTATGACTAAGTTTGAATCAAGTTTAAAAACAGGTGAAGCTAGCCAATGATATGAAAAGTCAGGATCGTCACCACCATCCTTAGAGTACCTGGAAAGGAGCCCAAAAGGAGTATTTACTGTGTGTCGGGCACTATTTGAGAAAAACAGAAAGGAAACAAGCCGGCGGGGTAGAAGGGCAGAGAAGAGGTCTGGCCCCGCCACTGATTGGGCTGTTCGATTGAGGGTGGACCAGCTCCACTCCGTGGACAAATGTGGAAAAGCATGTCAATTCTTAGGGAGACGACTGGCCCTTCTTGGGATCATAATGTGTCAGCCGTTTTGGGGAGTTGGGTACAGATTTGGGGCTCAGAAATAGGACAGAGTATCTAAGAAGGGTATGAATAAGCCTTCCTGTTCAGCTACAGGGAGCTGGCCTCAGCCATGAGAGGAGAAAAATGACTTCTCTGCTGGATGTGGAAGGAAGCAGAGGGAAAGATGGAGCCTACCCCAGCTAGGGCTCCCTTACCCCCAGGCTTTGTCGGTCCCACCAGGCAGCCTGGGCTGGGTTTAAACATCACCTTTACTCAGGTGCTAGATGCCAATCCAGTAAGGTGGATAATAATCCTCATTCTACAGGTGAGGGAACTGAGCCCAGGTAATTGGGCTTATAAATGGCAGAACTAAGTCTCTCTGGCCCCAGATGTGGCTATGAACCATGATTATGTAGTGTCTTAACCTTTTTCTTTTCCCATGGCTCTCCCAGACAGTCTGAGGAAGCCTAGGGGCCCATCTTAGGATAGTTTTTAAAAGCATAAAATAAAATACATAAGATTACTGATACTATTGAAATGACGGAGAAACGCCAATCCTATCATATACAGATGATATACTATATAGAAATGTCAATGCTGTATATGTTATATACAGATAGAAGGTGCTTTTTCACTTGTGGCATGGTATGTGCTACATGTGTTTTTTATTGGTGTTTGAATACAAGGTCTAGCAGTGGGTCTGAAAACAACCAGAATTTCCAGGAAGCGATGAGTGTAAATATTTTGAGATGTCTACTACAATGGTGATGTAAAATGAGACTATCAGCGACTTTACTGGTGATAAAGTCAAAGGTCACGTTCCATTTGAAGGAAATGCTGAAATCCATCAAAGGTCAGTGAACATAAGGATGTAACCTTGTTCCCGTGTAAGTTTACAGACCTCTGTATATTAAATGTGCATCCACTGGGGATCTGTGGATCCCAGGTTAAGACTTCTTGATTCTGTTGCCTCTGACTCATCTCTCTTTCCCCCTGACTATTCCCAGGGCTTCATTGGAAACCAGCCTCTGAGTTGATAACCCAGAAGAGAGTATTACGTGTTTGTTAAAGAAGGAAAGATCCCAGGGCCCAGGGGCACTTGCTGAAGGCCTCCAATGCCCTAGGCAGGCTTCTGGATCCAGAGATACAAAGGAAGAAGATGTAGCCTTCCCTGAAAGAAGCCCCCCAGCCTGATACAGGCAGGGTCTCCAAGTATTTTATGATTAATCTCCAACTGAATTAAATAGGCAAGAAGTGAATGCTATGGGAACACAGGAAGAGCAAGCCAACAGGCCGGGCAGTCCAGGAAGTTGTTCTGTAAGAGGTCACACTGGGGCTGAGATTGGGGATGGGCAGATTCTAAGGTGGGGAGAACAGCATCATTACACAGGCTCTGTCATCAGGTGGCCTGGGTTCAAACACTGGCTCCGTCACTTCCTAGCTATGGGCAAGTCTTCCTGATCTTTTCATACCTCAGTTTCCTCATCTGTAAAATGGGGTGACCCTAACACTTATAGGGTTGGTGTGAAGATATTAAATGAGTTTAAATGCTATTAGCCATGATAAGGGTGCTAATTGTCATTAGAGAGGTAGACAGTGAGCGGGTAAAGTCTTTCTGGAGGTGAGGGACAGCTCAAGCTGTATGGAGGCTGGGTCATTTTCTTGGGAAACTAGCTCAGTGATTTAAGGTGGAACCCAGAAAGCATGTTTTATTTTCATAGTTGTATTTTTGTTTCATTTTCTATTGGGAAATAACAGGAAACCTTTGATTTCACCAATAGTACTTATAAGGCAAGGCTAGTGTGAGTATTTAAGTTTTAAAGCAAGGAGTTGATTTAGAAAGAATGTTCATGCAATAATGCATGGTACAGGTGGTGTGGGGATGTGGCAAAAAATAGGGAAGTGGTGGCAATGCCTGTTTTGAATCGCTGGATCAGGAGATAGGAACCACCTTCATTTTATGGAATTTTAGAGATTCTCCTGGCTCAGCCTGTTGATTCCTGCAGCCTTGAATGGGACACACAGTATTGAGAGGAAGCCTGAGAAACACTGTCCACACCCTTTTATTCCTGGATATACTCAACAACAGTATCTCAAACTGTGAAAACTGTGAGCCACCACCCAGAAGGCCGATTGTGAAAGCAACTAATGGATCACGTCCACCATTTAACAAAATATGAAACAGAATAGAATAGAAAATATCAAAGGGCATTGTGGGTACTTAGGGTAATTATGATTTTGTGAAACTTGGGCAATGAATGGACCACCAGATCAAATGCATTTCCTGCTGTGGGTTACAAGCAGAAGTGTCTATTCAGGTGGAAACAGTCTGGCTTCTTGACCAGGTCCTGCTCCTGCCTAGTTGTCTAGCGGGATCGCCCCCAAACCCTCTGAGCCATGGCCATGAAGGCAAATCACTTTTGCTGGGTGGTTAACTGAGATATTCAACTGCTATGTTTATGCTCAGAGTTAATTTAGCCAAAGTATTCTTGAGCTATTTATATGCCCAGATCAAGGGACTGAGTTTTCTAGGAGGGAGGGCTGGATCAGGCCAAATAGGCCCCCAGGGCTTTTCCTGACCTTATCTCCATGTTTCGGTTTCCAGATTATCAGTCCACACCCAGGACTTTGCTTCCAAACATTCCATTGTATTTCCTCTTACAGCATTTCTTTATCTCTCATGGCTTCCTCAGTTTATGGCCGCACTTCCCACTGTGGTATGCAACATCTGAGTGAAATATACACTCAACCAGAAGCAGCCTCTGGGTTGTTCTGCCCCACCTCTCCAGGGGTGCCCTTTGGAACCCAAGGAGGCGATGTGGTCCTCTGTAGATCTCAGGGGTTCGGCTCTGCCCCAGGTTTGGTTCAGCATTTTCTGTCCATTGCCTCTTCCCAGGGTGGCGGGGGTGGGGGGTGGGGGACCATTCTTGGATAGAGTACGTAAGTAACTATCTTAGCAGACTCGGAGATAAAGACTTGAGTGGAAATCTTAGTTTGAGTTATAGTAGTTCCCTCTTATCTGTGGAGGATGTATCCCAAGACCCCCAGGGATGCCTGAACCTGTGGAGAATACCGAACCCTATATATACTGTTTTTTTTTTCTATACGTACATACATACGACAAAGTTTACAACAACAATAATGAAATAGAACAACTATAATATACTATGATAAAAGTTATGTGAATGTGGTCTCTCTCTGTCAGAATATCTTATTGTACTGTGACCGTCCTTCCTGCGACGATGCGAGATGATATAGTGCCTTTGTGACGAAAAGTGAGGTGAGTGACTTAGGCATTGTGACACAGAGTTAGGCTACTATAGTGGTTACTTGCACACAAGCACTGCGGTACCGAGAGTCATATGGATAACCAACCTGGCTACTAAGTGACTAATGGGCAGAGAGTGTGTACAGTGTGGAGACAAGGGGATGAGTCCATCCCAGGTGGGATGGAGCAGGGTAGCATGAGATTTCATCATGCTACTCAGAGCAGCACATGATTTAAAATTTATAAATTGTTTATTTCTGGAATTTTCCATTTAATATTTTTAGACTAACAGCCGATCTCAGGTATCAACTTGTGGAAAGGGAAACTGTGGGTAAGGAGAGATGCCTGTGTAAGAAACTGATGTTTTTAGAAATCAAACAAGGCCGACTATTGGCAAAGTCACGTAGTCGAAGTAGTAGTTTGTTTGGGGGATGAAGGAGACTCAGGCAGGAGGGTGGGGAACTGAGGCAGGGAAGGGAAGACCCCTAGTAAATGCTGTTTTATCAAACCAGTCACCCCTGTGGGCAGCTGGAGTGTAATCCCACTAGAGAAACTCAGAGAGACAGTGTAGAACACACACCTCAGAGTCATTCCACCTGAGGGTAAGGGAGGCGGGGTGTTTTGGCACCAACTCACCCCAGTCATTGGTTGAGGGCTGTTGAGGGGGCATGAGTATTATTTTCCTGGAACTTGTGGATGCTGTGCTCGTGGACGGTGGGGGAGGGTAAAACAGGCGTTGTTAGCCAGAGCTCACCCTCAGACAAAGCAATGTGGGCAATGCCAGTGGGAGTCAGCAGTGTATACTGAGTACAAGGGGGCAGGGTATAGGAGGGCCACCAACAGTACCCACTGTGCCCTTGGATTCTGAAAGCACTGCTCGTTCTTGACCACAAACGTATGTATACAAGACAATCTGATCATGTTTTTCTAGAATGAATTATTGAAAAATAAATCTCGGTCACTGCAAGAGTCACCCCTTTCCTAGATTTGTGTCAGTTCTGAGATTCGGTTAGTGCCATGGCCCAGGCAATGGTAGTGCCACCTGTTTTTGGTGTCTCTGTCCATGTGGACCTCCACTTAGATGTCATTTCCTGCCTCCCTGCTGGTCACTGGTCCCATACATCCACACTCACCATGCTCTACAACACCTTCAAGCCTGGCCGTTTGTTGGGTACTTACCTGGTTGCTTCTCTGCCAGGCTCGGGCATGGGATGGGGCTACCTGTGCCCCACTCTGCCTTAGACTCACCATGTGCCACATCCATCTGCCCCTGGATCCCACGCATCCCAAGACTCTGGCCAGGAGGCAGGGGGTCTCTCCAACGTCTAGATTCCTTTAGGCATTCTCATCTTCTCAATCCAGAAATCATTTTTCAGTTTGATACAGGATAGAAAAAGAACCTTTATTTCTTCAAACTCCTACACTCAAAGGGCAAAGAAAAATTTGAGAACCTTTTCTGAGATCAGGCTCTTTGAGTGGAGGGGAGGTCCAAACGGGGAAACACCAGTTAACATTTCGAAAATGTCCCACTGTCCATGACAAATGCAGTGTGACCACTTTCTCTTCCACAGATGCTACCTCTATTTTTGCTCTTTATGTTCTTTATAGCTTGTGTAACAGAGGAGGGAAGGTTGCCACTTTAAACAAGGCAGAGGTCCTTAATGTAGGGGTCCATGATATAATAATTCAGGGAACCCTGAATTTAGATAGGAAGAATTTTACATTTTTATTACAATTTTACATTAATCCCTGAGAAAATTAACATCTTCAATTATGAATGTGGGCAACAAAACACAGTAGTATTGGAAGGACCTTGTCACAGGTATTTTGAAATACATTTATACCCATCACTGCCAAGATGGTCGTAAGTTCTGCCACTAGGTTTAAAAAAAAATGTGTTAATAATGAAATACATATATTACTGTTTTAAAAATATAACTTTCAGAATAATATTTTAACTTTTTATTTTGAACTAAAATTATCTTAATTAAAGACATGAAATTGCAAGAAATAATACCGCGAGATCCTATATACATTTTGCCCAGTTCCTCCCAATCTTGTAAAACTGTAGCACAATGCCACAACCAGGAAATTTGCATTGATACAATCCATGGACCTGATTCACATTTCACCAGTTTTCTGTGACCTCATTTGTGTGCGCATGTGTGTGTCTTTAGTTCTGTACAATTTGGTCGCATGTGTGGATTTGTGTGATCACCAGAACAGTCCCATCACCCCAAGGATCCCTCATGCTGTTATTCGTTTATGGCCAAACACTGCCCTCCCTCGCCCTTCCCTTAGCCCTGACATCCACTAATCTGTCTCTCATCTCTATAATTTTGTCATTTCAAGAACGTCATCTAATGGAGTCTATACCCTTTTTACATACTTTCAAAACTATATAACCGTTCGAGATGGTCTTGTTTTCATTCTCTGTAATTCCCTTGAGATCTCTCCAAATTGTTGTGTAGGTAATTGTTCCTTTTTGTTCTTGAGAAGTGTTCCATGGTAGGCGTCTGCTTAATTTGTCTGACCGTTTGCCCCTGAAGGACATGTAGATGCTTTCCAGTTCTGAGCTATAATTGTTTTCAAAATATTTTGTTTTATATTTTTTAAAACATTATTCTGAGAGGGAATCCAAGGCTTGGCCACACTGCCCAAGGGATCCATTGACACAAAGACGTAGTTCTAAGGAGGAATCTGTATAATCGCATTATTTTCTTCTCTCCATAGCAACTGGGTGGGAAGAGGGACAGGGAAGAGCAGCATTTCAGAGCCTCTGTCAGGTCTCCTGTGCTGCTGGGTGAGACCTGAGGCAGATGGTGTCATCACTGAACATCACTGAGCTGATGGCTGTAAGGAGGAGAGTTCGTCTGTGGGGAGGAGAGTCAGACCTACGAAACACCTGCTGCACGCGCAAATGAATCACGTGACTTTTCAGGAGACAAAGTAGAGCAACAGGGCCAAGTCTCACACCTGGATCTACAGGGGTGGGAACAGGGGCAGGGGACATGTGGGAGGTGAGCTGCGAATGGGCTGGAGAATTCAAGGAAGCACATTCTAAGACTTAAAAGTAATTGTTACAACATGAGCCCCTGGGAATTTTGGTAGGGCCCTTCCCTACTGGAGGCAAGCCCATTTCATTCTGTTTCAAAGGACATTGTGATCTCAGTTGACTGAACTACACTTGACCTAACCTGTTGAGAATTTTCTTCATTTAGGAATCAGGGCTAAAGCTGTGATGACCACTGAGCCTTCTGCCCCCACAACCCCTCAAGAACAGCTCTCTAACGGAAATTTCAGGTGGACATTGTACTGTCTCCTGCTCATTATGCCCAGCCATATCTGGTACTTCATAGCCTTGACAGGACTCTGGTGGCCAAGAACCAAGGAATGCCAGTAGCTAGGAAGCCATTTAGGAAGAATATGCTAGAGCAAGGTCAAGGGTATGCAAAAGATTGCAGGAGGAGACCATGAGTGGCCCAAAGTAAGCCAACCACCATTGTCCAAGCCCTAAAAAACAAGTGGGTCTGGCCATGGAATACCCATGGGAACTCACCTCACAAGGAGAGCAATAACCAGACAGTCCATGCCTCCTGAGGGACGCACAGCACCATCTGTGAAGTCACCAAACTGACTCTGGCCAAATTACATGAAATGTGGAGGCCAGAGAAGCATGTCAAATTACGCCAAGGATGCGGTCAGCACCGTCCAGGCTGCGGGAACCCTTATATACTGGATGAGCAGCCACTTTCTTCAATAAACAGGTTGTGAGGAAAAGCAAAACAATGGAGGTGAGGAGGGAACCTAAAGATTTAAAAAGATTTAAATATGTCGACCACTCACATTGCGTAGACTTTATTTGGATCCTGATTCAAACAAACGTACGCAAGGGGAAAACCTATGAGGCCAGCAACTAAGTATTTGATGATATGAAGAAGTTGGCTTTAACTTCTTTAGGCATGACCGTAGTCAAAGTCCTTATCTTTTAAAGGGACATGCTCCAATATTTTCAGATTACGTGATATGATGTCAGGTATTTGCTTCAAAATAACATAAGGGGTAAGTGGGAGGGCGCATCGGTGAGAAAGATTGGCCACTAGTTGATAGTCGTTGAAGCTGGATGATGTTCACAGGGAAGTTGATTAGACTATTCTGGTACTTTCAGGAGGGCAGTACATGTTTGAAAATGGCCACAGTAAATTTAATAAAACGATGAAACTTATTTGATGAAGAGGAGGAAACATCTAGTTTTGGAAGGCAGTCGCAGTCAGCCAACCGGCTAAGGATGGAGGGTGGGCATGGGGCATAGTCAGGCTGCCCGGGGCCGAGACAAACACTATGGGAGGGCCTCCTGGGGGAACAGATGGAGCGAACATGTGAAGGAGTGGTAAGGCAAGGCTTCCAGCTCTCAACTGTTGATTGGCAGTTTCCAAGACCTTGAAAGTACAGAAAAAAATAAACATTTCAGAGGGACAAAATTGGCTACAGAATGCTGGCTGCTCAGTCTGTCCTCGCCTCCCACTCACTTCCAGGCTTAGCTGTGAGCACTGTCAGATTCATAAGCAGCCAAAGTAAAAACAGTGAGTCATGGAAGTAGTAGGATAAACTTATTGTGCACGCACCAAAAAGACCGTTTGCAAACTGAGAACACTCGAACCAAAACATGGAACGAGGCTTAGGGGTATGTTGCTATAAAGTGGCTCACATAGTGAGAGAGTGGTGACCGTTTGTTTCTTCTTCAGGGCGATTGGTTACACTCTGAGAATTTTCACAAATGATAGGGAATTGGTCAGTGGTTACCTCTCATCAACTTTTGGAAACAGTTCAGTTTTTGCTCATGATTTTCAGAGCCATCAGCGAGAAATGACCAAGCCATCCTCACAGGCAAAGTTCCAGAGCCAACAACAGGGCGTCACAGTGATGGAGTATGGACATCGTAAGTTCAGCCTTCTATAACCACTCTTCAGACAGGAAAACCGAGCCCCAGCGGAGCCCCAGGGAATGGAGGCTTTGTGTACAAAAAGTATTAGGACAAGTCTTGGGTAAGAGGAGGTGATCTCGGAGGGTCCTCGACAGAGAAGCATGCGTTGGCCCAGCAGACTTTTATGGAGTGTCTGCTGCTTGCCAAGTCCTGGCTGTGCTGTGAAGCATCCTCAAATGGTAAGAAATAACTTTTTTCCTGGAATAACTGACTAGATCTGAGCTGGAGGGGTTAGAGAGAAGGAAGGAGCAAAGCATTAAACAGAATTTTCATATGCATTGTGGGTGGGAGAGCACTGGAGTGGGAGCCAGAAAGTCCAGGTGGCCCCTGCCAACTGCATCTTTCTGGACAAGCGACTTTTTTTCTCTGAGCCTTGGCAACCCTGTCTACAGTGAGTGTGATAACCCCAGCGTGGCCTAACCTTCGAGAAGACATCTGGAGAACCACTACATTGATTCTTACATGGAATATATGGTTGAAGGTATTCCGACAAATGAATGAATATATGGATTTCAAACAAATATGCTCGTATCAAGGCAAGGGACTGGCAAGTGGTGGAAAGGTTACCCCCAACCCCCATTAGCTGAAAGCAGTGCCCCTCCCCCAAGGCCCCAAGCACAAAACCCAGGCAGATGCACAAAAGGAGAGACAACCCATGTTGGGTGGCTGAAGGGGGCGGCATAGAAAGAGGAAATGGAAGAGGTGAGAGGAACAATGCTTCCTTCCTGTTGTGCCGGTCAATGGAGCATGATAAGAAGAAGTTAGTCTGAGATTTCAGTACAGCATCTAATCAAGGTGAGAAAACATGATTGCTAACAGAACTTCTAAATTTGAGGGCAAGTTTGTGGTTTAGAAATCCCAACTATAAGACCTTAGAGATGGACCCGCCACTTGTGGGCTCAGCCAGAATAGGGGAAACTTTTTCCAAGGAAGACGGAAATGGAGAGAGTAAGATAGAGCATGAGATGGGGGCCAAACTGGGGCTCTTCCATCAGAAAAACCAGTTTGCAAAGTGCTGGCTGGGCTATGTCAGCATATCAGCTGGCCAGCGAATCAACTCTGCGTAGGTAGCACCAGGTACTCTGGGCAGATGAGCAAGGCGTCCAACTATGAGGAATTTGCATTCTTGTAGGGAGACAGATTTGCCCCTGAACAGTAATTCCAGTACCGACTTGGGAAGCTCAGAGCAAGGCCTCAGGGAGCCTGGAGAGGCTGAGTGAGATGGGCCTGGAGCTATGTCCCAAAGGACAGGATCGATCAGGCTGCAGGCCAAAAGTTCATAGTTTCAGTCAGTGCTTGCCTGAAGAGAGAAGCAGGCGTTTCGAAAATGTGAAGCCACTCCTCACCGTCATGTCCAACACGTTAAACATGTACGTGTGTTATGAGTAGATCAGAAGAGGAAAGATCCTTGAGGTCTCTGAAGTCAAAGTGGCCTTGTATCCTGCGCATCTTGGGTGCCTGGCTTTAGAGGCGGGGTCCATTCCCTTCCCAGGGCAAACGATCCTTGCACACCCTAAAGAGAGCAAAGAAGATGAGTTCAGAGCCTCCTTCGTTAAGCTCCCCTTTTCCTTGTCTAGTGTTTCTCACTGCAGTGCACTGTTGTCTCTGCTTTGGCTGCCCTTTGGCTGCCCTTTGGCTGCCCTTTGGCTGCCCTTTGGCTGGTGGAGAACAGCGGGCACTCTTCCCTGGGTAGAGTGAATCTGGTCAAGCGCTGGCCAGCTGTCTGCCACTTGGGCTTCTCAACAACAATCTCTGCAGCAGGGCAGAGGAGTGGGAGTCAAGAAGGAAAAACTCAGGGCATGAGGTTGGCAGGTGCTGCTCATGGACTCAGGAATGAGGGAGGATCTGTGAAGGGCAGGATGATCGACTGGAGAGCAGCAGGAGCACCTGGGCCTACCTGGCCAGGCTCATCCTTCCTGGAACACCCTGCCCCTGGAGATCTGACTGACTTCCCTTGACTGGAATCTGCCCAATTCTAGGAAAAGGCTCAGCTGTTGCTGGAAAGATGCCTCAGTGAGTTCCAGGCAAACCTGGCTGCCCATCCAAAAGCTCTGAGCTCCTCTGCAACCTGCCCTTTGTGCCAGGGAGTAGGTGTTTGGTGACCTGTGGCTGGAAAGTCAGCTCAACAGGAAGCAGATGTGTGGAGATTTCAAAAGAAGATGAGACAATTCGAACAGCAAAGTAAAAAATGATGATAACGGAATAAAATTAATGCCATGAATCCATACTGAAATAATAGATAAATAGAAGGGCCAGCTCCTTCCTACAGCAAAATTCCAATTAATAAATGTCGAAATAGAAAGTCACCAATTCACAATTGTCACCAATTCACCAATTTTGTCAGAAAATAACAACAGACGCCAAAATCGGTGGGCAAAAGTATAAGAAACAGGATATTTGTGTAGTTTCAAATTACCCCTTCACGAGATATTCATTAACTGCGAATGAATAAACAGTAGTTTCACAGCAGAAAAAACCTGGTCTACACACCTTATACCAAGGGATGGGAATTAACATCGTCAGTGATGCGCCATATGGAAGTCAAGTGCCTCTGGACCGATGCCCCGAGGAGGACACGCATCACTTCGGTGGTGTTTCTGCCCCACACACATAACCTTAATCTAATAATGAAGAAGCATCAAACCACAATTTAGGGCCGTTCTCCCGTCCTCTTCAAGACTGTCAGGGTCACGAAAGGCAAAGCAGGACTGAGGAACTGTCTGAGAACGGAGAGATGAAGAAAACACAACAACCGGATGCAATGTGGGATTCTGCTTTGGATCCTGGACCGGAGGAAGGACATAGTGGGACAACTGATGATGACCCCTGAGGAAGACCTGTGGCTTCGTTCCCAGCGTTGCGTCAGTGTTCCCCTCCTTACTGCGGTTTGTAAGATGTTCGCATTAGGGGTGGCGGCTAACGTGGATGTAGGAACTCTGTGTACTGTTTTTGCAAGTCTAAGAAATATTTTAAAATAAAAAAGTTTTAAAAGGGGGGAGGGGGAAGGGGATGAGGAAGGAGCCCAGGCTCTAGAACTTAGCTGTCCCCCAGGATGGAACCAGGACCGTGTGGCTTTTGTCGCGCGGCTCCCTGGGCTTTATTCTCCCTATTAGTAAGTAGTATTTGCTCGGGAGACACTTGGAGACCCATCCACTTGGAGATCCTGTTCTTTCCTGTTGGTATGAGAACTCATCATAGGCTTGTCCTCCACCCTGGGTGGCCTGTGGACCCACAGAATGACAAATGTCTGAGTCCACATCCACCTCTGGGAACATCCAGCCCGAGGAAAGCACCATCACCGCCCCGAAGACAATCTGAAAACCGAAGCTCAGCGAGGTAAAGCTGCCATCTCGCGGTGACATAACAGGTACACACAGAGCCGGATTCAAACCCTGCTCTGTGTGAACCCAATGCCTGTCACCGCTTGGCATGATTCGATAACTGCTCGATTCAGGTAGAGGCATCAGGCATTCACCAAGCCCCTGCTGTGTGTCAGGCTGGCAGTGGGGCTGGAGGTGAAGGCGGCGGGGACATTGACCCTGAGGCTGTCCTGGTGGGGAGGAACCCTCATGCTGCCGGGCCTCCAGCCTACGGCAGGTAGTGTGTCACACACACACACGCATATTTGCTCATTCAGTCTCTGCTCTTGCACAACCCTGGTCTCAGGCTGGTGGTCAGATATGGTCCTTGCCCTGGGAGCTCTTGACCCAGTGGGAGAGCAAACAGGTAAACAGGCAGCTGTCTAGACAGATATATGCCATCATGGGGATGGCAGGGGGAAGCGGGGAGATGGGCTGGAAAGTCTAGGAGATGAGAAGGTGGCTGACACACTATGGATGGAGCAGATACCACACAGCTTGAAGGGGCTTATGCCCCGAAAATTATGATCCTGCTGGGAGGTGTCCAGGTTCAATGAAGCTAGAGGTCATGCTAGAGGAGGACAGGCTAAGTGAAAGCCTGGAGGTCTGAACTGAGGCTGTCAGTGCCTTGGCCCAGCTGCTGGGGCATCATTCCAGAGAGGTGTGGTTGGGTAGACATATTTTCCAAAGTAATTAGACTTATTTTGTCTGAGGGTTGGTGGGGGAGGGGAGATTCTCCTTACTAGGGGTGGGCATGTGGTCATTTGAGCTTGACTCATTTTCTGTGAGGGAACTGTGCTGTGGCTGTGCGGCAGAGGTGGGGCCGGGAGAGGCACCAAGTTGTGCTTTTCAGCATTAAACAGGATGTGTGCCGGATACTCTCCAGATTGGGAAAAGCTTACAAAGGGAATCACTCCCTCTGCACTTCCCCGAGGACGAAGGACCCAGGAGTGGCTGCTCTCTTGAGCACTGGGTGGACATCCCCAGCAAGCGGGTCTGGCTCTGGTAGGTATGGCCGCTCTCAGAGTGGGGTGGGCCCTGCCCAGGGACGACAGGGAGATACCGGGTCCAGGGCCTGGAGAGAGGGGACAGGTGTGGAGCTTTCTCTCCTAGGGAGGTTGTTGGAACAATCTCCCCAGCAGCTAGGGAATAAGGTGGTCTGCAGGCCCCTTCCCTAGTAAATGTTTAACGGCTGACACTGTGCTATGGGGGCGGGAGGGGTCACATGCAGGAGAGAAGGGAAGCTCCAATTTGAGTGTAAACCTTCCCATCATGACTAATTTCAAGCTACCAACCTAACATTACTAAAGGCAGAGTTGGTTAGTTCCACGACTGTTTGCTGAATGCCCAGATGTTGCTTAACTGGCTCTCACAGCCTAGAGGAGCTGGTTCCAGCTCCTGACTGACTGACTTTGAATCTTCTCTGTCACTTGTTGCTGAGGCCAGAATTCCTATTATCAGAAGCTCTTTAAGTTCAAGTTTGGTCCCTGTTGGAAAGGGGAGCCCCTTGTGTCATTAGGGCCATCCAAGCCTGGGTCCCGCATCTGCTGATGTGAAGCTGTGGACAATCAGGCTTCACCTCTTCAAACCTCAGTTTCCTCTCTGGAAACGGGGGGTCATAATAGTACGGCTTCCCAGCACATGGTGAAGGTGAAATAAGAAAATTGCACGTGAGTGTGCAGCTCTTAGGGACTCAACTCACACGGCTGCCTTACTGGCTAGCTGGACGTAGCACTATCCTCTCTCATTGCCTCTGCTGGGACTCCTCTGAGAGGCCTTGAGATACTCTGGAGGGGACATTACTCTCTCACCAGATTTTCTTGCTAAGTCAAAGCTGGAGCCAATCCAGGCCAGGAGGCTCAGAAAGTCACCAAGAGGATGATGTTATTGCCCTGGAGATAAGCTATGGTTTGCCTCTGTGCCCTTGGCTTTATTATAGACCTTGCCCTTGTTCTCCTCCCTTTTTAAAGCTTTCCTCTTTAGCCTCTATATAATTCTCCAGAAAACCCCACTGCAGAGTTTAATCTGGGGTTCCCTTACTACCTGCTAATTCATACTAGGATGTGAATAACTAACACCCCATTCATTCTTCTCGGGGTGTTGCTAGACAAACTAAGTGAATTCTGACAAAAAGGAAAAGTGAAAACAAAAAAGAAAAAACAAAACAGGACTGGAGGGGCAGTTCAGGGTGGAGTAACAAAGACCCAAAGGGCAGCCAGGAATATGGGATCCGAGGCTCAGTACAATCACTGACCACTCAGTGTATGCTTTGCCCAAGTTGTATCTCTTCTTTGAGTCTCAGTTTCCCCACTCCCTTAGGGCACAGTCACAGGAAGTATATTACCTATGGACACTATATCAAATGCCACAAATTCAGTGGCTTAGCACAAATTTATTAAAGTTACCAACAAGAACAATAGAGGAGGGGTCCCTAACCCCCCACCCCTCCTCCAGCTGCAGACCGGTATGTCCTGGCCTGTTAGGAACCAGGCCACACAGCAGGAGGCGAGTGGCAGGCGGGTAAGTGAAGCTGTATTTGCAGCAGCTCTCAGCACTGGCATCACTGCCTCAGCTCCACCTCAGGTCATCAGGCATTAGATTCTCTTAGGAGCTCCAGTCCCTGGTGCCAAAAAGGTTGGGGACCCCTGTTCTAGAGGTCAGGTGTCTAAAATGGGTCAGCAGGGCTGCATTCCTTCTGGAGAAATCTGTTTTTTTTTTCTTTTCCTGGCCTTCAGAAAATGCCTGCATTCATTATCTGGTAACTGCATCACTGACTTTTGTTTCCATTGTCACGTCTTCTCTGATTCAGACGCTCCTGCCTCCTTCTCATAAAGACCCTTGTAGTTACATTGAGCCCACCTGGATAATCCAGGATACTCTCCCCATCTCAAGATCCTTAACTTAATCATAGGTGTGGAATCTCTTTGGATATATAAAGTGACCTATTCACAGGTTTCAGGAATCAGGGTGTGGATATCTTTTGGAGGCTGTTATCTGGAGGCTGTGATAGGGAGGGTATGTTTTGCAAGGAGACTCCATAATGCCTTGGGGCGCATTAATGGTGGGATCTGCAGAGGTCAGACTAACCAACAGAACAATATCCTAGGCAAATAAGACCTCCTGAGCCTGAATTGGGTAACCGCTGGATAGATAGGTCAGAACAGAGGCCTACTATGAAACGGGACCAGATACAAGGCACCTTTCCTGGAGTCTGAAGACCTGGGATTCAGATGCCGCTCAGCCAATGACTTCTTACTAAATTGTGGAAAATTGCTTTGCTCCTGGGTTAAATGGGGCTGGCAGTTCCTTCCTGGTTTGCCTTCCAGGTCTACTACAGTGAGTAGGAAGGTGCCCGAGCAATTGTCACGTACACTTGGGGATGCTGGTTGCTGTTGTCCTTGTTGGTATTACTGATGAAAATGATGGGAGGGGCTGGTGGCCTCAGAGATCAAGAGGACCTGGAAAGGTTCCCAAAGTGAAAGGTCAGGAGGCCAGAGACCCCGAGAGGAAAGGGGACAGAGTGTTCCAGGTGGAGGGAGCATCGTAAGGGTGGTGTGGTCCAACCTGGGGCCTGCTGACCCCAACATCTGGCTTTGATGAAAGCAACCATCAGACTCAGTTGTTTGTTAAAGCAAAAGTCAAGGACTTTGAGAAACCAGGTCAGGATCAAGTTCAGTGCTCACAGACCAGAACTGCTGATGTTAAATTAGCTGCAACTCCCAACTAATAAACCCTAATCAGTCCCAAGTGCAGAAGAATACTTCCTTCTCCAAACCCCAGCGGCTTACAGACTCCCAGCACCAGGCATGTGCTGGGGATGTCCTTACTGCTGCCCAGGAAAGGAGGGGCTCAGGGACAGGAGACCCCAGGCGTACAAGAGAGGAATGAAGGACAGGGAAAGGAAGGGATAGGACCGGATTCCTGAGGTCACTCAGGAGCAGAGCCTGGCCCTAGAGGAAGCTGCCTAGCTGCCACTGGGGTGCGGACAGGGTGCGTACACGGTTTTCCCCAACATCTTTCCCAGATGCCATGTGACAGATTTAAGGAGTAGGAGGACTCCAGGACTCTCTTGTGAGAGGCTCTGCCTCAGAAGCATCGGTTATTTCCATCAGCTGTGAGATCACGGTCTCCAGGATACTAGAAAACTTCCACCCGGAAGGACTGGGGAAAATGTCTGCAATATACATATACAAAGCTAAAATCCTGACTATATGAAAACGCTTATAGAATGAGACTCTCACTCATTAAAACAATAAGTCATTCACAGAAGAAATACAAACCGGCGCTGAACGTACTAAAACATTCCATCGCACTTGAATCAACAAATGAAAAATAAAATGCAGAGGTACAAGGTAGAGTTGATATTTATTTCTCTGTGGCCTGTTATCACCACCAACCTATAGGCCCTGCTCTGGTGGCTGTGCGTGGCTGCCTGCCTGCGTGGGCCACACATTCTTGTTTTATCTCCTTCCTCTCTCCTTCCCAAACCCTCTTCCCCACTGATGAACAAGCTAATATATTGAACATGAAGTTTTTCTCCTTCTGAAACACAGAACAGGATGGAACGTAATCCTTGGTTCATGACAGTTCCTATCACTGGCTCATGTGAAGTCCTCTTTTTTTTTTTTTTTGTCTTTATTGAAATATATTAGACAATTAGTTGCTTGTATTTACATTATACAGTTCAGAGGTTTTTATTTGTATTTTTTAATTATAGTTGGCCTACAAGAATATACCAGTTTACAGCATAGTGATCAGAGATCCACATAACTCACAAAGTGATCACCCCGCTAAACCTAGTACCCCTTTCCCCTTACATATTTACGACGTTATTAACCATCTTCCCAGGCTACACTCCTAATCTCCATGTCTGTTCTGCGACTATCCCTTTGTACCTCTTATTCCCTTTGCCTATTTTTGTCCTCCTCAACCCCTCTCCCATCTAGTATCCCTCTAAACATCCTCTGTATCTATGAGTTGATTTCCACTTTTGTTGTTGTTGTTGATTTTGTTCTTTAGATTCCACATGTACGTGCAATCATACAACATTTGCCTTTCTCTGTCCGACCCATTTCATTCAGCGCAAGACCCTCTAGGTCCATCAAGGCCATATCTTTTTCCATCCCCTTCCTTTTAGTCTGTGTGTGTCTTTTAATCTGAAGCGAGTCTTGTTTTCTTCTCCATTCAGCCACTCTACCAATTGGTTGGAGCACTTAATTCTTTTCCACTTGAGGTATTTGTTGACAGAAATGTAGTTATTGCCATTTTTCATTCCTGTTTTTGGTACATGTTTTTTCTTTTAAAAAGTCCCTCCAACATTTCCTGTAAAACTGGCTTGGTGATGATAAATTCCTTTAGCTTATTATTGTCTGGGAAGCTCTGTCTATCTTTCAACTCTAAACGATAGCTTTGCTGGACAAAGAATTCTTGGTTATGGATCCTGAGTTTTCATCACATTGAATATTGTGTGCCAAGCCCTTTGACCTGGATAGTTTCTTTTGAGAAATCACCTGCCAGTTTTATGGGTGCTCCCTTGTAGGTAACTAACTGCTTTTCTCTTCTGCAGTTAAGATTCCTTTTGTATTTAACTTTTAGCATTTTAAATATGATGTGACTTGGTGTGGGCCTCCTTGGGTTCCTGGTTTTGGGGACTCTCTGAGCTTCCTGGAGTTTTATGTCTATTTCCTTCACCAGCTTAGAGAAGTTTTCCATCATTATTTCTTCAGGTAGCTTTTCAATATCTTTTTTTTTTCTTCTGGTACCCCTATGACACAGATATTTTTACAATTAATAGTGTCTCATAGGCTCCTTACGTTATTATTATAGTCTTGACTTCCTTTTTATCACCATTCTGACCGAGTGTCCTTGGCTTTCCCATCTCCTATATAGGGCATTTGATCCTCTTTCCTCACTCTGTTTATTCCATTTAAGATACTTCTCATCTCGCATAATGTGTTCTTCATTTCAGACTGGTTCCCTTCTATAATTTCCATTTCCATTTTTATGTTTTTTAACTCTTTGTTAAAGTTCTCACTGGGTTCATCTGCACTTCCCCTAAGTTCATTGAGCATCTTTACAACCAGTGTTTTGAACTCTGCATCTGTTAGATTCCTTGACTCCATTATATCTCTATCCTTGTTCTGTTCTCTCATATGGGTTCTCCTTCTTTGTCTTCTCATTTTGGCTGCCTTTCTGTGTCTGTTTCTAGGTACTAAGCAAAGCTCCTAAATCTCTCAGTCTCATTAGTGCGGCTTTGTGTCATAGGTGTCCAGTGGCACAGTCCTGAGAGGGATTCAGCTGCAGGCCAACTTTAGCCCCAGCCTGTGTCCCTCCAGGGCCACCCGTTAAGATTCAGAAAGCAATTCACAGAATTGCCTCAAAAGGCCACACCAGAAACCGAGGCCAGCTGCCACCCGTGTGAGTCTAGGTGCTGCTCAGCAAGGGGCGCGTGACTCGCTGAGGATACTCCTGGATGTGGCTTGGGTGGGGTGGCGAGTTGGGTGGAGTTTCAGGGAATCCTCTGGGTGGAGTGACCTCTGTCATCCAGTTCCATGATGTCTCTGCTTTGGTGGCACTGCCTCAGGACACTGGGAGTGGGGGAGGGCTCAACAGGGGAACAAAGGATAGCACGGGCACCTCTGTACAGAGCAGGTCTCGCCTTGGCCCTCACTCTGGCAACTCCATGTCGCCCAGTAAGTCACTGGTGCCCCTTGTGCAGCCAAACTAGTGCAGCCAAACTGCCCTGAGCGAGCAGGTCTGTCACCGCAAAAGTCCCTTTCCGGACATGGCCCCTTTAAGAGGCGTCTGCCACCGCCGCAGCCTCAGTCCTTCTCTGCTGCTCTGGACCAGGCAGCCCCACGTCCTCGCCCCATCCTGCCTTCCGCCGTTGCAAGGTAATTTCTTAGATCTCTCCCTGGCTGTATGGCTTGTTCATCTGGATCCCACATGATTTTCCTTGCTGTTAGCTCCTTGTTTCTGAAACAACTTTGATTTGGTCTCCAGAAGGATGAACAGAGCCTCTCTCGCCTACACCATTTTTACCCCCAGTGAGGCTCTCTCTTTTAAAAATTAATTTTGATAATGCAGTTAAAATTTGGGAAACCTCAGCCCCAGAGGGAGCCTGATCATGGACAATGACCTGCCTCCATCCCATGCCTCTGTCTTCTGCCCAGGTAGCTGCCATATGGAATCTTGTGCCTGCCATTCCCTGGCTTTTCCTTCAATTTTTTGACTCCTTCAAAGTATATATACATATTTATATTTATATTTATATTTATATTATTTATATTTATATTATTTATATTTATATTTATATTTATATTTTTTATTTATATTTATATTATTTATATTTATATTTATATTTATATTTATATTATTATATTATTTATATCTATATCTATATCTATATCTATATATTTATCTATATCTATATCTATATATCTATATCTATATCTATATCTATATCTATATCTATATATTTATATTTATATATTATTTATATTTACATTTATTTGTCTTTTATTAAGAGTATTATTGTAGATATATTTTCATGGGACTTGGAGATGGTAGATCTATTTAAAAGGCAGCAGGAGGTGGAGACTCACAAGGTCGTGAAGTGGGATGAGGAAGGAATCTGGGATGCCTCCCACACTTCAGTCTTAGGTGACTGAGGAGTTGGTGGTGCCATTCAGTTAGACAGACACAAGAGACAGGAGGCTGGTGGGAAGGTGATGGACGCAGATCTTGGCAAAGCAATAATTTGCACTAACATTTATTGAGTGCCTACTGTGTCCTGGGCACTCTTCATAAGATTCGAAGTGCTTCCCATGAGTGATCACATTTAAGCCTCATAAGGGCCCCATGAAGTAGGCACTATTACCATGATCATTTTAAAGATGGGAAAACTGAGGGATGGAAAGGGTTAGTAGGTTCTGAGTTTACCAACACAATGGATCACGCCTTTCTGCTACAAGCTTAGACATCTTGGATAAAATATTTTTAAAATAGTAAACATTTTTTTAAAATAGTGATATAAAACTAAATATTTATAAATAAAATATCTTAAATAAAACCCAGGGAATGCTCAGGTGATTGAAGTAAAGAGAGCTCAAAGCCAGAATGGACCCACTAGACATTTGTAGATAAAACAAGCCCCACTTAAGAAAAGCTCTCATTTAAAAAAAAAAAAATCATAAGCCACACATGAGGAAGACTATGGTGACACCATAAATAGGTGAACAGGTAGCCCAAAATAATAAGGTCAAAGACATTAGTAGTTTCTTTAAAAGATGGGGGAGAAAATAAAGACGAGAAATCCCAATGAAAGAAAATGCTATGAGAACACCTGAGGTTGTCACCCACCCAAGGTGCCATACTGTTCATTGGTAGACTTGGGCTCCCCACGCTCATGCCCATGCTTGCTAGACTACGGGTACGGATGTAAGTGCGAAGAGTCTGCTGGACATCTCAAGTGGTGGCAAAAGGGGGTTTAGAGAGAGGCCGGGTCTCATCTTACTTCTCTCACTCTACCCTCCGGTCCGCAGAGCTCCAGGACCAGGCGTGTCCTGCCCCTCATGGCCTCACCTCTGCCGCTCACCACGGAGGACACCCCTTCCGACAACAGCAGCTACCTCTATGACTATGAGGACTACCTGGACCAGGTGGCCTTCATGCTGTGCGGGAAGGAGGACGTGCTGTCCTTTGGCAAATTCTTCCTGCCCATCTTCTACAGCCTGATCTTCGTGCTGGGCCTGGGGGGGAACCTCCTCCTCCTCATGGTCTTGCTCCGGTACGTGCCTCGCAGGCGGATGACGGAGGTCTATCTGCTGAACCTGGCCTTGTCCAACCTCCTGTTTGTGGTGACGCTGCCTTTCTGGATCATCACTGTGGTCTGGCATTGGGTCTTTGGGAATTTCTTGTGCAAGGTGGTGAGCACCCTCTATACCATTAACCTCTACAGCGGCATCTTCTTCATTAGCTGCATGAGCTTGGACAAGTACCTGGAGATCGTCCACGCTCAGCCCCACCACAGGCTGAGGACGCCGGCCAGGTGCTGGCTCCTTGCTGCCATGGTGTGGACTGTGGCCCTGGTCGTCTCCATCCCTGACATGGTCTTCATGCAGGCGCATGAATACCCCACAGGCGTGTGGAACTGCTATCCTGATTTCGGGGGGCATGGGACCATCTGGAAGCTCTTACTCCGCTTCCAGCAGAACCTCCTGGGGTTTCTCCTTCCACTCCTTGCCATGATCTTCTTCTATTCCCGCATCGGCTCCGTCCTGGTCAGAGTGAGGCCGCCAGGCCAGGGCCGGGCTCTGAGGATAGCCATAGCCCTCGTGGTGGCCTTCTTTGTGCTGTGGTTTCCGTACAACCTCACCTTGTTTCTGCACTCCCTGATGGACCTGAAAGTCTTTGGGGACTGCGATGTCAGCCGGCAGCTGGACTATGCACTGCAGGTAACAGAGACCTTCGCCTTCTTCCACTGCTGCTTCACCCCCATCCTCTACGCCTTCTCCAGCTGCCACTTCCGCCAGTACCTGAAGGCTTTCCTGGCCACTGCACTTGGACGGCACCAGGTGCCTTGCCCTGCCCAGGCCCCACAGTCCGGCTCTTCTGACATCAGCAACCTCACTGCTCAAGAAGAAATGACCAGCATGAATGACCTTGAGGAAAAGCAGGCTGAGGACTTCCCCACTGAGGGAGAGGTAGAAGGAAATAAAGCCTAAATGGCCATACCACAGTCTGGTGAGAGCGGATGGGACCCCACTCATTTGGGCATCCACTCAGTTCCCTTTCCAAGGACCTCAGTGACCATGTTGCTCAGCCCAGTGGTCACTTCTCAGTTCTCAGCCATCAGCAGCACTGGCTCACTCTGGCCTTCCTCTGCTGTCTTCATTGCCATCCAGGACATTATTTAAGTTGTGCCACAGTTGATGCCCAAATTTTTCATCCCGTGCCATTCAGCTTTGCCAGCTTTCCCCAATGGAACTGTCTAGAAAGCAAGGTTGCTTGCTTTTACTGACAACCTTCATGCCGACCACTCCTGGAAGCCTTCTTCCATCTGGCCCATTCCGTCCTCCGGCCAGAGATGGCCTCCACCCCAGGGGCTTCCCTAGCTCCGTCAGTCTCACAGCACATCTGTGATACACATGATGTGTCTTCACTTTTTGTGTCCTGGTTGCCCCCTCCTGTCCTCTTACCTAGATTGGAGCTCATAGGGCTTGGTATCTTATTCTTTTCATCTCGACCCCCTAATTCCGTAAATGTAGATTAAATGATAGAAACCTGACTTCCGGTCTCGGCTAAGTTGCTTCATGTCCTCCAATCATTTCCTTCCCCGCTGCCCTCACTCAGCTTTCAGGCCCGTGAATGACTGGATGGAGAGCGAATCAAGCAGACTAGGACATTCCACCCACTCTTTCTTCTCCTCCTTGGAGCTTCGGCTTGGCCTTGTTGATTTTCACTGTGTCTCCACCCCACGCCCATCTCTCTCAACACTGGAGTCATCAGTCCTCTCTCCCAAAGGCCGCAGATGCCCCACCATTGGAAAGGACTCCGAGTTCCCTCTGTCACCTGGGAAATGGAGCTCTGGATCTGAAGGTGGCACTTTGTTAGAGGACGTGGGGGATGGGGTGTTATTTTAGAGCTCTCAAAGTCTTGCCTCTCAAGGGACCTCAGTCCTGGCCATGTGGCAGCCTGACTGGTGAGAGACAGCCCGAGCTGCACTGACAGGGTCTACGTACCAAGAGTCCTTGACTTTGTGCCCAAGATGCACAGATGGGGTGGGACAAGATATGTCATGCAAGGGACACCTGGCAAGCCTCGTCACGAGCATTGTTAGAGGGGTGTGTGTCTGTGTGTGTGTGTGTGTGTGTGTGTGTGTGTGTGTGTGTGTGTGTGTGTGAAGTCTGTGTGCAGCTGACCATAGTGGGGACTCGACTGCAGTGCTGTTTGGAGAAAGCATGCTGGCACTGATCCAGGGGGTCCGTCACAGCCCAGGCTGGAACAGGGTTCTCTCCATCCAACCTGACTTCCCGGCCTGGACCTTGGTCCCTCCTGCTGCTCTCTGTCTGCCCAGAGGCCTGGCTCCCTGTCCACACAGCCTGAACCTCCCCTAGGGCTCTCAGGAAAGCCATCAGGCTTATCTTGGCCCTCAGGCTGTGAGGCAAGGTAGGCTCTTCCCACAGCTGACCCGGGAGGAGGTCAGGCGTGGCTCTGCCTGCGAGCAGGATTGCCCAGAGTCCACCCTGTGACGCGTGAGAGCATTCGCACAGCTCTGCCTGGGAAAGCATCTTTCCTTTCCTAGGTGCCTGCAGTTCCACCATTGGCATTTCATCCCTGATCTTGCTTTGCTATAAGCTGGCCCCAGGAAATATACACGGTGGGTTTTTCTATGAGAGAGAAAGGTGTTGGTGCAGAAATGAAGAATCGGGGGACAGAACTCCTGTGTCAGGACAAGTAGCATCTGGGTGTGTCCTTGGGGGTTTCAGCCTTCCTACTGCCTCGAGGCCTTTGCTGGGGAAGGCAGGGCGGCCCTTATAGAGGATGTCTCCAGCAGTGCCCATGCAGGGGCGTAGAACCACAGATGCCAGGGGCCCCTGCCTTGCGGGAGGTGCCAACAGTGGTGGGCGATGGCCTCTACGTGCTCACTCCAACCCCCACGCTCACCACTCCCTGGGAGGCCTGTCATTATGGTGGACATTTTTGGCTGTAAGACGAGATGCTTGTATTCCCCCCATACCCGCCTCACTGAGGCTCCCTCGGCCCAGGTGTACTCTCAAACAGATTACAGGATCCTTGAAGTTCCTGGGAGAGCTGCCCGTGGTCACTCTCGGTTGAGACCTCTCAGCCTTGACTCTGGACTTGGGCCCGCCGCCCTTCCCCAGTGTGAGCACCGAGCTGATGGAGAAGGGAAGGTTTGGTGGTGAGACGCCCAGTTGAAAGAACGCACAAGGAGCCAGCGTGGGAATGACACGGCAGGCACCGACTTGATTGCAGGGAGCGCTCTCCAGCACTAGGGGACCGCATGGGCTTTATGTCAGAGAACAGCAGAGGCATTCTCCCACACATGCGTGATGCAATAAGCTCAATCGTACATGTAAGTTAGGCGCAGGCGCCCTACTACACGGGTGTAACATTCTAAATCCGGGGTCCTATCCCTAGCCATGAGCCTGGATCATAGCCAGACCTGGGACCCACACTCCACCCCTACGGGGTCACCGTGAGGGACCTGGACCAGAGGGCACTACCCTGGGCCCACAATCCACAACAACAATATAAAGAACAACAAAATACTACCAAGCTACAGGCTACAGCGACTAGGATGGCTACTGCCCACTGCCAGGGGGACCCAAGGACTTCCACCAAGTTGTCAGGGGGTCTTCTCCCGGGGCATGGATGGTTGGACTTCAGCATCCATTTCCGGGAGGGCTGCCTGTGCCTGGTGGCATGGTCAGGAATGGAGACACAGCACTCCACGTGGAGTAGGGCACGGGTGCCATCCGGGGCAGCAGTTAGGAGGTCAAGGGCCATGTGGTTTTGCAGAGCTACTGTCCTCACTTGTGTGTTTTCATCCATGAGAAGGGTTACAGCCTGACGCGTAGCGCTCTGTGCCTGTGCGGTGTGCTGGGCTAAAGCTTGCACCTGCAGTCCTTCACCTATGGATCTCACCCCGGAATGAGTAACGCCAGAGCGTGGAACCACATGCCGCCCGTTTCTGCCAGTGCCGGCGGCGATATACAGGATCCCGACTACGGGGCAACTTGGCCAATGTAGGTAACGTACGTCCAGCTAAATGTGGACGTCCCCAGGTGCACCAGCTTGTCCACGCAGCTTGCAGGTAGGGCCAGCTGTAGGCAGAGCAGCACTTCCATGGCCCGCTATTGCCGGTCCCACTCAGGTGTGATGCTCCAGGTGTGCAGCCCCGTCCAGTTCTCAGCCGTGGCTGGGGCAATGTGCCATGGCAGTCCCTCGGCTGCTTCCACTGGTAGTTCACTACACACGGGAGCCCAGGACATGACACTGTTCTCTGTTGTCAGGCTGGGTGATAGGACAGAGCAGACAAAGGGACCGTTAGGGGCAAGTCCCATCCTTCTGGGAGGACACAGGCCACTTGCCCGTCTTGAGATAGAAGGGTGGCCTGGAGAGGAGCTGTCCTTGGCTTGGTGCCACAGTTTCTCCAAGGGTAGTGGGCCAGGGGGTCTCCACCGGCGTCACAGTTTAGAGATGAATGGGCCAGAGGTTGAGGACAAAACTTCCCGTTAACTGTGAACCCTCCACAGTCATCGGGAGTGACACTTGCAAGGATGTGGGGCAAATACAAATCCAGGGTTCTACCTGCAACCCATGGCGTAAGCCCTGTCCCTGAGCTCTTCCACCAGGGCCACCTGTATAGTCTAGGGCCACAACTAGGTGACCTATTTACCTGCCAGCAAGAGCAAAGCTCCCTGATAGGCCCAGGGCAAGAGCTGTTTAGCAGTGGTGCCCAGGCACACCTTAGTAGCCCGCGGCAAGCCTGCCACAACCCTGTCAAGGGGAGACAACCCCATTCGCAGGGGCTGCTCGTCCAGAAAGCGTATAGCCTGTGGGAGGTTAGCGAACCAACGACCCCAGCCCGGGCCAAGGCGTGCAGTTTGGCCTTCAGCAAGCCCCTGCATCATTCTACCATTCCAGCTGCCAGTGGTGCGGGCCCAGGCCTGCACCTCCTTCCTGTCGGTGTCACGATACAAGTGCACGCGGACAGTCACTTCCATGTGGCTGAATCTTAAGCCACGAGACCACGACACAGGGTAGGGCTGTGCAGATAGCCCTGGGAAAGGATGAGAAATGTCCACTGTCGCCCTTCCCAGGTGAAGGCAAACTGTTCTGGGGCCACGGCAATAGAGAGAAAGGCATTTGCCAAGTCCACCGCATAATGGGATCATCCAAGTTCGTGTGACAACTGATTCCTAATGTCTGTGACATTTGGTATGGCCTCATGCAAGGGCGGCGTAGCCTTATTCCATCCTGACAGTCAAGGTCATGGACTAGGAGCCGCCAGGCTTCTTCACCGGCCACACGGGGGAGTTGTACGGGCTGTGAGTGGGACAAACGACACAGGCTTCTTCCAGCCTCAGAAGGGTGCATCCTGTTTCCTCATGGCCGCCCAGCAGGCGATCCTGCTTTGTGTTCACTACCTGGGTAGCCTGCTGTGACACCAGCGGGTCATGGTGTGGATGTCCCCACATAAGAGTTCTTACCACCTGGATGCAAAGGCAGAATTCACCAGCAGTGGTAATCCCAGTCAAGCCCCCAAATGTTCTCCTGTATGGGGGATATGTTCACTTGGTACGTCCGAGGGGGCAATCTGCCAATACCCAGTGTCACAGAGACCTGCCACACGCGAATGATTCAACCCCCACACCCTTCTGTGGTTGCAGTGGGCCCGGAAAACTTGTCAGGATTCCCAAAAAGCAGGATGTTGTCAGCAACCGTGTCCACGAGGGCTAATGCCCTCTGCACATTGGGGGAGAATAACGTATAGTAGTCAGTTCCACATGTGGCCTCGTCATCCGGCTCCCCGCCCCTCCCAAATAGGGTGTTCCAGACTAATCCCTAATCAGGGAGATAACCTGCCAGCCACTCCTTAAGGCCGTGGCTTTCCCGGGAATAGGAGGGAACTGGTCAGGGCACAGCTGATTCTGCCAAAAGCATTTCATCAGGTTGCTGCTCGATGTTTTCTGCGCCTGTGGGCTGGAGTCTGCTCTGCCACCCCCCCTGCCGCGCCCCTTTCCAGCCACACCTTCATCCATGCAGCAGCTGGTTTGGGAGGGCAGGGGCTGGTATGGCAGGTGCTTGGAACGCTCCTTGTGTTTCACTTCCTCATCCCCAACCTAGCCAAGGCGGGTTACCTCGTGGATCTGCCTATCCACGTGAGGGGTTAGTGGTGCTTCCGTGGTGCCAGAAGTACCGGCTGGGCCAGAGGTCAAGGTCAAGTCCTTCATACGGGTTGTAAATACCTCTTCATCGGGGCTAGTATACTGGGTGTGAAACACCATCTGTCACATGCCCATTTCCCGAGTTCTCTGGACCAGATCTAAGTACGTGGTCCGTCTGCTCACTGTCTCTGGCAGCTCCCCCGGGTCGGCCCCCACTGTCCGTGCAGCGGACATGAGCCAGCTAGGCAGGGAGTGATTACCCGCACCCTGAGCGGGGCGCGCCACATTCTGGGGCGCTGGTGGAGGGCCAGTATCACCATTATGGAGCCAGCTGAGCCATCTTTCGGGAGATGATTCAGTCCCTTCGGCCCCATCGTCCCACAGCCACAGCAGCCGCCCCGGAACCATCTCCCCAGCTCCCTGTCGTACCTGTTTCGTCAAGTCCCGGAGTTCGGCGGTGGTGCACTGACTGAATCGAGGTGGCATGCTCTTTAGCCTGGGGGGTGCCCCCAGCTCGCCCCCACAGCCGGGGCCAACAGCTGTTCCACTTCAACCTGCTTTGGCATCACCAGCCGTGCCTGCCGCGGTGTCGCTGGTGGATTCCCAGGTGGGGACAATGGCAGTGACCCTTCGGGGTCCTGCAGCACACGTTCCGCTGCCACCAACCACCTTTCCGGTGCTTCTTCCTGATGTTGCAGTTGCTGCACCCACTGAGCCTGGTCCTGAATCTCCAGGCACTGCCACCAACACCCAGGCCACCCGACCCGCTGCCTCCCGTGAGTGGTTGGGACATTCGGCTCCAGCAACTCCAAGGCTTTCTAGACATGCTTCGGCCACAGCTTATCCCAATCTTCTAGGGGCATCCACGTAACCAGATACACAACCACTAGGAGGTCTGGGGGCAGGGGGGTGGCACATGTCCTCCACCCAGGACCTTACAGAGCCCTGGGGGCCGTACTCACCTGCCAGATACTCCACGTGTCAGCCCTGAGCTGATCAAGAAGGGAAGATTTTGGTGGTGAGACGCCCAGTTGAAAGAACACCCAAGGAGCCGACATGAGAATGACACGGCAGGCACCGACTTTATCGGGGAGAGTGTGTCCTGTGCTAGGGGACCGCATGGGCTTTACGTACGTCAGAGAACAGCAGCGGCATTCTGCCACACATGCAGGATGCAATAACCTGAATCGTACGTATGTAAGTTAGGTGCAGGCGCCCAACTATGTTCGTGTAACATTCTAGATCCGGGGTTCTATCCCTAGCCGTGAGCCTGGATCACGGCCAGATCTGGGACCACACCCAGCCTGTCTACAGCCCAGGCTCCTGATCCACATTCTTTCAGCGTGAGGGGAAGAACAGGACACAGCACCTAGGTCTGAGCAAGGTCAAGGAGGTGTGTGAAGGCCCCTCCTCTTTGCCCCTCCCCCACCTGCTCTGGCAAAAGACCTGACTTGTGGGCAGGTTATTGGGCAGCTCCCCATGGGTGGCTCCCAGCCTCCCAGCCCCCTTCTCCTTCTCCTGTGATCCCGGCCTCTTGTGGAACAGGATGGATGGTCTGTCTTCCCTTAGCCAGTTGAAGCTCTTACCAGGCAGACATCATTGTTTTGGGGCAGCTAGAGCCAGAGAAAGGTGGGCCCTGGCCCAGAGTTACATAGTTAATGGGGACAGACAGGCCAGGCCCCTGCCCACTCTGATAGCATATTATTCTGGCAAAACTCATGTCAGAACACACAACCTCCACGGATAGGAAGAGGCCAGTCAGAGATGTAGGATAGGAGTAGCAGAGAAAAGCCCCACTGGATGGTCTTCGCAGGAGGTCCATGCTGCAGGGGCCTTCCTTCTCCAGGACCCTCCAGCTCCCATGGTCACTCCCCATCATGTCCCAGCCATGGCTAGGACCCTGCCATCAGCCAGCTACAGGTCTGGCAGCAGCACCCTCCCACCCTGTCCTAACCTGGTAGTTATGCCTGGTAACTGGGATTGTCTCTAGTTCATATGCCTGAAAGCTGAGGGAAGGCAGGGAGGGAAGGAAATGATTGGAGGACATGAAGCAAATTAGCCGAGACCGGAAGTCAGGTTTCTATCATTTAATCTACATTTATGGAATTGGGAGGTCGAGATGAAAAGAATAAGATACCAAGCCCTATGGGCTCCAGTCTGGGTAAGGGGACAGGAGGGGGCAACCAGGACACAAAAAGTGAAGACACATCATGTGTATCACAGATGTGCTGTGAGACTGATGGAGCTAGGGAAGCCCCTGGGGTGGAGGCCATCTCTGGCCGGAGGACGGAATGGGCCAGATGGAAGAAGGCTTCCAGGAGTGGTTGGCATGAAGGTTGTCAGTAAAAGCAAGCAACCTTGCTTTCTAGACAGTTCCACTGGGGAAAGCTGGCAAAGTTGAATTGCATGGGATGAAAAATTTGGGGACCAAATATGACACAATTTAAATGTCAGGTATGTGGAAAGGGATGGGGAGCCAGAAAATAAAAAGAGTGACAATTAGAGGGGCTTTCGGGAAAAGGTCTGGCAATTGGCTGCACAGGGGGCCTGGCCGGCCTGGTGTGGAGAAAAGTGCTTGAGTTCTGAGCTGTAAGAATGACAGCAGGGGAGGGGAAGAGGGGACACGGTTTCGGAGGCACCACGGGGCATCGAGCTGACAGAACTGGACTCTGAGGGTATGTGGGTGAGAGAGAAGGAGGGGGCGAGGGCCTCTCCTCTGTATCTTCGTTGGGGGCTGGGGTGGTGGTGGTGTCCTGTGCAGAGAGCGACAGGGAAATCAGAGGAAGGGGTGGTTCAGGGCAGAGGCCGAGGGTGGCAGAGGCTGAGTTCTGAGTGGGTTAAATGAGTCAGAGGTGTTGGGCGTCCACCAAGGGGAAACTGAGGGGTCTGGGGGCAGGAGAGAGCTCTGAGCTCAGCAGTGGTTGTGAAAGCCAAGGGCAAGATTGAGCTCACCCCAAGGTGAGGGTGCAGAGAGGGCACTGAGAAGGGACCTCAAATAACTCCTACATGGAAGGCAGCATTTCCCTACCCCTGCTCTGTCCAGTATGGTGGCCGCTCATCACATGTGGCTATGGGGCTCTCGGGGTGTGGCTCATCTGAATTCAGACATGCACAAAAGTGGAACATAAAAAGGTAAAAAAGACCAGATTCTGAAGACAATACAAAAAAAAATGTAAAAATGTTTCATTCGTATTTTCATATTGATTACAGCTTGAAATGCTACCATGTGGGGTTAAGTAAAACATATTACGAAAAAGAATTTTACTTTTTAATTGCTTCTTTTTAAAAAAAAATGTGTCAACTAGGAAGTGAAAAGTTACACATGTGGCTTGCCCCATATTGCTACTGGACAACACTGTGAAATATAAATTCCACAGGACATGGAATAAGTATTGAGGGGGAAAATGAAGTGGGGGCAGGGGTGGAGGCTGACATCTGCAAGGTGCTGTGCTCCTGGTGGCGACTGGTTGCTGCACCGCAGCACTTGTCAAGGCATGAATTATCTCCCAAACCGAGTTGCCCACAGATATTTTTCCTTCCCCCGGATTTCCTGTGAGAGGAGTTTCTGCAGAACCCACTGTGGGAGATGCTGTTTTAAAGAGAGAACAACAAGCCTGGGAGGTGACTAGACAGAGGCCAAAGAGCAAGGAGGACGACCAGGACAGAAGTAGGGGGATTGCAATAGCAGAGGATGGGGTGGTTGGTGGGGGTCTGGGGCTTCAGAGGGACCAGAGGAGCTGAAGACCCCCAGGAAGCCCCACTGGCCAGGCCATTGCCCCCCTTGGCAGGGCTTACTCAGGAGGCCGCAGGCGGTATCGGAAGCGCACGTCGTGGCTGGGCTGTGTGGTGCCAAAGCCCCAGCGCTGGGGGTCCACGGGCGGCACAGGTGTGTCAGGGTCCACCAGCTCCAGGTCGAAGTGTGTGATCATGAGCAGGACAAAGAGCTTCATCTCGCTGAGGGCCAAGAACCTCCCAGGGCAGATGGAGACGCCCGAGCCCCAGGGCATGGTGTAGTGGTGGACCTTCTGGCCTGCCTTGTAGAAGTCCACTTTTCGGCTGCCATTGGGGTTGAGGAAGCGGTCGTACTTGAAGGCAGTGGGCTCGGGGTGGATGTCGGGGTCCATGTGCACTGAGAGGTAAGGGAAGAGGGCCAGGGTGTCCCCATTGCGGAGCTGGTACTTCTCCCCACTGGCCATCGTCAGGACATGGTCACCATTTACGACCCTGAGGAGGGTGGGCGCAGCCCCCAGCCGCAGGGTCTCCTCCATCACGCTGTCCAGCACTGGGGTGTGGTGCAGGGCACTGACTTTGAAGCTGAAAGACCGCCCAGCGTCCAGCCTGGCCTCTCCCAGGACCCGGGCTGCCTCCTCTCTTAAAGCCCGCATGGCTTCTGGGTGCTTCAGGAGGAACAAGAGGGCCCAGAAAGAGGTAGGCCCCGTGTTCCCCTGGGAGGCCCAGAGCATCATGAAGTTGAACTTGTCCTGAATGGCCGGGGCTACTCCGTGCTCCCTCAGAAACTGAAGCATGTAGGCTACCCAGTTGCTTACGCCATCCTTTTCCAGGTTGTGTTTCACAGACAGCATCTTGTGAAAGAGACGCTGGAGCCGGCCCACTTCTAGCCACTCCCAGGGCCCCAGCAAAGAGTAAACAAACCTGGGAAACAGACGGTCGAACTTGAGGAACTGTGCAAATAACTGCTCTGCCTGTAGCAAGTCCTGTTCCTTATTCTTCGTGTGGCCAAACAAGCTCAGGTAGCCGGCCTTGAACAAGGCGTTGTAGCAGAAGTGGAAGAGGCCATCCTCGTGCCAGCAACTGGCATCTGGACTCTGGCTCAGAGGCCCCAGTATAACCAAGGACAAGCTGTCCAGCATGGTTTCGTTGAGATCCTCCAAGCCATCTCCCATGAGGTGCTTGGTGCTGGCTGAGTGTATCATCCGGTGGTCTCCCGGCACCGCGTGGTATCCGAATACCTTTAGCACCAGTTTTTCCGCATACTCCACAAAGTCTAGCTTTCTCTGTGCATCCTTGAGGATGGGGCCAAAGGAGAGGGGGTCCATGACAAAGGTGAAGTACTGGCCGCCTAGCTGCACCGTGAACACGTCCCCGTGCTTGGTCCGCATCTGCTTCAGGAATTCAAACATGTTCTTCCTGAAAGCCATGGCATGGCCCAGCCAGGGCACGGAGCCCCTGTCCAAAGGGGGTTCCTGGGGCCTGTGCTGCCGGAACAGCCCCAGCAGACACAGGTACCCCACAGTGGCCACTAGCAGGACTCCCAGCATGAGACCCCAGAGCACCATGGCTGTGCTCTTCCAGGTTAAGCTCTGGACACACCGTTTTCTGGGAGCCAGAGAGCTTTTGAAAGGCCTTGACAAATTGGGAATAGACAGGTCTGTGTTCCTGGACCTTGCCCTGTGGCTGCAAATTATAGCAAATAACCCTGGGAAGACAGTGTCTGGGAGTGGATTTAGCTCTTGCTGGAGCCTGGTCATGTGAAAAGAGGAGGTGGGACCAGGAGGAGGTTCAGAAGAAGGCTTCTAGCTATGGCCACAGCACCCTCACGAGCTTCGGGCTTTGCTCTGACCATTTCAGACTCAGTGCCAGCATTTTCTCCACAAAGCCTTCCTTGATCCCACCACCATGACTTACCAACCCTTCCCACCTTTCTTCACTCAGGCATTTACTTTCTCATCATTTTGCTATCTCATTCAGCAGAAACGCAACAAGCACTTACGAAGTTTACACGTCTACCCCTTCTTCATCTTTTGAAGACCCATGCAGTCTCCCAGACCGAGGACCGTGCACGCAGAGGCTCAGACTTCAGCTTCTAAGCCTCTCACCCAGGGCACTGCCACTCACCCAACTGGTTTGCACATTTCCCTAGCAAGAAGGACAGAGTGGGAAAGTTGTAATTATGAAATGTCAGAGATGATAGGAACTTTAAACTAATTGCTTTATTTCACAATAAGGATCTAGGCTCAGAGTGTTGTGGGGACTTTCTCTCAGGTCCGGTCCCTGCCAGCAAGCTCAAGAAGGAGAAAGCTGCGCCACTGACTCTCAGGCTTTAGTCAAGGAGTCTAGCCCATTGTCACAACAGATGAAGTTCAGACTCGATTCGACCAGTTCTGATAAATCTTAAGTGAATCTAACTTCCTAAATGATCTGCAAACAGGGACTGTGTCTCCTCAGATGGTTGGTTGGACGATCTCCACGTGCTCTCTTGAGTGAGCTCCCTTTGCCTGGTAGAGCTCCCCTCTACAGGAGGTGGAAACACACACACTCCGCCTCCAGGAAGTCCTCTCTGATTCCTCAGGGCAACTGCAGCAAGTACTCAATGCCATCAACCCTCTCCAGCCTTAGAATCTAGTTAGAAACTAAGGCTAACTCCAATGATCTGAACTTTGTTTTTGATGGGTGGCAGCATTCATTCTCACCTTTATTCACTCACGCACAGCCACTCATCCATTCAACAGATATTTATTGGGCACTTTCTGCCAGAAATTTTGCTGCGATCATGAAGGAGACAAACACAGTCCTCTTGGAGTTTATGGTTTAAGGAAGGGGAAAAGATAATAAGTCATTGCCCAAAGTAGTATATAATTACAGCTGTGTGAAATGCTGCAGAAGAGGCACCGAGCGGGAAGTGGGTGGGGAGTCAGGATGCAGATGGTCATTAAGTGGAGGCCTGGAGGATGCGTAGGCCAGGTCAACGTGTGCTGTGTGTGGTGGTGGTGTTACAGGTGGGGGTAGGGGTGGAGTTACAGGTGGAGGTAGGGGTGGAGTTACAGGTGGAGGTAGGGGTGGAGTTACAGGTGGGGGTAGGGGTGGAGTTACACATGGAGGTAGGGGTGGGAGGTGTTACAGGTGGGGGTAGGGGTGGGAGGTGTTACAGGTGGAGGTAGGGGTGGAGTTACACATGGAGGTAGGGGTGGAGTTACAGGTGGAGGTAGGGTGTGTTTGGGTGTGCTGCTCAAGGCATGCGGCAGAGGCATCCTGGGTGCAGGGTGTATACCCACCCACTTTGGGGCCAAGCTGGCTGCAGAGCTTAGAGGAAGGGAAGAAACTGTAGGGTAAACCCGTGACACGCGGAGAGAAGTTTTAGAAGCATTTACTGGGAGGGGACTCCAGGGCGAGGCTCTCTGGTCCTGAGAGGAGAGGGGCCAGAGAAGTCGCACCCTGGGGTGGGAGGGCGCGGCTTTTATGGGTTACGTGGGGGTAGGGGTATAGGGTGGGTTACGTTCATCGAATGCTAACTGAGCCTCCGGATTAGGGTGGTGGCGCCTAGGGCTTGAGGGTGGGCCCTGTTCGGGTCTGGATCCCGGTGTCGAGCTGGGGAGTCTCCAGGCGGGCCTCTGGCGGGCCCTTCCCCCGCCGACCTAGCAGAAACCCTAGCAGGGGGCGGGCTCCACAGGTCAGGGTCGGGCTTGGACCCCTCTCGCTGCCCTGAACCCCTCTCCACCGGCCTGTCCCGCCGCCCGGGGCCACTGAAGGGTGGCCCGAGGGACCAGCGGTGAGAACCGGCTCTTCCCCCGGAGGAGGCTGGTCCAGGTAGAGCCGGGCCGGAGCCACCCCTCAGCCTTCCCGCCCTCGGAGGGTTACGGTGGACAGCAGGGTGGCCTGGAAGGACCAGCGACGCTCAGAGGCGGCCACAGGCCCCAGCGGGCACCTCGGGGCGGGCGGGGCGGGGCGTCCCCGGGTCGGTGCGGCCGCGGGGCTCCGCGACCCGGCGCCGCGCGTCTGCCAGGTCGTCTGCGGAGCATCGCTGGGGCTGGATTGACGTAGGGCTCCTTCACCCTCCTGGCTTGCAGGTTTCCTCCTTTTTTTTCCGGGAATCGGTGAAAGCCCTCCATCCATGGCAGCGGGGCTGGACAGCCTGGCCCCCCGGGTTAACTGTCTCCTACTCGCCATCACCTACACCGGGGTGAACTTAAAAATAAAAAGCCGGGGAGACAGTAAGTGTTCGAGACCAAAGAATAGTTCTTTGAGAAGCACGGGTTTGGGCAGAAACCCAAACAGTGTCCAGCTTATGTGGTGAAGACAAGTTTTTTGTTTGTTTTTTAATGAGAAAGGGAGGAGATCAGTTACATGAATAGAAGAGACTGAATATATAAATGAATAATGGCCAGACCACATAGAAAAATAGAATTCTTCCCCATAATCTGCAGCAACCAGTCCAGGAAGCCAAAATAACCAGTTCCCCACAAAGAGCCAGAATTTGAGGAATGTGCTCCCAACCAATCTCATAAGATGCTCTGCGCTAGCCAGTCCCCCTCCCCCCATGCCAATCAGCATACCTGAAGCCTTCCCTTTTTTCTGCTTAAAGCTTTCCCACTTCTCTGCCAGACTTCGAGTCTCTGCCAAATACCAGTGGGCATGGTGGACTCCCTTGCTATAATAAGCTTCGAATAAATAGCCTTTGCTTTTCATTCGGGCTGTCTTTGTTTCTTTCCACAACTCTGTTTAGAAGTTTAACATCCTGACATGCTGTGCAATGCTAGGAAAGCCATTTCCTCTCTTGCAGCCTTACTTTCTTCAACCGAAAAACTAGTTTGACATTTATTCATTATTTTATTCCTGGCCCTTTAGAGAAATTGGGCTCTAAGAAGTTCTAGACATTGGGCGGATGTTAGAGGCACAAAGATGAACGTATCAAGGAGGTAATCTGCTCTCTGTGGATGTAGAACCTAGTAAAGGGAGGCAGAGACGTATGAGCAGGCAAAGGCAAGTGAAGTATGTGAGCACCCTTCCATCAGCATCCACCTTGCAAGGTGCAGCAAGAGGAGAAGAGTGGTCAGTGGGGAAAGGGCAGGGAAAGGGCTGGGAAAGAATTCCTAGAGGAAGTCTCTCCCCCACCCCCCATCCCTACAGTATCGACCCGGGGCAGTTGGTGTGTCAGGGATAGCAATGACTCCCCACAACCCCTTCCTTGCAGGGAGGGAAGGAGGGAGGACCACAGAATGCGGCGCCCTCTGCCGACCTAGAGAAGCCGGAGTGGGGCGAGCCTAAGCCATGTAATAAGGAGAACTTGGCTTAGTATTATAGTCCAGCTAGGGTAGCTTCTAATAAGCAGTAACAGTTTTGTATTACATGGAACCAGGAAATGTTAGATCTAAAACCATAAAACTAGAGAAAACATAAGCAGTAAGCTCTTTGATATTGCTTTTAGCAATATCTTTTTTTGGATATATCTGCTTGAGCAAGGGGAACAGAAGAAAAAAATAAACAAGACTACATCAAACTGAAAAGTTTTTGCACAGGAAAGGAAATCATCAACAAAACAAAAAGACAGCCTACTGAATGGGAGAAGATATTTGCAAATGATCATTTGATAAAGGATTAATATTTAAACTATACAAAGAACTCATACAACTTAACACCAAACAACAAAACAATAAGAACAAAAAGCAACAATTCAACTAAAAAATGGTCAGAGGACCTAAATAGAATTCCTCCAAAGAGGCATACAGATGGCCAACAGACATGAAAAGATGCTCAACATCACAAATCATCAGGGAAATGCAAATTAATATTATAATGAGATATCACCTGCCACACATCAGAATGACTAGTCTTAATAAATCAACAAGTAACAAGTGCTGATGAGAATGTGGAGAAAATGGAATCCTTGTGCACTGTTGAGATTGGAAATTGGTGCAGCCACTATAGAAAACAGTATGGAGATTCCTCAAAAACTTAAAAATAGAGCTACCATACAATCCAGCAATTTCACTTCTGGGTATTCGAAGAAAAAAGCACGAATTCGAAAAGATACATGTACTCCTATGTTCATTGCAGCATTACTAGTAATAGCCAAGATATAGAAACTACACACACACACACACACTGGAATATTATTCAGCAATAAAAGGAATGAAATCACGCCATTTGTGACATGGATGGATCCAGAAAATGGTATGCTAAGTGAAATAAGCCAGACAGAGGAACACATACCATATGTTCTCACTTACGTGTGGAAGCTAAAATAAACAAAACAGAAACAGATCCATAGATATGGAGAAGAAGCTGATGGTTGCCAAAGGGGAGGGGGAGGAGGTAGGGAATTAAAAAGAAAAATAGTATTTGGAAATGGATGGGCCCCATCGAGAGAATTCCTCATTCGTCTTTTCATTACCAGAGGCCCAGAGACAGACAGGCACTTGGAAGCCCTGAGCCCATCTCAAAGACTCTATGGTTTGTGATGAAGAAATTATAACATGGAAGACCTTTCGATTTGTAATGACACTTTCCACACATCTCTTCTCAGAAGAAGAATAAAATTAATACTCAGTTCCTATATTTTGGAGAAATATAAAAGGTAGAAATGGAAGATATTTTCTCATCAACTTTAATTAACAATATATTGAAATCAAGAGTTGATAATGGTAAAATTTTATCTTCAAAATTTTTAAAAGTTGGGTTGGAAAATGCAGAAATATAAAAATAGTGTATAGAGTCATTCACAGAGTGAAAATTAGCTTGGTTTACCCAGACTCTCTTGGGGGAATGAATAATTAAATTCCTCGTTCTTTGTAACCCTGACCCAACTCCACACACAGTTGCCTGTTTTAGAAGCAATGCGGCTGCAAATCAGAGCATGCCATTGTGACTCAGGGCTCGGCCCTGCTCCTCTTATTTGGTTCTGAGCTTCTATTTCCCTTCTCCCTGGGAACAGTAACACAAATATTCTTTAGAAAAGCATCCTTGCTCAGCCACCCACTTTGGTTCTGCCCTCAACTTCATAAGTGGATCCTGTTTAGCCTAGGTCCATCGACTGACTAATCCTGCCCCCCAGCCACAGGGCCAATGAGGTGTGAGGAGATATTTACTGGGCCTGCTGGGAGAAAGAGACTTTTCTCCTTTGAGAGTGACCAAAGGAGAAATTCTCTATTCTCCTCTGTATGGTGTGTAGAAGATGTGACGCCTAGAATTGTAGCAACAATTTTTGCTATTTAAAGTAGTCTAGAGCTTCCTGGTGCTAGCATGTGAAGCCTGAGGGTGAAGCCAGTACCAGAGGGGACAGTGGCAAAGCAGAGAGAAACTGGATTCTTGGTAATATCATTTGAGTTACTAGCCCACGCCTTCCCTGAATGGACCTACCTCTGGACTTTTCAGCTATGTGGGCCGACAAACATCTTTTGTTAAACTAGTTAATTTGGGGTTTTTGTCATTTGGAACATAGTCACACTGATGCAGATTTGTATTTGAAAACACTGTTTTCTCATACAGAAACTTAGTGTCACATTTTTCTTGCTTTGCTGTTATACTAGCTCATTTGTATTTCAGATGCTTGGAGGTTGAGTGTCTAAGTAGCCATACTTTTGCTTCTAATTTTCAACCATGTCTTGTTCTTTCAAGGAATGAGCAAATACATAAATACATGTATATACACACACACATACATATTCGTAGTTCTCAACTAGAGATGATTTCACCCACCTCTCCTGGAGGATATTTGGCAATGTTTAGAGACATTTTTTGTTATCACAGTTGGGGAGGGGCTGTTACCGGCATCTAGTGGGTAGCTGCTAAATATACTATGATGCAGCATACCCTGCAACACAGAATTGTCTGGCTCTAAATGCCAATTGTGCTGCTGTTAAGAAAATCTTGTATAGGCCAACCACATCTACATCTAGAAGTGTGGTGATCATTTCTTCGAGCCTTTAGAAACTCACTACAAAGGAGGAACAAGTTTCAGTATAAAAGGAACACCATAACGTAGATTTATTAAGAGGGAGACATTTTTTACACAGGGAGCAGTCAAATCATTTGCAACATCAGTTGTACTCTGCCATCCTACAAAGACAATTTTCTCCCCTAGGTCAAAGCAAGTGCAAGAACTAGAAATGAGGATAATCAGGAGCCAGGTAACACCCTTTGCTTGACAGAGGTAAGACTTCTCTTGTCCTAAAGCACAGGTAACTGAGGTAGGGTCTAATGGGATGAGGCTCTGCATCTCCTTACCAGTTTAATTTTTCAAGCTTCTCTGGAGTCATTGCCAAAATAGAGTGCTTTAATGGAGACCTAAGATGATGGGGCAAATCCCTAGTTCTGTTGCTTAAAGACTAAGACTATAAGGTCAGAGGCAAAATTAAGGGTCTTAACAAGATCTCTGGTGGTGCTCAGTATCTGATAGATTTCCCTTCCCTGTGTTCGATAATAGGTAATAATAGTGCAGGGGTTCTCGGGGGGCCACAGAGCAGGAGGTGAGTGGTAGGCGAGGCAGCGAAGCTCCATCTGTATTTGCAGCTGCTCCCTAGCGCTAGCATCGCTGCTTCATCTCCACCTCAGATCATCAGGCATTAGATTCTCATAGGAGCACTGGTCCCTGGTGCTGCAAAGGTTGGGGACTGCTGATGTAGTGGACTTGACTGGGTGCTCTTCTAGCATCTATTCTCTCTTCTTTTTAATACGTACCTACATTTCACAGCCACATGGTGTAGGTTTAACTATACTGCCAGCTATTGGGGGGACCCTGAATGGCTTACATCAATTGAAATAATCCATTTCCTTTGCTACATATATTGGTTCGAGTCTGGACACATCACCTAGGTTGACACAAACAGAGTGGAGCTCAGGACTTTTAATAGTTTCATGTAGAACTACCTTCTCTTTACTCTTGGATTTAAATTGAGAAACAGAGCCATGGCCACTACTAGCCTATGTAGTGCTTTGTGCAAATTTGAAAGAAGGAATCCCTGTCAACAGAAAGGCAAATTATGAACTACCTCATTTGGACAGATAAATTAGAAAAAAGTACTCAGTTTGGGTGGAGTGATTGACATAAGCACTCCTCTGGGAAGATTCAGCTCTATCGATTTGGATTTGGAATCTGAGCTAAGAAAAGGTGGCCCTTCCTTTGGGCAGAGGCAGCCTTGCACAGTTTGTAAAGCATAATAGCCTAGGTTTCGGCCTCTACTTTCTTTCTGGCCTCTACTTTTCTTTCTTTCCACAACTGTACGTGGAAGCCCTGCATATGGCCCCAGAAACAACAGGTAGCCAGCCTTCCTGACATCATGAGAGCAAGAAGGAAAAGAGTCAAGAGAATCGCAGAGAAATGGAGCGGTAACACTGACAGCATGAACTCAAAGACTGAACTACCTATAGAGTTTTCAATTCAATGAACCAATAAATTCTTGTTATACCCATAATTCAGATTTCCTATTATAAGTAAAAGTATCCAATGTGATGCAGTCAACTAGGGTTTCCAGGTCCCCAATATAATGCTAAAAGGACTGGTCTGTTAAGTCAGAACAGCCCCTTGCCCCCATGAGCATTCTTCCTTATGTTCCTTTCAGGGGTGGGCTTAGAGGCCCATGAAAAGAGAAATTTCTCCAAGCAGAATCTGGGACAGTCACTTTGTCTTACCAAGAACTCACTCCACTGCCAGGTTAGTGATTCAATGAAATGTATTGCTCTGTTCCTGTTGAATAATATATAATATTATTTAGGATCAGGGACCACTAATACTGCTTTCTCTTTTCTAAATGGGAGATTTTATTTTGTTTATTCCATTTTATCCTTATACTTCCAATGTATTGGGGGAGGGGATGGGTGTGGATAAATGTATTATTATTTCACAGATTGGAGGATCATGGGAATATCATTGAGACTTAAACTAGATAAATGGCTACCACTCACCTTGGTCACAGAGCCAAATGCAAAGCTATGACTTGAAGTTGTCTTTCCGGAAGGGATATGTGTGTTCTGCAGTACAGTATACTAGGTAGTAGATATTACTGGATTGTATATATAGTAAGAAAGATTTGTAGGATACTGGATATCAAAGTAGATTCTCGTGGACACCTGTTCTTATCTGTCCACTCTTTCTCCTGCTACTGCATCTCTCTTCCCTGTGGGAGAACCAGTTCTTCAACTCTCCAAACACATGACTCTAGTGATGCAGAACAATTAGTTATAGTACCCCAATCTTCTGATCACAGAGGTTAGCGTATGACCCAGGTGAGGCTAACCATTCCTAGTCTCATAGCCTGAAAGAATGGTCCAAGGATGGGCACATGCCCAAGCCAGGCCAATCACAATTTTCTCTGGTACTTTGCTAGGTAGAGCTGTCAGGGAAAATCTTTTGTACATCAGGCCATATTACTCAAAGGATGGAGGTCCAGAGTGGTCTGAGTCTTGCTCTTGTTCATATGGAGAAAGCATCTGCACAAGGAGGGAATCCAAAAAGGAGAGATCAAAATATTTTGGTAAGAAGCATCTTAAAGCAAATGGACACATAAGAATTTGTAATGTGTAAAAAGGTATTTAATATGTGTGCCCTGAAAGCTTGATATACATATGTATACCTTATGTTTATGTTGTTACACAATTACCACTAAATGCTCAAAATTCAGTAACATTAAAATTGCATTAACTTTATGTTAGGGACAGTGAGGTTTTGCTGACACTAAATTGCTGTTCTAAAATGACTATTATACTACCCAATATGGGGGAGATTCTGATGTTCTCTTGGCAAACCTATCCAACTACGTATCTTGTGATGACTTGGTTTCTTCAAAGAGTAAGATCCTAACCCCTGCTCTCCCCTATTTAAAGGTCTTTTGGGAGTGATCAGAGCAGCTCCTATAAATGTCCTGGGTCATGTAGACCACGGGGAACTTGAGATAAATGACCTTGAAAAGATGTGACCTGCGTTTCCCACAAGGGCCTCATGGATTCTGATGAAGCATTGGCCTCAGTAGGACATGGCCGAGGGATGGATGTTTCCTCCGGACCCAGCTTTCTTGATAGTGTGGTTGTTTTGTGGGAGACAATGGCTGAGCTGTGAATTTTGAGCCTCGTGTGGGGCTTCCCAGTGGCCTGGAGAGGGACTAGATAAGCGAGGACATCCGGCAGAGGAGGACGAGAGAATTTCGCTGAACCTAACACAGGTACGCAGGGATGCGTGGCAGGCTTCGAGCTGGGGGCCTGGCCTCCTTTCCTCCCTCGTCCACGGTGGCTCTCCCTGTGAAGGACCCCAAAAGCACGGCCTTCTTGACATTCTTCTGAGTATGGAATGAGATCGCTGCTTTCTTCCTCAATTTTCCTTCCCTCAGCAAACGTTTCGGAGACTGCCGTCCCCCCACCCCGTCCAGGCCAGCCCTTCGGGCCTGCTCTGCTCGGACGCCGAGCTCCAGGTTGCATCTCCCAGGCCCCGCAGGGAGGGGCCCCCCGGCAGGTGGGGGAAATCGGCCTCGCAGGGGCTGGACCGGCCTGAAACCCCGTGGGATGACCGCTGCGCTCTGGCTCCGGCCGCAGACTCCGTCCCCTTGCGGGGGGGAGGCCAGGTGGACGGTCGCAGCCCCGGGGCCCCCGACCCGGACCCGCGAGGCTGGGAGGAAAGACAGAAGCGTATGCCGCGCGCGGGCCCCGGTCCTCAGGCTCGTCTCGCGAGAACGGACAGGAGGCACCACCGAGACGCGCGGCCCTCCGAGAGTCCTAGAGGGAACTTCCTGGAGGGAGGGGGCGGGGCGGCGTAGGTCGGCCGTTGGGCGCGTGGAAGCACTTCCGGCGCGGGCATTGTTCGCTTTTAACGGTTGAGCGTTGGGGCGGTGCGGGTCGGCGAGCGGGCGGCGGAACCTGTGCTCGCCGCGAAGCCGTCGCGGCTGCTCGGAGCCCACGGTGAGGACGGGAAGGTGCCGCGGCGGGACGAGCGTGGCTCCCGTCGCCCCCGCCGTCCTCACGCCAGCCTCCGCGCTCGGCCAACTCGGTTGTGTCGACCGGGGGCGTGCCCTGGACGCTGGCTTTCGGCCTCTTCTTGCCCCCGGGTTCTCGTCCCCGGGGCGGCCTCCGGCCCATTCGGGTTGGGTGCTGACCCCGAATCGCCTGCCGACGGCGAGGTCCCCTCGCGCGGTTTTAACCGCGGCCCCGGGACACGCCCCTCTCTGGGCCTGGCCGCCGAGACCTCCCCCCGCCGACCCCGCGCTCGGCCTGGGTGCAGGGTTTAACGCTCTTTCTCCCTTTCCAGGTGGTCCCAGGAAATCGGTCCATGATCCCTTTTCTTTATTCGCCTGGCCAGGCGTAAGCCCAGCCTGGAAGCTTATTTCTCTGTCCCTAGCGCAGTCAAAGTTTTGAGAAGACTGAAATGGTTCCCCCCGCCCCCCCAAGATGAAGGCTCCTGTAAATTCGGAGAATGTGGAGCCCGCGATTTGGGTTGGCCCATAAGGGATGTTTAAAAAAACTCATGACAAGTCACACCCACCCACCTGTCAAGCGCCTAATCTGTGTCCCATGCTTAGCGTATCATTTCCTACCTACGGTAGTGGAAATGTGGGAAGATTCCTTGACAAGGTCTCTTCACATCCTTTAATTTCTCGTTACAGTCGCTTAACTTTTACTCATTGTCATAACCTAATTGTTAAGGTTTGCGACCAGATTAAATTTTTGGTCTCTGCTATTGGTGGAGTGTGTCGGGTTGGGATTTGTTCCCCGTTGGGCCTTTATTTATGCTTCAGGTGTATAGCTGTGGTGGCCCCCATAGGAAAGCAGGAAGGAGTGTTTTGTAGGGTGGCCTTTGCAGCTGTTCGTTGTACTCATCCAGGTGATTTACCTTTCACAGATTGTCCGCTGTACAGATCAGACCTTTTTGCTGAAGTCCTTTTGTTTAATCTGTCAATTTTACTAAGAATCCGTTGTAAAAGACATTACAAAGATAGGACAGTATCGTGACTTAAAGAGAATTAGAGTACACGACTCTTTACTCAGTACGAGTCACTGCTTTGTTTTTATCCTAGGACAGAAACTCTCCCTGAGTTTAGCATATGCCTGTTATCTGACCACTGTGAGGTGAGTACTGCCACTGATACAGGGCAATAGCTGATGAATAGTAGTAGTTCAGGTAGCCTCAAAACAGGATGGGTCAGATATTGGGTGCAGGAGTTAACGGTCAGTAGAGTTACCGTCACTAATGCTTCTTATTTTACCTTCAGCTCCTGAAACTTAACCTTTCTCCAAGACTGGAATAAAAGAGGTCAGATGATGACAGCAGTGTCAACAGCAAGACCCCAGGTGAGCTGGGTTTCCTCTGCCTATGCACATAGTCATATATATGTATGTATGTGTGTGTGTGTGTATATACACACACGTATATTTATATGTGCATATATACTTTTATATATGCATATATAAGTATGCATCTGTAAATTTTATGCATATACAAGTAGATACATACGTATATAAATATATAATTTTATATATTCATGTATAAAATATGTAAATTTACTTTCTCATTGAGATCTAACTTACAATACAAATCTGAACTGTATAGCTCACTTGAGAAATCTCTACACTGGTATGACTGTCACTCATGTTAAGACATAGAACATTATCAGTACCTCAGCAGGCTCCCTCATGCACCATCCCAAGCAGTCCACCCCAAAGTTAGCCATTATTCTGACCCCTGTCACTATTTATTAATTTTATTTGTTCTTGAACTTCATATAAAGGAAATTGTTCAATGTGTACCATTTTGTATCTGCCTACTTTTGTTCAACATTATGCATATGAACTTTACTCATGTTGTTGCACTTAGCAGTTCTTTTTTTTAATTGCTGGATGTTTTTCCATTACATGATTGTGCTACATTGTATTCATTCACTTTTTTTATAGATGGACATTTTGATCATTTTCCGTTCTTGATTACTATGAAACAGAATGCAGTGAACATTCTTAAATATGCCTTTTGGTGGACACATGCATTCATCTCTCTTGGGTATATCTTTAGGATCAAATTGCTAGGGCATAAGGTATATACATTTGGTTAGTTTTAGTAGCTGCTGCCCAGCAATTTTCTGAAATAGTTGTTCCAATTCATACTTTTATCAGCAGTATATGAGAGTTCCAGTTGCTCCACATCCTTGCTAACACTTGTCATTCTTAATATCTCATCGAGGTTTTTAAATTTCCTTTTCCCCAATAGGCAGTGATGCGAAGCACTATTTCATGTGTTTTGGCTACATAGATCTCCTCTTATGTGAAGTCCCTGTTAGATTTTTTCCTCTTTTTTCCATTACATTGCATGTCATATTTTTCCTCCAAGTTTTTAGTTCTTTATTATGGATAGGATTTCTTTGTCAGTTAGACATATTATGAAATACGTAATCCCGTTCTCTGGCTTGCTTTTTCACTCTTAGTGGTGTCCTTTAATAAACAGACTTTCCTTTAGCCTATCTCAAGAATTATTTTTCTATGCCTCTCTAACCTCACTGCCTCCGCATGTGAGTAGGGAGTCTTTGACAAATCTGAGAGCTTTGTGCTTGGAGTGGTTGGCAAGGAGACAAGAATGAGGGAATAACTGGGATGAAAGTAGAATAAAGAAATGACAGTAAAATGAGCAGCCCAAATAATCACCCAGCTATATTATAAAATGGGGAGGGGCTTAGAGATGGGGTGTCAGCCATATCCAGTCATGTTAGTTCTCCTTTTATATATGTACTTTCATGCCCAGGACCAAGCCCAGCTCTTATATAGTAGTCTCTTTGGAGGTCATATGTTCAAAGCTCATAGTTGTGTTTGGTTCTAACTGGGAAAGTATGCTGAACTCTGGCTGGCTGTCTGCCTTTAGTTTGCATCCTTCTCCACACCTTCCAAATTTCACACAACTCAGGCACATAAGGGTCCCAGTACTAAATACATATCATTGTACGTGCTCTTCCCAGGCTTCTAGTGGACAATTTTGACTATCACCAAAGTCTTCAAGCCTGAGAGACCAAGACATTTTCGTTTCAGGAATCTTTGACTTTTGAGGATGTGGCTGTGTACTTCACTGAGGAGGAATGGGCCAGCCTGGTTCCTGCTCAGAAGGCATTGTACAGGGATGTGATGCTGGAGAACTATGAGGCTGTGGCCTTCGTAGGTAAGGACTCTGTCGCTGGTCTCTGCCTGGACCGGACCCTCAGAAGTTCAAGGGCTCTCTTATAATTATTAGCTGACCCCTAATGGCAGTGCCAGGAGTTGCCAGGTATAGAGAGCTCTGGAGTCTATTTGATCTACAAAAAGGTTTTCTTACTTTCCATCATAAAAACTGCCCTCCTTTCCTACTTGCCTTAGAGGTGATTCTCTGGGTACAGCAGGGCCTGAGCTATATTTTAGTACCTTCACCCTAGCATTGAACCTCCAGATTATCTCAAGAGGACCCAGCCCCTTAGGTTTTCTGTGAGGATTGCTCCTAGGAGCCATGTGTCTGTTTTCTCACAGAGGGAATTTTCTGTCCTCTAAGAAAGAAGGTAAGGAATTTCGTTTCCCTTTAAATAGAAATTTGCATCCCAAGGTATTTCAGGCTCCTTTGAGAGCACTACCCTGCGGCCCCTTCCCCTTCTTGTATCTCTTTAGGGTACCTTTAGCTCAGTTCACCCAGGAATTACTCTCCTCACCTCTGGCTCTTCTTGCAGCTGTGGGCTGAGATTGACTTCTTTAACTGCTCGTTTTTGTATTTCTTCTTCCCCTCAAGCAGCACCATCTATTTCCAAACCAGCTCTGATCTATCAGCTAGAACAAGAGAAAGAGCTGTGTTTCACTGAGCCACAGGGAGCCCTGAACATGAGAGCAAGCCTTGCAGGTGAGTTAAGCAAGGGGTACCCTTCCCAGCTCTGTCTTTTTCTTAGTGTTTATTTCATCAGAATTAAAGATGTGCATTCTCTGCCCAGCATATTGGAGTACATTGGGCTCCTTGATCACACTCTGGCTGGTCTGTTATTCATTGTTTCCGTCCCTTTAAACTGTAATACATAACATCCTTCTCCAGTATTTCACAAAGTGGGCTGCTTTTATCCCTGGGGATGTGTTGAAACATTTTTCTAAATATTTTACTGGTTATGTGTGATCACCTTTTTCCAGTTTTCCCCAGTTTTACAGAATTGATAAATTCAGTACATTATTATTATCTTGCCCACTAACCAACAAAACAAATAGAAAAATTTATTTTTGCTTTTCATGATAATTAATGTATTGAAATTTTTAAATCTTTTTTTTTATGGTGAAATACTTTAAGGTAGATTACAGATGTTATGATTTTCCTCCCCTTTAGGATACATGTCAAAAATAAGAAGATGTACCTACTTAGCTAAAATAATATCACATGCAATGAAATTAAAAATTCTGCAAAATCATCACTTATGGGAAGACAGGAAAAAGGCTTAATTCTTTACCTTTAATTACCAGTTTTCAAAGTAAGGAGTTGATGTAAGAGCCATCTTAAATGTCAAATGTTTTGTTTTCTTTTTCTGTAGACACATGGATGTCCATACGTTTAATGTTGTACAGTTCATTAAAATTATTCGTATTTGGCATATGACTCTCCTGTCCTTTTTTAAAACTGCTTTATTGAGGTGTAATTCACAAACTATACAAGTCACATATTTAAAGTTCAGCTGTATTTAATATATTCAGAGTTGTATATTATCTCATTTACTTTTAGAAAATTTTTCTCACCCAAAGAGAGAAACCTGGTATCCATTAGCAGTCACTCTCTATCTCTCCTTCCCTGACACTATCAGTTTCAGGTAGCCACTTATTTACTTTCTATAGTCTCTCTAGATTTACCTATCGTGGATATTTGGTATTAACAGAATCATTGGTATATGGTCATTTGCAGTTGGCTATCATGTAACATGTTTTCAAGGTTCTTTCATTTTGTAACATGTACCAGTACTTCATTACTTTTTATGTGGGTAATGTCTGTCGGATGGATGATACCACCTTTTATCCATTCATCAGTTGTTAGACTGGATTATTTCTACCAGTGTGCTATTTTTAAGCCCCTAAATTTGTGGTAATTTGTTATGGTAGTGATATTAAACTATTATAGTTGTCTCTATAAAAGTTTAACTTGGTAATGTTATATAGAAATACAAGTGATATTTTTATTTTGAGTTTATAACCATCTATTTCCTAAACTAATTCTAATAATTTATGTCAATTACTGTAGACTTAAATCATCTACAAATAATCACAGTTTTATTTGTCTTTCTAATCTTCATACTTTTAATTTATTTTTATTGTCTTATTACACTAGCTAGAACCTCTCATACACTTGAATAGCAGTGATGGTAGTGGGCATTGTTGCTTCATTCTCAGTCTTAGTAATTTCATCACTAGGTATGATCTTTCCTCAAGTTTTATAGCCTTTATAAGGTGAAAGTGGATCCGTTTTTTTCCTAATTTAGTAAATTTTTCTCCTTAACTTATAATTAAGAAATAGAAGAAGGTTGAATTTTATCAAATGCTGTTTTAAGTCTATTGAGATGATCATATGAATTTTCTCCATTAACAATGCGGCCAATTACATTGCCAGGGAGAAAGAAAAGAGACTTGTTTTGACAGTGTTTTCAAATATGCCCTGTTGCCAAGAAAGACATTCCTTTTTGAGGAAGAGTTTTGAGGGCTTATTTCTTTTATCTCATACTATGCCTCCAAATGCCACCCTTATGTAAGTGGGCTTTTCTTGTCCTTCAGACCCAACAGAAAGTGTAGCTTCCTGTTCGGTAAAGTCCAGAGATGACCCTGATCCATCTCAACCCCATGCACATCATTCTTTTCCCTTTGACTAGAATGCCACCCCTTTCCCTATTGCCCCCTTGGAGAAATCATCATCCTAAGTAGTCAGTTGGCTCGGACGTTCAGGAAGCCTTAGCTCACCTATTCAGGCAGGTTTAATTCTCCTCGGTGTCAAGAGCAACTTGCTAGTTCTTTTCTGATAGCTCTATTCATGTTACTTGTGGGCAGAAGACTGTGTTCTAGTCATCTTTGTCACCCTAGTCCCTTACACAGATCTTGGCACATAGGAGATACTTAATGTTGAATCTAGAAGTGAGTCGGAGATGATTTCTGCAATCAGTAGATACAGTATATAATGGACAGTTCAATGACTTTAACATTAATTCACTCATCAGATGTTAAGTTCATTCTCTATGCCAGGCATCAGGATAGGTGCTGAGATTCTATCTGTGAATAAGTTAGTCATGGCATCCATTGTCCTGTGCCCAGGAAAACCCGTAAGAAGATAGGCAGCAATATAGAGTGGAAAGCAAGGACTCCAGCAAGAAATAGTTTCATGAATCTCACCCACACTGTAAAGGTCATCTGGCAGTAAATGGGAGTGGAGTGGGGCTTGCTCAGGTTAAGGTCTAAAAACGCCTTGAAAACCGATTGCTGAACCTAGAGCCTGTTAGGAAGTTAGGAGGCTCTCAGGGCACATGGTGGGCACATAGCCGCAGATCTTCCTGGTGAGGAACAGATTGTGGGATCAGCTGTACTCATTGCCTTGAATTTATCTGGGCCCTGTCTCCACCCTTGTGAAGCCAGGGCACTATACAGTAACTGGGAAAAGCCCAAGGCTGACTCAAGGCAGAGGACAGCGTCCATGTGGAATGCTGGCCACACGGTGGCGCTATTCACGCCTTCAGATTCTCATCATGTAAAAAGTGTCAGATCCTGCCCGCCGTTCTTGAAGCCCAGTGCATTTCCACCTTTCTATTCCTTCTGAGGAAATCGCTGTTCATGACCTGTGAGAGCCAATTAGGGTGCCCATTATCTGAATTCTCAGAGTTCGTCTTCACATCTTGAACACTGGTCAGCTAGCTAAACAGGGTCTCCTGACCTTGAGAAGAAGCAGTTGGCATTAGGAAGCATGTTGAGCTGATGCTCTTCCTTCATTCTCTAGATTGCTGCTTGGGTACAGGAACAAGGTAAGAGAGTTATCACAGCTTTATCGAAGGCTGTAAGAGCAAAGACTTGGTAAGGGTGGAAGAGGAGAGAGCTGTCACTTGAACACCTATTAAGTGTTAAGCTCCGTACGTTCGTTGTCTATCTAAAACTTTCTAATAACCTTCACGAGGCAGGCATTATTCCTGTTATAGATGAGGACAGTGAGGCTGGATGGTACATTATTTGTCCAAGGTTACACCGCCAAAAGTAGTGAAATTCAGTTTTGTTTAATAGCATTTATGAAAAAAATACAGAATAATATATTAATTTAAATGAACATCTATTGCCATATTTTTATGTTGAAGTAACAATACATGTATAATGATTTCTTATATATTATGGGAATTTTGGGGTATGCAGTGCTTTTTGGGGGCCTGGATTGGCTAAGAGCATGTCCTACCTGTATCACTGAACTTTTGCCACAATACTGTGTAACCTCTCCAAGACTCGGTGGCTTCCAGCCACAACATTTATTCTCATGCCTGTGGGTTGGCTGGGCCTGGCTCCAAGCAGTGGGTTGGGTTTAGGTCTGTGCCACATGTCTCATTCCAGGGCTCTGACTGGAGGACAGTGGCTACCCAGGGAGGGCTTATATATGTGGTGACCTGCCAGAATGAAAACCAAACAAGACTGCTCTGGCTTTATTTGCTCACATCCTGGTGGTCAAAATGAGTCTATGGCCAAGCCGCCCAACAACAGGGGAGCAAAGATACATGCTCTGCCCACAGCAGGGGAGGGGAGCAAATACTTGAACAAAAGTGACTTTACACCCCTTTAAGAGCTTTTTGTGGGCCCCACCCATTGACTTCTACTAACTTCATTGGTTGTCCCTTTTTGCAAGTGAGGTTGTCAAATAGATAATATTTTTGGCTGAGTACACTGTTGTCCCCCTAAAATAAAGGGGTGCAGTGAGTGAAGAAAAAGAGAAAATGTAAACTAGATGTTAGCATTCTCTGTTGCAAAGAAAGTTTCTCTTCATTCATGGATGCAGGAAACATTTTTGACAGTTTACCATGAAACAAGCTCTGTTCTGGGTGTTGGAATTTATACAAACCTGTTACATGGTTTTGGGAACCTGGGGAGGTGGGCTGGACAGAGATGATGGTTCTTGTTTGTCAGATGAGGAACCTGAAGCCAGTGAAGGAGAAGTTGGTTTACTGAGTATCCTGCCTTGTGAGCAGCAGATTTGGCATTGAGCCCCAGGCTTCTGTCTTATTCCTTTATTCAAAAGCCATTTCCCCAGTAGCTACTTGGTGCTGGGCAAATGGAGACAGAAGGCTCCTTCCCCTAGGGAATTCAAGGTCCATAAGAGATTAACAAAATAATATTTACAATGTTGTAACTTCAGGGAAGGTGCTGTGCTGGGTTTTCAGGATAGAGAGGATTTGGGGGTGGAAGTATTCAGGTTAGAAATAAGTATGTCCAGAAAAGGCTTTGAGATGGAGGGAACTGCACTTAAGGTTTAGAAATGTGTAAGAGGCCTGAAGAGGTCATCAGAGGTCAAACCTTAAAGAACCTTGAAAGCCATGCTGAGGAATTTGCATTTAATGTTGAGAGTTATGGGAACAGGCCAGTGGCGGGTCCATGGTTACATTTTGGCAGTAATGTGCAGGGTGGGTTAGATGGAGAGAAAGTAGAGCCTGGAGGCTAATTCAGGGGTCCCTCTAAGGGTATTGTGAGTGGACAGAAGTGTGAGCCAAAGAAGTGCAGTGAGACTGGATAGTAGAGATTCCAAAATCATTTAGAATGGCTTTTTGGACACGAGAGCCAAGGGAGAGGAATTTCCTAGCTCAGCAGTGCTCAATCCTGGCTGTGCTCTAGAATGAACTATGGTGCTTAAAAAATGTGTTGATTCTCAAGCCTTGGAAACTTTGGTTCAGTAAGTCTGGGTTGGGGTCAGACATGGAAGCGTGTTAAAGAGTGGGCCAGTGGGCAGCTGTCAATTTATAAGGCACCCTAAAGTGTCAGAGCAGATTGGAAATCTGAATCCTTAGAAATGCTGCTGAAGGAAAAGGTTGATTCACACCTAATGATGTGGGAAGCACCCTATGGTGGACATGAAATATTCCTCACTAGCACCAGCGTCTCAGTGGAACAGTTAGTTACCTTCTCGCAAGGTCCACTGTGTAGCTAGTCAGAGGCCCTATCAGCAACCTGGGAGCAGCAGCCGCTAGGTAGCCGAATTCTGCAAGTAAGCAATGCATGAAGTGCTGCTTCCAAGAAAGGGATTTATTGGCTAAAGTAAAAACCCTTTAGGATAGCTTTTAAGAAGTCTATTTAAATAAAAACCACAAGATAAAACTGAAGCAGGCTCAGGTGTGTAGTTTTAAATAACAGTGGTCAGGGAAGGCTTCACTGAGGAGGTGACACTTGCAAAAAGACCTAAAAGAGATGAGGGAGGAAACCATGAGGGAATTCGGGTATTCGAGTCGGAGGAGTAAGTGCAAAGGTCTTGAGGTGGGGTAGCGCCCAGAGTGTGCAAGACGGAGTGTGCAAGACGCTGCAAGGAGGAGAGTGTGACGACCTGGAGCACGGTGAGTGAGAGTGCAGGTGGTGGTGTTAGAGAAGTAGTGAGGACAGTGAGCGTGGAAGGGCTTGCAGGCTCCTGCAGGATGTGGGATGTTACTCAGAGGGGGAGATGTGGAGCCTCTGCGAGGCTGTAAGCAGAGGAACGGCAGAATCCGAGTTATATTTCTCAGGAATCTCAAAAGTCATTTTTTTCTTGTGATTAGGATGGACTAAGTTATACGATAGTGACAGTCACAAGTAATTCTCAAATCTTAATGCCTTAACATGTAGATTTTCTCATTTACATATCTAATCAGGGCTCATGGGACTTTACTCATCACAGTCTCCCAGAGACCCAGGCTGATAGAGGCTCCATCCCAACATGTGCTTTTCAGCACTGCGTAGGAGAAGGAACGTGGCCAGTCAAGCACTGGCTTTTCTGGCTTTTCCCCAGAAGTGATATCACTTCTACCTCCATCTCATTGGTCAAAGCTAGTAGCAGGACCACACCTAACTTCAAGTGGGGTGGAGGCCACATCCTAACCATGGTCTGAAAGATGGGGAGCCAGATGTGGGTGAAAAGCTCTCATGACTACCATGATTCAGCTTCTTGGAAGCAGCCTTACGAAATCTCCATTTCAGCAGAGGGCTCTGCATGGCTAGGCGTGTGTGTGTGTGTGTGTGTGTGTGTGTAGGTGGGTGGGTGGAGTTTAAGGGAGGTCCCGTTTTCCTAGGAAAATAGTTAAACCCAAAGGTATAAATCTCCACCTCTTGCAAACCAAGTTTAACTCAAAACTTTAAAAAGATACTTTTTTCACTCTTATTAAGTGTTTAAGGCCCATAGGGCTGAGGCTGAGTCAGCAGTGATCAGCTTCAAGGTAGCTCAGCGCCTGCACTGCAAACAGCTCTGCAGGGAAGCCCAGTGTGCAGAGCAGAAGGTGGAAGGCCTTTCAACATCTTTTTGTTTTCGTTGTCGTCTGTTTTATACAGATAGATGATAAGGTGGTGAACTTAAGTAGCTTGTAAGTATATAGTATATGTATTTGAAGACATATTTAAAAACTTATTGCTGTTTATACGAATAGTCAGAAAAGTGGAGCCTGCTGGCATAGATTATGAGTCCTTTGAGGTTAGAGGTAGTATGTGTTAATTTTTGTCTTACCTAGCTTTTTATTTAAGTTTAACGTACAGATGATGCACATATCATAAGTATTACAGCTTAATAAATTTTTGTCTAACTGGTACTGACACCAGTAGTAGCCAGATGGAGAAACAGAACACAAAAGCCCCCTCTTATCTCCTTGCCAGCCATGACCTTTCTCCTGGGCAACCACGCACCTGACTTCTAACAGCAGAAAGAGCATCACCTGTTTGTGTAGTTCACATAAGAAGAATCACGTAGGCCTGTTTTTGTGGCTTCTTTCCCTCCACAGAACGACTGAGTGTAGTTGTAGTTCGTGAATTCCCGTTGCTGTAAAACACTTCATTGTGTGAATGCATCGCTATTGACTTACTGTTTCCACTACTGATTTTCGTGTTGTGTGCAGTTCGGACCACTGCAGATAATGCTGCTCTGAGCATTCTTGTACATGGCTTTTGGTGCACATGTGTTGGGTACAGGTTTAAGGGTAGGTTTGCTGGGTCACCGAGCACATGGATATTTAGTAGAAAGCCAGACTGTTTTCTAACACAGTGGTATGTCTTTCTTGTTCTTGACATTCAACCCAACACAGGCTGTTCCCTGGATAAACACATGGGGAGTGAGGAAGCAGGGGGACAGGGAATGAGAAAGCTCATGACAAAAGTTGTCAGCATTGTAGACGTGTTCAGTCAAAGTCGCAGGCACGGCTCAGTGGAGGAGGGTGTTACCACGGAGGTAAATAGTCACATCTAAGCTAATGTAGACAGAGTGATCTGAATGACAGGATCCCAGGGCTGGGAGGAATCAGTGTCAACCAGGACTTAGTGAAGAAAAGGAGGTTGATTTTATAGGCCAGATCCTGAAGGACAGGTGGAGTCACTGCAGATCTGAGGTGTGTTCTCAGCTCAGTGGGTCCAGAACTCGGTGTTATGTGCTTCCCCAGCGGTGGTCATTCCTGGAGCACTGACCACTTACATGCAGTCTTGGCTGCCGAAGTGGCAGGTGTTCACTGAGGGTGGGTTCCCACACTCACTGGGCGCCCCTTGGCTGGGCAGAGTATCAGATCTACACAGTGGTGCTGAGCTTGGGAGTCAGGCTTCAGAAATGCAGAGTTTTAACTCTGTTCTTATGTGACACTTCATGTGGCTGGGCCAGGTCCTGGAGTGGCTTTCCTCAAGTGTGTCCCACGAGTCTCCAGGGCCGGTTTCTCTGAAAAAAGCTCTGCATCCAGTAAACTGGGGAAAAACTGGACTCCTTCCTTTAAAATCATTTTTATCTACAACAGATGTCTTCTGCAGGACACCACAGAGCCATTTGAAAACGCTGAAGAACTTACCTCTGTTCACCTCTGTACTGTTTTTCAACTGTACTCAGCGATATTAGTGAAATAAAGTTAGCGACTCGAGACCACCATTAAAAACAATTAAAATGGAATAGAGTAGGAAAAAAATCAGAGTGTACCACATGTAATAATATTTTATGAAACGTTTTAGTTACATTTATATATACGCTTTGTGTAAAGGGTCACAACATGGAATGTACATACGTCTTATGTGGGGTGCAGTCAGAAAAGGGAGACTGAAAAGGCTACATCATCTCCCCCAACATCTGGACAAAGCACTGAAAAGTTTGTGCTGTCACATTGCCTCTGCCTTCACGCTCCCCATCCAGTGCTCGGATTCTGCACCCTCTCCGGCCCCCTGTGCACAGACAAGCTGCAGTTTTCAGCACTTCATCCTACCTCCTGGTCCTTATCAATTTCTTCTTCCTCTCACACTGTAGCGAATAGGTTTGGTTTGCTAAATTACTTCAACTCCCTAATCCTCAGTTTCCTCATTTGTAAAATGGTGATAATAAATTTCCTTAGGATGGTTTGTGATGGCGACGTGAAATAACTTACAGAAAGCATATGGAACGAAATAAGGACTGATAAACACTTTCCCTTGGGTCTGTGTTCTCCCCACCCACCCACACAATTTAAGGAGACTCTCTCGGCCTTTGCTCCTCTTAAGCAGCACTGTTGTCAGCGACAGTCTCAAGGTGTTCTGCAGCAGGGGACTCCAGAGAAGATGTCAGTTTCTGTCCATCTAATAATGATTCTTGTTAGTTTCAATCCTGGAGGGTAACATTTCAGCCCGGCCCCCAGATTCTCTCAGGGTGCCCACTGCTGCCTCTGCCTGCAGGCTCTTAGGAATCTTGAGGTCCAAATGTTGGGCTGCTCAGGGACACGGGCCTCAGAAGGGGTCCAGGCAGTGGCTGAAGGTCACTCACTTGTGAACAGAGGGGCCAGCCCCCCATTCCAAGGCCGTGGACTCCATTCCCGGTGCTCCCTCCCCCAGGAGCATGCAGACCCGTGCATGGGTGCTGCGGAGACTGCCACAGCCCACCCGTAGGCGACTCGGGACCCGAGGCACTGGCTGCGCATCCATAGAGGAGGGGCCCGCATCAGCCACTCCAGCTACTTACAAGCCGATCAGTTCCAAACCAGAAAAACGGTTCCCGTGGTCGAGGCATGTTCCTCCCAAACTGCCTTTGGGGACCCGAGCCCTAAGGAGGCTGTGAGACGCGGGAAGACAGGCTCGTCTTTCTGAGGGTTTGCGGGGAGGAGGACACGCTAGCCCTGCAGATTCCCAGCGGGGCCCCCCCACTCGCCTCGGCCTCGCGGGGCACCCCCTCGCCCTGGGGGTGGGGTCGGGTCCACACGCCCCGGCCTGCGCGGCACCCCGCGCCTCCGGCCCCCTCCCGGCACCTGGACCGGCCCCTGCTCGGGGCGGGGGCTCTTATTGTGAAGGGAGCTCCGCCCCCCCCGCCCCGGCGCTCTCGGGGCGGCGCGGGGGCCGGGCCTGACCCTCGGCGGGGACTTTGCAAACTCCCGAGGCTCCGGCCGCCCTCGGGAGGTGGGGGGCCGCCCAGGGAACCCGCGCCCTGGGAAGCCGGGGACGGCCCGGGGGCGCCGAGGGCGCGCGCTCCCCGCCGCGGAGGACATGGTAGGGATCGCGGCCCCGGGGGGGGGGTGGACGCCGGGCAGGTGGCCGCGGGCGGCCCCGGCACCGGAGTAAGGTGCGTGGGAGCCGTGGCGGCTTTCCTTCGGCACCGCGGTCGGGGCACGGGCAGCTTTGGGGTTCCCACAGCGGGGGGGGCGCGGTTAGGGGCTCATCGCGGCCGCGCACCCCTGGCCGAACCGCCACCCACCCGCGGTGCCGCCCGGACCCCGTCCGTCCCCAGGCTGGAGAGGGCCCTGGAGAGGGCCGGGGCGCCCTGCGGCCAGCCGTCCTCGGGGAGACGCGCGGGAGCTCTGCAGCTTCCCCTGCAGCGTGGTCGAGTGGGAGCGTGGACTAGCGCCGCTGCATGGGCGCCGCGGGGCTCCGTGAGCTCCGGTAGGGCCCGGCGAGCGCCCGGCCTGCCCGCACCTCTCGGGACCACCGGGCGGGCGTGGGAGCCGGGGCAGCCGGGATGTCGCTCACTCATGGGGCTGGGACCTCGTGAAAGCCGCGCTTCGGTTCCCAGAGCTCGCAGACACCCACGGCAGAAAGGTGGCCCGCTGGGGACACGGCCCAGGCAGCCGGGCCGCAGCCCGCCGTGGGAAGGGCTGCCCCTGCGCTGGCCGCTGGTCAGGTGGGTTCCGGGGAGAAGCTGCCTGCAGCCCCCAGCCCCCTGCCCTGCCCTGCCCTGCCCTGCGGCGTGTCAGCCTGGGAGGAGTTTGAGTTCTGAAGGAACCCGCAGGGCTCTCCTGTCTGCTTCTGTGGCGCGCTCTCCCCGAAACTCCCAGAGGGCCAAACGGAGCTCCCCAGAGGTAGTTTTGGGAGTGCAGCGGTGGGTGGGCCTGGGGTTTGGAAGCGTTGAGAGATCCCCATAAGGTGGAGGGTCTCTGGGAGAACAGCCCGCCCTGTGCAAGGGTGTGCTGGCCGAGCCCAGACCACAGGCTGCGGGCTGGTCAACCGGACCTGGGGGCCCAGGGAAGGTCCCTGTGAGGCTCTGTGTGTGCATGTGCATGTGTGTGCATGTTCCACTTTCTCCTGCATACCTCCCTCTCCCTAATCCCTACAATTCTCAAAGCTGCTAAAGAGAAAGAAATAATGGAGTCTAAAGGTTGAAGAGGGGTATAATCAAAGATATAGGATGTGAAACTGGAAAGTGAAGACATTTTTTACAAAATTCCCTGTTCAGGGGGCAAGGCCATCATTGGGGACCATTTCTAGTGTGCGGGAGTCTCCTGGCTTTGAAGGTCTGTGGCAGAGCCTCTCTGTCCCCAGGGCAGGAGGTGGAGTGCAGGGAGGGGAGAAGGTACCTGTCTTCTGTTCCAGCAGCCTCAGGGCACATGGATGTGTTCACTTTGCTGCCAGTGCGGCCTTCCTGTCCCCGTGAGCCAGCAGTCTCCTGGCTTCTCACCCTCTGTTCTGGGAACTTGAGTCAAGATTGCACTCTGTCACAGTCCACTTGCCAGAGATAAGAGGCCAGTGAGTAACCTCAGGCGGCAGAATAGCCCTGGAGATCTCGAGGTTTCCTTGGCTTCTCCCTGTGAATAAAGGATCCTGTGATCCAGAGGCCTGGGCCTGGCTGAAACCAGCAAAGGAAGGGCAGGGGGCCAGGAATCCTTCGGGAGAACTTCAGTTGCCTCCTCTGTAAAACGAGAGATTGGACCGGAAACCCATCAAGGCTCCATTTAGCTCCGAAAATGGATGATGTGTGAATAGTTTTGAGGTAGGACTCCAACCCTGGTGTTGACCTCTTAGTACGGACAACTTAGAAGGCGTGAGGAGAAGTGGTTCTCAGACCCGGCTCTGCCTGCTCCCCAGACCAAACCCAGGTGGGACCCAGACAAAGGGTTTTTATAAGGCTTCCCAGGTGATCCCAATGTGTAGCCAGGATAGAACAAAGGGCTACAAGTCCGAGGGAAGGTTGGGGCTCAAAACTCTACTTAACCAGGTATCCCTGCAGCTGCCACTCCTTGATCACGAGTCCTAAAGTAGGAGGTTTTGGTGAAATTCTGGGAAATGATACGTGCTGCATGCCCCTCTTAGGGAATCCTTCCACAGAGAAATCTCTCTTAACTTATTAAAACTGAGATGTGAATGTAGAATATGGAAACCTTTATCCAGTAATTCCTCAACACCATCATATGCCGATCCAAGGAACATAAGATGGGCAAGACCGGGTTAGGAACATAAAGCTAAAAGTCTGGAGTCTTTGAATGTCAGTTTTTGAACGAGTAAACACTGAATCGCAGGGCCTACGAAGGCATTTTTGATCATCCTGAAGGGGTGTGCGTCTCTGCCAGGGCTTGCCGTGTATGTTTCTAAAGCTAAGACTGAGACGCTTGCTACCTTTCCTTATAACAATGGTGGGAGACTTGATGTGTGCCAAAGACTCTGAACTCAGATGAAAAAGGTGGAGAGAAGTTAAGACTATTACTGTCAAATTTTTAAAAAAAAGTTTTCTTCCTGATTCTTGTAGGGTAAATATGTGTATGGCAGCCATCTGCCAACTTCCAGGTGACCGCGGTTATGGCTGTGATATATTCCCTACTCTGAGTGTTTTTTAAGAGTTGAAATTATACTGAACATTCCGTTTTACAACCTCATTTGTTTTACTTTTTATCGAAGCACATTTCCATGCTTACATCTCTAAAAGAAATCTGCACAGCCATACTTTTCATGCTCAGTACCAGGATTTCGATCATCATCTTCCCGCTTGTGGTCTTTAGCTCATTTCCACTTTGGGACTGTTTTCAGTGGCATGTGGCCAGCTTCTGATTACCCACGGAAACGGGGACGCGAGTGCTGGCGAAGTGGAAATCAGACGAGCGTGTGCGAACAAATTGCTTCAGCCTCTTCGTCAAAGATCGGACTGCTGTCACCCTCGAGGGCCCCGAGTGTGGCTGTGGGGGGCGTTTCCTCCTGTCTGTCTTCACTCTGTGGCGTGGGCATGTCATTGGCAGGCACGTGGGGGAAAGGGAGTCCCAGGAGAGCCACGAAGGGGTCAGTTCACCTCCGAAGAACCAAGAGCTAAATCCCCAGAGGTGAAGCTCAGAGGGGAGTCTCCAGAGGAGGAATGTGACCTCAGAGTCACTCAGAGCTGGCCTAAAGCCTAGGTCTCTGGTTCTGGTCCCCTCCCCCACAGCATTCAGGTCCCATCACAGACACAGTGGCCTTTTGGTATACTTGAGGCATTCCGTGGGGCTTTGAGTGGTGGACGAAAGGCACAGGGTGTGAATTGAGAATGAGGTTTGTGCCAAACTCGGTTAAGGTGTGGCTCTGAGCCTCAGGCTCCTCATCTGCAAAATGGAGCATTAATAACAGTTGTAAAAGGAGCAAGTGGAATCACAGAGGCGAACACACGTGGTGTCCCAGAATGGAGGTTTTATGGAGGACCCACAAAAATGGGGTGTTTTGTGCGTGCGTGCGTGTGTGTGTGTGTGTGTGTGTGTGTGAAGACGTAAAGCAAACAAACAGTAAGGAAGTCACCGATGCATCTCGTTCACTATCACTCTGGTGGGTGCTTTGGGACCCTTTTCAAAGTGTGGACCCAGTGGAGACAGATTCTATTCTAAAATAGTTTTCTTGCTCCTTTAAACCTCTCGCCTCACCAGGCAGGAATTACCCAGTCTGCGGGAGACTTTGGCCCAGTCTTTGTTCCCCGGGCCTTCTCGCTGGATCGGAAGGCAGGCCCCACTCAGCCTCAGGCCCTGAGGTCTAATGCTGGGGTGCCCCAGCAAGTCACCCTGCAGAGTCTCTTGTGAAGTGAAACCGGTTTTGGAATCAGACCTGGGAAGGTAGGCAACCAGCCCCTGGAGCCGGTGGGGAATTTGATATCTTCTCTCTGTGGTCACAGCCCCCACCTGCAACTCCTGCTGCGTGCATGAGCCAGGCTGTGCACCTAGCTGGCTGGGAGCAGAGGGTTTTAAACAATGCACTGGCCCCAACCAGACCAAGCAGGAGTCGGTCCAAAACCTGGATTGGAAGTGTGTGTGTGTGTGTGTGGGGGGGGGGATTGGCCTCACAAAGAAATGAGTTTCTTAGCTGTTTCAGAGGCCAGTGAGAGACAGTGCTTCAGATGGGCCCCAGACATGCTGACGACCCCCTCGGAACAGGGCTGGGAGGCCCACCCCCCTTCTCCTCCCAAAGCACCCATATAGAAACGGAATGCATCAGGTTTCCTTGAGGCCCTTGGGTACCGTGAGCCACCTGGGCCATCTTTGCTTGGTTGGCTTTTTAATGTGGCTGCTACAGTGTTTCCATCTGGTGTCTGGGGGATAATCCTTGTGTTGTCTGGTTGTGACTACATGGGCCTGCGACTAAAGGGCCACCTGGCCTGACGGTGGGGATGGAGCAGTGGTTTGTGGATGACCCCTAGGCCTCCCTTCTCTGTGTGGACAGCCTGTACCCTCCACAAACACAGACACACATTTTTGGAAGTGGCTCGGAGCCTGGCCATATTCCTGGGGTCTGGCCTGGTGGCTCCAGAACTTCTTGCTGAAAGAAGCTGGATGGATGGTGCTTTTAGGTAACGGCTGGTGAATTCAGTGTAAAAGGCGTGAGTGAGAGTGAAAGGGAGGAAGAGGCGGATATGGAGGATGAGGAAGCAGCGGGGACCTCATGCCTGGGTCCAGGCGGTAACTGGTTCTGGACGAACACGTGACTTTGGGCAGAGCCTGAGTGGCTTTGGAATTCTTGAGTGGCACCTCCAGAAGGCCACATGAGGGGAATTCACAACCTATGTAAAACAATGTATTAGTGCTCCCATTCTCCTGCTGCCTCAACATACATCCATCCATCCATCCATTTATTCATGCATCCACCCATTCATTCACCCATTCATTCAGAAGATACCTGCTTTAAGCTAGACATTGGTCCAGGAGACAGAGCAGGTAGTAGGTTCAGGGGAAAGGGAAGCACAAAGACACGTTTCTTTCCTATGAGCTACGTGCTCTGATGAGGATGCAGAGAAGGATCCTCCTCCGGCTGAGGACCGAGGGGGCTTTGGGAAGCTCCAGGACAGGGAGTGTCTAAGGATAGCCTGGATTTACCAAGTGAAGAAAGAGAAGCCACTTTATATTTACTGGAAGATAAAAAGGAAAACACCCTGACAATAGAAAGTGCTGGCCCGGATGGCTGGAAGGCTCGGTGGAATGCACGATGATGCAGCCACACTGGAAAGCGGTTTGTCGGTTTCTTCTAAAGTTAAATAAACACCACATACCCAGAAACCTGGGTATTTACCTAAGAGGAATGAAAATATACGTCTATGCAAAATCCTGGACCCGAATGTTTATAGTAGCTTTATTTACAAATAAGTGAATTGCCCCAAACTGGAAGCAACCTGAGTGTCCCTCAACTGTAGGTAGGATAAACGCACTGTGGCCCACCTGTATACCACAGACTCAGCAATAAAGAGATAAAGGACAATGCCTGCGACGACACAGGGGACTCTCAGGCCTTCTGCTGAGTGGAAGCGCTCACTCTTGAGGCTTCTGTGATGTTCTTTTTATGTGATGTTCTGGACAAGGTGAGGACAGGTAACGGTAGCCAGGGGTTCGGGATGGAAAAGCTGGGAGTAGGAAGGGGCAGCACGAGGCGGCTTTTCAGAACCATGGCTCTGTTGCATGCTGATTTGGGTGGTGGTTACGTGAATCTGTACATGTGTTAAGACACATAGACCTGTACGTTTAAAAAATAGTTTTACCGTATGTAAAATATAATTTAAAAAATAATGTAACAACAAGAAGAGGCAAAGGCAGTGTCTGCAAAGCCCTGGAGGCAAAGGCGAGCTGTCAGGGGTTGGCTGGGAGGGAGTCGGTGGGAGCCTGGCCAGGAATTTGTGTTTATCCGGAGGGCAGAGGGGACTATGGAAGGGCTTCTGAGCTTGGAGAGGTGGCATAGTGTTTGCATTTTAAAGTGTGGTGTTGGGGTGTCTGGGGAGGATGGTGATCCTGGTGGACAGGATGGAGGAATGGGCCCCGCTGTCTGGCCAGAGGGTGCAGCTGGGAGGGGTAGTTAGGCAGGAGAACGTCCAGCCCTTGGTGACCTCTGATGGGGGAGCCTCGGGGCAGGTGGAGAGTGACTCCAGTTTCTTCTTCAGGCGTCTGGGTACACAGGCCCCTCCTTGTGTACCCGCCTTCCTCTCTCTTAATCTTCATTTGTATTTATCTTCTGTGTCTTTTAATCACACTTGGAAGTAATCATGCTATACACGTAACTTATTTAAAAATGATGCTAATCGCTTTAATTCTATAAAATAGATAATATTATGTTATATTCTTAAGAGCAATGGTGAAGTTTGACAGTTTCCCCTTAATCGTCTGAATCAATTTTGCCTTCGTAATCATAAAGATAGACTGGAGCTAGTTGCCATAATAAATGACGGCAGTGTCATTTATGTCGCCCTAGCCACCTTGCCTGTGGTACCCGGCGCCCTCTGCCAGCCAGCCCGCCCCAAGGGTTCCCTGATTCCTGGCCCCGGGCCCAGCTGACCACCCCTGCTGGAGGGTGGGCACGGCCGTGGCTGCTCCATCCCTCGTAGCCCAGCTTCCCCGCCTTCACTGGGCTTGGGTTTCTGCTAAGTGGCGGTGGGAAGGGGCCATGTCACACGCTGTTTGCTTGTGGGCAGTTTTTGTTTGGCTTTCGAGGGTGTTTGCTTACAATGAGCAAACAGCCTCTTTCGGAACCATCTGGAGAATTCAAATCCTTCCATCTTGGCTCAGGCCGCAGGTTCGTGCTTCCACGTTTAGGAGCCAAGTTGGGTAGGAGGGATTTTTCTAGAAACACTCATCAGCCAGAAAAAAAAAAAAAAAAACTAGTCAAAGACAGCAGAGGGGACAGGGCTAGAAGAGAAGAAAGGAGGAAAAAGGAGACACGTCAGAGCCAGCGATGTGTGGCTGTGAGATAAGGAGGGCGAGGCTGAGAGAGGGAAAGGGACTGGCCCGTGGGGGTCTTTGCACCCCATGGGCACCTGCACTGGAACAGACAGGTGGCCCTCGCAGCCTGAGGGCATGCCCCTGGGGGGCACGGGCCCCAGGGCTGCTCTGGGGGTGGGGTTCTGAGCCGGGTCTCGGCAGCGTGTCACCCTCCAGCAGAGCAGTGACGTTTTCTGTCGGTCTGGCTTGCGGGGACCAACAGCCTCTGCCTCGCTGCACTTCACATGCCCGGGGCGTCAGCCCTGTGTGCCCGCTGGGCGAGTGTGGGCAGTGGGCCAGGGCGGCTTGTCCAGCTGCTGGCCTTGCCCCTGTCCAGACCTGTTTTGCACCAGTGCTGTGGGACGATTTCCGATGTGCCCGGCTCCGGGAATGCTCAAGACAGTCTGACAAGGACTTAAAAAGTTGCGGTAGTGCTTACTCCTCAGTGCGTGGTCACATGCTTCAGTGGGAACTATTGTCAACCCTGTGACGTCTAAATGCAGGAGCCACACTCCCTTCATCCTTTTCCCCAAGGAGATAACTGGACTCCAGCCAGCCTGTGGGTCATCTGATAACCCACAGAGCAGCTGCAGACGGTGGGGTCACGGCACCCTGCTCTGAAGCAGGGGTGTCTGCTGCGGTGGCAGCTGTGCCCAGGCCACGATGGGGGCTTTGGGTCACAGTGTCTGGGACGCCTAGGTCCAGTGGAGGTGGTTAGAGGACGGGAGGCTGGGATGACCAGTGAATGGGCCGTTTGGAGGTCCGTCCTTGTGCTTGGAGGAGGGTGAGCGGGACACACAGGCCTCTTTCTCTGGGACAGAGTGGCTGTGTTGTCTGCCCACACAGAGGCTCAGTGTGCACCTCCTGGGGGACCGGGACCCTGGCTCAGGAACTGGCCGTTGGCAGTGGGTGGCCTCCTGGACAGCACGCGTGATGCCTCCTGGCGGCCCCGCACACTCGGCCACTGTGCAGGTCCCGGCCTGAGTCGGCGCACCGAGTTCTGTCCGCCCCATCCCCCACTTCTCCCGGTGCCCTACAGATCCCGTTGCAACTACAAGGATGCTATTGTAGTCCTTTCTTTCGGAACATTTTCTCTTGAAACTCTAGTTAAAATCCCCTCATTTCCCTTTGGGTTGGGGGTGCAGATGGCTGACTGGGCAGTGCCAACCTGTCTAGTCACCTCACTGCGAGTCAGGAAAGGGTCCTGGCTCCTGGTTCACACTCACTCATCTCCCTGGCGGTGGCCCAGAGTGACTGGGTTTAAACTGTCATGGTCACAACACCTTACTTGGTCCAGTTTTAGGGCGTGAAGAGTTCAGAGGGTGCGTTGTAATCAGAACTGAGTTCGAACCCCGCTCACCTACCACCTTGGGCAAGTCAGTGAACCTTTAACCGCTCAGCCTCAGTTTCCCCATGAAGATAACACCCTGGTGGGCCTGTGTGTCCGATGCTACCGTGAGCACAAAGCCCCTGGTCCAGTAGCTGTTGGGAGCTGTGATCACATTGTCCCTAGACAGCAGACCGGGCTGGAGACATAGCAAGGCCTGGGCCTCTGGGTCTCTTAGTAGTTCCCTTAAGGGGATCACCAAGGGGAGCAGGAGCTGGGGGCGGCCTTGGACCCGAGCTTGCATGCAGAAGGGGTTAGAGAGTGGGAAAGTACGTGCCTCTCTATTTTCCATCCTGAGAACAGAAGTGGATACTTTGAAACACAGGCTTTCCTCCTCGCTGCTTTGCAAGAGCATTCGTTGTTAGGTGCACTGATAGCGCTTGTTTTCAGTGTGTCAAAGAAGCGCATGCATTATTATATCACAAATTCATTTTTAGAATATTTTGAAAGCTGTATTTCAATATAATCGATCGTCTTTGTAACCCTATGTCTTTTATTTTATACATTAAAAAAAATAAAAGCACCTTGAGGGCCAGACGTGGCTTCCCCAGGTGACTAGAGCAGCCTTGGGCCCTGGAAAGCTTCAGAACCCCCAATGCTGGGCAGAATCTCATCTGTGTGATCTCATCTTGGGGCATGCTGAGAGCTTTCTTTGCCTGAAAGGGTCTTCCCTCAGCCTCTACTCCAGGGTCACTAAAAAAAAAATCTTCAACGAATTTTCAGTGTGTGCTGGACACTGTGCCGGGTGTTGGACGACGACTCCTCTTTAACACGGGCGACAACAGGTATTTGCATTGGGCTTTGTAACTTTTTTATCCACGATCTCATCGAATCCTTAATTCTTCGACTGTGAAGCTGGGGTCGTGAGACCCGTTGTAGAGATCAGCAACCAGAGTTGTTATTTAGGGTCAGTGACGCAGAGCGATGGCCTGTCATGCAGTTCACAGACATGGAGGACTTCAAGGTGTGAGCCCTCTGCTCACCCCTCCTAGGCTCTGTCCACTGATCAACCCGAAAACTCATCACCCTTTGACAGAGCCCTTTCATTGTGATAGCTGCTTTTTGGAAATGTTCTGTTAAAAGTAAATATCCCTGGAAATCGGTCTAGAGTGTCATCCTGCATGTCTGAGTCCCAGGAGTGTCTTGCTTAGAGCGAGGAGAGGAATGGGCAGAAACTGCTGTGTGGACCACTGTTGACGAGGCTGGGCTGGCTCCTAGGGCTCAGCACTCCCTGGATGGCTGCAAGTCAAGACTGCGAAGCCAGTGGACGTTGTTGGAGGAGGTAGCAGAGGGGCAGCGAAATCCCAGGCTCCTTACACCCGTTTGGCCCCCAAGTCTTCCTTCATCAGTCTGTGGTCGAGTGAGGAGTACCTGGGCTCTGGGACACGTTCACATCCTGCCGGCCACTGACCCCACTGTGTGACCTTGGGCAAGGCATGTCTCTCAACCTTAATTTCTATGATTGTAAAGTCCCCACCCTTGTACACTCCTTGTGGGGTTTTGAGAGTGGCTGGTCAAGGTACGTGCTTGCTAAGTGGCTGATGTTAATAGGATCTGCCCTTTTCACCTCTCAGGTCAGGTATGCTCAGTGTCCTGGCTACGGTCTCTCGAGAATGGAAGGAGCAGGGGGCACCGAACCTGCCTGGTTTCGAGATCAAGCCCGAGACCTAATCTGAGGATAGCGGATTATTAAAGCCCTGCTTCCGATATGACCTTACGATTCGAGTGGGACAAAGGAAGGCATTTTCTCATCGATTTCTATTTAGTAACAATAAGACACGAGACACGATAGAGTTATATCCATTTTGGAAGAAAAATGAGTGTAGCCTGAAAACATTTTTATTTCCTCTCAGTGGGCCCCACGGCACACAGGCTGCCGCCCACTCTAATCTCACTCAGGCCTCCTTTTACAGACGACCTGACCAGTCCCAAAGAGGTGAGCCTCCTCTGAGAGCAGGGCCCGCCCCTGACACCCAGTGCAGGCTTTTGGAACCAGAGCTGGAGCAGGGGCTGTGGGTGGCAGCCTTTTCCCAGGGTGGCACAGCGATTAGGTCCCCGGCTCGGGAGCCAGACTGCCTGGGTTCATGTCCCGGGGCTGTCTTTGCTAGCTCTGGGCCCTTGGGTCACCCTGACTCTCTGTGCCTCGTAAGACTGGGTTGCAGATTCAATGAGTTAATGGAAGTGGCATAAGCAGTCCCAGGCATGTAGTGAATCAATGTTTGTTGTCATTTCTGTGTGTGTGTGTGTGTGTGTGTGTGTGTGTGTGTGTGTGTGTTTTCCTGGGAATTGGCCAGGCCAGAAATTACAGGGGCACATTTTTTTTTCTTGTCTTGAAGTTGCTGATGTGGAAGGAAAATCATAGCCCTCCAATGATGCTGAGTGAGCAGTCCTGGCCGGGTGGTGGCTTAGGAGACAGGCAGCCTGGGGTTCTGCCCACAGTGGGACAGACAGCTCCAGTCTCCCTGGACCCGGCAGATCCGACTGGGAGAGGGACGCTGTGTGCCTGGAGGTTCTGATGGGCCGTGTCTTTGTCCTCAGAGGCCTGTGCCAGCCCAGCTCCCCCTGCCTGGGGCCTGCCTCTGGGCTCAGCCAAGGGCAGCAGGTTTGACCCCGGTCTAGCCTGCAGCGTTACTCACAGGACTGGCATGTGGTTTTCCTCCAGCCCTCTGACAATATGCTCACATATTCCCTCTCATCCTGGCCATGGTTTTGTCATGAAGAGTATTTAACTGATTTTTAAAAAATGGAACAGAAACGCCAAATTCATTCCAAAATCTCTGTCAGTCTCACTCCGAGTCTGAGTAGTTGACGAATCAGTGACCAGCCAGTGGGAGCTGTTTATAAAAGGCGGGGGGGGGGGGCAGCACAGAAGGGTCTGTCACCCCTTTAGTGATGACTCCAGAACCAAAGCCGAACTCAGTTTTTATTACACGCACAGATGCATGCACACACGCAAGCACACACACACACACATCATCATCATCATCGTCATCATTATCATCATCATCATCACGTGGCTTCCCTCTGCTCTGTCTGTCTCTTTTGACGGGGAAAGGAACATGTGGTCCCTGTTTTCCCTTCACCTTCCCTGCCCAACATTTAATCCCATCCCCCATGGCTGTTCAGCGGAGGGCCAGGGTTTTGTCATCTTGCTTTGACGTCCGGGAGTCAGGAAAAGATGGCTTTGCCTCCGTCCCTGCCGTTGGTTCCTCTGCAGCAGCCAGTGGGGACGACAGTGTTAATCACGATGGCAGGTGTCAGGGTTCAGAGCGGGGCATTCCGGGAAGAGAGAGCTAGTGCCCAAACGTGAGTCAGAACCCTGACTGATTTCCCCAAAGTACAGGAGCGTGCGTTTCCCCGTGACCCTTGAGAAATGCGAAAAAGTCTCCCGCCGGCTCTTACAGCACAAACTCCCATCGAGTCCTTCCTGCAAGTGTCCTTGTTCCTCCGACGGTCTCTGTGCACAGGCGGCCAGTGTTTGTTGGAATTTATTTTTTTTAAAGTCCTTCTCAAAAGACTTCTCTGGTTCCCATTTGTCAGAAGGCTCCCGTGCCATCTGGCCACCTTACGGCAGAAACTGGCTTACAGAAGACATCTGTGGCCCCGTGGTACCCTCAGTGTCATCGCAGCCTGAGCCCCATCTGTGGGGACAGCACTCCACCCTTGTGAGTTAAGGGGAAGAGGCTACGTTTCATTACTAAATGGCTTTTTTTCCCGGTGTGCCACATTGTCATTTGACATTTTTGTACACCGCTTCGCGTTCACCACCGTAAATCTAGCTACCATCCATCACCAAACCATTAAGCTTCCATATTGTCATCTGACCGAGGGTGCACATTGAGCCCGACAGAAGTCACCCAAATCTGCATTAGGTGGCTTTTGCTGTGACAATGCTGCGTAACAAACAGCCTCACAGCCTCGGTGGCTCACGGCAACATACACCTTTACCTCGGGTACAGGGCCATGGGTAGGCTGGACCCAGGCTGGGGGTTGGGTTCAGGTCTGCTCCAGGTGCCCCCCCTGGCGTGTGCTCCCCTCTCGGTGGAAGACGAGTTTGCCAGGAGGCGAGTCAAACCTTTAAAGCCTCCATTGGGCGTGGCATACATGACATTCCACCGGCAACAGCCAGTCCTGTTGCCAAGGTCAAGGACAGTGGGAGGGCAAGTGTGCTCCATCTTCAGTGAAACCATGGCAGGGTGGGGCGGGAGGAAGCATTGTGGACAAATACTACCACCCATGACACTGTCCTTCTTCAACAATGACTTCATGCTGCCCTCCCCCCATGTGGAGGTATTGACAGGGAAAGGGGTGGTGGCTCCTGTCCCCAGCTCAGCCCCCCAGCTTTTCCGTGGACTTGGCTCCTTACTGCTCTCCTGGCTCCCCCTCCCACACCCGCTAGGAAACCCAAACCCCACTCTCGTCTGAACCTCAATCTTTTCCTTTCAGCCCCACCACATGTTTCCCTCCTGGCTCCCACCCGTTCTCTCCTCTCCTTCCCGCACACCTTCCTATAGGCCAGGCGATTCCTTCTTCTTCCATCCTGGATGCCTTTGGATGGCGCCTGTGCAGGACGAGACCTTTCTCACGGCCCAGGTGGCCATCTCCTGGCTTACATTGTGGTTTTTTGATGGAAAAGTTTCTCTTTTTGCCCCTGCCTTGAGTTATGTTCCCAAATACCCCATGTTTTTTTACTCTGACATTACAGTGTGCCCAAACTCTGGAAGGGAGGTGGGTGTTTTTCACATCCCAGAAAGGTAGAGGTGGGTTTAGAAAGTGGAGACAGAAAAACCCAGATCCCACCACTCATTTAAATGTACCAAGCCGGGTAATGGGCCCTTTACTATTTCGCTGCATTTATTTCCCATGCCAATCCGGGAGGGAAGAATTATCCTATTCTCCCCTGTTTTGTGATGGAGGGAATGGGGCAGAGAGGTTGTGCGACTGGCCCATGGTAACACAGCTCAGAAGGGCAAAACCTGGTCTAGAACTCAGCTGTGTCTTCTCCAAAGCCCATGCCATTTGCTTTCCAGCTACCTTTCATTCATTCATTCATTCATTCATTCACTTTATTTATTTATTTATTTATCTATCTATCTATCTATTTATTTATTTATTTATTTTTGGCTCCTTTTCCTTCCTTTGCAGCTGCGAGGAGACGTGGCTGCTGGGCCAGTGGGCATCTTCTCTGAGGAATTAAGGGGGCGTCTTAGTGAAAGGGCGGGAGGTAGAGATATGGGGAGGAAGGAGAAACAGAGCGGCCATCGAACCAGACAGTGAGGGCCACGCCATTCCTCTTTCCCTCTTGTCACCATCACCACAGGGCAGAAGAGACCGTGTGGATATTTCGGATGGGGAGGACTGGGGAGGCAGGGCCTGGTCTAGCTGGCGAGCGTGCTGGGTCCCACCAGCAAACTTCCTAGTATGTTATGTGTCATTCCCCTTACTCCTTTCTCTAACGTATTCTTCATTATTCAACTATTTCTCCTCGGTGGATGGTTTTTTTCGGTTCGATCAAAGCTGCTTTTCTTTCCCCAAAGCTTTACTTGGGTGGCCCTGCGGGGACATCTGCTCATGGTCCTTTTGAACCTTTCTCTCTGCACGACGGCACAATTGCCAGCTTTCCCCAGGTTGATGGAAGCCAAGCCGGGCTGCTTGAGGGATCAAAAAACATTCAGTCTTCTTGAGGCGTCTTAAAAAAATGAGTTAGTTTTCCCTCGTGGTATCCAAAAGTTTGAGAACACAGATTATGAATCCAACTTGAAAACATATTTTTCTTTATAGAAGAGGAAAAAAAAAACCAACCCAAAGTGACTCTTTGGCCATGGCCATTTCTCCCTTTAGTTTTAATAGATATATTGGCATTTTCGCCAGCTGTCTGAGCCTGAGCAAATCGTAACACTCTAAGCCTTTTCGTTTCTCCTCTGTGAAATAGGAATAACGTGATTCCCATTTCCCGAGGTTCCTGTGAAGATTGAAAGTGATACTAACTGATAGACAATGAAAAGTTAACATCAGTAAGGAGGGGTGGGACCCAACAACTTTCTCTTTTGGGGTCTCCTCTGTAGAAATCCTCACAATTTCGCCCAAAGATGCATGTCCCGGATGTTCAATGCAGCACCGTTTGCCGTAATAAAAATTGGAAATGACCTAAATACCCTTCCTGTAGAGGAATGGGTAAAGAAATTATGGCACATTCTCACCATGAACTGTTAGGACATGCAGAAAGCCTCAGGACGTATTGTTATGCCAGCCAAAGCCAGTTGTGGCATAGCCACCTCCTTGATGCTGAAAATAATCACCGTGTGCAGCAGACCGAAAGATGGATACAGCCACATGGGAAACAGCATGGAGATTTCTCAAAATATTGTTAACAGTTGAATAAGTTACAAAATGATTACGTTTTGACCCCAGAATGCAGTGGCTCAAACAACTCTTGGCAGCTATGCTTCCGTGTGGCCATCGCGGCTCCTAAGCTCCTCCCTTCCGGTGGCCCCAGGGGTCCGAGCATCAGAATCACCTGGAGAGCTTGTGGAAACACAGGTGGCTCTACCCCAGTTTCTGACTGAGTAATTGTGGGGGTTGCAGGGGCTGAGAATTTGCCTTTCTGACAAGTCCCCAGGTGATTGCTGTTGGTTCAGGGGCCACATGTTGAAAAGTCACTGTCCCAGGTCCTTGGTGACACATGCAGTGCTGGTGCCACCACGTCCGTGAGCCAAGAGAGGAAGGCCAGGCAGCCTTTTGAGCAAGCAGGGCAGGCAAAAGTGGCTGACACCTGCTACAGGCAGGGACATGAGTCCCGTGGCCCGCCCTGGCTGCAGGGTAAGGTCATCGTAGCTGGGAAGCCACGTGCCCTGGGAAAGGGAAGGGTATGTTTGTGGGAAACAGCTAGAGGCCTGACCAAAGGGAGAGAGCCCGCACGCAGGGTGGGGACAGATGTGGAAGAGACTCCGATGGTGCTGGGTGGCCTACCCCCGAAGGCGAGCCAGCTCAGCTCCGAAGCAGGAGTGCCGGCTGCAGTGCCTGCTCCTCTCTTGAAGGCGACTCGGTGTCACTTCGCCCGGGCTCTGCTCTTTTGCCTCTGCAGGCGTCCAGGATGGGCCCTTGTTCACCATCTCTGTTGTTTTGTGAGTTGGGGCTGATGTTTTCCCACGTCTGAAACTCTCTTTTTTCTACCCCATCCCCTAGGCGTCTTGGCTCTGGAGGAAGCTGCGTGGCAAGAGGCGGTTGGTGGTGGCCTTCTGCCTCTTGATGACTCTGTCTGCGGTGGCTGTCACTCGCTTCCCTGCACAGCGTCCTGCCACCATGGAGCCCTGGGGGGTAACCGGCATCCCTGCCCCCCATAGCCCGCGGGCCCTGAGCTCCCACCGGAGGCAACAGGCAAGAAACCTGCGGTTCTGGAGGGGCCAGGCCCTGCCCAGGAATTCCAGCCTGGTGCGTGCTGAGCAGCAAGGCCACAGAGGGCGAGTGGACAGCAGCAGGCAGTCCCCGGGAGGGGACAGCAGCCGTTTAGGGAGGCTCAGGAGGGATATTACTTCGGCATCTCTAGGAGATTTGAGACTCGGTACCCAGAGTCTTGAGCTCTTGAGGGAGGATGAGGTCAGGGGTCTGAGGGCCAAAGATCGGGGCCACCCCTGGGGTGCTGGGCCCATCCAGGAGGCTCAGAGAGAGACGGGCACCCTGGTTGGCCCCCTCGCAGAGCACCAGAGAGCCACTGCTGGACCAAGCCTCCGGCCCCATCCAGCGGAAGGCAGGGATCTGGCAGGACCTGGGAATGGAGACTTGATTGGTGGGAGACGAGGAGATGCCACCTCGGCCACAGGGGCTCACTGGTGGCCTGGATCCGTTGGGGAGCTGCAAGGATCCATCTGGTGTGCCTCTGAGACTGCTGGCCTGTTGACCGGCTTGAGGACGGGAGGGCAGGTGCCTCCGTGGCTCACAGAGCACGACGTGCAGACCCTCCGGCTGTTGGCCCAGGGCAAGGTGGTGGGCAAAGCCCGGGTCCCTGGCCATGGGCAGGTGCTGCAGGTCGGCCTCTCCACCGAGGGTGCCCTTCAGGATGTGTCTCCTGGACTCAGCCAGCTCTGCGCCCAGGGGCTCTGTGGCCTGATCAAGAGGGCTGGGGACCTGTCCGAGGTCCTGTCCTTCCACGTGGACCGAGTGCTGGGCCTGCGTCGGAGCCTGCCGGCGGCCGCCCGCCACTTCCACAGCCCCCTGCTGCCCTACCGCTACACGGACGGCGCTGCGAGGCCCGTCATCTGGTGGGCGCCCGACGTGCAGCACCTGGGGGACCCGGACGACGATCAGAACTCTCTGGCCTTGGGCTGGCTGCAGTACCAGGCCCTGCTGGCACGAGGCTGTGGCCGGCCAGGCCAGGCCCGCTGCCCGGGCATCGGCCACGCCGAGTGGGCACGCCTGGCACTCTTCGACTTCCTGCTGCAGGTATGTGGGGTGGGGCAGGGCAGGGTAGGGGGTTGGGGTGACTCGAGACTCTGGAATTGCGTCTGAGGATGGATGGTGACTTTTCCCCTACTCTAAGGCCTTGTCTTTTGACCACCAAGCACCTGTTTTTGTTATTTTTCTGCCTCAGTATTAATTCATTCAGTTACGGTATGCTGGAACAGCTCAGGAGAAACTGTTGCCCTCTTCAGAGGCTGCTGTGTTCCCCTTTTGGCCACAGGCTCTCTCTCTTTATTGTCTGACACCGACCTACTGACCTTCCCTGAAACCTCTGAGCTATGCTGGTCTGCCTGTAGGTATTGGTCTCCAGTCACTGGACTGGCTGGTCTCCTGTGGCACTTCCAGCTCCTCTAGTCTATCCCCATGACAGCTTCATGGATGGAGGAGTGTGCAGCTCAGTGGTTGGCATGGGCCTTGGCATCAGACAGACTGGGGTTTGAATGCCCCGCCCCCGGCCACTTCCTGCTGTATGACACCGAGCAAATGACTTCACCTCTGAGCTTCACCTTGAAAACGGGGCTGGTGTCCCCACCTCATCCCCTTGAACCTGACCATTTTAGTGCATGGTATCCCCAAACTGCCAGCACTTGGGCCTGTGCCCTGGAGCCTGCTCTGCCCAGTGTGTGACAGGTCGGGTGCTGGGGGATTAATGTCGTCCAGATAGTGCGACCCGCTGTCCAGATTGGGATGCAGGGGCTTCCTAGCCCATAGGATTTTGGGGCTGAAACTGGGAGAGTCCTGGGCAAGCCTGGAAGGCTGGCCATGCTTCCTCCAGGAGCAACACCTCCTTTTGGGTGTGTAAAGCCCAGCTCCCTGGCTGGGGTCACTCTGTGGTGTGTACTCCATGTGTCTCTCAGAGTTCCCTACCAGGATCGAGGCCCAGGTACATGCAGGGGTCATGGCGGGCCCTCCCTACGTCACTTTCCCTGCTTGTGTTTTTGGATTAGCTCTGGATAGACTGCTTTGCTTGGATCCTTGTCTTGAGGTCTATCCTGGGGGAGCTGGACCTGATGATAACACTGACCTTGAGTGGTTTGTGCACACGAGATCGTTCGTGTGATGCACAGTGCGTGGTGGGGGCACACGCTCAGTAATAAGCTGGGACTGTCTCCAGCACCTGATAGGAACTAACTCACCCAATTCTCGTGGCATGCTTGCGAGTGAGATATTACATTTATCCCTGTTTTAAAGTCGAGAAATTGAAGCCCAGAGAGGTGAAGTTACTTCCCCAAGGTCATGGCTGGTTGAGCAGAAAAACAGCCTTGAAGGCCTGACTCCAGAGCTCGCCCTCTCAATCACCTGGCCGTGACTGAGGGCAGGAAAAAGGGACCTGTGCAGGGATGCCCGGGCTCCTTGAGGTTGGAGGCAGCTCCTTGCCAAGCCCCAGTGCCGCCGATGTGCATACGCAGCTTTCTGCTCCACACAGAGCCCCTCTGTCCGTCCCCAGGGGTTGCGGTGTGGGACTCTTCCTCGGCCGCCAAGTCCCGCTGTGGGGACACGAGTCTCAGCAGCCAAAGCACACACAGGTTGGGTGTGTGGGCAGATGTGACTCGGCTGGCCTCGTGCCATGACTTCCCTGGTCTGCTGAACGCCGGTCAAGTCAAACAGCCCTGTCTGGGTGACACTGCTTTCCTAGAAACCACTGGCAAGCCCGGCAGAGGCAGGGCTTTGCGTGTCCCAGCACGGGAACCCGAGGTACCTGCCACCGAGAGCTGGGTACAGACGCCACGTACAGCCCACTCTGCGGTGTGCTTGCTCCTTTGTTTATTCTATCCAGCATAAACCCTGTTTTTCTGCGTTTGTGTAGGACAGCGCACCATTTACCTGGACACGAAGTACACAAGCACCGCACACATGCACCTTCCTTACACCCCCACGAATCACACTTCATGGATCCCACGCAGCCTTCTGAGTTAGTTAGTGGTCGTGGAGAGGATGCTGTGGAGCAAACCTCTCCGAAACTCAGTGGCCTAACACTCCAGCTCTTGAATTCCTGCCGCGCAGTCTGTGGGTCAGTTGGGATCAGCTGAGCGTGGCTCCCAGCTGTGCGTGGGGTTCAGGTCTGCTCTTCTCATCTCAGCCCGGAGCCCAGGCTGCAGGGGCGGCACCACCCGGGCAGACTCTCCCCATGGGGAGCAGAAGAAGCTCAGCCAAACTCGGGAGCACGTTTAAGGCCTCCGCCGATGCCACTTCCACTAATGTTCCTTTGGCCAAAGCAAGTCAGTGGCCAAGCCCAGTGTCAGAGAAGGGAAGCACATTCTGCCCAGAGAGGAATGGGGAGAAGAGGAAATATTCATTGGACAGGAATCAAATCAGTCACACGCCAACGCGTTGTACACGTAAACATGAGCTTTATATGCCCACGTGTGCCATAGCCACACGCACATCCTTCATGTGAATCACATACCCCCCCATACATTCCATGTGGTGCCCACACACCCCTGTGGCACCCGGACTCAATCCTGCTGAGACCTTTGGGGTGGTATGTACGACATGCCTCAGAGTCGTCCTGCCTGGGGGCCAAAGTAGCTGGGCTACTTGCTCACCAACTGCCACCTGTCACCGGTTGAGACAGTTCCTGAGGGTGTGGACCTCCTGGCATCCGTAGCCTGGCCCGTGTGCTGACCAGCCAAGCGTGTTCCTGCACCAGAGAGGGGCTAAGGCAGAGAGCCGCAGCCACTTGTGGAAAGCTATCGGTGGGTACAGGAATCGTGAGCACCGGGGGACACAGGTGGGACACCAGTAGCATCTGCTAATTATAATGTGTGAGGTCAGAGACAGGTTTCAGTGGGTGTCAGTAAACTGGTTTCTTCGGGATGAGACTGTCCCCTTTCCTTCCCAAGGAGCCCATTTCAGTCATTTGTGACCCTGTTTTGGGACCCTTATTTTGAGTCCCAAATATGGCTTCAGTTCATGGGCATCTTCTCTGGCTCAGTCTACCTGGGACATCAGGAGTTTTATCAGTTAGAGAAGAGCCCAGGTTTGTTCGTGAAGGCTGCTAACCCCCTCAGGCTTCCAGCCAGAAACATGAAGTGTAATAGTAGCTACCATTTATGAGGTGCAGCGTCCGATACGAACCGCACACGTGAACTCGTTTTACGTCCCATAACAGACCCCAGAGGTGGATGCTGCGCTCCTCACCATCTCGCAGGTGATGCAGCCAAGTTTGGAGGAGTCAAACGGCCTGCCTGGACAAGGGTTGTTTGAAAGGTGACGCTGGGCAATTTTTCATATGTATAAACTAGATTGTGGTGAGGTGTGATGGGCAAAATTCTAAGATGGTCACCAAGATCACCCTCTTCCCCAGAATTAATTCCTTTCCTTGAGTGTGGATGAGCTTTGTGAATATGATGAAATACCAAGTGATTAGGTTACTATACAGTTGACTTGGAGTTAATGTAAAGGGAGGTCATCCTGGGTGGGCCTGACCTAATCAGGCGAGTCTCTCAAGGATGAGGAAGCATCTGAGAGCTTTCCCTGATGGCCTCAGGAAGGACATGAACAGCCATACTATGGACTGCTTGTGGGTAAGTCCTCTCTGGGAGGACTCTGAGATGACTAGGGACCTAGTCCCACAAAGGTACGGTTTCCACCAACGACCTGGATGAATTTAGGAGAGAACCCTGAGTCGTGAACGAATGTGGCCCTGGATGACACCTTGAGTTTCGCCCGGGGAGACCCTGAGCTGAGAACCCAGCAGAATGTGATGGACGCCCGCCTGAGCCACGGAAACTGTGAGGTCATCCGTGTTCTTTTAAGCCTCAAAGCTCCCGGTAATTTGTCGTGCGGCACCAGAAAAGGAATTTACGAGGCAGGGGAAGGCTCAAGTTGCAAACGGGCGTGGACCCCACACTGCAGACCCAGAAGGGGCCGCTCCCTCAGCTTCTTCTGCCTCAGTCTAGTCCCGTCTCGCTTCAGCCTGTTCTAAAACCTTTTTATAAAAAGCAGATCCTATCTTTGTCCCATTTTCTGTTGGAAGGGTGACACTGAGCTTTTTTTCAGTGATTTTACCAGCTTTTCATAGTTGAAGGAAATTAGTTTTTTGTTTCACTGGGTTGTAACGTTTCTTTCAGCTTCAATGATTATTAGGCTTTGTTTATAGTCTCTTTGTTGTGAAGAAATGTAACTCATTTTTATGTGGTTAACATGACCAAGCTTTTCTTTTGTGACTTGTAGGTTAGTATATCAAAGGCCATCCTCATCTATGGCCTTGCCACCCTGAACAAGCCCGATCCCGTCTGATTTCGGAACCTAAGCAGGGTCGGGCCTGGTTGGTACTTGGAAAGGAGACCACCTAGGAGGACCAGGTGCTGTAGGCGTAAAAAATTAAAAAAATTTTTTTAAGTAAAAAAAAATTAATTAAAAAATAAGGGATTGTAAGCTGACAAGGTCCTTGCAATCTGTGAGGTCAACGAAGGGTTGCCTTGCCTAAAAAACATAAATAAATAAAGACATAAATAAAGACATAAACAAACAAACAAACAAATAAACAAATAAAATTTTAAAAGGCCATCCTCATTTCAGGGTTACTTTAAAGATTCTCCCATGTGTTTTTCTATACCTTCAATCCACCTGGAAGTTATTTTGGATTAAGAGAAAAAGTGTGAAACAAAGATCTGTTTTCTCAGATGGCAACCCAAATGTCCCAGCACCATTTGCTGAATAATCAATCTCTTCCCCAGTCTGAAATGCTGCCTGAACCGTACAGGTAATTTCCATATGTAAGTCTATTTCTGAACTCTTTTCTGTTCCAGTAAAGGGTCTATTTATATGCCAGAATCACACCGTTTTAATTATTGCACTTCATATTTTATGCTAAAAACTAGTAGGGCTTGGTCTTCCTCATTGCTCTTTTTAAGAATTTCCCTGGTCTACAGCCATGGCACCCTGAACAAGCTTAATCCTGTCTCATCTCAGAAGCTAAGCAGGGTTGGGCCTGGTTAGTACTTGGATGGGAGAACACCTAGGAAGACCAGGTGCTATAGGTGTAAAAAATAAATGAAAGAAAGGTAGAGAGGGAGGGAGGGAGAGAGAGAGAGAGAGAGAGAGAGAGAGAGAGAGAGAGAGAGAGAAGAGCGATAAAGGGTTGTAAGCTGACAAGGTCCTTGCAGTCTGTGAAGTCAACCAAAGTTTGCCTAGTCTAAAAAAAAAAATAGAAAAAAATAGAATTTTTCTGACATCCTCTCATTCCATTCTCATACAAAATTTAGAGTCAGTTGGTTCCTTCCTAAGTCCTTTTGAGATCTTGCTGGAATCAAATTAAATTTCTGGGGACTAAGATAGAGAGAATTTATATCCTAAACAGAAAATATAAATATAGTCTTACAGCCAAGAATAGGATCTGTCTCTCCATTTATCCACGTTCCTCAGAACATCTCATCTTCTTCAGCTGGATCCTTACTTTCCTGTTGGATGCAGTGGTGGGTGTTGGCCCGACAGCCATGCTGGCCCGAGGCGTGAGCAAACAGCTCCTGGTGGGCAGGTCATCTGGCCAGAGGAGCAGAGCAGAAGCCCCCTTATGAGCTGGAGGACAGCAGTAGAGCCACCGAGCACTGTCCCCAGCGTGTGGCCCACAGGCCGGGCGGCCTCAGTGCTGGGCCTGCAGGAGGCTGGCGGCGTGCCACACACTCTCAGAGGCGGGTGTCCCCACAGGTCCATGACCGCCTGGATCGCTACTGCTGTGGCTTCGAGCCGGAGCCCTCGGCGCCCTGCGTGGAAGAGGGGCTCCGGGAGAAGTGTGGGAACCCCGGGGAGCTGCGGCTGGTCCACATCCTGGTACGTGCCCTCGTCGCCCCGGACCGGGGTCTTCCTGTCTCCTTCAGAAGATGCTGTTAGTGAGTGTCAGAGATCACGTCACCTTGGGGGTCCCAGTCCTGTTTTTTCTTTTTTTTTCAGCAGCAGAACACTTTGTTTGAATAATATATAGAACTGACAAAAGTGGAGCTTTCAGAATGTGGTTGAGGTGGGGGTACGGTGGGGGTAGAGTCGCGGGACACTGGGGTACCCCTAGAGCCCCTGGACCTAGAGCGTGTCACTCTGATGTCCTCCTTGGGCCCGTCAATTTGGAACAAGGAAGGGCATTTCTAAGGCCACGTGGCAGGTGGGTGGCAGCGACAGCGCTCTCCACGAGGACCCTGGTGGCTCGCAGGCTGGTGCGGATCAGAAAAACGCTGCTGCCTCCTGTTAAAACTAGAGCCCAGGGGGACAATCGATGTGCTGAGGCCATCAGAGAGGGGCTGGCATGGCGGGGTGGCCACTCCTGCACCAGGAGCAAGGTGCCGCCTGGCCACAGCTTCTCCCCCAGTGAGGCTCATGTCCCTGCTGCCTTATTTGGCCAGTTGCTTTGGGGGTTAGTTGTCAGCTTGGTGCCTCAGGCTGAGCTTCAGGTCACAGCAGCCCTGAGGCCAGGGTTCCTGGTAGAGCTGCCGGGAGGTGGGAATTCTCCATCTTCTGTCCCCAGAGCCATCTCTCCTCCTCCCGGGTAAAAGATGAGGCTTTCTACCCATCATTTACCCCTGGAGGGCGGCTGCCATCCCACAGACCCTTTAGGACCACAGATTTCAGAGGGAGGAGCCACCAGGCTTCGAGCAATTCCCGATGCGTGTGGAGAAGGGCAACAAGGTTGAGGCGGAGGGAGGGGAAGCTGGGAGGGATCCTGGAGACAAACATTTGTAATGTAAGCCTAGGTCACTAGAGGGGAACCTTGGAGAACATGTGCATGGGGGTGGGAGGAGGGGCTGGAAGAGATGGCCTCTCATTCCCCATCACGCAGTAGTTGGAAGGTGCTAGAGAACTTCCTGCTGCAGACTTTAGTTTTGAAGGGGTTAGGAAGGCACTGAACTCCTCCCGTGGGAATGGAGCATGGTCAGTGCTCCCTGAGGATAATAGGGTGTCGAGTAGTCTAGGTGATACTCGGGGGGACACCCAGGTGCCCGTGCACAGGTGGCACGGGGGTGAGCGTGTGTGTGAGCTACGTCCTGCAGCCACAGCCCTGCTGGGCAGTTTACCTCCGCACCTGCTGACCCCGGTCCATGCTCCTCACCCCTTTGGCCACCCGAGCAGGAATCAGACCCTCCACCTTGCAGTTTGGCTGGCTCAGCAGCTATGGGTCCAGGTTTGAACCAGCCAGCTATTATAGCAGTGGGACCTGGTGCAAACTACTTAACGTCTTTGTGCCCCTGTGTCTGTGAAATGGGGTTCACACCAGCGGCCTCCTTCTAAGGCTGCTGGGAGGGCTCGGCACAGCGCCAGCACAGAGTGAGCTGGCTGCTCAGCACCCTGAGGACCATCCGGGCAAATAGCAGGGTGGACTGTGTGTGGGACTGACAGCTCAGGCCCTCCAAGCCCCTTCACCCTTGCATGCTGGCCAGCCTGCACCCTTACCCGCCTCTGTCTCTGCCCATCATCCTCCCTGAGGTCCGGAGCGGTGATCCATCTCGTCTGGTCTACATCGATAACGCTGGCAACCTTCAGCACCCTGAGGACAAGCTGAACTTCCGGCTGCTGGAGGGCATAGATGGGTGAGGGTCCAAGGGGTCGGGTGGAGGTTCAGGGACCGAGGCTTGATGGCCCTGCTGTAGACCGTGGGACCTTAAACCAGGGCTCTTGAGGAGTCCACACTCCATCCGACAAAGGCTGTTGAGTCTGAACCTCGGGAGGGGATGGGGGCCCTGGGAAAGCTGAGAGGAGATACAGGCCCTTCGGCTCCCGGAGGGAGTGCCCCACCCCCAAAATCCAGAGGGCCACCTGGCCCCATAGAACACTAGCTGCCCTGCTGGAGTAAGGGCGTCCTAGGCCTTCCCTTGCTCTGGCTGGCAGAGCTAGCCTGGGAGCCTGCCTTTCCTGCCCACCCTTGGCCCACAGCTCAGCCTTCCTCGGGCTCTTCGTGGCATTCGCCAAGCAGAGCAGCAGGTATTTCGCCTGAGAGAGTGCCCTGATTCTCTGTGGGGCGGGACCCCTCTGAAGGCTTTACCCCCTGCCTGCTTTCACAGCTGAGCAGGTGGAAGGGTCCCCGATGACGAGTCAGGGGGCATGGCCCCTGCGACTTCGCAGGCTGACGTTGCCAGGGCTGTGCAAGCCCTGGCCACCTGGCTTCGCCTTTCACGGGAGCTGTCTGAGACTACTTTTGCTTTCCCTTTCTGTTCTGGTGCTTGGGGGACCTTCGTCCAGGTTTCCTGCGTCTGTCGTGAAGGTTCTCCAATCAGGTTGTCTACAGAATATGCTGCTCAAGTCGCTGCAGACGGACCCGGTGTTCTGGGAAAGCCAAGGCGGGCGACAGGGGCTGCAGCAGGCTCTCCAGACCCTGGAGCGGCGAGGACAGGTCCTGCTGGAACACATCCAGAAGCACAACCTGACCCTCTTCAGGGATGAGGACCTGTGAGCCCCCCACTGCCCAGGCAGGGCCGTTGCTTCGCTGGTGGGGTGCTCGCAACGCGACCTGAGTGGACGAGCATCCATGCCGATGGCCACACGTTCTTGGGTTCGACGGCCTTGAAGACAAATGGGAAGAGCCAGAAACCGGAAGGGCACCACGGATGTCATGGGCTGTGTCACCTGCTTGGGATGCTGGAGGTGGTCGTGGGTGTTGGGTTTTCAACCTCACCACATGCCTTTTCCACCTTCTCCGCTCTGGCTTTTAACTCCCGTGCACCAATAAATGTGTTCATGAATATTTTATGAACTGTTCCATGTATTGTCGAGTCGTGCATCCCACATGCATATGCAGAGCTGGACAACCCTGTGTGTGTGTGTGTGTGTGTAGGTACTGTGGCATGTGTACGTGCCTGCACACGTACGTGAGATGAGCTTAATAAAGGGTCTTCACAGAATTGTTTTCAGGCCCCAGAACTGCTCTGGCCGAAACCCTCAGGTCTAAGAAGTGAAACACGAAATATTCTGTCTTTATTGACTTCAGATGTTCAATTCTTCGTAAGTCACGTGTTTGATTTCAGAATTATACAAGTAAATACATGCTTACCCAAAACAAATTCGTAAATAATCGAAGCACATAAAAGGAAGCACATGAAAGTCCCAGAAACTCCCTAGAAATGAGTATGTTGTATTTTATTTACACGCAAACTACATGCGAATTAAACCATAATACAATTCGTGCAATTATTTCCGCGAGCTGTGTTCCTATACGTGGATTCCTGCACCAAAGAGGATGTATGAGCATTTATTACTTTGAGAGAAACTGCCAAATCGCCCTCCGAAATGGTGGTGCCAATTTACACTCCCACCAAGAGAGAGGGGACCGAACGTTTTCCCATCACCTCACCAACGCTTGGCAATCCTCACATTTTTCTTTTTTATTCAACTGAGGGGGAACTTATTTTTTTCTTTAACTGCATTCCTTTAATCACTGTTGAGGTTATCTTTCCAATTACTTACCAGTCACTTGTACTTTATTTTCTCTGAATTGTCTTTTCTTTTGAGATATTTGTTGTTTCATTGTTAATTTATTAGAGATCCTCGATCTAATTAGTCTAATCAATCTTTTCTCCGTTAGTGATGTGGTAAATATTTTCGTCCAGCCTGTTCTTTGTCTTGACATGGGTTGTGGAGTCTTTGGCCAAGTGGAAATTTTTTTCCATGGACTCAAATCTCTTGGTCCTTCTCTGTAAGTCTCCTGGGTTTCATGCCTTCTTAGAGAGGCTGTCACTCTTTCAAAATTATTGAAATAACCTCCTATGTTTTATTCTAGTACTTATATAGTATTTCTTTTACATTCACTCTGAATCCATATAACGTTTTATTTGAGAATCCTTTGAGGTAGAAATCTAACTGAAGTTTTGTTTCCTCCCCAAATAGTTGCTCCAACATCATTATTCACTAGTCTACCTTTTCTCTGCAGTACACTCTTAAAATATACTGAATTCCCTATTTTGTTGCATTGATATTATTTCATCTTCTGTATTAGTATGACATCTTTTAAATTATCTTTTTTTTTTTGGTTCTCATTTTATTTACTTTAATTCTTTGCTATATTTGTGCATTTCTTTTAATATAATAGTGTCAATCTATGCAGCCTGCCACCCCCTCCCATTGTTCTTAAAAACCTCATTAGTGTTTTGATTGGGATTATAATGAATTTATGGATTGATTAGTAGTATCAGACTCATTTGTAATTTTGAGTGCTCTCATTAGAGACATGACTTATCTATTAATCTTTGAACTTCCAGTGACATTTTAAAGTTTTCTTCAACAAATAAGCTCATTTTTAAAATATTTTATAATTTTTACTGATGTTCATTATAAGTTATTTTTCTTGATTAGATTTTTTCTAGGTAGGTTTTTGGATGAATATCCCAGAGTTGTAAAATAGAAAATAATACTTTATTTTTATTTATTTTTAATTAAAAATTATTGGGCCAACATTGATTAACAAAAATAAGTTTCAGGTGTATCATTCAACAGCAAGTCATAACTATATTGCATTATGTGTTTACCACCCTGAGTTAGATTTCCTTCCATCACCAAGTATTTGGCCCCTTTTTCTCCTATCTCCCTCCTCCTCCCCTTCCCTCTGGTAACAACTAATCCACTGTCTGAATCTCTGTTTGTTTTTTGCTTTTGGTTTTATATCCCACATATGAGTGACATCAGGTGGTTTTCAACTTTTTCTGTCTCATTTCGCTTAGCATGATTCTCTCGAGGTCCATCCGTGTTGTCGTAAATGGCAGTATTTCTCCTCTTATGGCTGAACAATATTCCACTGTATATATGCACCACAGCCTCTTTATCTGATCATCCATTGGAAGACACTTCGGTTGCTTCCATGCCCTGGCCACTGTGAATAATGCTGCTATGAACATCGGTGTGCAAATATCTTTTCGGAGATATGTTTTCAAGTCTTTGGGGTAAATACCCAGTAGAGGGATTGCAGGATCATATGGTAGGTCAATTCTTAGGTTTTTGAGGACCCTCTGTACTATTTTCCATAGTGGCTGCACCAATGTGCAGTCCCACCAGCAGTGTCTGAGGGTCCCTTTCTCTCCGCATCCTCTCTCCAGCACTTGTTATTACTTGTCCTGTTGATAACAGCTATTCTACCAGGTGTGAGATGGGATCTCATTGTGGTTTTGATTTGCATTTCCCTAATAGCTGGCAATATTGAGCATCCTTTCATACGTTTGCTGGCCATTTGTATGTGCTCTAGGAAGAAGTATCTGCTCAGGTCCTCTGCCCATTTTTTGATTGGATTTTTTTTATTGTTATTGAGTTGTATGAGGTTTTTTTTGTATATTTTGGATATTACACCCTTATCAGAGGTGTTGCTTGCAAACATTTTCCCATTTGGATGGTGTCTCTACCTTATTGACGGTTTCTTTTGCTAAGCAGAAGCTTTTTAATTTGGTGTAGTCCCATTCATTTATTTTTTCTCTTATTTCCCTTGCCTTTGAAGTCAAATTCATAAGATCAACTTTAAATTCGAGGTTCTTGAGTTTAGTTCTTATGTTTTCTTCTATGCATTTTATTGTTTCAGGTTGTCTATGCAGGTCCTTAACCCATTTCGAGTTAATTTTGGTGTGTGGCGATAGACAACAGTCTAGTTTCATTCTTTTGTATGTGGCTTTCCAGTTTTCCCAGCACCACTTATTGAAGAGGCTTTAGAAACCAATACTTTCAAATAATGTCAATTTTACATTTTATTTCATAAACGTGTGTGTGTGTGTGAACATCTTCAGTTGTTTATGTTGTCTTATTACTTCGGTCGTGCTCTCTGGAGGAAGTTGAACAACAGCACCCATAGCCGGCATCCTCATCCTAGTCCCGACTGCAGTGAGAACACCCCTAGAGCTTTACCATTGGGTGTAATGAGGTTTGAAGAAACAGTTTCTGATACATACATATCTTTCATTAAGCTCAGAAAGTCTCTTTTTATTCTTAGCCCAGGAACTCAAACCACAACATCTGCGGCCGTCAGCCCAGAACGGTTGAAACTTGGTCAGTCACTGCCAGGTTCACTATTTTTCAGCTTCTCTCTCATGTCAGGATGAACCCGAGGAAGCCAGATACGCCCCCCTCCCCAGTCACATAAGATGCCTCCCTTCTAGGTGCCACCTAAAGCCTCCCCATGCCCGCAGCCTCCCGTCAGGGCATCCCTGAAGCCCTCCCTTTTCTACTAGAAAGCTGCCCCACTCCCCGGCCTGTCTCTGTCTCTGTCTTTCTCTGTCTCTGTCTCTCTCTGTCTCTGTTGAAGGGTGCTGGCGTCCTCCCCAGAGCAAGCTCTGAATAAACAGCCACTGTCTGGGTGGTCTTTATTTTCACACCACTTGACTAGGAGGCCTACACAAAGTTAGGGGTAATCTAGGTGAAGGCAGTTGGCCAGCACCCTGCCGGGAGGCATATCCCACCACAGATTTTTTTTACATGGAAGTAGGTCTGGGCGGCTGCCTGGACAAGGAAGGGACATCTGCCCGGAGGGTGGGTGGGTTGGCTGGTGCGTGGCTGTGGTAGTGGTGTGCGTGTGTGTGTGTGTGTGTGTGTGTGTGTGTGTGTGTGTGTGTGTGTGTAGAGTTTCTCACTGAAGATATCAAGCCAGAAACTTCCTGACAGTGAGGAGGACCCCAAGCTTCCAGCAGGGATGTTTGTGTCCTGATGTGAAGAGGCCTGCTGGGCGCAGGAAGGAGGATGCATGAGCAGACACTGGGTGGCCCCTCCCAGCCTGCCCAGTGTGTATCGACCACCTGTGGCACCATCGGACAAGGCCCAGCTCTCCCTGGTTAGCCCACCCAGCAGAGACACCATCTCTAAGAACTCACCTCAACACTGACCTCTTCCTCTGGGGAGGGGGAGGTGGGGTACAGGGGTCCCTGAGCTCAGAGCCGCCCAAGACCACAGAACTCCAGGGTCCAGCCCAGTCCCTACCTCAGCTACTCATCAGCCGAGAATGGTTCCAATTGGAGGGCACAGGCCACTCAATGTGTCCCTTGAGTCCCCACTTTCTGCCTCAGAAAGTCTTTAAAAAATTATACACACACACATACATTTCAAGGGTGTGTGTGTGTGTCCTTAAATTTTTTTTTTTTCTAGTTTTGACTTTCCGAGGACCGGATGGGCTCAGGTCTGGGCTTGGCCACTTACTGACTAGCATTTGACGAGTGTTTACTGAGCACCCTCTATGACAACTCCCAACAGTTATCGAGTGATGACTATGCCAGGCACTGACAGTGGTTTGCATGGTTCAAAGCATTTAATCTCACCACAGCCTCATGGGTGGGTGTGATGATTATTATCTCCATTTTCCAGATGAGGCACAGACGGGTTCAGTAACTTGTTCAAGGTCACCCAGCTTGCAGGTCAGAAGGGCCAGAATTCAAACCCGGGCAGGAGCTGTGCTGCCACGTCTTGAGCCTAGGCCACCACTCTCAGGTGCTCGCACGGCAGCCACAGCCGCTCCGATGGCCCCACTTGCTCTAATCCCTTTGGATTCAGAGCTGATGATGAGGCAGATCTGGTTCCCTGGAATGTGGAGCTGCAAACGGAGCCTGGAGACGTGGCCAAGCACATTCGCTTGCATTTGGCTCCCTGCCCATGGATGTTTTTGCTCGTTGAAGTCTGCCCAGTCTCTGAAATGCGCCTTTCCTGCAGACTTGAAACTTCAGCTGCTCTTTATCCTTCCAAAAAGCATTCTCAGCCTCGGTGTGCTGCTTGCCCGGGCCTCCCCCCGCCGTTCCCTCTGGAATGAGAATGGTGTGCCAAGCAAAGCACCCTGCCAGGGACGGTGAATCAGGACATTCCCATCAACCTTAAAGAGGCGTCAAGGGCAGGAGCTGCGAGGAGTCTGCAGTGCAGGGTGTCGGAGGGTGCGGAGGGGGGTAACTTCTGGGCTTCAGGCTAATCAGCCTTCGGAAGGAGGCTGGCCACAGGACTCCTCCAGGGAGGCCACCACAATAGCTGGCCACCATGCTGCCCAGCTGGCTTCACCCTAGGCCTGACCCTATTCCTTTACACCTCTCCCAAAATGTCTATTCCAAGGAAAATAATGGAATTTCAAGCGGGAGCGGCTGATGGTGTTAACAGAGGTTCACAACTCGCTAGTTGCAATTCTGACCAACCCCCAGTTCTGCAGATCAAAGCTTTTTCATACGCGGGGGCCAGAACTCCTGTCCCCTGCCGCGTGGACGTCCATACGTTTCCCTGCAGAGACACCGGTGTGTTCAGTTACTGGGTGTGACCTCAGCCCCTGCTGGGAGGATCGTGTATTACCCAGCATATGCACCTTATTACCTTTCTGTATCTGAAAGATTCACACTTCTGAGTCACATCTGGCCTCCAGGGTTTCGGCACAGGATTCTGGAGCCATAAGAACCAATTTTACAAGCCAGGCATGGTGCTAAGGGCTTTACACCGATCATTTCCTGACTGCCTTACGACCGCCCCAGCTGTATGCCCCTCACTCTCCAGATGAAGAACGTCAGCTGGGGAGACAGTGACTTCCCTGAGGCCATAGGGACGAGGGCGGCAGAGTCCGACCGTGAACGGGGGAGCACCGCCTGGTGTGAACTGAACACGGATGGTGGCCTCCACTGTACCAAGAGCTTTACCTGTGCTCCGTATCACAAACTTCCAAAACAACTCCCATTTGACAGAAAAGGAAACTGAGGCTCAGAGAGGTTGAGTCACTTGCCTGAGGTCACAGAGCAGGTAATGGGTGGAGGTGGGATTTGAACCCAGGCCCATTTGGCCGCAGAGTCTCTGCTCCCACCCTTATAGCTTCCTTCCTTCCTTCTTTCCCTGTCTCCCTCCCTCCCTCCCTCCTTCCCTCCCTCCCTCATTCAATAAATCTTATTGAGCAAATTTCCCCAGAGAACGTCCAATTTGGAAGGAATGGGAGGCCGTGTGCTGTGGCGGCCACATGTTCCAGATGTTTGGAGACAGGCCCAGTTTTACATATTCCATCTGGTGGTCAGAACGCGTGCCTTGGAGCTCTGTGTGGTGAGCACGGTCACTGTAACCTCGGATGCCGGAAAGGTGAGGGCAGCGCTGTGGGCCAGAGGGGTCAGAGGACCGGCTCTGCCTGAGTCGGGGAGGGCACGGGAGACGTGGGCGGGGGACCGCTGTAAACATCCCGGGATGTTTCCCTCAGCCTGGGCCTTCGGACGAGTGGGCAATCCCCACCTGAACCCCTGAGGCTCACAGGCCAACTCAGGTAAGACACTTTCTGCAGTCCCCACTCCTGGACCACCCGCGGGTGAGGGCTGTCTCTCAGGTTTTTGCTTTTCCATGGATGCTGGCCTTTCCCTATTTTAGATTTCTTATGATTTCTTATGATGAGAGGGACAGCATGTTCTTTCTCCTGCCCCTCTCCCCTTCTTCTTTACATCGCCAGTCCTCCTTCCCCACCCTGGACCAGCAACAGTGCTGCCCAAGGCCTCTCCCGGCCCAGCCGGGGTTCTGGTTGGCCCTGCTCAGGGAATGCTCATCTGGGGGATGGGGTCTGGTAGGGAATTTGGGTACGGGGACTGGAGGCTTTTGGGGTGGGTGGATGAGAGTCGTGGTAACCTGTGACACGTCTGACTCTGTCTAACCAACAAGAGAAGAGTCACTGAGTCTCCAAGGAAGTTGGCCAGAGAGGAACGTGTCTCTAGGTAGAAACTCAGCCTTCACGCGACATCAGAGGCAAAGGTCAGTCATTATAGGGAAATATCACGAAGAGCCGTGAATCCCAGGGACTTGGAAGGTGATGGGCTGGGAAGAGTGCTGGGCTGCAGAGCTGTCCACCCGAGAGGCTTGGGTGAAGGAGGCAGCGTCAGACAGTTAGATGGCAGATGGAAGCCCAGGGACCCCCAGAGGTGGTAGGTTTTGGTTGCAGGGGACCCGGGGATGGGGGAAGCCTGGCCTCCGACACAAAGCAGCACTTGTGAGGCGTGGTCTGAGCAACATGTGAGCTGAGCCCAGAATCCCAGCCCATAGGTCCTCTTGTTCTCACCTTCACCTGAGCCTTTAATGGGTTGACGTGTTAAGATGCAGATTTAAGACAAACAGGATTGAGAAATAATATCCTGAATGTTAAATGTGCCTTAATACTTCCTATGTAATAACAGAGAAATAGCTCCTGCCTACTCAGTTTCTGAAGTTTAAAAATGTGAAGACGTGGGGATGGCAGAAATAACTCACATGGTGGAGGGGTGTGCGGGACGTGGATGGATGTATTTGTCAAACTCATGGAACTCTACACTGAAGGGCTGTGCATGTCACCACAAATCAACTAAACATCGATGAAAAAATACGTTAACAACAAACAAACGCAGCAGCAGAAGAAAAGCTTGCCATACCCAGTGCGAGCAAAGGGTGGACGGGGCTGGGCTTCACCCATGCTGTGACCCGAGGATGGGATGCTAATTTGTGTCTACACAATGGGATGTTAAGAGGAATAATTTTCGCATAGAGCAGAACTGCAGAAGTGGAGAAAGCGATTTGGACACAGGCAGAAACCCCTTGTTTCCTGAACCAACGGACCACTCAGGGAGCTCTTTCTTTGTCACTATCCAGATGCAAAACTCCCACACTAAGCACCCAGCCTGCAGGCACCTAGGGCCACCGACGTAGGATTTGGGGGATATGGCAGGTCTAATTACAAGGGGGCTAGAGGAGCCACACACGGGTTTTCCAGAAGTTACCACTTGAGCTATTTTTTTCTTTCTGAGGTGTAACATGCATACAGTAAAGTGTGCCAAGTGCACTAATCTCGGCTGTGACTGCTTGCACAGCCAGCCTCCCCAGCTCCTCTGCGTTCATCCATCGTACCCGCTTCCTAGTAACCACGAGTCTGACTTCCATTCGCCACAGCTTTGTTTTCTTGTCCCAGGATTCATATAAGTGGAATCAGAGTGTATACTCGTTTGAGTCTGGATTCTGTGTCTGTGAGATTTACGTTGCTCCATGCACCCAAAGGTCAGTTTTTAAAAATTGTGTCCTTTGCATGAACATATCTGGACTTGGGTTGTTGAGTTTGGGGGAATATTTTATACCTGTATTTCTGACGACATCAGTACTCATTTCTCGGGAATGTATCTAGCAGTGGAATTGCTGAGCTAGATGATAGTTATGTGTCCAGCTTCCAGAAACTTCCAAATGGTGTCCTAAGTGGTTGCAGGAACTTTTCCCTACCAGCAGTGTCGGAGACTTCCGACTGAACTGAATCTTTACGTGTGGATTCACGTGGCAGTTTGAGATGGTGGCAGATGGAGGGTCCAGTTAGGGGGAAAGACATTCTTGGTAACAGGAATGTCGTGGAGGCACATGGTGACCATGCAAGGTGCCCCTCAGATCTCCTGCCATGAATCCACTTGCTGAACCAGCACTGAGGCCAAACGTCCCACGGCAGCTCTGAGCCAGTGACCAGGACGCTCATTTAATAGATGACGTTGGCTCAGGAACTCCTGACCAGCCCGATGCGACTCTCTCAGGAGGCCCTACCTCCTCGACGGCCCCCTTTTCCTCTCTCCTTTACAAGAGTCAGTCCTGCATCAGGGTCTCCCTATGAAGAAAAGGCTAAAACTTCCTCCTTCTCTAGGGACAAATTTGATCTGGGGTAACCTTCCAGCTCTGTTTGGAAGGCAGACGAAGGCGTGGCATTTGGCAAAACTGCTGATGGTAAGAATGCCCTCGGAGAGGTAAACTACATCTGGACGGCAGGACCGTGAAGGAACTCACACCACAGCGTGGATTCCCTGAGTGCAGTAACTCTTATTACTAGGCATGTCCCTTGGGGGACCCTAGAAACTATGCTTGTGGGCTGTTTACAAGATGATGGCTCCTACAGGGCTTCTAAGGCAAAGTGCCCCCCCCCCCAACTACCGACATGGGTCTCCTCCCACCACCCCTAAGCGGTCACTTGGGGAGAGGGCAGGACAATGGCCCCTGGACTGGTGTGAGGACCTCTGCTGTGGAAGAGAAGAGCTGGCAGGATGAGCGTCCCATCCCGGGTCCTTCTAAGTGAATCCGATGTCAGGTACAGTCTACTGTGGTCCTGTGAGTCTGAATGTCCAACTGAGCCTAAGAACCCCTGGTGGGGACCGCTCTCCTCTGCCACCTACTTCCTGGCGTTTATCCCACTGGGATGGGAACGTGACATTTATCCAGCAGGCGAGATGAAACCCAACCGGCCTGCCCTCCTTCCAGTCCACTGCCTCATCTCCTTGGCTGACGATCAGGATTAAAGGGTTTCTGGTACTGACTCCCAGCCCCTCATCCTACTGTCCAATAAAAACACTTGACCAAGACATTTATCATCATTTAATGAATGTTCCAAACACATCTTCACCGGGCTACAGGTGAATTCATGGTGATGGAAGCTGACGAACCACCCGTCCAAACCAAAGCCATTACTCGCAGTCTAGACACCTGGGTACCAACCAGAAAGACTGGAGAGGGAAAAGCAGGGTCACTCAGTCGAAGAGGTTCCTTGGGAATCTTATCTTCCTTCCTCCTTCTCCTCCTCCTCCCCCCAAGGACCTCCTCCAGGGGTATGGATGCTCAGGATGCAAGAAGGGGGGAGGGATGGGGGTCCCATGGCACCAGTGTACAGAGGAGTGCTGTGAACCCCACACCCCAGATGCAGCAAGAAGACAGGGAGGCACAGGTCGGGGGCAGGCCTGCTCAATAAATAAACCAACGATTTCCAGACGCCACCACAGCGGGGCCGGTGGGCCCAGGGACACTGAGCTGGAGGAGCCACCGGCCGGAGGCCTGGCCTCGGCACGCTGGCTACGTGTTGCACACCAGCACATCTGCAAAGGGTCCCAGGAGATTCTTGTCGAAGATGCAGCGGACCCACACCAGGTAGGTGGTGAAGGGCTTGATGTTCTCGGTGAAGGTGTGGTTCTGCAGGGCCAGGACGTAAGGCACGTAGGTGTTCTCCCCCTGCTCCTGGAGCCACACCTCGTACTTCACCTCCCTCACCTTCAGGTACTTGAGGTTCCACGGGATCTGCCAGGACACGGTGAGGCGGGCCTCGGAGGCGCCCTGCACCGACGCCCGGCAGCGCGCGTCGCGCACCTTGCCCGGGTAGAGGCTGGCCGTCCACTTCTGCCTCTGCGGCCCCGGCCGGCCCTTCACCACGCGCCGGATGGTCTGCATGAGGGACGGGAGGTCCACCTTGGTGTCCTGGTAGATGCGGAAGAGCCACTCGGGGTTCCGGCAGCAGAGGTGCCGCGGCACCTCGCGGCTCTGCAGGATGCGGGCCTGCTCGGCGCGGTCCAGGTGGGCGATGCCGCCCTGGTCCCAGGGCCGCTCGGGGTGCGTGACGGTGTTCTCGGGCGCCGTGTTCCGCCAGGCGACGTAGTGCAGGTCCATGCCGGGCAGCGTGGCCAGCGTCTTGTAGGGCGTGTAGTGGTCGGGGTTGACGGCGTAGGGGAAGAGCTCGACCACGGTGGCGCCGCGCGGCAGGAAGAGCGCGGTGACCAGCTGCGCCCCGTGCACGCTGACCAGCATGGCCGCGCGGCTCACCAGGCGCACCACGTCGGCGAAGGCGTGCTCCTCCAGCGACACGGTCACCGTCTTCATCTGGAACTCGCGCGCCAGCGCCAGCAGCAGCTCGGCCTCGTTGAGGACGAGGCGGTCGCGCGTGCGGCTGAAGACGAGGATGTAGTCCTCGCCGCCGCCGCCGTCGCTGCTCACGTTCAGCTTCTCCATCATGAACCGCGCGAAGTGGCGGATCTCGGCGCCCGACACCTGGATGTTGGCCTTGGGGCCCTGCGGCTGCGCGAAGCCGTACTGGTACCAGGTGGTGGCCTTGGACAGCCCCACGAAGGCCTGCGAGAAGCACAGCAGCCGGCCCAGCGCCTTGAGCTGCGCGCGCAGCAGCGGCCGCGGCGCGCTGAGCAGGCGGTAGAGGTCGAAGTGCGCGCCCTCGGCGCGGCCCTCGGCGAAGACCAGGCGCGCGGGGCCCGGCAGCTGGCGCAGCGTGAAGAAGAGCGGCAGCAGGTCGTCGTGGAAGACGTGCATGAGGTTGTCGGGGTGGAAGCGGTTGGCCAGCAGCGCCGCGCCGCGCAGCAGCACGGGCCGCGGCAGCGCGCGCAGCGCGGCGGCCGGCAGCTCCACGAAGTTGAAGTACTGGGCGCCGTGGTCGTCCACGCTGGACAGGTCGAGCAGCGCCGGCTGGAAGCGCCGCGCGCCCAGGTTGGGCAGCATGACCGACGCGTTGCCGTGGAAGAAGACGAACTCGTCCGCCTCGGCCGCGTAGCACAGGCCCTGGAAGCGGCACAGCCGGTCGGTGTGCGTGCGGCCCGAGCACACCACGCTGCTGCCGCCCTCCAGCAGCGCCCGCAGCGCGCGCGGGCCCGGCCGCTCGGCCGCGGGGCCGCCGCCGCCAACGCGGGCCAGCGCCGCCTCCAGCGCCGCCGCGTGCTCGCGCAGCCGCGCGTGTCGCCACAGCACGGCCGCCAGCGCGGCCGCCAGCAGCGCGCTCAGCACGGCCGGCAGCTGCATCCCGCCCGCATCCGCCCGCGCCCGGCGCCGGCGGGCTGCGCTGGGGCGCGGGAGCCCCGGACTGCTGACCGCCCTCGAAGCAGGCAGGAAGGGGCGGCGGACCCAGCGGGAGGGCTGTGGCGGGAGGAGGTCTGTCTGCAGCAGGAGGATGTCTGCAGCAGGGGGTCTGCGGCAGGAGGATGTCTGCGGCAGGGGGTCTGCGGCAGGTGATTTACAAAGTGACACACGCCTCGCTGATGGCTGGAGATTTATATAGTGACAGATGCCTCGCTCATCTTGTGAGAGCCGAGAAGAAGCGCCCCAGTGGCTCCAGAGAGTGACCTGGAGGTTCTATGACTCCGACGAGGAGGACACGCACCTTGAGAAAGCACAGGCTTCCTGTGCGAATGTCACCGACTGCTCGCGCACACTTGTGTTTCCCGTGCCACCCTGATGTCATCAATCCGCCGTGCTCAGTAAACGCGAGGCTGCAGCAATGACTGGCAGGCCTCCCGACTCTTCCTCTTGTCTGTCTTTTTTCCTTAATCCTCACTCCCCGGCTCTCAGGACTGTTCGGTATTGGCCGGCAGGCTCCGGCAGTGCGGGGGAGAGGGTCCTACTGGGATGCCAGGCCTTGGGAAGCGCCACAGGCCCGGAGGGCTTCACCCATCCCCGCGGGCGCCCTGCGCGAAGCCTGCAAGGGAAGGGAGAGCTGTGAGATTCAGGAGCAGTGTGGGAATTTCCCACAGGCCCTAGACTGCCAGGTAGCCAGAAGAAATCTTTTAAATCGGACACAGAGTTTCTAGCTAGTGTATCAACCAAGCACACGGCCCAGGTCAAACTAAAAACAGCAGCTGAAGCTACCTGCGAATGTCCGCCTCTGTACTCGTTCAGCTCGCTTGCTAAAGCACACGTCCTGGGACTGCTTGTTTACTCTAACAGACTTACTTTTGTTCTGTAAAATTCCACTGCCCCTCTAAGAGGTATGAAAACCCTCTCCCCTTAACAGTCGGGCCGCTCACACTCCCTTGCATGGGTTGGTGACGGTCCCTGCGCAGGAATGAACCTCTGTATTTTGTTTTGCCTGTACATCTGGTTCGGAGTGGTCACTTTTCTCGCATTTGGGATATAACAGGAGCAACAGGTGGTGTTGACACGGTCTGTCCTGAGTCCTCACCAAGCTCCCGCTGTGCTCACTGTGCTGGGCTCCGTCCCCCAGCTACACACAGCATGGCATATACGCACCGCCTTGCGCATCAGTACCATGGTGATGAGACTTGTTCCAAAGCCCTCATCCTCCCCAGCCTCACTGCTTCCATGGGGCAGTACAGCCCCCTGCACCCTGACTCTGGGCCTGGTCACATAACTCGCTTTGGCCAAAAAGGCAAACAATAAAGAATCAAATAAATCGCTATGACAAGTGGCAGAATTCTGGAGAGTGCATGGGTAATGAATTGATATTGAGAAAAAAGTGAAATGCAGCCGATCCTTGGCGAGGTGAGGGGCAGATGCGTGCGGCTCAACTGGTGCTCTTTGTGCTCTGATCACAGCCAGGAGCAGCTTCCTATAGAAGCTAAATCTAAAACAGATGCACCCAGGGAATCTCAGAAGGCGACACCCCCAGGGCAGTGAGGAAAGACCTGTCTCCATCCTGAGCAGGTGCCTCAGCCCTGGGCACTCACGGCCTCTCCAGCGAGCACTCTGTGACCTGCCCCTATCCTAAGTGTCCTTGTGGGGAAGGAAGGCTTGGCAGCAGGTGGGGATATGAGACAGGGGTCCCAGTCAGGAAGGAGGCCAGGGTTCTCCTCCTGCACTTAACCCAGGGAGCTGTGTGTGCAGCAGCTGACCCACCGAGCTTGGGCCATGGGGCAAAGCCTGTAGGAACCAGGAAATGGGGTGGGGACCTTGTGGGGCAAATAGCCAACTAGGCAGAGAGCAGTCTGGGAGACTGGGGATGGGAGAGGGCTGTTTCTGATTAGATGCTTAGTCCTCCACCCACCTCCTCAGTCCTGCTGGAATGGTGCTGATGGAAGGCAGGACCAATACATGCTGGCCCACAGGGACCCGCTGGGCGCTCCGGGCTCTCGGTTACCTTTCCAAGGGGGAATGTGGAAAGGGAGGTTCGCTGGGGATGGACAGAACATTTTGCTAGAAATAAACAGTGTGGCGTTAAAGCATGGGGCCCAGAGGTCTGAATGCCTGGGTTCCTAACTTGACCACTTACACGCCAGGGAGCCTGCACCGATGTCTGCCGGGAGCTAACGCACAGACATCCTCCCCAGGTGGGATGGCTCAGGCGTGACGGGCTTCCAGAGCCCCTGAAGGGCTAAGCAGTCACCCTTAGCTGTAAAGGCCTGATGCACACCCCCTCTCCCTTCCCTGTCTCACTTGCCCACTCCCTTATTTATGTTTATTGGGAAGGAGCACAAATAGTCTACTTACACTTGAATCCTTGTCTCAGGATCTGCTTCTAGGGCAACTGTAATTAACACAGATACTATTGTCCTTCACCACTGTGGAGACAGATGGAGAGCCACCCTGGCCTTTACCAGCTGGGAAGTGCTCGAGTGTGGGAGAAGAAAGCCCACAAGCGATCAGGCAGTCACAGTTCCTACAGAGTCCTTCCAGTCTGTGTCCCATGCCCCACGCTGGGTCCCCTCCTGTCCCAGCTGCTCTGCAGCAGCCTGCATAAGCCGGTAGAACTGAAGGATCAGGCACAATCCTCAGAAAGGTTTTCGAAAGATGACAGATGGAGGTGAAGAGTACATCCATTAGACCCCTGACCCCAATAAAAGAGGCCTTTCCCCATCACCACATCAAAATGTTCCTGGACAATAAACACACAAGTCCCTAGGAGGAAAATTCAAAATGGTGAAAAAAATGGACCAAAATGCTCAGTGCCCAGGGTCATCCCCTTCCTCCAGGCCTGGTTCACTGCTCCTGGGTCTACCAGCAGCTGGAGAGGCTGCTAGCCTCAGTGATGACAGGGCAGGGGTAGGGAGAGAGAACTTGGGCAGCCCTCATTGGCCCTGGAGACTGAGAAATATGCTTAGCCGGGCCACTGCCTTCAGCAGGACTGTGGCTTGTCCAATCGGCTGGGTGGGCATGCTGTCTGTTCAGACCAGTTGCTCAGGGCCACTCAATGTACCAAGAGCCTCCCCAGGCAAAAGTGACCTGGGATAAGGACTCTTTCAGACTGCAGGCCTCTGTGCCTTTGTCACTTGGACATGCTGAAATGGGTGGAGGCCAGAATCCTAGACAACAAGGCACCTTGCTCTGCACTGGTGGGCGCTCTCCCCACCCCTCAGCCATCAGTCTCTGCACTTACTTACTCTAGGAGCTTTGCACACTTGCCCAAGACCTCAAAATCTCAAAAGCAAAGCTGGAATTTGCCTCCCCCTCACTTGCCGTCCTTAATCCTCTCTCTCCCAGAGGACCCACTTCTGAGCAGTGGGACCCGGGAGGGGAAGAGTTTGTCCTCCAGGTATTATAATCAGACCTGTCATGTCTCAAGTTACCTGTCGAGTCACTTTGCCCCAGACAGAGGCTGGTCTTGTGCGGCACACCCTCTCCCAGGAGAGGTAAGGAGCAGGGGAGGAAGCCCGTGCTAAGACAGAGCGAGACTGCAAGGCTTATAAGACACGGAGACAGCACCTGCCTGGAGCTCCCATCTCCCAGCAAAGAAGCAAGCTCTGAACAGACCCCCAGAGGAAGTCCCCCTGGAAGACGCCTGCCGAGGTCTAGCTCCATGGCGTGTGGTGGGAAGCCAGGCCCGCAGTCATTCAGGACAAAGGTTCTGGGATTCCCATGTTCACTCTCTTGACGATCAGCTTTGGTCAGATGCCAACTTGGCAGAGCCACCGACCAAGCAGAATGGGCGGCGGCCATGAACGCTGTAACAGGGGAGCTCCCCTGGAGGGCAGCGCTGGCATGGGTGCCATGGCAAGCCATCCTCAAAGTCTCGCTGACCCCACCTAAATGAAGGTGAGGGGGTGAGAGGTTCTCTGTATTTATTTATATCTATATTTAGTCATAAACCCAAGTCTAGGGACTTAAGAGGACATGAAGAGGATGGGGAGTGAGGCTCTGCACCAGCCTAATTAGGGTATGTGAGAGAGACACAGAAATGAAAATGACATCCCTGTCCTCAAGGTTTTCACTGTGGCAGAGGTGACAAGAGGTTGCTAATACCTGAGGTGATGCAGCTGTCACGGAGGAGGGGATGCATGCTTTGGAGCACTAATGGAGGAAGCATCTTAGCTGCCGGCTGGGGGCAGTGAGGGGCCATCACCGCGACACTCTCCTCCTGTCCCAGGAATGTCAGCGAAGCACTCTGCACAGGCTGCAAGCTTTCCCGGTCCAGTGGGACTGGCCCATCTCCTCATGTGACCACCCCGGCTCATCCTAAGACAGTGGCCTGGCCTTGCTGAAAAACCCCTGCTTCTCACTGGTCTTGCCCAAAGTGCGCCCTAGAGGAAGAGCGCTGTCAGGTGGATGACAGAAGAATCTGTTCAGGAAGCTGGAAATAACAGGCGGCTCTCCACAACACTAAGTGCATTTGGCCCGAGCTAAGTGCAGGTGTCAGGACACCCAAAAGGCTGCAGTGGAGATTTACACGCTCCTGCCGAATGGTGGCGGACAGGAACGCTTCCCGGCCATCGCTCACGCTCACCTTCCTTCTGACTCTGGGTGGGAAGTGGCTTTATCATCTCAGCGGCTTCCTTTACCTCCTTGAGCCTCGATTTCCTCATCTGTACAACCGGAATGATAGCCTCAGGACGTGGGAGAATTACCTGAGCCAATCCATGTGAACTCTCTAAATAGGCCCCAAAATACATAATTGTATTTCCATTACGCTTCCTAAGATGAACGATACAAGAAAAACAGGTACCAGCCACATGGCCTCAAGCCAATTCCCAAAGGGACTGAACCCCTGGCTGCTTCGGATGGCACGCGCAATCTCCCAGGTTCGCCCCGGCTTTCTACTGGCTTGTTTCCCTTCTCCTGTGAAGATGGCCCCACAAATTTAGAAAAAGCTTCTCTCTGTCCCGAGCAGCCAGCTTTCAGTATAGTTAACACTGAGAGCCACCACCACCCCCGACATTTTATCTTGGTGGTGTACTAGATGCTAAGTGTACATTTTCTCCTTTTATCCTCAATGCAGCATCAAGGGGCTAGCACAGCACCATGAATATCCTCCCTGTCTTACACCTGAGGACACAGAGGCCAGGAGAAGCTGAGTAAATGCGACCCACGCCCCTGGGCGTGCATGGAACGGGGTCAGGATTAGAACGTGGCACGTGCAAGCACTGTCACACGCGGACAGCCCAGGCACCGTTTGCACCTCCTCTTCCGGGCATTCCAAGGCAGTCCAGGAGACTCAGATGCCATCACTTCACAACTCCCTGCCTCCTCGACCTCAGGCACCAGATTTAGGATCCAGCTGGTATGAGGCACAAAGAGCTTAGTGTCTCAGCCTGGACTACGCATGCTAGAGCTGGAGTATTTTTCAAAAGAAAGGGAAAAAAAGAAAGGAACGAGGGATAAAAAAAAAACGTGCCTCAGGAACAGGTAGACCGGCTCACCCCCTGCTTCACGTAGCTTCTGGGCAGCTAACCATTATCAGATTGCCACGGACTTAGCCAGCCTCCCTTTCTAGAATCTCATCTGTTCCCAGAAGCACTGGAAGAAGGTGTCCATGACACTGCCACCCCTGCAGACCCGGGGAGAGCTGGCGGCTGGGGTGGGGGCGGGGCCGCCTGCCATGGGGGTTCCCCATCCGAGTCTGCGCATCTGGCACTGGGTCCGGGCACTACTTCTGGGGCTGCCAGCCAGCTGCAGACACAGGCACAGAAAAGCCTTTCTCACGGGCAGTGGGATCTGATAAGGAGTAAAAAGCTCCAGGAACTCCAGGCCTAGAGCAGGAGGCACAAAGTCACATGCTTACTGGGGCGGACAGCCAACGGGGGGGAGCGAAGCCAGGGGTGGGCTGAGTGACGTGCAGAACCGACACCCAGGTGGAAGCCCAGGCTAGTGAGGCCTGGCAGGTGAGCCACCTGGTGGTACCTGCGTGCATTAGTCTGCTGGCGCTGCCACAGCAAAGCACCACAGACGGGGAGGCTTAAACGACAGAAATTTATTTTCTCAGCAGTTCTGGAGTCTAGAAGTCCAAGGGCAAGGAGTCAGCAGGTCTGGTTTCTCCTGAGGCCTCTGACCTTGCCTGGCAGACAGCCGCCTTCTCGCTGTGTGCTGTGTCTTCTGTGTGTGCGTGGACAGAGGCCTCTGGTCTCCCGTCCTCTTCTCGTAAGGACACCAGCCCTATCAGATTAGGGCCCCACCCTTACGACCTCATTTGACCATAATCACCTCCTGAAAAAGGTCCTGTCTCCAAATACAGTCACACTGGGGGTTATGGTTTGAACGTATGATTTTGTGGGGGTACAGTTCAGTTCATAACACTCTGGCCTCTCCAGAGAAGCTAGAAATCCACTAGAAATACGAAATGCGCTAATTTGTAACTTCTGGCAACGATTCACATCGGGTGAAGATGACGTCCAGGCCCAAGGAAGGGCCGGGGCCGCTGGCCTCCCCACGGCTGGGGACCACGGCGTGAGTTCATGGACTTTGGTGTAGAGTGGGGCCTCCCTCCTGCTGGCCTCACCAGGCGCACCTGAGTCCCAAGTGCGTGGCTGCCGGGACCTGCTGCTCCTCACTGGTCCAGGAGCAGGACTGTGGAGGTCGGGGGCTGGGCAGCCAGCACCCACCAGGCCCAGACACTGCCCAGACAAGATTTTATGTAAGGACTATGACAATTTCACTTCTAAGGGCCATTCGTACTTCTCATTGAAAAGTCACAGCCTTCCTGCTTTGTCATGAGAAAGTGCTTTTATCCTAACTGCGGCCTGAGTTACCCGCGAATTATGAACGCTTTCATCCTGCACCCATGTGTCTCACACGCTGTGGGCTGGTAAAGAGCAAACGAGTTCCAGCAACTCAAACACCCTCACAACGGTCTCCTCCCCCACTGCCCCCCACTCCTCTCGTTACCAGAAGAGGACAGGGAACGGATGCTGGGCACTTAGACGTGCGCCCATGCCACTGATACACTCAGACAGACATTCACAGGGCCTCGTGCTTTCCGACAATAGCGTTTACCCTTAGGCAGCACGCCGGTGGTCTCTGAGTGCTCCCTGTAGCACTCAACACGTAACCAAGCAGGCGTAGGTGACACAGAGATCAGAGACCGAAACCTCAGCGTGGATAATGCCTCCCACTCCTGTACAGAGGGCAAGGCTGAGGCAAAGCTGAGACAGTCATCCTACGCTAACAGCTGGTGACTGCGACTCTACCTCCTTGTCAATAAACGGGTATGGAACCTTTCGAAGGGTGTGGGGGGGGTTGCAACAGAGTTCCAGTCCCTGTGCCCCTAACGCGGTGGGTGATGTCAGGCTTCGCTGAGGACAGCCAAGGCTCTCGGCACAGGCGAGGCAGTCAAGCAGGCGGTGGGCCCAACCCCCCACTGGCTGGCCTGCAACCCTCTCGCCAGCCTCCCGATGCGCAGCCTACCCTGACGTCACCCGGCTTTGGCTTGGCACCCAGGGGTCACTTGCGAGTTAGATCTGCCTGACCGGGCCTCTCTGGGGTAACAGAGCAGAGCAACTGCGCTCCCATGTGGTCACAGACAGGCACGCAGCTGGGAACAGACGCCTGTGCGCCTCGGCTGGGAAAGGTGCTCACGTAGGTGACACGGAACACACCGGCAGCAGTCTTCCTAGGTGAAACTGCCCTTCCAGGGAATGCTCAGGCCCCAACGTGTACACAGGTCCAGTGGGCCCTCAGGTCCGGCTTGAGAGGACCAAAGCCATCGAGAGGGTCAGAGGACAACTCCCCACAGAAAGCACAGAACATTCACAAAGAAGCATGAAGGCCCGTGCACAACACTCAGGTGCGCGAGAGGAAATCGTACTGGTCAGGGCGGGAGCCAGGCAGGGAAGGGGCGGGTGAGTTTTGAGCAAGGTTTGGGAGGCATTTTGGTGGTTGTGGGGATAAGATGAGCATCTCTGTTTTGCATCCATCCACATGTCTCTATTGGCTACAAATCTCTGTCCACAGCAGGCATCACTATGTCCAGTTATTCCTGCCCACCAACCAAGCCTTGGGCTCTTCACCGTCCTAGGGCAGTGATGGCCAGGCCCAAAGCCTTGGGCAGCTGAATGGGCACTGCCTTCCAGACAAGCAGAAACTGGGGCGCCCAGGACTGCAGGGCAGGCATGGGAAGTGCCAGGAGAAGGCAGGGAGAACCTGGGTTTCACCAGTGGGGCCCCATGGGCTCAGGTGACCACCTGCCAAGCCTTCTGCAGGTGAAGCCATGTGGTGGGTGACCAGGTCACTAGTGCTCCCTGCCAGTCACCCATGGAGCCGGGAAACCAACATCAGCAAGTGGAGGGAGGTGACAGGTCTTGGCTCAGGTGAATTTCCTTTGACCTCGTCACCACGGTGTCATCCTCAACTTGTCCCTTTCCTAACCTCAACAGCAGCAGAAGCAGCAGTAACAACAGCAGCAATGCTGCCCATCACTAGGTGCCAGGTCCCCCACTGCACAATGACAATCTTCACTTTACAGACGGCAAAGCCAAGGCGCAGAAAGGTCAGGCCCACCCCAGGTTGTACGGGAAGCAACAATGCGGCGCCACCCTGGGCGGGCTGGCTAGAGCATCTGTGATCTCCTTGTTTTCTTCTTTTTATCTGGAAATAACTCCAGACGTACAAAAACAGGTTGCACCTGTCGTCCAAAGAACTCTCCTCCAGATTCACTAACTGTTAATTGGACACATCTGTCTTTCCCTCCTTCCTGAAAAGTTTAAAAGTAAGTTGTAGGCATCTTGCCCCTTTGGCCCCTTAACACTTGGGCATGTGTTTCCTAAGGATGAGAACACTCTCTAACGTAACACAAACCCTGGAAGTTAGTATTGGCATGACACTTATTAATCCGTGGCATCTATTCTGTGGTCCAGAATCCAACCCAGGATGAAGCATGGCCTCCAGTTATCATCTCTCTTGACTCCCCCAATCTAGGGCAGCAACTCGTTCTTTCCTTGACTTTCACAACCTGGACAATGTTAAGAGCCAGGGTTGGTCATTTCCTAGCATGTTCTTCACCTTGGGTGTGTCTGATGTTTCCTCATGATTACACTCAGGCTCTGCACCCGAGTTGAGAACCAGAGCCTGCAGGCTTGATCCATGCATATGACCCTGTTCCATGACTCAGGATCAGGAAGATTCAAGAAACGCTACCCAGTGTTGGATGCTCGAAGGAGTAGGGCCACTGCCCTGGAGAAGAGAAGCCCCTGGACCTGAGGGGCTGTGCGGCAAGACTGAGGTTGCTCCAGAGAAGTGGCCTACGACCCCTTCTACCTGGCTAGGCACATGTGCATGATGGTGACACATACATGATGGTGACACCTGCAACCCTGGCCCTCAGGTGTAAGCATGGACTTTGGGTTCACCTAATTCCCAGCAGCTGGCTGCCACTCTGTCCCTGCCCCTAGTACAGCTGTGTGGGCTAATCCAGGGTCTCGAAGTGAGGCCTGCAGAAGTCACAGAGAGGGGAGTCTGGCACAGTTGGCGGGAAGACTTGCTTAAACATGGTGGGATCAGCAGCACCCTGGGAGTCCCGGCCTGGAGGTGGTCCAGCAGAACAAGATCAGCCTGTGACAGCAACTCTGCAGTAGGGAGGGGCCTTGTCACAGGTCCTCCAAAGCAGGACTCACCGTGTGACCCAGGACCAGAACCACCTGGGAAGTCAGAAATACGGAATGCCGGGCCTCCCCTGGGCAGAGGGCGGAGGGTCTCGCTTTACTGAGCACCCACTCTGTAAGGCCAGGCACTGCGCTTGGGCCTTTTCCTGCCCTTTTCAATGTAAGCCTCACAAAAGCCCTCCAATGCAGGTACTAGTATTATTTCCATTTTCTTTTAGTACGAAAAACACTCTTGCTTAGTGGCATTAAGTGACTTGCTCTAGGTCTGACAGCAGAGCAGGGGCACTAGGATTAGAACGTGGGTCTGGCTCCAGAGGTCTCATTCTCAAGGACTGTGCTCGTCTGCCATCAGACTCGCAGGTACAGCTGGTGACAGAAGGGGAGACCTCAGAGCAAGGAGCTTTTACCACTCAGGGGCAGAGCAGGTGTGGATGAGTCTGGAAACACAGACCCACAGGCCTCTCGCTGTAACTTAGCAACCCAAGGCTTCCTTTGTGTAATTCACCCCTGCCAGGCACACACAGACGTACCCCCAGGGCAAGCAGCTCAGGGAACTGTGGCCACTCTGTCCCTCAAGGGAAGTCTGGGGGGCACCCTGCTGTGATCAATCATTATAGCACCTGCCAGGTGCTCTCCTGAGAGGGTAAGCCACCAATTTAGAATAACAAAATCCTGCTTTGTAGGCCTAAAAGAGCTCTTAGAATTGATCTGTTCCAACTCTTTATTTCTCAAAAGAGGTGTGGAGAGGCAGTGTGAGCTCTCACAGGCAGCCAAGGTCAGAGCTGTGGCATGCTGGCTCCATCCAAGGCTTTTTCTCCTCCAGTCCACGGCTCCTGAGCAGAGATCGGGCCCAGAGAAGAACGCAGCTCAGAGACTCTTTCCAGTCCTCAAGCAAGACCGACTCTTCGCATAACCAAGCTTTCTGGCTCTCACCAGGATTGCACCCTCCTCCAGCCCCAGGGGGCCCTTGCTTTGGCTGCTCCTGCTCACACCGCCTTCCCCAGACTCGCCTGGTGGACTCGCCTCCAGTCTCATTGGCCCTCGGATGGGGACGGGAAGCAGGCAGCCAGGCTGCAGAGGGTAGTATGAGAACACTCCCGCCCTTGCTGCGACGCTGGAGGCTCCCCAGGTCTGCCCCAAGACGCAGCGGCGCCTGAAAAGCTGCAAAGACCACTGGGTGGTATTAAATGGCACCAGCTCTGGAGCTGGGATGCCCGGATGTGAGCTCCTGTCCTGTCACTCGGCAGCAGCATGACCCCGGACCAATTCTTTTTGACATACAGAGAGCTGTACACACTCAATCTATACAACCCGATGAGTCCAGAGATCAGTACGCATCTGTGAAACCATCACCGTGATCTATTATGCCATGAACCTACCCATCACTCCAAGAGTTTCCTTCTGCCTTCTTATTATGACTATTTTTTTATGATAAACTACTTAAGATTTATTCTCTAAGCAACATTTTAGTATATATCAGCATGGTTAACGACAGGCACCACGCTGTACAGTGGATCTCTAGGATTTAGCTATTTCATATACCTGAAACTCTGTGCCTTTGACTAATGATACCTTCCTGTTTCCCTTCCCACAGCCCCTGGCAACTACCATTCCATCCTCTGCTTCTATGAGTTCCACTATTTTAGATTCATCGAAAAAGTGGTATCATGTAGTATTTGTTCTTCTGTGACTGCCTGGGCCAGTTCTTAACCCCTGCAAGCCTCCATTTTCTGGTCTGAAAAACACAGTTACACTCACTTCACAGGGTGGTTCTGTGAATTCAGAGACGACACAGGCAAAGCACAGTGCCTGATTATTATTAGAATATTATTATTAATCACAATGATATGACAACTCCCATTCACTGGCTCTTATTCTATGCCAGGCACAATGTTTAGTCCTTTACGTGAATTATCTCATTAATTCCCTTACAAACCTAAAACAGGTCTCAGCAATCCTATTTCATATTTGAGGAAATACGTTCAGTGTTCAGTGAATTGTCTGGTGTCGCACAGGTATGATGTCATTGGGCTGGGATTCAAACTCAAGTCCGACCCCAAAGCCTATGGAGACATTAGGGGGTTTCCCCTTTCCCATTCACCCTTTCATCCTATTTGAAAAACCTATCAGGTGATGGCCAAGTCCGAGGGGAGAGTATCGACTGCACACCAAATGGAGAAAGATGAGGATGTGGGGGGAATGGAGCATTCGGCAATTTAATTTTCCACTTAGCTCAATACATTCACTAGAAGCCTTTGTTTACTGCTAAATTTTTTTCTTAAGCAAGGCTTAGAGCGAGAACTTGCTAACTAGAAGGTCAATTCAAAAAGAGCCACAGCTGCCTTGACACCCCACCACATCAAGGCCACCAGGATGCTCGCCTGGCCAGGGTGTATGGGAACCCAGCCACCAGCACCCTATCCTTTCTTAGCTAAGGATCCCCACTCTCCACTTCTCCTCACCCTCTGGGGGCCCAAGGTTCAGGAAGTGATGGGCTGGACCTCCCTGGGAAGAGGGGACCTGTGTCCTTTCCTGGCTCTGCCACCAATGGGGACTCAGACCCTTCATCTGTAATGTGAAAGGATAAACGGGAAGATCTCAAAGGTCTGTGAGAGAGCAAGAGGGCAGCTAGATCCAGCAGGAAGGTGGACCTGGGTTCTGATCCCGCTTCCAACAATCTCCATCATTAGCAACCACAGGCGCTAACATATGTGCCGCTGTCACTCAGACACTGGCTGAGGACTTGTGTGGCATTGTTTCATTTAATCCTCGCAGCAACCCCGTGAGGAAGGTACTTTGTTCCCATTCTGGAGAGGAAGTAACAGGCTCAGACAGGGTTAAATGACCTGCTGAAAGGCACCCAGCTAGTAAATGAGGGTCAGGATTTGAATTTCCACACAGGTAACAGTAAACAGTTGGTGAGCCCAGTTCTGTCTGCGCTCTTCGCCACTCCATCCTATCAAGCTCACGACATAACCCTTTCCATATGGGACCTCCCTTCTCTCAAGAGTAGGCTTTGCGAGTTGCTTGGCATAAAGTAAGCAGATCCTGGGCGCTCACCCCCCAAGGACCCCAGGCTTTGGCAGAGGATTCCCATCAGTGACGAGGAGACGGGTTCCTACACTCATGGGGTAGGGAACCTACAGGATCCCTCCTTCAGAGGCTACCCGGGCACTGTCACGCAGGCCGTGGCAAGCTCTTATCACAGGACACCCAGTGGGTGCCCTTCTGAGCCCCAGGCAGCCCCGGGAGCAGCTGCAGGCGTGCCCAGGTACTGCCTGCAAAGGGCGCTCGGAGGCCCAGGCCCCTCCGCGCACCTGGCCTGGCTCCTCGCCCCCTGCGCCCCTCCCTCTCCCAGCAAAGGGCGGGGGCCCCGCGGCCAGTGCTTGCCCCGAGCTAAGGGCTTCAGTGCGCACGCCCGGGCCCGCAGCACCCACAGGGCCCGCGGGGTGCACCTCCCCACCTCCCGCGCCTCCTGCGCCGGCAGCACACGTCCCTCCTCCATTCCGCGAACTCCCCACGGCCCCGCCGCACCCCAGGGCCCGGCTGCACCCCGGGGTCCACTCCCGGGGGAAGTCCCGGGGCGCGTCTCACCCGCAGCCGGGGCTCCGCCGCCCGGTCCAGGGGCGCCCTCCACGGCCGCAGCACCCCCGGCGCCTGCTCCGGGCTCGTGGACTCAGGCGCGCAGCTGTCCAGCGCCCGGCTGGGACCACCCACCGCGGCCCGTGGGATTCTGGGGGCTGTAGTTCGAAGGCGCGAACAAACCGCCTCGTCGCCGCGCGGGAGCCTGGGAGTTGTAGTTTGCTCCCGGAGGGGCTGTGTGACTTGGGTGTTGTGTTTATCCAGTGATGGATGGGAGTCCTGAGGATCCGTTTCCGTGCAAGTTGAACCAACACGTAGATGCTATTTATGAAATCAAAGTAAATAAGATGCTCACATGCTTTAAAAAATATTTCAATGCAAAAGTACCATCTCTCTTCTGCACAACTCCAATTCTCCAGCTCCTCAAGAGCAACTCGTCCCAACTCTCACGGCTGCCGCAACTGGTGTTTACTGCTAACGCTTGAAATACCCCTGGTTCTTCCTCTACCAGTTTTAGACCTCTTTACTTTTTGCTAGGATAAATGAGAATTTCACTCATTTGAATGTGCACCAAACATGACTACCTGCACTCCCACTGAGTTATGAGATGACATTTCTGTCTGTTGGATTGGGAAAAACTTATCTTTCCTCTATAATTATTTTAAATGATAATGTCCAGGTATTGAGACAATAAGTTGGTAAATTTATGCAGGGCAATTGAGAATACAGGCAAAAGTATTTAAAAACACACTGCTCTCTAACCAAGAAATTCTAATAATTGTGGATGAGTGCAAAGGCTGACCAATGTTGTTTATGATTATAATAAAATGAAAGGCTGGAGGGACTCATTAATTTTGGACAAAACAGAATCAAGATCAAGGAAAACTAGCAGGGACAAAAAGTGATATATGTAATCATATAAAGGATAAATTCACCAAGAAGATACAATAATTCTAAATGCAAATTTACCTAACAGTAGAGCCTCAAAATAAATGAATTAAATACTGAATAGAACTGAAAATAGAAATAGATAAATCTGCAGTTATACTTGGAAACTTCAACTTTCTCTAAACAATGGATGGAACAACTAGACAGCAAGAATATAGAAGAGCTCAATGACACCCAAATCAACAAGATCAAATTTATCTTTACAGAACATTTTACCAAAAAACAACAGAACACACATTTTTTTTCAAACACCCACAGTAAATATATTAAAATAAAATCTATTCTGGGCCATAAATTTAAAAATTAGCAAAAGACATGGATAGATATTTTACTGAAAAGCACAGACATATAGCAAATAAACATACACATGAAAAGATGTTCAACATCCCTAACCATTAAGGAAATGCAAATTAAGACCATATTGAAATATCATTACATACTTATGAGAACAGCTAAGCCAAATAAATAATGATAACACCAAATACTGGTGAGTATGCAGAAAACCAGATCTCTCATACATTGCTGGTAAGAATAGTTTGGTAATTTCTTAAAAAACTAAACGTGCATTTACCATGTGACTCTACAATAATACTACTAGGCATTTATCCTAGAGAAGTGAAAACTCATGTTCATACAAAACTTTTATCAATTGTTCATAGCTACTTTATTTGTAATAGCCCCAAACTGGAAACAAACAAAAAATTCCTCAATAGGTGAATAATTAAATGAACCATAGTACATCCAAACCATAGAATACTATTCAGCAATAAAATGGAATGGACAACTGATACATGCAACACCTTGGATGGATCTCAAAGATATTATACCAGGTGAAACACAGTCAGTCACAAAAGGTTGCATACTACATGATTCCATTTTATATAACATTCTTGAAATGACGACACTGCAGAGATGGAGAACAGATTAGTGTTTGTCCAGAGTTAGAGATGGGGTAGGCAGGGAGTGGTGATTGTGATTAGTTTAGGAAGGGGTAGTAGGAGGAAGGTCTTTGAGATGATGAAATAGTTCTGTATCTTAACTGAGGTACATGAATCTGCAAATGTGATAAAATGACATACACAACTTTATACAATGTCAAATACTTAGTTGTGATATCATAGTGTAATTATGTAAGAGGAGGCAAATCTTCTATTAGCTGTTAATCCAGGGCTGGTTTCACAAAAAGGTTGCTGCAGCTCCTGCCATCACAACAGGGATACACATAGAAAAAAAGGGGGAAGGACTAGAAGCAAAGGAAACTTTCCCAGAAGGCTCACTCTAAACTTCTCTTAGCATTTCTTTAACCAGCCCATCTGCAAGGGAGGCCCCAAAATGTAGCTTTTCAGTTACTAAGAAAGTAAGACAGAATGGATATTGGGTATATTACTAGCACTCTCTTCCATAAAGTATAGCATTTTTGGAGGACAATTCAGAAATAGCTATTAAAATTTAAAAGTTTAAATGCACTTACCTCTTGATTCAGACATCCCCCTGCTAGGAATTTATCGTGGAGGTGTGTTCTTACATATGTGCTTACACACTACAAGCTGTTACTTGCAGCAGAGAAGGGCTCATGGAAATGCATTTTCACTAAGTGAGCCCGTATATGTAAAGAAGCGCCTTAAGGTGAGACCCAATTAGAGAATAAAAGACTGGAGTAAAGAGATGAGGAAAACATGAAAGAAAGTAAGGGAGTGATGGACCACATGAGTACCTGGATCCAGCCAGACCTGAAGCTAAAATCCTGAGCTTTTCAGAAACATGAATCAATCAATTCCGTCCTCTCCTTGTTTTTCTTTTTGCTTGATCCAGTTTGAATAAAGTTACCATCACCATTAGGAATGAGTCAAGCTGATAAAGGTAGGGTACTGGAAAAGGACAAAAAAAGGCACTTTCTCCCCTTTCCCATCTTTAAGTTCTCAAAAGATGAAAAGTTGCCTTCAAAGGGATCCAGGGTGCAAAGAACACGGCTAAGTGCATGTCTGGGGCTATAGTGTTGCTCAGAGTCTCTAAAAGAACGAGGAAGGACCCCCTCATCTTAGGAACAATAGAAGGTGAGGTGAGATCAGAGATCAGAGATCATCTCAGGGTGTGGAGCAAAGGCCAGGGGAAGCTGGCTGGAGGGTGAGGGTGCATCCTTACTATGCAATGCCCTGGGGTGGGGGTGGAGGTAAGGGGTCCTCCCACTGGGACTGGGCAGCACAGGGACTTGGCCTCTTCTCACACATTACCTGCTGGCTTGGTGTGGACCACATACTCTTTGCTGGTACTTTAATTGGGCTCTCTGACTCAATTTTAGTTGGGTCTCAGCGGGCTCATTGGGGGACAATGGCTGGAGTTCAGGCTTTGAAATCGGGCAGATGCGACCACGAGCACTGACTCCCTGTGGGCCTCCTTGTAAGCCTTGGATTATTCACTCAGGAAATGGAAGTCATGACGCTATGTCAACATGAGGACACAGATGTCAGCCAGGGACTCCCTGTCCCCTTGAGAATCAGGGGGAATTATCTTGATCCTCCTGCTCTGTGAGTCTCAAGGGTCACTAGGGCACCCTGGACTTCAGTGGGTCCCAGGGACTTGTATCCTCATGACTGCTGTTATGAATCAGTCCCAACCGGAATTTGTTCTTTTTCTTAAGAATGGAGTTTACTGAAGAAGTAGCACTAAGAGTTAGGAAATGCCACTCACCACCATTAAACAATTTCCAAATTAGAGGCTCTTTGTCTACAACCACCAGGGGCCCCTCTGGGAGTCAAGAGGGAGCCTTGGGTTTCTACTTCTACTGGGGAATAGAACATTCTTTAACAATTTCCTTCAGTCAGCAAATACCATGCAACACATGATTTGGGGGTGTTTATCAGTGTTTGGGGGATCTTCAACGTGTGGCGTCAGACCACAATGCTTCAGAGAAGGCATTTGGACCCAGTTACATCCATCAATGACAAGGTTGGAGGCTTGCCTCCTTTACTTTTAGAAAAAAACAAACTCTTCTGGTCTGATTGAATCTGCCTGGTTCCCAACCAAGGTGGGAGGGAGCCGTCACCTGACAGATGTTCTAAATCACCCTGGAGGAAAAACAGGCCCTCCGCTTGCCTGCTCTCCTCACCCACTCTCTGGGGCACAGGATAAATTGTCCTGACTTTGTAGGGAGGCCAGGCTCTTGAACTTGTTCTGTTTCATATTTTGTCCTTCTGTCAAGTACTTCATGAAAGAAATGTTTTGTAGGAGCAGAAATAAGAAGAAGGCTGACTTGGGTAATGTGACCTAAAGGGCAGATGATCCCACTGGCACATTAAGATTCACCATTTCACAAGAGGAAGATTATTCCTGAAGATGAGAGAGAATTCTTAAACCAAAGAGAGCTTGTTAGAGCAGAAGTCATTCCTCCCCTGTTCATTTTCCACACCTGCCCTGTCGAGTTTCGTACTCAGAGCTCCCTCCACGTCCCTCCCAGAATTCCAGGCTTTCAAAGCCCACCTAACATGCTAAATTCTGCAGAAAAACTGTTCAGGTCATCCCCACTGACAACCGTCTCACCTTACTATGCCTTCCATGCGCTGTGTCATTCTCTTAAGTTGGGTTCCCCTAAAACAAGCAGTTTCTTTGTGCGGTAGTCCCAGGAAGCTCCAGCCAGGAAGTGAAGAAGTGAGGCAGGAAAAGGAAGGAAGCTAACATAGGGTGCCTTAACGCCACCACTGTGGGAAACGGAGGCTCAGACCCATTGGAGAACTCTGGAGACTGCATGGAATACTCCTCACAGCCATCTTACGCAAGTGAGCTAGGAATTGGGGCTTTTATCCTCCAATGCTCATCCATATTGCCAGGAGCCATTCCTAGGAGTCCCAGCACTTCCTTCTGCCCCACACCTGTGGATTGAACATTCCAGAGAAATCCCTCTGTTGGAGGAACCCAGGTTTGTTCCTTAGGAAGGCTTCACTCTGCCGGAATGGAATGAGAGGGGCTGAGGGGATGTGGGTAGGCCCTTATAAGAAAGTACAAGGATGGAAAAGATCTGCCATTGCAAAAAGATACATCACTTTCTATTTCATATTCTCCAAAGTCTCTACAATTAAACTTGCAATGTATATCTTAGCTTAGTCATGAAAAATGACTCAGAGCAGGCCTCCCCAAGATGTGCTACTTAGGTATGTGAATCATTTTGAGCTGAAGGCTCAGGAGAAAAGTGTACCTCTCCCTTTAATAATTTAACTTAGGGACCTTGCCTGTGATAAGAATTATCACCACAGGGGAAACTTCTAGCTACTCATTTCCTGCTCTTCTTATCATCCTGCCAATGACCTTCCTCCTCTCCGAAATCCCAAGGTGTTTTACCTGTCTCTAGCTTAGAATGTCATTTATCTCTCATGTTCCTGTTTCTGTCTCTGAACCTCTCTGCATGTGGAGTCTCTGGCTTTCTCGTGCATGTGGGGTTCCTGGATGTCCATCTATAATTAAATTTGGTCATTTTTCTCTTTTTAATCTGTCTCGTGTCTACTTGATCATTCGACCAGCCGAAAGAACCTTGAAGAGAGAGGGATCTTTCCTCCTCCCTCATGCATGCTTGATTTAAAAGATTTATGGATGCCTTACTAATTAAAAGCTGGAAAAGCTCCCTTGCCTCATCAAAGTTTCTACATACACAGAAGCCTGAAAACATGAGGACATAAACCCTTGTTTCCCATGGGGACATAAAGACAGACGCTGTGGGCGGAAGGTTGGGCAGGCAACGATGGCTGGACACAGGCCCCCAGGGGCCTCAGCCTGCTTATGCTACTGATAAAATGACATCTGCGACACAGTCTGCTTTCCACGAGGCTCATAATACTTAGGACATACAAGTTTAGAAATTAAAGGTTTTTTTTTTTTTAATTTTGTGTTTCGTTTATTGAAGCAGTAATAGTATGTGCGTTGTGGGCAAAAGTAAAAGCCACTATAAGTTCAAATGAAACAAATTACAGTTACCGTTAATTTTGCCAGCCAGAGGGCACCACAGTTAGCCTTTTGCTGCCTCTCCTTCCAAAATATTGGTTTTGTGTGGGTACATCAATATACAAACTGAGGTCACACTGTGCGCGTTGTTCTGTAGCCTGCCTTTTTCATTTGCCAATAGGTCGGGAGTGTTTTGGTAAGAAGAATATTCAGGAAATGACAGCAATTCTTATGAGAATCACAAATAGATTGGAATAAGGTTGCTGACTCATCTGCCTTGGCCAAAACCACTTTCTATAAGCACCTTTAGATAAATGCAGGCAGTTTTAAATTATAATTTCCTATTTTTAATAAGCCCATGATTTTCTTTGTTGCCACGGGTGTATGTTTTTACTCTGTTCAGAATTAATATATTTTATTCCATTGGAATGGGCCTAATTATGCTGGTAATGTGAGCTAATTGCTCACTCTTTCAGATCATGGAGATATTATTTATTTTATAGAGGCCAAAAGGGCTTTAACAGTGCTTTAGTAAAATCCCTCATTTTATGGTTCAGAAAATTGAGGTCCAAGATAGATGGAACTGGAGTTGGGCCCGAAAGCTGACAAATGACACCTCTTGAAGCCCTGAAATGGTTTTCACATTTTCCAAATTCCATTGCCTTGTGGGAACAGCATAACCAGAAAGATTTGAGAATATTGTAACATTGTGACAGAGTGGGGACCACTAATGTAAACACTCAATTAAAGACCACCTCAGCTGTGACCCTCCATCCCTGGGAATCCATATAATCCCAGTAGACGCTGGTCATGTGACCTGATGGCTGAGTAAGATCTCTGGGCTGGGCTGGGGTCTAGTGAGGTCAAGGCTAAGTGAAAAAGGGAGAAGGAAGACGAGTATAAGACCAGGTCCAGAAGGGAGTGCTGAGGGTGAAACTGGAGAAGTCAAAGGACTGCCTATCATGTTCAAGGATAAACCAGTGATTAGGAGCTTGTAACCACAGACACAGAATGGGAGGTGAGATGCAAGGCCAGGCCAAGGGAAAAGGGTTCCAGATGCTGGAAATATCTTTCTGTAGCAGTGGTTCTCGATGAGTTGTCCCCAACTGGGGACATCAGCACCACCCGAGGACTTGGGCCCCACCCCAGAGCTACTAAATCAAAAGCTCTGGTAAACAGCAACCTTTTTTTTTTTAAACAAGCCAGTTGGGTAATTCTGATGTACATTTAAGTTTGAGAACCACTGGCCTAGCACAGGAGTGCATATTTTAAAACGCCCATATCTGGGTCCTTCCCTCAAACTTTCTGATTTGACTATTATGGAATGGGATCATGGGCATCATGATCCTACTAAAGTTTCCAGGAGATTCTAACTTGCTGCCATGGATGAGACCCATGTAGGTGGATGGGCTGGACTGTACCCTGCTGGGTTTCCACCCTTTTGGGGGGGGGTGGTAACCTTTCAGTTGGTACCACTGGGGATGGATGGGTGATGGGGAGGGGACTTGCTCATCCACAAGCCCTAACCTGAGGTTCCTGGCTTTTCCTGTGTCTTCTTTCCCCCAGCTGGCCTTCCACAGAGCAGCACAGGTTGTTTTAATGGGGGTGACTTATCTTTACAACTAAGAGGGTGCTGCAACGATTACAGAGCGTCTTGTTTTCCTCATGTCTCTTTATCAATCTCCTCCTGGATCATTATCTGCTATTTCCTTCTAGTCAGATGGATTTTCCTTCGACTTAAATCTTTGGGGCTTTGTAACATCAGGAAAAAGGAAGGAGGTGGCCAGGGTGAGGATGGAGGCCGTTTCCTAGAAGACAAACAGAGCTCTAATTTCAGGTAAAAGTAATAAGAGATCGACCATGTGAATTATGGGTGGTGAGTTATTTGATCTGTAACAGTGTAAAAATCACACAGTTCTCATCAAGGTAGAAGATATAAATTGAAGAAAATCTGGACGCACTTTGGTATGGCCCTGTGTCAAGGACATGGAGCTATGCCAACTCTAGCCAGCTGGTGCTTGATGCCTGTGCATGCTCGTTTTTTCTCTCGCTGCGCACACAGAATTCACAAATATCGGTACACAGATATCTTGCCCTCCTTCAGCAGTTTGATCTTCAGTCATGGTTGATAGAAAGTTTTTTTTTATAATTGTTTGAAAATTCTGTGGGAACAGAAGTCCACTCTCTCTTCCACCTCAGCAACGCCTTCAGCAACATCTGTACCTTTTCCTGTTTTCTTTTTCTCTCTTGATATTTCCCAATATCTTCCTCTCTCCCTGTATTCTTCCCCCCGCTTAGAATCTCTGAAGAAGTTCAGGAGGAGGCTCCAGTGTTTTTGAGTTGGAAGAAGCAAGTACACCCCAGAAAGCCAGTTTTGTTCAGGACAAAGGACAGCAGCCCACATGTTCTCTTGCACAACCATCTTATCCCTGATTTGATCGCACGACAGCACCCAGGCCTTGCTTCTCCGCCTCATCCCACTAGTGCATCTTGCTTCCACACCAGGCCTGTGCTAAGTTCTCCCTCCCTTCTAAGGATCTATGAAGAGCAGCCCCCTTTTCTATGCGAACCTCAGAGAGAACAGCTCCAACGGCCCCACTAACAACTCTGCCTCCTGAACTCTTATTTCATGAGCTCTACCCTCAGAAGTATCCTGAGCCTGTGTCTCCTTGGTCGTTGCTTTCATTACTTTCTGGAGGTCAATTACTCCAGCCCATCCACTGTCATCCAATCCTTCTTAGTTCTTTCCAGTCCTCTTTTCCTAGTTCTCAAAAATGCCCAACAAATTCTTATTGGCTGTTTATTATGGGCAGGCCCTATACCTGCTTCAGGAGACACAGTGCAATGGTGGACAAGATGGATGTGGCCTCCGCCCTGGTGAAGATCTCCCTCTATTAGGGTCTCTGGACAGATAACTCAGTAAACAAATACAACACATGATGTGATGGACACTAACCCAGACCTGGGGTCCCAGGGAGAAGTTCCCCAAAGAATGCCTATAAGAGATGCTGTTTAAGCTGAGAGTTGAAGAATAAGTAGGAATTGAATAGTCAAAGGGAGTCAGGGATGGTGATGAAGAGTGTATTGGGAAGAAGGAACAAAAAATGCAAAGCCCGCCAATAAGTCTGAGCAAAGACATCATTTGCTGGGAAACTGGAACAAATGGCTATGGCTGGGGGCAGAGGATAAAAGCGGTGAGTAATGAGGTGGAAGAAGTAGGGAGGGGTCCTCACATCACCGTTATATGCATAACAAATCACCCCCTAATTCAGCAGCTTCAAACAAGAAACATTTATGATTTCCCAGTTTTTGTGGGTCCGGCTGGATGCAGCTTACTTACCTGGGTGCCTCTGACACAGGGTCCCTTACAGACGGTAGTCGTGTCTCAGACCAGGGTACACTGTTTCGTCTGAAGGCTTGACCAGGATATGACTTAGTGGGTGGGAGATGAGAGTGGAAAAGGAGCCGGGCAACTCGCCAGGGGCCTTGAAACTCAATTGAAGAGTTTTAGGTCTTATCCCCTTAGCAGAATTTCTCAAACTAAAGCACTTGAGGGTCATCTGAGGATGGTGTTAAAATGTAGATTCTGAATCAGTGGGTCTGGGCAGAGTGCGAGCACTGACATTCTTCATAACCCCTGACACAGAACTAAAGCTGCTGCTCTTCAGTGGCAATCTTAGATCCCTGCTGTCCCCTTTCATAATCACCAGCCACATGGGGCCACTGAACACTGGAAATGTGGCCAGTGAGACTGAGGAGCCAAGTTTTTAATTTTATTTTCATTGTGCTTTCTTTCAATGCAAGGTTTAAAACATACTCAATTTGTTATTGAAAAACTTTTAAACGTTTGGATGAACTTGAGTCCACGACCTGACAATTCCAACTGTAAACTTTATGAAGTGTCAACATAGAGCAGGCATTTCCGGTGAGAATTAAGAAGTATTGTAAGTGTAAAGTACATACTGGAATCCAAGGATTTAGTATGAAAAAAAAAAAAGAATGTAAAATATCTCACTAATTTGACATTTCTGACATGTTGACATGGTATTTTGGATCTATGGAATGATATGTAAGTTATTAAAATTAAGTTCATCTTTTAACTTTAAAAAATGTGGCTACCAGAAAACGTAAAATGACACATGTGGTCCACATTGGTGGTTGACATAATGTTTTTATTGGACAGCTCTGCCATAGATGAAGGGACATATCGTTTCTTACTTTTCATCGAAGGAGATTTCCTGGGAGTGGCTCGCAGTTTCTCCTTTGGACAGCTGCTAGCACATGGCGCTTCCCCCCTGATCCCCAAGCATGGAGGAGGCAGACATGGGGAAATTAAATTGTGTGACGTGTCCTGGGACACTACTCTGGCTGCAGGAGAACCTGTATCTGAAGAGGCCTGGGGCTCCAACTTTCCCGGACCCGCATGCGTCCACAGGCTCTGCTGTCCTGGGAAATGCTATTAATTCTCACTACTTTTCTAGTCAGGACAAGAAGACAAATGGCTATATCTTTAAGATATGATGCCCGGGGAGCTCAGATCCCAGGCTGCCACAGCTCACTTTCAGGTTCACCCGTAACCATGACAACTCCATGGATGCATGTTGCCAAGGAACAAAATTTAACCTGGATCAGATTGCAAAAAAAAATAATAATAGAAATAAAAAGAAAGCGTAGAAAAACACTCAGCTTCGTCTCAGGGGGCTATTGGAGATGGGATCTCTGGCGATATGCTTTTACCTATCACACTCATTTAATTACTTTTGCTCATGATTTCCCCGGGTGGTGGTGGTGCGGGTTGTGGCGGGGGGGCTGTTACTGCTGGGAATGATTTCTTGGGAAGGCCGGGGAGTGTTTGCATGGATGCAGTTGGCGTTCAGAAACCCAATGGCTGGCATGATCTTGAGCTGCTTCTTGGCAGGAAGACTTTTACAATAACCCCTCAAGCCCATCTTATTTCCACTGTCTTAGCTCTAATGGGGAAAATATCAGGGTACTCGTTACATTTCAGAGCTGAATGCTGCTCAGATGGGAATGTAGGAAAAGAGAAGTAAAGGATGGATCTGAATGCAGTGGGTATTTAGGTCATGAGTCTACACAACCAAAACCAGGGAGGCAGAAAAAGGTGGGAGGGCATCAAAAGAAAGAGCTACAGTCAAAGAAATAATGGGAAAATCCTGTTATCTTACATTTAAATAAGAAGTATCAGTAACTCATTTTTTTGTTATTGTTTCTAAAAAGAAGTATGTGTTTCCTAGCATGTTTCCTAGCTCTGTTTGCTGAAAAGATCTTGAAGCAATGAATAGTGTTCATGACTGAATTTTAGTCTCTAGATACCATTTTCTACTCAAGGAAATTAAGGGTCTTTGAGAAATGGCTGCTTCCACACCTGAGGCAGAAAATGACCCAGGTGATCCTGGGACACGTGGTTGTGCTAGAAAAAGAGGAAACTATCAAATATTAATGGACTCTATCACAGGTAACGAGTGGTCGGCTTGAGGGTCCTCCATGGCTAAAAAGGAAACAAGGTGGACATAAAGAATTAATGCGATAGACTGAAATTGCAATGAATGGAATTAAAATCTATGCTTCTAATGATATTCAAAGAAAGAAAACGTTGCTGGTTGATCTTCAGATGTTGCTAGGGATCCCCAAAGAGAAAGGGAAAGAATCAAGAATTGTCCTGAGTCTCCTGCATGAACTGTTCTGCCAGGAAACCGCATAGTTAATGGAAGTTCTTTGTAGCTAATGAATGCAGATGGAAAGATACAATGAGTAAATCTTTTAGAGTAATGTGCCCAATGGATGCTGAGGCCTCTGGGTGCAATGTTGGCAAGGAACTTTACAAGAAATAAATCAGGTTGACGACACCTCAGTCCTCAGATGGATCTGAACATCACCAAAAGTAGACCGACCAGACATCAAATCACCAAATCAGTGGGTCAGTAATGGTTCTAATTACTATCGCTACGTTACAGACCGCCTCGAATTAGTGGCATAAAAACCAACATCCATTTTAATATGTGCATGGATTCTGGGGGTCAGAAATTCAGAAACAACATAACAGAGACAGTTTGTCTCTGCTCCATGACATCTGGAGCCTCAGCTGGGAAGGATCGAGAGCTGGGGGTGACTCGGCTGTTGGGGTTTGGAACTAGATGAAGACTGATTACTTACTCCATGTCTGTGGTTTGTGTTGGATGTGGGTTGGGCTCTCAGCCAGAGCTGTCGGTCAGAATGTCTACTTGGGCTTGGTTTCCTTCCAGAATGGTGGCATCTCAAAAAAACACTAAGAAACAAAAAACAAAACAAAACAAAAACTAATAAAATGAACAACAACAACCACCAAACAGGCAGAAGCTATACTGGATTTTACAACCTTGCAAGTCACAAATGCCCTTTCCATGATCTGCACCAGCCCACCTAAAATCAAGGGGAGAGAACATGGAACGGACCCAACCTCTCAATGGGGAAGTATCAATGTCACTTTGTAAGAAGAAAAGGTGATTGGAGAGATGTCGTTGCAGCCGTGTGTGAGAAAATATAATCTGACTCACTATTTACTCAGCATCTCTGCACTCAGCCCTGTTTCAAGGGCTATAAGGTTTGTGAGATGGGGCCTTGCTGTCTGAATTCATAGTGGCTGCAGGGGATTCATAAACTCCATGTGGGGCTACTTTCTGGCTCACAGTAGTTCTGCCTTCTCTTAGAACAGCCCTGACATATAATAGCCTGTGTGTGCCACATGGCCCATCCTCTCAGCCACTGTTGACTGGTCCAGGAATGGACACCTGACACAAGCAAGGTAAAAAATAGCTCTTCCTGGACTTTTCTAACTGGTTCTAAGAAAAGTGGGTGTCTTGTCATGCGGATGAGGCCAGCCTGCACTAGGAAAGAATTAAGCCGACACTCAGAGAGAAACAGACAAGACAGAGCAAGAAAGAGGGACCTGGCAGCCTTCAGTTCCTGGCATCTCTGAGGCCCAGCAGCACCCTGGCTGTTCCCACACATACATGAATATCGTAGGTTTTTCCTAAATGGCTCCCTCCTTTTTCAAAACCTAAGCTATTCAAGCTGAATGTCTGTCACTTGCAATGAAAAGGTTCTGACAAGCACAGGTGTAAATAAGATAGGGGCATTCTCCACGTGGGCTGGCCCCGGAATAAGGGACGATGGAGGAGCAGGAGGAGGGGATCAAGGATCAATGTTGCAAAGGCAACGTCAGCCATCGAATTCAAGGGGCAAGTAGGTGATTATAGGCCAGAGGTGGCATTAGCTGTCAGGAGTGAGGACACTGAGAGCTGGTCAGAAAGTAGAGTTCCAGGTGGCAGAGGGGAGGCTTTGGAGTCGGGCAGACCCAGATTCCCTCCCTGAGCCCCTGTGTCCTCTGTTCTTCCACTCGAGGATTTTCTCCATCGCAATGGGAGTTTGCTTTTCCCTGGAATACAGAGGAATCAATTCCCTACTCTCATCCAATGAGTGACAGAACCAGGGGACAAGTGCCCCAGCTCCCTCAACTCCCCATGGGACAGGTGTTTCTCTGAGGTCCACAATGGGACTGAGCCCCAGCGGTCCCCAGTGGCAATCCACCCATCAGCTTATACTCGTCCTGCTTCACTTCCTTACTCCTCACTTAGGAGTCTTACCACTTTCTGTCATTTGCCTGCATGGCTGTGGTCAGGCCCGACATCATTGGGGCAGGAGAACCAGCTCCACCCACTGCGGCCCATTGTGAGTTCACGCAGATGCAATAGAGAGAGGCGGGCAAGAACCGGGAACGGGAATGCGATCTCCCCTAGTGATTTCTTCTCTTTCATCCATCCACGCAGAACTTATTGAGTGTGAACCATGTGCCAGGCGCAGCTATAGGTGCTGAGGCAGGAAAAATGAGCAGAGCAGCCTCCTGCCCTCAGTGAGAGAGCCAGTGAACAGTGCATTGCAACATAGTGTGGTAAGTGCTGTGACCAGGTGGGCACAGGACCCATGGGAACCTGAAGAAAGGGCATTGTGGCGGACCATGTTGCTCTCTGCCTCTCAGCTTCCATTCTTCCCTTCAGGCAGCACTCTGATTTTCTTTGGAAGTCACTTCCCCGAGTAATGATGGTATTGGAGGTATACAGTCTTGGGAGGCTGTGTACCAGGGGCCTGGTCCACTGTTATCCCAGAGTTAATCACATGGCCCAAGCCTGTTGTACTTTTTCCAGGCCTTTGCAGCCTGGCTGAGCAACATCAGCTGATGGACGCAGCCCACCCATTTCAGGGCCAGCACTGGCCTGGATGACCAGGTGGTTCCTGCCACCCTCGTTCCACTTCTGCTTCTCTGGCTTCCTGTCCACGCTTTGAGATCTCTCATGGCTCTGCAGCCATTTCCCACGTTTCTGCTATTTTAACTAAGTTAAGATCTGAACACAGACTTGGGCAGGGAGAAAGAATGGGAGAACAGCCCCAAACACGAGGCCTATCAAGCTTAGCCCTTAAGTATGAGAAGAAGATGGCAAGGAGAGTGCAGGGCAGAGGGCCGCCAGGGAGAGAAGGCAGAACACCCAGAGGCCCAGCAGCAAAAGCCTGGCACAGTGAGGAGCACAAGGCGGGCGGGGATGAGAAAAAAGGTTTTTGTGTTTATAGATGATACCTCGGGTCAGTTTTTAGAAATGCCAGAACAAAAGACGTAGGAGGACATAAGGCACCAGAGCAGGCAGGATGGCAGTGCAGGGTGCCCCGCTCCCGGAATTCCAGCAGCGCCCATCGTTTGCTGCCCGCTGCCCTCTCCTGGCAGGCAGGGGACCTACAAGCAGCGCACCCCCAGGCTTATTCTTCAAAAAGGATGCACAAGCTGTCGTTGGCCCAGGCGGGCCTCTCATCTCAGGGTTTCAGAACCGGAAGGTACCCCAGGGATCATTTTGTTCAGAAGAAACTGAGGCCCAGGACAAGGAAGGACTTATTCTGGGTCATAGGCCACATTAGTGAACCTGAGCTTCCACATGCACAGTCACAGGTGATCCCCCTGGCCATGCTCACCTCCAAACTGATGGAACAGGGCCCGCACCTAAGAGTTGATGACAGACATGACAGAAACGTCCACCATCAGCCACAGGATTTGAGCTATCACTACTGTGGCTGTTGATCATCCCAAACCTGTTGGGTTTCAAAGAATTTAAGCCCTGGATGAAGAGTTAAAGAAAAAAAAAAAATAGAGACCTGGTTTCTTATCTTTCAGGGCAAGGCTCCAATCTTGGATATTTCTAGATTCAAGAGATGTGGGGAGGAGAAATGGGGTGATGTGTGGTGCAGAGTGACGGTGCCCACAGAGAGTGGGACTGAGACAGGAGGAGGGGGTGAGGCACGACCAAACCTGTGAAAGTAGGAACCCCTGAAAGAGCAGCTTCAGGTCTCCAGGACGACAGCTGTAAAATTCGGGAGCGTGGCAGAGCCTGCTCGCCCACCACCAAACCTTTCCGTGCCTTCCTGTGCACACAGCTAGCCCACATGCCCAGCCCCCTTTGCAGATAGATGAGGTCACATGACTGGCTGCTAGCCAATGGACCAGGAGCAGCGGCTCCATGAAAGCCTCCCATGTGTGACCCTTTCCCTATTCCCCATGCCAGCTCAGGGTCAGCATCCAAGGTGACCTTGGGAGCTACATGATGCAGAGCTGCTGTCAGCCTGGGTCCCTGGGTTTGAGCAGATACCCCTGCCACGTTGGCCCCCACCACAATCTAGAAACACCTATTTTGTACTATTACATGCGTAAGTGATATACCTTTCGAGTGATAACTCACTAAAGTTGGGGGTTGGGGGTTAATGGGGAAGATAGCAACACACTAATATAAGGAGCACACCTCAGAACCTCAGAACCTCTTAAAATTGCTTTAATAAGAAAATGTGATAACATCATCAGCCATTTGTGCTACACTCTGCAGTTAACTTGGACCGCCCCTCCTGCACAGGGACACAGCAGAGGTGTTATCTCTGGTTTCACCTTTGAGGATGTTGAGGTTTAAAGAGATACAGGAGCCTGCATCAGCGGACACATCTGGCAAGTCCCTTGTTAAGATTCAAACCCACAGTTCCAGAATGTCTGTAGAGTAAGTGCTGTGTGGGGAAGGGCCTGAACTCCACCCATACGGCCTCAGATCCTTTTACCCATCTCACTCCCAAGGGGCAGCAGCATCGCTTCTTTGTCTGGGGGCTGCCTGCAGGCTGCTAGAGTCCAGGCACATGGTGAGCTGGAAGTGCCTGGAACTTTATGCTTCTCCGGGGGTGCTGCTGGATGGTCCTTGCAGAGGTGTAAATTCTCCTGCTCTCTCACTCCCAATCAAGACCTGCACTGTCCCTGGGCTTCCCTGTGGGATGGAGCTGAGTGGGGGCCTCCAGAGGACTTGGCCTAACACTGACCCTTGCATGGCCACCCTCCTTCCATGTCCCACTTCTGCACACCCCTAGGGGCTTTCCTTCCTGGCATACTGCCTTCTTATTAATGCTTGTCAGGGCTAGGAACCGACCCCAAGATATTTAAACCGAATGCACCTCCTTTCTTGTTTAAGTGAGGAAGCTGATGGGCAAGGAGGGGCAGGACATGCTGGAGGTCGCAGAGAGATGGGGATCAGAGCCCAGAGCCCTGAGAGTCACCCTCTGCTGCTATTGACAGCTGGCCCTGTGACGAAATCTCCATTCCTGAAGTCTGTGCTATCGACTGCAGCCACTGAAGTGGGAGTCAGGGCTTGAACTTGAGCCAGACCAACTGAATCACCTCGAACAGCCCTTACCTGGACTCCTGGTAGACCCCTTCTGCTGAAATAACAGGTGGCCTTTCAACTAACAGATACTTACAGAACATCTGTTGGTGCCAGGCGGGGTTCTGGGTGCTGGGGATCAGGAGGACTAAACGATTCACATACCTGCCTCTCGTAAAGGAGAAATAATACACCACCAGCGAGTGACAAATGCTAAGAAGAAAAGAGACGACGACCAGAGATTTGAGAGTGACAGAGGCTGCCATGTTGTTCAGGGGTCACGGAGCATGATTTTCTCGAGATCCACTCTACCAGTCGAAAGAACACCGGGCTTCAGCATCAATTGTGGAGTCAGCGTGGCATCTGGTTGGTACTCAGTGGACACTGGTCGTTGCTGATGGGGGGTTGGCTCTGCCTGGGCATACGGAGCTGGTACCCCTAGATCAGCCTCCTGGCCATCAAAGGATGAAAGCGGAGCTGTCCTCAGCCTTTTGGACAAGCCATTTGTCTTAAAAAGGTGACCTGGAGTTACATGTAGATGTTCTCTCCTGACTTCGGATGCCACCCTGGCCTCCTATGTCAAACTTGGAACAGGGATTTTCTCAAACAGTAGCTGAGAACCCTTTGGAGCTCAGCTCATACTTGTGAGATTTGCAATCAGGCAGACATCAGCTCAGCCCTTGCCATGTGAGGAAGCTGATGGGCAAGGTATCCTCAAAGACCCTCTCTAGGCTCAGACCTGAATAATGAGTCCAGACAGAGGGGAACAACAGGGCAAAGCCCCGAGGACAGAAATGATCGCCTGTGTTCAGGGAGCTTTTATGAAAAGGGGTAATAGAGACCTTTCCCTCCTAGGCCTGCTCAGAGGGTCAGTGAATCGGCTGTACCTCCTGTTCCATCCCAAACCACCATGACCCCAAACGTGGCTCGTTGCATCTGGAGGAAAAGGAGGTGATGCCACCACCCTGAGCACTCTGGTGGGAAGGATGTGGGGGACCCCCACTCACTCACCCCAGGCAATTGCCCTTTCCAGACAAGAGTCCCCCATCAGACTCAGTATCCCTCACTCTGCTTTAGTCCCCACTGAAGTTGGCCTTCAGTGTGTAGGTTCCTTTGAAAAATGCTTTGAGTATTTTGCTTTTATGACAGCAAAGAAAGTAAAAGTCACCATCTTCTAGAGCCGACCTTCCCAATTCTTGAGAGCGTTTCATTTCCATCTTTTTAATAATATACATTTTCACATAGTTGAGAAATCACCATATATCATTTTTTTCCCTCTTTCTACCAATTCCTTTATTTTCTTGGCCTGCCACTTCCTATAAAAAGTGTAACGTATGCTAGAGGAATTCTCCTCCACCGAGGGTTTCAGAAATAATTCAAAATGATTCTCTGGCCATAGTTGGCTGACACGTGTGCTTGATTTGATGAAACCTGCTACTTAGAATCAGGGTCATGAAACTGAATGCAGTCTGGGGAACAAATATGGACTTGTGCTGCGACAAAAACCCTTCTCACACAGGAATACGCTGACCGACACGTGCTCATCGAAGCCCCAAATGCCCACACTACTTACTCTGCGCCTTTCCCTCCTTTATGCTTATTTGCACTTTTCCAGTTTCTCTACAATAAACATGTAAAACTCTTTTGTATCATAAATGTGTTTTTTAAGTTCATTAAGACAAGGGGGAAAAAACGACAAATGAGAAGCTAAGCAGTACCTGTGGAGCATAACCTAGTGGGTCGCAGGGTGGTGATAGATGTTCCGTGAAGAAGCGAGTGGTCCAGTAAGGAAATAAGAAACGCTGCGTTAAATGCATTTGGATTTCTTCCCCGCAGGATTTTTCAGAGCCTTTAAAGCCTTTAATACACTGGTGAGTATGATGGCCTGTGAGAGGGTGCCCTGGCTAGCGATGTTGCCGGCCTTACTTGATCTCTGAACCCCTTTTATGAGGAGTAGCTCTGCTCACTGATGACCTGTGGAATACACCATGGAAATCCCTGTCCCAAAGCACTGGCTGTGCACAGAATCAGGGAAATGCTCGTGTCTCATTTTAGCCGTGTTCTGATGTGATCTGCATAGTTGAATAAAACCTCGTTTAGGTGGAGAAATTTGAGATCACGTTGGGAACACTGCTGTGATCTCAATGGCAGGCTGAGAAGTGTGGCCTTTGGAAACATTGGAAAGCCACATGCGGAAGAGTGAAATTAGACTGTTATTTGTCACCAGACACAAAAATTAATCTAAATGGATCAAGACTTAAATATAAGACCTGAAACAATAAAATACATGGAAGAAAGCATAGGTACCAAACTTATAAACCTTGGTCTTAGGGTTTTACGAATTTGACCTCAAAGTCAAGGAAAGTAAAAGCAAAACTAAATGAATGGGACTTTAGCAAACTCAAAAGATTCTGCCCAGCAAAAGAAACCGTCGACAACACAAAGAGGTAGCCAACGAAATAGAAGTATTTGCAAACAACTCTGATAAGGGGTTAATATCCGAGATATATGAAGATTTCATGCAACTCGACAACAACAAAACAAACAACCCAATTAAAAAGTGGGCAGAGGACCTGGACGGACACTTCCAAGAAGACATACACATGGCCAACAGATATATGAAAAGAAGCTCAACTTCATTTGATGTTAGGCAAATGCAAACAAAAACCACAATGAGTTAGAAACCACCTCACACCTGTTAAATCGGCTGTTATCAACAAGACGAGAGATAACAAGTGTTGGCGGGGTCATGGGGGAAAAGCAACCCTCACACACTGCTCCTGGGAATGCAAACTGGGACAGTCACTACGGAAAACGTTATGGAGGTTTCTCAAAAATTAAGAATAGAATTAATGTATGGCCCAGCAATCCCTCTCTGGGTAGCTATCTGAAAAATTTGAAAACATTCATTCGTAAAAAAAAAAAAAATGCACCCTTATGTTCATTGCGCATCAGTCATGGTGGCCAAGACATGGAAACAACTGGAATGTCCTCCGATGGATGATCGGATAAAGAAGCTGTGGGACATACATACAACTGAATATGACTCAGCCTTAAGAAAAGATGTAATACTGCCATTTGTGACCACATGGATGGATCCTGAGAATATCATGCTAAGTGAAATAAGTCAGATGGAAAAAGCCAAAAACCATATGATTTCTCTCTTATGAGAGATGGAAAATTGAAAGCAACATAGGAACAGATAAGACAAGAACTCATAGACACAGACAACAATATGGTTACCAGAGAGAAAAGGGGGTGGAGGGGAGGAAGAGGAGGGAAAAGGGGGTCAAATATATGGTGACAGAAGGAGACTTGACTTTGAGTGATGAACGCACAATGCAACATACAGATGATATATCATACGTTGGAAATCTATATAATTTTATTAACCAATGTCACCTCTGTAAACTTAATAAAATTAAGAAAAAAGAGAAATGTGTCCAGATCCATTACGGATTTCATCATCGATGAAGAGCCGTGGAAAGTGGAAACACATTCTCGAGCATTGGGTTAGTAGGCCTGAGGAGCTTGGGGTTCAGCAGAGACTACGGACCTTCAATAAACAGGGGGCGTAGGCCCCTGAAGGAAAGAGTCCACAGGAGAATACAAAGCCTGATGGAGAGTGGGTGCTCACATCCACGGCGGGGGGGCCTCTTGGCAAGGGCTGGACCCCCGTCTGCCAAGGTCTGCATCTTGGCGTGAGGACCTCCCCGGCCTCCTGCACTGGAGGTGCATAAGAAGTGATGTGAAGCCTCCCGTGTCCAAGGAGAGGCTGTCACCCCAGCCCCCACGCAGGGTGACTGAGCCCCAAAGTCTTCACTGGCTCCCAGAATCTGCAGTGGGCAGCATCGTCCCTTGCCCGTGGTGGCCTCTGGTTTGCATCACGCCCTGATTGCCGCTTTCCCTCCCCTGCCTTGTTCACCCAGGAAACAAGGAAACATGGGGGAGTCCTGCAGAAGTCAGGAAGAAGTTATTGATTTATTTTTCCTGCCTGCCCGTAATTCTCCCCAAGACCTGCACCCCAGAGTCGGAAGCACCTCGGCCCCGTTCCCGACAGGGGGCAGCATTTCGTTTCGATCCGGGCCAGACGCATTTCGGGGCCTGCAAACGGTCGCAGGTCCAAATGGAGAAAAACAAATGGAAATGAGGACTGTCATCACTGCGAAGGGAGCGAAAGGCTGTGTCAGCGTTTCCATGGCAAGTGCCATCTTTCAGGGACTTCTCATCCTGGCTGTAAAAATAAGCTTCCAAGCCAGGATCTGGCAAAGGCGAGCCTTCAGTCACCAGAAACCTCTATAGTGTTAAAGATTCTGCTTTCCATCCAGTAGGAAACGTGACTCTGTCAAAATGACAGAGGATGCTCCTCTGTCCCCTGTGGTGGCCACCCGTGTCTGCTGCGTCCCTGCCACACCTGCTCAGACCCATCCTCGGAGTGGTGAAGGCGCAGCCCCCAGGCCACTCCAGAGGCCGCTGTGGGTTCGTTCTGGAAGCTGAGGAGGAGACCCGGTTCTTTATGGAGGCAGAGATGGTCCTTTGAGGGGGCCTGTCTCTGGGGCTGCAGGTGGCTCTTCTCCGAGCACCAGCCCACTAGCTCCCTGTCCTGCATCCCAGGTCCCAGGGCCACCAAGGAGGAGAATAGGTGTCAGCCCCAGGTTCACAGCGCACTCACCACTTTGGCTCACGACCCCGGGGCCCCGGTGACATCACTGTGGGAGAATCTTAGGTTGAGTTGACCCCAGCCTTAGACTGGGTCTGATTTCAGCTTGCAGCCTGCGCTCCCGTGATGTGATGTGAGGGGAACAAAGCAACGGTCACATTCTCAGCCAAAAAAGGAGGCCTTTTGGGCAAAACAGTCTGAACCTTCGTCACATCACATCAAAGCCACCTCGGCCTGACTTGGGATAAGACCAAGTTTCCAGAAACTTCTCTCTGCCCTAGATTTGAAGCAGGGTGGTCAGGTGGAGGGGGGCTCATTTCAACGAAAGAGAGAAGGTGAGAGCAGAACGGCCACTTTTTATGATCTGAAATGACTCCTTTGTATAGGCTGGTCGGTGCTTGGTGAGTTCCAGCCCAGCAAATGTCCCGCTGCTGGGACAGATGGCTGCAGAGGGCAGGGCTAGGAGCCCTGGCTAAACTCTAAAGGGACAGATTTTTGTTTTTAACACATTTTTGGAGTGCTTATTGTCTACCGGGCACAGCTGAAAGGGCAGTACATATGTGGTAGATATTATCATTCACGGCCACTCCCAGCAGGTGCCTGAGACAGGGACTAGCCTTGTCACCATTTTACAGATGAAAAAACTGGGGAACAGCGAGGTTGAATTTGCCCAAGGTCGCAGGCAAGCCGGTCATAGTTGCAGTTGGGATTCCAGCCCAGGCTGCCTGACTCCCAGACCAGGGACTGCTGCCACGGGTGGGGGCAGGGAGTCGGGACGGTGTTTCCCTAAGCTGAGAGTGCTCGAGCAAAGTCTGCACGTTCTTGGGTAACCTAATCACGAATGGTTGGGCTGGACAGGACTTTAAGCCAGCTGGTCAAGCAAGCTCATCTTCCTGTTGACCAAGCAAGAGGTGACACGGCTGCCCCAGGGTGCCCCTGTCCTCCAGGGGGGAGTCAGAATGAGGGCTTCAGTCTCCGGGATCTTTTGCTCCTGCAGGAGATGGGACCTGGTGATGGAGCTTCACATAGAGCTTGTAAGCCAGGGTTCTGAGCTTTGTCCCCACAGTGACTCAAAGTGTGCCTGGGAGGGTCTGGGCAGGGCTATGGCAGGCTGTCCTGTGTCTCTCAGATAATTCAGGTTGACCACACCCCTATCCTCCCCATTCCCTCCTCCACCCCTATTTCAGTCTGGAGGAGGAAAGAGCTAACAAATACCTTCAGGTGGGATGGGCCTAGCTAGTAATTGTAAAGTGTATTCTGACGCAGGAAAAATGGATTCTTGCTAAGGCGAGAGTGTCATCGTGCTGCCCCAGGAAAGGGGGACTGTGCAAACCACCACACAAAGTGATGACAGCCTTGAGGCTGAAAATGCAGCATCTTGGTTATACCACAGAGTTTTGGTTATGACTGTCATTATGGAGATGGTCTACGATGGTTTTTCATTGACACAGAGCTATATTGGTTTCTAGGGCAATTAATGGAATGGAGCCTTTGGAAGAGTCCAGGCCCTACAGTGGGACTAGAAAGAGAGGAGAGAGAAATGGATGGGGGCTATAATTTGAACAAAAGAAGAAAAAAAGTCAGTAATGAAAGTGGGACTTCACTATTGACCTTACAAAAACAAAAAGGTTTTTAAGGGACTACTATGAACGGCTGTATGCCAATTAATTAGATGTACTAGATGGAACAAATAAATTCCTAGAAAGACACACACTATGCAAATGGACTCAAAAAGAAGCAGATATTCTGAGCAGACTTATACTAAGTCGAGAGACAAGTAATTTTAAAACTTCCTTCAAAGAAAAACCCCAGGCCCATATGTCTTCCCTGGTGAATTATACCAAACATTTAAAGGAGAATAAACACCAATTCTTCACAAACTCTTTCAAAAACTAGAAGAGGTGGTAATGCTTTTTAACTCACTAAATGAGGCCGATACTAACCTATAGCAAAACCCTCTCACATGGATTCAATGCAGTCCCCACTAAAATCTCAGCTTGCTCTTTTGAAGAAACTGATAGCCTGATCCTCAAAAGCATATGGAAATACAGGGAACCCAGAATAGCCACAACAGTCAGGAATGAGAAGAAAAAGTTGGAGGACTCATATGTTCTTGTTTGAGAACTTATTACAAAACTAGTAATCAAGGCAGTGCAGCGATGGCATAAAAATAGACAGGTCAATGAAATAGATTGAGAGTCTACAGATGCTCAGCTGATTTTGGATGAAGGTTCCAAGACATTTCAGTGGGTAAGAATAGTCTTTTCAAGAAATGGGGCTGGGACAACAGGATAGGCTCCTGCAAAGTAATGACTGTGGACCTCTACCTCACCTATTACACAAAATCAGCTTAAAATGGATAATAGACCTAAATCTAAGAGCTAAAACTATAAAACTCCTAGGAGTAAATTTTTGTGACTTTGGGTTAGGCAAGGGCTTCTCAGTTGTGATGCAAAAAGCACAATTCATAAGTAAAGATAGATAGATCAGTTGGACTTTATTAAAAGAAAAACTTCTCTTTCCTTAAAGAGTGCCATTAAGAAAGGAGAAGAGAACCCACAAAACGGGAGAAAAATGCGGCCAGTTATGTATCTGATGATAAGGGACTTGTCTCCTGAATATATAAGAACTCTTAAAACTCAATTATAAAAAGACGACTCGGTTTTAAAATGAGCAAAGGACTTGAATTTCCCCAACGAAGATATACAAATGGCTAACATGCACACGAAAAGATGTTAGGTACCTGAGCCTTCACTAGTCACTAGACAAATACAAATCTAAAGCATAATGACATATCATTTCACAGCCATTAGGGAGGCTATAATTAAAAGCACAGAAAATACCAAGTGTCGGTGAAGATGTGGAGAACCTGGAACCCTCCTCCTACATTGCAGGTGGGAATGCAAACTAGGGTGGCCACTTAGGAACATAATTTGGCAGTTCCTCAAAAAGTTAAATATGCTATTTCCATGTGACCAGCCATTCTGCTGTTAGGAGAATTGAAAACATATGTTCACTCAAAAAAAAAAAATTGTACATGAACATTCGTAGCGGCATAGGCTGTATTTATGATCATCAAAATAGGGAACATGCCAAATGTCCATCCACTGATGAATGGATTAAAAATGTGGAATAGCCATCCCATGGGATATTATTTATCAATAAAAAATAAAGTACTGATTCATGTTATAATATGGATGAGCCTTGAAAACAGCATGCTAAGTGAGAGAAGCCATCTAGCGTATGATTCCATTGAGAAGAACTGTCCAGAATAGGCCAATCTATAGAGACAGAAGGTAATTTAGTGGTGGCCTGGGGCTGGGAGAGCAGAAAGGGTGGAGAGTGACTGCTCATGGGGATGGGTTTACTTCTGGGGGTGATGAAAATGTTCGAAAACTAGATTGTGGTGATGGTTGTACAGCTCTGTGGACGCATGCTGAAACTCACTGACCTGTGCACTTTGAGCAGTTGCATTTTATGGCATGAGAATGCCAATAAAGCCGTTAAAAGTTATCGGGGGTCAGTTAAAAATATTATGGTAAAAGTACACAATAGGTCGATTACTCTGCGGCTACTTAAATGAACAAGGCGATTTATGTACACTCACGTGGAAAGTTACACACGGCATAGTAAGCGGGGGGAAAGCAGGTGAGAATTCCTTATAACGTGATCCCCAAGCAATAAAAAGAAACCCAATGCACGTGTGTCTATCTGTGTGTGCAGAAAATGAAATGTGGAAGGGTAGAGGTTAAGAGAGTGATTTTCACTGCGTCCCACATGATAAACTATTTTTTTAAAAATTTCTATTTAATCTTTGAAAAAGTAATAAAATGACATGGCATAAAATCAAAAGCTCCAAAAGGCCATCTAGTACAAAATCCCCTCCAAGCCCCCCAGTTCTCCTCCCAGTTGCCTGAGTTTCCTCTGGGAGAATCGGGACACAAACAGTGGTGGTTCAGCATCTCACTTTTTTTGTGTAAATATGAACCTTGTCCACACTGAGATGTGATGAGTCCTTGGTCTTTTTTCTTTTTTTTTTAAATGGTGGACAGTTTTCCATTCTGTAGCCGTATCATCTGAAAGAGGCTTTATATGCATGCATTTCCGAATTTGTTTTTGCCTTGAGCAGGTATTTCATTTGCAATCAGAAAGAAACTACGCCATTTCTCTTAAAGACGTACATGTATTGAGGATTCGGATCTGAGAAGAGTGAACCCCCAGGAGGGTGGTCACATCTGCCCCCCGAATAGATTGCATGAGGAAACTGTGAAATGCTAGACGCAAAAGCAGAAGGACAGCAGGAGAGAGTGGGGTGCCCCGCCCCATCGGGCAGAGACACGGACAGATGCTGGAACTGAGAAAGGAGTCCCAACAGCATTTATATCATTCCTTCTCCTTTACCCCACTCTTACTCTTCCCAATTATGAGAATTTGAGATTTACTGGGGGCAGCAGAGCAGAATGCATTTCCCAAGGGCGGCTCCTGCCTTAGCTCGCTCACATAATCGTTTTATTCACACTAGGCAGAGGCTTTAGAATCTGCCTGGTTTTGATTCCTGCTTCCCCCTCCTGGCTGTGTGACCTTGAGCAAGTCACCCAGTTGTTCTGTGCCTCCATTTCCTATCCTGGGTTAAGAAATAGTTAGTGCATTGTTGAAGTAGGGCTACCAGATGGCCCTCCACGGGTCAGCTGCCTGCAGCCCTTAGGGAGCAGGGAGGATGGCCAATTATGTGCAGAGAGGGCCAGAAGGGATGGGGCAATGGAGGGTCCCTTTGGTGAAGGAACTCTCTCTTCTCCTAGAGGGACTTGCTGTCCCCCCATGTCCTCCTTTGTCTTCTACGTGTTCGGCCTCTGGGGGGTGTTTCCTACTGGTCCCCGCTGCCTCCATCCAGCCCCTTTCCAGCTTGGTGGTCGCCAGCCCTGCTGGGACTGGGAAAGGAAGAAAGAGATTCTAAAGCGACTCCTCTCACGTGCAAAGGCTAACTCCTCGTCATGTTCATCCTGCACCGTGTTTACTTCTGACTGAAACAAAACAAAGGTGGAATACCATAAAATAAATATAAAAATAATAAAATAAAATTAAATAAATAAAAACCACCCTTTAGGCCTCATGGTTGCCTGCGACTTTCCCGTTATTTTGCCAAAGGCGCTCCCCGCAGCCCTGCCCCTCCCATCCCACTCCTCACGTGGCCACAGTTCCAATCTGTCAGAGGCTTGCCTCAGTGACCTCTCATAGGGCTGTCCCCTGGGGGACCACTGTGCTGGGCCTGCCTTGTTCTACAAGTACGAGCCTCTCTCTCTGCCACTGAGCTGGTTTCTTTGTAAATATTCTTACCCTTTATGCTTCCCAACATCCCCCACCTCCAGGCCATTGCACCCCTGGGCCAGTGATTTCAGAGGTTCTAGCAGGAGCCACCTCCAGCCTTTCCTCTGGGCGAAGCAAAAACACCCCTTCTGGGCCTCCCTGCCTGGACCAGCAAGCACGTGGCATGGTGAGGGCTCAGCCTTCCTCCCCAGAGCAAGTTTGCTGGGAATTTCTGATGAATAAGTTGTCAGATAGGAAAAGGAAGTCACGAGAACCAATATCCCAGCTGAGGAAGGAATTATATTCCTGGAAGTTGTCCCAGATATTTTATTCCACAGGAGCTTACGCTTGACCAAGCTCAGAGGGAGGTGCCACCTTGTAGGGACTCAGTCTGGAGCTGGAGGCAGAAGCTCAGGACCCATCATTCCAAAGAAAACGATCCGGCATCTACCCAGGGATTTTCTCTGGAGCGTCTCTAAGGGCTTTATAATTAAGGCAGAAGCCTTTATAGACAGGTGGGTAGGGAGGAGGCTTCTCTCCTTGGAGATGGAGGTACCAAGCTGGGAAGTGATTTATCTGAGAGCGTGAAATGCCGGTAATGCCGGTGACCAATCAAGGGAATGCTTTGCTAAGCATCTAATTGCATTCACAAGTCTTTGATGCTGACAAACCACTTATTTGAAACGATGCTGACTAACAGCATTTATCAGGCACCTTTTACAGGCGAGGCCCTGGGGAAGATGCTCTGCGCAGTTCATCCTCACATTAGTCTTAAATGTCGGTACTATTTATTGCCACACCCCTTTTACTGATGAGGAAACCAAGGGCCAGAGAGGTGGCCTCGCTGACCAGAGTCCACAGCTGCCAAGTGAAGGGACTAAGATTCTAACCCAGCTCTCTCCCTGCCAAAGCCAGTGCCTTTCCCACTGTGCTACTCCGTAGCCTGGTGAGCAGTTTTAAATACGCATCCACGACCTCAAAGACATTCCTGCTCTCTGGTCCAAACATCCCATTCCTGGCAACCTATTCTCATGAAATAATTCTAAATGCAGGATAAATGTCTTGAAGTTCAACGTGGCTAAGGACACCCCTCTTCTTCCCCAAACCACACTGAAGTGACAGAAGGAATGCAGACATAAAGATGGAATCGCAGTGGCTTCGAATGGTCGGGAGGAGTGGGCTCAACCATGAGGGCATTAGGGAATTTCAGGAACCATAAGACAAACATGAGAACAGATGGATGGTGAAGTGAAATGGAAGCTGTGACGTCACAGAGCTGAAGGACCGACCATCACAGGGTGAATTTGCCCCACAGAATCCCAGAGCAGAGACAAGTGTCAGGTGGGAGGGTGAGTTCAGGGTGGACCGTGGACTGCTGAGCTAGTCCCTTTCCACCGCCCGCCAACCATTTTCCTGCCTGCACAGTCCCCCAGGCCCGCTCCCACATCAGAGAATGTGGTCCCTCCCAGAGGAATGGGGTCTTCACACGGGTGAGGAAACGCCCTCTAGCCACCAAACTGTTCCGTCCATGTGTTCATCTACAAACATCAACAGACGACTGAGAATCGTCAGGCCATTTCAAAAAGCCAGAGCTTGGGTGAGGCGTGAAAGGAGAACTGACTCCGAGAAGACAGAATTAATACTTAAAAGACATCTTTAAGTAATTAAAACAAATAGGCCAGAGAGAGTTAAGAGAACATCGCACCCATTTAAAAAATAAAACGAGGCCTCTGTGAAAAAGATGCCACCAGACTTGTCGAAAATTAAAATCGCGATTCCTAACATTGAAAGCTCGACTTTTGGATCAACTAGAGAAATGAAGACCAGATTAGTAAACTGGAAGGTCCAGCTGAAAGGACTTCCGTAAATATATTAGGAAAAAAATAAAGAAATGCCATTTTTTTTTAAAGCCCAATGAGATGAGCTATAGAATGTTTTATTATAGGAGTTTCCAGAAGAGAGAACACAGAGAATGGATAGAAGAAAATGAAAAAGACATAGTAGAGAAAATGTCCTACTGCTGAAGAAACACCCCTGGAGAGCTGCGTAAGAACACAAGCCAAGCTTCTAAAACTCAATAATAATAAAAAAAAAGGCAATACATCTAATAGGAAGATGGAGAAAGGACACGGGTCGTTCACAGAAGAGAATGGGAAGAAAGCTCGGAGATCGGTGAAGAGAGCTCTATCTTCTACGCCATCAGGGAAAAGAAAATTATACTTTCCACCCATCGAACCGGCGTAAGCGGAACAAACTCTACTGTCCAGTGTCAATGATGCTATGATGTCCCAACGGGTTCACAAACGCCATTTGTTACAGCCTCCGGGGGGCATTTCGGCAGCAGCTGTGAACGTTTCAGCTGTAATTCAGCACGTACATTTCCAGGACTTCGTTCTGCAGAAATACTTATCCAGGTCCACCCAGATATGGGGACAAGAGTGTTCACGGGACCATTATTTATGGGAATGATTGTTAGAAATCATGTAAGTGTTCATTAGCAGAAAAGGAATTAGGTAAATTTGGTGCTATTAACTAAATGATAATATTTTGGACCTATTGGGTTACGTAGGGCACATAAAATCAATCTCATCTGTTTTAAGTTTTTTCAAGGAGCTACTGGAACATTTACCATTTCACGTGTGGCTCACAGCGTATTTCTGTTGGACAGCACAGGTCGGGGGTTCGGTGGGAATCAGTTAGAGAGAAAACAGCCCTTTGGTTTGACGACAAGTTATCGGACCCAGACTCGAGAGAGACCTCAAGGCAAGGGGGAGCTCAGCTGCTTTGTGGAAGAAAGTCAAAGAAAGGGAAAGAAGCAGGATAGGATGAGGATGGGCCAGTGCATCCCAGGCTGGGTCTCAGGGGAGAGAGGAAATGAAGAAAGGCTGGGAGGGAGGCCCAGCAACTGGAGAGCCAGAGGACAGATGGCCGAGAAAGGACACCCTGAGTCCCCGAGGCGGGGCCAGCAGTGAGTGTGGCCGGCAGTGAGATCTGCTGATAAATTTTAATGAGTTCCAGGAGCTCTATGCCATAGGGCCCCTCTGCTGTCCCCACACCCAAGGACGGATTGTGTGGCAAAACGGGGAAGGTGAGGACAGTAATGCGCCAAGGATGGCCTCAGGGCCAGAGGCGAGGAGGAAAGAAAGAAAGACGCAGGATGAGGGGCCAGGCAACTGCGAGGACAATGTGACGACACCCAGAAATCCTTGGGCTTCCCTGCAAGAGCCCTGGAGTGCTGGCGAGGATGTGCAAGGAGGCTGCGGACTGTCACGTGGCGTTTGAAGGGAAGGTCTACCAGGACGTTGTAATCCCCATGGTGTGGCCGGCAGCGGGCAGCGGAGCAGTTCAGTGGCAGTGCTGGCTGGGAAGGTGAGGACCCGGCATAAAGCTAGTGTTAAAATGCACACTAGTGGGTGACATGGAAAGGGATCCAGGATGTGCCATCAGACGAGCAAAGGAGCGAGGTGCCAGGCAGGTGTGCTGCGACACCCTCCTGAGACGCCCACATCCTTCCCGGCCTGCTCTGTGTCTCAGGGGGCTGGCTCGTAAACGCACACACAGCCCCCTTGCCCCATGGCTCCTGGCAGGGACAGGCCAGGGGCCCTGCAGAAGATCGAGATGGGGGAGGGAGGGAGGGTGGGAGATTTACTCCCCGGTTCCTTCCTTGCAGCATTGCAGTAGGTTCTCCCTCTACCTGGAACCCTCTCCACAAACCCACTCCCTCTTTCCAGCACCTCATTCCTGCAGGCCTACAGCCCCCTGCAGTCTATCAGCATCCCTGGCGGGATTGTGAGTTCCTTATTGCTGCCCCCAAACCCCATCCACACCTAGGTCGACAGCCCTTGTTAAGCCCTCCTCCCCAGGCATCCAGCTTGAGCCTGCCTGATACACAGGGCACACCACGTGCAAACTTTTGTGCACGTGAGGGAGGAGGCAGAGCGAAAATGCATATTTGAATTGGCATGAAGAAAACCTAGAAGGATAACAAGAAACTAGTAAAGGGGATACAGCGGGAGGAAGCTGTGAAGCAGGACGGAGATGGAGAGAGACTTCTCGCTGTATCTAATTTATGTAATTTTGATTTCTGGACCACATGAACGACTACCTCCCTGACCCAATTAAACTGGAAGGAATCTGCTCGACCCTCGAGTCAGATGATTTTGGGGGGATCGGTTTAAACCCGCTCAGACCTTTCATGGTAGAAGCTCCAAATCTCAAGCCAGAGAAGCCACGGCACCAAGGGAAGTGGCTCCTCCGAGTTGGCACCATCGAGCAGGACCACAGCCAGCAGCCCATCTGCTCCTCTTCCTCCTCCTGTCCTTCTGCAGCTCGGCCTCAGCCACCAGTATCCTAGCTGGTGCCACGGGGTTTTTCCACTGACCAGGAGACATTGCAAGCCCAAATTACATAACCAAGTCAACCGTAGGAAACAAGGGGACCCCTGAAAAGCAGCATCTCAGGAGAGAGAGCATCAGTTCTGCTCACTCCGAACGTAAGAGGTGCCGTTTGGTTCGTGGTTTTTGCTACCGGAAGCTCCCAAAAGGCCCAGCAAGAGGGTTCAGCCGACTGGCCACGTGAAATGCCCCTGGCACGTGGCCCGAGCTTTTTGGAGCATGTCCCCTGGGCCTCTGGTGAGGATGACACAGATGCAGCGCTCGGAACCAGGAGAGGAGTCTCCTCCACTTGGGACCTTGACCTTGCTAAAGAGAACTCTGACCTTTGCTCTTTCTCATCTGGTTGGTGGGATGAGCCGAGCTTAGTGCTCACTCCCTCATTAACCCTCCGAGTCACCACTGTGAGGCGGGGAGCGGCCAAACGCCATGACAGCCTTTTAGCCACAACAGAGGGGTAATGACCTGTCTTGCGCCACACGTGAGTCATGAGCAGGGCCGGGGCTGCACCCTGACCTCTGGACCCTGGAGCATCATTCTGTCCTGGCTCTCAACGGCAGCGGAGGTGGCCGAGGGCACGTACACAGCAGCTAGGATGCTCTGCTCTCCGTTTCCATGGCTCCTGGCTCGCCACGGGAAGGTAGATGACATAGACGGACAGACTGGCCTAGCAGGTACCTAAGCGTGAGGACTCAAGTTCAAGGACACAGACCTTCCAAATGGCTGCCCTAGACCCGCTTTGTGGTTTGGGCGTAGTTCATGGCAACATTGCCCAAAGTGAGCTCCCGGTCCCAGATGTTTGGGAAATGCTGGGTGAGTGGCAGCCTGTGCTTCCCAGAGGCCTCGTCCCTGGGCCTTGGGCAGACGTGACCTTGCTCCAGTAAAGTGTCAGTCAAGGCTAGTTCATCCGTCTGGCTGAGTCCCGAGCAGAGACTGGGACAGGTCAGTTTTCCTGGGGTTGGAGGGAGTCATGAAAGTCTCCATGGAGACATAGGGGCCTGCCCACCTCTCAGAGGCAGACTCCAGGGTGGGAAAGATCTATGTCTGAGGTGAAGGCCTCTGACGGACGGTGGCAGACAGGAAGCAGGTCCTCCAACAGCACACCAGCCACCAGCAGGGGCTAAGGACACACCGTGCCCCGGAAGCACGCTTAGCTTTGGGTGGAAGGCTCACCCCCAGTCCCTTTCATTCATCGCCCCTTTATCTTCTGCCAGACTCCGGGCTAAACCATTTTCATGCATTCCCACAGTGTCCAGATGGCAATCTGACACTCCGAGAGGGAAACCGCCCATGTTGGCACGTGCCAGAAGTGGTTGGACTGGAATTTGAACCCCTGACTGGCTGGAGCCTAAAAGCTCCCACTTCCCAGAACATTTCCGCACATTGACCCGGAGATCTGAATGAGCTGTGCGGAGGGAGAGAAGGGACAATGCAGGGGACTGGGTCAGAGGCAAAAGGGAAATGACGGGGTGGAGGCATAGGAAATCCCGGCCGTGTCAGCACGTAGATGGAGCCATTCAATGTCAAGGCCAGGATACAGCCCTCCCAACCCCCCCAAAAAAATGGCAAAGCAAAATGCATTTGCTTCTGCACTTGGCTATTCAAATGCATTTTTCATCAGCGACCCTGGAGCCCTGGTGAACGTCTGGATCTTCCTAAATGGAGCCTTCACATTCAAAAAACAAAACCATAATTTCAGGCAACAAAGCAAATATACTTCAGACTTTGTGGCCGCAAGTCTCCTGACCTCTGACATCCAGCCAGTTTCTGGGCCGCTCACGTGGTCCCTCCTTTTCATGAATTTGCTGGGAAGAGCTCCGGAGGAAAGGGGACATCTTGATAAAGTATGGCCAAGCGAAGGCAGGCCAGCAGAAGTTGATCACACGCTATTTCGTCTCTCCTGGGATTCTCTTCTGCCACCGTGTGCCCATCTAACTTTCGATCAGCTCAGGCACAAAGAAAGAGCGTGGTGTCCGGCCCGGGAACCACCATGTCTACCTCTACCTACCAGCTAGGGAGAGACGCCCTGCTCACCCTTGAAGATGCACTTGTCTTTGTCGTGCCCAGAAGGCCCAGACCCAACAGGTCCTCTTCAGCCCATCAGCCCATACGCAGTGAGCTGAAGTTCAAAGGTGCCCAGCACAGCGCAAGGGGCTATGGGGGACCCAGGAGGGCCAGTGTGGGAGCTCACGGCCTGCAAGCAAACGGGCTCCTTTGTCTTTTTTTTTTTCCTTTTTCATCTTTTGCACACTGGACCATGTCACTGGCATCTGCTGCATAATTTTACAAAGTGCTACCAAAGCGTTGCACACAGTCCTGCCTTTTAACCCCACTTTCAGGACTTTCGCGAAGGAAATCATCAAGTGCACGAACCAACTGAACTACAGGGAGGCTCCGACAGTGGCTCTTTTGAAAACATGGTTTTAAAAGATTGGAAGCAAACCAAATGGCCAATGGCAGGGAGGTGGTTACTGAAAAATGGGTGTGCCACACACCGGAGTGGTAGTGGGCCGTTAAAGTGCTTTGCTAAGAGAATCTTTGTTGCAAGGACAATCCCGATGTATTATTAAGAGGAACAGTTATAAAACAGTCTGTGATAGTTCGTCGTGATCCCATTCGTGTGTGTGTGTGTCCGGTGTGCACGCACACACCTCTCTGCACGTATCGATGACTACACATGACGTCGTGCCCTGCCAACATCGACACACCTCGTCCAGCCACACTGACCCCCGCTATGCCTAGGATGCTCTAAGCCAGGCGTTGTCCTGCCCCAGGGCTTTTGCAGGTGTTGTCCCCTCTGCTGAACCCTCCCTCCCCTGATCTCCAGATGTCTCAGTCCTTCGCCTCCTTCCACTACTTGCTTGCAGGCTTTCCCTGGTCACCCCATTTCACATTTCTGCTCCCCCACAACACCCTCAAGCCCTCCCCACCGCTGTGCTATTTCCATTGTGTTTATCCCCAGGTGTCCCACTGTTTTTCATATTTGTTTGTTTATTGCCTGTCGTCTCCACCCCCAATGTCCGCTGGGCAAGGGCAGGCATTTTTCTCTCTCACTATTTCCCCAGCACCAGGAAGGCTGCTTGGTACCCCATACACGCTCAATAAATTAGCTGTTGAATAAGTGAATGGATCTAAACGGTGAGTGACAGCGACGGTTTTTATTTAATTTGGGAAAATAAAAGAAGTATGACCTACCGGGCACAGAAATGTCATGGGGACGGTCACACCAAGTACACACAGAAACAATCAGGCTCCGGGGACACCGGAATGTTCCGATGGTTTTCTCTGGGGGAGGGACTGCCGATGACTTTGTCTCTTTCTCTTTCGGTTCTAGTCGTTTCTAATTAATCTACAGCAAATGTATTGTTTATGTGATGAAGTGAAAGTGGAGGAATAGTTGGTTTTTAATTGGTGCTTGCTGTAGGTTATAAGGCAAGGAATGTGTGTGGGCATTTTAAGTCCCTTTTAGATGCACCGGGAAGCCAAAAAGTTCTTGGCACTTGATTTATTGCAATATTTGCTTTGTCGTGGTGGCCTGGAATCACACCTGCAATACCTCTGAGGTAGATCTCTGTGTCGCATGGATAAAATGGAGCTGTCCTTGCCCCTTTGGGGACATAGTTGGCAATCCCCGACATGCACTACTGTGCAAGCATGCCTGCCAGGTGTGAGGTGCACTGAAGGGGAGCGAGGTGAGGGGCCTAGGTCCCTCCTTTCTTTAAGGCACCGAGAATCCCCACCTCTGGGGCACGTCCCACACGTTCCCAGAAACAGTTGCTCTTCTGGAGCCTGTTTCCCATTCACCCACCCTATGCAGCAGCAGGGAAGAGACAGGTCACGGGAAGAAGAGGTTCAGGTGGGTTTTCAGTTGACCTTGTCCTTGCTCTGGCTGCTTCAGCCCAGGTGCCTCCTCCTGCAGCTGCCCTGCCGCATTCCCCCCTTCTCCCCTCTCCCGCCCACTGTGGGTCTGGAGGCTGATTGCCCTCACCTGCCACTCAGCACCAGCGATCATCCTGCTACTCCACCCTGGCCCCCCTCCAAGGGGTGTGGAAACTTGATCCCCTGATTGAAACCACTGATTCAGTCACTTGACTCCCACTTGAGCAGGAATCGGGAGGGCTCTGGGTGTGTTTGCACACATGCCGTCTCTCACACAGACACATACACGCAGCCCAAGAGGCAGGGGAGGCAGGAGTGGCCCTGAGCAGATAAGAAGCCACTTTCTCAAAGTCTTGTTCCCTCGCCTGTAGGGCGGGAGCCTGACGCATATCAGGGTGAGGAGGTTTGGAGCTGAAGATGCCCGGGAAGCCAATCTGCCACCCTGGCCGAGGACGCCTGCTTTGCTTCCACCAGAATCAGCACGTCGGAGGATGCCCAGAATTGGGGAACTTTCCCTCACGGGAACCCCACTTGTTGATCAGCCAGTACATATCTCCCACTCCTCTTCACGGCTGCCTTGCTCAGAATGAATCCCCAGACCCCAAACCAGCATGTGAGTTTGACCCTCTGATTCAGCGATTTCGATTCCCACTGATCAGTGCCCCGAAGCCTTATTCAATAACAACCATTTAAAAAGAGTGTTTGAATGGCCATTCATGCATTTTTTTTCCCACTCGGCTTTGAATTACTATTATGAGGCCCATGGTAGAGCCTGGGGCGTAGGGACTGAGGAACAAAAGCCGTCCTTCCCCACCAGAAGCTTGTGGTCCCGGAGAGGGCACAGGCCTTGAACAAGCCCAGTGCAGGGAGATGGGGGGCCCAGATGCTCATCGGTGGACGTCTGTGTGTGCCAGCAAGGAGCTCCCCTTCCCTCTGTGTGCCCCCTTCTGTTTCTCTCCATCCCTGTCCTTTTTCTTATTTTTCTCCCCTTTCTCCTCTGTCTTACAGTGGCAATCATCCCCTTACTCCAATCTCCCCCCACAGACACATGCAGTTTTGTCTCTCCTCTGATTCTCTTCTCTCACCCTGCCCCTCGTCTTTCTCGTGGATCATCCAGTCCCTCCAAACCCACAGAATTCTCCCTAATCAGAGGCAGGGGGAAGCAGCCATCCCCAAAAGACAGAACTGGCGTGGAGGACCTGGGTCATGTGAAACATTTCCCAGGGAGCGGGAAAGGCCACAGGTGACAATGAAAATGCTGCTCGCTGCCATGACAACCACAGTCATTCAGCCACAATACCAGGGGTTTGGAGACAATAAAACCAATTGGATTTTTATTTCCCCGGCACCAGCAGCCCTCAGGAGGCGGAAGCCAAGGAGGAGATCGTTGGGGCAACTGCGAAGAACTAGGGTGCTAGGCCAGGACTGGCCCTCATTTCTCCAACCTGCCGTCAATTGTGACATCACTCTCAGCTGTGCCTTGTGACTAATCTTCATCTGTACCGGGGGAGCTGGGGCCGCTGGGAGTCCGTTGGGGGCCCAGGTGAGGAGGCTCGGCTCCAGGCTGAGGTGAGAGCACCTGCCATGAGGCACAGGCAGAGTCACGACCAGCATCAGGACAGCCACGGGGCCTGGAAGGCTCGGTGCGAACAAGCTACCCTGAGAAGGTTTGCAGCTGGGAAGGTGGGAGGTGGAACCCCACAAAGCGAAAACAGGAAGCAGCTTCATTTTTAAAAAAGAATAAAACCCAAAACCCACAATGGGGAACTAGGAATACTTAGTAGGGCGCCTATCCTGGCTGTAGCCAAAACCCAGCAGCTACAGACTTACCAGGTCCAGCTAAGAAAAGGCCCTGAGGGGATCAGTTATCGGTTCTGTTCTAGGGAGTTTATGAACATGGACATGAATGTTCTGTGATGGGTTTTCTCAAGCTGCACCATGAGCTAAGCCGGCCACAGAGCCACAGCATGGGGCTTTTCTGAGAGAGGGGTGACTGCCATCTCCAGAGAATCTGCCACCTGTTCGGAGGCCGTTGGCAGGTGCTGGCAGCACACAGGGCCCTGGGCATTTGATCCCCAATTTATTCTGTGTCGTTAGGATGAGGCTGAGGAGCAGAGTGAACCAATGCTCCCCCTGCTCTGTGTCCCTCCCCTCTCCCCAGGCACTTTGTGGCTTTCGAGGTCTCTGCGCTAAAACGATAATATTGCCAGGTGCCAGAAATCTCAAATTGCGTGACATATTAGTGGAAGTGTAAAAATCTTGCCCGGCGTGTCTGGGCATCCTAAGGAGACTCCTTTAAGAGGATCCATCCGTGCTGGGACATTTGAGGAGGGGAAGGAGATGGTTAGAGCCAGAACGTGAGGCTGCTGCCCATTCTATTAAATGGGATGTGTGGTTCAGAACCAGACAGGCATTTGTCAGACTTCTTTATCGGCTAAATGGAACTTGATTGGTGTGCGGATCAAAGAAAAGCTGCTTATCCCCACTGGAAATTTCCTGCTAACTCGCCGGCACTGGTCAGCAGGGAAAGGTGAAACAAAGGCTGAATTTATTCACAGGCGGGAGCATCAAAGTGAAAAATATCAAGGAAACGGATCAAAACTTCAAAAACGGCTCTGACCTAAGTTCTCCAACATTTCATATTTTTGAAAATCACAAGAAAAAGGATGAACTATCCAAAAAGAGCAAATTCACTTTAATTTCCCTTTAAATGCTTCAAAGCGAAAAGTCCGAGGGTTCAGACTTTGCTCCCACAGTGGCCAGGCAGGCTGGAAGCCCCTCGTATTCTGCCCTCTGATTTTCCCCTCTGGCAGTTAAAGTCACCCTTCTGGCACTCGGCAGCGTGACAGTTGCCATGGCCTGCGTATTGCTTCAGAATAAAGGAAGCTGAACATTCACGTCCAAACGTCTCGCTGATTTACTGCATACCACACGGATCTAGACACAAACAAAAACTGGCTTTAAAACAAAAGCCATGGGAAAACAGCTTGGCAGGTTCTTAAACACGTGCACGTACACCTGCCATGTGTTCCAGCCCTTCCATCCCTAGACATCTATCCAAGAAAAAGGAAAACAAGTGTGCACACCAAGGCTTTCACATGAACGTTCACAGCAGCCTTATTTTTAATAAAGCTGAAAACTGAAAGCAACCCAAACGTCCATCAATAGTGAGTAAATATGACACACGAAATGGCCAAACAAATTGTGGTATATCCGATAAGACGGAGTACTACTCGTCAATGAAAAAAGAGACACATGATACAAACAACGACGTGGATGAATCAAAATAATTGCGCTGAGTGAAGGAAGCCAGACAGAAAAGAATTTATATGAAATTTTAGCAAGCTAATCTGCTGCGACTAAGCATCCAGGGAACCAGAAGAGGGGTTGTGAAGGAGCATGAAGAAACTTTGGGGGGTGACAAATATGTTCTCTGTCTTGAATGCGGTGTGGTTCCACATGTGTGTACTTATGTCAAGGCTTGTCCATTGTACATGTTGAATGTCCGATGTTTATTACATCAACGATGCTTCAACAACCCTATTTTCCAACTTAAAGAAAAAAGTACACCATAATGCAGTAAGAGGGACGAGACATATAGCCCCACCTGGCAAAACTAGAAAAATCTGAAAAAAGCACTGGACATTAGTCAAGGCAGGATTGTGGTCTCTGAGAGAACAAGCAGAGTGGTCTCGCAGAGGTGAGACAGAGTTCAGAGTTCTGACAAGTCAAGGTAGCTCAACTTTGCAGGTCGGAATGCCAGAGGGAAGGAGTTCTACATGCAGAAAACTCCAGAGATTGTCAGGTTTAAAAAAAAAAAAAAATATATATATATATATTTATATTTATTTATATTTATATTTATATTTATATTTATATTTATTATATTTATATTTATTATATTTATATTTATATTTATATTTATACTTATATTTATATTTATATTTATATATATTTATCTCTGATGTGAAGTAATTCCTTGAGGCAGGGAAAAGAATTCTGGAGGAAATGGAAAATTCTGGAGTGCTTGCAGGGCTCGAAATAGCTGGTATTCTCGCCAGCCAGAGTAGAGACCTTGCGATACACGGGTAGTGTGCTCAGAAAGCTATTGCCTTAATACGAACAAATTAGTACTGGGCTAAAATGTCGTTGGCATGACAAAGTTTAAAAGCAAGCCCTGAAAAGATCAGACTCTTTCCAAATTGCTTAAACTGTGTGCCAGAATAAAGTCCGACACTCTTTCAAGGAATAAAACAAAACCCAATACCAGCTCTGTAGCATTTCCATTACCTGGCATCATCCAAGAGCAAATGACCAGGTATGCAAAACAGCAGGAAAACACGACCTGTAAGCAGGAGGCAAAAATAGAAATAAACCCAGAAATGGCAGAGATGATGGAACTATCTGGCAAGGATATTAAAATAGCTGTTATCAATCTTAACGAGAGTCAAGGACGTTAAAGGAAAACATGAACTCAGTTAGGAGAGCAATAGAAAAGAAGAGAAAAACAACCTAAATGGAACTCCAGGAGGTAGAAAATACAATATCAGACAGACACGTAAATCACGACCAAAATCCGTCATCTCGTTGATAGCGGAGCTCGCTTTCAGGCTGTCAAGTGATAATTGCATCATCGCTTCCATGGAGAAGCCTTCCTGACCGGAACAAACTCAATCTTCTGTGTCCTCAGTGCTTCGACCTCCTTTTCAAAGTACGTGCCACGGCCGTGCTATGTCCATCACCCGTGGGACTCTGCAGGGCACGTCGGTCTCCGCCGATATATGCTGTACGGCCCGTGAGGGCAGGAGCTCGGTTTTGCCCTCTCGTGTGCCAGTGCCCAGGACAGTGCCAAGCAGTAAATGGGTTTTGAATGAACTCCCGTCATCAGCTGTGCGATGGATTCGTTCGGCAGCTCATTTAAAGCATCACCTCTGTCGGCCTTCACCAGCGCAGTGCCACTGGTTGACCATGGGCTGTGATCTTCACATGCCTCATAGAAAGTGCTTCCTGCAGGCACTTATTGAGTCCCGGATTCCGTGTGAAGCGATGATTCACTGGCCTTTGGGTTTCTCAGCTGCTAAATGGGGTTGTTGAAACAGGGGACCTCTAAGAACTCCCAGCTCTGATGCTCCAGGATCCTGCTGTGGTCCAGTCCCCCAGGATGTTCCTCTTCCCCTACAGGATCCTTGCCTCCTAGTACCCACGCCCTGCTAGATCCTCTGCCTGCACTGGGTCTGGGCTTCTTGTGTGACCAGTAGAGAAGGATGGAGAGAACAGTGTGTGACTTCTTGAAGCTAAGTCATAAAGGGCATCGTGGCTTGTGCTTTGGTCTCCTGAATTGCTTGCTCTCAGGGATGCCAGTCACCATGTCATGAGAACACTCACGTAGCCCCGGGGAGAGGTCCTCACACAGAGTAACTCGGGCCTCCTGCCAATAACCACTGAATCCTCCAGCCAGACCTTAAGCTGACGCAGCCCAAGCCAACATCTGACCTTAAAGTCACGAGAGACCTGAGCCACATGCACCCAGCCAAGCTGCTCCTGAATTCTTGACCCGTGGCACTGTGCGGGATAATCATTGTTTACTGATGTCTCAAAGCACGAAGTTTTGGAGTAATTTGTTATGTAGCAATAGATAACAAGTGTACTTGGTAGCGAAAGCTGTCCTTCCTGCACTCTGTAATTACTTCTGCTATGAAGGAAACACTCAATCACTGCATAAGCTAAATCTCCAAAACACAAATCTTCCCTAATTTGGGGACAAAGTGGAGGCCTATAATCTAGACCAAAGTCTGAAGAAATACAGAAGCCCCTCTTTTCTTCATTTGCTTTAAGGAGGCCAAAGGCCACCCTATCCTCCCTTTTTTCCTTCTTGTTCTCACTAGCTCTTTTCCACTCCAGTTTCAACAATTTCACTCCCACTACGCTTTTGACTTTCTGGCGACCTTGGGACACATTTTCTGCTCTTCTGAATGAGTTTTCCAAGCTTCACAGCCAGTTTTGAATGTTTTTAAAGCACCCGTGGGCACATAGCAGGTGCTGAATAAATATTATTTACTGCCTTAGTCCAGGTCCTACAGAAAGCAGAACATGAGACAGGATTCAGGTTCTAATGATTTAGTTAGAAGGCACAAGGCCAGGGCCTGGGAGGTGAGGAATATAGGGAAGTGAGACAAGAAGTCATGGGATGCACTGCAACACATTACTGTCTCCCTGTGAGCAGCGAGGGGACACCAGGTTCACTTCGCAGGGCCTTCTCTGTGGAGGCTGCAGAAGGAATCACGATCCAGGGTCATTCGTGGGAGAACAGAAGGTGGAGGAATGTGTCTGCCCTGCTTCTACCTTCGATCTCCTAGTCAATAGTCACCCCATGGTAGAGTTTTCTCCCTTAATTATCCAGTCCCTGATGACTCCCCAGGAAGCCAGATCCCACACCCCAAGGTGAGAAATTGTATCAAAGTCCAAAAGCAGATGGCATCTAGGAGCTAGTGGGGCACCAGCCGAGAGAGAACAAAGTTACTGACCAACCTAAGAAGGTGTACCAGATGTGCGGCCCATACGATTACTTTCTTAGTCCTTTTTCTGATTCCTCAGATACGAACTTGCCAGCACAGCCACAGCGAGGCCTGGCTTCCTGTTTTGGCTGCTTCGGTTCCCCAGTGCGTAGTGTGGGTGGAGATACAGTGAGACTGCATATTAATGTGAGCTGACCCTTGCAGGCTTCAAGGCAGATGGACGCGCTCAAATCCTGGCGTGCAAAATGCAAGACTTCCCCTTTCTTCAGCCGGCTGGAAGCGGGCCCTTATTCTCAGCTAAGCGGCCTCTGAAGCTGTAACCCAGCAGCTTAGGAAATGCCACCTAATTGAGTAGAACTGAAGCTTTTGAGCCGTCACTGGCTGTTTTAGGCAAAATTAAAAGGCCCTTAATGCTTCTTTTTTTTTTTTTTTTTGGCCAGGAAGAGAGATGTTTCCTCCCAAGAGTTGTCCAAACTTCTTAGAAACAATCCTGGGAAAGTGGCTGCGAGCAGCGAGGAGGCCCATGTGTCCCTCAGAATTCCAGGGTAGTGAGAGGCCCAGTCCAGCCCTCATTAACAGGGAAGATGGAAGATGGCATGGGTGGGTGGATAAGTGAGTGGAGGGATGGATAGATGGGTGAGTGGATGGGTGGGTGGGTGAATGGATGAATGAGGTAGCTGCTCACTTTGGTGGGTGTCTAAGAAGCATTGTCCAGGCATCTAACACCCTTAAATGTCCCCTTTTAGGGACATTTGAGGAAATCATTGCTGTCAAAATCGGTTTTTACTGTCTTGAGTCAGTCTCTCCAACATGCATTTTTCCTGTCCCCGACACAGCCGGCCCCTCCAATCCCCCACCCTCTGGCTTGTTATCAGCTTCATGCTGTCTCTTTGCATTAAAGTGACAAGAGGCAGCACAAAGCTGACGACAGGAGGCTAGAGCTGTAATTTGCACTGACATTCACTGGTGTTATCCACTTATTGCCTGGGAAGCCAAACAGGAGACTTGTCTGATTTTGATCTCAGGAAAAGAAATGACAACTCTGCTCCACTTCTGCCATTCAGGACAAAGCGCCAGGCTGGTCCTGGGGCCTGAGTCCGGTTGGCAGAGCCACCTGTCCAGAGTAGGTCTTCAATGTTGTCTTTCTTTCGTCTGGCTAGAAGTCCCTTTCAGGCCTGACATCGGGCAAACACTGGACAACGGGGCGGGGGGGCAGTTAGGGCGCGGGTGGATTCCATCCCATTCTCTCAGCTGGTGACAATACTATCCACAGGTTGCCAAGGAGCCTCAGAGGACTCTCTGGGGGAATTACGTGAGCCGGGAAAGTCAGACCCAGCTGAAAATACCTCAGCAGCCCTGCCTCTGACTCCGAACCTAGGTTCCTGCTAGCCTGTGGGTGCGGCCTGCCTCGCCATTTACAAGGCCCAGGACAGAATGCAAATGTGGGATCCTTGTTCAAAAAAGCAGGAAACGATGGCATTAAAGGTATGTAAACAAAATAAAAGGCTTTTGCCTTCCTTCTGCGGTCTCTTTCTGACTTGTTATGGTGTTTCTTACTTGCTGTGTAATGCTCTTCTCCATAAAAGCAAACAAATAACAGAACGATGAACTATTAGCACGAATTCACCATTCACCTTTGTGTTATCCAATGACGGTTTTAAGTGCACATGTAAAAGCTTTTCACTGCGATGTGGAACCACCAAAATGACATAATTCGGGTTGCTAACTTGTCATGCCTGTATATTCCTACCAGAACAATGGGGATGCTGCATAAACCGTTCTGATTTCGCTTCTTGGTGCACATGTTCCACCAACACTCTCTCCCATCATCTTACTGCCCAGCAGAGAAGGACTGAAAGGAAAATAAGTTACGGTCGCCCTTTCTTTCCATCGTCGTTTTCAGGGTAAGCCATCAGATGGTACAGGGAAGTGATGTAAGAAGTACGAGGGTCTCTTGGTCTTTCTTAGGAATCGTGTCTTCTTTCTGCATTCAAGGCAAGTTGTGGTTGAACAGAAAGCAGGGCCTCTCTGGGCTATGGGTGGTGTCCCCCTCCTGTCCTCTCCTGCTGAGCCAGTCACACAGGCAACACGCTTCCCTTGTACTCACTTTGGGTCTCCCTGAACCCTCGTGCCTTGTGCGTCCCCTGGCATTCTGTGCTCATCGCGAATGCTCTATGAGATGGGGCTGCAAGGACTGGTGGACATGTTGCTCACACGTGTCTGCTCAGATGCGTGCTCCTTTGCCTCACTGACCTCACTTACAAAATACAAGTTCAAAGGTAAAATGAATCAAGATGGGGACAGCAGAGCATCCCACTAAATTGATGCTCTTCTGCGTGTGTGGCCCTGTGCAGCTGCAAAGGCGTCACAGCCACAAAGACGTCACACTCTACTCCTTCAGATGGTGGAACCTGGGAGCTGATACTTAGAGCACCTGCAGTGACCGGCACTGGTTCAAACGCTCCGCGTGTGTCCTTAGCTCATGCAATCCTCCTGACGACCCCAGACAGCAGAGAAGTTATTACCCCATTTTTCAGGCACAAAACTTGAGGCAGCAGGAGGTTAAATGACTTGTGAAGGTCATAGAACATGCCACCGGCAGAGATGAGATCTGTGCCTGGCTCACGCAGTCTGGCCCTCGAGGCCATGGCCCTGACCACTAGGCTAACCGGCGCCTCGGGAGAAATCAAGGGAAGACTTAGGGGGAGAAGGCACACGTTTCTGCTTCCCCTTGTGTGTATATTCGGGTCTATACAGATTGGGGTGTTTTTCCCTGCAAGCGGGAACCTGTAACTGTAAAGTGTTACCTTTGCTCAAGCCCACACTGGGAGGCCTTGGAGTCTGCAGGGTCCAAAAACGTGGTGGGAGGGCAGCTGGGGGTCTGAGGAAGCCCCCTCCCCCTGGAAGCTGCCTGACTCAGGAGCGGGGGCGTGTTGCACAGAAACCCAGCAAGCGAAGCCCTGGCTTGGCCCACGTGTGTGCACGCACACGCACCACCCAGCTCTGCCTGCAGGCCACATTCTTAGGAACTGTGTCCCTTCACCAACCCCACATCTTGCCTTCCTCAGTGTGACTCAAAAGCAGTCCCCGCCCGCAGCCTGGAAGGGCGTCGCTCTGCGGGGTGACCCGGTCAAAGGAGAGCCCTTTGCATCCTGAACATCGGCCTGCACACGTCAGCAGGAAGGACAGCCAGGACAGAGGAAAGCGGCAACCTCCCACTCGTGCCGGTGTAGGTAGGAGAGGGCAGGAAGGTCACAGGAGGGAGTGGAGGGCTTGGGGAGCACCCGGAGGAGGGAGGTGCAAGATGAGATGGACACTTTGCCCAAGGTCCCCAGGAGATGAAGGGGCGGATGCTTTGGCCAGCGGTTTCACATGGGCCTAGATGGTTCATCCGTCACCAAACAATCTAGACCTGTTCGGACATCTTTATGCCCCGCAAAGTGAGTGACCTTTGTCCTGAAGTAGCGTGTGCTCTCCCACTAGCTGTCCCCACAAGGTTCTGTCAGGTGGGGGTGCTTCTCCCTGCTCTTAGTGGGAAAGTTACGTACAGAAACCCCCAGCTGTCTGTATCACGGTGTATTAACACAGTCCGAGGGGTCTTTATTTTTTTCATAAACTTTCCTGCAGACACAAACCCAAATATTCCATCCTTTAGGAATTAAAAACAAAATGGGATGCCTGGACTTGAAGAAAGGACATCCGTAAAGGGAAGCCATGGCTGAAAGCGACTGTCTTCGTCATTCGATGGTGGCACTTGCCACTTCTCTCCATGGGTTTTTTTTTTTCATTTTCCCAGAATGCAGAAGGCTTTCTCTGCTTTGTCACCCGGAGACTTGAGGGGCATCTTATTGACCAGGAACGGCAGGAGGCAGAGCTCTCTTTCCTGTCTCCTTTTCTTCGGTTAAAATGCTCTATTTCTCTCTGGACATGTTGCTTGGAGATCCCAGGCGTGTAATCGATGCACGATGCAGATGTCGTGTGGTGGCGTTAATGTCACACCGTTGACAAATAGAGACGGGGAGGAGGATGCCAGCAGATGGACGGGTGTTGCATTTCACCCGACACGGTTGACTCCTGGCAGCCCAGAGCAGAATGCAGCCACTCTGTCGGCGGCAAAGATGCAAGGTTTTCTGTCGTCTCTGGCAAGCAAGAATTCCCCTTACCCACTTCTCAGGGAATTTTCGTTTTCTCAGTTCTCTTTCTCGTCCTCAAACATGCCACTGGTCCCAGGGCTTAGGGACAATAACTGTTGCTCCCTCTGAACACAAAGGTCAGGACCCTTCGTTAACAAAGTAGGTTTTGTGGCTCAGATGGAGTTGAGTGACTCGATCTGTGCTAAAGGACAGTAGAAAACTCACTCCCGGTTGTCACCTTTGGCTCATTTGAGTGAGAAAAGAAGCGGGGCGGGGAGTCCTGGGTGTAAGAGCACATAAAACCATACAATTACGTCTCTCACTAGTCTCTTTACACACAAGCCAAAGAGACCCCAAAATATCAGACAATGCTGGACCTTGAAGGGAAGTTCAGTAAAAATAAACAAACAAACAAACAAACAAATAAATAATAGCAATAATCAGTTTTTTTCTTTTGTTCATAGTTTTCTGTTGAAATCATATTTAAGTCTCCAGCTGATTCTGACACAATGAAGATACAGTTTATGTTTGTAGAAGATGGAGAACCTGCTTTCATCCTGGCTCGCCGATTTCCAGACTTATTCTGGCTTTGCCACAGGAGAGCTGGGGTGCTGCATGCCAAGCAGTTGGAGGTTGACCCCTGGCTGGCTGACCCCCATCTCTGAGTTAATCCCGAACCAGCCACCAATCAGGGAAGGAGCATCGCTTGGCGGTGTGGCCCCCGTGGACCATTCCTTTCAAGTTGTTGTGTGTTGCCATGGAAACACCGATGTCTCGATGTTAAGAATAATTTGCTCCTTAATGGAAATGGTCTCTCTCTAAAGGAAAGTTAACTTGGAAACCATTCCAGTCATCGCAGGTTGCCGTCCCCACCCCACCGCACCCCCGCCCTACTTCCTTCTGCTTGCCTAAAGGTCTAAATTTTGATGATCTATGAGGTGTCAGCCAGAAGGTCTTGTGCTCTGCCGCGAAGCACTATAAAAAGGCAGATGTATGACTGTGTCATCCGCAAATACCCTAGAAAGTTAAGTATTAAACCAGTGTTAATAATGTTTTCCTCCAAAGTAGGTTACGGCAGTATCACCAGAGCCCTTTAAAATGTAACAAACCAATAAAATCTCAGAGAACCCAGGGACACCTAACCCTGCCATTGTCCTCACAGTGCAGTCAGGGAAATGATTCAATACCTTTCCACCTTGTCTGCCCGAAACCTTTGGATGGAAAGAGGGACAGTCCCTCCCGACAGCTGAACTTGATCTCTACAAGAGGGAAGTCCTGGGACCAGAAAGCTTAAGGGGATTCAGAAATGACTCTTGGTGAGGAACTTGGTCACTGACCCATCATGCTGACTCAGCTCTTTACCCCACCATTTTCCTACTAGGCCCCTTTGATCTAAATGTGGAGAGGCAAAAAAAATAAAAACAATCAAACAAACAAACAAACAAATAAATAAATAGCACAACCTTGATCTAGGTCCCGCCTGACCTCCCATCATAGGGCACTGCCTCGGTCAGTTAGCAACCACTGGTCTTGACTCCCAGCTCCTGTCTGGATACAGGCCCCAGGTGGGAGCCTAGAAGAAGGGCCTGTGCTTGTGTACGTGAGAATCTGATCACTTACTTTGCAGGGATCCATAGTTGTGCTGTGTTTGTAAAGAAGATTCCCAGCTGGAATTCCATATTCCAGCCCCGGGGGATATAAACAGTTCTGACTATTCCTCATCTTCTCTTACTTCTCATCCGATAGTAAGATTGGTTGTTGTTGTTCTTGTTTTCTGTTAGTGGCTCCTTCCCGCTGCAGGAAAAAGAGTCAGCAACATTGGGAAAAGTGAATCATGGTCAAGAAATTGAAATGCTCTGGTTTCAATCTAGGTTCCCCAAAAGCAGACCCTGAGAGAAGATTCTGGTGGATGTGACTCATTGGGAGGTGTTCCTGGTATTCTAAGTGTTCTGTAGGGTAGGGAAACAGGACTGGGAAGGGAAGGAAAGCAACAAGGGTATGATGACACACCAGGTCCCCATGGAGGGTAATGTTGGCACAGTCCTTGAGGGGCACGGCATAGGTGACATCTGGGAGTCCCTTAAAGGGTGAGGGAGTTGGAGAGTTTCTAGGCCTGCACCCCTCAGTCACTGGTTAAGGGTCGCAGGGTGGGCAGGACATACAGGACACGCAGCCAAAGCCGACAGTGACTGCTACACCCTCCGCCCCCACCCACGAGGAAATACGGCAAAGGAAGGAACCCCAAATTTACTTCCAGTTCACTTATTTCTCACTCACTCCTTCAGCAAACATTCACTGAGAACTTGCTATGTTCCAGTCATTGTGCTAAGTACTGGGGATTTTTAAAAAAATAACAAAAGAAGGCAATATGGATCTTGTGTTTGAGGGGCTGACATATGTATAATAGCCTGCGGTGGGGAACATGTACCCAAATGGGTGTCCCCCAGGGCAGGTTTGGACCCAGGTATTCCTGACTTCTGTCCAGGTCTGCTCCATGAAGGCCGGCTTGTTCTACCTCGAAGAAGGGCCCTGTACAATTACGTAATCCAGGGCTGCCAGGCCTGTGCTGCTTAATGTTAAAACGGCACCGAGAGATTCCGAGATGAAAAGCACAACGTGAGGGCAAGGTATTATTAGAAAGTCAAGTGGCATTTAGCGATACTAAAATAAACAGGCTGACCTGGGAGTTTTGCTCTGTCTCTGGGGGCGAGTTCTGGGTCTCCCAGGCCCTTGATCTGAGATTGAAATGCTCCCGGTAGCGATGAAACATTTCTGTCCTGGTTTGTCTTTGGGCCTGAGCACTTCCTGGCATCTGTGCTTTGGTAAGTGCCCTGCTGATTCCAAGGAGCATGGCTGCGTGGGTGGCAGTTCAGCTGCATCCCAGGTAGATGGGTTACTTAAGGGCACATCCATTTATTGCCCATGACCCGCAGACCAGGGCCAGGAGGAAGGGAAATGGATGGGAGTGAGTGGAGTCTAAGAGTGAAATGTTCCGCCTTTGTAAAGTAAAATATTCAAAAAAGTGCAAGCAGTCCCCTTGTCCCTTCATTCCCAGGACTAAAGACCCAATAGTCAAAACAGGCCCTCCAGGTAGGGCGCCAGATAATACAGAGGGCAAACAGATTATGAACAGTCTTTAAGTGTAAGTATGTCCCATATCTCAGGGGACGTATTTATACTAAAACATTATTTTTGCTTCTCTGATTTGCCAGAGTTATTTGGCAAATCTACCCCCATGGACTTCACCAGAAAGTCTTTACTCCTTTAATTTCCTGCCCCGGTGAGAAGTGGAAGGCCAGGCAACCACGAAGGACTCCATTTAGGCCACGTGGGAGGCTCAGATCTCTTCAATCGGGCCACTTACCCGACGTCAACTAAAATCGCTTTTTAAGATCCCCCCTGAACTGTTCCCTGGTCTAGGAATGTGGACCCCAAACTGTTCTTTAACTCACACGTTAGTTAGTTCCCTCAGGCTACGCAGAAAGCCCGGCCTGTCCCGAGAAGACAGTGGACAAGCATGTTGATGGGCAGGAGAATGGAGGCAGAGAAATGACCGAGTTAGTCGGTCTGTCCCTTAGCAGGGCCTCAGGTTCCAGGCTTCCTTTCCCAGATGGAACTCCGTAGATTTTTAGTCTGTGGTGGGCTTGCCTCAAGCTTACAAAGAAGTCAAACAGTGCTTTATCTTTTTTCAAACTACAAGAATGAAAAGCTCATCTAAAGCCATAGAGGATGTAACCGTCCTCAGGCCTCGAATTGTCTCCTCACAGCATTTTCTCAGCGGTCACTGCATCGGAGCCTTGACACAGTCTTGGGGGTGGGCAAGACGAATGTCATCCAACCCTTTGGCAGGTGAGGTCAGGACCACACAGGTTGAGGGGCCTGTGCAGAGCGACAGGAGTGACAGTAGCTTTTTTTGTGGCCCCAGCTCTTGCCACCTAAAAGATCTGTTAGAAAGTAAACCCAGAACCAGAAAGTCTGGATTTTAGAGCCAAGGTCTGGGATATCTTGTTTGAGGATTCCAGTCTCTACCTTCCACAGCGGACCTGGTAGAGGCCATGCGTTCGTTCCATAAACCTTTATCAAACGTGAACGATGAACCAGCCACGTTCTGTGTGCTTGGGACACATCTAGGAAAGGCAGACAAGGTTCTAGCCTTTGTGGGGTTTACATTCTGGAGGTGGCGACAGATGGTGACAAGTGCTCTGAAGATAGGGGCTGAAGGAGCCAATGGTAGGTGGGGCTGGTTTGTGGAGTGTGACAGGAAGCTCTCTCTGGGCCCGAGCAGACAGTCTCGTGTCCCATCTGGGGCCTCCACTTTGTAGGCAGAAAGACTGTGGAGCCCCAAGATGGGAACAAACTTGGTGTTTGAGGGATGGCAGGGCGGCCAGCATGTCAGAGCAGGGCTGACAGGCTGGGGAGCAGGGACACGAGGCCTGAGTGCCAGGCAGGCTTGGTCCACTGTGGTGAGGAAGCTTCTGGAAAGCAGACCTTGACCCACGTTCTCACCTTCTTCCGTAAAGATCAAGACAGAGGTGCTGAGCTCAGGAGCAGACTCGGTGGCACAGAGAGGACACAGAAGCCCTCCCGGGTGACGGCCAGTGTCCTCCTCCTTGGAGCTTTGGCCTCTGGAAAACGGCAGGTGTGGCACCTGGCTGTTGTCTCCTGTACAAAGGTTGGCTCCTGGAGTCTGGGGTTTTCCAGGATGTAAAATTCTCTTCCCCGAAGCCTCACATGCTTCTCCAAAAAAAAAAAAAAAAAAAAAAAAAAAGCCACTAAGGACCAGGGTAAACTTTCAGACCCTGCAGCAGTAATTTTTAGGGCCTGGTGGCCTTTTAACAGCTGGGATGGTCAGGTTTGCCTCTGCAGACTGCAGAGAGGAGACAGTCCAAGCTTATGTGAGGATGATGCATGCTGGGCCCTGGCACAGGGGCTGGACATTTTATACCCCCGGCTCCTTGGACTTGGCAGAAGGTCCATCTGGCAGCTTGTCCAGGGACCAGATGAAAACATTTAGACCAGCGGTTCTCATGAACGGTCCCTGGACCAGCGGCATCAGCATCAAGTGAGAACTTGTCGAAATGTTAAATCGGAAACTCTGGGGGTGCCGCTCAGCCTTCTGTGTTTTAACGTGCACTCCAGACAATTCTGACACTCAGTGCAGTTTGAGAACCACTGGTTTAGGAGAAAGCTGGGCAGATGGCAAAAAAGAAAAAAAAATCCGGCTTTCGCTGAGACCTGGCTCTCAGTGTAAAAACGGAAACCTTCAGGGCACAGGAATGTGAGATGCAGTCTCTGCCCCAAACATGACCAACCACAGAGCCTTCTATCCAAGTGATAACTTCATCTAAGAAAACCCCATCAGGAAACAAATTCATAAAGAAGGAACTCTGGCTATTTCTCCTGGCCAGTTTCCGAGGATCTAGTCTATTCTCAGTGCACTCTGGATCCTTCCTTCCTTCCTTCCTTCCTTCCTTCCTTCCTTCCTTCCTTCCTTCCTTCCTTCCTTCCTTCCTTCACTTATTCCCACATTCATAGCTGCTGAAGATACGAAGATAATAAAACCCTATTTGTACCCTCAAGGAAGGGCATATGCTATGTGAATGAAAAATCACAGTGCAGGGTAATAAGTGCTGTAAGAGAGCCCTGCCTTGGGGTGGGGTCCCCGGAACAGGGAAGAAAGGAGGACGTCTCAGCCAGGCCTGGAGGAACAGAAACTCGGAGTGTGGCGGGGATTCATCTAGTTCAGCCAGTCTAGTGTCTGCATCAAGTCATGACACAGTCAGGTAGGAAAGCTGACGTCCACATCCCTCCCTCCTCTCTGGTCACAGGACTGTCGGTGGAGTCCAGATTCGCCCGCTAGCCTCTGCAGGACACAGGAGTATGTGTGTGGGGTGGGGTGGGGAGACTGAAGGAGTGAGGGCACCACTGGCAGCATCAGGCCCCAGGCCGTGGACCGGGGGCCACAATCTCAGCTCCTCCTCTTGGCTGAGCCCAGCACCCTCTTCTCAGTACTATCCCCTGATAGACACTCCCAAACCTCACAGCTAGCCCAGAATTTTGTCCACTCGAAAGTCTTTTCAATCGAGCAAGAAAGGACTCAGAATAAATTCTTGTCCATGCAGGCAACGCCTCAACGACGCCACGCCTTAGCAATTCCGCTCATCCCCACCGTGTGGCCCACCTTTGATCATTCAGAACTATTTATTACGCCAGGCCCAGACCCAAATGCCCCACCCTGAGTCATCCTGTTACTACTGATGGTTAATAATTATGCGGGAATTTCTAGCCTCACTAATAATAAAAAATGTGGCCATGGTCTATTATATTTCACCGACCGAATGAGCGATGCTTTGTTTTAAAGAACCTACTTAGTGCTGGTGAGGAGGCTGTGAGATGGGCACCGGCAACGTTATCATCAGTAATAGAAACTGGAAGATCCTTTCCAGAAAGCGATCTGACAATGTGAAGCAAAAACCACTTAAATGTTAAAACTCATTAACCCAGAATTTCATCTAGAAGTTTACGGAAATCATCAGGGATTTAGACAAATAGTCTAAAGCTACCTTTTAATAATCACATACCGTGTGTCATACACCAAGTACGTAAATTATCTCCTGTACTGACAAAGATGTCCACCAAAACATTGTTTTTAATGGTAAAAAAGAGAGATAAGGAAACGAGATGCTTAAACAAATAGAATAAGTCTAGAGAACATAATACTATACATTAAAATCTATATCTTTCAAGACTTTTAAATGCCACGGGAAGTGCTCATATATACAGTGTAATTCTAGCATAAAAATATATAAAAAATATACATGCCTTATAAGTAGCAAAGAGAAATAAATCAGAATACTTTGGGGTAAAATGGAAACTTATTTCTTCTGCTTTCTGTGTTTTCCTACTTTTCTACAATTGGCATGCATCCCTTTTGTAAAAATTAAAACGCGCGCATACACACGCACGCACGTGTGCCCCCACGCACGTGGCTTCTCCCCGGGTGTGAGGAGCTCCTAACCTCCTTCTTCCTTTAGACAGCTGCCTCCTGGTTCAGTCCTGCTGAGTCATCCACCTCGTCTGCGGGTTTGATTTTCTCTTTGCCAATGAGCACGATAATCGTGGCCTATCCAGCTCAGAAGACAGTTGTATGTCACAGCTACCTCCTCTTATAAAATCCCAGGTGAATGCTAATTACTATCATTACTAATAGATTAATGCTTCCTGGGAGAGCTGAGTCACAGCGACCGTGATGTCACTAGCAAGGCTCCCATAAGTACGGAATGGTCTCCGGGGACAGGCTTTGATGCAAAGTCTCCTTTTCCCAGAAACCTTCCTCTTGTAAACGTTTCCAAGAGGGATTGGAAGTAGAGCTGTCCATCCATCAGCTACTGTTTGGCGTCAAATGACGTGAAACCTCCTAGCACACCCCAGAGCTTGGTTTCTCATTCATACGTTGCAGATCAGCTGAGGTTTGGCTGGAATCGGCTGGGTTAGACTCCAGGCTGCAGTATGGGTCCAGGTCCATTTCACAGGCCTCCCATCCTCCTGAAACCAGCAAGCCAGCTGGGGCACGTTCTTCTCATGGCCGTGGTGGAGGCACAAGGGGACACACCCAGTCCCACAGCACATTTCAAACTGCTGCATGTGTCACCTCCGCAAATATCCCCCGGCCAAGCCCAAAGTCAAGGGGCAGGGCAGCGTTTTCCTCCCCACATTGTGGGAGATCTGAAAAGTCACATGGCAAAGGGTGTGGACGCAGAAGAGGTGAAGAATTGAGGCCAGTGATTCAACCTCGCACCGGGAAGTCTGGCCAGGTTATCACGAGCCATGAAGCTGTTGGCTACCTGACTGTCCGCCCTGCAGGAGAGGAGGGCGAGGGAAATGCCTTCTCTGCATTCCTTCAGCCATACACGTCAACAAACGTTTATAGGGGGTTGGGCTTAAAGCTTGTGAGAATGCAGGCCGGCTCTATTCCCACTTGTTGTTTTCCTAATAAACTTTCTCCCAAACCTGCAGCCTGTAGCCACATTTTACACACACTGTCATTTGCAGTATTCTTGCCTTTTGTGTTGCCATGGTTTTAAAAGGTTGTGTGTATTTTTATCATCTCAAGACCGTCTCTCAGGCACTTCTCTCGTGGGTAAACATCTTTATGATCAGAATTCTCCGTGGGAAGATCAAATGGATGTGTCCTTGGGCTGGACTTAAAGAAGCATTTGATGGTGAGATCTGCCACCTGGGATAGTGGGTCACCCCCCAGGACGGCATCTGGGGAAGGCAGGGTGTGGGCCGTGCCTACAGATGTGCACCCCCAGGGCTAACTGAGGTGATGCCCCCAACAGGGACAGCAGAGATGGAGGGTTGCAGAGACAGAGCCCAGGGCTGGGAGCTGGGAGGCCGCCGGCCATGCATGGGACATGGGCTGTGGCTTTTGATTAAATGGGGAGTGACAAAGGCACGAGGAAACATTGGCTGCAAGGAGGCAAGTAGAACTGGATGGCAGATGAGTGAGTAGGAAGGACAAAGCCCTACAGGGCTATGTCCCTGACAGTGTTGCCTTTACACCTTCTGAGCCAGAGCCCGAGTGGTGAGAAGGATGAACAGGCCAGGCTGGAGGGCCGAAGGGGCAGAGCGCACGCTACACCCCTGAAATATGGAGACGGGCCAAGACCAAGGACCCCGTGCCGGCCAGAGAGTCTGGGTGAAGGTGACTTTTTAAATTGGAACCAAATGACTTGGCATAATTACGAAGCAGGACTCTTCTTTTTCTTCTGGAAAGAAACAAATATGTAAACAAACAAACAAATAAACAACCTAATGTGGAATTCTGCCAACTAATGGCAGAACTAACACAGGTACTTTATTAGGTGTGCACTTGCCTTGCAAGAGAGAGCTCGCCGTTGCTCTCAAAAGTCAAAGGGTTGAGCCCCACCCAGTCTAAACGTGAGAAAAACCATCAGACACATCCCCAAAGCCCTGAGCAGCACCCCTCAAAACCATCAAGGTCATCAAAAACAAGGAAAGTCAGAGAAACCGCCACAGCCAAGAGGAGCCCAAGAAGACGTGAAGACTACGTGCGATGCGGTATCTTGGGTGGGATCCCAGAGCAGAAAAAGACACCGGCTAAAAACGAAGGCAATCCAAGTAAACCGTGGACTTTCCTTAACAACAAAGTATTGATTTAGTTCATCAGTTGTAGGAAGTGTCCATCCTTAAGCAAGATGCTTAGATTAGGGGGAACTGGGTATGGAATGCTTTGGAACTCTCCGGGGCACTATCTGCTTAATTTTTCTGCAAATCTGAAGCTGTTCTAAAACATAAAGTTTAGTTTAAAAAAAAGTAGCAAGTCAAGAGAGAAGAGGCTTGGAAGCCAAGCTGCCTGGGGTCCAGTCCTGGCTTCTTTGCGCCTTGGGCAACCCTTTTAACCTTGCTGTGCCTCAGTTTCCTTGCTGTGAATTGTGAGGCTTCGTGCTTTGTCTGATCCTCGTGGGGACTAAATGAGTTGCAACTCGTCAAACTCTGAAGAGTGCCGGGCACCGAGTAAGTGCTGCAAGTGCTTATTTAATACCTAAATAAGGCTAAAAAGGTGAGGGTTCGCCCCAGAAGCTCTGTAAACAGGAGGAAATGTACATTAGCTGAGTTTTTTTTTTTTTTCTTGAAAAGAGGAGCTTGCTCCCTTATGGGTCAGTTTGGGTCCACAGTCCTGGAAACCCTGAGACCTTGCTCCCTGCCCCCAGCTTGGCCTGAGTTCAGGTTTTCCTGCTCTTTCTCCTGGCAGTTTCCCACTCTCTGCCAGGGGCAGAGAAACCTCCCACACCAGCAGCTACACTGCCTCTAGCCCACCCTGCCTCTTCCTTCTTTCCTTGGGGTGTCTTACTAAGTCTAGGGTCCAGCAATACTCCCAGACACCTCCAATCTCACCACCCCTCCCCCAGACACATGACCCCAGCCCCAGGCCATCCGGCTGCCTCTGCTGCCTGCAGTTGACATCCTTCCAGCCCAGAGAGCCTTGGGAACGTCACCCCCACCTCCCACAGGATGCTTGGGAATTGCGTGTTCCTCATTGCTCAGGAAGAGGTCTCCCCTAAAGAACAATCCTCAACTCGGTTCGAATGCTTGAAAGTTTGACAGGGTCATCTTTCTGCGAGCATCTGAAAAAAAAAAGCCCGTGTCCAAGCGGAATCGGATGCATCCATCTGCTGTTGCTTCCCCTCAAGACCTTGGAATTTCTGGAGCTGTTTCCTGCTGCCGCTCACGACCTTCACGACCACGTCCCATCTCCAGGGCTTCGAAGTAAAACAAAGCCAGACACAGCGACCATGTGCCAGCGACTGAAAATCTAAAGCGACAGGATGAAGCGGAGTCTCTCAATGCTATTTCCCAGCGGGTTTTTCCACTTGCTTCTAAAGAGGCCTGTTTCTCGTCAAAAATCCCAAGATCCTGGAACAGGGGGTCATTCCGTGACCGTCATTTTGCAGATGAGGAAAACCAAGTCCTGTGGGAGACAGAAGAGAAAGAAGATTTCGGGCGTGTTTCCTGTTTGGAGAAAGGGTTGCCATTCCTCATGCACGTTCCGTCCGGGGGTTTTTTCTTTGCTTTTCTTTGCTTTCCATCATGATAGTACTTGGCAGTGACCTACATAGACCGCACGCCTAATAATAACTTGAGCTTTATTAGCACCCAGCATTCAAGGGCCTCTGGGGATTTGGCAAAGAGCAATGTTTACAAAATCATGGGCTTGTTGCAAACAAACCTTCACGCCTCTGGCACAGCCTTTGAAGAAGAGACGCTGCTGGGTGGAAGCATCTGGAACAAGTCACCTGTCTGACTTTTTTTTTTTTTTTTCCATATTTTTATATGAAAATCTCTAAGACCTCAGCTCACTCGCACAGGTTGATAGTTAAGATATATAACAACTAGTATTGCTCAGATATCAACCCATCAGAATGGATGCTGGCCAGGGTATACAAGCAGGGCCCTATGCCCACTCCCAGCCCTGGCTGGCCAGGCATTGCTCCCCAAGTTGCAGGTTTAATAAAAAGTCCAGGGAGTACCAGGGAAGGGGTCTAGGTGGTCAGGGAGATGGGACAATACTTGTACCAAGTGATAGGGAAACAATTTATTATTTAAACACCAAACTGCCAACCACACATCACTCAGATTCACAGTTCCTGGAAAGTACAGCTCCAAACCACGTGGCTGAACCTAGACTTGTTCCCAAGCAGACATGATGGTTAACCATGGCAGGCTAAGGAGCAGAGGTGTCTGTATTCAAGAACATCGAGGATGTCACTTTACTGCATTCCACCTCCCCTCTGGTCCCCTGGAGCTGGAGATAAAATTGGGGGAGGGTAAAGTGGGTGGTTACTTCAAACGGACAGGTGTAGGGTGAACAAGAGAGTGGGTGCAAATCGCAAAGGATAGCACGAGATAGTCAGAGTTGGGGAAGCCCAAGAGAGTCCAAGCATCCAAAGGATGGTGTGGAATTAGACCTGAGAGACAGGACAAAACAGGGCAGATGCTGGGAAGATCCTGGGACAAGAGAATTGAGAGGACCAGAGCGCAGTGAAGCGAGTGCAGCTAAAGCCATCGCCCCCAAAGCATCACCGTTCTGGCCGGGGGGGAGCCTTGCTGTGGTTAAAAGTCTAGGGAAGGGGTGGAGTGACTCAGTACTCCTAATGGGTTCTTTCTAGAAAAGTTGTCCCGGATGCCAAACCTGATACATCAGAAGGACCTTAGTCATTTGAAGGGTTGTTTCCCACAGGGAAAAAGCATGATTTGAATGAGTGGTTTTTTCCATTACAGAATCCAAATTCTGTAAGACTCTGGCCATCTCAGAGAGGTTTTCAATATTCCACCAATGCACAAAACTCCCCTGACCTCTTATTAGAAGGTAAGGCTAAATAAGAGAGATAAATTCAGAAATGACCCCAGAAGACTAAAATTGCTTCTGAAATTGATCTTCCTCTGTCCATCAGCAGCACTGACATTTTTTTAGATACTTGGCTATTGGGGAAAAAGTGGAATAGAGAGTTCCCCACTCCCACCTCCCTGGTTCTGCTTTCATACTCCTCTGCACCTTCGTGTGTCAAGAACCCCACGAAATTTTCCGACAAAGGTCTACCTTTCATTGTATACCCCTCCCCTAGTTCCCACAAACATCCCTGTCTAGAGACCATCACAGCAGTGCTTGTGGGGTCGGGTAAGTGGATTCTAATGCAGACAAGATTCAAGGAAGGGGTGACTGGCTGATGGAAATCAAGGTTTCTCCCAACTGAAAACAGTCTTTCAAAATGGGTCTCAGTGAGAAAACCTGATACTGGACGAGGTCCTAAATGTGCAGTAGTCAACATATTTATGGAGTGCTAATCACGGCAGGTGCCAGGTAGGAGGGTGAGCAGGACACAGTTCCTGCCCCCATGGACCTCACAGCCTCGTGAAGAGAGTAACAGCACGTTACGATAGGAGCCACGAGGAAGGGCCCCCGATTAGGGTGGCGAGCTCAGAGAAGGCTTCATGGAAGAGGCCTCATCAAAGCCGAGACCAGAGGAGAATGTAGGACTCAGCTGGGAAGGGATCGGGGGTCTGAGGTGGCATTCTGGGTGAAGGCCGCGGGGCAAGCAAGCCAGGCTCCTTTCTCCTCTCCTACAGCGTCTTTCCAGCTGGGACCTGGCGGAGGTCGTTCTGGTAACCTGAGCAGTGATCGTGCCATAGGCGTGGAAGCAGGACAGAGGTGCTCAGAAGTGCGTGGAGCTGTGGAAGCCCTCACTGCATGGTGCACGGTCACAGGCCAGGTAGAGGATGGTGCAAGGTCCATGAGACCATGGAAGAGTCAGGGAGTTAAATGCCTTCTCCCCTTCCCCATCCCTGGGATTCCTGAGTTTATTCCAGGCACCATTTCATACATCGCTTTGGAAACCTCAGAAAAATGTCGTGGCAGTGGGAGCTTCAACGGAAAGGTCTCAAAATGTCAGTGAGTCAGAACATGAATCAGCCGGGTTCCCAACAGAAAACAGATGGCACATTCAGACCAGGATGGGCTGGGGAGGGACTGTTTACGACAGCGTGGGTGGGGGCACAACCCGCAGTGCAGTAGGCAGGGGCCCTACCACCCCTAGCCCCAAAGGAGGGAGACTGGGGACACTTACCAGAGCCTGGTGGGGGAAACTGTCTTGCTAGGCCCCTGGGCCTGGAGGGGAGCGATGACCTTCAGCAGAGGTGACCTTGCAAAGAGGGAGCCAGGGAGACAAGTTTCCTAATCTCATTGCCTTTGCTCCTGCCAGGCCTCCCAGGTAGCTGGTCCCAGGGCCTGTAGGTGAGGCTCCAGGTGTAGAGTGGACTCAGGGACCCAGAGGGGCGTGGGAGGCACCTTTCCCCTGTGACCCTGTAATTCGGGGTGGCAGGAGACCTAGCAAGTTACCTCTTCCTCTTTGTGCTTTTCTCTGTTTTTCTAATACTCTCCCAATGCACACAGATGACCCTTGGAATTGAAGAAAATATAATATTTAATTAAAAACGGCAAAACCACAAACATCAACAACAGTAACAACAACAAAGAATGTGTGCCACCGTGGCCTCCCTGGGCAGGACAAACGTCTTCAGTAATGAGAGGGGAAAGGGAGGCCTCACGAATAATTCTGCCCAGCTCGGAAGAGCCGCCTGACCATTTCCCACAGGACACTGACCACGAACAAAGCAAATGCAACCGGCTTTCTCGACTAAGTGTTCGGGAGGGAGAGTCATTGGGCCCTGGAGAAAGTGTTTCTCTGAAGTAACCCTTGGGGGTGGGGAGAGTCCAGAGACATGGGCTTGACAGACCCTTCATTTTGGGGGGATCTTGAGCAAGTCTTAGCAGACTCCGAGTCTTGGTATTCGAATCACCCTGAGTCCCGCTGCTGAGTTTTCCTTCTTGAAGTCATTGTCAGGCCCGTGGCATCCTCAGAAACCATTAGAATCTGTGGAGGAGAGGAGCGCACAAGGGATAATCACACCGAAAAAGGCAAGAACAAACACCTCATGGGTCCCCTTTTATGGTGGGCACCAATGTGGTGGCAGCACAGCTAGTCCCAGGACAGAAAAAAACATGATTTTGTGTGAACTGAGCAGAAACACTCACAAGGCCAGAGGCAACTGTAGTAAATTCCTGTTTCCGATCAGATGCCCTTTCTCTCTCTAGTCATCTGTTTCTCTGCCTTCTTCACTCCTCAGTTTCTTGGGGTCCCTTTGCCCAGGACCTGGCTAGAAGTCTCTTATGGGGTCTCTCTCTACTTACAGAGTGAAGGTAGACCCTCAGGATGTGATTTCAGAATCACACTGCCAAAGGCAGCCAAGCTAGCAAGAGAAAGGTGGGTGTCACAGGTGCTGCCCCCTGAAGTCTCTGAAAGTCCTAAACCCGAGGGTCTAGCTTCACCCTGTAGGTTCAGAGACCCCACTTGAGACCCCTAGCCAGGTGGCGAAGGCTGGGATTGACTCTACACTGCAGCATGGGTTTGGGTCTCCTCCACCTGGGTTTGTCTTGGGGCTCAGGCTTAAAGGGCAGTTGAGTATCCATGCCATGCCTTCCTTGTGGTTAGTGCAGAAGGCTCCAAAGCCCAAGCCAAGCCACACCAACACATAAAGTCTCTGCTCATTGCACATCCACTGACATTCCACTGGCCAAAATAGGTCACATGGCCAAGTCCCACATCAGTGAGTAGGGGCAGTGACCTGTGTCTCCAGAGGGAGAACACTGGAGTTTTACTTGCTGAGTTACAGCTGAGTCAAAGAAAGCCAGAAGTTCATGGCTGAAAGGGGCCTTCACACATCGGGGCATCCTCTGTATCCTAGGCGCTGGCCTAAGAACAGGGGAAAGGAAAGAGGTCAAAGCAAATGTCATATTTGTTTGTAGTTCTATGCGTTGAATAGGTTTGGCGGTGATAAGTACCTCTAGCAGCCAGATTTGGGTCTCTGGAGACCATTTCCCAACACAAGGATGGAGCAACTTAGAGAAATAATTGGTTGGTTCCAAGGGTGGGTAGAACATGTAGTCTATGGCCATACCATCCTGAACAAGCCTGATCCCGTCTGATCTCGGAAGCTAAGCAGGGTCAGGCCTGGTTAATACTTGGATGGGAGACTGCCTAGGAAGACCAGGTGCTGTAGGCGTAAAAAATTGAAGGAAAAAAAGAAAGGTTTTATAAGCTGATGAGGTCCTTGTAATCTGTGAGGTTGACCAAGGGTTGCCTCGCCTAAAGAAAAGAAAAGAAAAGAAAAGAAAAGAAAAGAAAAGAAAAGAAAAGAAAAGAAAAGAAGAGAAGAGAAAAGAAAAGAAAAGAAAAGAAAAGAAAAGAAAAGAAAAGAAAGAAAGAAGGAAGGAAAGAAAATATACAAGATGGGTTGGACCATCTCATGCTGGAAAGGAAACTGTGAAACAGTGAAAAGCTAAGGGAATCATGTCAAAAGGACCCAGGGTCAACTTGAAAGTTTCCACCATCAGAAGATGGAAAAATTTTAGCAACAAAAAGAATAACAAAACAGTAAATTGAAACCCATCAAATGAACAGAAATTCATGAGTTCAAAAAGATACTTTACAGAAGAAAAGATTATGGGTCTCCCCTAGAGATTGCTAAGTCTTAAATTCATTACTTCAAAAATGGGTAAATAAAGGAGTGTCAACATTTTATTTTACTCTTCCTGTCTGTGAAGCTGTATTTTGGGGTAGCCAAATAGTTGCTGAGGACATTTCTTCTTTATATAAGAATTTCCACTATTTAAAATGCAGGAAAAGTGATAAAATTGTATTTGTGACCCTTAATGAAATAATAGATTTAGGGGACAGTCATTGGATGCTGAAAATCTTAGGGGAAATGGCTGGTACCCCCGAGCCCGTGATCTATCACCGTGAGGTAACCAGACCTACACGCTGCCTGTGTTGACGTGATGTCAAATACACAGCACCAACTCCGACACTTCCTTGCCTTAAAAAAATGACCCAGAATCTAACCAAGCCTCTAGATGCCTTACTAGTTTAAAGGAAGTACGGGGGACCGAAGAACCAATGAAGCAACACGACAAAGAAGCAATCAGCCCAATCCAGACCGTGGGACTTTCTACACGACGGATGACCTAGAGTCTTCAACAGATCAATGGCGTGGAAAAGAGGGGGCAAGGGAGTGGACACAATTAAAAAATTATAAAACCTAAGAGATAGAAACCAGAGAAAAAAATTGCATGAGTCTTATTTGAAATTCTGACTTAAAAAAAAAAGCCCTACAAAGATATCTTTAAGAGGACTAATCTAATATTAAAGATTAACTTCATTTTGTTGGGCGGGAGAATGGCATGTTGGCTCTATTTCTAAGAAGTCTTTAGCAATTATGTATGGGTGAAATGACGTGCCGTCTGCGAGTAACAAGGGACAGAGTTAAAACTGTTGGAGCTGAGGGATGAGTGCCTGAGTTTTCATTAGGCCATTGAGTCTACAGTGTGTAGTTTTGAATTTTGCATGACAAAATATTTTAATATAGGCACCAGAATGACTACAAATTGCATTAGCTGCTGGATTGGACCGTTCGGTGGGACCGCAGCATCGGTTGAGTTACCAGCGCCTGCCTGTGGGCCTGGGGTGGGCGGTTGCACACAGTTTGCACCTGCTTCGCTTCCAGAGTGAGCCCTGAGTCACTCCGACTTGTGGCATGAAGTGCCAGCTAGCACCTGCTCGTCCCCACCCTACTGGGAGGAACCCACAAGTGCAGGGGTGTTCGTGCTCCGTGGTCAGTAAACCCAGGTGAAGAAACAGACGGTGCAGAGTGAAGGGACACCTTCAGGAGAGATGGCCAGCGACAGAGCTGCACTAGAGATTCTGTCTTGACACTTTTCCGTGGTACGTAAAATCGTAGACCCTCATAAGGATGTTCTGCAAGATTAAATTCATGCCTCAGTCAAGAGACGATGGACCGAAGCAACATAATTAACAATAGAAGGTTCTAAAAATAGGTCTATTTTGTTTCGTGTGAGTGATTTGAAGATTCCAAAATATCAGCTGAGAAAATGAGTAGCTCTAAAGGAAGACGGCCTTCTGTTCCAGGCCAACACATCCACATACATAGTTAGATGCCCAGCTCTCGGCCTCTTAGCTCTGCCTTCAATGTCATGACCCAAGTGTCCATGCACATAGATGCGTGTGCAAACAGGTGTGCAGGCGCCACATTTTTACAGGTAAAAATAGCTCATGAGCTTGGAAGAACAATCTGCTTCAACTCTGAGACTTTGCAAAAACACTTACAGCCAAGAATAGAATCCCAGTTTTGGAGATAATTGGCGTTTCCCCCCAACCGCAGATATTTTAAATATTAACATAAGCGAGATAGCACGCAGAGGCAACTCCTCAGGCCCAAGTCCTCGGGACCGTGAGAACCTACTCTTCCTCCCCTTCTTTCCTTTCTGCTCTCTCATGGGGCTTTCAGGGAGCCGTGATAGATTCTGTAGGATTGTCAGGGTTTAAAAAGGGAGCTGCTTGGCTGTCAGGTGACAATACGCATAAGATATCTATACCCGTGTGTGTGTGTGTGTGTGTGTGTGTGTGTGTGTGTGTGTGTGAAAAGAGCAATGTAGAATGGAGCATACACATTTCATATAATTTTTTTAAATTGGGAAACTGGCAAGAAGGAAGCTGGTTGAGTGGTGAAGGTTCCAACTGAGTGGGTAACCTGTTCGGCCAGGACCAGATGGCTAGAAGGGCCGGTAATGAGATCAGAAGGGTTCTCTATCTAGGTCAGCAATGAATCCAGCCGAGGGCCAATAGAATCCAATAGAGGGCCGTTTGGCTAGATGTGTGTTCAGAGGCTGGCAGAAAGGATCTTCTGAGACACAGACATCCCTAAATTCGGGTCTAATTTGGCTGCTGTATGGGCAGCCTTTGGTCCTGAGTCCGCAGATGGAGTCGTTGTGGAAAGAAAGTTTTCTGTACAGGATAGATCTACAATTGTGGAATTGTAGATTGCAGAATGTCACTGACTTGCCAGCACTTTAAAGAAAAATTCAGTGTCTAGTATAAACTAGAATGTGGAGAATCCTCTCCTCTATGGTAGATACGAATACAAACTATTATGACTTTTCTACAGATAAATTAGACCATCTATATTAAAAAACCTTAAAAGTTTTTCCAATTTTTCACTTCTAGGAATTTATTCTAAGGAAATAATTAAGAATGTGCCCTAAGATTGTAATAATAATAAAAAATTAATAATAATAATAATAATTTTTTTCAAAAAATAGAGCAATTTCATTACCTGACAATAGTGGATTATTATTGTTTTTAATGATGGTGCAATAGAATATCTTATGCTGTTAAGGACAATGTTGCAGATATACATTTATTGACGTCAAAAGATGTCTGTGACATACTGCTAAGTGGCAAAAAAAACTGGTTATAAAATAGTCTGACTCCCCTTTTGCTTTTTGAAAGCTTTATCTACACACATACGTATATATGTTTAGAAAAATATATGAAAAGTTAGTCCCAGTCATCTCTGGGTGAGAGAATAACAGGCAATATTCCATTCTTTTTAGTAATCTCAATTTTCTAAACTATAATAAACGAGCATTTGCTTTTATGCTTTTTGTTTGTTTGTTTGTTTGTTGAAAAATTATTTAAAAACAGACTTTAATTGCTTTTCAGAGGGATTCTATGCAGCGGCCAAAGGTAGGACGGTGGAGGTGTGGTCCGGGGCAGGGGAGAGGTATGCACAGGGAGTGGGTAGTAGCCTCTGTCCTTGTTCGGGGAGTCATGCTTCTGGGGAAGCCAGCCCCACCCTCTGATGAAGGTTCTGTGACCTACCTGGTTGGCTTCCTGAGAAGTACCTTTCCGCCAGAGTGGGGGAGGGATTGAGCAACACCCAGGCCACCAGCCTTTTTCTGAAAAGTTACTCTTCTGGGCTTGTTCCTCATCCTCAACCACTTAAACCTTACATTTCCTAATTCTTCAAGAGAAATCTTTGAAAAACGAAAGGAACCCGTGTAGGCATCAAGAGAGAACAGAGACCGCCAAAGGCAGTTTCTTTTCAGCTTTCTCGGTTTCGAGTGTTCCCACCTAACAACAGATGTCTCAGAATTGGGTGGACCCAGTTTCTGGGTTGATGCGGCTCGTCTCTTTAGCCCTCTGAGGTCTGCAAGGGGTGCCCTCCCACCCTTTTAGCACACGCCTGTCCTCAATGAGAGAGGTACAACAGTCAGACGTAGGAGATGCAAGTCCGCCCCAGGATGCTAACATCTTCAGCTCAAACGGCAAGCTAAGCCAGAGGTCCATCCCAGGGTTTTGAGCCTCCTGGGTCAAAGGGGTGATGTGCACAGTTTGCCATGAGATGGGCTCCTGGGGTCCTGCATGGCAGGCCTTGGAGTTAGAAAGACATCTGTGTTGACCTTGCCTAGAGCTGAGAGACCCACAATTGCCCAACACAGCCATCCCCGGCCAGACTCTACTCACCCCTGCAGGTGCTCCAGAGGAAGGGGCTTTGGGACCACAGGGCAGATTCTGAAGAATTTGGAGGCCAAGGGCGCAGTTCATGGAGCTGCTTTGGATAAGTGACATAAATAAACTCTTGGAATCTTAGTACCTTTGTTTATAAAAGTGGAAATAACACAAACCCAGGGAATTTGTGTGGATTAAAAAACCCCCCACAAACTCCTAGGCTCTCCTGAGGGCCTCGGAGTCTGTAGTAGAAGGCTGGAAATACCTGGGCTGAAAAGGAGCTCCCTGCATCTGGTCTCCGACCCGACTTCCAGATGGCAGAGCTTGCTCATCGTCTACCCCAATATCAGCTCCCCACCTTCTCAGCTGGGTGACAGCTCCCCTCGTTTCCCAGCCACTGCTGTAGCCAGGTGTGGTCCTGAGGACACGTTCTGGCCAGTGACATATACATGGGAGTGTCACGTATCGCCCCTGTTGTTGGAAAGAATGGGCCTCTTCACCCCTTCCTCTTCCTCCTGGACCAGGATACAGACGTGATGGCCGAAGCTGAAAGCGTCTAAGAATCACATTGGCTTGTGAGCTGAGGGTGGCCAAGGAGCAGGACAGAAGGAGCTTGAGTCCCTGCCGCCTTCACAGAGCCCAGACGCCCTTCCTGTGGGTTCATTTGCAGGAGGGAACGATAAGCTCGTGGGGTATTTACGCCTCTCTGGTTCTGAATTTTTATTGATGCGCAGACAGACTTAATCCTAACTTAAATGTCATTCAGGCTGCATTTAAAGCTGTTTTTCTTTTGGGGGGGGCTCACCCTCTGTGAAAGTGATTAGCAGTTTACGGCCCCAATAGGAGTCTTTTATGTCTGCGAAATCTCCTGATAAGGGCCTCCCCCCTTAGATTACACTGCCCCCACCGACCTGTCCCCCTTTGTCTACAGCCAGCAGACAAGACCCCCCCCCCGAAGGGTTTCCCAGCTGACTTAAGGAGTGCCTGTGACAAGGAGCCCCCAGAGGCCCTGAATGGATTTGAACATCAGAGAAAGATTATGTTTATAAGAGAGGAAGTAAACCCATTTCCGGGGTGTGTAGGTGGGGGACAGGTGACAGTTGTTTAAATCTTTAAACTGCAACATTTCAGAGTCGGTTTTACAGACTCAGAAAAGACCTGCTTGTCCCTTTCAGGAACGATTTTTTTTCTTTAAACAGAACTTTTATCTTCATGTCCCATTTCTTGTTTCTCTCTGTTTATTGTATAAAGGACCCTGAAAGAAGCTTGTTCCAAACTAATTTTCTGTTCTAAAGATTTTAGTCTCTGACAGTGTTTTTGTACAAAAAAAAAATTATTTTCTTGGCTATGATTTCTTTGAGGGAGCGTCTTTCCTTTCTAGATGGAATCACGTGGTTCGTTTGGGTGGCTGCTAATGTCACTCAGCTGCTTTGCTGGGGTTTTGTGAGTGTGGGAAAATATACATAAACATAAAATTTACCATTCTAACCATTTTTCAGTGTATAGTCTACTGGCGTTAAGTTCATTCACATTGCTATACAACCACCATCTCCAGAATCTTCTCAATTTCCCAAACTGAAACTCTATATCCAATAAATACTAAGTCTCCACTCGCCCTTCCCCTCCGCCCCGCCATGCTACGTTCTGTCTCTATGAATCTGAGGGCTCTAGGAGCCTCCTGTCAGTGGAATCATACGACATTTGTCTTTTTTCTACTTGGCTTATTTCATTTAGCATAATGTCCTCAAGTTCCAGCTATGTTGTGGCCTATGTCAGAACTGCACTCCTTGTGAGGTTGAATAATACTCCATTCTATGTACATGTTACCTGTTGTTTATCCATTCATTAGCAATGGCTGCTTGGGTCGTTTCCACCTTTGGGTTGTTGTGAACCATGCTGCTATGAACACGGGTGCACAGATCCCTGCTTGAGACCCTGGTTTTCAATTCTTTTGTGTATATTCCCAAGAACAGAACTGCTGGATCGTGTGGTAATTCTCTGTTTAAGTTTCTGAGGAACCATCATACTGTTAAGGAATATTTCAGAGTTAGAGTAGGAAGGTATAGTTTTGGCAGTAATGGGTAAAACAACGGTCCCCAAACCAGATTACACATCGGAATTACCTGGGAACTGTTAACTGCAAATTCCTAGGGCCCCACTCCCCAAGACTATCAAATTATCTAGGGGAGGAGCCAGGAATCTGGAATTTGACAAGTTTCCCACGCCACTCACCTGTAGAGTGGTCTTCGGGGACACTAGGGTGGAGAGGAAGGTTCTAGCTGCCCCCATAATGTCCACTCCACACACCAAAAGGGAGACAAGCTTCATCAGACACTGGGGCCCACTCTGCCTAGATGTCCACCTGTGGGAGGAGCTTCTTGTAAGAAAGTGGAGGAGTAAGAAAAGGCATCTCTGCGGCCTGGGGAGAAACTAGAATAATCGTTCTCATTGTTCAGGATCCACAGCTGCTCAGTGGCCTGGTTGTCCTTGTTTATCACTCAGGGGTGGACAGGGATGCTTCCTAAACACATTTTTTCATGCCCACCTCCTGACACAGGATCTGATTGGCTGTTTTTCACTATTCAGTATCAACGGCTCCTATTTAATAGGGCCTTGGATCAAACTCTGTCATCGGTGCTTGGGATTCCTCCTGCCCAGTCTATGAGAGCTTTTAATAGGGATCCTGATTCAATGCGTTGTGGCCAGTGTGGCAGGGTCACTTGGCACAAAGCTCAGCGACTCAGTGTGGGAAAGAACACCAGTCCAGCCTCTTTCTCAATGCCATGCACTTTACAGAGATGCTCATAAAGGCCACCACACCCGCCCAGACCCCATGCCACTATTCTCTAAGGAGAGCTGAGGGCATGGCTTTCCATCTGTGATCCCCAGATTTTTTTTTAAATCAGGCTTTTTTTTTTTTTATAGTTTGGTATAAAGTCATTTCTATGGAGCTTAGAAAGTTTGGAAATGATAGGAACATGGAAGAAAGGAGGGGGAAATATTACTCCTAATCACACTCTTCAGAGTCTACCATTTCAATACATTTTCTTCTTGTCTTTTTTTCCTGTAGTTTTTAATCTACTCACATATGATTATAAGTATTTCCCCACATTATTATAACTCAGAAACGCATTTGAGTGAGTGCATGGGTCCAGCATGGTTTACCTAATTCTTTCCTATTGTTTAATATTTTTGGCTGTTTGCAGTTTTTCTCTGTTGATAACAGCACTGCAACAAACATCTTTAGACAGAAAACCTCTTACAGATTGTTTCCTCAGGGCAGAGGCCAGGAAAGGGATTATGACGTCAGTCATAAACACACTAAGGCCTTTGATACACAGCCCATCTGATTTACGAAAGGATTGGTACCAAAGTGGACAGCCATTAGCACAGTACAAAAACGGTCACTATTACCTAGATTCTAAGCCAGTTGTTCCCAGCTGTGGGGGATTTTGCACCTGGAGGACATTTGGCAATGGGGTCCTACTGGCATAGAGGCCCAGGATGCTGCTAAGCAGCCTAAAATGCACATTACAGCCACACGAACCAAGAGTGGCCTGGTCCAGAATGTCAGCGGTGCCGAGGCCAAGAAACTACTCAGCTGTAACCATCACTCAGCTCACAACTCAATCAAAAGGAAACATACAGAACCTTCTCAGTCCACTTTCAAGGCCCAGCTGTCAGCTGCCGTTGCTTCTGGTTGTGCCATATGGTGTCATCGATGTTGAAAGCTGATTGAACACTAGCTCGGTGTGTCCTTGTCCAGGATGGGCACTCTGCTCCAGAAGCGGTTTTCCTCGTCACCAATTCAGAACACCACTGGAAGCACCCCTTCCCCTGGGCCCCTGAGAATTCTTATCAGGCAACGCTCAATGTCGCTCAGTCTAGAGACCACTGCCATCTATTAGCAATGTCCGATGCAATTGCACTTCAAAAAGAGGCACCATATGCTCTGATTATGAGAAGTTTTCTGGGATCCTATGGAAATTTACTCACACATTCTTCCACCCTAAACCCACAATAACACCTGTGCAGCAGCCCACCAAAACCCTGGGACTTCAAGGACACAATTTAAAAAAGATCGCTCTTTCCTTTCCTCTGTCTTCTTTTATTCCCAATGTTAACTGGTCAGTGGCTTCTCAGAATAAACACTCCATTTCCCAGACTCTTGTGTGGTTATCCAGTCTCATACGTGGAAGTATCGAGTGTTACTTCTGGTGGTGCCATGTCAGAGAAGCAGCATGCCTTTTTTCACTGATGGCAGAAATGTGGGTACACCGGCTTCATCTGGAACAGCCACCTTAGACCAAGAGGTGGGAGTTGTAGAAGAAGCTGGGGTCCCTGGTGATCAGGGAGTTGTACCAGCCCTGTCCTCTGTACCACCACCACTCAGTGGGAGAGAAATAACTCCACGTTTAATTGAAGCCATTTGCACTGCCATTTTAGTCTCTGTTCCAGCTGAACCTAATCCTAATTGACACATCATCCAACTCCCTCCTTTGGAAGATACAGATGCGAGCCTGGGTGGACTGTGTCAGGCTTGGTCTGCAGTGCCTTTTCTGTCCCCTGTCTGGGAGTTTGCCAGATAAGATAAACAATGTGTAAATCACTTAAGGGAAGTGGTGTATTTTGAAATACCTTATGAGACTGATAACACGGAAGACTGTCAGTGAAGGATTTGAATTTGGGGGAAAGCAAAGGTTTCAGACTATGTGGGATGAGGTGTAGGGCACAGTCAGGAAAGGGGAAATAAGACATCAGCCCTCATTTTTCAGGGTTTGATCTTCTGAATCTGGGAGCTGTTAAAGTCCTAACGACACCCACGGTGATGTAATGATCCGTTTTTAACAACCAGCGTGTCTGAATGCAGGGACTGTTTATAGAGCAGCGTAATCAGTGGATGCTTCATGGAAGTGATTGTTGCTGGTTCGATTATTCTTTAACAGATTGAATAGATCAGGGACTGTTCTGGAAGGAAAAACCAGTCTTTCTTTTCTCCCAGTCAAGATACGTGAGCACTCATAATTTATTAAAATTATTCCTTTGGTTCCATTTCACTCACAAAGGAAATATATGCACCTTTCTGAAATATACTGATTCGTTTTCCCTAGGGTCTAGCAGGGAAAGAAGAAGATAATCGGCGTCCCATTGAGTTAGAAGAAAGCTGTGTCTGCACATCACCTGAGCAACCAGTCACTCAGGACAGCGGTGCCAAAACTCCCGTCGATTCTATGAAAAATCCATCAGCCTGCTGATGTGACGTCCCACGGCCCTTTGCTCCTCCTGGGTTGAGTAACTGAATTTCTCATGTTCTCCTGCCTCATTTGGCTTCCTAAAGACCCTGCTTCAGGTAACGCATTGATTTCAGAGAGGAGGTCATCTATCTTTAGAACCCCCCACTGGATGACTTCACTCATGATCACCAGAAAATTCTCTGCAGAAATGAGACCGAGTTGCCCAGTGGAACTTAGGGAGCCAGAAAAACCCAGTCCCTTGGATGAGCAGAAACAATTTGAAAGATGATTATTAATTGGCATTCTCCTTTTTCTTCTTTCTGGTGCCCCAAATACGGTTTTTCTTGGCGCTGGGCCTATGTGGAGTGAACACCTGGTCCAGATTTGCTGGGATCCTTCTTCTCTACGCAACTAATTCTCAGCGGAAACTACGCCTAAACCATGCAGGTTCACACCGAGGAGAAGGAAAAGCTTCCATTGAGGCTGGCTTTTTGATTTCATTTCAGGCTCCTGGAGGCCAAGTAGGTCCAGGTGAGCCTCATCCAATTCTTCATTATCATAGTGCTGCAGAACCTGGGCCAGCGCCTTTTGAGCAGGTTTCTGTGTTTCTGAAGGCTGTTTGCGTCTCCGAAGAAACTCAGAGCTGCACCATGATTCAGCCTATAAAACAGGCGGGTGACCAGCCTTTCATGCCAGGTTACTCTTCTCCTCTGTGACTGGCCTACTTTCATTCTGCCTCTCTCGTACACCTTGATCTAGCCAGTTCTAACTTCATATGAGCTGCCACGCCTTGATGATATCTGTTGGATTATCCCTCACATCAACACATGATGTGCTGGAGCCGGCTCCTTCTGGCTCAAGAAAACCGATGTGCCTAGCTTCTTCCTGATGTCATGTTCAACAATGCCACCTTGGTAGCTTGAAATCGGACATGGGAAGGGTAATTACACCACAGAAATCCTCAAATCCTTACCAATAGGGCTTTTATCCCCCACGAAGAGTTAGTTGTTCACCATTTATCACCACGAGACTGGATTTATCCCTTTTCAAACGTGAAATCAAAGAAGGATGGATTTTGTTTTGATAAACGTTTAGCTCTATCCTTGGTCCTAGAATAATAAAAAGGAGTACCAATCCTGGACAAAACTGTTATATGTGCTCCATGCAGCCCTGCTCAGTTTTCTTCAGAACGGTCTCCTCTAAAGTGGTCCTCCACCTGGAGCTAATAAGCCAATATAGCAAGGTTGCAGGATGCAAGATTAATATACAAACATCTGTCTCCTTCTTCATGACACTGTTCTGTCTCCAGGCCAGTCTTTTCCCAGCAAGTTTGGACCACATGGAGCTCTTCTAATCACCTTCTCTTATCAAAACTTACCAGATCAATGTTCCATTTACCTAAGCCAAATTGATGAACACATTCTAACTGGGAACTGCTCCATATTTTATTTCTCTTAGGTGAATATATTTTTAACATAGGAATTTCCATGTCTTAGCTCCAAAAATCAAGGAAATTTTAATCACATTGGAAAGGCTAGCAAATATTTAAAGAGCAGTTAAACCAATCACTGCCTCTTAAATAGATCTCATGTACTTATTTCAGTAAAGATTACAAAATTGTAAAGTCAGTTTAGAAAATAATTTGGTATTTTGAATGTTAAACACACAGTTATCTTATGACTTTAAAATTCTATTCCTAGGTACATACCCAAAAGAATTGAAAACATGCATCCACACAAAAACTTGTATATAAATGTTCATAGCAGCATTATTCACAATAGTTAAAAAGTGGAAATAATCCAAAAGTGGAAATAATCCAAATGTCCATCAACTGATAAATGGGTAAGTAAACAAAGTATGGTTTATCAATATAATAGAATATTATTCCATCATAAAAATAAATGGAGTATTAATGCAGGCTACAGCATACAGAAACCTTGAAAATATGCAAAGTGAAAGAAACAGACACAAAAGTTCACGTGTTGTGTGATTCCACTTGTATGAACTGCTCAGAATAGGCAAATCCATAAAGACAAAGAAAATCGATTAGTGATTGCCAGGGGCTGGGGTGAGAGGGAAAATGTGGAGTGACTCTTAGGGTCTGAGGTTTCTTTCCGGGTGATGAAAATGTTCTTACATTAGACAGTGGTGATGGTTACGCAACTCTGTTAATAGAGTTAAAACCACCATTGCGTACTTTGAAAAGGTAAATTTTATGGTATGTGAATTATATCCCAATAAATTTTTTTAAACCAAATATCTACCGAATATGAGTTTTGTTCATCACAATGTAAATAACTTATGAAAAAGAATAATTAAAAATAAAAAATCACAGGCCAGCCTTACTTGGATTCTGGTTAAAACATACTAAATGTAAGAAGATAGCTGGAAGATTTTGAAACCAAGTACAGATGATATTACAGAACTCTGGTTAATTTCTTAGGTGTAATTATGATATTATAGGGGAAAAGGGGGGGAACTTCCCCAACTTGATAAGAAACATTTACAAAATATCTATGGCTAACGTCATATTTAATAATGAGAAACTAGAAGTTTTCCTGCTAAGATTATAAGCAAGGCAAGGATTTTCCTCTGCTTTTCAATACTGTGCTAGAAGTCCTAGCTAATATAATAAGACAAGAAAAGGAAGTACAAAGTATACAGATTGGGAAGGAATAAAACTCTTATGTAAAAAAATAAGAAAGAATCAATCTAAAAGCTTCTGGAACCAATGAACTACTATAACAAAGTTGCAGAATACAAGGTTAATGTAACTTACGTCCACACAAAAACCTGTGCAAAAACATGTTTACAGCAGCTTTATTTATAATTGTTGAAACTTGGAAGCAACCGAGATGTCCCTCAGTAGGTGAATGGATAAATAGACTTGATTAGTGGTCGCCAAGGGCTGGGGGTTAGATGCACAGGTGGAGTGCACAGGATTTTTAGGGCAGTGAAGCCATTCTGCATTATACTAAATGATGGATACATGTCTTTCTGTATTTGTCAAAACCCACAGAGTGTACAACACCAAGAGTGAACGCTAATATAAACTATGGGCTTTGGATGATAACGCATGTCAGTGTAGGTTCATCCATTGTAATAAATGTACACCCCCCTGGCCGAGGATGCTGTGCCTGTGTTGGGGCCGAGAGTATATGGGGAATCTCAGTACCTTCACTCAGTTTTGCTAAAACTGCTCTAAAAAGGTCTATTTAAGAAAAATGGAATTCTGGTTACGTAGGAAATTGTTTCTATAGTTTAAAAAAGTATTTAGGGATGAAATGCCATCATGTCTATAATTTCCTTTTAAAATACCTCAGAAGAAAAACGAAGCGGATATGGAAAAATGTTAACGATTGTTAAATCTAAAGATGGAAGTTCAGGCTACGATTCTCTTTCTGTATGTTGGTAGTTTTTCATAATGATAATTTTAGAAGAATTTCCAGCCATAGAAGCTGTTAAGTGTGAGCAGTCTCAAGTGGAACGGTTCATATTCACCCCCTCAAATCTGAGCCTGCATCACTCTAAAAGTTGTAAACCTGTCGGGTTGCTGCCATCCTAGTAAAAGCCGGTGATTGCAGGCACTTGGGTATTGCAGAGCCAGCGGTTGGCCCTGTGCTCTGCCCACCCTGTGTTCACATGGGGCTCGCTGGTGGCCTTAAGAATGTGGTGGGTGAGGCCAGAAAGTGACTGGTGGTCGGGCGTTTCCGGCCTTCTCAGTTCAGTTGGAGGCAGTTGGGTGCAGTATACATTTCATTCTTTTATTTTTGTGTTCTTTGTAACTACAATCGTTCAATTAAATGTTTTAGGTCCCACTAACAGCATCTGGTGTGGTTTTACTATTCTCTGAGCAGCAAATACCACATCATCAAAATAATATATTAAAATACAAAATACATGTTTTCTTGTACTGATACTGCACCCCCCCCACTCCCCTTTTTTTTCTTCCAGGGGAATTCTTCTACTTTGGGGAATTTTAAAGATGTTATAAATGCAAAGGAAGAGAAAGAGTTAACATTTCGCTTCTAGCATCCAAGCTTGGATTTTGAAGCCAGAAAAAAATCTTGGAATTTAAGCTTTGTCATTAGGGAAGGGTTTTATAAGTCCCTCTATCCCTTCTCTTCAGGAAGAGCAGTCCCGGTGGACCTGAAGATGTCGCTAGCCTTTTATGTCACAGAGTTCCCTTTGATAAGAAAGAGGAAGGAGACTGGAGAGGAGGAGGCTGGCAGTGGGCGTGCTTCTGGCTGACGTGTGTTAGATGAATGGAGAGACTCAGGCAGCACTTCCACCCCATATCTCATTTGGAACCCTGGAAGGGTCCCCATGTAAGGTCCCCAGGCCAACTGTCCATGTGTAGCCACATCAGAGAAAACTCAGGGGCACAGTGTAATCTTGTGGAGGGAGTTTGGCTCCTACATGGTGTGCAAGTCACCCACCGTCCCCATGTACCCTCTTAGGGGATGAAGAAGCTAACTTGATGGGCGCTGGGCCGAGCAGGAGCCTTAGTGAGAGGTGAGATGGTCCCAGAACAGAGGAGATTGGGCAGAAACTTAGAAGGGTCTGCGGTGTCAACAGAAGAAAGAATGGGCCATGTCAGCCTGAGAGAGACTGGTCTGTGTGCCACAGCAGCAGCAGAGGACAGCAGAGACCCCAGGAGGACAGCCAGACCCATGGTCATCGTCCATGCAGCAATCCCAGCCAGCTGCTCCATTGCTGACACTGGCAAGGAACGGTGGCCCTCACAACCTGATCAACCCAGCCTCCCTCTAATATCGTGGGGTCATGTAAAACACAGCCCCCTCTGCTATAGTTGGAGGTGGAGCACTTTCCCCCAAAGACCTAGAAAGACTGTTGAAATGACTGCATTTGACCGAGCACATTGGCCCTGAGTAACCATGGTTGCTACCACCCCTTCCTCCTGCTACCCAACGGGGTAGGTTCTCCTAAAGAAGATGAGACCAGTTTTAGAAAAAAGAAGCAACTGCATTTTCTTTGCTCATCTGAATACAATGTGAGGGGATCCGAATCACGCTACAGGCAACGACCGTTCTACAGCACACCCTTCCCCCAAGATGCTCGTAGGGCAGGGGTCCCATGGCCAAACGAATCTGGGAAAATCCGAATCCTGGGGGCCCCTCCTGAAACGGCACAACACAGCCTGGCACATTAAGGGTCCACAGTGAAAAGCCTGTTGCATCTTTGTTTATCTCAACACCGTGTTTGGTCCCAAAACCATTCTTTGGGTAACTTCTGTTAATGTCCCAAAGCACCCATGTTCCCATAAACACGTTTGGGAACCTTAGTCAATAGAAAAGAAAAGTTGTTGGGTCCCCTAGGGGAGCCTCGTGTTGGCTCCAATAGCCAGGGAAGGTTATTCCCACTCACCTCCTTGCAGAAGAAACAAAGCGACCCCCAGCCAGATCCCTCAGCATCCAGGTGCTTCGGGCACACGATGCCCACACTTGCCTGCAATTCTGGGCCCCTTCGACAGGCACATTTGTGTGATTAGGGTCAGGTATAACCTGCACAGAGGACTAGATTCTAGCTGATTCGTGGTTTTCATTTTGCTGTCAGAAACAAGTTCAAATGCACACACATACTTTCGGATTTTTACATAAACCATTGACAGAAGTGGAAAGAGCATTGGACTAAGGAATCTCGGCCCACTAGGGGACCACCAGCCTCATTCTGTACTTGTCCCTCAGTCCCTAAAACCCAAGCAGCCCTGGAACGAGCCTGGTGCTTCGTAGGAGTTTATGTCACCAGTTCTTCTCTCCTTGCATTTGACTGGCTCTTGATTCAGAGTTTCTTCCTTGTCTCTGCCATGGCTCGACGACTTGATGAGAACCATGGTGCTGACACAGGACAGTCTATGGTCTTGGACACCCCATAGAGCTTTAGTCTCATTTCATAATAAGACTAATAAAAGCCGTCTGTTTTATCTGCCTTGCGGGGCTGTGGTGAGGATTAAAAAAAATGAAAGTCTACCCAAGTCTGAGGTTTGCTGTAAAACTCAATACAAATGTTTCTTGTTATTAGCGATTTTTATATAATTTATTTTTTAATGTTGCACAGTGTCTTTAATAACTCTCCAAATAGCCAATGGTTTTTTCTCCTCTGGGGGAAAAAAAAAGTTTAGTGCAATATTTTTCTACCCAGAAAAGTTTTTTTTAAAAAGCAAGAAAGTCCTAGGATGTGTCCCATGAAATATCCCTGTAAAGAGGATACTCTAGCCAACGCGACCTATGCCCCCAAGAGCACATTGCCACGCTAGCCATCAGCTACAGATCCAGTTCCTGCTCGTTTGGGAACTGCAGACGTTGAATTTTCCCTGGCTCCGATGTTCTGTTGGCCTTCATTTCTTTCTTCCTTCCTGCCGCCCCGGCTTCCCAAGCTTTCGTGATGTTCAAACCTTCCCCCAAGATTAGCTCTGAGCCGAATGAATCCTGGCTGCACTGGATTCTTTGCTGGGTCGGTTTTTCACGTGAGCATTGCTATCTTCCAAGAGACATCAACCGACAGGAATGCTCCCTGCTGTGAGGGTCAAGGTAAATCTTCACACTGTTGGGAAATGAGGGGCTCCCTGAGGTGCAATCAGAGCCTGAACAGGATCTGGACAACTCTATAATCCCTAATATTTGATGATCTCCTTGTCCCTAATCAATTAGATTAGATTTGGCAGAATCTGTCATTCAGTCCACCTCAAAATTCCTATTTGTCAAACCTTGGCAGTCATGAATCTCACCTGCCTTTTCCCCAAAAGTGAGATTTTTAAAATCTGTGTTAATCCTCATGTGTGTGCATGGGTGGGGAGTCAGGTGTAACATTTTCTATGTTTACATCCTTTCTCTCATGAAACCTTACTGCCACCCCAGGCGAGTATTATCAGTCCCATTTTGTGGTTGAACAAATTGAGGTTCAGAGAGTCCGAGGGGATCCCCCATGGTCCTATTGTTGGTAAATGACAGGGCTAGGTCTTAGCACCGATGTGTCTAAGTCTTGTGCACTTTCTTTTCATCCAGCCAGTTCTTAACCCAGAGTCTTTGTCTGGCTTTGGGGGATTTTCTGGAAAAAATCATGCATTTTTCTAGAAAGAGAGTCCACGGCTGTCATGGAATTTCCAAAGAAACTCAAGACTCAAAAATTATTAAGAACACATTATCTGTTTTGTCTGGCATAGAGCAGGCATTCGACATTTGTGTGCCAAATTGATCTGAGGATACGCGATAGGTAGGGAGGTGGGTCTCAGAGGGATAACGCTGTTTATCCAGAAAAGCGCCCGGGGGGTGGAATGACCCCATACTGCCACAGCTGGGGTCCTGGCCATGGTGACTCAGAGAACACATGCAGAAGTTGGGGAGAAGCCAGGAAATTTTTACAATAAATAGATAGCCCAGACCCAGGACCGACGCACGTCATCCAAAGAGAACACGCACCTAAGAAGTCTATAATAGAGAGAGCCCTGTAGGATAAAGAGGAATTCCCTGCCCCTCCCCTGGACTTGGAGTGTGGTGGCCAGTGGAGGGAATCTTGGGTCTTCACCGCATGAATGGACCCTCTAGGACATTCCTAGAAGCAAAGGAGTGAAACCTGTCTGAGGAGATCGCGTTCATCCGCTGACTCAGCGCTCATTATAAACTGGGACAAAGGGGAGGGTTGAGATTTCTGACCTTCTGCAGAGAAGATAAATGAATATGAGGCTTCGGCAAAGGTGCCAGAACAAATGTGGAATCAAGGAGCATCATTGTCAAGCCAGCTGTCATCTTGGTACCTGGACCAGTTTTCAATGTACTCATTCAGGTATCTTCAAGAATGAGACGTGCATCATGGTCTGACATCCATTCAGAGACACAAAGTACAATCAAGACACTTGTCCCCTAAAAACAGGCTATCACAGCCCCTCGTAGCTAGAAAGACACATGCTATTAGAAGGTGTAAAATCAGGTTACCTTGGGCCGTATAAAACAAGAATAACAACCCCAGTCAGGCTTCGAGTTGGAGATATTTGGGGTCTTTGTGTTGAACAGGATGTGTTTAGAGAAGAGATTTCCGTGGCCGCTGAAACACAGAGAAACTTGGTGCCCAGATAAGAATGAGGGGAAACAAGAGCCTGCGTGTGTATCCCATTTTAAATGACGAAGCCGGAAGCATCCATCTGGAACGCAGCCAAAGGAAACAACTGCCTGCTGAAATGTTGGGGGTACCGAAGCTTCTGGAATGGAGCAGCAACTTAGCCAGACTTTCCTGGACAACAGATGCATAGGTTGGCCGCGTGGGAATGGGTTGTGTGGGGGAAAAGTTGGGAACAAGAATCCTTAGCAGCTAAATAGTGTGTGTGTGTGGCGGGGGGAAGGGAGGAGAGAGAGAAACAGAGAGACAGAGAAGGGAGAAGAGAAGCCCAAATTCCATTGTTGAAAATGCTCTAAGTTTAAAATTCAGCCCACAATCCATCTGAGTCCCTTTCAGTCGTCTTGGCACGAGACTCTGGTTGTGGCAGCTCCTTGAGGGACAGTGAGTTTAATAGCATGGGGGAAAAACATGATGTTCAAGACCCTTGAGAGATTCTTTATCAAGTTAGAGTGAGGAGGAGAGGTCTAAGCAGCATTGCTGGCATGATTTGAACTCACCCAGTGGAAAATTATTGACGCGTATTTCGCATAATTAGGGTCAAGAATGGGTTTGGCATCCTGTAAGGCAAATGCCCCCAAACGCACAGCCAATTCAGCTGGCGTGATTTCTAGTATTGAGAACAGCAAGTCTGGCAACAATTAACGGGGCGAGAGGAGACAGCAGAGAGACCATTGTTGGGCTCCCCTCTGCCCAAATCAGGGCAAAGAATTGTAACACTCCAGCAATTAGCAAGATAAGGGGCCCGCTGGAACATAGCACAATGTTGTGGGTACTGGCTTGTGCCTGGAACATCTTGGGAAGCTTTATGAATGTTAATTTAATTGTGCAACATGCCAGGAGAATAAGGGGTCCTTGTTTTACAAACACGAAGCATGCTGGGAACTGGGCTTCCTTGAGGCTCACTCAGTAGCTTGCGAGGTAAATTGACTCTAGACCTTTATGCTAAGAGAGCCAAAAAAAAGAAAAAAAAAGAAAAAAAAAAGAAAAGAGGTAAATCTACAGTATTATCAACAGAGCCGATGAGCAGAAACTAGATTTGAAACAGCACCATGATGCTTAGCACAGATGCTTCCCTTCGAGACCACAAAGAGTTGTCCTGAGCTTTAAAACTTTCAAGTTGTATTCAGGAAAGGACGGCAGTGAAACCCCCAAACCAGCCTGATGGCGTTCTTAGCCCGTAAGCCTCCCGTGAGCCTGGCTCCCTGTATGTGGAAGTCTGGGGTTCATCTGTGTAGCATCTTGGCTCACTGGCAGAGGCTATAAAGGCAGGGCCAAAAGGCCCATATGGCATCACTGTGTTTGCTTGGCTTCCCGCTTGGGCTACTCCCAGTGGATACCTTGGGGATAAGACCAACAGGCTTGTCTCCAGGCACATTCCAAGGAGAGTATTGCGAGGCAAAGTACCAAATTCGATGATTTATGGCAGAGCACATAAATGGGTGGGTAGAAAAAGGAAACCTCATATACACAGGCGACATCATGTAAAAAAAGCCCCAAACAAGAGAGAAGCTACTTCTCTCTCCTGTGACAACCTGAACGTAAGCTATCCAGGGCAGGTATGATGGCTTATGATGGAGGGACCCGGTCTCTTTCAGTCTCTACTATCTCTAGGGTGTTGCCCGCATCTAAATGGTCCAAGATGACTCACCACCAGCATGTGCACATTCCAGCAGCGAAGAAGAGGGGGGCATTCCTCTACTCAAGAAAAGAACAATCTGGATGTTCCAAACAGCCCTTCCAGTCACATCCCACTGGTCGGGAGATAGTCATGAGACCACACCTAACTGCAAGAAATGCAATCTTCTTTGTTTTTCCCTCAGGGTAGTCATGTGCCCAGCTAAGAATTGTATTTCTACAGAAGCAGGAGGGAGGCAGTGAGGAGTAGGGTGTAATGACAACCAAGTCTCTGGCTCCCTTTGAGAAGTCTCCCACCCTGCACTCCTACTCTTTCTCCCTCTGAACCCCCAACATTTCCTTCCCTGTGCCCCACAGCAGCACCTCCAGACTCCCTCTTTGTCACCTCTTCTCTCACCCAGATTTCATGGCCTTGCTCAGAACTCTCTTGTTCTCTCTTCACATTCTCTTCTTCTCTCAAATTAAAGGAACTTAGAAATAAGAAAAGAAACAGTTGCATCTTACGTGAACATCTGGGGAGCATGTTTTTCCTGGATGTAACTCCCGGTATTACGTTGACCACTTGAAACACAGACCTCCCTAAATACAGCGGGGACTTTCTGTAAATAGGAAGCGGCTCTAACATTTTCCTGTGCCCTGTGTACTCAAACACACTAAATAAATAATTTTAAAGACAAATGCAAGGTTCACTTGGTTCTGCATGGCGGTGACATGGATATATACACATGTGAGAGACTAAATGTGCCCATGGGCAATGTGTAGACCTACATGACAACAGGTCCCCAATTTAATACCAGCCAGAAAAAGCCAAATATCAAATATGCCCTCTAACCAATCCCATAAGATGCCCACTTCTTGTTCCCCACCTCCAGTTCCCCCATGCTACGGCCTCCGATCAGGGCATGTGCCCGAAGCCTTCCCTTTCTCCACCATGAAGCTCCCCCAGCTCTGTCTGCCCTTGAATCTCTGCCAAGGGCAGGTGATGGTGCTGGCTCCCTGGCTATTATAAGCTCTGAATACATAGCCTTTGCCTCTTCTCATTTGGGTGGTCTTCATTTATGTTCACACTCGCCAAAAACTCTCACTGAGCTGACTGTTTAAGATAACTGCTCTTTATGTTGTTTTCTGTATATATCTTCCCATCAAAAAAATTTAAAACCTTTGCTTTGCTCAGTCTTCCGAATAAAGAAAGAATTGGCAATATTAGAAAACATAAAAGGACAGCAAAGAACACAGTAAAATAAAGATGTGTAGTATACGATGGGTAGTAGAAGAACCAAGCACTGCTCCCTGCAGGCTCTTTGGAAATGCCACAGACAGATTCAGGAATAGTTCTGTCATTTTATGAAAAGGCCATAATTGCAGAACTGAAAAGGAAGAGGGAAAGAAAACATCCGGAGAAGTTGTACTCCAGAGCTCCTGGGGTCCTGTCGCACTCCGGAGCATCTGCGTGGCCGTTAGGGAAAACAGACGAAGGCATTGCTGACACTAAGTGTTAAAACTTTACTAAAGAAACCCTACATGTACCGTACTTTCCCCCTCCACGCCTCCTAGAAATGCATCTCTCTGTAGTGGTCCATTTCCCTTCAATGTATGTCTTGCCCGGGGCCTCCCTGAGAGCCATTAGAGAGTGGTAGGATGGTCTTCCATCCTGGTCCCAGAGCTCTCAGAGCATCACAAGGAAGGTTCTTCACTTCTCGCCCTGCAGCAGTGAAGCACGTTATGCAAATTAAACGCAGACAATTAGAAAGCAGAGAACTCTCCCACCAACAAACTGGCGTTAATTTCTTTTATATTTTGAAGATTTTAATTCCGTGTAGTTCTAGGAATAAAAAGGAACTCCAACCCCATCCCCCTCTCTCCGCCCCGTGTTTTGGCTGAGTTTTGACCTAACTTTTGAGACATTAAATCTTTAAAGAAATCAAATACAAGAAATTAGAATGAAGTTTAAGATTAGGACCAAGGCATCACTACAAATTGCAGAATAAAAATGCTATGTGTGTCAATAACACGGGGCTGTTCTTCCAGATTCCGAAGATGAATTTCAAGTGTGAAGGATAAGGCCTTGGGTTTGTACTCCAGAGAGAGTGAGGTCTACCAGAATAAAGCATGTATTGATGACTTGACACCGAGCAAAAGATCCCTGGGGCCCTGTGGACTTACACTCGTGGTTATCAGCAGGGCCATAAAGAGATGATGAATGAGGGGAAAGATAGATGCTAACAGATGGTGGATATGAGAGTCAACCCAATGATGTTAATCGGTTGCAAAGTAGAAGACAAGACATTAAATATGAATGCCAGGAACAAACTAATTATCCGCAACTGTGTGCAGCAGGGGCTTCTCACCTTCCAGGCAGCACGTTACCTGTTAGGTGTCACCAGGCCCTTCCAGGCTTTCTTCATTAATCCCAGGCAGCTCTGGGAGGGAGTTCTAGCATTTCCTCCAATTAAAACTGTCTGCGAATGTCCTTATCCTGGCATCAAATGTGGTATCAATGTCACCCCAATCATCACCTCTTGATTGACAAGGTCTTGGCATGGTCCCCACATCACCCCTGTGCAGGATGCTCTTAGACGCTTCCCACTGAGGCCCTTGACTCTTTCTCATCATCAGCTACGAGAGCCTCTCACGTCCCTCTCCTTCCTTGCCATCTCTCCTGCTCTCCACTGGTCATGCTTTTGGTGGCTCAGCTGGACTCTCACCCTGGCCCCTGCTGGTGGCTCTCTGTCCCACCCTCTCCCTCCCTTGCTGACAAGCTGCTCCCCAGTGCCTTCCAAACTCAACCACAGTCCCCAGCCCAACATCCCAAGACCCCTCCTTCCAGCCCAGCCCTCAACCTCACTTCCTTGACAGTCCTGAGGCACTCTCTTGTCCAGCCATACACTTTCTGGCCTATGCTGCTTTTATTCAAACCATGTTTTGTTATGAGATAGAACAACAACAAAAAAAATCCCACTTAAGATGTAGAAAGCAACAAGAGAACATTGCTCCCACCCAAGCAAATGGAAAAGACAGATGATCTTCAGTCGTATGTTTTCTGGAGCCCATTAGAGAGCTGAGGTCACAAGGAACCCAGGTGAACCAAATTCCAAAGATGATAAACCCCTTCAAGGAGATATGGGATGCATCACGGTTTTCTCTGTGGCAGAGCGTGGACAGAGAAGTTGTTGGGGGCCTCTATAAGACAGAGCATGAAGAAAAGAAAAGTACATGAAGAAAAAGAAAAACAATAAAAGTACGTACCTGCGGAGCTGAATGAATTACTGGCGAAGAAGCAGCTGCATGATTGCCACCCGGCTCAACACCCGGGTCACAACTCTCCGCCTCTGCTAAGAAGAGCGATTCTGCTGGTCTTTTGTGATAAAGCCGCTTTCGCTTTCCTTTAATCCTTCTGCCACTGAATGTGAGTCTGTAATTGCTACAGTTCAGCTTGCTTTCCTTCAGACTCTACAAAGGGAAATCCTACAGTAGATCTTCTTTCACTCAACATTGTGCGCGTGACATTCTTCCATGCTGCACACAGCTACGACGGAGGCCTGCGCATCTACGCCCGACTCCCCCACAGAGAATGCCCATCCCCCACCAGCCCATCCATCTGCCAAATGATCACCCCTCCTTAGCATTCAATACAAATGCGCCTCCCTCCTCCTCCAAGAAGCCCTCCCTACAGCCCTGCAGAGAAGCTGTCACGCCTGCGTGCAACTCCTCCAACCCTTGGAACTTCTCTTCCAGTTCTTTGCACCTACACTGCTCTGCACGATGGTTCCCTGTGCTGTGTTTTCAACATGTTGTAGCATGTGTCCTCAAAACCAAACAGCTGGACTATTCTACTTATGCGGGAGCTAGCGGAGTACTCAGCCAGGCACATGACAGAGGTTCAACGAATCCAATAAAAAAGGTGGATCTAGCCACCAAACTCTGCCAGCATAAAACAAAAGTACCACGGGTTCCATTGGGTCAGACCTTGGAAGTGCCCGAATGTTTCTTTTTTTTTTAGTGTTTGATTGTCTCACATGTTCCTATAGACAGAGGAGCATCCAGAACTCACGAGTAAGACCAAAACTTGCTCCAGTAGTTGCTGCGGGGACTCAATCCCCCGTTCAAAGTGTTTTCATTGTGTCTCTTGAAGTGACATGTTGAACATCATCTGGCTCTTTGAGCTCCCCTATTATTTGGATTTAGGGTAAACAGAAGTTTTCTCTCTGGCTCCTTAAGAATAAACAGTTTGGTGTGTTATTTCAGTCTGAATGGAAAGGGAATGATGTCTCTGACGTTGCATTTTGAGAAATGGAAACTGGAGAGTTGAACTTGGGGCATCTTTGATGATCCATGATGGAATTAGAAGTGGTTGAGAACCTTAAAAAACCTGCCTCCTTGCTCTGAACTGGGACATGGGTCTGGAGGGGGAATCTGAGAAGCATAGAAGCTAAACAGGAGCCCAAAGCACCAGGTCCCATGACAAGAGGCGTGAGGACGAAGTCTCTCAGAGGCAGAGTCCCCGAGGGGCCGTTGCCTGGGAGGAAGGCTCTGCTTGGGATTCAGCCCTTTATCTCTGTTATTATTTACCCTCCATGGAGGCTGGAAGCTGAAAACACCCATAAGCTAAGAGGAGGAAGAACAACTTATCTCCCTCAAAAAGACAAGCAAAACCAAAGGACACTTAATACTATCACCAAACTATTAACAGTGGCTGCTGTTGACAGATGGGCTTCTGGAGGGGGATGGAAGGGAGTGTCTTTCTGTATCTGCTCTCTGAATTGTTTGCAACTTTTTACAACAATGAAAATATTTGATAAAGGAAACACAGGAACAAAGTACAAGTGTGATATGGGCTTGTGAGCAAGCGTGCAGACATTTACCCCAGGCTCTCCCACTTCCCCGTTCAGTGCTGTATACCCACCATAGCCAGACGATCATCACCTACCACAGCTTCTCCCCTTGCTGACTGTTTCCCCCCATCCCCTCACCCCCCTGTGCAGTGGAAACCCTTGGCTGGCCAGGCCTGGGAAATAGCTCTCTTATTCCACCCAAACCTGCCCACACCAAATTCCATCCCCTCAGCTCAGGGCCTGCCTTCCCCGGCTGTCGTGTTTGACAGATCACCCCATGATAAAGTATTAATGCCTGGGCTAATGCCTGAATTTCTTGCACCATGGACTAGGTTTTTAGAATTATATGCTTGGTGCACCATTTTAGCTAACAATCCCACTTCTTGGAATGTATTTCAAAGAAATCACCCAAAGAGGGTGGAGTGGAGAGGGCTGGCATCCCACCCAAACACAACTACAGTGCCAGAGCCCTCTCCCCACCCCTGCTGGCATGTTGGCAGCAAACGGCTCACAGCCGATCCCTTCCCTGGGACTGACTTGCTGACTGTGTGCCATGGTCCACCACCCAGGGCAGCCTTCAGCCTGGGCCTCCAGGAGTTTGGGGAGGGGGGAGTGGATCAACTCTCTGATGCAATTCCCATCCAGAGGCCCTGCAGGATCAGACTGAAGCCTACTCCCTGGAGACCCCCTCTGTGCTCAGCTCCCTCCTCTGCCTCCTGCAGCCTCCTTCACTCCTGTCCTCCTCAGATCTCCTGCCTCCAGGAACCACATGCATGGGAATCCCATCTCAGGCTCTGCTTCTGGGGAACCTGACCTAAAGACACAGGGGAAAGTTGCAGTCATGAGAAAGGTTTATTACACAGTCATAAAATCAGAGAGAAGCTAAGCAGATGCTGATAAGAGAGATAAGCTTGAGCAGGTGGAACTAGGGTAGGAGACTTGCTTTTCACCGAAAGCTTTTATATTCTCTTTATTTCGTTACCATGTGCTTGTATTACTATAATTTCAAATAGTTTAAATTTAAAAACAGAAGTAAACATTCATCTCGCCTCCAAATAGAGTGATGGTCCTGCATTTAATGTCCATCTGAATTTCATGTTGGAAAGTCAGTCCAGAAAAGTCAAAAGTTTTGTTGGGCCTAGAAGGAAAATCTATACTTCAGGTGAATTTATCTCTCTGTCTGTAGGTAGATAAAAAGATTCATATCATTTTCTGCTAGAATTTGGCTGTTTACTGACAGTCACTGAATCGCAAATCAAAAGAGTGAAAAAAAATAGGGCTCTGACTATTTGTTACTAGAGGATATTAAGATTATTGTAAAACCATCCAATGCCAGGAGCACACAATGTGCTTTTAAATTAAACGACAAGGAAGGAGAATTTGAGGAACAGGATTGTCAGCTGAGCAGAAGCTCCACCCAACGCAGGGGCCAGGTGGGGAATGCTCTGGGCACAGGGCACTGCCAATGGCCGGATGCTGCCTAGCCTGGAGCATTTGGAAACATAAGAACCATTTGATGTGGGGCCTTATTCTTAAAGGAGCCATTTAGTTGATGGTGTAACCTCAGATGATGCCTTGGAATGAGGAGAAATTGTCTGTAAAGTAAAAGGGATCCCTAAGGATGGTGTCTGCATAGACACAATGTAGTCTGGTCACTTGTCCAGAGTGGCCCTTACAGATGGAAGCGCTGGGTCTAAGAGCCTGGCTCTGCTGACGTGTGGCCATGAAGACATGCCTTCACTTCTCCAGGCCTCACGAAGGATCATTTCCTACCTGCCTGGCCCAGTCATCTGTGGTTTGACGACTCAATGTCTGTTCCCCTTTGTCTGGTAAGGCTTCTAATTGTTTGTTCGTGGGTCTATCTGTCTTCATTCTTCAGGAGTCGAACTCAGCCCCCGGTGACAATGATTGGTTCAAGGACAGGCACACACCCTCGGCCAGTCCAATCAGAATGACTCGTGGCAATTTTTGTGGAAGCCCCTGGAAGAGATTTTTATTCTTATCCACTGAGAAAAACCCCGAAGTTAATCATTCTGCAGCCCTCTAGCCTTCAATATGGAGAGAAAGCCACAACATGGAGTCACAAACAGATGGCAGAGCTGAGAGACCAAGAGAAAATGAGTCCTAATGAGACTCTTTCAGCCTGTGGATGCTGCTAGACTTGAGGCCAGAAGATACCCCTGGGTTTTTCCATTACGTGTCCATTCTTATAGAGGTTGCTGGTTTCACGCGACAGAAAATTAGAAACAGACAAGCTCTGCAGATGCCAAATGTCTGAATCACCACCTCGACCCCAGGGCCAAAGTCTGGACATCTGTCAGATGGGCAATGGCCCCTCTGAGCAGTGTGCTCAGTCATCAGAGCCGCCATCAGCTATGGCCATGCTGGGCACATTGAATCAGGCGATGAGGAATCAGGGGCGGGTGCATCTCGCTGCCGTGGGAGCTGCGTGGGAAGGTGCACAGGCAGGTGGCACGCAGGCAGGTGGCACTTGGCCCAGCAGGAGTGCCGGCAGGTGTGCACTGCCATCCCTGTGGCAGCACACCACAGCCACAGCTGCCTCTCAGAGAGGTGTTCCTCCATGGGAGGTGCTTTGGGGGCTTGTGATGATGCTTCGAAGGACATAGGTAGGACCAGGGGAGAAGGGTTATTGTGGTAGCATCTTTTGTGAGGGCAGCGACACCTCTTTGCGGTGTGGACTGGGTGTGTGTTTGGGGTGCTCGCGCCAGCCCCTCCCCAAAGGGGCTCATGTCTCCCCCACACACCCCCAATAAACCACAGTCACTATCATCGTGGTGATCATAGCACTCACAGCAGGAGCACTCATGCTCAGCTGGTGATGGAGGGTCCACCGGGCTTGGGCCCACACCCTTTCTGTGCTTCTCAGTAGCTCAGAGTGTGCAGACATTGGAGACGGAGGTGGGGGTTGGGGTTGAATAACGGTAGCTACATAAGCATGGGCAAGTGGCTTAACTTCTAGGCCTCAGTTTCCTCATCCGTCAAGTACAGATAATAATAGCACCAAATTTGTGCATTGTTTTGAGGATGAAATGAATTAATCCTCAATGTAGGATGGAGAATTGGCTTGTAACAAGTGAAGGCTGCGGTTCTGTGGGAGAAGCATTAATTAACCAGTCTGAATGGCAAGGCTAGGCCTGGGACCAGGTCTTCTGACTCTCAGATCTGCTCCTGGCTTGGCCAGGAACATGAGGGTGATACTCACGCACCCCGGTTTGGCTCGTGAGGGCACACACAGACCCTCAGAACACAGACGCCTCTAGAGGAATCTCTGGCAGGAGCTGCATCTGAGTTGATGGCACATTGGGCTCATCGTCATTAACGACAGTAGAGCAAGGGTGTGTCGACATCGGCATGCCCCAGTCTACAACTGCAGCCAGCTAAGGAGATGGACCAGAGCTCCGTCTGTACCTTTTGGGGTTCTCTTCCATTCGGGCTACTTTGGCGATAAGGACAATGAGCAATGGGGATTCAGGCAAATCCCTGAGCCGACTGTCCTGGTGGCAAAAGTTGAGCCTTCTTTACCCACTTGATATGAGTAAGGGGGGCGTCTTGGACATGTGACTTCTACGTGGGGAGTCTTTGTGTGTCATGTGGACACAGCCTAAGTTTACATAAGAGGAAGAGATGAAATGAGATCCATTCCCACTGGGTTGGCTGCTCAGATTTGTTAGTTTATGATCCTTTGGGGACATCTGTCTCTCGAGCTGGGGTGAGAGGACATCAGAACTGAGGTGAAACATTAGTCGCCCTGAATAATTCTCCATTCAGCTTTGGATAAGAACGAGTCCCAGGCAAAAAGGGACAATTCCGCCCGTGTGACAGCTTCCTGCTGGCTACATTGCTGCAAGTCTTCAAAGTGATCTCTAACCTTCTGTTCTGCCCCCGTCTGATCCACCTCCAAGTGGCCACAGGGAAGACTCTGTGAAATATGACAATGTCATTTGCTTGCTTAAATCCTCCTGGGATTCCTGCGGCCTAGTGCAGCACCGTTCGATAGAACTTTCTGCGATGAGGGAATGTTCTATATCTGTGCTGTCCAATATGATAACCCCGAACAATGTGTGGCCATTGAGCACTTAAAATGTGGGTAGTGTCTGAGGAATTGACTCTTTCATTGTCTTTTATTTCAATTCATTGAAACTGCCTCATATGGCTACGATGTCGCTACCCTATTAGACGGTGCAGGTCCAGAGAATGAAATTCTAAGTCCCAGGCATGCCGTGGCCCTGTTGGAGTGACCTTAATTTTTTTTTTTTTTTTTTGCCAGAATTCTTTCACACTGGGGATTCCAGCCATAGCAGATGACTTACAACTCCCTAAACCTTGTGCCCACTTCACACCTCCATGCTTCGGCATCTGTTGTTCTCTCTGCCTGGAATGTTCTTACCTCCTGCCCGAACATGCCTGCAAGCTGCCTGCCAGCCAAACAACCCTCCTTCAAGACACAGCGCCAGTGTTACCTCTACTATCAAGCTTTATCAACCACCCTTTGCCCTCCCCACACAGAACGAACCACCCCTCCCTTCACACATGTGGCAGGGACATGCTGGGAGGCCCTTTTGACGCTTATGAGCTGACACGTTTCCCTCTGCTCCCCTCTGCAAGTAAAGGCAGACCCCTGGAGAGAAGGCTCTGGGTTGCATCCACCTGCAATGCCTGGCACAGGGCTTGTCTCCTATCAACAGTCACTAGAGAATGGCTAAAGAAATAAAATTATGGCAGTGCACGTTTGTCATAGTTTGGCTGTTTTGCACCCAACTTCCTGTCCTGTTCTACCACAGTCGCTCTTTGGGACTTGTCTTTGTGTGTGGCCTTGGGAGTTAGGGAAAGCGAAAGGGCTCAGCCTTCTCTGATTTCTTAGGCCAGTCCTAAGAAAGGACTATGGGGGGTGCAGTGATGCCAGGGCAGATGGAGGTCACACTTGTCATAGCAGCAGCACAGAGGCCATTCCGTGTCTGTTGCCCACCTCGCCAGACCTCTGAGATTGGTTCTCCAGCCTCCTGTCAAACAAGTGAGCCCCTGATGGCCTTCCAAAAATTCACTGAAAGGGCTGCTCTCTCTTGGTAGTTAGCTACCAAGCGATACCTAGCAGCAGTCATGCAGATACGTGTCCAGGTCCACGGAACCCTGAAGGAGGACATGGTGTGTCCTTCTGTGAAAAGACTCGCTGTGGCAAGGCTGAGTGTCATAATACCCAAAGTCTAACTCAAGTCAAGCTCCAGAGTAGGGCCCGAGGACCAGCGGCATCAGCATGTGGGAGGCACAGAATGCTGGGGCCCAGCCCAGACCTGCAGCGGCAGAATCAGAATCACAAAATCTGCTTCACAGGCTCCTGAGTGATTCACCTGTGCCTCCCACCTGGAGAGAAGCTTGTGAATGAAACAGTCGCCAAGTGTGGGCCTTGCACCATCAACAAAGGCAGACTCACTACTATACCAAACCTGCAGATTCCTGAGCAGCATTTCAAACACACAGGGGGTGAGATCCAAGAATCCAAGATCCAGAGAGATTGATTATATGTTCCATATAAATTGTAAATCGTATAAATAAAAATGACAGATTTTTAGAATAAATTATAATAAGTTATTTCAATAATAAATGTTATTACATTAATTATAAATTTTATACATTGTTATAGACATTAGATAGTACATATCTATGTTATCATTTGTGATGATTTTTACTTTCTCTATGAAATACGTTGTAAAAAATCAAAACATTACCAAGAAGGCCGACGTCTCGTTCGGCCACCATCCCCTGCAGCTGTCCTGTGTCCAAGAACATCTTCACTGTGTTTACACACACACACACACACATATTTCTAGAAAAATCATGTATGGTTATTTAGTTTGAGATTTTACATAAATGGCCCTTTTCATGTCGTTCTGCTATTTTCTTTTTCTCAGCAGTATGTTTTAAGGCACTTTCTACGTTAGAAAGCAGAGTCACATCACCACTTTCAGCTGTGTCACATTCCACTGCATACATTTTTAAGCCAATAGAGGACAATTTAATTATTTACGGTTTTTCTGTAGTGCCACAGAGTACACGCTTGAACACAGCTCCTGTTCCGAGGTGTGCAGGTTTCTTTAGGGAAGAAACCACAAAGGACCAGAAAGTAGAACGGATTTTTCCGAAGGGACGAGCATTTGCTTTGTTAATAGCTCTACTGCCTGAAGAGCCACAGCCCTTCAATTCTTCGTACCTTCAAGTTTAATCTCTTTGTCTTGAGGTTGATTTTGTGCAAAATCTGGAACCGAATGTTATGTTTTGGCATCAGAACTCCTGCTACAAAGGGGCTAGAACTCACGGTGCTAGTACTGGTAAGGTGACGTGTCCCTTCTAAGCACCCACTTGATCCTGACATCAACGACCTTTGAGGCAGGTACTATCATGCCTCCCAGCATGCCGGTCCCAGACTGCAGACTGGTCAAGCTTGGATGCCGAAGAATCAGCCCATCCAAGATTCAACGTCTGCGTCTGCTGCACCCCCAAGTTTGCTGTTCAGAATTCTGGGTAAACCAAGGCCAGCGGGATCCAGAGTCACATAATCGAATGAAGGCTTCTCTCAAGTGTTTTTCCAAAACCACGTATTCATAATAGACTTGTCTGAGGAGTTCATCAGGAAATCGCCCCCACAGTAAAAGCCAATAGGGTTTGCAATGCAGGTGATCCTACGGTATGGTGACAACATGAGTCAGGAGCTTCGTCTAGAGGCTCGTGAGGGCCTGACGGGAGGTGCTGCAGCAGAAACAGTGATTTTTGGCAAGTCATCACAAGCACTATTAACAACAACAACAACAACAACAACAACAACAACAACAAACCGGCAATTTTATTTTCCCATGAGTGAGTATGTGCCCAGGCCTCAGCATTTCCATCTGCACCCTGTGAAGTGTCGGTGACTAAAAGAAAAAGACCCTGACCTCATGCCCCTTCTCTGAGTAGAGTTCTCCCATGACTCTCTGGGGTTATCACTTTATATATTGAATTTAAAAACAGTCCCAATCCTCAGACCATCAAGAGTGCAACTGCACTCAGCCTTTTTTTTTTTCTCCCGTTGGCACCTTTTACAGAGAGAAAATGTGTGACTTTTCTTGATGAGCAAACAGCCAAAGGTGTTTGGGAAAGGTCTATCATTTTTTCTGGTGGCAAGACACCCTAAACGAAATTCATTAGCAGCTCTTCTGTTTGGAATTTTAAAATATTCTTTGACCTACATAAATTCCTTGTTATGTCCTCTACTAATACAAGAAAATGAACCAACACACGCTATGGCTACTGAGCAAAGCAGCAGCATAGAGTAATGAAGGGAGCTTGGAGACTGTCATTTCACTGCTGAAGACATCAAAACCCACGTTCCATCACCTGCTTCTACTCTTCCTAAGAAATGTTCACGTCCATAATTTTGTGAATAGTCGATTCTACTTTTTAGAAGTGAGTCAAGTCTTATCTTTATAGTTCTACACATAGATGTCATTTAATCACGTTTCTCTATTTGCCTACCATCTAGAAAATATAAGAGGAGTGCCAGGACAGGGGACTGGCTAAGTTTTATGAGCAACTAACTGTAACGAGTCTCATGGGCAAACACTGAGCTGGTGACCGCCAGCTCAAATAAATCAGTTCCTTTCTTTGCTTCTCAGTTTTCTTTCCCCAGATGTACATGACTCAGTAAGCGCATTCATTTATTCATCTGACAGATATTTATTGAGATCTTACTCTATGCCCTACACCAGTGCAAAGTGAATAAGAAAACGCTGCAGAGGCAAAACCTATCAGGCAAAAGCTATACACACATCTACCTGTGAAGACATCCTTTTATTCTCTCCATCTATAAAACCAATGCTCTTGCATAACTACACTATGTATTGGCACTTACTCTAGGACACTTTGGTATCAAAGAAACTGTGACTTTCTTGAGGGCAAGACATGGCTTAGAGTTTTCATGTTCCCAATGGTTAGGATGATGGGTAGCTGGCTCTGAGCCCTAAACATGGCCTTAGGCCCAGGGGTCCCTAGCCTTTCTGCTTTTCTAAATGGCCTTTCAGCTGGGGCAGGTTATTGTGAATGTCAGATCTATGATGGCAATGAAAATGATATTTTCCTACCAGAACTAATAGTGGGTGAATCTGTTGCAAGTTACCTTTTTTAATATTGATGATTTGAATTTTTCAAGCCTGAGTTTATAGACATTTGGGGATAGTACATTCCATGTTCAATAAACCTCAATTGGCTTAGTCTGGTGATTTTTTCCCTCCTAGTTTATAATTATAATTAGCCCCTGAAGTCTGAATTACGCCCTTCTGGTTGATTCCATTTGGTGTAGAGTTAGGTACAGTTCACCGACTATAAAAGAAACCATCCCATTTTCACTTTGGGTTTGGATTTAGTTATTTTCTGGCCCTTCTTTTGGCTCTGAGCTCCTACAAACACTCCACTATCTCAGATAACAGAGTTGACTTCTTAGGATGTATGGGGATTATCATGACTAACCCACACCCATCCTCCTTATGGTAGATTGAGATCTACTAATTAGCCCCAGGTCCAGGCAAAGGGCCCCTGTTGGGAGGAGCCCTCAGTACTGATTGGAGATCAGAGTTTAGTCATCTTCTGGGTGAGCCGGGTTCCCATGCAGTCTAAGTGTGGGTGTAAGCGTCAGCTCTTGCCAGCCGTGTTTGTTCCTTTCACTACGATCCACATACCCAAATTTCCTCTGTTCCAAGGGGCAGAGCAGAGTAGGAGATGAGGAGGACAAGTAAAACCTCAGGCTGTTTATTCCAGAGGTGATGACGGTGGTGGTGGGGGTGGGCAGGGGGAGTTGGGAGGAGAGAGAGAGAAAAACAAGAGTGAGGGATGGCGGGTACCTCCATGACCCATACCACATCTCCTATCCAATCTTTCAATCACTTTCTGAAGACTAGATGGTTCCTCTCTTTTCAACATTATTAAGTTAAACCTTGAGGATAAAAGGTATTTAATCAACACCTTAGCAGGTAGGATGGTCTAAATTTAGAGTCTCAGTTACTGGACTTTTGAATCTTGAAAGCCATTCATTCGACTACTTGTATATTCATGGAATAAGTATTCATTGAGTAGCTGCCATGTGCGAGGCGCTGAAAGACCTCCAGCCTCTACCTTGGAGGAGCTTGGAATCTAGAGTGAAAGCAAGAGGCAGTAGTAATGGCGTGTTGTTAGAGCTATGCCAAATGACTTGTGGTGTGTTATGGAGGCCACATAATCCATATTTGGGGTAGGGTGGGAGGTGGGGGTGGTCAGAGGCTGTGACACTGAAGCTAAGACCTGAAGAACATAGAGTTAAGCAATAGGGTGGGAGACAGATGTCTGGGTTGGCTTTCCATCACTGTAGTGTATTGCTTTGGGAGTTACCAGGACATGTAAGTGTGACCTCTGGCCAAAGGCTGACTCAGAGCGGTCAGAAAGGCTCAGAAAAAACTAAGGTTATTTTCATGCATGGATTACCATGCATACCACTAACTTTTGGGCCAAAACTCAAGAAATGTTGAAGATACTTTTTGGCTTTCCTTTCTTGATTCAGCCAATTAAAAACCGGAGGAGAAGAAAAGGAAGAGTTACTATTTCTCCAAACATGAGTGCTAAGGATTTCATGAATTATTATTGTTGTTATTGTTATTATTAAAAACATCATGTTGTCTGTGTTATATAATTACTTACAATCTCCTCTGCCCAAAACCGATTTGAATAATGTCTTCTAGAAACATACACAAGGGTCCTTACAGAGAACACTATGGATTTGTTGTGAGAATTGGGTTTGGGGGAGCATTGGAAACGGCACACTTTGGCACTAGTAAAGGAAGGCGCCTCCTGTAAAGTAGAAGACTCTGGAATCAGAAATAAGAATCAGAAATAATTCTGGATTCAGAATTAGCAAGTGTAAGTTCTCAGGAATGGTTCTGATTCTGAAGAATTGCAGCTCGAGCCCAGAAATTTCAGCCTTTGGGGTTTCAGTCTCCACATGTGTAAAACACAGTGGATTGGGTTCCGTTCATATAGCCCCAAAATATTTATTGATCACCTACTATGTGCTAATATCACCCTAAATATGGGAAATGCAGAAAATAATAGGAATTGAGTCTTTGTTTTTGATTAAGAGTTGGGGTCGGGGAGATGGCTCACGGTCTGCTGGAAGAGGATGGACAAGTAATTAGAAATCAATGGAAATAACAAAGCATTCTTGAGAATATGCAGGAGCAAGGGAGAAACAACCTGGGGAGTCCCTCAGGAGGACAACATGGAAGGCACTCTGGGCCAGGACTAACATCTCTAAAGCGACCTTAACATCCTCTACTTTAAAATATAGATACATGACATTGCTTTGCTACATCCTTTGACAGAATTTTTAAAAATCGCATCCTCATTTTTATTGCTATTGGCATCTAGAATACAAGAAAATCAAAATAATCTTTAAAAAAACCTTTTTTTCTACACAATGTTCAACCATACATAAAAGTGGAGGGAAAAATACAATGAACCTTTTTTGGATCACCTGATTTTGTTTCCTTTATACGACGCCCGCAATTTTTGTTGGGCTTTTGCTGGAATATTTTAAAGCAAATCCCAGGCATCATTTCATTTCATCCATAGATATTTCACTATGTATCTCTATCAAGAATAGCTTTTTAAAAAAACGTAACCGCAATGCCACTGTCTTGGGATGTGATGCTCAGAACATACCAAATTTTTCTAATGAGCTCAAATAATAATTTCATAGTTGTTTTATTCAAATCAGGATCCAAACAAGATCTACACATGGTATTTGATTGAAAGGCCTCTTAAGTCTCTTTTACCTCGTAACGTTTCTCTTCCCTCCCTGGTTGTATGCTGTTCTCTCAAAGAGGGTGAGACATGAGTCATTTGTCTTGTAGAATATACTGCTTTCTGGATTTAGCTGATTGTTTCCTCCTGGTGTCATTTAACTTGTTCTTCTATTTCCTGTAAACTAGATTAGATCCTTGTTTAAAATTTTTGTATAGAAAATACCACAGGACATGCTGTGTACTTTCTGATGTATTGTATCATGAGACACATGATAGCTAATTATTTACCTTTCAGAGATGGAAAAACCAATCTGCAGGTTCAGGTGTTATCAGCAAGGTCCACTCAAGGTTCCTTGTCTATCTTTCACCTAATAGTTATAGGTGGCAGTTGCCTAGATTCTTCTGTATTTCATCAGATGTTCCAATGTGGTGGTTTTCTAATCCTATCATTCCTTGAATAGCTCCTATCATCTCTTCGATTGCTCTGAAATACAGTTCATACCAGACAGGCAGGATGAGTGGTTGGTTATTCGGTTATTTCTCTTTATCAATTTTTAACTCAATTTTATCCAATTGTCCCCTCCTTTGCTAGTGGAAGTCCCTTCAAACTCGCTCCTGTGTTGTTTTGGTTCGACCCCAGCAGGATTTGATATCTCCCTTGCTTTTGAGAACAAGGGTCCATAGCTTATTTCTGTATTAACCAGATTCTGAAAATCCTCACTGCCTCCCTTGACAAGTAATCATTTATACTAGTTGTATTACTTAGGAATGCTTTCAGATATAAGTAAGCATAATGAACAAACAGAATTTTCAATTTTTTTTCATAGACAGAAAAGTCTGGAGCAGGCAGCTGTTAGCATTTGTTTAGCAGCTCATGAGGTCCAGAGCCAGCACTGCTGTGATTCCCTCGGTCTCTCCTTAGTGGTTGCAAGATGGCAGTTCCTATTTCAGGCTCCATGCCCAATCAGGGCAGGAAGAAAGGGGAAGGCCAGAACCAGCTGCAGCTGTCTCTTTGTATCAGAAAAGCAAAAGCTTCCCTACCCCACCACCACTACCACTCCAGCTGAATTCCACCCAGATCTTACTGGCCAGGCTGGATCATATGGTCATCCCTACTTGGAAAGGAGGCTGGGAAAGTGAGCTGTTAGTTTTGCTGGTCCCTATAGTCCAGGCAGGCAGAGGAATGAGGGTTGGGAGTGAAGATAGGGCTGTTTTTTTCTGGGAGAGTGGTATTGAGTCTTGAATCAACTTTCCCTATCCTGTTCTTATTTTTGTTTTTTATTTTTATATAATGCCTAACGCTCCTGGATTTTGAAGTAGGGTGGGACAGTTGAAAAGAATTGTGAGCTGGAAATGAGTAAAGCTTTATTTGCAAAACTGTCCTAAGAAAATAAGCATCAGCTGTTTTGACATCCATGCCCTGATGGCTCTGCTCAGCCCTTTTCAGTTGTCCAATGCCAAATTCAGCTGTGCGGTCTGTGTTGCCAACCAGCCTGTCTCTTCCTGTCTGTAGAGGAACAGACCAGTCTCACCTTCATCAAGACAGATACCTCATCTGAGCTGTAATCATCCATGTGCTGCTAGAATATCTCATGTGCAGTTTCACCAGAGGCCACCCAGCCTTCACTCAATTATGGCAGAGAGCAGTGCTAACATTCCTCCAGCCCACTGCACTGATGTAAAAACATTAAGCTTACTCTGCACTGACAGACACGCTACCAATGCCTGGAGCCTCAGAGTCCCTGCTCCTTTGGACATCCATCCACCCTGCCCTCAACCTCCTTACGATCCAGCAACTAAAGACGAGGGCCTGGCCTAGCAGGGGCTATAAGGTCCTAACCCAGACAGCACTACAGCCATGCATTCTGTGTCTATACATCTAGTGGTCATGTGGCTCTGATTTTAGAGTATTCGGAATATCTTCCATGGGAAAGTATATTGTTACTATTCCCCCTGGTCATTTCTCTTGACTGTCCACGGCTGAAGGGCAAATGGGTAGTTAATGATAACTCAGGGAATGGAGGTAGATAATCCCATCACTGACAGTGATTTTCCTCAAGGCTAATAAATAAGTCACTTATTAGATCATTAGAGCTGCTCTAATACTGTTTCTTTTTCTTGAATATTCATTCTGCACATGAAAAAAGCCAGGCACAAAAAACACACTCTGTAGGATTCCATTTACATAAAGCTGAAGGGGAGGCAATACTTAGTATATTATAAGAAGTCAGGGGTGCACCCTGGGGGCATAAGAAGGCTTCTGGGGTGCTGTTATTTTCTGCGATCTGGGTGTTGAGATTGCTGGTCACTAACCCAGTACCCTCCCTCCTCTTTTCTTCTTTCTATCAGAGCTGTGATTTCCTTGTTGCGGCTGGAGTGACATGGGACAAGCTGAAAAACATTTCCCAGCCTACTTTGGAACTAGCGCTGCTCATATGGCACACTGTTGGCCAATGAGATGTTGATGAGATTTCCAGGGAATCTTCAGGTGAACAGGCTCTGCAGGCCATGCCTTGAATGCCTTCAAGGGCACTGAAGGGTCTTGGTCATTCCAAATGTCCACATCATTCAACAAATACTTACTGAGCACTTACTACAAGTTGGGCACATGCTGATTAGCTGTGTTACAGATTAGATGTTCCAGGGCTAGGCCTGTAATTGAATGCAGGCCCGGGATGAAGGACAAGAGCAGATGCACTGGAGGACCTAGTTCCTGGCTAACAAGGATACTGGGGAGAGTCATTGGTCATCTATAGCAGATGGTTTGACATGGGGGAAATGCAAATCTCAAGTTGCAAGGTCTTCCCATTTTTCAAGAGAAGCCAGAAATCTTGAATTTAAAAAATTTTCTCATTTTTCAAAATTTGCTCTGCCATGAGGCAGGACTTCTAGCTTTGGCAGAGAAAACTAGACTAAGTTAGTGTTATTAGTTTTCTATTGCTATGTAACAAATTGTTATAAATTTAGCAGCTTAATCAACACATATTTATTAACTCACAGTTTTGCAGGTCAGAAGCCCAGGCAGACTTTACTGGGTTCTCTGCATCATGTCTAACAAGGTTCAAATCAAGGTACTAGCTGTATCAGGCTCTTAGCATCTGAAAATTAGTTAAGGCAAAATACAATATTGATATAATAAAGTATGAAACCTATATGGTCAGATCAAAACACGCAGAAAAAACATTTGGCCAAATCCAATACTCATTCATGATAAAACTCTCAACAAACTACGAACATAAGGACATTTTCTCAAACAGCTAAAAAAAGTATTTATGAAAAATCTACAGTAAACATCATACTTAATGGTGAAAGACTAACGGCATTTTCCATAAGTTTGAGAACAAAGCAAGGATGTTCACACTTGCCACTTCCAGTTAATATCCTACTGGAAATTCCAATCTGTCAAGATGAGAAGAAAAAGAAATTAAAGCCATCCAAATTGGAGAAGAAGAAATAAAACTGTCTATTTACAGTCGATACGATCCTATATTTGGAACATCCTAGTGAATCTAAAAAAAAAACTAATAAATAAGAACATCACAAGATACAAAAATCAATGCATCTGTACGCCGATAATGAACAATTTAAAAATGAAATGAAGGAAACAATGCAATTCACAATAGTACTAAATAGAATCAAATAGCTAAAAATAAATATAACAAAAGATGTGTAAGACCTACACATTGTAGACTTCAATGTCAAATTGAAAACTATAAACTTGAAAAACACAGAAAAAAATATTTGCCACTTCAGCTTAGGCAAAAATTCCTTAGATACGACACCAAAAACACAATTCATAAAAGAAAATTTTGATACGTTGAAATTCATCAAAATTCAAAACTTTGGCACATCCAAATATGTTAAAATATGAAAGAATGAACAACAGCGTGGGAGAAAATATCTGCAAATAATATATCTAATTAAGTACTTGTATCTGAAATATAACAAAAAATATTATAATTCAATGAGACAAACAACCCCATTAAAAATGGGCAAGAGATTTGAATAGATTTTTCACCAAAGCAGACAAATGAATAGCTAAAAAGCACATGAAAAGATGACCAACATTGTTAGTCATTTGGGAAATGCAATTTAAAATCATGATAAGACACCACTACACACTTATTAGAACAACGCTCATCTGAAAGTCTAATAATGCCAAATGTTAGCAAGGATGTAGAGAAACTAGAACCCTCATATGGTGTTGGTGGGAATGTACAATGGTATGGTCACTTCAAGAAATTAATTGTCAAAGTAGAGTTATGATAAGATCTAGCAACTCCACCTAGCAATGTATATAAATATTCATAGCAGCATTATTCATAACAGCAAAAATCTGGAAATAAATGAAATGTCCACCACTTGGTGAATGGATAAAGAAAGCCTGCTGTGTCTACATAACGGAATGCTACTTAGCGATAAAAAAGAATGAAATGTGCTACAACACCGACAAACCATCTATGTGAAAGAAGCAAGACAAAAAAGACTACTCATTGTATGAATGAAATAAGTCAGACAGAGAAAGATAAATATCATATGATTTCACTTACGTGGGGAATCTAAGCAACAAAAGAAACAAACTAAACAAAAACAGACTCACAGATGCAGAGACCAAACTGGTAATTGTCAGGCGGAAGGAAAAGTTTGGGGGCGGGGGGGGGGAGGGCTGGATGAAAAAGGTGAAGGGATGAAGAAGTACAAATCAGTAGTTACAAAACAGCCACAGGGATTTGGAGTATAGCATAGGGATTTGGAGTGTCAGATGGGTGCCAGAGTTATGGGGGGGTATCGCTTCATGGATTGTACAAATGTCTTTTTAAAATTTAAAATTAAAAAAATGAAAAAAAAAAGCACAGAAATGACAATCTAGAAAGTGAGAAGATGGAAAAAGCTCTGTAAAAAAATTAAATCTCCCAATTTTCAAATATTCTCAAGTAATTCAAATTCTTAAAAGGACCTATGTGGAAAAAAAAAAATCCAAGTCTGTAGTGTAAGCCCTTGGGTTACATGCTTCCAACCTCAGTGCTAAGTGGCATGAATAGAAATTTGAATTTAAAAATTCCTTGTCCCCCAAGAGTTTGAGATGCAAAGGGAGAAAATGAAACAGTAAAAACAGTTACAAAACCCTATGGTATTTTATGTCAGCTACACCTCAATAAAAAGATGTCCTATGATAAGTGTAAGAGGGTTATACAGGTTCGGGTCCGAGAACTCCTGGCTCTGATTGGGCTGGGGTGGGGGCACCATAGAGGAGATGACACCGGAGCTGGTCTTTGAAGCCTCAGTAGACATTTGGGAGATCACAAGTGTAGGAAATGGAGAAAAGGGGTAGGTGACACGTCCAGGCAGAGGGAACAGAGTGTGAAAAAACAATTTTCTTTCTGAGGACTGGGGAGGCTGGAGACATGGTGCACATGGAGAATAGAAAGTGCAAGAAAGAAAGGCAGGAGCCAGGTCGCCAGGGGCTTGGCAGCCTGTGTTAAAGTCTTTGGACAAAGGGTGAAGCAGGATTTATTTGTTGGAGGAACATGGGCATGCTTCTTTTGGCCTTAATTAAACTTTGTATATCTTGGCAACATCATATGGGACTCATTTAAAAAGTATTTATTAATATACTGTTTCCCATGTGCCAGGCACTGTTCTAATAATCTATATAGACTTACTTAATCCCATCAACAATGGTTCTCAAACTCTCATCTGTATCTGAATCACGTGGAAGTCTTCTTAAAACAGAGAAACCACAGTTTCTGATTTAGTAGGTCTGGAGAGGAGCCAACGAATTTGCATTTCATTCCAGTTCCCAGAAGCTGATGCTGCTGGTCCAAGGAGCACACTTTGAGAAACACTGCTGTACACCAACCTTATAAGAAATTATCATTATCGTCACCACCATCATTCTCATTTTACAGAGGAGGAAACAAAGAGAGGGTTAAGCAACCTGCCCAGGGCCATATAGCTCTTAATGGTGGAGCTGGGATTTAAGGCAGAGCAGTGTCTGCCATGCCTTCTAGTTCATAGGTTGCAAACGAGCAGAGTTAACGGCTGGCATTTTGGATCCTTATTCACAACTATCAAAAATTCTCTCTCTCTCTCTCTCTCTCTCTCTCTCTCTCTCTCTCTCTCACACACACACACACACACACACACACACAGGCCTTAACTGACATCTGAGATAAAAGAGTTAGAGATGCAAACTGATGCCAAGGGGATGGTGAGGGAAAGTCATTGAAGAATTCTTTAGGCCATTCCAATGATCCAATGAAGTAGTATTTTGGTCACACTGAGATAAAGCCAGGATTAGCAATGCACAAGCATCAACAAGTACAAGTACAAAATGACCACTTAAATATGCACAAGGAACTCATTACATAAAATGTCACAGGTCAAAACTGTTCATGAATACTCAATATCTGTCATTTTAAATACATTAAATTATGAAAACTAACAATATCTAAAGAAGATAATGCCTGCTTTTTGGTGGGCAGGGCCAACCAAAATGGCAATTTTTTCATAAATCTGCTTTTCACATCTTGATCTGATTTGTATCATCTCCCTGGTTTTCTTCTAATAAACAACTTCTTCCTTTAAATTAGTGGCATTATGTTATTTTCGAGATCTGAATCACAGAGACTGTAATAAAAGCCTGCATGCTCCGTCTTGTTTTATAGGGTGCTGTATATCTAATTAAAGCTTCCTGCCAGTCCATAAAAAAGACCTAACATTTACAAAGCAGTTTGTCTTAGAGACAGCCCCAGGGCAGACCAGAGAAGGGGTTTCTTCATTACCAATAAACACATTTGCTTAAATTCAAAGTTAAGCAATAGTATATTAATTTATACTGGAATATTTTAAAATATTGCCTCAGCATAATCAGGTCATGTTGCCACATTTATGGTGAGGAACTGAAAATGGGTCATGTTCTTGCCAGTAGCACTCCAGCTTCTCAAGAACATTGGGGATGGATAAATGATTTACCAAGTGGCCAGTACTGCACCCCTTTCTCTAGAAGAGAATTGGAGCTGACTTTACTTAAATCAACTTATTCTGTTCCTTTTCATTGTTTTTGCTATTCTTAAGCCCTTGTTTTCCTTACATTCAAAACCTGAGTTACAGAGTAACTGTCTTCCAACCGCTTATCTATCATGACCATTGTTTTGCGGTTATTGTTCTACCTCAGGGGCTACAGACCTGGTGGGGGAGGCCTTCAACCGGCATTCTTCTAGGAGACCATTAGAGTGGTATTTTTCCCCTTTAACTTGGCTACAGGGTTCCCTGAATAGTGATCTTTCCCTGAGAGTAAAAGTGCATAATCTTCCAGCTTTCCAGGAACAAAGGAACAAATTCCACAAAATAAGTTAGGAGCTCTTGCTTAATATGCTGCTAGAGTTCTTTCTTGGTCTTTCTAAATCAGAGTGATCCCAGAGTTGGAATCTTGACTCAGCCTGACGCCCACAGCCTGAGGCTTTCCCCAGCCAATGAATGATCCATGACCCCACGCTGGGACATTAGGGTAACTGGGAGTCCTCTTCTAATAGAAAACCTTAAGTCATTACCTATAGGGTAGCACCTCCCAACAATCTACTCTTGCTTCCCAAGCATCTTCAGTTCCCTGAAGTTGAGGCTCTGGAGAGAGGCTAAAGGGAAAGGCTTCTGACATCGGCAGATCAACAGAGACATCTGCTAAAACCACGTAGATACCTCTTCTTCGTCCAATTTGATCAAACTTGGAGTCTCTGAGCAGTATTTTTTGTTTGGTTGGTTTTTGGCTTGTGTCCTTTGCTACGGTTTTGTTTTTGTTTTTTTTTTTTCCTTAGGGGAGAAGTGGAAAGAAGGAAGAAACAGAAAAACAGAAAGGGAAAAGCCGGTTGGAGAAACCTGACATCAGACAGGTAGCTCCCCTTCCAGGATCGCTGAGCTCCGTTGGGCACCACGCTTCCACTGGCAAGGTAGGAGGCGGGAGCCCCATCGCCGAAGCCCGGCGGGGCCAGCGCTAAGCTCCATTCCGGAGCTGTGCCATCCAGGGCCACAGTTAATGCCTGGCGTGTCTGGAATCCCTGACTTCACTCATATGGTTTAATACTTTCCACGACCTCCGGCCTTTCCACGCTGTTTCCAGGCGGCAGCCTGGCCGGGCGGGGGTCTCCCGCTGGTCTTGAACGCCCGCGCTGCGTTCAGATGCTGGGCTTTTCTTCTCCCTTTGTTTAAATAGCAATCAAATCAAAACTCCTTCAGACTGGGTTCCCTGAGAGAAAAAAACTGTAGAGGAAAAAAAACGCATGTATGGTGTGTGTGTGTATAATATATATATTTATATATAAAAATTTATATATATACATACATTTATTGATTGATTTTCTCTCCTTGATTAAACCCGGACGGGAGACAGGGTGAACCTTTGAGAGGGTAAGGTGAGTGCCAGCCCTCCCCCCGCCTCCGCCCGCCCCAGGACGCAGGTCCTGCGCGAACGCGGTGCCTTCCCTCCGATTCCCCCCGAACAGCTCGCGCCACTTTTCTAGGCCATTGTCCCGTGTCCCTGGGGCTTCCTCCTTCGCCGTTGCCGACGCTCCTCGGGCGCCTGGGCCGCCTCCTCCCGCAGCCACAGCCCAGACGCGCTGGGGTCGGGCGGCTGCCAGGATGCCCCGGGGCAGCCCGCGCGCCCGGCCCGCAGGTGCGCCCGCCCCGCCCCTCCCAGGCCCCGCCCCTCCCGCCGGGGCCCCGCCCACCCGAGAGACCACGCCCCCGCCAGGCCCCGCCCCCGCCGCGTCACAGTGACGAGCGGCCCGCGCAGGCGCAGCTCGGCCGCGCCCCTCCCCGCGCCCGGCCGCCCGCCGCCCGCCGCCCGCCGCCCGGTATTATGATCGGCGCTGGGTGCGGGGACCCGGCGGCCGGCAGCGCGTCGTCGGAGCCGCAGCCGCAGCCGCTGCGGACGGGCGCCCGCCCGCGGGCCGAGGTAAAGTGGGGGCGGCGGGGGGGCGCAGGGCGCGGCGGGGCGCGGCGGCGCGGGCCGCGGTGCGGGGCGGCCTCGGGCGCCGAGCGGCCTCCGCCGAGGCGGAGCGGGGCTCCGAGCCCCAAAGTAAGTTGCGCGCCCCGCGCCCGGCTCCCCGCTGCCCGCTGCCCGCGCCGGCGGCAGCGCGGGCCCCGGCGGGTGCGGGTGCGGGTGGGTGCGGGCCCGCCCGGATGCGGGTGCGAATGCGGGCCCGGGTAGGTGCGGGCCCCGGGCGGGTGAGGGTGCGGGCCGGGTGGGTGCGGGCCCCGGCGGGTGAGGGTGCGGGTGCAGGTGGGTGCGGGCCCTCCCGGGTGCGGGTGCTGGCCCCGGGTGGGTGCGGGCCCGGGTGGGTGCGGGTGCGGACCCCGGACCCGGCGCGGCCTGGCGGTGGCGGCGGCGACGTCGGGGCCCGCGCGGGAGCGGCGGCCGCGGGAGCCCCGAGCCCCGGCCCCGGCCGCCGCGGGATTGCGGCACCGCGGGGGGCGCCCGCAGCCCTGCGCCCCGCTCCTCCCGTGCCCCGTGTGTTCTCCTTCTCCGAATGTGTTTTTCTTTAATTAATTTATTCATTTTCAAGCCCATCTACAAGGGCTGGCTGCAACGGGCGGGGGGTGCCTCGCTCACAGTGCAGCCTTCCCGTGGAATGGGGGGGACGGGGGAAGGAAGGAGGCGCGGGGCCATCCCCAAGGGAGAGCTAGAATTTTATTTTTTTTCCTTTTTCTCCCCCCGCCCCCCATTGGGAAACCGCTGTTCTCTGCCGCAGTCATCGCCTGACGATTTCTTTCTGGACCCTTTTACAGAAACCTTCTTCCCTTTTACTTGAACTTGAGATCCAAGAAAGTGACGGGCTTTTATCCTGGGCGGGGCAGGGGGGTGTCCTGGAGCAGGGCTAATCCTGACAGTTGGGTCAGATGCAGTCCAGGGGCTTGTAGAGAGTTCAGTTCAAGTCCGGTGTTTTGGGGGGCAGGTTAGCGGTGGGGTTCTTAAATCTACATGCCTGTGGGCATAAGCCCTGTCAGGCTGTCAGGTTACTTTTTTCCACCTTCCATTTAGCTGGGTGCATTCCCGGTCTTCGGAACAGGTGTGCAAGCTGACTTATGCCTTTCACGTTTTTCGGCGAAAGGTGGAGCATGGCTCGCAAGTGATGGGACGGTAGATGTTGGGCGTCCTGTTGAATTTCCACCAAATTCCCATCAAACGCCAGATTCCTCAGTTTGGGTTCCTTGTACAGAGTTGGGACGCTATCAGTCTAATTTATCAGAATGCTATCGGTGTACTTTAATGCCTGAGGTTGTCAGGGCTTATGTAATCACTTTGTTAATTTATAATCTTGTTACATTGCTTTCCAGATTTATAAAATCGTTCCCTTAAGGAAATCTGTCTACAACGTCTGCTTAAATATTTCTCTTGGACTAGGATTTCAGTAGAGGAATGTACTGTGCAAGTGATGATTAAAGCATACTAATGAGACCAGTTACTTTTAAAAAATTGATTTTTTTTATCTGACTATCTAATTTTTCCTATTAGGAAGACAGATGACATTCCCATTTTACAGACCTAGTAATGAGAGAAATTACACGGCATTCCTAAGGTCGTGTATGGAAGCATTGTGGTAATTGCAAATCAAGTGCACGGTGTTAACTTTTCTTAATATTTAATGGTCCATCTTCAAGGTTTTCCAGGCAGGAACTTTGAGTGTTTTTTTTTTTTTTTAACCTTGCTGCTTTTAAAAATTTAGTTTTCATTCTATTTTGTACACCAAAATTTACTGTCATTCTGTTAGTTTTTTACTGTTCTGAGTAAATTTTTCTGTATTACAGTAAAACCCTTTTGTTTAAAACATACGATAGCTCATAAGTTATACTATACTACTTTTTAGTTTTCTAGAACAGCAATATAGATGGGGAATTTAAGGTTCAAGTTTACTCCTATTATCCTAAAATGAAGGCTTTTAAGTGTTCCTATTAAAATTGAAGGGCATTCATGATATTTTTACTGGTTGCAGGAAATACTGTTTGTCTAAACTTTGCTGTGGTTGTTTCTCTTCATATGGAAAGTGAAACTAAATAGAAAAAAAAAAGGTATTTATTTTTAGAGACATTGAGCAACCATCGTTCTAAGCTTTGATATAAATAAGACATGATTTGTTCACTATAGCAGCACGTCTGAGCCTAGGAGCTCATTACACTGCCCAGGAAGAAAAGGGTACAGGTGAGCTTCCCACGTGGTCAGAAAGTTAGAATTTAAAAACACCACTGGGGAACTCTAAAGACTTGATTTAACTGGATGCCAGTTGTTTGCTTAACAACCAAAAGATGGAGTTTTTAGCCAGGATGCTTTTACAGGAAAACTATTATTGAGAATTTAGGTGGAAAGTTGAGTGGATTCTAGCAGCTTTGAAGGTAAACATAACCTATGATCAATCATTTATTCATGGAGCCTTTGTGTGTCTGCTTTTGAGGCTTTGGGTTGGGAGATAACAATAGGAAGGAGCTTACAGGCTACTGGGGACACTGAAGTAGACAGTAACCATAGGGTCTGGTGAATGCTCTCGTGAGACATAGACAAAACCCTTCAGAAGCACAGACATGGAGACTGGGAATCTGCCTGGGGAAATGCTTCCCAGAGGCGGTGATGGTTGAACTGCTCTTGTAGGACAGGTAGAGTTCCCAGGCAGAGGGAAGGGGAAAGGGCTCAGGGAGTTCAGAGAGGATGAGAAGACAAGGTCAAGTGGTGGAAGAACTTAGATCCAAGTGGGTGAAAGGTAGTTGAGGTAGAGACAATGCAGCTGTTCTTTTTTTAAAGAATATAATGTGTGTGTGTGGGGGGGCAGTAGCTTTGGGGCTGGAGGGGAAGTGTCTTGGTATTTCGTTTAGTCTGGGAAGAGCTGATGTAAAATCTCTCAGACTTAGTGGCCTTATGAGTGAACTGGAAGTGTGTCGTCTGCACTGGACGATCAGAGCTACATTATTCCTACTACAGATCATTTTCTCATCTGTTTTTCTGCACATCATCTTTGGGTAGAGACCCTGTATCTTATTGGAAACCATTTCCTACTGGTGGGTTGGGAGGAACCTGTCTAAAGAGGATTTCTGCTCTACCTCCCCTGAATGTTTATTTCTCTGCTGTCACTTCCAGAGCCTCCTGAGATTCTGCTTTGGCACCTGCAGCATTTGGTCTCTGCTCAGGTAGGCTCTTCCATGACAAACCAGGCCTCAATCCCTCTCCTTTCTTGTTGTGTCGTACGCCCCAGACTGCTGCTGTGTGGCTACTCAGTGGTTACTTCAAAGTCGGAGGGCATTGTCTGCCCATGTGCTGTGATGTTTTTAAGTTCTGGAGTGTCTTCCAGCCTCAAAGCAAGATCAGATCTGTTTGTCTTTCCAAACACATACTCCCTCAACTGCATATTGGCCCGAAAATGTAGGTTATGAAATCATTGCTCCAAAAGTGTGGGTTATAGGACATGTAACTGGTCAAATCATAGCCTCCCTGGGCCTTGGTTCCTCAGTTGCTGACGTGCAGTTATCTTTCTCACAACCAAAAGATTGTCTGCTCCGTGAAGGCAAAGACCACTTCTTTGATTTCTACATCCCCAGTCCAGATACTGCTTTGGGCATGGTCAGGGTGCTCAGGAAGAAACAAAACACCTAAACTTTAGTTTGTTGATTTTATTAGGCTATTAATAGAAACCATATCCATTTTAACACAGCTGGGTCGGATTTAAATTGTTTTGCAATCATAGGATTTTAGAAGTAGAAGCAGTATGGAGCTGCCCAACACTGACATATAGTAGATGCTCAGGAAATGTCTGTTTCTGTCCTGTATTCCTGGTCTGAGTGAATGTCTCCTCCTCCTACCACTCTCCACTGGTGTCATTGTCGATTTCCCTCTGCTTTGCCCCTGTGCACTGAGTTCTCGGATTCTACTTCCTCAGTGTCTTTCCTCCGTTATATCCTTATCATTGCTGTTCTCATTTTTAAATCTTAAGTCTTCATTTACCTGAACCATTTTCAGTTGTCTCCTCCTCTGTCTCGCAGCTCTGGTCTTGTCTTTCTGGTCTGATCTTCACTTGGCCGCCAGAGTGGTTTGTTTAACTGCCATCTCTGATTGCTGCTCCCCTGCTCAGGACTCTTCTTTGTCAGCTCTCATTTGCTCTTTTAGTAAAACGTATCTGTATATTTGAGGTTGATGCTGTACTCTGCAGGCCCTGGGATACAGAGCTGAATAAAACGGACATGGGCCTTACACGGACTGAACTTACTATTTAGTCTCCTGGGGGACCCAGATTATTAATCGCACAGTCACACAAATAATTATATAACCACAACTGTGTTAAGGGCCATAACAGAAAAGGACGTGGTGCTACGAGAAGGCACAGGATGCCGGTGTGCAGGGGTGTGGTGAGAAGGTGGTAGTCGGGAAGGTGACCTTTCTGCTGGGCCCTAGAGCCCAGGCAGGCTAGCCAGACTGGTGGACTGTCACCTGATTTGCACGGAATACAGGCCCTTGCCTCCCTGTCTGACCTTGCCTGCTACATTTTGCATGCGTTTCTGTCTCGGTCACACTAAGCTCTCTCAGGTGTCTCCTGGAAGGACTTTTCCCACCATCACCATTCCAGTTCTTAGATCGAACACAAAATGGGTTTCTCTGAGATGCCTCCTTCGAACTCCCCAAGGCAGATTCAGGGAAGAGACACCTCTTCTGATATGTCTGTTCCTAAGAGATCATAAACACCTTGAGGCAGAGACCTTCCCAGTATGTCCGGTTGAGATGCTTAGGAGCAGTTTGTTCAGCTAATTAGGGGTGAGGGTCCTTGTATCAGAATGAGATGGAGCTAACTGTGCAGCCCTTCTTAGATAGCAGACTCTCCTGGCGGGGAAGCCAGTTCTGAGAAGCTGTGGAAAAAATCTTTGTGTGATTTTGACCCCACTCACACCGTGCTCATATATGCTGTCCCATTTAGCTTTCAGTAACACTCCGAGGTGGTGATTATCTTGGTTTTATAAAGACTGTGACTGTAGAAGTCTGGTAACTTGTCAGGCTCCAGATCCTGTGGTTGGTGCTCTTCCCACTGCGCTGTGATGCTGCTCCTCATATTTACTGAATAGATGCATTTTGATCATTTTTAAAGTGTACCTCCACAGCAAAATGACAAGAAAAGCTGGCCACATGGTACTTTGAAATGCTAGGTCTTAGGGTGTTTGTCCCTCCCCCTGTACACACACACCTTTTAGGCTGTTGTGTCCGTGTTGCACAACTAGGGGAAAATGTTTGAATCAAACGGGGTTTAATATTCAGCCATGTTGGTTCTTCTGTACTAGAGAGGTTATGTTTTAGATAATATAAGTTTTACAGTATAACTTGTCTAGATAGTTTGTTTTATTTATTTCTATTTTTTCAATTACAGTTGACGTACAGTATTATTACTTTCAGGTGTACAACGTAGTGATGGTAGATATTTATATACCTTACAAAGTGATCACTCCGATGAGTCTAGTACCCACCTGACACCATACGTAGTTGTAGTTGTTTCAGTATTATTGACTATATTTCCTTTTTTGTCCTTGACATCCCTGTGAGATAGAGGTCATTTTAGATTTAGAACATTATGCTGATATATTTGTGGACAAACTCTGAAGCCAGAGTATCCTGTATTCATGGGTCCCTTTTCAAAATAGTTAAAATATTATATAGCCTTTTTATTTAGCAGTGGACAAAAGCAGAGCGATTGAATTTTTAAATAAAATTGAGCTTTCTGTTTTACCTCATTTTGTACAGGTTACACAGCTCTCTCTTTATTGGCATAAGGTATTATGAGTGCTCCTGAAGACATTTGGAATGAGAATATTCAGCCTGCAGGTTTAGGGACTGAATTTATCCTTTGCTCTCCTATTTTATGAGTATTTGCTAATCCTCTTGTGAAGGAAAATCCTTTTTCAGAAACAAATGGAGAGAATGTAATTTGCAAAGTACATTAAAATTGCAGTTTTGGAAAGGATGAAGTTTTTAAGCAGAAAACAACCTCCCTGAATCTTACCTGACTTCCATACTTGGTGTTGGCTGTCCTGTGCCACTGGGAAGAATCTTGCCATCACAAAATTGTTTGCAAACTCTAAAGGTGAAATTATTTTCAAGGTGCCATTCCATTTTTAGATGACCAGTAATTATCTCAGTCTGTCTTTTGAATGGCTGTTTGGCTGTAACTTCCTTTCTCAATTTAAAAAGCAGTTTCTAAACATTTCGAAAAGCTTTTAATGGAATTTTTTTGCTAATAATGTTTATCAGGTGAGTCCTTGGCGGCGCTGGGAATTTCCTCCTTTTAATTAATTGCTGAGGCAGGGAACTTGCATGGAACGTCAGAATTGGAGGAACAACAGAAACGTCAAAACAGATTTCTTTTAGTGCTGCTGTTTCCCTGGGAATTAGAAGGGCAAGGTCAAAGGGAAGCATTACTGTAGAGAAAGACACGGGGCCCTGGCTTCAGTGGACCCGGAGTCCAGTCTAGGCGGCTCCTACCTGGGTGTAGCACTGGAGCCAAGAAAGTCTTGAACCTCTTTGACCCCACTTTCTCGTATGTAAAATGGGTGTGATCCTTCTATCATATTGTAGGTTGTGAGGAATAAATGACATAACAGCGTAAAGAGTCCAGCACATATGGAGATGCCCAGTGGTTAAACTGTTCACTCTTTTTTGAGACTGGCATTAAAACAGAGCTGAAATTCTAAATCGAGCATGTGTGGTAGTAAGAGACGTTTTTAAAATTTGAAACGAGACAGTGCAAAGTCAAACGTGGTTTTGCTATAGGACTCGTTTCTACGCAAACCTATTTAGGTTAGAAGTAGCTTTTTAGGAAAGAAGTATGGGTGATAATGAGAGAGGTCTAACACGTCAAAACAAAACAAAATTTGATGTTTTATGGAACTTTAATGTGAACAGCGAACTTTCTAATTGGTTTAGCTTCTCCCCTGGCCTTATTCTTACATCACTTCCATGTTAATGACAGTGCTCCTCGTCTCTCCACGCTTCATATCAGCTATGACGAGAAGCCGCCTCTTTAATGACACTTTAATTGACCTTGAATATAATTCAAAGATAGATATATGGTGAATTATTTAGTATGGCAGGTTTTCCATTAGCTTTGAGTAGGTAAGAGTTCATCACAGTTGTCTAAATGAAGAGCCATTAGGTATTTTTCAGGATCCGCCTTCTTGACCCTACTAACCTTACCTTCTACCGCAGATCATAACTTGACCCAAACTGGTGTTCTCTTTTCCCCAGCCAGCCAGCCCGTCAGACTTCCCCCACTTTGGGGAATGGTGTTCCACTACTTTCTGTGGGAGGTGAGCCCTGCTCTGTGGGCTGCCCCCATCCTGCCTGTAGTCTCCTCTGCCCTTCCTTTGACATGCCTGGCCTAAGCTAACTGGTATAATTATTTATCATACATAAAAAACTTATTCGTCAGATTCTAGAAAGATTCTAGAGGACAGGGACTGCGTTGTGTCCTACACAATTAGGGCTCAACTATTTGCTAATGAAAATAGACTTTGTTCTATCCTCTGTCCCTTCCTCAGCCTGAAGGAATTGTGTACCTTGTTCCCCACGGGAAGCAAAATATTTCTTTGTATATATATTGTTTGTTAAGATAAGGTACGTAGGCTCTAGACAACATATGCTGTTCAGGAAAATTGGTTTATTTCATAGATCTCAATGGAAAAGTAAATTGAATGAATAATTATGTATAAAGTTGAATCTTTAATAACCTCCACCTTTCCTAGATTTTAAAAGCAGCACACATTCACTGCCAACAATTTGAAAAGAACAGAAAAGCATAAAGAGAAAAAAATTCCATAATTTTATCAATTTAACATTTTGTTGTGTATGTATATGTATACACACACACACACATATAGACAAATTATATGCTTTAAAACAATTGAATCATATACCATGAAATTTGGTATGGGAATTTTTTTACTTATTGGACACATGTCATGAAATTTGGTGTGTTAATTTTTTTACTTATAGGAATCATATGCTATGAAATTTGATATGTGAATTTTTTACTTTATTACAAGAATTTCCCCCATGAGATTAAATAACCTCAGAATACAGCAGCATACTGTGATTTAACCATTTCCATATTTTAGACCTTTTATGTTTTTTCTGATTTTTTTGCATATATAAATATCACTGAATATTATATATAAATCTTTGTCCATGTCTTTTTTTTATTAAGACATAAATCTGAAATTAAGATTATTAAATCAGGGGTATTATTTTAAGACTCCTGATACATACACTGCCAGATTGCTTTTCAGAAAGGTCATTGATAGTCCCAGAAGGGTAAAAGAATCCCCAAATGATTCTGTCTTTTCAGTCAAAGTCAGTGAAATGTTGAGTGCCAGTATTTTTGTGTATGGATTAGTTTGTTTTTCATGTTCCAACATTCCTTTTGGACCATATTTTAATGACCACCTTTGTCACAAAATCAGCAGGGAGGAAAAGATGACAGGGAGTTAAGATGAGTTTTGGCAGTTTGAGAAAAGCTTTGGAAGAGAGGTTTAGATTATTTTTTAATTCTCCATAACCTCCAATTTATGTTCTGTTTTCCTGGCAAAGAAGTAATTGTGGGTTGACTTTATTTATTTTGGAGTAATTTCTACACACTGGCTCTTACTGAAGTCAGTATTTGTTTTGTGAGCACTTTATACCAGGGCTGTTACCATGCTAATAATTTTTAAGGCTCACTTACCCTTAGGTAGACATAGTGACATGCTTAGCATTTTTCATCGCTTTAGCAAGAGGCAGTTCTGTTTAGGAATTTGAACTTATCATCTGTGCTGTTGGTCCAGGTTTTGTGGCTTGGATCTTAATAACCCCTTTCTCTCTACAAATATTAAGTACTACTCTCCATCAGTTAATAAATTGCTTGACTCTTGAATACATTCAGATTCCTTGGTGTATCCTGGACTATAACCTGTTTTACTTAAAGGAAATTAAGATTACTTAAACCAGCACTTCAAAGGCTCTATCTATATTGGCAACCCAATTGCTGCCTCGAGGGGCCAGAGCAGGCTTGTCAGACTGGCTTCCCGGGTCACCTCAATGGCCCTCAGTCTGTTAACGTCAACGACGTGGAAGAAAACTTTCAGAACATACTTTATTAGGCAGTTAGTTACCTTTCATTGGAAAACAATTCCTTCATCATTTGGAGGTACCATTTTGCCTATTAGGACCTTCCTTGTAATAAGTAGTTGACTCTAACCTTTTAATTTGTAATTCCCATCTAAATTCCATTCAGTGACTGCAGACTGATACTACAAGGTGACCGCATAGCAGTAGTCAACCAGTTCAGTGACAAACTGGGTCCATTTGTGACCTAGACCTGTTTCCTATTTGTTTTTTTCCATCTATGATTTATAGCTTGTATTGATAACTGCCAGGAGGAGGAGTGTTATTCTAGAAACATGGAATATTGTTTACTTTGGGTAAAGGGAAGAGCAGTGGTGACCACATGGTATGGTTATGTGTGTGTGTGTGTGTGTATGTGTGTGTACACACACACACATATACATATATACATGTATAAAAATTATATATACACATATATATGTGTGTGTATATATATATATGTATAATTTTTTTTGCTTCACCTGAAGATTATTGATTTTCCTGGAAGATTTAATCTACTGTCTTCCTTTCAGCTTATGCCATTTTCGTTATAAATATCTTTGAAATTTTAGCAGTAAGGTCAGGTTGGTAATATTCATTGAGAGAATGGTAGTTCCTCCACTTAAGTTGGCTTTTCTATAAATGTGCAGTTTAATTTGATATTTCCCATGAGTAAAAATTACAGTCTTCATTCTTTGATATTTGTAGAAGATACCGGATAATTTCCATGTGTAAGAAGCTTAAATACAGTTTCAGTGTGGCTTTGCAAAAGCTCATCTTTTAGTTGTCTTGTATGAGAGGGCACGGATTTTTTTTTTTTAAGCATGTAATTTGGGAGGTTTGGGCACATTTGAATATTGGAGGTCTGCTTTTGTGGGGACGATCATAATTTCCCACACAAACGTGGAGTGGCCGCAGAAGTGGTCTGATTCTCGCACACACCCTTTTTCGTTCAACCTTCTTCTTCCCCATGCAGTGGCTCCGTGGCTCGGTGACTCAGTGGCTTGGTGGCTCAGGGCCTAACGGTCCAGGCAGAGCCATCTTCAAGAGCTCAGAGTGATGATCTTTTGTCCCCATCTCTCCTGGGGCAGGTGTGAGTGGGAGACGTTCATTTGATGCACAGACCACACTGCAGTGGTGGTGATGTCAGTGAGAAGGTAAAAGTGAATTTTGACAAGAATAACAGGGCGCATTCCAGAATGACAGTAGGTTTCACAGAGGCTGGTGCTACAACTGTTTCCAGCAGCTTGCAAAATGTGTGCGGGGCCGCCCACGCTTCCTTCCTCTTCCCCAGCCACACCCTGGCGCGGTGCTTCTGCTCTCTTAGCTGGGAGAACATCAGGCTGGTCTTGCCACACACACTAGCACTTGTTTCTCACACATGCATTTTACATTTGAAACGCTCTCAGCTACTTGGTCTGCTTCGCTTGGGCCCATCCTAGTTCCATGCATGTGCGAGCACGCTGGATAAGACCGCTCTACAGTGGCCTGATTTAGTGGTTTGCCTGCTTTAAAAGGTGTCATCTTAGCTACGTAGCCATTAAAAATATTGATTTAGAACAACTTAGTGCGGGGAAGAGGAAAAAGTAGTTCTCATACTTCGTATACACTATCTTAGTTTTGTAAAGAAGCGTAGGTATAAAGGATGTATACTCCAACCTGAAGAGAGGTCATCCTAGATGAGATTACAGGTATTTATTTATTTTTTTTCCCTCTTTTGTCCTTTTCTGCATTTTCCAAATTTTCTAAAATGAACTTATTGTTTTGTGGGGAGAAATACTTGAAGACGGATACAACCTCTTCCCCCTCCGTGTGTGTGTGTGTGTGTGTGTGTGTGTGTGTGTGTGTGTGTGTGTGTTCCGTTTCATTTGGAAATTTTGTGTCTGGCCATATATTATACATAGAAAATAACGGAAGGCCTTGTACCAAAATGTTAATGGAGGTCATCACAGAGGATAGAGTAATGGATGATTTTTTAAAATTCCCCTCATTTTGCCAATCTGTATGTTCTAATTGCATTTCCCCCTGCATTGCATAGACATTTCTTTCGTAATTGAAACAAAAATGCTGAAAGGAAAGTGACAGGAAAGTGAAAAAGCAGTATGCAAGATTAGAATTAGAAGTTACATACGGAATAATCACACCTATGTAAAACAACATAAAGAAGAAGCTGTGTATGAATATTTGCAGAAAGGCCACCAACATGTGAATAGTGCTGATTTCAGTGGTAGGACTGTGGATGCCTCTTTATTCTATTTTTTATTTTGTATTTTTTAGATTTTTCTATAAGAAAATATTTGATGGGAACAATGTAAAGGAATATTTAGTCCTTTTTTTTGGAAGGATAGGTTTGATAGGAAGTTATCTTGGTATCATTTTAAAAGCAAGTAGTTAGATTTTGTGTGATGGTTTATTGAAGAAGTGTCAGACTTTGATGCTCAACCAAAGACATTTCCTTTATCACTCTTATGAGCACCCATTTTAAATTTAATACATTTTAAGAAAATGAACAGCAGAATTTTTATGAAAGCCAGAGAGAGAGAAATAGCTCGGTAAATTCATTCCCTTGAGGTAGAGTGGAAAACTAGAAGAATTTCTACTTGGGAGAATACCATCAGTATAACATTGATGATGGCAGTGGTAGCTGGCATTTAATGAATCTGTGCCAGGTTTTATGCTGAACAGGTTACCTGTATTCATTCCTTTACTCCTCACCGCAACCTGTGAGGTTGCACTCTTACAGCTCACAGCTTCTAATGAGGAAACCCACCGTATGGAGAGATCAGGTTTTGCGCAGTTCCATAGCTATCGATTAGTGAGCTGAGATTCAGATCTATCTAGTCTTTGGCCTCCCATGTGCCAACCACACTGGACCACCACAGTGCCTTGCCCTAGAGACTGTAGACGAAACTGTTGAAAGAGAGAAGCAGACACAGGTGATGGAGAGAACTACTGTTTCTCGCTTGGAGCCAAAGGACCAGTGGGCATCCCAGGGTTCACCTGTCACGAGATTTTGTTGTGGCCATGATTCTGCTGGCCCTGTTTCGTGCTGCAGAACTATCTCCCTCTCTCTTCATCCTCATTCCCAGCAGTAAACTTGTTTTCACATCTGCCGCCTTTCACCTTTCCTGCCTACTCTCCCTGACCGCTTTGCTCTCCTTTTCTCCCAAGCTCATGTGAACTTGAGCTTAATGATTACCTGGACTCTTACCTTTAGTGTATTGTGTAAATCGCCTTTGGCCTGCTATGAATTTTTAGGCCTCTTACTTATTTGTGAGATATTTTAATATCGGAAGGGCTCGCAGGGTTGCCTCACCTGTGCCCAGAACTTAGATATCGGTGATCTGCTCACGTTCTCTTTGTTCACAGTTTCCTCATTGCTCTCAGATGAAAAGCCTCTAACACAAAGGTGTTTTTATGTTTGTGTTCCCTGGTGGTGGCATCATCATTGATTTTTGCTGGCCTGCTAGAGGGCAGTGTGTTGGAAAGGTTGCTGTCCTCTGCTGTTGGAGGGAGTTTCAGGAGCCTGGAGAGGCTCCTGCAGGCTTGTTGGGCTTCGAAGCCAGAAGGAGCAGGATTGGAACTGCAGATGCTCCCCGACAACCTGAGCCTCATCGTGTCTGCCTTGCAGGCTCTTAGTGAGGATTCTGTGAAATGTGGATTGGGTGCCTGTTACCCAGGAGGCATTTAGAAAATGATGAATTTACTATTTTTCATTATCACCGTTTCCTCCTCCTCCCAGTGGAATAATCTTTCTGATCCGTCTGCCTGGGACAATCTCTGTGTATCTGTTCACTGTGAAATTCTTGTTTAGTAAATATCGAATGGGTTGTAATTCATAGAGGGAAGGAAGATAATGGGAGACTGGGTCACTGAAGACAAATCAGCCATTTTTATTTGTCTGGATCCAGTCTTAGAGAATATATTTTGATGTTAAGCAAAATTAAAACAAATAGAACTAAACTAAAATCTATTTCTGTATTTTTTTTTTTTTTAGGAGAAAGAATCAACTAACAAAATACAATCATAACAAGGATTATTCAGTATGCAGTTTGCAGGGTATGTCTTGGAGCCTGTACAAAGTCACCTTTACTTTATATAAGCCACATCTTAACATTTGGCATCGATGGTTGCAATGATTTTCAGGCCCTGCAAGATCCTCAAAGACCAGAAAATGATTTAATTATTTATTACTCCAACCCGAAATACACTTGATAATAAGATTAGATAGTGGACTGGTATTTAAAAAGATGTTCAATAATAAGGCTGTTTTTCCAACCTTCAGTTAATCATAATGTCCTGTTTTGGGGTATATGGTTGTAGTTTCATAGACACTGAAAAAGGGGTACATGTATAAAAAAAGTGCACTCTTCGATAGTGAGCATGGTCAGTCATTTCACTGCCCGGTATTCCATCTTTTTTTAGGAGACCCCGGAAGGTTCTTTTCCATGAACTTGCTAGTTGATTCATAGTGCCGTTTTGCTGGCACAGTTCTGGGAAGAGAAACATCAGAGTCTTAGTTGTGATTATCTAGGTGTCTGCGACCCTGAAAAAAACATTTTTTTTTCTTATCTGCATATTCATTTATTACTTTTGTAATAAAACAAAATTTAAAAAATCAAAATTTAAGCAAATCTGATTTATATGCCACTTTCCAGGAATATATCTAAAAGTGAGAGATGAAAAAAATAAATATATAACTTGGGGGCAGCCTGAAGAACTTTGTTTTGAAACCTAAAGTTGCAGTTGCAAACTTATACAATGGAAACATGGACTTGGGTGGAATTTTAAGAATAATTACTGTCTTTAAAATTAATTGAAGTTAAAGATTTAAAGATAGTTTTCTGCTGCCTGGGGTTAGCTTAGAGTTTCGATATATGAAAATTAATATGCCTGAATTAAACTTTCTTTTAGGCAACCACTGTCCAGATAAAACAAGATCTTTCCACCTATATTTTCCTGTTAATCTTATCATTAAAATTATTAGCTCAGATGCCAAGGATAATAATATACAATATAGACGAAATTTGGATTTTTTCCCCCAACACTTGTTCATAGTACTGGTTTTAGTTTAAAAATCTTCATAGAAACAATTTTGTTTTGGTTTCTGAAATTAAGTTGCAGAAACAAACTAAATTGTAGCATAGTGTAGCACAGTGGTTAAGAGTGGAGATTTGGCGTCACAGAGCCCTAAGTCAGAATCCCAGTTCTTTACAGGCTAGCTCTGTAGCCCAGGCCAAGTTACTACTTCTGTGCCTCCAAATGGGTCTAATTATCCTTATCTCAGAGGGCAATTATAGAGATTAAATGAGGATGAAGTAAAGCTTTTGGCATGTGACTGACATATTGTACCAATTCAGTGAAGGGTGGTTGATATTTATTATTACAGTAATTACTAAAACATAGGAAACATTAGTATACATATTAACATTGGCTTTTCAAGCTTTTATATATATATATATGTATTTATTTTTTTTTGGAGGGAGTCCCAGATATGTGATTCACATCATTTCAATTTGCATATGAGAATGCCTTTATGCCTCTTTTGTAGTTGGTATTTTAACTCTTAAGATATTATCCTAAATGTAACCATATTGGGAATAGTCAAATGTTTATAAAGGGTATGGACTTTGAAATAAAAATTCTGTTTAAAACTTAGCTTCAGCACTTACTGTCACACATATACCTAGAACATTATAGAATCTAGAACAAAATGTTTCTTTGGCTATAAAAATGGGGCGAATACTGACCTCTTAGCATTGTCAAGATCCGGTGACACAATCCAGTTTGATTCATTTTGCACAAATTATATATAGTAGGTTTTCAATAGATGTTAGCTTTTCTTCTATTCTTTTAAGCAAATACGAGATTTAAAGGCATTTTATGTTAGTGAGTTTTTTAAAACTAATTTTATGTACAATTTAATTCATTGAGATTTTGTCATCTAATTGCAGTAAATAATATAAGTACTTTTCTTAATTAAAAAAAAAATAACTGAAAATGTGAAACTCTATTGGGAGCTTTAGAAAAGACTATCAAATGCTTGGCTGTGCACTAGAAGGAAAGAGCTAGTCTTGGGAGGTTGCCCTAGTCTTCAGTGAATTTTTTTGTTTCTGTTAAATTTTGGTTCGAGAAAATAATAGCGGGCATTCCGTCTGTGAAATTTAAAGTGATGTCTTCATTTGTATAATTTTATACATTGATTTGTTTTTATTTTTGAGTCAGGGTCATTTATAAGAACCTATTTCTATATTTAATATTTGCATAGTTTGAGAATTTAAAATGCCCTATGAGATATGGTCTGTAAAACCAGATAGTCTTAAAGACTTAAGAATGCATGCTGTTTATTCTTGAAATATAAGCAGATCATGGTGAGTTCTGTTTGAGAGTTGAAAAACCATAATAAGGGTAAACATAACTGATAAGTACAAAGAGTGAGTACCAGTCAGCAAATATTTATTAAGTACCTGACGCGTGCCAGATACAGTTCTAGGCACTAGTGACAAAAGAGCAAATAATTGTCTTGAACATTTTGGGAAAAAGTTGCATTTCAAAATTTAACAAAATTTTGATTATCTGTTAAATGTCAAACATTGTTCTAGATGTTAGGGGAGGGTAGAGGGAAAAAATAGAACTGTAGAGTTCTCAAGCACCTTGCAGACTCAGAATGGAGATGGTGTATATGGAAACCTATAGGATAAGAGCACCTGAGACAGGTGGCTCAAGGTGATGCGAGGAGGGAAGGTAATAATTCCAGCTGGGAGAGTAACCAAAGGCTTCACCACAGGAATTTTTTTTTGTACTACAGGAAATAGCACTAGTCTTTGAATAACAGAAAAAGTTGTTAGGTTTTTGTCCAGGTATTTATTCTTTATGTTTTCCCTTGTCAGTTTTTGCCCTTTTAAAAGACACTAATTGAAATTACTTTTGGAATTTTTTTTTTTTTAAACATAGCTTATCACATTTGCCAGTTTTTTAATTTTTTTTGACATTAACAAAAAAATGTTGTAACAAACTAATTGTTTTGTAGTTTGCAAATTTTAATATGGTACTTAAATTCTCAACCTTTATAGTGTAAACCCTAAATATATAAATACGTTATGAATGGTTCTTATGTTTCAATTTATTTCAAGCTTCTCACTATTAAGTTATAAAATAAAAGTTATGGAAACTTTGTTTCTCTTATTTTGTAGATGTCCATGGCATCATTGAAAATGAATTCCTTGTTTTCACCAGATATTCTTATATGAGAACATCCATTTCAAACAGTCTAAATATTTTTTCTTCTGTTGGACCAGCATGGCAGGATTCAAGCGAGGGTATGATGGAAAGATTGCTGGATTATACGATCTGGATAAAACCTTGGGTCGAGGTCACTTTGCTGTGGTTAAACTCGCCAGGCATGTCTTTACAGGTGAAAAAGTGGCAGTCAAAGTTATTGACAAGACAAAATTGGACACACTAGCCACTGGTCATCTTTTCCAAGAAGTGAGGTGCATGAAACTAGTGCAGCACCCCAACATCGTTCGCCTCTATGAAGTCATCGACACGCAGACCAAACTATACCTTATCCTAGAACTTGGGGATGGAGGAGATATGTTTGATTACATCATGAAACACGAGGAGGGTCTTAATGAAGACTTAGCTAAGAAGTACTTTGCTCAGATAGTCCATGCTATCTCTTATTGCCATAAACTCCATGTGGTTCACAGAGACCTAAAACCAGAGAATGTGGTCTTCTTTGAAAAACAAGGTCTTGTGAAGTTGACAGACTTTGGTTTCAGCAACAAATTTCAACCAGGGAAGAAACTCACTACAAGCTGTGGATCTCTTGCGTATTCTGCTCCAGAAATTCTGCTTGGTGATGAGTATGATGCCCCTGCAGTAGGTAGGTACCCTTCCAGTATCTGCCCACTTGAATTCGACTGGCTAGAAGGTAGTTGGTCAAATCAGTGGTGGTTTATCTAAAAATAATTTCTAGAGGACTTCTGTGAGCTATGTCTTAATTAACAGATTGGGTTTTATGGTTGCCATCTATCCCTGAAGCTGGCAATTAGTTAATTTTACCCTTTAAATGGCAAATGTTTAAAATATATTTGTTAACACAAGGGAAAATGAGTATGTTATCATCTAAAGTAAACTCTTCTGTTTATTGTAATTTTTTAAAGGTCTGAATACTTTTCCTATCTTAGATTCTCAGTCATCTTCTACCTGGGAATGTTCTTTAATAGTCATTGAGACTCATTGGGAAGGTACTATGAACATTACAGTGCATTGTGGGCATTGGAACCATTTATTGTGACCTTCAGCAGTGTACTTGACCTCTCTCTATCATTTCTTCATTTATGAAAGAATCAGATCACATATAGGTATTGGAGTATTGTATTCCCATATTATCTTACTCTTCACGGCAACCTGTGTGGTTGTTATTGTCCATCTCCTGTATAGGATGGTGGGCTCCTGGGTGTTCCCAGCTGCCCTTGCCCTTCACTCCAGCATGTTTTTGTGCTCTCACTTACTTATCCTGAGTTATTTACTTGCGGCAGAAGTGTTAACTGCTTTTTAGCTTGTGCCAACTTTTTCCCCCTTGGCATCATATCTGTTTTGAAGGTCATGTAGGAATTCATTTTTAATTCCTAAGGATTTGTTAATCTGGCAGTATGGTCAGCTTAAAAAATTTTTAGTTTACTCTTGGAAAAAATATGCCCCAATATTACATGTATACGATGTGAGACTTCACAGGTATGAGTCTTCCATTTGCATTCTGATCATTTGCGATGCGGGTTATAAAAGATGAAAGCCACACGGTGACGAACGTGTTGAAGAACACTGGTCTGCTGCTGAGTAATCTGTACACTGAGGCAGTGCTTTTCCGTGTTGGGCTGTATGCTCTGGAAAAGAAAGTGCTAATGAATGGGTTTGCCTGCTACAGATGACCACGCTCCACTGAGTCTTTCCTGAGAATATTTAGCCAGAGACTTGATTAGTGGAGCAGCTCTAATCGGAAAACGAGGCCAAGAATGTACAGAAGGGGAAACTTATGTGTCTCAACATGAAAGAAGGCATACAGCTTCACCGTTAGGGAAAGGCAGATTAACACCACATTAAGACACCATTTCTTACTTTCCACTCTGGGAAAGGCTGAAGTCAGACAAAACCAAGAGCAGATAAGACTATAGGACATTAGGAACTGTCATTCTATGCACAGGACAATTTGTCAGTATCTTAGAGGGTTAAAGATGTACACAGCCTGAGACCCAGTGGTTCTGCCCCTGTGTACACACCCTAGACAAGCTCTCACTCAGGTCCACAAGGGGTTTTCAAAGAATGTTCCTGACAGCATGATGGAATATTCACCAGCAGGGCAGTAAACCATTCAGTATTCATATGATGGCACTCTATGTGCCGGTGCAAATTACTGAGCTGCATATGTCAGCGTGGCTGGAGTTCACAAGTGGAACATTTAAGAGAAAAGAAAATTGGCGAAGAGTACATGTAGTGTTAGAACATTTATATGAAAGCTTAAAGCATACAGGGCAGTGTTATACGTTGTGTAGGGGTGCATGCACACGAAGACAAGCATGAAGAATGCGTGAGATCAAGGTAATTGCTTCTGAGGGGCAGGCGGAGGGAGAGGTTTTGACTATGTTGGTGATGTTTCTCTCCTAAGTAGATACATAGGTGTTCATGGTAGTGTTCTTTGGTTTCCCTTATACTTTAAATTTACCTAATAAAACAAGTTTTTTAAAAGGAAAAGAAATTGTCGGGAAGGATAGTCCGCAGTCTGATAAATGGTTACCTTGTGTTGATGAAGTAGGATTGGGCAGAGTTCACAGGTAACTTCTTTATTTCAATTCATTTTGTGTAATTGTGTGATCGAAATAAATACAGAATCGCATTAAAAATCAGGTGGACAGTTATTCTCTTAGTAGAATGTTAGTTTATTGTGCCAAAATCAGTCAGTGAATTTTTACAGGTACTTAGTGAAATTAGTGGAGACAAGGGTTAAAATGTAATTTTATTAAATTACCACGTGTTAGAACTTTGGTTTAATTTTACAGCTAGGTGTTTTACAGTATTTGGGTCCTCCATACTGAGGCTTAGTTGAGGAATAGTTTTATTATTATTTTCAAAGAACCAGATTTTTGGTTTTACTCATCAGCTGGAATTTTTGTTTTCTATATCTTTACCTTTTCTTTCATTTTAATTCTTTCTAGGATCTTTGAGGGGTTTTTGTGTTTGTTTTTTTCTTCCTTTTTAAATTTAGTTTCTAGTTTAACCCACAAGTTTTTTGGTTTCTTAACACTCAAAGTGGGTAGATCTAGTTTCCCTTTTAGCTATTTGGTTTTTGACTTCTAATTTTAGTATGTTGCCATCAATAAATGTGCCTGATTGGTTACTGCTCTGGGGAATGTTGGGGAGTATTTTTAGATTTTCTTTGTGGTTTGATACATAATAAGTCTTTGGTGACTATTCCCTGTGTGATTGAAATGTTTGTATCTTTGGTATAGTTTTTATACATGATTAAGGTTGTTAATTGTGTGATTTTTTGCTTTGTGTCATGTTTTTATTTTGAGCTGTTATTTTCTAAATTATGCTGTTCTCTTACTCTAATCTGACTTTCGTATTACCAGTTTTTGTTTTATACATGTTATTTTCAAGCTTTATTAAATATATAAAAGTTTGTAATCTGTTTTACATGATGGGCTAGAGACCTTTTATCTATATGAAACTACTTATTTTATACTTACTGCCTTGAGTTCTAATTTGTCAATTGATTTTAGGTTTATCTTTTTAAAACAATATATAGGTATACTTTGTGTCTAATCCATGAGTCAGTCTTTTACTAGGTGAATTAAATCTATTCCTATTTATTACTGGATTGTTTAGGCTTCCTTGGGATAACACATTTTATGTTTTTCATTTGCCTGATTAATTTTTTTACCCATATTTTGTTGGGTTATGAAAGTTTTCTGTGCTTCTCCAGTGGTTTACATGATGTGCAGTTTTTCTTTGTGTAAATATCTACCCTTGATGTCCATAGTTAATTAATGTCCATGTTATTCCCTGTACCCTACAAACATCATAGCTTGTTTTCACTTCTGTTTTAGTAACAGATTTTTATTTGCTTTTATTTATTTATAATATAGACTTACTTAGACTTAATTTTACAAATGTCTTTGTTTATCATTCAATCTTGACCTTCCTGTCTGTGGTTTTGGAGAGGATTTGTGAAAAATTCCCCAAGTCCTTGTCTAAAAATGTCCTTACAGTTAAATGGTAATTTGGCTGGGTATAGAAATACGTTTTCAAAATCATCTCCCTTCCACCTTTGAAGATATTTTCTCTTTTTTTTGCCTCTAAAGTTGCCAGTGCAAGTGTTGACGTGCGACTAATTTTATTTTCATCGTAGGATTGCATTTCATTCATTGATGCTGTGAAGCATAGTTTTTTTAAATACTTCTGTGAGTGCTACATTAAGTGGGTGTTCTTGGGTATTGGTTCTTTTGTTTGATGAGCTGGTTTGTCTCTCAGGGTGTGCTCATTTTTCCTGAGTGCTTGGGGATTGTTAGTTATGTGTTTATCTCTGTTTCTGAGAGTCCCTCATAACTGTCTGTGAATATGATGTCTGAGTGTTGTCGTCTGCTTACCATGTATGTGGGAGAGGATCTAAGTGTGGCTAAATGGGATGTCCTGGAATCTGCCCTTACCGTATGACAGGCTATCAGTTCCCCTCTGCCCCTAATGCCCACAGTCACTCCTTTCTCCTGGAATAAGTGTCTGCTTGTTCATGCGTGGTGAGTTATAGGGTGAGAGAATTAATCCCTCTATTGGTTGTCTTGGTGTAGTTCCTTCCTGTTTCCAGTCTGTCTTTTCTAGAAAGAAGTACCCCAGAAATTCCTACCAGGAAGTTTCTTACAAAACTAAACATGTACTGCCATACAACCCTGCTCTCCTGGCTGTTTATCCCAGAGAAGTGAGTGCCTACAGTCACATAAAAACCTGTCCATGGATGTTCATGGCAGCTTTACTTGTAAATGGTTAAACTGTGGTTCATCCTTGCAGCAATAAAAAGGAACAAACTATTGATTCAACAATTCGGATAGATCTCAAGGGGATTATGCTGAGTGAAAAAAATTCGATCTCAAAAGTTTATGGGCTGTATAATTCCATTCCTGTAACTCTCTTGAACTAACAGAATTATAAAGACGAAGAACAGATCGGTGGCTGCCAGAGGTTAAAGGTGGTGGTGAGTGGTGTAGCATGTAGGAACCCTGTGGTGACGGACACTTCTGCATTTGGTGGCAGTTATGGGAATTTACATGTGTGAGAAAACTGCATGGAAACTCCACAGACACACACACGAGCACATGTGAAACGGTGAAATCCGAATAAGTTACGTGGACTGGACCAGTGTCAGTCAGTGTCCTGGTTTTGTTGTGTGCCGTGTTAAGCAAGATGTTGCTACTGAGGAATACTGGGTGAAGGGTACATGGAATCTCCCTGGTTTTGTTTTTTGGGGGAGTTATTTATTTATTTATTTATTTGGCCAACTCCTGTGACTCTATGATTATTTCAAAATTAAAAATTGCAAAATAACATATATTATTCATTATCTGAAAGACAAGTATTTCAATGTAGATGTTCCTGAGATGTGTAGGGATTGTTTTTACTTTATTTTTAGTAATAATGCCTGAGTACTGGCTGGGAATGAAAGTCACCCTGCCAGAAATACATTGCATTGTTGCAGTGTTCAGTTGCGTGCTAAGAAACGTCAGTCTTATACTATATTTTTAAAAATAAAAATAATTTTAAAACCAGGTAATCAGCCAAAAATTGTCCTGTATCCACTGAGGTGAAAGCTTTTAGCCTTCATTATGTTTAAAGTATGTATTTGTATTTATTTCGAGCACCAAATCTTAAGTTTTATTGGTTCAGTGAAGCTTTAAGATCTGATGAAGGCTATGGCACATCTTAAGATTGTGTTCTTAAGCATCTTTAATTATTCCTTTCTTTGACCTAACTTATTGCATTTGAAAAACATCTCAAAATCCAGTGTGAGTTTAAAAATGACCATCTGGCCTATCTGAAAAGAATGACCTTGTCTTGTGGAAAAGTAGATTTGTAAAACGTAAGTTGAGATACTCTTGACTATGGATTTATATGCAACTTATGTTTTGTATAATATGTGAGTTTTTGGAAATCTGGCACGTTCAAGCCAAGACCTAGTTAACCGAGAGGCTGCATTTAGTGTGCTTCAAAGCAGACAGTTGTTCCTCACTCTGCTCTGGTCCCATGGTAAAATATCTCAGCATGCTCCCCCTTAAAAACGTCTCCTAGAGAACTTAGCAGAGGGGTGGCCCCCAGAAGAACTGATTGCAGTATTAGGTGTCTAATATTTATAAATATTCAAGTATTTAAGTCTTTTTTAATATTTGAAAGGATTACTTCTTTCTGTGCAGATAGTACAACCGAAGTCATAATACCTTTGAGGTAGAACTTTCACCTTTGAGGTAGAAATAGTCCAAAAGCACATCCACAAATTGTAAGTTTTCTCTTTGGTTTATATCAATCTGCTATGATAACTTACGGCAGGAATCGATAACCCCTCGCTTTTATTTCAGATTTATTCCAGAAAAGCTGTGAATGTACTTGCTTTCACAGTGCTTCCCACGCTGCGCCAGCTCTGCGTGTCCACTTTCATTTCCCGTCTCAGGGTTTCTGTGTGTTGGAGACGGTTGTCTCAGCAACGCGTCAGTGTTTTCTTGACTTTCTCTTCCCAGAGTCAGAACCCCATTACATTTTGCGTTACTTACTCTTAGACCACTGGCAGTTGGACACGTGGGCCGCGAAGGGTTCTAGATTGGAAGACCTTTGGCTTGTGTCACAGTTTTAGGCCTGAGTGTGGACTTTGGGATTCTTATACATTTTTAAGGGATAAGGATTTGTGCCTCTCCTCAGCATCGGGAAGGAAGTTTGGTCTGCTTTGAAGTAGTCCCTTGTTTGTTTTATTTTAAAAGGTAAACATGCAACCTCCCTGCATGGCATGTGCTCAGCAGAAACTGCACTGCAACCTGGGGTCCAGGCATGGTCCACACGTGCATGGTCGGGAACTGGAAAACATATCCATAGAAATGTGGCACACCCCCTCCAAAACCCAGCCAGCAAGGGCAGGGTCACATACTCTGTGGGGATACAAACTATAACCTCATCGTTCTGTCCCAGAAAACCAAAAGAAAAAATGAAAATCCTCCCCTAAACTTTCCGAAGTTTCACATGCCTGTTAGAAATGACAGTTGTTTCAGAAATCACAGTTAATTGATGGGGCACAAACCAGTTGTAGATGAAAGCACTCTATTCACTGTTGGTTGTGTATTCACAATGTATTGGCCTATGTGAATGTTGTGTCATTAAGTATTTGAGAAGCAGGTAGCAGAGCTTCTGTGCCTTGAGTAAAATCTTTTGGGTTTTATAAATAAGTGACTGTTGAGTTTAATACTTGCAATAAAGATTCTGGAGCATGAGCTGTTATGGGTGGTATAATGTACAGGCACCATAAAAATGGTTTTTCAGGCTAACTCAATCACCGCCTTTTCAGTGAGAGGCTTGAAAAATATGATAGAAATGCTTTATGGGTTTTTAATGTTTTCCCTACTGTATTTTTAGCTCTGATGCTTGTTCTCACCGTGTTATAGGCTCAGATCAAATGAGATGTATGCTGACACTATTTTGAGAAGCATAATTTACTCTGCTGCTGCAGTGGCATGCTAAGATTTAAACTGATGGTTCTCAACTTACCGCCCATCAGTTTCACCGAGGGGAGATTTAAACCAGCCAGCCACCCATAGGGCCCTGCTTTAGGTTGTCTTGGGTGAGGCCAACACCCATAAGCTTTCTTGGGATTCTGATGTGCATCTATCCAGCCTTGCTGACTGCCGATTTAATAGACCCATAGAATCAGATGTTTTTAGTTATTAGTGGAAAATAGATTCCCTGTTTTAATTCTAATGTTCTTTAAAGAATAAGTGTTAGGGAAAGTTTTGTTTTGTTTTTTTTTTTTAACTTTTTTAGGTCCAAAGAAATGAATAAGATTGTGTATTTCTTTCTTCTTTTTTGCTGTTGAGAGTTGAGGTTAGAGTCCCCCCACCCCCATTTTAAAAATCACATTCTGTGGTTATTTTGTAAGTGAAAAACAATTTCAGGACCTTTGGAATTTTTCCTGATGTTCCATTTCCTGAATGGACAAGCTAGATGCCGCTTGAGCACCCTTGACTTTGTCTTTCCTCTGAGGAGTCCAGAGACTGTCCTGCCTGCTTCCTTTCCACTGCCACCCCTGATGTGCTTCTGATTAGGGGGTCCCCTGGCCTCCTGTGGGTCAGACGGTTGTCTCACGGCCTCGTTCAGAAACAGTGTCTTCATCCAGAAGATTTACAGCGCCTTTGCAGTCTCCTAAGGCTCTTTCTACTATTAAAAGGACAGGGTTTTGTTTTAAGTGGGCCTTAGTGCCCCTCTTATTCCGTCCCTCTGAAATCCTGTGTGCAAAGACCAAGGTGGTAATTGTAGGTTTTATCTGAATAAAAACCTCAGTCACTATTCATCTCCATTTTGAACCAGAGCCCTTGCTCTCAAGTCTTTGGCCATTTCATCCGAGGAGGTAGAAATTGGGCTGGCTGGCCTGAGGGTGTGTGTCGTAGAAGGTGAGAGAAGGAAGGGATTCTGGAAGCAGGGTTCCAAGGCTTGGAGATGTCAGCAGGTCCAGTGAGAGGAGGCCCTGGGGCCGTGGGCCGGGTCTGCTGGGCACTGCAGCTGGGACCAGCTGTAGGGGGCTGGGAACTCCTCGGGTCCACAGCCCGAGGTGACACTTTCAGGTAACCACCACCCAGAGGAAAGTAATGCTTGTCGATTCCTTTTAATCTGTTCCTTTCAAGTCCGTTCATGTCATTCCTCTGCTCAGAACACTTTAAAGACCTCCATCTCGTTCAGAACCCACACCAGAGCCCTGTCAGCGCTCAGCGTGGCCCTCACGGCTGGCCTCCGGTTTCTGTCCTGCCATCCACCTCCCACGGTTTTCCCGGTCGCTCATTCAGCTCCAGCCTCACTGCCACCTGGCTGTTAGTGACGTTCCGCGTCCACTCCTGCCTCTGGTCCCTTCCATGTCCCATCGTCTGCCTAGGCTGCTCTTGCCCACATGCCACCCTCCTGGCGATGCTTCGCCTTCTACCCCAGAGGTGGAGGATCCCGCCACTGCCTGTCCTCCCTCCCCTTAGGACTGCCATCGGGATGAGATGGACAGTGCCACGTGAAGTCCTTAGCATTAGGCCGGAGGCGGTTGGCCTCCCGTGGTCCGCTGTGCGGGTCTCCCCTCGGCCTCTTGGAGAGGTCACAGGGAGCCTGGCATTTCCTTGGTGCTGTGGCTGCCGGCCCAGAGGGTATTTAAGGATCGTGGCCTCGTTTTCCTTCTGAGGTGCTTTCTTCTTTGGAAATCTGTCCTCGAGAGAATTTCTGAAATGTCCTGAAGCTGCCTTGGGAACACTGGGAGGACGTGCAGGCCCAAGACCTTTGCTCATGTATTTATTTCCCACAGCTCTAGACGTATTTAACTTCTGGAATGGTAGGCTGTTTGTATTTGGGGACTAGATGAACTTCTGAAGCAGGTACTTTCCTCTGGGCGTGCGTGTATGTGTGTGTAATGTTAGATAAAAGGGAAAAAATGAAAGCTCTGGTATTTATTTGATAACTTTAGTTTCTTGGATCTTCAGAAGAGCTTTTCAACCCCCTCAAAACGGTAAACAGAAATAATGTAGAGACCGAAACCACTTATATTCATTTCAGGTTGCAACAGAGGAAACTTTTAGGGAGTTGAAAACCTCAAATCTGCTTGGGGATTTTTTTCCAGGGGCGTGTGTGTGTGTGTGTGTGTGTGTGTGTGTGTGTAAAACGAGCCTGTTGAAGAAAGTCTAGTTAGCAGAGCAAAAAAATCAGTAGTTAGAACAAACTTGAACACGATAACACGATAAGTTTGGCGTCCTGTTAGGACACACAGTGCTGCCAAGACTCTGACTGGCAGGTGATGCCTCTGTGCCTTTGGGCAGACCTGCCGAGGCACACGGGTGTCGCATGCGGGCAGCGGTGCATGCTCACTCCCCGTGCTCACCCTGAGCTGGACCTGGCGGCCCCAGCCAGTGGCAGGCCTCAGTTTCCAGGGAACCCCTGTCCCCTCGTGTCCCGGGGATGACCTGCCTCCCAGAATGGGGCTTGGGGAACGATCAGAGGGCAGCTGCTTTCTTTCCCCAGATACGTGCCCTTCGCTCATCTTTTACGCCTTATTCCCACCATTCCTGCAGCCCGTTCTCTTCATGACCCGCTTCGTCTTTGGGAAATGTTGACTTACCCAGTTTATCTTGATTTATAAGCCTTATAGTGTGGCATGTGTAACATTACATCCAGCACAGTATAAAACAGTGCCTAATTTAAATTATTTGAAACCTTGAAACCTAAAGACAGAATTGTGGGACCCGAGCATTCGTGGCACTGTCTGGTGAGTAGGGAAAGAAAACTGGAGTGAGACCCTCTTTGTAGATGCATGGGATGAAGCCAGGGCCACTGGTTTGCTGGATAAAAATAATGGAGAGGTTGGAGACAGCTAAAAAAAGAGGCTGATGAAATGCCGAGGGCACACGCCCCGATTGCCTTTCCCTTTGGAATTGGATGGGGCGCTGCCAAGCCTCGCACTCTCCAGGTGGCTCACTCACCCCCTTGCTCAATAGTAAGGTCCTTGCGAGAGAACTGCATGTCTCTCTGTATCTGATCCGTGTTCTGTCCTCATCACCTGGCAAACACGGCGAGCTCTCGGTGTTTGTTTAAATGAACACGTGTTACAGAGGTGGACTAAAGAAGCCAGAATGTGCTTTCTCCTGAACTCCTTTATAGTGTGTGCGGGTGGCCGCCTTCCCTGCTCCTCTTGGTCTCTTTGCTCACATCTTAATTCCTTTTTTTTTTTTTTGCCTTCTTTGTGTATATTTAATGGTTTCTAGACTCATGATGAGTCTGAGGACAGGTGCAGTCCCTCTCTTCAGAGAGAGACACAGAGGCACAGTTTCAGAGGGGTGTGGAGCACCATGAAACTCTTTTCATAAGGAACTCTTAAAAAGAGCTAACTTTGGAAAGGTGCAAATTTATAGCTAATTCTGGCTTTCATTTACAAATACCTCGAGGGATTGTTCTGGCTAGGTGGAGATAGCCAGAGCATCCAGACTGACTGTGTCTGGGAATCTACCTGGGGCGGGTGACCCGGCGGTGGCCCTGGCTGCAGTGTCACCTTTCCCCTGAGAACCCTCAGGTTGCCCCAAAGCAGGAAAATCGAAGCAGAGGGTGAAATAGCCAGCAGCAGTACCTGACACCGGGGACCCTCCCTAGACGTGCAGTGCTGAGACCCCACCAGGAACACCGAGGTTTATCCGGAGAGTCTGTGGCCCCCTAACTCAGTGCCCCTCCTTTGTTTCCCATTGCATTTTATAAGTCTGTTAGGGATTTTATGAAGCAGCAGTGAATTTAATATTCACGTTTTCTGAATCCGTAAGGGAAGTTATTTGTGCTAACAATTACAGTTAAAGTCATTCCTGCTGTAGATACTCGTGCTTTGGGGAGGTTGATCCATGAATGCATTAAGGGAACCTTGCCAAACCAGATGTCCCCAGACCACAGATTGAGAATCACCGTCGCAGTGAGCAGAGAGAACCTATCCAGGCTATTTTTAAAGTTACTTTTATATTCCTATAAAGAGCTTTCTGCTTATTCAGCTGAAGTAGGTACACATCACATTCTGTTGAGTACGGCTGATTTTTAATTACATTTTTTACGAGTAATGAACGATGTAAGACAATTCCAATAATACAGTATATTGAATAAAAAGTATGAAATCCCTTCTGCTTTTCCCGACCAGTCCCTCTCCTGTCCTTAGAGGTGGCAGTCTTTATCAGTCCTCGCAGGCTCTGCACTGCTGCACATTTGCCCAGACACCTCTCAGAAGTGACCCGGTAGGTGGTGGTGTCCGTGTTTTACAGAAGAGGGGACTCAGGCGCACACAAGCCAGGTAACTTGGCCAAGAATACGTGAATGGCCAAGGTAGAATTTGAACCCAGGTCTCTACTGAAAGAAATCGCACAACTATCATGTTTCAGCCGGGTTATCGTTGCCTCTTCATCTGTGAAGGTCACTTTTTGGTGGCAAAATCGGATTTATAGAGTGATTTGCTGAGTCGGACAGGTGTCTGCCACCCCAGTTCGGGCCTGTGTGAACGCGTGCCGTCCCAGTGCGAGCCTGATAACCCTTTGACTCCTTGAACTTTTTCCTGTTTTCTTGTGACTTGAAAAACAAGTTTGCACAAGGCCTGAAACAGCTGACTCAAACAAACTGCAGCTTGTCTTCACTGATCAGCCCCACCACCCACTCACCTACCCACACCCACCACTCACTCCGAGCACTTGCTCTCCTTTTCCTCTTTTCTTTGAAGGACATGAAGAGCCACCGACTGCCCTGTACCCTCCACCTCCGCTTCAGCTGCCTTCTGGGGTGCCCTGCCCAGCCTGTCCTTCCCCAGAATTACTGCTTTCCCTTGAATTTCTGGTTTACTCCATTCAGCAAACTTCTGTCGGGCAGGCACTGCCTTGTGCCTGGGACATGCTGTGCATTCGAGAAACTCTGAGTAATGGAGGAAAACGAGAACATCTGTAATTACGGCTCTTTGTGAAGAAGCTGAAGTCACCAGGTGGCCCAGCTGGCCAGGTTGGAGGGCAGTGTGGGGAGACCTCGGGGAAGATGAGGGTCTGGGGGGGCCTTGGAGGATCCTAAGCACTCGGTGGCATTGGCAGGGTCTCTCTGACCTGGAAGTCGGAGGACCCGCCCAGTGCAAGTCTGGGCCGCCTCCTAAGTTTTGACTGGGTGGGTGGAGGTGCCATAGACCAGGCTAGAACACAGATGGGGACAGACAGGTGCAGGGGAAGGTGGTGAGCTGGTTTGCGCAGCGCTGATTTTTGAAATCCCCAGCAGGCCTTTAGCATGTGAATAGATTCAGGTCTGGGAAGAAATTTTTTGAAGTGGATGTGACAGCATTCATTCTTCTTTTTTTTTTTTTTTAAGAGGAGATGCTTTGTTGTTAAATAGTAAAACTTTGAGTACCAGAGACCTCCTAAATCAGGGACTTACTCAAATTCTTCATTCATCTTCTGCTTTCATCCTCACGCTGTTAGGTCAGATGACCTGACAGTTTTCGACTTTCTGAGTGGTCTCTAGTCTGGTGTGCCTTAGAGCCAGCCCCGATCCAGTTCGCAGTGGGAATCTGTAGCACCCAGAGCTCCAGGTGGTTTTCGAATGCAAATGAGCAGTTCTTGTTCCGTAAGTAAGAGTTCACATCAGTGGACCACAGGACATCACACAAGGTGCAGAAGTCCTGGGCCGGATCATAGAAATGAGTCCCGGGGCCCGCACATTTCCGCCCCAGCCTTTGCTGTTCTGAGAAAGCGTTGCCTTCTTCGTTGGTGTCGGGTCATGTGTCGGTTGCCGGTGACCACAGTTGGCCCTGGAAAGTGGTTGCGTAAGTCCCGCCGGTTGTAAGTGGTGTGGTGCAAGGTGTTGGTCCCCGCTTCATCTGGAGTGGTTGTAGAACATTCTCTTCCTATTGCTGCTCTCATGACTCATGGCTCAGCGCTGACAAAAGAAAGCCAGAGACGAAAATAGAGGTTTTTCCCTAAAACCTTTCTTCTGGCTTCCCGTTTTTATTACTCTCTAGTCCCTGATCTTTCTTTCGCTGTCTGGATAGTTCACTTCGGAAATGGTGTGTGAGGGAACCCTGCGTAGTCGAGAGGTTCTCCCCACCCCACGCTGGCACTCGCCTTTTCCAGACTGATGGTTAGCATGCTCCTTTACTCTGTTTTGTTTTTGTTTTGATCTTCTCTTCACCTGCCTAAAATGAACTTTGTAGTAGAAATGCCACCTCCAAGACTAGAAGTAGCACGATGCAATTGTATGATGCTAAGTGGACCTACTGAGTGTTAGCACATGGGACCTCTGCGCTTGTCTCTGTGACCTTATTTCCAACCAGCTCGAGAGCCAGTAAGGACCCTTTATACCACAAAGACTTCATTATCTTTCCAGCCCTTCCCTCAGTTCCATGAGTTGGAAGATTTCTTTCTTTTCTTTTTTCTTTTCTTGTCTTGTCTTGTCTTGTCTTGTCTTTTTTCTTTTCTTTTCTTTTCTTTTCTTTTCTTTTCTTTTCTTTTCTTTTCTTTTCTTCTTTTCTTTTCTTTCCTTCCTTCCTTCCTTCCTTCCTTCCTTCCTTCCTTCCTTCCTTCCTTCCTTCCTGCCAAAGGAACTGTGTGTTATTAAGTGATATTTTATTTTTCCATTTTTATTAACCAAGGGCCTTTATGTGGGTCTAAAATCAAAACACATGCTTTAAATAGTATCAGCATTAAGTTCAACCCTTCAGGTGGTTGGTGTTTGTTGGCCTGTGCACCTCTAATAAGAGCAGACAAGTCCATTAACACTGTTTTAAAAATGAAAATAATGTAAATTCCCCATTCCATGATCTTTCTCTTACCCCTCCCACCCCCCCCAACCCATTACAGACTTGGTGGATCCCTTGTGGTCCTAGGGTCTCAAGCTCAGGCTGTGAAGTCTAGTTTTATTAGCAAGGTTTTATTTTATGGAAAAAGATTAAAAATATCCACTGAAATGAATATTTATTAAGACAAGTACCACCTCCCTCCCCCATTTGTGCAGGAACATAGGATAATCCTTCGTCCTGTAATTCCAGGTGTCTCATCCTGGAGACCCAAGCTCCTGAGTCATCACCTTTTTCTTTTTTTAACCTGCATTCCTAAGAGGCCTTCCTTGCTCATCTCCCCCATCGCCAGGAGATTTTCTTCTCTGTGTTGGCTTTGTGCCTTTTCAAGGTCACCTGCTTCCTGTTTCCGTACCTGCTGTCTGTTGCTCACAGTGAACCGCGGCCCTGTAAGGACAGGGGCGCCTCGTTCATTTCTGTGTTCGCTCTGGCACAGGCGGAGGAGGGCAGGGCAGCACAGCCTCCCTAACGCTTTCTGTGTGCCGGGCTCGGCCCAAGTGCTGAACGTGGATTCTGTTCAGCCCTTTGGTGGCCCACAACAGCTTTAAGAGGAATTCCGGTACTGTTTCTGTTCCCATCTTAAAAATGGGGAACACATTTTTAAATAACTTGGTTAAAGTCGGACCACTTTGTGTGTGTTTAGTGACTGTTTTTATCTCTTTCCTTTGACCCTTGGGATGAAAAAGTAAAGTGAGTCAAAGGCAAAAGAGTAGAAAGGAAGAGAAAAAGTCTGGAAAATAAGTAAATGGAATAAATGGCCCCTTGAATAATCACGTTGTCTCCGTAAGAGGGTCTGAAACTTTTCCCCCTAGTTGCACTGCTGTTCTTCTCTAGTTTAAATGATTCAAATTATGTCATTTTGCTTTACAAACTACTTGGGATAGAATTGTATTCCTAAGTTTTTCAAATTTTAAGCATTTCCATGTTTATAAATTATTTGAGCCCTAACTGGAAACAGTAGAAATAGTGTCTATATTTACGTTGTTTTTTCTTTTTTACTCTTCTAATCATGCACCACTTCCTAACAGGCAGAGTGTGTTAGTTTCTTGGGCAAATGATCCTGAAGAGAACATTTCCAAATAATTAGACGTCCTTGTTGCTGTTGAGGTTAAATTAATATTTAAACAGAAAAAGAAGTTTTCTTTAACCAAATAAGGACTTAGATAATCATTAGTTGATATTTACATCATTCATTATATTTTTAAAACATCAGTTTTGTATAATTGCACTGTCATCTGTCATCTCCAGTCTAGCATAGAGAAAAAGTAAAACACTAAATTAGCATATCCACAGTTAAAATCTGTGATGGTAGAAGAAACAATGTCACCAAACTCATTTTATAAAATTTGTTTTTGTAGGGGTTATATGGAAAGATATGAAAGACATATATATTAATGGTTAGGTGTGGGGATAGTAGTAGCACTAAACATTGTCAGTGTTTTAACAACAGAAGACAGTTTTTATTTTAACTACCCTGGTTTTTGTTTATGCATTTTTTGTAAGCCATTTAAAACCCCCTCTTCTTTGGGGAGGAGATAGCCACATAGATATTATAAACAAAAACTTGGTGAAATTCCCTTTATGTGTAATGAACATCAGTGAAAAGGTGAGTTTATTTTGTAGTTAATTTCTAGAATATAATTGTTTTTGTAAAATAAAAGACACATGCATTAAAGGGAGAATAATTGTAATTCTCCCAGTGGTGGCTTGAGAGTTGAGGCAGGTGGCCCAAAAAAGCAGGTTTCGTTGTAAAAATAGTGTCATAGTTAAATACCAACCTCTATAAATTTCCTTTAAATTTTTTAGTAAGGTACTGCTAGGATTGGGGTAATAAATTATTCTCGCTGGGTAGTTAAAGAACAGGTGCCACTAGGCACCATTACTCAGACGGTTTGACTTTGAATGGGTCTGGTCTTCTGGACTCCAAGATCAAGGCAAATTAATTGTGGGTTGATGAGTGGAATGGAGTCCTGAGCTTCGGACTGTCCTGGAGCCGAGGGCCTACAACTCGTGTATCTAACGAGCAATGCCAGGCCGACCTCTTAGGGCCACTCCAGAGCCAAAGGTTCGAACCGAATGATGTTTCGGTGCCTTTCATTCTCATTTACATAACTTAATTTTAGATTTTCCCCTTCTGCTTTACTAATTTCCATTGGAGCATCCTTAGTAGAATTTATTGCACACATAGAAAATCAGTGTGTGTAACTTGGCTTTTGCCTTTATTACCCTCTGAGGTTAGTTTGGACCAAGGAAAAGCCATTTTATTACCAAGTTTTCATTCTCTTGGAAAATAACATGGAACCTACATTTTTTCGGTGTTTCAACTTAAATGAAAACAGCAGTCGGGTATTAACAGATGTGGTGACAGAGGCCATGTGGCTTGCCCTTCATTCTCTTCCAAGCCTTTTGTGGTCTAGAAAGCTTCTTGAATTGATCTCTTCTTATATGAATATTTATGTAATCATGTCTGTACTTTAGTGTTTGGGATGAATGAATTCATATGATGTCTTTCCTAAGTGGATTCATCCTTTTTTCATCTGAAAAAACATCATTTTTCCATTCCGTCGAGGGCCCTGTTTTTTATTTAATGGCGAGAAATAAGGTGCTGTTTGTTGTTTTGGAAGTCGGTCTAATGCCAGAGTTGCGAGGGTCCTCAGGTTGTTGGCCAGCCTTCGCTGGGATACTTACTGTGATGGGAAACTCACCACCTTCTCCAGTGTTTTAATGGCTCCATTAAGTAGCTCCTGCAGTTTTTAAGCCAGAGTGTGCCTCCTAGTTACTAATCCCTTCCGTGCTAGTTCTGTCCTCTCAAGTAATACATAAACAGTCTTTTTCCTCATTGACAGCCCAGGGATATTTCTCTCCCCTTTGAGCTTTAATTTTCTCATCTATAAAATGACCATGAGTTACATGATCTGGTTATCTCACCAGGACTGAGGTAAAGAACAGCTGGGATAATTGTGACCTTAAGCAAAATCCTTTTCACGTCTGAGTATTAACACCTTAGTTTTCTCTCTGGTGTGTAATGCAATGGTAGAAATGTCTGTGTGCGGCCACTGGTCTGTGAGCTTTGATAGGTGTTTTTCTGTTGACGTGCTTGCCATTAACAAAGGATTAGTTTATCTTTGCATTGAACGCTATTGACTATTCACTTGTGCCTGGCACTTGCTTGGGCCTTAAGTGAATGTAAAAACGGAACAAGACGGATTCCTTCCCTGCCATATTGGGACTTGGGTTTTTGTCCCAGATCTTATTACTTTGAGATATAAATGCTTTGACTGTTCAAAATAAAATAATATTGTTAGTCTACTTCTACTCAAGTGTTTTTGGTTTTCTAACTAGTCCAGTGTTTAACAGTATGTCTCTAATTTGTAGATATATGGAGTCTGGGAGTGATCCTTTTCATGTTGGTGTGTGGGCAGCCACCCTTTCAAGAGGCCAATGACAGTGAAACATTGACAATGATCATGGATTGTAAATATACAGTCCCGACCCATGTGTCTAAAGAGTGTAAAGAGTAAGTATGTATATATGTAAAAACAAAGTATATGTGTATCTGGCTTCATTTTAATTTTTGAACTTAAAATTTTTTTTAAAAATTCTATTTTAGAATGTGTTTGAAATGTAATAAATATTAGAGTACAGAATATATAACTTATTAAATATGCCCATTTTCAGGAAACCTATTATATGCCTCTTCAGTCTCCTTCATTTGAAATGAGGACATTACCACGAGAACTACTTTTCTCTTTTTTGCATCAGCAAAAAGCACAACCGCCTGGAATTATTTTAAGTTTCAGAGAAGAGTTAGGGCATTTCCTTTTCTGAATGAGACCATCAGCACACCATTATTTTAGGATTTACATAGTGTATTTCTCGATTTCATTCACACACCCCTCCCCCCTTTGACTAAAGAGCTCTGTTTCGGGTCACGTGACTGTGAGAAGCCAGCAACCAAAAGTACGCTCAGGTTGATTGACTGGAACTCAACGTACTGTGTAGCACTATGATGTGTGTCATGAGAAATGCAGCAGTGGAATGAAAGAACTGTTGCAAGTTGAGAACTTCATTGACATTTGGGGTGATATTTTTAAATGAGCTCAGCTGAAATTATAGCTACTAAGAGGATTTTGCTGTAGTAATACAGTTCTGAGTTTCTCACATCCGCTGATAAGAGAGAAATCTGAGGGCCTGAGGAATCCTTTCCCTAAGTGGGCCCCATCTTGGGCCATGTGCGAGATGGTTAAGACTCTGGATTCAAATGCTGGCTTCTCCGTTTACTAATGATGTGAGAATGGTAGAACCTACCTCTTCGGGTTATTGTGAGAATAGAAGGAATTAATGTATATAGAGCTCCTAGCTCAATCCTTAGAACATAGGGGGCCCTCGGTATGAATATTGATGACGATGATGGTTTTATGCCCTACTGTTATTATTCTCTACCTCAAGAAGCAGGGCCGCTGTCTGTGGGTACATGTTCTGTGCACGTCAGATGTCTGTAATTCAAGGAGCATCCTCATAGCCCCTACTGAAAAATCTAGAACAGACTAGCAGTTTTACATCGACATATCTCATTTAAAAGAATGTTTAAAATGTGTATGTAATAAAATGAACTCCTACGTACACGTGGTCCAGCTTAAGCAATAGAACAGTGCCAACATGCTAGGAGCCTTCTCTGTGTCTCCCTCCAAGAGGAATTACCTTTAATAGTCAAGGACCATTCCATTTTCTACTTTTTCTTGTCAGTTTTGCTAAGCTGTATTTTTTTTAAGGAACTCGTTCATTTTATCTCAATTTTCAAATTTATTGGCCTCAAGTATTTATAATATCCTCTAACTATATTTTTAAAGTTTGTAGATTGAGATGTTGCTCTTTATTGTTCCAATATTGAGAGATTTTCCCTTTCTCTTATTTTTGTCTTGAGCTGTCTTGCCTGAGGTTTATTAATTTTATTAGTCTTTTAGAAAAAACTACCGTTAATAACTGTCTTTATTAATTTACTGTTGTACTTTAGTTTTATGTTATTAATATTGTTTTATCTGTAATATTTCCACCTGCCTACTAAATGGACTAATTTTTTTTTTCTTTCTTATGTTAGATACTCAGCTCACAAATTTTTCTTTACTAATGTAATAGTTAAGGCTCTAAATAGCCTTTGATTACCATTCTAGCTGCATCCCACTGGTTTTGATTTATAGTCCTTTTTTTATTTTTCACTTCTGAGTGTTTTCTAGTTTTCTTGGTTTATTTGACTCATGACTTTTAGAGGAGTAGTATAAATTTTCAAATGTATAGTTTTTCTAATTAGCTTTATTATTCATTTCTAACTAACTTGCATTGTGGTCCAAGAATACAGTCCGTATGGCACTAGATTTTTTTTCAGATTGTTAAGGCCTGCTCATTGCCTAGCATGGAGTCAATTTTTGTAAATAATACTTTTATTCTGGAAAAGATATATATTTTCCCAATTGTCAGGGTCAGAGTCCCATGTAAATCAAGCTTGTTAATTATGTTGTTCATAATCACTTACATCCTTTCTGAGTTTTTGAACTCCTGATCTGACACTTACTGAGCTGCTCTTCCCCTGTGATGATGGACTTGTTATTTTATTCTTGGGAGATCTGTCAGTTTTTCTTTTGAGTGTTTTGAGGCAATGTTATTTTTGAACAAACAAGTTGAAAACGGGTGAATTGAATCTTTGTGTCACTGTTGGTCCTTAATAATGCTTTTTTACCTTAAAGTCAACGCATGTTATCTTGTTTTAGGTAACCGCACCAATCATTTTTTTGGTTACCATTTATGTACTATGTAGGTTTCCATTCTTTTACTTTAAACCTTTCATTGTCTTAGCTTTAAGTACATCTTTTTTAACAGCTGGGAGCTGGGTTTTTTTTTTAATCGCATCTGAGCATTTTTGTCTTAATTGGAGAGCGAATTCCATTTACATTTACTGGGTTCACTGATAAATGGAGGTGTGTTTATGCCGTTTTTGTATGTGCTTTATATCTGACCTCCTTTTTCTTTTTATCCCGTCCTTTGGGTTTCATGGAAGTTTTTCTTTTCCCCTCATATTTGGCTTTTTCCCCTCACTAGATTGGAAGTTATAGTCAATTATTTTAGCAATTTTCTTATTTTAACACACACATTTGTATACTTAATTTAATAAAGTCTTGTTATTCTTTATTTTAGTTATTCTCTTCCTAAACAACACAAAATCTATAGTACACTTTACCATTCAATATTTTCGTAATCCTTCTTCTTTTTAACTCCATAAATTAGACAGTATTATCGTTCTGTGTAGCAAAAACTGGTTAGAACTACCCAGATGTTTGATAAGAACTTCGTTTATCCTTCTAGTTGGGGTCACATTTTTCAGCCAAAACTACATCCTTTAAAACTTCTTTTGATGAGCATCTCTTGGTGAACAACTTCCTCAGTTTTTATTTGAAAATGTCTCATGTATGCTCTTGGATGACAGTTTCACTGAGTGTAGAATTCTTGGGTGACAGTTCTTAGCTCTCAGGTCGTTGCGGATGTTATTCCACTATCTTCTGCCATCTGTTGTGCTGTGGAGGAGTCACTGTCCATCTCATTGCTGCTCTTGCTTAGTGATCTGTCTGTGCTCCCAGGCTGCCGCACGAGGCCCTGTTTATTCTGCTCAGGGTTAGTCAGGCTTCTTAGTTCAGGATTTGTGTTCTTTGATGAATCTGGAAAATTCTCATTATCTTTCACCTATACTTCCTTCCTCATTTTCTTATTTTCTTCTGGAACCCGATTAGATGTTTTTGGTATTTTCACTCTACTCCTGTCTTTTAACCTCTTTCACATTTTCTGATTCCTAGTCCACCATACAGCGTTTTTCCTTGACTTTCTCTCTATATTCATTAATTCTCTTTATGTCTATTTTTAAAAATTGTTCCATTGATTTTTTTACTTAAAGTTATTATTTTTCACTTTTAGAAGTCCTGTGTATAGTTTTTTTTAATTCTCTGTTGGTAATTTTAAGTTTCTACTTTATATCTTAAACATGTTTAACACAGTTACATTCTGTATCTGAAAATTTTAATATTTGAAGCCTTTGCTTTCTGATTTTGCTCTCATGTTTTATAGTTCTTGCTAATAGTACCCTGTTTCTTTTGCATTCTTTTACTGTGAAGTCGTATTTTTTATAATATGTGGGGAGTTCTTTGAAGTTCCTATAGAAAGGGTTTTTGTTTACCTCCAGCCCAATACCACTTTCATGTCTTCTCTCTGTGTAGTACACAGCATTAATTTGGACCAGCTTGTTAGATATTCTTAGAAGGAATTCCCCTGCCCCATCTCCACAGCCAGTGGTGAGGCAGGCACGTTTCCATCCTGACGTCGTATCAATAGGTTTCTTGTTTCTCATTCACTCTCACTGAAGCTGGGGTTCCCTGCTCTTTGCCAGGACTCTGGTTGTAGTCCCCACCTTCAGTAGGCCCTACACATTATATTTCCATTCCAAAATGGGAGCAGAAATTGTCAGGCCAAAGGCCAGCTTTTTCATCACTTCCTAAGAGTCCTGCTTTTGACTCCATTTTTACATACTGAATTTACCTGCTTTCTTCCCTCTGGAATTCCTCCCTTCCTGTTTTTGCCAACACAACGCCTTTAACCAAAATATGTTTTAAAACACATGACATTATGGTGGCTTTCATCAGGAGGGTCATTCATTCTTCCTGAAACAGAAGTTGGCTCGGGCACCATTCTACATGTCATTGCTGGTCATTGATTCTGGTTCTGGTACATCACGAAGCCACAGTTATTTTGAGGACAGAAACTGGTATGTAGAGTTAATTCTAGGTGATAGGAAACTATATTTGTGTGTTTGGCCTCTCAGTATATCTAGTTTTGATTTTTTACTTTATGAATGTGATACTAAATTTTCTTTATTCCTATTGCCAACCACCACCACCCCCAAAAGTGAACTTAATTTATGATACGAGTATTGGAAGCAGTTTTGATTAATAAAGTCATCCACCATTCCTAATCTCCCTGCCAGCAGTTTGTTTTAACAGTGAACTTGACCTTCCTTTTCAGCCTGATCACTCGGATGCTACAGAGAGATCCCAAGAGAAGGGCCTCTTTAGAAGAGATTGAAAACCATCCTTGGCTTCAGGGAGTGGACCCTTCACCAGCCACAAAGTATAATATCCCGCTTGTGTCCTACAAAAACCTCTCGGAGGAAGAGCACAACAGCATCATCCAGCGCATGGTGCTCGGAGACATAGCGGACCGAGACGCCATTGTAGAGTAAGTACGTCAGCGCCCGTCCCTACAGGATTCGTGGCATGGCCTCTCTGTACTTGTCAGGGCCTGTGGACACCGTGTCATGGATCCCAGTGGGCAGGAGCTATGTCAGTTATCCCCAGAGTTCCTGGCCCAGAGCCTAGGCGGCTCATACGTTTCATTGTTTTATTTGATTTTTGTACTGCTGAACAAGTGAACCGTTGCTGGGTGGTGTCACTGAGCACTGCAGGGTGGAATGGAGTCGCCCACTTTGTGTCCCAGAACATGCCTTGTCCCCATCAGTGTTCTCTTCATCCCCGTGTCTCCTGATGGTTCCCACAGCGAGCAGTGAGAATGGGGCGGCACCTCTAATCCTCTAGAATTTGGGGGACAGTCACACTTTTCTGTAAGGTTTTGGTGGCACGCAGCCATGCCCATTCATTTGTTCTGTGTGTGGCCGTGTTGTGCTACGGTGTCAGATGGTTGTGAGAGAGACCACACCACCCGTAAAGCCTAAAATATTTACTGTCTGGTCCTTGAGAACCCCTCCCATCACTACCTGGAACCTGTATGACTCACACCTTGTTAATTCTTTTAACACCAAAGAAGGATTTCATAACCTAGAGGTTTGGAAATCACCTTTTTTTTAATTACTAAGAAGTTTGGAATCAAGGATAATATAAAGATACAGTTGCTTTTTTTTTAAGCAGTGCTTCATTTCTGTAAGAGGTTCTGTCTATAAAAATATAATTCCCACAAATGAAAAGTTAAAAGTATTTAATCAGTTGAATGACATGGTTGCGTATGATGGAAAGAGGATGTACTGATGTATGTGTGGGGGCGGGGCAGTGCATAAAAACAGGTCCCAGCAGAAGAGCCGCTCTGGCAGAGTGATCGACCCAGTGACCTTACATCAGGAAGGGGAGGCTGCAGGCGGGACTTACAGACCTCTGCTGCATGCAGGGGCTGTCACCCGGGACTGTCATCTGGGCTACCCAGAGTATCTCATCTCTAAGAGGGCGGTGTCTGTACAAGGAACATATATATATCTAGGGTGTGTTTAGCACCCGGAAAGATTTATAAAACCAACCCAGGTTCGTAATTTTGGTTTAAGTACAGATTTCTAAGTGCGTTACGAGTTTTCACAGACTGACCCACAACTACTTACATGACCTAAATGAACGGGAAGAGCAGCTCACTCACTGTCCCTGCCAAGGACAGTCACTTTGGGAATGTGAAGAAAAGAATTTTTCATTTTCGAGTGGATAAAAGGCTATTTTATAGCTAAATTGGCTTAATGTGCTCAGCTTGCATAAATAAATACCTGCCATGTCATATAGAGCTATTTAATTCATGTAAATTCAGTTCTAAGTCCAAAAGGAGAGGTTACTTAAAGGATGCAGGTGACTGCGCGCAGCCGTGCAGTAGCGAGCACATGCCCTGAGGGAGGCAGGAGCCAGGAGGCCGGAGCTGCATCCTCTGTCCCTGCCTCTGTGCCTGCGTTCAAAGACAGGTTTGTGGGGTCACTTTGGGCTCTTACTTTGGAATCTTGTACCTCAGCCCACTTTGCCCCAATTAGCTGTGTCCCCTGTACGTTTTGTGAAATGTGATCCCCATATTATGGCTTCTAAGTGTTGTGTATTTTCACTGACGACACAGAAAGTTCCTGAAAAGCCTAGTTCCGTATTTCTAGGCCTTGTGAATCCTCTGTGGCGCTCCCATGCCATCCCCACGAAAGGCCAGCTGCGGGCGAGCAGGTGGGGCGTGTTCCCTGAGGGCCTGTACCCCCAGCACCTCGCCAGCACAGTGCCCGGCCAGAGAGCTGCTCAGAGAGCATTACTTTTCAAATGGATGAATGAATACATTGAGTCTGTTCCAAGAAGTTGCCAATTACGTGCTCTCAATTATATTTATAATTCATTACTGTCTAAAATTCCAATAAATGCAGAGTATAAAAATAAAAACTTTTCCTAATTTTTATGATTGATGCTAGCGTTTCAGTGCACATTCAGATAATTCATTTCATATTTCTAATGGAAGCAAGCCAGCCAGCTTAATGAAAATAAACACTTTGACACAGATTAAATTTTTGGATAATGTGTACGTTCTTAGACACTTCATTACCTTTTATACTTCTGAAACTGACATCCAGCTCAGCTGCCATCAGCATTTTGGATTTTTCTTACTAATTGAGCATTTTGATGCAGTTGATTTTTAGAATTTCAAGAATGGGCTGAATCACTACCAGCTGTTTTTTTCTTGCTGTGTTCTTTCATAACTTTAAAGACTCCCGAGTCACTGGATTTCACTTGCTTGTACTTTATAAAAAAAATCAGTTCTGCTTGTAGAAAAATAAACCTGCTGATGTGGTTCTATGTTCACTCCCTCATTTTCTTCAGAGCCCTGGAAACCAACAGGTACAACCACATCACGGCCACTTATTTCTTGCTTGCCGAAAGGATCCTGAGGGAAAAGCAAGAGAAAGAAATACAAACGAGATCTGCCAGCCCCAGCAATATCAAGGCCCAGTTTAGGTGAGAAAAAAATCTTCACTGATTTTAGTAAGTTAACATTTTGAAATAGTGAACTTTTTTTTTTTTTAAATGCTTCCTAAGTCTGTGGGTGTGAGAGTGTAAACAGTGACGAGGGCCTCATTGGAGGGGCCACATGTGGGCTCTCATGTGCTTTGGGATCTTGGGTCCTCTATCACCGGGGATACCGTCTTCTCCTGGGCTGAGTGGGGAGAAGGGGCTGTGGCTGCTGGCCTGGCCAGGAAAACACATTTGGGGAAGCGGCCTTAAGTCAGGGTGTCTGTCAGTTATTTTCATTAAAATCTTCCAGGCCCAACATGTGTTAATGTGTTCCTTTCTTTAATTTTTCATTCCAGGAACAAGGCCAAATTTTTTCTTAGTTATTTGAAATAATTTTTAAACATAATAGGGCTTTTCTGTGCCATGACGTTCTCTCTGATTTCAGAGATTTGACAGTCAGATCAGCTAGTTGATTTATTAGGTGCCTGACCATGGGAGTTTATATAACCTCTGTGCCTCAGCTTCCTGGCCTGTGAAATGGGAGTAATGATACCCTCTACCTCCTGAGGTGGTGGCAAGGGATAAATGATTAATCTCTGTGAAGTACTCCCACTGGGCTGCATGTGATTGCTGTCATTGACATGAATATGTCACTGCCACTAACGTCTAAAGTAGTTGGTGTGCTCTCTCCTCTTGTTTTTGAACTCCCCTTTCCCTCCCCCTGCTCCATCCTCTCCCCCACCTTCCCAGTTCCTTTTTCTCCTGCCATGTTGGCTTTCCATTTAGAATCAGAGCATAAGAAGTTACTGTTTTACATCATCATTATGAAATTTATTTAGAAATCCTATCTATTCAGGTAAAGTAATAGGAATTACTTTAGCGATTCAAAAACTGAAGGGCACTCCTGATTCTGAATACTTCTCTGCCTGTATGTCCAACTACACATGAATATATGTGTGTGAAAATATAGTAATTATTATTTAAAAGAGAAGAAAACCGTTGGGTTTTAAGTTACTTGCAGGCAGCTTGCCACGTGTAGGTTGTTGCTTGGGCCGGAGCAAGAGAGCAGAAAGCAGTCCCAGGTGGCCAGGGGCAAAGACTTAGATGTCTGGACCAGAAGCTGAGTGTAGTAGCTTCATTTCTATCCTGGATGGATCCTTCTGTAATGGAAACCAGGCCTGTGGTGCGGTGTCTGCTTGGAAGGGGACTGGGCCTCAGGGAGTCAGGGGACGCTTAGGCATGGGACATACCAGGAGAGTGACATTGAGGGGGTGGGGTCTGCCTAGCCCTGAGCTGGGCCCTATACTGGGAAAGCATGGCCTCGGAGCCATCACTGCACAGCAGGCCACTGGGTCCAGGGCCACCCCAGTCTTTGGGAGCAGAAAATATTTGGATTTTGACTGCTGCCTGTTCAGTGAAACAGAACAGAATTCAGTCTGAGGGTGACAAACTATGTAATTGGGTTAAATTGGTGTTACTTTTAGAAATTACAAAGCCAACAATAGCTGTGAAGAGGTATCAGAGCTGTCTGTGCAGTTTTCCTTGTGCCCTCCTGGGGATTTGGGGGAGGTGCCTTGAAGCCCCTCTGCCCCCTGGAGCCTGGGGCCCACCAGCGGGTGGCAGGTGTCTGCTTTCTTGCCTTCTCTTTATGTCACTGTGACTTTACTGTAAAAACCCTGGGCCTGACTTGCTTTTATTGCTGAGTATACCCTGTGGTCAGAGTGACCAGGGATGCAGAAACCTTGCCTGAGCCGGTTCTGCTGTGTAAACCAGCATGGTGGGGGGGAGGGGCAGGTCAGGCCAGCCAGAGCCAGCTGCAGAGGGTGAGTACCTGCTGTGCTCTGTCTGGCGGAGGGGCCTTGTGATGTCCTCAGGGCGCTGGCCTCAGCACTGGAGAGTCTTTTGCTGCACCCATCACAGAGACTGGGGGGGTGAGGACCGCTGAGGCCCGACCACAGAGGTCCACCCACTCAGCAGGCATCCATTCAGAGGGCTTCACAGGTTGCAGAGTGCAGCCACTGCCCTGGGGACCCAGCCTAGATGTCACTGTCTTCAGGGCTATGTGACCTTGGGCATATTACTTACCCTGTTTTGATTTCGTCTGTAAGTGGAGAGACCAGTAGCACCTGCCTCCTGGAATTATGGGGGAGTAGATGAATCAATCCATCGGGCTGTCAGCAGTGCCTGTCACCGTGTGAACTGTGCTGTGTGACTCATGCATGATTCTTGTTGGCGGTCTTTTTTGTTACACAGCAAGCCACACTTTTCTCACCGTGTTGTCTTTATAAAGATTCCTCCTTGCTCGGTCTAGTGCAGTGTTGGGCTCAGATACGTGCTCAGTACACTCGAGCTCTTTTAACAGTTTGATTTACCACGTAAACGGGAGCCCTGGGTCCAGAAGCGGCTGATAGCGTGAGCAGGACACAGCGCAGCGCTTACCCATCCCGTGTCTGGGGCTCGGTTCTGGAGCAGTTTTGGCTTTAAGTTTGGAGGGAGGGGTGGAGAGAAGAGCCATTCTCTGTGCCCCTGTCCTTCTTGAGTGGACTGGCAGTTGCCCTGGTGGGTCAGACACATAGTCAGCACCTCGCCTCCCAGCACAGGCCCCCACAAGTGCTCGCTGGGTGGGGTTCTAGGGGCCCCTTCAGGAGCAGCCTGAAAGGAACCTGTGTTCGGTTCTTCGGGCCACGAGGCTCCCTGGGAGTTTGTCCAGTTGTGTTGGCAGAGGACTTGTCCAGAGACAGCGCTTGACCTCAAAAACACCATTGAGCACTCAGCTTTTATAAATGACCAAGCGGTGGCTGTAGCAAAGGGGGGACCCACTGCATCCCCGAGAGACAGGATAAGGCTCTGAGCTGAGGGTCAGATGTCTGTTGTAAATTCCTACGAGCTTTTAAAGCTATCGATTTACTTGGGTTTTAATTCTAGGATAACGTAATTGGTGTGAAAGGAAAATGTCATAGTGTGGAAGTTGCCGTTTTAAATGTCTCTGGCATCTGCTAGTCTCTGTGGGGACAATTGAGAATTCCAAGATGTTTATTGAAAATAGGCTGGAGTCCTCAGTTGCAGGTCTTTTTCTTTGGCTACCAAGCGGTGTTCTTTTACTTGGATGGTTCCAGATTGGGGAATAAAATCAAAGTTTAATAGTAGGTTTTGCTCTCCGCAATGTTGTGTGGGCATTGAAAATATATGTATTTATGTTTAATTAGGACATTTTTCAATTGCGGAAGGTTTACACCAGCTCCTCTCCAGTGTGTTCACAGTTACATCATTTAACTATTTCCATATATCCTTGTGAACACCAGACTGTCACACTGCCCTGCAGCAGCTGGAGGACTGGAAAGTTCAGGTGAATTTCATTAGCGATGATGTGCCGTCCAAGGCTGTGATCTCAGAGCCAGAGCAGCAGAACGTGTGTGGCTGCAGGTTTCGCTTTGGCGGTAACTCCCTGCGCTTTAAAAAGCCACTTTTCCTGTGCTGGGGTGTGAGCTGCCCTGGGGGAGCGACGGCGCTGCCCGCTGACCCCTCCCACAGTGGGACGCAGTTTTCCCGGGGCCACAGTCAGCGCAGGCCGCCCCGGGCCCTCCGTGTCCTGGCAGGGCGCGGGGTGGGTGTGCAGGCGGCCCCGGCCTGGCCCGCCCCGTCGTGTGCTGCGCCGTCCCGGGCGGGGGCCGCCCGCCGTGACACGCTCTTGTCCTCCCCGGCCCCCCGCAGGCAGTCGTGGCCGACCAGGATCGACGTGCCGCAGGACCTGGAGGACGACCTCACGGCCACGCCGCTGTCGCACGCGGCGGTGCCGCCGGCCCCCGCGCGGCCCGCGGACGGCGTGCTCAACGGCCACCGCGGCAAGGGCCTGTGCGACGCGGGCAGGAGGGACGACGGCGCCGAGGCGGCGGGGCCGGCAATGGCCGCGGGGCCGCCGCCCGGCGCGCAGGCCCCAGCGGGCGGGCGCAAGTGCCTGTTCCGCGTGGAGGAGGACGAGGAGGAGGACGAGGAGGAGCGGCGGCCGGCGGCGCCGCCCAGCCAGGTGGTGCTGCGCCGGAAGCCGTCGGTCACCAACCGCCTGACGTCGCGCAAGAGCGCGCCGGTGCTCAACCAGATCTTCGAGGAGGGCGAGTCGGACGACGACTTCGACATGGACGACAGCCTGCCGCCCAAGCTGAGCCGCCTGCGCATGGACATGGCGTCGCCGGGCCCGGTGCCCAAGCGCTACCACCGCCGGAAGAGCCAGGCGCGCGGCTCCAGCTGCAGCAGCTCCGAGACCAGCGACGACGACTCGGACAGCCGCCGGCGCCTCGACCCGGACGGCGGCTTCGCGCACCCCTGGCCGCGGCGCGACAGCAGCGAGGGCCCGCCGGGCAGCGAGGGCGACGGCGGCGGTGGCGGCCAGGCCAAGCCCAGCCGCGGCGGCGGCGCGGGCGGCACGGACCGGCCGGGCGCGGGCGACAGGGGCGCGGGCGGCGGCGGCCCCGCGGGCGGCTCGGGCGGCGGCCCCGGCCCGGCGGGCACGGCGGGCGGCGCGCGGCGCTGCGCGGGCCACGGCCCCACGCACGGCCACGCCCCTGGCCCGGGCCACGCCCCCAGCCCCGCGCACGGCCCCACCCCTGCCCCCATCCCCGCGCACGGCCCCGCCCCTGGCCCCGGCCACGCCCCCAGCCCCGCGCACGGCCCCGCCCCTGGCCCGGGCCCTGCCCCCGCGCACGCCCCGCCGCTGGCGGCGCGCGGCGCCGGCGACCTGGTGCAGAGCCTGAAGCTCGTGGGGCTGTGCCTGGGCTCGCAGCTGCACGGCGGCGCCCGCTACCTCCTGGACGCGCAGGGCGGCCTGGCCTTCTCCAGCGTGAAGGTGCAGGAGAAGTCCGCGTGGAAGATGTGCATCGGCGCGGCGGGCGGCGCGGGCCCCGGCCCCGGCCCCGCCGGCCTCAAGTTCTTCTCCGACCGCGTGGCCGGCGGCGCCGCCGAGCTGGAGCGGATCAAGGGCCGGAGCCTGACGAGCAACGTGCTGCAGCTACCTCTGTGCGAGAAGACGATCTCGGTGAACATCCAGCGGACCCCGCGGGAGGGGCTGCTCTGCGCCTCCGGCCAGGCCAGCTGCTGCCAGGTCATCTGACCGCGCCCCCGCCCCGCCCCCACCCCCACCCCGGGGGGCCCGCGCCCCCTGCTCGGGCGCCGCTCCCTCCCGGTGTGACCCTTCTCCAGCGGCCGTTATTTATTACTTTCCTCCGTTCGCCCGGCGCCGTGACAAATGCATGGTCCTTGTGCATGCTGCTGCTAGATGCCACTTTCCAGCCCAGAAGTCTCTGGTGTAGTTTTACGTTCAGCATTTCAATGTGGTGATCGGGGTTCGATTAAATGCACACTCGGAGCCCAGTGCACATGGAGCACTTAGAAATGTGATGTTCTGCACTTAACCTAGAAAGGGAAAAACAAAAAGCTTTGTTTCCTTGTGAAAAATCGAGATTCCTGTCCCGACCTTCTGTGACACGGACACCCCGTGCCCCGAGGCCCGCTCCGTGGGGCCCGAGACAGAACCAAAGCAATAACGTCGCCGTCGTCGTGCCCACAGGCCCGGGCCGCCCCGAACCCGAAGGCCGTGCTTCAGCGCACCCACACCTGTGTGTCTTAAGCTACAGTGTGAAAAACAAGTCTGGGCTCCTAAAATTTAACCCAAAAAGAGGTTCTTGTGATAGGTGAGATAAAGGACTTACAAGGCAGCTTCCCCTGTAGTGGTAAATTACAAGCAGACAATCCTATTCTATAATGTGATAAAGCAAATTTTGATGATGTCTTAACTCTACTTCTAGACTCTGTTCCACAGAACAAAAAGGGGTAAATCCCCATAGACAGAGGAAACTGTAGGGCCTAATGTGGAAGCAAAGGTGCACACAGAGGTTCGCAAAGTCCAAACCCCATAAATTAAAAAAAAAAAAAAATCCATATATATGTATGGATTTGATTTTTAAGAGTTTGGTAATTAGTTCTCTCGTTATTTCCATATTACATCCTTTAGCTCAAATAGGTATGAAAATTGGCCGACGAAAAAAATACACTTAGAAGGGTAAAATTCACACAGCAAACAAAAATGCACAAAGCCTGCTTTGTTTTGGGTTTTGTTTTGTTTTCCGCTGGAAGTGTGTTTCACTTTGCCTTCCTGCTAAAACAATAATCAAAGAACTCTTGCTTTAAACTATTCCTGTACAAAGACTACTTTTGACCAGATAATCGTCTTTTGTGGCATTTTATCTGTAGGACACAGTATATTGCAGATTGCTGATTTTGGAAGGGGCCAGATGCTACTTTTTCCTGCTGTGCCCTGGGGGGTCTTATAAGCTGTGCTTAGCGACATTGGGGATAGGATGCAGCTGGGCCCTGGGGGCCTTCCCCTGCCCGTCAGCCTCCAGCCGTGTCCCTGAAGTGACAGTCACCTGGCCCGTAGAGTGGGCAGAGCACCAAAGGATGGCATTCCATTGGTCACGGTTTCTCTCAAGTACACACTGATCTCGCTACTTTAGGATTCACATATTTTACTCAGAACTCTGAATTTCACTATATACTTACTAAGCTAAGTAAAGAGGATACTTAAGATACTTATTTTACTTTCTAGACCTAGGCTAGATATGTTTTAAGCTACAGCTCTAGTCCATTGGGGTCTTTATAATCGAAAGCTACGAGAATAGACGTGTGGGTGAAGCCATAGAACATATTTGCTTGAAATTCTTGAGCAGGGATCTTATAAAGGGCCAGAAATAAGATGTGTGGTTCACGTGGAGAGTGAGCGTAACATCTGTATTAAACGTAGGAGAGAAGTTTCTAAAGGGCATTGGCAATAAACTCTTTGTTGCAGCTGTTTTCCAAGTCATGTAAATACTCTTTCCTGTGATATGTGTATAGCCTCGGAATGGCACCTTTTAACTAACCCATGTGTGTTTGGTTTTCAATGGTTTTTTTATATTCAGATGTATATATGGTGCTCACTTTAGGATCAGCAGTGTTGACCATTTATGCTGCATAGCTGTATTATAGCCTTATTAGTTTGTGTGTGGTTGGTTGGCCCTCTGGGTATACAAATGTTAGTCTGAGTGGCGTCTTCCTCATTCGTTCGTAAGTGAATGACTGTGCATGTGTTGTATGTCATGGTATGTCGTCACCTACGAGGGAGGGAGCGAATAACCATTACATTAAGATAATATTGGACCAAACTACTTACTTGCTCTAAACAGTTTCTTGTACCCCTTAACCTGTCTTCAGAAGTTGCATAGAGTTACAGTAGTGTGTAAATTAAATATTGTGGGAAAACAATTAGTCTTGTATTTTTCTCTGTGTGTGTGTGTGTATATATGTATACATATCTCTGTGTGTGTATATGTGTATATATATAAAAAATTATGTACTTCTGGCAATTCTATCTGTATTTAAAGATGTGACAATCGACACCTATTTTAAGAAGTCGTGAGACCGAATCAAATTAAAGATACTTCTTCCAAGTAAGAATGGATGTGTTAAGAGGGTACAGAGTTATCAGCCGATCTGGTCAGTTGCTTCCACTGCTGGTTGATTTTCCTCATTGTGTAAACATTGACAGGTTATGTGACAAATGGGAAAAAAAAAATCCAAATAATAAAGTGGCATATTGGTGTTCAGCAATATAAACCGCGTCCCATGTTGTTTCTTCTTATGGATGCAGCTCCGTAGAGTCCCCCGCCTGGGTTGGACCCGGCTCCCCACACGCCGTGCCCCAGCATCGCCACACGTGACCGAAAGGACACTCTTAACTGTTCTTAGTTTAACCTCGTGATCACAAGGCTCAGCGGGGCCCCAGGACTGCCCAGTCGTTATCCTTTATTTCCCCATCCCGCTGCTCTCCTCTCTCGGCTGGTCACCACGCTCCATAACAGCAATAAACTGAAGCCGTTGGAACCGCCCAAGCCCCCACGTGCGTGTCCACATGCCCTGCGCTTCCTCGTGGCAGTGCGATCGATCCTGGGGTCAGTTCCTTCGCCTACACCCTGAGACTTCACAGCTTCGAGGCGGCTGCGAGGACTTGTCCTTCTTTCTCCTGCATCATCGACCTGGGCTTGTCCACTGCATCGCCCCTGACAGCCCGCAGCAAATAGGATCGTGTCCCCGTCTTTAAACAATGTTTTTGTTCTTCTCTTGCTGTTACCACATTTCTCTCTCCCTCTTCTTCCTGTCCCTTGAACTTTTCCAGTCAGGCTGGTGCTGCTCTAATTCTACCAAAACTGCGTTACTCAAGGTCAGTAATGACCTCCATGTGCTAAATCCAATGTCATTAAAAAAAAAATCCACATGCCACACAATTCACCTATTGAAATCGCACAATTCAGTGGTCTTAGTATATTCTCAGAGTTGTGCAACCATTACCAGAAACCCTAAACAAATCTTACACCCATTAGCACATTCTCCCCTTCTCTCCAACCCCCCACCCCAGCCTCAGCCCCAGGCAACCCCTGATCCACGGTTCAATCCCGTGTTAGCCTGTGATGAGTCCATCACTCTTCCTTGCAAACTTCCCATGGTTCAGGACCCCACTTCTACCTTTCCGGCTCTCTAGTCCACCAGCTTCTCAGTCTCCTAACCTCTCATCTCGAGATACCCCAAGGTTCCGCTCTGGATCCCTGTTCTGCCTGAATCTCGATCCCACGCAGTCTAACGTCTACGTGCTGTTAGAATCCGAAAACATTTAGCCCACGTTTCTCCTGGGAACACCAGGGTCCAACTACCTGTTCGACCTGGCTACTCGGGTGTGTCTCATAAGCATCTCAGTTTTTGCAAGTCCAAAGCTCCTACTAATTTCCCCCTTCAGACCCGTACCCCCCGATGCTCCCCATCTCACAAGTGGCAACTCTAAACCTTCATTCGTTTTGCACAAGCCAAAAATGTCGGGGTCGGCCTTTGCTCTTTCACCCCAACATTGAAACCATCAGCAAATCTTACCTCTCAAAAACCACCCCTTATCACCTCCGGTGCTACTGCTCTGAGCCAGGATGCCATCGTCACTCATCCCGACAACTGTAAATGCCCCTGAAAGGGTCTCGCTGCTCTTGCTCTGGTTTTTCTCTCCTCTACTCTCCACTGGGCAGTGTCAGGCAATCCTTCTAAAAGCTAACTCGCATGCTTTGAAAGGTGTTTAATTTCTGAATATTTGGGAATTGTCCACAGAAGCTTCTGGTACTCATTTCTAACTGAATCCTGTTTGTCTATTGGCAGTCTTTTAAAACCTTTTAAAACTCGTTTCATGGCCCAGCTAATGGCCTATCTTGGAGAATGCTTTCGGGAGTGCTTGAAAAGAGCCGTTGTTGGAAAAGTGTTCTATATCTGTCAGTTCAAGTTGACTGATGATGATATTCAGGTCTTTTATACCCTGCTTTTCTACCTCGTGTACCGATTACCGAGAGAGTAGTGTTGAAATCCAGCTATTATTGTGGATTTGCCTATTTCTTCGGTGCTATCAGTTTTACTTCATGAAACCGGAAGCTCTGTTTTTAGGGGAACGTACACACGTGAGATTGTTGTTTTGAAAATCGTTCCCTTTCATCATGGTGAAATGTGTCTCTCTATCCCTGGTCCATTATTCTTTGTCCTGACGTCTGCTTTGTGTGACATTGACATAGTCACTCTGGCTTTCTTTGATTTGTAGAAGTATGTCTTTTTCTATCTTTTTGCTTTTAACCTGTCTCTGTCTTTACATTTAAAGTATTTTGTATTGTTTTGTAGACACATGTAATTGGGTCTTGCCTTTTTATATCCAGTCTGCAAATCTTTGACTTTCATTTGGAGTGTTTGGACCAATTACGTTTAGTGGAATTATCAACATGGCTGAGTTTATTTATTATTTTTCCATGACAGCTGACATTCAGTATTATATGAGTTTCAGGTGTACAGCAGAGCAGGGTGGTTAGACATTTCTATAACTTATGAAGTGATCCTCCCTCAACATGGTTGAGTTTAACTCTACCATCTTTCCAGTTTTCTACTCGTCTCATCTGTTTTTTGTTTCTTTTTCCTGCTTTTACTACCTTCGTTTGGTTTAACTCGGTGCTTTTTATTGACTCACTGGTTTTACCTCTTATTTTTTAGCTCTTGCTGTAGAGAGGTGATGACTTCACAGCCTACCTTAAAGTAATATTACTTCCTGCAGAGTGTAAGAAACTTATAACTGTAAACTTGCATTTTCCTCCTGTTCTTTGTGCTGCTGTCATGCATTTTATCTTTCCATATGCATAAATATTTTTGCTTTAAGTAGTTTTTTAAGAGAGGAAACTTGGGAGGGAAAGTCTTTTATTTTACTTACATCTTCATCATTTACAGCACTCTTCATTTCTTTGTAAAGATCCACATTTTAATACTTCCCTTCTTCCTAGAAAACTTTAAAATTTCTTACAGTGCAGTTCTGCTGACGATACATTGTCAGCTTTTGCTTGTCTGAAAAAGTATTTATACTTTATTCATGAAGGCTATTTTCATAGAATTGTAGGTAGACTTTTTTATTGCCATGCTGGACACTGAATTTTACATTGTTGAGTGCTGGACTTTGAAATATTCATGTAAAACCTGTCCGATTTTCTTCTGGCATAGTTACTTAGAAGCAGTTGGATTCTTTTGGGTCTTGCTTTTACAGTGATTCGGGACAGGCCCCAGAGCAGTCTTTAGGTCGAAAGTGGCTCGTGATGGAGGCGATGTCCTTCTGAGCACTCCACCCAAGTCTCTCAGCTCTGGCTACTGGGAACATGAACGGTTCCCAGCTCCCTGGAAGTTCCTAGCACTGTTCAGCCTACTGCTTGCCAGGGGTTCTTTCTCCAGCTTCAGGAAGGTTTCTTGCACACCTGGACGGATCTGTGCTCAGAGACTGCAGCTTTCCAGAGCTGGCTGGCTCTGCCGCAGAATATGTCAGACTTCGGGTTGCCCCTTTGCCCTTCTGCCCCCACAGTGGGCAAGCAGGGAAGGGGACCCTCAGACTCCTGGGCTCTGGGTTGGGATAGATGAGAAGGGGAAATGGGGCCCAAGCACACCGACTGCTGGGGAGGCATTGAGGTGAGGATTTCCGACTCTAGGACTGAGCACTGAGTGGACACCTCGCTCCAAACGAGGCGTTACAGGTGGGGATATTAGGGAGAGGTAAAAAATGGATCTTGGTCCTTGTGAATTCGTAACACCCCTTTGGGGGCAGGAACGGGGCTAGATTAGCAGCAGATGATTATCAGAGATGGTGTCAGAGTCGAGGCCGTTAGAGCAGGGTGAGTGGGGGGAGGAACTAGTGCCGGGGACAGAGTAGCTGAGCAGCAGGAGTCAGATTGTCAGCTCCTGTGTGAACTACGGGGGATAGGAGTGGACTCTGCTGGAAGAGAAGAATCCATTTTGCTGCTTGTACCTTCTCACAAGGATGCCAGGGTCTCGGGATTAGAAGGCTGGAAGAGTCGAGGCCTGGGGCACTGCTGAAAGTGTTGCTGAGCAGAATGCGGGCATGAAGGTGGGAATAGGCTGACTCGCTGTCACATTGTAAGGCCTGTGGTCACTCGGGGCCCCGCACTGTTTAATGCTCTGTTTAGTCTGTTGCCTTGCAATTCCTATCTTTTGAACGAGGGTTTTCATTTTCATTTTGCAGTGGGCCCTGCGGGTCATGCACCTGGCTGAGGGATTGCTTTGTAGATCTGTGACCTGCAAGTGTGGGGGAGGTGACCTCAACTGTGAGAACGGGAGACTTCAGTGAGAAGATAAGCCCAGAGAGAGCAGCCAAGGTCAGAGAGAGAAGCCCAGGGTCCATCTCAAGTGTGGGGGTGAGAGAAAGCATTAAGGAAACCAGGAATGGAGGGAAGGGAGGGTCCGCATAGTGGGAGGCCAGCGGGTGAGTCTGAGAACTTCTTAGGGCCTAGTGGTCTGTAGATCAGCCCTGAGCACCAGAGGCTCCTCTGCAGTGGAAAGGAGCAGGCCTCTCTGAGGAGTGTCAGGTGAGAGGTGGACGTGGTAACAATGAATGTGCGGGTGTCACTTTGATAGCATCCCACAGAAAAGGATGGTAAAGGACACAAGGCTCTGTTTCACTGTGGGGGCACTGAGGCTTGGAAAGGTAAAGGGGCCTGCCCAAGGCGCTGGGCTGTGATCCCAGAGCCCACTCCTCAGGTTGCCCGCCTGGATGGGGAGAGAGGAGAGAATGGATGACACTGTCTTGATGATGCCTTTGACCTTCGACCAGAGGAGCTGGGCAAAGCAATATTAAGGTGCTGGACTACAGGGTTCCACTTTAAACCACATGAACCTCTTACCTAACATGTGCACCTTGCTACCAAATGCCTGAAAAACTCCAACTCTGTGACACACCTGGGCTTAGGGGATTGTGGACATATAAATGAGACCAACAGGGCAGCTTATTGTACCTCATGATGAGGGATCATTTGGATTCAGGGTCTGAGATCTGGTCTCACAGCACTTCCAGAGAATTCCAGCGAGCTGGACGGCTATTCCCTGGGACCCACCACCTGGGAGAAAACTGAGGTAGGAGGAAGGGTCTCTCGATCCCCAAGATGCCCGTGGTCTGATAGGAATCAGTGTCTTCCACGTGTTTGTGTAGGAAGCAGAGCCAACACCTGGACCAGTGGACACGGTTCGGGTGGAAGCCTGCCACCCCGCTGAGTCCGTGCAGGTTATTGATGCGGATCCTGCCTGCTTCCTTCCGTCCCCACAGAGCGATTCATAGTTGGGCAGCTGCTGCAGCTATGCCCAAGGGCACAGTGCACGGCCAGGGCGCCCCCGGAGCCTGGAAAGCACTCGTAAACATCACACCCACTCCTGGTTTCCCTGTCTCTGTTTAGCTGACTTCACCTGCAAAGGACAAACCCTGCGGTGCCAGTTTTTGGCCTTGTGATCTGGGACTGGGAGGGGCAGAGGTCACTTTTAAGTGGTTCTCCAGTCCCCACGGGGGTGGAGACATATGTGGTTTCTGCTTTTCGGGCCAGTGATGTAAACGGAGGTGTGCGTCGTGTCTTCACTGCTGAGCTGCCCCCTGGGTAACATTCAGCACTCGACCTTGACTTTCCTGGGGGCTGAGCAGGGCTTTAATGGGATGTTTTGGTGCACGCTCTCCAGGCCTCGGCTGGCCGTGCGGGCCGCTGCCTGTGGGAGACTTGGGGCGGGGGCTGCTCCTCCAGGAGGCCAGCAGACCTGGACTTGACCAGCTCGGCCCCATCTGTATCCTCCTGCCTGGGCCTCAGGCCCTCAGGTGTAGACGGGGGATGAACGAGCAGGCGGGTGGAGCCGTGTGACCTGATGCTTCGCACCATGTTCTCCTCTGAGGAAGTTCACAGCGTTGTTAAAGGCCACGTGTCGTCAGTGTGACCCGTGCCACAAGCTCAAGGGAAACCGCCATCAAACCTCCTTCACCTGTTTTCATTATCAGGAGGCCCACACCCAGTGACCGCTCAGACCAAGCGGAGCACCGTCTTCACGTGTGAGGCCAGGGAGTGGGTGCTGGGAGAGACGGCTGGCTCCCTCGATTAAGATGGTCAGGATCACGAGGTGGGGGACAGTGAAGGACACGCCTTGGCCCCTTCCATCCCTGCTCCTGAGCATCTACCACGAGCTAGATGCCGCCCCCTCTGAGCACTGAGACAGGGAGGACCTCTAGGGGCCTAGGGCACCTATACAGCACGCCCTTCCTGCCAGCCTCCCTCTTGACACAACCAGACCTGTCCCCACGTCCATCCTCCTCCTCCTGTGGCCCGTCACGGGGTCCCAGGGAAGGTGGCTCTTTTCTCCCCAGGCATGACTGGCTTGCCCTAAGGGGTGAGGTCAGACTGGGGCAGGGCAGAGGGAGGCTTCCAGGCTGAGTCAGGCACAGGGACCCTGGAGGAGGGCGAGGAGGGCCCCCCGGGGAGAGGGTGGCTCCCAGAGGCAGCCAGAAGCCCTCAGGTGGGGAGACGAGCTGAGGGGGTTCGCATCCGAGACCCACCGCCTCACACCCAGCGGGATGCATGCGACTGGCCCCCAAAGCCAGACCCGAGCTGGGCCCAGAGTCCCCACCCGGACGTCACCCTCCCCTGGTACACGCGGGCGCCCAGGCTGGGACCGCGAGGCGGGTCGGGGGCTCAGGGCCACAGTGGTCACAGCCGGTCACGGGTGTTTTGAAGCAGGAGCGTGTTCTAGAAAGCTCTGGGCGAGCACCGGACCACATGGGGGTGGGGCGGGGGCCGCGAGGGGCAGAGGTGGGGGGCTGGGGCTCCCGACCCCGGGATGCTTGGGGGTGAGGGGGCTGCTGGGGCCACCCATCTGAGGACGGGGCGGGGCTGGGACCTGAGGCCGCTGGCGCGTCCCCGCCCTTCCCCAGGGGCCGCCGGTCGGAGGAGCAGCGCCCACGGGTGCGCAGTGAGGGGCAGCGCCCGGCGGGGCCGGCGCTCCCGCGGGGCCTGGACCCAGAGGCCGAGGCGGAGCCCAGGTCACCCGCCCCGGGGGAGGGGGGAGGCCGCACGGACAGCCGGAGCCCCCAGGGCGGCCCCGGTGCCCGCCCCCGAGCGCACGCGGGAGGCGGGCGAGGTGCGCGGGGCCTTTAATAGCTCAGCCGCGGGGCGGGGGTGCGGGACGCGGCGTGGGGGGCAGCGCCGCGCCGTGCGCCCCGCGAGGCCGGGAGGGAAGCCCCCGCCCCCAGCACGGGGGCCCGCACCCCGGGGCGGGTGGGGGTCGCGCGGTCGGCGCCGGGCGGCAGCGGGGCGCGGGGCGGGGCCGGCTCAGCCCGTCCTCTCTCCGCCTTCCTCCCTGCGCTCGGCCTTCAGCTTCTCCGCCGTCAGCTTCATCTGCTGTGGAGACACGGGGGGGGGGGGGACAACCGTGAGCACCTGCGCGGCCCCGCGGCCCCCGACGCGCGCCCCGGACGCGGGCGGCTGCGGCCTGGGGGTGCCCGGGGCGGGGAGCAGGGCCCGCCCGAGGCTGCGCTGACCCGGGCCCAGGGCACGCGCGGGGACGTGCGGGCCCCACTCCCGGGGGTGGGGTGGGGTCCCAGACACCGGACGGAGGAGCCGCCGGCGTCTCCCTGCGGCCCGACCCCCCGTGGTCGGGGGAGGCGGGGCCCCCGCTCCGCCCCTGCCCGGGGCTCTAGGGACCTGTCCCGGCGCCCGCACCGCGGGGGGGGGGGGATGCTGCCCGGCCCAGGGCGGCTGTGGGGGCCCAGAGCAGCTCCCAGACAGCATGTCCCCAGGCCTCTGTCCCTACGGCCACGGGGCCCAGCATCCCCATCAGCAGCATCACCGGGGACGTCCTGTGACGTCTCCCTGTCTCCCCGAGGCCGAGGCCACGATGGAGGTCCAGGTGTGGCAGGAGGAAGAAACCCGCACCCCAGGATGGAGGAGGCGGTGTCGGGGAGGAGGTCCCGCCCCGGGGCCGCACCCTCACGCCTCCGCCGGCCCCAGCCCCCGGGACCCAGCCGCCGCCTCCTGTGGGTGCTGAAGACACGGCTACAGCCCTGCCCTTTCCACTGAACAAATGAGTAAGTACTTTGGAATTTGGGTGAAAACGCACACGCACACACACACACACACACACACACACGCATACGCGCACACACACACGCAGCTATTATGGGAAATACAAAACTCTGAGACAAACACGGCTGGTGCCTGGGACCCGCCCCTTGGGAGCCCAAGCGCCACGCGGGGCTGGACGCGTCGCCGCATGCCCTCTGGCTTCCAGGGAGGCGAGGCCCTTCACAGACCGGAAAGTCACAAGCCTCGGCCTCCTGCCTCCCTCTCGAGGACCCCCGACACCTGCGGTACCTCAGGAGACCAACCCCTCGCTCAGATGGCACTCGTCTCGTCTGAGCCTGGCCCGTCTTCCACAGGTGGCACAGAGGTGGGACCCCGGAGGCTGACACCTCCGCGTTTGAGTTGGGAGGGGACTGACTGGCCCTCAGTGTCCACACAGGAGCAGGGGTTAGAGGACAGCTTTAGATGGGGAAGGGAACCGGGCAGAGCCACAGTGACGTGTGTGTGTGTGTCTGGGTGTGTGTGTTGGGGGACTCTTCCTGCAGGGGACGCAGCCTTTCAGCAGGCCTGGAGCAGAGCGTGGGCACCACACTGGTCTAAGGACACGCCTGCCCAGATGACCCTGGCTGCAGTGTTTAATGACCTCTGGCCTGACAGGGCGACGGGAGTTTGATTTAGCTCACAGACGTGGAGAGCAGAACTGCCATGCCATCCGAGTCTCCCAGAAGCTATTTTTCGCACCCGCTACCTTTTCTGTTACTAGCACTTCCTGTCCTCACACCAGCCCACTTCGCCTATTACTAATGGAAAATATTCCCAACCAGGTAAACTCGTATTTCAGCTGAGATTCACGGCAGACTCTTCCAGCTGGTGTCACTTAATACTTATTAGACCTTTTGAAATGCCTTTTTATGAGGGAGGGAGAGCAGGAGAGGGGAGATGAATCTATTTTCAGATTTGACAAGTAACCCTAAGAAATTAAAGGCTAAATAAATTTAAACTGGAACCATATGAGGACAACACATTCCCTAGCTTGTCACAGAATCTTCCAGCCACACTTCCCCAGCATTCCATGGAGAGAAAAATCAAAATGGGTTTTGATCAAATGGGTTTTGACCCAAGGGGCCTTTGAGACTCTTTTCAAGGTGCGAATTGTGCCCCTGTCCCCTTTTCTGTGTGTGGCTCTAGCTGGGCCCCTCCCTCTGTGGCTGGGTCCCTCGGGGCTTGATCTGCCTGCTGCAGCTTTGTGGTCACCAAAGGGAGTATCATGGGGATGCCTGTGCTCCTGGTGGCCTTCACTGGGTTGTGAGGGAAGCTGGGGTTCGGCTTGTCTCTGTGCCTCTGTACTCCCCTGCTGGACACGCTGAGCCAACAGCAGGACCAGAACTGAAAACCTGTTGTGAAAGCCCAAAGAAAACCCAAGTAAACTGCTGCGACAGCCCACCGGCCTGAGATGGAGTCACACTGGTTCTGAGGTCCACTGGTTCTGAGGTCCATGAGTGACATCCACACCTTTCCTGTCCAGACAGGGCCGGACCCCACTGCTCCTGCCTGAAAGACGGCTTCAGAAGCCACCTGCCCTTGAGATGGCTTCTCTTCTCTCGGGTAAAGCAACTGCTGTCCACTGCTTGTGGCTCTGGATGGCCTCGGTTTGCTGTCGTACAACTTGTACAAGAACCCACCGCCCTCCCTCCTGGTGAGGAGGAGCCAGGGGGCTGAGCCCCAGTCCCAGCCCCACGTGCTTCCTACATCCTCCCCTGCTGGGGAGATGGCGAGCGCTGGCAGAATCAACTCTGGAAGCACAGCACTTCTGATCCGACCTTGTTAACCGCAGACTCGCATCACAGGCCCTTCCCCGAGAGCCTGACTCACAGCTCCGCAGTGGAGCCCAAGCTCTGAGTTTGTAACAAGCCCTGGAAGTCTCTCCATGGACCACCTCAGACCCAGGAGTCTCTCTAAGCAAGCTGGTGTCGCAGCGGGTCGTGGCAGATGGCTTCCAGGCCACGCTGAGCTCCAGATGGAATCGGCTATGCTGTTGCTGCTAGGCACAAGGCTGCCTCTTGCAACTGAGCTGTTTAGTTCTCCTTAGCTACTCTGTCTGGGGGTTGAGGTGGTGGGGGTTGGGGGAGAGCAACCTTATCCCCTTTAAAATAAATCCAGCTTCTCTGGGATTCTTAAATTAAAACCTTATTAAACATGTAAGCAGGATAATAGTGCCGACTTACTTCCTACGGAAAGTATCAGATGGAGAACAGAACCTTCCCCCAACTCATGAATCATTAAAATATTCATGTTCCAAATTACTTATTAAAAAGCACAGACTGGTTCTTCGCATCATTATTAGTAACGATTATAATAGGAACCTAATCGCTATGTGCGCCGGCCACACGTGTGAGCGGATCCCCGTTCCCCACCGAGAAGAGCAGGTTTTGCGGGTTTTCTGAGACCCGCAAAGCTTCCCGCAGCCCCGGGACAGCCTCCCACCCTCCCAGGCTTGGAGTGAAGAGTCCCCCCTGGCTGGGCCACGGTCAGCTTGGGGATCCTCCTATTGCAACAGTCAGGAATCCACAAGCTACAGAGGTTCTGCACCTGGGCAGCCCTTGGCTGAAGGACAGAAAGGGCCAGAGCATCCATTGCTTCATGTTTACTGGAGAACTCGGGGGCCCGGACTATCCTGGGCACTGACAGAGCACTAGTCACCAGCCCCTCGGTGCCCACCCTCTCCCTCCTGATTTAATGGGCCTGGGCAGCAGGGTTTTGAAAGCTCCCCAGGTGCTTCTACCCTGCCGCTGGGGTGAACCACTGCCTGAGAGGAAGCCTCTGCTCTCCTGGGAGTGGAAGGGAGACTGCCCGCTGCACCCTGGCACCCATGCGCCCTGGCACCCATGCACCCTGGCGAGTACAAGCCTATCTGTGTCGCTGACAAGGCTCAGCGACCCGTAGAGTCAATGGCAGAACGGAGCAAGGTCTGGCAATTCAGGCGAAAGCGGGAAGTAAAGAATGGGCCCTCTGAGGTACCACATTCTCACAAAGACCACTTTTGTTCGACCTGGCGGGAAGCTGGCCTCAAACAGCAGTACTCCGAACCCGTTCTGACACCCCGATTACGAACCCCAGGCTGCCCGGGCCTGGCGATGCCATCGGGCTCCCACAAACCCACGGAGGCGGGTGGCGGGAGCAGTCCCATCGGGCCGTGCTGGAATTCTGTCTGCCGCCTTTGGTCATTGTTTACACACGCATTTTTTCTGCCTGAAATGTTCCTGCCCACCCAGGAACAATCTCTGGGGAGCCCAGGGACTGTACGACCTGGGCCTGGAAGAGTGAGCACCACAGCTTCCCGAAGCAGCCGGGAAAGTTATAGTTCAGCCGATGAGTTCAGCGAGATGAAACGCTCAGGGAAGGCCGCCTGTCTCGCGGGCGGGTAAACGACGCACACTCACTGAACACGCCTCACTGCTGTGATGGGATCCCGAGCACACACACGCAGGCAAGCAGGCGACAGTTTCTGAGAGGTAGAACTGAAGCGACACACGCTGTCCTGGCCGGTGACGACAGTCACAGAGACCCATCCAGGGACCCAGCACACTCTCTCTCCACTACGTTTCCTCCGGGCAGGGGGACCAGGCCAGACCTGGTAACGGGTGGAGTTAGGAAGAAGTCAGATAACTTTTGAAGCTCGTGACTCCTTTTACTGACTTGTTACTGACCCCTCACGTTGTTTCTCACTGTTCTCGGAAGACGCCCTTCTCCTCGCGCACGCCTGTGCCTGTACCATGGACAAGGGACCCTCCTGTCCTGTTGGAGCCCAAGGAGCCTGCCTGAGGACTGGGTCTTTCTAGGAAAGGCGAGATTTCAAGGATTCACCTGCTTTTTTAGGCCAAGAGAGTAGAAGAGCTGGTCAAGAACAGTTTTAAGAAAACATCTAAAAGTTCCTGTTTCTGGCTGATGGTCAGTCTCCTTCTTGTAGGCAATAAAACGCTACTAAAAATAAAAAAAGGAAGCAATTAAAAAAAGGGGAAAGACATCTTGGAGAGTCTTCTGAACTCTGCAGGGAGCCCCTGACACCTGGTCTGAGACACTAGCACCGCCCCTGGCCAGCGGGGAAAGGGACCTGCCTGCCACAGGCTGGGCGTCTGCAGGTGACCCTGTCCTCACAGAAGGTCCCTTCTCCTCAGCAGGGCTGTAGTGTTTGATTTGAAAGCAGCAGCGGCTTCCTTCTTTGTTCCCATTACACTTTTCAGAAACTGGAAAATTCTAGAAAGATGGTGCCTAGCCCGTGTGATCAGTGCTCTCTTTAGTCCGACCTTTGGAAAAGAGATGACAGTCACAGTTCGGGTTACCCTGTTGGCCGGCGCAAGCCTGCTTAGGCCACACGCGGCAGACCCAGGTTTCCCGACTTCTGGAGTACGGCCGAACTCCACCTCCTCGCTCCACTGTCTGGACACACGAGCCACCCCAGCTGGTAAGTGTTACCCAAACAGGCCTTCAAATCCTTATTGCTCCTCGACCGTCACTTCCGATTTCTCACGTGAAGCCAGGGTGGCCGGGAGCAGAAGAGATGAGTTGTTTGCCAACAGGGAATCAAAGTCATAGGACATCAATGGATTTTGCCTGTCCCCTAGGACGACCAAGTCATCTTGTTACGAGGAGACAGAATAAATGTTTTAGGAGCACACGGCCAGGTTTTGGTGAAGTGATTCTGTCTCTCCTAGCGAAGCCCACGGCTGACTCAGTGAATTTACGTGGCTGCAGGAGGAGGAAGCACGTCGACGTTTCCACAAGCTGCCTGTGACAAGTCAGACAAGCTTTGCACCAAATAAGTAGTCATGCAGTCAGTCGCACCAGGGTGTGGGTATGGGTATGTTCTGCCATCTGAACCAAGCATTCCAGAGAAGTCCACTGCAAAGCACACAGAAAATCTCGTACTGAGCAGGCGTAATTGAAAGGGCACGAGAACCCTGGAAGGGAAGAAGCTACTCTTGTTTTCGGGAAGGAGCCGGCTCTGGTATCACGACTTCCTCAGCAAGCTAGGAAAAGAGCCAGTCACTCCCCAGGCACGGACGGTGCAGCGGCCGAATGTCCCAGGCTGGAGGAAGCGACGGCTGGCCACACGAGGAAAACACGTCCTGGACGGAAACGGAACATCAGCGGGGGAGTCAGGGCCGAGAGGCCCCCAGCAGTGAGGACAGCGAGTCCCAAGCGAAGCCCTCACCAGGTGCACCAGCCACCGCCAAAGTGACGCCTGGAGAACGAGCCCGAGCCTCCCTGAGATGCCCTTCGCCCTCTGCATTTAACGTCAGGCCAACCACGCTACCTGCTGCGAAGAACCTGCCCCTGGGAGGCACCTGGGCCTCTGGCCGCCATGCTGACACGCCTGGAGGGGACCCTGAACCTGCCTCGATGGCCCATGGTGCCGGGGCCCCTCTGTGCAGGGCTGCAGAATCCGGGGCTCCACCCCGGACCTGCTCAACAGGAAGCTGCATTTGAATGAGCCCAGAACACAGCTGGAACATTCACTCACCAATTCCTTAGGCCCGGGCACAGTCATGAATACCAACTCTTCGTGCCAGGCGCTCTGCGGACACCAGGGACCCTCCAAACCCCCCAAAGTGGAGCCTGGGTCCAGCAGCGAGAGGCGCAGGGCTGGGTGCCAGTAAGCGCCAGGCAGGACTCGGAAGGGAAACGAGGCGACAGCGAGTGACAAGGGTCAGGAAGGCGGAGGAAGCACCTGACCGAGAGTTCATCTAGGGAAGGTGTCTCCTGAGCAGTCACTGAGAGGGGCTTTCTGATGCCAAAGAATAAAAGTGGGGGAAATCCGGAGAACGAGCCTGGGCAGGCGAGGCGGCCAGGCCGGGCCCCGAGGCCCCGGGGTCGCGCCCCTCTGTTCTGGACACCACTTTCTTCCCGCGGCCGGGTACGTGAGCTTTTCTGGCAGCCTCGCGGCCAGCTCGTTTGAACTTGCAGCCAGACAGGCCTGCCGTTCTCACATGGACTCTGGTCAGACGTCTTTGCCTTTCCTTTCGGTGACCGATTTGCTAACACACCACACGTGACGCCGTCAGTGTATCCTGATTAAGCTGGAGCGCGTCCTTGCTGGCCTCCATCATCGGAGCCTGTCAGATCTTTCCTCCACCACCTTTGCATCTTCTCTTCCTGTCGTCATTTCGTGCATCTCCCACGCAGTTGGCATCTTCCTGACTCGCAGAGCTTATTGCAAACTCCAGTCGGTCAGGATACCTTCCCTCCTACTGCTACTTAATCCTTCCCTCCCCAGGTGGACTCTGCCTCCTCTTCCCTGGAAGATGCCGTCTTCCCTCCACAGGTGAAAACTGCTCGGGGCTCCCCTGTCGTCAGGCGTGAGCTAGTAACCAAGTCCTGGCCGGCGGGGCTTGACGGTGAACCTGCCGGGGGACTTCTGGGCAAGGCTTTCCTCTCTCACATGAAGAGGTTCTGAAGAGAAGCCACCCTTCCCCCTCTTGCCTCTGGACACATGTGGCGCCTGGAGCTGTGGCACCACCTGTGACCCGAACGAAAGCCCACACGCCCAGGATGGCTGGGTGGGGGACAGGAGAAGCCCACCTGGCTCCTCATCGCTGGGCCGTTCCCCCCAACCCAAGGGCAGGCCCACTCAGGGATTCATCGTTTCACTCCGCCGTCAGGCCCCCTTCAGTGACTTTCACTCTTTACATGTGAACCACCCAGAAATAGCCCGAAATCTCACCATGCTACGTCCTCCTGTAAGTCACTGGGCAGCGTCTCAACTAAATGTGACATTTTTGCTGTTGGTAATTCTACCTCGTCCGAAAGGCTTCGTCTGGGCAGGCTTTTCTCCCACGAACAATAATTTAAACCTCTCTGGATTGCCCTGGCCAATCTTCTGACACGTTCATTCTTCTCGTGTATTCTGAGGTCTGTCCTCTGGCTGTCAGGCTCCGATATTTTAAGCCTCATTTAGAAACTCAAAGTATGTTCTTTGACGTTCCATGCAGCTATTTATTTCTCTTGCTTTTTGGCTACAAGGTCTCGACCTCCGAGACGAAACAACATCAGGTCTCCCTCTCTCACGCGGCGTGCCAGCCTCAGCAGAGAAGCAACCTGAGTCGTCTCCTGTGAGCTGAGCTCCCTGTGACCTCTCGCTCGGCTCCCATGAGGTGGCTGACCTCGGGTGTCCAGTCTCCTCCCTGCAAACGCCCCCTCAGTGCAGCCCTCACAGGCGCTGGCTTCCCCAGCTGCACTCCTGGATCTCTTCCTCTCTCACCTGCCCTTTCCAGTAAGGCAGCCAAGCCTGCCATCTCCACCCTACACCAGCCCCTACTTACTGTGCCCCACACACAAGCCTAGGGACTGAGCGAGTAGAGGGACACACCCAGGGAGGGGCAAGGTGTGAACACTCCCAGGGCATCATAACTGCGTTCTTCTATCACACCTCGTTTTCACGAGAATCAGGGGAAGTTTAGGGTGAGGGTAGGGCTGGTAAGTGTTGGCAGACTTGTTTCCACACCTTAGAGACATGTGCCCAAGCAGCAACATCCTCCCTGCTTGGCAGTGCGGCCTTTATGCTTGTGCCCGCTGGGCCCAGCCCGGACAGCATGGCCTCACGGTCAGTAGCAGCTTTCCTCTGCCCCGTCCGTGAGTTCTTCTTCGTGTCCAGCTTTTCCATTAGAAGTCCAGACTTTCCCTCTATGGGAAAACCTTCCTGTCATAAGTATACCACCAGTAGCTCTGCATTTTTCTTTTTCCCTCGTGTCAAATTCTTCCACCCTCACCTCTTGACTCTAAGCCTTTTCAGGATATTTGTTTTCCTGGCTTCCTTCTTGAATTTTTTCCATCTCCCACAGGAATGTTTAATCCCCTCTAGAATGCTAGAGCCTGGACCTTCCCTCTTAGCAAGAACTATAAACTCCTCAACTAGAGTTTATAGAGAACAATCAGCGCGCACATCTCGCACTTGCACAGGTGGCAAGCATTTCCCAGGCTGGCACAGGAAACCGAGAGGGGCAGCAACCGCTCGGCACAGCTCACACCTGAACGAAGCAGCAGGCTCGCGGAGGCCACCTCGCTGGCGCCTAGGGGGTGCTTGGCGTCCTTTATCTCCCATTCTTGGGATGTTTCCCACGTTACAGGTGCAGCCACTGACCTGCACCAAGGTTAGATCACATGCCGGCAGCTACTGAGCTTAGGTCTTGGGATATAAACTCAGGGCTGCTTAGCTACAAAGCACCGTTCCTCCCAATTCCTTCAATTTCCATATTTTCTGGCACTCAAGCTCTCCTCTGTGGCTTTTCCTAACACCAGTTTTCTGATCTCAGGAAACTGTGGCTGTACCAGCCTCCGGCTCCCACCCGGTGCAGAGGGAGAGGGCTCCTCATCGGGACCGCCCGATGCAGTGTGTTTCCAGCCCAGGGAGAGTGACCACCTGCCCTGAGGCCCCCAAGGGCAGTTTCCTGGCAGATTCTCCTGCTTTTCCTTTAGCTTTCTCATTAAATGACAGATTTTGAAAAACGTTTTTAGTTTTGCTTTAGTGTCATTTGTCGATATTTTTCTTTTATGGATTGTGCTTTAAGATTTGTATCTAAGAAATCTTTGCCTAATGCCAAGTTGCCAAGATTTTATGTCACTTTTGTCTCTAGAAGATTTACAGTTTTTGGTTCTATGTTGAGGTCTAGGAACCATTTTGGTGTGAAGTGTGGGTCCATGTTGATTCTTTTGCTTATGGATGTCCAACTGTTCTAACCATTTTGTTGAAAAGACCATCCTTTCTCTACTGCACTGTCTTGGTGCCTTTGTGAAAAATCAGTAGCCATCCTGGTATCTCTTTCTCCCTCTCATACTACTGGCATTTTTCAAATATCTGATGCTGCTCCTAAGTGATTCCTCCACATTTTTGAAAATAAGACTAGGTGTTCCTTGGAGGTCTATCCACATCTAGGAAAGAAGAACAGGATGACAAGAATGGGTATCTTCCAGGGGTTTCCTCTCCCCGTGTCCCCTGTCTCCACTGTGCCCTCTGAGTGGGGACACGAAGCCCCGTGTAAGCTGTGTCAGTGGACTGCATATACCAGAGCCTGGCTTCCTTCAGGGTGCGTGTGCTGCCGGTGGGTGGGTGACTTGCAGCTGATGAGGAGCCGTGACAGAGCCCAGGTGTGCGGGCTTAGCATCTCCTACCGCTGGGTACCACGGCCTTTCCTTGTGTCCCTTCTGTATGGGTCCTGAAGTACAGAGTAACTTGGAGATCCCTTACAGCTCCAAAACTCCTCTCACAACCCCCCAATTTTCTCTCTTTGGGGAAGGGGAGCCCCTTTGATGAGCTGCCGGGTAGTGGCCTGGTTCCCCTCCTCTAGAGAACGCCCTCCCACTTGGGGGCACTCTGAAGAGGGTGCAGCTTCTCCTCTATAGTTCTGTCTGTCAACCTTTCTTACTTCTATTTTATAGCAATTTCTCGACCTTTTTTAGTTAGCAGATGGTACACTTTCTTGTTTTCTAACATTTTTAATAGATTTATGCATTTCTTATATTTTTCCTTCTTTTAAATATGGTTTTTCGGAGGAGGCAAGAGTAAGCGGGATATGTCTGAGCTAGGAAGTCCTATCAGGTGGTCTTAGGTGTCAGGGACATGTGAACTCACTTTCCCACAGGGAGTCCACTAAGCGATCCCCGGAGACAGCAGGCAGAACTGGACACATCGCCCGGCCAACCAGCGGCACCGCATATAGAAAGCTGCTGGCTGGGAAGCTTCGACAAGTCACCAGCCTCTGCGGCCTCGCTCCCCATCTGTAAAACGTGACCCTCTAAAAGCACTCTGCTGGCTCCCTGGCCGCGTGGGGAGCACATGTGATGGGGGGAGAAACAGAGCGCAGGGGCACCGCCAACACAAGCCGGGCAGGACATACTTTGTCGAGAACTTCTCTGTCCCTGCTCGTCTTTCACAATGGTCTTGAGTCCGCCTCTGTTTCCAAGAACAAAAGTTCACATGTACATGTATTTCTAATGTCTAGTCAGTACTTTTACGACTGGGTTTTTAAAAACTACATTGAGATTTTGTTTTTGTCCTCAAAGCATCCCTCATCTTGGTCCCACGAACTGCGTGTGCGCATGTGTGTGTGTCCACTGTATTTTTTTTTTTTTTTGGAGTCGGACAGGCTGGCCACAGCATTTATGAAGGACTGCTTGGGTGAAGCACCAGGGGCCAGCATTATCCAACATGTTCTTCCCACCATATAGCCATTCATGATCCAAAGGAGAACAGAATTCCATTTACAAATACAAGACAAAACACTGCAATTTCAGGTTCCCGGACATCTAAGGCTAAATTCTGTCATTAAATCACTGCGTAAAGATGCATTAAATTTTTAAAAAGAAAGGGAAACAAACACAAAAATATGCCACAAATTCAGCTCAGGACTCTTTTGTTAACAGGCTTTTGCTTCTGCTGCTAAACTCTTGTTAATTTTGATCTGTTTACACACATTTTTAATTTGTTCAATCATTTCACAGACCAGCAGTTTCATGGTTCAATTTGTTTCAGGCAAAATGAACTGTTACAAAATTCCCCCGAGTATTTTCAGTTTGGAAAACTTAATGAATTGGAATTGGATGATTCTACGTGATAGCTTTTTTGTTCTAATTACAGAATGGAGTCCCTTCCATAAATGTAAAAATGTTCAGTCTTAGTATAACACAGGTGAGAAATAAGGTAAGTACAAATATCTTCCTCTACTTCCTAGCCTTCCCCTTGTATACTTAGACACGTCCAAAAGGCTATCTTCAGACGCAGTGACTCACAGGGGTGGCACAAGAAATTTAAAATGTTTGAGAGCAACACAGCAACACTCAGCACCTTTCAGCTGTCAGACAGCCCATGAAGGTTAGTCTTTCTCCATTCCTAGTGAGCTGAGCCTTACTGAGGGGAGTGGTTCTGACTGAGGGAGCAGAGGAAAGGTTATCTGGGCACACGGGAAACTTGGGTTTGGGCTCAGCCTGTGTGGGTGCAACAAGATGCTTAGGGCAGCATGAGAGGCTGGACCGCTCCAGGTGTGTGGGGAAGGGAGAAGCAGGTGTGGCCTATCACCAAATAGGGCCTGAGTGGGGGTGATGTGGAGCTGACAGATGGGAGTACTCCGTGCCCCAGAAGACGTGAAGAAGCTCTTTCCTGTGCTACACACCTCCGGGCACAGCAACAGTCTAGCCACACTGTTTTAGATAGGCTTGGTCAGCTCACCTACAAACTGCAAATGTTCTTCTTAGAACACGTGTTCTGCATTCCCCACATCTGGCTTATACAAAATCTTTCAACTTAATAAACATTCACTGAGCACCTGGGGTGGGGACACAATGATTCCCATCTCTCAGCATCTGTGCCTTCGGCAATCCCTGTTCCTTGAGTGTAAGTGGAAGCTGTGTTTGCTTCTGATCAACAGAATATGGTAAAGGTGATGGATGTCACTCCGATGACAGTTACATTATATACAAAGGCGACGGGATTTTGCAGAAGTAATTAGTGCTCCTAATCAGCTGACTTGAACCAAAAGGGAGCTTACCCTGGGTGTGCTGGGCTTAATCAGTCGAGAGCCCTTTAAAAGGGCTCAGTCCACCCATGAGGTCAGAGACCCCAAACAGAGAGACCTTCATGGCCAACTGTGAAGAAAGAAGTAAGTGGCCATGTTGTAAGAAACTTGGGGAGTGGGTGACAAAGGGAAGGGACTCCAGGAGCTAAGACGGGCCCCCAGTTGACAGCCAAGTAAGAAAACGGGGACCTCACAGTCTTACTGTCCCAGGACATGAGTTCTGTGAGCAGCCCTAGAAAGCCTGAAGCAGATCTTTCTCCAGCTGAGCCTCTGACGAGGCCGAAGCCCTGGCTGATGTCTTGCTAGAGCCTGGTGAGACCCTGAGCAGACGACCCAGTTAAGCGGGGCCCAAACTCCTGACCCAGAGAAGAGGAGGAGATAAATGTGTGTTTCTTGAAGCTACTAAGTTTGTGCTCGTGTGTAACGGAGCAATAGGAAACGAATAGAGTGCCTCAGGTGGAAACTTGATGCTACATTCTTCGTGCACTGACTACATGAAGCAGTCGAGCAGAATTGTCTCCAAACATTTAATGGTTTAAAATAAATGAAGATTTAGAAAATATTTCAAATTTGCGTCATAATTTTCATTGCAAATTGACCTAACATCCTTTCAATCATCAGCAAATTCAAATTTCTGCCACTTGGCTCTCTTGGCAAAGTGTTCCTGGTTTTGCAGGATGTGGGTGAATTAACTTTTAGGAAACTCTATCCTTCGGTGAACTCTAAACACTAAAGTTCCAAGAAACCCTCCCTGGGCAACCCCACCTGGAGGAATCCTGGGGTAAACAGGGTGCTGCATCTTGACTAGAGGAAGGACCTATGGGTTCCTGAAGCAGTTTACGGGGACAAGGCCAGATATGATGTGGGAATGGCCACCTCCACCCAGGAGTCCCGCTGACTTCCCGTGAACCCACAGCGTTTAGACTTCATAAAGATTCAAAACATTTTGTTAATTTGTGGGAAACTGCAAACCACTCCTTACCACTTTCTAAGCCAGTAGTCTTTTTCCAAGAACTAAAATTTCAACATCAACTGTATACTCGCCATTGCCTAATTAGCCACAAATTTCTCTGACGTTGCTATATTTTCATCAGCTACTTTGCCAGAAGCGATTACCTGCTTGCTTGGGCCTGAAGAGAACAGTTTCCCTCTGATTTCCTTCAAGTGGCAGAGCGGTTAAGGTGAAATACTTACGTTACCCATTCTTGAAAGCGCATTTTAGAAAAAGGGAAAAAAAGAGATTGTCACCGTGAAGCTGGGCCCATCGGCGTGAAAGCCAGCCAACCACAGGTGTCACCGTGGTAAACACAAACACGTTCGCAGGTCACAGAAACGCCGCTCTCAGGGCAGCAGGAAGCACGCCATCTGCCGCGGTGACCACTGCGTGCCATCATCCGGCACCTCCCCAACCGGCTGAGGGACGGCTCCAGCTCCCCTGGGGGCTGCAGCTGCCGTGTCTTGAGCCGGATGCACTTGGCCCAGAAGATGGAACCACCAAGTGCAAATGCTTTCGCTCACCGTATTCAGGGCATTTATAAATCATCAGGATATTTAGTTAAAACGAACCCTGATCACATTTTTAGAGGCAAAATTTTCAGGGTCGCGAGCCAGTACTGAACCCTCAGAGGCAAAGAGGAGCCATCAGCACCTGTTCATTGCTGCTTTCGAAACAAGTCGCACTGTTATGCTGATAAGCTCCTGGCACGTGGAGGACTGTCTCCTACACACTGATCATGGCTTATAGGGATGCTGGTTATTAGTGACGTGAGGGGCTTACCTGACACCTATGATAGCCAAAACATGCAGAAATCACTCTAAAGGCAGGTGTTTCCCCCAAAAGCAAACTGCTTCTTTATATCCCTAGTTACCCACAGAGCTGTGCTGTGTCTTTTTATAAAGTTCAAATTAGGCCGCAACTCTTCAGCCAAAACACATGAAGTGAGCCCTGAATCCCATTTACAACATCCCAAATTCCCACCCCATCTATGGGGACACAATGGTGCTAGCTGATCACGTGACTGTCATTTGAACACCCAGGGGAGTAGGCCGTAGGTCGCCCTACCCTGCAGCTTGCACACTGAGTCTCCATGAGGAGCCACCTGCAGCACCGCGGGAAGCTCAGGGACCGCCTGGCCCAGGTCCCTCAGCTTAGGGATGAGGACACTGAGGCAAAGGGTATGAGACTTGCCCAAGAGAGCATGGCTGCTCCATGCCAGAGTTCAGACTGGGATCCTGGACTCAGATTCATGAATTCCGGGAATGTTGGTTAAGGTCCCTTGACCTAGAGAGATTGCCACACCAACTGCAGGTGTTCTAACCCCAAGGAAAATGTTTCTCTCCCACTGCACACTTCTCTGACTCCCAGGGACACTGTCTGTCCCTAGGAACTTTGGCCAGGACAATGGTACAGCCTCCAGCAGCAGCACATGCACCTTCTGTGGGAAAATATATGCAAATAAGGAATCACCAGGTCAGGGGTGTAATGTCTCTCTTTGAATTTAGCACACCCACCACGAGCCAGACACCACGAGAACACAGACAAGCCAGCCTCTGCTGCGGCCTATTCCAGGACACAGATGTGAACCAGTGAGCACAACGGAGCACGGTGGGAGCCACAAGGACAGCCTCACCGTGGTGGTGACCCCCGAGTCTTAAAAGGGGACAAGACATTTCCTGGAAGACAAGCAGACACAGGGGGTCCAGCAGAGGGACGAGAATGCACCAAGGCAAAATGACAGGGGTTATCCCAGGAAGTCCCATGTGGCTGGAGAGGGAGCACGTGCAGGGAGACTAGGCTGGGAGCACGGCCACGAGGAAAGCTGGGTTTCGCCTGAAGAAGGTGGAGGTGAGGTCCTGAGCAGGGGTGTAACGTGGAGGCACTGTCACATTTGGGAGAGCAAGCTGTGCAGCCAGAGGGACAGTGGGGAGGAGAGAGGAGAGACGGAGGTGGCGAGGCCAACGGGGGCTTCGGGAGTAGTCCAGGTGAGAGGGTGAGGGCCCACTAACACATTCCGGACGGAACAGAAAGTGTCACTATGAAAACACTGGCAAAGTCCAGACACCACATAAAATCACAAGTGGGAAATGTCAAACCCTAACCCCAGCCAAGGAAGCCAAACGACACGGCTTGTCGCCATAATGAGCTCTTCTTGGTCACAGAGTTCTCGGATGACGTGGAAGAAGAATCTTAGTCCTTCTAAAAACTGATTTACTAACAGTGTATTTATTAATGTGTCTGAGCTACATTATTACAGTCCTTAATGGTAATTTCTGTATGTTAAAGTGCCAAATGGAAGTAGAGCCTTAAGGAAACCAGCAGTGCACATTTTGAAAATGGGTCTGATTTTCAACTTAGAGCTTGCTCCTTTGAGAAATTCAGAGGTATAATTCAAGAGTCTGGCAACTAAAGAATTCTAGCCAGCACGAAAGATTTCACCAAACACATCACACTTCCCAATCTGCTTCTTTAGAAGTTAAACATCCCATGTTTTACTTTTTGCCCTAGTTAAGAGGCATGGAAGGTGCATGAAATGTTTGTCAAACCTGCACCTAAACCCGAGGCTCAGTGTTCGCTGACCTCACTGTGGTGCCTGTCCCACCCGAGGGCAGGACTGGACAGCCCTCCACCTGCCAGCGCTTCACACTCACCTCCTGGCAGAAGCGCACAGTGCAAAGGTTCTGCACCTCTGGATATTTTCTGAGCAGTTACAATCTCTGCCCAACACTGACCTTGCTTTCCAGGTACCTTCACTATGACCTAGTCCACAGGGCCTGGTGACGCCGATTTAAATACGCACCCCGCCACCGCTGCCCAGTCAGATGCGCAGCATCCGTGGAGGGAGGATGGAAATGGAGGGGACTGGGGCGCCCTGGCCCTCGGGAGGAGGGGAGGAATGCTCTTCGTTTCATCTGTAGCCACGCACCTGTCTCTTTCATAGTCTTGTTTCTCCAGATAGAAAATGCTGTTTGCATTACTTATAATTCATTACTGCAAGGAACTGGAATGAATGTTATGCGTTCATTTTAATATATGATAAAAGAACCATTACAACCAGAAAAAATCAGAAGTATATGTATATAACTAAATGGTAAGTTAAAAATCAACTAACCCAACTAATTTATATTTCACACTCGGCATTAATGTTGTTTAACAAAATACTGGATCACAGAAAGCACGATCAAAGCTAAGTGTCTCTCAAGTATTTTAAGGGGAGTTGACTTTTTACAACTTTTTATGTTACCCTTGAATGTAATTCTTTTTTCAGCATTATTACTTCTGAGGACTCATCCTTTAGGAAGAAAATTGGAAGCAGGAAGAGAGTGATCAGAGTCCTTCCTTTGTGTTAAATGAGAAGCTGGGATTGTTTCTACCAAGTTAATTGCTTTGGAAAATGAACAATAAAATGTATTACGTTTCGTGAGATTACCTAACTTTTTACCTGCCTCCCCAAATTAACATACGCCGAGGGAAAGGTAAAATAGGGAATAAGAATGTGGCGACAAATTTTGCTTTTTAACTGTATTTTACCAAATTGTTGCACAAAGATTTTTTCTCTAAGTCATTTTAAACACGACCTATTACTGTCATTTAAAAAATTCATTTAAAAATATTAAAATCTTCTTGCCGGCCCCATCCTGATGTTGCAGGATAATACGATCTGAAATCCATTAGCTAGATTGCAAGGGAACCTTTGATGACTGGAATATTGTGAGTCCTGCTATATTTACAAACATTCCGAGCCTGCAGCATAGGAAACTCTTCTGCTGTGCTGCTCCTGAAAACCATGCAAAACACAATGGGCCTTTTTAATCCACGTCAAGCAATCCACACAACTAGCACGAAGGCAGCAGTACCCGGCGCACTCCATCCTGCTGTAGGTATTTTCTGAGAGTGTTCCCAGGCAGGGGACCTTATTCCAGGGGCTGGGAAGAGTAACTTTTCTGAGATAAGTCTTGACTAAACAACTGCAGTTCTAGTAACACGGCAAAGAGAAGCTAAGGCCTTCCTTGCTGGTTTACCTAAGACAAAAGTTCCGTGACATCAGCAAATTGCTGGCACGTGTACACTTTTCTGTGCGTGCACTGAAGACTAATTATTACCTCAACCCTCTGTCTATAACCTCAGGCAATAAATGTTTGGGTTCCTTATTACACTGACATGTAGTGATGCTGCTGGGAGTTGGGTGAGGCAAACTGGACAGGCATCAATACGATATGGCGAATATAATTCAGGATTTCCTACGTTAAGAATCAAAGGGAAGCAGAGGCCTGCTCTGGTGTCAAACTTCACATCACCTTTTTGTCCAGTAATTTTCCTGAAAGAGAATCTTGACTTCCCATTTTATTTATGTCCTTTCACAAGCAGATCACATGCATGTTGACAACTGTCTTACAGCTGACTAATTACTCTGTCCGAATGCAAATGGGTATTCAGTAAAGGCATACAAACTGAGATTTCATCCTTTGGAAGCCCAGGAGGGTCGCAGAGGAGTGGAGCCTCATTTTGAAAAGACATTCTATTTTTCCCTGCTTCTTTGTTCCTTAATCAAATCAGTGGAAATGAACTTGAAGTGCCTCGCAGAGCAGGCTGGCAGGAGCACTTCCGCAGGGCTCCCATTTGTGCTGCTTCTCTCTCTGGAGTGATGCCATCGTCACAGTGCTCAGAACAGTGGAAAATTTATACTTTGGCTGCAAACAAGCAGATGGTTTCGAGCCTAATGGGGGACCATTTAAAGATGCCTCAGTCTGTATTTTAAGGCTCAGGAACAAATCCATTTTGGAGTTATTGTTTCTCAGAAAAATTAGTTTCAAGGGATTAGCTATGTGCTAACCAGTCATTTCTTCCTGAGACTGCCACCAGGTGAAGATATCATTAACTCACGAGAACTTATTTTTTTCTCTACAGTTAAGCACCTTGTGTCTCTTGACAGAAGAGGCTCAAGCACCAGAGAGGGAAGGTGTATGTACGTAGGCCTTTTTAACTAATTCGTCCAAAGAACAGAGGTATCTGGATTGTCTCACCTGACGTGTGATGGTTTAAGTAAGACCACTGAGGCTAGAGGTGAAACGACAGATAACCAGGTCCTACAACCACATGTGTTTACAAAAGGGAACCAAACCCACTCTGCCCTCCCCTGACGATACCAACTCATAACCACTTCACCACCCTCTAACCAGGTACACATGGCTTGGATGGGAATCTGAGGGAGCCAGAGGGGTGCTGGGGAACACAGGCTGTAGAGCTGGCGGCCAGTGCTGACGCAGTTAGTGTTAGGAGAATGTGGAAACAGAGGCAGCTAGAGGTAACTGCCAAGACTCGGTGGTTTCCCACTGCCCAGGCATGGCTGCTCCTAACGCCGAGAACATGGTCTGTGTGCCAGGCACGAGACCAGCTACTTTTGAGCATTATTCCACTTACTATCCCAAGCCCACGAAGCTCTTATTGTCCCCATTCGAGCCTGCACCCTACTACTTGTGAACCGACTGTTCATCTCTATAGCTAGGCCTGTCTCAACCTCATAACCTCCCAGTCACAGAGCATTCTTTTTTGATCCAATGAAAGAAACCATACAAATGGCAAACAATTGTCTTTATGCCCTGTCTTGTTTGAACAATGAAAATGATGTGCACTGTGATCTCAAACCAGCTCTTGGCTATGGTAGAGCCATAATAACAAAAAGCCTGTGCTTGAGAATAAATCAGTCTCATTCTGTATGTGGCAGGAAGCAACTTCTGTTGCAGTTCTCAAATGCTCAACTTTTTGTTTCCTGTTTCTTCTCACCCAGCCTTTTACTTTTCTCTGCCTATGTCTATAGAAATGGACACAGGAGAAGACAGAATGTTTTCCCTTCCTTGAATGCATGTACATTTGGGTTCTACTTCAATTTCAGATAAGCTCCTTGTCTGCCATCTAGTGTGGCAACATTTAAAAGTGAATTCGTTTACGGTCATCGACAGAAGCCGACCAGTTTCCTCAGAGAACAGGGAGTTAAACTGGCTGTAGGGCTGCATCTCTGGCAGCAGAACCTGAATTAGATCTATTTTCATCTCACCTGCCGTTAGCAGGAAAGTAGCCTGCATGTCCCCCAGGCCCCACTGAGATCAGATGCACTGTGAGGGCTCCACCTAGCATACCTGGCTGGTGTGGGCCACACAGCCGACATGGGAGGCCCTGAAGCCCCCAACACCATGGTCCCCACCAATGAGAGAGGGCAGCCCTCCTGAGGAAAGCCATCCTCACACAGAGCTTCCCAAGCAGGAAGGCAGCTGGGACACGGACCACAAAGCCTGTTGCCAATCCTAAGGAAGAGTTTGAGACCGCGTGCTTTGAAGACTGGAAAACAGAACCAGCAGAACAGAAAAGGGATGCATGAGCATCTGTAAAGATAAACAGAAGAAAAAAGGCTAATTTGCTAAAAGGAAATAAAGCAAAAAAAAAAAAAAAAGAGGATGCAAATAGTAACACAGGCACAAAGAATGAAAGTTAAAAGGAGGACATTTGGATAACACCAAATTCAAAGAATGGCCACTCTGTGCTCTTATCCTCTTTCCTTTTCTTGGAAAACAGAAAAAAAAAAGAGAGAGAGAGAGAGAGAGAGAGAGAGAGAGAGAGAGAGAGAGAGAGAGGAGAGGAGAGGAGAGGAGAGGAGAGGAGAGGAGAGGAGAGGAGAGGAGAGGAGAGGAGAGGAGAGGAGAGGAGAGGAGAGGAGAGGAGAGGAGAGGAGAGGAGAGGAGAGGAGAGAGAGAGAGAGAGAGATATGAAGATGTGGAGTGGGGAACGGGGTGGGGGAAGAAAGGAAAGTAGCGACCACCATACACACAAAGGTTCTATACAATACTAGAAGCTCAGTTCTATCATGCTGAACTAATATCGTTATTCTTGTTAGAAACTTTATGCTCTAATTTATTTCAAATCTACTACTCAGTGAATTTGCCACCAAAAGACCAAAGACTTATTCTTTCAAGAGTACGTCCAAGACGAAGCTTCCAACAAGAGCCCCATTGTAATTTCTGAAGGAAGGCCACACAGCCCAGTGACCCGACACCACTCTTCATTTCCAGAAATTCATCTGAAATTCAAATTATCGTTGATTAGCATTCCAAGATGACCTGGTTTGGGCTAAAATATAGCTGGAGAACAACTATTTTTAAGGAATCACTGGGCTGGGAGGGGATCTGAGACTGTTCGCTGCCAGAAAGCAGGTAAGTCTTGAAAGTAGGTAGTTATTTCTCCTCTGCAAGATCGCCAAGGATAGAGTATGAAGACCACCCCTTTCCAAGGATGGAATGTTAAAAAGGAGTGATAATGAGCAAAGAGTTCTTCATTGTACTCAACTGACAATTCTGCCCTGGGGTGGAAATGATGGAAAAGCCTGGACTCAGAGTTGCCAGCCTGGGCCTGACCCTACTTGATCATCCTGTGTGGCGGTTGCTGTTTTTATGCCCACTTTACAGAGGAAGAAACTGGGGCCCAAAGAGGCTTGGTAATGTGCCCGGGGTTACTCAGTAATGGTGAAGCTGGGATTCCTGAGACATGTACCCCTGACTCCAAAAGCCATTCTCTTAAATGTATGCAAACCACCCATCCTGCTCCTGGCACATTTTTAAGCCTCAGGGAACCAAAATGCTTCATTTAAGGCCAATGTATTGGTATAGACTGTGAATAAAAATGACAACTCCTTATCAAGTTTCTCTAATTCTGTTTAATCGCAAATCATTTTCATAGAAATGATCTGTACACAGCTATTCTGAATAAAGTTTAAATAACCAAGACTGATGTTTTTGAAAATGGTTTTTTATAACATACCTTTAAAAAAAAGTGAACCCATTAGCCCAGGAAGTCAAAAAAAAAAAAAAAAAAGAAAAAAAAGAAAAAAGAAAAAAAAGCAATCTGGATTTATTCTGTCTCTAATCAAAACAATATTTATCACATGTGAAAGTAGAGGGGGTTGGAGCTATATTTCCCAGACATTTGGCAGTTCATTTTCTCTCATGCCTATGACTAAAACCAGACGTGCAAATTAAAAATATGCCTATCATTTTTTTTCAAGATAATTCAAGCAAAATAGCCTGCAAATCTACCCACACAAACACTGTTTTAAGCAACTTGAAGAAGTGAAGAGAATCTCACGATCTATGTATTTTCCAAATAACGAATGGAGATTTTTTTCCAAATTAAATTCCAAGAATTTAAAGTTATAATTCCAAGAATTTAAAGTTATAGCCCTGATGACATAGTTACCTGGCGGATAATAACTGCCTTATTGACTCTACGTAAAGGAACGGCCAGCTGCCAATTAAAAAATAAAATCAAACTGAAAAATTATGAGGGGAAAAGTTTATTTCCTCCTAACCTCATGTTTAGAACAGGAAAATTTGACATTACACAGATTTTTGAAAGGAAGAAGGAGAGAGGAGACGTACTTTTGAACTGAATGTCATGACCTTGGCATGTTACCAGGTCTGGTATTCTGCTCTTTGCTCTCCCACCACTTTCTCTGCCTGTTCACATCATTTCCTCTCTTTTGTAAGTGACAGCATCAAAGGACAGCTGGTTAAAAGGACAAAAAGCATGAGATGTTCAAAATCCAGCACTAAATCTTATTTCATGGTTATCCTGAGGAACTAGATGGGCGGAATAATCCAGACCCATTTTCTGAATCCAACTCATCAAGCACTCTGGGGCGGTGAGCACGTGCAGTCACTGCGATGGGTCACAAGACAAACTTTTTCAAGTATGCATTCCAGGTATCCAACAAACACCACCCTAAGGTAATTACGTTGCCAATTAAGACCTTTCAGCGTGATTCCCAATCTCGAAGGGATTTTAAAGAGAAGGGAAACTCACTGTTTTATTACATACTATGTGCCAAACGCTGTGCTACGTACTTTCACATAGTAATTTTACTTTATTTTGTCAAATTCTACCTGTTTCTGCTTAAGCCTGAGAGAGGTCGTATAGGAAGGAAGGAAGAGCACTGATCCAGGAGCCAGATTCTGGATGAAGCTACATCTTATTTGACCATTTAAACTTTCTGAATCCGTTTCCTCATCCTCAGACACTGGAGTGAAACCTGCCATGTCTGTCCTCATAGGCTGAGTAAGGATTAATTAAGATCATGAATTTGCTAGAGCTCTGCTGACAGCGGTGTCCAATAAGAATGTAAACAGTATTATTGTATTCCAGGCCACAGTGACACAGGACTCTAGGTCTCTGAACAAGGCTCCGTCTCTCAGTAATGACTAATTTTACAGTCTACAGTAGAGAGAGGCATAAAGAATTAGACAAGTCTGCAAGACGGTTCAACAGCAGCAACGGTATCAAGTCCAGAACTTAGACGCTGTTGGAGGTACCATGGGACAAGACTGTGGGAAAAACTTAGGCAAATAGTCAAATCTTGACTAGTTGTTATTTCTGTAGGGGCAGACGAGAAAACATGGGACTTCAGAGCGAGACACCTGGTTACGCGCCACAGGCTTTGTGATTTACTGATGGTATGATTTTAGACAAATCACTTGTTTCTTTTTCCTTTTCTTCTTATGACTTTTTATTACATAAAAATAGAGAAACTAATATAATGAATACCCATTTAGCTCCCCATTGCCTAATTTCAACCACTATCAACTCAGTTAACCTTGGTTTGTCTGTCACCCAGCTTCCCTTCCTGGATTAGTCATCTATTATCGTGTCACAAATTACCCCCAAATTTAGTGGCTTAAACAACAAGCATTTATTATCTCACACTTTCTATGGGTTGGGAATTTGGAAACAGCTTATGGCCCTGGCCCAGAGACTATCATGAGGCTGTACCCAGGATGCAAGCAGGGACGGCAGGCATCTGGAGGCCTGACTAAGGCTAGAGGATGGATGACCAACTATGGTTCACAGGCCCAATCTGGCCCACTGCTTGATTTTGTAAAGAAAGTTTTATTGGAATACAGCCTCTCTCATTTGCATATCATCTAAGGCTGTTTCTGCACTATAATAATAGACATGAGTAGTTCTGAAAGTGACTGTATGGTCCACATGCCTCACATATTGACTAACTCACTTTTTACAGAAAGTTTACCAGCCTTGCTCGGACTAGAGAATCTTCCTCCAAGGTGGTTCACTCATGTGGCTGTTGGCAGTAGGGAATGTTTCCTGTCATGTGGCCTCTCCACTGGCTGAGTGCTGTTCGCAAACTTGGGAGTTCACTGGGTGAAATTTGAAACTTGACCCCGTATATGAAGGGCAAGGGGAGACTGAAGAAAGACGCAGATCATTCTAGACTGGCAAGTGGCAATTTTAATCAGCAAGAGGACTTACATAAGAGGCTTGTCTTGGGCAGCTGCAAGATAAATACATCTCTGCACTGGCCTCCCAGGGTCTTAAAAACTTATGTACAGAGGCCTTAACGGGGTTCAGTCATGTACACAGTCCAGATAGTCTCAACATTAATGACCTGACTCTGTCAAGGCTGCGTCCTTGAACCTGCTCCCACTGGGGGAATGTTGGGCAGAACATACATTCCAAGGACGGGGAAGGGGCGTGGAGCATCTTATTGCCCAGGTCCAGCTCAGAAGTCACATTCTCTCGATGACCTCTTTCAACACTGAGCATCTTCACAACACGGCAGGAAGCTCCCCAAGAGCAAGTGATCCAAAAGGGCAAAGAAGGCAGAAGCTATAATGGTTTTTTATGACCTACCCTCAGAGGAGACACATCAACTTTTCTGCGGTATTCTACTGGTCACAGAGACCAACGAAGATGGAAGGAGGGATGGGACTCCACAAGTGTGTAAATGCTAGGAGGCGGGATCATTGGGCACCATCTTGAAAGCTGACAACCACAGTTAATGACCCTTTCCTTAATATGTTAAATCAAGGTTTGGGACACGATCAAGAGTTTTTTCAACTCTAACATTTGACCATATGATGCAGGAAATTTCTGACAATTTATATTTTTTTGCTTTGATTATAGACTGTTGCTAAATTTTAATATCTGTATTTTAATTTTGACTTATGTGTGAGTTCAGTCTAATTTACTATTTGCGTTCTTAGAGCCATTATTAAAACAAAGTGATTATTTTTCTTTAATTAGGTAGTATTCTAAAAAGTTCTTAAATCCAAACATTTCTTATTTCTTGCATTCTATTCTTAGGAGACAGAGGCAAATCAGTAAATGTGCTAGTCTTAGGAATTTACTTAAAAGTTTAAATTTCCTAGTCTATTGATCACTCTATTTTCATCCCAATTTCTTCATTGCATAATATTCAATCATACCTCTAAGGTTCTGTAGCATTGGAAATCAATGGAAAATAATACTGTTTATTACATTAAATATAAAATTTTCTACTTTAGCAATTTACTGGTAATTAAAAACAAAAGTTAAAAATAAAAATGTCTGTGGTTTCCTGACATACTAACTACTCAATAATGGTTTCCCGAATTCCAAATGTAACACATAGAAGATGATTTCGAAGTCAAAGAACTAGAATTTAGTAATAGAAAAAGGCACAAAGGGATGGGGCTTTGACCCTAGTGGTGTTCATTTAATTACTGACTCATGCATTCAACAAATAAAAATTGTGTCTGGAGTGATCCTGTCTCCAAGAAGCTTTTAGTCTGGTGGTCACAGTCAAATACCTTTGACCCTGATGAAGCAAACAATATATTCTTTTAATAATCTAGAACACTGGTTTTTTAAAAAAGGTAAATAGATGCAAATGTGCATATTTAACAGTCTAGACATTTACCTGGAAAAAGAAGACCTACTCTCACACGTGTCGGCCCTGGAGGTGACATAATTATTACTCTAGCACAGAATGAGACTGGAACTCTTAGAATTTTGACTATCTTACCAAAATGTATTTTTTTCTTCCCTTTTAAATGCACAGCTAGCAGCATTCTGAAATCTCTAGAATAATTTATTACAGGGTGAATTTTTTTCTTTAAAAATACAGACACATCTTAACGACAGATGCAAACATGGTCCAAAGCACAGGGTCTCACTTGTGCAGTGCAGTGACCTTGAGGCCCTTCTGGATGGACTGGATCTGTGCCTTCGGGCCCCTCTGCGCACACTGTTTCAGGCTGACTCATATGGTGACTGGGAAAATGTTAAATTTCATTCTGTTTCATCGTCTATTTAGTCATTTCCACAAATAAAAATAAATCTGGTTTTGATTTGGTCATGTTTCTTACATCTGGGGGAATAAATAATTAAGATAGATGAATTTTAAATTTTTCTTAGAAAAGCAGGGGAATGAGATAAGTAGCAATTTATATATAGTGTTTACTAAGGAAGACATAAATGATCAGAGGTTCCCTAGAGCTTTAGTGAAACATTTTTTTCTTTAGTGAGAACAGAATATAAAAGGGGGAAATGTCTACACGTCAGAGGTAAGGAGAAGATTGTTCCAGAGCCTGAATTTGTGTGAAGTACAAACTATTTTAGAATTCTATCTGGCTTCATCTGGGAGTTACGTTACAGTCTTTTGGCAGCCACCCTTGTTACTGATGTCAACCACAGTTATTCTTTTCGGGGGGAAAAAAAAGATTTGAGCTTTATCAAGGCTTGGGACAGGGTACTTCTAAAGTGCTCACATGTGATTCCTCAGAATGGGTTCTCTTCCCTAGTGATCCCAGAAAGGCATATGACCTGTTTCCATTTTTGCCAGAGTACCCATTTTAAGATTTCTTTTTTTGTGCAAGGACATTCATTTGTCATTTACTTAATTTATTAGCTTTTCAACTAGGTATGCGTCAACAAATTCAGTTTGATTAAGTGGAGATTTCTTCAGAGGCTGAGCATAGGGCTCTGGGCTGGGTGAGGGATACAGGGGTAAGGCATGACCTGGACAAGTGCACTGGGGCCAATGCACACAAATGGCCCCTGTGTCACACACAGAGGTGTGACTCCACCCAGAGGTGGGGTCTGTGAAGCTGATGACAGAGGGGAGGTGCACTATAGGTAGTCAGTTACGAATCCATGAGCAGTGCATTCCTGCTACACCCAAGAGGAAGAGGAAAAGGAAGAGGAAGAAGTGACAGGAGAGGAGGGCTGAAGAGGCACACAAGAGCCAATATTTGTTAGAGGATTAATCAGCTCTAAAGAAAGTTATCATTTATGAGTTGGAGAGAAATCTCATGCAAATGGCTAATAGACCCATCCGAAGACCTGTTCTGAGGAGTCAGGCCTCTGCAGAAGGGTCAGAACAGCGCTGGCTCACGTGCGCCCGGCTGCACCTCCCTGCTATCACTGCCCAGCTGTGCTCCAGTCACATGAACGAGTGGGGCTGCGGCAAAGCTGAACTGTGACTCATACCTAATCTGGTATGAGGGTACCACTTCATCCCAGAATTCCGTCCTGGTTCCCTCAGGGATGCAGGGCACCCAAGTGTGAGCTGGTCCTCCCCTTCCATCACTGTCTCATCTCCCCCACTGCCCTGTTTCCAACCATGCTCACTCCAGCTTCACTTGGACCCTGTGACAGGCACCATCCTCCCTGGCCTCATCTGAATGGTGGGGAGATTATGAGACTATGACACAGAAAGGTCAAGTCACTCATCCTGAAGCACACAAGGCTGAGACAAACGGCCTAAAAAGGAGAAAGAGAGACAGGCTTGGAGGGGCCACCAGAACTTCCAATTACCTTTACCTCGAGCTCATGAGGCGGGCACTTGATGTGGGAGACCATCCCCACCCACCCCCAACCCCACCTCTCCACCAAGGACTGAGTGAGGCCCCAGCACTGCCTGCCCCTGGCTTTCTGAGAAGCCAATCCTTTACCTGGGTTCAGTGTTTCATTCTGAACCACGGGTCGGCAGATCAACACTCGATTACATCCAACACTTTAGCATTCTCATTGAAAATTCCTTGCGTATCTACTATAACTTGAACACAAATGCAAGGAAAATTCAGAGGCAATGGTTTAAATAAACCCCAGAAAACAAAGGCATTACTTAATGCATCTGGTCCCGTGAAGGGTCCCTTCTCTGATTTGAGGCCCTTGAGTGCTATCATTAGCACTGCTGTGTCTTAAAGTTCTTATCTGGTTCTTCCTGACTGATTTCCTGATTTCTGAGGCTGCTCTCTCTCCCCAAGGCTCCATCTGGACCCAGCTCTCTGCTTCTATGGGTGTGGCTCGTGGAGGGCTGGCTGCCCAGACACCAGAGTAAAGTTGCGGCTGTACAGAGGATGTCGTGTCCTCAAGCCCCACACCATCCCACCCAGAGATTCCTTTCTATTTTTAAGTGGATCTTAAAATTACTGAGTTGAATAAATCAATTTGAAAAGAAATAAAAGGGCATCACTAGGATGATATTTACAGTCTAGAACTCTTCGTAAAGGTCTCACCAACCGAAACCTAATCATTTGAAAATGCCCTTTGCAAAGCAAACAATTTTATTTTCTCCAGTCTGCCTCTCACCCTCAAGTATACCTAATTCGCCAGTATATTTAGACACGCCGCACGGTTTCCCATCTGACATTGAAGAAAGAACTGCTTTCGGTGCCTTTCCCCATTCCTCCCTACCCCGCTGCCCTTCCTACCACAAGTGCTAACAAACCCACAGCACTTCTCCCAGGGGGCTTGGCTCCTGCGTCAGAATCACAGAAGTGCTGGGTGTCCATGCAGATGTCTGAGCCTTGCCACAGACCATGGAGTCCAGCCTTGGTTTTATAAAACAAAAAAAACTGAGGTGCAAAGCGGCTACCTGACCCTTTCACAGAGGCTGAACTTGGCCCACAACTTGCTTGTTCTTGGCATGGACCTGACCATGCCTGGGATCTATCTTTGCTGGGGGCTTCACATTAGGGGTGGGGGCCAGGGAGCAATCGGAAGGGTTTTATAAACGCAGAGGCCTGGGCCCTCCCTTAGATCTAGGGAATGAGAAACCTCAAGGTACGGGGCGAGGCACAAAGAGCTTTCAAAAGTCCTACATTCAAGATGCACAGCCCAATTTCCGAACGAACTCACTGATTTAAATTTCTCAATCGTGTTTTGTCTACCAAATAGAAACTGAGTTGAAAATTAGCAATTCAAATATAAAACATACAATAATTTCTATTGACAAGTTTACTATTTCTGGTCACTTGACAGTGAGCCAGGGACAGGCTAGGCATTAATGAGATTTACTCTTAAATATGTTTTCAACAACTCCATTTTTGATCTGGGCCCACCAACTGACCAGAGGACACGGCAGAAGTGCTCTCTGCCTTTGATATGTGGGAATAGCCCACTGAGTCGAGGCTCTACTTATTTACAAAGCAGATAGTTAAATGTCAGACTGAAGAAAAATAAGAAAAGTTCCATATCCTAGAAATGTCAATAGTTCAGCAAGCAAACTGCAGACATACCAGATAATTTATGAGTTTCTGAAAAGAAACAGAGCAGGTGACCTTTCAGAACTAGAATCTTCTGGACTTTTTAGGACCTCTGGACGGTGAGGAAATGTGATGAAAACCTTTGTCTCCGACTGACAGCAGCAGAGACTTGGGCCCACGCAGCCGCAAAGCCTTGGGCCAGCAAGAGAAAGCAAAGAGGGGGACAGCGGCAACAGATCTTCCGCCAGCGTTTGTCTTGGGCCTTCTGTTCTGTTGTGATTAGAACAAAAAGTAATGGAGGGAGGAACACTCTTCCTTGGCTTGCAGTGAAGGCCTACGAGACCCTGCCTCCTCACTGCCTCCGGCTCACTTAACGGATCAGAGACGTCCGAGCCACAGGTGCACTAGCTGAAAGTCACCTGGGAATGTCCTGTTTGAAGGCATTTGAGAAATAAATGTCTAACAAGTGAAACCCTGTTTGACATCTCTGTCCCTCCAGAGCCTGAACAGCAAAATCAGCACCAAAAAACACATTTTTCTTAGAAGGAGATATTAATCAGAGAATCACACCTATGTCACCTGGAGAAAAAAGACGCAGGGACTTAGCATCTTTTAGATGTTTTCCTTTTCTTTACACAATGTGAGATAGAACTCTGGGCAGTGTCTCATTTCTTCACGAAGACAAGTGTAATAAACCTTGCCTTTGCACCGGGGCTTTGCCTTATTGCCAGGTGGGGTGCATCTGCAGCTGTGGGAATCCAGGAGCTGAGATGACTGCAGATCATTTAGCCCAATCTACAGTAAACACTAATATCCGGGAGTCCCACAGAGCAAACAGGACAGCGCTGTAGCAGGACTTTTTGGTCAATAAACATGGTTAGTAACATGAGACAGGTCAGTAATCGCCAATATCAGTGAAGACCCTTTGCTTTCAGACAAACACAGGACCAAGTGAAATCTTGAGTGAGGGACACAAAGCGAGATCAAGCCTTGGCCAGCGTGAAGGTGTGCACACACGGCCTGGGGGACGGCCTGCCCCCACCTATCCCATCTCACCGGACATGTCATCACGGAGAAGAGCTCTTCCAAAGACAATGCTGCACAATTTAAATTGTTTTGCTTACACACCCACTAACATTTTTGGATGCTATGTGCCCTCCCACACAATTTTAAGTTGGCATCTAAAATTTTCATCCAAAATTAAATAAATTGCAAAAATGTGTTTTCTAGCACACTGTAAAAATAATTAAGTCACTCTTTCAAAGATAGCCAAGAGCCTAATAAATACCGTAGTGATGTTATCCCCCATCATTCATTCAAAAAATACATGAATGTGCTCTTAATAGTAACAATTTCATGTCTTTATTCTTACTTTGAAATCATATTTTCTTTCTGCTTCTCCCAAAGAAATTTATCCAAATGAAATATATATATATATATATTTTTGCTTGAAAGTATCACTCTCTCATACTTCAATCGTATGCTCATAAATGAAAATATAAAAGTTTTAAAAAAATTCCTGTGACTATAACTGTTTAAAATTTTCTTCTGGACTGACTGGTCATTACAATGATTATTGGTGCATAAATAATATAAATGATATAAATATGCCTTTATATAAACAACTGTTGAGCATAGATTTCTGCATACATTTTGGAAATGTAGCTCTTAAGGAGATAATTTGGTTATGGTGAGTGGAGGATTGGAGTCTTTATCGAATGTACCTTATCCCCCGATACATCTATTTTGAAAGAGTGTCACATGGGAGGTTTTTACCCCGGGGACAAGGCACGTGGTAAGGTTCAAGATGGTGAGAGCTATGTCTTCCTTCTGCAAAGTGGGAGAAGGATAATTGTGAAAGGAGAGGTGGCTATGGACAGCCAGGAGGAACCAGCAGGACACCTGGGCCCCCTCAGGCAAATATGTTTTAGATATATGTAGGGACATGTGTCAGGCGAGGGTCTGAACAGCCAGGCCCTTGGAACTGTGCCCATTGCTCCTTGCAAAGTCTCAGGAGGGTTGCTGTGCAGAGGAGCTGTGCTCTGCCAACCCCTCCTGGTTCCCCCTGCTTCTCTGCCCCTCATCCCTGTGGTCACAGGTTTCTTAAAGGAGCGAGCTGAGCGAATACTTTAAAATACCGAATGGGGTGCCAAGTCAATAGCCTGCAGGCCCTTCCTCGTCTTGGTTACACTCTGACCTGACCAGAGATTTACCAAGGAATTTACAAGCAAATTCCACTTTGCTTCCCACTGCATCTTGGTTTTCCCACTTGACTTAGCCTCAAACATTATGTGTCAAACATCATGTGTGAAAATAAATATATTCTGTGAAAATATATTTTACTCTAAAGATTTTGTCCAATGTTTAATTTTTTTTTCTTAAAATAAAAAAGCATATGAATGTTTGTAAAAAGAAAGAGGAAGGAGGAAGAAGGATGTGTCCAGTGAGTCTGAAATTAGCCCTAGGGAAGTAGTTAAGGAATTATTCGAACCACTGCTGTGAGGGAGGGCTGCATTCCCTGTTTACTGCCATCAGTGCTGTAAACGCAGAAAAGTACACAGACTACAACTTGCAAATGATCTCCCTTCCCCAAAATTTCTGTTGACCTGGAAAAACTATTATGTGTGCACGGTCAGAATATTCAAACTGTACATGAAAAGAGAAATCCTAACCTTTCTCCTCAAAGGTCACTGCTGGGCAGGATTCCCTGCAAGTCCTTCCAAGGACAACCAGGGCACATACCTGCATTTGCCCCTTTCTTGTTCCTTCCCTCCTTCTTCAAAATTTGACTCAAAAGCTATCATATTGTTCTGTATCTTGCTTTTTCCACTTAATAAAATAGCCAACACACACACACACACACACACACACACACACACACACACACACACACACACACACACCCTTTTAAAAAGCAGGTTCAGAGAACTTTATCACATGGAACCAAAACCATAATTTACTTAACCAGTCTCCTATTGAGGAATTTAGTTGTTTCAGGGTTTTTTTCTAATAAAAATGTTTCAATGACTGTATTCTGGTACACCTCACAGATAGCAAGTCATTCTGTTTGGAGGGTAATTTAAATTTTGATGCAACTGCATTCTAGAAAGACCAAACCAGTATAAATTTCTGTCAGGAGTATAGAAAAGTGTCCACTTCCCCACACCCAGTGAGGACAAGTTATCAACCAACATTTGCCAGTACAGTGGGTGGAATGTGCTATGTCACTGCTGCTTGAATGTACATTTCTTTGAGTGACCTTGGACATCTCTTCATATGTTATCCTTTGGTTACTGGATTATCTTTCTTATGGATTTATAGAAAAAAATTTATATTAAAGATATTAAGCATTTTTAATACATTGCAAATATTTCTCCAGTTTGTCCAATTTATCTTTTGAGTTTTTTAAACACTTTGTCTACAGAAGTTTTAAATATTCATATATCTTACCTTATCGGTATTTTCCTTTATAATTTTTGGGTTCTGTGTCCTGATTCAGAAGGCATTTTCCACTGTAAGATGTACCCTGGTTTTTTTTAACAAACCTTTTATGGTTTAAGTATTTTACATTTAAATCTCTCAACCACCTGAACTTTGCAGGGGGTTAGGAAGGGAGGCAAGAGTTGTATAAGGAATGAGGTAGAATAAAGTAGCAATTTTCCTAAACAACTATCATCAAACAACATAATCTTTTTTGTCCACTGACATAAAATGTCACTTTCCCCATAAACTAAAGTCCCAGTCTTAGTTGGGCCCATTTATGAATTCTCTGCTCTATTTGACTGATCTATTTCTTTCCTACTTCAAAATAGATTTCATTACTAGAACTACTGTATTATTCAGAATACATTTTAATATTTGGCCGAGCTGAAGGCCTCATTTCTCTTCTCTTTTTAGAGGTTCTTTGCTATGTTTACTTCTCCACACAGGAACTGGCATTGTATTTTTACAAGACTGAATCTTTTGATCCTAGTACACTTTAAAGAATATTCTTCATATAGATTATTCATATTGTTTTTATAAGTTATCAGCTAAGGTTTTGTATTTTGGCTTCTTTGGTAAAAGGAAATTTTTCTTCAATAATATTTTCAGACTGGTTATTATTTCTTGCGACAGGAAACAAATGATTTCAGATTAACTTTGTAACCTGCCTCCTAACCAAATTTTCCTGTCATTTCTAATAATTTATATTGTGACTTTTAGGCATATAATCTTATAACCTCTAAGTAACGATAAATTTGCCTCTTCGGGATTCCTGGAGCTCCCTGTATAACCACGTTGGTTAGCATCTCCAGAACAACGCTCAGCTCAGTGGTGACCACGGGATCCTTCCTGGTGCTGCCCTGAGTGCTTCTGGTGTTTCACTGTGGAGCATGATGCTGGTTTTGATTCAGGATATAAACACACTGGCTAGCCCACATGCCAAATGTGACCTTGTCCCAGCCCCTGGAAACATGGGGTTACTCAGTCCTCTCACCTACTGTGACAACTATGTAGACCCATGTGGCTGGGGGACCGGGGTTCTCCCTCTCCTCTGTACTCTTATCACAAGTCGTTATGGGGTCAACCCACCTATTCGGGGTAACATTAGGTTTCAATGTGGAGCTTCCCCACCTGGTGCACTATCTTCGGAGCCGTGCTTCTATCAGAAGATCAGCCCCAGTAGGTTCTCCCTGCAGCTTTTCCCCTCCCAATGCCCCAAACATAAGAGGAGATAGTCCTCTTATGGTGGCTGGGAAACGTAAGGGACTGTGCGGGTCCAAGAGACCCTGGGTCTGAGCACCTCCCTTCGGAGGGCACCGCCTTGCTGATTTTCTCCATTAAAGTCCTACGTATCACTGAAGGAAACTAGCTCTGGGCAGCTAGGAATCTTCTGTCTCCCTATTCTCACTCTCCTACATGCAGAAAATCACCAAAATGGTGAATTCCAGCATGGTATTTTAGAGTGAGTGAGTGAGTGAGTGAGTGTGAGTGTGTATGAGTGTGTGTGTGTGTGTGTGTGTGTGTGTGTGTGTGTGTGTGTGTGTGTGTGTGTGTAGTAGAATGTGGACGTCATTGGGAAGAGGTTTCTACTTTCGGGGTATTTTTGCTGTTTCTGCCCACACTTTCTCTTTCTCCCTCACTCTCTGTAAGATATTCAGGACTCTGTTTACTCCCCTCCCCTTGCATAATGCTGCTGTAGAAGGCAGACTTAGAAACTGTGGGGGGCGGCCCCCTGGGTGATTCTTGGAAATCTCTGTCTTGTTCTTCTGCTGAATGCCAGCTCTATTCTTTATTTAACTCTGTTTGCGTATTTTTCAAGCCTAATTTAGTTCTTTAAACCTATATGTTGCTCATATTATTAGGATTTTAGTTTTGTTATAGCATTCTAAACTGGAGTGTTCTGTATTTAAACTGGTAATTTTAAAGCTGAAGGAAATGCTGAGAGTAAATCCTCTGAAGTATGTCTCCTGGCATTTGCTAAAGGAATACATTTATTTTCAGGACCGTTGCCCTTACCTGCTGCTTCAGTGCCTCCAAAGACTCAAATTCCAACCTGGCCAGCTTCATCTGGATATGCCGTGGTTTATCAGGTATGGCAAATGCAAGTATAAACTTTAGAGCCAGGAGTGCATGCTGAAAACAAGAAAGCACATGTTGACGTGACACATTAGACCATATGTGCAAGGAAACAAATTAGACCCTAAGCTACCTGCGACCCTTCTTATTAACCTTTGGCACTTTCTAATTACTGGCCTGTACTGTACCAAAGATTAACCAGACCCATGAGTTGTGTTGAATCCACCCCACTGTGGCCCATTCAATAATTATTGACTTCTTTTGCTTTATTCTTTTAAGATTAGTTATTCCCTTAAATTGATGTCATTTCCTACCCTCAAAGTTTTACAGAAAAAAACAAAGTTTATTCTGGAAAATTCTCTACACAGTGTTTCTTCTGTCTGTGTCTTAATTCCCAAGGTATCTGAGCCTACAACGTTCATAGTCACTCTACCCTTTGCTCAACATCTCCCCTTGTGCTACATGTATCTTAAACATCAGGTGCCTTGAATCCTCTGCATCCTCAACAGTGTCTAGTTGGTTTCTTTCATGAAAATGATAATCAATTAATGTTGATGAACTGATTGATGGTAATGTACTACCAGGTGCTGCTGACTCCAAATACTTTACAGGCAGCTATACAGAAATGTAGAGTGTACCCTTTATAACACATAGAGTGTACCTTTTATAACACATAGGATGCACCCTTTATAATACGTAGGGTACATCCTTTATAACACATAGAGTATACCCTTTAAAACACATAGGCTGTACCCTTTATAACATGTAGGGCACACCCTATATAACACAGAGTATACCCTTTATAACATGTAAGGTGTATCCTTTATAACACACAGGGTGCACACTTTATAACACATAGAGTGTACCCTTTATAACAGCCTCAATCTGTGCATGCTTCTCCAATTCCAGCATTATTTTGTGATCCAGGATCAACATCCACAGATATCGGAATGATCAATAGACTAAAGTTGACTGTGATGACAGAATGAATTACTAAATGATAAAAGCTGTGAAATAGTTTTTAAAGGTAAGAAATAATTAAAAAGCATTAAAATCAGTGTAGGAGATGAAACAGCTTCTAAGAAATGTTGCACTGAATTACTGACAAAAGAAAAAAGGCAGCTTCAAAAAACTGAATGAATTCCTTACTGTGATATTTTCAAAAGAAGGATAAAGGATAAGTAACATGTAGACATCTCCTGGGAGAAGCAAGGAATAATGAAGGAAGTCAGCATCATAGCAGAATGAATAATAATTCAAAGACTTGAAAATTGACAGAACCCCAGGGCAGGCCAGGCAGGGCCTAGTACTGACAAGCAATCTGGAGCAGACCAGTGATGGGCAGCCTTCACTGAAATGTGATTGCCATGGCCACAGAAGGCACTGATTAGGTGAACAAGTAGATGATACACATGGATCAGATGACATCAGGTTATTATTCTGAACTAAATGAATTAACATGAACATGAATATAACTATAGAGAAATGAAAAATTCAGAAAAAGCTCTACTGTGACATTATTTTATTCCATTATTCTTGAAATATAATTTCATATAAGGCTTAACTTCTGTAGTATAAATATTAAACAAAAAATCAATCAGTGTGTAAAAAGGAATCCTACATATTGTCCAGAAACTATGTGTCCTCAAGTCGCCAGAGCCCACCATGACCCAACTTCCGGCCTCTTTCCACTTCTCCCAACAAATGTGCACCCATGTTCTTTTCTCTGGAGTCTGGTGGGAATCGGTGAGATAAAAGAACCTGCTGAGGTTCTCCAATGGACATAAGGTGCCTGTGAGAAGTGTCAAACTGTGGGAATCAGGACTGGCTAGAGGGTGACTGAACAAGTCAAGGCTGCCACTGACCTTGGTACTTATGGACATGCATTACTGTTATAGGGGAAAAAACCCCAACACTCAAATGAAAAGAACACATGGTTTCCTCACTTAATAAATGAATTATACATGCCCTGCCAGGCTCCAAATGCCCCAACCTGGTCACGACTGTCCATATGCCCAGCAAACAGCCCCAACCAAAACAGACAACCTGCAGCTCAGAGTGGCTTTTAATCGGGAGTCCGGGAACAGAAGCAGATAGAGTCACCAAAGGCCTCCTGGCGGCTGAATCCAGTTGTTTCTCCTCAGGCTTCATATACTTACTTTCCAGCGCCCACCCTGACTGGCTTCTCTTTCCCCTTTGTTTCTGGAACTCCAAGACCTCTTAAATTTCTGACTGGCCCCACCCTCCTCCTTCTCAATAAAAGAAGCAGTCACTTTGTGGTCATTCATCCTGCAAATATGCAGGGAGCACTGATGCAGGGCCAGACTGCCTACGTAGTGGCTCTCTTCCACCACATTTTTACCTCCCCAGAGCTTCTGTGACAGTGATTCCGCCCTACGCCGCCCCCCCCACTTTGCTACACACCCACAAGTTCCACCAATAACAGGTTCATTTGGTTTAAAGCGCATCAACATTAAAAAGTGAAAAGACCAGTGGAGAGGTTAAGGAGCACCACCATTCACAGATACCTGCTAATTAATTTAATTAGCTGGTGCTAGCAAACTCCTCCTCTCTATCCTGCCCCCATCAACAACAACCTTGAGGATTTGACTATGCAGGGGGGTAGGAAGGGAGACACAGCAGCTTCAGCAGTAGGGGACTGGCTTCCAGGAGGTGGAGCAAAGAGGAGAAAAAGAGCCAATATCTCAGTGATTAGAAAAGGATAATTTAGAAATCCATCTTCTACCCCTTCTTCTTATAGGTTTCTTTACCAGAATTCAGAATTCAAGTTGAGCATCATGATGGATTAAGCTTTTGTGATCTAGCCTGGAAACTTAAATAATGTTTGTGGGACCATGTTTCAAAAGATCAATTTTTAAAATCTTGTTTATATTTCCCATACAGCAAATCTGTTTCAAGACTGGGAACTGCTTTATGCTAACTGAACTGAGAAAAAAAATCATAAAAAGCATTTTAGCTATTTTTACTTGTTTTCATAAATAAAAGAAAACCTACGATGAAATATGAATCCGCACAGATTTGAAGAAAAACATACTCAGAATGAATAGTTGGGTTGGTTTTCCATAGCCTGTCTATGAAAAGAGAGGATAATTTCTGGGCCGTGATCATGACTCTTCATCAACAATCTTCTTTTAAAGTAAAACTCACAAAATTATATCCTAAACAAAGGAGAAAAGAAACAGTGTGGGGTGAGGTGGGGAGATGGGCAGAATTTTAAAACTAGTAAATACAAAGAAGTTGGCTCTCCGTAACAATATGCTTCAAGCAATGATTATAGGATGTCTCAGCTAGGAAAGAAAAAAAGAGAAGGACCAGAGAAAATTAGCACTCAGAAGCAAAACGTTTTCCGGTGCCCGCGGTAGAGTGCTACCTACTCTGCCATCAGCGTGTCGCTCACCTTTGGTCACTGCAGGGCTGTCAAAATCTTGGGAGTCTCATGCCAGGTGCACAGAGAGCAAGTGGAACCATTTTATTTTACAAAAGCTAGAAAATTCACGATATGATCGACAGTAACAGCTGTGTTTATAGTAGTGTGTCCCCAACCCTCTCTTCTAAAATAGAAAATGCAAATTAGAGTTGAATTCTTGAAATTCTGAAAAGCTAATTTGATTTCTACAGTGGTATGTCTGCCACAGTACCTCTTCCCATTCAGAGCCCAGCCACCAATGAATAAAAGAAACTTCTTCAAAAAAGCTTTCTCTGCTGATTACCAGACAAATTACACACCAAATGCTAATTAATAAAAAATTATTAATGGAGCCAAGACTGAAAAAAAAGGTACAGAATTAGGCTCTTAAGGAAAAAAAAATTTTGAGAATTTCATTCTAAGATGGTAGCATGCACATCTGCTTCTTCCACTTCTCCAGGTCCCCTGAAATGACAGAAATATATATTCTAAAAAAGAAAAAAGAAAAAGAAACTGGAAACAAGAGAATTGGCCAGAACTTCTGAATATAGGGCTGATGGAACATAAAGAACAGCTCAAGTCTTCCAAGACAAAGGGAGAACCTCTCCAAGGAGCCTCAGAAAGGGTCCAATGTCAGATTCAGCCCCCCAAATGAAAGGTCCTTTTGGACCTTTGAGCTAGGGAGTCAGCACCAAAGTGAATGCATTAAAGAACTGTCTTCAGAAAAGCCAGGGCCACAGGGAGCCCTTTCTTATGCCACCTTGTAAAGAGTAACTGCAGGTTCTATTCTTGTACTAATGCCAGAGACTTGTCCTTTAAAGAAAGCGTGTGATCTTCTGGGAGAGTGCCTTGTTTACAGTTGCTAAGCCAAGAGAGAAACTGAGCCCAAAGGCATTGCCAGACTCCTACTAAAGACTTGACTGCCGTAGTGATATCAGCAAGATGACAGACTTGGAGGCCAAAACCTTGTTCCCTCACCTCTGCTCATCAATTTAGCAGCAATATACGGTCCAAAAGGCCTTTATGAGAACTCCAGAAACCAGTTAAGAAGTCTCAGTACCCCAGGCAAGCACAAAGCCAAGAACAGCTACACTGAAATGGGTAAGAAAAGCCACCGGATTTCACCTACAATAGCCCCTCCTTCAAGCTGGCATAGCTCAGCACAGTTGGGAAAAATGCCCAACGCTTATCTTTTCTCTGAGAAAGGAAAGAGAAGAATGAAATGTATGTTCAATTCTCCAATATTTCAGGGACCTGCCCTACAGACTAATTTCTATCTTACCAGACTCAGAACACTGGAGAGGACCTGGCACACTCTGGATGCTTGGCGACTGCTAAGAACAGCTGACTTGCTGAATTACCAGAGAACCTGAATTACTGCATATAGACACCAGAGGGGGTCAAAGATTGCAAACTCCTGAAAAAGAAATCCATAAATCTCCCTAATTGGGAAATACTACCAACAAGCCCAGAGAAGATATATCCCCCCAGGTATCCAGCTGGGCTGACTGATGGAGGTCTTTCCCTGCACAAGTCTGTAAAGACTGGGAAAGGTATTCATTTTTTTCAAATGCTCACATCTCAGCACAAAATAAGGCACATAAAGAAACAGAGAAACATGGCAAAATAAAAGAAAAGTTATAAATATTGAAGAACTGACCCTAAATAAACAAAGATCTATGAATTATCTGACTTCAAGATAATCATCTTAAAGAAGCTCAATAAGCTACAAGGGAATACAGACAACTAATCAAAATCAGAAAAATGATGCATGAAAATTTGAGAACAACAAAGAGAGAGAAATTGTAAAACAAACAACCAAACAGAAATTCTGGACTTGAAGAATGCTATAATTGAACTGATGGGTTCAACAGTAGATGATTAAGTAGAAGAGAGAATAAACCAGGTCATTTGAAATCAAAGAGTAAAAAGAGCAAAAAATAATGAAGTAAGGTGAAGAATGCCTGAGAGATGAGACACCAGTAAGATGATCAATATATGCATAATGGGAGTCTCAGAAAAAAAGGGTGGAAAGAGGGGGGGAGAGAGAGCTTACTTGAAGAAATAATGGCCAAAACTCCCCAGATTTGAGGAGGAAATGGACATCCAAAGACTCTAACGAAGATGAACCCAAAGAAGCCCAAATCTTTGTATTCAAACTGTCAAAAGACAAAGACAGACTCCTGAAAGCAGCCAGACATAAATGTAACAGGGAAGATCCCATAATATTATCAGAGAATTTCTTAGCAGAAATAATACAGGACAGAAGGGAGTGAGATGATATATTCAAAGTGCTGAAAGAATAAAACTGCTAAGAAAGAATGTTATATCCAGCAAAATCGTCCTTTAAAAATGAAGGAGAAATAAAGACCTTTCAAGAGAAACAAAAGCTGAGGGAATTCATCAGCACTAGACCTACCTTACTACACACACTAAAGGACATCCATGAAAGGGAAACAGACGGATGCTAGACAGCAACACAAAAGCATATGAAAATATAAAGCTCTTTGCTGCAGGTAAATATATTGACAAATACAGGATCCTGTAATACTGTAATGGTGATATGTATATCACTTAATTCTGATGTAGAATTTAAAGGATAGAAGCATAAAAAAGAAATATAAAACTATGTGAATGAATACAAAATATAAAAGATGTAATCTGTGACATCAGCAATGCAAATTGGGGGGGGCAGGTGTAAAGAAGCAGAGATTTGTATATGGCTGAGGTTTTTATCAGTTTAAAATAGATGGCTGTAATTATAAAATGTTTTATGTATTCCTAATGGTAACCACAAAGATATACCTATAGCAGACACACAAAAGAAAACTGAGAAAGGACTCGAAGCAAGTCACTACAAAAAAGTCAACAAAACACAAAGGAAGGCATCATGGGAGGAAATGAAGGGTAAGATAACTACATGGCACACAGAAACCATAAAATTATAGTAATTTTGTTACTATCAGTAGTAATTACTTAAAATGTAAATAGATTAAACTCGATCAAAAGACACAGAGTGGCTGAATGTATAAAAATAAGATTCGACTACATGATATCTACAAAGGACTCACTTTAAAAGGACATACATAAGATAAAAGTGAAAGGATAGAAAAAAGATATTTCATGCAAACAGAGGAGAAAGCACCACAAAACCTGGCTTTGTCTCAATAACACAACGTACAGGAATCTTCTCTGGCGTTTCAAAGGTAGCTTCTCAAAGGTAGCTTCTCGCAGTGTCTTCAGATCCTGACACCTGGTGGATCAGTAACCAACTCTTGAGATGCACATGGGGCAGGGCAGCACCTGCTCAAGTCCACACCTGGTGCACGGAGGGTGCACACAGGACATAACAGGGCATTACCTCTGGTCTGCCCACATGGGCTATTTCATTTCCTAAGATCGGTCAAGTGAATGAGGAGTTTGGCTTAAAAGGTTAATGAAAAGCTGAAATCCTAAAAAAAAAAAACAATGAGAAAACCTTAGGAGAGTCGATTAAAATAACGAGAGAGATAAGAGTGTTGATTACTGTAAAAACACAAAGAGCTTTTTGACCTCCTCTTCCTCTATCTCATCATCTAATAGAAGAGTGGTTTGGAGAAAAAAAAAATGCCAGTTAGATGTAATGAAGAGAAGAAAATATTTTAAAGATTTACAAATAAATTAAAGTGAATGCCTCATCAGTCCTTTCCTTTCAAAAGAGAATCTCCATTGCTGGGATTCGTTAACAGAGGAGGCTTCTCAATGGGGGAAAGACACTAGTGATAGGGTTGCCGCTTGTCAGTGAGCCAGGCTTCCAAGGCTCTGGCCATCCCTGCGTCTCTAACTAACACATCTTACCTAGCGCTAAAGCAATTTACACGTGTAAAGCTTATTCTCCTCCTATTCAGAGCCACAGTTCATGCAGAAAGTAGTTTCTAGGCCTGATTTGATGCCTGTGAAAGGAAGTGCAATCTGTAGGAGGATTATGTTTTATTTGGAGTTTGTTTTGTTTTTTCAACAATTATTTTGATCACTTGACAAGGAAAAAAAACAAGCAACAGTTAACTGTGTGCCAGAATGTTCTCTAAGGCCGAGCAGCAGCGATGCCCTAAGACTGCGGTTTCATTTTGCTATCTACTTACTTTATTTACTTTAATTGGTCCATTAACTGAGAATTTAAATCACACTGGAGGAGCACACATGTGTAGCCCCTAGCCACAGAGGCCAGGCAGGGTGCATTCCGGGGACCACGTGAGGGTGGTAGCTCTACCACAAGACAAGGAGGACACACGATCAGGTCCCTGAAGTCACCTGCCTCATGCTTGCCTGGTCAGTGAGAGGATGAGGAGGGCAGGGTTCAAGAGACTCCAGGTGGGGAAGCTTTGTTTCCTAACAAAGCTGCTGTTCCTTCTGAGGTGCAGTCCAGGGACAACGGAACTGTCCCTTACCTCCTGGCCTCCCAAAACATTCTTTCATTCAGGGATATACAGGTATAATGGACACCGGAAGAACCCTGGAAATTGAAAAGAGAAAGTCTCAAGGGCCCAATGGCAGTGAGGATCCTAGGCAACAGGTTCAAGAGGAGAGGAGAGTTCTTTCCCTTCACTGGCAAGAGGCATAGGGCACTTAGGTGCCATGGAGCTGAGACCCCACGATGGCTCTCTGTTCACAGACTTTGTCTCTTTCCCCTTTAAGTTTTTTGTTTCTTTCTAGTTTTCACTTGTTTTCCTTCTAATTTAGATGCTGTGGCCATGGTAACGATTTGTTCAGTAGAGAAATAAATGAGTTGATAACTAGCTATATTTGATAACACTTCATTGAGTCCGAACTATGAAATAAAGATATCTGGCATTTCTTTGACATTATTAGGCAGAAGCTCTATCCTGTCTCCTTGGTTTCACCTGCCTGCTCTAGGCTGGCTTCAGTTTGCCGAGGCCCTATCTGGACTCGGCCTCTGGACTGTGCCCCTCGCCAGGGGCTGCTGCTTCGATCCCACCTCTGCCAGGTTTGTGCTTCTTCCTCATCCACCAGGCTGTCTTCTTTTCCTCTAACGATGCTGCACAGTCAGCATGAGGCCCAACTGAGTACAGAGGGAAGGGAGCAGAGGCCAGGAGCTCCCGTGTGAGGACAGCCTCACACACAGTGATGCCTGCTGCCACATCAGGAATGCAGAGATTACAGAGCTGACAGGACCTGAGCGAGGCCTTTAAAGTAAAGTAAATCACTTCAAGGGCAAGAAACAAATCTTCAATTTCAGAGCTATGAGTGAAGTTCCAGGTTCTTCATTCTATGCATTGCTGCTTATTCCCATGCGACCCACCCAGGGATTGTGAACCAGTGGTGGAGGTGGGTGAGCACACTCTAGGGAATCAGGTAGCCCTCTGTGCAGACACTTCCTGCAAGATGCTGTGCAAGTCAGTGAGCCGCCTGAGCCTTGCTTTCCTCGTGGGACATACCCACTGTCACACCTGATACACAGTGAATAGTCAAGATATAGAAATGCTCATTTCTAAAGTTACCAGGTTACTATTTTGTCGCATTGATCTCTGTGACTACCTTCAACTCAGCTGAGGCCTCTAAACCTTAGTGGCAGTAATGGACTAATCAGGCATTCTTTTGAAGAAAGCAATTATGCAAAGAATGTTAGAGTCCTTAATGGGGCCTCCCAAAAATCCGATGGTATCTGTTTATAAATGAAGAGAAAACACCTTCTCTTACTTGCCCTTTTTAAGTCTTTGTTCTAATCCAATTAATGCTGATTACCTGCATATACAATGTCACTGGCTGCAGTTTCAGGAGAAGAGGTTCTGAACACATGTCTCTAACCAAAATATGCTCCAAAGCAAGATCTTGTGCCAGGAAATGACAGGCTTTACATCTCAGGCACCAAACCACAGAAGTGGCTGATAAACTGAGTGATGGATGACAGGAAGGTCCTCAACTGAACCTCGGATTTATTATCGTGAGAAAATCTAATCTGTGGAGAAGAAAAGCCTGAAAGACTGAGAGGGTGGTGGAAGGTGCTAGATTTCTGCCTACTTCACTGTGGACCTTTCACTGCCACTGTTGCTAATTATTGAGCAAATAATTAGTTTGCTTATTGAAACATTCTGCTTCCTGTGTTTGCCTGGAGCAAGATTTAGCATTTTTAATACTGAACATATGTTTCAATTTACTATTTCCGTAACTGACAAATTTATAAAGAACCAAATAAAATCTTCTCAAGAAAGACTTATGAGCACTTCTGGCTTCAGTTCCAATGTACTGTACAGAGCCTGGAAGTTGTCACTCCTGTCAGTGCAACAAGAAAAAGTTGGAAAGTGGAAAATAAACTACTTTTCTTGGATCTGAGAACTGAGGGAAAAATCACCACCCCCAAAATCTGGAGCGACAGGTGCATCTAAAGATATATAGTAACCAAGATCCACTTAGCTGGAACAGAAGCTGCTGGAGGCTATAAACTGGGAGTTTATATGGTAATTTTGATGAATTGCTGTTGGCTGAATACCACTAACATGAGTGAGAAACCACCAAAGGTTGCAGTCTTAGGGGGCCCCCCACTCTCACAGACTCCTCACCCCAGGAACCCTACCAAGCTCTCCTGGTGGGGATACAAGAAGGATCTCCTGTGGGTTCTGTGGGCGGAGGAGAGTAGGCATTGTGAAATGCTGTCCATAGCCTTCTCTGTAGGAAAGGCTTACCCTCCAGGGAAAAGGACAGTGCCAGGGCAAATTCCTGATTCTAGCTGGAGTAAGAAAACTCCTCTCTGCTCCAGCCCCCTCCAGCCTTCCTGTCTCTCGGAAACAAAACAAAAACATAGTCAATGGAGTCAGGCTTCAAGGAAATAGATGAGGAACACTGCAGCCAGGGAAAGGGAACTGGGTGGGGGAAGCCATGTCCCCAGCGGAGCACTTTAGACAAGGGAGACAAAAACAAGGACACTAGAGGAGCTTAAAACTTCTAGTGTCTACAGCCAAAAGAAACATTCATTATAGCCCAAATGCTAGCCAGATTAACATAAATCCTCAGACTAAAGGCCTATCAGCGAGTATTGCCTGATACAGCACATGGGGCTTTCAGCAACAAACTACCGGCCATGCCAAAAGGTAAGGAAAACACTCTGAAGAGATAAAGAACCATTGGAACCAACTGGGACATGACAGATTTTGGAATTATCAGACAGGGAATTTTAAATAACAATGATTAATATGTTAAGGATTCTAAAGTATACAAAAATGCAAGAACAAATAATGTAAAAGGAGATGGAAAATTTAAGAAACAATTAAAATAAAATGTGAGACATCAAAAAATTGTAACAGAAACAAAGAATGGCCTGATAGACTCATCGGCAGACTGGATACAAATGAGGAAAACTCAGCAATCTTAAAGACAGGTCAAAATAAACTTCCCAAGTCTACAGCCATGCCACCCTGAATACATCCAATCCTGTCTATCTCAGAAGCTAAGTAGAGTCGGGCCTGGTTAGTACTTGGATGGAAGACCACCTAGGAAAACCAAGTGGTGCAGGCATAAAACAAACAAACAAATAAATAAATAAATAAGAATAAAATAAACTTCCCAAACTGATACACAAAGAGAAAAAGAATGAAAAAAATAAGTACCCAGAAGAAAATATCCAACAACTATGAGACAATATCAAAAGGTATAACAGGTGCATAAGGGTAATGCCTGAAGGAGGAGAAAGGAAAAATGGAGCAGAAAAGATATTTGAGAAAATAATGTAAGAGAACTTTCCAAAATGATGAAGAACAAATCCAACATCCAGGAGGCTCATAAAACAACAGCTGGATAAATACCAGAACATCTACAAGTAGGCATATCACATTCAAACTGCAAAAGACAAAAGACAAAGAGAAAATCTTGAGAGAAGGCAGAGGAGAGAAAAGTGCCTTGTCTAGAGAGGAATTAGGGTAAAAACTGAGCAGACTTCTCACCAGAAACTATACAAACAAGAAGAGAATGAGCAAAATGTCTCATATGTGGAAAGAAAGAAACTAGCGTTTATATCCAGCAAAATTATCCTTTAAAAGTGAGGAAGAAATACTTTCTATTAGTTATTATTCTAGAAGGCTCTGTGTGAATCTCTGCATTGCCACCAGAACTGCCCTGCAGGAAATGTTAGAAGTTCTTCAGAAAGGAGGGAAATTACATAGGTCAGAAACTTGGGTCTACAGAAAGAAATAAAGGGTCAGAGGAGCAACACATGAAGGTAAAATAAAACGACTTGTTTTTCTCATTCTTAATTAATCTACTTTAAACTGCTAGTTTAAAGCAATGACAGTATCAATGTGTTGATTAGGAATTGCCTGCATCTATTGCTCCACTGCAGAACTGAAACTGAAGTGAAGCGCAGTTGGAGTGCACCTTCATGGAGGAGACAGGTGACAAAACTGTGCGTAAGCGACATACGCAGTATGCCAGAGAATGACAAGCAGCACCTAGGAAGTAAGGAATGGGGTATGAAGTGCTGGGGAAGGGCTAAAATTTAGACAGAGTAGCCAGGAGGGGCCTCTCCATGGAGCGTTTCTAGAGACAGGAGAGAAGTAAAGAGCTGGGCACGCTGTATCTGGGGAAGCATCGGGGTCGAGGGGAAAGCTTGTCAAAGCCCAGAGGCAGCAGCCTGACCGGCTGTCATGGAGCATGGTGCAAGGCCAGTAGGTCTAGGGTGGGAGGCACGAAGGGGAGTAAAGGCAGAGACCCTGTAGGGTCTCAAAAGTCACTGTGAGGACACTGGCTTTGCCATGAACAAGATGGAAAGCAGTGAGAGGTTTCCGGGTGGAGGAGGAACATGATCTGGGTAAGGCCGTTAGGAGAATCGCTGTGGCACTGTGCTGAGACTAGACGAAAGAGGGGGATGGCAGAAGCAGGGGAGACAAGATTAGGCAATGACTGAGTCGGAGATGGTGATGACCTAAGAGTGGGAAGGAAGAAGTTGCCACTAAGATGGAAAGTCTGCAGAAAGAGCAGCTCTGGGATATCAAGAGCTTCTGTTTGGCAGTGGGGAGGGGGTGAAGTGGGTGAAGGGAGTCAGAGGTACCAGCTTCCAGTTATGAGATCAGTAAGTCACAGGGATGTAAGGTACAGCATGACAACTATAGTTAATAACACTATGTAGCATCCTTGAAAGTTGCTAAGAGAACAGATCTTAAAAGTTCTCATACACACACAAAAAATTCTGTAACTATGGTGATGGATATTAACAACTTATCGTGGTGATGGTTTTGCCTTATGTACAAATAGAGACTCATCATGTTGTACACCCCAAACTAATATAATGTTGTATGTCAATGATGCCTTCTTTAGAAGAACTTATCTTTGAAAATTTGAATATCACATGTCTCAAAGTTTTGAAGTCAAACAGGAAGTTGTAGTTATAGGTCTATGAATAAAAATTTGAGATTCAAAAGCATCCAAACATGAGGGATGAATGAGAATCAAAAGGAGACTCCAATGTGAAACCTGAGACAGTTTGAGCGTCAGAGGGGCAGTGGAACGGAAACATGACACACCACCACCACGCACATGCAGAAAAGGGAAAGAAGATGAGAGACAAGTCAGGGAGGAGAGATGGGAAGAGGGAGGGAGACAGACAGTAAGAAAGAGTGGGCAGAAAGGCAGGAGGAGAAGCAGCCGATGTGGCGTTTCCAGGAGATGCGCGTCAAGTAAGAGGTGCTGAGAAATGACCAGGGTGTTGGCAACATGCTGGTCACTAGGCACCTTGAGGAGCGCTGTTCTGGAGGAGGGATGGTTCCAGAGAAAACCGAAGAGTAATTGGAGACTGTGAAAATGAACAACTTTTTAAAAGGGCGAGTGGCACACTGCATGATGGAAACTGCTCAGCAGGACAGAGGGCCCCCTCCCTGGGCATCTTTTGTCCCACTAATCCCTCAGGACCAGCTGAATTTATCTGATCTGACTGGCAGTTTATACTTCTCCTCTTTCACCATCTGAGGGCCCCTCCCTGAGCTGCACAGGTGCTGCGTGTTTGATCCTCCTCCTGGGGTCTCTGAGTAAGTGGTGCTTGCAAAATTTCCAAACATAATAGTAATCTCATCAATCAAACAGTGGTTCCGAATCTGTTTCTCTTTTTTTTGGCCCCAGATTCTGGCTCTAGGCCTTAGGGCACAAAGATGAAAAAGACACATGAAAAAACAAATTATAGTATCCTATGGGACATGAGGCAGTATTTACTCCGTAGACTATTATGTTCCAGGCAGGCAATTTTATGTTCCAGGCAGGCAATTTTAGAGCAAGGTCAAAGAACAACAGGAACAAAGAGTTAACTCTAATTTCTGGCACATGGAAATGAAGAGGAGGAAAGAAAATGACATTTTAAAAGAATACTTAAGTACCTGCTACATGATAAAATAATTTCTTTAAATAGAAATCAAGGTGCTATTTTTGCCCACACCTCAGACAGCACTGGCTGGCTCCCTGCCTAGGATCCTGGCGCTCGGCAAGGAGTGATAGTCCCCAACACCTGCAGAGTCCCTGGGAGAAAGTGAAAGGATACTACAAAGGCAGAATCCTCAGACAATGGCTTCTAATTAACAGTGATCTCAAATGCACTTCGGAATGTCGTCTTTTACACAAAACGTGTATATTTTAAAGCCCCCAAAGTGTTAGATCACGCTGTTGGCACTAACTTTACCTTCTAGATACTAAACATCTGCTGAGCCTGGGCATTTTCCCCACTTGTGCTTCAATGTAAGCTTCTGTGCACATCCACAGGGGAGGAGATATGAGGCTGTGCAGGCTCAGGTGGCAATGGCTTTAGAAGCAAAGAGTTGGAGGCAGAATAGGTGTCCGTCATTAGAATAACAGATAAGAGAAGTGTGGTATATTTAGAAGATGGTAATTTATGCATCAGTATGAAGCAATAAAATGGATTTATGTGCAGCAACACAGATATCATAAACAGAATGTCAAGTGGAAAACAATTAGAGATTCGTACACATAAATTTAAACACACACACGAAGTAACACAATTTAAATAAATGAGTGAAAGAGAAGGACATAACACTAAATACACCAGCGTGGGAGCCTAGCAGGAGGAGGGCTACAGAAGTGAGACTAAATCAAATCAAATCAAATCAAATACAAGAAAATCAAATACAAGCAAAGAAGCCTCTGCCATGAATCGAGGAGGATCAACCTGATTTTGTTACTTGGGTTGGTGGTGGTCATGAGGGAAGGGAACAGCAGTGTTCTTATGAATAAAACACAATCAGTAAATATGTATTTTTCATACTTGAAGATTTCCAGTATTTGTTACTTACAAATCTTGCTCCAGAGACATCTATGAGGCAGCATGACCATAAACCCACTTGTGTATCGCCGTCCTATAAACCGGACATGCTTTGGTACAATCATTATCACAATTTGTGGATGGTATTTAGCAGGAACTAGGATAACAGTTGCTAAAAGCTAAATTAGCTAATGCTATATCTGGTGAAGAATAAAGATCTGATCATGCTTTGAAATAAATTCAGAGAGAACAACAAGTATAAACAAACGAACAAACGAAACTGCACAACTGACCTTGACACTGTGATTAAAAGCAGCACACAAGATATCTCTCAGCAGACTGCTAACCACGTATATCAGAGCTTACTCATCCTGACACTAAGCTTCCTGCAAAAGTGTGCTTGTTTCCTTTCAGAATAAACGTATATTTTCTATAGGCTCCTAGTTCATAACATGCTTTTTGTCTCCCATCTCTAAAAAAAAATCACCTGCAAGGAGGCGATCAGCACCAGTGGAAGTCAACGAATGTGTTCTGAGAAGCCACCACTTGCAATGCCCAGAGCTGGCCGTGCACTGGTATCTGGGGCCTGGGGGTTTGTGATCTGACCAACTGAGACTCGAGGCCCCCATTTCTACTTCTACAGGAGTCTTTCTGCGATCTTGGAATAATCACTCAAGTTTCTTGGCCTCCCTTTCATTAAGTGACACTGAGTTCCTGGCAACCTAGGCAGCAGATGAACGAATGCTGGAAGTGGGGTCAGGAACCTCATCTGGTTCCCAGCTTATAACACATTAGCGGGGCGAGAACAACATGTCCCCACGGTGCTGTGTATGACCTGTTACCTACAAAGTACAAATATTAAAACCCTGAAGACCTGTTATGGATGCTGTCCTTATCAAGAGACCCTTACAATAGAGACTGTTATTCAACAAGAGCCATACACACCTGGCAGGTGAATCTCCTCAAAGGTCTAAGACAGACATACTTTAGAAAAACCTGTTCTAAGAAGAAGTTTAACAAAGATTCCAAGATACCCATTTTCTGTTCTCCCCTTCTCAGAAGGATGTTCTTAACACAAGATGATGCTGCTCTGAAAAGTTTTAGAATTTAAGCTGAAATAATTTGACTTCCTCCACAAAACTCCTCTTTTACTTACTGTAACAATAAAATTTTTCTGAAACTATTTTTACACAGAAAATATTTCTACATGAATTCTTTTATGAATGACAAATTCCCATTAACACCAATTGAAGAAGTGGTAAACAGAAAGTGAGTATTAAATCTCCCATGAAACTTAAACCAATGCCTTGTATGCCACGAGCTTCTGAACCCAGGTTTCCACAACAGTGAGCCAGAGCCTCAGAGCCCCTTGAGTGGCAGAGAATTATGGAGAACATATTAGTGGGGCGGCAGCACCATTTACTGCAAGGTGGGTGAACTCTAGCCCAAAGGCCATTAAGTGGCTCCCAGAGAGATGGCTGGGGGGCCATGTCGCACTCGACCGAGAGTGGCACTTCACCTTTTCTTTCCTGGACCCCCTTCTGTCCAACCATCACCCCACCTCCTGCTCCCAAGCTATTTTCACCTTTTGTCCTATTCTGTTGATAGTCAGAATGGGAGAATTCTGGATGTGAGGATTCTCCTTCAGGAGTCAGTGCCATGGAGCGACAAGGACTGGGCCAGAGCTCAGATCCAGCTCCACCCTTTGCACCTCCCTAGTAAAGGGAGCATAACAAACCTGAGCATCACCCAGCTCAGTGGGTGACAGACCAGGTGGCACTATCAGGCTGGGGCAAGGAGTCCACAGGCAGAGTCTTCTGTGAAGAGGCTGAGGGTGAGGGAAGGCTCATTGGTGATGAAACACGGGTCTGGAAGGTCCACAGAAATATCCACTTGTGGGCTACCAGGGAAGAATGACTTATGGGGAACAAGCTCAGAGCATGGTGTGGGTGAGTATGGCAAGGAAGTGACATTGCTGAGATGTGGGGGAACTGCCAGGTCCTGAGTGGGACCCTCATAATGAAGGTGCTGCTGAACTAGCACGGTAGGATGGAGAGCGCCTCCTGTGAGTGTCCATTGGAAGCTTTCGCTCAGGCTTCCAACCATCATAGGTAAAAAGTTGCTTTTTGTGCCTTGGAGAAGCCCAGCCCTGGCTGTTGGGAGCTGGTGAGGGCGGCCCACCCTGGCTTCCACCTGCCTCGCTCCATGAGCACACTCCCTGGAAGTGGGGGCAGCCCTCCCTTCCACACCTCGAGATTATAAGGAATTCTAAATATAAACTTCATTTAATTTGTTTGATTATCATTGTAGCTCTGTAACTGAGGAATGAAAGGTCATTGTCCATTCCTATTTGTCTATCAGCTTAGAAAAAAGATGAAAACCACTGAGGATTCTCACATCTGTAGTTGGTGGGAGGGTACGGCAGTGAGGAAGTTATCTGGTATCTCTACGAAAACCTAGAATGTGTGTACTCCCCACCCTCCCAGCAAAGGCTTTCATGGAGAGACTATTACATGCCCAGAGCATGAGCACTAAGCTGGGACACCTATCACAGCACAGTTGTAACGCGCACACACACAGAAACAGAAACACACACACACACACACACACACACAGAACTCAAAACCAACCAGTGGGTGTGTGCACAAGGAACTAGGCCACAACCTAAAAATAATATAGAAAACATATATATAGGACTTAATTATGCTATAAGTTATTCGAAGGGCTTTATATTTAGTCCTGAAGTAGGTACTCCTACTGTCTTTGTTTAAAAACTGAGGCACGGAGAGGTTAAACAGCCTGCCCAGGGTCACATGGCCGGTAAGTGGCAGCATGGGATTTTGAATCAGGCATATTCTAGACATCCATGTAAAGCAGTTTAAAAAAGAATGACACACACTCATCTAAGATGAGAGCCTTAAGGTTCCCATTTATCTCTCATGTCCATTTGGAGAGACCATCAAGAAAATGGCAAGGAAATATAGAAGGCACGATTTCATAATAATGAGGAAATGGGAAGGAGACTATGAGCACGTGGGAAAGTCCCACCAATTTTTGGAAAGATGAAAGATGAAAGACCACAGGATGATGAAACTGCAGCCTAAAGCCTGCATGGAGGTAGCTTTGGCTAAGGAAGAAGCTGACCAGTTCCTGGGAAAGGCTCCTAACCTGAACACTGTCTTCCTGACAGTCGGAACAGTGACATGGGGGCTCAGCAATCTGCAGAGGCTTAGGTGACCCTCAGATGCACACATTCACGTGCTATAAACACACGTGCCACACATGCACACACAAAAGGGGTCTTTTTAAAAAAAATTAAGTGAACTTTCTTGGGGGTGAGGGAGGAATATGGGATCTCAGCAACAACGTCCATTTCGGGGGCTGACCCACCACCACTCATCCATCATAAAGCCTCTGCCTCCTGGAAAACCTCACTTGCATCATGATGCCCTGAGCTAGCCATGCCGCTGGCTAAATCTCAAATATGAACAGACAGCAAAGAATTGAGAGATGCTTGAGAAAAGTCTTCATTAAAAAAGAGAAACAGACAGACACACAGCTCTGCACACATACCCCAGGGTGCAAATTTAAAATTGAAAGTTGATATAAAAATCTATACAATTTGTAAGAGTCTAGAAATAAACATTTATGGATGAATTTAACCAAATTTACCAAATCTATAAACTATTGTTGTAAAAAATTAATGCATATACAATGTTCATAAATTATAAAACTCAATATTATTAAAATGTCTTATCTCCAAATTGATTTACCGAATAAATGCAATCCCCCAAAAAGCCTTTTTTACAGAAATCAACAGCTTAATTTTAAATTTATATGGAGAGAATCTAAAATAGCAAAACAATTTTGAAAAAGAAAAACAAAGTTGGGCATTAACAGTATCTGACATGAAGGCTTAAGACCACAGTAATCATGTTTATATATATATATGGTTAAAGTTAGTCGATGTCAGAGTAATCAATAGGTTAGAAAAGGGTTTCTTCAACAGAGTAACAACTGGATATCCACATGGGGAAAAAGCGTACCTCAAGCTCTATGTCATACCATACACAAAACTTAACTTGAAGTGAATCATAGATCTAAACATAAAATCATAAAAGTCATAGAAGAAAACAGGAGAAAATCTTCAGGACTTTGAGAGTAATTAAAGATTTTTTAGATTAAAAACAAAAGAGTACTAGTCACACACACAAAAGAGAAATTGTACTTAACCAAAAATTTAAAACTTCTTATAAAAACGGCATCACGTAAACAAAAAGGCAAGTCACTGACTGGGGGAAAATATCTGCAACACGTGTATGTGACAACAGCCCTGTGTACAGAATACATAAAGAACGCTTACAACTCAATAACGACCAGACCATGGAATAAAACATGGGCATGATAACTGAATAGCATGCTCACAAAAGAATATATATAAAATGCTAATAAACACATGAAAAGATGCTTAATTGGTTGCCATGGAAACGAAAAATCAAAACCACAATGAAATATCACTATATACCTTACCAGAATGGTGAAAACAAAGAAAAAGCACAAAAAAACTGACAATAGTAAATATTGGCACAGATTTGCAGTAACTGGAACTTCCAACCATCGCTGGTGGAAGTATAAAATATTAAAGCCACTTTGGAAAAGTTTGACAATTTCTTCTGTAGTTAAACATACACTTAACCATAAGACTCAGCAGTTTCACTCTGAGGTATTTACCCCAAAGAAATGAAGACATAAGTGCATGTAAAAGTGTGTACAAGAATGTCCACTGAAGCTTCGTTCATCATAGTAAAAATATGGAAATGACCAAAGTGTCTGTCAGCAGGTGGATGGGTGAGAAAATCAATGGAATACTACTTAGCAATATCAGAAAACGCACTACACACAATGGCATGGATGACTCACAAAAGCACTGTTGGAAAAAGAAGCCAGACACAGAGCATTTACTGTGTCACTCCATGATCTGAACTCCTAGAACAGGCGATTATAATTTACAATGACAGAAAGCACTTCAGAGAGAGTTTTTGATGGAGAGCAGAAGGGACTAATTGCAGAAGAAAAGAAGAAACTTTTGGAGTGATGGAAACATACTAAATCTCTTTGTAGTGGTAGTTACACGGGTAAATATAATCGTCAAGACCCACCAAACCAAACATTTAAAATGAATGCATTTTATTATATACAAATTAGACCCAAATTCCGGTTAAATTTTGACTAAATACGCAGAATGACGCAGTGAATGCTAAACTCTTCTGATTTTATCTGCAACAGTAATATTTGGGTCAGACTGAGATATATCCACAAATCGAACTGTAAAGATAATTAATGCAAGATCCAGAGAAATTTAGAGCTTTCCAGCAATGTATAGTCATACAACCACACGGCAAAACACTGGCACTGTTTTGCTTTCTGCCACTTTATCTTGCTTTCGACGCAGTGACAGATTTCTCAGCACTGAGCATCGGGACTCTTTTGAGTTGCCTGAGGAAGTGGAATGCGAGCGTTCTGGGTCACATTTTAGGCTTTAATTATAAATCCTTTCAATCCACAAGCTGTTTTTATTTCATCGCAGAAAGTAATTACTTCCCTGCTTTGGCCGTGATGTCCTATCATTTTTAGCCGTGCCTTTTCAAACGCGTTACATAAAGTCACTGTTTAAAAAATAGCTGCGGGCGCCGGGCTGGACGAGCGGGTAATTCTAAAGGCCACGACACACTGGTCCCTTCTTTGAGTCAGTTTCGTAATTCCCACAGTGGTTTCAGACACCGCAGGATCCCCGGTGTGCAGCACAGTCGGGCACGCGGGCCCTCGAGAAAGGCCGAAAGGATGGTTGGAGCCATCTCTAAGGCAAAACTTTTTCTGAAACAGGAAATGCCCTGGAGGAAAGGAAAGCTCCTGTGCAGGCATCAAGCGGAGTGACAGAACACAGGAGATGGCAAAGGCTGCTCCAGTGAACCAACTGCCACAGAGCACCTGGCACGCCTGCAAGGGGCTCGGCATGACCCTACGGGGTTTCCAGCCCTCATACGGACTTTTATTGTAAATCAAATCACCGCTCACAGAGCACTTATGTGCCAACTGTTGCAATGCATGCACCCAGGCTTCAAGCTGAGTAATCCCGGCAGGCAGAGGGTGGTGGTGACATCAAAAGCTCTTCCCTAAACCTCTGGGTGGGGTTCCAATGCCACATCCAACAGCTTCGTTTCATGACTTACTCCAGGTTTATACTGATTTTATCTCCTACTGACTCATGAATCAATGGGCCTTGACAGCATGACCAGACAGGGATCTTTACTGCTCTGTTATAATACTACAGGTCCTGTTAAGAGCATTGTTTCATTACCTGTACTGTTAGAAGTGAAAACTCTGAAAGCTTCTAGAAGTGCCAAGAACCATAACTTTTATCTTTAGAAACGAAACTTCTATAAATAAGAGGTACATAATGGTCACAGAGCAGATGTCACAGTCAAAGGTTTCTCCTTGAGGACTCCTCCTTAGGAAGCCCATTGCTTTGGGTCTCTGATTATTCTGTAAACATGCTTGTGTGTCCAGAGTTTAATCTTTCAATGACTGAGGTACTTAAAAGTTCTCACAGGGGTCCACATAGGTTTGTTCATGTATTTATGTTCTTAGATGCAGTTTTTACATAGTCTAGCTCTTCCCTAGATAGACTGCAAGCTCCGTGAGGCAAGCAGCTTGACTGTCTGCTTTTGTGATGGCCAGTGCCACCTGCAAACATTCCTGGAACCACTGTGGGTAATCAGTCAGCGTAAGGTCTACTGAATGCAGGCACATCGAATTAAGTACCAACAATTACAATTGTGTCTTAACAATTAAATTGTAGTTTATAGCAGCTTTATTCCTAATTGCCCCATACTGGATGGAAGCAACCAAGATATCCTTCAGCAGACGACTGGATAAACAAACCATGGTACAACTACATAATGGAATATAATTCAGTGATGAGAGGAAATAAGCTATCAAGTCATGAAAAGACATAATGAAATCTTAAATGCATATAACTAAGGGAAAGGAGCTAATCTGAAAAGGCTACATGTTGTATGATTCCAACTACATGATATTTGGAAAAAGGCAAAATGGTAGAGAGAGTAAAAAGCTCGGTGGTGGCCGGGGGCTTGGGGATGAGGGGAGAGAAGAAGGGTAGAATGAACAGGTGAGGCACAGGAGATTTTTCAGGCCAGCAAAACTATTTGATGTAATACCATAATGGTGGTAATACGCCCCCTCCAAGAAATGCATTATGCATTTGTCAAAACCCATAGAAGGTACAACACGAAGTGGACCTTAATGTAAACTGTGGACCTTAATTAATAATAATGGATCAATATTGGTTCATCAACAGTGAGGAAAGCATCATACTAATGAAAGATGCTAATAATAGGGGAAACTGAGGAATTGGAGGTATATGGTAACACTGAACTTCCTATATAATTTTTCTATGAAACTAATACTGATCTAAAAATAAGTCTATTAATTAAAAAAATTTAGATGGTAAATAAAGATTATAGAGTTTTTAATATTACATCTTTAAACAGACATATTCTGATTACAAAATATTTTCCCAGTGTAGTATTTTTAGAAAGATGCAAAATGATTTCCTCTCTTACATAACACTGCTGTGATGGCCCAGAAAATATTCTGAAAACACTTTCCCCCAGTTGGAAACCTATTTAAAGTAACATCAAACATCCAATCCCAGCTTTAACAGTAAAAATGCATCCAATTAAAAAAGAAACATTAAGAAATCGAGTATAAACAAAACACATTTTTTTTTTGTTACTTAACATAAAATGTCTCATATTTTGGGTGTACAAAGTTTTAAAATCTCAAAATTCTATACTTAGGAAACAGACACTTCCTTCTTTAAATCCAGATTTTCTACTTGTGATCTGAAACCTCTTCGCATCCCTCCCCTGCAGAGGATGGGTATTCAAGGCTTCCAGGTGTACATCAGAGGTGTTAAAATTCTACAGTGTAACCAGTTTTACTGATGGCATTTTCGTATATGATGTGCTCCCACGGGTACTCTCACATTCTGAAAATATCCCCCAAAATGGGGACCCAGGATGAACTAAAATTGCTCTATTTACAATACACCTACCACAATGGTTAGAGAAAAACATAGAGCTTTGACTGACCCCACTCTGAACTCATGCCTTCGAGAGGGCTCTTAGAGCCTAGCATTTGCTACTTCCCCCTCACCATTCAATCTCCCACTCTCCTATTTGATTTCATGCTTTCTCCTCTCTGCAAACATCCAACACCTCTACTTCCTCGCTTTCAGCACTGACCTTGCTTGCCATTTCAAGGAGAGAAGAGAGCCTTTCAGGTGAGAACAGCTGTGAGCTCCCACCATGACTTACACCCACTACCTGCCCGGACCCATCTGTATTTAGGTCTAACCCATGCACTTGTGTTTGATTCCACTCGTCCTCCTCGCATAGTCAAGGACATCATTCCAGCTGTTCTCACCCTTGGAGGAGCTCCTGAGGTGCAGTTGAGTGGCCTCATCAAGCTGTGGCTTTGAATCTGCTCCAATTCGGTTCTTAAAATCCCTTATATACATCACTCATGAAATGTTCTTGTCAAAACTGCTGAAACTGAATCTAACCAAGCCTCTAGATCTAATGTCCAATATCATATAGAGAAAGAAGAATCAGTTTAAAAAAAAAAAGGAAAGAAGGAAGGTACAAAGAAAGGGAAGGAAGAAAAAAACACACTATAAGGAAACAATCACACAGACGTACACTGTGGAAGAGTCTAAAGGAAAACTGATGCATCAGAAGCCAATGTCATGGTCACTTCATCACAGAAAATAGGTGATCACAAATAAATACATGAAAAGATGTTCAGGATCATTAGTTATTAGAGAAATTCAAAGGTAGGCATTACGAATGGCTAAAATAAACAAAAACCAAGTGCAGACAAGGATGTGGAGCCACTGGAACTCTCTCACTGATGGTGAGAATGCCAAAATAAAGTGTTACAGTCATTATGGAAAACAACCGGCAGTTTCTTACAATGTCTAACATTCCCTTAACACTCCTAGTATTTACCCAAGTAAAATGAAAGCCTACGTTCACACAAAACCCTGTGGGTAAATGCTTATAGCAGCCTACTCGAAATCACAAAGACTGGAAACAAAATACCCCCTTCTACGGAATGCATTAACAAACGATGGTATACTGCTCAATAAACTATCAATAAACGCAGCTAACATGGATGAATCTCAAATGCATTATGCTAAGCGAAAGAAAACAGATTCAAAAGGCTACATATTACATGATTCCAAGTACATGATATTTTGGAAAAACCAAAACTGTAGGGAAGAGAACAGATTACTGGTTGTCAGGAGATTTGAGTCTCTATTTTCTAATTTCTATCTCATACTAGAAGATTGTCAATACAATGGCTCAGAGGAGAAAGCTGATGGGCTCAGAGGAATCCATCAGACAAGATTATCTAAAACAGCATCTTGTTTCTCCAAGTCAACAAACTATTGGAGGACACAAACCAGGAGGGGCAGCGTTTCTGCAGAAATGAGGGTTTTTCTTACTGGCAGCTGGAAGCTTCTTTGTGGAGGAGCTAAAACAATCTCTCCTTGATTACAATGTTTACTTAAAAGCATTTTAAATTGGCTAAACCAAAGCTTTCATTTAGAGGCATATTCACTAACTTTGGTTCTCCATAATAAATTTGTATGTTAAAACAGCTCTTTGCTGCTTAATTCAGAGAAACAAAACAAAGCAAAGACTGGTTAGAAAGAATAAATGTATATATAAATCAAATATCAACTATACTAAAAGAAATCACCATTTAAAAACGCAACTTTTCAGAGTTATTTTAGAAGAAATATATGATTTTGTTTTTACATTTAAAAAAATTTGCATTTCTGGTCGTGATGGATTCAAGTTGCCACATAATAAAATGCTGTTATGATGCCACAAAACAGATGACCCCAAATGTCCTTCTAAGAAATCTATCTAATGTAGTCAAGACAGAAGCTGAAATCAGTTTTCTTTCCTATTTTATTATCACGTTATTTTGTAGAAATTTTTTGTCCTTTGGTTTTTAACTATACTTGATTAAATACATAATCGCTATTAAAAAAAAAAACAACAGAAAAAATTATCCACATCTTAATAGCCAGAGAAAACTACTACTGTTAACATTTGGATTATATCCATCAAGGCTTTTTCCTATAGAAATGCATATGCGTGAATATACACATTTGTAAGTTTTTCACTTAGCATACCATGGCCGTCTTTCTAATAATAAAGATTTACATACAGTTTTATTCTTATATAGTGGCAAGGTATACTACCAGGGTAGGCCGACACTTAATCAATTATCTAACGTTGGACACACAGCTCCTTTTCAATCTTGAAACTTACATCCAATATTAGTATGAAAAACTTGTGAGTCTTTTATGTAAAATATCTTCTTTTGGTGTCATTCTTATAGCAAATTTCTGCCCATCCAAAGATCAGCTATAACCCTTTCTAGTACGTTTATAGTATTCATTTTTATATTTATATCCTTAATTTTACTGAATTTAAATTTAGAGTATAATTTAAAGAGGGAATTTAACTTTATCTATTTCCCTTAAACTTCTAGCTACTTGTCCCCACACCATTCAATAATCAATTCATCTTTTTCTACTGACAGGAAATACCTTCTATAACTTATACCAAATGTGTGTGTGTGTGTGTGTGTGTGTGTGTGTGTGTGTGTGTGTGTGTGTGTGTGTACAGTTCCTATACTTGCAGTCCCATTCCACTGATCCATTCTGGTGCCAGTACCATACTTTTTTTTAGTGACTGCGGCTTTCAACACATGATAGTGCAAACCTCTACTGCTGCATTATTTTCTTCAAAAATGTTGATGGCCATGATCTCATATTTATTCTACCTGATTTGCTTCAGATCATGTTTTGACACACTGTTCACTCATTGTTATTTTGTAATGTTAACTTGTTTTCTCTGTTATTGGATTTATTTTTTCTTTTAGCTTATCTGCTTTTTTCCTTCAAGTATTATGCACTTTATCATGTCTAATTAAAAACCAAAAGGAAACAAAGAAAAGTCTATAATAATTGTTAGTGGACCTGGTGGTGGTTGTCCCTAAGCTTTTCGTTTATTGTGTCGCTGTCCTGGTACCTGGTCTCTAAATGGTATTGAATTCTGGGGTGGAAGGGGCCCCTGCTTCTCCTAGGCCTTCTTTTGCTTCTCAAATTTGTGGGGTTTGTAGTGATTTACTAGAATTTGTTAAATTTTATTCTCATGATATTGCAGCAACTTTTTTAGGAAGGGCTTAGTTCTTGGTGTCTTCCTGAAGTTGGTCTCTCCTTCCTTCCTTCTTCACATGTTACGTCAAAGCTGATGGCATACAATGGGCACCACTCCCTATCAGCTTCCTGTTTCTGTCCCAATAGTTTTCCCCTTACTTTTCTTTTTCTTTGTAATTTTAAATGGTTTCTCCCCTTACTTCACGATCTTCCCTAAAAATCTTGAGTTAGATCACTTTGTGGAATGTTGTATAAGCAAGCAATACTAATAAAACATTAAAATAATAAGATTACCTAAAATTGTTAAACAAACAAACAAACCCAAGAAGTGTAGCTCTGAATTCATGAACGTCCATAGTATAAATTTTGGAAGAAGAATTAAAACATGGTAAATCTGCCTACTGATCAATAAGTAACTTCCCTGGTCTACTTAACAGAGGCAGATTTCCAGAGAGGGCAGAGTTTTGGAACTTTCCCAGAGAAAAGTGAAGGGCTCCACTATGTTATAATATCTGATTGACTTAACAATCTATAAAAAGTTTCCTTGAAAAGATTTCCAGTCCCTAGAACTACCTAGTATGTCCTAAAACGTGAGATACAATTTGTCCAACTATTAAGCTAATTAACTAGCAGGATAAGTATATGCTCAGGTTGGGCACGAATAACTATATGTATTTTCTTTTGGCATGGGTCAGATTCTTTTCATTTGAGAAAGTAAGATGTACACATTGTTTGTTTAAAAAGGACAAAGGGTACACTGAAAAGTAGGCCTTTTATCCATTCCTAACGTACCCCCCCCCCATCCTACAGTGCTCTCCCTAGAGAAAGGCCCTGTTATTCTTCTGCTGGTTACAAATGGAGAAATCCTTCATTATCCCTCAAACTAAAATTGATCAGTATGACACTGAAAAGATACAGTAATGCACACTATTAAGAAAGCTAGCACATCTAAAGTGCTGCATTAGATAAGATTTAACCAAGTCTACAAAAGAGATATAGCCCATTTTCCAGGGTAGGAACTATGTCCTTATTTGACAGATGAGGAAACTGAGGTTCAGTTCCTACTTCACAATGGCTCTGTGTATTCTGATGGCTTATGCCTATGATAATGCAGGTGGCCTTCTGGGTAGGGGAAAGTCTTCAGGCACAAGTAATTAATTTGAAATACTTAACTTTTACCCTTATATAGTATGCATGCTTGATATAATTTCCCCCATTTTAAACAATACAATATACTTGCTCCATGCATATGTAGCAAATAATTAAAAAATGAACTGACTGTGATCTAACATTTGGTCAGGAAATCGAGTAGCTGAAAAAGTCTACCAAAATCTATCTTTAAGATTAGAGCGTCTAAAAGCAAAGCCAAATGCCTGGGTGACAGTTTCACAGCCCCCTGCAGAAATGCCTCCACTAAGTGAAGGTACTTTAGAACCTATATTGAACCATCCGAATGGCATATTATGCACATTTTTTAAAACTATCCTTGAAGACATTGATCATTATGTAAATCAAGGCTCCCTATTCAAAGAATTATATAATAAAGTCATCTCTGAGTTTAATTCAAAAATTTCTAAAGAAGAATGTTTATGCTTTCTTTTGTTTAATAACAAAAAGATGTGCTACTTGACTTTCTACTTCAGCTGACAGGAAAACTTAAGGGCAAGATTGAAGGCCCAACTGTATGAAATTTCTCATCTGGTGTGGGTGGCTAAGAACATAACTGTCCCTATTATTCCAGATACTCTCTAAAAGTTTTTTAACCTAATTATCCTATTCACATTTTTTAATTTGTTGCCACTCTCTTCAAGTAGGTAGAGGTAGAAATAAAAAATAAATATTAAACTTCAGTGTAATAATTCAGAATTTGGCCAATCTAAAATTACATAATGTAGTAAAAATGATCCAACTCAAAGGACTCAATGACAAAAAAAAATCAGAGAAGTGATAACCTTTCGTAAAATGTGACTGGTACATTTGCCCTTAAGAGGGAGGGAGGGAAGGAAGAAAGGAAGGAAGAAAGGAAGGAAGAAAAAAAAGGAAGGAAGGAAGGAAGAAAGGAAGGAAGGAAGGAAGGAAGGAAGGAAGGAAGGAAGGAAGGAAGGAAGGAAGAATTGATAACTGCAGGCATTTCTAAATACTAAGTATTGGATAGACTAGGAGAAAAGTTAATATTTTATTACCTAGTGGTTAATATCAAAATGTAATACTGGAACGTGGGAGACTTCTGGAATAAAGAGATGAATTTCTTTCTGTTCTCCTCTCCTCCCAAATTTCAGTGAATGACAGTCCACAGGGCCCAGACCCAGTGAAGCTCAGGAGAAGGGCTCTTCCGGCCCCTCCCTCCTAGGCCTCAGAGACAGGCTGGGCCTTCCCATCCCAGGGACAGACAAAAGACTTCCTCTCCATTGAACATCACAATGAAAATGCTATTACTCTGACAGAGGAATTAGAAGGAGACAGACAAGGAAGGGAACAGAAGAAAACTTCAGAGAAATGACACTGCATTTACGAAACAGTACAGAATACTATTTTTTAAAAGGAGTGGGAACATTCAGAGAACAAAGAAGAGCTCTTGGATACTAAACATATGATGGCAGAAATAAATTCAGTGGAAGAATTAGAAAATTTACTTGCAGTCTGAAAAGAGACAAAAACAAAGCAAAACAAATAAACGGAGACATAAAACAGGGGAGAAACACACAACAAACAAGTCTAGATAATGGAACAGAGGTCCAGAAATAGATAAAAGATGGAGAAAGATATTTTCAAAGAAATAATTCAAGAAATTTCATAGAATTAGAATTTCTAAGTGTCAAGCACAACTGATGGGAAAGGAAAGGAAGCCAACCCACAAAGCCATATCATTATGAAATTTTGAAACACCAGGGATAAAAAGAAGACAAAGTTTCTAGAGACTTAGCAGGTCACATGTGAAAGACTGGGGCTCAGATCAGCCTCTCAACAGTGACGCCGAAGGCAAATGGACAATGCCTTTTAAAGCTCAAGGAAAGATGGACCTGAAGATGTTTCCAAGACACAAGATTCCCAAATTTCTCTCTCGTGCACCAGCCAACACAAGGAAGGGGAGTAAGAAAGGAAGTTGGCAAGCAAAGTAAATTCTCAAGAAGTTGGACGTGAGAATGAGAACCGTGCAGCATATGGAGAGAGTGTCTTCCCAATTGCAACAGCACAATATGATCCCAGGAATAAGCTCTCCAGGGAAAACAACAAAACACTGGTAAGTGACCTGATGTGTTTAAGCACATTAAGCTTAGGAAAGAATCAATACTTGGTACATAGAAAACCAAACAAATAAAAAGTAAGGCAGCTATAAACTCGTTTACATTTAAGGAAGAGTCACATGGTGGAGCCCAGGCTGGGTGCCCACTGCTCACTGCTGGGCAGGGAACAGGGCAGGGGTGGGACCAGCTCCCGCTGGGTGCGGCTGCACCCACTGAAGTCAGGGAGGGAGGAAGATCAGTTTCCAGAAAAAAATGGGTCATGGGCAGGGAATCCAATAAGGAGGACATCGATGTTAATGAAAGAGACTGCTTATTGAATTTGTCTCTTCAGAGATTTGATTTTTAGCCATGTTTAAGAATTATTTAATTATATCTTCTCCTAGGAACAAATGTTTTTATATCCTAAGCTTCCTGTGCTCTGGGAGTTGATGAGTGATCAGCACCAAGCACCACGAACAGAAATCCAAGAAGATGGTTGTTCCTTTAAAAAAAAAATTGCATTTTCTGCTTTCTCTGTGTGTGTCCATTTGTTGTGGAGAGAACGGTCTCCTAAGCGACCCTAAGCGGAGTGAAAAGATCTGCTCCCAGGCCTTACGCCCTTTCCTCAATGAGTTTAGCAACCGTGTGTTTTGATAGTGTGCTGCGGATCTTGCATTCTTTCCTGCAGGTGACATGTTTTGTGGTTTTCATTTGCATTGAAAAATGGCATCTCATCAGAGCCTCACTGAGGCAACTATATTCTGGTGCAGCGGTTCAGGCTGATGCACCCTGGGGCATCGCTCAACACTTGGCCTGTTCCTAACCAGGCGGTAGGCACAAATGACCAAAATCAATCGTCCAGCACCTCCCACTGCTCAGCGGATTCCTAAGCCAGCATTACCCATGGCTGATTACAGAAGAGGGGGCTGTATTCTCCCCGCAGTGGGCATGACCAATTGACTAAGTATTTGGACTTTATATGTTTGCAGCATATTGTGCTGCCAAGTAGGGGCATGGTGTGAGCTAAAAAAAAAAACTGATTATACCCCTGTCAGGGTGACCACTGAAGATACAAGGGACAAAAGAGGATGCAGCAAGTTTTCACAATACTACCATGGAGATCACACAGTTGGAATTCTCCAAAGTTTTTCATTTCAGATGCTCAAAACATGTTGTGATTCAATTACCTTGTACTGCAAATACGTGTTAGAGAAAATTCATCATGTGTGTGTGTGTGGGGGGGCGATTTCCAGGTGACTAAATAAAAGGCACAGAAAAAGTTTTTTCCCTCTAGGAGAACAAGAAAAAAGGAAGAAAGTGGAGTGATGCCCCCAAAATAAATGAGCTAGTGTTTTGTTCCCTTTCTCAATATTGCTAATGATGCCAGGATGTCAGTCTTACCCACCATGGCTCACTGGGGTACAGTGCAGCATCTTTAAAATTGATACTACTTAACAAAATTTAAAACCTGTTTTTATTACCTCATGGTCATTACTTATCTTGACCAAAAATGACTGTATTACAATAAATCAACAACTACCTAAACATTTGCAAATAAAAATCTCCTTTCATTCGAGATATTTTATTATATTAATCATCTGATGAAAATAATCCCATAAAAGTACGCTTTGAATCAATATAGTGCTTTAAGGATTTAGACATCCTTAAATATTATTTCTTCTGATCCTCAAAGCAGTTGTATTAGTCAGTTATTAACATGACACATGGATGAAGAAAAACCAACTTGAAGCTCAGAGAAGGGCTGCTTCAAGTCATCCAGTTTGCAGGGAGTTGGGGCTGGAGCCAGGCTTTTAACAACCAGCCCTGTCCTCCTTTTCTTGCTAAATCTAGGTTCCTTCCCCTTCTCACATCTCCAACTGTGCAACAACAAAGCCTTGGACGGTGCGTGTATAGCTCTCCCCTCCATTTGTTCTTCCTGTTGCAATAAGCTTTCAGCCAGCCTATTACTGAAACTCTAAAACTTATTGTGTAAATACAAGCAAAATAAAAAGCAAAACAATAGCCCAAATCTTGGCAGTTTGAAAAAGAGGGGAAAACAAGCATTTTAAAGACCTTGCTTTAAAGCAATAAGATCATATTTTTAAATTATAATGAAAGATTAAAAGCTTGGTAATACCCCACCCCCTAATAATAATGGACAGCACACATCAGAAAACAGATGCTTGCTGTGCAGTCAAACCAGTCTAGACCATGGAAAAGAATGGAAAGCTACCCCAATGAATTCTAAGATAAAATATACTTAATTCCAAAACCTGATAAAGAAAATCAAAGACCAAGTTCACTTATAAAAACAGATGCAAAAATTCTAAATATAGTACTGGCGAATAGAACCCAGCAGTGAATTAATAGAATAATATAACACAAGCAAACGTGTTTTATTTCAGGAATGCAGAGATTGCTCACCATTAGGAAAGCTATGAACATAACTTATTACGTTCACATTTTTGAAAAGTGAAAAAAATAAAAACCATATCCATAAAACAAAGAGGCTAAAAAACAGTTGGTGAAATTCGATAGTCATTGTTAATGAAAACAAGTAACCAAACACACAACTACCTACATCAGAAGTGGAAAGAAATACTTAAATAAAATCAAGGTCATTGACTACAAACTTATAACAACTTACATAATGATGAAATCCTACAGCTATTAATGTTCAAGACTAAGACATTTGAAACTATTTTGGAGGCCAAGCCAATGTAATGAGAAGATACCAAATAAATGGTATAAATATCGCTAGAGAAAACGTGTACTTGGATCTGTGAATATAAACCCAAGAAATGACTAACAACCAATTATAATTAATAAGAGAACTTAGTAGTTGCTGGATATAAATATTTTTTAAAAACTCTTTTCTTTATACTAGTTAGAAATGGGGATTTAGAAAAATACTATTCACTAGAGCAATAAAGACAATGAAGAAAACAGGGCTTAGATGAAGAAAACAATAATATTCATTGAAGGACATATAATAAGGCATGGGTAAATGGAGACCCTGAATACGGGTTTTTAGATGGGCACTTATCACAAAGTGTTAATCTTTCCAATATCCAAACATAAATTTAATACAATTTTCATCAGAAATCAATGGATTTTGTTGAAATTGGACTAAATTTTAAAGTTCTTATGGAACAATAAATGTATAAAAATTACCAACACATTTTTTGGGAAAAAATATGTAGAATGAAAAATTTTAGGGAAAAATATTAAACATTAAAACTTACTATAACAACTATAATTAAAATAATACGGACTGGCTCTAAAAGAGACAAGATAATTAGTGAAACAGAGACTCTCAAAACATATGTGATAGAGGTGGTAAGTTAGGGCACTGGACTGATGATTTACTTAATGAGAAAATAAATATAAATGCTACTCCTTTGGAAAACACAAAGTTGGACTCCTACTTCAAAACAAAAGTTGTTTCCAGATGAATTAAACAACTGAATATAAATAAGACACAAAGACAAACAAAAACCTCACTCCTGCTGCTGTTTTTCCTAGTCACAGAAAAGCCCAGCCTGTGAGGAGGGGAAGGGCCTCTCTTTCAGGCTTCTGTCCCCTCAGCAAGGTGGGGTCTACAGCTAGGGGAGATTCCACAGTGCGAATGAAGCTAAACGAAACATGAAATTCGGGAACCCCAAAGTGAAACTCATGGTATGTACCTTAATGTTGATGCCTAATTTCTAATTTTGCTGCATCATCGCTGTCCTTCTCAGATGAAATGACTCATATATTTTGTCCCTAGTCAGAAATCAGTTCTCAGTTGTGAATCCAGGCATTAACAATCTGGTAATTACTTTAAAAGGATTTACGTAGCATATAATTCTTTGCTCGTGCATTTTTTTAAAGCATGAAGCACTAAATCCTTGTTTTGCATTGTGGTGTGTTATGTGTGTGGTGGGGGCGGTGCGTGAGAGAGAGACACAGACAGACAGAGAGAGATAAGGTGCCAATGAGATGGGGGATCCGGCTGCTGTCTGGCTGTGAGCAGGTGCAGCAGAGAGCAGGTAGATGCTGCTTCCCCTCTCACCTCCTGCTAAGCTACTGGACATCTCTGTGTGTTCCTTCATCACCAAAGAGTTCTAAACTCTTTGTGGGGTTGTGGGGCTTGGGGCATTCGAGTCAGTCCCCAGACCTGAAAGACTTCATATGGTGGTGAATACTGAGGAAGAAGCTAGAATCACACCACAGGTACCAGCGGGGGAGCACAGGCAGCATTCTCCATCAGAGTTCCAGCGCTCACAGAGAAACCAGTGGAGAGGGGACAGCTAAAGGGCTTGTCCTTATTTTCCTCATAAGATGTCTTCATATTTCTGACAATGGTGTCGGTGACTTCTAGTAAAATTTAAAGCACAGCTAAACTCAGCAAGGATTTATCAAGTGAGTTCCTTTGTATTGTGAGTAAAATAACAGGAAGACAGAAGACAGAAGCCTGTCACAAAGAGCTTACCACCTATTGCAGGTGAGGAATCCAGGCATGAAGTAAATACAGAACATTTCCATGGCAACGTATACTCAAGTGTGGTTCAAATTATATACCCACACAAGCACTCCGAATATAAAGAAATGCTCAAGATAAGGAAGTGTTTATTAAGCGAGACCTGGCAGAAAAGTCTTCCTTAGGTTGGGCCTCAAAGGCAGCACAGGATTTCAGCAGGCAGCCAGGAAAGCTGACAAAGGAAGAGGGCATTTGCAAGGCATAGAAGCAAGAATCTGCTAAGGTGCAAAAAAACTGGCTATTGGAGAGGAAGATATTCCTACTCCAATGAGCAAGACAGTTTTGTTATTCACCTTCCAATTTGCCCGGAACCCAGCATATTGTCTACATAAGACTGATATTCTCTGGATGGAACTAAATTTGCCTGGGGAAAGATGGAATGAATTGGGTGGAAGATGACGATGAGTATTATGGGGAAGGGGAAAATGTGAGTCAGAGACTCTGGCCAAGGAGCTATCACAAGGTCCTCACTCAAATTACTTCACCCACATGACATTTTATGACACAGAGTGCAAGACCAGTGCAGGCAGGGGTCTCGATCTTGTGACCTCCCATTTTCGCCTTAAAAGCAAACTAAAGGAGATCATTAATATGATGCATATGGTCATAGGTACCCTTTTCTATAGCCAATAAAAATCAAGCTGTTAAACTTCATAGAATTAAGAAATCAGAACATAGGGGCTCCCTCTAGTGGTTTAAAACACCTTTCAATACCTTCAGATAACGAGTTTCTACTTTATTTGGATCATTTATTTTTACTTTTTGTATCCTCTATTTTCCTCCCAAGAAATTCAAATTTTACAAGTAGTTTCCAAGTGTTCATTCACGATCAATTAGAAGCTTAAGCAGCAAGGAATGAAGAGATGAGGACAGACAGCTAAGCCAAGGGGTACAGAGAGACTGGAAAACGAGGACAGGATTAGGCAAAGGGAAGTGAAGTGTACATAATGACAAAAAAATTAATGCTCTCAAAAGGCTACAAAATCATCTCTGAAGAAATTTAAAAGGATTAGTTTCTAACAGGATTGCCTAAGTTTGCAGAATGCTGTGCATGATCTGATAGTTAGATCTGCTTGAATGTTTCAGTGCTGTCATGTAAAGAAAGAGAGGTTTCATCACTGCACACCGACGTGTCCTATTAGACACCACACTCTAGTGAGGCCATTTTACAGCTGAGAAAGGAGGATTTTTCCAGTTCAGCAAACCTGCCATCTGCACTGAAGCTTGGAGTCTTGTTACACAATGATGCAATAAAGTATTGGAGGTCTACAGGTGAAAAAAAAAATCAGTGGAAATAAATGAAAGGCCAAATGCAGAGGAACTAAAGAAAAAGCATGAACTACCTCCACCAAGAACTATAAATAATAATTACGAAACAGATGGGCAGTAATTGGTACCTAACTAATTATAGCTGTGGCTGTGATGGTATATATTTTCTGCCATTGCTAAAGGAGGTATTGTTTTTTAAAAATCGGGTTGGTTCACCTAGTTTAGAGACAAGAAGTATTTTTTCAGAAAGTATTCTTGAATTGGTCTCTCAAAAAATTACCAACTAGTCCAAAGTCTCCTTCAAAGGTGATGGTACAAATGTGAATGAAGTTCTTCTGGATTCTCTAACTGCAATGGCAGTTTCTCTGATTTGCTTTGTAAGACTGGGGTGGAAGACACAGAAAAAAAGCAGTTTTCTGGTATAGTATGAGGCAGTGTCAGCATAAATAAAATTCCACGGCTGGTAACTGGGTTTCTCAATCGTGTGTAAATTTTATACTAAGTAGCATGCCATTTACAGATGCAAATAAATACGGTTAAATCCAATATGTCTGGTAAGTTCTCTACACTATTAAACATTGGATCCTTGGTCAGAATACAATCCTCTCTCACATTACTTTTTTTTTGATGGGAAAATCAAATTAAATTAAAATGGCTTAAATCATCAGAGCATCTGTCCTGCTTAGCATGAGGACTGCCTACAGGCTGGATTCCCTCGACATTACTTCACCAGTGAACTGACTGAAGAGCATGTGTTTCATGGGATGTCATCACCTCCAGGGGTTTACTCAGGTACCAAAAAAAACCCTCAAATTATACCACATCGGAGCCCTTTACTGGAGGTGTGATTCAAAACCTCAGTTAGTTCTCTTACTCATCAGGAATGAAGCGTCACGTTTTTCTCACATGCTCTTTTCAGTAAGTCATCTTTCAGATCATGGAACCAAACAAAACACTGTCATTTTGTGACAGATATTCTCGAGGAGAAGGCGACATACACACGCACAAAGTCAAGAAACCCAACCTGTCAGCCAGGGGGGTCCATTTCGATCTCATCATTATTCTGCAGTTTCTACATCTTTTATTTATGTTTAACAAAATAATATGGTGCCTCAGAGCGGAGGTTATACCTTTTTCAGTCCTCCACAGGGCCAGGATACTGTGAGTATGCATAACAGAGATGAAAAATACTTGCAGAACAAATGAACTTTATATTTCTGTTTGTAGCAGAGACAGATGTACCCTGATTCTCAGAAGAGCTAAAAAAGGCATAGAACTTAAGATGTAAGCAATTAAGTAAAAAGTCCCTTCAAAAATTTTGATGAATAAAATATATTTAAGATATAGTGTTCTTGTAAAACCACAACGTGAAATAAGCACACTTTAATATACTTTACTGTCTGCGCAATCTTCAACTTTTTAAAAAGACATAATGCTCTTACACTATTATCTACAGCTTATTTGCCACGGCTCATTTATCATGTCCTTATCTCAAGAATGACACTCCATTCTCTAAGTTGCTCAGGCCAAACCTGCGGGTCATCCTTGATACCTCACTTTTGTTACATCCCACCTGCAAGCTACTATGAAATCCTTCTGATTTTGCCGTAAAAAATACATCGGAATTCAACCATTTCCGCTACTTCCATGTTTACTACCTTAGCCGAGGGCACCACTCTCTCTGTCCAAGACCACTGCCATGGCCTCCTAACTGGTCTCTGTGCCTCTGCTCTGTCCCTTACAGACAACTGTCACCACAGCAGCCAGAGTGACCTGATTAACACAGACATCTGACCACCCACACGCTGCTCAGAACCTCCAGCAGCTCCCATGCCACCTACAGTCAACTCCACCTTACTCATGACCTGAAAAGCCCTGCATAACCCGCCCTCCCAGGCCCTCAGTTATGTTTCTGCACTTACTACCTTCTGCTCTCTCCCTCACTCACTTGAAGCAGCCACATGTGCCTCTCTGCTCTTCCTGAGCAGTCTGGGCCACCTCGCATCTTACTCCAGGCTCTGGCTCGGGGTCACTGCACCAGCGTGTCCGCAGCAGGCCCTGCCTCCACCTGAGCACTTGCCACTTTCACGTACTGCATGCTTTATTGCCTTAACTTACTCATTAATCAACCTTCCCACTAGAATATACACTCCATGAGGACAGAGGTACCTCTTTTATTGTTGTTGTTCCCTGCTGTATCATCACTGCCAAGAACGCGTCTGGCACTGAGTAGGTGCTAATGATCCTTACTGAGTTAACTGAACGCACATAATTCCTATTTATTGGAAGACTGCAGAGATCATCTCGGTTTCATAAGAAAAAAGTGCTTTTTTTTTTTTCTGATGGACTTGATATTGTTACTTTTACCTGAGTTGATAACATTTCTCTCTGCCTCTCCAGCAGCTAGGAAAGTCACCAGGTACCTTCATCTCTCACCAGAATCCAGATAAGGCAGGAAAAAGGACGTGAGAATTTTTCTGATGTGACCTTTGGGGGAGGCTGGGTGGCTGTCATACTCCCCCACCCTGGTTTCACAGGAGGGAAGAATGGGTGTTCCAGGAGGCTCAGGACCCAACATGGGTCCAGGCCTCTCTGGGGGCCTGGGACGCACCCCTCACCCACAGCTGCTTCCCCAACCAGCAGCTTTGTAGACTGGTGGCACGTGCGAAGTCCCTTCCCACAACCCCTGCCACTGCAAGCCCCAGAAAGCCAGCACTTGACCAGCCAGCATGGCCCAGTGTCCTCACAGCTAAGGGTGTGCTCCTCAGGATTGAGGAAAGGACCCATCACAGAACTCTCATGGTGGCTGCAGTGCAGAAGAGCACTGGTCACCACCCAGTGACCCGGGGATTCAGGAAAGCCATGTCTCTAGATCCTTTTCAGCAGTGGAGAAAATGAACAAACAAATTAAGAAATCTCTATGGGCTCTACGGAGCTGCTTGTCACTATTAACTGTGATTAAAAAATAATAATAAAAAAATAAAATAAAATAAAAAATGAAATGCCACTGGCACATGCATCTGGTTTTGAAAGAAAGGGAAGATTCTACAGTTAGCATGTGAATGTTGAAGAGAATGAACAACAAACACAGATAATGTGGTCGAACAAGAGGAAATGTTCTAGATTTGTATGTTCTAGGTGTCTAGAATGTTTTAAATGTCTGTTAAAGGCACTAATTTAAGAACACTGGAATCAAATTACAGTTTGAATAATTTACAATATTTCTCACAACCAAAAAAAATGTTTATGATGCTACAGGGAGAGGAAAAGTGTTGGGAAAGAAGAGAATAAAAATAGTTTAAAAAATGCTCTAATCCTACGGATAATATTTCTCTCTATTTTTCAAAAAAGACCAAACATAAGAGCCACAAAGAGGACTTCATCAAAATTAACTTTTCTTCTGTGAAAGTTTGTATGAAACGACAGACTGGGAGAAAACATTTGCAAACCACACATGCAACAAAAGACTGCTATCTAGGATACAGAAAGAATGTTTAAACCCCAACTATTTAAAAAAGAAATCCAGTTAGAAAATGAACAAAAGACATGAATAGACATGTCAGTGAAGAGGATTAACAGATGGCAGATAGCCCATGAAAAGATGTTCAACATCATTAGCCATCAGAAAAATGCAAATTAAAACCACAACAAGATATCAATACAAACCCATCAGACTAGCTGAAATAAAAATTAGTGACAACACCATTCAGGCGAGGATGTAGAGAAACTGGATTGCTCGGACATTGCTGATGGAAATGTAAAATGGAAATGTCACTCTGAAAAACAGGCAATTCCTTATAAAACTAAACATGTGATTACAGGCTAGCAAGTTACTCTTGACATTTACAGAGAAATGAAAACTTATGCTCACCAAAAAACCTGTACAAAAATGTGGCTTTATTTGTGGTATCCCCCAACTGGAATAAGCTCAGATGTCCTTCAAATGCTGCATGTTTTAAAGACTGTGGCACGTTTATACCATGACATAATACACTACAATAAAAAGGAAAAAGCTATTGGTACATACAATAAGTTGGATGAACCTCCAGGAAATTGTGCTGAGTGGAAAAAAAAAAAGCCAATCTCAAAAGGGTATATACCGCATGCTCTGGAAATGGAGAACAGACTGGTGGCTGCCAGGGGTAAGAGATGGAGAGAGTGGGGTGAAGGGGCGAGAGGTGGGTGTGGTGACAAAAGAATGAGAGGGACCCTGTGGCAATGGACCCGTTCTGTATCTCTCTGTGATGGTGACTGCACAAACCTACATGTGATAAACTGTATGGAACCAAAACACACAAACGCACAGATGACTACAAATAAAATGGGAAATCTGAACAGGACCAGTGGACTGTATTGATGTCAACATCCCAATCTGTGACATGGCTCTACAGTTCTACAAAATGTGGCCGCTGGAGGAGACGAATGCATGTGAACCTACAATTACTTCAAAAAAAAAAATTTCCAAAAAAATTCCAATGGAAAAAATCATGAAGTCTTTACCTCGCTGTGGTCTCACAGGTACCTTCTCCTGTGTCCCTGGGATCTAACTAAATATGTCACTGCGTGCAAGGGAGCGAGCTCGTAGAGCTAGAAAATATATTTGATTCAGTTGGTGGTTAATTAATTCCACCAGATTTACATAAAACTCCCCAACAGACCTACTAAGTCAGCCAGAGTTCACATCCTGCATGCTGTTCATATCTCCAGCTAGACTGGGGAAAGATTATCCTTTTAGATAGTAGGACACAATCATATTCAGTCTTAGTACAATCATACTGTTTTCAAGGTGACATAAATTAACCACCTAATGCTCATCCCATTTCATGGTTTAATTAAAATGGTTAAGAAGCAGGAAGAGTATAGTTTAATCCACGTGACCCATTATAAGCAGCATCTAAAATTTTCATGATCACGCTAATGATTTCATCTTTAAAGATTACAATGTTAAGTGAAACAAAGACAGTTAATACAAAAGGAGTTAATGGCGATAAAACAATGGAGCACAACATGCACAAAGTAAAAAGCGAGCATTATTACATTTCAACGTTATTTATACATTATGGTTGTTTGGCTTCGCTCCTGCTGCTCTAGTAACACAAATTAGATTTTTAAAAAATTCACAAAATATGGTTCATATATCAATTTATTTATTGATTTCACAGTGTCTGCAAAATCTCAGAAAAATATTTTTAAAAAGGTCCTAGCTCTTGACTGACATTTCTAATTCTATTTAGCCTGAGAGTGGAGTCTGTATACACTCGTCCATATTAAATTAATGTCTATCTCATATCCAATCCCTATCTCAGCCTGAAAATAATCTTTTATAAAATAAACTTAAGCATCTTTCTCCACATGTGAATCAGGACTGTGGAGACACAGAGTCAGACAGAGGACAATCTCTTATTTTTTGCTTAAGTCTGTTGGTGACATAGCCCCACTTTTGATTTTGGGATGTGCAGTCTGAAGGGACCTTGATGCCCACAAGAGTCAGAGTGGCTCGTGTCTGTGGTCTGACAAGAGTGTGACCTCTCGAGTTCTCTGGAGGGAAGAAATGCCCTCTTTAACCCAGAAACCACTCAAAGTGTGCGGGGCTCTTCCCTGTGAGGTTAAATCTGTGCCTGTAGGTGTTGTGACACTGGCTCCTTGGGGCTCCTGGGCCACTGCCCCTTCCAAGGTGTTTTCCTGGGCAGCGCAGGCACATGACAATAAGGTCCCTGGCACAAGGGCTAAACTGTAAAGCAGCACAGTCTTGTCATCTAAAACCAGGGGGTCACGAGCCGACAGTGCTCTCCTCAAAGGACGGCCCAGCCTGTAGGCGAGGATGGGAGTGTGAGGAGGGTCAGAACCCACGATGGGAGGACGCCTGGCTCCCAGCCCGGGGATACATTTGCCAGGACAAGTCACAGAAAGGGAGGCTGCAGCCCATGATCTCTCACTTAGGTCCACGCACGAGTCCACCAGATTTACCTCTGGCTCCATCATGTAGGCTCCGTCACACAATTAACTGGCAAGTGTCTCCTGGGAATGGGTCCACCCTCTCGCTGTTTTATTTTCCAGCACTAACCATGCCCTAGGCACGTGGGCAAGCCGAGGGAAGACAGATTGACACCTCAGGAGCCGGTCCCAGATTTGCCCTTTCGTTTAATAATCACCTACATCGTGCTTAAGATACCCAGGCACTGTTCTAAATGCTTAACAAATACTGACTTCCTTTTCTCCTCAAGGCAATGTTCTTAGGGTGGGTACTGTTATCAAGCGTTATTTTACAGATCAGGAGCAAAGGTGAAAAAGAGTCAGCAAAGTCACAAAGTGTGGTTGGACCACAATGCTAGTAGGAAGGGTGGTGAGGAAGTCAGATTCCGCTATATTTTGAATAAACAAGAATTTTAGATTTGGGGCTGGAGATGAACCAAGGATGACTCCCAGGCTTTTGGCCTTAGAAACGAGAAAGATGGAGTTAGTATTTATGGAAATGGAAAAGATTTTATTTTTATTTATCTATTTCACTTATTTCAGTTTATTTTAATTCTTACTTAACTTTATTAAAAATATTACATTTTTACTTATTAAAAATACCCTGATGGGCAAGTTATACTTCTCCCAAGATAAAATCACCCTCTCGCCTAAAACAAAATTCAAATTTTACAAAACCACAGTTTCAAGACACTAGACATCAGGCGATGAAGAATAATGATCCCTGAGAGACAGGAAACAAGGTGACATGAGGTCACTCCTGCTCACTGTCTAGAGAATGTTTCTAGCTGCAGCACAGGGGGCGGCCAGGCTGAGCCCAGCAGACTCTAAGTGGCCATGAGGTCCAGGGAGAACATGGCACCAGCCGTCTGCAAGGAAGACTACAGAAGAGGAGAGTGCTGCGCAGAAAGACAACTTGGGAAGTCTGCAGATGGTGGGTAGTGACCAGCACACGCAAGAGTAAAACACCTGAGGTCTGAGACCGCGACACCTGAACAGACTGGAGGCAACAGTGCTCGGTGCTCACACAGGGCTAAGTACGCTGCCACCAGGCAGATAGAAAACCCAACCCATGGGTCATCAGAGAGAGCACGCAGAGGTCCTGACTCAACAGTGGGACACGACCCAGAGGGAGGAGAAAAACACGCATGTTATGGTGAGGCTCTTCCACTGTACCTGCAGTGGTACGCTATCTCTTGAGGGGGGACTGTAATGAAATAAAGATGCATTCTAGAAACCTTAAGGTAAACAATGAAATAACAAGACAAGAGTTAAAACAAATAATTCCAACAAAAGAGAAAATATGTGAAATCTCTCTTTCTCTCTCTTTCACACAAACAGAAGCGCTCTCTCTCTCTCTCTCTCTCTCTCTCTCTCTCTCTCTCTCTCTCTCACTCTATAAATTTAGAAGGCAGAAAAGAGAACGAATAGCAAATGGGGCAAATAGCAAATACACAGCAAGATGGTAGAATAAAATCTAACCACCTTACTAACCAGATTAAATACAAATGGTATACCACTCCATTAGCATGCAGAGATGATCAGATTAGATTTTTTAAAAGATCTAATTATAATTCTGCCTAAAAGAAACACCTTGAAATATAAAGACACACATAGGCTAAGAGTAAAATGTCTTTTAAAAAAAAAGATCCCATCCTAACAGAACCATGCTTTCCAAATAAATATTAGACTGTAGAGGAAGAAAATGAAGTCCGGAGACCTCAACTGAAACACCCCAACGAGGCACAACGGCAGCCTGGTGCAGGGGGGCAGGCACCTTCGAAAGAAAGGGTCACGGAGGAGGCATTCCGGAGGCAGAATCAGCAGTGGGAGACGAGAGGCATCTCCCAAGGAACAGAGGAAAACGAAAGCCTGTTCCACGACTTAGAAGTGAGTCATTATCAGAAGATAACGATCCTATTAGTCAAGATAGAGAGAAAAGGACAGACACACAAGCGTGGGGTCCCGGGAGGTGGCTGGGCTCGCCTCCGAAAGGCTGAGATGGCGGTGCCTGCAGAGTGGCCATGGGGAGAGGTCCCCAGGCAGCCGGAAGGGCAGAGCCAGCGGGTGGGGGTGCAGACTGATGAGCTGGCTGCACAGACAGGACAGCCATCACGCGGTAATCACATTAGGCCCAAGCCGAGGCCTCTGGAGGAACTAACCACTCAATACATCTTTTCCTATTCTTAATCTAATCTCGTGTAAAGAGTCAACATTTCACACAAAACTATTTTACTGAATGTGAAGATACATAAACTTCATAGGTCTTTACACTTTCTAATTTAAGCCTAAAGTTTCCTGCTTCTCTATTAGTAGTATTTATTTGTGATTAGGTTAATTGGCCCCATTTATGTCTACAGCAGAGTGTCTCAAACTACCTGTGGTGAAGGACCAAGTTTTTAAATTCCCAGTCCACTATGGAACTCTATAATGTCTTACGGGGCTTAGACTGAATTCCGTCCTGCCAAATTCATATGTTGAAGCCCTCATGCCAGAAGTGGCTGTATTTGGAGACAGGGCTTACAAGGAGGTAGCAGGGTTAAATGAGGTCATAAGGGTGGAGCCCTGATCTGATAGGACTAGTGGCCTTATAAGAAGAGACACCAAAGAGCTCTTTCTCCAGTCACACAAAGAAGAGGTCGTGCGAGCACATGGTGAGACGGCAGCCACCTGCAAGCCAAGGGAAGAAACCTCAGAATGAAGTCTACCCTGTAGACACCTTAGGCTTGGACACCCGGCCTCCAGACTGTGAGAAATAAACCTGTTGGTTAACCCCCCAGTCTATGGCACATTATTGTGCAGCCAGAGCAGACTAATTAATACACACGCTTGGCACCAGATGCACTCACCAGGCAAACCGAAAGCTGCTCTAATTGGCTGGCTATTCAACAAGATGAGCCCCCCGACTGTATGCTTAAGTGTCTCAGCAACGTCAAACTGCCTTAGAAGTTCACATTCAGCCTCCTTTTCTGCTCTTCCTCACTGTGGACCCATCATAAGCACTTTGTGGACTAGCAACAGTCTGCAGACCACGCTCCAACCAGCACTGGCGCACAGGCCTTCTGTGATTGTTTTTGTAAATGTAACATTTAGCTGAAACATAGAACTTGAAATAAAGGCATGGATTTTAAACACATTAGAGACCAGATGTATGCTGTGGGGTGAGAGGAATTACAGAGAAACACAGGGTTCTATCGGATCATATCTAGGCAAGGTCCCCCAGAACACTGCAGGATGCAGGTTCTTAAAAATGAACGCCACTGTGCCTGGGGTATGACACCCCTCAAATTCTGTTTCTCTATTTAACGCTTCCATCAGTCTCCGTAATCAAATCCACAGGGCACGTTACAATTAGATTACAAACTCACAGCTGGAGTATTACTTCTTCCTCAATTGACAGTACATACTCCATACCCACAAAACAGATGCCCTCCAGAGACCTGGACTCAGATGGATGGGCAAATTAACTCCTGTGATCCTGTCACTGAGATGTCCAACTTTCTGATGGCCACTGCAGAGGGTCTTTGATGGAATCTAATTCATACGTGTGGTTTTCATTCTGAGCCCTATGGTTTGTTTGGTTTCTCCTGTGGTGAGTGTTCACTCATCTTCGAATGCTTCTATATCACAATGAGAACCACGGTTATCCTGTCAGCTCACATGGAAATGGGCCAGCGATCAGTAGAGATCACCATGGTTTCGGGCCAGCATCACACCCTGGTAAACAGATACGTTCACAAGGTTGCAGAATGTATGTTTTGCAAGCAGGATTGCTGTGAAGTAAACTTTGCTGGCTGAACGTTACTCTTTTTTTATGTCTAAGGAAGAGGTAACTGAGTGTTATTACTCTAACTTCTTTCCAGTTCTTGCAACTGCAGGACTCAGTCACGTCCTGTTCATTTGTTGCTTCCAGGTTTATATCCCACATATAAGTGATATCATGTGATTTTCAACTCTTTCTGTCTGGGTTATTTGGTTTAGCATGACTATCTTGAGGTCATTCTTTTTCAAGACAGTTTGACTATACTTGGTCCCTTCCATATCCATGATTTTTAGGATCAATTTCTGAAAATAAATTAGCTGGGGTTTTAATTGGGAATGTGTTGGATCTATAGATCAGTTTGGGGAGCACTACCATCTTAACAGTATTAAGTTTTCCATTTTATTCTTTTATACTATTGTAAATGGGATTGTGTTCTTAATTTCAGTTTTGGATTGTTCGTTGTTACTCCATAGAAATAAATTCATTTTTATATTGTTTTTATATTCTGTAACCTTGAGAAACTCATTTATTAGTTCTAATAGTGTTTTTAGCTGATTCTTTAGGCTTTTCTATATACTAGATCATGTTATCCACAAATAAAGATAGTTTGTTTTACTTCTTCCTTTCCAATCTAGATGCCCTTTATTTCATTTTCTAGCCTCATTTCCTTAGCTAAATTTCCAGGGGAATGTTGAATAAAAATGGCACGTGACCTGAATGGGCATCCTTGCCTTGTTCCTAATCTTAGTGGCAAAGTATTCAATTTTTCACAATTAAGTATGATGTTAGCTGTAGGTTTTGCATAGTTGCCCTTAATCAGCTTGAGAAAAAGGGATGATTTTTAAACTGCTGCTGTCAAGACTTTACAGGGAACCCTTATGTTTGAGAGCTGAATTTGGCCATAAAATCATACATGGAAGAGAATCCCTACTTGCTTACTTACAGGAAAAATTCCAATTACAGAAATGGATTAACTGATCAAGATGCTCCTGACACAAATGAAATAATCAAGAAGCTCCACACCTATGAGAAGATGCCGAACATCATTAAGTCATTAGGAAAATAAATTCAAACCACAATGAGATACTATCCACACCCACCAGGATGGCTATAAATTTTTTAAAATAGAAAATAAGTATTGGCAGGATATGAAGAAATCAGAACCCTTGTGCATTGCTGGTGGAAATGGAAAATCATGCAGATGCTAAGGAAAATAGTCAATTCTTCAAAAAATTAAACATAGTCATCAAGTGACATGGTATACTCAGAACTGAAAGCAGGGACTAAACCAGATACTTGTATGACTAATGTTCATTGTAGTATTACAATTAAAACAGTCAAAAGACATAAACAATCCAAATATTCATCAGCATATAAATGGATAGAAAAATGTTGCATATCCGTACATTGGAATATTAATTCAGCCATAAAAAGAAATGGAGTTTGGATACAACTATGACATGGATGAACCCTGAAAATATTATGCTAAGTAAAATAAGCCAGACACAAAAAAGACAAATAATTACAGGAATTCACTTATGAGAAATGCCTATAACAGGCAACTTCACAGAGACAGGAAGTAGAGAGAAGGTTAAGAGGGGCTGGGTGAGAGGGGTCTGAGGAGTTATTGCTTAAAAGATATAGAGTTTCTGTTTGGGGTGATGAAAAGTTTTGGAAATTGGTAATAGTGATGATTGTACAACATTGTGAATGTAATTAATGTCATCAACTTATACAGTTAAATGGAAAATTTTGTTATATACATTTCATGACAATAAAATTTTTAAAAAAGATTCACAGCTATTACTATGCCTATCCCTTTATCATCTTTACTGTTATAGTAATGTTTTGGTTTGCTAAGCTAGGTGAATGCCCCTTAGTGGGTATGGTCAGCCCCATGTACAGAGGTCAGTGAACTTCCCCTCTTCATGACCACAAAGCACTTTAACCACATTTCATGAGGAGGAAGTAATATAAATAGAATTATTAAGCAGAGAAAGACATTTTGTCTCTCTCCTCTCCCCTTTCCAAGTTCCTAAAATAATTCTGTAAATAGTGGTGGCAAGGGAAGGGAGCTGATGTATTTAGGAAAAGCAGAGACTCAGTTTTCAACTGTGTTCCTCTCCGTTGCAAATTTTTCTTCTGTTTTCATTCTCAAAGTGTCAGTAACTGATGAAGACTCTAATGGAGGTCACTTACTTCAAACCTCATGTTTTCTGGGTATCGTTCCTTCCAAAATTCAAAGGTCTGCTGCCACTATAATGTGTCATGCTCATCTCTCCACTCTGCATTTATTTATTTAGTTTGTTCTGCAACAGAATTATCACCCTTATTTTCCAATGACAACATTCAGTATATTCTAGCATATTCACAAAATATACTTAGAAAGAATTAAGTAAAAAAATTCAATGAAATCAGCAGGCCTAGGGAAATAAAACCAACTGAATAATGAAGCTTTTAAAAGATGGCCAACTTATCTCTTTAGTCAGAGATATGACTAACATATGGGCTGTAAAATTATCTTACCCACTTTAAACTCGTTTTCAGAATTAGTAACATACTAATTGTTCTGTTCAGTCACCAAATCTTTAAATATCTTCATATTTTATTAATCTCTCTAATTAGTCATCATTCTGACAATTTCTTCACTGGATTTAGAAATGTAATATTTATGATTATTTTTATAATGCTAGAAATGGTGCATCTGTGGAGCACTGCGGCTCACTGCCAGCCCTGCAGAAGCGTCAGCGTGCACATCAACACGGTGCTGCTAAAAGATTAATTAACGAGTTAGAGAAAAAACTGTTAAGAAGCATCAAAGTTGGGAAACAACTTCGACAGACTGGAATAGTAAAAAAGTATACTGAGAAAACATATTGTATGATACAATTTATATAAAATTTAAAAAGAGGCCAAAGTAAATGGCAACAGAATTCAGAAAAGTAGTTACTTTTGGTTGGCAGGGACCAGGAAGGACAAGAGGCGCTTCTGCTTGAATGTCCTCGTCTTAGGAATACGCCCATTTCTTGAAGCTTCTTCGAGCTTGGCACTCATAACCAATATCTGTATGTATGTTATGCTTTAATAAAAATTTCTCTAAAGTATTTTGAATACTTATTTAAAATAGCCTATAAATATTATGGAATACAGTATTGATATTCTGATTTCAGCCCTACTTTAAGCAGTCAGTAACAGCAGAAGTCCTTTAAATTCTCAGGGTCTAAAATAATTTCTAATGTACTTTTTGATTTCAATGATAGTGAAAAAACATGCATACATATGTGTGTATGTGTATATATATGGCATGTACAAGGGTAACACACATAGCATGCTGCTCTCTTTAGTGGCTTGGGAAAAGTTACAAAATATTTAAGTCACAGATGTATAGACTCATAAGTGTAATAAATTTCTGGGAAATTTTTCAGATTTTGTTCAATGACTGTATACTTTAAAAATTCAATCAATTAAACTATTACAATATGCCCAGAATGTTCTATATAGATGATAAATTGGATATGTTATATTATATTTTAGATGATATATTAGACATTACATTATGTTAACAAGAACAGATTTTGTGGTGAACTAGGTACAAATCAGAATAACTAAAATTTCTATTGCTAGTCCAAGAAAATTATCATTTCAAAATGAATAAAAAAAAAGCTCAGCAGAAAATAAAGTTACTACGAGAATAAGGCAGTGTATGAGGATAAAATATTGAGAAACAAACAAAAACCAGTCAAATAAAACATGAACCAGATGGAAATTATAATTCAACACTGGATCGTGAATTAAATAATCTTAAATAAGCATTTGCAAATTTAAAAGAAAATCTCCAAATAATTAAAAACACACAACAGAAAGATCAAATGAACAAACAGGAAGATATGAAATGAGAGTGACAACCCAGTAAATAATTAAAGAGAAAGATAAAATCATCTTAGAAGTGAGGATTAAATTACAAAGTGGCCAAGGAAGAATTGATGGAAGTGAAAATATAATGAGGAACACCAAAGAAAGGTGTGAAAAGCCAAAAGGACATAAATAAAATAAAGAGATGTAAAAATGAAAGAAACTGATATGCAAAATAGGCAAATTAGATCTAACATACATGTAACTGAAGACCCTGAAGGAAAACAAAACAGAACACAGTATTAAAAATTATTCAAGAAAATGTCCCATAAATAAAAGAAGACTTGAAACTGCATTAAAAGACCCACCATATATCTATGATCTGAACCGTCAACTCTGAGACATATATTTATAAACTATTTGACTTTAAAGATAAATTTAAAAAGTAATAGTAAACTCCTGGGCCTCAAAGCTAAATGAACAGGTCACTTACAAAAAGAGAAAAATCAGACTGGCATCAGAGTTTTACAGCACTAAAGCAAGATATTGCAGTAGCACTTTTGAGAAACTTCTATTCAAGAACTTAGGACCTCTTCTTGAGGAATCTTTTGTTATTCAAAGTAGGGTTCATGGCCCACAGCACTGACAATATTTAGGACTTTGTTAGGAATGAGAATCTACACCCAAGAGGTCCAAATGACTAGTATGTCCATTATTGTTTGAGATGCACTGTACCAGAGAACAAGTTTCATAGGAAAAGAGGTCAACACAGAAACTGGCAAGATGACTGACAGGAAGCACCGAAGATATTTAACTGCTTATCCAGGACTGAAAAAATATAAATGTAAATGCTGAATATTCTGACCAAGTAGAAATAATACACTTGAAATAATAAAGAGAAAGCAGAATATATCAACTAATTGTCAAACAAGTAATACTTAATCAAAATGAAAACCCAAATGGAAGAAATCTAAATAAAGGAAAAGGGAATTAAGGACATCATAAAAGGTAAAACTATAAAAACACAAAACAAACATTCCTAAATTTCTCCTCACGAAAACTAAGAAATAGACCATATAAAGAAAAAACACAGTAAATACAGCAATACCATACTATGTGTGTATGTGTCTGTGTGTGATAAAATAACAGATATGTTGAGACCAAACCCATCAGGCATCTCAATGAATACAAATGGGCTTAACACATCAATTAAAAGTAAAATATTTAAAACTGTCTTGCAAAAAAAAATTAATTCTAGGCTGTATATAGGAGATGTACCTAAACCAAAGTGACTCAGGAAGACTAAAAATAAAGGTATACTGGGAAAACTGAAAATATTAAGAAAGCAAGGGATATAATATAAACCAGACAAAGCAGAATTAAGGTAAAAGAGCATTAAAAGTGATGAAGAATGACATTTATAATGTTAATGGCCACAATTCAAAATGAAAATATATAGTAGTTATAAGTCTCTATGCACCAAATAACACAGCAACTACATTTATAAACAGAAACTACAGCAGATGCTTTGTAACAGGAGCGCACTGTGTAATAGGAGACTTTAACACCACTCTTAAACAAAGACAAGTGGATAAAAAGTAAGTAATAATTTAGAAGACTTAACATGTTTAATAGGGTGGAGCTTATAGATACAGCTATTGATAACATTACATGCTCATAATGGAGAATGTGTCTTCTCAAGCGCACGTGAAACATTCAAAAACATAATCCTATGTTCAGTCATAGAAAAAGTCTCAAACTTAAGTGCCATGTATGTATCTAGGAGGCAAAATTTGAATATGTTTTTAATGAAAACCTAAACGTACAATACTATTAATAAACGCCAGGCAAAAAGACAAAAAATAAGTCTATTGTCATGAGTACATGTATTCTAACTTTTGACTACAGCTACATGCTGATTAACTAATATTCAACTATAAGTTTATCTTTTTAAAAATCACCAAATTCAAACCTTATGGTTTTTAATGACTCCACTAACTGACAACAACCTTAATTCCTCACTCGTTGGAACACTGAAATTCTCACTGTGCTGCTTCCCACCACCCTTCTACAAATCCTGCTGATTCTAGAAGCATGAAGACTACCTTGTGCCTTTAAAAGGCTTCACAGCAGTGGCATATTCCTTTCCATACAACTATCTGAATTTATGTGTGTAACTCACATTCTAAAATGGAGTCTGTAAACAACAAAACAGCTCACCATTTTTGTTCTTAAGCATGACCAGTGAATTCTCTAATGCCTGAGAACTACAGCTCACCTCATTAATTTCCTCTCATCAGGAACAATGATCAAGACAGGCAGCTCCTTTTATGATGAAAAGGAGGTTTGAGAACTTAAGGAAAAGCCAATCTTAACAGGTTCCTTTTAGCAAATCTCTGGAAGTTCAATTGTGAAATCTTCCTGGGAGCTTGAAGAGAGCCATTTGCTATATAAAATCAAATTTTAGATTAATTGGCATTAGGTTGTTTCATCCTTAATTACTTTTGAGAAAAATTACTTCTTTCATCTTGTAAACATCCAAACAAAAGATTTTCCAAAACATGTTCTTCAATAAAATTTTGATATATCTTAAGATTTATTTTTTAATTTATATAGAGTAAAAATCACTCATCTGGCTCTTTGAACTTTAACAAATGCACTGAGCTATGAAATCATCTCCATAATCAGGATATAAAACAGTTCCATCCCTCCCCAAAATGCCCTTGTGCTGTACCTTTGCAGTCAAACACTCACCTCACTCCTAACCCCTAGCAACCACCCTCAGTAAATTTTAATGTCCAGATTCACACTGGGTGCATATTCCAACAATCTACAGGACAAAGCTAACAGCAAAGACAATGCAATGATCTCTCCCCACCATCTCCCTCACATGTCTGTCCTAAACCCCTGGTGGAAGAATACCACTGACCTATTGGAAAACTGCTCTTTTTCTTCATTGTTCCTTTTCTATAACTGATCACCATAAAAAATATTAATAAATTGTATTTTTTCTGTTCCAATCCCACCACCATTTTGTTGTGAAATACTCTCTCAACCTGAATTCCTTGCACACCGATGATTACATCGATACAGACTTAATTATTAGCACAGATGGTGCCAATTAGTTTTTACGTGAAGTGTGGAAATGGAAAAGATAATGGAAGCACTACAACCTTCCTGCACATGTCACAGCTGGGGCCGCTGACAGCAGCTCGGAGATAATCGAATCTTTACATTCTGCAGTTCATCTTCCACCTTGAGCTCAAGCTGCTAGAGGAAAAAACTTGATCTTCAGACTCAGAATAGGCATAGCTTATCAAATACACACATTCACACACTCATATACACACACATACATACACACGTGTGTGCATGTAAACATGGTGTTTACATTCCTTCAGATGGAAGATAATGGTTTTTAAATAAGAAGTTGTTTTCTAGAAAGTAATCAACTTTCAAAATCTTTTTTATGGTTAACATTCTGGGAAAGAGTTCATTTTTAGCAACATTTCTAACACAATGAGATTAGGAACACATATTATTAATTAGAAAAGAATTATAGTGTAATACCATCATCTTACATTTATAAGCACCTTGGAGTCTACAAAACACTCTCACAGTTTCTAATTCAATCCAGGCTTTGCAACACGGCACCTGGGGGACTACAGAACAAACTAAAGCCCCTTGCAACTTCTGAGTTACAAAGTGGGGGAAAGGAGAAGGAATGCAGAAGTAACAACGAAAGTACTTTAACATCATAGCTACTATAACAAAATAACTAGAAAAATTATGAACTGGTCAAATTAATACCCGTTTACCAAATCCAATTAATTTATCAATGTCCATGATGCTAAAAAAAAAATGACATCCAAATCTGGCCCAATTTTTGTATGTGTGTTTCCCTTTGTAGTCTATCCCCCCACCCCTAGGCCCTGGCAACCCCTGGTCTATTGTCTATCCCTATAGTTTGCTTTTTCCAAAACCGAAATGGAATCAACAGTATAGAGCCCTTCAAGTCTGGCTTCTTTCACTTAGCCTAACACATCTGCGACTGATCCCTACAGTCCCTCAGATCGGCAGCTGATTCTTTGTTGTTGCTGAGTGGTGCCCCACTGTACAGGTGCACCACTTTGTTTATCCATTTGCCAGGTGAAGGACATATGGACTGTCTCCAATTTCAGATGACTATGAATAAAAGGCTACTCTAAATGGCTGCATACAGGTTTTCGTGTCAGCCTAAGTTAATTTCTCTTCAGTAAATATCAAAGAATGGAATTTCTGGGTCATACAGTAAGTGAATGTTTAACTTTATAAGAAGATGCCAAAATGTTTTCGAAGTGACTGCACCTCTGTGCGTTCCGTCTAGCCACGTCTGAGAGTTCCAGGTGCTTTGCATCCTGACCAGCACTCATACTGTCATTTTTTTTTTTCCTTTTGACCATTCTAATAGGAGTGTAGTGATATCTCCTCATGGCTTTAGTCTACAATTTTCCTAATGACCAGTGATGCTGAAGTGACGTATTATAGAGCCAGGCAATCCTGTGGATTGAGGTGTATGGCTGGCCACACCTGACCCAATTTTGGATACAAAATTCCAGGGCAAAAGCAGTGATTCTTAAAATGAGATCCAAGTACTAATACAACATTTTGGGTTTGTGGTGATGTTAATGTAGGAAAAGTTTCCTAAAATAAATGGGCGATTAAACGGGGTCTAGATGTTGATAAACACGACTTTAAAGGCACTATTTTAATTGAGGGAAAAAGCAAAATGCTCAGCATGTGGGTGAGGCCTCCTCAGAGAGCAAGAGTATCATTTATCATCTTGTGTTTCCAGTGCAGACCAGAAACCCAGAAAGGGTATTAAGTGGAAATAAAATAAGTTATGTGACAGCACAGAAGGATAACTTTAGAACAGGCCTTTAAGGACAATTATTCCGGCAGTTTTGTATTTCTGGCAGAAGAAATAAACTGTAAGGACGTAGGTATAAAGAACTGGGACCTATAGAAACTGAAAAAGAACTGTTGAAGCTGAAAAAGCAAGGTGGATTTGAGGCAATGGAAAAGAGGTCTTGGCAGACCCCAGCTTGTCTTCTGTACTAATGTGACAGAACAGACACCTGGAGGCTGCTGGGGCCACTGAGACAGGGAAGGGCAGGGTGTGGTACAGGGTGGAAGACAGGGGATGCTGTCCACACGCACAGGCTCTGCAGGCACAAAGCCACTTCATTCTCTGCACAACCCCATGCGGGGACTACGACTTAGGACGGAAAGGCTTGGAAGTTCAATCTCACAACGATGAATGAGATTTCCAACCTATTCATTTTTATTACATATCACTGGAATGACCAGGTAGAGTTTACATAAAAAGGGAAAATGAAATTTGCAGTTCTGCCTCTGAGTGTGTTAAAAGAGACCCTTTTGGAATGAAATGGAAATGGAGTGTAAAATTTCTGCAGCGAGCTCTGAGCCCTCCATCACTTTCCTGGCCCATTGTCCCTCCTCACTCCATTCATGCTCTTCGCTCTCCCCAAGAAAACTCACATGGTCTCCAATTTCACCAATCCCATGCTCACTCCTGCCGGCGGAGCTGCCCCAATGTCCCACTCTTCCTTCTCAAAGGGTCCCCTGCCACACAAGCCCTCCCCACAGTTATTCCCCTAGGATTTGATATTTTTCAACATTCCATCCAGTGAAATAAACAGTGGAATTTTCTTATGTTCTTAAACTCTAATTTCAATTTTCTGAAGCAAAACTTGCTTTCCCTCTTTGAGGGGAAAAAAAAAAACTGACACCAAAATGTTTATCTCCCCATCCTCTGAAGAAATAACAGAAAAGCAGAGAAAGGAGGCAAGTTTGACTTACTGATTTATGTACCTGAAAGGAAAGTTCACTGTCATGCAGGGAGGAGGTTAGCAGGTAAATCCAGGGAGAAGCCAATGCACTGAGCGGTAATGGGAGATATCAGAGGGAGCAGGTAACGACAGAGGCCTTGAAAGCAATGACTGAGAGGAGACCGGAGTATCAGTCCTCAAAGATGAGTAACCCCACTCATTTTATTTGCCTTTGGATATTTGGTGAATTTACATTTGAATATGGATACATATGATGTTCTGCGATTGCACTTTAAAGAAATATGAAATTACGACTTAGGAGTGTAGAGAAACTGTTGAGGTTTCTAATTCTTAATCCTTGTACAATTCTCTTCTGAAAACAACTTCATTCTGAATACAGACTGTTCTCCTTCAGATGTGAGAGACTTGCCTTTTCCTAAACTTTCTAGGCCAAGAAACAAGGTTGGGTTAACCACTGCTGATACCTTAAAAGAATGCAAATGAATTTGTAAAAATTGGATGTCAACAAAGTTATCTTTAAATGGACTGTGTACTAACCATCAGTTTGAAGAGCAGTGGGTTCTTGAATAATACAAATATTTCCCATTAAGTGATAAACTTAAAATCTGGGCATATGAAAAAGATGCTCAATGACACTAATTATCAGAGAAATCCAAATTAAAACCACAAGGTGATATCACTTCACACCTGTCAGAATTGCTATTATCAATAAATCAATAAACAACAAACACTGGCAAGGATGTGGAGAAAAGGGCACCCTCATGCACTGTTGATGGAATTGCAAATTGGTACAGCCACTATGTAGAATGAATGGAGGTTCCCTAAAACATTAAAAATAGAACTACCTTATAACCCAGCAATTCCAGCTCTGGATTTATCCAAAGAAATCCAAAACACGAATTCAAAAAGACATGTACACCCCTGTGTTCACTGCGGCATTATTTACAGCAGCCAAGATATGGAAGCAAACCAAGTACCCATCAACAGACAACTGGATAAAGATGTGGTACATAAACATAATAGCCATAAAAAAAATATTTCCATTTGCAAAAACATGGATGGATTTAGAGGGTATTAAGCTAAATGAAATAAATCAGAGAGAGAAAGACAAATTCTATGTGATTTCACTTGTATGTAAAGAAAAAAATCTAAAGAACAAAATAAGCAAAACAGAAACAGACTCATAAATACTGAGAACAAACTGGTGACTGCCAGATGAAAGGGGGACTGGGAGGGTAGGTGAAAAATCTGAAAGGACTAAGAAGTACGAATTGGTAGTTACAAAACAGTCACGAGGATGTACAGTACAGTACAGAGAATGTAATCGATAATACTGTAATGGGGAGGTATGGCGCCAGGTAGACACGAGACTAATTGAGGGGAATCGCTTCATAATTTATGTAAATGTCTAACCACTATGCTGTACACCTGAAACTAATGTAAAAGAACACTGAATGTCAACTGTAATTGAAAAAAAAATTTAATGAGAAAAAAAAATAGCTGGGCCTCCTAATTCCATACTTTCCAAGGACGGAAGCAGCTAATTTAGGTGGCACACTTGGGATCAGTAATCCTCAGTTAATTGAAAAAGTGAACTAAAATGAGAAATCGTAAAAAAAAAAAATGCATGTTTTTAATATTTATTTTAGCAAACATTGAAATGTACGTTTACTCAAAACTTTTTTAATGTACAGCCAAGGTCCTTTCGTTTGAGTAGGAGCCAGTGATGGTGCTTCCCATTGTCTTCCCTGCATAAATAACACGCAAAAGACAAGGTCGATGATTCCCAGGTTTGTTTTCTTTAAAGAAGAGTGAAAACGTAAAGACACTTGTGAAGCGACGTGAAAACAGACTCTGGAAGCTGTCCATATTTTTATGATTTTCCCCTAATCTTTTATAATTGCCTCATCTTTACCCAATCTGATAGAAATTTCTCTTTATGGAGTCTTTCCAAAGATTGTCACAGCAACGGCAGCTTTTCCTATTTCAGCACACATCTCTCATCAGCTTTCATTCCATTTAATTAAATGATGCCAATTACAGTAACAAGAATACCGCACATCAACAGATTTGGGAAGAAAATGCCTCTTGGTAAGCACTTAACTCAGTGAGTGAACCCCCTCCCCATATCCCCCACCCAGCAGGCTGGGAGAGCTGATGCCAGTCTGACTCCTGTCACGAGGGGATGGAGAAGCTGGGTCACCTGGGGAAGGTAAGAAAAGCGGCCTTCTGCTGTACTGTGATTTATCTCTTGGAAGGTACTGTAGGGAGCATCTCTAAAGCCAGGGCTGTACCTTAGTAATGTTGGTCTTTAATTATTCCCACATAATTAAGAGAACACAGCAATGTTTCATCTGGATAAAACTAAAGAGGGGGACAGCCCATAGAAAGACCAGAAAATTACTAGGATTATCACAAGAACAGAGAAAACCAAAGGAAGAAGAAAAAAATTCAGTTCAATAATTCCATTTAAAAGTACCCTAATCCAAAAGTCAAAAACCTTCTTTACCTTCCCCAATGCATGACACTGGGAAGTGGCAACCATAAATAGCTGTTGTGGGTTCCTTTCTGGGCAAGTTTTTAAACTGGATTCTTAGAATTTAATCAGATCTATCAATTAGGTTAAAAGACTACTACGAGAACAGGTATTTTTTCTGAAACAACAATAACTAACAAATACTGAGTATTTAATCTTGCCGAGCACTACAGTGAGCACACTGAGTGCATTCATTCATTTATCCTCATATTAGGGGTAGGTCTGAACTCATTCAAAGACATATAACTTTGTCAAAGGCAGAGCCAGGATTTGAACCCAGAGTCCCTGTTCTTAACTACTGTGATATACTGTCTAATTCGGTTCACCTTATACTAATTTTAATATTTTGCCTAAGGGTTTTATTAGTATACTTCCCAAATTAACATCAAAGTCTTTAATTATAAAGTTGAAGTTAATTCTTAAATAACCACCATTTGTTCACTAAAAAAAAACTATATGTGACTCATTCATTTGTGAACATTTAACAAGCAATTGTTTAATCACTTAAAAAAAAAGAATTAAAACAATTTAATGGGCATTTCTCAGTTATTAAATATTTACTGTGTGCCTGTCCTTGCCCATGCTCCCAGGAAGCTAAGTCTGGCAGAAGGAACACAGGAGTGCTCTGCAGTTTTAGGCAAACGGCAACCTGCACGAAGTGCTTGGGGATGTCTGAGGGTGGCATAGCAGCTGGGGAAGTGAAGGGGAAAAGGAGATTGCACAGAATCTGATATTCAACCGGGGCATTTCTTCTGTAAGCCATGGAGATTCGTTTAAGGACCGTAGCCGAGAAGAAATAGGATCAGAATTCATCTTGGAACAAGCACTTCAGAAGCAGAGAGCATGAAAACCAGGAGGCTAGGGAGGATCTGCTGTAAAAGGCCAGGTGAGAACCATGGACTGTGCACTCGAAATCAGTACATTATATGGTGGCTGAATTAAATCTCAATAAAGCTGTTGAAAAAAAAAACAAATCTAGATGAGAAATGGTGAGAGCCTGAGCTCAAACCATGCCAGTGGTAAAAGGGAAGAGAAACCAAAGAGAGATGTGAAGTCAGAATCAGCAAGACTTGATGCGTGATGCGTGGGTGGGAGGTTGGGCTAGGCTCAGCTGTGAGAACAAGATCGGGAAGAGATAAGAAAAATAAAGTCATATCATGGATGGAAACAGACATGTAGTGGGGGCAATGAACATACAAACAAGAAACTGTAACACAAACCCAATTTAGTGTTATTATGGAAAACCACACCTAGGCAAATACATCAGTGAGTGAGCTGACTGCTAAATGATTAACTCATTAACAACAGTGGTACTGTGACACCTTTTCACTTTCTCTTCTGCATCAGACCCAGTGCCCATCACTTCTGCGTACATTTCCAATGCCCTCATTTCATATCTGAGGAAACCGAGATACAGGGGTTAAGAGGAAGGGCTGAGATTCTAATTCGGCTAACCCCTGATCCTGACACCACGAGTTACTTCTCTGTTGCCACACTGCCGGCTTAACCAATAATGCTGATAGTTATAAAGATAAGAAAAGCTTCATCCAGCAGTTGCTGAGCAGTTAGAATTGCAGCTCATATACCATGAGCTGCAACCAAGTGCCCAGCTCCATGTTTGGCATTTCACATGCACAATCTTGTCTATATCTTGCTCTGTAAGAGTGGTAACAAGACCTGCAATTTATTAAGTACCTGCACAATGCTGGACACCTGTGTCAGGGTTACACACGTGTCATTTCTACTCCTCAGAGCATCCATGCAAAGGAAGCGGCACTGCCCCCAATCTGCATCAAGGAAACAGATTTACAAAACAAGGTGATTGTCCCAGGGCCACTATGTACTGTGAGACAGTGCAGGGTTAGAATCTCCCCAATGTGAAATATCCATGTGTAGATATTACAGATGTAAATATAAATCAATCGAGAGAGCAAGCTAGCAGATGTGTGGCAAAATGTTCAAAACAGTGACTCCTAACAAAGGATACATAGGAATTATCTGTATTTGTGCTGCAACTTTTAAGTATGAAACTATTTTTTAAACAAACAAACAAATAAACCTGTGAGTCAAGGCATAAAAGAACACTAAGGGCTTGGTCTCTTCTCAGAAAAAATCTTTAGTCATTACAAACAGATGAGAACCAATTCTTTTAATAAGAAGCTCTAAAAAAAAATTACCTAACTTACTTGTTTTAAAAAAAGAAACTGCAATTAGGCGATATTTTTAAAACTACCAGTTAACCATGCACAGTGCCAAATGCTTGCTGGTCACTAAGAAGTGATGGTTAGAAATGCAGTGTAACTTCTAAGGTGAGGAATTAATTCATTTGCACCTTAGAAAAAGAACTGCTTTTAGTAGGTGAACTGTTAGTATTCAATATGTCTGACTGGTACATCTTGCCAAATTTAGAATTAAAATGTAAATGCATTAAATGCTAAAATAAAATATTATCAAACATTCAATTTTTAGAGGATTTTAGGACATTTCTATTTTTCAGGTTTTGGAAATCTCTGCATAATCCTGCATTTAAAGGGGATCCTTTGCTTGAAATTATGGACTGAATTAAATTGGTCTCAAAAGTGAGGGTGATGACTACTATTTAAGAGAAATTATTTGGATACTGATTTAATCCTGTAGGCTGGACTTTATGACATTCATAATATTTGACTATTTTAAAGCTAGAAAATGGCATTTTCATATGGTTCCATTTATTGTTTAATACACTGGTAGGCTATTCTACTCTTGATCAGCCTCTAAAGTGAACACGCATTAGCGTACACAGTTGTTATGAAGCTATAATTTATAAATGTTATTAACCAATGTTATCCTAATAAATTTATCCTAATTAATTTTTTTAAGGTGAAGATACATTAGTTTTAAAAGGCAACACTAGATGGCAGTAAATACACAAAAGTTGTAATACACGAGTTACTAGCATAAGGTAATGATCATTTTTGCCTTTTACTCGATTTTATGTTGCACTAAATCAAGTTAAAAAAACGCTTAAATAACAAAAATAGAAATAATAATTACAGTTTCCTGGCTTCAAAAATGTGAACTATACAGCTATTGAAATTATCAATATCCACAATTTAAATATGAGAACACTACTCTTAACATCAACTTTATAGAACTGTTATGTTTTCTAAGTCTTCTTTTTAAAAATATCTAATCACATAAATGTACGTTAGATATTAACTTTGTTAAGAGGGGAAAAAAATCTTTAAAATAAAACAAACTGCTTTTTACATCAGATGTTAAGTTTACACAAGAATTTACTTTATATATATTTATGGCTTATTTATCATGGTTTTTTGAATTAATGAAATTTCTACTCTTTTAGGGGCCACAAATGAATATAGGAAAGACAGACATGACATTATTTATTTGATATGCTACCAGCAAACTTTTTTAAAGTCAATAAAAACTAAAACTTTATCTAGACTGCAGAAAAAAAGAGAATAAAATATAACTTTAAGATTTTACTCCCCTATTTGAAAAGACACTGAAGATCAAAGAGAAAAATCCTACAAAGAGAAACATGTTAATTTGATTCACTGATAATTTGGATGAATTTTCTGTAGCAGTCTGAATTAGAATTTCAGTATGATTATTCAAACTTACAATATAATAAACCAAAAACTTATATTTCCTAATTTATTTGTAAACTTTTCACATTTTGGATTCATTATAAGACCAGATGGCATTTAGCACAGGTCTTAGCAAAACTAGAATAAAACTGTCTAATTTACTAATATTTTGGTTATTTCTAACACTTTCTGAGCTTGACTTTGTTCTAATATACAAAATTCTCTATTTAGAAACCAAAGTTAGGGTCCTCTAAAATGTATGGAAGTCAACAAAGTAAAAATAAATCTTTAAATATATTAATGTGCTAGAAAACGAGGATTTTAATAACACTCTGTGCCAATATAACCCAACTTTTGATTAATAGTTTAAAAAATCAGAAAATAAATAGCTAGTTACTACAAATACTTTAAAACAAACACAAGCAAATAGCAAAACAATCTTGAAAAAGAATAATTAAGTTGAGCATCTTATGCTTCCCGATTTCAAAACTTATTACAAAGCTACAGTAATCAAAGCAGTATGGCACAGGCATAAAGATAGACATTACTTATCTCCAAATTCATCAAGCTTTATACCTTAAATATGTACAGGTTTTTATATGTCAATCATACCTTAATAAAATGGTTTTTAAAAAGTATAGATACACAGACCAATGGAATAGAATAAAGAGCCTAGAAATAAACCCTCACATTTATGTTCCAATGATTTCAAACAAGGGTGCCAAGATCATTCACTGTGGAAAGGACTGTCTTTTCAACAAATGATTTGGGAAGACTGGAGATGGATGGTGGTGATGAATACACAACAATGTGAATGTATTTATCAATGCCACTGCACCAGACCCTTAAAAATGGGGTAAATTTCATGTTATTGTGTTTTTTACCACAATTGAAAATTTTAAAAGAGGCTACAATGGTGAATTTATGTTATATACCTTGTACCACAACTAAAGACAGAGAAACTGAAAGAGCAGCACACGTGTAGCTATTACAACCTCCTCACACTCCTCATGCCCCCTTCCTCTGACTTACTCTGGGTTAGCTCCATGTTATTAATTATCTCCATATTAATTACCATCAATATCATCATAGTTATCTCCTTATAACAAATACGTACACACCAAAAATGATCACTCTTCTCTTATATTTAGCCTTGGTAACCAAAGAAAATACTTCATGTTTAGAGGTCTAAGTCTAGGAAGTAATGAAATAGTCTAAAATATTGCTGGCATTTTGGCTCATGTGGATTAGTTTTAAGAAGAAAAACACCTTTTTTCTATGTCATGACAGACACCAAATCAGCTCATGGCTGTGCTTTTGTCTCTCATCCTTCAGGTTATCAGGTACCCCTAACTGAATGCTAGGAGTAGTTTACTATGGTGTCAGCATTTGCAGAGACAAGTCTCTGCCAGCATGGAAGACTGCCTTTCAAAGTGCTCTGAGAAATCAAGGTTAGGTCACATCCAGGCATTCCCAAAATAAGCTGCAGAGGTCCTTGGACTGCTGCTTTTGGATGAAATTTGTGGATCTCTCCTCCACTGTTATCACAGGCCATTCAGTTGGTACATCGTTTATACTGCCTAGTTGTAACTCCTGTAAATGTAATGTGTGTGTGTGTGTGTGTGTGTGTGTGTGTGTGTGTGTGTGTTAAATATGCACATCTTCTCAACTACATTTAGAAGCAGAGTTCTTGAGGACAAAAATAAAACTACAGCTTTGTCTTCCTTTAGCACCAGATCCAGGATTATACACAGCAGCTCTCAATATTGAGTGTAATTTAATTAAAGAATAAACAAGAGGAACACTTGCGACTCTGTGTTCTCTTAGCAAAATTTAGGAAATATTATTATAAACTAACATGTAGTCATAATTAATACTGAATATGAAGTTATCAAAAAAGAAATAATATCCATATTTCCTTTTTTAAATAAGAAAAACTAAAATGCCCATTTCCTAATAGCTTAATTTATTAATTTAACATTCATCTAAACAATGCACTGCATACCTACCATGTTTTACTATTCTAGGAAGTGATCTTGTTTACTGAGATAGAAGAGTGGACATCAACCTGCTCTCATGAAACCGACAGTTCACAGGAGAGACAGACATTGAATAAATAAACCTACAAGAGGGTGCCAGGCTTCAAAGTGGGATAAATGTCACAGAGGAGACAAATACAAGGCATCATGAATCGAACAGAAAGATCTAGCCAAGACAGAGGCATCAAAAGGCCTGGGAGCCCAGCGATATCTGAGCTGAATCTAATGAACAAAAGTGTGTTAACCAGGCCCAAAGAGAGGACTTTGTACAAACAATGGGCTTATGCTGAAGAGATAAAAAAGGTTAATCAAAGAAAATGAGGCCTTCTGCTTCTGAAAACAGCAGTACTTTTCACTAGTACGCCCACTAAGCACAACTGAAAACCACAGACACTGTATGTAAAATAAACATAAGGTAGAAAGAAGAAAGCAGATTGACTAGCCACCCGGGACCAAAGAAACAACATGGGAGTGAGTCCCTAGGGTTTTCTCTTTACTTCATATTAAGTCCAGATTAAGTGCTAAGGAAACTGGCAACCCAGAAATGAAAATGGGTGTACACACACACACGCAAATGCACACACACACACACACGCACACGCACATGCACACGCACACGCACACGCACATGCACACACAGCCAAGCTAAGAAAAGCCCAATCTCTCTAGCCAGAGGACAGAAAAAGGGACTGGCTGACTAGCTAGATAGAACATTTTAGACAAGAACCACTCTGCTGTAGCCAAACACCACAGTAAGACTGTGGTTCCACCCCCCTCAGACCAGAAAATTCCCAAAGGCTCTCGCCAGCCTTAAACAAGGAGCCTAATCTCAGCAGAGAAGGCCAAGTAGGGAGCCAAGTCTTCCACTCCCACTGAATGGTAACAAGCACATCTGCCACCTTGTCAGTTGGAGACCACATACAGAACTTAGACTTCCACCCCCACCAGGCGGTAATGAAGTTCCCTTTCTGCTCCCCAGGGGGACTGTGTCACAGGAAGCCTAGTGGAGAGTCAGAACTTTCACTGCCACCTGCAGTAGGGAGGCCAACCCCTTTCGCAGTGTCAGCAAAGGCCAGGTGGGAAGCAGTAATGAGGTACACACACCTCTCCTAGTGAGAGAGGTATCAGTGAGGCCTAGGAAGGAGTCAGAACTTTCATCCTGTGCAGCAGCAACAAAGACTCCCCACTCTAACCAGATGATAATGGAATTCAAGTGAGAAACCTGGACCTCTACCACCAATTGGCAGTAACCAGGGATATACCGTCCCCCTCATCCTCACACCAAACTGAGTGGTGTCAGAGGAGGCCTTCAAAACACAATAATACCCAACATGTCCAAGTTTCCATCAAAACCCACTCATCATAATAAGAACCTGAAAAATCTCAACTTGACTGAGGCGATACAATCAGTAGACACCAGCGAGATAAGATGGATGTTGGAATCATCTGAGAAGAGTTTCAAGGCAGCCATGTTATGGACTGAATGTATGTGTCTCCCTCAAATTCATATGATGAAGCATTAGGAAGTGGAGCCTTTGGAAGGTAATTAGGTTGAGATGAGGTCAGGATGGTGGATCCCCATGATGGGATTAGTGCCCTTAGAAAAAAACACACCAGACAGCAAGACGGTAGCTGTCTGCAAGCCAGGAGGCTCTTACCGAGAACTGAATCTGTCAGCAATTTATCTTGGACTTCCCAGACTTCAGAATTATGAGAAATAGATCATCTTATTTAGCAGCCCAGCTAAGACAAGTCACTGTAAAAATGCTTCGACAATCAAGTACAAGTCCTCTTGAAATAGAGAAAAATGGAAAATCTCAGCAAAGAAACAGAAGTCATACAAAAGAACCAAATGGAAATTATAGATATGAAAAATGTAATAATATAAATTAGTAAAAATTCAGTAGTAAAGTGGAAGCGACATAGGATAAAACTGATGAGCTTGAGGACCCAATCGGAACAGAGAGAAAATTAAAAAAAAAAAAAAACTGAACAGAACCTTAGGGACCTGTACAAGAGACCCAACATTCACATCATCAGAATCCTAGATGGATGGATGGATGGATGGATGGATAGATGGATGGATGGATGGATGGATGGAAGGAAGGAAGGAAGGAAGGAAGGAAGGAAGGAAGGAAGGAAGGAAGGAAGGAAAGAAGGAAGGAAGGAAGGAAGGAAGGAACAAGGCATTTGAAGAAATAACAGCAGAAAATTTCCCAAATTTGGTGAAATAATAAACCTACAGATCTAAGAAGCTGAGGAAATCCCAACAGAATAAGCCCAAATAAATCTACACTAAGACCCACCATAATTAAACTTCTGAAAACTAAAGATAAAAACAAAACAAAACTTGAAAGCATCCAGAGTAAAGGACACGTTATGTACAGGAAAGAACACCAGTTTGAATGGCAGCAGATTTCTCCTCTAAGACCAAGGAGGCCAGAAGGAAGTACCAAAATATTTTTCAATTGCCAAAAGGAAAGAACGATATAATCCACAAGTTCTACGTCTAGTGAAACTATCTTTCAAGAATGAAAAAAGGGAAAAAAGGTCTCAGGTAAGGAAAAGCTGAGAGAATGTGTCACTAGCAGACCTAGCCTTAAAGACAGGCTAAAGGAAGTTCTTCGAACATAACGGACGGTGTACTGATTTCCAGGGCTGCCATCACACAGTATGAACCGGAGGGCTTGAAACAACAGAAATTGATAGTCCCACAGTCTGAAGACCAGATGTCTGAAATCGAGGTGTGAGCAGGGCCATGCTCCCTCTGAAAAGTGGGCGAGAATCCTTCCTTGGCGCTTCCTGTGTTCTGGTGTTGATGGCCACCCTTGGTGTTCCTTGGCTTGCAGCTAAAGCGCTTCAGTCTCCGCCTCCCTCTGTGTTTCTGTGTCTCGTCTTTTCTTACAAGGACACCAGCCACAGTGGATTAAGGGTCCACTCTACTCCTGGATCATTTTAACTAACCGCATCTGTGACAGCTCCACTTGTGAATAAGGTCACATTCCGAGGTGCTGGGGGTTAGGACTTCAGTGTGTCTTTTGGGGAGACACAATTCCATCCATAACAGAAATTACAAAATAAAAGCTTACACACTGTATGATTCTATTTGTACAAGATTCTCGAAATGATAAAATTATGGAGATGGACAACAGATTTGTGGGTGCCAGGGGTTACAGATGGTGGGTTGAGGGGCAGGTGTGACTATTAGGGGGCGGCATGGGGGATATCTTTATGGTAATGGAGATGTGTCATGGGGTGGTAGTTAAATGAATCTATACATGTGATAAAATGGCCAAGAACTACACACACATTGCACCCATCTCAACTCTTGGATTTGACAGCATCTGACAGTTACGTAAGACGCAACCATTGGGACAAATTAGGTGGAGGGTGCACAGGAACTCGGTACTATCTTTTTAACTTTCTTTGAATTATAATTATTTCAAAATAAAAAGTTTAAATAAAACTTAAAGTCACAATACAGGGTAATAATTTAAATTTTCTGTGGATAACCCAAGGTTTTTCCTCATAACCCAAGGTTTTTTGAGACTTAACTTCTGTTGTATTCTTAGAAACCGGTTTAGTTAACAATGGATAAAACAGATGTTTTAATATTATATGAAGAAAAAAACTTGAGAGGAGGCATAAGGGTTAGAACCTAGAAGCAACAACAAAAGTATTCCCTAAAATTTACGGATTAAGTGAATCTGTGAAGATTAGATTAGCAAAACCAGCCTGTAGCACTTGAGGTCAGCCATCAAGATTTCTGGTCAGCCCTAAGGCCTGAGGATTTAGATATATGAGCCACCGATGCTCTATGACCCTGCTAAATTTTGCTTTAATAAATTTCTACAACTGTTCTATTTTTACGTATTGCAATATTTTTAAGGCCACAATATTCCTGACAACCTTAACCACTAGCAACAAAAAAATTCCTACAAATTCTTCCATTTGTAATTGGTAAGTGCTTCATTTTCAAGATGTTCCAGTAATCCATATTCAGAAATATGATAAAACGAAAACCCAGGACAGCTAGCTTGTACTTGGTATGTGAAATTATGAGTCCTCCTACACATTACAGTACACTTTGGAGTTTTAGAGTGTTTTATGATGAATTTCACACCTGTTGCAAATGAGACTTAAACAAATCATTCTCAAAAAGCATTTCTTAGGATTTATTTGCTTGAGAAAGTAGAAGTGACAGATTCCTTGAATAGATTTAAAAAAAAACATTAAATCTACAGAATTCTATTTCAAATAGGATTTATCTACTCAGCACTGGACAGACCAGCACAATGGCTGGAAAAATCACTTTTCTGCTTGCACCATGGTGACTATTTTTCACACACAGGCGATGCCCACCCAGGAACGCACAGCCTCGACCCTCATGTCCTCCCATCACCAGAACCGTTTTGCTTTCTTACTGGTAAATGTTGCTAAATTGCCAGTCACTGACAGCCAGGGACATCACTGCTTTAGAAGAACGAAACCATCTGATGCAGAAACTATTTAAAACAGGTTTAAATTTTCACTTACCTCCACTGCTACTACAATCAAAATGAGGTCTGTTTTTGACTCTGGAAAGAGTGCATTCACTTGTGGAGACATTCCAATCAGAGCGCAGTTGGTGACCACAGATATCACACTCATTGTTTCAAAAGCCAACTAAAAGGAAAGAAGAACATGAAATTAAAAACTGCAATCGCTGCTTCTATATTTCCTCATCTATTCTTGTATTGTCTAAAAATCAAAGAAAAAGCCTTTCTTTAGTTCTAAACATTCCAAGTACTATAATGCCTTATTTTCTATAGCTTAAAAAATATATATCCTGTTAGGAGGTATCTGAGATACTTTTGCCTTAAATATCCCCAAGCAGCATATTCTACCTTTCCAATAGGAGGTGGCCAGGATGCATCTGGAATACATCCTAGAAGATTACGCTGCTAAAGTTACTTTACTCATATCTAAAGGGAATCTAAAATTAGGCCACTAGAGAAAAATCACATTTAAAACGATTTCAAATAGAACTTTTTCTGTGAAACCGTCCTACAGACCACACATCACATCTGGTTCAGCTATACTTGAGGCACTAGTCACAATGTCCTCCCTTTGGCAGCATTTACCAAGTCACCCATAGAACTTCAGAAAAACAGAGATGCCAGGCCCCACTGAGACCTACCAAACAGACTCTGATGTGGGGACTCCTGGGTGAACCATGCACTACCCACTGGGGACTGTGGCATGGTGCGACAACTGCTCACTTTTCTTCCTTCCCCCTTTTCTCTTCCCTTCACTTCCATTTCCTTCCCTTCCTTTCCTCATGTACAACAGTACTGAATACCTTATCCACTCATTGCAAGAAATACAATTAGTACAAAAATACAGATTTTTAAAAAAGCAAAACATGATTAGGTTCAAACTTAATAAAATCTTGTCCAGTGGAGAATTTCTATCATCTTATTTATATTTTAAGAATCCTTTGTGTAATTTGATTATTTTTCCAGTTTTCTTTACAACAAATCTACTTAGGACTTTACCTTCTCTTTAAATTGCTTAAAATTTCAATTTGTTTATTATAATTTATTCCCATACTTCAAAAAAATCACACATTTTAAGTGTATAGTGAATCTCCTTTGTCTCCCTTTCTCCCCCTTGTCAGCTCCTGTTCTCCCAAAATGATCACTGTTGTTTTTTTCCTTATGTCACTTTCTAGATACTTAGTATGCAAAACCAGCAAATTTGTATACTTTCTTACTCTCTTCTCAGCATAATATACAGTCGGTCCCCTTGCTTTTGTCACTTAAAATGCCTTGGAGGATATTCTGTGTCATACTCAAAGATCCCTCTCATTCTTTGTCACAAATGCTTAAGTATTTCATCATATAGATAGACCAGAATTTATTTAACCGTTTCCTTACTGGTGGGCACTAGTTGTTTTTACAAACAATGCTACAATGAGTAACCTGATAAACACATCATTTAACAAGTGTGGAAGCACCCTAAGTTCCTGACAGTGGGACACCTGAGTCAAAGGTGCCATGCATTCGTAATTTTGAAAGACAATACCAAGGTGCACTCCACAGGGTTGAAAGTTCACTTTTCTATCAGCAGCATGTGAGAGTGTCTAAGCTGCCTATGTTTACAACGCATTTCTAACTAAGCTTTTAGAGTTTTAAATATCACCTATATTGATTATAATTTACATACAATAAAGTGTACTCGTTTCAGGTACACACTTAAGTTCTGATAGATGTATTCACCTGTGAAACCACCAGCATAAACAAGATACTGAATACTTCCTTTCCCCCCAAAAAAGATTCCTCATGACTCTTTGCAGTCCATCCATCCCTTTTACACCCGGCCCCAAGCAAACACTGATCTGCTTTTTGTCACTATATTTTAGTGCATTTTCCAAAATTTTACATAATTGGAATCAAACAGCATAGTCTTTTGTGTCTCAACATAAGGATTTTGAGATTGATCCATATCACATGTACCAAATAACTCACTTCTTTTTTACTTCTGAGTAGAGTTCCACTTATGAGCATACCACTGTTTTTAACCCATTTATCTATTCATGGCAGCAAGTCTGTTTCCAGTTTTGGACTACCGTGAATAAAGTTCCTATGGCTGCTCCTGTGCAGTCTTTATGTGGACGTGTGCTTTATTTCCCCCGGATATCTAGGAGTGGAAGCGCTTGCTGGGTGGCATGGTAAGTGTACGTTTGACTCTTTAATAAACTCTCATCTAGTTTGCAAAGTGATTACCATTATACATCCTCACCAGCAAGGAGAGTTCCTGTTACGACATGTCGCTGCCAATATTTGGCACCATCAGTCTTCTTAATTTAAAAATAGGAATGTAGTGTATTTCATCATGGTGTTTATTTGCATTTCCCTGGTAACTAATTCTAAATGTTTTCATGAGCTCATCAGCCATTTGCATAAGATCTTAGGTGAAGCACTTCATATTTTTGTCCATGTTTTTATTGATGTAATTATATTATTGCTGAGCTGTGTAAGTTCTTTATATAATCTGTATATAAGTCCCTTGGTAGACATAGTATTATGCATATTTTCTCTCATTCTGAATCTTGCCTTTCTCTTAATTTCTGAAGAGAAAATACTCCCTGACCCCACCCCCTATATGGAAACTATTAGTAGTCAGGCATTTCCCCCTTGAATTGAGATTTCACCTATACCATGTATTGAATTTCTAGACTTTCTGTACTCTTTCATTGGTCTGATTGTCTACCAATGCACCAGTCTCATGCTACTTTATAACTGAGGTTATGGAACAACTTTATAAACTTGTTATTATAACAAATTTTAACATGTGGTATGGAGTGTCCTTACTTTTCTTCTTTATAGAATTTTCCTGATATTCTACTTCATCTATTTTTCCATGTGAACTTGATAATAAGTTTATCTGGTTGAAAGAAAAGCTTTGGTTAGGATAGTGCTACATTTATAAGTTAACTTGTAGATTAAGTAATTTAAAAGAGAACTCATATATTTAGAATATTAAGTCTTTCTATATCGATTAGGTATTGCTGCATAACAAACCACTTCAAACTCTGTGGATTAAAAAAATTTATTTAGCTCATGATTCTGCAGATGGACAACTGAAGCTGTGCACACCTAGGCAATTTTTCTGGTCTCAGTTGGCCTTGAATGGGCTTACTCACATACCTGTAGTCACCTAGTGGGTACACTGTGGGCGTCAATTTATAAGACTGGCCTTATTATGCTAATCTGAACTTCCAGTACTATGATCAGTAAGAAAGTAGACATTCTTCTACTGTTCCTAATCTTAGAAGCTTTAGCTTGTTTCTTTTTAATAGATGCCTCACAATAGGTTGAATACCCCTCTACTCCACCTTTTCTGAATTTCAAAAATGAATGTGCTGGATTTTGTCAAATGCTTTACATTGATGTAATCACATGGTTTTTCTTTAGATTATTAATATGATGGATTACATTGACTGATTTTCTAATACTGAGCCAGGCCTGAATTCCTGGACCATATCCCACTTGTCATGGTATATAATTATTTTTATATCTTGCTAAATTCTATTTTGTTGTGTTTTATGTATTCACAGGGAATATTAATTTGTTTTCTCTTTTTTTGTACTCTCTTGGTTTTGTTTTGCTATCATATTGATACTAGCTCCATAAAATGAATTAGAAAATATTTCTGCCTCCTCTATTTTTTAAAAGAAATTGTGTAAAATTGGTGTTTATTCTTCTTTAAATGTTAGGACTCACCAGTGAAACGATCAGGATCAGGATATTTTTTTTTTAGGAATTTGTAAGTGCAAATTCAATTTCCTTATCGTGGTGGGGGTATTCAAATTAACTACTTCATATTGGATGAGTTGTGGTAGTTTGTGTTTTTGCATGAATTGGTCCATTTCACCCAAACTGTTCAATTTATATAGGTAGAGTTGTTTGTAATATTTACTCATTCTTTTGATGTCCGCAGGGTCTGTAGTGATTTCATTTTTATATTGGTTATTCATCTCTTCCTTAGTCTTGCTAGAGGTTTGTCAATTGTATTGATCTTTTCAAAGAACCAACTCTTTGTTTCATTGATCTCTACTGTTTCCATTTTCAATTTCATTGAGTTGTACTCTTTATCATTACCTTCTTTCTGCTTGTTTTGGGTTTATTTTGTTTATTTCTTGTTTCTTGAGTAGGAGCTTAGATTATTGATTTGAGACCTTTCTTCTTTTCCAGGGTATGCATTCAGCACTGCTGTAGCTGTGTCTCACAAATTTTGGCATGATATATTTTCATTTTCAATCAGTTCAATGTATCTTTTGATTTCACCTGACATTTTCTCTTTGATCCATGATTATTTACAAATGTGTTGTTCAGTTTTCAAGCATTTAGAAATTTTTCTGTTATCTGTTACTGATTTCTAGTGTAACTCCATCATGGTCAGAGAATATACTGTGCATGATTCCAATTCTTTAAAAATCTTGAAGTTTGTTTTATGTCCTAGGAGATGGTCTATCTCACTGAATGTTCTGTAAGCACTTGAAAAAATGTGTTGATTATTATGTTCTATAACATCAACAGATTCCGTTACTTGATGGTGTTGGTAAGTTCTTCTATATCCTTGCTGATTTTTCATACAGTGTTCCGTAGTTGTTTAAAAAGTGATGTTGAAATCTCCAACAAAACTTGTGAATTTATCTATTCCTCCTTTCAGTCCTATTAAGTTTTTGTTTCACATATTTTAAACTTTGACACATACATATTAAGATAACTAAATCTTTTTGGTAATTGACCCTTTTATCATGTTCCTCTCTAGTAATTTTCTTTGCTCAGAAGTCTACTTTATATATTAATATAGCCACTTCTACTTCCTTTTGATTAGTATTTCCATATATACCTTTGTCTATCCTTTTACTTTCAATCTGTTTATATCATTATGTCTGCACTGAGTTTCTTATAGACAACATATAGTTGAGTTATGTGTTTTAATCCATTCTGCCAACCTCTGTCTTGAACTTGTGTCTTTGGACCCTTTGCAGTTAATAGAACTATTGATATGCTAGGACTTAAGTCTGTCATTTCTTTTTTTGTTTTGTTCCCTGGTGTTTCATTTATGTTTTCTTTTTCTTGCCTTATTGTGAGTTACCTCAACATGTTTTGGTATTCCTTTTTGCTTTATGTATATTTTTAAGTGTATCTTTTATATAACTTTTTAGTGGTTGCTCTAGGTATTCTGTTTCATGTATATACACTATATACATATATTTTATATATGTATACATTTTTTTCGGTTTCCTTATGTTATCATTTATCAGTTCAAGTGAAACACAGAAATCTTAACTTTTACCATTACCTATTTATAATACAATTGTCTTAATATTTTCTCTACATATATTTAGAATCATTAGTGTTTTTGTTTGTTTCAACTATCAAACATAACTTTAAAGATTCAAAGAGAAGGAAAGTCTATTATATTTACTTGTATTTTTGTTTGCCATTGTTTTTTTCTTCCTAATACTCCCAGATTCCTATATTTATCATTTCCTTAGTTTAGAGAACTTTAGTCACACTTTTAGGATAGGTCTGCTGATAACAAATGATCCTTTTAGTTTCACTCTGAGAGTGTCTTGATTTCCTATTCATTCCTGAAGGATATTTTCTCTGAATATAAGATTCTGTATTGACAGTACTTTTCTTTAAGCACCTGGAAAATACTGTCCCACTTTCTTCTGGCTTCCATAGTTTCTAATGAGAAACTGGCTGTAATTCTAATTGCTTTTCTCCTGAAGATGCTATTTCTTTCTTAGTACTTTAAAGATTGTTTTTCTTTGTCTTTAGTTTTCAGATGTTTAATTTTGATGTGTTTTGGCATGGACTTCTTTGGATTTATCCTGTTTAGAATTCATTTGACTTCTTGAACCTGTAGTTTTAGGTCTCTCGCCAAATCTGAAAAGTTTTGGCCATTATAACATCAAGTACTTTTTTAGCCCCTCCCTCTCTCTCCTTCTGGAACTCCCGTAACAGCTGTGTTAGATTTTTTTTGTTAGGTCACAGATTTCTGAGGCTATCTTTACTTTTTCGGTCTATTTTCTCCCTGTTCAGATCAGAGAAATTTCTATAGTTCTATTTGCCAGTTCCTGATTCTTTCCTCTATCCCTTCCATTCTGCTACTGCACCCTGCCATTGAGTTTTTATTTTAGTTACTATATTTTCCACTCCAAAAATGTCCATTTGATTCTCCTTTATGGCTTTTATTTCTTTGTTGAAATATTCTAATTCTTTCTATTTTTTTTCATCTGTTTTAGGTATGTTTCTAATTGCTTGCTGAAGCATTTTTATCATGGCTACTTTAAAATCTTTGTCTGACATTTCTAATCTCTATGTCATCTTGGTGGTGGCATCTGCTGTCTTTTTTCTTTCAGTTTAGTATCATCCTGATTCTTCGTATGACAAGTGATTTTTTAATAAAAATATGAATATTTTGGGTGCTATAGGACTCTGTATTTTATTTAAACCTTTTGTTTTAGTTGGTTCCTCTGATACCACTGCAACATGGGAAAGGGGGTCAATATCTTGCTACATGTCCAGGATCTTCATTTGGACACCACCAACACCCAAGGAAAAGAATGGGGTGCTGCTTACTGCCAGGCAGCAGTGAGATTTCTAGCTTCCCATAGACCTCCGCTGATACTTCCTTTGCTGAGAGAAGTACGAGTGCCTCATTTGTGCTCCCACGTGGCCTCTACTGTCCTAGGTGGTGGTGAAAGTCCTAGCTCTCCACTAGGCTTTCTCTGAGACCACCCAGCAGAGACTGAAAAGGGAACCACATTACCGCCAGGTAGGCATGAAAGTCCAAGCTCCCCATATGATCACCACTGACCGCACCCACTGAGTGACGTCCCAGCTGGCCACTCTCCTAGAACACTATCAAAGTTTTACACCTGAAAGGAGTCATACAGATTCTATTTTATCTCTTTCACCCCGACCCCAATTTTAAAAATAAAAAAAGCAAGGCCCAGAGAAAGTTATGACTATCTGAAGTCACATGGTTAATTTGTGGCAGAGCAAGGATAAAATCCAGTTTCCCAAATCAATCTTAGGGCTTTTTATTAATCACAATGTCTCATTTTGCTATATCTTTTAAAGGACTAATTTTTTCTCAAATAATTACCTGCCAGACACCAATACTGGCTGAAGGTTCTGAGAATGGACGTTTGAAGACTCTGCACATTTTTAAGGCATCTGAATTAACTTCAGTGAAGTTATTTATCACAGCGAAGGCAGCTGCTAATGGGTAAACACAGGAGAAAAGGCTCACATAACCAAACTGCAGGAACAATTCCAAGTAATCATCGAAGGTACCCTGAAAATGTGAACCACAAGAAAACAGGCATTGTTTAAATGTCATATAATAAAAATAACCTTTTGTAATACTATCCATGGCATCAGCCTTTAATTGCACCCCTTCCCGTAAAAAAAACAAAACAAAACAAAAAACAAAACAAAAAAAACCTCTCAGAGTTTCTCCCAATTCCTTCCTCTCAACAACAGAATTTACTTGAATTCAAAGGCAATTTCATATTGAGGTCCCTAAAATAAAGAATGAAAAAATGATTTAGCCACTCATCTTGCGTCATTGAATTATTACACTTTTTCTAAGGTAAACAATAGCAAAGCTAAAGATGTTTACCCTTGACCAAGTAAAAATTAGTAATGTAGCATCACTGTTAGAAATCTTACATTCTTCTTAACTCCACATAGAACATTCTGCAGGATAGATGGCCATAAAACAATTCTCTAGAAATTTAAAAGGCTTAAAAATCATACCAAGTATCTTCTCCAATCACAATGGAATGAAATTTGAAATCAATAATAGAGGGAAATTCACATAATATATAGAAATTGAGCAACATACTCCTTAAAAAAATAACTCAAAGAGTAAATCACAAGAAAAATTAGAAAATATTTTTGAGATGAATGAAATTGAAGATACAATATACCAAAACTTATGGGATGCTGTGAAAGCAGTGTTCAGAGGAAAATTATGGCTGCAAATGCCTTTGTTAAAAAAAAGAAAAAAGATCTCAAGATAACTGAAAATTTCACCTGAAGAGGTTAGAAAAAAAGTAAACTAAATCTAAAGCAAGCAGAGGAGATAAATAATAAAGATTGCAGTAAAATTTTTAAAAAAGACAAAGAATAGAAAAACAATAAAAACAATAAAACCAAAAGTTGGTTTTTTGTAAAAGATCAACTAAATTGACAATCATTTCCTAGTCTGTGTAAGAAAAAAAGAAAATTCAGATGAAAGAAAGGACATTACCACTAACCTTACAGGGGTTGGGGGTGGCAAGATCTCTAAAAGAAATACTATAAAAATCGTGTGTCAAGAGGAACATTAAATAACCTATCAAAAGTGATACAAGAAGAAATAGAACACCTAAGCAGAACTTAAGTAAAAAGATTATGTCTGTGATCAAAAACTTCTCACAAAGAAAAACCTATGCCTAGACACCGGCACTGGTGAATTCTATCACTCACTCAAAGAATTAAAAACCACTTCTTCCCCAAGTGTTTCAAAAGAAGAAAAACACTTCCCAACTGATTCCACAAAGCCAGTATAACCTCAATACCAAAACCAACAAAGATACCACAAGAAAAGAAAGCTACAGACTAACAACCTCTGAGCAGAGATGGAAAAATACTCAAATACTAGCAAGCTATACAGAAACATTAAAAAGATTATACACTGTGGTCAAGAGAGATTTATCCCAGAATTGTAAGGTTGGTTCAAAATATAAATAGCAACCAATGTAACACACTATATTAATAGAATAAAGACTATATTTATATATATACCTTTCATATATACAAATATAGACCATCATTTCAATAGACACAAAAACAATCCAACACCCTTTCATGAGTAAAAAAAAAAGAAAGCTCAACAAATGAGTAACAGAAAGGAGTTTCCTCCACCTGATAAATAGCATCTATGAACACTCACAGCTAACATCATACTTAATGGGAGAAAACTGAAAGCTTCCCCACAAGATTAGGAAAAAGACTAGGATGTCGGCTCTCAAGTTCTTGTCCTCAAGGTTCTAGTCAGTATGATTAAGCAAGAAGAAGAAGAAGAAGAAAAGAATCCAGAGCAGAAAAGAAGTAAAACTATTTCTATTTGCAGAAGACATAATCTTATATACAAAAATACCTTAAAAACCCACAAAAAATTACTAGAGTTAATAAACAACTTCAGTAAGTCTGCAGGATACAAAATCAATCAATATACAGAAATCAATGGTATTTCCACATGGCGTGAACAATCTGAAAATGAAATTAAGAAATAAATTCTATTTCCAATAACAGCAAAAAGAACAAAACAGTAATAAATTTAACAAATGAAATGTAAGATTTATATATTGAAAACTATAAATCACTGCTGAAAGAAATTAAAAAGACCTAAATAAATGGAAATACATTCCATGTTCATGGATTAGAAGATTTAATGTTGTTAAGATGGCAATACTCCCCAAAGTGATCAACAGATTCAATACAATTCTGATCAAAAATCCAGTAGTATTTTTTTACAGAAATGATGGACAAGATAATCCTGAAATTCAAATGGAATTGCAAGAAACCCAGAACAGCCAAAGTAAAAGTTGGAGAAATCACACTTTGTGATTTGAAACCCACTCAAAGCTACAGTAATCAAGACAATGTGGTACTGGCATAGAACAGAAACAAACCCATATGCCTACAGTTCTATGGTTTTCAACGTGGGTGCCAAGATCATTCAATCCAGAAAGAATGGTCTTTTCAACAAATGGTGCTGCAACAGCAGGATATCCACATGCAAAAGAATGAATTGGGATTCCCTCTTCACACTACCTACAAAAATTAATGTAAAATGGGTCAGAGATGTAAGAGCTAAGGCTATAAAATTCTTAGAAGAAAACAGAAGAGTAAATATTCCTGACTCTGGATTAGGAATGATTACTTAGATATGACACCAAAAGCATAAGGAACAAAAAAAGAGAGAAACTGGACTTCATCAAAATTAAAAACATTTGTGCATCAAAGAACACTACTGAGAAAATAAAAAGATAACTTACATACAGATTGGGAGGAAATATTTGCAAATCATGTGTCTGAGATGAAATTTATAATCAGAATATATGAAGAAATCTTATAACTCAATAATAAAAAGACAGGTAATCCAATTAAAAATGGGAAAAGAATATAAATATTTATTTCTCCAAAGAAGAGATACAAATGTCCAAAAGGCAAATGAAAACATGATTGATTTATTTAGGCACTAAGAAAATGCAAATGAAACCTAAGTGAAATTCTACTTCCTACCTTCTAGAATGGCTATTATTAAAAATAATACGTATTGGTGAGGACGTAAAAAAATGGGACACTCATATATGGCTGGTTGAAATGCAGAATTGGTACCACTGCTTTTGAAAACAGTTCCTCAAAAAGTTAGGCATGAAGTTAACATATAACCCAGAATATGGTAATGTATGTTCATACAAAAGCTTGTCCACAAATGTTCATAGAAGCATTATTCACAGTAGCCAAAAAATGGAAACAATCTAAATGTCTATCAACTGACAAGTGGATAAGCAATTGTACTTTATCCATACAACAAAATATTCTTCAACCATACAAGGGAATGAAGTATTGACACATGCTATGGCATGAATGAACCTTGAAAGCATTATTTATGCTTATGAAAGAAGCCAGAAACAGAAGGCCACATATTATATGATTCATTTATATGAAATGCACAGAATAGGTAAATCCACAGATACAATGTCGATTAGTGGCTACCAGACTGGGGGAGGTGTGACCCATAATGGTTATCACATTTGTTTGGGGATGATGAAAATGTCCTAGAATTAGATAATGGTGATGGCTATACAACCTTGTGAATTTACTAAAAAACAAACAAAAAAACTAAATTGTACATTTTAAAATGAACCTTATGGTATGCAAATTTTGTCTAAATTTTTTTTAAAGTGAAGATAAAAGCTGATAGCAACAAGGAAGCTCTACAGAGACACTCTAGCAGACATAGTAGATACAAAGAAGCCAAAGAAACGAGTTCACAGCAGAAAATAAGGAAGCCATAGAAGCATGAAGAAATCTCTCTGAAACTATGTTTGAAACCTTTCCAATATGTTAGGTTTAGTCCAAAGGAAGAAAAGGTTATATACAGTCATTATATACTCTCAATTGGAGGCAGGAGAGACACAAACAGTATGAAGCGAGTTAGTGATCTTTCATAAGTGGACACTGAAGCAGGAGGCCTGGGCATCGATGACAGCTGTCACCTGAGTAACATCACCACATCTCAACAGGACACAGCGACATGTTATTCAGATGCCTCACCAGACACATGCTGTTCACAATATCACGTTGATCCAGACCTGAGAGAGGCTGAGCAGCGCTCTGTCGCCGTGGTTGAGTGACAGAGCCAGCCTCATGATACCTAAGGCCGCACCTGCCAACATCTAGCATTCTCATGCCTCCTCACAATCACCCGGTGCACATGCAACGACAATTTCAGTTTAAGAAAAATACTCATCACAATATTTTAAAACAATATTAAACATTAATATTTTTAAATGAATATAATTACTGCATCTCAGAGTCGGTCTCATACCAAGATATGCATTTTAGGCTCAGGAGCCGAGAACTTTAAGTATAAGAGATTCTTCTAGTCAGTTTCTTTTATTATTTTACTAAAATAGAAAACACCCAAACGTAATTATAGAGCATGGGGATTGGCAGCAAGTGCCTCTTTCAGATGCTCTGGATGTGTGGATAAAGCACAAACCCAGGGATTCTGAGTGAGTCTCACTGGCAATTTTCACGGCTCACCAAAAAGTAACGCCAAACACACATGCTTTGGAAGCTGCCGGCTTGATGTTCAGTGGGGATTCAGTGGTGAGCGGTTTCTAAACCACTCTTTGGTTGCATTTGGCCCTGGAAAGTATTTCCTTACGTTGTGTTGCAGCATACAGATGTGGTTTTAAAATATGCCCAGTGCTATAGCTTCCATTTATTTCTCTGAAGAGTGAAGTAATCAAGAGTAGGGAAAGAGTAAAAATCTCAGCAATCGCGTCGTTTCTAGCACAATTCCGTCTTAAGAAATCCTCACTGCCTATGCTCAGCTTTCAAAACTGTGCCGTTTAGGCTCACTAAGTAAAAGGCTGAGCCTCTGCAGAGATGCCAGACAATTTGAGACGTGCCACGGGGCAGTCGCCAGGAATCACGCGAAGCCCTCCTGTCATTTTTAGCGCCCGGCACCAGGGGACGCCACCCCTGCACCTCAGCACACTCAGCCCGCCGTGTTCCATCTCATATGGGGACTCAGAGTGGTGGTATTTATATGTGACACTTTATCAGCACTTTTATGCTTCTGAGCACTTCTGAGTCAGTAACTTCAATACACCAGGGACATAATCCAGCAAGAAAAAAGCCGCAGACTTAACAAAGCAACTGATCACATACTAAAAGAAAAGTACGTTAACCAGGACATCCTCTACCCTACTAGCTGCAAGCTAGCCAAGGCCAAATAAGACAACCCTAAGAACCATATTTGAACATTAAGAACAAAGCAGTTCTCAAGAACACTATGGTATTTCTGAGAAAATCATACTTTTATATATCTAATTCATTCGATGTATGAAAACACAGTGTCAGGTTCCATGTGATCTCTCCCACCTGCTCCTCACAGCACCCCTGGGGAATGCCACGTCTCAGAGCTCCCTGTGCTGAGGTATCAGTTCAGCACAGATCTGCATGACAAGGGAAGAAGTAGAATGTGAAGCCACACGCTGTGCAAAGACATCAGGGATCGGGCTGTTCTCTTCCTGAAACTGTTCTTTATTCAGTATCATACTGAGTATCTGCTAAAAGCCAGGCACTGTGTTAGAAAGGGAGTTTTGTGAAAAACAACATGGGGACCCTACCCTCAGTGACCAAGAAAAGAAAATTGGAGCAAATGGCACAAAAATCCTAAATACAATATTAGTATATTCGACACAACAATGTATATTAAAAAAAAAAAACACACTTAACAAGTGGACTGAATCATTTAAATGCAAACATGGTGTTCCACTAAGAAAGTTATTGATGCAAATGAAAATATTAAAGGAAATGTTATGATAAACTCAACAGAAGCAAAAAACTGGCATTTGATAAAATGTAACACATTCATGACAAAAACTCTTAATAAAACTTAATTCTCAGGAGGGACAGTGGTGCATAGTGAAGTCTGAGGCGGTCCCCAGCCTGTGCCCCACGCCTGGTGGAGCAGGTCCGGAGACCCTAGGGGATCACCCCCGGTGCCGACGTTATGGAGCATTGCTTTTCCCTTATTTACTCAGTCCTCCACGTTCCAAGTCTTCTGGAGTGAGTGAGTAGGTATTACTTTTTTAATAACGTTTCTTAAGTTTCAGGCAAATTGCTTCTTCCCAAAGTTGGCAGCATTGTTTTAGATTCATAAATAGTAGTCGGCATGAGACTACAGAAATCTAAGTTCATTGACTTCAGTGAGTAGAAAAATACCCCGGGGGAAGAATCAGTGCATAGCAAACAAAGATCTGGAACAAATGTGACGTGAGGCATCTCCCCTTTCCAAATATAAGAGGAAATGAAATAGCAAATATCTGATGCCGCCCCAGTGGAGAGTAGAGGAGGGACCTGTAGGAGATGAGGAGGGGAAAACGGGTCAGATCAGGCAGGGCCATGTGAGCAGGTTGGGGGCGGCGCTGTCAGCCTTAGGTTCACTCACAGACCCAGAACCTACAGGGAAATCACGAGAGAGAGCCTATGCTGAATGACAAAGACTCTGAATTGGAAAAGCAGAGTCTTGAATCTTATTCCTGATTTAGTCACAGAGCTTCAGTTACCTATTTCTACAATGGGAAAAGCAATACCTGCCTTACCTCCTTTCATAAAGGTAGTATCAGATGTTGTGAGATGCCAAAGAGGTAAGAGCTAAGATTCTGACAGTGTCACCTCATTAGCATATGGTTCTTGGATAAATTAAAATGGCTTGGACAAAAGGCATATTGTTTGAATTACTGAATACCATTCATGAAGCCAGAGGAAAAGGAGCAGAAATTGATCTGGAGAAGACCATGAATTTGTTTTGGACACTTTAGGGGATGATGATGTTTGCCCAAATAATTCTGAGCAAAAGAAGAGCTGAAGGCAGACTCTAACTGGTCACAGGAAGAAGGGAAGTGGGAACAATGATATGGAGAATTATTTCAAGAAACTGTGAGGGCAGGAAAGAGACAAGATGGGAACAGCAGAGGGTGTGAAGGGTTTGCTTGGTTTGAAACAGGAGAGTCACTAATGACTGGGGCAAGCAGAAGGGGGAAGAAGGAGACACAGGGGCTCCAGGTGGGCCTGGTGCATGACACCTCTAAAAACAGAGAGGGGATGTTATAAAGAACTCAGGGGCAAGACTGCGGTTTAGTTTCTGTAAGAGTAAGGGAAGAAAATAACTGGCCAGAAACACTACTCCCCAGAAGAAGCAAGGAAAGAATTCTGACACAAAATGAATTAGAATGACATTTAAGCCATAGTAAAAGCTAGCAACCAACCAACTCAGGGAAGACAGCTACACATGCCAGTCATGTGCTTCGTGTGTGTGTGTGTGTGTGTGTGTGTGTGTGTGTGTGTGTGTGTGTTTTCTCTGACACTTCATGTATAGACATAAACAGTGTTGCTGGTCAAGATGTGCAGTAAGTTCATACTTTGAAAAACCTTCTCCCCCCAACACAACAATGATAGAACATGCTAGTGCATATATGTATATCTTAATCAAAAGACATGTATCATCACTCAAAAACAAGAAAATCAGCTGCATAAGGAAGAAATAAAACAAATACAAGATTACCAGCAGGAGGAGCCCAGCCAGGCCAAGGTGGCTAGGGTCTGTACCCTGTGAGGCAAGGAAGCAGAGGGTACCCGACTCCTCTGGAGTGGAAGTAGAACCAGGTGCCTGAGCCAAACCAAGGTCCCCGGTCCCTGAAAGGGGGCTGAGAAAAGCCACAGCTGCACTTCTGGAACTACAGCTTGTGTCAACAGAAAGCCGCATACTGGCTCTGTGACTGGTTCTGCAGAATGCCCAATGTCACCACAAGATGAGAACCTGGGCTACAAACACCTTGCCCTGGACCAGGGTCATGCAAGCCCAAGGTGAGGCAACTGCGAAAATAAAGCAGGGAGAAGTAGCACAGAAAGAGAATCAACTCCAACTCAAGATGAATATATAAACTAAATCCTTAAACATATGAGAAAAACTAACTCAGCTGAGAAATTTTATAATAAGGAAACAAATTCATGCGAGATGAAGAATAAGGCTAAGAAAGTTTAACATAATAGACCCTCACTGAGTGAGCCACTGAAGGGCTTATTTCACTAAGAAGAATATAATATATCAAGAAGGAACATGCAGGATATAACAAACAATGCCTGAAAGCAAACATGACCCCAAAACTCCCCGCAAACAGAGAAATAGTGAACATAGTTAGGGCTCAGTAAAAGTTTGTTAAATACATGGTTAGGTTTTATAAACCTGCAGTGATCTATTTGTAGTTCCTAAAAATAACTCATCAATTCTATCTTAAAGGAACGATTTTATATTTACAATAGCACCAAGCAATTTAAATTATAAATTAATCTCCAGATTGGCACTCCACTTTTAACGATGGGTCGCAATCTTTTCTTGGTTAGAAATGTGAAGAGCAGGCAATGCTGCCGCCTCTCCGTGGCCATCTCATCTCTCCCTTGCTTCGTCATCTCTGAAGCAGCTATTCCCACCACCCTCATCCTTTGGTGGTGTTAGGCTTGACTTCAGACTCAAGACCACAGTATTTTTCATTGTAAAGTAGTTCATGGTGAGGAAACTGGCTGGAAAGCACTTACCTGAGGACATGAGTCCACTCACTTGTGTTGAATTCAATAGATGACTAGTATTCAAACTCAGTCAATGTTTAATTCAACAAGATTCACACTTACCAAATAGGTTCCCATTTCTTTTTCCAGGACGACTTGTTCATATAAAGTAGCATCGATGTCCGCCTTTAAAGCCTGCACCTTCCTCTTCACCTGCATGTGGTGCTTCCTTTGGAGCCAGTAAGGAAGAATAGATTCTACAACCTGGTTAAGGATCTGGGAGGTAATCAGGAGAGTGGCCAAGCTCTAAAGAGAAGCACAAATGATATCTGGCAATGTAGTTTAATACAACCAGTGCATGTGTATAATTATGCAATAAATAAAATGGAATTTTCAACAAACAGCATACTATTATGTTACAAAAACTAGTGTCGGAAAAGCTACGTGTTCGACAGATATTTCTAATTTATTGCTTTTTTAGAGGGAAGCTCAGATTAATGTACAAAAATATTATAATAAAAGTATTATTAAAAAATAAACCAGTTATGTGTCTGCAGGAGAATGAATTATCTCGAAATTGTGTTGTTAACTTGTCCTGGCTACAACAAGCAAATCTAAATGATGTTCCCAACTTTGAAAAAAAAAGTTTGGCCACAACTTAAAATATATAAAACGAACACATCCTCCCTCACCACAGAAAACTTAGAAAATGAAAACACAAAAAGTCACCCATAATTCCACCACCACAACAGAACCAATGTTAACATCTTAAATATTTCTTTCTAATCGCACGTAAAAATTAAAGTAGAATCATCCCATATGGATTATATACAATTTTGTATTATTTCTTTTCTCTCAATATATTGAGCACTTTCCCACATCATTAAAAATTATGTTTTACTTAGCCCATGCGCTGTTGTCGAATGTATTATTCGCAACCATAACTACTATGAATGCTACTCGTTGGCTACCCTGTCCATAAGCCTTTGCCCCATCTCTGATGACTGACTACGGATGAATCAAGGTTCTTGGCAAAGCTGCCCAAGTGGTTCCCAGAGGTGCTGTGTCAACTTCCACTTTCTCCAGATGAATATCACTGTTTCCAGCACACTGATACCATCTCTGCTGGTTTTAAAATTCTACTTTTTAAAGAATCTTTGCTGATCCCTCTGTCCCCTCTTCAACAAAGGAGACTCTCTGAGGATATGAGAAGTCATACCCTATTAATACACTAATGCTGGGGCTGGAGAAGGTATATACATCCAATATCAACTTCAAAAGTATTGTTTTAAACCTTTTAGATTTTCAAAAATAATTTTTAAAAAGCAGTAACATATCTAGTGTAGTTTTTCAGTGCACAACATTTTAATTTTACTTTTATGCAAACTGTAGGACCATAACTATAAAATCTTTTACCTTTCTCTGTTACACAAATCTTTTAATTTCCTGAGAAAATGATCCCAAACTCTCATATAAATATTAAAAAGCCTAGGCTTTGAGACTCTGCTCACTAACAAGCAGAGAATATTAAAACCAGGAAGGAGCAGCCCTCACTGACAGCTGACTCAGGTATGAAAAAGAAAACTTAGAAAGCAATCATTTGTGCTCAACTTATTATTCACTATTACTATGTGACCCAGAAATGGCAAGTGAACAAAATATATGTTAGACTTCCTTAAACATTTCAGAAAAGACACAGCACTGCATAGGATATGCTGGGCTCTAAAGTTTAATGAATTATTAATTTTAAAATGAAATGTATAAGACCTATTTAAGATTACACCAGTCACCCCCAACCTGGAAACACTCATGAAAGTTCAAAAATATGTATGTTTTGCTATTAAAATTGTTTTTACAAACATATTTGATTTTACTGTCCTATATGATTAATTTTGCAAGTTGGTTAGCTTCAATTTCTTGTCAGTTGAGTACGATACATAGGACAATTGATAATGGTTTTTTATTTAGAATTAGGCTTAAAAATAGGTAAAAATTAGGATTTTATTTGCAAAGATAATAATAGAAAGACAATTATATTATTTGAATATAGGAAACCAACTCTAAGACCTAAAAAACCGATACCTTTCACACTTACCTGACGCAAAAGCTTCATATCCTTCAGAACAAAGGCAATGTAGAAGAGTGACGCAAAGCAATTTAGAAAGTTGAACTGCCAAAAAAAAAACAACGATGTTTAATACTGCTCCACAGTACTTTATTATAACTGTAAACACAGCGTTTAAAAATGTAACAAGGAACCTCCCGTCAGGTTTTCCATAGTCCAGACAAGATGGCATAGACTTGTTTCTCTCCACTCCTCCTCACTAAGCACATCATAAACTCTGGAAATAGTGCAAGAGACAACCAAAGGAGAACTCTGAAAGGCATGAAAGGAAGGCGAACTGGCTTGGGTCCCCAGGACTGAAGGAACAACACAGCACCAGGACACCTTACTTCCTAAAGAAGAGGGAGACTGAGGCTCAGCATTCCCCACACCCAACCTAGTAACCCAGGTAGCCCAGGTGGGCTCATTCCCCACCCACCCCGCCTAAGGAGTCCTGAGAGCAGATGAGCCCAGCAGAAGTGGCAAAGGAGGCTGTTAGGAACCCCCTGACATTAATCTGCCAGAGGATGTGTTCTCCTCCTCACCCTCTTCCCCACTCCCCAGCCTGTCCTGACACTCCCCTGTCTCACAGAGTTCCAGGATGGCCAGGCAGCTCCTGCAAGAAGGATCCCACCACCACAACCAGCCCAGCCCTGGAAGCCGCTCCATGCCTACAGACCTGAGACTCCCCACCCTCACCAGGAGACAACTAGGTAGAGGGATGGCACTAGCAAGAGAGACCAGCCTTAACAACCAGCCCAGCCTGGGAGCTGGTTATCTTTGTCACCATAAGCCTGAGACGCGCTTGCCCTGTCCAGGCACACAGTCCTGGGCTGGAGATGCCACTAAACACGTGCCATTTCTTCAAGAAGCTGCACTGCTCAAGAACCTGCAACTACCCCCTGCACTAATGGGTTTCTTTTCTGCCCCCAGCCCAGTGCTGGCTACTTCCTGCTTAGCAGCATCACTTTCTAAGACAAAAGACTGCTATCAGTACAACTGAGAGTACTTAATGAGGGAATGGGGAGTATGGAGAGAGTGAGCAGCAAGATCAATATAGCTACAGGGGAGGGTTGGAGTGGGGGATGCTAAGTTAGGGTAGAAGGGGAAAATCAAAAGCCTGGAAAGAAGAGAAATGCTCTCCCTATAAGGTTAAAAAGGAAGGGGGAGACCTAAGAAACACAACGAGGACCAAGAGATTCTAACTTATGAGTCTTTTTACAAAGCAGGCACTTGATGTATCTGGCATCGTTAGAGAATAAAATCTCACAAATAATGGAACTCTTTAGGATAAATAGAGTGTTTTACCTCTAAGAGCAAAAGTCCCTTCTTATAATCTTTTGGAATGGTCTTTTTTAAAAAAAATTATTACGTGTCCTTGCTTTCTTACACACAGAATGCAATTTCCTTGCTGATTTAGTACTAATATTTTGAATACTAATTCTTTCATGGGGCTAGACTGAGGCCTTCAGAGCCTTTTAATGTATATATGACCACTTGCCCCTTTTCTAACGTGTAAAGTGCTAACATTGTTGAATTATTAGCACCTATTATGATAGGTTTTCTATTTCCTTACCTGTTCTTGCTTCTAAAATTTACCTACTTCCAGAAACCCTAACACCTTCCCAATGGTGGTTTCTGATCCTTTAAGAACTGAAAAATAGATAAATAAGCTTCTCAGAACGATTTCTACAGCTGGAACGAAGACTCTCTCTAAGTGGGAGCCTGGATCCCTCTCTCAGGAGTAAAGCACGTGAACTATGTTAAATTGGGTCCAGCTCCACACTCAGAGGACTCCATATACCTGTCTTGATTCTCAATTACGTCACAGATGGCTGACAGAACCTCCTGATAAATGAGATGCTTTCAAGCTGGTACATCTTCGTGATTTATAATGATGGTGGAAAGAGGCAGAATGTGTAAGATCTTACACAAACCACATCTCTTTCCTCCTACCTATCAAAATATGCTAGGAACCTCTTAGACTCTGGAAATTTTCTTCAACAAAAATTTTTAAAGTAACAATGTCCCATCACTAAACAGACTGTGAGTTAATTGGAAGGATTGTTGAATAGTGAGACATTCAAAGAAATCCCCAAAAAGAAAATAGAAACATGATGATAAAGTGGTTAATTAGTTTTTATATAATCAGGAATTGGCTATAATACCAATTTTTACATTTAATTCTAAGACCAGATGCACATTTGTATAACACTATTGAACATATATGTAAACACACTTAATCCTTGCCGACTTGCACAAAATATATGAGCTGATACCTTAAGTTATAAACATATCTTCATATTTATATTCCTAGATATTAAATGATATGCATTAGTTTCATAATTAAAATAAATTTGTATAAAAATCTCTACTTACCACTAAAACTTTCAAAATTAAATGATTCTGGTAGGCAGATTCCAATCTGTGATTCTCTAAAATATTAAAAAGAATTTCTCTCAGATAAGGAAGCAATAAGGGAGCATAATCATGAGCAAAACTGAGACTTGTCTGAGGGCAGAGATGACCAACAACAGAGTCTCAGTCAGTAAATATGCTAGGCTGTCAATCGTGGCTACTGTTTACCACCAAGAACATCAGACAACGAAGATACTTTTTCATGGTACTGCAATAGCACTGTAGTCTGAAATTGTTTTTAAAATATTACTGTGACAAAGAAATGTGGGATGCGTTGGCAAATAACCCCATAGACAGCCACCCAGAAAAAGACCCTGAATAAGAGGCCAATGTAAACTGAGAGCAACCTCTAAAGAGCAGGGCAATAACAAAAATTTTCTCAATGTGTTGCTTAAAAAGATTAACTAAAAGGGAAACTCAAATTTCTATCCTTAGCTAAGAAGAGGAAACACTGTGCAGGTCCAAAGACATGGGGACAAAAGAACAAAAAGGAAGATTCTGAAGCAAGTATCACCTTGCACAGAGAGGCAGTGTTAGACTAATCTGGATTTGAAACCCAACTCAGCTACTCAGCCACTGTCTGACCTGGGCAAGTCAATTAACCTCCTGATACTCAGCCTCCTCACCTACAAATCAAGGCGGACACTACCCTCTTTCCAGAGTCACTGTCAGGATTAGAAATAATACAAAACCTTAGCCTAGTATCAGCAAAGAAAAGCACATGATAAGTGGCAGCTATTGTTAAATGATTAATAAAAATAATTTAAAATGTCTTTGTGGTCCATTAAGTTAAGACCTATTCTTCCTATAGAATAACAACATATTTGTCTATTTTTATGAATGCATAAATAGAGAATGGCCTATCAAGACTCTTTTTAAAATATAACCCAGTTCCTCTTTTACCATATATGCATATATGAACACCCTCCTTCGCTGAGTTCAATGACAGTCCTCAGCCAGACAACAGGTTTTCAGATACCTAGACATAGTTCATTGGGCCACAGCATCAAGAAGATAATTCAATCTATTTCAGCCTGAGCATAAAACATGATTTTATACTATTAGGAGAATAGGTTTTAGACACAGAGAGGCCTGGATTAGCCTGTCTTTCCCATTTGCTGTCCAAACCTTGTTAAGTCTCAGCATCCTTATCCATAACATGGGCAAATGTGTCTATGTCATGGTGTCCTGAAGAGGGGAAAATGAAATATATGTGTAAAGCTCTTAGCAGGGCACAGTAACAAACACTAAATAAATGAGAGCTGTGATAACCACGATCTGGAGAGCATCAGGGCTCACAAAGCCCATGAACTTTTCCTTAGGTCTCTATAATGAGCCCAGAGCAACGTCTACTGCTTTGCAAGGTAGCAGTTATATGAATCCTGTGATGTCATGTGTCTTACAGGCAAATAAGATAAATACAGAGCATCAAGTCTTACCCCACGAAGTTAAAAACTCAGCAGCGTATCGATAGAGGCGGTTCAGGATCTCAATCACAATTGCATAGATGATGCTGGGCACATACAACAGGACACTGGTCCACTCAGACCCGCTGCTCTCATGGAGACCCAAGGCCCAGGCCTCCATGTCAAAGTAGATCATCATGACGTACAGAGAGAAATAGAGACAGAGGCACACAAACGGCAGCGAGACCAGGTAGATGCGCAGCTGTCTCTTGTAGCTGGGGTACAGAGGCTCCTCTCTGCCAGTGACAGAATTGATACCCAGGACCCCATGAAATCCTGGCCGGGGCTCCTCAAACTGTCTCTTCATGACGAGGGTCCCCCACCTGTATGTCATATTGGCACAGCCACGCTTCCACACTTCCAGGATTACTGTGGACCAGATCAGGTTGAATGAGGCGAAGATCACGTACTTGTCATAGTCCTCCCACACGAACAAATAGTAAGGTAACCCAATGACCGCCATGGGGATTAAGGCAAAAGTAAAATATTCCAAAAATCCAAAGTAAAGAGCGATTGTTTCCCCAAAGTAGCCACGAATACTGTCTATAATGAAAGAAAAGAAAAAAAGAAAAAAAGACCTTAAGTACAAACAAAAGAACTTCCTCATCATTTCAAGCAAGCTTATTCATTCCTTTAGTTAAGCAGGGCTCAGTCAACACCCTCATTTTCCAATAAATGTTTGATTGCAAACCCATCCTCCACATGGCACAAAGACCCCACTTATCCACATAGCGACCCTGACTTCCCCCAACTTAGGGCCCAACTCTGCCAGGCTGTTTCCTCTTTCCCTCCTCATCTGGTGGATGCCTTCTTTCCAAAGAAAAAAATCACCTTGCAGCTTGTCCCAAATCTCCAAGGTCTGCATTTAAATTTAGCCATGGCCAATGAGCCATTTTAATGTGGGGGTTTAATGCTCAATTTTCTACTTTAATATTATAGTTATAGACATTCTTTTCAAAGAAGAATCCCCAGCCATACTATCCTATTCCCTCTACCCAAAGCTATAAATTTTCATCAATGAGTCATGGCAAATTTTTCAATACACTGAACAAAAATTATTCACAAGTACAGAACAATATTCTACACATTAACTTCTAGAACAGCTGTGGAACACACTTATTTATACTTCCACATAAGCACTAGGAAGAAGGTCCAAGCAATATCGCTGTTGATATTCTGTGAACTTGACATAAACTACCTAATCCAAAAGAGGTCACTAACACTGCGTCCTTTGCCAGCCACATCTACATGGGTGTCTGAGCTGTAAACGCATCCTGCACTGGGGGTGTGGGAGGTGCAGCAGTCAGAGTTATTCTTTCTTGGTTAATTATACATAGTTAAAATATAATTTTTAAGAGAGAATGTGTCAGATTGGTTTATGGTCATGGTTTAGAGTTAGTTGGGATAAACTTTTTTCTCCTATCTTTAACTTTTTAGCTAACCCAGGTGCTAGATATTAAAACTTACTTCAAATCTGAATCAGGTTAAAGGATATTCTAGCAAAAAATAAAATTAAAAAAAAGTTCTCATGGTCCCAGGCTCTAAACTAAATGACCTCCTTCTTTAGATCTCAAGGGAAAGTTCAAGATCTGCCTGTGGTCCAGCTACTATCACCAGTCCCAGCACTCCCAGAGACCCCGGGCCCACACCATGCTCAGTCTTCACCATCAAAATGAGTTAAACCCCTTACTTTCTAAAAAGCAGCTAACAGATACTTCAGATACTTCACTTACAAGTCCTAGAGGCAATATTTAAATTTACTGCCATGTAAGTGCTAAACAAAGTGAAAAATATGTTGTAAGTATAACATAAAATGACTACTGTATTACCTGGATCTATCAAAAAAAATTATTCCTTTCAAAAACTATAAGAAAAAATTCAGAGTATCAAAATTTGATCTTAAAAACATTTTTGTTCACTGTTACAATATTATAATAGCTATTTTCAGAAAGGAAATTACAAAGAAAATTATTTTAGATTCCTTTATACAAAATCAAAAGGGAAAATTTTTTTAAAGAACTGATAATGTTTATAGTAAAATCTACCAGCTTAAATGTAACTGAGTCTTAAATAAAGCATAACTAAACCAAAAAATTTGAACATTTGTATTGATATAAGTTTATACAAAGCATGTTCAACACAATGAAGTAAATCTGTGGGTATTCTTATCACTGTACTCAGAAAAAATGGATAGATCTCGTATTACACACCAAGATAGTTATAAATTTCCCTCAAAAGATGTTTAGGCCTGCCCATCTGTCCCTAAAAAGGAGCACAGCATCACTCACTCCTAATGACTAGCTCCAAAGAAACACATTTTCACCCACAAAGTATTCACAAACTAAATTCTTATAAAAACTGTTCTACTCCAACTGTGACATATACTCATGAAGGCACTCTGAACTGCCTGTGCTATTGGTGAAATTTAGTGAAAGCCTGTAATATTCAATCCACTTAAAATCCTATCAGAAATAAAGAAATAAATAGGTCATGTAACCCATCTTATTCTCCCCTACCCATTTTTTTCTCAAATTCCCCTGGCAAGCACTGCCTAGCAGAGCATGAAATATCTGTACAAGGGGGATGACACCACTGCTGAAAGTGACTTTCATCAGCAGGCCTTCTCTACGACACCAGGTATTGACACATACCTAGGGGCTGGTGCTTCAAGGTAAACCGAGTATACCACGTGTCCTCGAGCTTCTTCAGGGCTTCGTTGTCATGCAGTGGAAACACCTGGATCACGATGCCTGATGTCAGCAATCTTCTCACTGCAGAGGGAAATGTGCCAAACTGAATAAGACCACGCTGAGACTGCCTACAACGTGCTTCGTCATGGGTTACAAAGCCACTTCAGTCAGAGACGAGTGCTACACAGAGATCATCAGTCCACACTGCTTACTCCAAAAGTGTATATTTACTTTGTTCTTCAAAATATACAAATCTTTACTATTTTCTGACTATGAAAGCAGTACAAGTCAATATAAAATTTTAAACAGTATAGAAATGTACAAATTAGAATTTGAGATGCACCAGTTATTCTCTCCTTCCCCTCAAAATAACAACTATAAATAGCAACTTACTGTATAACCAGACTTCAAAGTATACATCCATAAATAAATATATACATATTCAAACAGAATCATTTTATACACATTGTTCTATAATCTTTTCTCATGCAGTAGTATCTAATATTTTTCCACGCCAATAAATAGAACATGATATGTTCTTTTTAACAGTCATAATATTCCCTTGGATGAAATTTGATCTTCTATTGAAAACTATGTTTCCTTCTTTTGCTCTTATACATATATCTTTTCCCATTTGCCTACTATTTCCTTATTATATATACTTAAAAATACAACCATTAGGTCCAAGAGCATTTACATTTTAAACTTGGACACATATTATAAAACTGTCCCTAGAAAAATTTTACTCATCTATCCTCCCACTATAGTGAAAGCAAGAGAATGGTTTAGTTCCTTTCATTCTTGATACTGAGTATTTTCAATCATTTTCAACTTTTCTAATCTGAAAACAAAGACTTACATTCACAAACAGCAAATGTGAAGATAAAATAAAGACTTCCTAGTTTCAGTAGTCATTTGACTAGTATTATTTTAACATGCTTGCACATATCTGAATGAGACAAATTCCTACCAAAAAAAATCTCCCAGTAATAAATTAAAACAGGGCATTCTCTCCATAATTACTTAGAATGACTCACTCGGTGGATGTTTAAGAGGAAGTGTGTTCAGCAGATGTAGAGAACTCAAAAGCAATGCCTTGTCCCAAACGTGGGGAGATGGAGCATTGTTCACATAAGTTTCTACTTTAATATATATTTTGCCTCCTACTCAAGAATATGGCTGCGTATAAGATGGAATATGCATCGAGAAAGGGTTTTTTGTTTGTTTGTTTGTTTGTTTGTTTTATCCATTGGTAAGCTTTGAGCTCTTTAAGGTTTATCAGCTCAACTCTTCCAAGGGTTGCCTCCCTTATCACTTATCTATCTAGTTACCAAAGGCAGGTGATGAGAATATCAGTCAACAGGTCCTTCAATGAGGAATGACAAATAAATGTCTACAGCATGGAAGAGGAACAAAATTTCAGTTTTCAGTGTAGAAATACTACATATAACAAAGAGAGACAGTATATTCTCAGGACAGAGACCCTATTATAAAATCCTCAGGGTAATTTAAAAGTATAACTTCTTAGAAATGACAAAAGAAATAAAGATAATAAAGAGATATCTGATACTAATGAGAGGAAAACTGGGTCAAAAAAAAATTCTTAACACATGGTTCTTCTTACAATTATATCTCATGTAAGTTACATGGAGGGAAAGTTTTTTAAAAGCAAAGGTTGTGATGAAATCTTCCTTAATGATTGAAAAAGGTATATGGTTTAAGTTAGTTATATCAATCTCTGGCGCTGTCAAATTCATTTTTTTATATTGTTATTTTAAAGTATTTTAATGGATTTTTCCTCGACTAACATGAGAAAGTCAATCACCCACAGCTATGATTCTTATCTCTCATTTGGGAACACTAGCTGTAGCTTGCTCTTTTTCTTCCTTTTCCAATCCTTTTTAATTACTACAAAGCTTGTTAACTTTAAAGTGACTTACAGCATCTAAATTACTACTTTACTATTTCTAAGTTCTTTTTTTTTCTTAAATGACTCCATTCTGCTGTAGAAGACTTTCCAGGCAGGCATAAAAATCAGCTTGAATACTTTAAAAATAGGAGCATGAAGAGAATATAATGCCGCAGGTCTTAAATTACTGGGCTTCTCTTTACCATCAATGCCAAAAGCATGGTTTTGGGTTCAGCTTCTAAAAATAGAGTTGTTTTTTTTTCCCCCAATCTCCTCGTGTTCAGCTAAGAGTGTAATTAACACGAGCCTTACCTTTAAAGGAAAATATGATGCCGTTCAAACCTGTTTAAAAAAGGAACAACTTAAACCAAGATTCCTTCCTTCAAGAATGCTGAACGATCTCATCAAGTAACTAAGGTTATTATTATTACAGCCATTTAACACTGAGCCAAAGAAATCAAAATCTAATTTAAGGGAGACTGTAAGTAACCTGGCTTATAGTTGAACCCTCTAAATTAAATAATGCAATAACAATAACAATGCACTATTGCCTCTATCCTTGGTTAATGTGATGTGTTTGTTTTCCTTAAAAGTAAATACAAAAATCTCTCTTACAACTCCCTACAGTGTCTCTGTGAGGTCATGTCACACTGCCTCCAGTCACCCTCTGCAAAGGGGTGATGAGCGCACAGAGCACCACAGGAGCACCACAAGAGCAAAGGCAGGCCAGGGGTGGCCTTTCACACCCAGCAGTTGCTCTGCCCCCCAGCATCTCCTCCCAGGCTCCACCCAACTCTAGCACTGTGGTGTAAACAGACTATTTTTGTCTTAAGAAGTAAAAAACTGCTTCTCACTGTGTTTTCAAACTACATTTCTATATTCCTATATTGTTTCCATCCTTCCTTAACATAAAAACAACAAATATGTATGTAGCAAAACACAGTAAATGTATATACTATACCCAGCCAATGAGATACATACATATAGAAATATATCAATAGCTTAATCTTCTTATGTACATGCCTGCTACATGATATTTACTTGAAATCTACTCATTATTCTTATAAGAATGGTAAATAATTTTAGAAGACAGATTGTATCTGACACTCTATTTGTATATAGAAGATATTCAAAGGAAACTATCATCATGATCTGAAAGAATAACATCATTAGAGACCTAATATGAGATGTGCCATATCCCACCAATCAAAACACGATAATCACCTGACAGACACTTTAAAACAGATCTTCCACCTAAACTAAGTAACATCCTTGAGGACACAGTTAACACGGAAGAAATTCTTGGCTCCTTTAACTCCTCTTTCTAAAGAAAATCTTTCATTGGGTTATTTGCATGACTATTATCAATTAGGAATCAATGGGAGAAGGCAGAGTCGGAGGGCATGAAGGGACCTTAGCTCACACAGCAAGCTAGAACTGGGATGCCCCCTGAGATGCACGGCAACGACTAAAACACACAGACGGCCAATTTCTAGTTCCCCGCGGTGTCTGCTGTTTGATGGAATGAGGGACAGCCCTGAAGTGCACAGCTCACAGTACCACCTAACTGTCCACAAATCGTGTTTACAATGACAAACGTTGTTATGTACTTAATGAAGGCCTCCTATCAAAATACATTATGGCAAGCTAAATTATAATGACTGCATGTACAATGAAAATCAAGTTAAACCTAAGATAATGGAGAGCTCCTCATGAAACCCTGGTCAGCTCTCAAGGTGTTTGTTGGTGGGGGTCACCCTAAGCAGGATGCAGTCTCTCCTTCCAATCAGCTTCAGAGAGGGCGCTGCTCAGGGGGTGGCTCCCATAAAACTTAAAGGTAAAAATAAGCCTTTCCACTTATTTCTATGGTTCTAGGAATTAACTTAATGAAAATCTAGGACTTACTCTAAATTTTATTAGTCTAAAATTTGCACTTTGAAAATAGTTCACAATTTATAATTTGGCATATTCTTCTACCAAATATTATGATATAAAGTTAAAAAGATGCAAAAATACAAGAAAGCATCTTAGGGATTACATTTTCAAAGACATAAAGGAGAAAAATAATGCAAAATTTTAAAATCCAGCCTTGATGAGTTAAATATGATTCTCATCTCAGATGGTATAAAAAAATTTTTTAATGATCATAATTGAGATTTTATTATTTTTATATTTATTACACAAAAAGAAAGGAGGGAGGGATAGAGGAAAAAGGGAGGGAGGGAGGGAGGGAGGGAGGGAGGAAGGAAGGAAGGAAGGAAGGAAGGAAGGAAGGAAGGAAAGAAGGAGGGAGGGAAAAAGGGAGGGATCAATCCTGTTTACAAAAGCCTCATCCTGCCAGCAAGAAAGTTATTTCCCTTACTGGCTCCTTATAGAGCCAAGAGGAATACATTTACATATTTTCTTCAAAGTTTCATTCAGCTGAAAATTTCTCTCTGTGAAGCAGTCAGGAGCATTTGGAACACTGCTGCTCCAGAGTCCCTTCTGATGAAAGAGCACACGCTTTTCTCCATCCCAGACACACCGAAGAGGATGCAGCGGCGCAGAAACCAACAGGCTGAAGCAGTGGTGGTCTGCTTCCACATGGCGGTCCGATCAACTTGGATGGACAGCAACAGCATAAATGAGACAGTGCACATTAACAGGGTGGTGCCTCAGTCTGCTTTGCATTTCGTTTGATGCAGCACCCGGCTGCACTCTTCCCACTAAGAGATTAAGAAAGATTTGAAATTCTGGAATGGCACCAAACGACTGCTTAAATATAGAATGTGGAACTCCTGGTAATAAATGGTGACAGAAAGACCTCTTCCCTGTTCTTGCTCATGACACCACATTAAAAACAACAAAGGAAACAAGAAACATATAAAGAAACTCCTGTCTTTGATGAAAGTAAGAGAAAACAAACTATAAATCCTAATCACAAAAGAGACCTTAAAAATCAGGCCAGCATAAGCTAAGAGCACTCATGCTTCTGCAAACCTGGGCCAAGCAGGCAGTGGAAGGGTTCTCATGAACACTGAGGGGTGGGAAACCACTGTCCCACTGCTCAGAATGCAGGCAAAGAGGATGCATGGCAGACCCCTGAAGTGCATTTGCTCTCTCCTGTCTCCACAGCCAAACAAGAGAGATGAGGCTGGAGGGGAGGAAGTGCAGGTCTGCCATCTTGGAAGAAAGAGCTGCCTGCTAGAACCCAGGGTTGAAGGGCAAGCAGCTCTGGAGCTGTGGGTCTCGGCTGGCCAAAGACAAATCTAAAGACCAAATGCAACAAAGATGCCTGAAAAAGCAGGGCTTCACGGAGGATCTATCTCCACAGGGCCAAGGAAGACTCAAGGAGAGGACACAGCCAGGCAAAATCCAAGCTCCTGATCACATTCTCCAAAACTCCTGCTCTCTAACACACACACTTCCTGCCAAAAACAGCCCATCAGGAAAAAAAACAAAAAACAAAAACAAACAAACAAACAAAAAAACCCCACAGAAATAACCACTAAGAAATTGGTATAAAACAATGGAAAATTACTACAAGGGAAAAAAAGAAAACCATAAATAAAAGGCAATCATCTCAACTGATACAGAAAAGCATTTGACAGCATTCAATACCCTTTCATAGTAAAAACACTAAATGAACTAGGAATATAATAAAATATCTCAAAATAATAAAATCCATCTATGAAAAGCCCATGGCAAACACCATATTGAATGGGGAAAGGCTGAAAGCTTTTCCTAAGACTAGGAATAAGATAAAGATGCCACTTTTACCACTTCTAGTCAACGTAATATTGGAAGTTCTAGCCTGAGTGATTTAGCAAAAAAGAGAAATAATGACAACCAAATTGGAAAGAAAGAAGTAAAATCTCAGTTCACAGATAACACTATCTTACATCCAGAAAACCCTAAATTTTCCACAAAAATATTGTCAGAGCTAATAAGTGAATTCAAAGTAGCAAGATACAAAGCTGACACAAAAATCAGTTGCATTTCTATACACTGACAATGAACTATCTGAAAAGGTAATTATAAAAACAATTTCACTTATAATACCACCAGAAAGAATAAAATCCTTAGGAATTAATTAAGGAGGTAGAAGACTTGCACAATGAAAACTACAAAACAATGCTAAAAGAAATTACAGGAGCCATAGACAAATGGAAACACATTCTGTGTTCACGGGACTTAATATCATTAAGATTGTTACCCAAAGCAATCTATAGATTCAATGCAATCCTTATCAAAATCCCAATGACATCTTTTGCAGAAATAAAAAAAAAAAATCCAACCTAAAATTCATATAAAACTTCATGAGACCTCAAATAGCCAAAACAGTCTTGAAAAAGAATAAAACTTCCTGATTTCAAAATTTGTTAAAAAGCCACCATCATCAAAACAGTGCAGTACTGGCACACAGACAGACAGACAGACAGACCAATGGAATAGAATAGAAAGCCCAGAAACAAACTCTTGCATGTACGGCCAAGTGATTTTTGACAAGAGTGCCAAGGCCATTAAATGGAGAAAGGACAGTCTTTTCAACCAATGGTGCTGGAAAACCTGGATGTCCACATACAAAACAATGACACTGGACCCTTATCTAACACCATATACAAAATTTAACTCAATATGAATCAAAGACCTAAACATAAGACACCAAACTATAAAACTCCTAAAAGAAACACAGAGGAAAGCTTCATGACATTGGATTTGCAATGATTTCTTGGATATAACACCACAGGCAAAGGCAAAAAAGTCAAAAATAGATAGGTGAACTTCATGACAATTTAAAATTTTTGTGCATCAAAAGACAATATCAATGAAGTAAAAAGGCAACCCAAGAATGGGAGAAAATATTTGCAAATCATATGTGTGATAAGAAATTAATATCCAGAATTTAAGTTTTACAAGATGAGAAGAGTTATAGAGATGGACGGTGATGATGGATGTACATTATGGATGTATTTAATACCACTGACCTGTGCACTTTAAAATATTAAAGATGGTAAATTTTATGTTATATTTACTTTACCACAAAAGAAAAGACAGATGGACAGACTGACTTAAGGGATATAACAACCAAACAAAATGGGTGATCTATGATTAGATCATGGTTTAAACAAACCAGCTCTAAAATATATTTGATGACAACAGGAAAAAATTGAATATGGTTCTTGGAAACATTATCTGGGGTAAAGACAAGGGTGGTTGTTACACTGACTATTAAAAGAAAACCACACTAAGGAACACAGAAGCAAAAATGCTCTGAGGCCTTGCCACTATCTGGGTTTCAGGCAAACCTGGAATTACACAATGTAGTAGACACTTTCATTCTGTAAGCTAGTATTCTCATTCAAAAGGAATTACACAAAATCAAAAATCTGCAAACTGCTGATTTGTATTCAGGTATTGTATCATTCTGTGGTCTTCCTAAGTCTTTTCATTTCTGCATGTGTTCATAGCCAGTGGGATGAGAGGAGATAGAAGAGTGCTCAAGGAAAAACCAGGTCTCCCATTTTCACCCCAGACTGTCACTGCAGGACAATGTTTGGGCATAAAGGAAACTTTGCTTATTTTAACTGAGTAACATGTATATATGTTCACACTGAATTTTTCACCAACTCAATACTGGGAGACCATAAGTAATAACTAGCTAACCACATAGAACATACAGTATTGATCTAAAGTGCAACATAATGAAATTCTAAAGTTAAATGATATGTCTGTGAAAAAGTTACTATAAAGTTGTATAAGTGTTTCAGTAAAAGAAAAAAAAAAAAGCCTCTGTAATTTGTTACTTACATCTACTAAGAAAAACTAATTGCGTTGGAATGTGTACTCGTGAAGCTGGTTGGCATAGTGACTTACATAATGATTTTCCTGGATACAACTTTGCCTGGGGGTAACCAGGAATCATTTTTTCATCTCTGGCTCTAAGATTTTCAAGTTCATGTTTGATAATGAATTGACATTCTGCCATTGTGAGGAAATCATCATTGTTATCTAAGATAAAACAAAAATTTCCAGTTATGCTCTCAGAAATAGCCAAAATAAAATTAATAATATTTAAATAACCCTGGATTATGGAAATAATGATGTAAGCAATAAATAATTAACATAAAGAAAAAGCAAAGTATAAAACTGGTAAATTTAACAGAATATAAAGCTCCTTATATGTTTTATAAGATTAAAAATATGCTGTTATGCCTTTGCATAACACAATTCCTCAATCACTGTACTAATTATTATATAATATGGTACAGACATCAAAGTGGAAGAGACTTGCTTGACCTCATTTAACACTAATGACCAGAAGGCAATATGCTCTTTAATTCTCACAATAATTGTAACTATGGCTGGAACTGAAGTTTGCCATGTGGAAATTCTCCTTCAAACTCTCAATCCTAGGCCATTTCCTTCTAGAGTTGAACATCCCTCCCATAAATGAGGGAGAAGAAAGTTCAATAAGAAAATTATGTTGTTTTTTGACAGATGAATCCTCCTAAATGAGCTTAATTTCACCTTGATCATTTATTTAGTGAACTATAAAAATCCGAAGGCAGTGAATCTGAAGACGTCTAATCACATCTTCTAACTCCAGGAGCCTCAATAAGGAACAGTTTGAAACTGAAGCCAAACTCCCGCTTTGACATCACAGCCATTTGGCTTTCTCAGTTCTTTCCAGAATCCATTCACTTCTGGAAGCCCCTTTGAGGCCAGAACAGAACCAGCTCCCTAGAAGGAAATGGTGATGCTAGGATGTTGAACTAATGCTGTTTAAGACTTTTCTTTATCAAGTTAGGGAATATTCACCATCTAAGAACTGGAATAGAATAATATAAATAACTTATATGTGTTATCCTAATTCGTATTCACTATCCCAGAGCTGTAAGTCAGGCCCATGAGCCAAATCTGGTCCAATACCTGGTTTAGTAAGTAAAATTTTAGTTGAACACAGCTTCCCCCATTCATTTCTTATGGTCTAAGGTTGCTTTTGCTTTTCGATGTCAGCATTAAATAATTGTGAGAAATCATATGGCCCACACAGCCTAATATACTACTACCTGGCCCTTTACTGGAAAACTTTGCTGACCCCTGATCTATTCATCAAAAACTTATTTTTGATAAATTGATTCTGACAGAAACAATCCTGGGACTTACCATCAAAATCTTTGAAGTTGTGTCTGGTTCCGTATGTAAAGGCTCTCATGGTGTTATCATTGCACTCTTTCACCAACCCCACTGCTTCTGCCCCCAGTAACAATCTAATGTTGGAGGCACCAACGAGATATAAGTTCTGATTCTCTAGAGTTTCTTTCTCATATTTATTTAACAATGGTCTAAACAACAGCTGGGCACCTTCAAAAAGATAAGGAAGAGACAAATAAAAGCTTCAAAAATAAAAACATATTATGTTTCTAGTTTGGTAGAAGGTAAATAAATTATATAAGCAAGTTAAATTCATCTTCCAAATAAATAAGAAAGATAAATAGGTTGGGGATGGTAGTTCTTTATGCTTTTGAAATAAATGCCAAAACTGGGAAATGCAATAAGTGACCCACAAGTTACTCAAGTTAGAAGTAGATATGAAAAATAATCCAGTGTTTATTAGCTGTAGGTACAAAATTGCACTAAGTAAAACTATAGAGCAAAAGGATATAGTTTCTTAATATAAATATTAAAAAACAAAATTTAAGAAAATTAATTCAAAACAAAATATCCCAGTAAAAACATCACAAATTTAACACCATTACATTAGACTATAACAAATTTCATGAATGTAAAATAGCAAATCAAGAGCAATGTAATTTTTCAATGACTCTCCCATGAATATCTACTTTCAATGAATATCTACTTTCAATTAGGTTTAATATTTTTCTTAAATAGATTCCCAAAACATTACAGCAGATATGATTTGATATTATTAGTATAATTATTACATAAAAGATTTTGGAGAGAAAGAACTTCTAAATTTTTATTTCTACCTATATCAAACTTTTTAAGGTATATTCTTTTTTACTTTACTATTTACACTCCAGAGAGCATAGAGACGAATCATAAAAATATTAATTAGGTGGTAACAGGATAATAAGCAGAATTTATATTTCACTTACCAAACATGTTAATATATTAAAATTAATGTATTGTGGCACTGTAATTTAAGTAATTTATAATAAACATTAAAGGCTTTAATAAAAAATCAGTAAAAGATATATTTGATTTACAGAAAATACAAATGGTTCTTAAATATAAAATCCTTCACTTCATTCATATTAAGATAAATGCAAAAATGGCACCAAAGTTATTTTTCACGTTCCACGCTGCAAAGATCAAAAGTCTGGCAACAAACAGGCTGGTGAGGTCTGAATAACATTTATTTAACTCACCTCCATCTTTCTTTTTAGTGATAATTCTGTTTTTCAGCCATTCTTTGGTTTCATCTTTGACATCCTGAGCAAGTTCTATGACTACCAAAGGTGTGAAAGAACTCTCGCAAGTGTCCAAAGCTGATAAGGTCACTTTCATCTTTGACAAACTTTCTGAAAATTAAAATAAAATAAAAAGCGAACATGGGTTATAACGAAAAAGAGACATATATAGGTTGTACTTGTATATATATTTTTTATTATGCCTAATTCTGGCTCCGAAGATAAAGTAAAATTTCTCATGATCCACGTGGGTTCTATGACAGGCTCAACCAGTGGTTCAGGCACGTGGGTGAGCCAGGCCCTGTACAAAGGCCAGGGGAACACCGTTCTCTTCTGTAAGCAGCCAGACAGAGCAGGAAAGAGAAGGGCAACAGTGTAAAATGTGCTCTTACACAAGAGGAGTAAGAAAGCATTTACCAAGGATGTGACACCTAAGCAGAATTTAAAAAGATGAGTAGTAGGATTTTGCCACATAGACAATGAATGGCATTCTAAGCAGAGGAAATAGCATTCCTCTACAAAATGATGATGAAAAATAGCCAACAGACTCAGAGAAATACAAATGATTAGGTATGGGCTGGAGCATTATCCACAGGGGCCAGGGTGGAATGGGAATGAGCTGGTAAGGAACTAGGGCCCCTGATTACAAAGTCGCTAATTCAATATGAGCAGGAAATTAACATAGTTCGATTTCATGTTTCGGTATGAAACTGATTTCCCCGCATCAGTTTTCTTTTATAGATTCCCTACCTTTCCCAGGGATATCATCTTTATCTCTGTAACAAGCCTGAAAAACATTAAGAGTGAACTTGGAGACCCACAAATGGAGGGACTATTTTCATACTTCAGACTTTTTTATTCTAACTTTATTTCTGATGTAAGTTTTAATGACTCCAAAGGACAAAAGCAAATCAATTCTTGGGAACGATCAAAAGAGAGTGACCAACACCTCAGAACATCTTTCTTTTCTTTGGGAGAAATCAAGATGTTGTGGCAAGCGACCAAAGAGACACACATTGTTTAGCTTGGACTGATAAACTTTCATTTTTCTCTAACAGAGCATGAGTTTTGTTTGAGACAACACAGGTATTATAAAGCAATGTTAGTTTCAAATTATATGACAACTATATCAGGAATACTATTAAAGATAAGAGCCAAATATCAAATATAAGGATGCTAGGCTCTATGAAGGAAACTAGATCAAAATAGGACCTTGTATTTACTACCAAACAGCTAATAATGTAGCCAGGAATTACACAGAAGGAAAGAATGATAGCAGAGAGCAGTCAGGGCTTGTGAAATCAAAACACTTAATGTGTAAAAGCTTTTGATCAAGCAAAGGAGAAGCACATTCTACACAGGAAAATACCATATGTAAAATCAGGACAGTGTAGGAAGAGATCTACAAGACTCACCTGACCAGAGCAGAGTGGTACCATTCTGTAACCTGAGAACACTTTAGGATAATAAATGCCATAGTTGACTTCTGACCCAATGGTCAATAAGGAGTCACTGTCAGTTTCTGAGTCAGAGTGATATGAATCCCATTAGGTAAATTTAGGGGGCAAGAATATGAATGTTCTTCATGATATTCTTTCAGCTCTCCTGAACTTCTGAAATTTTTCAAACAAAAAGTTGGGGGATAGTGCTAATCGACCAGTAGACTATGAGATTTAGCATCACCATCTTTTAAATGAAAATTTCAAATACAACAAATCATGTGCTTACTGGAAGCCAACCCATGATAGAGTCTGAAGGCACAAAAGTAAGGTCTACCTCTTGCTTTTGAGGAGCTTCCAGCCTACTAGCAGAAGCATTCTAACACAGGGACTAAATACATCAGCAATAACCTGGGGTATCGGAGCAGCCCAAGGAGGGGAACTGACTTTCTGGGGAGGGAGGCTGAGAATCACAGCCTTTAGCTTGAAAAGATACATGGATGGCTCCAAGGTTTCTCACCTGGGGCATGGAAAGAATAACTGTGCATGAACGAACAGCAAAGATGTAAAAAGAATGGCTAGGTTAAGGGAACAAGAAATTGTTCAGATCATATGTGAACATGCATCAAAGGTCAAAGCTCTTTAGCATTTATGCGCTACCTAGTGTAATAAAAGGCCCACTTTATTCATAATTACCAGGTCATAAAACAATCTTTCTGAGACACTAAAAGCTGGTTTCAGAACCAAACATGTATATGAGCACTGTCCAGAAACTCATAATAAATATTTGCTCATTGATTCATTTTCATTTGAGATACTATCTGCCTTTCAATACTTAAGACACAAAACTTCCAACACATTAAAAATGTCACAAGACCTACAGAGTTCTTACACTTCAACAAATACAAAAAACTGAAATCACAAGTCACATAAGAAGAAATACAAGTAAGTGGCCAATACACATCTAAAAAGATGTTCAAAGTTACTAATAAAGAAATTCAAAGTAACGAGATACTTTTCCCTTTTCAGATTTGCTGAAGTTGAAAAATCGAGAAAACCCACTTCTAACAGGTGTAGGAGAAACTGGGCAATTTCACACATTGCTGACAGATGTTGCAATCTGATTCCATACTTGTGCCATCCATTGGGCCACACTGTACTTAAAGGCCAGGTTACCTAAGAAGCAGGAACCCCTCTTACACTACCTCTTCTTCCTGTCCCTGTAACTCTGTGGCCTTCTTCCTGTGCCCTCTGCTCAGTAACTCTACTGGGGGTGCCCTCTCCTTGGCAGATCCCCAGCCCTCTCTGTGTTCAACACACAACAGGGTACAGGTAAGGCAGACCTTATTTACTCTTGCTGTTCACTGACCAGTGGAATCCAGGCCTACTCTAATCCCAATTCTCCCCATTGGCTGACAGAATCAAGAAGCCTCAGGGCAGCTTTGGCCTAAATTGAGTTCTGCAATCTACTTTTACCAGAGGGTCTTAATAAGAGCTTGCTTCACCATTATTATGACCCTAGACTAGTGCATGAAAGCAAAATACCAGATGAGAGGACATGAGGGCTTTAACTGTGAGTACATTAAAGGGCCTCATGGCTCTGGGCAGAGCCAATCCCAAATTCTGTTCTTCTTCATCTCATGTTGAACTGCACATAGGGCCAACGAGAGATCAACAAAGGAACTGGTTCCATGTGGCTTTTACATTAGCTACTGGAATCCCCTGACTACAATAAGAGGTACATCTTGACCACAGTGGTTGAGACGCATACATGCAGTGAAACAGACTGCGAGTCCAACCTTGATGGGTAGGTGGGAGGTGGCTGGTTATGGGCATATTTTGTCAAGGATCAAGAAAATAATAACGAACTCTTTACTCTCTTCCTCAGTTTGGATAAATGAAAAAAAATCAATGGAATTATCATAAATTCAAAGGCTCATAAGGAAATGCACAAGGCTGTCCTCAGGAATCAACCAATTTCAGACTCAGGGAGAAACATGAACCAAAATTACAAAATTACTCTGCCATGAAGCAGAAAAGGAACACATCAGAGAAGAATGAAGGGCCATGCTGATCAAGCTGGAAGATGAGGGGGATCTCCTCAGGAGGAAAGCTATAATTTTAACTGCCAGGGCTAGAAGGAAGAGGGCCGGGACCCCTCCAGAGATAACTTAGAGTCATCCTTAAAACTTCTGAGAGGCTGTTTATGAGAGCTACTGCGGGACATGCCTTCCTTGTGACGTAGGATAGCTAAGTTACACAAGAGATGGTTAGATATGCGAGTGAAAAATCAGCTCTGCACACACCCACCATCACTAGTTTCTCACCCACACCAACTGTGTAGGGGAGCTGGGGACGCCATTCCCTGAGGAATGTATCTGGGAACCTGTGGCATCAGGACTCCACAAGAAGTTGTAGGAGGGATGAGACATGACATACTAAAGAGAGCCTGGCCACAGCGGCCCAGGCACAGGCGTGACCGAATGCACCTATGGAAGGCCACCTCTGCACAGAATCACCCCATTGAGACTCGCCATGGTCTGACTCATACATTCTCATCACCCCTGATACTACTAAAATGTTGCTTATGTTGGCTGGAATATTGTCTGAAAATCTGGAGCAATACTGAGTCTCGCCTCCAAACATAGGAGTTGGCACCCAGTTGAAACACTAATGTGTGAGGAAAGGATGAACCCATACAATGAACTACGTATTGTACAACAATTTTAAAAGATGTGTACGGAGAATTTTTAATGATTCAGGAAAATGTTCAGTGAGGAAAAAAGCAAACTAAGAAATAATATATAATATAATCCCAATTATGGAATATGTATATTTAAATACACAAAAAATGCAGAAAGAATTGAGAATTGCCAACAAAATGTTAATAGGGTCAGCGAAACGACATGGGCTTCTCAATTTAATCCTTATATTTTTCTCAATTTTCCAAGTTTTCTACAATAAAAAAAAAGTTTCACTGGGCTTTGTTTTCATTTTTAGTGCATACAGCTCCAACTTACCAGGCCTTTTCTAACCCTTTCCATTGTTTTAAGACTTTTAAAAAATTCATTCTTTATCTGCAAATCTATGATTCTTTCAGCAATAGCCAATCAGAACAGACATGATCTGCTTTCCAGTTAAAACTGTGTATCATGCTCATAGCAATGGCCCTTGGGAAACATCTAGTTCTTTAGATCACTGGGACTCTGAATTGAAAGGAGCCAGATAATGCAGATTGAATGTTTTTAAACCCCAGCAGATGATATGTTTTTTAAACATACAACTCCGCGGGATTTAGGGGGCTGGGAGGCGGCTGTTTTCGAGTCTGAATGAACCTCGCCGCACTTTTTCAATCTGGGGCCTCCACGCCCGGTCTCGTCTGCCGAAAGCGGGTCTGGCCGCGGCCGGCGCGGCGGCGGCGGCGCCGGGACGACGAGCGCAGCGGAGGGAGCGGAGAACCCGCGGCGCCCACGCCTCTCGGAGTCGCAGCGCCGCCCCGGACGCGCATCCATCATGAAGCTGCGCGCTGTGTCCCAGTCGGAAGCCGGGAGCCCGCCAGCCACCCCGGTGTGAGCGACGGCATCTCGCCCGGTCGACCCGCGCCGGCACCCCCGTTCTGGGGTCCCCAGCCGTCCTGCTCCCCGGACTGTCAGGGCAGCGGAGAGCTGGTCCTTCCAAAAACACCACCAGACTCAGCAAACCCGCCACCTCGCCGTGCTCCGCCGGCTCCTCCGCCCCCCGCGACCACCCCCCTCGCCGCAGCTGCGAAGCCCGCGGCCCGCGCCAGGAGGCGGCCTCGCTGCCCGCCTTTCCTCCGTCCCAGTCCTCAGCGCCGCCGGCCCCGGACCTCGTCCCCAGCCTCGGCGGCCCGGGCCCCGCCCGGGACGGCCACACCCCCCTCAGCACCCTCTCGCCGCCCTCCGCCCACGCCGACGCCCCCAGACCTCCGCGCCCGTCGCGGTCCCACTTCCCCGGGCCCGGGATCGCCGGCCTCTCGGGAAGGAAGGGCGGCGGCGGCCGGGAGGAGCCGCCGGGGGCGCCCCGCCGCCGCCCGGCGGTCAGCGCGGCCCGCGGACCCGGGCTCTGCGGCGCCGACGGCCGGGGGTCTGCGGCCCCTCCCCCACTCACCCGCCGCCGCGGCGCTCACGTCTTTGGGGGGCGGGCCCCAGGGCGGGCGAGACCCGAGGCCGGGCGAGCGGACACCCGAGGCGGGCGGGGGGCGGGCGGGGGGCGGGCCGGGGCCTGCGGGGCGGGGACGAGGGCGGTGGCGCGCCGGGGCGGCGGGCGTGGCGGGGCCCGGACGCGACGGCGCGCAGGCGGGGCGGGGGCCACGGAGGGGCGGGGCCTCGCTGCGCTGTCACTCCGAGGGGGCGGGGCCGGTGGGGGAGGCGGGGCCTAGTTGAGCTGACACTCCGAGAGGGGGCGGAACCGGTAGGAGGGGCGGGGCCTCGCTGCGCTGTCACTCCGAGGGGGCGGGGCCGGTGGGAGGGGCGGGGCCTCGCTGCGCTGTCACGCCCAGAGCTGGTAGGAGGCCCTGGTAGAGCGCCCAGGACAGAAATCTGCGCCTTCATGTTTTCCTCTTTTCCCTCTCTTAAGGTCAGGAATCCAATTTTCTTGTCACTTTCAAATTTAAGCACAAGTCTCATTCTAGTTGTAACTCACTTTCAGATGGTGAAAAACCCAAATCCAATTTATCATTAAACTCCCCTTCTAATAAATTCCTTACCGTGGTCTGTAGGGTCTCCCAGCCCTGCCACCCCTGTCTCAGAAAACCACTTTCACTCTCCCTATTTCTCCGCCCCGGCCACATTAGCTCCTTACTGTCCTAGAACTCACCAGATTACAAAGCTCTTAATTATAGAGATGGCTTACTTCCTTCCCTCATGGGAATTGAACGCTATCTTCTCAAGGGGCTCTTTCTGACCACCCTATTCAATTCCTGCTCTCCTCCCCTCCCTACCCTCTACCTTACCTGCTCTATTTCTTTTCTTCACCACAGTCATCACCTTCTAACGTTTTACATCACTATATAAAAAAAAACTCTTAGTGGAATGAAATAAAACAATGAACACTTTCTTCCTCTATACTTCCAGTTCACCCCAGAGGGATGCCTCAAGATCCTGCCCAGCCAGAGAAACCAGGTCTGCTCATCCACTGCCTTGTCCCTTCTCTGTGTCTTCCAGGTTCAAGACAAGAGGGAGACCATGGGGAAGGAGACGCTGTTTATGATTCTTTCTAGACGCTTGATGATCTGCTGCGGCAGCTCACAACCTTCCTGACCAATTCTCCTGTGGCTCTCTTCTAGTAAGTCCTGAATAGGTATGTCCAGAAGTTCTCTCTTCTGAAAAATGGGACAAAGTGTTCAGGAGCTTCAATAGGTTTAAACATTAATTACTCATTTGGTTTTTGTTTTGTAATTGCAGTATTCCCATCTTCTCACCCCTTAACTTGTGACTCACTCCATATAATTTCACCTTCTGATATTTATACAAATAAAATTTGAATGAAAATATAAAAAATACCTTTCACGTGGACAATCTCATGTCATCACTATGATTAATTTGTGTCAACTATGACAAATTAGTTGTTGGACAACACAAATGGCAGACTTGAGTTAATGGTATGGATTCCTGTATCAGTGACCTGTAGCTGTAAGACAAACCACTACAGAGAATTAGGGATTCCCTCTTTTATATCTCTCCTTTTGGGGATTTTCTTCATACTCTGTGGCACCCAGGACCCCCTTTTCTCAGTTCTGCTGGCCAGAAAGAAAGGGTTCTCCTGCAGTTCTCTGCAACTGGAGCTGCCCTTTGGGCAGTGTTGAGATTTTAAAAAGACAGAAAAAATTAGTAGGGATTCTCTCCATAGTCTGCACAGCAAGGGCCCTTTTTCCCATTTCCTCTGTCCAGGGACTTAGTTATTCCTGTCATTGTACTACAGCAGTGCAGCTCTGTGGCTGAGACTGGTCTCAGGACAGAGAAGGGAGAAGGAAAAAGGATTTCATGACTTTCTACAGTTTCCACAGCCTTTTCTCACATCTCATCAAGGTTTTAGTAGCAACCAGTGGGGGACACAGGCTGCAATGGACTTACTCCATTTTGGCTAGAACTGGAATTTATCAATCTGATAGATGAAAAATATGTTTTAATTTTCATGTCTCCTATTATGAGTGATGAAGAAACATTTGTATTTTGTTTTCCACAAATAATCTATTTATGTATTTTGTCCAGTTTTCTACTGGATATAGGAATCTTTATATAATAGTAAAAATACAGTTGTTTCTCAGTGTCTGCAGAGGACTGGTTGACCCCTGCAGATACCAAAATACATGGATGCTCAAGTCCCTTATATTAATTGCTGTAATATTGTCATATACCCTAGACATGCATATATGCTACAGCAGGATATGGCTACACCTCACTTCTTTTGTGTGGATTCAGCATATGGCAAATTCAAGTTTTGCTTTTGGGAACTTTCTGGAATTTTTTTTTCCCCCAAATAATTTTGATCTGCCCTTGGTGGAATCTGTAGATACAAAACCCATAGATATGGACGGCCAACTGGAGTCCTTTTTTTAGATACAAATGTCAAAATTTTTCTGTTTGTCATGTCTTTTGAGTTTTCTTATGCTGTTTTATTTGCTTTTTAAATTTGTTTCTTCATGGTTTTTAGCCATGCAGACCTTTTCCATTTCCAGTTGATCAATTTTATGAAGATTTCTTTAACTATTGACCTCACTTAGGTTGTATCATACTTAGAAAGGCCTTCGCCACACTTAGATTACTTTGAAAATCCTCCCATAGTTTCTTCTTCATGTTTTATGATTTTAGTTTTTTCCTTTTAAAATTTGACCTACCAGGAATGTTTTGATGTGAATTAAGTGGGATGGATCCAACTTAACTTTCTATCTTGATAGTTACACATTTGCCCAACTTCTGTTACTTAACAATCCATCTTTCCCCTACTGATTTTAAATGCCATCATTATCATATATCAAATTTTCTTCCATATTTTTGGACTTTCACAATATATCATGTTCTTTCTTGAAACCTGTCAATAGTCAGAAAGGCCTAACCCACTCCAACAATTCTTAAATTCCTATCCTAACTGCCTAGTGCAGCAGCCACTGAAGCCTTGCCTTCAGGAGAGCATTCATTCCAGGTGACTGACCACAGGTGATCATTTATGTAACTTTTTTCACAGTATACCATTTTCCTCTGGTGGCAAAGTCACCATTGCCCTTACACCTAGCCAGGTCAGAGCCAACCAATCCCAGACTCTTATCTTGAGGGCTGGATTCCTGCAACCACTTAACAGTACTAACTGTGTGCATGTCAGGACTGCATCCACAGCCACTTACTGCCTGAATGTGAGGAAAGGACACCTTAACCTGTCCCAGTGGGGATTTCAGAGTTGTATCAAAAACCTGTCACAACCATTGCTGCTCCTTGACACCCAGGAAGCTTGGGAATAAAAAACTGGAACTTGCTGCAAAGAAACCACAGCCTTCCTTCCTCTCAGTGGGAGGGCCAGGAGCCACAGGAAAAGGGATCCTAACTTCAGCCTACCTTCTCTCAAGGGAATGCATCTAACTGGAGAGCCCGATGTTATTGTTAGGCTTCCAACCCCTAGAGCTAGCACATAAATATTGCCCATTTCTTATAAGGTTTATTCTTAGGTAGTTTACCTTTCTTATTGCTAGTGTAAATGAGAACTTTGCTTCCATTACAGCCTCTATTTGGTGTTTGCCTGTTAAATGAACATTAATTTCTGCACATTAATTTTATACCCTGAATAAAATCTTTTAGTTTATTGTAGTTTATTCCCTTAGGATTTCTAAGTTTAGTCACAAAATATAAAAATAAATATAAATTTCCCTCCTTTGTTGTCTTGTTTCTGATATTAAGGAAATGTTCTGATGTTTACTCAGCAAGAAAGGGTGATTTTGGGTTTGAGATAAATATATTTCCTCATTAAGTAAAAATCCATGAATTCTTATTTTATTCAAGGTGTTATACTTGTCAAAGATGAATGCTGAATTTTGTTATATGTCTTTTCATTATCTATGGAGATATCCACGTTTTTTTTTTTTTCCTTAGTGATGGTGAACTGTATTAATAGGTTCCCTTATTTAGCTTTTATTCTGAAAGAAATGAGAGCCATTAAAGAATTCTGAGCAGAAGAGTGACATTATCTGACACATCTTAATGGGATCACTCAGACTTCTGTGTTGAGAATACACAGCAGAGGAACAAGGACAGAAATAGATTACTAGAATAATTGAGTCAAGGGATGAATTTTAACAGTGTGGTGGCAGTAAAGCAGGGAGAAGCCATTAGATTTGGGAAGTGTTTTAAGGGCTGAGTTCATTGATGACATATTGGATGTAAAGTATGAAAGCCAGGAGCCAGGTTACAGCATTGTTATTTACTGAGATGGGGTGGACTGTGGGAGGATGGGTCAAGAATCCTGTGTTGGACACACTGATTTTGAGATGACTTTTGGAAATCTAAGTTGCAATATGGGCCTATGGCATTCAGGAGAGAGATCACAGCTGGAGGTATGCATCCGCAAGTTTGCAGCACAGAGATGGTATTTGAGACTGGATGGGTCCACAGAGGTGCATATGCAGTTAAAGAAGAAAAGAGGACCAAGGACTGAACCCTAATCCTTAACTCCAATAGGAACAGGTTGAGCTACGAGGAGGAAAAAAGCAAAGGAACTTTGGAAGGATTGGCCAATGAGATGGGAGGTAAACTAAGAGAGTAGGAAAGGGGGGTGTCTCAAAAGCAAATGAAGTGCATGAATTAAGGAGAAGTTGTACCATGTGTTGATGATAGGTCAAGTAAGATGAGAACTGAAAACATAAAATAATAAGATAGCACTAAGATAAACATGTTTGGATTATCAATTATTATAAATATACCCAAAATCACTTGTGAATAAGCAAAGAAGTTCAAAATGAATGCATTAAAACTCTGTACTATGTAAGAGACTACCTAAAACAAATTAATTCAAGAAGTTTTAAAATAAAGAATGAGCGAAGGCTCACCAGGCAAATATAAACATAAACAAAGCCAAGATCATGATCCTCATAAGGCCAGAGTCAGAGCAAAAAGCTTTAAACAAGACAAAAAGAGGAGCTTAGAATGTTTACGTGTAGATTTCAAAATGAAACAGACTATATATGCATGATATGGTACTGGCATACAAACAGACACACAGATCAATGGAACAGCATAGAGAGCCCAGAAATAAACCTGCACACATATGGACAATTGATTTACAACAAAGGAGCCAAGAAGATACAATGGGGAAAGGACTGTCTCTTCAACAGATTGTGCTGTGGAAACTGTACTGCCACACACCAAAGAATGAATCTAGATGACTGTCTTATGCTGCACATAAAAGTTAACTCGAAATGGATTAAAGACTTAAGTGTAAGACCTGAAACCATAAAATTCCTACAAGAAAGCATAGGTGGTAAGCTCCTGGTCTTACTGATGTTTTTTTGGGATATGACTCCAAAGGCAAAGGAAATAAAAGCAAACATAAACAAATGGGACTACATCAAATTTAAAAAGCTTCTGCATAGTGAAGGAAACCAACAAAATGTAAAACAACCTACTGAATGGGAGAAAATATTTGCAAATCAATATCCAAAAATGCATAAAGGACTCACAAAACTCAACAACATAAAAACAAACAACAGATTGTAAAATGGGCAGAAGATCTGAAAAGACATTTTTCCAAAGAAGACATAGAGATAGCCAACAGGCACATGAAAAGATGTGATCAGTAATGATGCCAATGCAAATCACAATTGCAATGAGGTATCACCTCACACCTATTAGGATGGCTATTCTCAAAAAGACAAGAAATAAGTGTTGGCAAGGTTGCAGAAAAGGGAACTCTCCTATCCTGCTGGTGGGACTCTGAATTGGTACAGCCACTATGGGAAACAGTAGGGAGATTCTTCAAAAAGTTAAGACTGGAACTATCATATAACCTAGCTATTTCACTTCTGGGTATTTATCTGAAGAATAAAAAATCACTAACTCAGAATGATATATGCACTCCTATGTTCACTGTAGCATTATGTACAGTAGCCAATATGGAAAAAACCTAAGTGCCCATCAATGGATGAATGAATAAAGATGTAAGGCACACACACACACACACAAATAGTACTTAGCCATAAAAAAAGAACTTGCCATTCTCAACTACATGGATGGAACTTGAGGGTATTATGCTAAGAGCAATAAGTCAGACCAAGAAAGACAAATACAGTATGATTTCACTTACATGTGGAATCAAGGGGATAAAAATGAACAAAACAAAAACAAATCCAATCTCATAGATACAGAAAATAGATTGGTGGTTACCAGAGGGGAAGGGGGTCTAGGGGAGGGCAAAATGGATGATGGTGATAAATTGTATGGTGATGGATGATAACTAGACTTATCATCATGATCACAATGTAGTGTATACACATTTAAAATTATAACGTACACATGAAATACATATCATCTTGTATGCTAATTCTACCACAATAAAAAAAATTTAATGTTTTTTATTTTGATTTCTAAGAATAAAAAACAGAAACATTTTCATATAGTAAAAGACCTATCTCATCCTCCTAGAAGGAAATATGCAAATTGTTTCCATTTTCCTCATGTTGAATACAAATACCTATTTGCTAGAGTAGGTAAAATAACATGGAAGTATTTTGAATATCTTAGGGAAAGTGTTATTTCCATTGTGTTTTTACTGGAAACCTATAATAGAGAGTGATGACCATGTGACATCTGCCAAATAACCAAGGACACATTTGGGTTCCCAGTGTTATTTCAATTTCTTGTCTTAGCAGGGAACAGGCTAAATGGCTAATGGGTCTTCCTCTGTCTTCTGTGTATCTACTACATTCTTGGAATAAAGCCATTAAAGTATAGAATTCCTCCATGAAATTGCTCACCTGAGGAGAACTGCTCATCCTAAATATCAGATTTTGATTAAGGTGTGTATCTCCAGCTATCAAAATCGGTATCATTAGTGTCAAGAACTACAAAGAGTGTGATAATTTACCATACCTATAATCTAGGAAGTTAATTTGTCACAGTTTCGTGGATGTCAACAGAAGACACGAGACTCCTGGGTCAGAGACAGAGGACTTTATTATTCATTGCATGGCAGTCACTGTAAGCTCCATGTTTATGTCAGTTCCCCTTCCTCCCAAGTCTCAAGAGGGAAACATGAAGCAGCTCAGGCAGGTTCTACACGCTGCTGGTTTCGCATCATAGCTAAGAATCTCTGAGTTTAAGGAAAATTTGGTGACGGACAGAGGGGATGGGGGTTGGGAGCCTGGGAGAATGGGGTGAAGGGTTAAAGAAGTACAAATTAGTAGTTGATAGGTGGTCATGGGGATGGGGAGCACGGCATAGGGAATGCAGTCAGCATTATTATAACGGCTAAGTGGAAAACCAGAGGAGAGAAGGAGCAATTAGGGGGATCGTTTTATAAACTATGTAAATGTCTAACCAATGTACTATATATACTTGAAATTAATAATAATAATAAAAAAACTAATTTCTGGAGTTTAGGTAACCCTGGTCTTAAAGGAGCTGTTGGCAAGCCTGCTCAACCTTACCTCTGAGGACTACAATAACCTTCTTCCACACACAAAACAAACCTGCCCTCTGCTCCACAGAGAGAAACCAGCTCTATCTTCAAAGCTATTTGCTGTGAAAACATCCTTCAAAAGATAGTTTGGAACGAAACACATCGGTACCTTTACTCAGAAGATGTACAGCTATACAAAACACCAACGGAGAATTATCTCCCAACAATTAAGGGTGGCCTCACTACCAGCACAACTCATGAATTTTCCCAGCAGAAGCATATCTACAGCCTACACGGGTAGCAGACCTTGAGTTGCATTCAGCACTTAGTACTGAAGTAAAAACTGTAGGAGAGTAGAAGTGAAAAGTGGGTCTCTCTCTCTGTATCTCCTCAGAGTGTCCCATCAGATGGGTGAGGGAGCTGGCCTAGGGCGGCTGGCTGGAGTCATTTAGTTCTGCTGTACGTCTGGCTGCTGTTTCTGTGGAAAGTGAGGGCTCCTGCCACCACAGGTGCCCTCAGGCAAGGAGATGATGCCTGCTGTTGGATGTCAGGTTAGGGGGGAATATGGGTAGGCTCTGCCTTTATCGGCAACAAGGGTCATTACAGGGCCAACAGAGTCCTTTGGCTCATAAGGGTGGCCTTCCGACTTCTACAACTGGAGATGAATAACTGAGAGATTAATACTTTTGGAAAGCAAGAAGTAGATGGTATTTGTTGAAAGTATGCAATTTGTATTCATCTTCTTTGATGTCAATTCATAAAAAGTTGAGAAGCTTTTTCAAGATATTTTTATACAGTGTTAGCAAAAACGGCACAAACTGGCAAATTTGGAATTTCTATTAAAGCATTTGTCATTTTAATGGGATCTTTATCGAAATCAAAACAATAAATGCATGTAATGTCTCTTCAATGAGATGTGGGTGAGATGTGGTGAAAAATCTTTTGTCCTTAGTATTTCTGAAAAATGACATGTGTATTAAAATTGAAATATATTTAAAGGGTAAAAGTACTTAACTCACAGATATCCAGACAGCAGCTGCTTGGTGCTCAGCGTGAATCCATGGTCAAGGCCCTGATTCCCAGAGTGCACTGGGCCACAGCTGTACAGCCTCTGCAGGGTGAGACGGCTCTTCACAGTGCGAGCAGCCGTGTGACAGTATCATCAAGGGGTGTATAGACCATCAGGTGCACATAGCACCTGTTGCTGTTTAACAAATTACTCCCAAACACTGCAACTTAAGACAAAAGATACTTGTCATCTCATACAGTTTCTAAGAGCCAGGAACGTGGACGTGACTTACCTGGGTGGTTCTGGCTCAGGGTCTCTCCTGAGGTTGCAGTCAAGATGTCAGCGAGGGCTGCGGTCATCTGAAGGCCTGACTCAGACTGCAGGATGAGCTCCCAAGGTGGCTCTCTCACATGGCTATTGGCAGGAGACCTCAGTTCCTCACATGTGGATCTCCTCCTAGGACTGCGGACATGTCCTCCTGACGTGGCAGCTGGTGTCCAGCAGAGGGAAGAATCAGAAAGAGAAAGCAAGCTGGACATCACAGCTGTGGCAGCACTGTGTCCGCACACTGGGAGGGAGGAGGGCTCAACAGGGAACAATGGATCCCACTGGCACTTCTGTATAGAGCAAGTCTCACTTAGGCCCTCACTCTGACAATGTCTCTCTGTAAGCCCCTGGTGCCCCCTGCGCACAGCTGAATGGGCACTGGTGCTCAGAGCAAGCAGGTCCGTCAGTCCACAAAAACCCGCTCCCACTGCCACTGCCCCAGCCTCTGTCTCACTCAGTGGCTCGGGACTGGGTCACCCTGCATCCTTGCCCTGTCCTACCTTCTGCCGTTGCTGTGCTTTCTTGGATTTCTCCATAGTTGTGTGGCTTATTCATCTAGATTCCAGGCAATTTTTCTTTGCTGCTGCTCCTTGTTTCTGTCTTAACTTTGATTTGGTCACCAGAGGGATAAACGGAGCCTCTATCATCTATGCCATTTTTTTTCTCCTCCTCCAAAAAGGCATAATTTTAGAAGATGAGTTCATATGGATATTCTCGATTCAAATTTAACCTCAGAGTGTCTTATTGTAATTTCTTTGATTTAATATTTGTTTTGGCATCTCTTTTCTCTTACACTGAAAATCTTGGTTTATAATAGTATAATATTTTTCTTCTAATTTAGAATTGTGTATTTGCTTCCTCCTGGTTCAAAATTATAATACGATATTAACAACAAGTTTAAATTTTCTTTCTATTCATTTATCCTTAGATCAAATCCCACAAAGAGTGTATAATCAGAGTACTAAAATAATTCTGTTCTTTGTGTAGCTATGTTGCCATATTTGAAATAAAGTTAGGCCCATTTGTCCCAATTTGTTTTCCATTTTAGGAATTTCTTTTTTCTTTTTTTTATTTTAAATCTTTGAATACTTAAAAATACATTTACATGATCCCGAAGTAAAAACTATATGAACGGTAATCAAATTCACAGAAGTTTCACTTCCAACCCTCTTCCTTCACTTCATTCCCCTGCAGGAACTCCTATAGGCAACCACTTTTCATTGCTTCTTTTTGAAAATATAAGCAAATACCTAAATACATTCTTATGTCTTTCTCCTTAAACATGAAATACTGTATACTGTATGTACTGCTATCTACTAGCTTTTTAAAATCTAAAAGCACATTCTGGAGGTTATTTCAGTTTACAGACATTAGCCAGTTTTCCAGTTCATGTATGTCCTAAAGTGCATTTGCCCCCTCCTGTGGGTGGACTTTTAGGTTGTTCCTAATCTTCCACTACTATGAACAAGGTTGTGTTTCACACACTTGTGTAAATTTGTGGAGAGGTCCTTTCAGGATGGATTCCTAAAAGTGGGATTCCTGGGTCAAAGATTAATACATATGCAATTTTGCTAAATTTTGTTAAATCCCATTGCACGGGGTTTGTCCTATTTTTCGCTTCTACTCGTAATAGAATATATTATCAAACTTTTAGATTCAGAAGAGTTTTAATTTGCATTTCTCTTATTTTGAGGAAAAGTAAGCATCGTTTCATGTGTATAAGGAGCAACTAGCGTTTCTTTCTCTGTTCTCACATCTGTTTGTGACTTGTCCATATTTCTATCCAGTCTGGGGGCTCCTCTACTTCAAGAGCTTTCTTTGTATGTTTGCCCTCATCTGTGAAACAACTTGCAAGCATTCTCTCCCAGTCTGACATCTGTGTTTTTGGCTTGCATGTGATGTTTCCTTTTGATTGTTTATTTTTAGGCAGTAAAATTTATCCATCTTTTCCCAATTTTATTATTGGATTTTGAGAGGCTTTCCTCACCTCCAGGTTATTAAGTAATTTATCCATGCAATACTTCTTTGGCTTTGTGTTTCATATTTGGGTCTCTGATCCACTTGAAGTTTATTTCAATGTGAGGTTTGGATTCACTTTCATCTTTTTGGAGTGGCTTTCTATTTGTCTCAAAACCATTTATTAAAAAGTATATATTTTTTCCTCTGACAGGAATAACTTGATTCATTTTTAGACATTGACTTGATATAATGCAGCACACAGAGACTAAGGAACAAACATCTGGGGAGAAATGAGCTCCACAAATAGAACGTGTCTGCTCCCTCACGATTGGGAATAGAGAAATGCTGCTCAGAACAGTGTACTCCACAGGCATCTCCGGAGCCAGGCTTGGTCCTGCCCAGTTGCTTCCTCAGTCTCACCTATACCCCTGCAAAAGGCCCTCCTAAACCCTTTTCTCTTGCGCCTTTTTGGCCTTCAAGTGTGTCTCGTGAGTCCTACCACAGTCTGACACTGATACCAACAGAACCACAAATGGAGACCAATCTATCAGCAAAAAGGTAGGCAAAGTGGCTCTACTCCACCATCCCCCAAACTGGAGAATTTACAGAGTAAAACAAAAAATGGTCAATGAGGTCACATGCCATTTAGAAACCCAGAGCAGTGTTATTTCTCTTGCTTATCCTCCTTATTCACTACGCAAGGCTCTGGTCTCATTTTTGATTGGTTTCACAGATCAAGCCTACCCTCAAAGATCTAAGGTTGAAATCTTCCTAGGACATCAAAGATTGTGTTCCCTGACTCTGAAGACAATTCCAGCATTGGTGAAATGTTCTGAGCTAGTATTCCCTTTGGCGGGGGATTGCTTTGAAGTCAGATACAAGCATGTACAGACTCTACTCTGTTTGCTTAAAAAACAGAAACCTTATTCCCATTTCTTAAGCCAAACCCTGAGTGCTACTTCTTTGACACATTTATTTACTCTGATATTTCTATATTTAGCTTTTAAAAGCCTCTAACAAAGTTATTTAAGTGCCTCTACCTGTTTTAAGTTGCTTAGTTGACCAGAGGAAAATTTCCATGGGCAGTTTATTATCCTACTGGAGTTATGTTCAAAGTTATCACTTGGCCTTGTTTCAATTAACACAAACCTTGGAAAGAAATATTACCTGTCTCACTATGACACAAGGTAAAGACAAAAGGCTCCAGGAGTCCTACTTCCCACGTCTGTAGGAGGGACACTTCCCAGTCCCCTGTTTTGAGCAGGGGTGATGGGGAGGGGAGAGAGCAGAGTGCCCTCTTACTTGGGACCTTCTCCTTTTATGCTCTCATCTTACAGCAGGTGTTACTCTGATTCTGAATCTGTCTTTTAGTTAAAGGATTAATTTAACAATGTTAAGTTTGAAGGGGCCTTCAAAGTCATCTAATCTGGCCTCCATATTTATAGGGAAGACACTGTGCCTCCAAAAGAATGTCGCTGGGCAAGCCATGGTGTGTTTACTTTTAGCTCAGCTAAGAAAGGGGAAATTGGTACCAGTCACACAAAGCCCTTCCTCTCAAGTATTGTAGAGCTGTCTTCGAAGGTACAATGTCTGGAAAGTAGAGACCGGCTTGTTGTGAAAGTGGGAGAGAGGGAAAGCATCCTCTCTTCCCAAAGCAGAAAATTCTTTCACCTTCTCACTGTCAATATCTAGGATTCTGCCATTAGAGCACCATTCCTTCAACTACTGGGTCCAGTCCAGGAGACCAGGCTACTCAGCATTCAAAGTGTTCAACCCCCTCTGCTGCCTAATTCTAAGTTACTTTTCAGCAGTATCCCCTCGGGCTCTGGAAGGAGTCAGCATGCGGAATTTTGAATTCTGATGCAATCACCAGCAGTGTGACTTATGTATAGACTTAACTTTTCTGGGTCTCAGGTTCTTCATTTGTAACTGAAGATAATAATAACTGAGAGTTCACAGATTTACATATGAATTAAGCAAACTTAATACATAAACAGCAATTAGCATAGCTGCGCACCTGATGACTACTTCCCTGCCACTAAAGGTCTTCACCTGTGTCTCTACTCCAGCTGCTGTGCCTCCCTCACTGTGAGATCCATCCCTCTCCTTTTTCTGGGAAATCTGCCTCTATCCACTCTTCAGAGCCAGGCTGAAGCCCATTTCCCCCAGGATGCCTTCCCTAATTTCTCCAAGTCCCCAGAATCTTGCCCTCCTTTAGGATTCTACTAAATACAGATTTATAGTTTATTCATATAAATACAAAAATTTACCTTTAAAATGTCAAATAATAAATGGTTATTGTAGCTGCTCTTGTTTTTCTCCACAAGATTCCATGGAAGTTAAGGGGAAGGCACCACAGCTCCTTAGGGAAACATAGTGCTGAAGCCTGGAACTCCTGATGCACTCGCTAAATGGATGGTGTGAATTCACTGGGCATTTATATAGGGGAAAAATTCCCTGACCATCCCCCAGACCAATTCTAGGTGGCTGTAGGCAGGGAGATGAAAGAGCAGGAGACCAAGCACATCCAAGATTTGAGCAAAATGAAAGCAGATATGCACTACTAAGAGTAACTAATTCCTTGAAATCACAAAGCTTGCACATGACTGAGGTAGGATTTGAACTTAGGCTTCCTGGGCCCAGAGCCCATGACCTTAATCACTTTGCTAATCAGGAGTCATTTGTGCAAGCCATTTCTTCATTCTACAAATATATATTAAGTGCTTACTCTGTGTCAAGTGAATTAGAAAAGAATATTTGTTTTTTAGTTTACATTATGCTTCCCTCTCTTACATGAGATTATTTATTTAACCTTCACAGTAAGTAATCTGTGAGGTAAAAAGCATTATGAACATATGTGTAGCTAACAACTGAGCCACAAAATGCAGAATTAAAGAGAGAAACAGAAAATTCAACAACAATCTTGGAGACTTTAATATACCACTTTCGATAATGGATAGAATAACTAGACAGATCAACAAGAAAATAAAAGACTTGAACAGCACTATGAACCAATGAGATGTAACGTACATCTATAGAACATGCCACCCAACAACAGCAGAATACAATTTCTTCTCAAGTGCACATGAAACATTCCCCAAGATTTACTATATGTCGGGCCATTAAACAAACCTCAATACATTCAAAAGAATTTAAAACATACAAAGACTGTTCTCTAACAACAATATAATGAAATTCGAAATCAATAATAAAAGAAAATTTGGTAAGTTCTCAAATATGTGGAAATTAAACAATGCACTCCTAAATAAGCAATGGGTAGAAGAAAATAATCACAAGGGAAATTAGAAAATAACCTGACATGAAAACAAAAACATGTATGAGATGGCAAAATTTATAGAACAGAGGTAACGCTTTGACTGAAATGTGTAGCTGTCACTATCTTTTCACTATATTTAAAAAGAAGAGTGGTAACTAGACTTATTGTAGTGATCATTTAGCAGTGTATACAAGTATCAAATTATTGTTATATACCTGAAACTAATATAGTGTTATATGCTAATTACAGTTCTATTAAAAAACTTTTTAAAGAAAAAATATATCAATAACCTAACTTTCCACTTTAAGAAATTTAAAAATAAGTGCAAAATAAACCAAGCACAAACAGAGGGAAAGAAATAATAAATATTAGAGTAGAAATTAATAAAATACATAATGGGGAAAAAATAGAAACTATCAAAAAACCCAAAAGTTGGCTCTTTGAAAAGATCAACAATATTGACAAACTATTACACAGACTGTACAAGGAAAGAAAAAAAAAGAAGACTCAAATCACTAATATCAGGAATGAAATAAGCATCTTCACTGCTGACCTTTCAGAAATAAAGAGAGTAAATGAGAGAATACTATGAACAACTGTATGACAACAAATTAGATAACCTAGATGAAACAGAGAAATTACCAGGAAGACCAAAACTAACTCAAGAAGACATTAAAAATCTGATTATACCAGTTACAAGAGGTTGAATTAGTAATTAAAAATAACTCCCCAAAATGAAAAGCCCATTCTTAGATAGCTTCACTGGTGAATTCTACCAAATCTTTAAACAAGTTTTAGTGCAATCCTTTATAAACTCCTCCAAAAATATATGAGGCCAATAATATTATAATACCAGAACCAGACAAAGACAACTAGAAAAGACAAGAAAACTAGTAGTAAGCAATATGCAGTGGCACATGAAAAGGAATGGAATATGCATCATGAGCCACTGGGATTTATCCCAGGAATGCAAAGTTGGTTTAACATATAAAAGTTAAGCAGTGTAATATACAATATTAATAGATTAAAGAAAAAAACCCCACAAGATAACCTCAATAGATGCAGAAAGATCATTTAGCAAAGGCAACGTTCTTTACAAATAAAAACACCCTATGAACTAGAAATATAAAGAGATTTCCTTTAACTTGATAAAGGACATCCAAGAAACAGTCACAGCTGATATCCCACTTAATGGTGAAACATTTGATGATTTCACCCTTAAATCAGAAAAAAACAAGGAAGTCCACTCTTGCCACTTCTACTTAACATTGCCCTAGAGGTTCTAACTAGCACAATGAGGCCGGACATTCATGTTGAAATGAAGAAAGTAAACCTATCTCTATTCACAGATTCCATGGTCTGGTATATTGAAAATCTTAAAGAATCCACAATAAAACTAGCAGAATTAATACTAAACTAATCTAGTTAGGAGGATACAAGGTTGCAGGATACAAAAATGAATTGTATATCTATACTCTAGCAATGAACAATCTAAAAAGAAATGAAAAACAATTCTATATACAACTTAAAAAATAAAATACTTAGGAATTAATTTAACAAAAGAAGTTCAATACTTGGACACTCAACACTGCAAAATACCACGGAAAGAAATTAAAGAAAATCTAAATAAATGGAAATACATCTCATTTTCACATTTTACTTCCTAAATTGATCACAGATTCAAATAATTCCTATAAAAATTGCAGTTGTACTATGGCCATGCCACCCTGAATGCTCCCAATCTTGTCTGATCTTGGAAGCTAAACAGGGTTGGGCCTAGTTAGTACTTGGGTGGGAGACCACCTAGAAATACTGGGTGCTGTAGGTATTTAAAAAGAAATTGCAGTTGCCTAGTTTTTTTTTTTTTACAGTATTTGACAAGTTATCCTAACATTCATATGGAAATGCAATGAACCTTTAAGAGTTAAAACTACCTTGAAAAAGAACAGAGTTGGAGCATTCATACTTATGGATTCCAAAACTTACTATGAGCTACAGTAATCAAGATAGTGTGGTACTGGCATGAGGACAGACAGATAGATCAATGGAATAGGATCGAGAGTCTTATATTTATGGCCAATTGATTTTTGGCAAGGGGGCCATAGGGGAAAGAACAGTTTTTTCAATGAATGGTTTTGGGAGAACTGAACATATGCAAAGGAATGAAGTTGCATCCCTACCTCATATCATATGTAAAAATTAACTAAAAATGGATCAAATTAACTAAAACTATGAAAGTCTTAAATGGAGACATAAGAGTAAACCTTCATAACCTTGGATTACAAATAGTTTCTCAGATATGACACCAAAAGCACAAGCGACAAAAAATAAACTGATATTCATAAAAATTTTTTAAAATTTGGCTGCAGATGATATCATCAATAAAGCTCTTGTCAAGAATGGATTTTGCAAGTCATATATCTGATGAGACTTATATCCAGAATTTATAAAGAACTCTTGCACATAAACATAAAAAAGACAAATAACTCAATTTAAAAACAAAGAATTTGAACAGATGTTTCTTCACCGAAGTTATATGAACAGTTAACAAGCACAGGAAAAGATGTTCAACATCATCAGTACTTAGAAAATGCTAATTAATGCCATGATGAGGTTCTCTTTCACATCTGGCAGGGTGGCTATTGTAAAAAAGAAGGAAAATAACAAGTGTTTCTGAGGATGTGGAGAAACTGGAACCCTTGTAAATGGTGGAGATGTAAAATGCTGTGCCTACTTTGGAAAATGGTTTTGCTATTCTTCAAAATGTTCAACATAGAGTTACTATATGATCCAGAAATTCCACAACTAGGTATATGCCCAAGAGAACTGAAAGCTTATGTCCAAATAAAAATGTGTACATGAGTGTTCACAGCAGCATTATTCCTAATAACAAAAAAAAAAAATAAAATAGAAAGAACTCAAATGTCTACCATCTGTATAAATAAATAAAATATAATATGCCCATACAATGAAGTATTCTTTGGCCATAAAAAGGAACTGCATAGTGATACATGTTACAGCATGGATAAACACTGAGTTAGAGAAGCCAGACACAAAGGACCAACTATTGTGTGATTACGTTTATATGAAATATACAGAACAGGTACATCTATAAAGTAAAAAAAAAAAAAATAGATTAGTGATTGCCTAAGGCTGGTGGGAAGAAGAGATGCTAATAGATTCTTTTGGAGATGATGAAGTGTTCTGAAATTGGTAGTAGTGATAGACACAACACTGTGAATATACTAAACATCATGAACTGGACACTTTTAAAGGGTGAACATTATGGCATGAAAGTAATATGTTAATAAATTTGTTTTTTTCAATGCATACTCTGTATTAAAGTATTTGACGCTGATGTCTGCCTGTAACACTAGTCCCTCATCCACTCCACTCTGAGTTAGTTGTAAATCCTGTTGTGTATTGTATACACATACACCCTGACAATGTCCCTTTCACTCATATAGTTACACATCATTGTGTACTTACCACACATACACCCACAAGAAGATAAAGAATCCTACAACAGTGGTAGAGGTGAGAGGTGAAAGGCCAGAATCCATAGAGCACAACAGAACTTGAGTAAGAGGCAGGGAGGTGTTCTGAATGTCTTAAGTAGGTAAAAGGATATTAATGGCTGCAAGTTAAGAAAAATAACAGGTAGTTGAAACTGCTTTGAAAACGAAGAAAAATCAGGACTTAAGGAGTAAAATCGTTAAGGATAGTAAGTCTGGAGTCTTTTTTGGGTGGTTAGAAAAAGAACCAACAGGAAATCAAAGTTAAAAGAAAATAACAATATGAAGTAACTCAAACTTTTTGAAAATCATAAAGAATCACAGAAAAAATGTAATCAGAAATTATTTTGAAGTTAAAAAACTACAATAAAAAGCAAGACTGTCATCAAAGGGTTTCTGGGTAAGGATTAGGATAGGGTTTAGGGAAAAGTACATACCAAGAAATAATTACCTTAAGCCAGCTGTGCTCTGTTACTTCAGCTTCTTTCATTTCCTGTCTGATAAAATGTGTGCATTAAGTTGTGTGTATTAACATTAATGTAACAAATGAGCAATTTATCATCTCTGAAAGAAGCCCACAGCCTCCAATGTACTTATGGAAGTGTATTTACAATAACAAATGCCTGTGTTAATTTCTTTTCAGAAAGAATACAATAGCGTCCTTCTTGAGGCAGCGCCTTTTATAAAGCGAATAAAGTGCTCATCACGTCATTTATTTTTTGTCCTCTGATGTACCAGCAAGTATGTGCTTATTTCAATTAATATTCTATTATTCACACAAAATTATTTGCCAATAGATGTAATTTGGAGGGCAGTAAAATTAGATGAAATTAGATGAAATAATGGGTGTAAAATTTGGGCAAAGTTTAAGATAAAAACACTATTTATAACATCTTTCTATTCAGCTCTATCTAATCCAAGTCTACAAATAATAAACAAACACTATGTATCCTACATTGTCCTCACTTTCACAGAACTTAAAATCTTACACAGAAGAAAAACTTACAAGATGATTAAAAAGCAAGATAAAAGGGTGTATGAGCATATGCCATAAAGACATGATGTAAATAAAACTTTACAAAGTTCTTCCCTAAGAACAGCTCTGTGTTCAGTTGTGCAGTGCATGTCTACACCACACTAAAGGGAGCACTGTCCGTGTAACAGATGTTGTAGTTTTGGAATTTATCACAATTATTTTGGAAGATAGAAGTAAAGTGTCTTTAGAAAAGAGGGGATGTAACTAGCACAGAGAAGCCACCAGGGCTAGAAGCAGCCTGAGTAAGTCATTCAGTAAAGGCAAGATGATGAGTTCCTTGAGAACAGAGTTTTTCTCTTATTCAGCTTTATGCAAACAGGCTTATTGAAGTCTTAACCCACTAGATTATAAATGTGAAAAACATTTATCTTGTTCAATGATGCTTCAACCATTCTATGTCTAATCTTCCTTGCCTGACCCTTAATACCATCAGGGGAAGATTCTATCTTGTTCCAGTCCCTGTTAGTGATTAATCCTCAGTCCACTCCAGTTCAAAACTTAATGTCATATCTGATTCGAATCACTTCTTCCTTCCCACAGCACGGTCTACACTTGGCTGCTCAAGATTGCTTCATATTTCTTATTGTTCTGCTCCTCCACTGGAAGTTGGAAGTGGGCCAGGAGTGACAAGGAAAGTGGCATTTCTTATAAAACAGGATTCCATTTTAAAGATCTGAATTAATAGAAAGACATCCCATGTTCTCGGGTCTGAAGATTTAATACTGTTAAGATGGCAATATCCTCAAATTGATCTATAGATTCAATGTAATCGCTGTCAGAATTCCAGCTGCCTGTTTTGCAGAAACTGGTAAGCTGATCCTAAAATTCACATGGAAGTACAAGGGATTTATAATAACCAACTATCTCGCAAAAGATTTCCAAACTTCCTATGAATATACAGCTATCAGGAGAATGGGTACTGACATAAAGATAGATATATAGATCAATGAAATAGAATTGAAAGTCTAGAAATAAACCATTACATTTAGAGTCAATTGATGAGAAAACCAAGATAATATAATGAAAAAAAAAGTGTTTTTCAATAAATGGTGCTCAGACAACTGCATAATCATAAGCAAAAGAACAAAATTGGACCCCTACCTAACACCAAGAATAAAAATTAACTCAAAATGAATCATGGATTTAAATGTAAGCATTTGGGGATGATGAAAATATTCTAAAAGTAGATAATGATGGTGATTATACAACTTTGCTAATACACGAAAAGCCATTGTATACTATACTTTAAATGGGTGGATTTGATAGTTTATGAATTAATCTCTCAATAAAACTATCAAGGATTTAAAGAAGTTATTAGAAAAAATATAGTTGGATATTATAGTCAAAGGCCTTTCTAAACATATTACCTAGGTAAAAATATAACAAAAATGATTTATATACTTGATTATAAATTTTTATAATTTAAATACAAAAAATAACATTAATAAATTTTATAATATATACCATAGTGTCAATAATATCCTTAACATACAGACTAGTTAAAATCAGTATGAAAATTATCAACACTCTTAGAGAGAAATAGGTAAAGAATATGAATAATTTATAAGAAATAGAACTGGCCAATAAACATTTTAAAATATTCACATTCATTGATGGTAAGAAAAATTACTAATTAAAGCACCATGAAATGTCTCTTCTCATCCATGCGATTGGTGAAGACTCAAAAGAAGTATACCTATGGCAGGTGAATACATAGGAAAATAGGATTCTCGTACACTTCCAGTGGGAGTGTAACATAAGGCAATTTGGCAATATAAATCAAATGTTTAAAAATATGTAAATATTTCAGCTGAGCAATTTCTTTTCTAGAATTATGTTGCAAGAAACAACAAGAGATATTCAAAAGATGATGTACAGGGTTATACTTGCTTGTGGAAAATCAGAAACAACCTAAGTGACTGACTATAATAGATCTAGCCATTAACATTATTTGGAGGAATATTAGGGTGGACATGGCTGGTTACTTAGCCAACATTTGTCCTCTCTTGCTTCATTACTCGAATCCCACCAAGTCCCACAACTCAAGAAAAGCTGATTCCCCCATCCCCTCAGACAGAAGATGGCTGACCAGGTAAGTGGTTCATGGATAAGCATGACACTTGATATAGGTCAAACAGATACAAAGAACAGTTTGAGCAGTTTCTAGAAATAACACCTGTTTTCTCTGACTCCTGTCATACTTGGATACAAGGCCCAGACCCTTCAAATCCATTTCTGATGGATCTAAAGATGAAGCTGACGTCAAAGAAGGGCAGATATAAGGGAATTATAGGGAAATGGAGCCACAGCCACCAGATTTAGCCAGCCCTGAAGGCCCTCTTCTCCTGGATTGAAGCTATAACCTATAACTTTCATTATTATTTCTAGATCGAGAGGGGTTTTCTGGGCTTTACCACCATAGGCACAGGGATCACACACTCTGTAATGCTCTATTTAAATTAGAAAGGTTTCTAATAATCATTTTATTTTTACATTTATACACAGTAAAATCAGAGAGAATGTTCTTAAAATGTCACAACAGTTAAAGCCTAAAGAGAAAAGCCTTCCTTCAGTTTGCCAATGTTTTTGTAAACAAAACTTTAGAATACTCTCTTCATCCAAAACAAAACAAAACAAAACAAAAAGAATCTTTCTATTCTAAGAATGATTGGATGCAACTGACAGAAGTGTGATAATAATTGCTACAAGTTCCTTCTCCAGTTCTGCTCTTCTCCAAGGAGCTCCATTTTTGCAACTTCTGGTCGGTTGGTTGCTCGGCCAGCTGGCTGTCTGTCTGTCTGCCTGCCCGTCTGTATCATCAGGGCAAAAATGCCCAGAAACAAAGTCTGGGAACAGCAATGATCCCAAAAGTCCATAAGACTAAAGAGGGTGAGGGAGGTAATAACATAAATTATGCATTTCTCAAATTCTGTCCATAAAGCAGAGGCTTCAATTTCCATTGGCCTGTGTTGGATTCCAAACCAAAGCTGTGTTGTAGGAGGATGCAGTAGATGTCATTGGTCTGGTGCTCCCTTCCATTTCCCTTTCCTATCTGCCCCACTCAGTTTCCTTTATTAGGATTACCTCTCAATCCCTGAGGGGCTGTCACTGAAGGTATAACCCCTTTGCCCAGCTGAAGGGAAGGTATTTTCATTGTTCCCTTCTTGGAAGTTATCTTGAGCTGAGGAATAAAGAGACAGAAAACCTGTTTAATTCCATCTTGCTACGAGATGGCTACTGAGGATCTGTCTTCCTTTATTCTGTAAGAATAAAGCATCAAGACATAAGAAGTCATAAGCTACTCAAATTAAATTAGCTATTTAAAACTATTCAAATACAGACACAAGCTGCATAACGATGACGTTTCAGTCAGCAACAGAGGTCTCATAAAATTATCACGGAGCTGAAAAATTACTACTGCCTAGTTGCAGCTGTTGTAACATCATAAAATATTGTAAAAGACACACTACTCATGTGTCTTTGGTGATGCTTGGCTACCTACTGGGCTGCCAGTCATATAAAAGTACAAGACATACAATTACGTACAGCACATAATACTTGATAGTGATAATAAATGACTATTACTGGTTTATATATTTACTATACTTTTTTTTCTTTTCAGGTGAGGCAACCCTTCCTTGACCTCACAGATTGCAAGGACCTTATCAGCTTATGATCCCTTATTTTTTCTATTTTTTACATCTACAGAACTTGGTCTTCCTAGGTGGTCTCCTCTTCAAGTACTAACCAGGCCCGACTCTGCTTAGCTTCCGAGATCAGATGGGATCAGGCTTGTTCAGGGTGGCATGCCGGTAGACTTTACTATACTTTTTATCATTATTTTTGAGTGTACTCATTTGTGTTATGTGGGCTGCAGCCTTGCGTTTACCATGTCTCTTGATTGCATCATTTTCTCTTGTGCTTGATTGATCTAGTGTTGTTTTGTTCAGCATGGCCCTTAATCATATAAAACCCACGTCTAATGTTGCCAGTAAGAGGCCATGTCAAATGATTAACCTGGAAACAAAATTAAAACTGATTAAGGAGTACAAAGATGGAAAATCAGTGACGGATATTGCTCTCCAGTCAGGCATGTCTCATTCCACCACAGCTACAACCTCGAAGAACAAGAACAAAATTATGGAAGCTGTTACAGGATCTGCTTCATTGAGGGCAACAAGGCTAACGAAAATTTGAGAAAGGCCTGTGTCACATGTGGAGGAACTTCTAATGACTTGGCTTGAAGACAAGACACAGAAGCACATCCCTCTCAGCACCATGTCAATCACAGCCAAAGCAAAAAGTCTGTTAGTGATATTGAAAGAAAAGGCTGGACCTGATTATGATATTGAATTTACTGCTTGCTCTTTCCTTTGTGATCTGTCACAGGAACTCCGGGGCTTTCAAGCACATCTATAAGCATACATTGTCAGTGTACTACAGGAACAATAAAGTCATGGATGACCCAGATCTTCTTCCAAAATTCCTTCCAGAATTGCTATGCCAGTGAAACGGAGAAGTGCATTTTGGCGAGAAATACCTTTCTAGATTTTGCTTATTGTTAATAATGCTCCTGGATATTCTCCTTTTATTGGTGATCTTCATCCCAATATAAAGTGGTGTTTCTCCCTCCAGACATCACCCCTTCGAACCACCCAATAGGTTAAAGAACAATAGCAGCTCTGAAGGCCCACAACCTGAGAAGGACCTTTGCCCATGCTATTGCTGCAACTGAAGAAGACACTGAGAAGACACTGAGGCAATTCCGTAAAGATTACAACATCCATTGATGCAGGACAGAAAAAATTCCCCCAAGTGGGGACTCAAGTCTGACACCAAGAGAGAGGGTCCTTGACTGCATGCGGAAAAGAACTGAAGTGCACACCAGAGTTAGAGACAAAAGGAATGTTTATTAGAGAAGGAATAATGCTCCACACAGACATGGTCCCCGTGCAAAGACAGAGAATGAAAGAGGGCCCAAGTGTTTGAAGAATTCAGTCTATATGCGATTCTTAGTTTCTATGAATTACAGTTTAAAGAAACTTGTATCCTTATTTTCCTTTGATGGTAGGACATGCAGCATGAAAGGTATGAATATGCAGCATTAAAGGCATGTTAGTAATTACAATCTTCGTTCTGTAGGTTTCCCATGGTCTAGCCATAGGAAATGAATGATTGGGTTTATTTTGTGTAGGGTATGACTTAAAGATTCTTTTCCTGTTCTCCTTTCATGGTATGGATAGTTGTTTAGTATTCCTAAAAGAAATCTTCCTTTGTTCTGCAGGTTTCCCATGGTCTGGCAGCACATTGCTGGCTCCGAATACAACCTGGTTTAATATTTAGTTCTCACACCTCTTCCCTACATCAAGAACCTTGCTTGGACTTGAGGTGATGTTACCAAGCAGCATGTGAATGGCATCTGGAAGAACACACTCAAAAAGTTCATCTGTGACTTCAAAGGATTTGCCAAGGATGAGGAGGTTGCAAAAATCAACAAGGCTGTGGCTGACATGTCAAACGACTCTAATCTGGATGTGGGTAGGGGTGACACTGAGGAGCTCCTGGAGGTGGTTTCTGAGGAACTGACTAATGAGGAGTTGTTGGAACTGAAAAGGAATGTATAGCTGAAGAAGAGGCAAGAGAAAAGAAAACTGCAAAAGAAAAAGACTTTCTAAGAAAATTCACAGAGAAGAGTTGAGCAGAAGCTTTTGCACACCTCAGTGAGTTCTTTAAAAAGTTTGAAAACAAGGTCACCAATGCCATAAGGTTTTCATGAATAGGAGGAATGTTCATTGTGCATTATCTGCTTACAAGCAAATTTATGAAGAAAATAAGAAACAAATAAACAAAACACCAAGGATATATTTCTGAAAAGAGTGACATCTCCTCAAGAAATGCTCCAGGAAGGTCCATCAGGAGATCCAGAAGAAGGCATTGTTACCACAGGAGGTGACAGCTCAGTGGGTGTGACTGCCCCCGGAGGCCTTCCAGTGGGGCAGGATGTACAAGTGGGGGAGTGATACGGATCATCTTGACCCTGTGTAGGCCTAGGCTAATGGTGTGTTTGTGTCTTAGTTTTCAACAGAAAAGTTTTAAAAGTTAAAAGAACGAATAGAAAAAAGCCTATACGATAAGGATATAAAGAAGGAAATATTTTTGTACAGCTGAACAATGTGTTTTTTTAATACAGTATTATTACAAGATTTGAAAGTTAAAAATTTTTTTAAGTTTATAAAGTAAAAATGTTACAGTAAACTAAGGTTAATTATTGAAAAAATTTTTAATAAATTTAATGTCGCCTATTAAATTTAATAAATGTAAATTTAATTTCAATAAATTTATAAATGTACAGTATTTATAAAGTCTACAATGGTGCACAGTAATGGGGAACTGATTACTATATGAGATGTTTACTTTTATATTTTCTAACTTGGAGATCTTTATACAATTATAAAGAGTTTCTAGCATGTGCTTTCCCCCCCAATAATATGTCATATGTATATTGCATTGTGTTCACTACCCAAAGTTAAATTTCTTTCTGTCACCATGTACTTTAATATCTAGCACTAAAAGCACATGCTCTCTCTATATATATTTATTTAGAAATATAAATATATATTTATATCTAATTATAAATATTAATATCTAACACTAAAAGTATATACTATATATAAAGATGCTATATATGTAAATACGCTATATGTATATTTATATAAATATATAATGCTATATAAATATGGTATATAAAAATATATATAGCATGTGTTTTTAGTGTTATTTACTTTTTTTTGTTTTCAATACATTTTTGTTCTAATAGCTCCAAAGAAGCAGGGCATGCATAGATGACAAAAAATTATATTCATAAAATTTAAGTCATTTATGTGTTAAAAACATTTTAATTAAAAGCAATACTATAATTCCATCATAGCTTCAGAGTTGTTAATTCAAATTGACATTTGTATGATACTGAAAGTGCAAACATTGGTTTTGGAATTAAATCTACATTTCAAGTGCTAAAGAATAAGTCAAAAGGAAGGATTTAATGTCTCATTGTTTTCTTTCTCTCAAGAGGAAAAAAAAGTATTCAACTGGAATAAAGGCTAAAGTGCAGTGACAATTCAAACAACTGGAAAAAAAAAGATTAAGAATTGCAGTTACATGAAGAAAGAAACAGCGCATTCTGGATTTGGAGGATTGAATTATTAACTAAACCTGGCAATTACTCTTCCATAACTTGTTAAAATGGTTAAAAATTAACATGAGACCTAAATTTTCTCTTGCTTTGGAATTCAACCAGTATTCTATATATTTTATCTAAAGTGATAATTGCTTGTTTAAAATTTGTTTTCAACCAAATTAAGATCATTACAGTTATTCTGACAATAGGAGATAAAAGGGAGAAACTATATCTATGTATCTCTATCATCTATCATAATCAAAGGAAATTTTTAGTTTATTTTTAAATAAAGTTCTATGGCCTCTATCTGGAGATCATTCCTAATTTCCTAACAGGTTAGGAGATTTATGGTTAAGATTCTAAATTTTGAAACAGATTTTGATAGTACTGCTACATACTGTTTATATGACTGGACCAACTTGATTTCCAAGTTTCCAATTAGGGTAAAAAAATAGTTACCTGCTACGATCCTCAGACGTGAAACTGGACAAAAGAGTAGATTCAGCATTCTTATAATTAAATGGCCCATGTGTGTAACTGACTTACAAATGTAAATGTAGCTGAGGTCGCAGCTTTTCTAATCTATTGGTTACAACATTACTCGGAGGGGTTGATTGGCAATGGGAAGAAAGTGTCTGGCTGCTGAGAGCTGCATTATGGCTCCAAAGGATATCTTTGGCTGGTTGTTCGGTACTTATTGCTCTACATGAAGAAGGCTGACAAAACTAATCTTGTCAAGTTCACAGTCACATTGCTAACTCCCTTCGAGTGCCCTGCAATAGATGTAAATCGGTCACCACCACTAGAAACACAACTCCAAGAGAGTGCCTTAGTAATGGGGTGTGTGGTGGGACAGCCCTTATCAACCTGCTACCACCTCATGCTAGGACTTAAGATAAAAGAAAAAGTCCTCTCGGTTCTTGCTATCATCTCTCTGCAGAGTTGTTGGAGAACCTCTCTATTCCCTGACTTCCCGTTTGTATAATGAAAATAATATTAGCTGTTAAGAGTGATGGAAAGATCAATTGGCTTAATCAGGTAGCAGGTATTTAAACCTGAGCTGTAACTCAGTCAATAAAAAGGGTTTATTTGGTTCCTACAGTATATAGATTACAATATAGTTCTAAATACGTCTGGGACTTATCAAGGAAGAAAACATATCTCTATTCTTAAGGAATCGTTATACGTTGGGTGAGACAGGACCAACCACCAAGTGAAAGCTGGTAAGTATGCTCATGAAAGTATATAACCAATCGCAGCCACTGACAAGGACGCTGATGTTCCTCAGTGGTCCAGGACCAGATTTAGATGTGGTAAACCAGATGGTCTGCTGAATTCCATGAAGAAATACTAGACTTACAGGATGACTTCTCTACTGAGAGTTTAACTATTTTGGTAAATTATTTTTGCTTAATTTCATGCTACTACATATTTTTTGTTTGAGTTTATCATACTGAAAAACTAAACATTTATGACAAAAAGAAATGATTGATTCAATCTAGTATAGCTATATGTGTTAATTATCACTAAAATTGTCACTTTTGTTTACATACAATGTTCCTCCAAGGGAAAAAAAATGTTCACGTGTACATAAATGATGGTATAAATGAGACTGATGAGTTACAATACAAAAGTAGTGAGTAACAATATATATACTGCACATGCTACTGAACCGCAGAGATACTGAATAAGTCTATTTCCCCAACCTGCAGCTGAAGAAATTACATTAAATCAGAGACTACACTAAGAGGAGTAGCTAAGCAATCTTCAAATGTCAAAGGAGAAAAGCTCTAAATTTAGCTATTAAATGTATACTCATCAGCACAGCTAAAAAAAATGTCTTCACAAACTGATTTGCAGCATCTATTAAAATAAAATAATCCAAAGCAGGTTATAGTGTTCAGCTGAAGTTCTCAATATGTCACCTCTTCTGTTGCAAGCCTGCCTGGATTGCCCATTCTGTTACTTTCTACCAGAGCGTCCCTTTTTCTTCTAGAAAATTAGCTTAATAATCTGGATTGTGCTTATATGGATGTGTTCACTTTGTGATAACCATTATGATTTGTGCTGCATACTTCAACTTAAAATGAAACAAGCCTTATTTGAGACTCAGTTTCATGAATTATTACCACACTCGTTTGATGTAATGACTAGGTCTCTATTTTTAAAATGCTTAAATGTGCTTACCTATACCTGGACACCTTTACAGAAAGTTGTTATACCTTTGCCATCCATCTCTTTGCATATTTTTAGTTTATTTGTGTTTATTCACTTTTCCCTGAGAAACCTTAATTTCTTTGCCTGCCATCTCATTTGTAATTCTCCTATAGTGAGGAAGAGGAAGCAATAGTGTGTGGCAAACCTGCTTTCAAAAAAAAAAAAAAAAACCTGATTTGAAGTGATTGTCAATTTCTGCAGTGTAAATATTCCCAATTTCAAAGTTATCAGGTTTAAGATTCAGCTCACAAAATTCTTTAATACTTAACCATAGATTCTCGTGAACTGACAAGAGCTGGCTCCAGCCACACAGGTAAACAAGATCATTGCAAGATTCACACTGAGTTAGCAAAGCATTTTCACTAACTGCTCATTCACTCATTCCACCACAAAGTTCCTCCAGCTGTGGGCATAGACAATCATAACATATTTCAGTGTGGAATCAATGATGGGTGAAAAGTGTTCCCTCTGTGCATCCCTACAGAGCTAAAACCAAATAAGCCAATTTGCTGAATTACTTAGAACCGAGTATTTATTGTATCATAAACAGATATTTCCCACTTGTCAGAAAATGTAATAGAGCCAAGACACCAAGTGTTGTTTGTTTTCTGCCACAAGTGCAGACTAAACAGAATGGATATTCGATAAGCTGTATTAAACTGAAGGATGCATTTTCAAAATGGGGTGGGGGTGAATAAACAGGCCACATTAATGTCAGAAGGAATTACAGGTATGAACACTTTCTTTCTACTATTGTATTAACCCGCCCCTGCTATGAAAGTTCAGTGGCATAAATAATGACCATACAGATGGATTTTGCTCTTGGAAGTTCAAACACAGAAAGGCAACTGACATTTTCAATGTCGACATTTTGGAGGGCAACGCTTTTCCTGATTTATGAGGATGCCTATTATTTCAGCACAGACTGATCAAAATAAACAAACAAACAAACAAACAAAAACCACCAGGAGAAAAATTAAAAGTTAAAATTGCTACTGAAATATGGTGGGAAGGATCCTTTATAAAACATTGTTTCTACTGAAAATAAAGATCCAGAACTCTTCAATTTTAATCAAATGAATGGGAAGGTGGATAAAAGGGACACCATTAAAATTCTCTCCCCAAATCATCACGACTTCAAATTTTCTGGGGTCAGGAGACCTGACTAAAAACTGAATGTTAGCCCCTCTGACCGCTCTCTTCTATGCCCAACTCCACTGGCACTTGAGCTTGACATTGGACAATCACTTCTATGATTTTCTTCTCTAAGTCTGGGTTTCCTAAGGAGTTATGAAAAGTATTAAGAGGACATCAGAATGGAAGCTGGTACGAGTTTGGAGATGATTTCGGGACCTTGACTATCTGATTTTTTGATCACATGTTGATGGCAGAAATGTGGCCCTGCTGTACTCCTAGATACTCACCCACTTATCTACCTTCGTAATGTTGGAACCGTCAAAAATTATGGTGACAAAGGAGGAGACGACATCATGCAGCTCTCTGTCCCACTTGTGATCTTTCTCCTCATCTTACGCACATGCCTATGCTAACCCTACCACTCACATCCACCCGTTCCCGACCCTCCAGCTAACTTTCCTCTTTTGCAGTGATATGTTGAGAGAGTAGACAAGTTTCCATGTTGTGACTGACTCCTCTAATAGCAGTATAAAAACCATCAAGTTACAGCATTTTCACCAGTCTCAATACCTAAGCCAAATGTCATGCTTATCATTAAATAAAATGAGTGTCACGGTGTGGAATCTACAAGGAGCAGTCTCTGAGACAGAGTTCATGGAGTGCCCTTAAAATTGACACCTGTGGGAAGGAGGGGAGAAAGAGGAGTTGGGCAGAGGGAGAAGTTGAGCTGTGATGCAGGCTCAATGGCCTCAGCCACAGAGAGTTCTGGGGCAGAAAATGGACCATCAGAATCATCTCACTTTCTATCCCTGCCTCCATCCATCATTAGATGTGAGCCTTCCCCAGCAGGGCATGACCTTGGTGAGGTGGCTCTCTGTGGCCAATGTTTTCCCTGAAGAGCCTGAGGCTGAAAGCTGTTCCACTGACATTCTTATAGCAACTGGGCCTTCCTCGAAGAGGGATTTGAGCACCCATTTCCATGTCCACCATTACAAACCTCCTTATCCTGAAAAATACCTATCATTCATATATCATACATTCTTACAAGAACACAAGAGACTACCTAGTAATACATTAAAAACTATTTGTGATTCCAACTAATGGTGCTGAAGCAATTAGATGTCCATAGGCAATAAACACTTGATCCAAACCTTTTACAAATTTTAACTCAATATAGATCATGGACTTAAATGCAACATGGAAAACCATAAAACTCAGAAAAAGACAAAGGAAAAAATCTTTGGGACCTCAGGTTAGACAAAAAGTTCTTGGACAACATCAAAAACATATGCCATTAAAAATCAATACATTGGATTTCATTAAATTAAAAACTTTGGGAAAAAACTTTGTTCTGCAAAAGCCTATGTGAAGAAGGCAAAAAGAGAATCAGCATATGAGAGGAAATATTTGCAAACCATGTGTTTCACAAGGGACTAGTACTAGAGTATATAAAAAGCTCTCAAAACTCAACAGGTAGAAAATGGGCAAAGGAGATGAGCAGACATTTCATTGAAAAGGATATAGAGATGGCAAATAAGCATGTGAAAAAATGCTCAATATCACCAGTCATCAGAGAAATGCAAATTAAAACCATAATGGGACATCACTGCATACCTATCAGAATGGCCAAAACAGAGAACAGTGACAACCCCAAATACTGACGAGGAGGTGAAGAAACTAGATCAATTACATTTTGCTGGTGGGAACAGAAAATGATACGGCCCCTTTGGAAAAGAGTTTGGCAATTTCTAAGAAAACTAAATATGTAACTATTATGTGACTTAGCAATTGCACTCCTGGACATTTATCCCAGAAACATTAAACCTTAGGTTCACAGAAAATCCTATGCATGAACGTTTATGGCAGCTTTATTTGTAATATTACCAAACTGGAAACAATCCAGATGTCCTTCAACAGGTACATCCAACCATGGAATACTACTCAGCTGGCTATAAAAAGGAATGAACTATTGACACGTAAAACAACTTTCATGAATCTCCAGGGAATTGTGCCAAGAGAAAGAGAGGGAGAGAAGGAGAGAGGAGGGAGAGAGAGAGGAGGTCACACAAACAAGACAATCTCAAAGGTTACATATTGTATGATCCCATTTACATAACTTTCTTGAAATGACAAAACTATAGAGGCTGATTAGTGGTTGCCAGAGGTTAGGGCTATGTGTGGGGGAGCGTAGTATAGCTATAGTAGGTCACCATGAGAGATCCTTGTGCTGATGGAAATGTTCTATTTATTTATTTATTACATCAATGTTAATATTCTGGTTGTGATGTAGTTTGCAGTTTTGCACAATGTTGCAAGAGAAAACTGGTATGTGGAATCTTTCCATATTATTCTTACAACTGCATGTGTATCTGCAATTACATCAAAATAAAAAAAAAACTACAGTAAAAACTATTTGTGAAAAAATCCTGAACTCGATAAATCAACTACATGATTTGCTACATGAAATAGCGGCGTTACACATTGGTGGGGTAAAGGGTTATCACTACATGATACAAAGATGATCAAATTACCTATTGCTACATAACAAAACATATAGTGGCTTCAAACAAAGGCCAAGTTTCTCATAATTCTGTGGGTCAGGAATTTAAGATCATTTGGGCAGGTATTTTAACCTACGTAGTGCTGGTTGGTGTCATTCACTCAAATGCAATCAAGTGGAGGGAGGTGGGGCTGGAAATTCAAAGAAGGCGTCACTCAAGTTTGGTGCTAAAGGGCTCTCCATGTGGCCTCTCTCCACAGGGCAAGCAGAGTTTCCTCACAGTATGGTGGCCTCAGGGTAGTCAGATTTTGGCTGACTTTCAAGAGAAAATACAGGAATTAGTAAACATTGAAGCTACAGAGCTTTCCAGCCTGGAAATCACAGAGCATCACTCTATCATATTCGATTGGTCAAAACAAACCACAGCTCAGGTGAAAGGGGAGGGAAAATAGACTCCAACTCCTAATGTGAGAAGTGGCAAAGAATTTGTGGCCACCCTACTCCACCACAGGGGTGATTAACTATTTGAAAAAAATACTTTCCTTTGTGGGAAGGTTTTTTTTTTATTGCATAATAAATTAAAAAAAAAAATAGATATTGAGCTATTTAGGTTTTCCTTTTTATCTTGCTAGTTTGGGCAAATTATGTTTTCTAAATATTTTGTCTATTTTATCGAAGTTGTCAAATGTATTGGTATAAACCTGTTTGTAATATTGCCAAATTATCATTCCCATGTTAGGATCTGTAGTGATATTATCTTTTCCAAACCTGATATTGTTCATTTGTGCTTTTTTTTTTCTTTATCAGTTAACTAGCAGTTTGTCAATTTTATCAATTTTAAAGAACCAACTTTTGGCTCATATTTCATGGATTTTGCTTTTCTACATATCAATATGCTCTGGAGAGCTTTCTATATTTCTACATATAGATTTGTCCCATTTCTTAATTGCTGCCACAGTATTTCCTGTTGTGGGCATGAAGAATTTATTTCTTCATAGGCACTTACAGATTTCTTTTTTTTTTTTTTGCTATTAGAAAACTGAAAGGGGCATCTTTTTATACGTCTCTTTGTGAACATGGGAAAGGCAAGATTCCCAGAAGTTAAATTGCTGGTTCAGAGGGTATATTAATTTTCATTTTTAAATAGGTAACTCCCAAACTGTTTTCCAAATGGCTGTATCAATTGGCATTCCCATTGACTGGATAGAAACCATCCCCATTAATCATTTATGTTGTCATGGTTTGAATTTGCACTTGCTTGATCATTCAGTGTGAGATAAATATGAGCATTTGTGGCTAATCAGTGAGAGTTTTCTCCTCTGATAATTTAAAAAATCTACTTTCTATTTTTTATTCAATTTTTATTTATGTATTGAAGATATTAAATCTTGGTCTATTTCATATTTTTGCATTGTTTTAGTCTTTTTTTAACACAGATGTTTTAAATTTTGACGTGATTAAATTAATTTCTTTCCCTTTATGCCTGGCATTTATATCTTGCTAAAGAAGGCCTTTTATCTGATTCTAAGAGTTCAGCTGACACACAGGGGCTAGCCAGAGTCTTTTATCTCTGGATTGAAGCTCTACCACCGAGTTCCAGAATCTAGTTCCTAGGGGACCATGCTCTTCTTTCCCCACCCCATCATAGGGGAGCTTTCCACCCCTCTTGCTTTATTCCAGAATTTAATATCTGTCCCCATTTATACCTTGAAAATAACTTGCAACCACAGAACACTAGAGAGAATACTGGGAATTGTCTAGGCACAAACTCTCATTTTCACAGATGAGGAGTGTAAGATCTAGACCTTGCTGTCCAACATGATAGCCAACAGCCACATATGGTTTTTATTAATTTAATTTAAATTTAAAATTCAGTCACACTAGCCAAATTTCAAATGTTCCATAGCTACGTGCTCAGAATATTTCATCACTGCAGAAAGTTCTAGTAGACAACTAGAGCTTCATTATAGTACTACTGGGCTGTACTCTAAACAGTAGAGTCCCCCACAAACAGCCTGGCCAATATAGGAGATGCCTGCAATATCGATGTGGTCGGAGAGGTGGAGATCGAAGTGAGTCAGTTTCTACACACTATACAAGTCTCTAGCAAAACGGCCAATTCCTGGAAGCGTTTTTATATGTCCTAGTCTGGCCTGAGATATTCATAAATTGGATCAAATACCATAAAATATTAGTTATGCTCAAGGGAGAATGAGTGGCTTTTTTTTTTTCTTTTGGTAAATCACAGACATCATCATCCCTATCCTCAAGCAAATTCCAGTGTAATAATCAGTAACATCCATTACAAATCCATAACAGCAGCAGTTACAGGAAAAGCCATCGCAATCATTCCAGGCTGAGCCTCTGAGGGCTAGATGAGTGACACAGACAGTATGAATTTTGGGAGCTCAGAGAGAGAGGGAGGAGAGTTAGAGAAGGTGAGAAATGAAGTGCATCTAAAGTTAAGGGTAATGCACAATCTAAAGGCACAACACCTATTTCCATCCTTGGTTTCTCAGTGCCTAGAACAGAGTTCGGCGGACGATCGGTGGAGGGTGGTGTCATTACCGAAGCAGGCAGTAGCTGATGGCTGAAAGACTTGAAAATAGGTTTAAAAAACTGTACATCAGTGATTCTCCGAAAACTCTAAGCGCCTAAACACGGACTCTTTACACCCCGCCCGTGTCCGTGATGGGAGCCGCTGGTGTGGGCCGCTCCTGTAACCCCAGCACTGAGGGCCGCGAAGGGAGGAATACCCATGGCCTCGGACCCGTCCTCTCCCCTTGGCTGCCCAACCGCGGGTTAGGGGAGGCGAGCTCGAAGGCCGCTCGTCGCCTCCCTTAGGGGCACTTCCATTCGCCGTCGCAGCATCCATCGCGGCCCTGGCAGGGCAAGGCCGCGCCTCGGTCCCAGGGGACTAGCAGGTGCCCGCCTGGGGCCCGACAGCACCCGACAGTCCACCCCAGCGGATGATGCGTTAACAGAGTCGTGACTGAACTCGGACGCTGCGGAAACCGCCGGGGGAGCCAGCCCGTGCCACCCAGGACCCACAGGGGTGCCAGGCGGGACGGCGCATGCGTGCCTGGAGGGGGGGGAAAGGCGCGTGCGGCGGAACGGCGCATGCGTGCCTGGCGGCGGCGGCGGCGGGGGGCGGGGCTTGGGGGCTCGCGCACGCGCACGCGCGCGGCCGCGCCTCGGCGTCGTGCGGGGGGGGCGGGCGACGCATGCGCGGGCGGCGCGAGCGCGGGCGGCGGCAGCGGCCTTAAGGGCGGCGGCGGCCGCGGCGGCCCAGTCGGCCTGTCAGCCGGCTAGGAGGCGGCGGCCGGCGCTCCCGCAGCACGGCGGCCATGGCGGCGGAGGAGGACGACGCTGGCGAGCGGTGAGTGCGGCGGGGCCCGCGCTGGGCTGCGGCGCGCGCCCGGCACGCGGGCCGGGGACAGGGCCGGCCGCCCCCTCGCCCGCCCCGTCGCGCGGCGCCCGGCGGGGCGGCCCCGGGCCGCTCCGTCCCCGCAGGACGTCTGTGGGCGCCCTCGGCCGCGCCGACGGGGGGGGGTCGCCTCGCTGTCTGTCGTGTGAGCGTCTCCGCGGGCGGCCCGGGACCCAGGACCCAGACCCCCGTCGTCGTCCGCGACGGGTTTCCTCCGAGGCCCCGGCGCTGCCCGGCTGGCCCCGCACCTGCCTCGGGCCAGGGGAAACGGCCGAGTCACTGCGGCCACTTCCCAGCGTGGCTTCCGCGGTCCGGTCGGCGCTGGGCGCTCGGTCCAGCCCGGGCCGAACCCACAGTGCCGCCGGCGCCCCGCGTCCCCAAGCCCCGAGGAAGGGGCGGCGCTTCCTCGCGGCCCTAATAGATGCGGAACCCTGATTCCCCCCCCTTCCCCCCTCCTTCAGGTCCCCCTGAAGCCGCGGGACCCAAGGGCGCGTCCGGGGAAAGAGCAGTAAAGGGAGAGCGGGTCTATATACATGTCTTTGGGTTTGAGGAAACGTTTAATTTACAGACACTTCAGAGAAAGAGAGAAAAAAGCTAACACGATATGGCCAGCAAGTTCAGAATTAATCATCTTCCAAAGGGAGACCTGCCTCCGCTTGCCAGTGCCCTGGCGAACTGTGTGTGTGGACAAATGACTAATGGGAATCATTTTTACACACAGGTAGACTAAGCTTAAATAATCTCCTACCCGCACCTCCGTGCACTTCTCAATAAAATAGTTAACGAGTGGAGAAGTGACGTCGCTACGAACGTGATTGCCTTATTTCTCAAGGCTGCGCATTGATACTGGAGAGGAGATAAACTTCTCCCCTACGTGGGTCTGACATTTTGATCACAATTCTTCAGATGTGCAGACAAAATGGCTTGTGAAACGTCACCTAAAAGACAGAAGATAATATGGAGTACAGTGAAGACGGGAGTATTTGGAAATGTGTGTGTGTGTGTGGGGGGGGGAATGTTGAAATATTAGAAACTAGATTCATACCTTGAGTTTTGTTTATAGGATGAGTAAGTCCACTGTGTTGGTTTGTTTTGAACTTCCTTGTTGAGGTGAGTTGCTGAATGTCACATGGACACAAGAAGGAACCTAACTGATAGCTTGTTCCCACCTAGTTTGTCAAAACATTTTTGGCTCTTTCTGAGACTGCTTTTAGATGGACCCTTTGGTCTCCCTGTTGTTGTGGGCTTGGGAGTCCAGGGTACAACTGTGAAAGGAATTTGTGGCTTTGGGTGATAGCTGAAGGTCACTGGGGACAAACTATAAAAAATTCTTAGCTGCCGACTAGCCGTAGTCCACGATAGAGGTGGGCCTCCTGGGTGCTTGGTCTTGGCAATACACTTGAGCAATGTCCAGTGTCCAAACTAGTATGGCCTTCTGAACTGTACCAAGTGGGACCTGCTCCTGGTGGATGTTTCCTAAACTGCTAGGTATTGCTGTTCCCATTTTTCAGTTGGGCCTACAATTGGGAGGCTACTAGCACCTCACTAGTAAGTAAGTAGCAGGGTGCCTCTCAGGGTCTGAATTTAGTCTAAGGCACTTTCCCCATATCTCTGCTGGCTCTCACTTGGATTGGACCTCATTTGGGATGTTTCTTTAGCTTACTCTACTGCACTCTCTTACTTAATCTTTGCGTTGACACAGAGCTCCCAACAGACAAGTGGATTGTGGGAAAACAGAATCAAGTTCCCTATCTCTGAGATATTTCAGATTTAGCAAAGGAAACAATTATAAAGGTCTTAGGAAAACTTTTTGGAGCATATGATTCTTGTCTTTTCCTTTGTGACTCTTAGAGAAGACAGGCATGCCTAGGAGCCATTGGCTTTCAACATCGGACCCTTTTCAGTTGCAATGCAGTTGAGAAAGCTAAATGTAACAAGAGTAGGGTAGACTTCTGTGAATTGCTGCCGGGTTTTCCCAGAGACTGATTAAGTATCAGTTGAGTTTAGAGGAACGCTGTCACAGAATTGCTCAGTTGCAGAGTAGACCATACAATAGGTGGTTTACAGTGGTGTGCTGCAGTTAGCTTGTGCTGGCAACCATTGTTAAATTTTCAGAAATTTTGCCACCCATTGGCAGCTTCAAATCAGCCATGGTGGTAGCATTTACACCACAGAAATCATCAAATGCTGTAAATGGGGATTTTTTTCCATCCCTTCCTCTCCAGCGCATTTACCAGTCCTCTACTGGATTTACATTAGAATTTGACTATATAGTTCTTAGAGGTGGGAAAGCGTATTTCTCTTTTAGAAGACTACTAAAATTAGTCACTCCTATCCTATCTGTTGTCATCTCCCCTTCCCAAACCTTTGCCACCTGACTTTGTAAAAATTTCAGAACTCATCAATGCCAAATCCCAGTGGGATTTTATTTTTCTCTTTACTTATCTTTCTTGGGTCCTTTTCAGTGTTTGACACTCTAAAGATAGCTACTCCTTTTTGAAACTCTTATCAGACATTCTGGCGCTCAAAACATTTTGCTGCTTGTCTTACCTGAAGACCAATAGTCACTCTTATTAGGTTCTCTTTTTATTCCCCCATTCTCTAAATGTAGTCATTCTGTCTTCATCCTTGTCTTGTTTACTCACACTCCTTGACCTGTTTTGTCTGTGTGGAGGGCAGTTCTCATCCTCACTGTGGAGCCCTCTGCAGTAGTCTAGTGATTTTTCTAACTTTGTGCCTAATGTTTGCACCTGATTCCTCAAATGTAAAATGTCCAGGCCAGGATCTTACTTGCACCTTCCTTCCCCTGAACTAAACATGATGAGAGCTCAGTTCTTCCCCTTGTCTTCCCTTTTTTTATTAGGACACTTTTATCAGGGTCCTTTTGGTCACACAGATTCAGAACTATGGTGTGATCGCTCAACTTCCCTCTCCCCTTTTCATTGCCCCAAGTTACCAAATCTGTTGCCAAGTCTGATAGATTATAAGAACAATGTCACCTTTCTATTCCCACTGTCACTTGGGAGCCACCTGGTTCAGACTTACCTTACTTCCTTTTCTGGATTATTGCAGGCTTTAGTAACTGATTTGGTTCCTATGCTCTTGACATAGCTTATTTCATTAGTTGCTTTTATATTCCCAAGAGATAGCATCTTTTTTGTAGCACAGCTACCTCCAGTGGTTTTATTATATGTCCTCGCCTGACTTTAAAGCCTTTTGCAGTCAGTGTGGCTGACATCTATCTATGGAGTCATATTTCCTGACTCTACACTGGACTGCCTAGCTGTGTCTTTCATCCCTTATTAAACATTCTCCTTGCTCACCTCCATTTGCCCATGGCTTGGTTCACATTATTTTCTTGGACCCAAAAAGCAAATTGTGATCTTCCTTCTTCAAGGTTGATGATATTTTTCCAAATGTTTTTTATGGCATTTGTACCATTTTTGTAGTATAGTTATTTGTATATTTCTTTTGTCAGCTCATTAAGGAAAAAGACTTTGTTTTGCACAAATGTCTGGTAGAGTCTAAAAGGGATTTATAAATAGTAAGCTTCAATAAACTTTTATTGAATTAAATAACTTCGATTATGTAAATTTATGCTGGCACAAACATTAAGATAAAAAACCTAGTAGTCGACTATATATTTTGCAGCTGTGTAGCTTAAATTTTTTCATCCTAAGATATTCAAAAGGCACCAAAAGATATATTCAAAAGAATTCAAAGTTTGAATTTGACGAGGCCAAAAATTAGGATCATTAACTTAAATTATAATGGGGAGCTTGGAAATATGATTCCCTTTCTTGACCTTGGATGGGCCAACCCATGCTTCACTGGTTTGCCTATTCTCCAAAATGCCAATCACAGATTGAACAAATAGATTTCAGTCCTGTGACAAAGAAGTTAACAAAAGATTATAAAGTCCCAGGGATGGTCCATTTAATAAAAACAACAGAATTATAGATATCTCTGAATGAGGCCTTAAAGATTTGACTTATTTATGATAGCAGTTCAGAAACATTATATTATTAGGTGTTTAGTCTAACCTCATGGTTCTCTAATTCTCCACTATTTATTGTGAATCATAAAAAATGTGTGGAAAAATAATTTTATTAAAAAATGTTATTCAGTTTGAGACCTGGGATTTTTAGTTTAGTTTTTTTTTTTTTTTTTCAATCTAGTGGATGAAGCATTTTAGAACTAGCACAAAATGTCACTTGGACTTCTTAGCAATTTAAATTATGACAAATCTAAAATTATACATGAAGCTTTCTTTAAGTATGTTTGATGCTGTGTCTGACTCCAGAATGCTTTGTTTACTGTGTGAGATAAGGTAGGAAACAATTGGGGAAAAAATATTTCTAGCACATGGCTATGTCTAAAACATTGATTCTCCAAATCTGGGTCTTTAAAAGTTACAGGTTAGAAATTAAAAAAAAAAAAAAAAAAGTTACAAGAATGTTAAGTAATGTATTAGAGTTTATTAGAGGGCCTGTGTTGTCATTGATCTAATAATAGTGATAATTTGAATCACCCAAGTATCATTTAAAATAAAATGGCACGTTAACCACTTTAAATTAGGGTCATATGAGACATACTCTTTTTTTTCTTCTTTCCAAGAATAGGGTTTAGGAAGTCAGTTCCCAGAAAAGGTTTTTATTTGCCCAAGTGTTATAATGTCATTAGGAAGTTTTCAATCATTCATTGGTTGAGGAATTATGTCAGAGTAATGTACCTCTAAGTAATTTGAATATTTATAATAAAAATTAAAACCTCATAGCTCTCTAAATGAAATAGAATACTGTGCTTAGGGTAGCTTATAGAGAGCAGTAATAAATATAATTTCTCTCTCTTGACAGTACCAGTATAGATATGGAGGCTATTCTAAACAAAATTGTAATATAATGAAATCCTGTTTACTTATAACCTAATTAGAAATGTTAAGTGGCCAAGAGTGTGTGGAAATTGGCCAGATTTCTTATATTTTCTTCAGAATACTTTGAAACCTCTTTCACTATTTCACAATATTTATAGATTGTGCAATTCAGGTTTAGTAATGCTATAGATAATCAAGTGTCTTAGAGAACAAAACAGATTACCAGAAAACTTAAATGTCGATGGCACAGGACATGAATACAACGTTGACAGTATATACACACACATACATATATATGTGTATGTGTGTGTGTGTGTGTGTATTTTAAAGGTCAGGTAGAAAGTTTAGAGGGAAAATTCAGTGTTTTTTATCTCTCAAACTCAGAATACTTAAAATTCGATTCTTACGTTAATAAACTCTATTAATATTTCAAGCACATCTTTGGCTTTCCTTAGAATTGCCACATCCAGTGTAGTCTTTTAAAGCTTTTCTTGCTCAGAAGCTGGCTCACTACTAGACAGATCCTTTGTACTTATTACAGTGATTATAAAGCAAGATTCCTTTTATTTGGTTTTGATCGGAGGATTTAGGAATTGGGTCCTCAGCTATGCTGGTAAGATCGGTGCTCAACTAATGGGGCTGTATAGAAAAGCTTTTGGTGCACGTTAGTAAGCCTTTCTGTTGTCAAAAATAGGAATAATACCTATGGGAAATGGCTTTTTCTTTTTTTTTCTATTGAAATATAATGGACATACAGAATATTAGTTTCAGGTATACATCATAGTGATCAGATATTTGTATACATTACAAAATGATCACACTAAGTATTTACCATCCGTCATCATACCTAGTCACAAAAAATTTTTTTTTTTTTTGATGAAGACTTTTAAGATTTTTTTAGCAACTTTAAAATTTGCAATGCATTATAGGAAATAATTTTTATATGTTAAACTTATATATGTTCATACCATTTGATTACTAAGACACAAGGACAAAACTTATATGAAGAGATGATTATCAGAGCATAATTTATGACAGTGAAACAATGGAAGCAGTCTTATTTTCAACAAGGGACTATTTGAAAGCACCCTAAGATATATACAAGTGATGGAAAACCATGCAGTCATTAAAAGTTGTGTTTTATGAATAATATTGTCATGCAGTGACATGTAGTAAAAATCAATTGCTGTGAAGTATTTTGTATAAACAACATATTTTAACTATGATGGTAAAATGTATTACTAGATACAAAATTCTGATAGTTATGTCTAGGTGGACTTTTGAGATGTTTTTCATTACAATAATTTTTTGCATGTTGTCAAAAAAATTTTTGCGGTACAGTATTGACTGTAGTCACCATGTCATACATTACATTCTCGTGACTTATTCATTTGATAACTGGGAGTTTGTACCTCGTGATCCCCTTTAGGAGTTTTCCACAACTCCCCGCCCCTTTGGCAGCCACCAGTCAGTCTGTTCTCTGTATCTGAGATTGGTTGTTTTGTTTTGTTTCTTATATTCCACATATAAATGAAATTATACAGTATTTGTCTTTCCCTGTCTCACTTATTTTACTTACTGTAATAACCTTGGAGTTCATCTGTGTTCTCATGAATGGCAAGATTTCATTCTTTTTTGGCTGAGTAGTATTGGCTGAATAGTACTCCATTGTGTATATCTTCCGCATCTTCTTTATTTATCCATCAATGGACACTTAGATTGTTTTTATATCTTGGCTATTGTAAATAATGCTGCAATCAACATCCTTTCACTACCTGTTGGCCATCTGTATATCTTCTTTGGAAAAATGTCTATTCAGATCCTCTGCCCATCTTGTAATTAGATTGTTTGTTATTGAGTTGTATGAGTTATTTATATATTTTAGCTATTAACTCTTTATCAGGTATATGATTTGCAAAATCTTCTCCCACTAAATGATTTTTCTATTGTGATTGACACTGGGGTCACTTCTGAATTTAGGGCCTCAGCAGTGGATGATGGTGTTTATTGATTATCTGCTTAAATAAAATGGGGAAGTTAAGTTTTGCTTTTAATTTATTTTCCAAAGCTATGAGAGGGCACCTCTGTATCTTGTTTACTGTTTTATAGACAAGCACATGGATTTAGTTTTTAGTTGGGATTTTGTGACCTCAGAAGAATGGCTGGATATCTGAAAAGCTGTTGTCTGTGTCCTTAGTTCCTGTCTCGTGCCCTTAGTTCCTATTTCATGTCCTTAGTTCTAGTCTTACACACCCTGAGCCTAGATATGCAGAACAGCACTGAATGACATAGATCATGTGGAAAGGGCAGAGGGTCTCTGAAGATGAGGTCAATTTACCCCAAAGACAGGAGGTGAGGTTGGATGGGTTGAAGCAACAGAGATGGCAAGCTAAGATGTGGGAACTTGTGAGCAAAGGGTGATCAGCTAAAGAATGGAAAAGATAAATACCTACCTGCTCTTTCTTCTTTAGAAATGTTTCTTTGAGCCTATTATGTGCATAGTGCTCAATCCCGTAGGTTATCTCTACAAAAGAAGTATAAGACAGTTTCTAGAAAACATGTTATTATCTGGTAAAGGCAAAAGTGGACAGAAACATCAGGACTTAGGAAGAGAGAAGTATCTTTACTGTACCTAAGAGTGAAAATAAAATATTTTACTATGTTTTGTTACATATAGATTTTTATGTTTAAATATACGTTAGAAAAATTTTACTTAAAAAAAAATTGATGCTTTGATGAAAAGATTGTCTTGAAAACCTGAGGGGTGTTAGTGACTCTTGTGGTTGAAGAGCCCTAATTTTTAATATAATGCACTAGACTTGCAAATGTAAAAAAATAAAATTGTTTTGCCTCTTCTCTAAGAGTTAAGCCCATCACTAGGAGGCAGAATGCATGGAAAAGATATCTTATCCTTTGAAAATTTGTTTTGTGATGAGAGGTAGACATAATTCCTATGTTATAGGCTGGCATATAACATTTTAAACTCTGGTACCTTGTTTATTGTAGGTATTCAAAGAATGTAATTATTTTTTTTTCTTAAAGAGTAAAAATTGTGATTCCCCCCACCCCCAACATGTCTATGATGTCAGTTGGAGCAGTAGAAGGGGATAGTTCATTTCACTTTAATTTTTTTTATATTGACCTTTGATCCTCTCTGGCAGAGGGAACTGTGGTATGATTTGAGGCATATTTAAGAAAATTGATGAGGTTGAGTTGTAACTAACTTCTTGGTACCAGCTCATATTTTTGTGAACAAACATAGAACGATGACTATTCCTGGTCAGGAACCAAAGAGCTTCAGCTCAATAATGGTTTACTTTAAAAATTTTAAGCTCTAAAGATCATGAGTTTTTTTTTCATTGCTTGTTAACAACTTTTTCCCAACAATTGAAAAATTATTGAATGAATTGAAAAATTCATTGGTGAAGCCTTCAATTGATTTTCCTTGATAACTTCTAAATGATTTTATATATTTACAAGTAGGCTAATATTAATAATGTTTTATACTATGTTTATAAAACTTTGGTAATTTATATGTGATATTTGAAGGGGATGCCTAGTGGTCTTATCCTGTTAATGCAGAAGGTTTGAAATTGGCAGCAGAGAACACTAGCAGAGAGCCTTATTATAATGCAGGCTGTTATGTATCTTCTGTTCTGTGCAAGTCTAAGGGATGTGACTTTATCCTGTAGGTAATGACAGCTCCTCATATTTTTAAGGAAGGTAATCACCTGAGAAAAAACGGGCTTTCAACTGAAATCTTTACTTGTGTCACTTACTAGCTGTATACTCATGGACCTGGTGCTTAACATTTCTGGACCTCAGTTTTCATGTCTGTGAAGTAGGGATAACTTGAACTGAGGATACCCTGGATTGTGAGTGACTTAATTGTTCAGCAAACATTTCTGAGTGCTTGTTATACAAATGCCCAGAGAATTTGACAGGGGAGGGAGAATGTAGTAGGATGAGCCTACAAAGCTTAGAAAAAACTCAATGCTGGATCAACTCATCCAAAACTTAGCACATTTTCTACTCACAACCATTCTGTCATGCGTTCTCTGTCTTATTTAGTGGCACCTAACGGAGAAGTCTAGGAATTCTCTATTATACCTTCTTAACCAGTTATCATATCCAGCTTGTTTTACTTATTTTTGTTATAAAATTTTATTATGAAATCCTTAAATTTTAAGCGTTCATGTGTTGAAATTTGACATATGCATACATCTGTGTCATCCACTCACCTCTTAAGATAGAGTACTTCATGTTCATCCCAGAAAATTCTCTTATTACTCAAGTGAGCCACTTCTAATTCACTACAATGGGTGCATTTCAGATGAAGCAATAACTTTTTTCACTCCTATCATCAATGTATATTAACATGTTAGGAATTGGCATAGAAGCAGAGAATGCATTGGTGGGCACAACGTCCTTTCCCCTCAGGATCTTACAGTTGAGTAAGGATACTGATGAATAAATAAGAACTTTATAATATAACACAACTTGAGAAGAATATAAAGCTTGAGTATAAGATACCATTTTTTCCACCATGATTTAATCCTTTTTGGGGAAATGAAATCTAATCTGAGATTGGTAAGAGGTGTAATGAATCATGAAAGGAAGGGGACATACATACTTAAAAGATATTCAGAGCCAAGAAGCGAGAAAACAGGGAATATTTATGGTTAGAGAACAGAGAGAGAATTAAGAAGTGACAAAAACGATACCAGAGTATCAAGTAAAAGGCTGGAGAAAAGCCGAGTTTCTCATTGTAGGTCAGCTGGAAGTAGCCTTATCTTTGAGACAAGGAGTGATGCAAAATGACAATTGTCATTTCCTATTTTGAACTCCTTCTGAACCTTAGTTAAAAATCTCTCACTTTAGAAATTACTTCCTAATTAATGCCACATCATTTAGTAAATTATCAGTATAATGTCAATTATCATTTATTGAATGTTTCTACGTATTTTATCTTGGAGCACACTCCATGCTTTATATTTGTGGTAGTGGTCCCAAAGATAATGGTCTCCAAAGCTATGTTCATGTTCTTATCCCTGGCACCAGTGAATGTTAACTTTATATGGCAAAGAATTTACAGACTTGTAACTTAACTGATTGAGTTAAAAATTTTGAGATGATTCTGGGCTACCTGGGTGGGTCCTGAATGCAACACGAGCTTTCTTACAAGTGAAAGACAGAGGGAGATTACAGACAGGCTGAAGAGGGAAGGTGCACAGAAGAGAGAAGGCAATGTGGTAATGGACACGGACAACTGGAATGACCCTGCCACAGGGTAAGGAGTGCCAGCAGGCACCAGAGCCCAGAGGAGGCAAGGAATGGATTTTCCCCTAGAGCCTCAGTTGGGTGCATGACCCTGGCTGACACCTTAATTTCAGTTTAGTGATACTGATTTCAGACTTCTAGTCCCCAGAACTGTAATAGAATAAATTTCCTTTGTTTTACGCCACCAGGTTTGTGGTAATTTGTTACAGCAGCTATTGAAACAATAAGCTTGTTATCTCAGTGCACACTTTATGCACTTCCTATGACATGGACTCATGGCCTTTCCTTCACTGGAGGTGCTTGAGCCACCACTGTCACCTTTGAAATAATCCTATTTTTCTATGAAGATCAAGCTCAAAAGCAACTCCCTGATCCCCTCAACATGAAGTAATCACTCATACTTCTGGCTCATATGTCCTAAGTGATTAGAATAGTTCCTTATGGATAGTAAGTGCTCAGTAAATACTTGTGGAGTGGAGTAATTCCGTCATATGTTGTAGTTGTTGTGTCATCTGCTTCCTCTATTTGATTTTTACTTTTATTTTTTTAATTGAGATATAATTGTAACATTGCATAAGTTTAAGGTGTGCAGCATATTGATTTGCTACATTTATATATTGCGATATGATTATCACCTATAACTTTAGCTAACACCTCTGTCATGTCACATAATTATAGTTTCTTTTTTATGAAAGAGAACATTTAAGATCTAGTCTTATGGTAATTTGTAGTATAAAATACAGAATTATTGACTGTAATCACTATGCTGTGCATTAGCTCTCCAGAGCTTATTCATTGTCTAGTTTTAAGTTTGTGCACTTTAGCCTGCTTTATTTTAAATATCCCTTCAGCCTCATCTTCTTCATTTCTATTGCCAAAGCCTTGGTTCAGGCCCATACCTCTCTCCTGGAATCTTCAGTAGTTGGTCTCTCTTCCTCCTCTAATTCATTCATCAGAAAGTTCTCACTTTAAATCATACTGGTCAGGTACTGAACCCTTGCTGTCATGTGGCTGCTGAAGCGCTCCCTTATATCAGACTGTTAACAATAAGCCTGTGGTCCACTGATGCCAGGCCATGAGTTCAAGGCTCGTGCTCCTTCTGGTTAGCTATTAGCAAAGCTAATATAATAGCTATTAGCAAAGAGTGTCAGTTCCAGCCTCCCCACACCTTTCCTCACCTGCAGTGTCAGGCTTATTTCCTTTTTTCTTTGTTCAGCTGTCTTCTGCCAAATGCCTGGGTCATTCTTTTCATCTACTATTTGCCCGAACTCAAAGATTTTCCATTAACAGTTAACCAGTTCACCCTAGGCAGATTGTACGTCGGCCAGTCCCCTGCATTTGTATTAGGGGTGCATTCTAACCATAACGATGAGAGTTGAAGCCTTTTTATAAAAATAATCTCACATTTTAATAAGATTTCTCTCAACCCTCATAGCAGGTACATTTTATACCTGCTATGAACCTCCCATTGTAATGAATACTCATGGTCTTTAGCTTTTTTGCACTTCCACCTTGATAAGAGGCTGTCTCTCAGTTGTGGCCTTTTCTTGTTCTGCCCATTTTTAATCTCTGCTTGATTATTTGGAATCTACCTATCCACTAAGGTAGGATGGACTTTGATATCCACTTGCAAGTTCACAGGCTGAAGTTGAGTATCTTAATCCCAGTACTTTACCACAATGCTTTGTGCCTATTAGGTGAATTTTGTCACATACAGCTTCACTGTAATGCAGGTAGTATGTTTCCTATTCTGCTTTCTTTCTCTTCATGTAACAGTTGGGAGTTGAAAAGAACATTATCTCACCTATTTGTATTTTGTTTTGATGCTCTAGGTCAGGATGGCTAACTGGTTGGCTTCCCACATGGTGCCCTTCGTCTACATCACACCTTAAAGAAGCTGAAGAGAAAATTTTAAAATGTAAGGTTTTTGTCTTGTAAGTTAACTGAGCTATTTTCTAAAATAGGTCCAATATTTGCATTGTCCTGAAACCAAAGATAAGATTCTGTGGCGTGTTGCTTGTTGACAAAAGGACTTTTTCTTTTCCATGTCATGTGTATAAATGTGGAGGGGTTCTCAAACATCTGGTCTTGGGCCCCTGTTGTACTCTTAAATTAGTAGGACCTTAGGACATTTTTTATGGATTAGTTATCAAAATGTACCATATTAGAAACTTAAACCGAATAATTTAAAATATGTTAATTTATGTTTAAATAATAGTAATAAACCTATTACGGGTTAAAATAAATAACATGTTTTCTAAGACTAACTAGTTTTCAAACAGAAATGTAGTGAGAAGAGTAGCACTGTTTTTTACATGTTTGCAAATCTCGTTAATGTCTGGCTTAATATAAGGCAGCTACATTCTCATATTTCCTTCTGTATTTAGTTGTTGGTAATCACATATTTTGTGATCTCTGGAAAACTCCACTGCATACCCATCAATGAATGAGAGTGAGAAGGCAAGTAAAGTCTTAGTATTATTATTGAAACGGTTTTGATCTTGTAGATCTCTTAAGAAAGGTTTCAGAGACTCCCCAGAGATCCCCAGACTGTACTCTGAAAACAGGCTGGAGGTGTTCCAGAGCAGGTAGCCTTGTAAAGTGAAACAAATTCTGGACCAGAACGAGGTAACCTGGTCTAGGCCCAGATCTGCAATCAGGTTGTTGCAGGATCTTGGGCAAGACACTTTTTTCAGCTTCCTATATTTACCTATAAAACGAATGATCCTTAGAATTCTTTCTGGTTCTAGTATTCTGGGATTCTTTAATTCTTCATTTATAGTGGTAAAGAAACCTTTTTTTGTTTGTTTGGTAATGGGCACTGAAATTTACCCAAACTCATATTGTTAGGGTGTTCCAAGGATTCTCTGGGTATACTTTTAACAGTGTTTATTGTGCAGTTTTGTTCTGCTGATGTGCAAATTAAAGGAGTGGATTAAGCAGTGCGGTTCACATACATGATTATCATGTATATATGTGCAGATCTTTGTTCATGATTATTTTTCATCCTCTCTACCACAAATTAATTTTCTTGTGTGTGCATTTGAATGATTCAGTGATAAGTGACCTTACCTAGATATATCAATAGGAAGGGATAATTAGTCAACTTACATGGATTTTTTTTTAACATAAAAATAAATTGCTACTCACTCTGTATACTTGAGTAATCTTGTTCTCTACAAAACTAAGAAAGTTGTCACTGTGGTTTACTACAATAAAATTTTTACAAGCAGCCGAACTTGAATGTGTGGGACATGGTCTGTGGCTTGCCCCTGTGCCTCTAGGTCACCTAGATCTACATCACCCTGTGGAGTTCAATGCTGACTTCATGTTTATGATACGTATTATCCCCATGGTGGAGTGGGTGACACTTCAAGGTGGCTGATGCTCACGTGTTGCTGCAGGTGGATATGTTGGAGGTCACCCCTCCTTCCTTGCCCAGAGTCTAGGTACTTGACACCCAGCAGGAGAGGGGCTCTCCAGCAGGGTGCTGACTGATGAGGAAAGCGGGACTTAACCATGCCATGCAGCAGCTTTTCATTCTGTGACTGTGTGTACCTTTGTTTATGTATGTCCTATTTGCTAGTTCTGTCACATGTATCCCCAACCCTTGACCCAGTGACATACTAAACAGTGTTCTTGAGTTTGGCATTATATTTTTTTCTCATCAAGAGTTTGGAAACACACAAAATTCTTGACAGGAGATGAAAAAGGGTTCTAGATCCTCAATTCATGCACTTAACAAACATACTGAGTCCCTACTGCTAGGTTCTAAGGATGCAAATAGGAGTGAGAATTGGCCCCTGGTCCAGTATCAGATGTGAAAGCAAGTGGAGTGAGCTCTCAAATGGAGGCCACAGATGGGCTCTGTGGGAACGTGGAGACATTGGTGTGCCAAATGCTGATGTGGTTCAGTTTGGCATCAGTGCAGGATTGTCTCTTCAAAACTGGTGGCATTTCCCCCTACTCAGGGGCACAGGCTCAGTTAATACCCTAATGAATGCTGCATTTTCTCTGCTACCACTCTGTGCGTGCAAAACTTGAGATTATGTCTCATTAAAGGGCAGAAACTCCTGGTTCTTCAGTGTTTGTCCACTGTAGATGAATATACACAAATAAGGGGTACCTCTAAAGTATAGCTATTCAGTTGATAATTTAATGTAAATGAATTTCAAATTAGTTTCATCTTAGGCTATTTTGGGGGAGATTTAAAGTATTTAGTCCCACAGCATTGAAGGCCAGGTGATTATTTGCATTTTCTAGAGATTGTTAGACTTGAACTCACTACTTGGTGCCTCCTGCTGAGTTCTACCATACCCTGTCACCTTTTTGGTACTTAACTCTGAAGTGACTTGAAATTTCTGTTACTTGTTTAATTCAGATACTGTTAATCTTTCCCTAAATTCATGATTTACTTTTTTTAATTAAAAATTATTGGGGTGACATTGATAGTTACAATCCAAAAAGTTTCAAGTGTATAATTCAACAGTATGTCATATATATATTGCATTGTGTATTCACCACCCATAATTAGAGATCTCCTGCCACTAAATATTGGACCCCTTTTTACTCCTATCTATCCATCCCCCCACCCTCTGGAAACCACCAATCCACTGTCCATGATTCTCTGTTTGTCTGTCATGTTTGTTTGTCACTTTCGGTTTATATCCCACATATGAGTGATATGTGGTATTCAACTTTATCTTATTTCACTTAGCATGATTTTCTCAAGATTCACCTATGTTGTTGCAAATACCAATATTTCATCTTTTCTTATAGCTAAGTAATATTCTGGTGTGTGTGTGTGTGTGTGTGTGTGTGTGTGTGTGTGTGTGTGTACACGTGTGTACGTGTGTACACACCACATTTTTAATAAAAAGACCAAGAGATACATAGAAACATATCAAATTCTGGGGGACACAGCAAAAGTGGTAATAAGAGGAAAGTTCATATTATTATAGGCCTGTCTCAAAAAACAAGAGCCCAAATAAACAACTTAACACTACATCTTAAAAAACTAGAAAAAGAACAAATGAAGGACATAATTAGAACTAGAGCAGAATTAAATGAAATTGAGAAAAGAATAGAAAATAATAAATGCAACAAAATGCTCATTCTTTGAGAAGATTAATAAAATTGACAACCCCCTGGCTAGACTCTCTAATGATTTACTTTTTAGGGAAAAATGTTTCTTGGAGTCTGGACTTCAATCTTCAATGCTTAATCTTCACATCTTAGACAGATTCAAGGTGGCATTTTTTTGTTATTGTTTTCAAAACTAGTGGATCCAATGAACACTGAGTTCCTCTCCAGTTGCCCAGCATAATACCTTCATTTCATAGATGTCCAAAGAGCTAACATGACTTGCCAAAGACCTTGGCCACAGGTACTTCAGACTTGTCTGAAATAGATGAAATGTATATGTATATTTTTAGGGATGACATAATAAGGTCTAAAATCATCTAAATGAGCACCAAATGATTTCTAGATTATTAGTTTCTGATTGCTATAAGAAACTCCCCTTTTCAGAAGTAGTGAAGCTAAGCAAAATTTCTTTTTTATGTCTTTATTAGGTGTCCCCTGCACATACAAAAAAGAACCTGTTCGCATATCTAATGGAAACAAAATATGGACACTGAAGTTTTCTCACAATATTTCAAATAAGACTCCGCTTGTCCTCCTCCACGGTTTTGGAGGAGGTCTTGGACTCTGGGCACTGAATTTTGGAGATCTTTGCACCAATAGACCCGTCTATGCTTTTGACCTGTTGGGCTTCGGACGAAGTAGTAGACCCAGGTTTGACAACGATGCAGAAGAAGTAGAGAATCAGTTTGTGGAATCAATCGAAGAGTGGAGATGTGCCCTGGGATTGAACAAAGTGATCTTGCTTGGACACAACCTTGGTGGGTTCTTGGCCGCTGCTTACTCACTAAAGTACCCTTCAAGGTAAGTGATGGTGGCAGAAGAGAGGCACCCAAGTGCTAGTCTCTAGTCCCATCTTTGGTGGTTGTTGGTATCTGAGCTTTATAAGACGTTCTCCTAAAGGACCCTGTAGACCAGATAGTCAGAACTGATGGCCAATTTAGTAACTGAAATAATGATGTCAGATTTTCCTAGTACACATTGATAGAAAGTTTGAGAAAAGAATTTTCTATTTTGTCAAAATGCATAGGATTTAAGCCATAAGTAAAAATTATTGTTTTGGTAATGCTTATTATTATTGTCATTAGACCTGTGGATCCAGAAAGTTTTTTGCTAACCTTTTCCAGGTTATAGTAAGCTGTAATAGGAGACTAGAAGGTTAGAAATTAGAAGACCTAGGGCTAGTGCTGTCTTTTGGCTTAGCAGATCACTTAACCTTTAAGCTTTAGTTTCCTGCTATCTAAACTGCAGAAAATATACCTGCCTAGGGTATCTTGCAAGGTTTTTAATAATACTGTGCCCTAACTTTTATATTCTAGAATTATTTTCCAGAGTCCTTGAATTGTTGTCTGTTTCAGAATCTCTGTAGCATCTCCTCTCTGTACTTTTTCTTGTGCTGTTTCCTATTATTTATGTTGCTATTCTGAGGGGAGGTCACATTAAAGTGCTAAGAAAATAGAAGAAAAGCTCATTCTCTCTTTTTTTTTTTCATCTTTTGGAAAGAAACAAAAAGATAACACATTTGTGTTGCCGGTGTATTTTTCCATTGGACTAAGTTTTAAATTCAGAATTGCAACCAGCTGTGACATGGAGGCCTGCTGCTGAGACAGGGAATGATGGCATTTTCAGAGTATATGTATGCACCTGTGAGGCTGCCCACTGCCTAACTCCAGGTGTGCTGTCCGTACAGAATTTGATATATGGAATAGCAGCCCTGTGTACCTGAGCTTTTCTTCTCTCAAACAGCCAGCGTTTTCTCCACAGATTCTTTGTCTAAACTTAAGCATTTACACTTGATTTTTCTGTAGAGTTTGCAGTCCTGTGTGTGCTAAAGGATAATAATCTTGTCAGCTGGCAGACCTGTTTTTTCAAAAGAAACCCAGACTCTCTTCTCCTGGTTGACCTTTTAGGGGTACTGTCTTCAATTGTGTCCTACTGTCAGTGACAAACACCTACTTGTATTTGTGGCGTAAGTAAAAGAAGGAAGTGGATACTTTTCTGGATACCACAGGACAGATATAATAAACACCTGGTAAGAAACAAAGCCCAACTGTCGGGCTTTCTTTGTTTCTTACCAGGTGTTTATTACATCTGCCCTGTGGTATTTGTCCCCAGGAGATATGACACAGGACTCTGTGGGCCAGACTCTGGTCATGAAACTCCTAAATCTTAGGATCCTGACCCTTCATGTCTATCTGTTATTTAGGTCAGGTGGTGAGATTTTCATTTGCAGTTATGAAAAGAAATAGAGGGGTTGTTGATACAGAAGGTAATGACCACTTTAAAAATCATCTATAAGAGAGAATAGCAACATATTTTGAATGACATGGGGCAGAGAACTAGCATCTAAAACAAAGCCAGTGATCCCGGCCTTGGACTCACATCATTTATAGAAAATGATTTTTGAACGTTTGTTTCTAAGGATAGAAATAAAGTACTGCGTCAGGACCAAGAACCACTAAGTATTAGCAATGGCTGACTGTGAGAGTGCTTGAAACAATTTGCATGTTTAAACTGGCTGACTGCTACCAAACTCTATAGAACATTTTGAATATTCAAGCCTATGATTCTTAGCTGCATAACTTAAATTATTAAACGCAAGTTAACTTTGAAACAGAGGTTCTCTGTATTTTCGGATATCTGAAATCCTGAAGGAAGTTCATTCAGTCAGAACACTGCATGGCATCCAGTGGGTGTCTAGTGTTGAATGAATGAAACAAGGAGGCCGCTAGACTGATGTGGCTCTGATGCCAAGGCCTACGTAAACGAAACAAGTCTAAGCCTGTAAACGCCTCCAGATTACGAAATCGAAGCCTAAGGACAACAAATCACAAACCACCAGACCTTTCCCAGACTTCTGTCGGTGACCTTTCCCAGACTTCTGTTGGTGACCTTTCCCAGACTTCTGTCAGTGGGGTACTCCTAACCACTTCTGGTTTGGTGCTGCCCAATTCGAATCAATTTCTGCTCAAACTCTTAACATTTTTAATATGTTTCAGTTTATCTTTTACCAATGTCAACTGAACAAGTATGGAATGACGTACTCTAAATGTCGTTTATCCAACTTTCACTTGGTCTGAGTACTTCTTTTTTTTCTTTTCTTTTTTTTTTTTTAAGATTTTTATTTGGGGAGGGAGTTAGTTTTGGGTTTACAATAAAATTGAGAAGAAAGTACAGATCCCTGCATCTTCCATGCGTAACCTCCCCAACAAGTACTGTTTTTATTCTGTCATGAGATTAACATAAATCTTTGCATTTCAGAAAGATTTTGCGGGGGGCTAGGGGAGCTGGGTGAGAGGATGGGGAAAAGGGGTAAAATGGAGACCAAATGAGACTCAGTTAGTTTCCTTCGCTCACTTGTGCATCTTTTCTTTTTCTCCTCTTTTTCTCTTAATGGACTTTGATAATGTTACTTTTTTCTTTGCCTCCTCAGGTATAACAAATATAATGTTTTCTGAAGTAAAACATAACTCCTTAATTTCTGTTGTTTCTATGCATGGAGGGAAAAAAAACACAAAGATAACATTTTACTTGTTGGGACTTAGCGTCTCAATTTATACCTGTTTCTGCCTTTATCCTTTATGGGCGTCCCCATTCTTCTGTTCTTTGTCTATTTTTTAGGACAGTTTGAGGAGAAGAGTAAAAGTGCCTAGGTTAATGGACTTATTTAGAAAGGCTGCTTCTGATAGAGAACAAATAAAAACTGACCAGTTTTTATTTTTTTTCCTAGTTTTGGTCCATTAGGTCAGCCTGTGTGCTTCATTTCTATGAGCAGATGAGTGGCTCTGTCTATAAAAGTTGTTTCATAGCCTAACTTGTGGCAGTGACCCCATATCTCCTTCCAGATTCATGAGACTGATGAAAAACCGAGTATTCAGCAATTGTATTGCTTTTTGTAAAAGTACCTGGATGAGTTCTTCTTTGAAATATTGGTAATGAATAAAACACTCTAACATTATATTCCAGCAGATTGGTTGTGTTTGAATAATGTTGAGTGACTTTATGTACTTGTAAGGCTTACACTGTCTTGGGAAAAGAGACACAAATTAAATAACCATGTGAGTAGCGTGACAGCTGTGATGTGGGCTGTGAAGGGGAGGTAGGAATTCTGTGAGAACTCTTGATGAGCACGTGACCCAGTCTGGAGGTCCAGTGTGGTTCCCTGAAGAAGTGCAATTTGAGCTAGGTTGATGTTGCAAAAGGGAGTGGCAGGAGAGCAGTCTAGGCCATGGGGACAAAAATTGCAAAGGCCCCCTGCTAGGTGGATGCCTGGGCCATTCTGGAAAGCCATGTGACTGATAGGCAGAGAAGTCATGAACTGGCTAATAAGAGTACTCCAGATGGGGGCACAACCCCTATCAACTCCCTTCCCCCACATGACCTTAGTTCATTCAGTCTTCTTACCACAACCTGTGATAACTAGAGGTGCCATCCGTAATCTCACTTGTAGATTAGTGTGCTGTGTCCCAGACAGGGCCACTCACTGTGGGGGTGTTGGGCTGCCATCCTGTAAAGCCTTCTTCAACAAGCAGTATCTGACCATCTTACAGTGTGCATGGAGGGAGAGCAGGGTAAGCCAGCAGTAGCAGCTGGAGACTTCTTCCGCTTTCTTTTATCCATGTGCTGTTTTTTTTCTTTTAATCTTGAGTTCCTTCAGGATCCAGCTGCTCAGTCCCTGTTCAAAGACTGTCTGATTTTATAGGTGTTTGTTCTAGACTAAGGAAAAGGGCCCTAGGAAACTTTTATCTTAGAAAGTGTTTAGCCAAGAGACTCATTCCAAGTTACAGTAGAGTAGGGTACAGCTGGTCTTGTCTCCTAAAAGGTTTCCAGATCATCTGACCTTTTGTCTTCTCCTAGCTCTGCCCCCTGACTCTGCAGAGCTGGTTGGAGCATCTCTTGTTGGCCCCTGTTGAGAAGAAAGGCTGTTCTGCTTGATGTGAAGTCAGACCTGCTGCCTCCCCACAGTGGCCTCGGGCCAACGCCATCTTCAGAACCCCTCATTCATGCACTGACTAGAATTCTTTCTAGTCCTGTTTCCTCCCTTTCCTTGCTCTAAAAATAGGTCCTGTGAGCTCCTTGAGCATTTTGGTTCTGGGTCTGTCCTTCTTGTATTTCTGGCTCATGGCTGGACTTGAAACATGTGAAAGTCAGGTTTATGTTAGCGTTTAGACTCAGCTGTCCCAGCGAGTCAGAGCCATTGTGCAGTCCACTGCTCTGCCCTTTATGCTGTCATCTGCTTACCATCTCCCACCTCGAGACCTACGCCATGGGCTAACCTAGAGAAGAGTGCCTCTGTATGTTTTGAAACTGATGAGCTCTTCTCTTGTTCCTGCTCTACTGGTTCTTTGTTTTTGTTTTTCTTGTAGTTTGAATGAGCCTCTAATTTTTGACAAAGATGTCTGATAGGTGACTCACATATGCTGTCTGGCTAGACCCATCTCTTAATCTTAGATGTGAATTTACAGTCCCATCAGGCTATCCTGTAAGGAATATTAGAGGGTAGGGTCTGGATTACTCTAGTAGTTTAGATATTCATTAAAACCAAATAACTTCTATCAAATGAGATGATCTTTTCACTAGAAAAGGAAGTGAGAAGATAGGTAACTTGGTCTAGTACAAGGTTATAATAACCTGTGAGCCAAAACCTGTGATCAGTCTTTCCTGAGGGATAAAGGTTCAATTACTTTCTGCTCACGTGGTCCCAGCCACTGTCTCCCATGCTCCCTGGGATAAATTCTTCTCTAGTAGTCATCCTATTTTTACTGCTACAGCTAGCTAACATTTACTTGATATTTATTATTTAGTAGCCACCACCTGCGGTGCTTTGCATGGTCTATCTCATTTAAAATCCTTACAACTGAAAATAAGCCCAGTTACTTTCTGAGGTCTTTTACCTGTAGTGGAAGCAGATAATATGTAACTCCAGTTTAGACATTGTTGCAGAGCTTTTAAAAATGGTTTTAAAAATGTTTTGACCATACCCTCAGTAAGGATGTGTGTGTGTGTGTGTGTGTGTGTGTGTGTGTGTGTGTGTGTGTGTGTGTGAGAGAGAGAGAGAGAGAGAGAGAGAGAGAGAGAGAGAAAACATTTTTATGGAATGATGCTCATGCTTGTTAAATGCTTTCCTATTCCAAATTACACAGTTTTAGACTCTGGCTGTCTAAATGGATTGTACTACTACTACTGAGTAACAACCTGTGAGATTACTATAAGAAATAACTGTGATGTTCTAATGTCATCTTGGGGACTTGAAAATCCCAACCAGACTAACTCCCATGCTTACCCTGTGATTAGACTTTGTAAAGTTTGTATATCCTCATAGACAAAGGCCAAGAAGAAACATGGAAAAATATAATATTCCAAATGTTTACTGAGCACCTACCATGTGTTTAGTATCATGCTAGGCTGAAGATACAGAATTGAACAATTGTTAAGGCAATTTACTCCCTCCAAAAAAAAAAGAAAGTCATCTGCTCTAGTGTATATACTTTGCATAATTTGTTAAATTGGCATTTTACCTAGGGATGATATTTTGAAGATCTGTATTAAACAAGGCAAGCCAAAATGAAGGTAAAGACAAAACAATCACTCAGCTAGAGCTAGATGAGACTTTCCTGCCCTCTCAAGTTTTCTTTGGTCCTTCCCCTTGGGTTATCAGATCCCTAAGAGCCTAGAGCAGACTGGGCAAAATCCTATAACAAATTTATAACAAAATTTTAATTATCTTTTAGGATAGAGTATGTTTTAAGAAGAGTTTATTTTTCTTTTTATGTCAATAGTGAATAATGCTTGCTGTTTTCTAACATGACTGCTGCTTTCAACTTGGTGGCTATTTCATAAATTCTACTCTTACCTCTGACATGCCACCCCCACCCCCTTCCTCAATTCTCATTGTAGGCTTACATAAGAGGAATTTGGGAGGAAGTCAAAATATCGGAGACAGTCTCTACCATCAAAAACAAAACATTCTGAAAGAAAACCAATAAAATGCACATAAGCCATCAAAACAAAACAAACTCATTTCTGTTCCCCTCCCATACACTGTTAGAAAATAGCCTCATAAAACTTGTAAGCAGTAGAGGCACTCAGTTTATAGGGACCTTATGTATCACTCATCCCCAAGCAGATTCATAGTTATATTCTGCAAGTCTTGATGCTATGAAATCTAGAGCATAATGTTGATTAATGTTAAACTTTACTTTTACTAATATGTTTATTTTACGTTGCTTGGCCTATTCTTCGGAGAGAGAGCTTTCTGCCGGATGGCTTGGCATCTGTTTGTGTACTGGAGTCAGGAGACATGGGTTTTAGTCCTAGTTCTTCCTTAACTAGCTTTATGTCCTGGAGCAGGTGCATCTCAGCTTCCTCCTCTTCTGTGAGATGAAAGATTAGACTGAGAGTATTCTCCAACGGCCTTTAAAGCTCTGTGCTCTGGGTCTGTGCTCTGAAGCTTTCTGTTTGCGAAAATGCAGTCAAAGCAAAGGGCTCATTACTAACTCAACGTTATTGTAGCTGGCAAAAATGATAAAACGTTTTATGTCAGGAATAATAGCCATCAATGCCCATGTTCTGGTTTCTTGACCTTTCTATTTCAGTTATGACTTAGGAAAGGGACTTTAGAATCATTGTCAGTTCATTCTTGGAGATTTTTGCTGGCATTTGTTGGCTGTTTGGAGTTCATCTTGTTGAATACCATTTTGTGTCAGGAGAACCTTCATGCTTTGTGTAGGATCTTCATGATGTATCGTATGTAACACCATGATGCAGCTTCATGGGAGCACTGCTGATGGTTCAGGCTTTCCCTCATCAGGAAGCGGTTTCATTAGATGGAAAAATTTAAACTGTTAGCGATGTGAAACAGTTTTATATTTATGTTTAGAGGTTAGGCTGAAGATTTTCTAGCTCTTTGGTCAGTAAGAAAGAAAATTAGGAAGGGATTAAGAACAGAATCTAAGGCCAGTTTTAACCTGATGTCATGAGTATGGTAGATGTGTTCCCATTCATCAAGCTAGAATCTAAAACTAGAAGATATGTTTTTCAGCCCATATCATTGCATTATCCTTATGTTTGTGAAAAGCCCATTTAAAGTCCTCTTGCACCCATCTAAAGTCCCAACACCTCTTAAATTTTTAGAATGGTTGGTTCATAGCACATAGCTATTGATGGTGTCTGAGGCTATTTTATGAGTGTAATATTAATCTTCAGTCATTTCTGCAGTGTCAACCTTGAGATAGATGGAACTAGGTTTTCCTGTGTGGCCAGTGATCTGTATCATCTGCCAGAGTGTAGTGTAAACAGCAACAACAAATGCCATTTCTCTAGAGCAGTCACACAGTTATCATATACCTTAGATATATAAAAAAAGAAGCCTTTTTTCTACCATATACCTCTGAAATCCTACCAGATCTCAGAAGTTTACATGTGATAAGAGCATGATATGACCTGTTCAGCCATTAGTCTTCTCTTTAGTGAAGGTTTTGGAGGTTGGTTCATTCTGTCTTTACATCATAAATCGTGTTAATTCTGGAGAGTCCTAGCGTGAATTTGCCAAATGAACTTAAACCTGTTCTTTCCCCCACAGGGTTAGTCATCTCATTTTAGTGGAGCCTTGGGGTTTTCCTGAGCGACCGGACCTTGCGGATCAAGAGAGACCAATTCCAGTTTGGATCCGAGCCCTGGGCGCAGCACTGACGCCCTTCAACCCTTTGGCCGGCCTCAGAATTGCAGGACCCTTTGGTGAGTTCTTGTATCTGCATCCTAGGAAAACAGAATGTTTACAGATTAGCAGTAGAGGAGTATAGACTAGTCACCATTATTAGTGAAAATCTTAACAAGCAACCAAAAAAACCAAATCTTACTTTTTCTTCTCCCCATCTAAAGAGTGCTGGTCTGTGGGTAAAGAGGAATGAAACCAGGCTCTTCTCCTCAGGAGGAGTCTGTATTGTAAACATTACCTGTAATTAACAATAATTAACAAGCCGAGAAGGCGGGGAATGCTGAGGGTGAGGTCAGTCATCCCAGGGCTTGGGGACAAGTGCCACGTTGCCCTGTTGGTGAGCATCAGAGAACATTTGTCCCCTTGATGATATCCAGCTGCAAATGACAAAGCCTGACCGGATGGGCAGTGGGGATAACAGGCATCATCATGCTCACAGATTCCTTTCTTGCCCTATAATGTCATTGTTAAGGTGAAGTCATCCTTTTCCACAGTGATTTCAGGGACTCCTGTTTTGTGTTTCTGGTTATGTTTTGAGGTGCTGGTGTTTGGTCTCTGATTTAAGTTCATTTGACTTCTCTGTTTCAGTCCCAAAGCCAAGGGAATCTCCTTCCCTCATTGTCACAGCTGGTGGTGGCCCGGACCTCTATCTTACGCTCTTATAACTTGTATCAGTTAGGAGTTCTATTAGCTGCAAGTAACTGAACACTGAAGTGGCTTAAACCATAAGGCATTTTATTATTTCCTTAACAAGCAGTCTGGAGGCAGGTGGTTTTAGCATTTATCTTATTTAGCTCATTGATGTTAGGGTTTGGTCCTGGAATTGTCATTCTCTTGACCTTTCTTCTCACACTTGTTTGATGGCTGCTATTGCAGGAAGCATCATCTCACAAATCAGCACTCTGAGCAAGAACGGGGAGCACAGAAAATGGTCTTCTCTTTGTCAGGGAAGAAAGTCTTTCTTCGAAGGTTCCAAGAGATACCTCCTTTTATATCTCTGCCCACCCCTAGTTCTTCCACCAGCAGAAAAAGAAAAAAAATTAAATTTCTGTGACTGAAATTAAATTTAAATTAAATTAAATTAAATTAAATTTCTGTGGCTGGAGTGAGGGGCCTGCTTTCCTGGCACATTGCCACCTAATTGATACACAAGAATAAGGTTCTGTTAGAAAGAATAGAGGCTTGGTGGGGAACGGGGAGTGAGGGTATGGGAATAGCTGCCACATAGGTGACCATGATTCTGCTCCTGTCTGCACAGACCTGGACTCTCCTGGCCCTGGTGCCATCTCTTTGGGATAGAGAGACCAGTGGAACTATAGGAATCAAAGAGGGCACAGGGATTAAATTGACTCCCTCAGTGCTCTCGTAGCCTTTTTCTCCTACCCACAGTAGAGCCATTCCCTCTTCAATGCCTGGTCCTCCTTTAGCTTCATTTAGTCTGTAGAGCCCTGAAATATAAAGTGATTTTACTTGATCACAGATACACAAGTAGCAATTATGGGAAAAATAAAGTATGGAAAGAAATTGAGAGACCATGATGGTGGAGGGAGGGTGCCTCCCACTATTGCTTGCACATGGCAGTGGCAGTGGGCTATAATGTAGAATATCAACTGCATCATAAAAATCTTGATGGAGCTGCATAACTCCTTCAGAAACGGGAAGGAAGGCCACTAAAGAAATAAGACCTTGCTAGAGTAATAGGTAGTGATAGCAGACAGGGAAATGGGCCAGTCTCCAGGGCCCCAGAAAGGGAAACAGTGACCAAAGGCTCCTGCTCTTCATCCTCTTTCCTTTGGGGGCCTCATGCTGCCTCTTACTCAGTGGGAGAGTGGGAGCCACAGTGGGTTTCCTTAGGGAGTATTGCTAATGTTCCAGGAAGAAAATGAATTTATTTTTTCACAGAAATTGTGTGTGTGTGTGTGTGTGTGTGTGTGTGTATAAATATATACATGTATATACACACATCCATACATATGTGTGTGTGTGCATATATATATACCCATCCCAATTTATTTCACTTAGATGCTAAAATATTATAATTATTGGAGAAATACAAGTTAATAAGTTAATTTTATGTACAAGCCGCTTTATTGACTTGCCATGTTTAATAGAATTTATTTTCCTACAAAAATGTCTTAGAAAACTAACATATGTTTTTGAACTAAAGCACATCTGTAAGTCAATATGAAACATGCTTTAATTTTTTTTTTAAGCATTCCTTAGGGAACTTGAGAAGAATAGCTTCAAGGAATGTTCTTTTTAATACCTAAAAAATATATGTGTGTAATCACATAGTACTCATATAAGCAAACACTGAAACTTTCTGTGTTAGTCTATGCATTAATTATAATTTAAAACATACATGTGATTTAAAACATTCATTTTCTGTTAAATAGGTTTAAGTCTAGTACAACGTTTAAGGCCTGATTTCAAACGAAAGTATGCTTCGATGTTTGAAGATGATACTGTGACAGAATACATCTACCACTGTAATGTGCAGACTCCAAGGTAAAGATTATCATTCTCAGTGTACCGTGTTTGTGTTTTAGACTTTTCTTTTTTGATAATATGTGAATAATCTGGGAGATTATCAGTAGTTAAATTTAAAAGGACAAGTAGTTAAATGACTAATGCTGCTTAATTTACTCATCTATTCATGTAATACCTACTATGTAAGACATTCTGATGGGAGATTAAAAAGCAAGACATATTTTCTTGTCCTAAAGTGCTTATGGGTAAGTTGAGGAAGTCTTGGTCTTGGACATCTCTAGGAGGTAGGTAGAGTTGAGAGAGAAAGAAGATTTCAAATAAAATAGCATTCCCAAACTGACTATGTGTGTTCTACAAAAAAGGAGTCTTGGGTTAAACAGAAGTAATTGGTTTTCTGTACCATAGATCCCCTTAGAACCTTTCCAAAAAAGTATTAAATCTCTCAAGTGGATGGGAGTTGCTTTGCAGCATTTTTAAAGTTCATTTGATCATTGTAGCTCTCTTTACTGAGCAGCTCTAAACGTGTATAGATCAGCATGAGAAATGCTCCTGAGTAAATGGGGTGGGTAAAGGGGGAGGGGAATTCAGTATGTATTTTGACTGTGATTAGAAGGAAAGAGTATAGTATAGAGGGCCAAACAAAGGTATTTTTAAAAATATGTATGACTTGGGGTTGTTAGGTGGAGATTGTGGAGGCCTAGGAGGAGCCTGAAAGACAAGACCCTAGCTGCTAGGGAGAGGGTCAAAAAGGGAGTATGAAGGTGAGAGCTCCAGTTCTCATGCTTCCTTCTGTACCCGAATTACTGGGGGAGCTCAGTAGAAAAGTGGTTCCCGAGGACTGTATCTAAGACTCTGATTTAGCAGTTCTAGGCTACATCTTCGCCATGTGCTTCAGATGAGTCTAGTATAGGTGTTTATGCTTTAAAACAGAGAAGTGGTACCTCACCCTTCCTAAGACTGAGGTGTGGGTGAAAGGCTGAGAGATCAGATACAGAGACAACCACCACCTCACTTTCTTCTTCCCCTTCATTTCCCCACTCTCATTTCTGGCAGAGAATATGTGCATCTACTTTATTAAAAATTGCAGCCGTGGAAGCTTCTGAGGTGTAGTTGTAGCCTCAGTCTTTTTAATAAAGCAGGTTATATAGTCGAGAGTGAGGGAGGCTGGAGATATTTGGGGTCCTCAGAAGATTGATGTTTTGTGACCCTCGGCAGTAGGGTCTGGTGGAACAGGTCTACACACTTTATTGACTTGTTCCAACAGTTTTTAGTGGTCTGTCTCAGGTACATCATGTATTTTCCTCCATGGTCTTAGTGTTTCTTCTTCACTCACTCACATTCAGAACAGTTATATTCGCCCATGTAGCCTTTCTTGTGAACTTGAATTCTTCATAAAAGGCAATTCAGAATTATGTCTAGCATTGCAAGAGATGAAGAAATGACAGTAAAAATGGATCCATCCTGGGAGTTCACAATGTTTCCTGTGTTTGTTTATGTGTGGCCACAGATGAAGACACAGGAGAGGCTCAAGAAAACAAAGTTTATTATAGTCACAGGTCCTAGAGATTGGGGCCAGGGTTCAAGGAGGGTCACTGAATGCCAAGTGGTCACAAGGGAAGCACCAAATTTTAGTCAGGTGGCAGAAGACAGGAGCAAAGGGAGAGTCCAGGTGAGAGCCTTTATCTGGTTCTTTGGAAAGGAAAAGCAGAGTGCAAAGCTGGGCATTGGCCAGTTGGATAATTTTGGTGGGCTGGAAGATACAGGGTGGTCTCTAGTTGCCTGGTCCTTGCCCTGGGAGGATTATCCCAGGGGCAGAGGAATATTGCCTCCTGGGGTGTGTGGGCATCAGAAGAGGCAGGCTCTGGGTCAGTTATTTTGCATATCAAATGCATATTCCTGGTTGAGTCCTTTGCCATTTCTGAGAACTGGCTAGCTCCAGTGCTCACAGATTCTCTCCAGCCAGAAGTGTATTTTTAAGATGTCAAACTTCATAATATGTAGAAAATAAAAAAAGTAAACACTACACAAAGAATACTTAATCTGAATTTCTTCTTATTTTGGTATTGGCTTTGCCATGGCAGACAAAAAGCTGGTTCCATGAACCTGTGGAATAGCTACCTTCTACATTTGAAATAAGTTCGAGTGAAAAAAACATGTTTTGATTTAGAATATGACTTTTTTGATGAATTAGAGTTTTAAGCATCTTGTTTACCTAATGAAAGCATATATCTTCTGTAGGGTATAGACAGAAGCATATATCTTCTGTGGGGTCTGTTCCTTATACTTTCTAGTAAATTGTTTTCTATTTAAGATGAGGTTTGTCTTAAGTGGGGAAGCTAAATATGAGTCTGTTTTGATAGAGGCGGGAGTGTGATACATGCTCATTCCCAGAAGTCATGTATGTGATTTTCTCCCTTTCCTTAAAGTGGTGAAACGGCATTCAAAAATATGACAATTCCTTATGGATGGGCAAAAAGGCCAATGCTCCAGCGAATTGGTAAAATGCACCCTGACATTCCAGTTTCGGTGATCTATGGCGCCCGATCCTGCATAGATGGCAATTCTGGCACCAGCATCCAGTCATTACGACCACATTCATACGTGAAGACAATAGTAAGTGTGTGGTTTATTTTGAATTTTCAGTTGTAGGTTAAGTTCGTTACATATTTTTTTGTCTTCAGTGGCATTTCAGGTCGTCCTGTGCTTTTACATCTGAGCTGCAACTGCAGCCTCAGTCAGAAATCTGATATGACTTGTTAAGGGGGTTGGGTTGGACCCACACAAATTTTCATGTCCAGACAGCAAATTGCCTTTCTTAGGGGCTTCTCCTGTCCCTAAAGCCATAGTGTCTTTGAGGTGAGAGAGCCCGAAAGAGAAGAAGACCTCGACCAACTTCTGCCTCACAAAGCAGCACTTGCTCAGTTCATTTCATCTGCTAGCCCTATCATTAGTGGTCAATTTAGAATTTTTTTTTTTCATATCAAAATTTAGTATGAGTCAATATATTGTTTTTTTTAATCTCAGATTTTTTTGATTGATGGAAATATATAATAGCTAATTGCTATAGAACAGTGTTGCTTATTCTTTTACATCTCAGTTATATATAGCTGTTCTCACTTTCATTGCCAAGTGTCTTGGCTTATGTCATTGTCTTTTATTAAATGCTTTTTACTGACTGGTCATCTGACTGCTTTCCCTTTCCCAGGCCATTCTTGGGGCAGGGCATTATGTGTATGCAGATCAACCAGAAGACTTCAACCAAAAAGTAAAGGACATCTGTGACTCTGTGGACTGAGCACCGTGAAGGTGATTTGAGAAAACCAGCCGCCTGATGGCTCCCTCAGCAGCAATTCAGTCTGCAAAGAAGAGTAAGGAATACGAGAGAACCATGCAGTCTTCCTGACTGTACTTTGCACATGATTCTTTTATGAAGCTGCTTGCACATTTAAACCAGTTAGTGCCTTCTAGAAGAATGCCTTTCCTTTCTCCTACACAAAGTTGAAATATACAAGTCTCTGAATCTAACAGCTTTAATAAAAGGTGGTTTGTCCCTCTGCTGTATTGAAAAATGGTAATTTTTCAACTGAATTTTTTTCATTTCTAACTATACTATGTCAGGTACTTTTTATATTTCAATCTATATTGCCTATTTTAAAAATGATTTCTAAGTATTTTATATGCTGTAAGGTGCACTTTATTTTCTTTGTCTACTTGTATTTACTATGTCTAATAACTGATACAGTGCATCAAAGTTCAGTGTGTTTTTATGTAAAAATTTGTCACTTGTTTAGCATACTTCACTTCATTTTTGAAATGGAATGATGGGATAGCATTTTGGTGAAGATAAGAATCGATCACTAGCGTTAATTTTTCTGATTTTCCTCTGTTCTCTACTTAAGGCTGCAAAGCCATGCAGTCCATCCTGGCATCTCTGCAACAACTCCCTAGAATCCTCCTTTGTGTGATATAATTCTCTACTTCCAGAGAAACATGGCATCAGTACTCAAGTGATTCAAGTACTGAAAAGCCTTGACTAAGAGTCTGTCCTGCCCCCACACCCTCCCATTAATACTATTCTTTTCTGTGAGCCGGGATGCAGCAAAGGGAACGGATTTTCTCACTGAGGGTATATTAAGATTACTACCTTCCAGTACGCCAAATCACTTATTTTCGTTAACATCTAACTTTTGTAGATGGGTGCTAAAACTGGATTATATTTTTACCACATAAAAATTGGTGCTGCTATTACGTCTCATGGCACCAGAAATGAGCTTGCACTGTATTTTTTTTTTTTAAGAGTTTTGCATTGATTAAATAATTTACATGCTTGAAGTTATATTACAGAAATTCTATAAAGTCGGTTGACCTATTTGACAATATCTACCATTAAGTGTAGTATCTTGCTGTTTTAAAATGAGGAAAACGTTAAAACTGAAAAAGCTCTATGTTTAGGTAACTGGCTACTGAGAAAGACCTTCTGAAAAAGAAAATTGAATATGATTGTCACCAACAAGGTGTTTTTGCCTTATGTTTTGTTAATATTGTGTGTCTAGGAGAAAGATGGTATGTAAATAAAAACAGTGAACCTAGAGCAAATAATGGTTTGATGGTTTTGACTGTTGCACTTTAAAAATAGTTAATTAAGAAATTTCTAGTTTGTTGGGAGATATATGTTGTATCACTGTTGATTAACTGCCAAATATACCAAATGTCCTATTGTCAACATCTCCCCTACAGACAAATAGCAGATTATACAAATGATACTGAAACATGATAGATAGCTTCCCAAGAAATGTGTCTCACTGATCAGGTTAAATAGGTTAGTGCAAAGAGTCACAAGAGAGCCAAGACATAGTGTCAGACTTCTCTACCTTAAGAACAAACGAGCCTTTACTTTTAGTATCTTGGATGGCCACATTCACACCTATATGTGATACAAATAATAGGGGTAATGTGTGTGTGTGTGTGTGTGTTTTGTGTGTGTGTGTGTGTGTGTGTGTGTGTGTGTGTGTGTTTTGACAGACTCCCCAGTCTCTTAATTATTCTTTGCTGGGCTTATGACAGCTTTCACTCATACAGGAGAGTTTTTGTGCAGGAAACTTGGTCCCAGCCTTGAAGGAAAGTTAACTCGGTTTACTTAGTAAATGGGGTTTCTGGCCACAGATATGTCAAGTGATTAAAGGAAAAAAAAATGTAGACAAATGTCAAGCGGAACTTAGTTTCCTACCGACTGATTTTGCTTTAATTGAAAAATATTTTCATAATTTTTTTGAAAAGTTAGATTTTACCTTGGGCTGTCATTATAATCTCGTGAAGCTTGGTCTGTCAAAGTCATAATCCTCAAACTCCTGATGAATCAGTGGGTGCTAAATGTTTTTTTTTTAATCTATTACAGTATTTCATCTTTCTTAAATTATACACAGTGTACTTTAACATTTTACAGAATAAATTTTACTGTGATAGTCACAACATGACAGCTGCTGTATATTTTCTTGAGTTTTCAGCATGGCCCATTCTGTTCATGTGAATTATCATAGGAGCATGGACCCAGTGAGGGATCAGCAACACTCGTAGCCATTCTGACGGAAGGCTGCTCTGTGGCACTGTCACCTGTACATGGTTTCACCCCACCCACACATCCCTTAGTATGATTTGTTTCCTTCTAATTTTCAAAAAGAATTTTGCCTAGAATTGATTTCAGAATATAATCTGGAAAACACTTTGGAACTGTCTCCCTTTAAATATATATTTTATATATATTTATATTATATTTATATTTTATGTATTTATATTTTTATTTTTATATTCGAAGGGTATACTAGATCCAATAAAATGAGATGTTTTTTTCCTGTATAAAGGTATTAGAAAGAATAAACAGTAATAGCCAGAAGTACCCTAGAAAAGAACAGTGGAGGAGGGATAACTCTACTAAATATCATACTATAAATAATATAAAGTCCAGGAATTTAATATATGATGAAGCATCTTTATTAATGGAGGAAAAGACTTTAAAAATGGTGTTGAGACAAATATGGTTAACTATATAAAAGAAAATAAAATTGAATCTATTTTTCACACGGTACACAAGGATAAACTCTGAATGTATCAGAGGCCCAATTGTGAAAATGAAACCTTCTATATAACTAGAAGAAAACATAGATGAATTCCTTTATAATCTGAAAACTTTCCTGTGACTGGAAATCTAGTAGTAATACAAAGAAAGTTTATATCTTTAAAAAATAAGTTTGTCCAAAAAAGCAAAATTAAGTAAATAATGAAATGGCAGAAATATTTGCAATGTTATTGCAAAAGGCAAATATAGGCCTAATACATGAAGAATTTCTAAACTTAGAGAAGAACCTGAAAGAATGGCCAAAAGATATGAACAGTTTATAGAAAACAGAATGCAAATGGCCCTTAAACATGAGAATATACATAAGAGAAATGCAAATTTAAACAGATACCATTTCTTACCCATCAGATTGGGAAAGATCCAGCTTACACAGTACACTCTGTTATTGGTGAACTAGTGAGGAAACAGGCACTCTAAAAAGTACAAATTCCTAAGGATGGAATTTGTTAATAACTAGCAAAAGGAAATATGAGTTTATCCTTTAGCCAGGCAGTCTCACTTTTAAGAATCTACCTGAGATGCATAGGCAAAAATATGAAATAGTGTATCATTACAGCACTATTTTAACAGCTAAAGATTGGAAGCCACCCAAATCTCCACTGAGAATAGTTTAATGGAAGAAAATGTCAAACATTCATACAATGGAATACTGTACAACTGTGAAAATAAATGAAGGCTCTTTTCTAAAGACTATTCTGGAGTTATCTCCATAGTAGAGGAGGTAAGGAATAGGATGTATGGTGTGCTAAGAAAGGAGGAGACAAATTAAAAAACAAGCATTTTCTTCTATTTTTAAAAAATGCAATAGAATTAGTTATACCAGTAACTAATAAATCAATCCTTCAGGAGTGGCGGTAGGGAGCTGGATGGTGATGGCAACTAGGTGTGTATCTTGTTTTATGCTTTTTACTTTGGGTTCCTGTCAGTATGTTCTATTTTTTAAAGAAGATCAACTCTTTAAAGCAAACAGTTATCAAGTTGGAGGTATAACCACACTTAGAAGAATTACTTCAAGTGACTTTAAAGCCCAACATTTTGTCTGAACTTTCCTGATGGAAGAAACCAAACTGCACTCAAATTTATTTTATTTTTAATTTTTAGCCAGGATCTAGATGATAAAGCAAATATGTCAGTGGAATTCAGAGCCTAGATTTATAGCACAAGAGAAAAGTTCAAGAATAAAATCAAGTAAAAACCCTGTAATTATATATTTCAGTTGGACTTACCAGTAAAATATATTGACAATATACTGTAAAATGGTAAGTGCTTCATACCACCTGACACAGCAATTTTGTTTCCAGTTTCCAATCCTACAAATATATCTGCACCCTTGCAACAACATAATATTAGAACGCAATATATCTAATTAAATTCCACCACATCCATACACTGGAATATTATGCAGCCTTAAAAATGAGGTGTAGTGATCTATGGATATTTTGCTTTACCATAGAAATTCCAGTATATATGTATATCAGATCATCACATTTTGTACCTTAAACTTTTGTTATATGTCAATAATATCTCAATAGAGCTGGAAGGAAAATGAGGTAGATCTGTAAGTGACAATATGGAAAAGTTCCAAAACATCTTCAGTTAAAAAAAGACAAAAATTCAGAATATTTCATATATACACACACACATATATACCCACAGATATATAAATATATACAAACATACATAATAGCGTGTGTCTCGGAAGTTATATAGACATGCTCCTATAAATAGACATTTTGGGGAGAAAAACGTATATGAGATTATTAATAGTGGTTAGTTTTAAAGGATGATTCAGTTATATATGCTTTTGTCAATTTTGGATCCATGCGTGTTAATTACATTTTAATGGAAACAATATAAAATACAAGAAAAAGTCTTGGTTCGTATCTCTGCTCATTTGTGAACAGGTAAGAAGCCAGCTAAAGGGGCTTACCAGTTATGGCAATATCTGTGTGGATGTGCAGAGCCAGACTGGGGAAGAGAGACAGGTGTTCAGGATATGGAGGCTGTAAGCCGCAGTAATTTACTTATTGAAAATTATGCTATAAAGTCATAATTGGTCTGTCTCTGTTCCCTCTAGCAAACACAGTCCCGAAAAGGGACTGCCCTTCTCCTTTGTTGTCTCCTATTGCTGAAACTCGTTGAATTGGAATGTTTCTCTGTGTTTATTAAGCTCTACCTCTGTTTCTATCTCTCCCCATCTCATAAGCACTACTATGTCTGCCCTCTTATTACCTCTAAAATCTCTTAGAAAAAATTTTTAATGTTACATTGGAACTGGTTAAATTTGTGTTTACCGGCTGTAGTCCTGCTTTAGGATCACTTCATTAGATTAACGACCAGATTTAAAATTAAAAAATACTTTTAGCAAGTAGTTTTCTAAATGAACACGTACGAAATTTCACTCCACCATATGTTTTAATCTTTTAAAAAATTGTATATACTCAAGACTTAAAAGGTTTCCATGAAATGCCCATTAATTCTTTGAAAATTTAGAATAACCAAGCCTACTTTTTCCCTATTAAATATTGCATTTATTTTGAGAGGGATCACTTGGCTGAGAGTTCTAAATCAGGTTTGCCACATTGTATGACAGCACTTGTCACGGAGACAGGCATGAAAAGCTCAATGACTGGGCCCATTTCCTCTTTGGTAATTGGAAGAGACACATTTGTCACGATGACCAAGGTAGAGACATGAGCGCATTAGAAACATTCTTGCTATGTTTGTCATGTTCATTCAGAGCTGCTTCCTAGTATTGACCTATGAGTGTTTTTATAATCGGAAGTTACAGCAATAGAAACAATTAAGTGTTGAAACAAAGATGCCGGACACGAATGACTGGTATTTCACCCTCCCCTGCCAACCAGCTTGCTGTGTTTCTGCAGATTTGTGAAAACCCCAACCTATATTGAACATATATCTACTCGAGACTTGAAAATGCTTTCCATGGGGCGGGAGGGGCACTAGGGTTAGGGTATGTGGAGAGTGCAAGGTGGCAGAGGACTGACTGCTGGCAGACATCTGACCCGACTCCGCATGGCCGCCTTCAATGCCAGCGTCCAGTAATCGTCTGCAGGAGTGAAGCATCTCCATCTGTGCCTCTGAGTGACCTCTCAGCTCCGTGCGGCCAGCACCAAAGATGCAGGCAGCTGACACGACACATCTTCCTTGGCAGCCAAAGACACACACCACGCCCTCAAGCGCAGCCTATTTCAGTAAAATGTGAGCATGAGATGTGGACTGTGCCAGCTCTCAGAGCAGCGGCCTCACACGCCAGTGTGCCTGAGTCATCAAGGCCACTTGTCACAAATGCAGAGTTGAGGCGCTAGGCCGAGAGATTTTGATTCTATAGATCTGTGTTTGGGGCAGGGGGCTGGGAATCTACATTTTCAGTACCCCATGTCCGTGAGCCAACACAGCTGACATAGGAGGGGCAGTTTTTCATGTGGTGTGTCAGGCAGTTCATTGGGTGGGACTCAAGCTACCAGTGCTGTTTCTTGGTGGCAGTGAAATCTCAGTTCAGTTATTTTATCCTTGGCTATAATGTGCACCACACAAGACAGCCAGAAATTTGGGCAGAGATATTCAGACTTTGAGGCTCCTCTCCCTGGTACTCAGCTTCCCAGGATTCCCCCCTCATCGTTTTGCCATGTCTATGCTCGCCCGAAATTCTGTCCTCTGGTTCTTGAAGTCAGAAAGATCCACTGGTTTTCTACCAAGGTTCCGGTCCCCTTCTCACCTCATAACCAAGGTATGGCCTTCACTCAGGCTAAGAGCTGAGAAAACGCTGTTCTCCTTCCATTCCAAATGTCAAGTCCCTTCCCATGTCTCTCTGCTTGTTGTCCATTCTCCAGTGCCTTTGGTGGTTGTTTCTCGATATTGTCCAGTTTATGACTTGTCAGTGGGTGAGTTGGTCTCCAGTAGGATCTTCCTCAGCTGTACTGGAAGCAAAACTCCTGGATCAGACTTCAAGATCAGTGTTTTCCAGGGTTCGTTTCATGCAAGCTTGAGACGGGGCTAGGTAGGGCTCTGTCTTGCTGAAAGACACGCTTGCCATCAGCCTACCGTAGCCACAGGCCGCAATCTGTGGATATTTCACTTTACTGTAGAGGTGTAAACAGGGGTCAGACAATGCAGGGAAAACACTATAGTATTTGCACTCTTTTTAGAGAGTGAGGCCCCCAAACTTAGCTGAGATAAAAACCAAATATAGTTTACAGTCAATGTCCTGTCTGGAAACCGTTTCTGTCTCATCTCTCAAAAGCTGCTTCCTTTTGAGCCCTTCTATCTGGAGCTTTTGCTGGCCTCACAGACCTTGCTTACCCTGTCCACCAGTGGTTCCAGAAGCTTGCGACATGTTGTTGGTCCCTTGTTTCCTGAGGCCTCTGCCCTCTCTGGAGTTGTATTCCTCATACTTACAGTTGGAGTCATGCTGGTTCATGTTCATTGTAATCTAATAGCCTTAGTGCTGTAAATTTTTACTAACCAAGCCAACAAAAGCAAAATGGTTAAATTCTTGAGAAATGCCAAAGTCTCATAAATCAGGAAAGTTCCAACAACTTCAGATTGTGAACTACCCCAATCCCAATATCCTGCATTAGTCAGAACTCCATGGCACGAGCTATAGGATAAGATTAATAAAGTCTTATGAGTCTGTCAATCAGCAAAAAAATTTGAGGGATGAGTGATTTTAAACTTGTGATGGAAACTATCCATGATTCCTTAAAACTAACCCATTAAAACCCTAAAAGGTGATGCTCCTGATATATTTCCTCTATATCTCCACTCTCCAGTGCTGACAAGGAATTAAAAATAATCAGCTGATACTAATGAGCTTATTTACTACACTGAGACTGAGGAAGAAAGGTCTGGAATTCTGAGAATCACAGTCTTGTGACCTGTGCCTTGGTGCTGACATTGTCCTCATCATTCATTAATCTTTGGCCCGTGGGGATAGGAGGAGGCCATTAAGTCAGGTATCACCACACACACACACAGACCTATTGAGCAACCTCCACTACTGGAGACACAGCTGGGAACCAAGGAAGAGGAATAAGACCTGAGCACTCCGAATGGACACCACTGAGCCTTGCACATAAGGCCCTGGATACAGGAAAACACGGAGACCCTCCCTCAGCTTTAGGGGAGTGGGCATTCTCACTGCACTTCCAAAGTGCTCTTTTTAATGTGCCAGGTGGCTTAGAATGGTGTGTAGCAGCAAGGGTTTCCTCGTTTTCTAAACTGTCGTCTGGGAGAGAGACCAGGCAACAAGGAGCAGCAAAGAATAAGCTGGTTCATTTAAGCTTTTTAAGTTTTCATGGCAATCTAATCATGATGGCCATAGACAGAGCTCCCAGGAGATCTTCTGTTGTGAAAAAGCATTAGGTCCCTTCCCTGATGATGACGACTTAAAAGGACACACAGCTGCAGTGACCTCATCATGAGGTTGGCAGAGAATATCCTGTGGATAGAGACAGAGAAAGCACAGCATTTTTATAAAAGGTGCCACAAATGCCTTATTTCATCCTTACTACCTGTTCCATGTACCTCATAAGATCTTGGATTTCACCCACGCAAATGTGGAAGTGCAGACAGGGAGGGCGGGGGTTGGGACCAGGCACATTTAAAAGATATCTCCAAAAACCTCCACTTTATAAAGGAGGGAAACAATGGTGAGAGAGGTTAAGTGACTCACCCAAGATCACACAGCTAACAAGTGGTGGCCGGGACATTGGAACCAAAATAGTCTTTCTTATTCCTTTCATAGTTCTTTTCATTTGTTTTGTGCCAAATATTATAAATCATAGTGTAGGACTGACTTGCCATGTGGCAAAAAAATGGAGATGTGGGGTCCCTGGCCACATCCTTGGGAAGTGTTTGATGGTAAGTTTCTGGGGAGGGGTGGGTAGGGAGGGAGTAAGAAGACAAAGAAAGGAAACGGAAAACGAGCATGGAGCGGGGGACAGCTGTGTGCCCCCTGTTTTCATGAGCCAGCTCATCTGCCCCTCTCAGCCTCGTGAGAAATCACCTCTCAGACCTCAGTTTCATCACATGTAAAATGTGCTTAATAACTGGCTGCAGGTCCCACAGGTCATTCCACTGGTCCAGCATCCATGAGGTAGGTACTGGCACCATCCCCATAAAGAGACAGAGCCCTAAGAGGTTAAATGATTTGCAAAATGAGATGAGATCAGAGCTTATAGGCAAATCTCTGTGCGTCTGACCTGATTTTGGAGCATTGGGAAGGCCCAGGGAGGGGAGGCCCCCAGCCAGGTGTGACAGCTGGTGGCTTTGGACAATGAAGTGAAAGAATATACCGAGCACCTGCCATTTGGAGCGGCGGCTGGCACACCTTTTCTGTAGAGGGCCCCATAGTAATCTTTTCTATTTACTTTGTCGGCCATACAGTCTCTGCTGGAACTACTTGACTCTACCTTTCCAGAGCAAAAGTAGCCAGAGACAATATGTAAATGAATGGGAGGCTGTGTGCCCACGTGGCAGGTCTGTGGGCCACAGCGTGTCCAACCCCGATTTAGTCACATGACACAGGTGGATCAGGAGGGATCAGGAGGGACACAGGAAGCCCGAAGGATTAGGGTTAGCAGGGCACTGCCTCCTTCACCTCAGTCGGTGTCAATGGCATCCCACGGAGCTGTGCTGTGCATAGACCATGCAAGCCACCTGACAGTCCTGAAAGTGCCATAAGAAGAAAACAAGCCTTGCAATCTCCTTTGGGAAGGGTTAAGTGCTAGGGCCCTGGACAGCACTCTGCTCCTTGGTTAGGTGGAGGTGACTGAGCACTAAAAGGGCCTTGGAGAGGAAAGTGGAAGGGCCGCTTACCTGCCCAAGGGTTGATGAGATCCCAAGAAAACTGGGTTCTCAGTGGTGGTCAGGACAGTGTAGGATCCTATTTCTCAGACAGTGAGGAAGGCAGACAGACCCACATGGTGACCCGGTCTCATGGAATTTGGCTGCCCTGCTTCATGGGGCTTGTCCAGCTCTCTCTTCCATGGAGCAGGGTGTGGTTGGGTCAGCATTACAGAAGGAAAACGCTTGCAGAGCAGAACCATGCGTCTAAGAATAGACGAGGAAGGTCATAGGTCTTGCTTCCGTGGAACTCCATTCCTGGGTTCCCGGGGCAGCTGGCATGCAGCTGTGCAGCAAAGCCAAGTTCACCTTTGGCTGCTCTCGGCACTAGCTGCTCCAACGGATCAAGAGTGGGACAAAGTGCAGGAGAGAGTTTGAAGCTGGTGCTGCTTTGAGCAAATGTGACCACGACTGGGTCAGGAAGATGGAAAACCCACTTGTCTGCTAAGCTCCAAGCTGTTGGCAAAGACCAGTATGAGGAGTTCTGCTCTGGACAGGAGAGTTTGCCCAGCAAATGCTGGGGCCGGGGTGCTGTGCTCAGGAGTTGGGGGCCAATAGGAGATGTTCCCAGCGAGAGCAAGGGAGGTCCTGGTGGGGGACATAAGAGGCCACTGCTCTGAGGGTCTGGCCTGCTTGCCAGGGCTGTGAGCATCACCGACCAAAGGAGACACACAGGACTGGTTTGGGTGCAAACGGCAGCATCTTCATCTGCTGCTTTTAAAACCCCATTCTTGGCTGTGGAGCTGGGGACCTGTTATGCAACAATAGCTTTCATACTGCTCACCCAGAGGTGAAACTCCAGCCAACTTCCCATCTCTTGCTTTGACTCAAGGCCCTGTGGTCGTCCTGCTTAGGAGCTGGCTGTGTACTCAGGAGGTAAAGGAGTTGCTCAGGGAAGTTTAATAATTAAACACCAGCAGAGGGGTGACCTCAAAGAGTTTTCTATAAAAAATGTCTCCAAAGAAAGAAGTCCTCTCACAAGATCTGAGACCTACAGAGGTGGGCTGCTTGCTGGAGGCAGAGGTATGCACTGGATTGAAGGTCTCCCAAACTGGTAACGTAGCAGAATGACATTGAGGGTCTTGTAAAAACTTCTGAGGCCCTCTCAGTGTGGAGGCCAGGAATGTGTTTTTGACAAGTTTTCCTCATGCTTTGGACTGACAGCCTGGTTTAGGAATCCTGGCCTAAGGGACCTCCCGAGGTTTCTGCGGGCCTAGAGTAGAGCTGAAGTGACTGACCCAAACTGTCCCCACACTGCCCTACTGCTACTGGCCTTTTTGCCTAACCGTCCAGAGGAGGGTGACAGGGTGTTCAAAATGAGGGCATGAATCCTGATTCTGATAACCCCCAGTGCCATGTTTCAAAATCATGGCACCTGTTACATGCCCCTCCACAGCCACAGATAGAGAAAGCTGGGGAAACAAGCCCCTGAATGGAATAAACACAGCAAAGCAGGGAAGTGGTTAAGAGTTGTCCTGCTGACTCTCTCTCTCTCTCTCTCTCTCTCTCTCTCTCTCTCTCTCTCTCTCTCTCTCTCTCTCTCTCTCTCTCTTTAAATTGATGGTGGTGAAAATCCAAAGGGGCCATGGTATGCCACTCATTCATTTCTATCTGCACACGTTTAAAATTCTAAAAGCAAAGTCATAAAGTATATAGAAAAAGAGAAGGGGAATTGAAGCTCCAAATGGAAGAATAGAAAATATGCTGAAATATGAAGTATGATTCTCTAAGGAGTGTACAAGGCTGGAATACTGAGGCCGTAAGGAAGTACATAACTAGACATACAAACCAGAAATACATTTTAGGTTAAAATGAAAATTTGTGGTAATGGAAAGAGAGGATTAGATCAAAAAATATCATTCAGGCAGAGCATTGAAAAAAAAAACGTTTCAGAAATGTTCGATGTTTGGTAGACTTCTCCAATGAAACCATCTGTGCCTGGAGATTTCTTTTTGGGAGTCTTTTAATTACACATTCAACTTCTGTAATGGTTGACTAGTCCTATAACATTAGAGAAATTGAGTTCAGAATTTAAAAAGCTTCTGAAAAAAATAAATCATTCCTGGTTTCAGCTCTGACATGTCAAGAACTTGCAAGTCATTACCCTCACCCTTAACCAAGAAAAAGCAGGGGGGAAAAAAAAAACAAAATACAACCTGAAAATCAATGACTTCTCTTGGGCCCTTTACAGAACTGAGCTCACAGGGCAATCTGCTACCCCCACATCTAGAGAGACAGGAAAATTTAATGAATCACAGTGGCGATCTGTTTACCTGAAGCAGAAGAAAATGGCAAATGGGGGCAAAATGGTTTTCAAAGATAAAACAGACAAAGAGATGCTGTCCTCAGTGGGTAAAAGGCTCACACCTGTCATTAGGGACAACACGCAGATGCCAGAGATCATGTGGGCAAAGACTATGAACAGGCAAAAATAGACATAAAAATGCTTAAGACATTTTGGGAAAAAACATTCAAGTCCACTAAGGACCAAGGAAAAGCAAAGTCGACCAGTGAGGCAGGGTTCTGAAGTTCTGGTCAAGCTGCTCGGAGCACAGACACGCTCTGGAGGCCACATTACACTGTTGCATTCTTTCTAGATGGCAGTTGAGCAGCTGGTATGAAGAACCGTAAGTCCTTGAACACCCTTTTGCCTGGTAACTCCAATTCTAGGAAACTGCCCTGGAAAAATAAACACAGTTGGGGTCAAAGATTTCACACACAAAGATGTTTGCTGCAGCACTGCAGTAGCAGTGAAACACCACTATCTGCAAAATGCTGGGGCCATGCAGACACTTTATAGATCCATTAAAATTATGTTTCGGAGGAGTTCTTAGTGGTATAGCAATATGCTTATGGTTCAATGCTAAGGAGAAGAAAAAAGAATACAAATTTACATAAATCACCTCTTTTCACCTGTACTTAAAAGCAATACAAAATATTAAGAATTTGTGTCTGGGTGGTGGCTCGTAGGGTGGTTGGAAAAATACAGACAAATATTTTTTAAGCTAATTTTCAATACTAAACATGCATCTTCGTGTTGTTGACTTCTAAAGATCTTTTCTGCTGTGTTTAAAATCCTTTATTTTTTTGACTACAAAAGTTAATCAACTTAAGGAAAGTTAATTAACTCGAACATTGTGTTGAAATAATTAAATTGATAAGAAAACTCATTGAATTTTTAAAAAGCACTAAGACTACTAACTGTAATTATATAAATTCTATAAACAGAGAAAGTTATTTAATGGTGGGAGGAGAAGGAGAAAGGGACAGGCAGGGAGCCTCTGTCCAAACCAGTGTGTCTGTGATAGAGAATTAGTGTGGTTCCTCTATGAATACATATCAGAGAGCAGTGCTTTCTCCATTTTTCTACCCTTTTAAAAACTGTTTTAAACACAGAAACAGTGAGAGGATAATATAACTCACTCCCAGATTCAACACACATCAGCCATGTATTTTTAAGGACATAAACATCGTGGACACATTTGAATTCCCTCCTCACGCGCCCCCCCCCACTTCCTCCTCTCCATCCTCTTCCTCTCACCACGCTGGTGCCTCCTGGGTTGGTTCTCTGTTTTCCTAACATGAGAGGAGATGTCAACACTCTGGCTGTGAGCTCCATTCATTTGTGCTTCCAGTATGACTGGGGACTGGGGTGCAGAGGTGACCCCCACTCACCCCCACGAGCCTGTCCATACAACCCTGTGACCATGTACCTCAAAGGGCACCCACAATCCAGAAGTTCTCCCTGCTCGGCCTTCATGACTGTGCGACCTGGAAAAGTCTTCACCCATGGGACAGCCTCTTCCTCGGTACCCGAGGCATCTGGGCTGCCAGCGATGGTCCCTTCTGCCTTAAGAAGAATAGGATACGTGGCATTCCCCCCTTCCCCATCCCTACCAACACTGTAGCCTGCGTTCCTGACTTCCTTCTGTCTTCTACACGCTGACTCTGAGAAGTGGTTCCCCACAGCTCTTCCTCTGGGCACCAGAAGTGTCACGAAAGCACACACGTGATGGGCAGTGAGGAGCTGGGGGCTGCTACAGCCTGAATGCTGGGTGTGCCATTCACGAGCTCCTGCCAGGTTCACTCATTCATGCACCAGAGATGTACTGAGCCTCTGTTCAAGGGGGAAGCCCTGTCCTGGGCGTGGGTGACGCGTGTTGAGCAGACACAGAGCCAGCTCTTGTCTGGATTAGCTGCCTATTCCTGCTGTAATAAACTACTGCAGTTTTGTGGCTTAAAACAGCACAAACTCACTGTCTCACAGTTCTGGAGATCAGAAGTCTAAGATCGAGGTGACCGCAGGGCTGGTTCCTACTGAAGGCCTCGGGGGAGAGTCTGTTTCGGGCCCTCTCCAGCTCCTAGAGGCTGCCTGCATTCGTTGGCTCGAGGCCCCTTCCTCCATCTTCAGAGTGCATCACTCCGACCTCTGGTTCCATCCTCGCATCTCCTTTTTCTGATCTCTGACTCTCCTGCCTCCTTCTTATAAGGATTCTTGTGATGCCATGGGACCCACCTGGACGATCCAGGCTAATCTCTTCATCTCCAGAGCCTTAACTTGATCACACCTGCCAAGCCCCTTTGCCATTAAGATAACAATTCACAGGTTCTAGGGGTTTATATGTGGACATCTTTGGGGAGAGGGTTGTCATTCTACCTCCCACATTGTCCTGGTGGCAGTTTTCACATGTGATTAGTAGTGAAATCATGGCACATGCAAGGGAAGAGGATGGGCAGCCTCATCTGGGAGGGCAGGGCTTTCCCTTAGAAAATGACACTTGGGGCAAGACCTCGAGGATGAGAAAGACTCAATAGGTAGAGGCAGGAGAGAAGGCAGTTCATGCAGAGGGAACAGCCTCTGCGAAGGCCAGGTGGCAGGGGGAGCCAGGTGAGGATGAAGGACTAGCTGGTGCTTGTAGGTCCTCCTGTAACGTCATTGTGTTCGATGACATTTTGTTAAAGACAACGGGGCACCATAGGAACTCTCGTTTCTCAGCCTGTGGCAAAATTGGTTTCGTTATACAGCATTTTACTTAAAGTTGCAGAACCTGTCGACGATGCTAAGTGAAGACTCGCTGTGCCCCTGAACTCCCTGTTCTTAACATGACCTGCCCGCAGGAGAAACTAGTTAACCAGAGCCTAACTGGCTTGTTATAGCTCTTGACAGGGATTACGAACTATACCCCAATACCCAGTTCCCCCCCTTTACAGAGTAGTACAATTTTTACCTGGACACATACCTGTCTGGGTGATTATCCAAACTGGGATAACAGGGTGTATCAGTCCGGGTAGGCTCAGTTGTGCTGCAGGAACAAACAACCCCAATCTCGGTAGCTTAAAAGGACAAAAATTAATTTCTTACTTGTTCATGTGTACATTGTGGGTCGCTGTGGATAGGGAAAGGGTCTGCTCAGAGTAGTCGTTCAGGGATCAAAAGCTGATTAAAGCACTGCTATCTTGACTTGCTAGTCATCACACCAGAGGGAAAAGAGGGCTCTGGAGGACCTTGCATTGGCAATTAAATGTCACCTTGATGACTTATTGCTAGAGCTGATCACATCCGCAAAGAACCACAGGGCCCCAGGGATGCAGCCCCATCGTGTTCGTGGTGGGAGGTGAACCAGATCTATTTGGGAATCAGAAAGCAAAACACTCGAGACATGTAAGCAAGGCAAGACCGGGGAGGGGTCTGGCTGGTGGACGTTTCCTTGCGTTGCTCTTGGTGACAACCTCCGCCAGTGAAGCAAGTCTTAGTGGTGACTGCTCTTGAAGGAAGCCGGTTGCCCCTCCGAAAAGCTGTTCGCTTCTGAGTTGGCACGAGCAAAGACGAACCTAGAACCTGGCTTTAGCAGTGCAAGGTAGAATTTCTCCTTCTTTAGCCAGTCACCGATGTCCTCCTCCTTCTGCAATCCCTAGATCATTTCACTCAGGAGCAGGCTTCAGGGCCTTTCTGTGCAAGTTCTCCGGCTGAGTGTGTGGGTGGTGCGGTGGGGAGGGGTGAGGTGTGGGCTGAGAGAGAATTGGGGACAAGGAAAGGGTTAAATTAAGCGAGGGCTATTCCTGAGCTTCATAAACTCCAGCATTTCCAGGGGAGACCAGGCGGGTGAGGTTTCAGGTACCTCACACGACAGTCACGAGTCTTGATCCTTTCTTTCCGCACCAGCTTCTGTTAACAAAGATGCTATCTGGTTTCCCCAGTCTAGCATAATGTCCCCAAATGGTGCGACAGGGAGAAAGCTCTCCTCCCCACTCTGGCCTCCACCCCCCCGACTCGGTGCCACTTGGGCGTAAGCACGTGTGAACGGCAAGTCCCACTCCCTCAGTGAGTGGGAGAGGCCGTGGAGGATGTTCGTCCGCGCACCAGAGATGCACACGTTCGTTTGGCGGCCGAGAAGAGAACAACGGAAGGCACAGAGCCTCCGACTGATCGATCAACTTACAGCCTTTGCAGAGAGGTTTGAAAGGAAAAATTAAAAAATTACCGGGCGAAGAAAAGCCTTTCCGGCTTCCAAACTTCTGATGACGCCATCCACCACCATCATGCCAGGCATGCTGTCAGAGGACACGCCGGAGTCTGCAGGCCTCCCAGGGCAAGGGAGTTAAAGCTCGAGGTGGCCCGTGGGTGGCGGATTTCACAACCCGGCACGGTGACCTCGTGCAGGTCTTCTGTCTTTCCATTTGTGGGTTTGCTGTTATGTTGTTGTCATTGTTTCCGCCGGGGGGGGGGGGTTTGACTCAGTTTACACTGTTGAATGGTTGAATCTGGATTCGAATTCAGGCCTTGGCACTTAAAGCCAAGTGGGTCTGCTTCTTTAGAAGCAAAGCCCCAGCTTTATTAGGAAATGCTCCCAGGAAAAGCTGGTAGAGACCGGGGATGTGAGATCAGGTAGGGAAGGAGCCAGACAGGGTACAGTGTGGGCATCAAACCAGATCCCACAGAGATGGGGCTCCCACCTGGCTCAGTTCCACATAGAGCTCTGGGGTCAGTGTGGTGAAGCCTCGGAGTGTCCATATTTAAGGGCGATGGAGCTAGAACACGGATACCTTTGCACCCAACAGTCGCAGGTTAAGGGTCTCCCTATGAGACCGAAATTCTCAGGCTTCCCAGGTGCTTCTTCCCAGGTGAGTAGGCAACGTGGCCTCCGGCAGTCTGAGGGCGGTGGTCCCACAAGGTGACACAGAGGCTGGTTGTTGGAACGAAGGCGCAGGGGAGCGGGTGTTCACCAAATTGATGGGCCCCGACCATGTCGACTACACGTGACCTCAAGTAATCCCCTTAGGTCTGTGAGACCCGTCTGGGAGATGGAGATGATGTACCTTCCTCACGGGCGTGGCGTAAGGCTAAATGAGACGACACGTGAATGTAAGTCACCTGGACTATTGCTTCGGCATCGTTCACATTCACCAAATAGTATCATGATGATGCTGAACCATGAATGGCACGAACTCAAATTCCGGGTCTGCTGCCTATTAGGGTGGACCTAGGATGGGGATGGATGGCGGATGTGAGCTCCTTTCCTTCTCCTGCGCCCACGAAGGACGTGGGTAGTCAGTCGGGGTTTCCCTCCCCCGAGCAGCACGTGGCCTCTGCATCCTCGTCACAGCTGAAATCCTGGCAGCCTTTCTGAACCGACCTGGGCTGGAGGGGAGACGACACCATTTGCTGGCTGAACTAGAAGGCTGCCTGTCCTGAAGGAGATGGGAACAGGGAGGAGGACAAAGCCTCATTGTTCCTGCCTCGCCTGGCCCCTGAGCGTGCAGAAAAGCTTAAGGAAGACACCAACTCTCCACCCCACACCAGCCTCCTTCCTTGGCAGCTAATTGGCTCAGGCATCTGTCCACCGCTCACCACACCCCTGCCATCCTCTCCATTCCTCAGCCCTTCTTCCTGAACACCAAGCACCGAGATTCTGCGCTTTCCCAGCTTCTTGCCAGATATTTCCACAAAGTGCCAAAGCTCGTGTGGGCAGGGGCCACGTTTTCGTGAGCACCGTGAGGAATACAAAGATGACTAGGATATGGTCCTGCCCACCTAGGGCCAGGCTTGCTGACCAGAGAATGCCCCCTGTGCCATAGAGGCTAGTCAACAAGTGACGCCCATGGTGTTCCCTGGTCCTACCGCATTTTATTCACAAGAATCCTCTCTTTCAGTGGCAACTGGGCTAGGAGGACCGTGCCGCTGGGTGACAGCGTATGAAATGATGAAACTTGCTGTGAACTCAGGGCCATCGTGGTCAGGGTCATTGGTGTCAATGAAGGTTCAGTTTCCTTCTGTAGTTTTTCGGTTGCACCAGGTGAGGAGGTGACACCGGGCTTGAGGGTTTTAGAGCCGAGAGAGCAATAGATATTACTGGAGATCGTGGACTCAGATACGTGATGAACAAAATCACGTGGCTGTAGTCGCTTGGCTGTGACTGTGGGCGTCTCTCACACAGAGAGCAAGCATCTAAGTGTTTCTAGAAGCGTTGTGTGTGGAGGGATGGGAGACAGCAGGTGGGTCCCCGGCCAGGACCGCCTCTGCCACATCTAAAGAAGCCACCTTGCCCATATCAGTCAGCTCTTACGTCTCAGAAATTTGGGCCAAGAGACAGGCTTTGCAGTTGGTGCAGGTGGGGTGGCTCGGCTGGCGCTGGGCCCAGGCCCAGGCGCTGCAGGGGGAGCCAGCCTTGCAGGAGGGCGGGGGATGGGGAGGCAGGGGGAGGAGATGAGAGCGCTGGCCCCACGGGACCGCCTCGGTTTCTGCCGTGGTTTTCCCTGGGCTGCCCCTCAGCCCCCATGAGCGTCCCCTCCCCACCCCGTGAGAGGGTTGAGAGGGTTTACAGCCCTGGCGACCCCCTGAGTCCCACAGCAAACACCAGGATGGCGGGGCCTCCCGGGCTTTCTCCCCTGCCACCAGAAGCATTTCCACAAACACAGAAAGCTCCTGCCCACAGGGCACATTCATCCTGGCCTTCCCCATCAGGACTGGGGATCTGGCTCACAGTAGGGGCTCCAGCGGCTGATGAACAGGGTGACTCTCTCAAGCCACCTCACCTTTCCTACAGATCAGCTGCCGCCTGATCAAGGCCCTGACTAGTCACAGCTCTGTCATCCTGAGCAATCTTTTATTAAAATGAGACAGCCTCCACCCGAATTTAACCTGCTGTTTGGTGTGTTGAATGCTGGCCTCTGTGGAGTGTTTTATGACATGCCTCATATGTTACAGCTCCAGAACCCCTCTTTTGTCCCCAAGTACAAACGCGAAGCATCGTGATTAGTGAACACAACAAGACGAGCTCCTCTGGGTGTGTAATACGTGGAATGGGGATACTAACAGCACCTACCCAGGAAAACTGCCTGTGGGGATTAAATGAGAATGTTTCTATCTATTCTAAGACCAGGTTCTTACTACATGTGAGCCACTATTATTTAGTATCATCGAAATAGCTACCTTTATTAGATATTTATGGTGTGTTAAATGCTGAGCTAAACATGTTAAAGCACACTTGGAGGTATTACCACCCTACCGAAGAAGAGACGGAGGTTCAGAGTGGGTCTGGATCTTGGGTTGAGATGTTGGCTCCCTAAGGCAAACATTCCTTCTAAGAAAGAATTTTTTACAAAACGCCAAGGAAGGGATAAACAGACTTGTGGTGTGTGGTGATATCAGGATGCGCTGTGACATAGAATATCCCATGAGTCGTCTGTGTATGTCTTTTGCCAATTTATAGCTTCCTATTGCTCTGTAAAGTATCTAATTCACCCGAAATGCCTAGAACAGTGCCCAGTCCTTTGTAAATATTTAATAATTATGTGGGAGTCCTTCAAATAATACCAAGAAATGCTACCAAGACATAATGCCAATTTATTTTTTAATTTATTTTAAAATTAAAACAATATTTTTCAATTACAGTAGACACTCAATATCATTTTATATTAGTTTCAGGTGGACAGCATCATGGTTAGACATCTGTATGTTTTACAAACTGATCCCCCCGATCAGTCTGGTACCCACCTGGCACCACACATAGTTATTACAGTATCACTGACTACGTTCTCCATGATTATTTTGTAACCACCGATTTGTACTTAATTCCCTCACGTTTTCCCCTAGCCCCCCGACCCCTTCCCATCTGGCCACCGTCAGTTTGGTCTCTGTTTCTGTGAGTTGTTTCTGTTCCGTCTGTGCATTTATTCGATTCTGTAGCTCCCACAGGTACGTGAAAGCATATGAAGACCATTCCATTTTCAATGACATACATGTCAAATCTCTTCCCCCAGGCTCTGGCTTATCTTTAAATTGTTCACATGGCATTTATTGTTCCAAAGGTTTTAAATTCCAATGTTGCCAGATGTATCAGCCTTTTCCTTTAAGGTGTGTGCTTTGCGTGTCTTCGTGAAGAAACCTTTCCCTAGTCCATGGTCGTAAAGATACTCTCCCGTGTTATCATCTCCTGTTTTAAAATTTTGCTCGTCTCATTTCAGTCATTTTTAAACCTCTAGATGCTTACTCTATCCCACGCCACCCTCAGCCTCCCTTTCAGATGTGTTTGGGGTATGTCCTCGTGTGTGTGTGTGTTCTTGTAAAATATGCAGGACTGTCTTGTGTCAGTTTCTAATTTACATAACGGAATTTTGCTGTAAATCTCATCCTGGTTCCCACTTTTCTCACTCTGCCTGCCGATCTGTAGATGCCTGCTTTGCTTCTGAGTGCTGTGTCTAATTCTGAAGTATGCGCTGTCACGGTTAACTTATTCCCTCACTTCTCTAGCCTTTTTCGAACTCCCCAGCATAAGAACACCACGACGAACCACCTGGTACTTCGTGAGAATTTCCAAGAGATTTATGGGGGATGGAGCCAGTCGATTCTGAACTTTGCTAAATGTGCCTAAAAGCTGTCCAGACAGGTGGAACCAGCGTAATACCCCCCAGAAGTGTAAAAAGTTCCCTCCTCCCTACATTTCTAACTTTTGCCATCTTGGGGGTGATAAACAGACATTTCCTTTGAATTTGAATTCTTCTGATTACTGCTGATCTGGAACTTCCCTTCCCATTCTTGTTGGCCATTTGGTTTCCTGTCCTGTGCGTTGCCCGATTACCACTTTCTGGTTGTTTGCTCTCAACATGGTTACTGTTGTTGCTGCTTCATAGTCGACTTAGCCTGTCTGAGAGTCTGGATAGGCATCCTTAGATTTTAGACACTGCACATACCTCCTCAGTTTGTCATTAGCCTCGTAATTTTCTCGTGTCCTTTGCCAACCAGACATGCAATTTAGAAAACATAGTCGAACACATGAGCTGAGCACATACGATGTGCCAGCCCTGCGTGAGGTACTAATCTTAGTTTGATTCCTCCAGCAGTCTCTGAGACAGGATATAGGTATAAACACACACACACACACACACACACACACACACACACACACACACACACATTTGGGCAGTGAAGGCAATGCCTGCAGGGGAGTGGGGCTGTGGCCCAGGGGAGGGGATGCAGCCAGTAAAGGGTGAGCTCTCCAGCAGGGTACCAACTAGGTGAGTGGAATGCAATTCTGCTGGAGACTTCTGGGAGTCGTGTAGAACCTGCCACTCTGAGTCACCCTACCCAAGAGGCAAGGGAGCTGGGGTGTTTATGTGTTAGTCCCTGTCAGTCATTGGTTGTGGAGGGCAGGCAGCAAAATGAGCTCTAGCAGCAAGAGAAAGGTCTCAGGCAAAGCGCTGCAGGTGCTTGCAGTCCCCCTCCGCTTGCAGGCGTGCACTGAAATGGCGAGGGGACACGGCCAGGGCACTGGGAGGGCCTGCTGTTGTGCTGCATGGGCATCACCCTAGCCCAAAGGTTAAACAAGAAACGAAGTAAACAAAAACAAAACAAAAACAAAAACTCGCATGATCATGCCCACTTTTTAGTGTGGAACCAAGGGTAAAAAGAGAAAATCGCCTGAAGTGAGAGGCGAAGCGGTGATTCCAACAAAGAACATGAGTCCGACTTGCCTGTGGGACTCACGTTCCTATGAAAGGCAGATTCTAGGTCTCGGGTGAGGCTCAGAGATCTATATTTTGAACCAGGGTCTGCTGTAGGTATCAGTATTAGTCTATTTCTATCTATTTCTGTATAACAAAATACTTCAATACTCAAATCAACAAAACTATCAACACAGTCAGTGTCTGAGGGTCGGGAGTCCAGGGTGGCTTGGTCGTGTGGTTCTGGCTCAGGGTGTCTCACCACATTGCAGTCGACCCGTCTGTCATTCACCTTCAAATTGCTCGTGTTCCTCGCGGGCTGTTGGCGATGGAACTGGTCAGTGTCTCCACCGTGGTGGGTGTGGATACATGAACTTACACATGTGATAACGATGTAAAGGACGCAACACACACACACACACGCACACACACACACGGTTGAGTACAAGTAAAACTGGAGAGAGTTAAACACTACATGTGGATTGCCTACCTGGAGGTGACATTGCACTACAGTCTTGCAAAATGTTATAATTGCGAGAACCTGGGTAAAAGTCACACCAGGTCTCTCTTATTTCTTCCACTGCATGTTGTCAATTTCCCCAAAATAAAAAAGTTGAAATGAATAAAGAGGCTTTGGCATGAATATTCATAGCAACTTTATTTACAATCCCCTTGAACTTAAAACAACCTCAAAGGCCATACCACCGAAGAATGGGTACATAAATCCAGACGCATTTACAAAACGAAACAGGATGAAACAAGGAACATAAATGAAGTACAACCACACGCGACATGAATGAAGGGCACGGACATGTCGAGTGAAGGAAGTACGAGCCCATTCATATGAACACAGAACCAGGCCAAAGCAGTCCATGCTATAGAAGCCAGGAGAGGAGTTGCCATTATGGGGACAGAAGGGACAGGAGAAGGGGCCTCTGGGGCCCCTGGTGACGTTCTCTTTTGTGATCTGGGTGCTGGTTACATGGGTCTGTCCTGTTTGGGGAAATTCATCAAGCTATACAATCAGAGAATGTGTACTTTTTTCTCTGGATGCATCACAGACGTTTTAAAACTATTTAACACACATGAAGTCCTGGTGCCATGTGCCAAGCCCTTTCCTGGCCACCTGACAAGCACTGTGTCATTTAAGATTTTGGAGGAGGATCCTTATCCGCACTACATTATCCCCACTGTACAGCTGAGAAGATTGAGGTTAAGGGAAGGGGTTTTCTAGGGTCACCCGGCTGCCCTGTGAGGCACCTGGAAATCGCTGGTGCTGTTCATCACCCTAGATAAGGCCCAGTCCTCAGCATCATCGCTGACAATGGACCTGTTCACTCAACCACAAGTGATTGTCCTAGTAACACCAGACATGGCCCTTTGCCCAAGTAAGGGGGGACCCCTACAAAGAACATGTGTGAAATTCGAGCACTTTCTCTTTATCTGAAAGCCGGGGCAGGCCCAGGGTAGGGGGTGAACTGTTAATTGAGGAACACTGTAATTAAACGGGGAGGCCTCAGTTAAACCCCCAGCATTGTAGCTGATCATGGAAGTGTGAAAATGACCATGATTAATGAACTCGCTAATGGTGTTTTCCTGTTAATGATGTCCTTTTATGTTTCAGTGAGAGCACATGCCGTGGTTGCCAACTGAGGAGGCGAATCAGTGTAACTTCTTTAACTGTTTCCCGTGTCTGTCCCGGAGTCCCCTTCTGCCTGGTGGTCGAACACTGAATTTTAGTCGTTTCAGGGATTCTCTTCTTCCCCCTGGTGCCTGGGGAGAGTGCCAGGGGTGAAGGCATGCGGCGTCCAGGCCTTGGTGGTAGTGCAGGAGCCACCTGGTTCCCGACTATCACTTGTCCACACTGGTATCCTGGGATGACACTCACCTGATGTGACCGTGCATGTTGATATTCTGCATCTGCCATGACTTCCTTGTCCTTCCATGGCCTGCAGCCCTTCCCTGATCTGCTGCTTTGTTCTCCCTGTCTTAGCCACAAGGCTTTGGCATGGGTTTCTCTTGTCACTTCCTTCAGAGAGAACTGGGGATATTTGACTATACCAACAGCTGCATCCCCTCAAGAATTGCCCTTGGCCAATGGGAGACGCCTCACCTGGGTTAGGCCTGCTTTCCCAGGGCAGCCCACAGCCACGCCATCTCTCCTGTGTCGCCCTCACCAGGCTGGCACGTGTGCGTGTCTGTAGGAGGGGCTTCTCTGAGGCTTGCTTCCTTCCAGCCCCCACTTGGAAGTGAGACCCCCTCACCTCTCTAATCCCTGCAGCTGTCAAGTAGTCCTATGGGTTAAGAGGCCTTGAGCTGCAAGTAAGAAAACCAGACACAAACCAGCTTAAATAATTTCTGGATGGCTGCACTAGAGGCCCAGAGGATGGGTGGACTTTCATGTTGGCCCCGCATTAAGTTCCAGCTCTGATTCTTGGGGTTCTTTTCGCCTTTACCCCCTTCCAGGTATTTGGATCATCTTCTGTCCAAGCAGATGTAAGGCCCAGAATGCTAGAGCACGTCCAAGGAAAGAGAGCGACAGAACCAATTCCGGAAGCTCTTTCCACAGAATAAGGAAAAACTTCCCCAAAATCTGCTGACAAACCTTGCTTTGAATCTCAATGGCCTGAATTTGGCCGTGTTCCCATTGCTGAGGCAATCTGGCCCAGCCCCGGAGCTGGGGATGGGGTCTGCCTCCCTCCCCAACGCTCGGGCTGTTTATGGAAGGGGAGCGTACGGACAACTCATCAGGGATCTCTTAGAAGTGAGGGAGGGGACAGCTTCATGCAGGGTGGAAGTCATCCGTCCAGTGGCTGGGGTGGGGGTGGGGCACAGGTGCCTTTCCAGGGCTCCTTCTCAGGTTCAGCAGCTGCTACTTCAAGTAGCTTAATCAAATACAGCCAGGAAGCTCTGCAGAATGGTTATAGGACTTTACCTCTAACCCCAAAGCCTGAGGATTCTTGTTTTTGCCCGTGAACAGCAGCACGTGGTATTACCTACCTTTCCAATCTCATCATTGCTTTAATTTGTACTCTTCTGAATTCTTATGTGTGTAGCCAGTCCGTTTTCTCTCCAGTGCATTATCTATTAAAGACTTTGCATTTTTCTGCTGTATTTCCTGCCCATTCCCCCTACATACTCTAGATCATGGGTCAACAAACTTTTTCTGTAAAGGGCGTGATATTAAATGGGGCAGGCCTTGAGGATTATACAGTGTGTCACCGCTTCTCCACTCAGAGGATGCTCACAAAGCCGGCCGTGGACAACCCATAAACAAATGGGTGTGGCTGCATGCCGATACAACTTCGTTTGCAAAAACAGGCAACCAGTGGGATTTGGCCCTGTGGGCTGTACTTTGCCAGCCCTTATCCTAAATATTCATCCTTTCGCTTTAGACAATGCAGAATCTTCTCCAGGTCCTCGTGAGCTGTTGGCTTTGTCTGAAGTGGGGTTTTGGGGGGAACAAAATTCTTAATTTTGATGTTGTTGTGTTTATCCGATTATCATCTGAAGGTTATGTTTTTTGGATTTATGTTCAGACACCCTTCCTCCTCTCATCAACACAAAGGTATCCCACTTGTTAATTCCTTGTTTCCACCAGCCTTCACACCCAGTGAGGACTGGGATCAGTGAGGCATCCTCATTTGTGTGCAGTGTGGGGTGCAGCGTGATATTTCTCTCCGTCGCGAGCTATTTCCCTCACCCCAGCAGCCGACCTAACCACCCTTTCCCCGCGGATGTGTAGTGGACAAAACCCTCAATTAGAAAACAGAAAGGACGAGTTGGAAGGAAGGCTTACCTCTTCAACCAAATGCTGGTCCTCAGCACTCACCACATCCAGCTCCCCTGGCCGCCTTTCTGGCCCCCCACACCCGGGGCCTCTAGCCTCAGGAACAGGGCACAGGCTGTTCCCTCTTTGCAGGGCAGGCCCTTCCTCATGATCCAGGTCTCGCCTCAAATAACTCTTCCCAGAAGCCTTCCCTGTTTCTCAGCCCAGTTGGAAATGGCTATTTTCATGTGTTTTCCTGCTTATTGTCCGTCCCTCCCTATGAGAATGTGAGTCTCAGGGGGTCAGAGACCTGCACTGCATTATTCCTCAGTCACTGCCTCCCCCCTGTGCCTGACACATAGCAGGCCCGAATTAGTGTTCCCAGAGAAACAGAACAAATGAGCAAGCCTTATTGATTTTCTCAGAGGCAATGGGTCATTAGATTGCTGGGGCATTGTCCAATAAATTCTCTTACTCTCTTTGACAACGCACAGAATGAGAATGAAGGTTTGTCCTTCAACCCCACCGCACCCTACATCTCTCTCATTTGATAAAACACCTCACTCAGGAGCCTGACTGTATTCGTCACACCTGCGTTTTTTTTCGCAGTTCGATCTGAGAGCCCTCGTTAACGCCCTTAAAATATCTGATTGAATTTCATGTGGAAATGAATGCCACGGATTAAATATATGTTGTGTTAAGAAGCTTCCCGTTTTATCACAGCCTGTGCACTGCCAGAAAAACGTTCTGCATGTTAATTAAGATAGCTGGGGGATTCTTAAAAGACTTCTTTTTCTCCCTTTAACTTTGTAATGCATTCAAGGGAAGGGAGCTGAGGCAACGATTTGCAGAGAAAGCTGTAGGGATCAGTGTCCAGTGAGATGGCTCGGGAGGTCCAGCGAGCCTCCGTCATGGGCCGGGGCCCTGTCCCTGTGTGCTGGTCGCAGGCGGGTCCTGTGAGCCGGCTGCAGGGTGGCTGGGTGAGACTGCCAGGAGGAGGTTCTGACTTCTGGCTTCAGTAGGAACCGTGCCCTTTTGGCTAAGACTGGAATTCCGCCCGGGGAACAGTTAAGCAAGAGGCGAGGGTGGGAAGTGAGCACATCTGAGAATCAAAGTGGACAAGAGGAATTGGGATACTGAGAATGTGGAAAAATCTGACCTTCCTCCCAATTAGAATGTCAGCGTTGCCAGGGCCGTGTGTGGCAAGAGCGGGAGGGCACCGCAGACGGACGCCAGCTCCGGCTGCAGGAAGGGGACAGCACATCCGTCTCCCGAATGGGCTCCAACTCAGAGGTCGCGTGGCGATGTGAATAAGGCCTGAGCTCTGAACGTCTTCAGACCTGGATTGACATCCTGGCTCAGCCACTTGCTTGGGCAGGTCACTTACTGGGCCTCAGTTTCCTCATCTGTGACCTAGCCCAGGGTCGTCGCTGGGTTCAGAGAGCAGCTGGCCCTTGGCAGGCCTGCAGCATCACAGCGCTTAACCGCGGTTATGTAAGAACCTGTGCCGACCTCTTACTGGCAGGGACTAGTGCGCCCCTTTCGCCTCCCTACTCCTCCCCTCCAGCCTCCTCTCACCTTTCAAACATAGCCAGCCCTTTAAGTGCCGGAAAGACATCAGCTGGCTTCGGGGGTAGTCCCAGCCATTTGTTCAATCCCAGTAAGCTCTGGTTAGGAAAACACCCTCTTGTAAATAGTCCAGAATGCTGCTTGTGTGTGGGAATCCCTGACCCCTTGGCCTAGGAGTCGCCCGTTATCAAGCTAAACATCTCAGGAGCAGGAGGAGTGTTTGATCAGTCCCCAGCCCCCGCCTCCAGCTACACTGCTCCCAGCTGTGGCCAGCAGGGGGAGGCACCTCTCTCTCTCTCTCTCTCTCTCTCTCTCTCTCTCTCTCTCTCTCCCTCCCTCCCACCCTCTCTCTCTCTCTCTCTCTCTCTCTCTCTCTCTCTCTCCCCCCCCCCCTCATCAGGCCTCCTCCAGGCTCCTCCTCCCAGGCCCCCCTGGGACACAGCCCTGGCTCCTTCCCCCTCCCTTGGTGGAGGCTTGCAGAGAGGCAGGGAGGGGCCGTGGCCCAGAGCAGGGATCTCCCAGGCGTGGGGAACAGACACCCTGGCGTCTTTGGCCCTGGGGTGGCTGGTCTCTCTCCTCCCTGGCTCTCTTCCAAGCAGGAGAGACCCAGGCTGGTCCCGTCTCCAGCTGCGACAGAGGCATCAAAGGCATCAAGAGACTTTCAGTCATAAGACACGCTCATCCGAGATGGGACTTCCCCCAGAAGGTGTGTCACAGAGCAGGAATGACACCTACTCCGAGGCAGTGACATGCCTCTCACCCCACAGGGGTAACGCACGCCTTAGGGGTAATATGGCTCACAAAGGTGACATGCTCTGCACAGGTGACGTACCCCTCAGGTGACACACCCATGGTAGCTCTCAGCCGTACCCACGCTGCAGGTAGCAGAGCCACGCCCATGGCACAGTGGGCACAGCAGTCCCGCCCTGTAAGCCCTGCTGCTTGGTTCCAGGATTTTGCCGCCCAGAGAGCAGCCCTCAGCCGGTAGATGCCTGGACCACCCCAGCTCTCGTGGCCCAGCTAGAAGCTGGCTGCCACCCCTGGGTCCCCATTCATGAGGAATGGGGCCTGCTGAGCCTCCGCCCTCCTGACCCTAGGAGGCTGTCCCTGTTGCGAGTCCAGCAGACAGAGACGGAGACAAGACTCAGGCCGAGGAGGAGACATCTATGATACATGAATAATGGACTAATTTAATCCGGCGTTTCTCTTGTGCCTCCCATTTAGCAATTTGTTCCATTTCTTAATGGCTCAAGTTCTTTATCAGGCTGTGACCGAGGGGAGCGGCGGCTGAGTCATCACACCGGGGATTGGAAGGGTGACCTATATACCGGGCCTGGGAGAGCAGGTCCTGAGACATGGGCTCAGCTCCACCCTCGTGCCCTCCCTGCTGGGGGCAGCGGTGAGCTGGCGACGTGGGAGGGGAGCAAGCAGGCTGGGGTGGCCACTGGCTGTGGGCATGCGTGTGGGCCTTGTCATAAGCCGTGTGTCGTAGCTATCTCTGCTTGCACTTAGATCGGATGTCAGGGGGAAGTGGAGATGCTGGGGGTCCAGCCCCGCCAACCCCACCCTCCACAGGTCACCTTCAGCCAGACTGAGAGTGAGACGTGACCTTGGGGTCAGGCTGCCTCTGCTCATATCTTGGCTGCCCCGCCCCCCGTCTGTGTCTGTGACCCTGGGTGCATCACTTCACTGCTCGAAGCCAGGAGACGACTCTCCAACAGCGAAGGCTCTTACCTCTGTCCTTGCCCCACAAGGATACTGAGGCTTGAGGAGTTTAGGGCCCTGAATAAAGAGGGAACAAGGGTGATCTGTGCAGAGAGGGGGAGACTGAAGCCTGAGAAGGCCTGGAATGGAGACAGAGCCTGGACCCCTAGGCAGGCTCTTCTGTGCCTCGTCCCAGGCATCTTGCTCAGTGGTATTTGGCCCCAAAGGTGACCTCACACAGGACAAGCAGGCTGGGGTGCAGTAGGGGGCTGGGCAGGCTCCGCAGCCTTCGGGAGCACAGGGAAGGAGCTAAACCTCTGGCTATTTGGGTGGGAGGGGTACGGGGAGGAGAGAGGTGTGGGCAGGCGTATTGACAGAGTTAGCGTAGCTTGTTGGGATTTATCATGTGGCACAATGGTTATTGTGCCCACTTCACAGGGGGATAAGTTAATAACGACAAAGCTGACAGCTCGTGCGGGTGAGACCTGTCTTCCTCCAGCCTCTTCTCTGGCCACTGTCCCACGGCGCGTTGCCGGCCAGGTGTGGGCATGCAGGGCCACCTGCTGTGTTGTCCTCCTCTCACACTTGGCAGTCTAGAGGTCACTGGTCATTGCCATGTCTGTCAGCCCCTTTGATTCTCCCAATATTCCTGGCAGGACGGTGTGAACTATACGTATAGTCGACGTTTCATGAAAGTACAATATTCAAAGGGAAACGTGTACATCTGCAAGCCCGTGGCTCTCTGAGCGGTCGTCAGGACGATTATTTTAACCTCGTTTTGCCTAAAGAAAGCTGGAGCTCAGAGGTCCTGGGACGTCCCCAGGTCTGTTGGCATGCCGAGCGGTGGTCGTTCCGGCCTACCTCTCGTAAAGGCCATGTTTTGAAACGGATCTTTATATTTAAATATTTGATTTCGGTTTCTTGGGAGAGCAGTCCGGCTTTAATGGAAAGCAGCAAAGCTTTTGTCTTAACGCCATCGACACAAGTGGTGCTGTGAGGAGGGGATCGGGCGCTGCGAGTCGACCCCTCTTCTGTGTCAAAAGGCTTTGTTTGGGGGATGAGAGCTCTGCGACGTCTTCAGTCGAATTTGTTCAAAGCTCGCAGGGTGAACTCCACGGTAAGTCTTAAGTTTGCAGATTCAGAAAGGCTGGTGAAAGGAACAGTGTACTCGAATCTTTTATTTTTGCAACATTTAATTTAGCAGTCATTATTTATATCAACACTTGGGAATATTTTGGAGAATCAACAAAGCCTTCTTAAGAGCGGCCTGATCCTCCGCTTGCAAGTCTGGTTTTTTTAACTGTGAAATGGCTTTCTTCATCTCACATTTGAAAAGGAGGAAACCGTTTCTGACAAGTGAAGGGAGAGGAGAGGGACCTGTGCCGTTGTCCTGGAGTGCAAGGACAGAGACCCCACCCCTTAGGGAGGAGGCCTCTTCCCTCCTGCCCCACCCCCCACCCCAAGGGGAGGAAAGCTGGATGGATTCCCACTTCTCAGGATGGTTCCATGGGCCCCAGGGCAAAGGCGGGGGAGAGGGGGTTAATAGGAAGCCTCTTCCAGTTCCAGGAAAGCAGGATTTAGGACGATTAGAAACCATTCCACCTTAGTCATTGTCCCTCTTCAAAGAGCTGTCTGGGGACTTTCCTGACTGCCTTTGGAGCAGAAGCAACAGAAGCCCAATCAATTAGCCGATATCCACCCAGGGAGAGGACTGAGTCTCCGTCTGGGAATGGCTGGGAGGCAGAGTCCGGAGGAAGATCCATGCGAAGGGGTGGGGAGGTGAACAGGGGAGAGCGGGACAGGCCAGGCCACACTGGGCTTTGCAGACGGGGTCCCAGAGGGCTCAGGGAGTGGGATGCCACCTCTGTCCCACAGTCTCGCTCCCAGATCCAGCAGCCTGGGCGAAGGAGCAGCAGCCGGAGAAGTGGCTGTCTGCCCCAGCCAGAGCGAGGAGGCTTTGCCAGCAAAACCTGCAAGTCATCCTGCCGCAGCTGCTGGCCTGCAGGGACAGACAGGGCCCCGGCGGCAGGGAGGGGTGCGGGGCGCAGGGGAGCCTCCCCGGCAAGGTTGCAGAGCAGCCTGGTCCTCCCGCGGACTTTCTCCATCACACACTGGCTTCCCTGGCTGAGCTGGTCCCCTTCCCAGCATGGGGCTGCTCGCTCCCTCCAGGGACGCCTGGTGCCCGAGGAGCCGTTTCCCGCAGTCACAGCACAAAGGGAGAATGTGTTCTGCTTGGCCCATGACGCGGCGCTTAGGCGACTTTGCTCTTTCATGGAGACTAGTTGCCAACTTCTAAAACGCAGGACATTTCACATGTAGGTCCAGACGTCCCACTTCCCTTAAAAGCTGGAAGCTCTGGTGAGGCGGGGTCTGCGTGTCGCGTGGTCATGGAGGGAGTGCGTCCCCTCTGGTGGCCACAGTCCCTGCCTTTCCCATTTTTGTAACCCCTTCTGCCACCTGCGCCTGGAGGGCCACCGAGCTAGAGAGCAGTCCTCTGGCACCTGCCGCGGTGGACAGCAGAGCAGGTGGCGTTCTGTCTCCTGGACCACCTCCCCAGGGGAGTGGGGGCCTCCTCTGCCTGCAGCAGCACCCCCAATCGAATCATCCTGGTCCTTCCCACCCTCTGCTGAAGTGGTCCGTTTACACGGTTTTAGTCATTTACGGGCACTGATTTAAACCTCCTTCCCCTTGCTGGGGTCAGGATTTAATGTGATTCTCCACCGCCACAACCCCAGCACGGCTGACCGGACTCGGTGATTTCTCCTGTTCTAAAGATGGAGAAGCAGAGTCTCAGAGTGGTTTCCAGTGCGACACAGCTGGGGAAGAGCCTTCGGCACACCGCAGGGAGGTGACAGCATCTCCTTGGGTCAGGGACTCCTGGGTGGAGCTGTGGGGAGTGACTCTGTGTCACCGGTCCCTTCACACAGGCCCATCCAGCCCCCACAGATCTCTCCAAAGAGGGTTCGTGTTCAAGTTGCTGCCTGCAACCTAAGGCCCAGGAATCCGGTCAGCCCGTGTCCAAGGTCAGAGTCTCTCACCACTGAGACGGAACTCCCCTCCCCCTCATTTCCAGTTCAAGGCCCTCATCTCTGTAGGACGGGAGGTGGGAAGTGGGCCAGGAGGGGAGAGGGCGGATAGACCATCTTATAAGGGTTTGGCTTAGGAGTTTTCCACTTTACGACGGTGTGAGAGCGAGGCGCATCCAGTAGCAGCTGCACTTTGATTTTGAGATTTGGTCTCTTCCCGCCACAGCTCCCAGTCGTGCAGGCCAGCACGAGGGTGAACGACCGATCTGCACAGTGTGCTCACGGGGTCAGGTGACTCCAGCCAACTGCAGGCTAATGCAGTGTTCCCAGCACCTTCAAGGTAGGCGAGGCTAAGCCCAAACCCTTCAGCTCATTCACTCGGTGCTCCGCTGGCTGCGTGGGGAGGTGGCCTTCTCTGGACACTGTCCGGTCCTATTTTCACATCCTCACAATTGGCATCTTGGTCTTAGATCTCTTACGGAAGGGCAACAAGAAGTTGCCCATCTTCCCAGAGTATCAAGTGGGCTGGACAAGCGGGAGCGGGGCAAACCATGATGTTTCTATGAGAGCAAACACTTACATGTGCCGTGTGGAACGCTAAAGTCGACGAATTTTACTGTTAAAACAGGAGCAAAGAAATGTTGTCCTTGTGGAGGGGTGGGAAGCGGAGGCCGCTTTTCCCAGAGGAGTCAGGGGACTTCAACACGGTCCTCTGCCTCAGAGATATTTTAGTACGAAGTGTGAGGAATACCCTCATGGTGTGGCAGGCACCGTGCTGGGCTCTGCAAGAGGAGGCGCAGGGTGGAGGGGAGAGGCCCTGGGGCAGCCCCACAGCCGGGCAGCTTCCTTACTAGGCTGCGTGGGAGCACACGGAAGCCTGAGAGGAAAGAGGGCTCATGTCTGGCTGGAGTGAAGGGGAGACTCCTGGAGGCAAGGGTTGGGGAGGATGAGGTTTCAGGAGCCCGGGCACACATACTCAGAAACGCAAGTCAACCTTGGTCCCCGGCCGGAGACTCAGACCTGGGCGAAGGGTGTGGAGAGAGAGGATGTGGACGATGTGACTGGGTCCCCCGGCGAGGAGCCTGGGACGAATATAATAACCTGTTTTGGAAGTGCCAGAAGTCATCTGAGCAGCAAAGCAGCGTGGTCAAAGGGTTGCTTTAAAGCGATCGATTTCACGTCAGAGACAGATTCCTCGTTGTTTTCTTTTGCCTGGAGAGTCGTTCAGACAAGGGGGTCCTTAAAAGGGTTTCTCCTTTCAGAAGAGAAGAGAAATCGTCTCTAGGCTCAAACACAGCCAACATTGTACAACACCCTTCTCTTCTTGCTACTCTCATGAGGAACGGTGGCCAGAGAGGCCAAGGGCCTTGCCTCATGTTGCCCAGCAAGTTAGAGCTGATGTTGAACAGCAAGAATCCCAGATAATTGGGGGAGATTGGCCCCAGCAGGTCCTTCAGAAAGATGGATGCCACGTGTATCCCAAATATTACATAAGACATCGTGTCTCTGTGTGTGTGAACTTTCCGCAAGCCCTCAGCCCACAGATCCGAGGTCCAAACACATAGGCATAGCCAGAACTCCCTTCTTCCCCACTCGTGGGGGCAATTTGGCTCCTTAGAGGCTCCAGACCGTGAAGACTTCACATTAGATGTCGGTCTTGCTGAAGAGTAATACTCACCACACCTGGGCACGTGTCTGGCTTGCCACCCGGAATGGAACTCCAGGTAGAATCTGAGCCCGACAGGATTCTCGTCCAAGAAGAGAAAGGGCTCTGCCCGGACCTCCCCGCATCACTCCCCAGCCCAAGGCTAGGCCAGATTGGAGCGCTTGTGGTTTAGACCGGCTCTTCTCAAACCTCACCGCACGTGCAAACCCCGCGGCGATCTTGTTGAAATTCAGACACAGATTCAGTGGGGCCAGGTGGGGCCAGGAGTTCTGTCTTTCACACAATTTCCCAGGCGATGCCAGTGGTCCACAGACCATGGTTTTTGCAGTTCGGGTTTAGGCAACACCATCCACCCATCCATCCATCCACCCAACCATCCATCCATCCACCCACCCACCCAACCATTCATCCATCCATCCATCCATCCATCCATCCACCCATCCACCCATCCACCCATCCATCCATTTACCCACCCACCCACCCATCCATCCACCCACCCACCCAACCATTCATCCATCCATCCATCCATCCATCCATCCACCCATCCACCCATCCACCCATCCATCCATCCATCCATCCGGGAAGATGCTATTCTCTAGAGTTAAGCTGCACACCCACTGCTTGACGCAGCTTTCTTTCAGGCCTCCCTTTGGGTCCCCCAGGGAACCCAGGGGACTTTGACACCATCTTCATTCGTAAATACACATTGCATTCATGCTGTGCATGTTTATCGAGCACATACTATCCTCCAGGCCCTGTCCTAGGAAATCAGAGATGACGAGGATCTGTAGTCAGCCACAGGCTGGTGAGGCCAGAGAAGCTCAGGCCACCTAAATGAGGATGAGGAAAAGGGGCAGGAGAGAAGAACGAAGGCCACAGGCAGGGAGGAGGGAGTGGCTTTCTGCTTTCTTCTGGACCCATCTTAGCTGTGGGAAGTTGACGATTTTGTCCAGGTTCCTCATCAGTTGGATAAGAGAAAAGAGCCGAGCTGAAGAGTGGAGAGGGGCGTGAGGGACCACAGGCTGAGCTCCTTGGCCATCCTCACATCTCCCCTTCCACCTCTGGGGCATGAATGAGACTGCCATCATCCCCACTGGGGCCCCCGAGCCACGAGCTGCCCACAGGGGCCTTCTCCATCCTGGGTTCCCAGTGCTGCCTCTCTCATCCACTCTCTGGGCTGCGGCTAGAAGCCGGTGGCTGGAAGCCGAGGACCTCTTTGCCCAGCAGGGCACAGGAGTGTCTGGACCAGTCTCAGCCCCCGTCCCCTGCAGCCACCTGACCCTCATCTTACCCTGTCCTCCTTACAGTTTCCCAAGCTGTCAGCAAGGTTATTAGAGTCAATTCAATCAATACTCAACCCCAAATCAAGCTCCACGAATATCCGTTAATTAATTAACTCACCAAACATTTTATTACGTGCCAGCTGGATTCCGGGCACCCTCTAAAGTGCTCAGAGGGATGAACAAAGCAGAGGCAGTGCCCGCTGTCGCCGTCACCGAGGGAGCCCAGAGCGAGACGTGGAAACAGATACTCAGCGAATGTTCACACGCGTGCGTGTGTGATGACAAGCTGAGGTACATCGTGGGGCGCTTCAGGGCTGGGTACACAGGTGACAGGAAAGACCTCTGGGGATGGTCGGTTTCAGCTGGGAGACACAGGTGACAGGAAAGACCTCTCCGGGGATGGGACATGTGTGCTGAGGTCTAAAGGAAGGAGAGAGATTGGCCAAGGGAAGGAGGGGGCTGTTGGGGGAGAGGGAGCATTAGATGTGGAGGAAGCTTGAGGTGCTGTGAGAACTCCCCTGTCACCCCAGAAGCCAGTGTGGGTGGAGATGGGACAGATTGGAGCAGTTGGGGGGGGACGGTGAGGCCTGGCCCCCCACCCCTATGGTCTCCATCTGGGCCAGCAACCCGAACACACAGCAAGGATGTGTGTGTTCACGGAGGCCCAGGCCGAGCTGGGCCCGGGAGCACAGGGGAGAGGTCCCTGTGTGAATCGCGTTGCCCCCAGAGGTGGAGACAGATGGCTGGACTCAGCACCGAAGCTTGTACTCTGTCTTCTCTGAGGGAGCGGGGTGGAGGGGGTCGCTCTGAGTGGGGTGACCCAGGGCCATCACGGTGCACTCCCTGTTTCAGGGTCCCAGTTATGAAGCCCAGAGGAGGGGCCTTGAGAAGGCCCAAGACAGGAGTGTGGGGGCGAGACTGGGCTCGCTGGTGAGCACTGAGCCCGCCCTCACTGCCCGCCACGCCACCCCACTCGGAATGAGAGGGGGGGCAGGTCCACAAACCCTCATCGGGTTTAGAAATGTGGGTAACCGCCGGGCCGGCCCCCAGGCTGGGCTGCGCTGGGGACGGGCGGGCCCTCACATAGGCCCAAGCACGCGGACTCCTCACTGCCCTGCCTGGGAGTGGGCTGGTGCCAGTGACCAGAAACGAGAGACTGTAACATCGACCCCGCTTGGGCATTTTCCACCTGCCAAGCATTGCGTTTGTGGGGGACGGTTACACTCACGGCCCCGACGCCGCATCCTCCTGTCGCGCATCCCTCCCGCAGGTGCTCTGGGCCTGGCCACGTTACTCGTTTTGGCTAATGGGACATCAGTAAATGTTGTGCCTAGAGGTTTCCCCTCTTGGAACCCACAGCCATGGAGAAAATTCCAGCCCGCACACCCAGGGAGGCCACATGGAGGAGAACCGAGGCTCCGGCCGGTAGTTTTCCAGAGGCCAGGCCTGCGGGCGGGGGCGTCGTGGACTCCAGCCACAGCCGAGCCTCAGATGGGCAGCCACAGCAATGACCAGGAGGAGAACCGCCCAGCTGAGCCCAGCTCCGATGGCAGAATCGGAGGAAAACTCGTTCTTTTACGCAGCCTCGTCGTCGGGTGGTCTGCCGCACAGCGGCGGTTAACCGAGACATCCTAGCGAACATCCACGGCCTCTTTTTGTGGGTGCAGCCACCCTGGGGGGACGTTTGTCTTAGCTCTTATCTGGACCCCGAGGTGGGGGCAGTGACTGACAGGGCCAGGCAGTGGCAGCAGCTGGGTCTGTCTCCGCGGCCTCCACCGCCTGGGGGTGAGGTGGCCGTGGCCATCACAGACAGCCAGACAGCGACAGGGGAGGAGTTGGCCTGCCCTTGCCTTCTGGTGACACCCGTGGTGCCCAGCTCTGCCTCCGCCCGCGGGTCACCCCTCGAGGCCTGGCTGCACATGTCTGGGCTTTCCTGTCCTCTGCTGTGTCCTCGTCACCCCTCTGCTACCTCTGCTCCTGTTTCTCTCCATCCTGGAGCCCATTTCCCTCTTGATTCTCCTCCCCAAACGGCCACGAGCACAAGGCCGTTGCCTCTAACGGGACCTTTGCGAACGGTTTGCGCCCTGTGAAGTTTTGTCACATGGCGCTGTCACACCCCCTGAAATCGTGGGGCAGGCATCCTACCCAGCCACTCCTCACCGGCTTCTTCACCCCGTTTGGCACCAACCGTGCGTCATCACCCCCACCCTTGCTCCATCGTCCCCCATCCCAGCTCCTCTCCCTCCTTCCGAGAGCACCAAAGTCCTCTCTCTCACTGTCACCCCACTCCTGACTCCCAAAGGCCGCTCCCAGGCTACCTAGGGGTCTCTGGTTTAACCAGAAGATTCCCTACTTAGTAGACAGTTGTCACTCTAAGTACCAAATCTCTCTCTGCCCAACAACGCACATGTATATGACCTGAGCTCAGAGAAGGAACTTCAGGGACATCTCCCCAGATCTGTCACGGTATAACGAAGGCTCCGAGCCCAGAGGGATGGGGTGACTTGCCTGGGCCCAGCTCTGGTCGCAGTTGGAACTGAAAGACGAGTCCTCTCCACCCTGTGTGCATGGGTCAGGGTGTGTGTCGTGCCGGGACGGAGAACCTGGGCCTCTCTGTCCCCCAGCTCGGCGTGGATCCCCAAGGCGAGGCGAGGCGAGGCGAGCAGACGTGCTGACCTGTGCCGTCCTGCTCCCCAGCCCCGTGGTCCCCGTGGTGGTGCACACGTGCCCAGCCCATAAATATCTCATTCTGTGTTCCTGCCAGCCCCCACTAATAGGGCTAATGCTTCCTGAGGAGCAGCCCAGAGCTGCATTAGTCGCAGATGTTTGATTGATTTAAAACAAAGAGCCTGACCACCAACCTCTCTCCATGGTTTCTCTTCCTGCCACTTTGCTTGCAGGGTTATCTCTGAAATGCAATTAAGGGCCTTAAAAGTACATTTTCAGGAAGATGCAGAATTGATGAGGGGAGCCGGCCCCTGTGGGTACCTCTAGATTGTTCCAGTTCCAGAGGAGGGAGCTGGACCCTGCCTGGAGCTGCGTCCACACCCACCAAAGTCTTGGGTCTCCAGGGTCGAATCCGTATCCAGGAGCCCGGGAGGGGTGAGGGGAGAGGCCGCCCTTCAGAGGAGCTGCTGCTGCTTCCTTGGTCCTGTGCGTTTAAAGGTTCAGCTCCTTTGAGGCCTCTGGGAGGAGTGGGGTCTGCGGGCCAGGGAGGCTGCTTTTGGGGCTGCCAACTGTGGTACTTGCTTGAGGGGTCAGGCTCATTCAGGACCGAGCCTGGTGACAGTGGGGCTCCTATTCTCTCGGGGCCAAGTGTCATGCCACTGACGGGGTCCATCTGGGACACAGCCCTTTGCCCCAGAGCCCGGGTGGTGTTGTTGTAGAGCAGCCACTTTTCTGAATGTGCCTCTGGGGCACCATTCTTCTCCGGATCCCAGGGCCTGAGGGCCCCTCAGCCATGGAGAGTCCCCTCTGAGGGTCTTTCCAAACTGGCAAGTGAGCCACATCTATGAGACTGAGAGGATGCGAGAGCCTTAGGGACAGCATAGGTGGCTTCTGCAGGGGCGTCACAGAGCCCCTGCGGACTGTGCCGGGGCTGCAGAGGTGCAAAGGTGGGCTAGTGGCGTCACGGTCTGGCAGGGGAGGTCTGTAGGCCCGAACCCCGGCAGGCTGAGCCCGGTGGGCCAGGCAGCTCAGGTGCCAGAACCACCGACACAGTGGAGCTGCCACAACTCACAGGGAACACGTGGGAAGGAGAAAATGGCATTTACCAGAATGTCTCTTAAGAAAGCATTTGCACGGTTGGGCGGAGGAGTCCGAGACGGCCAGCGTGTGAGGGACGGTGTGAGGGATGCCCAAAGGCTCGTGCAGGTCACAGAGCGGCACCTTGCTGAAGGGCATCTGCTTTGCCCAGCACCGCGTCGGGTTGGGAGCTGGAGCCGACTTGCCCGGGACACCAGGACAGCTCGACCCCTCCGCCGTCTTGCTTGTCTGGCCTCCTCCCCGACACCCCCAGGTTGAACAAACTGTTTGAAAGTGGCAGGTGTAAAGGGACACCACCTTGTTAGCCTGCACAGGCTCCAAATTCTCCCTAACCCCATTCTGGTGGCCCAGAGAGGAGGGCACCATCGCTTTCTGCCCAGGTCGCTGCGGAATTTCCTGCTGGGGGTAGTTACAGCTGGGCGGGGGGGAGAGGGCCCAGTGTTGACAGTTGGAGGTGAAGAGAGAGGGTCTTTCTGTTTCAAGGCAGGTGGGGAGAAGTGAGATTCGTGGAGCGGGTTTGGGGACAGTCCCTGCTGGGCTTGCTGAAGCATAAAGGCGAGTGACCTCGACGCGTGGGCTGGAGACATGGTGGTGGACGTCGGTGTCTTGCTGAGAAGCTGGGATCTGCCCGCTGGGCAGTCGTGAGCCACAGATGGCTTTAGAGCAAGGGGAGAGGCAGAGCTAGAAACAGGCTTCTTGAAGGTCAGTCTGGCTGGGAACTGAGACGGGCGCCTTCGTGATAATTAGCAGCTTCTTTGGGTCCCTGGAGGGGGCCACGTATCTCCACCTGGGGAATGGATAGCTTCGCCATCCATGGGACGAAGCCTTGGCCACCTCGCCTGCCTCAGTCACACCCTCCATCATGTCTCTTCGGATCTCGACCCCTCTGGACACTCCTATGCGATCACCGCCTTCCCTGGTCAGCAGCCTTGCTTCTTCGACGTGCTCAGGGTACTCGCCACCCCCCTGCTGTCATCTGCTGAGCTCTTGGAGCCTCCCCTCAGTCGCCCAAGAGTTTGGTAACTTGGATGACATTCTTCCTCTTGTCTTTGTCCCGGGGGGTGTCAGCATCTGACTCCCGGGCCTCTCAGCATCTCCCTCCTCTCAGCCCAGCTGCACCTGTTGGACCTCATCCTCACCATTTCTGTGCCACTCCTAAAGCCACGGAACCGAACCCTCCTCCTCCTTTCCATAATCCAGGGCCCCACAGACCGTGGCCGTGGGCTGGCCTGGCCCACTGACTGTTTTTGTAAATAAAGTTTTATTGCCACGCAGCACTGCCCTGCTCTGTAGGTACTGTCTCTGGCTGCTGTTGAGCTACAAAAGCAGAGTCGAGTAACTGTGACCGACTGTGTGGCCCCCACGGCCTAAAACACATACTACCTGGCCCGTTACAGAAAGGGCCACAGCCCATCTGAACGTCGGAAACCACCCGCTGTCTGGTTGCTCCATCCCCGTCCTTATCCAGCCTGGGCTCATGCCGCCCGTGACTTTCTCCCATCCCCCCCCCACATGCTGTGGCCCCCTCGGGGTGAGCCCAACTGCTCACTTTCTCTTCGCCTGCCCGAGAGCAGCCCAGGGCTGCTGGAGAACATTACACAACAGGGAGGATCGATTCGGTCATAAATTCTTGATCGGCGCCTCCAGTGGACCTTCGGCAGTCCTGGGAAGCCTGCTGCTTCCTCTGGTCAGCTCACTCGCCCAGTCTGAAGCACTTTAGCCTTCTTTAGACGCTTTGCTTTTCTCATCTACCTCTTGCCCATGTTTTTTTTTCCAGCGGGTGACCCGGCCTCTCACATCACAGAGCACACAGCATCAGCGAGGACTCACCGTCTTGATACCAAGCACAGACGCTTCCCTTTCATCCCCTTCTGCTCTGTTTTCTCTCTGCTCCACTTGGCACCCCAACCTCTCCTGCCTGCCTAGGAAATTTACCCTAAGGGTACCATTTTGGTTCCCCTTAAAGCAGACTCTGAGACAGGAACTGGAGTGAGCGTATTGATTTGTTTGGTGACCCCGGGAAGCTCACGGAGAAAGTGAGGGTGAGGGAGGGAAGAGAGAAAGGCCAGCCGAGAGTGGAGGGATGAGCACGGTGCCAATCAGAGGCCCCGGGGGAGGCTGCGTGGAGCACTGCTGAGATTCATCCTCCTGGAGGATAGAGAGGCTGAGGCACTTTCATGCTTTCTCTGCATTTCCTGATGGTGCCTGCGCGACACAGACGTGCAAGCTCCCCAAGTGCCAGTGGGAGCCCCAGAGAGGCATAAAGCCAGACTGGCACACCCTTATGTTTTCGGGGACCTGGCAGGGGGTCCAGGACCCTCATGAGGGCTGCAGGGATGTGGTGCTGGCACCCCTGACAGCCCCTACCCTGCAGGCACCCTACTGTGCATGCCACCGGGTCCTGTCTGCTCGTGTGCAAGCACTCTCACAGTCCTTCCATTCAGACAAAATCCTCTCTCGAACCTGCACCCTCCAGGCTCCCCTTTCTTCTATCTCCTCCATTCAGTATCAAACCAGTTTCAGCCCATTTCAGTCCAGCTTCTGCCCTCCAAACCCTCCTTTCCTTCCAGAACCCACCCAGGACCACAGCTTTCAGGTCCACAGTGATGGGAATGGCTCACACTTTGTCCTCTGGACCCTAGATCTTTCCACCTGCCTCTTCAGCATTTCTGCTTGGGACTCTGAAAGGCCTTTCAGAGTCCAACTGGACATATGACTTCGCAGCCCCCACAGAACCATACCCGGACCTCTCCCCAGTCTCAGTGAATTGCAATTTCCTACTCAGTCGCAAAGGTCAGAGACATCCTTGGTACCATCCGCTCCTTCCCCCAGCCTGGCATCGTTCAGTCCTTCCCCGAGACTGGATGATTTTATCTCCTAAGTCTTTCTCATGTTGGCTCTCATTCTCTGTCCCCATCACCCCGACATGAGTCAAGCTGCCATTTGTCTTGCCCTAGACTCTTGCTGTCACCTCTGGACTGGCTCCCCTCGAATCCTCTGCCACAGTTTTCGCATGGCCATCGGAGGAAGCCTTTCAATGCAAACGTAATTATGTCCCACCTTTGTCTTCTCACTGCTCTGAACACGGGCAGCGAGGCTGCAGGCCTGGCCTCCACCGTCCCCCACCTCCTCCTGCATATGAGCCCTTCCCTCAGCAGCCTCCCTCATCCGCTTTGGCCATGCTCCTTCCCACCACTGGCCTTTTGCCCTTGCCAAGTCCTCTGCCTGGAACATCCTTTCTTCTTCTCTTCCCTGGTGAATTCTTACTCCTCTTCTGATGGTGATAACTCAGTCATCTCTTCCTGAAGGTCTCCTTCCCTGAGATGAACTCCAGCGGCATCATTGAGATGATTTTGCATCTGATGCATGCTTACCCCTGCGGGAGACTGGGAGCAGTGGCCATGTCCGGTTCGGCTCTCCATTGGACCCCCAGCATCCAGCCCAGTATTTGACCCCCATGGGTACTAAATCAATATCCGATGAATGAGGAGCTTCATGTGAGAGTAATCTAACCCAATAACACTGAGATTGGTCAGTCTGTTGAGCATAAAATGCATGGTTCTTAATGTGAGGACGAGAGCAGGTGTCAGGATGTCCTTGAGAGGAGCTCGAAGTAGACATTGCCGGTGGCTTCGCTTACATCCTCAAGATCCCTTCTTTGAGGAAAAGGGTGACATACGAGTTTTTATTTCTTCCTCTCATGAAGAGATGAGCTAATGAATTTTAAGGTCACTTGACTGGCCGTAAAGAGTCTTTGGAAGGCCAAGGCCAGAGCTACCACACTATCCTGGGTTCAATTCCTAGCTTTGCCGTTTACCAGGCTGCTTTGCGGCTCAATTTTCCACTTTGTTAATTAGAAATCAGAACATCTGTTCCTCGAGGTTGATCTGAGGGAAGTGCTGGGTGCCTCGTGGTGCTTGAGGGAAGTTCTATGGGGCTGTCCTCCCCTTCGTGACCCAGCGTCAGCACTAAGAAAGTCGCTTGTCTCATTACCCATTTCCCAGATTTTTATCCTCTTTGTTATTCATTGAACAAGGTTGTGGAGACCGACCTGGGGAGCTTCATTTCAACTTCTCCCTCTTGCCTTCCTGGCTCTTGCCTTGGTCTGTCTGCCATTCTTCAGGGATCCCAGAGAGAAGGCCTGAAACGATGAAGTTGTTTTATCGTCAGACGGTTCTGCTAACCATACACTTGGGTGTCAGTGGGGTGATTCATGGACATCCATTTACAGCTGAAGTTGTAGATCTGTTTTTAGAAATTATTAGCAGGCATTAAACAAAAACAGGCTTTATTAATAATTCACCAGAAAAAAAGATATGGCGCAATATCCCGCAATAGTAATCTCTAATGCCGGAATAAGTATTCCATTTATTTGTTTTTTTTTTCTTTCTTCCTTTGACATAATAAAGACTCAAATCCTCTGTAAACTGAGAGAAAGGCAGACCTAAGAGGGCCTATTTATCAGCTGAGTAGAGCTTGAGACTGCCTCTAGAGTCAGAAACAGGACAAATTCTGGGGGCCGGCATTCAGAAATGCAGCAGAATCATCTGAAGCAGAAGTAGGGCACGGGGCTGGGTTTCAGATCCACGTAAGCCTCAGCTCCTCTGGTCCCTACTTGGCTTTTAGCTTCAGCTCTGCCAGGCCCCCAGCCCTCAGGCCCAACCTGGAGATCTCATTCCTACACACTGTTGGTTTTCTGGGTCGTCTTGCCTGAAGGCTTTCTCCAGCAGAAGTGCCAGCAACTTAACCCTCCCTCCCACTGGCAGTTCTCAACCAACAGGAGAGGCCGGGGGTGGATTCGTCCCCCGCTCCCCTGGCTCTCTGAGGAATGGTGTAAACTCTCAGAAACCTCCCTGGAAGCAGCCTGTGCGTGAACACACCCTTCCTGAGTTTTTCTCCCTTCCTCTTCTTGTGTCTTTACTCCCTCACCCAGTTTCCTGGAATCACCCTGGCTGGCCTGCAACCAAGTCCCAATCTCAGGGTTTGCTGGGACAATGGGGAGACGAGGCAGGGAAAGGAGAACATCTCATAACATGTGCAAAGGAGCAGGTTTCCACGAGGAGCACGGGTGGCTCCATCCCTCTGCCATACTAGGAGGAGGGGGAAGCTGGAGCCTTATCCCCCAACACCCACTCCCAACTGGTTGAGGGTTGAGCCTGGGGTGGTAAGCCTCCCTCCACCACTGCCCCCATTATTCCAGAAAAAGTCCCTAGGCAGAGAGGAAAGACACAGTTGCAGAGGTGTGAAGTGTCAGCTCTCTGTCCACTGCAGCTGCTGAGAATTCAGGTGGCGGAGCAGAAGGAGCAGGTGATGGTAACATCTGTGAGGGGTGCCCTTCCCTGGTTTAGCCACGTGGCCAGAGAGATGGAGGGGCTGGGGAATGGGAAGCAGGACAAGTGGAATGTGGCCACCTGTGCATATGGAACTGGTTAGGGCCACATCCTTTCAGGGGCCGGTGTGGGTGTAGCTGGAACCTTGATCACCAGCTCAGATATAAGCAGAAACCTCCAGAACATAGAAGGTAAGACTGAGGCAAAGCGCAGCCAGCCGTTCTCAGGACAGGACGTCCAGGTTGACCATGAGACGGCTTTCAGCGGCCTGTGCTTCCCTGAGCATTTATAAAGCAGGCGGGCTTGCTCTGGCAGCCTCCCTCCTTCCTACAGATGGCTCCTTAGCAATGACAGCCCCTTCTCCCCGGCCTCCAGGAGCCCTCTGCAAGGCCTCTGGCTGCCAGGGCCCTGCATCTCAGAGTCCTGCAGTGTCGTGGTCCACGGTCAACCTCTCTCTCTGAATAGATACTCCCTAGGGTTCCAAACTGTCTCCCTTTTCACAGACTTGATATTCCTGAGCTGCAGGAAGTAAGTTAGGGTGTTAATTTATACTGAATTGTGAAGGGTTGCTGGCTTCGAAGCTTTCTAATGTTGGGTACTTGTAATTTAAAGAGGGAGTTTGGGCACCCAATGGAGAGAGGATCACCTGCAATCAGCGTTACAGTAACATAGATAAAATAAATAAAAAGGATAAAAATCCTTGTAAAACTTTCTAGGGAAAGGCAGACAATGCAGCAGGGAGATGGTGTGCTCAGAAGCAAGGATCCTTGGGTTCAAAGCTTAGTAGCACCCCCTCCCCATGAACATTGGCATGAACTTGAGCAGGTTACTTTTCTAGGCCTCGGTTTTCTCATCTGCAGAATCCGATAGACTTACTTCATAGGGTTGTGGTAAGGATTAACTAAATTAACACAGCCAAAGGACTTAGAGCTGCATCTGGGACACAGTTAAGGCTCAATAAATGTCAGCCATCGTGACTCTTTGGTCATCAGAGTTCCTCAGAAGTGAGTCTTCCAGAAAGAAGGGCTGGGTCATCTTAAATTTTATGGGGAAACCATCCATCAGGCAGTACTTCAGGGAAGGTCTCTTCTAGCTCTGAGGTTTTCTGGGTGGTTAGGATGACTCAAACCTCAGAGAAGCTCCTGGTCTCTAATTCCACTGTGTTTCTGGGGGGCCACAGCAGCCAGGCCTTAGAGATACCACCTTCACCGACATGGAAGCGTGGGGCCTGTGTCTTTCTGGGAATTCTATTCCATTAAAACACAAGCACTAGTCTTTGTACTGGGATAGTTCTACGCTGCAAAATTAAGCCCAGCAGAAAACAAAAGCAGTAGAAATAATTAATGCCGATCAATAGGGACATGATTGAATAAAACAACTATATCATGGAATATTGCACAATTTTCACAAAGAATAACACATATTGACTTGAGAAATTTACGTGTTTTGTTCTTAGGTAATAAAGCAGCCTGTCCTCGGTCCACTTTTATAGTCTCTTCTCTCCCCACTTCTTTCTAATTCTATGCTTTATCTAATAGAACCACACCCTCTTCTCAATCACTGGCTGAGTTTGGGCATCCATGCTTTCACTCAGCTGTTTCCTCCATCTAAAATGCCCGCCCACCCCTTCCCATTATCACCTGTCCGAATCCGACCCAATGTGGTAGGAATCGCTTCCTGCGTTTTATCTATCAGAGCACGGGGCTTCTGGCTCCCGTAAGAGTGTCATGCATTTGGAGAGAAATACATACAAACCTGCATCCCGTTCTCAAGTTGTTTACAAGGGGCCTTAAATGAAGTGGGAACTTGATAAGTAGTTGACATGTGTCCCCTGTTCTCTGGGACAGGGTGGCTTCAGGAGCCCCTCCCATCTAGGACTGGAGGGGGTCAATGGCCCCATTGCGCAGGAGCTGGGAGGTGGTGGAACTTAGCAGTGGAAACTGGCTGTGGGGTCAGGCAGCTCTTGCTCAAGGATGAGAAGAACCACTGCAAGGCAGAAGTAGTAGTTAAAGGGCCAGGAGGAGGAGGGTGTGTGGGGACAGACAGGCTGGACTAGAAGGCAGAGCTGGTGGGCCGGCTGGGCGTGCTGGATTTCACCCCAGAAGGAGGTTTACTCTGGCTTATCTTCTAAGATGCTGAGAACCTGGGTCTTTCATGAAGCCACTGCTCACCTCCAGCATCAGGCTTAGTCAGGTGGTTTAAGGCACCTGAGTGAGTCTAAGCTGTAGGCAGGTGGTTTTCTCAAGGAACTAGGTGCTTTTCAGCAGAAGAGAATGTAAAGAGCAAATATCAGGGGCTTTTCCCCCCTTTTTAGTGTGTAGCCATGTCCTCCGGAAGTCACAGCAGAAGGCCTTTGTCCCCTGACTGAGGCTGTGCTGGGACTCCCGCTTTACCGAGCACTGTGTCAAGTACCCCTTACATCACGTGTACCCCTTTCCACAATCCAATGAGGTCGATATCATCCCAGTCCTACAGATGAGGAAAATCGAGTCTCACTAGACACTGGACTTTATGTGACCAGAGGAATTGGATGGAGGAGGGAGAAGTAGTTCGTTTGTGTTGTTTGTTCTAGAAGAAGTGGGAGTAACCAAGATTTCATCGATTGGCCCCCTTTTCTGCCAGCAGCCTCACAGAAAATATGTTGACTCATTACCATTTGCCATGATGCACTGATTTAAAAAAAAAAAAAAACGAAACAGTTGACAATATAATCCATTAAGGTAGGGGGAATTTGAAAAAGTATGAATTAATTTAATTTTGTTCAAGTAGCTGTATCATTAAAATAGACCAAATAAGATGATGGGCATTTTTGCGTGAACTTGACCACCTCTTCCCTAATAATATTCAAGTTATTGGATGAACAACAATGTATTGATCTGAATTCCCTGTGATTGGACATTTAGGTCACCACCATTTGTCTTATTATTTTTAAACAGCTCTAAAGTGGATATCTTTTTCATATGGCTTTTCAGAGTATTTTGGAAGATTTCCTCAGGACAGATTCGCGGAGGTGGAGTTAAGGGGTCAGAGCATCTTGGTCAATATTGCAAAACTGTTTCCCAGGGGGTTTTGCCACATATGAGGTCACCAGATGTGCCTTCCAGGTGATTGTATCTGAAAGGAGTGAGCTCAGGGGACTAAATTACCTTAAATCAATAATAGAAAGATGTCACAGGGCAGGGTGCACTAGTGACTAGTGACTAGTTCCCTTAGGGCCAATCCTAGCAATTAGAGACAGCGTCCACCTTGGAAAGCACTAATGACTTTGTGTCAATTGATCCAAAGGTAAATGGACCTCTGAAGCCCAGAACAATAGACGATCGTGCCTGGAAATCCAAGCCAAAGACATAATGGTCACTGCAGAGTGAAGGTGATAAAAGATAAGACCCAAACGATGAGGAATGTTCCAAGCTTATTCTCATTACAGGAATGAGGCCAAACTCTTGGACAACATTTTCCGAAAAGAGAGGGAGGATGGTGTAAGAGTCTCCCTCCCGTTCTCAGCTGCCATCCCAGACTTCACAGAGGGTAGCGCATGACCTCTCCTGTGCCCTCAAGGGTGACCATAGCCCCTGCATGTCTGCATAGGGCCTTCTGCCATCTTGAGACCAGAGAATTTTTGGATTTCCCATCAGGGAATATAATGGCTTTCTTGGCAAACAGACAGGACTGGGCCCGCCTTTATTTTTATTCATTTATTTGGGGTTGTGTGTGGGGGTGCAGTTAATCACTCTAGCCTGACTCATGTGTTCTAAAGCCCGCGGCCTAGATTAAATCATCAATAAACGTTCTCAGTCTGTCCTTGGGAGTGATCCAGTAATGAACTCGTTATTCTTCAGTTCAATTCCACAAACATTTATTGAGTGCCTACTATGTGCTTGGCATCGTGATAGATCTCGGGGGTATAACATTAATAAGATTTAGATGCCACCCTTAGGAAGTCTAATTTTTTGAAGTCTAGTGGAAAACGACAAAAGCTTTGTGCTCCGTTAATTGCCACTCCTCATTCTACATAGTGATTATTTGACCAGAGCTGAGTTTGGAATCAGTCAGAGGTTTTAAATCTATTTAACTATGTATCTATGTAGCTATCTCTGTGTGTGTTTGTGTGTGTGTGTGTGTGTGTGTGTGTGTGTCTGTCTGTCTGTCTGTCTATCTATCTATCATCTATTTATCATCTATCTATCTATCTATCTATCTATCTATCTATCATCTATCTATCTGTTAAAGCAAGGCTGATGAGACACAATGTCAGGGAGATCTTGGACCTTTGAAGGCCGTAAACCAGAATTCAAGTGAGCCCTTAGGTGAGAGAGAAGACGGAGAGAATGTTATTGAGCTGAAAGAACAAGAACTAATCTTGGGAAACGTGTGTGCATGAGATCAGAAGCAATTTGAGGAATTAACTGACAGATACCCACCTCAATGTTATTAGTGGTTTTCTCCAGGGGATGGGATTTCAGTTAAGTTTAATTTCCTTTTTATTTTTCCTCTTTCTCTATTCTTTAGTTCTTTCTTCTCTCTTTCCCTCTCTCCCTCCTTCCCTCCCTCTTCCTTTTTTCTTATGTTTTATTAGTATTTGATATATTTTCTACATTATGCCTTTGTTTACTTTAGAGATTTAAAAAGGCCTTATTTAAAAAATAAAGCTGGCTGAGACTCTAGGCACATTGTTTAGGGGGCTGAAGGTCAGGCCCAGGTGATGCCAAAAATTAAGCTGACTCTGCCCTGGGCCCCTCATTTCTCCCCATCCCTCCCGCATCCTCCCAGCACTTGACTGTATTCAGCTTGGTGGCATCAGCTCAGGAAAATGAGGTCCTGCTTAAACAAATCCAATTCTAAAATGCCTGTTTATAGTTTACGGATCCAGATGCATATTCTTACCATTTTTCCCTCCTTGGGGAATCACCAATACGTATCTTGAGGATGATAATTAGGAAACCAAGAGGGTCACCCTAACCAGTTATGAACATGACTCATTTTTCAAAGAAATTTCCCCTCAAGGAAGTGTCGGGGGTCCACCAGTGCAACTGCAGCCTTAGTGGATTATCACTTTCTATATCACAGAATGGCTTCCCAGACACGATGATAAGGGCGTCAGCCACTATAGTAGGAACATCCCCCAAAAGAAAGAAGTAAAATGAGATGATCTGTGTTTGTTTAAAAACAAAAAAATAAACAATCTGACAGCTCCCAAGGAGTGAAGTCAAGCAGAGCAACGGGGAAGCATAGATTTGTGTCTGTTGTTGTTTGCTTGACACCTAGAAGTTGGAGTTTGCGCCCTGGGCTAGTAGTGCTTTTCAGATTTTAGGTCACAACCCATTAGCTATAAAACCCATTTACTAGATCGAGACCCACCTGCCCCCCTTGTTTTTACAATGAAACAGAATAGAAGAAATCAGTGTATCACATGCAGTAAGGGTGATTGTTGCTTCAGGAAAGTCATGTGCGCGCACGGGGGTGTGTGTGTGTGTGGTGGGTGGCATGTAAATACATTTTCTTTGTGGGTTATGGTTAAAAAGTTTGGAAATCCCTGCACTAGACAGTTTTATGGTATACTAGTTTTTAAAAGTGGGTCATGTGAACAAAGAGTCAAAATCATGGTCCCATAACAAACTCTGGGGGGACTCAGGACTCCTCTCCCAAGTGTCCTGAGGTGGCCATAGGTAACCCATCAGCTTCTCCTTCCAGGTCACTGAATGTGGGCTTCTTCCTTGGCCGGGTTTGCAGCCCTGGCATCGGCAGGGCCATCCTATCAATGCCACTCAGCCCACACACGTGGCAGGTGGGGGTGGGAGCAGGGAGCAGGTGGACAGGCCAACCCTAACCCCAGAGTCTGCAGAAAGGTGGCAGTCCCCTCTTGGAAGAGCGTGTCCAGCCACCTTGGAGAACAAATGTGCTTCCAGATCAGGAGGGAAGCCGTTCTCTCCTCCTCAGTCCTCAGCTTTCCCACTTTTGGAAAGTGCCACCTCCCCTCGGAGTCTAGGAGTCCTTCGCCCTTTGCTTACCAAGTCCTGGCCACTCTACCGAACTGTAACCCCAGTCAGGCCATTTCTTTCTTTCTCACCTTGGGCAAAGCCACCATCGCTTTTAGCCTGGATGACCAAAGTCACCTATCACTGGTCCCCCACTTCTCTAGTTCATCTCCACGCCAATTTGCACTCCATGGACTAAGAAGTATTTTTTTTTAAAGGCAATTCAGTTCATACCACCTCCTTGTTTAAAACCTGCCAGCTGTGTCCCATCTCACTCAGGATAACCTCCCGACTCCTGACTCTTGCTCCACAGTCTCCCCGACTCGAGTTTGCCTTTCTCCTTCCCCTCAAGATCCCCCACACTGGCCTTGTCTGGCCCCTCAAAGCAACAAGCTCCTGGACAGACACGTGGGAAGTCCTCTCCCAGCTCACGCACTGAATTCCTCCCATTCCACAGATCTGGAGGGATTCCTCTGACCCTGAGCCCACCCCAACTAATCGGGAACCCCTGCTTCTCATAGAGTTTAGCTTTCTTCCTTAAAAAACTCAGGGCGTGTTGTAATCGAATGTGTATTTGAATTGCTTCATTTAATATTTGCTTCCCCCTTCCAGTCTGTATCCTTCCGAAGAACCAGCAGTGTCTGCTCCTAATAGGTAATAAATATCTGTGGAGTGAATAAATTAATGGGATAGTGGTGCCAACCCCTTCCAGGCGGACACTGAAAGCAGATTTTACCCATCAAGACACCCCCAACAATTTCTCCTTCTAGTCTTATTAACCCAGCCCTTTTCGCCTGCCATTCCTTATTTATAATCACTTAAAAATCTCTCAGACTGCTGCATCACCCCCACCCCTGTACACCAACCTCCCCCTAACTGAGAAGACCAGCCTCATACCTTATATTCCAAAAAATTTCTAGCCAGTACTCAGGGCGATGGGTAGATAAGCCTCATGATTTCAACAGGGAGCCTCCTTCTCAGATTTCACCACGAAGAATCGTAGTCTTGAGTTCATGTTGGAACTGGCAAATAATTAAATTCTACTCAAAATCATGGCTCATCTGGCAGTGACAGTGTGTGCTCTGGGTTTATAGGAGTTTTTGTTGTTGTTATTCCCTCCCTCCCTGCCTCCTTTCTTCCTTCCTTCCTTTCTTCTGTCTGTTCTTCCCTCTTCTCTCCTCCCCTCTCTTTTTCTCTCTCATTCATTCATTTGCTGATTCACTCATTCTGCTTTGTTTTCAACCTTGAATGTAGCACTTCATTTCCTGCCTTGAGATTGGAACCAGAAGGAGACAGTAAATGTATTTAGAATCAGAATCCAAAATCCATTCCTCAGAGCGGCTTCACATCTCCCGACGACCAAAGTGATTAAGTTCCTTGTGACCCTGCCTGGACCCCCCACCTCACAGGACAGTCTGCTCTGTATTCGCAGTCAATGCCCTCTGGAGAAGTGAGGGCCTATGAACTGGGCAACAAAGACCCAGCCTCTGGCGGGGGGCCCTCCGCAGTTACATCAAAGTGGAGGATCAGACCGATTAAATCGATGAAGTGCGAAGCACTGTTACTCACTCTCAGGCTCCATTTAGCACCTCGGCCCTGGGTTTCAGCAAAGAGAAAATCTTCTGGAATCAATAGTGCTATCATTTCACAAAATTGCAGTATTGTGTACTGAAAACGAGCCATACATCAACTTCAGGCTTCACTTGCTGGAGGAAACGGCTTTGCTGTGAGAATGCTGGCGACCTGAAGCTGGTTTCAGAAACTCGGAGGATCCAGGCCTCTCCCACCTGGAAAGCCAGGTGATCTGGAACGAGGGTCCCGAGCACATGGCGACACGACCTGAGGCACGTCTGTGGTCTTCGGGGCACCAGAAGAGCAGTGTGATGATGGAAAACAAACAAAATTTCAGAATCTCCAAATATATTCAAGCAGAAACTGCTGCAGAAGAAGTTGGGAGACTTGGCCTCTCGAGTCATCCTGGCTCCCTCACAGGCCCTAATTTTATTTTTCCTGGTCCAGCCTTCCTTGCTGAGCTGGAGATGTCTCGCCTGTGGATTTTGATTCCAGAATCTGGCTGGGAGGTTGGTGGGAGGGTGCTCTCTGCTGTCTGGAAAACCTCGAAGCTGTGGACCTCTTGACCCTGCACCACACAGGGCTGTGTCGAAGCCTTGCTTTCTTCTCTTTGGTTCCTATCTAATACATCTTCACAAAAGGCCAGAGTTCTAGGCACTGCTGGCCTTGGCTACAGGACTTCTGGAAGTCTATAGAAGCAATGGGCATAAAAGCCCACTGGGGTTATCAGAAGCCCCAGTCGAAGTACCAAGGTGAATCAGGGTTGCCTGGGCCAGGGAGGCCTCGATGCGGCACCCACTGAATGGGTTTTGGGCCACCACTTGGCTGCCCTGCAAAATTGTCATTGCAGAAGGGCACAGACTCTGCCGTCCACTTTCCTATAGTCTTCCCTGGTCCCAGCTCAGTGCAAAATACCAAAATACATAACTACTGAGACTGAGTACTGAATATATCTTGTAGTCTTCTGATTGCCAAGACAAGAAGGGGGAGTAAAGCCAGTTCTAATTATTTGGGTATTTATCCGTCACTACATTCTACTAGGAATTTGCTTTGATGGGTACTCATCTAAGGGACATCAGGAAGCATAATGAAAAGTATCTTCGACACTGTTCCTATGAAAGATTAAGAAGAAATTCTGATAAGCTATACCATTTACCTTCTGTGAGCCCATTTCTTCATCAGAAAGTAGGAACAGTAATAAAGACGATCGTTTAGGATTGGGATGTCACAGCATGGTTGCAGATTTCCGGAAGTTAATGTAGAATTAATTCCCTTTTAAGAGGGCAGAGTGCCATGGGACCGTCTTATCGCCTCAACATAAGGATCACTGACACTACTCAGCAGGAAGCTGAGCTCTTGTCCAAAGCATTGGGATCTACCCCAACACACACACACACACACACACACACACACACACACACACACACACACACACACACGTGTACACAAGGGAAGGGAAGTTTCTGCTTAAATACCCCGGAGAGTCTCCTGTAGGAGAACCTGGCCTCCCCTTAAGTTAAGTTGCCTCCGTTTCTGCTTTCTGCGGAAGCAAAAATAATTATAAAAGGTCTCATTTCTTGAGTGTTTATCATGAGAAAAGCATGCTCTACCTGAATGACCTCATTTAATCCTCTAACGTGATGGAGGAGTGCCACTATCTCCAAATATTTCATATGAGGAAACTGAGGCCTGCGAAGGTTAAGTAGCTGATTCAAGGTCCCACCACTGGGAAGATTTGAACGCAGGCTGGTCTGCTTCCAGAACCCATGTGCTGCTCACCACCAGGCTGTCCTTCCTGAAGGTGGGGGTGGGAGGGTTGAGAGAGAGCACAGCAGAGGGAGTGGAAAGGTATAGTCGGAAAGTTTGCTAGAAAACTGACCTCTGCCCAGTTACGGAAGTCCTCTGAGGCCCAGCGTCCTCATCTGTAATTGGGCAGAATACAATTCTGATACGTCATTCCTACATTTACGTGACACTCTACACCTTGCAAAGCTTCTCTCAATTTAATTCCTCCAGCAACTTTGTGAAGCAGAAAGAATCATTTTACAGATGGAGAAGCAGTTTTGAGCAGTATCGTAAATTAAAAAAAAGTTAAAATAGCTGAAGTCCTTTAACTATGAAGTGCCATGTGAGCATCATCTTTACATCATGATCTTGACGTGGACCTGCTCAGAATCCCATGGGTAGTGAGCGCACCAGCTGGGGTGGAGATGAGTTCTTGGGCTCTCCATTCCGTGCTCTTTCAGGCTGTGTTCCATGCCTCGCGTTCTTGTCCACGACGTCGGGCCACCCCGTGTTCTTGAGCACACCCACCTGCACCTCAACCCAAGGGGCTCGTTCCCAGCCTGCCTCCCACCAGCACTCTGCCTGGTGGAAAGCCCAGCTGAAATTTCTAAGTACCTCCCACAGACTCCTCTTTGAACTACTGTGAACATGGGCTTATGTGTAAAGAAAGACAGCTCTGGTCCTGCTGCTGGGGGGTGAGGGGGGCAGGGCTCCCCTGAGACAAAGCTCAAAGTGGTAAATGAAAGGGAATTTTCAAAACCTGAACAAAGGCATGAATCCCCAAGAAGAAGAAAAAAAATCACAGTTAGAAGCACGATCAAAACCAAAACAAAACAAACAAGAAAACAGCCTACCCGAACACGAGAATGAAACTACAGAATATAAAACAAGACAAAACGAAAAACCATCTGAGAGACAAACGAATCTCCCAAACAACAAGAATCTTCTAGACTATATTCCACAATTAGACTTTCCATCAGCAACGATGAGAATGTGAGAAGACAAGGTCAACAGGCACGTATAAAGTCAAGATGGAATAGTTTAGAAGTATCTTACTCTCCTGTTAAAAAAATCTCCAGTGTAGCACCTAGAGAGAGTTTTTCACTCTTCTCCCATTATCAATGGAGCGGTTCTTTGCCTAGTGGATTTAAGTTGGGCCTGTAAATGCTTCTTAAGTCATCATCAAAGAGCTTTTCTTGGTAAAATAAAATAAAATAAAATAAAATAAAATAAAATAAAATAAAATAAAATAAAATAAAATAAATTAAAATAAAATAAAATAAAATAAAATAAATTAAAATAAAATAAAATAAAATAAAATAAAATAAAATAAAAAATAAAATAAAATAAAATAATAAAATAAAATAATAAAATAAAATAATAAAATAGAACAAAACAAAACAAAACAAAATAAGATAAAATAAAATAAAATAAAATAAAATAAAATAAAATAAAATAAAATAAAATAAAATAAAATAAAATACCCAGCGTTGGTGAGGATGTGGAGAACTGGATTGTTTCATTACTGGTAGGAGTGTAAAGTGAACAGCCTTCTAGAGTCATTTTGGTGCCTGCCTCTGTACCAGAAGTTGTGTTTTGGGGGTCTAACCTATGTAGGTACACATGAGCACAAAGTTGCTGGCTCATCCCCACCTCTATTCTTGGGCTTTGGCTCCCAGGGTCCCTGGAGAGGGGATATTTGAGGAGGCTTGTTCCAGTGGCTCTGGGGACGCACCACTAAGTCACTCACATTTCTGTGAGTCACCCCCTCCCACTCCACGGCTCCCAAGCCCTGGCTTTTGTTGCTTGTTTGCTTAAATTAGGCTGAGTTGTTAATCAGTACCAGAGACGACTCCCTTAGCAGCCTCAGTATAGCTCTCACTCAGGAAATAAAGCCATTTGCCGTGCTAAATGAATGACAGATAACTTTGCATCTTGACGGTGGCAGTGAATCAGTTGTCCTTGGCTTCAAGCAGAACACGCTGGGGCGTGTGAGCATGTGTGGGCTCATGCTCATGCTACCTGACTCCATGCAATAAAGCTCTTGGGGGCTGGAAAATGCAGTTGTCCTAGAACTTTCTGAGCAGTCACATGTTTCTCTGTTTCTTATAAAATTCAGGCTAATGAGCGGGTAGATGGAGGCCTGTTGCGCTGATTCTATCATCTCTTTACGTTTGAGTCTTACTGACGAATGCGATGTTATTCAATCACTGTACAACTCCATAGTTGAGAATAAAGTGTGCGAATAAAGTTTAGGAATCCGTAGACATGCGTGGGGAAAATTACCTCTTCATTTTCACTAATCTCTAACTGATAATTAGCATTTCCTTCAATTATTCATGTAGGTGCTAAACCATTGTGTATAAGCTAGATCCACCTATAAAAATGACAGATATTTTTATATCACAATGAAGTGTTGCAGATGTCTGGAAAAATTATTTGAGCTCATTATATTTCAAATTTATGGTACTTATTAGAGCCTCCACTAGATTTTGTTATCTCACACACATATTTCTTTTAAAATTTTTTTAATATTTTGCTCACTGCATTTCTATTTAATTGGTGTATTTTATTTTATGCATTTAAAAGAATTATTCTATGGACTAGTGGTTGCCGGAGGGTAGTGGGTGGAGGAGGAGGTGAGAGGTAGATGAGCATAAGGAGGTCAAATATAGGGAGGTACGGGAAGGGTGAAGTGGATAAAGGGGATCAAATATATGGTAGCTGAAGAAAACTGGACTTTGGGTGGTAATCACGCAGTAGAATATATAGATGTCAAATTATAATGTACACCTGGAAATTATATAACTGTATTAACCAATGATACCCCAATAAACTTAATTTAAAAAATAAATAAAAAACATTATTCTAACAGTAGATCGATACAAATCATTCAGAGCTTCCATTTCCCTCCCCACCCCCCAGCAGAAAAAAAAACCCTAAAAACTGGTTTAATTCATCTTCTTAGATCCAGGTAACACACAAGCAGAAATTTAGTAAAAATACTACAAAATGACTTCTCTGCTACCCAGGGCAGATTTTATTCATAATGTTGTTATAGTTATTCCTGGGTAATAAAGCACTCTGAAGCTTCGTGTCTGAAAATAGCGGCAGTCATTTATTTCACACGTGAATCTTCGCCTTGGACAGGCCTGGGAGGCAATCATCCGCTGCTCCAAGTGGGAAGCTGGACTGTGGCGGAAAGATCCACTTCTGGAATGACTCACTTCCAGAATGATTCACTTCCAGGATGACTCACTTCCTGGCCCGCGAGTCGGTTCCGGCTGTTGACTGAGAGCCCAGGCAAGGCGCTCAGCCAGGGGCCTCCACTTGACTCCACCTGGGTCTCTCGACTGGTCACCTGGACTCCTGATGGTGTAGTGTTCAGATCCCAAGAGATGACATTTGAGATACCGAGTGCTGCTGTTTGGGCCTGGAAATTCAGGCAGTGTCCCTTCTACTATATTTTATTGTCTACATGATCAAAGGGTCCCCATTGGGTTCAAGGGAAAGGGATGTAAACCTCACCTCCAGCTGGGAGGAAGTGTCAAATAATTTACAGCCAGCTTTTATCTACCGCAAATGCGAATTACGATTGCCCTTGGGATCTCTTTTTTTATAAGACTTTAACATTTATTAAAATGAAATATTTAAAATGAATAATTTAATAATATTTGCAAATGAAATTTAATTGGGGGGATGAAGAGAACTGACCGGGCGTCATGGTTGCAGCCTTCTCTTTTTTCTTCCTTTCCCTTGCCCTCCTGCCCCTTGTTTCAACCTTGAGCCTCCTCTTCTCTTTTCCCCTGATGTTCCCTCATTATTTTGAAGTTTCTTCAACAACAAATGATAGGAACAAGAAAAGGAGGAAGAGAAGAAAAAGAATAGGCAAGAAAGAGGAAGGCAGAAGAGCTAGAAGAACTAGAAGTGGAGGAAAGGGATCTAGACGAAGGAAAGAGGCTTTTGGAATATTGCTCAAAGGTGTAGATGTCCTTTCACACTGATGCAGCAGCGTCCCTTATGGGAATATGTACCGAGGTCACCTCACAGACATGCACGTATGAGGAATTGAGAGCAAAGTTGTGATTTTAGGGAAGAAAACATTGGAAACAATCTCGACATTCCTCAGTAGGGAACTGGTTAACACACGTGCTCCTCATTATTTGAAGATTCCATATTTGTGAATTTGCTTATTTGTTAAAATTATCTGTAACCCCCAAATGAGTACTGGGGGCACTTTCGTGCCTCTGTGGACTTGTGCAAAGCAATGGAATTTTGAGTTGCTCATTGTGCTCTCTGTACCGTGGCAAATCCTTCTGAGAAGGCATAATCCAAGGAGGGTGGGGACCAAAGACCAGGGAGGAGCTCCCCGCCTGTCATGGCAGAGTTAGGTGAGTCCTGGCAGCCAGGTGAGCAGGGCAGTCTGGGCTGCTGCTGCCATTGCATCCATGGAAGACTGTGTCCCTCAACCAAGCTGGTGTGGCAGCTGTGGATAAAGGGTTAAACCAGATGCACTGGGGTAGAGGAGGCACTGATGGGGCCATAGTGGCACCAGGTAGGTGGTTTGCTTCTGCCACACCCTCAGTGCCCTGGGAAGCCGAGCAATGCAAGCAATGAGCACGATCCCAAGTCCGCCCCCACCAGCTATGTCATAAGGGGCAAATCATTTCCTTTCTGTGGGTCTAGTGCCCTCATCTGTTAGCTGAGAAGTTGGAATCCCATTTTTTCACTCAATAAATATTCGTTGAGCATCCATGGTGAGCCAGGTACTGTTCTAAGGTCCTAGAGGATAAAGGTTACCAGTGAATTTTAGATAACAGAAAGCTCAAGAACAGTAGGTTAAATAAGGTAAGGAATTTATCTATGCTACACAAAGCATGTTCAGGGACCTGCAGATCAGAGCCGGTACGGTGGCTCCACAGTAACCTGGAACCCAAGACCCTTCTATTACTCGGGTATGCTACTCTTATGGTATTTCATCATCAAGGTCACCTTTTGGTCCTAAGATGGTTAATGCAACTCCAGCCATTGCATCATATATCAGGCAGGAGGAAGAAAGAAGGGAAAAGGGCAAAAGAGAGCCCTTTCCAGCTAAGAACTTTCCAAGAAGCTCACAGAATTATTTTTTATGGTTAATTGACCACTTCTCTCAGCAAGGCAGACTGGGACATGCGGCTTTGATATTGACACACCCATCGCTATAGAGGTTCTGACTATAAGGATGACAGAGAGAAATATAACACAGAAATCTCCACTATAACTTCTCAGGGAGTTCATATTCTAGCAGAAAAAAATGAGATAACAACCAAAAAAAAATTAAAAAGTAATTTCAGATGGAGATAAGCTCTGTCAAGATACTAGAATATAGTGATGAAACAGATACGGTGATGAAATAGAGAGGGTGGTAGGAGAGTGGTGGGAACCCAAGGTGCACTGGGAGTAGAGAAAATATTCTTGGGAAGAACGAGTTCTACAAACCCTTCTAATTTTGACATTCTGTGATTTGAGGCATCTGAACAGCCTTCCCACCCCCCATCAAAGAGGTGAATAGTGACAGTAAGGAGGTTTTCCACAAGCACACTGTGTCCTCTTTCCCCAAACTCTTAATTCCTCTGATTGTTTTTAACCCCATCACACTGGCATGAGGGATGCATCAGATTCTTTCAGCTGCAAGAGGTAGAAAGCCAAATTTCAATGGCTTCGGCATCAGAGAAAACGTAGCATCTGACAGAGCTGCAAGTCCAGAAACAAGGGTGGACTCAAGTGTCAGCTGATTCGACGACTCTGCGATGTGATGGCGTCAAGGACCGGGGCTCCTTCTGTTTGGGGCTCTGCCATCCTTAAGGGCTGGCTCCATCATCTGGCTGGCAGCAGTATGGCTGCACCACTCTGACCTTTCTCTTCGAAAACGTCGAGATGGACTGTTGATCTCGCTTTGGGTTCACTGACTCTTTCTTCTGCCATCTCACGTCTGTGACTGAGCCCTTCTCGTGCGTTTTTCTCATTTCCCTTGCGGTTTCTTCTTTGACTAATGGGTAATTGAAAAGGGTTTAACTTCCACATATTTGTGGGATGTTCCAGATGTGTTTCCGCTGTTACTTTTAGCTGATTCGAACTCATCAGAAAATATAATATGTGTTACTTAAGTCTTTTTATATTTGTTGAGATTCATCAACCAAAATATGGTGTATTTTGGAGAATGTTCTGTGTGTACTTGGATATTCTGCTGTTGTTGAGTGGAGTGTCCTACAAATGTCAATTGAGTCAATTTCATTGGTAGTTTGTTTCAAATATTCCCTGGCTTGATGTATTCCCTGACAACAGGCGGGGTAACGTTTACCTTCAAAAATATGGATTTATCTATTTCTCCTTTCCGTTCTCGACTTATATATTTCAAAACTCTATTATTGTGTGGCTATATATTTAGGACTTTTATCTTCTTAATGATGTGATCCTCTTATAATTATGAAATCTCCCTATTTGTCCCTGGTTGTAATTGCCAGTGCTGAATCCTACTCTGTCTGAGAGTAATTTAGCTATTCTAGCTTTCTTCTGATTATTAGTATCTGCACAGTATGACATTTTCCACCCTTTAACCTTACCCTATTTCTGTATATATTTTTAAAGTGTGGTTTTTTTTATAGATAGCCTTACTTTTTAAATTCCAGTCTAAAAATTTCTACCTGTTAATTGGAATGCTGAGACAATTTACTTGCAGCATAATTATCCCCACAGTTGGATTTAAGCTGCTATCTTGCTGTTGATTTTCTGTTTGTCCCATCTGTTCTTTCTTTCATTTTTTTTTCCTCTTTTTCTGCCTTCTTTTAGACTGAGCGTTTTTTAATTTTTTTTTAGTGTTCTAGTTTACTATCACTTTGGCTTAGTAGTTATACCTATTTGTTTTGGGGTTTGGGTTGCTCAAAGTTTACAAAATATACCTTTAACTTATTTCACTGTTCAGAAGCTAAGCAGGGTCGGGCCTGGTTAGTACTTGGATGGGAGACCACCTAGGAAAACCAGGTGCTGTAGGCATAAAAAATTAAAAAATAAGGGATTGTAAGCAGACATGGTCCTTGCAATCTGGAAGGTCAACCATGGGCTGCCTCACCTAAAAAAAAAATTATTCCACTGCATCTTCAAATAATATTATTATCATTTCATGTGTAGTGTAATCCCCACTTATCCCTCATTATCCCTACTTATTCTTCTGTATTATTATTGTCATTTATCTTGTTTCCACATACGCTATAAAACATACGACACATTATTAGCAATTTTACTTTATACGGTCGATAAAAATTAGAAGAAACTACCCTTTATATTTACCCACATATTTCCAGTTTCCAGCACTCTTTCTTCTTTTGGGTAGATCCAAGTTTCTATCTCATATAATTTATCTTTACTGAAAAACTACTCTTAACGTACGTTTTTGTAATGCAAATTTGCTAGTGACATATTATTATTCTTTGAAAAAGTCGGTTTTGCATTAATTTTTGAAACATTTTTGTGAGCACAAGTTTCTAGGTTGATACATTTTTTTCTTTCAGTCCTTTAATGATGCCACTATTATTTCTGGTTTGCAGAGCTTATGAACAGAAGTCTGTCAGATTCATGGCTTTGTTTCTCTCTATGTAATGTCTATATTTTTTCCCTGGTTGCTTTTAAGATTTTCTTTTAATCATGAGTTTTCATAAATTTGACTATCATGTGTCTCCGTGTGTTTTCTTTGTGTTTATCTTGCTCAGCATTTATTGAACTTCTTGGATCTATGGGTTTTTAATAGTCACCAAATTTGGAAAATTTGGGCTATTTCTTGAAATAGTTTTTCTGTCTGTTCCAGTGCCTTCTGGGACTCTGCAACACACGTTAGATTGTTTGGTGTTGTCCCACAAACCACCGTTCTAGCATTTTTTAAAGCCTTTTCTCTCCTCTTCACCTTGGATAGTTTCTATCACTATGTCTTCAAGATAAGTCAATATTTTTCTTCAATGATAAGTCAATATTTTTTTCAATGTCTAATGTACTACTGTTTTATTCTTGTAACATTTTTATTTCAGATATTTCAGTCTCTACAAGTTTCATATGATGATTTTTCATATCATCCATGTCTATGTTTACAGTGACTCCGTCTTCCTTTGAATCTTTGAAAACACAAGTTGTTTTAAAGATCTTGTCTGTTAATCCCACCATCTCTATCTCCCCATGTCCGTTTCCACTTTCCTAATTTTTTCCAGGGTTCGGGTCACACATATCTAGTAAGTTTTGACTAGATGCTGTACATTACGAGCTTTCCGTTGCTGAATGCTGGATTTTGTTGTGTACCTTTAAAGGGTGTTGGACCTTTTGATGGCAGGCAGTTAAGTTACTTGCAGATAAGCATAATTCTGATGAGATTGGTTTTAAAGCTTTTACATTTTTCTAGGGGGGGTTGTGGGTAGGTTTCATTCTAAGATTAGTTTAGCTCCACTACTAAGGTTTGACTCACCTAAGGCCTTCATTGAAGACCTGAGGGTCTGAGTAGTGAGTCTCAATTCCAGATGCTCAGAATGTCATCATCTCCCAGCCCTTTGTGAGCTTTGGGAACTGTTTAGCTCACAGCTCCCCAGTTTTTCTTCAGCTTCATGGATTTTCACTCTATGCTTATTCGGTTTAGAAATCAGCAAGACTCAAGAGATCCCTGTGTGCTTTTCTGGGGCTATTTGTTTAAGCAACTCCTCCCTTTTCAGGACTATGCCTCAAAATTTCCAGCCCCTTCAGCTTTTCTTAATGCCAACCTCTGTCTCTTCAGTTCAGAAACAGCTATGCTCGGCTTGAACCCGCTTCCTTGATCTCTTTCTCAGAGATCAGTGTTGCCCAATGTCTGAAAACTGTTGTCTTGTACACTTTGTTCCGTTTTCTAGTTCCTAACAGTGAGAAGATTTAAGTCTGGGCCCAGTTATTCCATCATGGCTAGAAATAAAACTTTCTAATATCTTTTTCTTTTTTTTTTTTTACACCCACATCAATTAACAATCCTGGCTACATGGTTAAATTTTTTGAATAAAAAATTACCATAACGTTGATTTACTGAATGATTACTCATAAAAATTGCATGCATTTCTGTTTTCACGACGTTGTACTAGGCGTCACAGAAGTTTATAGTTTATGCAACGATCTATTCCTAAGAATTCCATCTTATTAAAATTTAAGATCAATTAAAATGTATTCACCAGAAGTACAGAATAAGAGTAACCGTGCATTAAAGTGTGGTTTTAAATGCATTTGAAACGAGGCACATGTTCGCAGGCATTTAAATAAGTTTGACAGGGCCCTTTAAGATGTGTGAGAAGGGGATGTAAGCATGTTGGTGGCAGAGGTAAAAATGGAATCGAGAATTGTTACTCACTTCCGTGGATTGTCACCTAGGGGATTTGGGAAAAACTGATGCAAAAAAAAAAAAAATCAATCTACAGTATTAACTATTTCTTCACAGCCTCCGTCAGGGCATACACACACCTCCCTCTCTTCTGAAGGAACTGCCATGATACAGCATTAGCCCATTCACAAAGGAAATTTATTGACATACTCTGGGAACATTTGGAAAGTTTTTAGTTTTTGCTTTGTCTAAAAGTGAACAAATATTATGTGAGTTTTTTTTTAAAAACCTTTCCAAGTCTTTTTTTTTCTTTTCTGTTGACGGCAGTCAGCTGCGAATTTTTCCTTCTCTGAAACCCCAAACAATTCCTCATGTCCCCAGGCCCAACCACATCTCCAACCTCAACTCCCTACTCTCCTCCCCTGGACAGGGCTCTCAGCGTACAGCCGGCGAGGGGGCCTTTGCCCCAAACTCTTCCCCTCCTGCTCACAGCCCCTTGCTTGTATAGCTCTTTGTAACCTTTGGTTTCCACTTAACTGCCTCACGGAGGCCTCCCATGATCATCCAACTAAATAATACTGTCCCTGTAATTTTCCCCCCTAGACTGTTCTTTTCCTCCAGGGAATGAGTACTGGTTCTTCCCGGCCTGTTTGCCCTCACATCCATCCTCCTGTCCTGCCGCGGGCCCACTCTGTACCTCCGGGGGACTGACTCTTGTGGCCTGTGTTTCCCAGAATGCCTTGCTTCCTGACCTCTGCAGAGGTTCAACTTTGGGGAAGTACCAATAAAAGTCAGAAAGACAGGAAGGGGTTCAGCCTTTCATTCATACTAGACATCCACTCACTGCCTGGTCGCAGGCCTTCCTGGGAAGCTCCTCTCTCAGTTCCAGTTCTCCTCTCCCAGATGGCACCAGGTCCTAGACTCTGATGACCTCACTCCCTCCCTTTTGCCCCTTTTATTGAGAGGCTTTCTGCTACTGACAATCTCTGGGTTCCTTCACTGTCCTAGACATCTCAGCATTTCCATCATTCACATAAGTAACGAATCCCCTGCATTCAGTTCCCTCCGCTCTATATACTCAGAGTGGTTTCTCTCTTCCTGACTGGACCCTGACTGATGCAGCATGTGTCCTGAATGGTAGATACAAATCTATCAACTGCTGAGTCTTTTTACCGAATGTCCGAAAACCTCCCACACTCTCCAGGAGAAAAGAACATTGTCTGTTGTCTTCACTACAGGATCTCCAACTGGGTAGCACAGTGCTTGGCTTTGATGGTTGCCCAGTTAATATTTGTCGAATTAATTCTGGAAAGGAAATTGTCGATGATGACGTCCAATGGAGTGATTTATCCTCAATTCCAAATGACCCACGTATTTCCCAACCTCAGTTCAAATTCTATAGATGGTTGAGAGCAAACACATAGGGAGCCATCCTTCTCGGTTATGCCAAAAATAAAAATAAAAATAAAATAATAATAATAATAATAATAATAATAATAAGTTTTACCGTGGGGAGAGCAGAATGCTCAGCCTTGCTGCTATTATTGCTTTGTTTTGTTTTGTTTTGTTTTGTTTTTTTTAAATTCCACTTTAGTGGAGAGAAAACTTTCTCATTTCCCATTTCAGCTCACTGAATTATTCATCAAAAACGTTCCACTGGTATTTCCTCCAGAGTTCTGCATTTCCAGAAACACTCTGGCCTGGAGTTGCAATCAGAGCAATTAGCAGCCCCTTCTGACCCAGCCTGCTCATGCCCTCGGGTTCCCAGCCTGCACGGGGCTGTGTGGATGGAGAGTTAGCTCTGCCTGAGTCCAGCTTTTTTTTTCCTCAGGTGGGGCCAACCTGAACTGGAAACCCAAGGGAGCCCCTGCAGGCTTTCCTTCCTCTGTTGTTGGGACAAGCAGATCAAATAATCATCCCAACCTGGAGTTCTGCTGTCACCGCCTCTTGGCTGACTAGCTGATTCCTTTGTGCCTCAGTTTCCTTGGCTCTTCGGTGGGAAGGGCAGCCGTTGCCTGCCTGCCTTGCACTGTCATTGTGACTATATCAGGCTCACCTTAGTCCTGAGCAACGTCCACCACTGGAATTCCTTCTAATGGGTTCTGCCAATTGGTGGAAAATTCCTCCAGAAATCAACTTGCCTTGAAAGGTGATTTCACTGCAGAAGGCATGGCTGGTTTGATACACGCTTGTCCCTGTTACACGACCTCTGTCCCTGGAAGGGAGGATGGATTCTGCGTTTCCTCTGGTGTCTCTTTTCCGCATCTGTCCTCAAACCCATGGACCCGTGTCTGTGTCCTGGTCAACGCAGTAAAAGGTGAAAGTCACACGACAGCTCTTTGCACAAGACAGGACAGAGTATGCTTCCCACAGATCTCTCTGGGCTTTGTGGCCTTGGGGACCTGTGCAGGCTGTCAGCGAGAGGACGCGTGGGGTGCTGGCATGCAGCTGTGGCTCTGTGAGGCTGGGCCAGACTCCCCCTTGGCCAGAGACCCTGAAAGGCTCTGCCACCAGGGGGTGCTCCCGAGACTGGAACCGGCGGGGGGAGTCCGCTTTCGGCTCCTGTGAGCAGCACCTCACAAGGCTGCTTCTACCCCCCAAGCAGCCGCTGAATCCATGTGGCAGTTTCCATTTTCCATTTTGCACAACTAGCTGCATTGCCCATGTCTGGCATCCCCTCCTCAAAGTCGGGTCTCAGCCCTGGGGCATCTCCTGAACTCAGGGACACCAGCACCAGCTGGCTGCCCCCCTCACATCACCCCTAGATATCCAGGTCTCAACTCTGCCTCCAAGCCTCTAAGTGTTTGAATAACTCCAATCTCTTCCCTTAGTGTCCCCTTGCCCTGGGGTTGGTTGGTGGCCGCTACTGGGGGTTGGTACCTCTGTGATACCTTGGAGTCTCCTTTACCGTCTCAATTTCGCAGTTACTAACTCTTCATCTTAAATTGTCTCTGTTCAAACACCTGGGGGTTTCTGTCCTCCTCATGAGACCCTAGCTGATCCAGAAATGGGAGCCAGGAGCAGAGGCAGGGGTGATGGACTCCAGGAGATGATGGAGGCTGGCAGAGCTCCTGGGACGCAGAGGATGAGACGCTTTTTCTAAGGGGTCCTCAGTTGGACCTGTGTCCCCTACAACCCTAAACATATTGTGTCTGGCTATAGTCCCAGAGTCTGGCAAGACAGATGCTCTGGACAGTCCACTGTGGACCATTCCCAAGGCCATGTTCCCTTCAAGGTCAAACTTAGGTGTCCAAGGGGCTTCTGTTACAACCCCCTCTCTGCAATCCTCTTTCCTCTCTCTGCATTTATAGCAGTGACGGTACACTCACTGGGTCAGGGAAAGAGGTCCTGGGGAATAAACGTGTCCCCCACCCTCAGTGGGATCTCAGTGGGAAGAAATAGGTGAATCCAGCAGTGGCTGACTATCTATTTGCCCGTCTGTCTGTCTGTCTGTCTGTCTGTCTGTCTATCAATCATCTACCTATCTATCATCTATCATCTATCTATCTATCTATCTATGTATCTATCTGTCTGTCTATCTACTATCATCTCTATCATACTGGTACCTAGTAGGTGTTGGATAAGTAATTATTGAGTGGGTGGATGGATGGATAGACGGACAGACAAACACAGGGACGGATGGACGGATGGAGGGATGGTTGGGTGGAAAATGGATAAATGTCTCCTCTAAGAGTCAGGCAGTCTGGGCCCCGGCCATCTATTGCTGACTCTTCTTTGCGTTCTAGAAGCCTAGTGTGCTGACATGTGCTAGCCAGTTATCCCTGGGAGGGTTCAGGACTGGAATAGGACAATGAGGAAAAATGTAGAGGGAAAGGAAAAGCTAGAACATGTAAACGATCAGGAGATGTGAGCCCTAGGCCCGCGTGCCCTCTCTGCCTCCTGGCACCTGTGCCTGGTGTCTGTCACTCAGCCCTAGAGGTGGTTCCCTTGGTTCTGCTTCACCAGGAGCTGCAACACCTGAGCAGTTCCAGGACCAAGCCGTTGGTCCTTAGCTTTACTCCTGCAGTGGGAAGAACTCTGGACCAGGACTGTCCTGGGAGACCGACGCTCAGGAAACAGGGATGGGCCCTGGAGGAGGATGCCGGGTTTTTGAGGAAGATGGTCCACTCGGGGCCACCATTGCCCAGCCAGGGCCCTGCCAGGTGGGACCGCCTCCCTTAGTCTCCTGACGCCACTGGATGAAAACCACCTGGGCAGCACTGGCGGCTCTGCTCAGCACCTGCGGGTGGTCAGACCCCGGTGGAGCAGACGTGGAGGCCCGGGTCAGTCAACCAGGGATGCTGACTGAGGCAGGCGTGCTCCTGGGGTCACAGCCATGGAGGGAGGGACAGGAAGCAGCGCAGAGCGAGAAGGCTGCACCTGACTCAGCTGTTCTCCGTCGGGCTCTGGAATTGGGGTGGCCCTGAAGAGTGTCCACGTTGGGGGTGCTCCATCCCTCTGTGTTGCTTTGTCATTGCACGTGACTGTTCCCAAGGAGCGACATGACCTTGGATGGGGCATCATACTCCGCTCGATGCTTCTCCAGGGGACCTGGCCTCTGAGGACTTCAGGAAGCCCTTCTAGCGATTAGGGGAATAGTAGTCATGTCTGAAGGGGAATGTGGGGGGGCCCTTGGAGGAAAGCCGGTTGCCCTTTCTGAAAAATGCAGGCCGTGTCCCGGCTGTGGCCACAGGGCCAGGCTGGGAAGCCAGCCTTTCCTCTCCCACGCTGGCTGGCGGGGCATCCTCCTCTGGCCTCACAGCCCATCTCCTTCCCACCCGCTCCTCCTCCTGCCCCCGCATCGCATCAGCAGCTGAGGCCGCCGCCCCAGTCTCCGGGAAGGTGATCTCTCCGGAAAAGTGCGTGCGAGTGGCTCAATCAATACACACCGCAACCGCCGATTCCGGCCTCTCTGCAGAGGTGCCCCAGCCCTGCAGCCTCCGGCTGTCGTAGGAGGGCAGCAGAAGATGGTGCATGGGCAGAGCTTGTAACTCACGGGTCAGGAAGGGAGGGGGGACAGCCACCCTCCCTGGGACCCCCACCATCAGGAGCCGCTGCCGCCTCCACTGTTGTTTTCCAAGTTCTAGCACTGACAAGAGGCAAGTAGTAAGACAGCCAGGAGTGCCCGCAGGGGCAGCTGTGGCCGAGGACTGATGGGTGACTGGAGGGGTCTCTTGTCTCTGATGGGGACACTAAGAGCAGTGACGGTGACATATACACCCACCCCTGACACCCCTGCTGTGTGCTCAGTCACCTTCAAAACCTCATCCCCACCCACAGGCCCCCTTGAAGGACCCCTCCCAGAATCCACCTACTCAATGCTCTTCCCTCGGCAATTCTGGGGAGAGGGTAGAGCTATCATTTGTTTAAGAAAGGAAGTTTTGTCTGCTCACCCAAAGACTGTTTATAACGTGCAAATTCAAAACTTAAAAAGACGATTTAATGATTAGTAACAGCAGCTACAACTTGTCCCGTGCTGCTTGCTTAGTCCATGCACATGTTAACTCGCATAATACGGAGTGGTGGTGGTCGTTGTTGTTTTTGTTGTCGCTGCTATCTCCATTTTATAGACGATAAAGCAGGCGTAAATATTAAATAGCCAGCCCGAGGTCAAGGTCACACGGCTGGAACTTGGAACCCAGAGCCCACGCTCTAATGGGCCAGTGTAGCCCGCCACGCATCAGGGCAGCAGAGTTGAGAGGTGTCCACTGCTCCCTCCCTCTCCCTCCTTCCAGGGAGCAGCAGAGAACTTGTAGTTGGTCTCCTGGGGGCTTTTCCCGGGGAAGGAAAGAGAAGCCGCGTCCAGCATCCGTGCCTTCTGCTTTTTGTGCCAGGGCTGCCCTACCTGGGAGGAAACCTGTGCTGTCTTGCGGGGCCTTTGGGAAGGCTAAGACTTGGAAAACAAAAGGCGGAGGAGGGGTGTGCTTAATTGGAGGGGTTCCGGTGAATTTGTCCCTGCAGCAGCGCCTGGGTCTCTTTATGTGCGGGTTGCCCTCGACATCCAGCTTTCTCAGGGCACAGGGAGAGCCAGGAGTGCCCGTAGGGGCAGCCGTGGCCGAGTACTGACAGGTGACTAGGTGGGGTCCCTTTTCTCTGATGGGGACACGAAGAGCAGTGACGGTGATGTATTCACCCAACCCTGATACCCCTGCTGGGTTCCTTCCCCGGGGTTTCTAGGCAGCACTTGCTCATTTAAACACATTTAAACGCATCCTTGTCCTTCCCCCTGCTTCACGGGAACCCTGCCTGAGACACCAGCCTCTAAAGAGTCTTCTGAGTGTCAGGGAGAGCTGGAGCTTGGAGGATGAGCAGGCAGGGAGGGAGAGGTCATGGGCCTTTGTTGTGTCCTTGTTATGGCCCCAGCTCTTCCCACGAGTCCTCAGCCACCATGCACCACATCACAGTTGAGGAGGCTTGGCCCCGAGAGGCTAGGAAGTCTTCCCAAAGCGTCCAGCTAATGAGCGATGGGACTAGGACTGGGACTTAAGTGATGCCCCAAGCCACTGCCCTCACCAGAAGGCTCTGTAGGCTTGCGGGGCTGGTTGTCGGGTTGAACTGGATGCCATATCTGGAAAGTCCTTAGCCTGGTGCTTAGTTTCTTATCCTTCCCCCTCCAGTGCACCTGTGCACTTGCTACACAACCTTCAACCCTGTCGCTTACCACGACAAGCCAACAGCTGCACGTCCTGGCTTTTGCCTCTTGGTCCCACATGATATCTTGCCACCCCTGCCCTCATCCCTTCCTCTCCAGACCCAGCTGTGTCTCTCAGGCCTCTTTTGCACATATGGAACCCTCCCTGCCCTCCATGCCCCGGCCCCTGAGGGCTGACTAACTACCACTCAGCCTTCTCTATTCAGGTCCAGTTTCAATGAGCTTCCCCTCCAGCCCACCCACCCCCCTGTTCTGGGCCCCCTTTGCATCCCCGGCTCACCCCACCACGTTCACCAGGTGCTGGCCAGCCACGGTCCCCTTGTCCAGCCCCACATGTGAGACACTGAGCTTTCTGAGGCCAGGGCCACCCCTCAACCCTCTCGAGATTCCATCCTTGCTACCTGCTTCCAGGAAGCACCCGACGCACTGTAAGACCCGCGAACAACTGGAAAAAAAATGACTGGCCAAGCATCAGGGCCCTTTCCCTTCCTTCCCAGTCTCAGGCCGGGCTTTCTGCATGGGACCGGTCTCTGCAGAGCTGGAGGAACCTTCAACCTGTGACAGCCAACAGCAGAGGCAGCTGAGCTCAGCACCTCCGCCTGTGAAAACGAAGGGAGGGGAACCTCATCGGACGAGAAAAGGCACAGAAAGGGAGAGAATTCTCATGCCGGGGTGGCCAGTTCCGTCAGCAGCGCGTCGGAGCTACCTGCCACCTGCTTCAAAGCGCTGCTCCGCTCTCTGAAGCATCTCAGATCAACTCGTGCCAACACCAGCTCCCTTTACGATGCCACGCGGAAGCTTTCGCTGTCGACATCCGAGCTCCGGAGAAGTGCTTTCTAAAGAGATTTTTGTTGTTGGGTGTTTTTTTTTTTTTTAAGGTATTTTTTTTGTCCCTGTCAGTGCATCTAGAGGGTTTTTGGCAAGACTTTGCAAGTATAAAATTGTTTTGGCAAGAAGGAGTGGGGAGGTGAAGAAGGAAGAGAGAGGGGGAGAGAGAAGGAAGGAGGGAGGGGCGGGGGAGAGTCATAAATTGTTGAATCTTCAAGGTTCTAAGACATTATCCAATTCGTTTTATTTTTTGACAAGTGAGAAACTGAGACCCCCCAAATAGGGGGGAAAACTGGCCAGTGTTTCCTTAGTCAGCTAGTGACAGAGCCAGTGCTCCAACTCAGTCATTAGGATCACTGGGTGCTTCACCTGGGGCCAGATCCTTGCAGCGGCCGAGGGAGGGCGGGTCGGAGTCACATGACTCTTGGGTCCACACCTCCTTCTGGAGTTTCCTGCAGGTGAGGGCAGGAGAGGACATCACCCTGTTCCCCAACCCCATAAGGAGACCACAGTCTCAGTCACCCACCCCTCCCTCCGTAAGCACGTGGTGAAAATCCTCCTCCTCCCTCTCCATCCCGCCTCCCCCTTGCCACGTGTCCCCCGTCAACAAGAAGTGCCCACCCGTGGCACAGAGCCTGAAGCACACCTGCTGTCGGAGGAAATAAATAAGTCAGGGTAAGAACGGGGAGCTCTCGAGTTGCAGCCGAGGTGTGGGCTGCAGTGGGAGCTGCCTTGTGCCAGGAGGTAATGGCTGTAAATCAGACCGCGCTGCATGGAAATTCTGCTTGTTTTGAAGTCCATTCGGCTTTATTGCTTGTTCAGCTTCTTAATGCATTAATGATAAAACATCAGGGTGAATATGTATTCCGAAAAAACCATGTTGCGATTAATCGATACTGCATTTGCTCCATTTGGCCGCGGCTAAGTGGCCCGCAGGAGTTAGGCAGGCTCCGCGAGCACGAGGCCCTGCTCCCCACCAAGGCTTTTCCCAGCAGAGGGAGGATCCGAGGGGCGAGGGGCGACTACGCCCAGGAAGGGGCAGCCTGCTGGGGGCCCGAGCTCGGGCCGGGGAGCCAGGTGCATGCTCAGGGAGAAGCAAAAGGCCGGGCCCTGCCTCAGCCGCCTGCCCTCTGTGCTCTCCTGCCTTAGGTGAATGTCCCTCCCTCTCTGCCCGCCTCTTTCTCACCTGTGCAATGAGGGTGGGACATTAGTCTCACACCCCCGGGGCGGGGGGGTTAACAAAACACAGTGGGACGAGGGAGGAGTTTGATAGATTTGGTGTCATCGTAAGAATTAAGGAAGTTAATAGGTGGCCAGCGCCCACGCAGTCCCAGTCGCGGCCGATGCTCCGTGTGTTGCTCATCTTTTCCATTCGTGCTCGCCCCCAGCCTCTTGGGATCCCAAAGCATTGTCTTCAGCAAGAACTGCTTGCCCGGTTCCAGCAAGGCCTTCTGGACCAAAGCCTTAGCTCATCGTTTTAGGGACAAGGACATTCAAGCCCAGCGAGGTCAAGTGATTTGCCTGAAGTCGCCCAGCTGGCTAGAGGGGGAGCGCGGTCTTCTCGTCTCCCAGACTCTCACATGTGACCTGGGTGATCTGGCACGGCGAAGGGCGCAGTCCCCAGGTAGAGGATGTTCTGTAAACATCTGGTCAACATTGATTTGGGGGAGGAGCTCAGCTCTGGGGCCAGAAAGAAGGTAACTGGCAGGAACCCGGCTTCCCCTCCCACTCGGCTACACCAGAGCCCGTCCTTTAAGGAACCCACCCTCCTCGGGAGGCAGTCCACCGACCCTTCTCAAGCATTTCTTCAACAGATTCTCACTGAGTGACCACCTTTGTCGGCCACCGAGCCACCCTGCCGTGTCCCCCGGGAGCACGCCTTCCCCGATTCCTTCCAAACAGTTGCTGCTTGGCATCTTTGCTCCCAGAAAATCCTGTGCCTACAAATTTCCCCGTTGACTCTCACCTCCAGCCCCTCTGACAGCCTGGCTTCCTGGTGCCGGCATGATCTGTCGTCTGTCTCTCTCCCTGGCTCGACCCTTGGGCACCTGTCCCTATCACAGAAACAAAAGCCCACCGTACAATGACACTTTCATTGGCCAGGCTGTTCTCAGGTCAACACAAGGTGTTCTGGAAAATTCAGTGGAGTCAGCAGCACCCAGGGGCGTGCCGATGACAGTGGCAGACACTTCATAGCTGCTCAATAAAGGCCCCTTGCTAAATGTCCTCCCAGAGGCTGGGGACTGGGATCCCTGGCCCCTCTGAGCCACGCCCTCCTTGTGTTCTTGTGGGGTCCTTCTTCGCGTGGTGCACTGTCACCTCAGTTCTCTCTTTGGAACAAGAGGCTCCCATGGCCTGGACCTTAGGGCACAGCCACCTTAGGGATCAAGGTCCAGCCACTCCAGGGCTGGTCTTAAGACCGAGATGGAGTTCAAAGTGCTATTGGGCCTTGGGGGGAAAGCTCAGGCCTCAGCAGCGTTCTCCTGGGTGCGGCCGTCCCCCCCGTAACGAGGGTGAGCCCCAGAGCTCAGCAGCAGGGCTAAGAGGGCCCCCCTCACGGCAGCAGCCAAATCCATTTGAGAAGGAGGGGCCGTCAGAGTCGCAATTTGTCTTCTCGCTGCCGTGCTGCATCCTGCATTAAAGTCTCGGCAGCCTGCCAGCGGAGTTTTGCTTTTAGCTTGATTATGGTGGTTGGGCAAACCTGGAAAATCTGCATTTCATTGACACGTTTACGACCGCTTTGCCTGCCAGCCTGTGGAGGAACCCACCCCGTAGGAGCAGGGTCGTCCTGCGTCTGTGCTTCTGTCAGTGCGAAGACCCCGTCTTGTTGGATGGAAGAGGGAGGAATCGGGGGCAAAACTCTACCGATGACGAGTACCTTGTCTTTGGGCCTCTTTCCCCCTCAGCTTTGCACTGAGAAAGGGACTTTCTGGAGTACAGTCCCTTGCAGTGGCTCCTTGGGACACTCTGTTCCCTTCCATCGCCACCAACAGAGCCGTTTCTCCACAGGGCCCACTGGTTCTCCAAGGGCTGCAAGAATGTTCCAAGGGCTGGAGAAAAGTGTTGGCCACACAGAGCCCAAAAGAAAGCTTTGGCTGGAATTAAAACTAAACGGCTACGAAATTTAACCTTTCGTTGGCTAGTCAGTCAGCTGTTGTGTTTTTACGTGTAAAGTCTATTCGCGTGAGGTGTGGACGTGTATATAAGGGGACCCTAAAAGGTCGAGCGTCTGTAGTGGCTGCTGAGGAAACAGAAGCCAGGCCAAGGAGCAAAGTGGGGGGCTGAAAATGGAGGAGCTAGCTGCAGGAGACAGCAGAGCTGCAAGGGGAATGGGAGAGGCCGTGACAACCACCACCCCTTGAGTTGGAGGGGTCGAGGGAGGAGGGGATGTTTTCCGACCTGGGGTCTAAGGGCCGCCTGATGGGACCTGGAACCACAGTGGGAGGGCCCAGAGGGGGCAAGGCTGGAACCATGAAGGAAAGACAGCCATTGCTGAGACACCCCCCAAAGTGGGGGAGGTGGGAGAAACACCCCGGCGTCTCCTTTCTCTCCCCACCCTAGTCTCTCCCAGGCCCCCCCCACATTTACCTACACCCAGCTGGAAGCCGGGGAGCACAAGCGCCTCAGACGCTAGTTTGCAGGGCTCAGCCCCCTGTGATACAGAGAAGAGTGGGGACAAGGGCAGGGCAGGGACTAGAGAACGATCAGGCGCCTGGCCCTGACCATTGACGTCGACACGTAGAAGTGTGCTTGTCACAGGATGACAGAGGTCATGAGGGATCAGGTGCTGATCACATAAAGGGAAGGAAACCGTGAATGTTAGCTGAGCCTGGGTCTCCAGGGCTGGGGCTCGGGAAGACTTCCCTTGGGAATGTGCAGAGGCTGCGGGCTGCCTGCTGTAGGGGGCAGGAGGGGATGGAGACAGAAAGGGGGCCAGGTCGGGTGACCTCGCAGGCCCACTCCGCCCTGCAGGCCTCCACCGCAGAGTTGAGCCCGGCCATACAGCACGGCCGGACTGGAATGCTGTCACAGGGGATGGTGAGAGGTTCCTGCTGCGATATGGTTCATAGAAAACATCCCGAAGAGCTCAGTGGCTTTCAGCAGCCACCACTGATTTTGTGCCCACGAAGTGCCGGTCAGCTCTGGGTTCAGCTGGGTCTGGGTAAGTCAGGCTGACCACTGGGCCTCGGGCCAGGATCAGATCTCCTCCACAGGTCGTCATGCTGAGAGTCAAGGGCTTCATGAACATGACTCCTCCATGGCAGACAGTGGACGCTCCCGGAGGACTGGCAGCCACGTGCCAGGCCGCCTGTGGCCTCGGCGCAGAGCAGCACGCCTTCACGTCACCTTCATTCCTTTGGCCAAAGCAAGTCATATGGCCAAGGCCAAAGTCAAGGGTGGAAGATCTGGCCGTAAAAAAGGTCTATCACGGGAAAGAAAGGAAAGAACAATCTTAGGGCAAATAATACAGTCCGTTATGGCTAAAGAGAATCTCTCTCTGCACCGCAATGTGACCGTAGAGCAGAGTGCCGAGAGCCATGAATGGATATGGGTTTGAGTTCCAGCTCTGCTACTTCTTGGCAAATTGACCTTGGGCAAACCCTCTGGGCCTCAGTTTCCTCATCCAGGAAACGGAAACACTAGGATGCAGACCTTCTTCCAGTGTAGTTGTGAGGCTGGGCTGAGATAACGTGCAAAATGCTGAGCTGGGTACCTGGCACCGACTCAGAACCGAAGAGATGCTGTACCTGGCCTCGGAGAACCTAATGGATGCTGGCTGGTATGTTGTCAGGAAGGATTCATTGAAAACTGTGCCTGCTGGGGACAAGGCGTGCAGCAAGGTGAGGAAAGGAACATTTCAGGGAAATAACTTGAAAATCTCTGCATGGGAGGCTCATGGAAAAAGGAAATAGCTCAGTAACTGAGTCATCGACTGAGCTCTGAGAACAGAAAGCCTGCAGGCTGGCACTGTTCTCCACTGCAGAGTTGACAGCTTGTTGGAGGAGGGATGGCACAAGGCGGGGTGGGGGGCCCGGTTTCCTCTCCCAACTGCTTGCTCTGGCTCACCCACAGCCCCGTGCACACAAAGGTCCAATTTCTGGAACAGCCTCGGCTGGCTTGTGGAAAGGCTGGGTCCCAGGAACTGTCACTCTGCAATGTGAGGACTTAAATAGATGTAGATGCTTCGGCTTTTCTTTTACAGAAAGATGTAAATCCCTCCCCAAATGCCGCATCCTACATCATTTTTTATTCTTGGGCCTACCCAAATCAAGCCCCAAGCTGTCGAAAGGAAGAAAGTAAGTAACAGGGAAAGAGATTAGCAAAAATCGGATGACCAGATCAGAAGTTACCACCAGAGATGAGAGAACCTTGGCTGGGTGGCAGGAGGGTAGGTGTGGGATTTGGGTGTCCGTATGGCCTGGTGGTCAGTGCCTAGCTTTCGGAGTCAGATCGTGTGAGTTCAGATCCCATCTTTTTCCTTCCCAGATATGTGGCTCTGAGTAAACGAGCCCTAATGTTTCAAAATCCTCGTCAGTTGAAAGGGGTGACGATCCCTTAGATTGTGGCGAGGTTTTCAGGAACGACTGTGGCTTGGGAAGCACTTGCCGTGCTATAGCCACACGCATTGTTTTTCTTTGTGAATGCTCAACACAGTTAATACACACGCCCTCCATTAGCCAAGGTCGAGGACTTTATTCCTAGGTGGAAAACAGAGTGTTTGCTTTGAGGGAGGACCGGGAGGGATGGGGAGGCGAGCCGACCCAAACACCGTGTGGGCCAGCGTTAGCCCGGTGGCCCCGGTCTGCCAGCCCCCAGCACCGGAGGCTCAGCACTTCGATTCATTAATATATCTGTCCTGGGTTGGGCTCCCCAAAAGCAGACCCTGAGAGGGATATTTGCATGGAAGCAATTTGTCAGGGATTATAGGGATAGCAAGTGCTTCCTGGAAAGCCTGATAGGGGCCTAAGAAGTCAAGGTGCGACACCAAGCCTGGAGGGGAACGAGTGCCGTAACTCAGAGTCCTCCATCAGGGACGAGGGAGCTGGAGGATACTTATCGGTCGTTGGTTAAGCGTGGCCCCAAGAGGATGCAAATTCCCAGGCTTTCCCCACTCTCCATGCACACGGGCTAAGTGGGTTTGGGCAGCCTGAGATTTGTTCCAAGGTGTTGGAGAGAAGCCGGAGGGGTGCAGGTGCACGCAGACATGGTAAGGGGGTTTTGGGGGTTTGGGCCGAGCAGTAACAGCAGCTGGTGCAACATCCAAAGGTGATCGGGTGCCAGGGACGTCACGAAGCAAACTCCTAACAGGTGGCCACAGCTCCAGGGAGGAACAGAACCAGCAGGCACTCCAGGTTCTCGAGTCCAAGGACCAAGCCATGTTCTCTGGGGTGGGGGGTCAGGGGATGTCATAAACAGCTTGCAATGGGGGGGGTGCACTCAGCTGGAGGGGTCAGTCCTGGAGCTTAATGGATCAATCCTGAAGCTTCAGCGGTGATAGGAAAGGATGGGGGTGTTTGTGGGTTAGGGCCCTGCCTTGCCCCAACGGGGCTGCAAGGCAACTCTCCTGGCCTTGCCCACAGCGGTGTGGGTGGTAAGAAGCGTTCGGCACTTGGAAGTCAGAAGGAGCCAGGTTCAAATCCTGACCCTTCCGTGTCCCTGCTGTGTGATTGTGGGCCAAGTACCCGGCCTCTCAGATCTGGCTGAAATGACTATCCTGCCACAGCTTGTGGGGGCGGTTTCCCGAGCATCATCTCAGACAGCTTCCTCCTTACAGAGCCAAGGGTTGACAACTGTATCCAAGGGGACCGTCACTCAGAAAAGAGTGAAGAACAGTGATTATTGCCTGTGTCTTCCTCGGGGCTAGCCTCCCCTATTTTGAGGCTCACCTTCCTGCTCTTTTTCAGGAAAGGGGGTTTGTCTCAAGCCATTCCTCGAAGAGTCTCCCTTGAAGCCCATCCCCCACTGCTCCCAGCTCTCTGCTGCCTCCTCTCCTCACCCCTTCTTTTGTGCAACTCTTGCCAGCCCTTTGCCTTTATGTCCCCAAGTGCCACCGACAAGATGCTGCTGTGTCTTGTGGAACTTTACTCCAGGCTTGGGTCTACTGGGGTGGGGGGAGTTTGAGACAAGAACACAGAACAGGAAACAACTTCCAGGGCAGTCCTGGCATCTGGCACGTGGGGGCTGCTGGTCTGCCGCACCCTTGGGCTTTCACTGACCCTTTCCCTCAGTGCTGGCTGTCCCAGCATGGTCTCAGGGCCTGCGAGCCTTCCTGTGGCCTGTGCAGCTCCCCACTACCCTGTCTTTCTGGTCCCGACACAGGGGCCTCGTTTTTCTCAACCATAAACACACAAAAATAGAGGGCTCTCCTAAATTTTCATTTTCTTTTGGTGGTGATTTTGTGTTGGTGTTTTAACAAAAACGCAGTCCAGCCCGAGAGACTGTGAGAGATTGTCTCCAAGTCTCAAAGGGCAGCTTGGTTTTAGCGAGCGTGTCCCTCCCCATCCTCTAATTGCTGCTGCCATCCCCATGACCGCCCGGGTCCCCTCATCCCAAGCGCCCGCTGTGCTCCCCCACCCCCAGCACACACACACACACACACACACTCACACACACACACACACACTCACACACTCACACACACACTCACACACACACTCACACACTCACACACACACATACACACGGTCTTCCTTCGGCTCTTAAATTCCTCCAATGAAATCAAGTCTGGGCTGGAGCCCTCCTGCCTCTTTAAGGTGAGTTGGCATTTCTCTGCGTGGATCCATTTTGCTGGCTTTATGGGTTAACTGGCCGAGGGACGTCTTATTTCCTTAGTTCTGAATTCTCCCAGGCCCACACTCGGTGGCTTCCCCACCTCCACCCCCATGGGTGCCTGTGGAGCTGCACCACAGCCATCAGCACCCATGCTCCCCATTCCACCGCCCTCCTGCTTTCAGATGCGCCCCCAGGCTTTACTCCGTCCTTCACCCGCAAGGAGCTGGGAGGCTTGGAGAGGTTTTAAAACAATTTCATTACAAATAAGAATCCATGTTCATTGCAAAGGAAAAAGAGAAAGTACAGATAAGCAAATACAAAAATCGGTCTTAATCCATCATGCAGACGGAGCCTCTGCTAACATTCGGATCGATATCCTCCCAGGCTCTATTTGTCATGAACATATATGTATATTAGTCAGGACTCTCTGGCGGCACGTGACAGAAACCCAGATCGACTTGTTGTGGGCTGGATTTGTCTCTTCCCCACTCCCTTCCCCCATTCATATGTTGCAATTGTAACCCCACACGCCTCAGAATGTAAGCCTGTTTGAGGATAGGGTCTTTGAAGAGGTAAGGAGGGTTAAATGAGGCCATTGGACTGGGTCCTAATCCAGTTTGACTGGTGTCCTCATAAGAAGACAGTAGGACACAGAAGCCCAGCAGGAAGACCGTGTAAAGACACAGCCAGGAGAAAGGCCTCAGAGGAATGCAATCCTGCTGACGCCTCGATCCCAGACTTCTAGCCTCTGGAACTGGGAGAAGGTAAATCTGTGTTGTGTAGGCCACGCAGTCTGGGGCTCGTTATGGTGGCTCAAGCAGACTAATGCACCTTTCGAAGGCACATTTGTCAGAAAGAAGTGTCACGCAGCTGCAAAAACAGCTGGGCTGCAGCTGGGTGCAGCTGGGTGCAGCTGGGCTGCGAGGAACAACTGGGATTGGGGATTTGAAAACCACCAGGAGCTCATATCCTGTCTTCAGTTTCTCCTTCTCTCTGGCTCTGCCCTCCCAGAACCGTCTTCCTGTACCTGGCAGGAAACAGCTCCCTGGTCTCTATCTTAGAGCTTCGCCACCAAGGGGGGAAGGGCCTTCTGTCTCACTGCTTGTTCACAGAATCCTGGGACTGGTTTTGATTGTCCTGGCTCAGGTCATTGCCCACTCCGAGGCCAATCAGGGCACAGCAGCCAATGTGTTGAGCAACAAATCTGCATCTGGCCCTGGGCTGAAAACTCCATCACTTCTCCCATTTAACTTGCTAGACTTGTGGAGAATTTTATTATTATTATTATTATTATTATTATTATTACTATTATTATCACTTTCCAGATGAGGAAACCGAGTTGTGGAGCCATCAGGGAACTTGCCCCAGGTCGCTGTGATATTGCTGAGTCCGGGGTGGGGGTGGTCAGGGAGGACACCTAGAAGACCCTGTCCAAACCAAGTGAGCCCCAGCCCCCGTACACCTTGCTATACCCTTACGTGTTGTCTCTGATGCAGCCACCTTCCAAGGTCCTGAGCAAAGGCCGAGATGAAATCTGGCTGGGCAACTCCATCATGCCTTTTATTTGAAGTTCACGCAGGCCTATGTAAATGGAGTCCAGCAGGGCAGCAGTTAAACCCTAAATCGAGAGAGAGAGCATGGGAACTCAGAGCCCCAGGCTTTCCAGGCAGGAGAGGACCTTGGGAGGAGTCGGCATGGGATGGGGCGGGCTTCGTTTCTACCTATCCTTCTACTACACCTTCTTATAGGGGAGGAGTGTGTCAGCCTTCTTCTATTAGGGCCTTCCACTGATTGGAGGAGGCCCACCATATCGTGGAGGGTAATCTGCTTTCCTCAAAGTGTATTGATTTAAAAATTATTCTCATCTACATCTAGGATAATGTTTGACCAGATATCTGGGTACCGTGGCCCAGCCAAACGGACACAGAATGTCAACCATCCCAGGTGCCTTCTATTATTATTGAATGCATGATTTCCACTTTATCTGCTCTATGCATGCCCTCTTTTTCTCCACAAGAGTGAAAAGCCCTGCATTTGGAAAGCAGAGACTGTTTTACATGGCTTGGCTTAGTCCTTTGCACAAAGCCAACATTAAATGTTTGTTGTTTGATGGATAGCTACTAATCTGACTGCTTTTAGGCCCTCGTTTTAATTTTTTTTTTCTTTCTTGGTCAAAAATTTGTAGGACCTTAGGTGGGAAGTGGTTATTTTCCAAAATTCAAGTGCGAAATAGTTCAGATACAAATATCAGAAAAAGACTGTTCTTTCAAGAATATTTTTTCTTGTTCTTCCAACTCATGACTGAAAAATCAGCCTCCAGCACTTGACCTTTGCGAGAGCCCTGCACACGCAGAATCAAAAGCCCAGGCAGCTTTTCTCTGTGGAATGTAGGAACGAGTCTCTTACAATTTCCTTCTCAAAACCTTAATCCTGATAATAATGGAAATGATTTATCAGATTAAGACACAAATTAATCCTGTCTGAACAATTCGATGTTATCATGTTTAATTTCAAATTTAATTATTTTGGTATTTAATTACAAAACAGTTAATTACTCGAGTGTAATTATGTGTCTCCTTAAAGTAGCAAGAGGCCAAACAGCCCTGATAATGGGCTACCCTGAGGCGAAGCCATCTTCTAGTTTATCTCCAACGCGGATCAGCCCTGCTTCTTGATTTTCCTTTGGCTTAAGCTTTCCTTTCATGTTCTTTTCAATGTCTCACTTCCTATTTGTTCTCGGTCTCTTCTTTACACTCTGGGTACCAGGGTCCTAAGCCACATCCTGCTGCTCACGGTGACTTCTACAAGCGGGCCTCCAAAGCCTGGTCGTTCAACAGTATCACCTCGGAGAGCCTCACATGGCCTGCCGCCACCTTCTCAGAGCCGGGAGCATGGGTGTGATACTTTTAAGTCAGGGGTTGCAAACGTCAATGTTTTGAGTGTCATCCTGCCTGTAGGCACCTAACATCAGAATGAGCTAGGCATCATCTGGTCTCAGTGGATGCTGGTCCCAGCTCTGCTGTGGGCCACAACGTTTGCCAACTTTATCCCTTTGGAATGAGGCACCTTGGGGAAGGTGCCAGCATGGCTGCTGGATGTGACGGGGGTGCACGGGGGGCGGGGGTGCCCAGAGACTCAGGGAACTGGCTGTTTGCCCACTGACACTGAAGTATTTTGACATTTTCACAACTGGTACCACTTTATCAGCACATCTGGGCTCAGGCACGTCAAGAAGATGCACGAAACAGGTTGAGTGTCGCATTTGTGCTGGGATCGTAGGGAACTGGAGAAAGACACTCTGCATCAAGGAAGCAGCCTTGGTTATCACAAAAGGCAGTTTCTTTTAAGAGAAACAAACAAAAAATAATCCAGATTTTTTTATGAGAAAATTTCAGATTTAAAATGTGGGGGAGCCAACTCAAGTTTTGTTTTTTTTTTTTTCCAAACACTAGTGGGTCAACTCAAAATACAACTGGGGGCTGGACCCGAGCCATGCGGGGTGGGGGATGGGGGGCTCCATCATTGCAAGTCGTCACCTCTCCATCCAACAAGGGGATTCTGTTTTCTGATCTGTTTAAGAGTAAGGATGGATATCTGACTTCTGTGTAGGACGTTGAAAGCTGGGAAAACATCACAAATTCCCATACTTACCAGGAGAAACTGAACATTGTGCAAATTCACAACTTCTCTGAACCCATAAAAGAGCTGAGGCCACTGGGAAAACAACTAGCCCCAAATCTAAAGAAAGACAGGCGTCTCCAAGGAAAGATGGATGTGGGCCCTTGCTTACCTAGAACAGATGTCACCAGGCACCGACTGGATAGTAAGAACTCACCCCAAATTTGTACTGACTTGCTAAAGGCTATGTGTGAGGATGCGGTGAGAACATGGAACCCTTGGGGGCCACACACACAGGGCCTTTGCAGCCACTTTCCAGCTCCTCTCCGCTGACCTAGCAGGCACTCCTACAAAGGTTCGGAGTAGAGCAAGAGTCCCGAGAAAGTGTCCCTGTGGTGCAGCTCTGGGGGAGGGAACGACGTCTCTTCCAGAAAACGCGAGCTGTCCTTCATCCTCTATGGAACAGCATTAAGCTGCCGGGGGGAAGGGCAGAAAACTCTCTTGTCTTCAGAGCACCCCTTGCAACTGGAGGAAGAGAATAATAATAATCATAATAAATCTCTACCTCTGAGGAAGAAGCAGAAACCCGTCCTGGACCCAAACTGTGAAGGGTCTCCTACAGCTGGGAGCATCACTAGGAAGGCCCTGCTCCTGAGGCACAGGGCACGGTGTCTGCCTAAGACCGGAGCTGGGTCCCACCAGCACCCCTTCCCCCGCCCATGCACAGTGACTGGGCTGGCAGGTGTCTAGCGAGTGACAGCATCTGTTGCTGGGAGAGTGGCACGCGCCTGGGGAGCCACCTTCTCTGAGATGCAGAGCAAAGGAAACGCCTAAAGCTGAGGGGGGATCAGCCACTGGGAAAAACCTTCTGGAAACAATTCCAATGGGCAGGCAAACTGTGGTATATCGTACGGGAGAATACTAAACAGCGAGAAAGGCCTGAGCTGCTGAGGCTCCGGACAGCGTGGGTGACTTGCACATGCGCCATGCTAATTGCCACCTACTGCAGGACCCGCTTACAGGACGTTCCTGCAAAGGCAAAAGCTGGGGATGAAAAGCAGGTCAGGGGTTCCCAGAAGCTGGGGCTAGGAGTGGAGAGTAAGCAATAAAGGAGAATGGGGAACTTGGTGGTGGGGCTAGAGCTGTTCAGTTCGATGGTCGTAGAGGTTCCTTGACTATTCCCAAAACTTGCAGTTCAGAGAGAGAATGTCACTCCGTGTAAACTGTATCTTAGTGAAAGAAAGGAAGAAGAATGAGGGTTATAAAATGGTCAGATCGACCATGTCCTCTGACCATCTTTAATTTTAAGTCGCCTCTGCAGTCCTAGGGAAAGTAAAATTCAGTAGCTAAGGACAGGCACATCGATCCGTCAGGTCCCTATTAACTGTGCACGACAGAAACTCAGACTTGGCCTAGCTTGGGTCCCTGGGGTAACTGGGGGAGAGGACTATCTGTGTGTCTCAGAGCCGGGGCCTGGTAAAGACGGAACCAGGGACTCGTTTCTGCCCCTCACCTCCCTCTCGCCCTCAGGTGTATTCTGTCTCCCTCAGTTGTATTCCCGCAAGGAGGGGAGCACCAGGCCGGAGAGTAGTGATTGTGCATGGCAGCGCATCATTGTTTCACTGCAATGAATTTTCTATTTGGTTCTCCAAAAGCGGTTGGAGCTCCCCTTTGGGCTTTTTAGTTCATTTCGGTTTTGTCAAATAAGCAAGTGACTACTGTGAGCCTGCTCACGGCTGAGAGGTGGAGGAACGAAGGGAGACAGACTTGCAAAGGGCTCCTAGCAAAATCCTGGGAGAAGGGCTCCAGGAGCACAGTGGGAGGGGGCACCTGACCAGGCCGGGGGCTCAGACAAAAGGCGATCCCAGGGCAATTTGAAGGTCAAGTAAGAAGAGGAAGAGCCTTCCAAACGCCAGTGTCAGGCCTGAATGAGTACAAAGGCATTGTTCTCACAATCGATGGATTGTGAATCCCTCAACGGGGAAAGTCAGGTCTTTTATGATAAAAATAACATGCTTCACTTTTTTTTAAAAGCATTTTCAGTTTTCAGAACATTTACAATTACTGCTTGTTTGGTTTTTATTTGGGGTTTTGTTTTGTTTTGTTTTGTTTGTTTTGCTTTTGCCTCTCCAGAAGATTTACCCAATAGAAATATTACCCAAAATAAGGAAATGAGAACAAAACAAACATCTAAGAAAGAGAAGGGTGGATTTTCTTCAGCAGTGCCCAGCTCCCCTCATGCCAGTCCCAGGTATAGGTTTGGCCTGAGGTAGTTTGATTACTCCCACGTTGGGGTTTGCAAGATGTTTGTGGTGGAAACGGAAAGGGCCAGAACTTCCAAGTTGCCAAGCCATGCCTCGTGGGACGTAAACTAGGCAGGGAAGGTGGATGAAGAACTGTAGGAAAAAGGAGGGTCAAGGGATTAGGGCCCTGATGAAGTTCAAGAACCAAAACACAGACACTTGGAGAGTTAGAGATGGAAGTCTGAGGCTGAAAGGTTTCTGAGATTGTGCAGCTCTGGGAAGTGACATGCTCCACGGTACGTAGCCACGTCAGTGGTGGTTTGTCCAAGGGGAGAGGGAGGTAGTAGCTGTTGGAAGCAAAAAGGTCAAAGACTTTCGAGACCAGACTTGGTACATCACCATGACAGCTGAGGCCATGGGGTTTATGAATGAGCTCGGAGTGGAAAAGGAAAGCAAGTGGCAGCTGCCAGAGTCTTCAAGGAGAGGGAGAGAGGGATAGGGAGGTCGGCGGAAAATGACCACAGGGAGAGGAGAGGGAGTTGGAGCTCAGTGACAGGAGCTTCGAGCAGGAGGAGTCTGCATGAGCAGCATCACGAGCCGCTGCAGAGGGCGTGGGAGACAGCCACTGCTCCTCTAGACCCTAGGCAAGATGGAAGAGCTGGAGACAAAGTGAGCGGTCCACACCCGGGAAGTCCACGCCAGCCTCGGCCGGGATCGACGGTGCCAGAACAGAACGTCTGCTGAGCACCAGACCCTGGCCGACTGTGTGGCTTGGCCCGTGTCCACCCGAGTGTAGGGCTGTACCACCCTCCACGCGTGAGCCGGAATCAGGTAGGCCCTTAGGGATCGTTTTCTCCATTTGAGACCAACAATCCCAGACTTTCTCTAAGATGCATTATAAAGCATACGTAACCAGCCTATCAACCTGGACAACTCACAGAGAGTATTGATTAAAATGAGGCTAAAGTTTAAAATGAAGCCCGTTTAAGCAAAATATCAGCTAATAAAACAGATGGCAGACGGGCGAAGGGAGGAGATGGGATGCCAACGACCCAAATCGGGAAACCTGGATCATCTCCTGAACTCTGCACGACAACCCTTATGAGCTGGGTGGACCTGTCATTCGCACCTGTATGTCGGGCCATCAAAGCCTAGCGTGGGGAAGTAACTTTCTTCACAGCCCGGAAGGAGTACCACTGGGGAAGCTGTGGCCTTAGCCACCAGGCCTGGTGTCCAGCCACTGTGACACGCTGCAGCTCCGGCTCACACCAAGGAAAGAAGAGCCAGGTCTGAGCTGCAGAGGGTTCCCACGGCGCTTGGGCAGGCGTGGGTGTCTTCACAGCCTGCAGTGGAGCAGGCAGAATCCTGGGCCTTCGAACGGGAGGCTTCTGTCCCAGCCCCCCTTCCTGTATCTTTTACTCTGGGGTATTTTGGATGTGAGTTCAGCCTGATTTCTTCTAGAAAAAAATTTTTTTTTTTCAATCTGCAGAGAGGAGGGGCATCGGGGGGCTGGGAGAATGGGGGGAAGGGTTAAAGAGGTACAAATTAGTAGTTGATAGATGGTCACGGGGAGCAGAGCAGAGGCAATGCAGTCAGCACTAGTATGAAGGCCAGCGGAGGTCCAGGGGAGGGAGGGAGCAATTGGGGGGATCGTTCTATGAACTCTATAGATGTCTAACCAATGTCCTGTATATTTGAAACGAATTTAAATCAATTAACAAGTTAATTTTAAAAAATCTGCTTCGCTGTATCAGACGTCTCATGTGCCACCTCAGATTCTCTCCAGTGACCACCCAGTCTCTGTCATGCTGGGCTCCGGGAAGCAACTCGGCTCTGCCACCTGCGGCCTCTGTGCAGCTTCCACAACGTCCAGACTCAGGTGACCCCTTATGCCGCTGGGTAGAGGATCCGGCTTGGCCAGGAGATACAGCCTAGAAGCCCAGGGTAGCATCTCCCTGTGGGGAGAAACTTGACCAGTGAAAGGCAAGAGATGGGAGCGCGCCAGGAGATGAATCCGTTCCCCCATCATAGACTGCTCCGAGGCTTGGTGTTTCTGTAAAGTCTGTTCAGAGACATCCCACGTGGCGGAATGACCAGCTGTTTCTCTCCTCGAAGCAGGGCCTGCTCGGCGAAGCATCGCCTCGTCTTTTCTCCCCATCCTTCCCTGAGCCTCTTCCTTCCCCCTCACTCTCGCTGCCCAGGGATGGCACCTCCCAATAAAGCACCAGCACCTAACGCCTTGCCTTATGTAAAACCCAGTGGGAATGTGTTTCCCCCCAGTCCTCGTCCACAGCAATTTAACAAGTCTATTTCCAAAGTACAGTAGGCTCCCCCTCGCCTCAAAAGACTGCCCAGAGGAGCAGAGTGACTCACGGTAGAGGCTGGGAGGTGGACCGCCTGCTTGGGTAAAGGGAGCTGAGCAGCCACGACGCTTCTGTAGATGCTCAGGTTTGGGCAGAGGCCCCAGGGAGGCACGTGCACGGAGAAGGCAGCAGGACAGGACGGAGCCGAGGGGAGGACAGCAGCCACGAGTGCCCTACGGCCGTGCCACCGCCGGCTTCTGGCTCAGCCCTGCCCCTGGGGTGCTCCCGTCGGGTGGAGGAGGGGCGGCGCCTTGCAGAGAAGGAGGTTTGCACTGCATCTCGGTTGAATTCCTGGATGAGACTCACGTTTCTGTTGGATTCGGCTGGCCTTTGCTAGCGTGGGCCGCATTCAGTGTTCCTCGCTGCCAAGCGGAATGAGAGCTCGTTAAAGAAAGCACATGCGATTATTATTATTTTTAAGCGCAGTTGGCCTCTCCCAGGCCCCACTTTCATTTGGCCAGCAGCCCTGTCCTTCAGGGCGAACCCGGAGGAGAGCCAACCAGATTCTGCGGCCTTTGGACCAACGGGTTTGTGTTTCTGTGGCTGGACCCACGAGGGCCGGAGTCAAGTCCCACACGCTGTGCGGTGGTCGGGGCTGCAGAACCGGCCCACACGGGCGTCCAGCGCGGGCTCAGGACCAGTCAGTCTGCTGGTCGTGTGGATGGGCGGGCGGGTGTGGGGACAGAGCAGAGGCTAAGAGCTCAGGCTCTAGGATCAGGCACGTCTGGACCGAGTCCAGCTCTGTCAGCACCAGCAATGTGAGCCTGGGCAAGTTCTCAGCCCTCTAGGGCATGGCTCTCTCACCTGGAGGTGAGGATGAGCCCGCCAGCGTCACTGGACAGCTGTGGGAATCCAAACTCCAGCCATCGCTGGCCTCCAGCTCAGTTCCTGCCACACCCCCATCCTGCCTGATGCTGGGTACTCCCCTCCACCCAGCCCTACCCCGTCCTAGATCCAGTCTCTGCCCAGATCCGTACCCCCAAGGAAGCTGTCCCTGTGGATGTTTCTGGGCTCCGGCCCACTGGCCTCTGGGCAGCTTGGCTCGTGGAAGGCTCTGGCAGGAGATGAGACCTCAGGGGGAGAGAGCCTGCGGTATTGCCCCCCGCCTCTCTTCGTTCTGGTGCCCTGCCTCTGTCCACAGCGGGGCCCCCCTGGAGGTTCAGCTCTCAGGGAGGCCTGGTTCCCCCTCTTTACTCCTTCAGGCCTTGGGTGGTGACAGCCCCGCTCTGGGGCTTCTCTGGGTGGGCTTCGGCAGTTTTTAGGACTCTGTCCCAGAGATGGGCAAGTCGTCCCTTCATGGAATCTTGCCAGGGGCCATCACGGAGAATTATTTTTCCTACCTGGTAACACACGCCTGGATTATGGTTTCACCGGTGTTTTCTCAAACTCGCGTTTTAAAAATCTAAATGAATGCGTCTAGGGACTTTGTGTCTCCATGTCATCGTGGACTCAATAGGCTGGCTTTAACCTCACACTCATTCTAATAAACACGTAACTTTAAAAATAAACATGTCCCCCCTAAAATCATCTCTTTTATCCCCGAGGCCTCTGCAGCCTTCCTTGGGGAGGACCGACTGACTCGAACGGGAAGCCCTTAGCTCGGGGACACAGATTTTTGTGGCGTCCTTAAAATAAGGACCCACGTTGTCCCATGGCAGCAACTCCAGACATGTGGCCAATGCACACCCCGCAGGAACATGTCCCTTCTAAACTTGTCGGTGCTTGTCACGTAGAATGTGACATACTATCCTGTTGCTAATTAAGGACGAGAGCCTCCTATTGTGTTGGCTCCCTCCACTGGAAACGTCTTCTGTTCCCTGCAGAAAGGGCGAGGAGTTCATCTCGACAGAGAAGTTACCTGCAATCACGCCCAGTGCAAACATAAAGTCTTTCTGAAGTCTGCCTTCAAACTGCACGAGGCGTTCAACACTAAATGCGGTGGAATCTTGCTGGGGTTTTCATACCAAGAGGCTGAATAGCTAAACCAGAACATAGCACTCTTCATTTAAAAGTAGAAAACGCCCAGAAAGCTGGGTTCAGCCTCCGAAGGGCCCTGTCTCCTTCCTCCTGCCCCAGGTCCACCCGCCACACCTTCTGGGCACACACGCACGTGCTCGCTCACACTTGCACACGCACACGAGTGCACACTCGCACGTTCACATCCCCGCGTCCCAGGTCGGGCCTGCGCCTGCCAGCCACAGTGGCAGGATGGCGGGTCCCCCTGCCTGCCCTCTAGCATCAGGGAGCTCGCTGCTTGCAGCACAAATTGCCTCCGGAACAAAGCAAGCTGGCCTGTGAGCGGATTTTGCCACATCTGCTGGAGCAGAGCCGCTCAGGATCAAGCAAGACTGACGACAAAACTTATTTTTAAAAATTCTTTTTGCTATTTAAGTCGCAGCAGATGAGGCGCTGAACGGAGATGCACAGAGGGGTGCCCTGCTGGGTACCCTGAAACTTCAGCTGGGTTATGGGAATGGGGGAGGGAAAATGGCTTCAGGAAAAGAAACACTTTGGTCCTTGGAATTTTTTAAATTAAATTAAATTAAATTTTTAGTTTGAAGCAAGCCTGTTTCGTGTCCAAATGCCAGTATCTCCTCTTCTCTGCAGGGGCGAGGACAGCCGTGTGGGTGTGCTAATGCGGTGAAGAAACACTCGGGGGACTCTCATGGGGCCCCCGTTGGCAGGCTCCTCTGGTTCTGCCAGAGGGAGGTAAGAGGCCCACAGATCACCAAGGCCAGAGTCAGGGGTCACGTCCCATGCCCTCCCAGACCTCTGCAAATTCTCAGGGCTCATGACCTCCTTCTCCCCCGGACCCATCTGCCTCTGGAATCCAGGCTGCTTGCCCCTCACCCCCCTAGCAGTCCAGATGCAAAATACCAGCCCTCTCACCGATTTCCACGAAATAATCCACTCTTACCAGGTACAACCGTCCCATACACGATGTCCTCAGTTTACCCCGCACAGGGCATAAGGCAAAGGGGTATTTTCCAAAAAGGCTCCCACTATTTATTTCAATGGGGAACCTTTAGTTCATTCGTTCCAGTACTCCAAAAGATGTACTCTTTTTTACATAAATAAAATCCAAGAGCAATCCCTAGTTCTATGTTCGATGAAACGTGCAGATTTCTTATTCCAAACACCAGTCACTTATTTCAACCACTCAAGCAGCACCTAACCCTTTCGAAGTTTCCTCTGCACCGTGAGTTTCTGCAGCAAAGCGCAGGGTTAAAGCACCTCTGGGTGAGGGTGAAGGACAGTGAAAGAACAAAACGAGCCGACCGTGACAACCATGCTATGGGCCGGCTGTTTGTGCCCCTAAATTCACACGCTGAAGCCCAGATGTGATGGCTCTTGAAGGTGGGTTTGGGGGGACGTGTTGGGTCATGACTGTGGAGGCCCCAGGATGGGATCAGTGTCCTCGTCAGAAGGCGGGAGGCTTGGCCCCTTCTCTCGTGAGGACACAGGAGAAGGCAGCGCGGACCGACCAGGAGAGGGACCCTCACCAGGAGCCAAATCAGCCAGCGCCTTGTCTTGGGCTCCCCACTCCCCTACCTCCGGGTCATCATTTCACATTTTTGTTAAATCGATATTCAGTAAGTATGTTGTTATTTTCTAAGTGAACATGGATCAAGTGGTTTCAGAAAAGCATTGCACTTCCTTTTGCATGTGACTTTTCGTTTTCCTTGGAGGCATTGACTTACTTATTTATTTATTTATTTATTCATTCATTCATTTATTCGGTTATTTATTTATTTATTTATTCATTTATTTATTTATTTTTATTTAGTTTACTTTCATGATTTTGTGTACCCACAACTGATTCTCCCCGCAAACTCCCCAGAGGACCTACTGTGTTCAAACACATCAGTTCTATCTGTACTTCGGAGATGTCCTTCGTGGAGCCGGCCTTCCTCCTGCTCCAATCCGGGCTGGTGACACCCCGTCCTGGCTGCCCAGGGGTCATTTCAGGGTTTTGCTCACCAAACCTCGAATTTCCGTGGCCTCTCTTTTCTGTTGGGTTCATCTTCCAGATCTTATGGCTTCCCCTTTCTTTGTAAACTCCCTTATTTCTGTGTAGCCCTACTAGCTTCCAGAAGCTTCCTTGGTTTGCTTGACTGTGTGTAGAGTTAGTTCTAGGCCAGAAATGTTTTCTTCAGCGTTTTGGAAGTCTTGTTTTCTTTTCTTCCAGATTCCAGGGTTAATGCCGCTCTGCCTCCCAACCCTTTGCGAGTGACCCCTAGTCCGGTATTCCTGCCCCCCTTTCCTGGGGGTGGAGGCAGGGGGTGGGATCTGCTCTTTATCTCAGAAATATTTAAATTCCATGAAAATACGCTTTAGCTGAGTTCCCCTCCTCTTTTTTTTTAAAAAAAAATAAATAAATTCGTTGTGCTGGACACTTTCTGGGCCTGTTCAGTCTGGAAAATCATATTTTTTTAGTTGGGGAATAATTTAAAAAACTGTTTTCTCTGATAATCTTCTCCCTCTCCTTCTCTTTGTTCTCTGTGGAGCACCGTTGATCTTAGAGTGCACCTCCTGTACTGACCTAGTGCTCTTTGTTGAGGAATTTCTCGACCTTAGCCCCGTCTTTTTACTGTACTTTATTTGTTTTTGTTTTTCCAGTTTCAGTACCTCTGTTGCCCTCCGAATACTATCTTATGGATGCAGTGCCTCCTCTCCTTTCACGGAGGGACCGTTATCTCTGTTTGCTTAGTTCCTTGTCTCTTTTTGTGTTTGATATTTGCATTCCACGCTGAAGGTTTTCCTTTTGATCTTTGCGATCCCTTCATATTAGGAAGGTGGCATCAGAGGTTGGCTGGAAACGTTCTGTGTGGAGATGGGCTTGTCGACTGCTGCCGGCTCCGAGTTGGTCGCTGCCTGGATCAGTTTCTCCAGAGGAAAGAAATCCAGGCTTCTGGTGGGATGGGGAGGGCCTGGGCCCAGGCTGTGTGGGGCAGGCTTTTCACAGCACAGGAGGCTGTGCACTAATTGGGTTTTGCTCGTCCCCTTTGTCCTCGTGGGTGTATGCCCTCATTATGTCTGGACCCGGGTCCTGGTTGGGAGATTCATGCACTGTCTCCCTGACACCCACTCATTGGACTCTGTTTAGAGGGGGAAGGTGATCTGTTAGGATGCACTGCTATGGTTCGAAGTCAGGCTGTCTGACCCCAGGGCTCTTGCCCTTGCCCCGCACAACCACATTAGGCAGCCTTGTTGGGGTGCAGAAGCAAAAGATGGGGGGCAAGGTGTGAGAGGAGCATGACCCTGGGAGCTCCTCTGAATGTCTGCCATCGGCTTCGATCTTCCCTTGAGTCTCCCAGTGAAAATTTATTACGTGGAAGTTTTAGAGGATGGGGGAAGTGTCTTTGGGGGGAGCAGTGCCTTGGGGAAGGCAGCAAACTATGGCGGAGGCAGGGGACTTTGCAGCCAGCCCAGGCACTTCACCAGGTGTGTGGGTGTGAACACGACTTGAAGGAAGCATCCTGGAGATCAAACCTGCCGCCCATTGTAACCACGTGGGGGACTTTAGACACCTGGATGCCAAGCCCCTCCCTCCCTCCCCAAACCAATTAAATCAGAATCTCTAGAGGCGGGACTTGGGCCTCCTAGTCGCTCTCCAGATAATTCCAATGTGAAGTAAGGTCAGAACCAGTGCTGTAGACCGCTGCTTTGCAAACTGTAAAGTGCACCTGAGTCACCTGGGAATCTCATTAAAATGCAAATTCCCATTCACTAGGTACCCCAGCTCCCAGCTGATGCCGCTGGTTTGGGGACCGCACTGCCTGTGTCCAGGCCGTCAACGACCCTGAGCAGCTCCAGCTGTAGCAAGTTCTTTCCTGGGAGGAAGCGTCAAGGTAGGCATGAAGGTGTGCATTTCAGCTCCACGGTTAACTTCTTTTTCATAATTCCTGTAAAAATTCATGCATTGCACAAAGTGATGCACATTCTGTCACAGAATTCTTCTAAATGATGTAAGGGGAATATTAAGTCGCGAAGGCTGTTAGGCGTTTAGAAAGTGTAGATGTTCCTGAAGGTTTCATAAGGGAGGTGGGGGGTGGTGTACCCGTCACATTAGGTTTACGACCTAAACAACCAGCTGAGCACCCCCAAGTAACCCCACCTCAGCATACCCAGCGGCCGCCACACCTCTGCTGCTGGCCATGCACCCAACTCCTCCTCCAGTCTCTGTCTTGTGGACACCCTTTCAAGAGCAACACAAAAATCCCTCTCTTTGAATAAAAAAATTAACCTACCATCTGCCCTGAAAGCAGCTACCTCAATGCCCCAAACACAGCACTGTTTTTTTCTTCAAGGAATGTTGATGCATTCAATAGTCCCACTTCATTAGACGAGGAGGAGAAATGGAGGTTTTCACAGACGATTGGTGTTTGCACCTTTCTATGCTATGGTTACCGAATTTCAAATGCACCCAAGGGATCTAAACATTCAGGGAATTTCGGGGGCTCTAAAATGACCTTTAGTTACTTAGGTACCACCTTCCTCCCGCCCCCACCTGGCCTCTCACATTCTCTCCTTTTCTCTAGCAGACACGGGTGTCATATATCAAAGAGAAAGAATAGCTCAAGAGGAAATCTGCTCTGTCCTTATTTTATAAATTGGGTTTAATAATTCATCAAAAAGAGAATTTTTAGCAACAAAGTTTGCATATAAAAAGGCAGCGTGCCTTCCCTCACAGGCATCTGGTATTCTCGCTGCAGTGCTGAGTGGGGAGAAAAAAGGCCAGCCAGGTCCAAGTGCACCTCTCAGATTCAGTAAGGACATCGCAGACTGCAGGCCCTCAGGCGAGTGATTTGAGAGCAAGCTTTGCAAGGAAAGGAATTTAAACCACACTCTAAATAAACATCTCCTCTTTTGTCGCTGCGGAAATCCACTTAGAGGTCATTGCGACAAACATACACATTCTGAAAACGGCTGCAGACTGGAGGTCTGTTGTTCATTTACTGGTCCTAAACCCGACCTGCCAAGACCCCACGATTGCCTCAGATGGCATCTCGTAGGGCGGACAGTGTGAGGTTTGGGGGTCCGTAGACACACACACACACACACCCCTGTTTAGAATGTCAAGAAAATCAGTCATTCACACGGCTGTGCCGCTCGTACACGACAGGCGGACTTTGAATATTTGTCACTCCAGTTTGCTGATACGAAGCGGAGAGGAAGCTGGTAGAATGAAAGGGGGAGAAAATTAGCAGAAACCTCTAATTGCCCAGGTCTGCTACAGGCAGGACCGGCAATGTTGTCAGACTTGACAATAGATAAGTTGCCAGGGAGTGAAGGCCCAGCAAAAGCACGAATTAATACCTTCTCTTTTTTTATTTTGTGAACAGCCTCTGTCTCCTTGACTTAAAAAAAAAAATGTTTGAGAATTAACTTTTCTTGTTTCTTCTTCCAAAATCTCTCTATTTTACTGTGTCCTTTCGAGAGTCCCCTTCGGGTCAGGCAAACACCTGAAAAAAACTGAATTTCCTGAATGTTTCAAAAATCCGCAATTATGTGGTCTTTCTCTTTAAACCCAGCACAGTCCAACATTACCTAGGTATTTTTTTTTTCTCTGTGAGGGTGCAATCTGTTTTTTAATAAAGATTCTCTTGAGCAATGAAACCCAGAATTGGTCAAGGAAATGGGTGCTAGCCAGCCTTTCTGGATAGTGGATCCTTTCAAAGCATGCAGTGCCACGCTCTGACTTGCACCTGGCAGTTCCACTGCTAGCCATTGATCCTAAAAGAATAGTCATGGTGTGTCAACGACTGCATTCTGGTGTCCATCATTCATAATAGCAAAATCTGGGGAGGAGCCTAAATGTCAAAAGACAAAGCAGATGATTCAATTATGGCAAATTCACACTGCACAGTCATGAAAGAGTTGTAGAACATTTGATAATATGGGGAAATGTTCACGATACATTGTTAAACAAAAGAGTATAAGAATGTAGATTCGATACTGTTTAATTTCTTTTAATAACTTAATTTTAATTTATAATACATATGCTTAGAAAAAATGGAAGGATTTTCGGCAACATATGGTGCATATGAGGGGCTGAGGTTCTGGGGGACTTCGAGTTTCTTATTTGTGTTCTATATTTTCCCAATATAATGCATCACTTCCAGGCAGGAAAATAAGTCGGCACAAAGCATCAGATGTGTTAGCAAAATATACGTATTGTTCCGTCTGAAACAAAAATGCTAGCAATCCGTTTAAAATGCAAGGGCCCTTGATTGGATAAAGTGCCCTTTGAGAGATGCCACTTGGCCAGGCCAAAATCCATGTGCCTTGCTTTGAGAGCTGCCTCAGGGTTTTTTATGAACCGAAACGATGGGGTTTTAGATGGAGGCAACGTGAAAAAGGGTCTCTTAACCTCTGGCTTTGAAACAGGAGTCTGGGGACCCTGGTGCTGAAGAAAATGAGGAGTAGTGGGTTAAGTTGCAGATTATGGGGCCACCCCGGCTGAGTTCAATAGCTGGGCCACTTCATCTCTGCGCGCCTCCTTCCTCGTCCCCACACTGACGATCATAATAGCCCCCATTTTCCTGGGTCGTTTGCTGATTACAGTCAAGTGCTTGGAACGGTGCCTTGACACAGGGACACACTCGGTGCACCTGAGCTCACCTCTCACCTGGCAGAGGCGGCTGAACCCGGCCCCAGCACCCTTCGCCAGGGGAAGACACTCAGGCCCCAAGACACACAACCGAGCTGACCTACAGGCCAGGTGGGGGCTGTTGGGAGCAGACACTATGCGACCTGAGTAGGGGGGCTTTGCTAGACGATCTTGAATATTTCTTGCTCTCATCAAACGCCAGGCCACGGGCAGCATGAGGGGAGGGGAGAAACTAACGACAAGACACAGGCCCTTCTGCACCCTGCCGCTTCCTCTCCATCCCTGCATGTCCTGGCAGAAGCTGAAAGAAGAGATGGAGAGGGGCAAAGCAGGAGGTGAGAGAGGAGTGGGTTAACCCAGGGGGAGTGAGAGTCAAAAGCACCCTCCTCGTGTTGTCGCCACCCACCCAGCCACCCACCTCCCTGGCGACCCCTGCTCCCATGGGAGACCAGCCATGCCACCCTGCAGCCTCCCACATCCCAACATCTGGGCTTGCTTTTTGGGAATCCAGGCACGAGCCTGTCCTCTGACTTTCAGAAACTGCGTCAAATGATGCTGAGGCTCTTGTGCTTCCCGGTGGCCCTCAGCCTCACCTGCAGGAACCGCAACGGCAACCCAGAACTTCGTTTTCTGTCACCCCTGGACAGCAAGGGTGCCATCACCTCGGTCCAGATCCCACACGTGTGATTCAAGGAGGCCTCGTTGAAAGAAAATAATTTGCCTTTGAGAACACTTAGGTGACAAATGGATAGTCATGGGGTTTTTTGGGGGTTTTTTTTGTGTTTTTTTTATGTTATAGGAAGCATCAGGCGCAAAAATCACAAAAATTTATGTAGGCTCAACATGGCTTTTTCTCAGCAACCCAGAGCTCTTCGAAGTAAAAACAAAAAGGATCTTAAACGTTTTCTCTTATGTATCCTGTGGAATGTATGTTAAAATCCTGAAACTCCGTTTTAGTTGTCATTGTCAGGTAAATTGGACCCACTGGACAAACTTTGGGGGAAACAAAAAGTAAAATCATCAGATAATAATTTTAAAAGCCACTAAGTATTTTGTAGCTCTTGGCCCTGTTTGCAATTAATTTTTTACCCCTTTTTTCTTTCTCCTTCCCTTTTCTTTCCTTTTTTATTTTTTTCTTTCTTTCTTTTTCTTTGTTTTTTCTTTTTCTTTCTTGCTTGCTTGCTTGCTTGCTTGCTTGCTTTCTTTCTTTCTTTCTTTCTTTCTTTCTTTCTTTCTTTCTTTCTTTCTTTCTTTCTTTCGTCTTACGGATAATGTGATCTTCCTTTGGAGCTAATTCGACCCTATGCCCCCTTTGGCAAAACTTTTATTTGCATTTCCCTTGTGCTCCCAACAGGCCTGTATATTACCAACATGCCTGATTTGGGCACGGAGGCCTCATTAATTATGTCAGCAGAGCGCTGGTCCCAGGACTCCTCAGCACCTGGTAGTTCCCGTTTCTTCCCTGCTCAGTCTTTGCCTTTAAATCGCCAACCTACCACCAGCAGCCCTCACTTCAGAAAAAGATGACTTTCTAGACCGACATCCCGGGTTCTCTGGGCCTCTTCGATAAACTTTTGATGATGATGATGATGATGATATCCATGGTTACCACTTATTGAGCACCTGCTATGTATCCTGTGCTTTTTTAAAAAGCGGATTACCTCATTTCATCCCTAAAACAACCCTAGAGGCAGCTATTATTATTAGTGCCATCGAACAGATGTGAACTGAGGCTTAGTGACGTCAGGTCACAGGACCAGGATTAGCAGGGCCAGGGCCTGGGGTTTAACAGGTCTGCTGCCACCCGTGCACATGCCATGACGTGAGGCCGCCCCTCTCTGACGACACACAGCAACGTTGGCAAAAGTGGCTGGGGGTTCAGAGGTGTGAAATGTGGAAATCACTTCAAAAAGTTAAATAGGGAATGTGGCCAAGCAAAAATGGTTCAAAAGCCATCTCTGAGAGAGGTGATCTGGCTGACACAGGCTGGCAAATACAGTCAGAAAAACACGGACTGATTATGTTCTTACTGTCAGTTTCCCAAGCCTCCATAAAAGTCTGAGGTTCTGGCCCGTAGTTTCCCCTTCAAACCTAGGTACATGCCTTGCCCAGTGACAGTTAAACTGGGCACAAGCAGTCGTGTGTGCAGACATTTCTCCTAAAATTGGTATTAATACCATCATCCAGGCTACCTCTTTCCCTTCCCAGCAGCATTTGGCATCTGGGTCAACGTCACAGGGGAAAGCCCTTCAAGGAGTTAAGGGCTCATCTTCCCCAAGGGTCTGCAGTGGCCACCATCTTGAGACCGCTCAGTGAGCAGGAGGCATTCTTTGACTAATAGGAGGGCTCAGCCGTTACTCAAAAACATCTATAAAGTGTCAACTTATTCCAGGCTCTGGGCCAAGGCAGAGCAAATAAATAAACGTCGCCCCCAATCTAATTTTACTTAAAATTAGGGTTTTAAATAAATCAGAACAGCTGACTCATGGGGCAGACAGAAACCAGGCATGAGGGACAATTCATATCGTGTTAGAGAAAGCTGACAGCAGGAAGGATGCCAACGTCTTCCCAAAAGAGAAAAGGAGATCCTAAGGATTGGGCATGTCGTCAGTTATGGAAGGTGGAGACACCCTCTCAGGAATAGGGAGGACAGGTTCCCGTGTCCATACCACGGGACAAGGAACTGGCTTACGATAAATTACATTATTCTTTAAAGTTGCCCAAACCGAATACACTTGATAAGAAAAATTCAAACCCTATAGAAACATTTAAAAAGTGGCATTGGCCCTCTCTCACTGTCCCCTATTCTACAACCAAATGTGAACGGTCTACTTTTGAACCAGGGCTTCTTTCCTGAACATGACAAGAAACATGACAAGAAACGTGGCCCAAAGGGAAAGTGAGACACGGTTTACGGAGTCTCAGCTAGCCGGCTTATAGGACCCTTCCTGGGGGTCACTTACTTGTGCCTTATCTTTGACTTCTGTTTTCATTGGAAGAAAGACCTGAGATGGGAAGGTTTGCTTGTCAGCTCTCACCAGGCACCCCACCGTTTTGTCCTCTGGATAAGGCATCAACAGGTTCTGGGCAGAGGCAACACGTGTTCACCTGGTTGCTGCCACAGCCGAGCCCGAGCCCCCATTACTGTCTTTCTGCTTAATTAATTAATATATCAAAGTAGCAATGTGCGGAACGGTGGGGGGATGGTACAGGTGTGATTTAAGGCAAGGAGGAGCAAGGTGGGCTGGTGCATCCGCGCCTGGGATGAGACATTGTAACGGAGGAATTCTGGGGGGAATTTGGAAAGGAAAGAAGGGGCCATGGGTCGAGAGATGGGCATGAACTGCACTCCACCATTTCGCCTCGGAGCAGACAGCAATCATTACGGCACGCAGTTAGAGTCGGGTTCATTTTGGTTCATTTGCATCAGCACAGATTGATCCAAGGACTCTCGCTCGAGCCACCCTGCCCAGGAACCTCGACCTTTGTGGGCTTTGACCTGGCCTTGAAGGCTGAGTAAGGGGGTGCCAGCATGCTCCCTGATACCCACTCTCACCTGTGCGATCCACCACGGCAGAGACTGCAGGGCCTCCTCCGTGGCAGTGTGCCCGGGTGCTGCTCCAGATAGTGATGTGTGTGGCTCCTCTGTGGGGCCCTCTGTTTTAGACCAGCCTTCCCCCAAACAGCCACTGACACAAAGATTTGAATGCAGGTTGTTTGTTTGGGGAGGTGATTCTAGAAAACATAAGTGTGGGATGGGGGATATGTGTCAGTCTGGGAAGTAGGTGCTAAGGTGGGATTATGTTAGGGGAAGCTCTCTGTGCAGGACAATATAGAGGAAAATAGACGAGGGTGGGGGGGCATCAGGTGAATCTGAACCTGGATAGAGAGAGAGACGTAGACTGCCCACCCCACTAAGGGAGGATGAGCAAAATCACCTGGGAATCCTTGAGCCAAGCCAGGGTCAGAGGAGTCCCAGGTGTCCCAGGAGCCACCTGCTTTCGAGTGGCTGATGCACCCCGTCATTCAACAGCACGCACGCGTGCCTAGAGACATTCCTTAAACGTCGTGTGGAGAAAGCCCATCCACGCCCTCTGCCTTGGAACCTTTCCATCAGAGTTGCTAACAAACCGAATATATAAGTGACTGGGATTATGCTTTCTCTCGCTCCTCACTCTTCTCCTGCCTCCCGCCTCCTTACCTGCTGGAGAATTGGGAAAAGCGTGAAATGTCCCCAAAGTGAGGAACATAGAACAAGTGATTCAGGAAAAAAAAAAAGAAGAAGAACAAATCATTCCTTGCTCCCCACCCCCTACCCCAAAGACACACTACTAAGTCCTTGATTCTAACCATTTTTCTTCTTCACAACTGTCTGTGAAAACTTATGCCTGGGGGGGTGGGAAAAGCTATTAGGAAATAAATCAAAGCAATGACTGGCTGTGCTAAGGTGGTGGAATCATGGATATTTTCCTTTCGTTCCTTTTAACACTTCCATAATGAAATGCGGTTTTGCCTCTTTAATCCAAACGTTTTTATTAGAACTATTTCTCTACTCTTCTGTATGCTAAAGCACTTCCATCATGAAAATCTTGTTTTAAATTTCAAAACAGTTGTCCCTCTTACCCTTCTCTCCTTTGCTGCCTCGTTATCCTCTGCTTCCTGACCTTCCTTTCAGTGCCCCATTCTCTCCGCCACCAAAAAAACGAAAGATGCCGTGAGCTCCAAATCCTCAGTGGTTCATTAGGACACACGTCATCTCGGGTGGATGGAAAGCCTTGCTTTTCCTGGGAGTAGTTCTCTGAATCTAAGGGGTGATGATGGTAGGGTCTCTCCTGGGGCAAATAAAGTCAGGTTTGGGTTTATATTCAGTATTCTGAAAAACAAAAACAAAAAAAAAATCACTTTCTGCATCAAACCAACTAGTCAGTCATCGAATCTAGGTCTTCTTCTCCCTGGGAACAGCAGCAGGACCACATTTTCCAGATTCCCTGGCAGCTCATCATACCCACATGAGAATCCCAGCCACTGGAATATGAACAGAAGTGATTGTGCCATTTTCAGAGCTCAGGATGGCAGGAGCCTGGGTCCCGAAGCACCACTTGACAGGGAGCTGCCCACCCAGCAGGGACACCCCTTCTGCACGTTACCTGGCGGAGAAACAACCTTCCATTGTGTTAAGCCACTGAGACGTTTGCTACAGCAGCAAACCCACCATAGCTATTCTACAACCAACCTCTTGTCTGCCAAGCTGGCCTTATAGCCGTGTCCTAAATCCACGTATACTGGGCTGAACTTAGCAACAGAAGCAGTGGTGCTCCAGCTGTTTGAAGACTTGCAACCTGGCCTCTTTCGCGGTCATCCTGTAACGGGGAGATATTGCCCTTGCTTGTTTCCTATAAAACCCCATGATGTCCTCCGGAATCCTGTATCTTTCTCCCGTGGAAATAGCTTTAGATAGGGAGCCTATATTATCTGTCTCTCGTTGTCGGTAGGCTGAGGCATGAGCTACTCAACTCCTACAAATCTCGAAAAATATCTGGTTCCTTTTCCAGACAGGCAATAACGACAACAGTAATAGCTCACTGGGTTGAGTGAGAAGCTGAGCACCTTTAACAGATTAACTCGTTTAATCTTCACGGGCACCAGTGAGATAGTCTGATAGTATCACCATTTTGGAAATAAGAGAAACTGAAGCGCAGAGAGAATAAAAGATTGCCCAAGGCCACAGCTGGTAAATATCAGATCAAAACACAGGCAATTTAATTCCAGGGCCAGAAACTAAATTCTCTGGATGCTAAAGTGCTGAGAGTTGCGCCGGAGTGAAATCGTCCTGGGTTTGCGGTTCTCTTAGCCCTGGCCTTGTGATACGCCTGGACTTGGTTGTTTCCTTATCCGCTCACTGTGCTCCCATCTGCTCCTGACAGCAACCGTCTCCCAGTGACAGCTCCTGCTCTGGAAATGTACAGCCTTGCGAGAGATGACATGATCTCCCTCTTCCTTGATCTGCTTAATCTGATTAGACACAAATTAGAATATGGCTTGATTCAGAGAACTTCCCTTTGCCAAATTGAGTCCCCCGAGATCTCTCACACACAGATCTTGATTTATGAACACCAGACTCTTTCCGTCCTCTGTGATTTTTCTTTATTGAAACCGTGCGATGCCAGCTCTCGAGCAAAAGAGAGGCCGCGATAAAAATCGTTTCTTATGAGTTCAGGGAAGTCAGGGAACATCAAAGGTCGTATGTTTCTAACGCAGTGTAGATCGCCTTGACTTTACTCACCGGAATAACAGTTATAAAATGACAACTAGACAAACTCTAAGCTTTAATAGGATACCGGGCTTAGTACTGAAGGACTAATAAAATTATCTGTTATGAGCATTTCCAGTGATTTAGCATTTCTTTTACAAAATGCCTCATCTACTCTGAATTCCTCCTGCTATGTACGTGATACACCTTCCTGGACCATAATGAGGACTCACTGTATTCGCAACACTGTGCCGAACAAACTCCATCTATTTACCTTTTAGAAGCTGAAAATCTCCACTTTAGAGATAAGGAAACAGACACTCAAAAGGGTAAGTCACCTGTCCAAGAGGCAGAATAATGATCCCCCCAAAGATGTCCACGTCCTAATCCCCAGAACCTGGGAATGGTTACCCTGCAAGGCAAAAGAAAAATGGCAGGTGTGATTAAGGATCTTGAGATACGGAGATTACCCTGGACCATCTAGTGGACCCAATATCATCACAAGAGTCCTTATAAGGGGAAGAGGTAGGCAGGAGAGTCAGAGAAGGAGATGTGACCCTGGAAGCAAAGGTCAGAATAATGCCAGGCCCTGAGGCAAGGAATATAGGGACAACGTTTATAGCTGGAAAAGGCAGAGAAATGGGTTTTTCCCTAGAGTGTCCAGAAAGAACACAGCCCTGTCAACTCATTTTAGATGCCTGACCTCCCGAGCTGTAAGATGATAGATTTCTGATGCCTTGAGCCGGGACGATCTGTTCCAGCAGCCACAGCACACTGCCACACTAGGTCACATGGGGGCTGAGTGGTAGGGGTGGGATTTGAACCCTGCACCCGGTGACTGCAGAAAACATGCTCTACATTTATAGGTTACGTGGCCTCGGAATGTAAATACGTTACTTTTAAAAATATGATTTTTGTATTACAGCAGATATGTTAAGAAACAAAATGTAAAACCCAAACGATTTAAAACATTTTTTATTAAAATAGAACATATGATACAGTATTAGTTTCAGATGTACACCCCAGTTAGTCAACATTTATATACCGAAATAAGTGATCAGCATAAGTTCCAAAGATTTTTAGGATAAAATATGAGATGTCAAGAAAATAAACATTAGAGCAAAGAAACAGCCTAGAAGGCACAGAACTCGGCTTGTCTTCACACGGTACTTAGGCATAGTAATGAAGGGGTTACACAAAGCCATGCGGAAAGGGTGGATTGTTTAGTTGGTGGCGATGAGAAACAAGAGTTTTAAAAGATGAATAAAGTGTGTGCGATAAAGCAAAGCTGGAGCCCTACCTCACACCTCGAAAGGAAGACTCCAGACTGATCAAACCTCTAAAGGTGAAAGGAAGCTCATGCAGCCAATGGAGGAAAACGTATGAGAAAATCTCCATAACCAAGATATGGCCAACCGTGGGACCAAATCCAATCAAACTGCAGATGGACAAGAAAAAGCCAGGACACCTGAGAGAGAACGGGCAAAGGGTATGTGTAGTCAATTGACAGATGAGATTCTCCAACTCGTTAGTAATCAGACGAATGCAATTAAAATAATGGACGTAACAAATCACACCCATCGGAATAGGGGAATCGTAGAAAGGTGGTTCACAGTAGGGGCTGATGATGTGAGGAGGTGGGAGATTTTGTGCACCGCTGGGGTGAGGGGACACTGGGAGTCATTCGGGAAACCTGGGGTGTGCCCTGGCACCCATAACCTCCCTCTGGATAAATCTCCCAAACACCTGCAGGTCTATGTGTCTGTGTGTGTGTGTGTGGGGGGGTATCAGGGTGTTCATATCTGTGTTGTTTTGGTAGTAGAGATTTGGAGGCAATCTAGGGAGGGACCCACCCTTGGGAGAATGGACCCAGGGGTGTGGCCGCACGCCCGGGCGAGCTTTGCAGCAATTAGCCATGTGGATCTAAGCACATGGTGTTGAGTGAAAAAATGAAACAGAGCACGTTCCGTGACCCAAAACCACATACACGAAATGCAAAATGACACTGCGCACTCTACAAGGAAACGTGGCCATCAGAGGGCTTTTATCAAACACATTGAAGTGGATGCCCGGGGCGGGGAAAGGGAATAAAAGAAGAGCCCAGGGATGAAAAGGAAGATAAATCAATTGCACAGGAGTGATGACTCCTACAGAGCACTGATGCTAATATGCTGCAACTTGAGATCTCTCTACACCTAAAAGAGGAAAAGTCATCATTTAAAAAGGGAGGGACGCTTCTTTTCAGTGAGCCACACGATGCCGCCGGAGCAGGTCCCCAGAGAGAGCCACTTCTCCCTGTCAAATTGGTTAGAAAACGTGAAGTGTTGACAGGTATCTAATGTCATCCGATTCTCTAGAATACTCTGAGCGTTCAGAAGCGTAGAAACAGGGTAACTCGCCTCTGGAAAAGGCCTCTTCAAGTAAATGCACGTGAAATGAGAACCAAAGTGTCATTTCGAGTAGTAAAAAAATGACAGGGGTGTCGTTTCAAGCTTGTAAAGGAAAAGCGAAAATTACAAGATCTGTGTTGCCTCGCATTTTACATAGCTGTGTTCTCGAAGCTTCGCTGGTCTGCTGGGTTGCCGGAGCTCAGGACTGGCCACTCGTGCCATCGATCTTGGTTAAACATGTGAAGGAATGAACGAGTGATCACCAGCTCCTAGAACACAGAATGAATGAAGCGCTGCTTTCCCCCTAGGGCTCTCTATCATTTTCTCAATTTTTAACTGGCTTAATTCTGCAATTTTTTTCTTTTTTTTTCCTGCTGACTGTGCACGTGACTGTAGCAATTCTCCGACTTCACTTTTATCCGCTTTGTGAAGTCCCGCATCTTTGCACATGTCGTGATTTCTCTTTGCATTTGAGCTGCATTGGGCTTGCGTCGCGGGTAGAAACAGGGACACGCCCGTGGGAACCGATTTTGTCGCCGGTGATGATTCAGAAATGATGCTTCGATCGTTAGGTTTGCTTCTGCTCACCACGCGACAGTGCTTCTCTCAGGCACTCAGACTACAAGGACCCTCTCTACTCCCTCCACGTGGCAGGTAACTGAGGTTCACGGAGATAAATGGCTTTTACCCCAAGTCCCGTGGCTTGAACGTGGCAGACCACAGGAAGCACAGTGGCAGGAAGACCACAAGAGACAGGTCGTACCCAAAGCCCTGCAAAGGACATGAAGGGATGCAGTGAGGGTGGCAGGGAAAGGTGGTTGTTCACGCCATATGGCGTCTAATAAAAGCAGTTTGGGCAAGGAAGACGTAGCTTCTCAAGTTAACTTTGAGCTATTCTTCCTCCAGGCAGGAAGGAAACTAAGCTTGTGAGATTCCAGTGCTTCTGGGTCTATTCCTCTCCAAGAAGGCTGCCTGGTGCCTGGGGCGTTTACTGTGTCAGGTGGCAGGGGAGGAGGGGATGGGGACCTGTGTCCACTTCCCTTGAGCTGATCTCTGGATCGTCCCTGGCCTCTGTAGACCTGGTGCCCCTGTCACTGCCTGTCCTGTTGTCACTGGCCAAGGCTGTGGCTGCTGGGGCTTGGGACCTGCTCTCTCTTGGTCGATTCTAAGGGCCTGGAGGTCGTCCTGTTGTCTTGCCGCTGCCATAGCCTTTGAGGTCCAGTTCCTGGCCCCTGTGTTGAGCCTCCTAAGCCCCTATGGCCACGACCCTTCTAGCCAAATCTCAGCCTTCTAAGGTGTGTGCCAACCCAAAGGCTCAGAGAAGCTCCTCTCTAACAGGACCACGTGACACCACCTTTGTCAGTGGCACGTCCCATAGGGGTACTGGGTGGCCCATTCTCCTCCTATAGCCCTACAGTGGTCGGTATTTAACCAGAAAACAGAAACTACTTGGATATGTGAAACAGAGGGATTTTAATAGTAGCCAGTGGTGGTGCAGATGAATGAAGAGCTAAAAAGCCAAAAGGGCCCTGTGAGGTACCCAGAGGTGAGCAGCTGCAGGAAGCCACCCCTACCCTGAGGCTGGAGGGACAAAAGCAGAAGTGAGGGTAGCAGAGCCCAGGTCCTGCTGGCACCGGAGAAAGTTGAAACCACGCAGGACCTGAAGCCCAGAGGTGAGGCAGTGGCTGCTGGACACCACGCCTGAAGCAGAGAGTCCAGGGAGAAATACCAGGGCCTCTCCCTTCCTCCACCTCCAGCCTTCTCCCTGCTCCTCCTCCCCACAGCCCACCCTGCACGCTTTCCCCCAGATAGAAGCAGGACTGAGGAGGGTGGGGGTGTGGGTGGAGGACCCAGAGCCAGCACAGCGCCTTACCCAGAGGGAAGCAAAGTCCCTCCTCTCTTTCTGGCTCCCCCTCCCACCTACACCACACACCAGGCCCCTTCATCCGCCTGGAGAAGGGGGGACAGGACCCGCCTCCCTCGCTGTCTGCTCCCTGCTCTGCTCCCTGCTTCCTGCAATCCACAGGGGTCCTGGGGGGCCCCTGCCCCGTCTATCACATTCCAAGCGTTTCTCCTCTGAACTTATAACAAAACCTCAGGGGACTTGTCTACCAGGCCTTGCTCTTTAGGAGTTTAAAAGGAGTTAAAAGGTGCTTCTCTCCCTAAAGACCAAGTTTCAAGATAATTGTTTTGACACGGACAAGCTGGCCTTGAGCCTCAGTGCTGGTCAGCGACGGCTTTTCCTCCTTTCCTGGAAGCAATAAACCTCTAGGTTTACTTCAGCCTTCGAGGTGGAAGGCTGCAAAAGGAAGCAGTCAGGGTGAAAATGGAAATCCATTGGCCCAGAGCTCAGGGGCCAGTGCAGTGTACACAGACCTTCTTCGTTAGGGTCGCTGAGTGACATCAGCTATGTCAGGAGGGGGGTGCCCTCACCCCGGGATCCTCAAACTGCTCTAGCAGGGGGTCCTGTCGTCGGTCTCATTTTATAGACGTGATGCCCCCGAGGCTCGGAGAGATGAAGTGTCCACCCCAGAACCTTAATACATAGAATGAGACTCGAACTCGGGTCAGTTTTGGATTTTCATTTCTGGTTATTTCTTCTTCTGCCTCCCGCCTTGGTTTCTCAAATCGTAGTTCTTTTTTCTTTATTTCTCATTTTTATTTTTTATTGTGGTAAATTGCGCAGAACCTAACACGTACCATCTTAACCACTCTAAAGTGTACGGTTCGGTGACATCAAATACATGTGCAATGTGGCGCCACCACCATCACCATCCGTCTCTGTAACTCTTCGTCTTCAAAACTGAAACTCTGTACCCCTAAAACCATGATCCCCATTCCTCCTCCCGGCCCAGCCCCCTGCAACCACCTTGCCACTTTCTGACTCTGTGGCTTTGACTACTCTGAGTACGTCACATACACGCAGTCGTGCAGTCTTTGTCTTTTGCGACCAGCTAATTTCATTTAGCACAATATTTTCAAGATTCATCCATGGTCTAGCAAACACCAAAATTTCCTTCCTTTTTAAGGGCAAATAATATTCCATCCCATGTACATGCCACATTTTGCTTATCCATTCAGCCATCAGCGAATACGCGTGTCGCCTCCACCCTTTGGCTACTGTGACAATGCTGCTATGAACGTGGGCACGTCAACATCTCTTTGAGACGCTGCTTTCAGTTTGGGGGGGCATATGCCCCGAAATAGAATTGATAAGTCAAATGGTAATTCTATTTTTAATTTTTTGAAGAATTGCCATTCCGTTTCCCGCAGTGTCTGTACCATTTAATATTCCTACCAACAGTGCACAAGCAGTTCAGCTTCTCCACACCTTTGCCGATACTTATTTTTGGATTTTTTTATATATATAGAGTAGCCATCCTAATGGTTGTGAGGTTACGGTAACTCATTGTGGTTTTGATTTGCATATCTCTAATGATCAATAATGTTGAGCATCTTCTCATGTGCTCATCGGCTACTTGGATATCTGCTTTAGAGAAATGTCTATTCAGGTCCTTTGCCCATTTTTGAATCAGATGGCGGTGTTATTGTTGTTATTGTTGACTTTTAGGAATTCTCTGTATATCCTGACTATTACTCCCTGATCAGACATGTGATTTGCAAGTATTTTCTCCCATTCCGTGGCTTGCCTTTTTACTTCATTGATAATGTCCTTTGAAGCACAGAATTTTTAAGTTTTTGTGAAGTCCAGTTAGTCTTTCAACTCTCCATTCTCGTCTACATCCCATTTCTGCCCGCTTCTCACCACTGTTTCCTTTTTGGCTTCTTGGACAGCTTGATTTTTTAAAAAAATGGTGTGGTTGGTGACCATCTCCGTGGTGATGGGTCCAAGCTGGGCATCGCCACCAAGTCACACTGCTATTCTAAGTCTCCGTTAACACTGATCCGCACATATGTTGGGTCTGGGCCCTCAGAGTGGACCCTGAGATGGGGACCTGGGTGCAGATGGTCTATCTGGGAGGTGATTCCAGAGGACGGGAGTGAGGAAGAGGGAGACAAGAAGAGAGGAAAGAAAAGCCACTAGAAAAATTGTCATATTGAGGTCATCATTCTGAGCAACTGGGGTTAGAGACCCCACTGGGACACTCTCAGGAGCTTAGAGATGCTTCCCAGATGGATAGAAGCAGTTTTCCATTAGCTTCCACCCTTCATGGACCAAACTCTTCTGCACATCTAGGCTGTGCATGGTGGGTGCTGTGAGACGACCCCCAGAGTCTCTGCAGAGATGAAGATTTGCACCCCCCACCCCCAAGCTGGGAAGAAAACTGCCTCCTCCGAAGTCACACTTCTTTCCCGGGGAAACCCACACTCCGTCACCGCTGTGATACAGAGGCCAGCCCCCACCCCCCAAATCGAGCAGCTCTGCAGGGCTGTCTCACCTTCAGAGCGCCCTGCGGGTTCGACTCAGGCCTTCCTTGGACTGCATCACAGCCAACTTCTTCCTCTGCCCACACCTGCCTCTACAAGCTCCCTTCCTTAAGGGGTTGTTGCCCAGAATGCTCCCTCCTAAGCATCCTCCATGCACCCTGCCGTAGTGAGGTTCACACCCCTGCCCTTGGGGGCAAGGGAGGCCCCAGAGGAGGAAGTAGAGAACACTTAACCTGCAGAGAGATGCTGGGAGCTCAAAGTGGTAAGGGGACTTGAAGCTCACCCAGGACTCTCCACCATGGCTATGACTCAGGGCAAGGCTGGGAGGCCCAGGAGGCATCTGAAGCCACACGAATCAGAACTGCAAAACCATTAAGCAAATCTGAGCCTTGAAGCTTAAGGGTGATAATGATCGATCGCCATTATTTTTGAGCACTTCAATGTGACTAGATAAAATGATGTCAATGGGAAGGAAAAGCGGAAAATTTAGATTTCAGGAATTCATGATGAGAGCAGACATATGCTAAGGACATATTGGCCACTGGACAACAACAACAGAAAAAAGAGTCCTGTGCTTTTTGCAAGCTCGACAGCTGACGTCTGGTCTGCTGCCTTCAGGCCTGCAGGTCCGCCCCCTGCAGTGATGCTGGTAAGAGCCAGAAATCATCTACATTCCTCTCACTATCTTCCAAGTGCAGCACAAAAAAAAAAAATGCCTGGTCACCAAGGAGGGCCGGCTTCCAGCTCTCTTTCTCCCAAGTCTCTGAGAGGCGCTGAGGCCCATAATCAGAGGAAGCACAAATGCTTCTCTCCAAATTACCAGAGGATGCAAGGTGACTCCAGGAGGCAGGTTGGGTGGTGCTGAGACTCAAGCATGGAGGAGGGGGCATTCCTGAGCTCACATGTGCGCACCTAGACACGGCGCTCTGTGTTTAGTTTTGTTTTAATCACTGTTTCGGGTTATTCAGTGGTGCATTTAAAGAAACTCTCCTGCTGGACTCAACGTCATAGCGGAGAAGGCAGCAGACTAGAAATTCTAATGGGATATAGGAATTTTCTTTTATTTACCTGACTAAGAACAAAAGGTAAGGAAAGATCACAGTAATACTGGCCGGACCAAGAAGATGCTGAAGGACCTTCAGGATAACTGAATTGCCTTCAAGGTACTTACTTAGTTGCTTGACTGTGGGCCAGTGGCTCCTTCCTAATGAATATTTATGAAGTCTTGGTGGTCTGGGAATCCAGAAATGTTCCAAATTATATCTAAAGAGAGAGAGAGTCGCTTAATAAGACAACGAAGGTGAATAGTTTGGGAGGGGCGCGCAAAATATCTAGTAGCATCTCCAGCCCTTTTCATTTGACGAAGAGCCAGAGTGGTGTTGTCAAACTTTCTTCCCTCCCAAATGGGAACCAAACGGACAATATTCAGGAGAAGGGCTTGTTGCCGACCTCTGAGGACCCGACTTGACAAAAGCGAGGCTGAGAATTTCCCACAGCCAAGTTAGCAGGGGTGGAAGCTTCTGGCAAAATAGGCATTAGGTTCGTCGAAGTCAGGTACCCACCGCTAAAGGAAAGCGTCATGGAGCATTCTCCAGATCATCCAGGAGGAAAAGGCACAATTACGTGGTTGGCATGTCACTGCTAATTATCTTTCATCTACTCCCCAGTTTACCCGACTGGGAGAGGCTGTGACTGGAGTAGTCAAGCGATACCATCGCTCCCGGATCCTCCTTCATTGAAGGAAATTGACCTGCTGTAAATTCCCACGCGACCGTGAGCTTCTGGAGGGCAAGGACCGTGTCCTGTTCTCTCGTGACGGTGCTGTGCTTGGGGTGTGACATGTGCTCAGGGTCTGTGCGCTGACTGGGGAAAGGGGAGCCGAGGCTGCCGATGCGACTATCCAACCTCTGTCATCCTCCCTCCACCCACAAAAGACTCAGGGGGCTTATTGGCTACTGTTGCCATTTGCTTTGGGTCTGGATTGTCCAGATAATCATATCCACGAGATCTCCAAAATAAGAGGTCAGTGGGAAGGAAAGAGCAGACGTGAGTGGCGCTGATATCCCAACAGAAGAGAATAAGCAATTAGAATAGAAATTCAGGAGGCAAGGCAGGGGGAGGGTGTGAAGCAGAGGGGGATCCGAACACTGGGTTAGTAAAATTTAATAAAACGTATAATTGACCCTCATTAGATTTATTCACATTACAAAGGGAAAGCTGTTTGCTAATGAGAAAAGCTTTATTCCCCAAATTTCAGATCGTGAATTCATTTCCCCTCTTCCTTGCTGGTTTGGCACATTTTTAAATGGCTCGGTTAAAACAATTATTAATCCTAAATTAAATATCCATGACAATTAATCCCCCAAGAGCTAAGGGAAGTTGCTACGGCTTCCTACCTCATTTTCTCTATGACCAAGTTATTATTTTCTCTCTCTAATGCTCCTTGTGAGCTATATTAAAGCAGAAGAAATATGCTCTAGGTTAAAGAGGAGAAAACAAATAAAAATAAAATAGAGATAGTAAAAACCGTTTGTTAATTAGGCCACAGGCTGGCATTTTCAGTTTGTTACTCTGCACTTCCCATTAAGGATTATATTTAAAAATGAAAGGGCACAACTTTTATTATTAGCTGTGTACCTCATCCGTAAAATACGAATAATAATCGAACCTCATAAATTGTTGCGAGGTTTGAATGCATTAACCTATGTAAAGAGCTTAAAACAGTGGAACTGCCAGTGAGGGCTGGTCTGTGCCAACTGTTAGCATTACTCTCCCCCATAAATTCCTTCAGGGCATTTGGGTTATTATTTTGGCGCTGTGTCAAGGCATATTTTTTTTAAATATCTGTTCCCCGTTTAATTTGGAGAGACTCCGAAAAACTAATTTTCTATTAATAAATGCCTATGTTCCTCTGTTTGGGATAAAAGTAATTATTATCCACATTTTGTTGTATGCGATTTTCTGGACCAGAAAAACGAGGCAGCATTTTAAAGCCTTAACTCTTTCGAACATAAACCGTTGCCTCCATCACGCATCTTTCTGCTGCAAAATTTCAGCGACAGGAGCTGCTAAATCCAGCTCCTTGCAGTGGGTGGTCCTGCCCCTGGTAGTCAACCTCTCACGAGTGAATGACAGAAATACAGAACGGACTACGCTGGGTCTTGGCAACGTCTTTCTGCTCCGAGTCCTGCCTTTCCCGGCAGGAATGGGGCCAATTACTTTTTGTCAATGGTAACAAACAGACATAGATCAGGGTTGCCGTATTTTATGTCCATTTAAAGACAGTCCTTTCCCCCAAAGAAATAAGCCGAATTTACGTTTTACCCACTGCACACACTGCCATGTGTGGAGACCGGAGTCAACAGAGAGCACGTTTTCGGAGGTTTATGCAAACGCTCCTGCTGATGGCGGGTCTAGCCAGTGCCCTAATGGCTTTTAATTGAGCCTCAGGTGACCCCCCAACCAACCCCTACCTCATTAACACTCTTCAAATTCTTCATCTAATTAAGTCTCATTATTTTTTGCATAATCCTCACGTAGTTTCAACACAGGGCCGGTGCAACCTGTAGGAGAGCAAGGAGGAGAAGGTAGAGGCTCAGGGGGCCAGGGAGGAGGAGGTCAGGATTTCTGGATGCAGAGTTCACTCTGAGCTGGAAATGATTTGCCTTTTGTGCTCCAGTAAGATCTGTGTCATTTACCTGCCAGGCTCTCGAAGGTCAACCGGAACATCTCCCTGTGGGCAGTGACCTTGACGGGCAATTTCTATCCTTGCTCATTTCCTCCTCACGGCCGCTTTGTGAGGTAGGTCCCTGTAGAGCTCAGAGATACCCAACTAGAATGGTTGAACCAAAGTAAGGGTTTTCCTTTCTTCAATGGGAAAATAGTCCAGAGAAGTAGCAGCCCGCGACATGTAGGTCTGCTTGAGGAATCACCAGGGACCCAGGGCCCTGCTCCACCTTCTCTGACCTTGTGGCTTCCATCCTCATTGTCACAGATGGCTGCCCTGTCTCCAAGAATAGCATTTGTGTCCCAGGCAAGAAGAAAGGAAGGGCAGAGGGTCAAAGGCGTGTGTCAGCTGAGTCTGTCCCTATTCATGAGGAAAGCGGTTTGCTCTCCTTGAAGCCACCCCATCAGACTTCTCGTTGGCAGGAACTGGCCACATGATGACCACTGGCTGCAAGGGAGCCTGGGAAGGGAGCACCTTATCTGGGACTCCAGACAAGGTCAGGGTTCCGTTAGTAAGAACGACGGGGAAGGAGGTAGAAGTACTATTTATTATTTATTATTTATATTTATAAATGTTATTTATATTTTACTGATGAGGGAGCAACACTGGAGAAGCTTCAAGACCTACTCAAGGCCATGCCTCGGGTCAGTACAAGAGCCAGAGCCCCCAGCTGCAGATGCGGGGCGGTGAAGGGTGCAGAAACAGGGAAGAACCTGAACACTGTCCCTCCCTCACCATGGTACAGACACAGCCAAAATTCAGATGCCAGTAGTGATTTGTGTTTTGTCTTTGTTTTTTGGTTTTGTTTTTTTGTTTTTGTTTTTTTTTGGTGGCCCTGGGTGATCATTCTCATTATTTTCTGGCGACGTGAATATCATTTGTGCCCCATCATTTTACCCGTGTAAAACATTCAAGTGACTTAATTCAACTATTTACTTCGTGGTGGGGTCGGGAGTGGTGCCAGACTTCTGATGAGTCGAAGGGGGATGCGCACTTGACCCTGTTGGAGACACGACCCTGCTCCTCGAAAGAAGTCCTAGAAAAATCAAAGAAGTAGACCTCCAGGGTCAATAAACAGCCTCTCCATCATGTTTCCTTAATGAGGTGGACTCAAGAACTGCTGGGTGTGGGTCTGTGGCCATGCAGAGAGGTGGGGGGTGCCCTGGCAGCTTGGACTGGAGTGAGGCGTGGTTCCTTCTTCAGGGTCTGTCTGTGCACAACTCACTGTATTGACTCGTCTAATTTCACAACCACAGGGGCTGCTCGGAGACTAAATCAGCCCCACACTGGCCTCAGGCCTGGGTTTTCTAATTTGGCTCTCTCCTAATCTCCCCAGCCTTACTCTCCCTTTTGGCCATACCACTGACCAATTCATGGCTGCCTCCCCTTCCTCTTGTGCTATACAGTAAGTCCTCACTTAGCATCATCCCTAGGGTCTGTGACTTCAACAAAACGACACGTAGTTAAACCAATTTTACCCTCAGCTCATTGATATAAACCAGAGCTAAGGGCCTAAGGCATCTCATCCAATTGATAATGCAACGAAGCTGAACAAAACAAAGTTGTGTTAATTGCCTTGGGCTCTAGTGAGGTTCAGAAGAGGCACAAAATCCAAACAGAAATCTACAGAGGTTATCAGCACAGAAAGGCGGGTCCGTGGCCAAATATGCTCTCCAGCTCTGTGTTAGCTTTTCCCGTGCATGTCCCATCCCTGGGTGTCTCAGCCACCTCGTGGCCTTGGCCCTTTCTTAGCACAACCCCCACCAGATTAGCCCCGCCTCATCCTGGCAGCCTTTCCTCGTTTCCCTGGGACTGGAGGAGGACCCCCCTCTTCTGCAAAGGGATCCCACAGGGCCCAGTCCTGTTCAAAGTCAGACCAGCCCCACTGTATGGATACACTGGATTCCTAGGGGGATCCTGTCACTCACTCACCATCTAAACCAGAAACCTTAAGTAGGTAGAGCTCTTAACATTTACTCAAGGACAAGGAGAACGAATGAGGACGTGCACTTAACCCCGCTGACTTCAGAGATGTTAAAGCACGAACTTAAAAAAAAGGGGGTACATCTTAGAATTGGAAAGGCTGGTCAAGTCGCTTCGGTTTTTCCTCCTGCCCAGAGGACAGGGTGGGCTCCCCAGTAGTGCGGCACAGAAAGGAGAAGCCTGGGACAAGAGTCATGATCCAATATCGGGGTAACCGAGGGGCAGTCCCAAGGCCTAGCCATTTCTCTGTCCCCGAGGAATAGAAATGTGGTCGACACCCAATAAATATTTACTAAATCAAGTTTGGTCTGTGCTTCCCTGCATGCCATCCCCCCCTACAACTTCTCTGCAAGCCTACCAACTGGAAAGCACTCCGTAGTTCTGCTTCTGAGCCAACACACACACCATCATTTCTTTTGGAAACCTTCTGGGACTTGGATTCGCTTTGAGAAATCCACTCCCATTAGGGAGTCCTATAGGAAAGGGCGTGAAGATGAAGCCAGTTAGCGATCCGCCTGGTTTTGCTCACTGGTGTGCAGCCCAGGTGTTAACTGGGACCAAGGGAGCAGGTCTCATCAGACGTGTAATGGCAACCAAGTGGCCCACTTCTCGGGCGAGGCTCGCTGGAAATCTCTTGAGAAGAAGAGAGGGTAGGAGATGAGCTCCCCCTTCCGAGAAGTACATTGGCAGGGCTTTACTAATTAAAGTTAAAAGCAAATGTCTGAGTCACACTTCCTGGCTTTCTGGCTCCCTCCTTTTGGTCTCCCACTGATTTCTGAAATATGTGCTGCTCCACTGGAAAACGCTGCGGATCGCACATTTGACACTCACGTAGACACTAATGATTTTAAGTTTGTTCAACCAAATCTGAGGATTCGTGATACAAATAAATATGTGCTTTGGGCTGTGATTTTTTTTTTTTTTTTCCAGTTCAGCTATTTGCAGTTTCTCACACTTGTTTTCTCCCTTTTTTTTGTTCCTCTCTAAAGCACAAAGGTTTTTCTCACATGCAGGATGTGTGTATTGGGGGAGGGGAGGACGGGAGAACATATTGATTAAATGCCCAGGCTGATAAAAATCCTGGGGGACTATGAATGTCACCGTCACTTTTCTCATAGGTAAATGGAGTGGAAACTCAATTCTTGGTTTCACAGCACACATTTCCAAAGAAACCGCCTTATGGTTTTGTAATTGATTTAAAAAAAAAAAAATGTTTTTAAAGAGAAGTAATACTGCAAGTCTGGCAATAAAAAGCCTTGGTTTCTTCCTTCCCCATGACCAAGCTGCAGGTTCTCTCCCCAGAGACAACCACGTAGTTCAGCTGTTTGTCCCTCCTTTTTCTAAATAACATGTTTATGCTGCAGTTTCTTGGTCTATCGGTGATGATAAGTGATCTACTGACTTCTTATTAAGTTAGATGAGGATTTAGCTCGCTTACAGATCATCACCTTCTCTTTCCCTTTAGCTCCTTCTCCTACTACACTGTTTCAGGAATTCAACCAGGAGCCAGTGCTTACATGATTATGGCTCTGGGAATATTGATCACTGCTGAAGCAGGGGGCACTTCCGTCTTTCCATTTCTTGTACAAGTTTTTGTTTTTCCTGGAGTTAATCATTGCCTCAGTTTTCTTCATTTACCTTCTCTTCCATGTTTCTGTTTTTGTCCCATATCTTCCCATGGATCTGTAAAGTGTCGACAAATAACATTTTCTAAATGACCAAGCATATCAGGTGCTTTATGATCTCCCGAAGATCTCTCTTCCATTATTTCCATTTTGCTCTGGGGATATTTAATGCCATTATACGGCCCAGTCTTTTGTGTGGGACCAATTTGTTCCCTTCCTACAAGCTTTCAGAATCTTTTCTTTATTTCTGATGCACTTTGTTGTAGGTCTGTGCTTCATTTCCTAAACTGGGTGGTTATTGTGGCCTTCCAGGTTGTGGAAATTTTTCTTGTAATGTTTCTTTAATAATTTCTTTCTTTCTTTTCTACCCTATCATTCATATTTTTGACGTTTTGGTCTATTCTCTTGCAGAGTTTTTGTACTTTATCCTCTATTTCTGCTATTTAATATTTTAAATTTTAGTTATATTTTTAATTTTCAAGGCTTCTTTTATATTCTCTGTTGTTCCTTTTTCATGGTATTCTGTTCTTGTTTTTTGTTTGTATTTTTGTTGTTGTTTTGTTTTGACTGAAATACATTTTCTTCTTTAAGGAAATTAATTCATGCAGTGGGGTCGGGGTGCAGGGGTGTCTTTCTGGCTTTAAGCATGGACAGTGCTTGTGAACAGGTCTGGACTAGTAGGGTGGGTCAGGGTTGGGGGTGGTCAGGTTGCCTTCAGGCCTGGCCTCACCCCCCCATGCCAGGATCAGGAGGCTTTATTTGAGGCTTTGCAGCTTCTCCACAGAACCTTCCAGTTTCCTGCCTGGAGTAGAGGTGCCCAGATGTCCACATCTGGGGACAAGGTAAGGAAACCACAGAGGACCCCACTCAGGATGCAGACTTTCATTTCATCTGCCTTCTGTGAGCCCCGCACCTCTGCCACTTCCACTGTGTCCATGCTCCTGAATCTGAAATGTCCGAAGAGAATCTTATTCTCTGGAAAAGAAGCCTCTCATCTCCTGTGGGAGGCAATGCATGAGACCAAAAGTCCATTCATTCTGTACGTAGACGAAACGAGTGTGTTATCCCCTGCTTGGCCCCCAGCCTCTACAGCTTTGGTGTTTTAAGGCCCTGGACTTTTCTAGAATTCTGTAAGGTGGGCTTCTTCTTCTTTCTCAGCACCTGGGATGTGACTGCTCCATGTGCAGAGTCAGAGACCGCACCTCCAAATGCTTTCTGCTTCCAAGAATTTTTAGAAATCTCTTGTCAAATTTTTTTCTGCTTGTTCTCTCTATCCAAAGTGAATCTAATTTTATGCCTTTGCTGTCATGTTAGGGGAGTTTCAGGAGGAAGCAAAGATAAAGCCTCCGCTAAAATATTTGCCAGTCATGTATATGATTAGCGCCTAGTCTCTTACAACTCAATAATAAAACGACAAGCAACACAATTAAAAAATGGGCAAGGAATTTGCATAGACCTTTCTCTGCAGAAGATATATAAATGGCCAATATGCACATGAGAAGATGCTCAACATCATTCGCCATTAGGGAGATGCAAATCAAAGTTGCAATGAGATATCACCTCACACCCACTAGGATGGAGATTATAGGAGCTCTGCTGTCACATTTCTATCACCTCCTCTCTTGACCACACAAAACTGTGTGCATACACACCCAGACCACCCAGCTCTGGGCAGCCGAACACTCCTCGAAGCCCTCTGCAGCTTCTCTCTGAGGCCACCAGCGGCCTCAGAGGCACCTCGCAGCTCCCCCGTGGGTTCTGTGATGATAGATTTTCCTGTCTCTCCTCCCACCTCCCTGACTGCATCTCTGTCATGTTCAAGAACAACCTTCAGGCCAATACCCAAATATGCTGGCCTTGGCGCCTTCTCTGTTCTAACACATGAGCCTCCCCGGGCAATGTGTTAGAGCGAGTAGAGTATGACTGTCCTAGTCCATTGACCTTCTCAGGCAAAGTCTCCATCTCTGTATCTGAGCTCAGGTTGGACTGAGGATTAGATGAGATCGCGTGTGTTGGCAAGTACTGATGAAATGACAACAAACTGAACATCTCTTAAACTAAAGTTATCTTTTCCTCACCTCCGGATATAATCAGAGCTAACAAAATTCAGTAATTTCAGACTTCGTCTCCCTTAGAAAGGTCTCTTAAAATTATGCCTCTGTCAGTTAAGAATATTTTCAGAATATACAACTGAAACACCAGGGGGCTTATTAGATACAATTAATTTTTTCTTGTATCACAAGATCAAAGGTAGGTGATTGTAATAATTGGTTCAGCTCAGCTGATTGTGGACTGATTCTGGTCTGATATCCTTCGCACATTGGCCTTTTTCTTTGAGTTGAAGAGTTCCCCTATAGGCATAGTATGACTGCCACAGCTCCAGGCATCACATCTGCATTCAAGGCAAGGTAGCAGAAGGAAGGGGCAGTATGGACATCTTTTCTTTCAGTAGGAAATCAAAATCTTTCTCAATAGCTCCAAGAGGCTCCTGCATGTACCCTATTTGACCAGAATGTGCCCTGTGGCCCTCTGTAGCTAAAAGGTCCTGTGTAGCTATAAAATATTCAGGTTCTATCACCTCCTTACTGGAGACTAGCATGGGAGAAGAAAATTAGAATTGGTGCCAGGATATAAAACCAGAAAAGTCTGCTGTTGCCTCTTCTCTTTGTCTCTGTAATACATAGCAGGGCCAGGAAATCCTACTTATAAGTGGATGGTAGGTCGATACAATCAATCCATATCAAGTCAGGTAAGTTGAGGTTTCCTCTTGACATTTATTTTTTTAAGAAGAAACAAAGAGATTTTTATTTTTAAGAAGAAAGAGAATTTGTTTTTCTTCTTTACTGAGAGGCTGTGTGTTCCAGGATTTTACGGGCACTACCCTGAATCCTTACAAACCAGCGATGCAGATGTTATTGCCCCCATTTCATAGCTGAGGACTAACAATGCAGTGCTGCTCAGCCGAGTAGAACAGGGCGTGGCCATATGGCACTTCGATTTCAAAGCCAGAGGAACACAGATTCCTGGACAAGGATCCCCAGAGGAGAATCCGCAGTCCTGGGTAGAGCTCCTAACACTCATGAGAACTCACCTCACCTGGGGAGAGGGAAGATGCTGGGAAGTCAGGCTGCAAATAGGCATGTTGCAAATTGTGGTGTCCCTGAGCAAAAATCTTCCATACTAGCATTTCTGTGTTGATGTCTCTCTGGAGCCAGGAGTCCCCAACCTTTTTGGTACCAGGGACCAGTGCTCCTGTGAGAATCTAATGCCTGATGATCTGAGGTGGAGCTGAGGCAGTGATGCTAGCGCTGGGGAGCGGCTGCAAATACAGATGAAGCTTCACCTGCCCCGCTGCCTCTCACCTCCTGCTGTGTGGCCTAGTTCCTAACAGGTGACAGACAAGTACCAGTTGTAGCCCAGTGGTTGGGGACTCATGCTCTAGAGAGCTGTCCAAAGCCTTGAATTTCCCTGAGTCCTGAGTGTAGGATGTGTCTCGTCTCAGGCACTTCGAGAGCCTTTTTCTCTGGTGGCAAGCAACTGCTCCACTGCCATCCATAACCAATGAGCCGAGACCTGAGTCCATACTGAATCCCACATAACTTGGTACCCAACAAAAGGCTCTAACCTTGTCATGGAAGTGCCAGGTGCAATGCTAGATTGGATCCTGAAATAGGGAGAATAAATGTTACTATAAAAGGTGGTATTGGGACAAATAGAAATTATAGCAACGTTAATTCCTCAAATTTTGTTCGTGAACTATGCTTATTAAGATAATTTTCTTTTTCTTAGGAGGCACATGTAAAGTACTTAGGAATTTAGGGTCCTGATTTCTGCAATTTACCCTCAAATGTTCAGCAAAAATCAAAATAGGGATAAATAATATGTGTGTTTCATATGGCTTAATGTCATCAATTGAAAGAGAGAAGAAAGATAAAGCTAACATGACAAAATGTGAAGAATAGATGACTCTACGCGAAAGACGCATTGGAGTCCAAAGAAAGATTCCTGCAACTTTTCAGTGTGTCTGAGAGTCTGTCCTAAATGAAAGGGTCAGCTTCTAAAAGGCCCTGAGGTGAGTGAGCATGCCGTTTTGATGCAGTCGGCGTACTGGAATACTCAGTGGGAAGAGGATGAAATAGTAGCAACGATTTTCAAGCTCTGCCTAGGTGTGGCCTCCCCCTCTCCACAAAGCATGTCTCAGAGCAGACACTTGGATCCTGCCCAGATCGTTTCAAAATCATCCACAAGGTTCTCAAAACCTGCCCGTCTCAGAAGGATTGCTAATGGGTTCATCCACTAGAAGGTACCTTGACATTTGACTTCAGACTCTCTCTCTTCCTCTATCTGCTTTGAAAGATCTAAATGGTTTTCCAAACTTGGCAGAATCTGATCGGCCTCTCAAGGCAGAGCCTTTAAAGTAGAGCTCCGTGGCCTTGCACTTTGCATCCGAACGTTCCATTATGTTTTCCCAAGGTTCCTTCCCAGGAGCTACTCCACCTACTACTGCCATTAATATTACATGTCCTGGCAAGGACCTCAAAGTAAGTGCTTGTAGAAATTGGCACATCAGGTGGGTCTTCCCATAGGCTGTCCTCAAGAGAGCATCTTCCTGGGCCAGATGAACTAACACACAGATGGGGTTCACTCAGCTAGAGCCCGAAAATCCACCAGCGCACTTGGGGGGAAGTCAGATTTCCAGAAGCTGTAGCCACCTCTATGTCAGGTGAGATCTGGGGGAGGGCAAAGTCACTAAACTCAGAAGGAGAGAGAGTCACGTAGAGAGAGCTGCTTTGAGAGGATCCATGACCTTCAGAAGGGTCAAGGCCAGCCAGAGGCACCCTCACTGAGAGGGAACCAGGGAATAGAAGCCCTGATCTCATGCACCACACCCTCTGAATTCCCGCAAAGGCTCCCCTTCCAAACCCAACCAGAACCCAGAGGGTAAAAAGCCTGCAGGGGTGAGGACATACGAGACAGCAGCCCCCCCACCAGAGCACAGAGCATGTGTCTGAACGGGCAATTGGAACACATCTGGAATAGTCCATTCCTCATCTGTAAAAGGAAAATTACAAAAATAATAAAAATACCTACCTCATAGGGCTGTTGTCGGGATTCAAGGAGACAAGTAAGTGGATGGCCTAAGTCAACGCCTGCTGTTTCTATTGTGTTCAGAGAAGGAAGCCTTTATGGATGGCTCTTCCGGAAGGGAGCTCTGTGTTTCTGCTTTGCTCCCCCAGGAGGGAGAAGGGTCATGTGTTGCTAATGTTGTTCATTGAAATAGTTTCCAGATTTAAAACTCACTACAAAGCTACAGTAACCAAAAACCATGTGACATAGGCAGAACCACAGACATAGCTCAATGGAATAGAATTAAAACTCTGGAAATCAACTTTTACAATTTTTAGTCGATTGATCTTTGGCAAAGGTGCCAAGACAATTCAAAGAGAGAAAGAATAGTCTTTGCAACAAAAGGTGCCATGAAACTGGATATCCACATGTAAAAGAATGAAATTGGAACCTTATATGATGTACAAAAAATAACCCAAAATGAATCTAAGAGCTAAAACTATAAACTCTAAGAAAACATAGGTGTAAATCTTCATCACCTTGGATTAGGCAAGGATTTCTTAGATATAACCCTTAAAACATAAGAAAAAATAGATTAATTTGACTTCATCAAAATGTAAAACTCTTGTGCCTCAAAGAACACCATCAGAAATTGAAAAGACAACCCCAGAATGGGAGGCTGTTTTTACAAATTCTAATGAAAAAGGGACTCACATCAAGGATATATAAAGAATTCTTACAACTCAACAATCAAAAGACAAATAACCCACTATAAAAGTGAGTGAAGAATCTGAATAGTTATTTCTACAAAGAAAACATACACATAGCCAATAAAAAGCCCATTAAAAGCTGTTCAGCATCATTAGGCATGAAGGAGATGCAAATCAAAACCGCAATGAGATACTACTTCATACCCACAAGGATGGCTGTCGTAAGAAAGATGGACCATATCAAGTTTAGACAGTGATGCGGAGGAACTGGAATTCTTATGCATTGCTTGTGGGAATGAAAATGGCAGAAAACAGTTCAGCAATTTCTTATAAAGTTTTACAGAGAGTTATCAGATGACCCAGTAATTCCACTCCTGGGTGTGTAGCCAAGAGGACTGAACCGTGTTCACACAAATATAACACGAATAGCCATAGCATCATTACACTTAATAGCCAAGAAGTGGAAACAACCCAAATGGCCATCAAACTGATCAACAAAATGTGGTCTGTCCATACAGTGGAATATTACTCAGCCATAAAAAGGGACAAAGTACTCATACATGTACAACATAATGACCCTTGAGAACATCATGCTAAGCGAAAGAAGCTGGACACAAAAGGCCTCATATTATATGACTCAATTGATATTAAATGTTAAGAAAAGGTGAATATTTAGACAGGTACGTGGTTGAAAAGATGGAAGGAAAAGTAAATGGGGAGTAATTGCTCTGCCCCAGCTAATGGTTTCCTGATGAATCATCTGAGAAATAAAGGGGAAAATTGGAAGAGAAAAGAAAAGGAAAGGGAAAAGTAAAAGAGAAGAGAAAGAGGACAATCTAGTTTTTTAATCAATCCTTTTGCCTTCACAAAAACGACTTTTTGCCCCGAATCACAATCTGTTTTATTCATGCAGTCCCCTCTGTCTGGAATTGCCCCTGCCCTTACTTTTTGAAATTCTACTCATTCTTCCACATGGAGGACAAGTGTCCCTCTGTGAAGGCTTCTCTGATCACACACACACACACACACACACACACACACACACACACACCTGCACACATATACACGTGCACACAAACAGAAAACTGCTCACTAGTTCTCCTGGGTTCCCAGGACACTGTGTACCACCTTCTGCCACAATGCTGAAGGACGATGGTCTGTCAACCCCACTCGACTATGAACCATCCCGTTGGTTGGGCATGCACGAGCAGCCTCAGGGTCAGAGAGCTAGCGGAGTTCATTGCACTCTCGGGTAGTAGTAGGTGCTTTTTCTTTTAAACTTATCTGGATGGCTCAGAGATAACAACCACGTCCTTTTGGACTCAGGTGCCTTCTCTAGGACAGCGGGGGGCCGACTGAACCCACCTTGTGCTGACGGCCACCAGCTCCCAGAAATGCACCCGCCTTCTCTTGTGCACTCCAGCACGCCGCAGCAAATTAATCACTCTGGCTCATCAGTAAAAATCTGTGCATTTTCAGCCTCTGTTCAATGACAAATAAATTAACATGACACGATTTTCAATTCAGAAAACAATGCGAACATATAGAGAACTGCAGAAAGCAACGCAAGTGCAATTAGAGAGGAAGAATCCAATACACCCAACCGGAGTCTTTCTAACCCTGAATTCCCGGGAGGAAAGATGCCCCAAGTGTTCAGCACCGGAGCTAATTTAAACCTCTATCTTGTAATTTTAAATTCAGAAACTCAGGTTGCCCTGGCATTTATCGCCTAGCAGGCTCGGAGAACCTGGCATCTTCCATCATTTGTATTTAGTTTCACAGTTAAATATACACACCAGAACCAACCCCCCCTTTTCCTTTCCTTCTTTCTCCCGCCTCTCTTTCCCTCTCCCTCCTCCTCTCATCTCAGACAGCACTGGGTTGAGTGCATCTGGCCCCGTTCCAAGTTTCACCGAACATCTGGAACAATTTTTCTATTGTTCTTGATCCTGAGTTTGAAAACCACAAATAACTTTGCTAAGCACCCTGTCCCCTTAATTTTTCAACCTGCCTAGATTTCAGATGCATTTCTTTCTCGTGCTTCGGATCCACGTCTACCTTCCTCCTCGAGCACACCCTCCCTCCCCCTGCTTTTTATGAGCCATTTGCTACGCAAGATGCTCAGGCAGTCTTCGCAGCCTTTGTCAGCATCTTTCAACCTTTGTTTCTTCCCGGAAGGAAGATCGTTCACAGAATAACGGAAAAGGCATCAGGAAGCCACAGCGCTCTCCCCACAGCTCCACCCGAGAAGAGCTGGTGACCGGCTTGGGGCCCTGAAACCAGAGAGTCCCCCCCTGAACACCAGGCAGAGTGCTCCGGATGCTCTGTGGCCATGTTTGCAGAGAGAGGACAGTGATTAAGTGAAAGGACGTTTGTCCGTGTAGTGAAAGTGGACATCACAAACACTCTCACTGAATGATTTTCTTTTTTAACATTTTTCTTGTTGTGGCAAAACACGCATAACACAAAATTTGCCATTTTAACCATTTTCAAGGGTATAATTCGGATCGTCGTGCAACCATCGCCACCATCCATTTCCAGAAATGTTTCATCCTCCCATTCCGAAACTGCACTCATCAAGCACTAACTCCCCATCTTCCTTCTCCCCAGGCCCCAGGAACCACTATTCGACTTCTTTTCTCTGTGATTGGACTATTCTAAGCACTTCCTATAGCTGGAATCATGTGATATTTGTGCTTTCGTGTCTGGCTTATTTTACTTAGCGTAACCCTCTTCAAGTTTCAAAGCCATTCTTTTTAAGGGCTGAATAATATTCCACCACAAATATATGTCAAATTTTGTTTATCCATCCATTGATCCATGAACGTTTGGGTTGTTTCGATCTTCTGACTATTATAAATAATGCTGTTTGAACACTGGAGCACAAGTATTTGTTCAAGCTCGTGTTTTCAGTACCTAAAAGTGGAATGGCTGGGCCGTCTGGTAATTCTACTTTTTAACTTTTGAAGAGCCACCGCACTGTTTTCCGTAGCAATTGCACCATTTACATTCCTACCAGCAATGCTAAATGATGTTTTTTAAAACTGCCTAGATTGTTAACATCAGTGTAACCCACCCAGCATGAACATAAAAGATAATCTATTTGGTCAGAAGAAGGGAACTGGGGCCAAGAAATAGTCCTCTAAGTAAAAACAGAATGAGGTTTTAGCAACCTTTAGAGAAACTAAGAAATTCATTACATTTTCAGCAAGCAGGACTTTATGGGCACCCAGAACCCTTTTTCTAATATGCCCTCTTGTCAGACTGTCATTCACAGCCACACACAGAGGTGTTCCGGCTGGACTGTATTTTATTTTTATTATATTTGTATGTCTAGTCATCATACCCGAGCTAACGTCCCCTGTTGGTGTACTCTGCTGCCTGCCAGGTAGGCCAGCTGGTGAACTTTTATTTCTAGTTGGGAAGCATCTCATTTCTCAAACAGAAAGCAGTCCTTGGCCTCGCACCCAGGCTCTCCTCCAGGTCTCCCCATTGCTCCTCACCTGTGCGCTCATGCCCAGTCCTCCAGGTGCCCCCAGGCTGGCCCACATGGTCATTGTCACTGACAGGGACCCTCCTCCTAGGGACGAGCTGACAAGTGGGAGGAGCTTATCAAACTTCCCAGTAAAGCTTGGTATGAGTACGCTGAGCGAAGCCCCGCACAAAGGCTGTGCTTCGCAGGTCATCTCTGCACTGGCCCTGTGGTTCTCACCATCATCACCACTGCTACCTTCTCATACTTCACCTCCAGCCAGCTCCTCTGGCTCAGGAGCAGATTTCTGTCCAGTTAGGGACACAGAGGGTGTCCCATGGTAGAGAGAGCCCCTGGGAGCTCCGTGTGAATCAGGGACAAGCCTCAGTCACCACACGTGACATCAGAGCGTCTGTGACCCATGCACGGCTTGGCTGCATTGGTGACCCTCACAGGGCCTGCTTGCCTCCTCGGGAACATGGAGTTCTGGTTTTGATTAGTTTTTCTCATGAGGGGAGAAGGGGAGAAGATTGTGTAACCGCAGACAGATAAGTCTTGCAGACTGTAAACTGGGCCGGGGTGGCCCATTTCAAAGGCATTGAAGAGGGAGCCAAGAAAACAAAGATGCAATTTCCTACGGCCACATCACAGAAATGCTGGGCAGGTTGCATCTAAATGGTCGCAAAGAGCTTGGAAAACTCCAGGCCACAGGCAAACCACAGCCACGAATAATTACACCCCCACAGTCTCGGGGTGGAGAGGGTTTCCCACGGTTTCAGGGTTTCAGGATTAGAGCTCACAGCTCAGAGTGTGGTCCCCAAGCAAGGCCAGAAAGTCAGGGTCGGCGGGTGAGGGGGACTAGGACCTTGGATGTAAGGGTTTAGTCAGTCGGGAACTGAGCAGCATCATCAGTATCTGGAGATGCTGGGAGTCAGGCAACAGGCATACATGCCTGGCAGACCACACGTGGTAGGTTGAGAAGACATCACTTTGGGGTCAACCAGACATAGGTTCCAATTCCACTTCTGCGACTATCTTCTTTTGAGATCCCCCACACACAGACACTGGGATAAGGAGCTGGATGCAGGTGGCAGATTTGGGAGATAACCCCAAGGAACACCAGTTGGGATTGCAGAGGTGAGGGAAGGAAGGTAAAAGGTGCAGAGTGAGTTTTCCAGCAGTTAGCGCTGTGAGACATAGGTCCAGAGTTGTCCCAGCCAGAGGGGAGGGACCTGGGGTACGTGTCCATCACACCCAGACTGTAGTCTCTTGATCCCTGTTCTCATTCTCTCCAGCCCCTGGCCCAGGTCAACTCCCTGCTCCCAGGTCCTCATCTTAGGGCCAGCTTTTTGTAAGAACCCAAACAAGCTGCCTTGGGAGGCCGCCCCTGTGGCCACCCAGAGTTAAAACTGGGATCTCTAGACTTTTAAGCCAAGTGTTCCGTCCACGAGGCTAGAACAAGAACATGGGAGGGAGGATTTTTTAAACCGTTACTTTGTCAACAAACTGCAGTCCTGGAATTGTTGACCTGATTTCTGAACCAAATCCCGAGCCCTCAAAATGTGAATGGAGTAGATTAAAATGCCATAAAGACTCAGTCCCTGTATTAAAGATAATAACCAGGACTGGTTTCGCTAATGAATGGAGCCTGTGCCTGCTTCTGCCCCAGCAATTCTGAGAACAGCTGTTTGATTCAGTTTATTATTATTATTATTTTCTTTATTAGGATGCTGAGCATAGGGGCGGGAGACGGCAAAAGTTCGACCCTAGTAAATACCAGAGACTGTCCACTCTAAGACCAGGACACGGAGAGATACTTTGAGGACCTGCCAAGAGTCTGTGGAATCAAGGTCATCATTTGACCCTGTGGCACAGGAAGTGGGCACAGCCAGCCTCCCACAGCCAAATCCGTTCCCCGTCAAACACATGTGCAGGTAAACTGAGGCTAACGACCGAGGACTTGCCAGAAATCTGGGGTGGGATTCCTACATAGGAGAGGATCAGGAAAGGTGACAATCAGCCTGGGCCAGATAGAGGGATTAACAAAGCATGGCCCTGAGGTCCTGCCCCACCCAGTCCTGCACCCCCAGCTCTGGACTGTTGTATTCCATGGACTGCAGCTCACACACTTGCCCCAGTCAGAGCTGGTGTCTCCATCATTATTAACAATAGTAATTTTATCTTAATATTAACAGCAGGAACTGCTTCTGCTCTCTTTGGCTGTTTATGTGACCACTGCTTTGCTTGTCCTATCCTCTTGAAACCTGACAACAATCCCCATGACACGGATGAGAAAACTGAGCCTCCTGAAGTTCAAGGAATTTGGCCAAGGCCACATAGCTAGCAGTTCCAGCCTCTCTGCATCCAAGGCCACGTTTCTAACACCATATCACATGGCCTCCTCATCCGTTTATAGGCCCATCAGCTGTTGCAGTGCCAAGGGCCCAACATGCATCTTGGAGGTTTTGAGGTAGTGGCAGCTATAGCCAAGGATGGGGTACTGAGGTGGGCAAGATGGGTGCCAGCCCGTCCCCAAATACCTTGGGAGAAAACACGAGAAGCCCCACCAGGGCTCAGAGAGTGCCTCCGAAGAGCCCTAGACCTGTCATGCAGGCAGCCATCCAGCCTGTCAGATGGCCAACACAGGCTTCGCACCTGAAGCTGCTACACCTGTCCCCGCTCTCGGCCACACTCCACAATACCTAGGCCCCCCCTCAAGCTTCCTCCGGAACACATTCCAGAAATAAGCCTCCTCGGGGAAGTCAGGGTTATGAGAGAACAGTAAGAAAGAACAAAAGTGGGGGCGGAAGTATTAAAACATGATCTGGGATTCATTTCTTCGAGACAGCAGACTCCTTTAAAATTTCATACGTGGCGATGTGGTGATTAAGTGCTGCCGGGGCCAGAGGCTTACGGGAAGGAGCAGAGGGAGCAGGCGCGGGGAGCCAGAGGGAGGCCCGGCCCAGCCAGCTGCTGAGCCGACTTCCACCTGCTCTCAGCTCCAAGGGCGTCTTGGTGCTCTTTGGGGCGCTCTCCTGCATTCCAAAGCATCGGCCATAAGTCTCCTGGCCCTGCCTCGTTTCTATTTAAGGGGTGTGGGTGTGGGTGTGCGTGTGTGCGGCGCAGCAGGGTAGAAAGTGCACTGCATCTTGGCTGTTTCTCTATAAAATGATATAGGTTAGTGACTGTTCTGGAATACTAAGGTTTTCCTGATGCTGTTAGCAGGCCAGTGAGCAGAGGGCTGTCTGCTGGCAGCCTCCGAAAATGGACACAGCAGCTAAAGAGGCTGCGACGGGTGGGGGCTGATGATGTGGTGGCAGCTGGGCAGACAGGGGGACTTTGCTGCAAGAACAACGGGTCTGAACTACCGAGACCACAACCCAGCACATGCAACAGGGGAGCGAGCCTTCTTTGTTCCCTGAGTAACAGAACTAAGATCAGCTCTCAACAGGGCTGATACACCTCGGAGCTTTTAGGCACCGGTTAGAAGAGGCCAAGCCCCAAGGCACAGGTACTTTTCAAGTCCCTGCTTGCGGGAGATTTGCCAGCATCCCCTTGGTCAAGGTGTCCTGAGGCCAAGGCCATCTCCCAAGCATGAAGAAGTAAATGCCACTTTCTTTCGTGGTGAGAAAGAGCAAAGTCATATTGCAAAGGGGCCCAGTACGGGAACGGGCAGGATTATTCCAGTCGTCTTTGCAAACGGTCCACCACGTACTAGCTCTTGCCTCCAGGATTTCGAAGTCCTCCCGGGTTATGTTCGTCTCAGTCCAGTTCATCGCCCACACTGGTTCGGATTTACATTTGGAAAGATCCCCCGAAGTGAAATGAATGGCAGCTGTGTTTCCAGGAGCGGGAGTGAGGAACTGCGAATTCTCTGTCCTGAGGCACCTGGGCGACCCAGGAAGCGACATGCTCGTACTTGGAAGTGGACTTGAATGAGTTGTAAACGCCTTTTGGACGCTCTAGGGCGACACGGAAAATAATTGTTTTAAAGAAACGCAATTGATATGCCAAGGGAGGAGATAAAATGGAATCACCTAAAATGTTCAGTTAAAATCAGAGAAGGCAGAAAAAGTGGAAGATTTTTTTTTTTTGAAGCCCCAGAGATTAAGAACAATGAATATAGCCACAGATACAATAGTCAGTAATCCAGCTATGTCCATGTTCCCTTTAAATGTGCCTGGACTAAATACTCCAGTTAAAACAAGAGCTTTACCCACCAACAGAGGAAAAAACAAGATCCAACTGTAGACATGCGTTGTCCGCAAAAAACCCACTTTAAATGTTTTGGAAGAGCGTTGCAGAGCCATCGCTCCTGTGCTCAGCAAGTTCCCGCGGCTGCCATAAGCCCACAGGACAAGGTCCAAGCTCCTCAGAATGACATTTAGTGGGTGGGTCTCCCATCTGGCCTCCCGCTGCCCACTCAGCTCCACTTACCCCAGAGACCTAACTGGTTGGCACACACGTCTGTGCCTTCAGGCCTTCTCACCTTCTCTTCCCTCCGCTTGGAAATCCTTGCCCTTTCCTTGCTCCGTGGGTAAAAATCAGTCGCCTCGTCGTGTGAGGATTTAATGGACAAACACTGTCTTGCTAAGAGAAAGGAACGGTTAGGCACTGTCAGCGGTGCTGAGAGGGATTCGAGCCTCGGAGGTGTACGTCCCACTGTGCCGTATGTGAGTTTCTACCTTTGATGCCAACCCTGGAGCTTCCCTCGTCCAGGAAGGCATCGTTCCAGTGCACTGCTCGTCCTTCAAGACTGGAGCCTTCCTGGATGTTCCAGGCTGAGTTAGTTGTTCTCTCCTCCGTGTTCTTGGAGCACTCTGTGTCTCTGTCTGTTCTAGCACGGCCCCATCACCCCGTGACTACCTGCTTCCAGTAGCCTGGGAGACCCCTGGGAGGAGCAAGACTATGTTACTCAGCTCCACACTTTCTTGGTTCTCCCTCCCCTACCCATGCTGGAACCTAAGCTGGGTGGGTAGACACAGGGAGGATGGATGGATGAATGGGTTGATGCTATCTTATTCGGGTTTCCCAAAGCAGATGGGATGTGAGGACTTGGGTGCAGGTAGTTTCTCTAGAGGTGAGCTCAGGGAGCAGAAATAAGCGGGAGAATTTTCTCCTGCTCGTAGCTGAGCAACTTCCTGTGGTGTGGGGGAAAGCCTCAGGCAAGGCATCGGCAGCTTCTGGAACAAACACAGCCCAGCCAGAAGAGGCAGCCATCGGTAACACCAGGCTTTGGAGTGGAAAGGTTTTCCCAAGGCCAGTCCAGCCGGGACACATTTCTTGCATTGCGGATGGTCACCAACTGCTGACTTATTTGCTGTCTGAAGTCCGTGTTCTGCCCACAGCATGGTCAGGGAGGGCAGGAGTCAAGCCCCACCCCACAGCCCTGGAGGGACCTGCATGTGCCTCTCTCTCTAATGACCTAATGGTCTCAGCCACCGATGTTTCCCCAGTGTAGCTCCTTGCTCCTGTCGTACTACGGGGTGCTGCTCTACTGGGCAGATCAAAAGCCCGCTGCTGTGGTCTCAAGGCCTTTCCCACCCACATGAAAATTCCAAGAGCAGGATGGAGTCTCCGACAAGGAATCACACCCCCCAGCACCGTCATGCGAATGGCAGAGGAGCCGAGACGTGGACGTCCAGGGAGGAAGCGCCATATGTTGCAACAAAGCTCTACGGTTTTGCTGATTTTCCTCCCAGATTCAATGGTCTTTCCAGCTGCGTGGAAGATCTAAGGGGGAGATAAAGAGCAATCTGGGGAAGGGAGAGAGAAAGAACTGTCTAAGAGCTGATAATAGAACTGCTGGGTTGAGGCATTTTCTATTGTTTTGTTTTTCTTTTGCATTTTAGGATACGAGCAAGGGGGGTCGGAAGTGTTACTGGGAAAGGAATTCTTTTTAACCCAGGAGGAAATTCTCTGTCATTTTGATTCGTATTGTTCTTGTTAGTAACTGGAAATATCTGCTCACCTGGAGGCCCCAAGACAGAGAACATTCCAGAAAGCAGAGTCAGTTTGCTAACTGGAGAACGCTTCTCAGGCCACCGGAGCAGAATGTTAAGATGGTGTACAGGAGACAGGTGATGTGGATAGGCCAACCTTCAGAAAACGGTAGGCATCCTGGGCTAAAAGGTACTTGGAAGAAAGAAGAGCCTGGGGTTTTCTCCACAAAGATGCTCTCGGGGCAGCAGGATGGAGCAGGGAAAGGAGCTCAGCAAAGATTCGTTTCAGCTGGGGACTGTCTCAGCCTGTCCCCACGGGGAGCTCAGAGAAGGAATGGCACCAGAGTTGTCTCCCTTGAGGCAAAAGGGGCTGACCTTTGTAAATCCCACGTCAGTCAGTCATTTGTCCTATTGGTGGGGGCAGGGGTCAAGGTGATCTGTGACCTCAGGGGAGATGGGAGTTGGGGGTGGGTGGCTCCTATTCTTTAGGCTGAGGCCAGTGCTCCGGAGGGGGCAACTATGTGCCATTAGCAGCCAACACTCACGGCAGCCAGAGGACAGGTGCCCTTGTGCTGTGGAGGGATCTGGGTGGGGCACCAACAGGGTCTGCCACCGAAGGAAATACCACACTCAGACCGTCTACATCCACATGAGGGGCAGATCCCAAGAAACACACCCCAAATCTCTGAAGTAAGACTGATTGTGTGATCCTGACATTAACACTGCCCGGTGCCAGCTTGTCAGGAAAGAAAGGTTCCTGTACCGCCTCATCTCAGGCCCCTGTGGGTAAAGATGAGCGCTTCTAGATCCTTCCCATCCATTAGATTCTGATATTTTAATTATTCAAATCAATAGCTAGACTATCTGGCTCCATTGAGCTTTCCAGGCTGAAACGTCCGTTCCTGAGCTATGTGTGACTTGGGTCTTAAACTTAACCCAGCTGCGAACCAAACCGGGGGGAAGCGAGGGGAAGGCCAATTCGCTGAATCCAAATGGACCCAAATCCTAAAACTTTTCACTGGAACATGAATCAGAAAGGCACATCAGAAGCAAATTCATACACTTTCCGGAACGTTTGAAACAAGGAGAAGCTTGCACGTCCGAGTGTTTCGAAACGGAGTGGATTTTGGTGTGATTTCATTTGGCGTGAGTCACTTGTGGACATTTGTTTCCAATGAGCAGTTGGTTTGCTCCTGGCACGATGTTCTCATCTCAGTTCTGCTCATTCACTGCTCACTGAGAATTTACCTCCTTTACCTGGTCACTTTGGCCACGAAGGTGGCAGAGGAGGGAAGGAGCAGTTTTAGGATCTGCTGACTGCGCAGACAGGAAAGGGGTTGACAGGGAGAAATAAGGCTTGTTTAGCTGCACACTTTCCTGGTGGTTTTTCCTGCATATGAAGGAACAAAATCCACTCATCAGCTTTACAACTTCCCTTCCTGCAGCTCCCCTCGGCCTTCGTTTAGTAAGGAGATCGATCTGAAGTCGTCTTGGCATTGCCATAAGCATGTTAAATTCTGGATGTCATCTTAAAGACCGCAGTGAAGGACAGCACCGTCATCCTGTGCGGCTTGGGCCCGAGTGCAGCTTCGGGGTCTGTCGCTCGTTTGCAGGCAGATGAGAAGGTCACGGGCGCTGGCTCCATTTACCTGAGGACGGCCCCGCCACACGGAGACTGAAACTGGCAATCCTGGGTCTCCCCGGGCTACCGGGCGCCTCGGGGCCTGCTGTTCATTTTGGGGTCTGGCAGGATCTCGTCGATTATTTGATAATGCTGTTTAAAAACGAGCTTCCCCCTCTTTTCTTTGAAATATTTGCTTACATACATTTTCTCACTTTTCTTTCCGTCTTCCCACCCTTCCCACATGCACACTCAGAAATAGCTCGCCTCTCGGAGCGGCAGGCTGGGGCTCTGAGCTCCCCGGGTGGGGCTGCAGAAGCCTGTGGTCTCTTCCTCGGGGTGGCAAGGAGCCGGGTAGGGAGACGGGACTCTGGCCTCGAACCAAGGCCGTAATTATCGATGTGCTTAGCATTCATCCATCCCCTCTTCTCCTGCCAGGGCTCTGCTAATGGGATAATCCGCCACACAGGTCTTTTGCTCTATTCGTTTTGCAAAGAGACAGAGACAGAGCCAGAAAGAGAGAATGGGACCCAAAAATTGAAAGCCCCAGGAATGGGCTCAGAGAGCCCTTGTGAAGGTTGGTGAAAAGTGTGAGCAAGGTGTGAGCCCCTTGCCCCAGCAGGAGTCCAGACCTAAGGACCTACACCCAGAGCACGCACTTATGTGACAAAAATCTCTCCTAGCCAAGGGGGGGGGGATATATATATATATATATATATATATATATATATATATATATATATACATACACATATTTTATTCTAAAATTAAGCAAACTCAGATAGTTACAAGCCCTGGCCAGAAACCCATGCTCAGAGATGGACATTCTAAATGACGTTTGAGGTCCAATAACTAACTCCATGGGAGACGTTTGGGGACACGAGGTTTGTTCATGGCACGTCACCAGTGCAAGTGCAAATGTTCACAGGGTCCAGGCACAGGGTAAAGTGAGTGACGGGGGCTGAGTGGGCACCGTGGTAAGTGAAGAACTAGTGTGCCAGGCAAAGGAGGTGCCAGGCAAAGGAGGTGCCAGGCGAAGGAGGCGCCAGGTGAAGGAGGCACCTGCTACACCGATCCAGATAAGCTCGGCTGCACGTAGAAATGTGGCCAGGGCTGCCAAACGTTGGCACTTTTTCCAAGAGCGCCCAGAAATTCCAAGTTTATATGAAATTTCTGAGTTTTTAAATACCGTGTCTGAATATTTTTAACCATTGTCCAGGCCAAACATCCAGTGATGAGCTGGATCCAGCCCAAAGCCTTCCGGACAGTTCTCTTAGTGGATGAAAGCTTCACGGAGAAAGTCCTGATGTTCGTGAACTTTGCAGACCTTCACAGTGACTGTCCTTTCCAGAGAGAGGCTGGGGACCGTTTATACATTGCCTGCCGTCGGGAGTCTCCAAGGACAGTGTGGGACTCACAGACACGAAGGGAAGCGAGGCCTGCAACAGGAGGCTGCTTCGCCGTTAGGCCGCATGACTCAGGAAGCTTGGGGTGGCCCAGCCGGGATGCTGCAGACGGGCTCACTCCAGCAGCCGCTTGACGCCTGTGGAGAGGGGTACAGTGGACACAGCCTCCCACCTCTCAGAGGCCCCCCTGCAGTGCAATATGCGCCCTAAACAGAGGATTCCAAGTGGAACCCCAATATCAAGCATCCACCAGCCGGGCCACGTTGGTTAAAGCGGGAGTGGAGGGGTGGGGCACCCCCAGTGGGCCCCTCACTGCCCCACCGACTCCTAGTCCAAGTCCTAGAACCTCAGCCACGTGCAGAAAACTAAGTGAACTTGGCCGGGCTCCCCAGGCCCCTAGAAAGCCCGCAGCCCTCTCCCGCGGTTTCTGTGAAGCCCCACCCGAGCCCTGCACCCTCGGGGCTGCCTCTCATTGCTCCATCTCTGCCAGTTTGAGTGTTTTAATAGACGCCACTGAAGACATGAGCGTGGTCAACACCCTTTTCCACCTCTCAGGGATCCCCCCTTCTTCCTCTCCCATCGGGAACAAAGTAAATCCCTTCCCACTGACGGCAACGTCACAGGCACCTGGGGAAGCTCACCTGGCTGCCCCCTATGGCTACTCACCCAAGGACTGTGCTCAGGGCGGCCTCATGGGTCTGCCAGAGTTGCAGGACCCCACGTGCTGCCGTCACCTGGAAATTTTGAGTAAGGGGCTCCACATTTTCTTTGCATCAGGCCCTGCAGGTTATATAGCCTCCCCCGATAGGCATGTGCCTGCATGCACAGGAGCTTATCGAGAGGTCACACCTGTGAGCAGTAAAGACTGAGGACGCAGGATGGAGCAGAGAGAGCGTCCGCTTGCCGCACGAGGTGCCGAAGTGTGGCCAACCTGAAGGAGACTCAGTCACCGCTGGGGAGCCCTTGGGTCATTGGCTCACGCCAGGCCTCCTGGCTGAACAGCATGGTGCCCCCATGGCTGCCTCAAGAGGTACCTTTTTCCTTTTTTTTTTTTTTTTTTTCTCTGTAATGTAAAGCTTCCAGAGTCTTGAGGGACTGGGAGAGGCAGGCAGAGTCCCCCCGCTGCCCCAGAGGCCACGAGCGTGAGACAGAGACAGAAAGAGAGAATATGCTTTCCCCAATTCTCCATTCTGAGCGTACAAGGAAAGAGAATGGGCCCCGCCAGCAAGAGGGTCCACTGCAGGCCCTTGGACATCAGGGGTGCTTTTCTCCCACCCGTTCATCCTCAGGAACCAAGCACCGCTGACCCAGAATCCCGGTAAGGCCTGCAGCCTTTTCTCTGTCGTTTCCCCTGTACAGTCCGTGCTCCCCAGCCTGGATTTTCTGAGTATCCAGGTGTGGTGCAGGATGCTGCAGGGATCAGAAACCTGTAAGACCCAATGTCTGCTCTCCAAGAATGGGGGTCCAGCCTCGGGCATTCAACATAGGGCCCAAACCATGATAGAGGCAGCTGATTTTAAAGGCACTGGAGGGTTTGGTGCCTTGATTAGTATCTCAGAGTCACAGACCAACATCCAGGAGCTCACCGGGTCAGTCATCAGTGGAAGTGGGACGTCAGACCTTGGCCTGGGGGCCACAGGGCAGAGGTGAGCAGTGGACGCTGCATGGGACCGCATTTGATTCCCGTTTCATCTGCAGTTCATCCGCGCAGCTTACGGGGCTGCCTCGGAACCGACTCCCATCAGGAAGCCCGGGTTGTGATTCCTGACATGGGAACGTGTTACGCTTCAGTCTTTATTGTGCTGGGAAAAAAAGAGACTCATTCCCGGGATGAAAAGAAACCGTGTTCATGGAAGGGACGACGTAAATTTGTATTCAGGCAGGCAAATCAGCAGCGCGGGAGGCAAAGAGCGGCCCGTCATGTGAGATTACTCCTGTCTTGGGCTGTCAATTCAAAACACCTTTTGCACATTCTTTTCCTCGACCAAATAGATGTGCATCTCATGCCAGTGAGATGGCGATGCAGGGTAACTTGCAGCGTCACCCCTCCCCCCACACACAAGCGATTCAACGGCAAAAGCTGCTAAGTTTAACCAGAGCTGCTTCTGTTGGAAGCATTTTGGGGTATGAATATAAGGTGCATGCTGTGTGTGTGTGTGTGTGTGTGTGTGTGTGTGTGTGTGCGCGTGACTTAGTTGCAATTAAAAAACGAAAAAGAAAGAAAGACGGCAGTGGTTAGAACGATAATGATTTGCAACTAAAAATCCATTAGCCCTGTCTACGGACGATGCTAAATATACCAGATGTCAGGATGCGGTGGACTGGAAGGACAGCCTTAAAATAGTTCCTTTGAAAATAGCCCCTCCGGATGGCTTTTCTCCACAGATCTATCTCCTTGACACATATTCCTGGGGAAACAGAGCCAGTGATCAGGGTGCAGGGTGGAGTCTGCGGAGGGAGGAGCAGACCTGAGTGATGGACGGTGTAAATAAAACCCCGGGGATCTGAGGCCAGGGGTCCCCTCAGGCCAGGACACCTGCATCACCTGTCCCCTCACCCTGGTGAGAGACGGCCGGCCTCATTGGCAGGGGCGGACTTGGTGTCCTGTCCCTAAGCTGGTACTACTGTGCCGCATCTGCCGAGCAGACAGGGTCAGGGATGAGGAAGAGGAAACGGGCTTTGGGTGCTGGCCTAAGAGGCAGTTGGAAAAGGTCGGGGGCTGAGGGCAGACTTCCTGCCGCTGCATCGGCATTGCTTTTCCTGGGGGCTCCCTCTTGCTGTGAGAACCCACTCTGCTGCCTTCACAGCAGGCCCCAAGTGCCAGGGAGCAACCCCCACGCAGGGGACTGTCACACACACGCACACCCCGCAGGTCCCATGCAAGCTGTGTGTTTTACATTTATTCCTAAATTGTTCAAAGGGGTTAAGGTCCAGGCCCCCACGGCGGTGACGGGTGACTGGTTTACTCCACATCCTTTCCTGGCTGCCTTCCCTGCCCTTCTCACTGCCCCCCTCCCCTCCTCGGGTGTCCTGGGCTCACCTCCTAAAGAAACTATTTGTCCGTGATTCCTCATCTCAGGGTCACCTTCTGAAGGAACCCAAACAAAGACTAATGCATGACTTCTATTGTGTCTATTTGGAGTCCTTATTTACTTATTTTCCCAGAATAAGGGACAGTGCCAGATATTTGAGTTTTTGACATGCTGTCATTGGGCTCCACGACCTAATGGAAGAAGCGGGGAACGAGGCTGATGCAGAGGAAAGATTTAGCAGAGGCGGCAGGAGACCAGCATCTGCGGGTGAACAGCACTTCTGTGTTTCTCCCAGGTTATGGGGTTGCCTTGGGACTCAACTCTGTACCTAGGAAACTGGAGCAAGTCAAACCAGGAAGACTTCTGAGTAAAGTTTCTCTTGCCAGCGGTTGAGGGGCAGGAAGACTTTGGGAGTGCTGGTCTAAGGGAAAAGCCAGGCGTGGGCAGGACAGAGGCTGCCCACTCACCCTCCCCATCCTGCTGGCTCAGTCCCTCACGCAGGACCCAGGCCTCCCATTCCTGGTCTGAAGCTCAGTCCCCACCAGAACTAACATTCTGCCTCCGAACCCAAGGCCCTATGATTAGGAACCTTTTGGCCAGGCTCCTGCACGACTTTACTCCACGTGGGGGCCATGGTCCAGCAGCATCTGCGCGCCCTGTGAGCTGGTTAGACAGGCAGCTTCTCGGTCCCACCTGTAGACCTACTAGCGGCCTGCATTGTAGTAGATTCTCAGGAGCTCCCAGTCACATCTGGCGTTTAGAAGCGGTTGCCTCTGGAAAGGGGACTCAGGCGGGGACTGGAAGTTGGGAAGGATGGGGCTATTCCTGCTAGCTGGGTGGGCACGTGACTGATAAAAATGAAGAAGCCATTATAAGTAGAGGAAATTGACATTTTAGAATATTATTTAAAGCTATGGAGTTCAAAAACAAAAGAACTGAAAATGTTTTTAAAGACAGTTTGTGTGAAGCAGGGTGAGGGCAGAGGGTTAGAATATGCGAGCTAAATGCCAGATCTTTCATTCAGAGAAGCCAAAATATGTAGGTAAAAAAAAAACAGAGGAATAAACATGTCATTTAGAAAAAATGTGAATAACTACCGAGAAGGAAAAGAAGCAGAATCATTTTAAAGCTGTTGGGTGCAGGGAGCAGTCCTGGTGGAAAGGTGGTAGGCTTTTATTCTTTATGTTGGGCTTTCTGGACTGTTTGCATTTTTATTGGCATGTGCATGCGTCAATTTCTTTGCTATTAATAAAATTAAGTTTTAAAAGTGAAAAAAAAGGAGCTAGATTAAAGCTAAACAAGGTCACAAGGGCAAGCGAGGGGTTTTTAGCCTACATACTTATAGGCAGAGGATAAAGGAAAAACAGAAAATTAAAGATGGAGGAAAAGACATGGCAAATAGGTCTTAGTCATCCACCTGTGTGTGTGTGCCTCCGCCTGACCTTCCAAGCACACCTTGCCCAGAACTTGTATTTTCTGAATCTTACAACATCACTACCCAGTTTTCCTGTGTGCAAATGTATTCTCTTCCTTTCAGTTGCAAAAGCCACCCCGTTCCTCTCCCTTCCTCAGAAATAATCAGTGTTATCAGCTGCACGTGTTTTATTTCCCTGTCAATTAGCTAATGTGCGTAACTGCACCTTGGTGGCCCAGAGCAGTAGGTATTTCTCGTGTGCCTGTCTCGTGTGGAAGGTTCCTCAGCTCTACTCCTTTTGGCTGGGTTTTCCCACAAGTCTCATGCTTGCCTTCGAGCCGTATGTGGGTGGCCTCAGCTGGGACAGCTGTGGAGGTCTGGACTCTCCTCCACGTGAGTCTCGTCCTCCAGCAGGCTAGCTCAGGCACGTCCTCTGCGTAATGGAAGAGGCACAGGCGCAAGCAAGCCCCGTGGCACCAGTACCTCTCCTGTTTCTGCGTGTGTCACACTTAGCAGCATCCCATGGATTCATAGCAAATCACAGGGCTGAGCTCAGAGTCAGGAGGAAAGGGTGAGACGAAGACACACAGCAACGAGGAGAGAGACAGGAAGGGGTGAAAAACTGGGAGCATCACTGCCATCTATCACGCTACGAGATCAGGAGTTGGTACGTTACGGACCACAAGCTGAAGCCGGCCTACCACCTGTCTTGGTAAATCAAGTTTTGTTGGAAAACAGCCATGCGCATTCATTTCTGTCTCATCTGTGGCTACTGCCACTATAAAATGACAGGGTTAAGTAATTCCAGCAGAAGTGAGAGTGCCTAAAATATGTAGTTTCTTGCCCTTTCCAGAAAACGATGCCAGCACCTGTTCTAGACATTTTTCTAATCACTTATATAGACAGATACTTATATATGTATATGTTGATTTTTTATATTTCACATAAAAAGGGAATTTATTCCATATATCAATCTATGATTTCTTACTTTAAAATATACCTTGGAGGTTTTTCTCTGTCAGTACATGTAGATCTAACTTATTCTTTTTTAAAAAACCATTTGCATAGTTGTCTGTGGTATGGCTACATCAAGGTATGTTTAATCACGGGTGTTCACCTTTTGTTTCTATTTCCTGCTATTACAAACCATAATTTCTAGCCCAATATATGCCTCCTGGTATCCATGTGAAGTGCAATAACGAGAAATAAGTGCAGTGAGTCAAAGGGGGTGCTTATTTTTCCCAACACTCTATTATGAAACTTCCAAACAGCAAAAAGGAAACACATTTAAGTGAGTGCCTCCCGATTCTTCACCCCTTCCTGTATCTGCACCCACAGCTGTGGCCTTTGTCTCACCCTTTCCTCCTGACTCTGAGCTCAGCCATGTGGTTTGAATCCATGGGATGCTGCTAAGTGTGACACACGTAGAAACAGGAGAGGTACTGGTGCCATGGGGCTTGCTTGCGCTTGTGCCTCTTCCATTACTCAGAGGACGTGCCTGAGCTAGCCTGCTGGAGGACGAGACTCACGTGGAGGAGAGTCCAGACCTCCACAGCTGTCGCAGCTGAGGTATATCACTACCATTCGACCATTAACATTCGTGTGTGCTTGTTTTATCACAGATCCATTCCTCGATCAATTCATTAATCTTATTTTCTGCTGCATTTCCAAGTCAATCTGAGAAATCAGCATACGTTCCCCTAAGTACTTCAACGTGCATGTAGTTGACTAGTGTCAAATAATTTTCATTTCTTTCGATGTAAAATTGATGAACAATAACATGTTCAGATCTTAAATGGACATTCACGGAGTTTTGACAAATTGTATACCTGTCGCACTGAACTCCATCAAAACAACATAAACATCAATCACCCAAGGAAGTTTTTTCATGCTCCTTCCTGTTCAGTTCCTCCAGCCCCAGAAACAACTGCTTTTCTGATTGTTTTCCAATCTTTTGCCTGTTCTAGAACTTCATTCAAATAGAATCATACCGTATAAACTCTTATTTAAAAGGATTTTTTTGCTCCACATCCTTGCCAACATTTAGTATTGTGACTCTTTTTAATATGAGCCCATCTGACAGGTGCGTAATGGTATCTTATTGTGGTTTTCAGTTGTATTCCTCTGCTGACAATTGACATGGAATATTTTCAGTGCTTATTGGACAGTTGTGTTTCTTTTCGTCAGGTCTCTGTTCAAATATTTTGCTCATTTTTCTTGCATATTTGTCTTTTAATTGTTGAAGTTGTTTGCGTGTGCTGAAAACCAGGCCTTTGTCAGATATGTGTTTTGCAAATATTTTCTCACAGTCCATGGCTTGCCTATTTATTTCCTTAATGGTAGCTTTTGATGAGATCTAATTTGTCAATTCTTTAATGGTTATTGTTTTCCATGACCCAACAAAGCCTTTTCCTACCCCAGTTCACAAAGATACTATTTAATGTTTTTTACAAATAATGCATGGTTTTAGCTTTTCTTTTCCCTCCTTCCATGCTTCCTGCTTATAGCTTTTATTTAAAAAGTAAGGTCTAGTTGTCATACAATATTATATTCGTTTCAGGTGTACAATATAGTGATTCAATGTTTATATACCTAATGATGTGATCACCAGACCAAGTCTAGTAATATCATCATGATTTTTGCTTTTATGTTGAAGTCTAAGAGTCATCTTGAATTAATTTTGAGGCATAGAGCAAAATAAGAGTAGAATTTCATTTTTTTCCATATGGATATTTAGTTATTTCTGCTCCATTTGCTGAAAATTTTTCTACATTGGATTATTTTAGCACCTTTGTTCAAAATCAAATGACTGCATGAACTTAAATGTATTTCTGGGCTCACTATTCTGTGCTATTGATCTATTTCCTGACCTTTATCCCACTTACCACTCTGCGTTAATTATTGTAGCATCATAGTAAGTCTTGCAGTCAGGTAGCTTAAGTCCCCTGACTTTGTTCTTTTACCAGGTTGCCTTGAATATTTAAGGTCATTTGCATTTCCATATGAATTTTAAAATCTAGTTATCAATTTTTGTCTTAAAAATGTCTACTTGAATTAAGATTGAGATGAAGAACAATCTTTAGAACAATTTAGGAATAATTAGCATTTTAACGATATTGAATGTTCCAATTTATTAACATGATATGTTTTACTATGTAGGTCTTCTTTAATTTCTCTTAACATTTTGCAGTGTTTGGTATAAAGTTTTTGTATATCTTTTGTTAAAATTTATCCTAAATATTTTCCTTCAGTATTTTTAAAAACAATAGTAGTTTTAAAATTTTTATTTCCGATTGTTTGCTGCTTCTACATGAAAATACAATTCAGTTTGGTATAGGGACCATTGATCCTGTGACCTTAATAAATGAACTTCTGACTCCAATACTTATTTTCAATATTTATTTTCTACTTAAAAGTCATGTCATCTGCAAATATAGTTTTATGTCTTTCCAATCTTTCTAGCTTTTATTTATTTTTCTTGCCTTATCACCTGGCTAGCATCACCAGTACAATACTGAATAGACATGGTGAAGATAGGCATCCTTGCCTTATTCCAAGTGTTGGGGAAAATATGTTCAAATCTTTACCATTAAGCATGATGTTACCTGTAGGTTTTTTAATAGGTTCATTTTATCAGATTGAGGAATACCCTTCTATTCTTAGCTAACTATGAGTTGATATTAAGAGTGGATGTTAGATATTGTCACATGCTTTATTTGTATCTATTCAAATGATCATATGGCTTTAACCATTATTTTGTTAATATGATAAATTACACTGATTTGTCTTTAATGTTAAACCAACCTTATATTACTCAGATAAACATTACTTGATCATGATACATTTTTTTTTCATATATTGTTAGACTAAATTTGCTGATCTTTTATTAAAGTTATCTGTATTTATATTCATGAGGTATATTGATTTGTTGATGTTTTCATGATGTCTATGTCAGATTTTGTTATTAGGGTCAGATTAGCCTCACAAAAGAAGCTGAGAAGTATGATCTGCTCCCCTATTTTGAGAAAGAGTTTATTTAAGATTTGTGTTATTTCTTATATGTTTGATATAATTCACCGGTAAAATCATTTGGATCTAGAACTAATTAGTTCATTTCTGGGCCAGTACCATACTTTTAACTACTAAAGCTTTACAGTATGTTTTGGTACTTGGGATGCTTCATTCTTTTTCTTTTTCAAAGATATATCTTGACTATCATTCATTTTCTCTTTCAGACTAATTTTAGAATCAGCTTATCAATTTCCAAGACATACCCTGTTGGGATTTTGTTTGAGTTTATATAAAACTTACAGACAAATTTATTAAAAACAAACATCTTTATTTTACTAAGTCTTCCTACACAAAAAATATTATGTCTCTATCTAATTCTTTTAAACATTCAGTGAATTTTTATGATTTTCGACATATAGGTCTTATATACCTTTTGTTAGATTTATTCCAAAACATTTTATTATTTACATTGCTATTGTAACTAGGATTTTTCTCTATTTTATTAATTTATTATTGCTAGCATAAAGGAAAGCTATTGATAACTTTTTGTTCTTACTGTATCTAAAAAATTTGCTGAACTTTCTTATTTAAATAAGTTTTAAAGGAGACACTGTGAGTGAAATAATTGAAAAACTAACTTTTAATATCCATAAATATAATCTTAATTATGTGTGGCAAAAATAGCAAAATAATTAACAATTGTATTTCACTTCCTTGGAATTCACATCAGTATTCATCAGCTTAAAGGACAAAGATATATACACACTTATCATCTATATCTGTGGGTTAATTTTTTCTGATCTCATTTTAAATTTGATTTAGGATTAGGAGGTTTTAGTAATGTGTAAGACTTAAAACTTCAAGTGCTGCCTTGACATCTAAGCCACACAGGGCTCCATGAATTCCCTCTGGATATCCCCCTGCCCACCCAAAGGGAAAGGCTCCCCTCTGGGCTAGTTCCCCTATCAGCCAGACCAGCTGCACCCTACCTAGTCCTCAACCTCATGGGTTTCGCCTCTCTGCCAGCCTGTGAAGTTATTCAACAAACCAATCACTTCCTTCTGCAAGAACTTGGTGGTCCCCCCACCTCTGGTTACTACAAAGCCTGCCTCGCATAACCCATTCTGGTTCACTTGCTCCCCCATATAAACCCCGTGTGGTCCTAGGTGGTATGTGATGTCCTCCTGCCCTCAGCTTGTGTGACTAATAAAGTGCTGCCAATTTCATCTGTCCAGTGTCAGATGTGTGTTCAGTCATTGTGCTCTTTCGGGCAGGAAATCTCTCCTTCACCAACAGGGTGACTGGGAGTTGATTAGAACAAATAATAAATCATTTTTGTTCTAATGATGTTTCTCTTCTGGCTTGACTGAATTTTGATGGCAACATAGCTAGAATTCTTCTGGAAATTTGTAAAGATGAAGGAACAAGGATCTCTTTGGACCTAGCATGCCCTTAATTCTGACTCACCAAACTGTAGCACCCTTGTGCTCCAAGGCAATTAAGCCAGTTCATTCCAGAGGCAGACCCAGGCATGCCTAAGTTCTTTGCTCAAAAGGGATGCTGGTTAACGTGTTTCGGGGAGCAGGCCCCCTAAACACCTGTGCTCACAAATAGTGCAGGCCTCGACGGGCTCAGCTTCATCTGGGTGCTCTTTGTAATTCACATACCTCCCATCTCTCTTTCCTTCTAAGATTCCCTTATTCCAAAGAGAAGAATCTTAGCATATTAGCTTTCCTTTGCTGTATAACAAATTACTACAAACTCAGTGGCTTAAAACAACACAGACTTAACATCTCACAGTTTCTATGGGTCACGAGTCCGGGCACAGTTCTTCTGGATCTTGTCTCTGGGTGTGCAATGAAGAAGATGACCAGGGCTGTGGTCCCATCTGGGGTTTGATGTCAGCTTCCAGGTTCATTGAGTTTGTTGGCCCAATTCAGTTTCTTGCAGCAGTAGAACTCATGGTGACTTTCATCTTCTTTGAAGCCAGCAGGAAAGCATCTGCTGTAGCTTTAATGATTCTGACTTCTGTCTCTGACTCTAACATCAGATTTAAAGGGCTCCTCAAGAGAATCTCCCTTTTGGTTAATACAAAGTTAACTAGCTAGGGACCTTAATCACATCTTTGCTGTAAAGCAGAACCTAATCGTGGGGTGACACCCCATTGTATTCATAAGTCTAGCTCACAACCAAGGGGAAAAGATATAGAGGGTGTGTACACCACAGAGTGAGAATCATGTTCATTGTCCATATTCTCTCACCTCAGCATGAACTTTCCCAGCCACAATATGTGATAATATAACATGGAGTATTGCCAACCAGGGAGGGCCACTCTTGCCTCAGTGTCTAGATTTTCTACTAGGGCTTGATTACTTACTGCCCGTAGGCTGGCCTTCAGTCTCTAGTCCCTCCAGAAGTAGAACTAATACGATACGGCCCAAAGCCACCATCATAAATCATATTGCTACACTGTCTGGGGGTCAAATACCCAGGCAGAAAAGACCTTCTTTCAGGCATGACATTCCAAAAGCCTAGATATCACTTCACAGTGGCCAAAGACAAATGTCAGGACTCTCTCTTTGGGAAAGGTTAATTGTTCACGACACATACTCTGTACTTCCTCTCCGATTCCCAGAGGGGCTAAGCTCCAGTAGTCCATGGTAGTAACTTCTTGATTATACACTCTTTATTGCTTTCCTTCATTTCCCCAACACATGTCTATTCTTTATTCCCATGATGATGTTTCTTGGGATCATCTCCCCAAATAAACTAAGTATATTTGAATGTTTATCTCACGATCTGCTCCTGGGGGAACCACAAAAGGACAAAATGTTACAAAAGCACTCAAAAAGATTAAAAATTGAATTTTGTTTCAAGTCAATGACCTGACCTGGCTATTGCCCGAGAGAGAAAATTTCCAAATTCCTCTAGTTCCCATTTGTGTCATTCTCCTAGTCCTGAGAGTCAATGCTCATTGAGTTCTCTAATAGTGTAGACAAGATACTTCTGTCATCCAATGGCTTAGATGAAGTCATAAAGAAGGATATGATTCCCCCACACAGAAAGAAAGAAAGAAAGAAAGAAAGAAAGAAAGAAAGAAAGAAAGAAAGAAAGAAAGAAAGAAAGAAAGAAAGGAAGGAAGGAAGGAAGGAAGGAAGGAAGGAAGGAAGGAAGGAAGGAAGGAAGGAAGGAAGGAAAGAAGGAAGAAAGAAAGAAAGAAAGAAAGAAAGAAAGAAAGAAAGAAAGAAAGAAAGAAAGAAAGAAAGAGAAAAGCCCACCCCTCTCAGGTTCCAAGAGATTGTGGGAAGGAAACAAGGCTAAGGGCAAAGCAGGAAAGTGAGACAAGCAGGTACCCATCACACACACATACAGCCACATAAATGACCAGACATTAACATCATGTAAGGGAAGGTAGCAGCAAGGATGGGAGAAGGGCTCTACCCACTCCCAACCTCCCAGATTCTTGTTTATAGCTGGGCTTCTGAACCATTTGTTCTGAAATCTGTCCTTGAATCAGACTGATGAATCAGTTGCCTCTGAGGATAGGATTTCAAAATCTGGGTATCTCTTACCTGCCTGGTTCTTGTGTAGCCTATTCCGGTTTTAAAACAACGAACCGGTGAACACCCACACCACCTCGCCTCACCTCACCCCAGCTAACTAAAATTCTCAGTTTAATGAATATTTACTGTTATCCTTCACAATGTGTTTCCTGAAAAGTGCTCCCATTGTCATGTCAGTGTTGAGCCCATTGAAGGCTCTGGGTCCTATTGTCTTCTTGGCTTAGGAAAACATTTTTCATTCAAGTAGGTAATGACTTATGAACATTTGTAAAGAATGCTGACATCCTCCCACTCTTTCTGCCTCTCCTTTTCACCTGCACATCCTCAGGGTTGAAAGGAAGAGAGAGCCATGGTGCTGTCTAAATGGGCTCCCATTTGTACAGTCACAAAACTCTGCTTAAGCCTAAATTTTCACATCAAGCAAATTAGGGGTAATTTTTTTTTGCTTTATAAAAATTATTCTTTGTTGTACAAAAGAATTCAAAAGGATGCTGGTTTTCTTTTTAATATCCAAGATCTTTATAATATAATTCACTTGACTTTCTTTTTTGAAACACATCGATTGTATCAAACCAGGTATGCCAGAAAGTTCCTCGTTATTGGTTTTTATGTCTTTGAAGTGCAAGGATGAAATTCTATAAATTCATAGATGTTATTGGAGGTCCTGGTTATAGTTTTTGGAACTGTAATCCCCCACCGAGTTGTTCAGATGAAAGAAAGCTAAGCAAGAAAAATCACAAGCTACCCTGAGACCCTATAATCTATACTCCTTCTCTATTTTTAATTCTCTATTTATACTCATTCTCATGTTTAAGCATAGTTTGTCATTAAATTTTGCAAAAACAATAGTTATAACTGATATTTCCACGTGAACCTCTAGAGTCATCTTACTTTCTGAAGGCTTTCAGGCGAGCAATACCTTTGTTCTCATCTAACAACCCAGGGAACCACAATATCAAAGATTAACTGAAATGCCTAAGGTGACAGATTTATCTGCCCACTGTGGAACACGTAGCCCAGAGCTAAGTTCATTAGTTGGTGCTCAATAAATATTTGTTAAATGAAAGATCTGCATCTTTTATCTGGCCAGTTTTGCAGATTCTTCATTACACTGCCTCCCTGCTCATCGGGGAGTACTCATTAACACGTCCTGCTCACGAGGGGCTAACTACATGGTAGGTTGGAAGATTTGTTTCCTGTTTTTGTGATGTATTAAAATGCAACCCACACATCTCAATGTGCTCAGGGTGCTCAAGTCAATTTGAATTTTTTCCCAAGAGTGCGGTGTGGGCGGTGGGGTGAATTTTTATACATGGACAGACAGCATGAGACCAGGACAGCCATACCCAGCAAAGCCTTGTACTCGATTTCATACTCTGTTTTCTCCACTTTGAAAATCTTAATAGTTTTTGAACAAAGGGGCTTGCATTTTTATTTTGTACTGGGCTCTATAAATATATAACCCATCCTGTGGACAAAAAACAATCATTAAAAAAAATAGATCTCGAAAACATGAAGCCTTTTGATACGAGTGATACTTAGGTGGGCAAGATTTTCAAATGTTATATAAAGAATATCTTTGTTGTAAAATGTGACATATTCTCTATAGCAAGAGGGGAAAATGAATATTTGTTGTGGGTACCCCAACATTCCAGGAGCTTCTATCCTCACATTTTAAATGTGAAAGAACCTTTGGGGTTACAGATAGCTGACCTTACAAGGTGGTTCAACAAGCCCATGTCCATGTAGTTGGTTAAGGGCACATCACAGGAGTCCTGGTTCCCATTGTTGCTCATACTGCATCATAGTCACAGTATTAGGAAGTAATAGGTCAAAGAATAGGGTTTGTGTCTTTTTGGCAGTATAGGAACAGACATTAAATTTTTTTTTTCAATAAATGCAATTTGGGGATGATACAATCAGAACAACAGTGAAAGCTAAAAATGCTCAGAGAAAAGAGAAAACTAGGAGGAAAACTAAGAGATTAAGCAGTTTTTACTTAGTGTACATAATTGTCTTTGAAGAGGCAAGACAACAAGACTGGCAAGGTGACTGCCAAGGTCAGCATAGTCTTCAGTGACCATGTAAGTGGGGAGATGAGGAGAAAATACTTCCTGTACGAGAAGCATTGACATTCCTCAGCTATTTTCATTCCATCATTATATGGTGGAAGAAAATACCCTCTAATTGATGCAGCAGGAAACATGAGTAAAATAGGTTAAAGTCACCAAAAGTAAACAAAAAAATAATAATGGAGTGGTGATGGGAATAAGGAAGGAACATTTCACAGTGATCCACTGAAAGCTGTATTAAAAACACCTTTATAGTACGGGGTAAATATTTTTGACAAACCATAAACTTTTTTTACATAATTTTATTGTGGTAAAATATATATAACAGAAAATTTACCATTTTAATCATTTTTAAGTATACCATTGAGTGGCATTAAGTACAATCATGATATTGTGCAACCATCACCACTATGCATTTCCAGAACTTTTTCATTATCCTAAATAGAAACAAAATTTTAATTTTTATAAATTTACCTATTTTTCTATTGTTATATGTGCTTTATGGTGTTATAACCAAAAAATCATTGCCAAACCCAATGTCCTGAAACCATTAGCTTTTTATTTGACAAAATAACTTTTAGAATTTTATCAATTGCCATCAAAAAAATAACTTTAAAAATTGCATAAATGTTCAAGTTCTGATATAGGTAGGTTGAAATTAAAAGGTTGAAAGAAGATATATCATTCAAATATTGTTTCTCAAAAGCAGGACTTTCTGTATTAATTCCAGACAAAGTAGATCTCATAGTAAATTTCTAGAGACAAATAGGGACATTGTGCAATGATAAAAGGACAAATCTACCAGGAAGACATAATAATGTGTATGCATCAAACCACAGAGTCTCAAAATATATGAAACAAAAGCTGATAGAGTTTAAAGGAGAAATAGACAAACCCACAATCATGACTGGGGAATTCAATATCTTCTTCTCAGTAACTAATAGAACTACAAGACAGAAAATAATTAAGGAGATAGAACTCAACATTGTCAACAAGTAAGATCTAATTGATATAATGGAACATTCCACCCAACAACAGCAAAATACATTTTTTTTCAAGATCCCATGGAACATTCACCAAGGTAGATCATATCTTGTCTCATGAAACAAACCTCAACAAACTTAAAAGAATAATACAGAGTGTATTCTCTAACCATGATAGAATCAAACTAGAAATTACTAACAGAAAGATAACAGAAAAACCTCCAAACACTTGGAAATTAAACAACACACTTCTAAATAAACCATGGATCAAAGAGAAAGACTCGAAACAAATTTCAAATATAATAGAACTGGATTAAAATAAAAACACAACATGTCAGACTTTGTGAGACACAGCTAAATCAGTGCCAAGAGGGAAATTGATAGCACTAAATGCATACATTTAAAAAATAGGAAAGTCTCAAACCAATAATGTAACATTTTATCTCATAAAGCTAGAAAAATAAAGCAAAATAAACCTAAAGCAATCAGAAGAAAGGGGGACATTTTTAAAAAGAATAAAACCAATGAAATTGGAAAGAAGAGCACAATAAAGATCAATACAACAAAAGCTGTTTTTCAACAAAATCAATAAAATCGATAAACCCCTAGCAAGACTGACAAAAACAAAAATAGAGAAGACACAAATCACCAATATCAGGAATTAAGCTAGGCATATCACTACAGATACTGTAGTCATTAAAAAGAAAATAAAAGAATATCATGAATAACTTCATGCTCAACTTATTATTAGAAAGATTAAAATTTTTAGAAGAAAAAAATCAATTTCTTAAAAACCATAAACTAGGAACATTCAACCAAGATGGAACAGGTCATCTGAATTGTCCTATAAAGAAATTAAATTTGTAAGTAAAAAGCTCACTTAAAAAATTTCCAAGTCCAAATAGTTTCACTAAAGAATTCTAATGAATATTGAAATAAGAATTAACGCCAATTCTGTACAATCTTTTATAGAAAATAGATGAGAAGGGAGCACTTTTTAATTGACTCTATGAGGCCCCGATATCAAAGCCAAACAAAAGTAATACAAAGAAAAGTTTGTGTCAATATCTCTCATGAACTTAGATGCAAAAGCGTTCGACAAAATATTGCAAATTGAATCTAAGTATGCAGCAAGACCAAGTGGGATTTATTTCAGTCATGCAAGGCTGGTACAACATTCAAAAATGAATAATATCAACCACTACCATATCATATGGTCATATAAATTGATGCAGGAAAAGCATTTGACAAAATTCAACACCCATTCGTTATTAAAACTCTAAGCAAGTTAGGAATGGAGGAAAATGATTTCAACTTGATAAAAAACATCTACAAAAACCATACATATTTGAAGGTGAAAGACTAAATGCTTTTTCTCTAAGATCGGGAGCAAGACAAGGGTGTCTTTTCTCACCACTTTTATTCAGCATATTACTAGAGTCACTGAAATAAGGCTGAAAAAAAATAGAAGGCATTCAGATTGGAAAGGAAGATACAAAACCGGCCCTATTTGCGAGTAACATGGTTGTCTACATAGAAAACTCCTAGAACTGATAGATAAATTCAGCAAGGTTGCAGAATACATGATCAACATGCAAATATTAATTGCATTTCTATATATTAACAATTATCATGTGGAAACTAAAATTGAAAATATACTATCACTTACAAATGTTCCAAAGAAAATGAAATCCTTAGACATAAATCTAGCGAAACATGGGTCTGCATGCTGAAAATTGCAAAGCACTAGTGAACAGAATCAATGGAGACCTAAAAAAAGGAATAGATATAGCATGGATGAGAAGATTCAACATAGAAAAAATGTTAGCTTTCTTTCAAAATGTATCTATAGACTTAATGCAATTCCTATCAAAATCACACCAAGGATTTTTTTTGTTGTAAATATAGAACCCATTCTGAATTTATAAGGAATCGCACAAGACATATGATAGCAAAAACAATCTTTCTTTAAAAAGAAAGAATAAAGTAAATCTCTGTACTTAATATTAAAGCTTACTATATAGCTGCAGCAATCAAAAGAATGTGGCATTGGTAAGGGGATAGACACCTAGGTCAATGGAATGGAATAGAAGACACAGAAATGGAACCACACAAACATGCCAACCAACTTTTCATAAACATTCAAAAACAATTCAGTGGAGAAATGGCTTTTTCAACAAAAGGTGCCTGAATAACTGGGTATCCATATGCAAAAAAAAAAAAAATGCATCTCAACCTAAACCTTACACCTTACAAAAAAATTAAGAAAATGGACCACAGATTTTAAAATGTAAAACTATAAAATTTATTTTAAAACTGGAGAAAATCTTTAGAAAGTAGGAATAGGATAGGAAAAAAACCCTTCGACTTGATATAAAAAGTAAGATACATAACAAAACATTAATAAATTGGATCTTATCAAAATGAGAAACTTCCTTCTTGCAAAAGTGAAAAATATAAAAAGACAAGCCAAAGAGTGGGACACTATTTGCAAACCACATATTTGGAAAAGGACTCTTTGGAGACTATATGAAGAACTGTTAGAAGAGTGATGACAGCAAGATAGCAGAGACATTAAAACTGATGCCATCAATAAATCAAAAAACAACAAGTGTTGGCGAGGGAACCCTCATACATTGTTGGTGGGATTGCAAATTGGTACAGCCACTGTGGAAAACAGTATGAAGTTTTCTCAAAATTTAAAAATGAATATACCTTTTGACCTAGCAATTGAATTTCTGCATATTTATCCAAAGAAAACCAAAACAACAATTCATAAAGATCTATGCACTCCAATATTCATGGCAGCACAATTTACGATAGCCAAGATATGGAAGCAAACTAAATTCCCATCAGCATACAATTAGATAAAGAAATTGTGGTTCATATATACAATGGAATATTACTCAGCCATTAAAAAAATGAAATCCTACCATTTGCAACAATATCGATGGACCTAGAGGTTATTATGCTGAGTAAAATAAGTGAGACAAAAAAAATAAATAAATACCATATGATTTCAATTATATGTGGAATCTAAGAAACAAAAAGAACAAACTAATCAAAAACTGATTCACAAATATAGTGGACAATTTGGTGACAGACAGAGGGGAGGAGGGCTGGGGGTGCTGGGAGAATGGGGTGAAGGGTTAAAGAAGTACAAATTCATAGTTGATAATTGGTCAAAGGGGTGGGGATTTTAGCAAAGGGAATACAGTTAGCATTAATATGTTGGCTAGGTGGAGGATCAGAGGAAGGGAGCAGTTGGGGGAATCGTTTTATGAACTATATAGATGTCTAACCAATGTACTGTATACTTAAAACTAATTAAAATAAATAATTTTTTAAATTAAAAACAAAACAAACTGATGTCACAGGAATAAAAAAGATCATAAAACACTATTATGAACAATTATATGCCAACAAATTGGACAACCTAAAAGAAATGAATAAATTTCTAGAAACATACAACCTACCCAGAGCGAATCAAGAGAAAACAAAAAGCCTGAAGAGACCAATAGCAAATAAAGATATCAAATCAGTAATCAAGCCACCCCCAACAAAGAAAAGCCCAGGACCAGATTGTTTTACAAGTAAATTCTACCAAGTACTTAAAGAAGAATTGATACCAATCCTTTTTCAACTTTTCCAAAAAATAGAAGAGGAAACATTTCATAACTCATAAGGCCAGCATTACCCTGATACCAAAGTCAAACAAAGACACCACAAGAAAACTGCAGGCCAATATTCCCGATGAACATAGATGCAAAAATCCTCAAACTGAATTGAACAGCACATTGAAAAGGTCATACATCACCAAGGGTGATTTATCCCTGGTGTGCAAGGATGATTTACCATGTGCAAATTATTCAGTATGATACACCACATTAACAGAACAAAGGATAAAAATCACAAGACCATCTCAATAGATGCAGCAAAAAGCATTTGATGAATTTAAACACCTTTTCATGATAAAAATCTCTCAACAAATTAGGTATAGAAAGAACTTACCTCAACACAATAAAGGCCATATATGAAGAGCTCACAGCTAACACCATACTTAATGGTTAAAAACTGAAAGCATTTCATCTAAGATCTGGAATAAGGTGGGAATGCCCCCTTTCACCACTTCTATTCAATATAGTATTAGAAGTCTTAGAGCAATGAGTCGAGAAAAAAGAAAGGAATCCAAATCAGAAAGGAAGAACCAAAATTGTCTGTTCATGATCTTATATGAAGAAAATTTTAATCACTTCATACACACACACACACACACACACACACACACACACAACCTTAGAACTGATAAAAAAAAACATTTAGTGAAGTTTCAGGATGTAAAATCAACATACAAAAATCAGTTGCATTCCTATGTACCAACAACAAGTTATCTGAAAATGGAAAATAACACCATTTATAAGAGCATCAAAAAGAATTAAATACTTAGGAATAAATGTAAACAAAGAGGTGAAAGACTTGTACACTGAAAAGAATAAAACACTGATGAAAGAAATTAAAGCAAACACAAATAAATGGAAAAGCATCCCATGTTCATGGATTAGAAGAAATGGCATTATTAAAATGTTTATACTACCTAGAGACCTATAAATTTAATACTATCCCTGTCAATAGCCTAATGTCACTCTTACAGAAAAAGAAAAAATCCTAAAATTCATAGGGAAGCACAAAAAAATCCTGAATAGCCAAAGCAATTTTGAGCAAGAAGAACAAAGCTAAAGGAATCACAATTCCTGATTTCAAAATATATTACAAAGCCACAGTAATCAAAACAGCATGGCACTGGCGTGAAAACAGACATAGACCAATGAAACAGAGTAGAGACCAGAAATAAACCCACACATGTACAATTAACTGATCTTCAACAAATGTGCCAAGAATATACAATGGGAAAAGAATCAACTCTTCAATAAATGGCATTGGGAAAACTGGATATCCACATGCAAAAAAAAAAAAATGAAATTGGCCCCTTTTCTTACACCACACACAAAAATTAACTCAGAAAAGATTAAAGACTTAAACATGAGACCCGAAAACCATAATACTACTATAAGAAAACATAGGGAAAAATCTTCCTGACATTGGTCTGTCTTGGCAATGATTTCTTGGAGATGACACCAAAAGTATAGGTAACAAAAGCAAAAATAGACAAATGGCACTACATCAAACTAAAAAGCTTCTATACAATAAAGAAAACAATAAAATGAAAAAGGCAACCTACGGAATGGAAGAAAATATTTGCAAAACATACATGATAAAGGGTTAATATCTAAAATAATATCAGGGACTCCTACAATTCAATTGCACCCCCCGCCCCGCAAAAATCCCATTTAAAAATAGGCAAAGAAACTCAATAGACATTCTCAAAAGAAGGTATACAAATGGGAGGAAAGTACATGAAAAGATGCTCAACATCACTAATCATCAGGGCAATAAAAAAGCCACAATGAGATACCACCACATATCTGTTAGGATGACTATTATATGAATGAAAAACAAAAACAAAAGTGTTGGCCAGGATGTGGAGAAAAAGGAACCTTTGTGCACTATTAACGAGAGTGTGAATTGGTGTAGCCACTATGGAAAACAGTACAGTGGTTCCTAAAAAAAGTAGAATAGAACAACTATATGATCCAGCAATCCCACTTCTGGGTATTTATCCAAAAGGATTGATATTAGTATTTCAAAGAGATCTCTGCACTCTCATGTTTACTGCAGCATTATTCACGATAGCCAACACATAAAAGCAACCTAAATGTCCACTGATAGATGAATGGATGAAGAAAATATAGTCTATATATGCAGTGGAATATCATTCAGCCTTAAAAAAAGGACATCCTGACATTTGTGATAATATGTAATAATAAAAGGACATTACGAAGGTGAAATAAGCCAGAGAAGGACAAATACTACATAATACCACTCCTATGAGGAATGTAAACTAATCAAAATAATAGAAGCAGAGGATGAAATGGTGGTTGCTAGGGCCTGTGGGAAGAGGGAAATAGGGAAGTATTAGTCAAAGGGTACAAAATTTCAGTTATGCAAGGTACATAAATCTAGAGATCTGTCATACAACATGGTGCCTGTCGTTAACGTCGTATTGTATACTCAAAATTTGCTCAGAGGGTAGATCTTAACTGTTCTTGTCACAAAAAAAAATTATAAAGCAGGAATAAAGTTATGTTTTAGATTGCGGTGATGGTTTTATCTCAACCCCATCAAGTTATATACATTAAATACATTAAATACAGCTTTCTGCATGCCAATCAGACCTCAATAAAGTGCTTTGAAACAAAATAAAGAAAAACAACAGGTAGACTAGAAAATGGGTGAAAGAGGTGAATGAACACTTTGCAAAAAAAGGGTACAGAGATGGCCAAGCAGTATATAAGATATTCAATAACTTTAGCCATCAAGGAAATGCAAATCAAAATTAAAATGAGATACTAGTGTACCTATTAAAATCACTAAAATAAAAAATAGTGACAACATCAGATGCTGCTGAGGAGGAGGAGAAGCTGGATCACTCATACATTGCTGTTGAGATTATAAAGCAGTACAGGCCCTCTGGAAAAGAATCTGGCAATTTCTTCCCAAACTAAAAATGTGCTTTCTACATGACCCAGCAATTGCTCTCTGGGGCAATTATCCCAGAGAAATGAAGACATCCACACAAACACCTGTATACAAATGTTCACAGCAGCTTTATTTGTAATAAGCCCAAATCTGGAAACGACACCTGTCTTTCAATGAGTGAAGGGTTAAAAAAAACCCTTTACCCTTGTGGTACCTCCATACCATGAAATGCTACCCAGCAATTTTTTTAAATGGATTATTGATGCACACAATGACTTGTACGAATTTCAAGGGAATTATGCTGAGTGAATAAAGCCCGTCCAAAAAAGACTACATAACTGTTCAATTCCATTTATATAACATTCTCAAAATGACAAAAGGATATCAAAACAGATCACTGGTTGTCAGCCCTCCCTTTAGGTGTGGTCATAAGAGGCAACAGGAGGGAACTCTGTGGGGATGGACCCCTTTGGTATCTTAACTGTGATGGTGGATATGTATCTACATGCATGATAAGATTGTATGTAGCACCAAGTACACACGCAAAGGTGCAGGGAAAGCTGAGGCAATCGAGGATCGATGCTGATACCCTGGCTGTGGCATCGTACTGTAGTTTGGGGCATTGTTAGCACTGTGGGAAACTGCATTGCTTCTGAACAACTGTATGTGAAAAATCTAAGATTATCTCAAAATACTTTGATATTTAAAATGTAAGAATGCTCGGGCTATTTATTTTTTAAAAATCAAATGCAATCCTCTTAAAAATGCAGTGGCCAGGGGAAAGAAGGCTGTTTCACAAATTTTAAGAATCCACCTAATTCTTAAGTGCCACTCCCTCACCTTGCTGTCAGCGACATGATGTGCGATGCACGGTGTTGAAATTAGGAGTTCCAGAGGCAGATACCGGCTGTCGCCTCGCGGTGTTCAGGTGTGTGTGTGTGTGTGTGGTGTGTGCGCGCGTGTGTGTGTATAGGTGGGCTCTGGCATGACAGAAAAAGCAGAGGGAGCAGAGCTGTGCCTCCCCTACTGTCAGGGAGGGTGACCGGCTGCTGACAGCCTGGGAAGGGTTTGAGGAGGGTGCTGGCGCCTCGGGAACGCCCTCATGCTGCACCCTCCAGGAGGCCGTGGCGGTGGCTGAAAGCCTGGGTGCAGCGACTGAACCCCATGGTCCCCAAGACAAGGTGAGTGCCGGACGCGGCCGGGCGCTTGGGGCTCCGGGCAGCCCGGCTTGCAGAGGCGGCGCCAAGCCTTGGATGCTGCAGCGAGACGCCGAGGAGACTCCAAATGCAGGGCTCGAAGTGTCGCGGCCAGGAAGGGTGGGGCGGCGCCGAAACCCGGGTGGCGCCAGCCGGGTGGCATCTGCAGGCCTGCGGCGCGCACACGAGGTGCACGTGGGCGTGGAAGCACAGGCGCTGCCGGGCCTCCTTCCTGCAGCGCGGCGGGCCAGGTGCCGGCGCTGGAGGGACGGCGGGTGGGGTGCCTGCCCCGCGCCCCAGCCGGGCACCCCGCGGGCGGGCGAGGGGCGGGGACCGCACCGAGGCCCGGCGCCTGCAGGCGCTCTCCGCGCGCGTCTCCTCTCGCGTGTCTGGGCCTCCTTCTCGCTCGGATGCGGGATGCTCAGCGGCTTTGTCCGGGAATGGCTGGGGGTGCGGGAGGGGTACGAAGGGGCTCCCCCACTGGCCAAACCCTGGCTTGGGGGGATTCCTGCGCTGGGCCGGAACCGGTGGGAGCGCTGTGGAGCATCAAGGGGACCGCACCAGCAGCCGAGCGCCAGACACTGGTGCCGGGGACCGGCGCGGGCCGGCGGGCTCCACGTGGGTGGACCCCAAGCTGCGGGCATCGGCGGGGTCACAGGACGCCGTGGTGTGAACTCCCCCAAACCAGCACACGGGCAGGGGCACAGGGACCTGGTCTTCCTCCAGTTCCTGCGGGATTGGCAGGGAGAGCGCGCGGGGGAGGGAAGGTGCGGGGGAGGGGGGGTCGCGATCGAGGTGTGGCCGCAGGGTGGGGGGCACGAGAGGTACTGCAGGCTGTGGCCAGGCCACCTCGGGCCCGGCAGTGCGCACCCGGCGCAGGGAGGCGGCGTGGGCGGCGACCTGCCCGCCCATCGCACCGCGGTCCCTGCGGGCGTTCACCCACCCTCGGAACGGAAGCAGAAGGGAGAGAGTTCATTGAGAGGGGCGAGGGTGGGCTGGTTCCATCCGGCTGGGAGGGCTCTGGCCGCGCGCGCGTGGGAGTCGCAGGGCATCGCCAGGTGTCCTCATGCGGGGAGGTGACCGGGAGCTCAGCGGCGCCTCCACCTGGGTTGAGCTCCGGAGAGCGCGCGACCTGAGAGGGTGAGGTCCTTTCAGCCGGGCATTTCCCACAGTGTGGCCCCACACCTGCCTCAACCCCTCCCAGCCACTCCTCCCCTTCCACATTCCTAGGAGAGGGTCTTTCAAGCTCTCGGCACTACCAGCTTCATTTTTTTTGTTTTAATGTAAAAAGCTGGGGCAAATTCTTCACTTTGTTAACCTCTCGGTCCCCAGGTCCCCAAGGGCAGCCCTAAGACGCGGTCATGCCAAACCCACAGCGAGCTGCCCCAGTGCTCGGTGCTTGCTCCGCCAACCCCAGACGGTGCCACCGGAGGACGCTGAAGACAAAGTCTCGGCAGCCGCGGGGGTTCAGCGAGCGGTGGCCGCCGGGCGCCGGCGACACTGCGGCGCGAGCCGGGTGCGGAGCGGCCTCGCGTCCTCCTCCCAGGGCGAGCGGGGTCTGCACGGACCCTCGGTCGCAGTCTCTTTCTCCCTGTCGGGTGTCGCGCATTTTCTCAACAGCGTGAGCGGGGAGACAATGAACTTGGAATGCCGAGGACCCGCCTGCCCGGGTCCAGTCTCTGCCTCTTGACGCCTCTGCTCTTGACCGCGGCGGGCGCTGTGTGCGCCCCACCCCCCGGACCGCCACGGCACCTCGGTCCCCACTCCCCACCTCCAAAGCAGCGGGCGGAGGCCCTTTCCGAGTCACTGGCCTCACCGCAGACGCCACACTGAGGCCGTCCCCTTCTCTCTGCTTCCCAAAGGCAGAGCCACTGCAGGTCCAAGACCCTCGGAGACCTAGCCACTCACCTCCCCCCGAGGCGGGGCGACCCCCGACGTGTGTGTTGGGAGGGTTCGCATTTAACCGCACAAAGTAAGTCCCAGATGTGCAAAGCACTTCATGCAAACATGGTCCAGAGTTCAAGTTTTAAAAAAAATAATAAATAAAAAACCCACAGGCACTGACTGAGTCACTGCTCACCTCCTGCCCCGGCTTCTGGAGCGTCTGCATCCGGGAAAGGGATTTTAACTGAATCTTTGCCAAATTCGCTTGGATCTTACCTCCTCTGGTGGTGCCGCAACAAGTGGTCCCCGCCGCCTACCCAGAGCTCAGTCCCCCGGTACCCGGTCCTTGCTGGAGTAGCTAGCTGACTGGGTGGTGTGTGCGAGTGAAGAGGGGAGTTCTGGGGTCGCGGGGAGTATTTCTTTTTAATTGTGAAAAATGCGTCCTTTGCACTGGGATTTTCTTGTTCCAATCAACCTCCAATTTTTAACGTGGCGGTATCATTAAGGTTCACACCTGGAAATGGAAACCTTACCCACCTTCCTACTAAAGAGGCGGGTTTTTCCCCCCAGGGCACGTTTCCTGCGGGCGGACTGACATTTTATTGGTGCGACCACCCCAACCTTTGCGGTTTGGAGAAATGGGGGTGGGGTGGGGAGGAGGACATACGGTAGCAATCTCTATCGGATGCTTCTCCCCCTCCCCCCCTCCAAAGTACAGTGGTCCGAGGCTCAGCCTTCTCAAACGTCCCCCGTGCAGCGTTTTCCAGGAAAGTCCCCCTTTCGGATAAACCTGCTCATCCCTTGTCCCACACCCAGCGAAACCCAACTACCAATGGGTCAAGGTTCCCCGGCTTCAACACCGAGAGGCCCGTTCCGGTTGGAAAGGTCCTCAGGGGAGAAAGGCGTGTTGCCGGCTGATGGAAGTGGGGAGCAGAGGCTGCAGCACTTGGGGACCCGGGGTTCCCTGGATTCAGCCGAGTGCCGTCGCGACCCCGGCTGGGAATGACACCCCAACCCAGCACCCAACAACCTGGGACCGAACTTTGAGAGCATCCAGTGTACAGACTTCTTCCGATCCGCTTACAATAAATAATCGCATGAGTATACCCCATCTCCGCCCGAGTGCGGAGCAGACGCCCGGAGCCGCGCTCCCCACGTGTGGCGGGAGTTGGCGCAGACGCGCCCGGCGGCACAGTGGCGAACGTGACGCCGCATTTTTCCCGAATTCCTGCCTTCTAGGGTGGTGCCGCCGGGGGGGGGGGGCGAGAGGCGGAAAAGAGGTTGCGGAATCCATTCGTTCTGCGGGAGCCCTGAGCCGGGGGAGGGGGCTCAGGACAGCGCGCAACTCCGGGGGGCTCCCGCCCCGCCCCCTTCTCTCACTTGCGAAAAGCCAGGCTCGTTATGGATGATTAATATCGGGCTTCCCACCCCCATGCGGCGCGTCCCTGCCGGCACCATTAGCTTAGTCGTTTTAATTTGACCTTTATTATCCGCATCGTGCCACCGGAGGCTGGGGGGACTGCATTGGCACCCCGAAGGCCGCCCTCTTGACCCCCTCCACCCGGCCTGCTTCCCGGGGGGAAGATGATGGGGGGGTGCAGCTCCAGCGGAGCCCCTTCCCCCTCCCAAGGGAGCAGGCCTGAGACCCTCGGAGACCTAGCCAGGAAGCTGCCCGACACCCCGGGCGTGGTCTGGGGGTCCCCGGGGCCTCGGAGTTGGGCGGTGTCTGCGACGCATCGTCGTGGGTTCTGTGCGGGGGTGCAGAGAGGAAAACCAACGCAAACACACTCCTGAGTGCCACTGGCATCTCTAGTGGCGGGGGTCTACACGGAGTGCCCGCAGCTGGAGGTGTGGGGGAGGGTCCTGCGGCCGAGGGCAGGGAGGGAGAACCGTGAAGACCGTCCGGCGGCCGCGGAACCCTTCCTCCCTGGGTGGCGGCCGGGAGCACCCAGGCTGCGGCGAGACGGGGCTGGGAGTCTCTCCTGCACCCCGCCTGCTCCCCCGCCTTGTCTGTGTCCCCCGGCTTTTCCAGGAGGAAGATGGGGTGCCCAGCGGGGGTGGGGAGCGCCGGGCCTCGGGGCCGGGCTGTCACGTGCCCCCCACCCACACCCCCCACCCCCGCCACTGCGGCGGGAGTTCCAATCAGAGCGCGCCAGGGGGCTCCTCCTGGGCAGGAACCACCCGGCTCCGCGGCGTAGGGTGGGCCGCCGTCACCTGACCGCCCGCCCGCCCCTGCCCCCCGCGAGTAAGGGGCGGTGGTAGCGTCTGCTCGGTTACAAATGGCCCCTCCCGCCCCGCTCGCCTGCTCGCTCGGGCTCGGCGCGGACCCGCCCGGGTGCGCTCCCCGCGCGGGGCCCGGCGTCCTGCAGCCCGGCCCCGAGCCGTCCCCGCCGTCCCCGCCACCCCGGGGGGCGCCCCCGCATCGCCGCGCCGGGGCTGGCCGCCGGGGTCGCGACCAGAGAGGCGGCCCCGAGGTGGCGCGCCGCTCGCGGACCCGCAGGTGAGTGTGCGGTGTGGGCGTGGGATGCTGCGGGACCGTGCGTGCGGGGGACGCGAGCCCGAGGTCTCCCGGAGGCTCGGCCTCCGCTCGCTCGCTGCCCCTGGCGGGGTTGGGGGGCTCACGCCAAAAAAAAAAAAAAATCCTCGACTTGGGGGGAAGGGCTCCGGGAAATGCTCGTCTTGAGATACTTGACAAAGGTGGAAAAGACACATCAGGTGGAGCGCGTAGCTGCGGCTGAGGGGGGTGACACTCAGGTGCACTGAGTGTGCCTGCATGGGGAGCGGGGGGTGAGCCCAGAATCGGGCAATGCTTCTGCGGCCGGTGCTTTCGTCCCCCCAAAAGCCACTTAGATGCCTGAGAGAGACATCGCGCTGCTCTGAGGTGGTCACTGGGTGATAAGGCAGCAAACCGATGACCCCCCGGGTTTCTGAGATGCCCCTGAGCGTCAGGAGAGCAGGTGGCTCAGTGAAGAGTGTGTGAGGTTTGAAGGCACCGAGGAAATGTTCCCTTTGCCTGTTAACTTCTTGGCATCAATTAGTATTAAAAGTGCTGAATCATGCAAAAAGACGTGGAAAATAATCTGCTTCCTTTGGGGGTGAAGTTTCTCGAAGCCGTTATCTGTGTTTTGGGAATAATGCTTTGAATGTAGGATAGGCACCGGGTATTGGAAATCATATTCAAAGACCGTGCCTTTGGCTTTACACTATTGATTGCTTGTCTTTTGGAAGGGCGAGTTGTATCCATTCATTATCTCTTGCCAGCCACCCTCCTAAAAAAAAATTTTTTTTTTTTTTTGGTGTGGCCATGATTATAATAGGGGTGGAGGAAACAGCCCTCAGAAATAGAAAACATCCTCCTTTGATGAGTGCAGCGATGGCCAATTTGATTTGTCATATGCCACTGAAGGGAATGTCAACCTGATAACATGCAGACTAGAGAGAAAAAGAGGCAAGAGTTGCCTATGGAGGAAGAAATGAGCCCTAATCCAATTGTGCTCAGTAATAGAGCTGAAGGGAAGTGCTTCCACATTGGAGCCTGAGTCCTCCTTGGTGGAGGTGGAGGGGTGCAGTTTTTGATGTGAGTTCTGAGGCCTGACACCAAGTAGCATGAAGATGATTTTTTAAGAAACCAGAGTCAGGATTAGTAAAAATGGGTGTGTCCAAAGATCTCTTGCCGGTAGCTCTGGGCTGCACTGTCTGAACTGCTCAGTGGCCTGCTGACTCATAAGAGGACCAGCATGGCTTAGCAGGATTGGGTTTTACTTGTGAACTCTAAAAAGCCATACCTGTTTTATTTAAAAAAAAAAAAAAAAAAAAGGCTTTAATAGACATTCATAAACAGAGAAGCTGGTCTCACATCTCTTCTTCAGGGAGATTTTTTCTGATTCCTTGACTTGTCACCTTCATTTCAATACCTGTCATCCATGGTTGTGCATAGAACATTTGGTTTGACAGAAAGATTTTAATCTAAATCTTATCACCAGAAATAGTGGCACTCCGAAAAACGTGATTATTTCAAAGATATTTGGGAAGGACACTGAAAACCTGGAATATGAACGATTAATTGAGTTTTCTTTGCGGCACAGACTCCCTGAACATTGCATACAAGACCGGGGAGCCCCACCCTGTTTCTGAGCATCTGCATGAAAGGCCAGGAAATGAATTCAACAATTGCAGTGGTGCAGAGAGAGGCAGTTTCTAGGCTCGGGTGTTCTGTTTATTTAAATAATTACTAAAATTTTGGAGGGTAGACTTGAACCCAGAGTTAGGTCTTAAAAGCAGAGTGTTTTTCAATTTCACCTGTCAGCTTGTTAAAAATGTTCATTTAACTTTGAGAGGTTGGTTTCGTTAGAAAAGGGAGATGACATGGGAGCTGCTTCCAATTTTTGATTCTGGGGCTACAAGACATGATTGGAACAACAAATATCAAAGCAGAGTGAAGCCAAAAAGAGTTATTTTTGCTCTGGTATTCTTTAATAAAATTTCTTGATTAAAGTGAAGGGGTTTTTTTTTTGTTTTGTTTTGTTTTTTTTAAGAAAGGGGCACTCGTTTTCAGGCAATAAACAGGCTTGTGGAATAGACAAGCACCTGGCATCTCAGAACAGAGATGCCTAATTGGAGCAGGAAACAGGTGAGTGAGCTTACCTTTTGCTGCTTGGTCTCTCAGTCAGAACCCAGTCATGTCATGTCGGACTAAAGGAAGGCCATTTCTACAACAAGGCACAAAGATTTCAAATCTTATTTCAAGTCCATAGGAAAGAAAATGTTCTGAGCTGCTCTGAAGAGAAGGAGGTTTTCATTTCGAATTCACAATTTATTATTGTCGCAGCCATGCTTATCCGCATTGCCTTCTGGTGACAGCAGGTCCAACCGCGAGGAAGAAAGATAAGATATCAAGACTTTTTTCTCTCCTTTTTTAAAAAAAAGAAAATATAAAATAAAAAGTTTTAAAAAGGACACCCACTGGATGTTACCGTTCACTTTTTAAGACAAATAAATCATTTAAAGAAAATGATACTTTTCTCCCCATGGCTAGAGTGAATTAATGATTTGCTAAATCTGGATGTGGTGACCAGATAGCAGGATCTCAACAGTCTGAAGTGAACCTCCAGGTGGAAATGGCATATTCTGTTCAGAACTAATGTTCAGTTCAAAGCTGTTGGAACCACCTTCTGCTTTTTTTCCTTCTTCTATTATCTTTCCCCTCTCTTAAATTCACAAACCACACCTAAAATCCTAGCACCTGCAAAGCTATGAGATTTCACTAGGAATGCACAATCAGGTAAATGGCCCGTGATTGCGGGTCATTCTGAAATCAACGTAGGTTTCAGCTTTGTCTTCAAAAATCATGGTAGGATGTCTCTCGTGCTTTCCTAAGATGCTGGCGCCCTGGAAGCCTGCTTTCAAAGAGGGTCTTTTCCTGAGTTTTGCAGTGATTATTTTGTGGATGTTAGCTCTGCCCACTTGCACAGTTAATTGCAGTGCAAGAAGGTTCCAGAACAGTACCTCCTTGCGCTCCGACAGTGAATGTGTACACGGCATTGTATGAGGAGCATTCCAGAACACCCACCAATCAGTGAAGTGAATGTGCTGGCTGAATAAACACCTGGGCTGCTTTAGCAGGCCAACCCTGTCGTTATCTTCCGTGGAAGGTTGTGTTGACATATGCTGAGCTTTTGGAGGACACTAGAGAGCCTGGCCGGATGAAGAGGGGCTTCTGATGTCTGGCTTCTTTTCGCGTTGGCCTCAAAGAATCTCCCTTTTTCCATTTGAGGATGTCCAGTTATATGTATTTTCCAGGGAAATTAAAGAAAACACGCTTTGCTCATTCACTCATTACAGGGACTTGTAAGATAGTAATAATAATATCATTGCCTTTAAGTATTTAAAAGTTAACACATCCATATGTTTTGGGGCACGTGAGTATGGAGTTGGGTTGAGTATCAGTAGGGAGATGCCTTTATAAAACCACTTGGAAATCGCTGCTCCTTTGAAACGATGGCATTAAATACTTGCACATACGTCTCTGCAGAGTAAAAGAACGTGCTTTGGTGTGCACACTCTGCCATATACACATAAATTCTACACAAACTAGAACTGCTCTTTAGGGTTATTCGGTTACTTATTCTGAGGTTGTGGGTAGAGTTCTCGTGTGTTTTCCTGGTGGATATTGGGCTCTGATTCTGCTCTGCTTGGGCATCTTAGTTCTGAGCACCCTCAAGAAGAGATGGCGACCAAATACAATCGTTCACATTATAAGCAAAGCGTATTTTTCGCACTGTGTCTTCTTTCAGGTTGCCAATTTAAAAGTAGTCATGCTCTAGGTTTTGGAACTAAAAGTCATGAGAAATACCTTTTATCTAGCTATCGCTCAGGATGCATTTCCTTTGGTCAAATGACCGTAGATCTTCTTTGCTACTCATGAAATTTGGAAACTATCCAGACTGCTAATGATCTGAATATTTTGGTCTTGCAGGTGTTCCTTGGCTACAGTGGATGGTGACTCTGCTCTTCTGCCTGAGAGTGGTTCAAAATGTAAGTTCAGCAAACCCAATAATCACAGATCGATCATTCTGAGCTCTATGCAAAGCAGTTCTTTTCGTTTTCATTCCTTCTACCTAAGACTTTAGCCGCAGTCATAAGGGTCTAGAAGGAGATGATGTCATCCCCTTGGGTGGGGCAGAGAAATACCTAACTCAAATTCATGTTCGTCCACTGTACAGCAACGTAACTTTATATGCCATCACAGCCATCGATTGGCATTCTTCTCTACCGCTCTCCATTACAGTATTTTCCTGGTAAAGAATATGAACCTTTGATGTCTGGGTAATGCTGACCTGACACTTCCCCAGATTCCGCATCTTTCTGGGTGGCCCTGTCTATTCTAACCTCACGGCTCAAGCACACAGAGTCTCTAATATGTAGGCACATCCAGCCTTGGGAGCAGACTTTTTTTTTGTGCTGAATGAAATTCTATGACCTTATTTGAGCTTCCTTTCCTACCACACACATTAACCAAAACACTTCTTTAGCTTAGCCCATGAGGGTCACGCTGTTGGGATCTGGAACACTTCAGTTACAAAATGGAAAGTGTTGAAATGTGCAGAAGACCATTGCTCTTACACACAGAGATGTTGGATGGTGCCGGCGTTTTAGATTTCCCAGGGATGGGACTGCCTTCTCCGCTTTGTGGAGATAGAGTACGTCCAAGGACGGCTCTTGACAGAGGAACCTGTTCTTGAAAAGGGACCGAGTGCTGGTTTAGACCCCTCCTGCTTCTTTAAAGACCCCAGCGTGTAGTAGAATATATGTTTTTTTTTTTAATTCATGGGCATTTAAAGCATTTTATCGCATTCAGGGTCTAGAAAGCTGATTTTTATTAGGATAAACATCTGCCCTACTGCCACTTCCCCTTGCTTTTCTTCCATCCTGTCTCTGCTTCCTTGCCCACAACATGGATTTCCATATAATTCGGTTCACTAAATATCTCTCCATTTTTGTGTCGCCACAGAGTTTATTGCTAGGGCTGCTCAGAGACTTCCAGCACAAAATAATATATTGATCACTTGAAATCCTGTTTGAGCTTGACTGAATATACATAATGGGGTGTCAATCGGGGGGGGAAATCTCGTAATAAATGGCAGGCAACTTATATTCATGAGAAAAAACGTCTTGGACAAAATATCATGTTTACTGTACCATGACAGACTGATTTCACTGGGATCCATCACATCAGAGTCGATATTTAATAGCAAAGGCCAGGTTAGAAGATGAAGATCCTGGAACCTTTCTCTCTTTGTTTATATGGGGAAGCATTTTTGCACATCCTTTTAACCACAGCCAGCAAAAAGGAGCTTTTCTACCTGAGGAATTCGGAAATTTTGCAAACAAATCTGTTTAAGTTGGTGTAGATTTAAAATCAGCTACTGATTTATGCAGTCCATATTTTTTTTTAAGTTTTTACCATGTGTGTATCAGTGCACGCACTCGCTGTATGCAAATATTTTCAATGTGTATATGAGAGAGCACAGTATATTTAGAGAAAACCCTGCTTTACATAAATTATTTTTAAAGAAGTGAGCAAAGGAGTAGCCACGCGTTAGGAAAGCTAAATCCTTTTTTTTTTCCTTTTAAAATTTCTCATTGAATGATAAGGAATCTCAATTTTAAAGGTTTATGTGCAATTCTCTAAAATCTATTTTCCTGATTGAGCAGTGATTATGATGGTAGGTATTTCTGGGGAAGTGATGTTTCGGGTTATTTTCTCAAGCTGACTTGTAGTTGACACCATTACAGCTCATTGTTTGTGTGGAATCTGAGCACAGAGGGATATGGGGATGGCAGTAACTGAAATCCTGCTTCACCCCAGGACAGTGTGGCGTATGTTCCATTCTCCTAGCCCATGGGCGGGGTGCAGCCTGGCTTCCATCAGAAATTCTTGTCTCCTATAAGTGAACAAAGCCAAGAAGCTCTTTGCTAATCAGATTTTAATGTGCTTCTTTATGCTCTCCTCCTCTCCTCGCCCCAAATCACACTCCTGACAAATGTCTCTTCCAGTTCCTGTACAGTATTCAGGATTTTCCAAAGTGTATTATGGTGGCATTTTCAATTTTTAAATCTCAGGTCATATTCAAAAACCAGAAGAATCTACTTATCACAAAGAGTATGTGAAAAAGGACAGGAGAGGCTATTAGTGTGTAAGACACGATAGGCCCTGATCGTGTCTACCAATTTTCCATAGGGTTTCAAGGACTTTTGCCCGTTTGCATTGACTTCATTAAAATGTTTCTGATTTGTTTGTCAAGGTTTCTGATTAGAGAATGCAAAGTTTGCTGAGAAAACTGAGGACTAGCCAGGTGCAGAAGTTCGACAGTGTATTATTATAGGCGAACCCATATTTTAGTAATACTTTTTATAGGTAGATACATTTTATATTCCTGTGTTCCCTTATGTATGTATACAGTTAGGAACTGTTAGAAGTATGTGGCTCTTTGCACATGGGCAATCAAATTTAATAGTTTAGGGGAATTATGCTATGGCGATTTTAGCAAAACCTAGGTTATACAAAAACTTTAAATTCAGGAATTAGCTATTTAAATACACTTCATTACTTTTAACCTACAGAGAAATCTATGTCTGCAAATGGTAAAACTTGGACTTATTGGATATCACCAATAAAAGGGAAAAATGAAGTCCTGGGGCAAAGAATATTGGAAAAAGTTTCCCAGAGAAATTTGAGTCTGAAACACTGCTATTGTCTTAAATTTTGGATAGTTTTACTAACTTATTTAAATAAAAGGAAGAGAGGAAAATTAATAGGAACTAAGTTACATGAACTATTTTCTGGTTAAAAGATATTCAAGATTATGTATTGTTAATATAAATATCCAGTTTTAACAAATTGCTTCCTTACCAGTCCTGGCAATTTTACAATGAGACTATGTAAAGACAAATAGAACACATTTAAGCTTATATCCTTTGTAAATCTTCTCAGTAGAACTAAAAACAGTATACTCTGCAGATTCTTGGTTTAGAGCTTTTAAATTGTTTTTTAAAAATCTTTATTCAACATAAACTTCTAAAGCAGAGTTGAATTTGCAGCTATGTCACAGAAATGGGCATTATAATTTCTGAGGTCTGATTTTCATATTTGCTATGTGACGATTAGGAAGTACCTGGAACTCCTGTGTTTTCCTTGTCTTGCAGCTGCTATGTTTTCAGAAACCAGAATTCAGGCTGTCTTCCATTAGGTGCAGAATATTTAAAGTCATCTTCATTTACTAGAAGAACAGCAGTGGGACCAATTTTCCTTCCACAAAGGATTTAAATAATAACTAGGTCGATGCAGTGGATTGAGGATAACTTTTTTTCTAATTGGTGTTTTCACTTAAAAAAAAATAGATTGTGGCAAAGAAAAATTGCAGCGTACTAATTCAATTATCACTGAAGTAGTAGTTTGGTGTGTATCACTTTTAATAAATCTGGCTTCATATTTACAAGAAAGTTTGTTTTGGGGTTTAATTGCTCATGCTAATAGAAAATCAACAGACAGTGTGCTTAGTGCATGTAACCACTTAGCTTTTTATGAGTTAGCTTCACTAAGGGAAATACTGTAACACACAGGAAACCTTTATTAAATCTCCATGTGCTTCTTAAGAACCCATGTTCCCCATTAAGTGAGGACTACCTTGGGGTCACAGGCAGCCAAGGACTTTTTATATTATACTTATTGCTGTATTAATAATGTATGTATGTTATGTAAGTGTATATATATATATATATGTTTATTACAAGCATATTGTATTATGCTTCAATGCATATACATTTCAAACAAGATTAAATCATTCTAATTTTATTTGAAACCTAATATTGAGAAACAGCTATAACAATTGTCCTATGACATTAAAAAAAATATAGTCTTGACTCCTTCCCCAGCTTAGTTTTTGCTTGAGATGCGTGCTGTGGGAAAAACTGTTTTTTGTTTTTTTTGTTTTTTGTTTTTTTTGACAGACAGGTCCACCACGGTTATGTTGGAATTTGGTGAAACAGTAATGTGTGGTGATTTTCGTTTATTTGTTTCGTTTTGCTTTTGGTGTGTGTAGTGGCCCAGGTCGGGAGTAGGGGGGCTCTAAGAAATGAGAGTCTCATTTTTAAAAGTCAAGTTAAAACTGTTAATCTCACTTGTAGGTTAAATTTCATCTTGCTGTGGCCTTGGCCCCTCAGACTGTGCTTCCGTCACACTGACACATGTAGACACACAAACCCATCATACGATGGACTTTGATTTTGTCTCCACCAAGCAGAGGGGGAGGCCAACCCATAAGTTCTGTCCCTAAGCCAAGAATTGGAAAACCCAGTATCATAGCCAGTGTTCATCTCCAGCAAGGTGGCTACACCTTCTTCAGAATCATCATGCCGTTGCTGTGCTCTTTTTATACTTCTGCAAACACCTACGCCTTTTCACGTGTTCTTCAAAATCATTTTTCTCTCTCATTGTTAAAAGATATGCATTCAAGATAAGACTAAAAAATGTGAAACCTCCTGTAGAACCACACTGCCGTGCTCTTCTACCCTCATGTAATCTCAGGAGACCATTTGGGTGTGAATTTGCAGCCTGGACAAAGCTCTAACTCAGGCGATCGTCATGTATCTTATCCTAGGAGCTGAGTATTTGCAGAGCTGGGTTAAAGCAGACAGACAAACACATACCCCAGAAGGCAAGGATTTAAACTGACAGTTAAAATTTTAAAAACCAGCAGAAGGTGAACATTTATAGATATGAGGACTGTTACTGTTTCTTCGGAGATATTAGTAAATGCAGGAAAATTAGCCACATTCCAGCATTTTTTCTTCTCACTTTTGTAACAGTCTGGGGATGCCACTGCTGGTGGCCATGATGACTAAACATTCTTAATTTTTCTGGATCCTAACACGGGGATGACTGGATTCCTAGGAGAGCTGATTTCTTGAGCAGCATTGTCCAGTGGAGCTTTCTGTGACAACAGAAACGTTCTACATCCAATACAGAGCCTCTGGCCACGTGTCAGGATTGAGCACTTGAAATATAACTAGTTTGACTGAGGAACTGAATTTTCCAAATCATATTTAATTTTAATTAACATTTTAAAAGCCCTGCATGGCTAAAGGCAACGTATCGGCCAGCCTCACCATCGGGGAAGCAAGTCAAGTTGGCCACAAAGTCCTCTCTGTGGGCGATGTGAGCTAAGGGCACACTCCAGAAGTGGGAGGCCGGTCAGCGCTGAGCACGGTGTCCCTCCTTGTGGCAGGCCTTGCACAGCTGCTGAGGAGATCGTGGTTGTGCTGGTTGCATTCTCATTTGTACATCTTGAACATAGAACCGAATCCTCCTCATCGAGGCACAGGGCGTGGTATTGTAACTACTGTGAGTGTGAGTGTGAGTGTGTGTGTGTGAGCAAAGAATGCGTAAAATGAGATCTCCCCTCGTAGATGTTTACGTGTACAACACAGCATTGTTATCTGTCATACAACAGATTTCCAGGATATATTCATCTTGCATAACTGAAATTTTATACCCTTATTAGCAACTCTCCATTTCCCCTCCCCTCCCAACCCCTAGCAACCTCCATTCTATTCGTTTCCTCCGTGAATCTGACTATGGTTGCTGCCTTGAGACCCAGACCCCAACTGGGTGGTCTCAGTCATTCCAGGACCTCTCTGGGTTTTGGCCAGTTGGCTGGCTTTGAATGTACATCTGAGGTGCTTCGAGAGAATTCTGGCTTTGGGATAAGAGGTTTGGGGACAGAAGTCTGGATTTGCCCTTCCAGAAGGTCCTTCCATAGCTTCTTTCTGGTGGAGCTTGGTTTCCGTAGCTCTCACCATCCTGAACTTGACAAACATAGATGTGTGGGGAGGGATAGGGTGTCAAGGATGCCTTGCAGCTGTGGCCATCCCCTTTGTGCCTTCCCAGAGTGACCCCACACTTCCCAGCACAGGCTAGAGGCTTCGATCTGTGTGGGGGAGACAGACAGAGTGTGTTGGGCCAAGTGGGTAAGAAGCGCTGTCCTCAGGAAGCTCACAGCTTACACCCCACCATCTGCCCCTGGACCTGAGATGCTGCAAGCTGGCCCTGCCTCAGAATCTCCTAGGAGATTATTAAAATTATATATTAATCACCAAATTCTGGGGCCCCACCCTTCATTTGTAGAATTAGAACATTTCTTTCAGTTCTCTCAATTTTGTCTTCCCAGTTAGGGGGTTCTCAAAACACAATGAAACAACCGAATCAGAATCCCTGGGGCCGGGGCCTGGACCCTGAAGGATTTAAAGTCCCTCAGGCGCTTCCACCGCAGCCTGCACCTGGCAGGAGTCTCGGGTGTGTGATAAGATTCTGGCTGGAATGTCCACCCCCCTAGCTCGTGTTCACTTCTTGGGCACTTGCTATGCGTCAGGCCCTCCTCGGCATGACGCTGGTTCCAGCGTCCTGAGCCGTCCCCTTTTCCTGCCTCCTTGGCAGGCTCGTCACTTCCTCCCGGCCCGCTGAGCAAACGATCCCCAAGCCTGTGCCTCAGGAGTGACTCTTCCAGCTTTCTGGCTCTTGCTGGGCATGTCCCCTTCCTTGTCTACCCTGCTCTGGAAATCAGGGTACACACCCCAGCTGCTCCTTGTCCCGCAATCCAGGATGGTCTCGGAGGCCTGCCCCTTCCACCGTGGTCCACTGCGGCGCCTGGTATCTCTGGTCACTCTGAAACTGACCCGGTTCAGGCCAGCACCAGTTCGTGCCGGCTGACCTAAGCAGCTCTGAGCTGGCTTCTGCCTCCCTGGATCACTGTTCTTCCCTGTCGCCCACCCCAGATGCCGACACAGGTCAGTTCACAGAATTCATTCAACTCTGAAGGGCTTCTTGGTGAGGACGAGGCCACCTACACTCTGTCATCTGCCTTCATGGCTCCCACCTCATGGGGCTGCTCACTGGGCCCTCCATGCCCTACAGCTCAGGCCCATCCCCTCTGCGTTTGCTGATCTGTAGCTCCCTCCAGGCCTGGTTCACAGGTCACCTGCAAGTTTCCTCCGATGTCTTGGGCCAGACCCCTTATTCCCAAAGCCTTCTAGCACTTTGGTGGTTCTGTTGGAACACACTTTCTTCCACCTCCTTCTTTCATGGAATGAAGCATTTGAGACATAGCTGGAAAGTGTTTGCAGTAAAGGGGGAGGAGGCCAGGAACCCTCCTGCTGTTGTCTTCTCCCTGTGTCTCTTGTCTCCAGCTTAGCTGAGCTGCCAGGACAGCATGTCTGTTCAGGCCAGTCCTGGATGGACCCCGTGAGCCTGTTTCTTGGGCTCTTGCTTCAAGGGTAGCCTCAAATGGCTGAGTCAGACCCTGGAGGCCATCACCTTCCTCTCCAGGTTGTCCTTCAGGAAATGTGGGGACAGCCAGGTCTCCACTCTGGATAAAGTGCATGGAGATGAAGGGTGCTGGCTCTGCCCACTCTTTCCCATGGGGAAAGGGCTGGAAGCACATCGAGAGAGGGAGACACACTGGGAGGGAGTCGACCCAGGGTGCTGAGGACCTCGTCAGCTGGGCTGAGCTGGAGTTTTCCAGAGCTCAATCCTGGTGGAGGAAGAGGAAGGAGAAGGTGTCAGAGGCCAGGGGGGATGTATGCAGAGACTGGGGTGTGTGCAGAGGCCGTGGAGAGAGAGTGTGTGTGTGTGTGTGAGAGAGAGAGAGCCGGGGACATGTGCAGAGGCCGGGGCGTGTGCAGAGGCTCAGGGAGGGAGAGAAGGCAGCTTATTCGAGGAACTGCAAGTATGTCAAGTATTTCGTGTGGGATGGGGAAGTGGGGGAGTGGAGAGACCCGGGCCATTCCTGGGCCTGCCTTGCCCTGTATAGACTCTCAGGTTCTGTCATCAGGATGAAGAGGAAGGCAGCTTGGCAGGGCCATGCGGACCCCAAGATGGGCCACTGTCGGCCACTTTCCTCATTCTACCTCTGTCTGGGAACTTTCCTGGGTCAGAGCCACCTCACTGATGCTCCAGGCTGTCTGGACCAGGGTCCCCCTCGACTGTGTCATTGTTCCACACCTGAGCCGCGCTGCTCGCGACATGGAGAGCTTTGGCTGCAGGGCCCACAGTGGAGTGAGGGGACCCCTAGGCTCACCTCCCCTGGGCAGGGGTTGGCATTTTCTCCTCCTTCCACAGATGGTAGTTGACACACTGACAGCCTTAGGTGGAAGAGGAGAATAATCCCAGAGGAGAAACGCCGTGAAGCCCCAGTAGACCGTGGCCCTCAGGATGAGCAGCAGACTCGTTCCTCAGCCAGGAGGCCCTTGGGCAGCTTTCGGGGGAAAGAGCATGGCCAGCATCCCCCGCCTCACTCAGACCACCTTCCCAGCCGTCTCTGGTCCCTCGGCCACCCCACAGGCTGCAGCCCAAAAGGACGCGGGTGACTCTGAGTGGCCCTGCCATCAAACAAGGCCCAGCACCTTCTCCTCCCTGCTGTCCATCCCTGGGCTGACCATGAAGGCCCCAAACGGCCCGGTCCACATGGGCACCATTTATGCCCTTATTTGTGGGTGTCACTGTACTTGAGAATGGTCAAGCGACATTGCTTTAAGAAGGGCGTTCGCTCATTTGATTTAAAGCACACTGAGAGGGTTCATTGTCCCCAGGCAGCACGGTGGCCTGGGCCAGTAGCCCAGGATTTGATCAGAGCTTGCCGAGTGGGCGGCAGAGCGCACGCTGACACGGACGACAAGGTCTAGCTGGCAGGGCCTTCGTCGTAGAGCCTGTGGGTCGGGGGAGGTGGGGAAGCTGCCTGCTGGAGGCAGGCCTGCGACAGGCCAGCCGGCCAGGGAGCCCTCTGCAGAATGACACAGCAGCCGTGTGGGGAGCCATTCTCGCTGCCACCGGCTCACGAACCTGAGAAGCTCGGTCAGGTTAGGACTTAAGATTAGAGTATTGGATTGGAGCCCCAGGTGGGAAGGACGCTGGTTGTTGGTCACCCTGGTTGTTGTTGGCACGAGTGCTTCATCAGTTAGTGGGTGGGGTCCCACTGAGACCCTCTGAACTTGTCACGCAGACAGTTGGCCTGAAGGATTCGTCTTGTGGGAGACGCGGCACAGTTTTAGATGCAGGAGAATCCAGAGCACTCGGAAGCCTTCACCGTGTCCCATCTGCCCCTCACCCCACGCTCCACCACCAAGTCCTGCCACCTCTTTCCTGCCTCCCATGTCTGCAGTGCCTGCTCTGCCCTAGGGGGACCGGGGGGAAGATGTTGTGCGGGGTCAGGGTCTGGGGCCTCATTCAGTCCAGGATCATTCAACCCTGCAGTTGGCTTCAGCCCTGGGGACGTCGTTTGCATTGGGAATGTCCAGGTATGTGCTCTCGATCCCTCGGGGCGGGACCTGAATGGGCCGCCTGGTCCCTGAGCAGTGTGATCCGAGACATATGGGGATTGGCCAGTCTCCCTACACGCACAATTCATTATTGCCGCCCTGGCAACTATCGCTGTGCAGTGTTTCCTCAGCACCAGACTTATTTTTTATCTTCAGCACCACTCATGTAGTAGGTATGAGAGGGTAGGCCAGTGCTCAAGGTCACACAGCTAGAAAGAGGCGGAGGTGGGCCATGTTGCAGTCCTGCCTCTCCACGGCCTGAACTCTGAGCTGCCTCAGTCCAGGATCCTGTTCCCACTCATCACTTACCCCAGGTGTTTCTGAGTCATGTGCTGTCAAAGAGACAAGTCACGAGCTCAATGTGATCCAGGGGCCGCGCTTCCCGGCCTCCTCCCCACAGCTGGGCCTCAAGGCCCCTGTAATCCATCCATGCGGCTCCCAGGGGCTCACTTTCCTTCACCTCCATATACATCAGTGAGTCACTTCCTCCACTTTTTTTTCTCCCTTAGGGTTTTATTCCTATTAGAAGAAAAAGTTCCCTACACAATGATTTATGTCTGCCTCTGCAGATCATTTTTTTTGAGGTGTTCCAAAGACTTTCAGAATTATTTTTTGTTTGAATATTAGATTTCTATCTCTGGAAAATATATAACCATATGCTGTCAACTCTGGATATTAGCTTCAGTGAAGTATCCACCCCGACTCTTTTCTCCTAGATAATAATCAAACGATCTGTCTCAGCGCCACCCAAACCGTAGCCCGGGAAATGCTAGGAGAATGGGGAATGGGTGCGTGCCCAGGGCTACACGGCACCTGTCATCCCTGATCCCCACCCTTCCTCGTGTACCCATGGCAGCAAGCAGGGAACCAAGGCAGCTGGGCACAGGCTTCAGGGGCAGGAGAGATGAGAGACAAGCTGAGTGAAACCGTCAGCAGAGGCCTGAGCTCCTGGGCCCATTCACGAGCGTGATGGAACACAGGCTTGGAATGAAACGACTTGGCTTCACGTCCTGGCTAGGCTGCTTGCTCGCTGCCGTGTGCTCTAAAAGCAAGTTACCCTCCCACTGCATCAGTCTCTGAATCCGTAAAATATTGGTACTACCTCAAAGGATGGTTGTGAGGAGTGAATGACGGCATCCGTGTGGCACCCTGAGAAATGTGCCTGCCACGTAGCAGGTGCTCGGTGTCGTCAGCAGTGGTTTCTGGAAGGGGCTGTTCAGAACGAGTGGCTGGGATACTTTACATCCAGTGAAACCGATAGTAATTCCTGTTTGACAGCTCCAGTGAGGCGCCCACCTGAAATCAGAAGAGGTCCCCCCAGAGGTCCCACCTCACAGGACTCAGGGGCATGAGGTGCTTTGTGGTTTCTTTAGCTTATGCCATGTTGGGCTGCTGTCTGTCTGCTGACTCGACGCGCTGTTGCTTCTTGTTGAATGAGATTAGGGCAGGTCCGGGCCCCAGTTCTGGAAGCCAGACGGGGCCTGTCAACGACTCCATCCTTCGTGTGTTCATCTGCATCTGATTACTCGCTCACGTGACTCTTGTCTCATTTAAGACAGCTCCTACGAGCCCAGACTAAAGCCTCGTCCTGTGGCACGGTCATCTGCAGGCCAGCCGGGCAGCTGGGGACTCAGGCAGGTTTCTCATGGGCACTTCTGCCACATCTAAATACCACACGTGAAGGAGACATCAGATGGTGGCCCAGGGGTTCACTTGGGGTGTAGTTCAGAGACCCCTGCCCAAACCTCCCTGCCTCATGTGTTACATTATGGAACATTCTTAGCCTCATGGACAGGATCTGGTACATTTTAGGGAAGTAAAAATCTGCCCTGTAGTTGCTGGGCACCAGGAACCCCAACTAGTCAGCTGCACAAGCCCAAACCCTGCTGTTATCCTTGGTGCTTCTCTCTAATGCCACATCCACCCCATCTCCAGAGTTACCACCCAAGCAGAGGCCACTACCTCCCTCCTCGGGCCCCCAGACTGGCCTCCATCTGCACACACATTAGGCTTCTTATCCTCACTCCCCTGCCATGGCCTCCGGCTTCTCTGTGATTCCTCATACATTCTGCAGTTCCCATTGTCCCTGTTAGCTGGTAAGGGCCACGAGGGCAGAACTGTGTTTATGTCTCTCACCTCTGTGCTGTAGCAGCCAGCACAGCACGACCTTGTGGTCATGGGCTGGGGGTGGGCAGGGAGGTAAGCCTGAGAGAGTCTAAAAACTAATGTCTGGGAACCTGTCTGCAAAGAAGGACCCACTGGAAGTAACAGAACGGGTGCAGGTGGGTGGAGAAAGAAGGCTCCCTGCACCCCACCCACCTGGCATTTCTATCTCTGATAGCCAGCCAGGGGCTCCCCAGGCCGGGTGGGGCACATGCTTCTGGGGAACTTGGAAGAAGGGTCGTTCTCTCGCCAAGAAAATGATGATGGCTGTAGACTAGCTCCTGGAGAGTGAAATACCGAGTAGGCCGGAGAGGATTGACAGGCTTGTTGAGTACCTTTGGTGCCAGATTTTTTGCACATCAGCTCAGTTCATCTCTACCAAAACTGTGTGAGACTGGGCGGACACTTCCCATCTGACTGATAAGGAAGTGGAGTCTCAGAGAAGCTAGACGCAGCCCTGCCCTGTCCATCCTGGCCTGTCAGCCATGCCCGAGCTGAATAAACCTACGATAAAGAAGCAGCAAATGTTCAGACAAACCCTAACTGCCTTCATGTGATCAAATCGCTTCATTTCGGGGTCACAGACAAGATGAGGTCCCACAGTGAGGAAGGCTCGGATGTGATGGTGGTCTGTTAAGCCAGGTGGGCCGTTTTTACCTGAAGAGTGTGGGACCTGTCCGGGTCTGTCCAGGAAAGAGCTAATCAGCTTCATCAGTGGTAGCCAAGATAACAACTCGCCTTGTCTGGACCTCTTGAGGTCTGATGGCAGGTCAAGGGTTGCCAGGCTCCAGACAGTGTCAGGTACACAAACGGTGGAGGCAGGAGGAACAGCAGGATCAAATCTTCTTCAGGGAACAGCCCTGCCTACGTCCATACCAGTGGCTGAGGGTTTGGGGGTGAGAGCTTAACAGATGATGTCAAATGGGGTAAATTTTGTTTTTATCAGAGCAGCTATAACAGCCAGGGCATGAGGGAGGGATTGTTAAGAAGGAGAGACCAAAGAACTCAGAAAATGATCATTCGAGGTGGTTCATGGCCTTTTCCTCCTCGGTCTGATCCCTCACGTGTCAATTCTTGCTCGTGAGCAGGTCCCAGTTCTAGCTGCTGGTGTGGGTCAGACAGACTTGAGCTTCATTCTCTCTGCCAGGACTGAGTCCCAGGATGGCATCACACAGGGTTACCTTTATCTGCACTGACATAAAAGAGTCTCAAATTCAATCTCACTGCAACAGCCCTCATGCTAACAGGCCAGGCAAACAGGGGATGGTCATGACCTTTAAGGTGAGGACGCATGAGAATTAGGGTTGAAAGATGGTGGAGAATAACAAGACGCCCTACAAAGGGCCCAGCCTTTCTCTGAGAAAAGAATCACAGGACAATCCCATCCCAATATCAGCTGTACATTCAGACTCCTGAGCGAGGCTTTGAAATCAGTCGACATGACCCTGGATGGGACATGAGCTTGCTGAGTCACCTCATTCCTGTCACTTTGCCACTTCTGCAAAGTAGAACTGCCACCTGTCAATCACCACAGGCTTTGATGCGGCCATGTCAGGTTTATAGAAACATAAACCACATTCGGGTCTGCTGTGTTTCCCTTTCAAACGCTGATGCTTTCATGGTCTAAGCCACTCTGACCCTGTAACTCTATAGAGTAGAGTTGGTTTTTATAATCACTGTCTTGTGATCCCTCCTAAGCGGCTCACAAAGCACTCATGGTCCAACCAGGCCGCCTCCATGAAAACACGAGGCTCACACACAGCCAGTAACGATTAGCACCAAGGCCAAGGCCAGGAACATCCGAGGGAATCCAGACCGGAGGGAAGCTCAGGGCACTGGCTGCAGGATGAGCTGTGCCACTGGGCCCCCGTCGATAGTCACAGGCCTTAACCCGCACAGTCAGCCGCCCTGGCTCTCCATCTTTTCATAACTGGGCCATAAAACAATTCAGCTGACTCTTCTGCAGGCTGCGGCGGTTTTGCCTTCATCCATTTTTATGGACTGATGTTCCAATAACTTTATATCCACTGCTACTGGATGAAAAATAGGGGGATTTTAGCTCAGGGACCGTTAACAAGCCCCAAGAGAGAAAATGGAGCTTGTCCTGCACTCAGGTGAACAAAACAGTGGTTTTGGTCTAAAAGAACTAGATCTATTTGAGACAAAAAGCTAAAATTGTTTTAAAAAGCTATAAATTCTCTGAGCAGTGCAAATGGCCCCAAATCCTAAGAGGTTTTTGGTTTTTTGTTATTATTTTGTTTTGTTTTTTAATCTAATCACTACAATAAACATTTTTCTATAGAAAATAAAAAATTCTAAATTGAAACACACTAGGCTATAGTCTGTGTGATGGCTCTGAGAATAGTGAGTTTTTTTATTTTCCCTCAGAACTGGAAATTTGATGAATATGTTACAAATCCCAGCTGAACTCAAAGGAAGTAGTTTGGTTATATGCTGAATGCAGGCATAAAATTCCACCACTTCTGAAGCTCAAGAGAGAATGTGGGTTGCCCCAAAGAGAGGGATTTTTAAAAAGGAAAATTCATTTTTAAAAAATCAGCAAGCTAATCAACCACAACGGAGTTTGAATTCCTGCTCTGACCAGGGAGCAGGAGAAAGAATTCTCAAATGTGCTATTAAGAGGTGGCTGTAGATGTGGAGAATGCAAATTGATTTTAATGTTAGACTAAACACAGCATAAATTTGAAATGCCAATCAAAAACACATATATCGCCTCCCCAAAGCCATTATGTGTTTGTTGGGTGAACCCTGTCACTGTGCCTTCTGAAGGTAAACGAGCAGGCCCACACATTCACGTTGACGACAGATTCTTGCTGGCAGCCATGTTCATCTGCCAGTGGTAAAAAAATACCAGAACCTGAAGATGATTTGTCCCATCGTGGGCCTGATAAATTAAAAATTCGCGTGTGTGTGACAGTAGTTTCGCAGTCCCAGGAAGTACATAAGAAAGTAGGAAGGATTTAAATTCAGTGTTAAGTATAACAAAGCTTTTAGAAATAGACAAGTATAAATGATGCTGATTGATTTTTTAAAAAATCTTTTATTCTGTGGAGTCCAGGGAGCAACCCAAAGCTTTGGGGGACCGCGTGAGCTAACGGAGTGCTGGTGGCTTTCTGGTTTTGTAAGAGCCGGAGCAAATAAGAACATCAGTGTTGCTGAACATTTTCTGTTTTCAGGAGACCTGCAAGAGAAAACACCACCAGTAAGTGGGAACAATGAAGCAATCTGCTTTGTCTGCATATAGGGACTTTGAAGGGATGCTCCAGCTATAAAATACTAACAATCTCAGCGTGTCTCCATTCCTCATTTCGTGAAATTAATTTTAAGAACCACATCTTTTAGGCACTCAATCTTTGTTCGTTTCTGCACCACAGATATGTGCCTCATACCTACCTATACGGCTACTTCCCTGGGAACGAATGAGGAAGATGGTGTGGTCCCGAGTATTTATTTCATGACACTGCCCACAAGGGTGCACTGGCCTGTAGGCTGGATGCCAGCCACCAGCCCATCATTTCTCAGTGAAAAGAACCTTTCAGCTCAGTTACCTCCTGGAGAGAGCTGATTTTCCAGCAGTCAGGCTTGATCTGGGTAAATAATTAGAGAGCTGAGAGCTAAGACATCACCCTGGTGCTGTCTGTGATTCTGCTAATATAGCCAGACCCTGTGATTCCATCGCCGCTGCAATCTTACCGCTGCTTTTCTCCAGAGCTGCAGAGAGGGGAGAGAGAGAGAGAGGAGGGAGGGAGGGAAACAGCAACAAAGCCAGTTGCTTGCATTTGTCTTGAAATAATTAATGATATTTTTTGTTCTTTCGGTCAAACCAAGAACACTGCTGCTCCTCTTTATCAGCATATGAGGAGGTGAATCTCAATATACCTTCCTCTTGCCACCACCCTCACCTACCAAGCCATAAGTGCCCAGGGCAATCACTTCCCCATTTTGATTTATTTTTAAAACTGTATCGCCCCTAGTTTCCTGGAATTTGCAGGGCTCTGGGCGCCCAGGTAGATCACATTTCTCAGAAAGCAGACCCTAAAGTAGCTTGTTGTTGAACTTTTGCAGCTGCTCATTAGAAGCCAATTAAAAAAAAAGAAGAAAAAGAAAAAGAAAAGAAACACTAGGTATTTTAAAGTACATGTGTCTTGCTCCAGTATCCAGTATTCTCAAACTTTGTCACATTTTATCCTGTTCTCCTGTGTGGCACCCATGGATGGAGAAGAGTAAAAAAGTAAGGATCATTTTAAAAACTGATCCTAAGGTTCTAGTGAAATTCCCAGTTTTGCTTCCACTTGTGTGTTCAGTTGCAGCATCTATAGTTATCGTGTCATTAATTCTTATTGAGAATCATGGCAAGAAGGCCAATCTGATTTATGGAAAAGTAGTAATTGTACTAATGGAATTGTATTACTTCTGAGAAAGATATATAGTTACAAATGAATACTAAGAAATAGAAAGAGGTAACTTAATTAAAATAATTAACATTCATGATAGGCGCGTTTAACATGATTATATATTAAGTACAAAAGTTCCTTAACAGTTTTCTGAACCAAGAAGTGGAAGGCAAATTGAAGAAACAAAGGCCACTGTGGTCTTTCCCCTGACAAGTGTGGAAGATCCTAAATATCAAGAAAGATGGAAGTCAACTAGTACCCAAACCAGGGCCCACCTCCACAGATTTATTTATTACAGATTTCAAAATTAGTAAGTTCTTAATTGAGTCGAACTACATACTTTTCCGGCAAATGCCAGCCAAATTTGTAACATGGGGTGCTTGAGTCACCAACATGGCAGGCCTCGGTGCGTATTTTGGTGTGTGACAAAGCCATCCAGGAGAGTAAAGAGGCCAGCCACAGGGCACCCCACAGCAGCACTTGGTATTTCTCCTGTTAAAATGCATTCAGACCCAATCTCCTAACCAGAGAATTAAAAAAAAAAAAATTTTCCCCGCTCATTTAGTAAAACAGTTTGTCTGGGAACTAAAAGCATCAAGAGCTGGTATTAACCACATCATCTCTGAGTGGATTAAGCATAATACTTCCCTTCCTTCCTTCCTTCCTTCCTCTGGTCTTCCTTCCTGCCTCCTTCTCTCCCTCCCCAAACCCAAGGAGCTTTTAAGGCTGTTCTGGGGCCAGCATAAGGAAGGTGTATCCGGCCAAAGCCAGGTAGGGCGGATGGGTGTGTCAGGACAGAACCAGGGGCCAGGAGGCCGCCAGGTGCCTTCTAGTCTAGCACAAAGGAAGCTGAGAATGTTTTCTTGGAGGATCAGGGAACGTGGCCGCCCCATTGTCCTGGGACAGCGTCCGGGACAGTGTAGGACTTCAGTGTTTTAGGTTGCCATGAAGAGAAGCCTCCGTAGGACCCCGATCTGTCATGCCATTTGCGGGTTCCCGCTTTCCCCAGCAAAGCCAGGCCGGGGCTCTGCCCCGGGGCGAAGTCTTTGTCTGCCTGCACGCCGCCCAGCCGGATCGCTCCCGCTCCCGCTCCCGCTCCCGGCTCGGGATTGATTTTTGGCCCCCGCTGCTGCGAGTCGGGGGCTGGCGGCGCGAGTGTGCGGAGGAGGCTGGGGGCGGAGTGTGCCTCGCACCCGCTGCTGCACCGGGGAGCCCGATGCTGCTGCTGCCGCCGCCGCTGCCGCTGCTGATGCTGCTAGTGATGCTGATGCTGCTGCTAGTGATGCTGATGCTGCTAGTGATGCTGCTGCTAGTGATGCTGCTGCTGCTGCTGCTGCTGCTGCTGCTGCTGCTGCTGCTGCTGCTGCTGCTGCTGCTTCGGGATTTTTTATTTTTTTATTTTTTTCAACTTGGAATTTCCGTATGACAAAAAGAGAGGGGTTTCTCCCCGATCTAATGGAGCCATGAGCATCTCTTAGAGACGCGGACGGGGTGAGTTAGCGGCGCGGCCCGGGCGGCCGGTCCCCCCTGCGCTCGGGCCGGTGGTGCGCACCGGGGACCCGCGCGGACCTGGCCGGGCTGCCCGCCTGCCCCCTCCGCGTCCCCAAGGTGAGGACTTGACCTCACCCCCCTACACACACACGCACACACGGATCCAGATCCGGCGGGCTGAGCTCCTCCCCGCCCTCCCCCGCTCTCCCCTGACTTCTTGGCAGGGCATTCTCTCCCGCCGGTAAATCGCGCGTGTCGTGTCTCACGGGGCATCGCCGGGCGCCCTCCTGGAACTGTCCTTTCACCTTCTGTGATCCTGCCCGGGCACAGAGGCTCTCCTAGGAGGTGGTGCTAATGCATATTCATTTTGTCTCGTAACCACCGGCTGCCCATCTTGCACGTTGCAGGCTGGTGTATGGATGTCTGTGTAAAGTGTGTTTTATTTTCATCATTAGGCAACCTCGAATTCATGGAGCCGTCCGCACTTCCAGGCATGTTCCTCGCTAGGGATGACAGACAAAGGTGGTCGTGCCACCTACCTCCTCCCCCTCGTTTACTACCTGGTGACCACTGACTCATTTTATGGAAAGCTAGTTAGGAATGGCATCAACCCCCCACCCAAGAGGAATCACTGAATTAAATACTAGTGTTTATAAACAAAGTACACATTTGTTTTTAAAAGCCTGACATTTGATACAAGTAACTACTTTGGGATGTGCTGTAAAGATGGGACAGTGTGGTGTGTGGTTTCAGGTTGGGGGTGGTTTCTAGATTGATGCTACTTCTGTGAACCAGTCGCTGACATGTTCTCATCAAGGTTCATGGACTGTTGCCTTTCATTGCAAAAGGTACAGTGCAAAGGGAGATGTCACTTTAACTGCATCCTCTCGATCCTGATTTGATTCTTCAGCTTCGGCTTTCATCTTGCCACCCCTCTACTCATCCATTCACAACCTCGTCGTTTTTTAAAAAAATTATTTCCACAGACCTACTTATATTTTTCAGGAACTCTATTATGCCTATAAACTTGACCCAGATTGTGTTACTGATTTGATAGATTAATCTTTGATGCAGGAAATCACAGCCTATGGGTTGGTATGTCCATATGAACCCTTCAATCAAATTATCTAAATTGTTTATAAAAGATATTTGTAGGCCACTGAACATTTGGCCAAAATGTCTTTACAGATTCTTTACTCAGTTTTTAGATGGAGTGCTTTAAAAGCCTGTGCAACCCAAGCAGTTCCAATCAATGTAAAATGTACTTGTAACAAAAGATGTTTTTATTGTTAATGGTTAAATCATTACAAATTTTCTTTATGGAAATAGCTGATCTGACAAGAAAAGAAATTTCACCACATAAAGTATATTACCCTGATTTTAAACTCTAGAAGAAAGTATGCATTTCTTATATTTTAGTGGGAAGGAGCCATGTAAGAATAGCTAGAGTAACATTTGTTTGTGGCTTATATTTTCTGCAAACTTTTGGAATATTTTATTTGATATGCCTCTTCTAATTTTTAAAAATGATCTGAATTTTCAATACACTGCCAATTTGTATTCTATATAAAATAGATGAACATGCTAGGCTTATATACATAGATGATTGAATTCATGGGTAAAAACGACAGCCATTAAACTGAGAATAATGAAGCATCTTCCTCTGTGAGAAAGAGCATGAGACGAACCACTCCAGATCAATAACTTATAAGTAACCCCATAAAAGGGGCCAAAAAGCTTTTCTTTTGCTTCAGGTCTTAAGCTTTTCCTGGTGGCATTATATTCATGTTGGAATGATTAAGTGAAAAGAAGACAGAACGTGTACTAGGCAATATGTTGTTTTTATTTTATATGTTTACTACAAAAAAAATTTTTAAATGTCTTTATTGTCTACTGAAAAGTAATCATAGAGTCTGATGATGGCGTGAAGATAGATTTTTAAGAGTAACAGCAGATACGAGTTGGGGTGTGACTGTTAAGCTTGTGGGAAAGAATCTGGCATACAGACATGGAGTGTGTTTGGTGTGTCTTTGTGTCTGTTTTATAGGAAGCACATTCCTGTTGTCTGAACCACACCAGCACTGATGTATCGCACACAGAATGAATTCGTAAAGACTTAACACACCAGTAAGACGTTGAGCATAGTAAGCAGTACATAGATTTTTCTGAGGTCTTGGGGAGAGCCTCAACTTACCACAGAGAATGTAAAGAAGGGAAGAATTAAAGTGGGCTGGGTTGACTTGCCCTGAGCAAAGAGATATGATGCTTTGAAATGTGGATTTTTGAGTAAGCAGACAATAAAAGTCCTCCTCACACCCCCATGCACACCACCACCTCTCTTTAGGGGTCCTGTCTCTCTGTGGCCTTTTGTTTGTTGTAGGTGGAGTTCTATGTCCTGGGGAGGATTATGGTGGATCTAATCTTTCACTGATGGTCTGAATTCTATTGTGCATCTGCAAAAAATACATGTACAAACATATTTATTAGATAGTAACCCATGCAAATGTGTGTTTGTGCAGTCCTCTTTAAATTCATTTAAAAGACGACTATCGGGAATATTTTTTAAATGCCACGCCAGACTATTACCCTTCATACTTCTAGCCGTGACCTTTTCTCGACGAGAAACTCTTGATGATTAAAAAGGGTGGGTTTTTTTTTTTATTTGTTTGTTTGATTGTTTAGGCTTCTGTTCTAAGAGAAAATAGCAAGTGGAATATTCCTCAGCATTAGAAACGTTTGAGACAAGCATCCTATTTGATTGGTTAAAGGATTCACTAAAAACATGTCTTTTCCTCATTTTGAAGAACGATCGAAAGGGAACGAATATAAAAGCGTATACCTGGGCAAAATTATGTTGCATCACGGTCTGTTGCGGTTGACTCCAGATGCAGGGGAGTCATTTCCACTTTGTAGATACTGATCTCTTGTTTATCAGGGGTGATGTTGGGAAAGACGTTTTTGGATAATAGGAGAGATTATTTATATAGATTTTTATTAGCACACAAATCTATTCTTTGGATCTTTAAATGTACCTCAAAGTAGGATGAAATTCTTTAAGTGGCTGTTGGTGTTGGCCTCCTGGGCACTGGGGGCTTGGGCATTCCAGTTACCCCATTAGGATGTCTTAAATTCCTCTGAGAAATTATACGGAATGAAGACCCTCTGACTCAGGTGGGGTTGGCCTCCCTTGGTAGCCCGTATTTGACTTCTAGCTACCTTTTAGTCAGAGCATCTCTAGGCTCACTTTGACATTAGATTTTGGGGTCAGGATGATCGCCTCCCCCCCAAAAAAACTACATCTTCTATGTACTTGAAAAGGACTCGATTTGGGTGTAGTTTTGCAGAACTCTGTCCCGGGGAGACAGTAAAATACCTTAGTGGTTCATCTTTATGTAATTTACATATTTTAAGCTCTCTATTTCAGGTCAGTGGCCTATTTTGCTACTCTAGGTGATAGACTAAAGTTAACAAAAACCCGGTGTATCTTAGAAAGAGTAAATTAAGAATGATCTGGCAATCCCTAAAGCCCTCAGTACTAGTTTCAGATAGTCAAAGAGAAAAAAAGCTCTTGCCCTTTCTTCAAACTTTATCCCAAAATACAGGGCTCTACCGGCTGATAGTCAATCACGGTGCAGGTGGGGTTTGATTTACAAGGACGTTTCAGTGTCTCAGCCCCGTAGGGTTTCCACATAGCATTCTCCAGGGTAAAGACACTCTTTCCCTCTGGACAGCAAGGATAATGATATAAAAATCCAAGTGTACAGTAGCATCAAGGTATTGTTGGATTACTGGGCAGCTTATGGTTTTCGAAATTAAAAGTGGTAAACGGAATGTGTAGAAATGCATGATGAGAACTGGCTACTGGATATGGTTATGCGGCCCCAAAATAAACTTCGGTGCCATCTTCTCATACATACTTTCAAGGATAACCTTCACACCATCGTGGCACTGATTGTCACATGCACCTCAAATGTAGATGGGTAGAAAAACAGGAATGTGTGTTACTCAGGTTTGGCAAATTCAGCAGTCTGCATTTTGCTTCTCAAAATCCTTAAGACAGAGACCTGTCAGGATGCAGGTGGAGGCTGGTCACTCTGCGGAACAGATAAGCTGATCAAGCGTCGTGGTCACCTCTTGCACAGACCCATGTCTCCTGCTCTGAAGAATCTTCTTCCAAAGGAGCTTGAGGCAGTAGGAGAAATAAGAGCAAGGGAGGTAAGCAGTTGCTGAGGCTCTTCCTCCCTGTAACGTGTCTGTGATAAAGCAGATCAGCACATGTCATCAGGGGCATTGGCGGGAAGTTTGCTGTGTGCTGGCACCTGGGAAGATGGTGCAAGGAAACACTACCTGAGAAATCATTCCCCGTGTGCTGTGTGCCTAGCAGGGACACAGTGAGACCCCCTCCTCTGTGTTCCTACCTTCAGGCTTCCTAGTCTGGCAGCCACTGTCCATGACTCTCTCGGAAGTCACTAGGGTGGCTGTGGGGTGGTCGCAGGCACCGCAGCCTTGTTAAGACATGGCTTTCGTTCTCCGTGACAATCCAATGCGAATCAGGTGGAACCTTACACACTGCCAGCATTCGGCCATTTCTGACCTACAAAAGCAGCACTTACTCGTTTCCCTATTTCGAATCTTGCTCTACTTCTCCACGCAGCAACCAGATCACGTAATTCCCCTGCCTGCAAACGTCCCACTGCCTCCTCGGTCTGCTCCGAATAAAATCCAGGCTCTTGACCTTGGCCTCCTCCGAGGTCCTGCAGGACCTGGCCCCCTGCCTGGCCTCCCCCCACCCCTGTTCTCTGACACCTCACACCAGTTTCTCAGGACTGGCCTCCCAGCTGTCCCTACAACTCACCCGAGGACCTTTGTACGTGCCCTTTGCATTCCATGGCTGTCTCCTTCTTGTAATTCAAGCCCCAACTCAAATGTCTCCCCTCAGAGAGGCCAGTCTTGGTTCCTACATCTACAGAGAGCCTTATCCTCTCACCTCATTAGCCCATTTCATCTTCTTTCAAGTCCTTTATCTCTATCTAAAATGCCTTTTTTTACTTGCTTCTGCATTGTTATGTCTTTCGTAACAATGGATGAGGGAGCGAGCACTGGGCTGTCTTGTCCTCCGCTGTGTCCTCTCTGCCTGGTACACAGCAGGTGCTTTGGAAGGATTTGTGGAATGAGTGTATCGGATGCCTAGTTACCAGAACAGCGGGCAGCTTCCTCCGGTGTACCCAGGGTGCCCCGCCAGGAGGAGTCTCTGCCTCTGCTGCCACTGGTGCAGCCACCACTCCCGCAGTACCTCTTCCAGTGGGGCGGGGGCTGGTTGACACCTGCTCCCCGTTCATCCTCCACTGACATTTCTGACCTCTTTTCTTTAGGTTCCCCAGACTGTCCCTGTAAGATCCAGCCAACCCAGTGATGCAGCCCTGCTTCCTTCTCCCACGCCACCCTCCTGGCCCTGCGCCTGCTAAACCGCCTGCAAACCCCTGTCATAGGCAAGGCTCTGGGGGGAATCTCAGGCTAATGAAGGTGTGATAGGTTTTGTGATCTTTTTCTTAAAAAAAAAAAAATCTCACTCAATAAGTTGCTATACTAACCCAGTGGATTTAGTGACAGTCTGCCTGGGCAGCCCTGGGACTGGCTGGTGTGGCCGAATTCCCCCCAGAATGCATTTCCAGCTGCCCAGAGGAAGGCAGAGGTAGGCTGGGGTCAGGCTGAGATCGTCAGGCCCCCTGATTCCTCCGCAGGGACGCCCACTGTCTGGTCAGTTCACCTCCAGCATCTGGGAAGGGGTGAAAACCAGCACACTTACCTGTCTCCCTCCCAGTCCCTGCACTGAAGGTAGATGTATTTCCAGCACACTTCCCAATCAGAGACGATGCAACATTACAGGTTTTAACTGGTTTTTATACTGAGAGTGTTGCCCACCCAGAGACAGAGTAGGAACCAGAGACAAATGCTGAAGTGGCTTTCCCGCCTAGGGCACTCTGAGTAACCGGCGAGTGACCTGGAGGCCAGTGGTTACGGCAGATGGGGACACCCCAGGCTTCCCATTTCAGCACTCACTTGTGGGGACTGCCAGTGTCCTTCAGTGCGTGGGACTCGTAACTGGGTAATGCATTTCCTGTCCACGCAGCACCTGGATGCATGGGAGTAAAGAGTGTTTCCGACGTAGCCTTCAATGATATGCCATCAGCGGTATTTACAAAACCAAGGAATAAAATTTCAGGCAGAAATGACGGACCTTGAAAATAAAGTATTTTTTCCTTGCCAGGCCCTTCTTATGGAAAGGGTAGGAGCTTTGAATAGGCGAGGAATAAATCATCTTGATCTCTCGCTACTTTGGATTTCGAATGCAAAACAAAGTCGCACTTTGAGAAACTTCTAATCCTTGTCTTCAACTCCGATGGAAGGTACCAGGTCTTTATGAAGCAGAAATAGGTATTTTCCTTCTTCTAGGTACCTCATCATGCCCAGAGGAGAGTCCTCTAACATAACACCCTGTTTTTCTATTTGAGCCTCTTTAAAACCCACAGGTCTAAATAGCCCTAAATAGCTGGTGTTGCAGAGGAGTTTGTTGACTATTTTCTGAGGCGTTTTCTTTAATATTATCTTTAAAACTATCTCGCCTCTTGCTCATGATTCTGCGATTGCCTTGCTTGTTAGCACTTCCAGTGAGGTTTTTCAGAAGCAAGTTTTCATCTTCCTCTCCCTTCTGGCAAGGCCCGTCCATCATTTACAGTGCTGTGTGTGTTTCTGCCGACAGCTAGAGGGCAAAGTGATCAACATCTTTTGAGAAAAAAATCCGCCTCTCATCTAAAGATCTTTTGTAGATCCGGCCAACTCCTTATCGTTTCTAGACTTTATAGTTCCAATTTATTTGTGACTCCGTATCCCTGTCTTACTGAGGAAACGTCCCCATGATTTCAAGCCACGAAGGAGAACTATGTCAAATGTTATTTTTTTCTCATTAGTTTTTTTTTTTTTAAGCATAGTTTCATGTTGCTAAAAATCTGGAAGTGAGAGGAAGAAGTGGGAATGTGGCAAGGTGAAACCGTTAACTGGTCCTCAGATAAGAAGTACAAAATTACCAGTAACTAATGCATTGGTGTCACTGTGTACACTACCACTGCTGTACGTAATTTATCCAGACGATTTCTTTATTATTGGCCCCATGCACTGTCAAGAGGCACTTTGCATGTGAAATTGTTGGCTTTCTCGCCCCTCTTCCATTTGATGATTTCATGTCCTAGCGCAGTACCATGCTACAGTCCACTGGTTCTCCTTGGCTCTCATTTTAAAATTCATATTGATATCAGTATAATGTGAGTGAAACACCTTACAGATTTGCATGACGCTGGGAAGAAACAGGAGGCTGGCTTCGTTGCCCCCATACAGACTCCGTGAACGCATCGGCTGGCCCAGTTCCCAGGATGGTGGTTTAAATCTAGAATGACCAAATGAGAGTAGTTTATGGTCAATCAAGGGACAGGGCTCTAGGAGATAAATGGGGAGACACATGAGGAGAGTATCAGGTGGGCTATCACTCTGGGACTTAGTGGATTCTGAACAGGGGTGCCTCAGGACTATCCAGCGATGATGATTATAAATTCAGGTTCCCCAGGCCACTCCCTCTTCACACCAGGAGTTTTGATTCGGTGGGTTCGAGGCTGGGGCTCTGGGATTCTGCATTGTAACAAGCGCTCTGGTGGCTGAGACTAGCAGCCTGGTTCGGGTACTTCTCTTCGCTGCAGTTTCTACATCCCTAAAAAGAGGATAATAGCGTCTATTTCACAGAGTTGTTGGCAGAAACTGAAAGAATGTGTGGGAAAGAGCCCTGGGAACTGTGAAGTGAGACAGACTAGGACTTGCTGAATTAGTAGGTTTAGCTCTCAGCCTCCTTCTGAAACCTCCAGATTGAAGTAGGCCCTGCCCACGGGTCTCAGGATGCTGAGAAATATTCTGTTCCCATAGAACCCCATTCCCAATCGTCTTCTCTCATCGAAATGCCAGGAAAGGCCTCCCAACCCTCTCACCCCTTCCCTCCTATAATAAATATGCATTAAGCACCTATTGTTCTAGGTGCTTGGGACACATCTCAGCTGGTTTTCCTGCCTTTCTTGACGCACGAGGGTGGGGATGCATTGTGGTTTAGTCCATGGAGAGAGCAATGAGTGTCTTATTTCTGCCACTTTTCCGATAGCCCTTACGATAGTATTGGTCAGAAATGTCTGTAGTTAGCCCTGAGAGCACTCTCTGGGAGAGAACGGGTGGCTCAAAGCCCTTCATCGTCAGCAAGGAGCAAGGACGGGATTTCCCTGGTTACACTGTGGAGCACCCGCCTGTGCTGGCCCCACACGGCCCCAAGAGACTCTCTGCTATGCATTGCCCAGGGTTGGCCATGGCCTCATGCCACCCTCGTCCAGGGGTCCCAGACACTTTCAGACTAACGCCAGTTCCTGGCAAAAAAAAAAAAAAAAAATCCCCAATTTTTCAACTCTCTAGAGGCTGTAACTAGAATCCAACGAGGAAGACTGTGAACTGCAGATGTGTTTTAACGAGGTAGCTTCTCCACCCTCGTGCCAGTCCACACGACAGAAGTGCCTCCTCAAACTGGTAACAATAATATAATCATAGGAGTAGGAGCTTAGTCGACAGAAGAAAACGTTTCCCAAGCTCCCTTTGTGAATTCTCAGAGGGTTTGGTGGAAGAAGTGATGAGAATAAGTATTGTGGGAGCTGAAACAGGCCAAGGAGCTTGCCCAAGGTGGTGCAGCTTGTGAGTGGTGAGGCTGAAATTTGAATCCAGGTATACGTGACCACGAGGCTATTCTGCCACCCTTAGTATAGATGGCGGAGCTTTGTATGAAGCGGATTTGGCCACAGACCCCCTGAATGCAGGATACAGTTGCTACCGTAACAAAAGAAGTTTACCCAAACACAGTCCCATAAAAGGACTAAGCCCTAAGACATCCATCGTGGAATGAATGAACAGTTCTCCGGTGCCTCTAGGATGGTGCGAGGTATGAACTGTCCCCGGGAGAAATGAGAAAACAGTCTCTTCAGAGCTTTCCGTTACCTTGAAGAGGAGGACCAGAATCCTTCCACTGCTCCCAGGACCTTGCGCCTTGGCCCTCTCTGCCCGTCTCCTTTCGTCTTCTGGGATGAGCCGTGCTTCTGCTCTTGCCTGGAAAGCCTCACCTTCTTCTCTTGTCTGGTTCTTCAGATCTCAACTTAAAAGACACTTCTGGTTTTGTTTTGTTTTGTTTCTAGCTTTATTGAGGTAATATTGGTGCATAACAGGTATAAGTTGAAGGTACACAAAGTGATGATTTGACACACAATGTGTATTGTGAAATGGTTACTACAGTGAGCTTAGTTATTCACGTCGCCATCCAGCCGTCCCCTCGTGTAGTTACCGTTTTTGTGTGATGGTAACATTTAAGGTTTACTCTCTTAACAACTTGCAGTCATATAATTAACATTATCAGTTGTTGCATCACCATGCTGTACATTAGACCGCCAGAACTTATTCATCTGATGGATGAAAGTTTGTGCCCTTTGACCATCCTGTCCCCATTTCTCCTGCCCCCAGCCCCCCTGGTAACCACCCTTCGGCTCTTTTCAGAGTCCACATATAAGTGAGAACATACCGTCTTTGTCTTCCTGTCTGATTTCCCTAGCATACTGCCCTCAAGGTCTATTCATGTTGTTACAAAAGGCAGGATTTCCTTTTTTATGGCTGGGTAATATTCCATTTACCACCAGGTCCTCAAATAACATAGTTTCATTCACTGTCGTTTTGTTATAACATTGATGAGCTGAGTAGGAGCTGAACTCGTGTTTATATCAAATTAGCCTGTGCATTAAGTGGAGACTTACTGTCTGTATCTGAGCGTGGACACAGATTGTTTCCATATCTTGGCTATTGGGAATAGTGCTGCAGTGAACATGGGGATGCAGATATCACTTCGAGATATATCCTTGGGATCTACACCCAGCAGTGGGATCGCTAGGTCATACGGCAGTTATATTTTTAATTTTTTAAGAACCTCCATAGCGGCTGCACCAATTCCCATTCCCACTCACAGTGCACGATGGTTCCTTTTCCCCACATCCTTGTTAACACTTGGTACCCCTTGTCTTTTTGATAATAGAAAAGGTGCTTCTTAAAGGAAGCATCCTTTTGGTCATTATTTAAAATAGTCCAGTGAGAAACAAAGTCCCATGAGGTCAAGATATTGTCTCTTCGTTCTTGGATCCCCAACACCTTAACAGTGCCTGACACACAGTAGACGATACGTGCTACGTGCTCAGTATATGATGGACGGATGGACGGACGAATAGACGGATGGATGGATGGATGGATGGATGGGTGGGTGGATGGATGGAAGAAAAGATAGGATGAGTGGATGGAAGTCTGGAAGGAAGGGAAAATACAGCTAGGAGCCCTAAATAAGATTCAGTTGATCCTTCTGTGACCGGTCAGTAATCCCAAAATAAGGGGCCAGGGAGGCTCAAGCATATATTTCACCGGGTATTTCCCATGAAAGCTTTAGCCGTTCCAGTGCAGCGCTCGTTACTGTCTCACCAGGTCTGCTGCTCCTGGCTTCCCCGTCTCTGTGGACAGCACACCCAGTCACCAGGCCGTCCCAGTCACACACATTGGCATTATCCTTGGCTTTTCCTGCTCCTCACCTGGCCCAAGTCTCATCTGCTCTCCTTCTAGCCCTTCTCCAACACTGGCAGCTCCCTCTGAGGAGAGCTGACGGGCACAGGACAGCTGCCGACAGTGCAATGAGCTTTGTTCGATGGGTTCAGTTTTGGGGGGACTGGGGTGCTGCTTTCCCAGTAGTGGCTACGGCCTTAACCTCGATCCACCCCCTCTCCCAAACCACTCCACCTCAGCAATCAGTCGTCTCCCCAGCAGTGTGTCACATGGTGCCGTGGCTGGAATAAGAGGAAGTTCACTTTTGGGCCTTCTTTGGTGTCGTTCCTTCAGGAACGTGGAACATGTTGAGATAAAGACCAAAAATCAAAGCTGACATTCTATTTTAGATCTTTTTTAAAAGAGGAAGGACGTGAATATAAAATCTCACACCGTAAAAGTACTCATCGCTATAGGATGTAATGTTCTTTTTTCTTTGGAGATAAACTCCAATTTCTCATCATTTAAGTTCAGAAACCTAAGGCCATCCTCACATTTCAGGCCGTACACCGTTTTACAAACGAATGCTATGATAAAAATAACAAAATGAGTGAGTCTCCAACTGCATGCCACGTGGAAGTAAGTGTCTAGAAACAAGGTCATGCTCTCTGAGAAGCTTCTCTCGTGTCTTAAGGATTGAGATTCTGAAATCATCCTGAAGGATTTTCCCTTTCCCCATGGTCCCTCATTTTGCAACATGCTTCAGCGGTTCCTTGGGCTTTTGGTCAACGGTTTTGATAGTGTTAAAACCCAGTTTCCAGCTTTCCTTCCTGGGGTTGAAGTCACAGGCTCCATTTCCTCTGGTGATGAGACGTGAGGAGTTTTTCGGGCTGTCACTGTCTTGCCCACCTGGGAGTGCCCACCTCCGTGCCGGCCTCATCTCCGTGACATCGCCACTTCTTCCAAGTGCTGAGAGGCACGCATTTATTTCTTACTCTGTTTTTTCTTTTTTTTTTTCCTAAAGTAATATATGTTCATTTTAGACAATTGAGAAAATACAGAGAAGTATAAAGGATCAGTAAATACCACCCACAGTCATCCCCCCAGGGATGACAACTGCTAACGCTTTCATCCGATTCTTCTAGTCTTGGGCTCTGCAGATATGAGCTTGAAATTGGAATTCTGCTCTACACGGTTTCATATCCTGCTTTGCCCCCCACTTTTCATTTTATTGGGAGCATGTTCTCATGACACGAAGCGTTCTCTGGAAACATAATTTTAATAGGTCATGTTCTACCGGGTGGAAGGACCTGAATTTATTTCATTGTTCACCCACTGCTGGATGTTTGAATTGTTTCTGTTTTTCACTAGTGATTCCGTCGGTGTCATCATCAATAAGCCTTCCTGCTCGTCTCTGACCCTGCACTCGTACCCCTGCGACATTTAAAATTGAGGTGTGCTGTACGTCCAGTGAAACAGGCCTTTGGTGCACATTTTGACGTAGGTGTACACCTGTGTGTTGTGTCACATTTAAAGGCTCCTTTGCTGTTTGTCTCAAAATTATTTTGTGCTTCTGGTTGTTGGTGCGAAGTACTAAAACCCAAGCAGTTACCAGGGACTTTTCCCCATTTGATCTCATTGAATGCTTTCGGGAATGCTGTGGTGGAGATGCCTTTATTCCGATTTTCTAGGTGAGAGTGTTGAGACTCCAGACACCTAGGTAGTTTGTCCGAGGTCATACAGTGAGTAAGGGGGGAGAAAGAACCAGATTTCAGCCTCGCCTGAACCCAGAGCTTTGGTTCTTTGTGACATTTTCTCTTAGATAATTAAAAGTAAAAGCTGCCAACATCTTTCGATTAAAAAGGAAACCATTGGGGCTGGCTTTGTTTGTTTTTCCCTTTTAAACAGAAGGTTGGGGGTCAGTAATTGTCTGCACTGACTCTCCTGGTCATAGTTTACCTTTAAACTCAGCACTGTCACAGCTGCTTTCTGGTCTGGGTCGTGCATTGCTTATACGTTTGTCTCAGGGCTGGAAAGGACTTGCTGTCATCGAGTACAAGCCATCACCACCCACCCACACCCCTCCCACACACTCAGGCTTTCCCCAGTTCTGTTTCCAAGAAGAGAAGCGATTCTGAGGACAGAAGCTTATGAAGACCAGTTAACGAGCTGTCTCAGGCCCCGTGGGCAAAGCGTGGAGAAAGGAGGCTTCGGTTAAGATGCACGGTTTAGACTTGGGACCTGAGAGAAACTTCCAGGCCATCTTGTTCAACCTGCCCTGTTTATGAAGGTGGCACCAAGCCCAGAGTCTTTTGCCTGGGAAGACAGCCTGATAAGGGCAGGCCTGAGACCCGAACCAGGGTGTGTCCCTTTGAGTTGGTGGACACTCGCATGGGGCGGACAGCCTAGGCCCAAGGTGAGGCCAAAGCCACAGCTTCCTCTTGAGGACACAGCTAGGTTAAAGGCACTCAGTTGGACACTGTCCCCAGTGTGTTCTCACTGAAAGGAAATTTAACAAGATGGAGAAAATTGTCTCTCCCAGAACTTCTCGGTGTACAGGCTTAGAAGGAATTCTAGGATAAGCCATTTGGGGCTGGATGCGTGAAGGCCACCAGCTTCCTCAAAGAGATGATGAACTGACATCCAGAGTATGGGAGGCCAGTTAATTGCAGGGCTCTGGTGTGCTGTGTGGAGGTGCAAGTTTGGGGCCAGAACTGCCTGACAAGGGGGCATCTACACTTAGTTATTCAGACTGAGCAGTGGGGTTCAAGTCCTGGTTGTAAGTCTGGACGAGTCGCTTCATCCCTCAGGGCCCAAGCAGCAAAATAGGCAAGATAATAGCATTCAGGTCCAAGGTTAATGAGCTGGAGACTGTGAAATGCTTAGAACAGCGCCTGGCTCCGTGAAAGCACTCAGTCAGTGCGAGGATCACGGCTGCCGCGGATACTGATGATGTTGAAGATGGGGACAGTGACAGCGCTGCGCCCTGGGACCCTGGAGGAGACACCGACATTAGCCACCAGCACCCTCTGCAACACCGTCTCAGGGCCAGCGGGGAACTTTGCCTCTAAGAAATGCCGAATGATGTTGGGAACAGTTGATTTAAACAGGTGGCAAGCCATCAGCTTGTCCATGGCACTGTCACGCCTCCACTTTACAGGGGGCCCTGCAGACACTCCTTTGTGTTTCTCCTTCCAGGCCAGCCCCCTTGTCCAACCCAACGGCCCATGTGTCTCCAGGGGGAAGCCACTTTCTTAGGGTTCCTCCTCAGGAGGTAGACCTGGGGGTTAAGAGGCTGTCACTGAATCCCTGTGGCTCTCGGCTGGCTCCCGTCTTCTCCGTGGGGCTGATGGGAGTAAGGATACTTCCACTAGGGCAGGCCGTGGGAAGGAAATGAGTGAATGAACGCAGAGCACTGGCAGTGGTGCCCAGCCCATGGGTGATAACCACTGGGGTTTATTTTCCTCTTTCCAACCCTTAATTCTTCTGCATTCCATTTTTTCATTTTTTTCTCTTTCTGATACCTTCCATAGCATTAGGCTTCTCTGCCAACGTTCTCGACAGAAGACTCCAACCATGCTGCTCTGTGAAATTCCTACTGATTTATTTACAAGTAAGCCTCCCCCACCCCCATTTTTTGCAGTTTTCTATAATTCTTCGCATTTTTCTGCTCTAAGACTTAAAGCCTTGATTTAAATGTTGGAATTCCAGTAGACCGTAGGCCCCAGGAAGGCAGGCAGTCCTGGATGCCCAGTGCTGAGCCAAGGTTCTGGCCCAGAGCAAGCACTAGCAGACGTTGTTTGCTGAGTGGATCACTTTCCTCACAAAGAAGCCATGGATAGAGAAGGTCACTGGAGGCGGAGAGATGTCCTCGGGTCCAGACACACTGTCGACAGCATCCCTGCCTCTTTCCCCAGCTGCCTGACTTCTGGGGTCCTTTTCTTAGGATAAATGACTTTCCTCTGGAGTAGATGAAAAAAAAATAATATTCTTGTACACTGTTTTTCTTCCATCTCTTCTGCTCCTTTGCCATAAAGGCCACGAGAGGAGAAGATGCAGGAGCCAGCAGGGTCCTGAGGACATACGTCTGTCCTCTGCTCTCTGCCCCGGCCTCGGGGGTGGTGAGAAACCAGTGTGGGGTTTTTTCTCTTGGTTTGTGGCATCTCCGAGAAGTGGATGGAACGTCAGTATTTCTTATTTGCTGAACTGGCTGCTAGAACAGGGGGCCTAGGGTACTGTGGGGTCAACGTGGAAGTGCCCTGCCAGCTCCTTACAGCCCATCCTGTCTTCTCTCCCCTCACCCTTCAGGTGTGAGCGAGCAGTCCAGCTAGCAATACTGTCATGGGAGCTGGGCTGAGTTTGGTCTCTGAGTCCGGAGAGGGTAGGTTCTGACATACAAGTGACATTTTCAGACAAAATCAAAGAAATGCCTCTTTCCAGGGGATCTTTTGTAAAACTCTGTGAAAATAATTTTTACAACTTTTTTTCAATTATATAAAATATTTACTGTAAAAATCTCCAACTCTACAGAAGAGTTTAAGAAAACGTTATAAAGGAGACCGTGTCATCCCTACATCATGACGAGGAAATGCACAGTTGGTTTTCCATTTGAAAACCTGTTTGTATAATTGACCACAATCACAGATGAAAGGAAAAAGGGTGTTCAGCATTTTCAATAAATGCATAAAAAGTGTTTGGTAAAAAATATACAGCCATTCCCAATTTTTTTTTTAAAAATTGACTGATATGAATAGAGGGCCTGATAAAGAGCACCTACTGAAACCCTACAGAAAACGCCCGGCTTACTGGTCAAATGTTACATGCAGAAATACAGCAAAGAGGCCTCAGTTCCACTACGCTTTTTTAGCATTTCTACTGGCAGTTCTAGCCACTATGATAAAAGCCGAAAAGAAAGAAAGGGCATAAGAATCGAAAAGAGAATTTCTTTTTTTCCACCCAGAAACCCATGTGATAGTTATCTGAGAAAATCCAAGATAATCTTCATGATTAAAACAATTCAGTGAATTCAGAAAGTTTACTAGATAAAAAAGTTTAATAAGCTTCCTAAACACTTGCAACTTCTAATTAAAAAATCAAATGTAGAAGATCCCCCTAATTGTAAAAACTAAGACACTTCAGTGACAAATCTCACCAGAAAAAGTGTTTGTATGGAGTTAATTACCAAACTTTATGGAAGGACGAGAAAGAATATCAAAATAAATGGAGACATAAATGAATACCATAAAAAAATGGTAGATTTTCCCCAAATAATATATTAATTCAGAACAATTTCAATAAAAGCTTTGATAAGATTTTTCACAGAATTTAACGAGCTGATCCAGAAATTCATGTGGAAGAATAAAGGGCCAAGGAAACCCAAGACAAAGAATAGAGAAGCCTTGCACACTGAGACGGGTTTTCCTTTTCATAGGGTTATTAAAATAATGCCACGTTATATTTGGGTTCTCTAGTCTGTCCCTTTGGCCTGGGTGTATACCAGAGTTGTGTTTTACAACTGGCATTATTCATTAGCGGGAAAAGGGAGCCAAGCCAATAAATTGTGCTAGGGTAACTGATTTTTCATAGAGGGAAATAGAAACTTAGCTTTCTCAAAAATAAATTCCAGACGGATCTAAGCCCGAAATGTGAAAGACACAAGTTTTTCGATGTTTAGAAGAAAAACAGGTAAATATCTTTAGGACCTCAGGGAGGAAAGGATTTCTTGAATAAGGACAAGGGGGAAAAAGTGATGAAAGGAAAATTGTGAATGACAGTAGAAGCCATTTTTAGAAGGTAAAAAACCCCAGCCCCTCCCCGGGGGAAGTTATTCATCACTGTAGCAAAGAACTAATCCTGACACGAGCCGAAGAACTCCTAAGATTCAAGGAGAAAACCACCGCGAAGCCAAGAAAGATGTTGACATGTAGGGAGAAGCTCTCTGCAGAAGCGGACAACGGATAATCCACAGCCTGTAAAAGGTCCTCAGTAATGGGGGGGGAGGGCTGCAAGTCACCCCTCAGAAGGCAGCCGTGCCACAGCCAGCAGATTGATGGCAGTGTCGACGTCTGGCGAAGATGGAAGCCGAAGCGGAACCCACCTGCCACGCTGGACAGCGGGACTGTAAATGCAGACAGGGCCCAGGGAGTCACGAGATCCAACTGCTCCCCAGCAGCCCCACTTCTGTGTCCTGCCCCAAAGCGACACCCCCGTGAGCACCAGGAGCTGCAGCACCTGTGACAGCAAAACTGGAAAACAATCTCAACACCCACCTGTAGGGGATGAAAAATACTGTAGGGCACACCCAAGCCATGCAGGTCTGAGTGGCGGGTGGAAGGGCCAGGGTCAATGTGCATAAACCTCAAAAGTAGATTGGTGACTAGAGTTGCTTAATTATATATGCAGCGATGCCACTGAGGGGACAAAAATCATATATATATTTATAAAAGCTTTTTTTTTGTTGCTGTGACGTGCATTTCCCTGCAATTCCCGAGGCCGGGCGTCTTTGTGCTTTTTGGCTGTTTGAATGTGCTCATCTGTGAACTGTCTAGTCACATCTCTTGCCACAATAAGGTTTCTTACGATCGAGCTTTTAGGCTGCATGTTTTCAGGACATTCTCTGAGGAGGCGAACAGCGATTCCCGTTTTGGTAATAGGATTTACTCAACAAACAGGACGTCCAAGACTTTTTGTCCCCGCAACAAAGCCACTTGGCATGTTCCTCATTAACACCTGCACGGGTTGTTTTGGCCCCCCCAGTCGCTCGTGTGTGGTGTCACGTTAGGGAAGCTGAAGCCCAGAGAAGGAGGCCAGTCACCTACATATAAAATGAAATGGCTGCGAGATCATTAGTCAGGGGCTTTCCAGGTGTGTGTAGTATTTGGTGCTGCTGCTGTGGACAGGACTGGAGAATCTTTGTCTGCCCTCGACTCACCAGAAGTTCAAGTCTCCCCTCCTACCTTGTGACCCCTCTCTAGGCCTAGATAGAGTCCACCTTTCGGGGCAGATTGGGGTTCTCAATTCAGTCAGCAGCACTCGCCTGGGTCTTTGTCCCATCGCACATTCCTCAGTTGGGAGGGTGAGCCTTGGCCCCTTTCAACCCTCCCTCTGCTCTGAGCTGCCCCTTCTAGGGCACGGGTGGGAGCGTCTGTTTCTGGAGTGGGTCAGACTTTTGTTTCTTTTCAAAGCAGCCCTAGGAAAGCAAAGCCTGACATCAGGGCCAGTGTTAGATGGCAGAGCAGCAAGGTGTCAGTGACACATATCAGAAGCTGGAAGGGGGGCAGGAGAGGTCAGCCCACGAGGGGACGTAGCAGGCCGTTCTTAGTCACTGTCTCTCTGCTCATTCAAATCAGAATTGCTCTTCCGAAGAGCACCCGTTACTGATGAACACGGTCACAGCAACAACAGTGGCGGTGTCAATGACCGAGCCTTCCAAAGAGGGCAGGTTCCCCTGTGGTGGCAGGTCTGAGTCTGAACCCTTGGTGTGGAAGAGGGCAGGTGGGTCAAGAAGGATGTGGGGGAGGGCTGTGGTGTGCTAGGGGTGTGTCCTTGCCACCCACCCTGATGGTGCCAGAGTGCTCCTCTGGTGGCAAACACATCCACATGCAGGTGCGATGAGCGATGATCCCTGGCCTTGCCAGGATGACACCCCTGTCACGCGTAGAGAGGCACTCCACTCCACAAATGCCACCACGCGTCCCTCACTCGGAGGTGTCCATGTGTCTTATGGCTGGGGGGTGGGGCAACCCCCCACATGGTGCCGGCATCGTGAAAAGAAGCGTCTGTCAACCGGTTTTTCTCTTAGAAACACACTTTCATCGGTTTACCTCCAGCATTTTCTACCACATTTTGGAAGAAGCCTGTCTGTGTGAGGATTGTAAAAAGCCACTTGGCATGTTCCTTATTAACACCTGCACAGGTGGTGGCAGTCAGCTGCCTGCCGCCTGCGGGGCAGGGGTGACAAGGGGAGCTGCCCCAGTTGGGAGCCAATACCGACCTCCCAAGCACCTAGAAGGTACCCTTCACTCCCGGGGGCCTTGTGCCCACAGCATGTTAAATGATGGGGGTAACCCTCCCAAGGGAAACCTGTTTCTCTGGGCACCCCCTGCCCACAAGCTCTAGATACTGTCCCCTAGACCCTGGTAGACAGTGACCTCACAGAGCTGAGCCCTTTTTGCAGCTCAGAGGACGCCTTCTTCAAGGTTCCTGCCTGGCACCTTCCTACAGGCTGGAACACACAGAACGTCCCAGTATCACCCAGCAACCAACACACACACAAAAGCAGTTTCTCGGTGTCACAAATCCGCGCCGCTCAGCATGGCAGGTCGCAGTGTCTTCCACCCAACATGCTACAGCATCTCTGTGGCCCACTCTCTCCTGAGGAGCTTCCTGCCTTTTCCTGGGTGGCTGTAAGGGACAGTGGCAACCACAGAAGTCATTTCCTGACGTCTGGTTGGAACACGCACCAGCACACACGTCTGGCAGCCATCGTCAGCTTCTCAACCGGATGTAAAGTGTGGGGCCCCTGTAACTCAGGCCTATCGGGTCTCGTTCCATGCGACAGACGCCCATGGGTGTACAGCATGTCAGAGGGCGGTCTCGGCACCTCTCCATGAAGCAGACCCCCTTCTGATCAGTCTAAAGGTGACGCTGCCCATTAGTCATGATTGGGAACTCGAGATCTTAATATAGAAGGAAAAAACGGTGTTTTAACGTAGCTGATAAATCAAATTCGCAAACTTCCTATTCTCACCTTGTTCGGGCTTCCCCTCCTCCCCCCATAACCAGTCTTTATTTTATCCCCCCCACCCAAAAAAAATACAGAAGTCTGTGTCCTACTTGAAATCAGCTTGTTTCCTCTTCGCCTGCAGGATAAAATGAAAATGCCTTCACTTGCAAGGTGCAGGCCGTCAGCCTCCTCCTCCAGGCCTAAGCATTTCGAGCTTGTCACCAGTCCCTAGTCACTCTCCGCCCTGCCTCTGGGTCCCCACCAGCTGCCTCCCGTGCAGGGCATGCCCCTGCACCCCACCTTCGCAGGCTCATCAGCTTCTCTTCACCCACCACCTCCAGGCCTCAGACCAGCTCTTCCCCAAAGCCTTTCTGCTCCCCCAAGTTCAGGGTTCCCCCAAGACCTTCTGCAGCTTGTTCAGACTCACACAAGAGCTGCCTAAATTGACTTCCTCTGCTCACCATCTTCCTCACTTGGTCCCAAGCTCTTGGAGGTCAGGAGTCGTTACTACCATCTGCGTTCCCAGTATATACTAAAAAATAAAAATAAAAATAAAAAAAATGCCTGCAGAAAGTCGCAGGTGTGTCTATAAGACAAATAAATGCTGAGAGCACACAGGTCTTACACCTACACCTCGGCCGTGTACTTCAGGTGCAAAAGTGCTGGGATGCCATTTACCGGATTATGTTGAATGATGTTTTATAATCCCAGTTTTTTTTTTTCACTGAATATGCATTTTCCTCACCAAAAGGGTGAGAATAAGATCAGGGGGACAGGGTCATGATGGTGAAGGTCACTTGTCTGGCTTCTGGGTTCTGAAAATCAGACCCTAGGAGATCTGTCCTCGTCCCTTTGTAAATCCGGGTTCTCTTTCCTGTGGCCGTTCATTCGCTCCCTCGTTGGTGCGTTCATTTATTCCTCAGCGGAGATGCTGCATTTCTGCTTTCCGCTGGTTCTTGGATGTTAAACTGGGACTGAAAATCCTAGAGTCCTCAGACTCTGCATCTGCAAAGGAGGTTAAGAAACATTTTTATGAGACTCGTTTTGGACTCACATAGTTCAGGGATTTTTTTTCTTTTTTTTTTAACGTTTACTCTCCATCACCCCACAGATTTGAATTTGAAAGAGTTTTCCCTTGTCACTTGGGACTTGTTTGGAGGAAATAGGAAACCATGCACATTCTCAGCATTTCTTATCGACTGTTTTAAAGACAGATCCGGATGCAGCATTGCACCGAGGAATTATTCTTTGACTTTCCTTCATGTCCTAATCGACATTAATTTTTATTAAAAACTCTGATCTGACTACTCTGACAGCTGTCTATTTATATTTATCAAACTCTGAGCAGGAAAAGAATCGCTAACGCTTTTCTATTTAATCATCTTTTGACGAACCATCTGAAAAAATGGGGAAGTGATTCATTCTCAGAGGCGCCTTGAACCTCAACCAGCTGCGCTGAGGTCTCCAGTCATAGCTGCTCTGAACCTCATTGTGGGAAAGGACTTTCGGGCCAGGGAAGAATGAGTTCCTGCGGGTGACCTGCGAGGTGCAGGAGGTCAGGGCCACTTCATCATCTGTTTGGGGGTTTCCAGGCTGTGGTTGCATGTGAGAGGAGTGAGTGTTGGGGTTTTCTGGAGCCCCTGCCCCACGACTTCTCAGGAAGCGAGTGAACATCCTCCCTGTCCCGCTGACCACTTTCTTTTCTCAGATGTCTAAACTTGAGGTCTCCAAAGTGGGGACACACTAGGTGACCCACAGTGGTGCAGGAAAACTGTAGATCGTTAGACTAGAAGAGTTCTAGTCTCATACGTTGGATAATGGGCCTAATACGTTAGCGTAGTAGTGCATGCACCTACTCTCTAAGTAAACATGCATATATCATGGGCATGACCACAATTTTCCTTTGACTAACGGGGTCACGTGCTCAGGAAAGTTTGGAGACTACTGTGTCAGCCAATTGCCGCTCATCTAGAGCAGAGAGGGTCAATTTTCCGTTGAATAGATGAAAATGCTAAGAGACTTCAAACCAAGCATCGATTGTATGAGTCAAGTAGGGTAATTTTCCTCACAGCATCGTGTGGCATGTTGGTGTGCACTCAACAGCACTTGGATTCTTTCCTATAGAAAGCTAAAAGCGTGAGATGTGGTATTTTCCCATACATTGTTGGCCTCTGCGTGTGCGTGATACAATGAAGAACTTTCTAAATGGAGTGCAATGTCGTCGATGCCATCGTTCCATGCGACATAAAAGCTGCACATAGATGGTTAAGGGTTCCTTCCGTCATGCATATTTTGCCGCGTGTTTCAGTATTTTTTCCCATGAGTAATGCATCATTTTTGGTTTACCGAATTATGAGTGTGTTGAACCAGATTTCATAACCCAAATCTTTGCACTTAATATGGTTTTATTTTCCTCACCAATAAGATGATAATGAGAAGAGGATCATGGAGACAGGGTAACGATGGCGAAGGTCGTTCGTGGTGGTTGGGCTTCTGGGTGCAGAGAATCAGACCCTGGAAAATCTGTGCTTGTTGCTTACATTTCCTTTTTAATCCAAAAACTCATCGGGTGCTTTGCAGCGAGAAATATAGCCTCCACACACACCGTGATTCAGGCGGGCCAGGGAGTGCCTTTCTCTCTCCAGCCTAGAAAACCATATTGAGATGAGAAGCCTTTGGAAGATGCATAGACATAACCCGAACCTGGAATTCCTCCCAGCCAGGTGGGACCTTAGGCTCCCTGGAGTGAGCTGTAACCACCTGCTCCAATAGCAGCCTCTTCCAGGCGGTTCCAAGTTCTACATCAAGAGATTTCTGACTGCTTCAGAGCAAATGCTTGTCCCTCCACCCCCACCCAGTCGCAGGCATTAGGTAAGGTTGGCATGTGAAATATCCTTCCGTGGGTTCCAGCAACACTCGCAGTCACCGACCTCACACAGGGGGATAAAGCACAGAGGGACTTAGTAACCGCCATCCCTGTTAACAGGACAGGTCTGATGAGTACTCACTGAGGGCGATGGCCTAGACAAAGCAGGCTGCCAGCTATGGGCAGTTCCCCGGCCGTCACCCAGGGTCACCCTCTCTCTCCCACTCCAACAGCTCATCAGAGTACAAGGGATGTCGTGATATGGCTGGGTCTGACAATACTGTTTTTAAAAGCAAACCTCATTCGTAAATTTTTAACACTTTATTAACTCTCAGTGCATGATACAGCACCGTGCCTCAGAAATCAGGCTGTGGATAGTCGCCTCCTGAGCCCCAGTCTCCGCTGCTGGTTATCTCCAACCAGTGAAACCTTCTCCTCCCCGACAGGGGCTCTTAGGAAGTGCAGTGACCTCGCTGGATGTCTGCAGCCCGGTCAGGGTTGCATCCACAAGCCTTATACATCATTCTATGAATGGCGTAGGCATGTTTGTGGGAAGCCATGGATTCCTGACCCTCTGCTAAGCATCACACTCCCAGATTAAAGGAAGCCGGAGGGTTTTCCGTAGCCTTTACAGTGGTCTCTGGGTTCCACTTTTATGAACCAGCGCAGGCTGGTGATAGAGGTCGAGCAGGTGGTCCAGCCGAGACCTGTGCCGTTTCACAGCCTCCGTGACATCCTGCATTGTCTTTGGAATGCAGTTTGACAGGAAAGCCTGGCTTCCAGGTAATCCAGGTTTTATCAGTCCTCCCTGGTGGCCAGCCCTCCCTTGTAATCACTTCAGAGCAACCCAAGAGGTCTCTGGTGAATGGTCATTTCAGCTCTTTGTAAATACTTCTGAATTGGGCCATTTCTCTATGAACAGCCCACATGAACAAAGGGCCCAGTATATCGGGTTCAGTTGGTATTTTTACCAAGTTTTTTGAGCCAGCCTGCTTCATACCAGTCCATTCTTGGAATCCGAAGCATGACTGCTGCTGGACTGCGGAATGCTTTAAGCGCAAAGCTTTTGGAATGCGTTCCCTTAGCAGCGTCCCTAGGCTTGGGGTCCAAAAGCCGTAGATGAGGAAATCGCTTTCTGGGTTCAGACAGGAGGATTCTCCTTGTCACAGTCAGGGGACTTTACTGAGGTCCACAGAAGTGGTTACTGCCCAGGGTCAGCATGAGGTTGCATGTGATTGATTAGTCGGGTCTTCTGTGGGCACAGGTGGGGAGTGGTAACCTGCAGCCCATCTGTCACCCCAGAGCCAACCAGCAGTACGAGGTCCTACCCCACCATCGGGGTAGCCAGCCATCGGGGGTTTCACAGCCCCTGGGTGAGGGGTCCTATCAGGAAAGGTCTTACCTGCGGTGACCAGGAGGCAGCCTCTGAACTCTGAGCAGTGTCGGACCAAAGCATTCCTTCCCTCCTGAGTGAAAGGTGGCTTTTTCTGCTGTGGAGTCTGTGCATCTGCTCTCCAGGCCCCTTCGACAGCGCAGTCTGGTTTTGTGAGGTGTCTTCCAGATTCAGGCATCCGCATCGGTTGCTGTTCTGTAGGCCGAACTGTCGAGTCTGACCTGGGCTCTTCCCACAGGTCTCTCTATCTAAGAACTTGTCATACAGATGAAACCCCACGGTGCCAAGCGCCAGGAGAAGGTCTAGGTTCGCTGCGTATACTCAAACAAGATGGCATCGAAATATTGACTGGGGCTTAACGACGTTAAACTGATCTTTTGGCAGTAGTTTTTGTAAGAGGATTTGATTTGGGCATAAAATTGCATTTATGATTTTTGGCCCAGTCGCGCCTTTGCATACAATTAAAAAAAAAAAACTAGAGTAAATAAGTATTTTTATTTTACTTCTTGCTGCAGATATTTTTATACATCAGTCTTTTGGCTCATGGCAGAAAGATTTTTCTTTTTTATTATTCTTTTACTTTTAAGAGAATTTTATCTACAAAGTCATTAGATATCACTTTTCAGTCTCCACATTTCAAGGACGATTGAACTCTCAAGCGCTGGAATGCTTAATCCAATTTCAAAAATCAACTGTATTTTCCACGCAGAAACCACCATGTCGTTAAACCCCTGAGATCCACGTGTGAAAATACAAAGGGCGGATGGTGAAAGGGGGTCACACGGTGCGTTCTGGGACCCATGCAGAGATTACAGGAGTGTAGGGGAAAAAAAAACATTTAGAGGGGACTTTGGCACTCTCTGGGCGTCTATTTCTGTGACATCCACACTGCGGCCTGCAGAAGGGCAGTCAGAGCCCTCGAGATGCTGCAGGATGGACCATCCTGAGCGGAAAGCAAAAAGAAAGGGTGCCCGTTTGTTCCTCAGTGAGTCTCTACATCCACAGCTCCCCCAGCTCGGACTGAGTGGTTCCAAGTGCAGGGACAATAGGAGCAAAGATCCCCACTGTGCAGCCCGTGCAGCCTGATGCCAGGGGCTCGGGTGACTGAGACAGTGGCAAGCTGTAGCCCTGACACCGCTGTCTGTCCGCTGTCCCTCTCTCCGGCCTCTCCATGCCTTGCACCTGGTGGGACCTCAATACGTTCTTGTTGCATTGAAATGGGTCCTTCATCCCTGGTCCTTAGACCCCTGCCCCCCCAAGAACGGCCCCCCCAGCAGAGGGCTTTCTCCATGGAGCCATTGACAGCTCTGAATCAGGCCTCGGCACATCCTCAGACGTCTCCAGTGTCGACGCGGCTGCTCGCCCCACGCCTGGCCAGTCGGCACATCTGCACTGTCACTGGCACAAAGGACAGAGCGGGGGAGGGGGCGGGGGCCTGGTCGGAGCCTGATATAACTTTCCCCAACAAACCCCCCACTGTCTGCGCCATGCTGCGGATGCAGCACGCCCCGTGCGTTTGTAGACATGTGTTTAGCCTCGGGCTCTAGGCCACTTTTATATATATTTTTAATAAGCCTCTGTAGCCCGTGGGGTATAAAATCAGTGTCGGAACTGTAGGGTATCTTATAGACGTGCCTGGCTTCTCCTTCACCGAGGAGCAAATAGAAGCAAAATCCAAAATGAAATTTGATTTTTTTTTAAGGAGTAAAGACTGTGTGTTCTCTGAGTGTCAAAGAAAACAAACACATGCAACCTGGACTCCTTGATGACACATTGTAAAAGGGTTTCTCGGGCTCTCCCTTGCGATGGGGAATAAGAGGAGGTGAGGGGGCCTCCAGGTTTGGGGGGGATGCCAGGCCATGGGGAGTGCAGGGGAAGCAGAGCATCTTGGGTCCCCAGCACAGGTCCCAGAAGAGGCGTCGTGGGGTGAAGATTGGAGGGAGGGCAGAGGACAAGCCCTCGCAGGAAACTGGTGCTGGCTCCTCGTCTCCAGGCCTGCGCTCTGAGTTCCAGCGATGGCTGGCGACAGTTGGTGCTCCGTCATCAGTGGGTTGCTGATCCCCCTGGGAGAAGAGTAAATGGTGACCACAGAACACCCACAGAGCGAGGAACTGGAGAGCTCTGTTTATCCAAATGCGCTCAGTCTGCCATTAAATGCTCGCAGGCCAGAACGTCTGCATTTGCTGTTCAGAGCGCGTGGGGCCCAGGGAGGGCAACCTGTTTAGGGTGGGCTCCAAGCAGCCCCCTTCTTCCCCCACCCCTAGGATTGTCATTCCCACACCCAGAGCAGCAGTCTGCCCAGCAAGGAAGCCTATTCTCCATGCCCAAAGGCCCTCGAGACAGCCGTGACCTACACAGAGTACCTCCTGTAAGGAACTTCAGCCAGCACAGGGCTTGGCTCCCCATCCTTCCCGGGGCCCTTAGGGTGTCCTCTCACACCCTTGGGGGCGACCTACCTAGAGCTATGATGTAGCCCCAGCTATGCTTCTGTACAGAAATGCAACCAACCGACAGCACAGATCCTAAAGTAATGAAGAAGCAGCGGTGGCGATACGCTATGGTTTTAATCAGTCCCTGCAAGTGCGCCCGACTCCATCAGGCTCTCCTCTGTGAGCGCTGACCCTGCCCCCCAGCCAGGTGAGGCCCTTCTTTCCGGTGACCAGCCTGGAGGAGTTTTACTCACCCTGCTGTCCTGATGAGGTCACTCCCCGTGAGGCCGAGCCCCTCGCTGCACAGCAGACAGGGGACGAGGTCAGCACCGAAGCCAGGGTACTGGCCCCAGACACTGCTCTGAGCCATAGGCCCCTTCCACCGTGTGCAGATGTTTTTCCAAGTAAGGAAATTGCCCCCACCAAATCCTTTCGGTGACGTCCAACTTTGGCGCCATTTAGGAACTGAGAGGTGACCTGGTGAGGCAGAAAAGAGAACCTGATGTCCAGCTAGGCCAGTGTTCAGCTTGACTCCAGCTCTTACTGGTGGTAGGACCATGTGCCAGTTTTTTAAACTTTCCTGAGTTCGTTTTCTTACCTGTTCTTTATCCAGACAAGTGGGACAGTCACGCCTCCACGTGGGGCCCATGACCAGGAGAGCTAATGAGTGGAAGACACTTGGCAGTGCAAGGTGCAGAGTAAGCATCATGATGGTAGCCTCTCCCCCAACTCCAGATTTTAACATCAGCACTCATACTAGTGAGAGTATTTTAATTTCTCTTAGTATTTTCATGTGAGAAAAATACATAGCATTGAGTCGCGGCCAAAGACCCCGCCCTTCGGCCTCTAGAATTCGGTCTTGGGCTCCCCCATCAGTGCCAGGGAGCCGGGCCTCATCCCCTCCAGCTACAGATGCTTCTTCCACGCTCCACTTGGCCCAGTCAAGCCTTAGAGATACCCACTGCCCTCCCCAGTCTGGCCTTTTCCCTTTTGGCTCAATCAGAACTTCTTAGCTTTCTCCAGATGCCTTTGAATCCTCAGGACTGGCCCCAGCTCGTGTCCTTGGAAAAGAAGCAGGGAAACCCCTCTTGTGCTGTCTGACCTTCCAACAGAACAGCCACGTTCATGTTTTAGCCCATTCTTGGTGCCGCATAGGTTTGCCTCACCTGCCCCTGAGAGCATAAGCCTCCTGAGGGCAGCGACAGGCCTTTTTATCCCTCATATCAATTCATCACACCTCTTAAGGTGTGTCACAGCGTCACTGACTGACGGCCCGTGGGTCCACATCCACCTCGTGTACAGGATCCTTCAGGTGTCCCTATAAGAACCACTTTCAGCTGAAAGGTAGACAGTGGGCAGCAGTCAGGATGATAGCCAAGGGTCCAGCTGGGAGCCATTCGACCCCCGCAAACCCTGGGAAATGAAAGGGGGGTCCTCTGTGCTGAGGATCTGGCCCGGGGCACTGTCACGACAGCTCTCGGGGCAAATGTTGGCAGATTGAGGGACACGATCCAGCATTTCTCCCCAGCTCCCCGCTGTCGGGGGTCCACCAGGTGTGGGTGTGCATGACACCCCACGTGGAGGAGGGGATGGACACCAGGCAGGAGCAGCAAACGTCGGCAAGGAGAGTCCCTGGATTTTCAGACACAGTTGTGTTTAGACAGGCTGAGAGAGACTATGGAGGGGAAGAGGCATCGGTGCAGGAAGGAAGAAGGGGTTTAAAAACAAAGGTGACACTAAAACCAGAAAAATAACCCTGTGTGTTTTTTTTTTTCTTTAAAGTGTTGCTTTTAAAAATCAGAATCTGATGCAGAGAAGGCACATAGATCCTTCCCTCTGCAGCACTTAGGGTGGCTATTGCCAATTGATCGGGGCTTGGCATCTGAGACCTAATCGACGCTCAGCAAGAGTCCCGTAATCGATCATTAATGTCTGCCCAGGGCACAATAAGGAGAAGGTTGGCTCAAGTGCCATGTGTTTGCCATCTTTCCCAACCAGGGTTTTCCAAATGCTCCTGTCCATTCTCCCCAACCTGAGATTTTCATTCACATAAAAATGAGAAAGGCATAGCTTGCTCCTCCTGAAGCTTCAGTAAACAGGCTTGGCCCGTCAGTCATTTGTTCACTCAAAAGTTATTGTAAAAACAAAACAAAACAAAACAAAACAAAACAAAACAAAACAAAACAAAATAAAATAAAATAAAATAAAATAAAATAAAATAAAATAAAATAAAATAATAAAATAAAATAAAATAAAATATAAAATATAAAATAAAATAAAATAAATAAAAAATAAAATATAAAATAAAATAAATAAAATAAAATAGAAAAATAATAATAAATAAAATAAAATAAGATATTAAATAAAAAATAAAATAAATAAAAAATAAAATATAAAATAAAATAAAATATAAAATAAAATAAATAAAATAAAATAGAAAATAATAATAAATAAAATAAAATAAGATATTAAATAAAAAATAAAATAAAATAAAAATGTTTCCTATACAAAAAGCACGAGGTGAGTATGTTGTAGAACACTGAAGAGACAAGAAAAACACTTGCTGCTTCAAATCCCTTCCTTACCAGCGAATCCCAGAGACAGAAAGAGCCCTAGAAATAACTACAATGCAGGCGATTGCTAATTATGAGACAACCTCAAATAAATTAAGCTCGGCCTGGAGTTCCCCGGTGTGATGGATGTTTGCTCAGTACCTGAGAAGCTCTTTCTGAGTATTGTTTGTTTGCTTTGGGTTGTTTTGCTTGTTTTGCAGGCAGCTCGACTTTTTCCTTCAAGAAGCCCCAAAAGGAAGGTTTTTGGTAGAGGCAAGTCCCCGAGGGTCAACGGAGTAAGCTAAACACATAGATGAAGGTTCCGAACAGCCCCCAAGAGTATGTGGGCTGTTTTTCTGAACCCGCTGGCTCGTCGGAGACACCGGCGTCTGTGAGCTGTGACGGTGGGGCTAGAGTCTCCCTTGGCTGTGCTTTTCACTTCTTGAAACAGGCAGTATTTACCTAATTGCAGTAACCTAGTACAGAACACCTGACAGTTGTGGAAATGATGAGACGGGCGCAAGGTCCCACTGAAACGATGTGTTGATGTGAGAAAGCCAAGTCTCCCTACAAAGGGAAATTCGTGGTCTTTCCTCGCTTTTCTTTCCTTCTCTCTGGGGAAAAGGGAACGAGCAGAATGAGTCGGCCCAGAGCCAGAAAGAGCACGTTCGGGTGTTTTTTTGTTTGTGTTTGTTTGTTTGTTTTGCTTTTTTTCCTTTTTCAGGGGCATTTGCAGCATGACGTCAAAAAGTTGGTCATTTTATTTTGTGCAATCACCTGACGTCATGGTTGTGGGGTTGTATGCCTCGGGGTACACTGTGGGAATTCTGTGGGCTAATGCAGGCAGGGAATTTGGGGGACCCAGGGCTGCCACTCAGGATGCTGGATGATGCTGCGGGGAGGTGCAGTTTAAGATGGAGGGGGTAGGGCCATGTGCGGGAGGTAGCGGGGTGAGGGATATGTGGCTGAAGTGAGAACAGAAGGTGAGCACGTCTGCTTCCACACCCCCTTCTGCCGGGAATCCAGTGCTTGCAATAGCTTCAGCACATTAATCTAAAAATAAGGTCTGCAAAGTACTTGATACTTCCTGGAGACAGATCCTGTTTCCTTCATCCTCCCTGGTCTTTCCAGGGCCAGAGCATCGCGGAGGCTCTTCTCCCTCCTGATGCAAGCAGCAGCCTCCCCCCACTGCCGACCTGCCTGCCCTTCCAGCCGGGGGTGCAGGGTGCCAGCCAGGTTCTCATGCTGGTTTTTACAGTTGCCTCTTGTGCCCCCATTTCCCCCAAGGTCCTTGTCGCAGGCTCCCTTTGGGTCCGTAGTCTCCAGCCGCACAGCGTTGGATGATGCTGCGTTCGTTCATGACTGGATGTTAGCCTCTCACGATGTACAGACCCTCACCTCAGCCCTGAGGGGTGCAGGGCACAGCCAAGAGGGCAGCCGGTGGGGGGGGGACAGAAATGGGGAGATACACTTGTGCAGCAGGATGCTGCTTTTTCCTCTCTGTGTTTCCTGCCTTGATTCCACCCCTGCCCCCGCCCTGACTCCCAGCCACCCACCTTCAACCTCTCCCTGTAGACTCTTTTTTTTTTGCATCCTTCCTCATTCAAGCCCCCATCCTGTTAGATCTGCCCTCAGAATGTCTCTCAGCTCTGACTGCTTCTTTCCACCACCACCGTCCTCACCCTGGTCCCCTCCCATCCCCCACAGTCAGCCCCCCACTCCAGAGCCAGTCATCTCCCCTCAAAAAAGTATTGGACCAGCATCTCTTCCAGAGGGGTCATTAGGGAGGCACGCCAGCCCTGCCACGCAGAGGCCACCAGCTCCTTCTTCAGCCTCATGTGGCTTCTCCCTTGAGTCCTCAGAAAGGCCCCACACCTGCCCACTGTGCACCTCCACTGGTGGTCCCGGGTACCCGGATGCCCCCCAACACTCCCCTCTTTCTCCCCCTGCCCAGCTAGCTGTTCTTGAGACCCAAATGCCTCCTCCACTGGGCTCTCTTTGGTTCTGCTCTGCAAGACGTCCCCCTGAGCTCCTTAATGTTTTTTCACACCCGTTATCCCATTTGGAGGTTTCCTGTCCTCCTTTCCTTTCCTCCCTTTCAAAGTCATCAGCATCCTAAGGGGAGTGGCCGATCCTTGATCATCTCTGAATGTTTGTGGAGTTACACCTGTTCTGTCTGTCAGCTTGGACACCCACCTCTGTGCCGGGAGGGTGATCGACTTCTCAGAGGATGTCAGAGGTGGCTGCAGAATTTGGGAAACAGTTATCGTTGTCAGAGGGGATGTAGACGATAGGGAGCATTGTCAACGAATCGCATTTTGCTTCCACAAACCTCCTCTCCCTCTCTCTGCGCCATTTCTGAGGAAAGTTCCAGCTGTTGTCCCCTGCACTCCCCTTCCCGCAGGGGCCCTGGGTCACCCACACCTCTGATGCCTGGGCATTAGGTTAGCCAGCACCAAAGGTGTCTGTTATTGCACCCTAATTTCTGTCCACTCCGCCTGGCTCCCCTGTGCACCAGCACGCCTGCTCCCATGGGACTGTGGGCCCGGGTCTGAGGTATTGCATTCTTTTGGGGGCAGGGGGGAGGGAGAAGTTCCTCTTCCACTTCGAGGTAGCGAAACAGGGCCTCAGAAGTCAGAGGCAGGCTATTCATCCCCAGAGAAGTACTTTCAGGCAGGCAGGTGTCTTGTTTTTGTTTGCTTTTGAGTGAGACAAATGTGCTTTTCAAAAGACGGCGTGTGTGTGCGCTTACACCCCTGCGTCTGCTTGAACATCTAACACCTACCAGCTCCCTGACGAGAACATTTGCGGCAGATAAAAGGCATTAAGAAGTCCTAAGAATGAAGCAGGATGAGTCACGGGGAGAGCGAGCCTGCCAGAGCCTTTGAGAGCAGCGGGTTGCAAAGCTGCACTCCTGGCTCCTCATTTGCTCACACCTCTGCGGAAGCAGGGGCTCAGGGGGTGGGTGTGATCGCCTCCCTCCCTCCCCCGCCACCTCCCACACACCTCCTACTGCACACAGCACACTCGGGGTGCCCCAGCCCACGGCAGGGCCTGCTTCCCTCTTCTGATTCCTGAAGCTTTTATTTGCCAGCGGGGGGGCGCTGCTTGTGCCCCAGACGTTGAGAAAGCCTCCGGTGCAGTGGCCGTTGGTCTCGCTGGGAGGATTCATCACTGCACAGGGAAGCAGCAGGAGGGCATGGCCCTGCTGAGGCTGGAGAGATGGGGAAAGAGCCTGCAAAACGGCTGAGAAGATCTGCAACTGAGGATCACAGGAAAGAGGGGGCCTGTCCTCTTGATTGCGCACAGGCAGCTCCCCTCAGCCCCCTGGTACCAGGGCCTGCCTCATCCAGCCACACCCTCCTTGCTTGCAGCATCGTGTGGCTGTTTGGCATGGCCGCTTGCACCCAGGGGAGCCGGGAGGAGACTCCAGCACAGTCCTTTGTGGAGATAGAGGCCAGGGCGTCACTGGGGCAAAAGCTGGGGATTCGAGTGGAGCTTGTTGTTTTTTGAGGCCTTTCAGAGCTGATTGAGGAAGAGTGGGATTCACAGCAAGATTGCAATGGGAAGCGGAGTCTAGGGGAGACTGTCATTTGTGGGAGGGGGGCATGCCTAGGCATTGATGGGAGAATAAGTTTGGGGAATCATGAAAACGAGTGACTTGATGAGGACCTGGGGGTTGGAGCAGTTGGGGAGAGTACTTGGGACCCCCACACATGCCTGGAAGAGCCGCCAACTGACCTCGTCATCCGTGGATACCACGTCTCTTTACGGCCCATCGCTAGTCCTTCAAGGGCCTTCACCGGAGGGAATTCTGAGCCCCGGGCTTGCTTTTCCACAGTGGCTAATGAGAACCCAGGGTCATGGCCACACAGACACACCCATGGGTGGGACAGAAACTTCACAGCCCTTCAGCCCAGCGTGCCCACTACTGCCGAAGTGATTGCTCTTAAGGTGACAGGGCTGGCCCATCGATGCCTGGATGTGGGACTGCTTTTGGGGTGCACTCTGCCTGTGCTCAGGACACACCTGGGCGTGCCAGGTGCAGCTGTGCTCTGCGTGCTGTTTTTGTATTCCAAGGTCAAGCTCCCTGGAGAATCACTAATAGTTTTGGCCAGGTTTTAGGAAATTCAGTCACGGGGGAGTCGGCTGACCCTCCACTGGTTGTGGGCCTCCTGGTCTCTTGGCCGGGACCAGCATGCGTCAGACAGTGGTTTGGAAATTTGGTCAAATATGGTAAGCAGGTCCCTTCACCCAAGCAAGTCACAGTGTGACTCTTGTGAAGAAATGTGTTTTTATTTTCGTTTATGCAGAAGCAGGAGATGGCCCATTTTCAACCTCCATTTTAATCAGACCCGGAGAAAAAAATAACTGTTAAGACTGGAGCAACTAGTTGGAAGCTTGCCCCTGCCTTTTGTTCCCGTCCAGGTCTGTTTCTCCATAATTACTGGAGTCACTAACAGAACATGGTGTATGTCGTGAGTCCACGGGGTTCGCGTTTGTTAAGCCGCAATGGCCCCACTGGAAATTTGGAAACGGAGCCTGCTTTATTAGAAAATTTGAAACAAGGGATGAGAACCGGTGGAAAAGAAAGGAAAACAAAGAAACTAGGCACAGATCTGCCTCGTGCAACAGCCGATCAGTGTGCCCAGCCGCGCAGAAGCAGCCCGCTTCTGTGGCCAGCTAGCAGCAGAGGGGGACACGCACTCTCCTGCACCCTGCTCGTGTGACAGGGGCCTCGAGAGCTGCATTCATCATCTGGGTCTTAAACAAGGGACGTCGTGTGTGTCGGAAGGGTTTTCTTTAGGAAACCGCCTTCTCGGGAGTGGTGTTTTCCCCACCGTTCTGCGACTTACCCAGGGAGTTAATTGCCTTATTCTTTTACGTTGACCTTGAGAGGATTTCATATCTGGGAAACGTGACATCTAGGTTTTCTAATTTAGAAGCACAAAGAAAGTTGAGCGAGATAGAGTGTGGACCCGATTCAGACTTTGGAGGAAAGTGCTCGGGTTAAATCATAGACTCCTGGAGCCGGGTGCAGAGATAACACCCTGAGACGCGTGCGTTAAATGTGATGAATGAGACAACAGGGCCAGCGTCGCTGTCCCTTCGTGAATCCAGCTGTGGCTTGCGTTGCATCCCTGGCAGGGCGTGCAGGCGCAAGGAAAGGATGTGAACCCCCACACCAGGGAAGGTCCCCGCTCGCTTAAGATTCTAACTTCCCCAGCTTGAACAGCCATTTGCCCAGTTTCACAGGATGCTGACTTAGAAAAGGGACATTTACCCCAAGAAGCACACCAGTGGGAATGACAGCCCTTTGGCGATGGTCACTGCGAGATAAACTAATGGAGAGAAAAGAGAAGAATAGGAAAAATGGGCATCCTGGGAGGATGGGGAGCTGAAAGTGGCCTGAGTCGGCTGCATGCTCACTGACATGTTTTCAGGCTGGCCGGTGTGGCTTTGCCTGTAAAGTGAGGGGCTTGATTCTGATGGATCCCCCTCACCCCAGGGCTGGGCGGGGGGTGCTAATTCGTGAAGCCAGCACAGGCTTCTGGAACATTTTGGTGACACTTTAGCTCATGTCTCAGCGGGAAGACTTGGAGTTCTTTTTCAGCTGACAGAGGAAGCCACGTTTAAAATGCAGTGATTTGGGGACGATAATGATGGAGGGAAAAGGGCAAAATGTAGCTGTCACTGTCCCCTCCCCTGGGGAATATATGATGTCTTAGTTTCCTCAAAGAAGAATAAAATAAAAGGCAGGGAAGGGCTTTTCCTGGCTGTTAGCTGCCATCGACCCTATAAATTATTTAGGGCTTATGCAGTGATCTGAAAGGCAAACCAAAGTTGAAAATAATTTCTCCACATCAAGATCAGAGTAACATTTTGTGTGCTTTTATACACTCGAAGTTAAAATTAAAATAGTTAATAAACTAGCCCTGTGGGGGAATTTTAATTCTGTTTCTTAAAAAATACCCTTTTCTTTGGGGAAAAAAACACAAATTACTACTTAATTTAAGGGTCCCTCCTAGATTCGAATTTATCCTCTCACCATTTAAACAGGAACATATTTAATATTCATATGACTTTTTAAAAATGAAATTTGTTGGTTTAACTTCTATCCTTTTTGTATTGTTATCATCATGGCCAGCACCCATTGTCCATTTATTGGGCTGTGAAAAATGAAATTGATAAAAATTAGTTTTCCCTTCCATTTACAGACCCTGCCTCTCCATTCACTAGTTCCATCAGCCGAAACGCTTTCCATAAGGCTTGTTTGCGTTTGTTTCGATCCTTTCAAATTGCTGCTTCCTGCCCAGTCACTCCCAAGCTGGCTCTCAGGTGCTTGTTTGCCAAAATATGCTGACTGCACCCCTGAAATCTGATGGCGTACGAGCCGCCGGGGGCCCAGCTGGGTCAGCAGCCAGGTGCTCGCAGTCAGGGTCACGGCCGGGCCGCTGCCCGGACAGCCAGCCCCACACTGGGCACAGCGTCCTGTCCGCTTGCACAAGACGAGGTCTGAGACAGGGCAAAGTGCACGTGAGGATTAGAGGAGCAGAAGTGGGAGCCCAGATGTGTGTGAGCCGGGGGACAGAGTCCCTGACACAGAGGACGTGAGTGGCAATGCAGGGAAGCCGCAGCAATCAGCAGAACGGGTGGTAGGATGCTGATAAACAGAAATGCGTTTTGAAAGCCTGTTTCCCAAAAGTGAGTGTGGGGGAAACTGAGAAATGGGAGACCAGGCTAGGCCCGGAAGGGTCGGCAGCCGGGCTTGGGCAGCCACAGGTGTCTAGGAGGGAGGTACGGGAGGCTAAAAAGGAAGAGATGACCAGAGTAGACTGGGGTGACAGCCCAGAGGAGGCTGGCCCTTCATTCGGCTGCTCTGCTTAGTCAGCTGACCTGTAAGGGCACTTAACAGCCTGACCCTGGAATAATCACCGTGCACGCTGTCTTGAGCCGGCTTGGTGACAGGGCCATCGCCTGCCTCTCTTTCCTCCAGGGAGACAGGTGGGAAGGAGGTGGCAGCAGTCAGTGTGTAAGGGATAGGGCATCTCGGGCTGCAGGAGCACTGAGGCCTTGGAGGTCAGGGAGAAGCCGTTCAGGGTGTGACTCAAAAATGGGGAGAGGGAGTCACATGAGCCCAGATGCTGGATGTGGCCGGAAACACTTGTGTAAAGTTGGCAGGGGGTGGGCCAGGGAGGCTGTGGAATCTAAGAGAATTCAAAGGAGGGTAGGAGCCCGTCTTTCTCAAATGCTATAGTCTAGTTTTTTAAAACTCCGACTTTTTTAGAATGAACTGGGCATGTGGTACCTCCCTGGACAAGAGGAGGCAGCAGATGGAGTTCAGAGGAACCAGTTGTGTTCTAGTGACTCTTCTTCAGCTGTGACTGCCATTTGGCCTCCCCTGCCTCAGGGTAGAGGAGCTCAGAGAGGTCTGAGTGCCCGAGGCCGTGTGCGGGCACAGCTGTGGCCGCTCTGGCCAACCACTGGTCTCTCCCTGCAGTCACTTCCTTTGACTGTAAAAATGGAATTATCAAATCTTGGGTCATAGTACGATCAAGTGAAAGCACAGTGAAAAGTGGCAGCTAACCTCTCCCACTGCGTGTGCAGGGACTCCGGAGATGGTGCGCCTTTGGGACATGGCTCTGAGAGGAGACCCAGCAAACATTAGCTGTTACCACTGCTGTCTCACCTCCACAGGGACCAAGGGGGTGCCGAATGCTTCCACTCCAGGCACCGTCCTGTTTCTTGTGTATTAACTCACCCCACCTTCACGATGCACGTCAGGTAATAAGCTCCCAGTAGTCAGATCTGAAGGACGCACTTTCAGGGCTGCCGCCGAAGAGAAGGATGGAGGGGAGGGGCAGAAGGATGCATGGAGGGAGAGATACGGAGAGGGCAAGGTGGAAGCAAAGGGATGGATGGATGGATGGATGGATGGATGGAGGGATGGATGGATGGAGGGATGGATGGAGGGATGGATGGATGGATGAAGGGATGGATGGATGGATGGGGAGGGAAAGATGGAAGCAAAAAAGGCCGGATGGATGCATGGGTGGGTGGCTGGCTGATGGAAGGAAGGAAAATGCTGTATCCATAGTCCAATTTCTAGTTGAGCTATTCCTCCCCCTCCTCCCATGGCAGTATAGAGAATCAGTAAGACTCTGTTGCTTTTTTTAATTCAACAATCCGTTGAGCACCTACTACATCCCTAGTCCACACGTCTGCCCTCAAAGAGCTCGCTGCTAAAATGGGACCAATTACTTACCAGGATGCTCAGCAGAAGTGGAAGGGCCCTAGCCAAGGGGTACACAAATCGGACTTGAAGTCCCAAGGAAGGAGTGATGAGAGCCCCCTGGCAGCCGACCTTAAAGGGTGGGGAGGAACCGTGGTGCAGATAAGCCCCCCACTGAAATGCCACCTCTCCCCGTGGGGAAACTGCGGGTGGCCCCTCAGGTTTCTGTACCGTTTCCATTGGCGCAGAGGGGGGACCGCCACTGTGGGAAACGTAGGTTGGGGCCTCGTTATGAACAGCCCTAAATACTAGCCTCAGAAGCATGGACAGTTTTGTTTCCCTCCCTGTTGAACGTGGAGTGATTGTCTCCATGTTTTGGAATATTATGCCGTGGTTAGCATATATTCCAACGTGAATCCATTTCCGAGACCTGTCATTGAATGAAAAATGCAAGTTGCAGAAAAAACATGCCTGGGGTGATATGGCCAGTGGAAAAATACTGCACAAAGCAGCCCTGTCGGTGTTCCCTGCGGGTCTGAGACCCACACCGGACTGCTGACTGCAGTTACCTTTGGGGCAAAAAGAAACAACTAGGGTTTGAAGTGGGGAGTGTTCAAAGTGGGGTGGGGGGTGGTCAGATTTTTGGTAATCTTTCCATTTTATTTTAACAAGGAAAATGTTACCCTGCCATGAAAATGTAATTTTAGAATTCAAAAGATAACGGAGTCACTGGCTTCCTTCCGAGCTCTGAGATTTTTCAATTAGAGCTGGCAGCATCTGAGAATGGGAAAGATAGCCTCCGAAACCAAACAAAAACCAGTGGTTTAAAAAAAAAAAAATAGGAAAGAAATAAAAGGCCCCTTCCCCTTTGGGCCTGCAGGGAGAAGGAGCACCTCGGGCCAGTTTATCACAGGCCGAGGGGCATCATTTGTCCGGTTCAGCCATGATCGATTGATTTCAGGCGGTGGAGGTTGCTCTTGACCTAGACTGACCTTGCAGAGTCATTCAGCTTTGCCGCCCGTGACTGGGTGGCACCCCGTGGCGGTGGCTGGCTCTGGGCAGCAGTGGCGAGTGTGTTTTTCTCTTTCCTGGCACCAGCATCATTTCCTTGGAGCGTCTCTGTGGACGTTGGCAAATAGTTTTGGCCTTCTTCCAAGAGATTGGGTTTATACCAGTCGAAATGAGGCAGGCATTTAATCAGTCACCCAGGGAACACGCTCGAGGCCCTCTGGTGTCTTCTTTATAATTAATTTTTAACATTTGTTTTCAGTATAAAATTTGGGCCTTTATCCTCTTTGAAATAAAAACATAGCGTGCGTATTAGACTGGATTGGCAGTAAACTTCACACACCATCTTTTATTCCCTTCCAACTATTAACTCCTATTAAGTAAGACAGAGAGATAATAAGATCCCCCCGAGCTCCCCCGACTTGCTGGCTTGCGCGACGTCTCATCCTGTGTAATTGCCTTTGGTGGCCAAGTTCTTTCCTGTCATTAGCGTGCATCAGAGGCTACTTGTCAGAGACCCAGCCACCTCCCAGGCTGTCCCCTCTGCTGTGTGTCCCCTGCCAAGGCTGGCTCCTCCCTGCCCCAACCACTAGGAAGCCTAACCCCACTGAAGCTCTTGTTAACAAGATACAAAGGTGTTCCTAGGGTTTTTGACCCTGGGATTTAAACTGTTCATTTGCTTCTTTGACCTGCTTTCCAGAGCCCAGGCCTGGGCCCAGGAGACCAGAATCATTGCAGTGGTTGAATAAAAGCACAGATCCCAAGGCCTCCCTCCAGACCTACTGAGTCAGGATCTCCAGACTGAAGGGAAGAGCAACTGGTTTTCGTTTTTGGGTTTTTTTGAGCTGTATTACTATTTGCCACCTAGTTAAGAGGTTATTTTTCCCTTTCTTTCAGAGGCATTTCAGCACACACGTGTCTATAACTTTCCATGTGCTGCAGTTGCCCTCAGGGCTGCCATATACCTTTTGTGCAGAGTAGAACCAGGTCCCCGTCTTTCTGGGCAGCTGCACAGGAGAGGAGGCTTGGCCTGTGGAGCCCAGGGTGGTCTTGGGCCCCAATCACCTCCTCGGCCAGGGGTCTGTGCAGTTAACAACCCACCCAGTGGCAGCCCCGCTGACTCTGGTAAAGAAGATGGTGATGCTACATGTGTGAGCTTAGGGCCAGGCATGTTTCTTCCTCCTCAGCAACTCGTCAGCTTTCATGTGGAGGAAACCGTGGCTCAGAAAATGTGATTTCTCTAAAAAAAAAAAAAAAAAACACAGAAAGAAGCTGAGCTGGCAGAAGATCCCAGCCAGGCTCTGATGTGGCCAGCACTCAGAATGATAAGAAATGATTTGCAGTCAGCGCCTTGCTTCTCCGACAAGGCCGTGAGTGGTTCCTGGTCCTTCCTATAGACCCAGCAGCCTCTCTCTGCTGTGGGAGTGAGCGGAAGTCTCAGGCCTCCAAATAGTCAGTGAGGGTTCGTGAAGCACCAGGAGGCCTGAGCGAAAGGCATATGACATGGCAAAGCATTACCGGTGGCATGTTTATTATTAGCAAAAGCGTAACTTTTTCCAGCCAAACACCATGATTTAAGGCCAGTGTCTCTTTTCATTATGTGTCAGAACATGAGGGAAGGGCTGAGATTCAGGAGAGATCACAAATCGGAGTCAGGGTGGCCTGCCACTGAAGTCCTGTCCTCTCAGTCAGTGGCCCAGCACATTGCCTTCCAAAAGGAGGGGTGGCCCTGAGCGGGGTACCGAGGGGGGGTGACGAGTGTGCTGAGCTCATTGCCTGGTTCCCTGGCCCCCTTTAGAGACTCCTGCTAGGGCTGTACAAAGTGCCACCCCAGACTCAGTGTCTTCAACAACTCTCCTGTGTTACCCCACGTCTGCAGGGCTGCTGGGGTTCAGCTGACCTGGAGTTACCTCAGCCTGGCCTCAGGCTGTGGCAGCTGGGTGGCTGGGCTCTTCAGTGTCGCTCGTTCTCCATGAGCCAGCGAGGTAGCCAGACGAACTGTTCACTGTCAAAGCAGAGGAGCTGAGGGCAGGTGAAAACTCATCGGGCCCCTCGCAGTCTGGGCTCCACATGGGTGCGCCGTCAGTGTGCCTCATTCCGCTGCCCAAAGCCACCTGCACGGCCACACCTAAGGTCAAAGGGCAGAGAAGGATGCTCCCCAAATTCACATGGGGGGTCTGAATCGGAGCCATATGTGCGCCCTCCCCATACCCCTCATCCCTGGAGGCTGTATGGGGAGGACCTTATCCCACCATCCCCCCTTTTCTGCAGTGTAGGACCCCCACCCCTCTGCCACCTCCCCAGTACACTGTCCTCATAGCCAGCCTCTCACACAGCACAAAATTCACTCAGCCAGCGGCTCACATCTCCGGAGAAAACCTGTCCCGCATCAGATGTTCTTCTTTCCACTCTCAAAAGCTTTTCAAAGGGATGTTTCTCTAGGCACACTTCCCTCAGCTCTGAGATCACGGCCTCGGTGTTGCAGGCTTTCCCGTCTAACACATTCTGAAAGGTCCAGGTGGTCTTCTTCCCATCGGCGGCCCTTCCCCAACCCCGACGGCTTTGGTCCTTTTCAAGCAGAGACAGAGGGCCGAGTGGGTCCTCTCCTCCCTGGTCACTCACTAAGGCCCCCCCTAACTCTAGCCCTGGCTGTACCCCCCGGGCGACACGCCCTTCTCCCCCTTGCCACCAGGCGGCCCCCGAGCAAGCTGGTCTCAGTCCTCGTCTTGCTGATCTGTTGATCCCTCCAATTGGTGGATCAGGATGGGCTGAGGAGTTAGTTATTCCTGGCGGGCCTGGGCACTGGGGGGCAGAGCTGGCAGGCGAGCCCACCTGGGGACGACTGACCTCAGCCACTTCGCCTGCTGTCCCACCCCTGCCTGGGAAGCACCATTCAAACGATCCCCGAAGCCGATATACTTGTTAACCCTCTGATTATTTGTGACTCTCAGATCAGGAAGACAGGATGGCTCTGAAAAAGCATCAGGAGCATCATCAAAAACCTTCTTATTAAGGCAGGAGGCTCACATTCCTGCAGAAGCTGAACACCTCGCGTCCTCCTGCGGGTGACCAGGGACAGCTCTGTCTCTGTGGCCCTGAGAGCACCGTCCTGGGTAAAATCAGTCGTTCTGAGCTTTGTATCTCCCGGTTTGGGCTGGCTCTTCCCCGGGTTCAATGCTGAGCAGCCTCTCTAAGGATAATCCTTTGCAGGACTAAATATGAGGGGCGGGCCAGGCCCTCACCCCCGTCGTCTCCGTGGCTGTTCAGATGATTCTTCTGAAAGGGCACTGGGCCAGGAATCACAGACCCACGTTTTAGAATCGGCTCATTCCTTCCTCCGACTTTCCTTCTCCGAGTCATTCCCCTGCTCTCGACCTCAGCGTCTTCATCTGAAAATGAGGCTGTCGAACCGGGTTATATCGGATCTTGCCACACACCGCGTGGTCCACGGGGCTTGTGAGAAATACAGAATTTGAGGCTCTACCCCAGACCTGCTGACTCGGACTCTGCAGGCAATCCCTGTGTGAGCATCCAATTTCAAGAAGCAGTGTTCTGCGACGTGTGTCCTGGGGTGAAATTGAGGCGGGGCCCTTGTGTGGTACCCCAAAAGGCCGGAGCAGCCTGTCACCCGCTCCGTTCTTCCTTTCCTGGTGAGGGATTGCCTTCTAGGCTCTGGGCACTGGACAGTGCCAGCTAGGGGAATGGGATGATGTGGGAGACATGGGGCTATCTTCCTCTCTCCTCGTGTGGTTATTCTCAGGCAATTTTTGATTCACTGTGTCGCTAAAATTGAAGTGGATTCTAGAACTCTCCCAGAGCTGTTTTGTTCACAGGTAGCTATCTAATTGTGGATCTTTGTCTGAGGGATGGAGAAGCCAGGGCCTCCTCAGTCACCATTTTTCTCTAGGTTTTATTAAAATGCCTTCTAGAAGCCTCCGATTCAGTCCTTTTGAACCCACAGTTATTCCACTGGTACCTTCGCTGTCATTCTCCCTCCGGGTCCTTCTGGGAGAGCCTGTCTAGAAGGTGGTTCTGGTCCCTGGTCCCGCTACAGTCAACGTTGCTGCTCACTCACAGTGCTGCCTCCTGGGTCCTTTCATGCCAAGGACCAGGGGACAGGAAAACTGGAGAAACGTATAAGCCATGAAAAATCAAGACGAGAACTGTCGTTAAAATTCTAAGCGAGCCTCACACAAGTCTGGGTCACTAGACATGTCAGGACCACGAGAGAGACTGAACGTTGCCAGAGCCGGGAGGGAGCGAAAGCAGGGGAGAGACCCAGCAGCAGGGAGCGTAGGAGCACGCACGAATCCTATTTCCATTACTGCTTGTCAAAAATGTAGGCTGATCTATGCCCAGAAAGAGATTAGAAACTTCCCTCACTCCCTTCCCTCTGTTTGAGGAGTGTTCTGGGGACTTGGAGCTGCGTTGATTGGCAATTTATTTGCGGATTGTTTTCCGCAACGGGCTTCTCCTCTTGGTTCTCTGCAGTTCACTGCAATTAACTGTCGGTTTGCTGGAAATTTCCTTTCCCCGTAAGCGAAGCTCTCCACCCGATTTCACCCCACCCTCCTCCCTGCAAGAGATATGACCATGTAAAGAACAGGCCCCTAAAGCTAATGGGAGATATACAGTTCCTGTGCTCTCCCGGAGCCTGCTGAGATTTTCCTGCCTCTTCGCCGTAGCCTGTCAGCTATTATGTATTCTCGGATATTATTTATTCTGCTAGGAAGCAAGGGCGGTTTGTGTGTAAAAAACCAAAGTGTCATCCTTTATTCTTGTCTCAAGGCCCAGTTCAGGAGCCCAGGACCCCACAGAAATCCGAGACGTTAGATTAGGGGCGCAAGTCCCAATCTTCTCTAGACCAAGGGGACGTAGCCGTAAGGAACACAAGCAGAGCTTCGACTCTGTCCATGAACCATTTTATTAAGCAGCTGATTGAATCAGAGCCGGGCGAGCCAAGCACTTTGCAGTGAGGGCTACATGACACAGTGCGAGTTTCCCCATTCTGCAGGTAAGGACACACACGAGGCAATTGCTCAAGGCCCCAGGCCCAGGAGGTGGGGCCAAGGGTCACATCTAACCCTCCTCGCCCCACATCTCACACCTTGAGCTCCTGTCTCCATATTTCTGACCAGGAAGTGCCTTTTTTTCATCAACCCATAGCCTTGCATACTTTAATTTTAACTATGAATCATTTCTACTTAGTGTTTGAGACCCAGCCAGCAGCCTACTCTGCTGGGAGCCTTCCCTGACCTCCCGTCGCCCCTAGAGTCAGTAGCTCCTTTCTCTATATAACCAGTTCTGTTGTCATATTGTCTTAAAGCAGGTCCCCTGATGCTTTTTCCTTCTCGTTGGACTCTGAGAACCTCAAGTCAGAGACCATCGCATCCTTCAAAGTACCCAGTATAGCACCCGGCATAAATATTTATGTCTTTTCTGCCATATGATAAGGGATGTGTGGGTGCTTTGTGTTAAAACAGTGCATGGAAGGTGCGTGTGCGTGCATGCGTGCACATTTCTCTACGCTTGTGCCATAGTCTTTTGTAATCATCACACTTTAAAACATTTATAACTTGGCAAAGGAGATGGGGCGAAGATGATGTCAGTGGCTCGTGAGAGCAAGGTGGCAGGGCCTTGTCCAGGGCTGCCTCGTGGCGGGGGAAACCTCCATCCAAAATCCAGAGCCCTCGATGCCTGATTAACATTTCAGAAGATGTCCAGGGTTTGTTTCTTTCCATAAAAACGCTGACGTTAGCCATTATTCATGCAAAACTGCTCTGAACATGGGTCAGCAGAGCTTGGCAAGTTGAGAAAGGTGAGCAGACATTCGCTTTTCCACGTGCATCCCTGTGACAGTGAGACAGCTCCGTGCTGAGGCACAGAAAGGGGGACAGAGCACAGTGGCCGTGTGAAATGCAAAGATCGCCCCTCGGCTGAGCTTCTGGGGAGTTGGTGTGGTGCGGTGGTTAAATGTGGATGCTGGAACCTGCCATTGGGGCGGGATCCTGGCTCATCACTTGATAGCCCAGTGACTTTGGGTGAATTGAGGCAGTGGGGTTCAGTCCTTTCCTCACTCCATGATGGGCAGATAAGAATAATAATACATTCCTCAAAGGGCCTCCGAGAGCATTAAACAAGGTCATCGACGTGAGGCATTTGGGATAGCTGCAGGCTGCATCGTCACTGCTCATCGTCATAGGTCATGGCTAGTCTGCCTGTAACGAGACTGGAGGCTCCCAGAGGCCAGGCCTCTCCCTGTTTGTGGGCTCACAGACTCAAGGTGCACAATAAATATTGTTGACTAAATGAGATGACTCCTGGCCTTTTAAATAGTAGACCCCTAAAGCTAATGGGAGATATACAGTTCCTGTGCTCTCTCGGAGCCTGCTGAGTTTTTCCTGCCTCTTCATGGTAGCCTGTCAGCGATTACGTACTCTCACATGTTATTCCGCTAGGAAGCCTGGACCGTTTGTGCGTAAAAACCCAAAGTGTCATCCTTTATTCTTGTCTTGAGGCCTAGGTCAGGAGCCCAGGACCCCGCAGAAATCCGAGACGTTAGATGAGGGGCACAAGTCCCAATCTCCTCTAGACCAAGGGGACGTAGCCGTGAGGAACACAAGCAAAGCTTCAACTCTGTCCATGAACCATTTTAATAAGCAGTTGATTGAACGAGGACCGGGTGGGCTAAGCTCTTTGTAGTGAGGACTACATGCGACAGTGTGCGCGTTCTCATTCAGCAGGTAAAGAGACACCTGGGCAGGTGGGACTAAGTTGTAAGCAGGTGACGAAGTGGAGAGGTACGTGATGGCCTTGTGGAATGTAGTAAACTTCATTTTATAATCAATGGTCGTTCCTGAAAACAGCCGCCAGCCCTGCCACCACCACAGGTCTGGCCCAGCTGAGGGTTTTCAGCCGAATTGGTGAAAAGCAGTCATCCTTCGAACACCAGACGCTCAATCAGGATGGAGGATAACATGATCTGAGGCCTCACTAATGACATGACGGTGCCCGCAGAGGGGCGTGGAGGACATCTGCTCCTTTCAAAGTCCACTCCCTGCCTTCCCCTTTCCTGTCACCAGAGCCATGTGGCTAAGGCATTGAATCTGCTGCAGTTTGCAGGAACGGGTGAGGGGGGCAGAATGAGCCCAGCCAGGAAGGAGGCTTCGATGACTCGGGGCCTCTGCGCCTGTGACAGGGGAGGCTGGGCCTGGCCGGCTTGCGTTTGGTCTAGACGCGCGTCCCTGCCCAGTTTGCTTCTCCCCTGGCTGCCTGTACGCGGGGAGGCAGGATGTCCCCCTGCATTTGCACACGGAGGCTGATGGAGCCCCCCAGGAAGGCAGGCATGGGGCTGCAGGAGCGAGATTCACTTAGGACCTGAATGCTCGCGGTGGTAGCCTTGGAGTATTGGTGGCTTCACCCTTCATGGGAGACACCGCTTGGTTTGTTGAGTAGGGGAGGCCACCCATGAACCAGAAGGGTGACTTGACTTGTCGCAGCAGGGGCCTACGGCTGCCGTCGTGAGTCAGCAGTCAGAGGGTCCTCCTTGCTCACGTTCCAAGAGGCTTTCCAGGCCAGTCGAGGTCAGGATCCCCCTACTGCGATGGCTGCTCTGGGCTGTGGGGAGCGGACGGTTGCACTGTGGTCCAATAATGGGTTTCTCAGATCTCAGAGTATATACTGTGTCTCTGTCCCCTCCTCTGTTGTCACCTCCACATACAAGTGAGCTTGGTGCGGGCCTTAGATTCCCCCCAAAGTAGATACCAAGAGAGGATTCAAGCGCAAATGGTTTATGGGAAGAGAAGAAAGGAGAAGAGGGGAGAGGAAGGAGCCAGGATGGGAGGGTAGGTGACTATGGTCACCAGGGGGTGAGGGAGCTGGATGGGACATTGAGCCCCAGCTCCAATGGTCATGTCCTGGGTTGTTGACGTACCCGCACTTCTGGCCCGCACTCTGCAGGCCCAGGGAGACCCAGGCACAGAGAGGCCAGGCTCGGGGACAAGAAGTCTTAAGTGGCATTGGCAAGTGGCAAGGGGTTCGGGCAGGACATCAGCAGCACCTACGGCAGTTGGCGAGGGAGAGGGTTGTTTATCTTTTGCCTTTTGAGCCAGATTCAAATGAAACCCACTGTACAAGGTAGGGGGAGGGGCACCAAAAGGTGGACATGACCCAGGTGTCCATGGTGGATGAATGGACATGCCAAGGTGGTACATCCATACGAAGGAATATTACTCGGCCTTCAAAAAGGAAGGAAATTCTGACACACAAGACAAAACGGGTGAGCCTTGAGGACATCATGCTACGTGAAAGAAGCCAGTCACAAAAGGAGAGATTCTGTAGGATTCCTGTCTGAGTTTCCGGGGGTAGTCACAATCGTAGAACGGTGGCATGGTGGCTGCCAGGGGCTGGGGGGCAGCGGAGGGGTTAGTGTTTGATGGGGGCAGAGTTTCAGGTTGGGAAGAGGAAAACGTTCTGGAGATGGATGGTGGTGACGGTTGCACCACGATGTGAATGAATGTACTTAACGTCCAGAACTACGCACTTAAAAATAGTTAAAACGGTAGATTTTATGTTATGTGTATTTTACTACAACGGAAAGAAGAAGCCCAGCAGCTGAGTAACTCCTCCGGGACGACTCAGCGGTTCGCTGTCCTCACTGGAGCACCGCAGACACCACGAACCCTCGCTCGGCCTGTCACCTCCTCCCCAGCTGAGGACGCCACAGCAGGGACAGAGCAGGCTGTCCGGGGCATTCTCGCTCAGATGAAGTCGAGACGAGAATGAAGCTTTTTGGCGTGTCAGGGAGCATAAACGCCTTCGAATGGTGGTCTTACTCTGCATCCCACCATTGTTACAGTTGTAGCTGGAGGGACGTGAAACGGACACGTTGGGGACCTACTATGCGCAGGAAGCCACCAGGCGCAGAGGGAATCACACCAGCGTCTCTGCCTCTTAGTTTGTGTCTCGTGGGCAGGAGGGCTGGTAGACAGGTATTAAGTGACATTTAGGCAAAAACCCAAAGAATAGGTTAACGAGGCTGCCAGGTGGAGGAAACCTGGGGTCTGGGGGGAATCCTGACAGGCGGCAACAGGGTGGGTGGCCTTGAGGAGCTGAAAGGTCAGGGTGATAGAGAATGACGTGGTCACCTTTGCTTTTTTTAAATCTTTTTTTTGAAGTGGGGGAGTAGGTTAGAGGATAAGGAGAGGCAGCCAACGGGAAATGACTAACTTTACAGGTGACATGTGACTCAGGGGGCTTGCACCTGCGCAGGGTGGTGTTACTGGTCTCACAGGAGGATCTCACACGAGGATCAGGATACAGAAACATTTCAGCATCTTTGGAGAAAAACATCTGTTAGTCGTAACCTATAGGTAAATAGAATTTGCGATATTTTCAATCAGTTTTAATAAGGCCAGATTTATACAGAAAACAAGTTGGAAACCTCGTCGTAGATGGTTTGGAGGACAACAGAGGCTGAAATGACTGTCACTGCACCTTCTCTGGTTCACAGGGCACTCAGAGACCCCAAAAAGGCCTTTACCACCTTTCATTGATATGTGCCCCTATCGTAACGAGGAGGGTCACACTCTGTCTTTCCAGCACCTTCCGTTGGTCTCGCACGCTGCTAGATGCTGAGAGAGGAGTACAGACACACAAAATACGCAGTCAGTCTCCAGAGCCCTCGGAGTCTGGTTGGGGCAGTTAGGCAGGGGCAGCCGAAGAGCTGAGCATGTGTCTTTCATAGCCAATCAAAGCAGCCAGAAGTAGGACATGATTAATTGTTTAATGATAAATGGGACAGAAAATAAGGGACTGTAGGAAACGAGAGGAAAGAAGAGCCCCCCAGGGTTTCCCAGCCTGATCTGAACTCCAGAAGGATGCCGGGCGTTGGGACAGATCCTCAGCACTGGCCTCAGCGCCAGCCAGGGAGGGCTCAGGGCAGAAAGGGCAGGGCGGGCGGGACAGCACCGAGCACGCTCTGGAGCCCTGGTGGAGGATTTACACCCACAGGTGAGAGGAGGCTGCAGCTTGTCCTTGAGCCCAAAAGGCAGCAAGATGCCAAATTGCATGCCCGGGCGAGGGGCTCGTACAAACGGGGGAGCCAAGAGCAGTTTGGAGCTGGTGGGCGATGTGTTCAAACAGTGTTTTTAAGGTCCCAGGGGGTGGCACGACTTAGAGACTGGAACGGAGAAGCCGTCAGGGAGCTGTTGAGAGAGCGGATGTTTGGGGGAGAATGAGGAACTTGACCTTGAGATGGGCACGGGCAGCGGGTATGGACAGGACAGGTGTGCACATCCCCCTAAAGTGCCCACGTCAGGAAAAGGGGTGGGAGCTGGAAAGGCCCCGAGCTTTGCATCCGAAGACCCGCATCCTGAAGCAGCAGCAGGGAACCCCTGGGCAGACCGCTCGCAAAGCTTCAGGGCCTCTGCTGGGTCCAACCGGAGTTCTTAGGCTTCCCACAGTTTGACAAGGTGGGGAGGAGTCGAGGTAACAGCAGGGCCGAAGCCCAGGTGGGGCAAGGGCTGATGCTCCTGGAAGCGGGTGGAGGGAGCAAATTTGGGGAGCAAAATGAGTTATTTCAGACATTCTGAATGTGATTCGCTGTGGGGGTCGAGTCCAAGGGGCAGCTGTCTAACAGATACAGCCGGAGGAGGATGAAGGTGAAAGAAACCTCCACTGGGTTCATCCTTTAGAAGGCGGGGCGGGGGGGACCTTTAAGAATGGGAGGCGCCTGGGGTAGCAGAGCTGTGCGTCAATGGTCGGGCCGGGAGGAGACAGATGGCACACTCAAGGTGGGTAATTTGAGGAGGGTTGAATCAAGGGATGGTATACAGATGTGCAGACAGGGGTAGGGTTGCCATGGAGTTGACCGAGCACCCAGGACTGGTAGCAGCAGTGGCAGGGACCAGAGCAGGGAGCTGTAACCAGAATCCGAGACAGAGAGGCTATGTGGAGAGGGACCCGGCAGAGGGTGAACCCAGGGCATCAATACCCTGGCCTCACTCACGTCCCCGCCAGGCTCCTGCCCGGAGCTGGGTGACAAAGGGAGGAGAGCGGATTGAGAGGGACCAGCTAAAGACATTGCAAACCCACATCAGGCTGCAGGGCAAGGGATGTGGGAGACGGGAGATGATGCAGCGGTAAGTTAATGGAGACAGTGGGAGCTGAAGCGGGTGGAGTCTGGGCAGCCTGAGGCCCTGCATGCCCATGGGGGGAGGGGGGACTGGAAGACGACGGGAGGGCAGCCTAGATGGGAAGGAGGTGGGTTCAAGTCTGGTACCCTGGTCAGTCCAGAAAAGGCGCAATTGGAAACAATATATTAGTATTCCATGAAGGCTGTAACAATAACCGAGTCAGATCCCAGCGACTGGGGAGCCCCTCCATCCTCTGATTTGCTTGTGTGAAATCAGCAGAAACCAAAATTTCCAAACTCTACCTGCTCTTTTCCTTTCCCTGAAAGTCTGACCCAACTGGTGCGCTTGAGAATAATATTCTTGATCGAGTAGCCTCTTAGGGAAGCAGCCGGTTTCCCACTGCTCTTCATTTCCCCAGAACCTGCGTGTTAGCGAGCTGCATCCCGAGCACACCCGGGCTTGTTAAGTGCAGATTCCAGTCCAGCTGGTCCGAGGCGGCCTGAGGATCTGCATTTCTGCCAACTCCCCTGGGAGCTGGTCTCTGGAGCCACTGTGAGTAGTGCGGTCCCAGGAAGCCTTGTCTAATGGTGAGAGGGGGGACAAAAAGAAGCAGGAGCTAGGTGCCCACAGGTTCGACAACTGGATGGTAAACATCTATTAAAAAAATTTTTTTTTTCATTTCAAAGCGGTGAGCTCACCTCTGTTGGCACTCACTGTGAGCTGCTTAAAAGCAGATGCTTCTGGAGGCAAAACCTCTCCTGCACATTGTAAATTACCTGTTAATAGCGGCAGCCCCATAAATAGATTGGCTTTGAGTGGTTTGCTGATTTCCCTCTTCTTGAAATGGTTCTCGAGTTCAAATGCTGGAGGTTTTTCCACCGCCACCCCTCTCTCCCTCCGCACACACTAGACGGGATGCTCTGCAGCCTGCTGGGGTTTTCCAAGTCCGTGGATGGAGGCAGATCGTGCGTGAGCTCCTTGAAACAGCTTCTTAACACCTCTATCCGCAAGGCTGGCCTCCAGCCCCCTCCGACTGGACCAGTACATTTCAGGAAAGGCCGGTCCCTGGTGACCATTTCACTCATTAACTGAAGAGGGCTGTCACAGTTCTGCTGGATTTGACCAGCACAGGCGTTGAAGGATGGCTGATTTCTCAGGCCCTCACTGAGGAGGGCCCTCCTTGGCTCAGAGGAAGCCGATACAAGAGCAGCAGCCAGTGTGCTGGCTTCTCAGCTCCCAGGGTTATAAACTGGGCCCCGCCTTCCGCTGGTTGCCTCTGGTTTAGTTCTAACCTTTGAGTGACAAGCGAAGAGCTAGGGATGTAGTTACAGTCATCAGACAGTTTATTTTGAAAGTTACGGTCCGTGAAGAAGAAAAACCCATCCACCTTCCCCCCTCCAGGCCCGCTACGTTCCACTGCCTTTCCCTGAACTTGACTGCAGCCTTCACCAGCAAGCGGGGTCTAGGCACACCTGGGTCCAGGCGTCGTTTTCTTCCCTCTCGATGTCTTCTTACTTGCTCAGGCTCACTAAGCAAAACAGGATCGCCCATAACTTCTGGCTCGTGCTAGATAATAGAGATATAATTCACACCAGAGACCAACAGCAGCTCACTGGGCTCACAGAGCCTCAAGCCACCTCTGCCCAGCTGAATTGGAATCTGCCCTTAACCCGCGCTCCTAACATTGCTGCCTCGTGTGACAGGCAGCTTGAGGCAGCTTCTGCCCTAAGCCAGACATGCCCAAGGGAAGTTTAGGGGACCCAAAATTGAACCCAGGACCCTAATTAGAACAGTACAGTCTCAAAATGCCAGGACTGCAGCGTAGAACGGGGCACCGTGTGCTTCACAGCCGTCTTTACCCAGGGCCTCTGTCCAGGCACACTCCTTCAGTGGGGAGTCCCACTTCTGCCCCGGCCTCTGCAGGTCCAAGGAGGAACCTGAGGGCTTCGTAGGAGCCTTTCCCGGTGTCCCCAGCAGTACCCGATCCCAAGTTCTGGAAGGGTCTTTGTTCTTTTCCGTCTGATCGCGTTGCGTCGGGCACTTCACACACAAAACTGCCAGACTCCGACTCGACGATTTCTGAAAGCTGAGTTATTTATTTATTTAAGCAAACTTACAGTTCAAGCCAAAGGATGTCGTATACCTACTAAGTGCAAGCCAAGGGCAGCACAAGTGGAAGGCCAGAGAGAAGGGTAAATAAGATACAACCCTCTATGTAGGGCCTCAAGGGCACGGGCAGTAATGACATGTCAGCCCATAAGGCACACAGCTGAGGCTTTATGACATGCTCCTTATGCCAGGGAAGGAGAGCGAGCTCTGGCTGGCAGGGAACCGGAGAGGCCTCATGGAGGAGGTGGCATTTGAGACAACAGGACTCTGCCAGGCAGAGACCTTTAGGGTTTGGGGTATTGCAGGGAGAAGCAGGGAGGCCCGTTAGGACTTTGAAGAGTGTCAGGGGATGTGGGGGACAGGTTGGCGTGTGAGCTTGGGGAGAACTGGACATTGAAATCTAACAGCATAGTGGACATCTAGTCTTAAACCACCAGGCATTTTGGAGGCATCTTCTTTTACATCCTCTCTTCACCCTCAGGGGTGGGCTTTATTGTCTCCATTTCACAGATGGAGAAACTGAGGCCCAGAGAGGCCAAGGCGACTTGCCCAAGGCAAAGTGAGACGTGAAACCCCAGCAGGCCCTTGTGAGAGGCCACGCTCCTTACTTGGGCTTTCTGCCTAACCATAACTGACCCCAAATGTGGGGGATCAGAGCTGGTTGCAAAACCACCAAGGTTGGAAGCAGTGGGCACTGCCCTGTACAGCTAGCTCCGGGGTCTGAGCCCACCCCCTGCATGGTGTTGGAGACAGAGGTGCTTTGGGGACCCACATAGGCCCCACCTGGGTGGCATGAGCCTTCGAGGCAGAACAGTGCCACCGTGGCTGGCCGGCCACATGCATGACTGGGCAGAGCCCCCCATGCCCAGGGAGCACCGGCCCCTTCAGAGGCCCCAGGCGGAAGGAGACAAGACAGAGCAAATTAAAACAATTGAAGTCACATCTCCTGGGCCTCTCCGAGGCGCACCGCTAGGTGCATAAATACTCTAAGCGGCTCTTCCGACTCGGGCTCTGAAGCAGCTGCGGGGAGCAGAGCGATAAATTGGATTGTGGAGGCGCCGGATAGAGACATGATTGCAGCGTTGGGACAATTACCTGGTTTTCCCCGCTCGGCAGCGTGGAGTGCCTTCCCTTTGTACTTGTGCGGCAAAAAAAATGTCTCCAGGTTAAGTCCATTTCGTGATTATATCGTCCAGCATTATTGATTGCTCAGCACTCACCAAGTCGCAGGGCACATGCAACCCGCACTCCCGCCCCGCACGCAGTAGAGGAGTCAGCTCAGGGACAGAAAGGCCACACCTGGCCCAGGCTGGTGACCTCGGAGCAGGAAGGACCCCAACCCAAGGCGTCAGGCTCCAGAGCCTCCTCCGCCCAAGGGGGAAAGTTTTGCTTTTTGATCGACAGTACTGTGAGGGGAAGGAAAATAGGTCAATTTTCATTTTTCAAATCCCATATTCTTTTTCACACCCGAGGGGTTGGAACCATCTCTAGGCCCTGGGAACTCAAGCACCTGCTTTCTGCTTCCTGCGTGGCCAGATCCCCACTTTGGGGCCCAGCACGTCGCCCTTCTCCCCATCTCCCTGCACGTGATTAAGAATCTCACAAAGGTGAACTCAGATCCGTCGTACCGAGTACACGCTGCTTGCTATTTTTTGCTCCTCTACTTAAATTTTCAAAGAATCGAAAATAGCAGTTGCCATTTTTTACCGTGTTCTCTTCTGCAATATTTAATTCTTGGGCGGTTTAACACTGCGTTGCCCAAGGATTAACTTCCATTTTTTGAAGAGAGTCTATTAGCCGAGAGAGGCAGAAAATGGATTTCACTGAGTGGCAGAGACGGGAGCGGGATGCGGGGGACACAGGCCAAGAGGGGAGGCCCGCCGTTTGGCCTTTATGAAGCTTCTGGCCCATCGGCAAAGCCGGGACCGGCTCTCTCTATGAAACACAGACTGATTTTTAAAAAGCCAAGTTTCCCTGCAAAGGCCAATTTTAAGGGGATTAATGCTCGGTGAATAATGCATCCGCGAAAGAGCGACAGCAGTCCTACTTAATTGGAAGAGGCAAAATCAACCGTGGTGCCGTGCACACATCCCCTTCTTAGCTGCAAAGCAAGTTCTAGAAGGCTCCGTGGGTCTTAAAGCAATTGGAAGGTGCGGGCAGCTCCCAGGTCACCAGCCGGAGTGGTGGCAGAAAAACCATGGCTGCCACGGTGTCTCTGATTGTCTGATTCTTAACGAAGCCTGGGAAAGAGGGGGCGGGAGGGAAGAAGCATGAGGTGAAAGTTTTGGTGATTTCTTGCCTTTGTTTTTGAAGGTCCAAATCAGAAACTCCATTTTTCTTCTAAATTCAGATGATGCTGATCCTAGGTGACGTCTGTGAGTTTCTGCTTCCTGACTCCCTTTGGGCCAGGGCCTAAAAAGTTTGAATTTATCCTCCTGGAGGCCGCTGTCTCCAACGGCCTTTGGTGGATGGCTGTGATGGTTTTGGTGCCTGCCTTCCAGTGCCTTCCGCTTCCTTCCTGCTCCGTTCGTCAAACTATGCCATTTAGTTTGGGGAAGATGCGTTTTTTTGGTTCTTTGACCACAAAGTCAGAATTCACTCAGCGGTAGCAGGAGAAAGGGATGCTTTCTCGCTTGATTCTCATTTGCTTGAATTTTAAAAAGGAAGTCGTCTAAGCTGTGATCTTAGAAATGTTCTCACCAGGTCAGCGTGGGAAAGTAATTTTGAGCGATTAACTGCAAGGCTGACCGCCCCAAGTCTGGACTGGGGAGTGATGAACCGCTAACCCTTATCAGCTCTCATTTGCTTTTTATTCTTGAAAAAGAAAATGAAAAGGGAGGGGTGTCTCTAAAAATTAAAAAGAAACATTAGGATCTCACTTTTAGTGCATTTCCCAGCCTGCCACTGGTCTCCACGCGACACAGAGGACACTTCTTGTTTTCCACTTTGCCTCAGGGTCACGGAGTCATAACCCTCCTGGGCAAGATGAACCTCAGGCTCCCATGTTCTCAGCTCCCCCATGGTCCCCAAGTCTGTAGTAAACTCAGGGCCAGGCCCAGGGTGGAGGAGCATGGGGAGCACCTCTGATCTGTAGTATCTAGAGTTTAGGGGGCTCAAACCTTGGTGTCCATTAGAATTACCAGGGGTCATGCTTTTAGAAACCCTCTGCCCAGACTCACCTCACATCCAGTCAACTGAGTCTCTGGGGGAGGAGCCCAGGCACTGGTGCTTTTCCAAACAGCCCACGTGCATCCTTTGTGCAGCCTGGTTTGAGAACCCCGGACCCCAGACAGCCTTAGAGAAGGTTTCATTCACAACCGTACCCGCCCATATCCTAGTCCCCACTCACTTAGTCGACTCTCGAGATTCCCCATTCTTTCCTCATTGATTTTTTTCTTTTTTGGACACGCTTCGTGTCGCAGCTCCACTTGCCCTCCACGGTTGGCACAACCTTTAATAGCCATGTTTCTCACCAAGAAAATGGTCTAAAGCGTTAAGCCTTATGTGACCTTATAGTCTTTGTCCAACTTAGTTCCATCTGCTGGCTTTTAATAATGGCATGAAAGACCTCCCGGTTCAAATGGAGTTATTCTGTTGTACTTCACCAGGTTTGTTTGTTTATTTAAAGCAAGGATGTGCTTGGGCTTTGTTTTGTAAAGGACTATACTTTTTATTTTTAAATTAAGGATGCCTTGGGGGCCGGAAGATTCCTTTTGTTCTAGAATTCTCCCAGCGGCCTTTCTTTAGAAAGTGAGGTAAGCTCTTCCACAACTAGGATGTTCGATCTCTACATCACGACAGTAGGCCTTTAGTAAAAATATCTGCCAATTTTTTTAAATTTTACATTTAAGGGGAAGAACGGGTGTAACGTCGAGGTGTTAGATGAAGGGGGAAGAACAAAGTGAAACGGCCATCATTGCAATCAGACATTCCTTCTTTATAAGACGATGACAAATAATCTGTTTCATTTCCCGGCAGCATGCCTTCTAGAACACACAAAAGCCCGGTGTGATGGGAGGCTGAAATCTCTCGTTCAGCTTCTGACTCATCGGCTGTCTAAACACGAGATATAATATTTCACTTCTTAGGATTGTTTTTATACTGTCTGCCTCACGGGGCTATTATGTGGTTTCAAAGAAACGTAGGGGAAGGCACCCTGAAAAGCCTAGAGCGCTCGATGATATCATGTAAAATTAAGGTGTTATTAAGGTTTCCCTGTCGGCTTTGGCCTTTTCATACATGGGTACAAGGTTGCCCTACTAGAGGCCCATGCGAGCCACGATCTAGCAGAAGAACCGAGTTAAAAGGGGAATAAATTCGATAACAGATGCTTGGGCCTCGCCGGCAAAGGGAGTTTCCGTCACCACCTCACAGGGCAGTTAATTGGTAATTAAGACAATGCTTTAAAAATGGCCCAGGCTAAGTAAGCTTCACGACGGAAAGGCAAGGGGAATCGGGAAGAGAGGCGGATTCTCGAGTAGGGAGATACGACTTATATATTTTGTGTAAGTTATTTAAGAACTTAAGAATCTTGAAAGCTACCTGGGCTTGTTTCATGTGTGACCTTCATTTTCCACCCTGAGGTTGAGCAGTGTCTGCACAGGGCCCTTCCACTGTGGCCCGGCTGCTGCCGTCACTCACCCACTGCCACGTGCTTGTGCCTCAAGAGTCCGCCACTTGCGGTCTTTCGGGACCACAGAATGAAGACATGAGGCGTATTCCCCATATGCTTTTCTCAGGATCCGCATCCATTATAGTTTCCAAAAGTTACCGAGATGGGGAAGATCCTTTTTCAGAATGGTGGAGGTAGACGTGAGTGAAGAACGTGGGCTTTTACTCAGAATCCCTGCATTGTTGATCGTTTATAAGATGCACCTTGCGTCTTCCTAGCTTTGTCTCTCTCCATCTCTGTCCCGTCTCTGGAAATCATCACCGTTCATCATGCAGTATTTATGTTTTCAGACATTCGCCATTTATAATCACGTGCCTTTAAGACCAAAAACCAAAAACGAGTCTCTGTTATGTAAATATTCATCCACTTTCCACCTATTCATTGAGCACTTGCTATGGGCAGGCTACTAAGAATTGGTAAAGTTCCTGGTTTCAGAGAGTTTATATTCTAATCTTTTGTAACTTAAAAAACAAACAAAAAAAAAACCTCTTTTATTTCAAAATAACTATAGATTCACCATGCGTTGCAAAGATGGCACAGAGAGGTTCTGCGCATCCTTCATCCAATCCCTTCCCGCCCCGCCACGGCCCATGGTTACATCTCAGGTAACCAATCGTGCAGAATCTACACGTGTAGGTTTGGGTTAGCTGTCACCAAGTCGAGATGCAGAGCTGTTCCTTACCACAGAGACCTTCACACTGCCCCCTCAGTCATACACACCCCCTACCTCCCTTCGCCATCTCTCCCCCCCGGCCACCACTAACCTGTTCTCTCCCATTATAATAACAATTTTATAATTGTATTATAATTCGGAGTTATACAGGATGTGGCCTTTTCGGATTGGCTTTTTAACTCAGCACAGTACCCTTGCGACCCATCCAAGTTGTGGTATCAACAGTTTTTTCCTTTTTATCGTGAAGCATATTTCACGGTATGGGACGTACATGGTGTAACCATTTACCTATGGAGGGGGATACCATGATCGTTTCTAGTTCGGGGCTATTACAAGTATTGAAGCTGCCATGAATCATTGTGTAAAACGTAAGTTTTCATTTTTCTGGGACAAACGCCCAGGAGTACAGTTGCTGGGTCATACAGCAAGTGCAAGTTCACTTTTTGAAGACACTGCCGAGCTGTTTTCCAGAGTGGCCGTACCATTTACATTCCCAAAGGCGATGTAGGGTTTTTCCACACCCTCTCCAGCACCTTGTGCTGTCACTGTTTTTAATTTTATCTGTGCTAACAGGCGTGTAGTGATATCTCATCCTTCATGGTCTCAGTTGGCGTTTCCTTCGTGGATAGTTGGGCTGAACATCTTTTCGTGCGTTTGTTTGCTACCCAGATGTCCTTTTCAGGGAAAGGTCTATCTGTTCATGTCTTTCCCCCATTTCCTAATTGGAGTGTTTGCCATTTTAATATCGCGTTTAGAGAGTTCCTTGTATACTTTAGGTAATAATTCTTGGTGGGATATATGACTTCCAAATATTTTCTTTCAGTCTGGACAGCAGAAAGTTTTATTAAAATTTAATTCTCATTTTTTTTTCTTTATGGCATCATGTTATATCTAAGGATCCTTTCCTAACTCCAGATCCTAAAGATATTCTATATTTTTCCTAAGTTTTATAGTTTTACCTTTTAGGTTGTCTTTCATTTTGAATTAATTTTTACATAAACTTGAGAGATTTTTTTTTTTTTTTTTTTGTCTACAGGCATGCAGGGTTGTTCTAGCACTCTGTGTTGAAAAGGCTGTCTTTCCTCCACTGTATTTTAAACCTTTGTCCAAAGTCAGTTGGGCACTCATGTGGAATTATTTCTGAGTTCTCTATTCTTCCCATTACCCTATGTGTCTCTCCCTCTGCCAATACCACACGGTCTTGGTCACTGTATCTCTATAAAGTTTTGAAATCAATTGATTCCTCTTACGTAATTGGTTGTTTTGTTTGTTTTTCAAAATTGTTTTGGCTATTCTAGTGCCTCCGTCTTTAAATAAAAATTTTAGGATACTCTTGTTCGTATCTACAAAATAGAAGGGTTTAGTTAAGAATCGTGTCAAACCTGTATCTATGTGAGCAGAATTGACACCTTTACTCTGTTGAGTTTTCCGATTTATGAACACAGGTGTCACTCCCCTTATTTAGATCTTTGATTTCTCTCATTAGCATTTTGTGGTGTTCAGGATCCAAATTCTCTGCAAGTTTTTTTAGATTTACATATATTTCTCTTTGTTTTCTGAGCAAGTTGTAAATGGTATTCTATTTTTTAAATTTTTTCTAATTTTTTAAATTTTTTTAAATTTATGTTCATTTCTAATGTATAAAAATACAACTGATTTACGTGTGTTTATTGTATTGATCTAGTACTCTGTGACCTTGGCGAAGTTTCTCACAAGTTCTAGTTGTTTGTTTTCATTTTGTTCCGATTCATTGGGATTTTCTACATAAGCTCACATTATCTATAAATAGAGACAGTTTTATTTCTTGCTGTTCATCCTTTATTCATTTTATTTCTTATTGTACTGGCTAGAACTTTCAGTTCTATGTTAAACCGGAGTAGTGAAAGCGGACACCCTTGCCTTGTCCTTTTTTACAGGGAAAGCATTGACCATGAACTATAATGTTAACTGTATAGCAATCTGTAGACACTTCCATCAAGTTGAGGACGTTGCCCTCTATTCCTCTTTTTCTGTTTATCATGAATGGGTGTTGAATTTTGTCAAATGCCTTTTTATGCATTAATTGATATGATTACATAATTTTCTTCTTCAGCCTGTTAATGTGGTCGATTACACTGATTTTTGATTTTGAACCAGCTTCCATCTCTAGAATGAACCCCACTTGGTCATGGCGTATCGTTTCTCTTATACATTTCTGAATTCTATTCGCTAATGCCTTGTTAAGGAGTTTTGCATCTCTTTCTGTGAAAGATCGATCTGTAATTTTATTTTTAGACTGTCCCTGTTTGGTTTTGGTATTAGGATAATCGTAGCTTTAGAAGGCGAGCTGAGAAGTGCATCCAATTGGTGTTCATTCTTTGGTGGAATTCTCCTAGGAAACCATGTGGCTCAGGAGATTTCCGGGAGATTTTAAATTACAGAATCAATTTGCTTAATATTTATAGGGCTAGTCACAGCATCTATTTCCTATTGGGTGAGTTCGTGGTACTTTGTGTTTGTTGAGCAATTGGTCCATTTCATCTATGTTGTCAAATTTTTGTATGTAGATTATTCACAGAACTCTCTTATTTTTTTGATGTCTTGGGGGTGTGTAGTGATAGTTTCTGTTTTATTCATGATATTGATAATGTGTGTGTTGTTTTTTGCTTTGTCAGTCTTGCAAGAGATTTGGTGATTTTCCTGATCTTTTCAAAGATCCAGATTTTTATCTTCTTTATTGTTCTATTTTCAATTTCACTGGTTTCTGATCTTTACTATATCTTTTTTTTTCTCCATGCTTTGCATATATTTTGTTCTCCTTTCTCTAGGTTCTTTAAGTAGGAGCTTAGATTATTATTACTTGGGACTCTTCCTCCTTTCTAAAATAAGGTTTTCCTCCTAAAATTTAGTGTGATAAATTTTTCTCTTAGCTCTGCTTTAGCTATGTGTCACAGATTTTGAGATGTTGTATTTTCATTTTAATTCAGTTCTATATATTTTCTTTCCTTTGAGACTTGTGCTTTCAGCCATGGATCACTTGGAAATCTTTATTTTCCAAGTGTTTGGAGAATTTTCTTTTATTTTTTATTTTTTTCTGTTACTTATTGCTAGTTTGACTTCACTGTAGTCAGAGACATACTATATGTGGTTTGATTTTTTTATTTTAGTTTGTTGAAGTTTGGCTCTAGATATTCATACTTTGTATATGTCCTATGGGAACTGGAAAAGAATGTGGATGCTGCTATCATCATGTGACGTGTTCTTTAACTATTGATTAGATCTTGGTGATCAGTGATGTTGTTGATATTCTCTGTATCCTTGCTGATTTTTTGTCTAGTTTTTCTATCAACTTTTGAGATAGGGATGTTGAAGTCTCCAGCTAGAATTGTGGATTTTTCTCTTTCTTTTTTCAGTTCTATCATTTTTGTTTCTCATATTTGCAGCTCTGCCATTTGGCATACGTGTATTCAGGATTTGCTGTGTTTTCTTGATGGATTGATCATTCCATCATTACATAATATCTGTCTCTGCCTCTGGTAATTTTATTCGCTATGAAGCCTACTTTCTCTTTATCAATGTAGCCAATTCTGTCTTTTGATTAATGACTATATATCTTTTTCCAACCTGAAGTGAGTTTCTTGTAGACAACAGATAGTTGAGTAGTGTTTTTTATCCACTCAATCTCTGACTTTTAATTGGTGTATTTAGATCGTGCACATTTAATACATTTATATATTATGTTAGCACATGAGTTGGCCATTTTAGTTTTCTTTTCTGTTTGTGCTCGCTCTCTTCATTTCTGTTTTCTTTTTCCTGTTGTCTTTCGGGTTACTTGAACATTTTTTAGAATTCCATTCTGATTTATGTGTAGTGGTTTCAAGTGTGTCTCTGTATATATTTTTAGTGGTTTGTCTAGGTATTACATTATATGTATGTATGTATGTATGTGTGTAAATGTGTGTGCATATGTACACACATATATACATATGTAATTTATCAGAGTCTCTTGGTATCAACATTTTACTAGTTTAAATGAAGTATAAAAATGTCTTACTTGCCTTTACATCCTTTTACCCTCTTCTGCTTATAATTGTCTTAAATTTTTCCCACCTACATTTAGAACCACATCAATGTTATAATTTTGTTTCGACCACCAAATATCATGTAGAAAATTCAAGAGAGAGGGACAATATATTGTACATACCCGTATTTTTACTTGCTATTTTTTTCCTCCCAATAAGGTTACTTTTTTAATTTCCTTTTTTAATTTCCTGTTTAAAGAACTACCTTTATCCATTCTTATAGGATTGGCCGTCTGATAACAACTTCTCTTAGTTTTCCTTCATCCAAGAATTTTTTGATTCACCCTTCATTCCTGAAGAATATTTCCACTAGGTATAGACATTGAAGCTGATAGATTTTTGAAAAGCACTTGAAAAATGTTATGTTACTTTCTTCTTGGCCTCTCTGGCTTCACATAAAAAATCTGCTGTTATTCTAATTTCCCTTATAAGCATTATTTCTATATTTATGCTTTCAAGATTTCTAAATATAATTTTCAGGCTCTTATGTCTCTATTTACTTTCTGAGAGTTTTTTTCACTTGTTTCGTGACTATTCCTAATTGTTCATTAAAGCATTTTTGTGGCTCCTTTAAAATATTTTCCAGATAATTCTAACATCTCTGTTATCTCAGTGTCGGCATCTCTCGGTTGCCTTTATTTATTGGAGATTTTCCTGCTTCTCGGTATGTGTGACTTTATATTGAAACCTGGACATTTGGGGTATTGTGAGACTCTGAAACTTATCTAAAACCTTTCTGGTTTAGGTGGCTTTCTCTCACACTGCTCCAGCAGGGGAAGAGATGACATTGCCTTCTTATCGTGGGTGCAGAAGTCAAGGTCCTTCCTTCAGTCTCTGTCGACACTCAAGGGCAAGAGCAGTTCCTCATTATTCCTTGGCAAGAGTGGAGTTTCAGCTCCACACTACACTTGATACCACCCTGGCTGGGAAGGGCATGAGCGTCTCATTGCTGCTATGCATGTGGTGTGCACTGACACCTCGGTTTGGGGGTGCGGCTTGCCTCATTATGACCATCGAAAGTCCTGACTCTCTACCAGGCCTCCCCTGACACCATGGAGGAAGGGGTATACTTCATTATTACTGGGTGATGGTGAAAGTTCAGGCTCCCTACTCAACCTCCTCTGACTGTTTTTACAGGGGTGGGGGTGGGTTATATTGGAGTACCCATTACAGCCTGGCAAGGGTAAAAATCTAGATTTTCCACCTGTCTGTGCCCGTTGGCATTTCCAGATCATTGGCTTCTTCGCCTACAAGTCTGGCATATATGAGGCAAGTAGAAAAACCAGAAACCTCACCACCATGTTATTCTTTGGACCTCAAGGTCCCTAGCCAGTCTGTTTCCTTCTCTCCACTTTTCATCTCTGTATCTTTATGATGCGGATATAGAACAGATAAAGATATCCTATATCTAGGAACCTTACTGAACAATTTTGGTGGTTCTGACCATATTCAAGTTGACAGTATTGGATTTTGGAGGGTGACAATCACATATTTTGAAAATAACTACACTTTCTCTTCCTTTCCAATATTCATACCTCACTTCATTCTATAGTCACTGCCTTGTCTAGCACCACTGGGGTAGTATGGAATAGCAGTGATGATGACGGATATCCACTTCTCTCCTGCTTCTACTCTTTCATTGCTAAGTAGATTGTTCTCTAGGTTTCTGTATGTATCTTTTATCAATGTTTTCTCTGAGCTTCGCTTATTAAGAATTTTAATTAGGAATGGTTGTACAGTTTTGTTCAATTCCTTTACTGAATTTATCAACATGAGCATGTGTGTTTTTTTCTCCTCTAATCCATTAATGAGTTGAATTATAGTGATAGATTTTTCTATGTTGAGTCTGCCTTACATCCATAAACCGTCTTCATGGTGTAATATCCTTCTAAGACACTGCTAATTTTGATTTGTTGTTGTATTTTGTATAATATTAATAAGATTGTGGTTCTAACCCCTGCCGCTCTGCACCAAACTGATGACCTTTTTTAGATGCTGCGTATGTTCCCCTGTACTGCTTTAGTCCACTCCCATGGTCATTGTCTTAAAGTCATGCTAAATTTCCTAATGAATATTTCTTCTTTTTAAATGTCCTACCTGGCTTTTGTGGGCATTTTAAGTTGGGTTTGTACTTTGCTATTTTTGTGCCATCCTGTCCAATTTTGGCATCTAGGATATGTTGGATTTGTAGAATAAATTGACAATCTTTACATATTTTCTATGTTCAATAGCAGTCTAGCAAACAAATTAATACATACTTTAAACTTTAAAAGCTGTCACATGTAAAAAAAAAATGTGATTAGTAAAACCATCTGGACCTGGGACTTGTTTGATGGGGGTTGGAGGTGGGGGCTTCTGTGACTACATTTTCAATTCTATTTTTCTGTAATTACTGTTCTTTTCAGGTTTACTGCCTCTTACTGACTCATTTTGGTAGTTTATATGTTCCTAGAAAATTATTTTTATGTCCAAATTTGTTTTTTTAATTTATCAGAATTTGCATATATTCTCTAAACTTGTGGAAATCAAATCCATGTCTGTAGTTATATCCTCTTTTATTCTTAAATTTTTTTATGAGACTTTTCTTTCTTATTGGCATTTAAACATCTTTTGGTTTTAATGATCAAACTGACTTGCTTGTTTTTCTATTTCATCAGTCCTATTATCTTTGATTCCCTTTCTTTTACTTTGTTTAGTGCTTTTTAAAAATTTTTCTAGAGGTCATTACTTATTGCATTTTCAATCTTAGTTTTCCAAATGTATTTTAAATTTGGAGTCCCTCTTTGATGTACCCTGTAGATTTTGAACTGAGTGCTCTCATTATCCTTCTTTTCTATATGGTCTCTAATTTCAGCTTTGATTTTCTTTTATAAATGACTCATGGGCTAGAGTTCCAAGAGACCTGTAGTATTTATCTTTTGAAGATTTTATGGAGGTTTAATTCGTGGCCAAATACTTAGTCAGATTTTTTTTTAAATGTTACATGGAAATGTAAACATGTTTTCTGCTAGTTGCGAACTGAATTTAAATATGAAATTCATCTAGCTGGATAATTGTATATTCAAATCATCTGTATTCTTAACCTATTTTTTTGTCTACTCGATCTGTCAATTTCTGAGACAGATGGGCTAAAGTTTCCCACTATGCTCATGATTTAATAGTTTCTGCTTGCATTTCTAACACTTGTTCCATAGTTCCATGCTGTGTTCCTTAGTGAAAAAGGTTTGTCGCTATTATTATCTTCTAGATTGTATCTTTAATTCATAGAAAATATTCCCTTACCTTTGGCCTTGAATTCTACTTCTGAGTGTTATTAATAGTGCATTTTTTGCTTCCTTTTTGATAACACTTTTTAGGTTTGTCTCCAGTCATTCTATTCTGTGTCATTTTAAGTTTTTTTGTAAATTTCCAGCTCAGTTCTGCATAGTTCCCATCTGCATGTCTCTCTTTTAATAGGAGAATTAAACTATTTGTATTTATTATAAATATTGATATGTTTGGACTTATCCCTGTCATTTAGTTTCATTTTCTACTTAACATATTCCTCCCCACAAGACAAACTTCCGAGGACTCATTCTTGTTCTCTGATTGCTTTGTTTTCACAACAGCCTATTCTTGTTTAATCAATGCAGCATCACTCTGAAGATAGCAGGTGTGTGTGTGTCTGTCTATAAACTCTGTTCTCCACAGTGGAGTCCAGTTCAGGTTATTTTTCTCTTTCCCTACTGTGCAAATGATTTCCTCAAATGTCTCATAACCTTGCTTGTTCACTCATATGTTAAAATGCAGAAATGGGTGGATCGGTGCTGGTGGCTATTGTGTTTCCTCGGTAATCCTATGCCTTGGTTTCCACTGCAGCTCCCTCTTCTGAATGAGAGGGATGGCGAAGAGCCACGGTCAGTTAGCGGGTGATGCAACAGCAGCTTTCCCCTCAGGGTGCCTGGGGAAAGAGCAGCCAGGCCAGCTGGGGACTACTCCAGGGACACCCATAGGGAAACTATTCCCCACGGTGGAAGTTTCCCACAGCTCCCCACTGGGAAGAGCTGTGTTTCCCTCTTCCTCTCCATACCCGACTCTGCCTGCTGAGGTACCCTGCACCCCTGTGGTCTGCCCTCTCTCCAGCTTCAAGGTTTTTCCAGCATACCATTGGGAAGACCCCCTGACCTCTGCCAAACTTCCCACTGGGCTAGTTTTGGATAGCAGTTTTCACCTATTCTAGTTTTTCTGTCAACCTGCCTTCTGTCTTCCAGAAATCCATCAGTATTGCTGGAGCATTAATGGTGCTCTTTTGATGCTATTTAAGATTTATTTTCTTTCTTGGTGAGGGGAAGAAAACATATGTGCTTGGTCTGCCACCTTAAACCAGAAGTCTGGAAGTGGATTTAGGATGCCCAAACAGGTAGCTTTTGGAAAACAGACCAGACCACTGTTTTATTGAAAAATTTTTTCTATAAATAAATCCAAAAGAGACATCCCTTGAAAGTCAAGAAAATGTAAGACTATGAGGAGTGTGTGTCTGCAGCTAGAAGGAAGTAGCACACACTGCTGCCCAACAGAGGCTGCGTGTCAGGCTGTGTTTGGATCCGCAGCATTGGTCATGTACACTAGCTGCCTCTATTAAAATGTAACTATTAGCAAATGAAATTAAATACTTCAGTTGCTTAGTAACTAATCCAATCTGAGAAAGAAGCAAAAATAGAATACATAAATTTAGAACTTTTAGGCCACGTGCCAAGCAAAATATTCTTGCTCGTATCCTTTTGATCGCCTGTCATTGAATGGAAGAAAGGGTGTGAGCGTGTCAAATAGGCAACATTTGATTTGTGCTGACATTGCTAAAAGTGGACACCCCTTGATGACTAAACACCGTGAGAGACAGGTAGGCTTCCCGAGGACCTCTAGCCACACCAGCCCCCAAAATGACCAGCTAGGGGCAACACCAGGAAGAAGCTCTGATTAACTAATAGGAATTTATATTTTTGACTTAATGAAAAAGCCAAAGGGCATTATGTGACTTAAGCCACATTATACTGTTGGAAGAAAAGTATAAACCATCTGTTTTACCCATTTTTCAAATAAATTAAAAATATCATTTTCCTCCCAAAGCAGCTTTTCAGCAAGACACAGAAAATTAATCAGATTAAGATTATACACTACATGAAGTAATTACTGGGATCATACAGTATTGGAGTTCAAAGAAATACCATGATAAATTGACATTAAACGTGATGTCAGTTACTTCAAATATTACTTTTTTCTGCCTCCCTAAAAAATGAGAAAACACAATTGCATGTATTTATGAGTGACATATTTCTTTATTCAACATTATTGGGGCGACATTGATGAATAAAATCAAAGAAGTTTCAAGTGTACAATTCAACAGTATGTCACATATATAGTGCATTGTGTGTTTACCACCCATAGTTAGATTTCCTTCCTTCACCAAATATTTGACCCCTTTACCCCTGTCTACTGCCCCTTCCCCCCTTCCCTCTGGTAACCACTAATCCACCGTTCGTGTCCATGAGTCTGTTTGTCATGTTTGTTTGTTGCTTTCAGTTTTATATACAGATGACATATTTCAAATAAAATCTAAAAAAAGAAAAGGAAAAATTATTTCCCAAAATAATTTTAAACAAAGAAGAGTTGTAAGAATAGTACAATGACTTCTCATATATTCTCAACCCAGAATAATCGCTTTATCACTTCTCTACCTCTCCTTCATACACACCATACATGCAGGTGCATTATATACACCCACATTTTCCTAAATCATTTGAGAGTTAGCTAATCTTTAAGTATTTCAGCTTATATTTCCTGGAAACAGAACCCAGTGCAATTATCCAATTCAGGAGATTTAGCATCAATATAATATTATTATGTTGATACAATTGTATTTGTATTGTGTGGACTGTATCAATTTGGTATCAAAATTCATATTTGAAGTTTGCTATTTGCCTCAATTTCCTCAAAAATAATTCCTTTTTCCCTTGATCGAGGATCCAATCTGGTAGTGCTCATCGCACTTGGTGGTTATGTCTCTGATCCTCTGTAATCTAAAACAGTTCCTCAGCCTTTTTGTCTTTCATGACATTGACATTTTGTAAAATTTTACTACTAGTTTCAAGTATACAGTTCATTGGTTAGACATTTATATAGTTTATAGAATGACCCCCTTGGTTGCTCTCTCTCTCTTCTGGCTGTCCACCTAGCCATTACATTACTGCTGACTGCAGTCCCCGTGCTGTGCTCCCATCCCTGTGACCAACTATCAACTACTAATTTGTATTTCTTTAACCCTTCACCCCTTTCTTCCAGCCCCAAACACCTTCCCCTCTGGCCATCACCAGATTGTGAGTCTGTTTTTGATAGTTTGTTCTTTTCGTTCCTTAGATTTCACATACACATGAAATCGTATGGCACCTCTCTCTCTCTCTGACTTATTTCACTCAGCATAGTAACCTCTAGGTCCATTCATGTTGTTGCAAATGGTAAGATTTCATATTTTTAATAGCTGAGTAATATTCCATTGCATATATGAGCCCTAACTTCTTTATCCAATTGTCTGTTGATAGGTATTTAGGTTGCTTCCACATCTTGGCTATTGTAAAGTGTGTTGCCATGAGTTGTTGTTTTGGTTTTCTTTGGATAAATACCCAGAAGTACAATTGCTGGATCAAAAGGTATTTCCATTTTTAATTTTTTGGGAAACCTCCAGACTGTTCGCCATAGCAGCTGTGCCAATTCGCAATTCCACCAACAGTGTATGAAGGTTCCCTTCTCTCCACATCCTCACCAACACTTGTTGTTCTTTGATTTATTGATGATAGCCATTCTGACAGGTATCTTGTTGTGGTTTTAATTTGCATTTCTCTGATAATTAGCGACCTTGAGCATCTTTTCATATGTCTGTTGGCCATCAGTATTTCCTTTTTGGATAAATATCTGTTCAGGTCTTCTGCCCATTTTTTAATTGGATTGTTTGTTTTTTGTTGTTGTTGTTGAGTTGCATGAGTTTTTTACATGTTTTAGATACTAACCCCTTATCAGATGTATCATAAGTGAATGGCTTCTCCCATTCTGTTGGTTGTCTTTTCCTTTTGTTGATGGTTTTCTTTGTTGTGCAAACTTTTTAGTTTGATGTAGTCTCATTTGTTTTATTTTTTTCTTTTGTTTCCCTTGCTTGTGGAGATATGTCCAAAAATAAATTACTAGTAGCAATATCAGAGCAATTACTACCTAGCTTTTCTTCTAAAAGTTTTATAGTTTGGGGTCTTACATTTAAGTCTTTAATCCATTTTGAGTCTATTTTTGTATATGGTGTAAGAAAGTGGTCCAAGGTTTTTGTTTTGTCTTGTTTGGTATATATCTGTCCAGTTTTCCCAGCACCATTTATTGAAGAGACTGTCTTTATCCCATTGTATATTCTTGCCTCCTTTGTCATATATTCAGTGAGCTTATAGGCATCGATTTCTGGGCTCTCTGTTCTGTTCCATTGATCAATGTTTCTGTTTTTAGGCCAGTACCATGCTTTATGATTACTGTAGCCTTGTAGCATGGTTTGATAGCAGGTAGTATGATACCTCCAACTTTGTTCTTCTTTCTCAAGATTTCCGGGCTATTGGGGGTCTTTTATGGTTCCATATAAATTTTATGATTATTTGTTCTAGACCTCCAAAAAATGCCATTGGTATTTTGATAGGGATTTCATTGAATCTGTAGATTGTTTTGGGTAGTATGGTCATTTTAATGACGTTGATTCTTCCTACCCATGAGCATGGTATATGCTTCCATTTATTTATATCTTCTTCAATTTTTTTTTTCAATGATTTATAATTTTCTGAGATGTTTTACCTTCTTGGTTAATTTGATTCCCCAGGTATTTTATTGTTTTTGATTCGATAGTAAATGAGATTATTTTATTAATTTCTCTTTCCAAAAGTTCATCAGTGATACAAAAAAATGCCATAACTTCTGAATATTTTGTATCCTGCCACTTTACTGAATTCATTGATGAGTTCTAACAGTTTTTTTATGGAATCTTTACGGTTCTCTCTCTATATATAGTATCATGTCATCTGCAAATAGCAAGAGTTTTACTTCTTCCTTTCCATTTAGGATGCCTTTTGTTTCTCTTTCTCATCTTATTGCTTCCAATACAACGTTGGAGAGGAGTGGTGAAAGTGGGCATCCTTGTCTTGTTCCTGATCTTAAGGAAAATGCTTTTAGCCTTTAACCACTGAGTATGATGTTAGCTGTAGTTTTGTCATATGTGGCCTTTATTATGTTGAGGAACGTTCCCTCTATTCCCACTTTGCTGAGAGTTTTTATTCTAAACGCATGCTGGATTTTGTCTAATGCTTTTTCTGCATCTATATATATAATCATATGGTTTTTATCTTTTGATTTGTTAATGTGGTATATCACATTAATTGATTTGCGACAACTTTTTTTAAGAGAACAGATAATGTCCCTCATTTTGGGTTTTTCTGATGTTTCCTGTTGATTACATGAAGACACACTCTTAGGTCACTAGTTGCAGTATTTTTTAGGTAATCTAAATCCTTAAGATTATTCAGCAGAAGATGGTTAGCAAACAGCAGAGCCCTGTCACCCCAAAGTGTGTCTGGGTCAGGTGTGGCCCAGGGGCCATGCACCAAGGGTTCTGGCCTCAGCTTTCTGGTATGTCACCACTCAGAGGCATTTTCTTAATGAAGTACCCAGGGACTCATTCCAAAATAGGAAAGCAGCCATTACAGCCTGAAATCCATTTTTTTCCTCCCTGTTATATCTGTGTTAGAGACATAAAAGTTCATGAAAAAATCAGGGGCAAGGGGGCAGTTCTGTAGAACAAAAGTGTTGTTCCTTATTCATTCATCCAGCAAGCACGTCTTGAGCATCCGCTATGTGCCAGGCACTCTTCTTGCAGCTAGAGATACAGAGGTGATCAGACTAGGTTCCCACCTCACAGAGCTTACGTCCAGTGGCAAGTCATGTGATACACTAATAAAGCCAGAATAACATAGTTCCAGGTGGCAATAAGCTCTATGGTGAGGATCAAACAGGCTAACACAGAAGACAGTGAGGAATGGTTAGAACCTCACCCTGGCTCCTCGGGCTCTCGTCTCAGTGGCTTTTGCCCTGGCACTTCTCTGCCAGAGCTGCCGCCTGTCCCATCCTTTCCTTTGAGCTGGATCAAGGATGAGCAGGTGAGATGATGCCAGCAGGGCCCCAGGAGCTCCTTACTGATGATCTTTAGGAGATGGTACGTCGTTTGAGGTTCCTGGGAGACAAAGCAGGCTTGTGTACATCGTACACACACAGAACCTGGGCTCAAGGACTAGAGAAGAGCTCACCTGGTCATCTGAGAAATCACTTCCTGAAGAAAAAGACTTTTCGTTTGTTCAAGGGGAAGCCAATAGGGCATTATCATTTGTTTGACCTAATTTTTATATGAGAAACAATCAGAACTGTGTACAACTAATTTAGAATAGATATCGTCCCGCTTATGCTTTGTAGACATCATGGGACTCTACTGTGGTGTTAATTCAAATGATTTTCTGTAACTCTTAGCAAGGAATTACCATTCCATTCACATTTGCCCCTGAAATTGGGCTATATGCCAGTATCTCTCTTGTAGTATTTATCTTTCAATTGAAATTATGACTTACAAACAGGGTAGGTGTTACTTTTTTACCATCTTTCCCAAAAGTCTTGAGGTTCTTAAGGTGTGAATCTGTGGGGTGCACAAAGGCGGCCTGGATCAGGCACAAGAGGAAGGGGGGCCGTATCTGTTCGGGGCTTGATGCTCAGCGAGACGCTGAGCCCTCATAATGGAGTCTTCTGCCCTGGTGTCAGCCTGAGATGGTTGTCTTTTTGTTTTTTGACCTAAGGCACTTGGGGGTGAGGAAGCCAGTTGGGTCGGATGTCTATGGTGAGGTAGAACCACTGCCTCCAGCCCGGCAACCAGCCTGCTAGCTGTCACTGAGGTGGTGGCCTCTCCATCACTCTGAAGTGGGTCCCGCTAGTCCCTCCCCCGCATGAACCTCAGGATTCCTGTGGCCTTCACACACCCACAGCCTTACAGTTTGGGGGGTTGGGAGAGCCCCTCCAGGGGAGTCCCTGCAGGATGACTGCGACACCTGCACCTTACCCAGGGAAGGATAAAAAGCACCTCCTTTTCCCTCCCCCTCTGTTCTCAACTCATTCCAAAAATCCTGGAAACAGCAAAGGCGCAAATGAAGGGCTGAAACAAACAGCTCTTTTATATTTCTAGGCAAAGTAAGGAACAACAGAGGCCTCCCCAGAGAGACTATGGCCCATATAACCCTCCCCAAGTTCAACAAAGCAAGGCCAGCCGGTTCAACTTCCTGCCTCAGGGGCTCGTGGTGCTTCAAAGCTTAGACATAGGAAGTTCACCAAGAAGCAGAATTCTTGAATGGCCCCGTGCACAGATATTATCACAGTGCATCAGAACACAAGACACGACAGGATCTCTCTGCCCGCCCACACTCAGCACCCGTCTGCAACATCAGAGGGTTCCTAAGCACGACAAGCACAGAACTGGCGACGCCCCAGGGTCCCCACTGACCTGTGAGGGCTGCTTCCTGGCCCTCCACTCTGCTCCCGAGGGTCCACTGCCATTCTTCTTCTCCTGCATCCCCTTTTCCTAAACTTGGCCAGCTACAGCTTAGAAAGTGTGGCCAAGCCTCCTGCTCCAGAGACAGACTGGGAAAAAAAAGGGGGGGGAATAAACAATCTTCCCTCTGTGAGAGCCTTTGATCACTTTTATTTTTTGATACAGTGCAGAAGTGACCTAAACGATAAAAGTGTAAACTTGAGGATCCAAAGGAAAAAAAAAATGTAGCAGTGAGCCCTGGATGGATGCAGGGAGAATCATTGTCCCTCAGTGATTATGTGCATCCATTAGCGTGGCATCCATTCTTTGTGGGAGCGTTTGGTGACAGTTCCCAGAGCAGCACACAGCTCGTGTGGCCTGCAGTTAGATGGCCACCACGCATCCCCGAGGGAGATGCCACCGGGAACACCACCTTAAAGGCAGAGCTTGTTGGGTTTGGTTGTTTGGGTTTTTTCTTTCATTTCAGATGCTGCTGTAGAGACCCAGTATCATTTTATAGACACCGCTAACAGAAGCTTCACTCACGGAGGAAAATTCAATGTTACGGATTCATGAATGATGATGTCTGGGTGGGGGTGGCAAGCTGCAGAGGGCTGGGAAGGAGAGGGGAAGTGTCATTTCCTTGAGGAAAGAAAAATATACGGGGCAAGCCATAAACATAGCTTCATTCCCAAGCCAGCAATTCTTACCCTTAATATGTTTTGTCAGGCAAGTCTTCAATACAGATTAAAATGAAATGCCAAGTAATTTCCACCTCTCGGCCGCTCGTGTCTGTGAACAATGGAGATTGTTGTGATGGATGTCAGTTAATAGCAGTTGCAAGCTTGTAGATTTAGTCCCAGCAGCAAAAAAAAATCCTAAGGAATGGGGGGCGGGGAGGTGGTGGGGGCGGCTACGTGTGTGTGGAGAGAGAAGGCTGTTCCGTCATCCCTTTCTGACCGATTCGGTTCATCATAAGCCACATTGAAAGCGAACCAAAAACAAAATCAGGATGGCAAGATAAGATGACCCTTTCTTGTTAATGAGGCCGAAGGCATAAAACACAATTTGCAAGAGCTGAGTCCCCTGGGAGGAAGGTTTCTTTGCAGTTAGGATGCTTTGTCAGACGAGAGTCCATTTCCGTGGCAGGAAAGAGAGGCAGCTGCATTGCTGGGGACCAGGCCCCTGGTGCAGCTGGCACGTTTGCAGCAAGTCTCACCAGTGGCATTCTGTCCCCTTCCCACGCACCGCCATCCTGACAGGCTGAGCCACGTGATCTCACTCAGTCCCTGTCCCTGCCTTAGCAGCTTTGCACTCCAAACCCCCGGTGTGGGCTAATTCCGAATAGTAGTGTACGAACTGAAGCGCCGGCAGAACTCTGTCACCCAAGGGGTCTAAATCTTCACCTTCTCGTGACCGACAAAGGCAGCGAGCTTATTCCCTCACCCTACTCTTAAGCTTGGTTGGAGGGTTTGGTTTTGACTTATTCTCTTATTATTCGAAATGGGAGATTGTCCTAGCAGTCGCTGACTAATTTTACGGTTGTGGAGAGAACGGTAATGCTTCTGTCCATCAGTCCCTGTGAAGGGAGTCCCCGCGTTCAAATTCTAGTAGGTTAAAGTCGTCTTCCCTTCGAAATAGCCAGGATCCGGCCATTAACTTGCCTTTGGTGGTTACATGTTGTTTTTCGAATCCCTGGTTACCAAATTTTGTAGCATCCAACTCAGTTTTCTTAGATGTTGACTCAGAAAGCAATTCTTTCAGGAATGCTTGGGAAGTGAAAAAATTCTCTTCCTGTGACCAGAATGAGAGGTTCAAGGACAAGGAGAATTAAAACTGAGGTGTGTCGAGCTCAACTATTCCCGTTATTAGTTACTGGCATGTGCGCCCATGCTCATGTGGTTTGATCCCCACACTGACCCTCTGAGGGGTCACCATCCCCTTTTTACCATAAGGAGCCTGAGCTCACATGGCTTTCCCAAGACCCTGCACAGCCAAGAATCAAGCTTCCAGGTCTGTCTGACCCCAGGTCCCAGCTCTCTCACCAAAGCCTCATCTTCAGAAATGTTATCCCTAACGCAGGCACCGAGCTTAGTGCCTTAAAAAACAGTTGGGCAATATGTGTACACTGGTGTTGAATTATGTAAAAACTTTTAACTTTGGGGCAATAATTAGTCTCAGGGCAGCAAACATCAGTGATCCCCGAGAGCTGAGTCTGTTTGACAGAGGATTGCTTCGAGTTCAGGGATCATGCGCTTCCTGGTGTACATTTCAGGAGCCTCCTAAGGGTTTAGATTCTTAGATATCTGAGAGTCCCATTTTGCAGCCAATCGCAGGCTTTTCAAAACGAAAATCTGAGGAGGCGATTCTAGAGCAGGAATAAATGGAACAGCTTATGTTGGTCGCCCTTCTGCCACCAGGGAGCTTGAAAAGCACTGGAGAGGAGGCAGCCTGCCAACCTTTGCGAAAAGGAAGGGCGATGCTTCCTGATGATGCCTGGGGGCTGGAGGACTGCAGCCAGAGCCCAGTCATGTCCCTCGAGACTGACCCAGAAGCCCACTTTCTCTCCTCACTTCCCTACCCCCTCCACGACCTCTGTCATCGCATCATCTGGGGAATGCAAAGCCAACCTATCTGTCTTGTCATCACTCCCCCTAGGAGCATGTGGGATGTAGGGGGAAGCACATGGGTGAGGCTGAGTCTCCATTTCCTTGCCTTTAAATGGGGGCAGTGATACCCACCTCTGTGGGTCACCGTGAGGCTCGGACAAAAGGTGTGAGGAGCCTGGACCAGCTGGCAGAGTCAGGCTTGGTGGAAAAGGTGGTTACGGCAACAGAGGCGTTCCAGGAGCAGCCAGCTTGTCCAGGCACCTCTGTCCTCCTCAGCCGACCTAAGGCTTTGACAACAATTGCAGACCCTCTGGCACGTGGGAGTTCAGTGCTGGGCAGGCGAACGCTGCGCCCTGCCTGTGAGTGATGGGAGAAGCAGCTCCCTAAGGCAGCACAGTCGGACTCCCGGGCATCACCGCAGGCTCAGTCCGCTGGGACCCTTTCATGATCAGACGGATCCTTCAATTTCAGAATCAAAGTAAAATCTCTGACAGAACACCAAGAAGAGAGCCGAGCATCTCTGTCAGCAAATTCCACTTCCCCAGGAATTCTTTCCATGTGTGGGAAACACCGATGGAAACTAGGGGAGCAAAGGTTTGGGACCCAGGAGGCCCTGCCTCAGCCTAGACCCTCCCCCGGGGGTGCACAGGGTGGCTCCCAGGGCACAGGAGAGGGGAGAGGCCAGGGGAGGGGCATTGCTCCAAAAGGATTGTAGCGTTGTGCCAATTTATATCAGCAAGAACCTGAGGAATGCATATAGGAATGGGTGCTCAGGGTACCGGACTAAGAAGGATGAAATGGATTCTGAATCTCACACGCTAGCTCCAACAGCTGGGAGTGGCTCTCAGAGATCGCTTGTGGCCGGCCAAAAGTTGGATTCGGGCTCTGCATTCAGTGAGCTCTGGGATTAGACAGGCATGAGGGAAGGAAGGAATCCAGGGAGGCTGGCACGTGGGAGTGGATTTGTCACATGCGTGCTTCCCCACCCTGTCCCCAGAGCAGGCTCAGAGGCACTCCCGGCTAAGACCCTGAGACGAGCGTCAGGGGGGGCACACCAGCGGCCATGCAGAGCTCTGTGCTGGAGGGATGTTGCCCTGAAATGGGCTCATTTCAACGGGGACGATGGGGGTCACTGCGTGGCAAAGTGGGCACAGCTACCTAATGGGCGTCAAAATGTTTTTTTAATATTGCTTCCAGCTCTCCTGCCAACACGAGCTGTATGATGTCTCCTTTCCGCACCGTTTTCCTTTGCTTTTACTGGGCATGCAACGCTGGGCACCCTGTCCTGGCCCTGAGTCTGATTTCCTCTTCTTTCATCCTTTTCTGTTTTGCTTCTTAACTTTTGATGTCAGAGAAGACCACTTCCCAGAACGTGATAGGTTCTGCCAACGTGTCATCTGCGGATGGAACGCCCTGAGCCCAGACGCGTTTTTCAGGATGCCCACGCTCCCCCAGGGCTCCCTGAGACAGAGCTGGCTACAGGGGTCCCCACGGTGGTATCTGGGCTCCTTTCTGTGCTGTTAGGGGCACCTGCTGGTGAGCCACCAGTGACGACAGGGAAGGTTTATTAAGCCTAAAGATTCTCTCTTTTCATTCCCTCTAATGGCCAAGGAGGATACGCATCACTGTCCCCTTTTTACAGTGAGGAAACTGTTGGCTGATCGTTGGCAGTCTGTCTCACTGACCTTTTATCTCTCCACACAGGTGCCCAGGGGTCTCTGTGGCTGTCCCCTCAGACTTTCTTCACACACAGCTTCCCACCAGCTCGCTCGGCCTGGTGAGTACTCGGTGGTCAGACGCACAGGACCGACCACTAAAGGTACGCAGTGTCTTGAAGTTAAATGTGCTTGGCAGGGCGTAGGGGGGATGCAAATGGCAGAGCCTTACATGGGCCTAACAACTTGCTCAGTGATAATGACCCAGTTCCCAGTTCTGCATGACACAGCTGAGCTCGAGGTTGATGAGGAGGCCGGAGTCGCCCAGGGGCGCGTGGCAGCCTCTCCCACCTGACTCCGGGGTTCCCCTTGAAGAAGCAAGGTCGTGATCTCACGTACTTCCATCAGCTGCCCACGGTGCTGTTAACGGGGGGTTCAAGCCGAGAAAGGCAATAGAAGTGGTGTCTGGAACGGCCTGTCGGCTCTGAGTGTCGCTGTGCTGAACCCCCACCCCTGCTCACCTGAAACTCCCGCCAGCTCAGTCCGAATAAACGCTGTGGGTGAGCTGCCTCGTCCTCCATCACCACTTCACTTTGCCGGTCTGAACCCATCACCGGGGTAAAGAAAAGAAAAAGCATGAACTATGAAACACGATTTGGAATATTAAAGACGTTTCTAAGGTACGAATGGCCCCTACCCATCTGTGGCTTTCATAAGGGTTAAACAGCTGCCCTCAGAAAAGTTTGCTTTAAAGCCTCAACTTCCTTGTCTGCAAAATGGGGACAAAACCGTGGCCCATTCCCCATCTCCTCACGTCCCATCTTAGTGCCGGTCGAAGACAAGGAGAATGGGGTCAGGTATATCCTCAGCCTTGCCAAGGGTCTCCCTATTTCTTCAGCTTCCCCTGAAATTCCCCCTGCTCCTGAACTCCAGGTCCAAAGCTGTTGTCTCTGATAGGGGACAAAGGAATAACACCAGCAAGGTCACGGCCTCCTTACTTTGTCTAAAGAGTACTGCATCATCATCCCCGCCTTTTTCTTTTTCTTTTTCTTTTTTCTTTTTTTTTTTTTTTTTTTTTGCTCAAGGAATGGAATGGGAATGAGGGGAAGAGGGAGGGAGGAAGGGAGGGAGGGGAGTTCCTGGGCCCTAAAACAGGGAACTCTTTATTTTCTTGCCACATACACTTGAGAGCCATAAAAGCATGTCACTAGAAGCATTGCGTCAAACAGGAGCTAAGAGGCACTTAAGGATGCTGTGATAATGTTAGCTGTGCCCTGTCACTTTGTCTTGAAAAGTACGTACGTGCAGGAGAACCCAGCAGTGAGCCCTGCCTGGCAGAATTCCCACCTGCGTGCCCACCCACCCCCACCCGCAGATTTCCAGCCCAGGGTTAAGGCTGGTAGTCAGTGGCCCTTCTTCGGGCCAGAACAGGCCCCGTGAAATTCAGCCGAATCCCAGGGTTGCCTTTGCCAAGTCTGGAGCTAGAGTGACCATTTTCTGGGACTTGCTAGCGGAATGAAGAATGAGACCGGACATCCGGTTTGTGTGGGGGACAGGGATGAAGAGGCGCAGCGGGACCACAGATCAGGAGGTGCCTTCTGTGCCGTACGATGGAGTTCTGAGTGAGCTGCAGCTCCTGGGCAAGGCACGTGATGTGTGATGTCGAGGCCCCAGGGTGTCAGTCCCGTTGTCACAGTCAGGAAACTGAGGCACAGAGTGAGCGGGGCATGTGGACAGCATCGCGAGGTCAGATCGGGGGCAGGGCCCGTCCTTGTATCCATGCTGATCCCCGCCTTCCCGCACCATCCACGTGCACTCGGGGAAGGCCTCCTTGGCCTATTCTGTGTCATGGACCCCGGCTCACCGTACTGTCTCTAAATGCTTAACTTTAAATACCTAGGATTTCAAAAGCGCTTGACTTTGAACAAGATCTCAGAGATTTTTGTCTAAGTATTCCTTGTTCAATTTCATCAAATACTTAGATTTTTTTTTTAAGTTTTCCAAGGAAGCTGCATGGACCCGGGATTCCATTCTGCCTTGGTCCCTCTCACCTTCTTGTTCTTCCAGTCATGCTTCACGACCCCCTGCCCCAGGAATGTGAGCGCGCACACACACACACACACACACACACACACACACACACACACACCACCCATGTGCAGGAAAGCTGCCCCTTGTCCCCAAGACTCAGGCACTTTCTAGGTGTGGGCCCTAGAGCCAGGGTTCCAGAGGAATTTACTGGCTCCAGCTGCCCTGCCGCTCCCGCAGGGGCTAACAGAGGTGGCTTCTTGAGCCGCTCCAATATGACATTCTGTAAGAGTCGCGTCAGTGATGGCGTGTGTACATCTGGAGTCCGGGGAGAGGACCATCCACGAGGTGACAGCCCCCTGAAGCTGGGTCATAATCACAGACAAATTTGGACTTATGGTTTGTCTCTCAACTTTGCTGGTGATCTCTCCGAATCACGGCTGGGCAATCTAAAAGGCCACGAACGCGAGCCTGCAGCAGCCATCGAGGGTGTGCAAGCACAGGTGTGAGTGTGTGCACGCCACTTCGGGGCTGTGTGAGTAAGAGGCGCAGCGATGCATCCGCTTGTCTGCATCACTTTGTCCTGAGGACTTGCCGGTGTCCTCGTAGAAGTAACTCATCCTGTTCCGAAGCAGAACCTCCCCTTTCTCACATGTTAAAACACTTCAAAAGGTTTCTTCCTCCAGGACTACCTTTGTTGCTCTATTTTGTTTTATAATTTCTTGGGAGAAATCCTGGAAGGACTGCAGAGCGCACACCTGTGGTGACCGAGGCCTTAGAACCTTGCAGGAGGAGTCCCCCGGGGCTCCACGGCCAGGAATTGTGGGAGGGAGCTGGGCTTTCAAAAAAGAAAAGTAAGTCTCTGCTGAGAGCAGGAACTGCCCAGCGGGGCCCCTGTGGTTGTTTTCAAACACCTTCTTTTCTTCCCTGAGAAAAACTGCTCAGTCGAGCTTCCCCAGTGAACGTTTTGTCTGACAAGAAAGCACTTTACCCTCTGGCAACAGAAACCAAAGCCAGGAGGAAGGCAGAGCAGCTCACCTGTCCCCGAGGGGTTGTCCTGAATCGGGCTGGTCCAGCAGGTCTGTCCCCAGATCAGGGTTGGGCAGAGGAACAGGAGAGGTCAGTCAGCTCTGGCCAGTGGGTGATGGGGCTTTGTGTTTGAGAGAAAGATGAAGATGGGACTGTCTTACTTATTAATAGGCATTTGTCACACATCAGGTCAGGCAATAATCCTCCCATTGTCCATGTGTGTTAATCCTCCCCTCTCCCGTGTCAATATGTTTTCTGGGACACAGGGGAGAAAGGGGAGCTTTTAAAAGACATCCTTTGCAGAGAGAAACGCAGATGTGCCTCTTTGGACCATGGGCACATCCTCAAAATAAAGTGCATCTCAGAGTCTTCAAGGTATCGCTCAGACTTGCTTTTCAAAAGGGTCCTGGATCTCCTAAAGAAGTCACTCCTTAGGGAGTTTTTGTACAAATAGAGGTTTCCATGTATTGGGTTTCTTTAAAGAAAGGTTTTCTCACATTTTCATTTTCACATTCTCGTTCTTAAAATAGTAATAGAATTCTTTAGGAAAGGCATCGAGCCGGCAACCCTTTTGGAAACTCAAAGTGCCTCAGTCTTTGCCCCCCTTGATGGATACATGTGGGGTTGTCCCTTTTCTGGAATCGTCCCCTTCCACACGGCCCTGCCCCCCACAAGCCCAGGAACTGAAATGACCACAGCAAAAGGAAATTCAAGAACTTTCAAGCATTTTCAAATTCAGTGAAGAATTAGAAAAGCAGAGCAAAGTCAAAAGCGGGTCTCTTTCAATCGTATGAGACCGTCAGATCCCTTTGAGTAGAGAAACCGAAGCCCTTCTGTCTCTCTGACAGGACACGAGTGCTGAGCACATTCCTAGAAACACCAAAGAGACCGGATTTAGCCAACTTTGATTTGACTGAAAAAGAACAGAGGCGGGGCGGGGGGAAAAACCCACAACTAACTAAGGCACCAAATTCACACCATAGAAAAGAAGAAATCATCCACTCCCCCCATGATGCTAAAGTAGCATTCATGACAAGTTACATTTCTTTTTCTGACAGCGAACCACTAAAAAAAGCTGCCTGCAGCACATGGCAGGGAGAAAGGAGGCTTCTCAAACCTCAGTGCTTGTTATCCTGCTCCCAGCCTTTATGTTGCTCCCACCCCTCCCCTTAGAACTGCTCTCAGATCCAGCAATCCATGGCGAGGAGGAGCTGCATGCCTCAGCCTGGGATGTGGGATTGATCCTGCCCGAGGAAATGCAATGAGAAGCCAATGCTGCCTTTTATCCAGAAAGCAAAGTTCAGAGATGTTTGCATTCTGCTAAGTAAGCATGGCTCTCTCAAGACCCAAGCTAGATGGACTGCCCTCTCAGCAGGAATCCTCACCAAGGCAACACACAGACGTGCCTCGGTGGACTTGCCTGAATCACGAAGGCCAGAGTCAGAACTGCTGATTTCGCAAGAAGCTTGCTTCTGCCATGTTTTAATTAGCACGAAGTGTTGCAAACACATTCTATTGAAGAGATTGGCGAATGAAAACTGGATTAAGATCTGTGCGGTAGATTTGGGATATATAGGGTAATCACTATAGCATGCTAGAGGCTGGAATTTCCTAATTTTTGTAGAAAAAGAGCCTCTTTTAAACTATATTGCCCTCTACCCACCCCCTTAAAAAAATACCCTAACTACAGGATTCATTAAAAAATAAAATAAAAAAGGAAACATTGTATTCGGAATAGCTATAACTTGGAACAAATAAATAATGAAGAGAGTTGGTACTTTGGGATGTCCACCCTTGACTTGGGTGCCCAGCAGAGGAAATGGCATCACATCAAAGGTGTATTGTGAGGCCTAGTGGCCTGGAAAGCCAGCAGCAATGCTGCCACCGTGTAGCTGTGACTTTGAGTAAGCTGTCAGTCGAAATCAGTAAAACATTATTGTCTCAACTAGAATTCGATGAGATAATGACTAAAGTGTAAAGCCTGATAAGTCGGACATAGTAAGTTCTTCGCTAATGACATGATTTTATTAGAAGATTTGGACTTCCAGCCAAGATGGTGGAGTAGGTAAATGCTGTTCTCACCCCCTCCCATGACCACATCAAAATTACAACTAAATTATACAACCACCACCCTGAGGACAACCTGAAGACAAGCTGAACAGAGGTCCTATAACTAAAAATTTAAAGAAGAAGCCATGTGGAGACTAGTAGGAGGGGCAGAGATGCAGACCAGGCAGGTCCCACACCCACAGTGTGGCAATTAAGAAACGAGAGGGATATCTCGGCTATGGAGGTTCCTCCTGAGGAGCAAGGAGTCCCAGCCTTACAGGAGGCACCCCATCCCGAGGTCCCAGTGCTGGGAAGAGGAGTTCCCATAACATCTGGCTGTGAAAACCAGCAGGGACTGCATCTGAGGGTGATGGAGGGCTGCTGGAGACCTAGGCATCCCCTTGAGTGGCCTGTACACAGACTCACTCACAAACTTGCCCTTTGGGCTCCAGTACAGGGGCGGCAGCTTGAAAAACACCAGGGACATACAGGGAGGAACTAAGTTAACTAGCTTCAAGTCAAGGGCTTCGTGGGAGGACATGGGTCGGGACAGCTCTCTCCAGGAATGGAAGTGCTAGCAGGAGCCATTGTTCCTTTATTGACACAAAACTGGTAGGTGCAGGTGGGAGCCAAATCTGAGCTCTCCATTAATCTGGCTAACACTGTTCACCCCACAGGGGAATCAGTGATTCCAAGACCTTACCCAACTCGCACTCCTGGCCAAATGCTTTTCAACAGCTTTCCTGCACAAGCAGCCTGCCTCGGCTTGCACCGAGGACTGTCCTAAAATCTCTCAAAGGTCCCAAATCCTAAACAAGCAGCAGCTGCCTCAGTGTGCCCTGTACCTCTTGCTAAGCAGCCCCGAGCCTGGCACAATTGGCAACCATTCTCAGCTTGCACTGTAACTCCCATCGGTTGGCCCCAAGCCTGGCATAAGTGCTGGCCAGTCTTGGCTTGGCACAGAACTTCAACCAAGTGGCCACAAGCCCAGCACTAGTGGCAGCCAGCTTTGGTTCATAGTATAGCCTTTCCCGAGAATCTGCAAGCCCAGCATAAGCGACAACCAACCACATATCACTTCATAGCTCCTTCCAGAAGGCCCCAAGCTGGGCTTACACTTCAACTAAACTTGTCCTGCACTGGAGCCCCTCCCAAGAGACTGTAAAACCAACACACCTGGTGTCCAGCTTCGGCCCATACTAGAGCAGCATCCAATCTGCTCCACAAATGATAAACCTGAAGGGAGGACTCGGCTGGCACCAGAGTCCTAGTAAAGCAACTTCTGCTTTTTGGGCCAGAGCCTCCACTGTAGTCACAGCCAGTCCTCACAGATAGCCAGCCTAAGGATCAAACCCACCCACTGTCATGCCAACAGCAATCAAGGCTCAAATACACCAGGAGGGCACAAACAACCCACACAAGAGACACTGAGAAAGCACCCAGCTCAGGTGACCAAGAAGACTGTCCCCCATAGGACACCTACTACAAAAGGCCACTCTGCCAAGACTGGGAGTCTTGGCACATCTACTTCATGCATAGAAAGAAACACAAGGAGGCAGCCAAAATGAAAAGGAAACATGTCCCAAATGAAAGAACAGGACAAAACTCCAGAAAAAGAACTAAACAAAATGGAGACAGGTGATCTACCAATACAAAATTCAAAACACTGTTTATAAGGATGCTCAGTGAATTTAGGGGAAGAATGGATGATCTGAGAACTTTAACAAAGATAAAATATAAAGAACTAGTCAGAAATGAAGAATAACTGAAGTGAAGAATACATTAGAGCAGGGGTCCCCAACCCCTGGGCTGTGGACTGGTACTTGGAAGAGGAGTCCCTATAATATCTGGCTGTGAAAACCAGCCTAAAGATACATGAGACAAATGAAAATGAAAACACAACAACCCAAAATCTATGGGACACAGTCAAAGCAATTCAGAGAGAAATTTATAGCAATACAGGCCTACCTTAAGAAACAAGAAAATTTTCAAATAATCTAACCTTACACCTAAATGCAATAGAAAAGGGAGAGCAAACAAATTCCAAAATGAGTAAAAGGAAGGCAATAATAAAGATCAGAGTGGAAATAGAGTCTAAAAATAATAGAAAAGATCAATGAAACCAAGAGCTGGTTCTTTGAAAATGTACACAAAGTTGATAAAACTTTAGCCAGACTCAGCAGGAAGAAAAAGGCCCAAATAAATGAAATCAGAAATGAAAGAAGTGACAGTTGACACCACAGAAATACAAAGGATTATAAGAAAATACTACAATTATATACGCCAACAAATTGAGCAACCTGGAAGCAATGGATAAAACTCTGTAAACATTCAATCTTCCAATACTGAATCAGAAAGACATAGAAACACTGAACAGAACAATAACTACTAACAAAATTGAATCAGTAATCAAACTCCCAACAAACAAAAGTCCTGGACCAGATGGTTTCACAGGTGAACTTCACCAAAAATTCAAAGAATAATTAATACCTGTTCTTCCAAAAAATTGAAGAAGGCTCCCAAACTCATTTTATGAAGCCAGCATTACCCTGATACAAAGACTACAAAAAAAAGAGAGTTATAGGCCAATATCCCCTATGAACATAGATGCAAAAATTCTCAACAAAATATTAGCAAACCAAATTCAGCAATACATACACCGTGATCAAGTGGGATTTATACCTGAGAAACAAGTTTAGTTCAATATCCCCAAATCAATGTGATACACCGAAAACAAAATGAAGGATAAAAACCATATGATCATATCAATAGATGCAGAAAAAGCGTTTAACAAAATCCTACATCCATTTATGACAAAAACAAAATTCTCAGCAAAGTAGAGATAAAGGGAACATCCTTGGTATATTAAAGACCATATATGACAAACCCATATGACTGATGCTCAATAGTGAAAAGCTGAAATCTTTTTCTTTAAGATCAGGAACAAGAGAAGGATGTCCATCTTCACCACCTTTATTCAACATAGTATTGGAAGTCCTTGCCATAGCAATCAGACAAAAATAAAAGCATTTAAATTAGAAAGGAAGTAAAACCTATTATTTGCAAATGACATGATAATATATGTAGAGAACCCTAAGACTCCAACGAACCATTAGAACTAATAAATGAATTCAGTAAAGTAGCAGGATACAAAATTAACATTCAGAAAGAGGTTGCATTTTTAGATACCAATAATGAACTATCTTAAAGAAACTAAGAAAAATCTCATTTACAATTACATCAAACAGAATAAAATACCTAGGAATAAATTTAACCAAGGAGTGCAAGACCTGTACTCAGAAAACTATAAGACATTGAAAAAAATTGAATAAGATATAAATAAATGGAAGAATATACTCTGCTCATGGATAAGAATAATTAATGTCATTAAAATGTCATACTACTCGAAGCACTCTACAGATTCAGTGCAAGCCCTGTCAAAATACCAATGGTCTTTTTCACAGAACTAGAACAAATAATGCTGAAATTTATATGGAACCACAAAAGTCCCTAAATAGCCAAAGCAATCTTGAGAAAGAAGAATAAAGCTGGGGCTATCATACTACCTGACATCAAACTGAACTACAGGCCATAGTAATCAAAACAGTATGGTCCTGACGTAAAGAAAACACATAGATCAATAGAACAGAATAGAGAGCCTAGAAATAAACTCATGCCTATATGGTCAATTAATACATGACGAAGGAGGTAAGAATATACAATGGGGTAAAGACAGTCTCTTTAATAAATGGTGCTGGGAACACTAGACATTTACGTGCAAAAGAAAAATGAAATTAAGCCCCTTTCTTACACTTTATATAAACTCAAAATGGATTAAAGATTTAAATGTAAGACCCAAAATCATAAAACTACTTTAAGGATAACATAGGCAATAAACTCTGACATTGCTTAGAAATATATTTTTGGATATGTCTCCTTGGACAAAGGAAACAAAAAAATAATAAATGGGACTAGACCAAACTGAAAAGTTTTTTGCAGAGTGAAGGAAACCATCAACAAATGAAAAGACAACCTACCGAATGGGAGAAGATACTCGCCAATGATATATACAATAAGGGGTTAGTATCCAAAATATATAAGAAACTCATACAACTTAATACCAAAAAGACAATTTAATTGAAAAATGGGTTGAGGACCTGAAAAAGCATATCTCCAGAGAGGACATACAGATGGCCAAAAGATACAGGAAAAGATGCTCAACATGACTGATCATCATGGAAATGCCAATTAAAACCACAGTGAGCTATCACCTCCCACCTGTCAGAATGGCTGTCATCAGCAAACACGTGTTGGTGAGGATGTGGAGGAAAGGGAACCCTCGTGCACTGTTGACGGGATTGTGCAGGCCATATGGAAAAGGGCATGGAGGTTCCTCAAAAAGTTAAAAATAGAACCACCATATGATCCAGCAATTCCACTTCTGGGGATTTATCTGAAGAAATCCAGAACACTGACTTGAAAAGACATATGTACCCCTATGTTCATTGAAGTATCGTTTACAATGGCCCAGATGTGGAAACAATCAAAATGTCCATCAGTGAGCAAATGGATAAAGAAGATGTGGTAAGTGTATGTATGTATATATGAGTGTGTGTACACACACACACACACACACGCACACGCACACACGCACAATGGAATGTTACTCAGCCATAAAAAAAAAAAAAATGAAATCTTGCCATTTGCAATGACATGGATGGACCTGGAAGGTATTGTGTTAAGTGAAATAAGTCAGAGAAAGGCAAACAATATATGATTTCACTTACAGGTGGAATCTAAAAAGTAAATAAATAATCTAAAAAATAAATAAATAAACAAAGTGGAAACAGACTCAGCTACAGAGAGCAAATCGATGGTTGCCAGATGGGAGGAGGGTTGGGGGGCTGGGTGGAAAAAGGAGAAAGGATTAAGAAGTACAAATTGGTAGTTAGAAAATAGGCAGGGGATGTGAAGTACGGCCTGGGGAATATAGCCGATAATATTGTAATAACTGCATGGCGTGTCACATGGTTACTAGACTTTGTAAGTTGTATAAGTATCTAATCACTATGCTGTACGCCTGAAACTAATATTGTATGTCAACTGTACTTGAAATTGTTTTAATTTTTTTTTTTTTTATAAAAAGAAGATCTAGCAGGATCCAGGATAAGTAGGTGGTGTTTGGTGGCCGGGTTGCCAGGGGAAGCACACAGCTCCTCTCAGCAGCAAAATACGCTCCTCACATGGAGGACAAAATCCGAAAAACAATGCCAAACAGGCTGAATCCTCCACCCTCGAGGTTATCATTAAAGAATGTCTAGAGTGCATATTCAGCTCGTATTCAAACGCAGGGGCATCTTCACACACACACACTGTCATTTAAAACCCACTCACAGGTCTCAGCAGGGCTCAGACTAGAGACAAATGCCAAAGGGACTCTGTGGGGCTGAGGACCTTCGGGATAAGAAACGAGCCAGGGTGAACTATGGTTTAGCAGCAGCGCACGTGGCTCCGTCTTCTGAGTTGGAAGCCAGGCCCTGTGCTGGCGGCTTTCCCTACGTGATCCCACGTAGCTCTCACCATCTCCACGAAGGCAGATGGATGGAGGGTTGGAGAGGGAAGCCCTGGCACCTTGCAGGAGACTCTGTAGCCAAAATAGCCATTATTGATGGGGCAATTACTATGTTCTCAGTGGCCTGCCACGCACCTCACATGTGGGTTTTCACTTGATCCTCAGAACAATCGTGCAATGTAGGACTGCGTCCCCCGTTTCTAATGGAATTGTGGGGCTCAAAGGTCGAGCACCTGGCCCAGAGTCACAGGAGCAGCCTCAGGACCCAGTCCCTGGGAATCTAATCACAGAGCCCTGTGCTTTTCCACCCTGGACCACCTGTGCACGCCCCTGAAGGCCGCCAGGGGTGGCACAGGCACCAGTGGCAGGGAGACAAGACAGGGCTCCCCAGAGCCACATCTTTGTAATTAGGCATGAGAACGGCGTTTACCTTACCCTAAAAGACATGCCCATGTGTCATTTCGCCGTGATCTTTGCACATGTACTAGGGCAAGCTTCACATGAGAGCGTTTTAACACATTTCACAATCCACGCCAATATTAGCTAATGTTCACCCAGGCCCTGCTGTGTGTGTGCCAGCACCATTCTGAGTGTGTAACAAGTACTGATTCACTGAATCCTTGTCGCGGTCTCGTGTGGCAGTACAGTGTGGTGATCTTCGTTTTACAATTGAGGAAAGCAGGGCCAGAGAGGATAAATGACTTGCCTGACGTCACAGGCAGAAAGGGGTCAGCCTGGGCCAACCTGTTTGCAAGGCCCGTGCTCTTAACCCCGCCAGGCCACAGACTAGTGGAGCAGTACACTGTAGGTCACGGAGATGCTGCGCCTCTGTGTCTGGTGGACACCTGAGAAAGGCGATTCCAAGAGGGGACATCCCTTTCCTCATAACTCCTGCTCATGATTCCACTAAAGAGGTTGGCACCAAAGATAATGGCCGATGCACGTGCCGTCCATCCAGTCATCTCCAAGCCCTTAGCATGTGGAGAGTCTAGGAAAGAGAAGTCTCGGGGAGTGTTCTGTTTTAACCCTTCCCATTTAAACCTCTTTGGCTGATGGCTGGGTGAGGCTGCTGGAAAGAGTTTGGAGGCCTGCTGAGAGCTTTGACATTCTTGTCCAAAAGACAGTGGCGTTGGCAGCTGTCCAAACACCGTGGTTGACTTTCAACCCATTTAATTAAAACCATATTAAAAAAAAAAAAAATCGGGTGGTACCAGCGTCAGAGTGAGGGCTTGGCAAAGACCTCATATGCACGTTTTCCACCATCGGATTGACCAGACAGGGCCACAAAGCTGATACAACAGGATTAGCCAAATTGCATTGTTGGACATAGGCACAGCGTGACATGTGCTCCAGCAAAGGCATATTTGGCAGGATTAACCTGCCAAGGATAAAGATGTAGCAGACAAGGGGCTGAATTAATGGACTGGCATGACCGAAGCGGGAAATCTATTTGCATACGACGTCAACTGTGCTGACAAACCCCGGGCTGGGCTCGGCAAGCCAGGCAGGCCCCTTTGAAGCAGGGGTTTTCATTTTAAAGCCTACCTGGAAGGCAGCAGCCAAGCCAGGCTGCAGCAAATAGGCTCCCCGGGCTGCCTTCGGGTTTGTCTTTGCCGTTGTCCTGGGGTAGATGTGCTGTCTTACGTGCCCGTGACAGTGTGTGTGACTGACGGACCATGCAGAAGGATCCTGAGGCCTAAGTTTCGGTCTTCCATTTGGAGGGTTTCTGTCTATGAAAGAGCAATGACGAAACATGGGTACGCTACCTACTTGCAATGGGTTGTTTTGCCTGATTTCTGCGTTCTGAATCTTTCAAAGTCACAACGGGACCCGGATGAGCAAGCAAGAGAGCCCAGGACACAGAACTTCGGGAGGTGCTCTGGGTCCTGCTGGTGCCAGAGCGAGCTCAGCCCGAGTGTTTGCCTCGCTCTCCTCACCTCGGTCCCACCCCGCTGGCCGTGGGAACAACGTAAGATCTACCCATGCAAAACGACGATGCCCTTAAAATACACTTAACGCAGACTCTAGTGCACAGCTGGGTGTTGGGAGCGGGGTCTGGGAAGCCCTGAGAGAGACTGGGGAGGGGAAGGTGTGGGAGCCGATGAAGATGGTGTCCACCAGGGTGTGAGCCGGTGGGGACCTCTGTGAGCCAGTGTGGGCCAAGAGAGAGGGGTCCTGGTCCACTAACTCCAGTGCATCTCTGCTGAGGTTGCTCCAGGGTGTTAACTTCTGGCACCCAACCACCTGGGCATAGCCTGACCACACCGTCCCTTTCCTGATTCAGGGAAGCCCCAGGCTGAGGCCACGCTGTGCCTGGGAACAGGGCTGCACAGCGCCAATGGCACCTGCCACGTGGGCAAGGTTTAATTTTCCTCCGAAGATGTTAAAGCCACGTCAGACTCCCACTGCACTGAGGCTCATTAGGAATATGGTTTCTAACAGGGCCTAGATTCAGAGCAACAGTTTCCAAATCTGGTTTATCAGAATCCCTGGGGTCGGGAGTGGGTTCCTAGCTTCACTCCCAAACCAGCTGAAGCAGGGTTTTGGGGGTGGGGGGGCAGGCAGAACCCCTCCTGTCCCCCCATCCATTAGGGCAGCTGTCCGGCACCAAATGGAATCCACATTGCCCCACGGTCAATCTGGGAGGTGGACGACAAGGAAATCAACCTGCATTTCTGTTGCTGCCATCTTTTTCCAGAAGTAACAGGTAGAAAAATGGTTTGTTGATTGGAGCCCTCTGATGTCACAAAGCTGAGATAAATGCCCTGTCCTTGGGACTGTCTATGCCAAGTGATCCTTAAAAACAAAACAAAACAATGGACTTAAAATTAGCTGGCTTGACCCCACCAAGCAATTGGTGAAGAAGGACTAACATAAGGAGGCCGAAGTGGAAAATACAGAGATAAAAGGCTTTGGTTAGAATTGGTGCAGGATTCTGGAACACTGGACACCTTATATTCTCTTACAATGCCCCTGGGGTGGCTGAGGTCCTCGGGGAGGAAACAATAGGTAAAAAGGCCCTGCAGTGGGAGGGAACAGGCTATGTTCCAGCAGGGCCACTCCGTGTGGCTGAATGACACCCATTCTACCTGCTTCCTAGTCCCAGCGCTCAGTGCTCTACAGCCACCTGCTAGTCCATACTGCAGGCCAGAGAACAGGTGTTCTCCTCCCCCCACTGTTGACGGACCATGTAAGTCCCTTCATCCTGCTAAACTTCCCAGTCCTCACCAAGTGGGCACAGTGACAGATCACGACCCTCACGGGGTGTGAAGTACTTAGAACAGCACCTGGCCCGGACATAGCATCCTTCACTCCCAGCACACAGCGAGTGCACAGCTCGTCTGTGTCCTCCCTGGGAGCCTCGTCTATGCCACCCACGTGTGGCAGAAACCCCCCGCTTGGCAGTGCTGCGGACCTCAGAGGCCCCAGTGCAGAGATTATGGCCTAAAGTCCCCACAGGGGACATACTTAGATTGTGGGTATAACAGAAAAGACTTTTCTGGACTCCACGGCCACAGCGGTTTACGGGGCGCGGTGTTCAGCTCTGACTGATGGATTACTCAAAGTTTCTGCCTCCCCCGACTCCAGCAAGAACTTTGGCAGGACTTCCGAGCCACATCTAGTACTAGGAACTTGCCAACTCTGCGTCCTTAAAATAAAGCAGATTCCAAGATAGATGGCAGAAAGTGGAAAATGTAATTTTTTTTTCTTTTTAATTGGATAACGAAGAACCACACAGCAGGCAGGAGCCATTTGGGGCCAAAGAGCTGCTCATTTCAAAAAGTGTTTATCGACACCTGGAAATAGGGATTCAACTTTAAATGCTATTTTCATGTTGGTTTAGGTTATGTAATTTCATAAGGGTGATCAAAGCCAAGCAGACACCAAAGGGAGAGTCCCAGCGTCATCCGACGGCTGAGTGCCTCGAGTACAGACTCTCAGTACCTCCCGCTGAAGCCCACAGAGGACGAGCCCCGGCAGGCCACCTGCTGAAAGGCAGGACACGGTGATGCTTAACTGTCTTCTCGCGGACGGCCTGGTTTCTTCTGAGCCAGTCTGTTTCTTGGGGTTTGCATGACTGTCCAGATCTGCAATGATCCCCTTTATTCTGTGTTTGGGTTGTATTTCCGGCCTTAGGAGGATTTAGGGAGCTAACTCCATTTTTAGGAGGTTTTGTTCAGACCCTTGTCATTCGTAGTAGACACGGGAGCTACCCCACAGGGCTTTCGAGGTCTGGGGACCCAGGACAGGCAGAAACATGGAGAGGGAGGGATCTAGGCAGAGTTGTTACTCAGAACACGAGGTGAGAAGGGTTTCGGGAATCTGTGTTTGGCAACAGAGTAGCAGGAATCCCTGTGACCCTCCCCTACAAGAATCAGTGAGGAAAAACTCTCACTGATGGGCCCTAAAAATCCCTGGTTACCATGACACCCACCAGGGCAGAGATTCGGAGGCTTGTGTTCCCCTTCGAAGGTTCAGCAAAGGGAGCCGACCCTCCCCAGAGAAGCACCAAGGCACAGCGCTCCCTGGAGCCACTGATACCCACCCATGACCCCAGGGGCTAGGAAGCCTGGCCAAGGACACAACAGAAAAGAAAAATCAGTCAGACAGGGATAGAGGAGGAGATGCAGCGTCGAATCGGCTTGCTTTCTGCTTCTGACCCATGGCTGCTCTCTCCCCCCCACCCTCTCCACATCCAGAAGCATCACCGAGGAGATGAGCCCTCGCCCATGGACGGCTCCCCAGCACGGTGCGGTGGGGCAGCTGGTGTTGTGAATCAGGCCGCTGCCCATCAGAGAACGGCTACTTCACAACACCAGGGTCGCACCCCACCACAGGCAGCACGCTGGGCACCCCCAAGACCCCACGGAGGCTCTCATCATCTCATCATCGCTAGGACACGGCCACGCCCTCCAGACCCCAGCCGGAGGTCTGCCCTGGAGCAGGGGCTCCCACAAAAACACAGGCGCCCCGAGGCTGTTTCTCCACCAACACAAACAGCTCCATTTCTAAAGGAAAAGCCACTCCTGGCAGCATCAGCTTCTGCGGAGAAAAGCGTGCTACCGGCTTCCCCCTGTGACATGGACCTGTGGGCCCTCATGAGGGTTCGGCACCCCCAAAACTATGAGGTGCTGGGGACGCACAGTGGTGACAAGGAGACTTCGTTTTGTTGAGTGGTGGTGGGAGCCCTAAAAAGGGCAAAATGGAGGGAATAGAGGCCCTAGTTACAGCATAGGGGCATTGGGGGACACTCCTGGAGAGACAGAGGCCTTTTGTCGTCCCCTAGACAGGGAACACATCTATTTCCTGGACGGTCCCGGGTGTCCTGGAGTGTAAATGCCTTTCTTTCAGTGTGGGGGTTCCACGGCTCTCCATCAGGCAGGTGTCCCCACTGGATGAGAGCCAAGCACAAGGGGACCCTTCCTAGGGTGTCCATCTGTCACACACTCCTATCCTAGGTAATGTGGCCTGTCACCTGTGCTGACAGGTGGGCTTCCTTTCCCCATCCTGGGTAATGTGGCCTGTCACCTGTGCTGACAGGTGGGCATCTTTTTTCCAGGGCCTCCTAGCCAACGACCGTTGGAAAACTAATGGGGTCTCCAGAATCTAAGGATTTTTGTGCCCAACTTAAATCACCCTTGTGACACCGCCATAGTTCAGAGCCATGGGAGGGGTTTAAAGACACAGTAGCGGGGCTGGCTCTAGCATCCTTTCTGAAACATTAAGGAAAAAGAGCATGTCCACCTCTCTGGCTTTCTATGGGCCAGAGAGTCCCGGGGCCGCTCCGTGTAACCTCTGTGCTGTGCTGTTGTTCCACAGAAGGACAGAGGGAAGGACACAGACAAGCCCGGGGCAAACACTGCACATTAGGGTTACCCCGTCGGAGCCAGGCTTAATCAGAGGTGCCCTGGGCTCTGTCACCTTGGAGTTAGTTCCAGGAGGTGAGTCTGCTGCCTCGGTGACGCTCTGCCCCCCCACCTCATCCCAGTTGCTACGGCATCTCTGAAATTTGCACCAAGTTATGCTTGGGGACAAGTATCTTCAGTTTTTCAGGAAGGTCTTCCTGCCCTCTCCTTAAAATGAGAGAACTGCGTGTCTCTGAGAAGCTATCTCCCTGGCCACCAACAGAGTCCAAGCTAGTGCCACCCACAGTGTGGTCTGCGGTGGCAGCATCTGCACAATGGAAGGGCAGAATCTGCACACCTGCTGCGTGGGGTGGGCATGGGGAGTGTGGGGGAGGGCAAGGCTCAGCACTGTGTGTTAACAGGCCCTGCAGGGGATTCTTCAGAATTGCGCCCCCGTTTTGGCCTCCCCACATCCATTTCAGCCCCACCCCGTCTGCACAGAACAGCCAGAATGTTCACAACACACACCAGCATCGTGCAAATCCCTCCACCACCTGAAAGAGGTGGCCGCATGCCCCAGCCACCTCTCCATGCTGGCCCTGAGCCACTGCTGCTGAGGACCAGGACAGAGGGAACAAAGCTAAACATGGGGGTCCCCAGGGCTTGCTCCCTGCGATGGAACAGAGCCCCCTCCGTCCTTAAACCAGGCTGACCAGGCAGGACAGTAGTCCCCGCTCATCCACGGGTTTGCTCTCTGGTTCCCGTTACCCGCGGCCTGAAAATATCAAACGGGAAATTCCAGAAGCAATTCCAAACAGTGAAATCTCATGCTGCCCCGTCCATCCCTTCGCCCAGGGTCTCCACGCCGTCTATCGTCCCCACCCGCCAGGCAGCAGCCTCTCAGTCACCCCATCAACTGTAACCCTTACTTCACTTGACGTTTGTCCATCGCCTCGCTCATCTCCTCACGCAGGTGTTTTGTCACCTCCCGTCACCACAAGGGCGAGCAGGGTACAGACCGTATTCACGTAGCTTTCACCGTGGCAGGTAGTTCTGGGTTGTTATTACTGTTACTCTCTTACTGTGCCTAGTTTATAAGTTAAACTTACCCCAGGTGTGTACATATCGGAGGAAAAAACATAGTCCATGCAGTTTGGGGACTATCGGTGGCTCCACATGTCCCTGGGTGTGTTGGGCCCCATCCCCACGGGTAAGGGGGGGCTTATATTCTCCTTGTTCGTGCCTTTCTCAACAGTTAGATTCTAACCTTGTTGAAAGCACGTCATCCTGGAACCCGATTAAAAACCTAATGGAATTTTTAAATGGGGTCAACTCCAGAGGGAGAGGGAGAGGGAGAGGGGTCTGAGAACCAGAGAACGCGCTACTTAATTTTGTTGTGAAGCTGGCGAGTCTGCTCGGGGTTTGCACAGTTCTCCTCAGAAGTCACAGGCTGGGAAGGCAGTATGCACGCACACGCACACGCATGCACACTCACGCACACACACACTCACACACACACACTCACTCACACACACACACCCCATCCCCTGCAGTGCACGCTGCTGAGAGCCGGCCTGGGAGAGCAGGCCTCGGGCCTGCCCATCCAACTCCCAGCGCCAGCCCCAGCCCCACGCCTCGTCCACACATCTCTGCACACAGTGTGGCCACTTTTCCACAATGCATCCTGCCTCCCTGAGAAAAGCCTGTCCTCCTCCGGAACATTCCAGGCCCTCCACTCAGGCAGACTGGATGCCCCTTGGCCAGAAAGATCCCACGGTGCCCACCCGCCACTCGCTTTCTGAAACCTTGGTCTAGTGACCTCCACCATCCTCAGCTCTATGTTCAGAATCTTTATCTTGTGACCACCTCAGGGGCCTACGTTTGCAGCTGGTCACACTCCAAATTACGGGACTCTCTCAAGAGGCCCCGCCGCAGACAGCCAAAAGCCACACACACCCTTTTACATCCTCCGTCTTGTCCTTTCAAACCGGTGACCATCTGCCCAGCCCATGGGCAGTGCTTCCGGGGAAAGCTGGGTTTGGGAGGGAAATTTCCTGAGTAAATATTTCGTGTCAGATGGAACAGGGAGTTTTCAAAGTGTGGTCCCTTGACCAGCAGCAGCAGCATCACCTGGGAACTTGTTAGACGTGCAAGTCATCCCAGTCACCTCTCCCTTTCTCCGTCCCCCACCCGCACCCCCTGGGGTGAGGCCTCGTGCTCACAAGTCCTCCAGAAGATTCTGAAGTGCCTCAAGTTTGAGAACCACTAAAATAGAGGAAAAGACTTAAAAATGTGCCAAATGATAAAAGGGGGAGGAAGTAGCGTGAAGCGTTGAGGGCGTTTATGGTGTGTTGGATAATTTTTTTAAAAACCCACTGTTTTGAATCTCAGTGTATCACCGGGCGTTCTGGGCTGTGGAAACCTAACCCTTCCCTTCTCCATCTGGGTGGCCATGCCCCGAATTCCCTCACGGCTGGGGCACTGGAAGGTAAAATTTATTTTCCAGCAATTTCAAGGCTCAGCTTTTCATTCACTATTGACTGAATTCTTGGCCCAGGATGCTCGCATTTTAAGGGCTTTACGATTCTTTAATCTGAGCTCCCAACAACCCCATTTTAAGAAGAAGAACGAGAGGCAGAGAGAGGTTAAGTAACCTGTATCTCGATGAGAGCCCCATGCTGTCCCCAGACCCTGCTTGGACATGATTTGGATCTGCTCCTTGCAGAAAGAACAACTGGACACCAGAAAAGTCAGCCGTGGCAGCTTAGAGCACCCTGGGTCTGTCTGAGCAATTAAAAGCCAACATGATTGGCAACTCATTTGAGGAAACCTAATTCTAAAACCTAATTCATAAAGACTAAATGCACTGGGCAATCGTTTCGTTTGAACTTGAAAATTTTTGTTTTTCTGTTACCTCAAGGTCAGTTTCTTTTGGGGAGGGATCGATTTTCTTATTTTCTGCAGGTAATCATCACCAGGCATTTACCTTAGGCCCCGTGGATGGCCTCTTACGTATTCTCACACAAGCCACAGCCAAGGTCATATTCAGCCCCAAGTCCATACCTGCTACAAAATCTCCACCGCCATTCCCTCTGTCCCCTAAAACACTCACAGAGAGCCTCACTCGGGCCAAAGAGAGAAGCTGCAATTCCTGTTTTAAAAGGCACAGCAGAGAAGTTTGGGTGGAAGACTGGATCCGAAAGCACGAGCATGAAAACCGAATTCGGACACATTCTCCAGCTGCCTGGGTCAGTGTGGGGGGCTTGGGCCACCGGCCTGCATTTCGGGGAGCACCCCCTGGGAACGTTGACTCTGAAACGTGAATGCACATGAGGTGGTCCCCATTTCTGGGGTGAAGCGGGGTGTGGGCAGAAGCAGGGGGACCTAAGGCTGAGGCCCAAAGGAAGGCAAAAGTTGGGCATGGCCTCGGGTCTGGGAAGTTCTGCCGGCTGTCCATCATCAGTCACAGTCCCAGGTGAATGGGATCGAGGTGGGTACCCCTGGGGAACAGGAGCTACTGTCCTGACTGTGCGGGATACCAGGGACCCGCTAGGACCCTGGCCTCATCCCACTGCAACTCAATTTTACAGTTGAGGCTGCAGCTCAGAAAAGGCAAGTAACCAGCCTTAGGCCACACAGCCTGGCCGTCTATTTCTGGAGCCACAGGTCTTTGTGCCCCAGAGTGAAGACATGACCCCCCTACCCTACTGGTATCTACCGTGTGCCAGGCCCTCGGCCTGTGTCATCTCATTTAGACACAGAGCAGCCCTGGGAAGGAAAGCAATGTCATTCCCATTTTCCAGGTGAGAAACAGGCTCAGAAAGGTCAAGGAGCTTGCTCAGGGTCTCACAGCTGGTGCGTGAGCCATCAGGCCCCAAAGAGTTTGCCTCTAACAGACAGGCAGGTTTCAGCCTCCACCCTTTTTCCTGGACAGCTCTCCCTCCCACCCATGGGACTGCCTGCCTTCAAAATGTCCCACCTGCCTTCAACTTAAAACACTGGAGCTTGGGGAGAGAAAACTCTAGAAGTGGAAAAAGAAACAACAACCACACCATTGGTCCATGGAGTGAACTTCCAAGTTTCCTTTGGGCGGGGGCGGGGGGGCTGACAAGTGGAAGAGGAGGGTGGGGGTGGGGTGGGTGGGGGTGCCATTGACTTCATGACTGTGAAATGCAGTTAATTCTCTCGGCCCTTGCCTTGACGATTTCCTCCTGTGCACTGCCTACAGGAGTGCCCTGCGGTGTTGAGAGGCGCGAAATAAACAGCAGCAAACAACAGTGAAAAAACACTTTTCAAGGACCAAACCGGTCAAAAATCTAAAGAATGACAGATGTATACGGGACAGAATGTGGAAGTCCCTTGTAACCCTATCCCCAGAGATAACCACTCTTGTTAATGATTGGATTGTGTGTGTGTGTGTGTGTGTGTGTGTGTGTGCGTGTGCGCGCGCGATTACAAAAACTGTACATATTTAAGATATATCAAACGAGTTGAAAATCACTAAATGCCTCCTAGGTGGGCCAGGGTCGGGGAGCACACCCATCACGTGGGTCACCCGGTCTCCCCCATCACTGGCCCCTGATTTTTGACTCAGACTAAACAGAACAGGCCAGGGCTGACCTGCGACCCTTTTGAAACACAGACCAGATCACAGAGCTCTGATCTTCACTGCCCTTGGCACAGGGACCCACCCCTGTCCCCATCCCACTTCATCTTCCTGCTGTTCCTCAAGGGCCTGCCCCAGCTGCCCTCACACACGCTGCCCCAGGTGTCAGCTTGACACCTTGCCTCCCCTCAGTGAGGGCCTCCCTCCCGTCTCTCCACCCTGCCGGGCCTTGTCACCACAGCTCGCACCCACCTTCAGACTGCTGGGGTCATTGATATGTCCCCAGCACCCAGGACAGAGTTTGGCACACAGTAGGCGTTCCATAGGTGTTGGCTGAATGATCAGAGTTAGGACCCATCCTCGCCAAGGCTGGGGAGAAACGGCGCCTCCCCTAACAGCCCCCGGCTTCGCCACCCCAGCCTGCATCTGCACTGTTCCCGTGGGTGGCCTCCTCTCAGCTGTGTTCGCATGTCATTTAAGCTCTGGGAGGCTAAAAGTTCATCAAGTTCAGTCTCCTCATTTTACCGATACGGACAATAAAGCCCCCAGGCAAGGACTCTTGCCAAAGGGGAGAACACCTTCCCGGGGTTGTCCTGACCGGAGGTTGGCACAGCCACGCCCAGGAACTTCGGACACATCTTACCGAGCTCAGGGGCATGGAAAGAGCTTGTAGGCTGTCTTCCCCGGGCTCCAGACCAGGCCGGGCTCCCCCATTACTCTCACGGCTCCCTTTACTTCAAAACACCAGACACTCATAATGAAGTAAAGCATTAACTATGACTTTGCAGGATCCTGTTTCTCTGCCAAGCAGTGAGCCTCAGAAGCACCGGGTCAGAGTCCGTTTTGCTCTTGGGCCTCCCCAGCACCTAGCACGGTGCCCGGCACGTGGCAGTTGTTTTCAGGGACAACTGACTTGCTGTCTCATGCCACTAAGAGATGCTCAACACGTTGCCTATTCTGCAAAAGACATTCAATGTCCCCTCTCCTCCCAGAGCCACCAAACAAATTCAGAGGCTAATAGATGGCAGCACGAGCTCAGGAAGAGAAAGTCTTGGGGACCAGGCCCTCATTTCTCTCCATGGAGTCAGCGTGGAGTGGTGGCAGTGCTCTGAGACTGAGAGCTGAGACCTAAACTCTGTTACTTGCAGCCAAAAGCATTTAGTCTAACCAGAATTGTTCTATCAGGGATATCGCCTGTAACAAGAAGCCCGGAGGTGGGGAGTCCAAGATCAACGCGACGATTCAAGAATGCCATCGAAACCTGAGGCTTTCCCTTTCTGCTCTACCACCCTTGTGGCCTCGTGGCCACAAGAGGGCTGCTGCTGTTCGAGCCATCACCTCCGCATTCCGAAAATAAGAAAGGGAGGTCAGTCAGATCCCCTCCTTTTATCCGGAGACACAGCTTTCCTAGAAACCCCCACCTCTACCCAGCAGACTGCCCCCTGCTTCTCACTGGCTAGAACTTCTTCATTTGGCCTCCCTGCCGAGTCAGGGAAGTTGGGAAGGTGAGGATTCCACTACAGAGTGGAAAAGCTGAAACAGAGAGAGAGGAGTCAGTCAGCAACAGCTGGAGAATTAGCCAGTGGCTTCTGTCAAAACGATTTTATTTTTAATTTTACTGTTTTTATTGGTTCTCTTATTACAAAAGCAACGGGTATACATTGTTACCTTATAAAATAAGGGTTTAAAAACCTCTACCATCCATCACACCGGCACAACCACTGTTTACTCCTGCTCTGTTATCCTTCCTGACCTTTTACTCTAAGAGTTGTCCTGTAATTAACCTTTTCACTTGATATGGCAAATAAAAAAAAATCTTTTCGAATCAGTAAATGTTTTTTACAGAATCATGTTCTATATCTGTGTGTTCCACTGAATAAAGTACCATGATTTATGTATTCAATCCCTTTGTGCTGGGTGTTTTGATGTTTTTCAGAGTAAAATGTGAGAAACCAACCCTGGTGACTCTTCCTAGCTAAATCTCCAGCCTAGCAGTTCCCCTTCTCAGACTGTGTCGTGAGGAAATAATCGTGGATATGCATGTTCTCGAGAGCTTTTGAAAGATCCTACCAGTCGCCTTCCCAGGTGGACAGTGCCAGGGTACAATCCCTCCAACAGATGCCCATTTCCCCCAGAGAGTGTCACCAAAGCTGCAAAAAGGATAGACTGAGGGAACAGGAATGGCAGCCCAACCTGGCCCCCTCATTTCCCAGATGAGGGGACAGAAGGAAGCACTTGCTCAAGGACACACCACTTAGCCAGCCCTGGAACTCGGGCCTCTGGGCTGCATCGTGCCACCTCCTGGAGGTAGAGAGAAGCACCAGGACACAGGAAAGTCTGGGCCGCCTTGGAAATCAGGAATGGGTGCCACGCCCAGGAGACCTTGGGGGGGCTGCCACCCAGTCGGCCGTGGGTGTGGGCGGTCCTGGGTCTGGAAGTCGCCCTGGGCAGCCACACCTGCTTCTGACTTAGCACTGCATTGCCTGTCAACCCACACAACCTCGGGCCTCTCACTTTCCTGTCTCTGGGTTCAGTGAAATGGGGAAATGTGGCTCAGATCCAGGTCCTCTTGCCAGCCATTCAGCCTGTTATAAACTGAATTATGTCTCCTCCCCCAAATTCACATGTTGAAGCCCTCACCTCCATCCGGTGCCTTAGAACAGGACTGTATTTGGAGATAGGACCTTGAAGGAGAGAATTAGGTTAAATGAGGTCAAAAAGGTGGGGCCCTAATCTGATAGGACTGGCATCCATAAAGGAGAGGAAGAGACACTAGCGGGGGCGGGGGACACACACACACACACACACACACACACACACACACACACGGGAAAGACCACATGAGGACACAGCGAGAAGGCAGACATCTACAAGCCAAGGAAAAGGGCCTCAGAAGGACCCAAACCTGCCGTTCCTCGGTCTTAGACTTCCAGCCTCCAGAACTGTAAGTAAACCCCCACTGTCTCCACCGCCCAGTCCCTGCTATTTTGCTATGGCCACTTGGGCTGAATGACACGATGTCCTGGCAGGTGCGGGGGCCAGGGTGGCTTCTTCTGCATCCTGAACCGCAGTGTCAGATTCCCTGAACTGAAGGCAGGTTCTTTCCACAAGCCTTGGATACTTGGTGTGGCAGATGCTGTGGACACCCACGTGTTATCCAGGCCACCTCTGGTTCCCCACTGTCATGGACGCCTCCCCACGTGCAGACTGCCTCCCCTCGCAAGCAGGGCACCTGACACTTTCTGATGCCCCCATAGCCTGCTCAGCCTCTGTGCGCACCTGCCCAGAAGTGCCAGGAAGCCAGTGCCTCAGGCACTGCCCTCTGCCAATGAGGAACAGAAGTCAAAACTGTCCCAACATTCTTCATAGCTCATCGGATGGTCCCCAGCAGGTTCAAGGCCCATGTTGACAGGATCCCTGATGCCCCTTGATGGCTCCCACTCCTCCCTCCCTAACTCCTCCACCCCAACGCCTGCTTCCTGGGGGCGCCTCTCCAATAAACTACTTGTCCAGCATCTGCCTTTGATTGCACGTGGGAAAGAGAACTGTGTTTTGAATCCAAGACAGACCAGACCCGGAGGCTGATACATACACACTACCCGGACAGAACATAAGCTTTAGGGGCAATGAGCAGCCACCGAAGCTGCAGAGCCCAAGGCTCTATGACAGGGATGATGGCTAATGGCCACCGAAGCAACAGCTGCTGCCACAGAACACTGGAGCAGGGGCATTTGGGCCAGACAGCCCTGGGTCCAAATCCCAGCTCTGCCACTCATTAGCAGGACAATCTCAGGAGGTAAGTAACTTTCTAAGTCCCCATTTCATCAGCTGTGGGTATAACAACAACAGAGACCTCGCAGGATTCATGACTTGAGGAAGGTAGAATGGAGAAAGCGCCTGACATGCTCAGCAGAAGACAGCACCCTATCCATCTGAGACAGGTGGGTGGATCTGTGCCACTCCGTTCCCCCTTCGAGAAAGAGCTTGCTGGCCAGCTGCCAGGGGTGCAGTGAGCTGACAGCCAGCCTCCAGCCACAGCACCTTCCTCTGGACCCCAGCTTGAGAGCAGAAGCCACGCTCACTGAGGACAACCCCCCAGCTAATGAGTGAGCACCGCAGGGTGCTAGGCCGGGTCATCCAGTTCCCACACGGAGCTTCTCCGAGGGAAGTCTTTGCTCTGGAGCTCCCCGCTGGACCATCCTCGGACCCAGGTGGCCATCTGAGGCTCTCCTGCCCAATCCTGCGTCCTCCCCTTTCTACCTTGCACAGGCATTCCAAACCTCCACTCCCTACCTCCAAGCTGAACCCCTTCCCTCTCACTTCCCTCTCACTTGGCTCCTCTGGAGAAAAGTGCTGCTAAGACATCTTTCCCTTCTTATGATTTCTGAATTAGACCTACTGCACGAAATGGCAGAACACGGACAGGTTTGTCGCAGGGCTTCATTTGAGAATCTCGGGGCTTTCCACCACAGTGGGACCCCTCCAAAGAAATCAGGATCAGCCCAAGCTCTCATATTGCAAGCAACACAAATAGACTCTAGTTAATTTACAGGAAAAGGAACCGGAATGCATTGGGATGCTGTGGGATACTCAAGGGAATTTAAGGAAAAGGTAAAGAGCCAGCCCCAGGAGGACAGGGGCCTGACAGCTCCCAAACGCCTGGATTAGGCTGCTCTCTTCTTTGGTTTAGGACACCACTGAAGGCAAATCTTCATCCTTGTAACATCCCACCCAGAGATCAAATTCTGGGGACAACGTGTCTAGTTGGCCTGGTAGGGGGTGGGCCCTTTGGGAGGCAGCTCTTCTTCCACAGATGGACAGAACCACGGACTGCATCCCAAGTGAGACCAAGAAAGAGAATGAACCCGCAGACGGGAAAATGCCCACCCTGCCCCATTCGTGCCAGGAGCTCCGAACGCTGTACCTCCCAACGCATTTCCGCCCGTTCACTCCCGCCTAAACAACTCTCCATTCCTCCCCCAAGTGTTCACCTTGAGTTTCTTGGGTTCAATGTCACGGTGCCTCATCTTAATGCTTTTCATCTCCCCGAGTATCAGATAGTGATTCAAGGATATACTCGAAAACACCTGTTGGGGTGCAGTAAACTGCCTCCCTTTCCTCCAAGAGAGGCATCCCTCCCCCACCCAACCCCTGCCTCCACTCTCCACTGCCAGGCAGCACAATGGGCCCTGATAGGACCAATTTTATCATCAGGCTTTGGGATTTGGGCAGCCTTTCAACATCTTTAAAGGCTACTCCACACTCCTTGAACTTTTCCGATTAAGCTCCTTATTCCAACTCTAAAGCACTTTGGGTAGTTGGGGGAATTCATTAACATGCAGGAGGCAGACAGCTCAGCCAGGAGGCCCACAGCAGGACGTGCTACCCTGCCCATACCCTCTAGGTAGGCATTCACCTTCAAAGGCTGAAGGCTGCTGCCTGCCAGTACCTGGGACTCTCTTCCTAAGAATCTTTGTGGATTTTGTCTGTTTCCTGATTGCCCACAGGTCAAGCTGGTAATGTAGGGACTTCATGGGCCTGGGAGGAGCCTCACCCAAAGGTGAGGGGGATTTGCTAGAGAAATCCACCAGCTCCCCTACCCCTTGGAGTGATAACACAGGCTCCTAAAGTTCCTCAGGGGACAAGGGGACTAAGCTGAGTTTTGAAAAACTGTCTTCCTTCCCTTCTTCCCTGCCCCGCTTCCCACTCTACTGGTGTTTCCTTGGATCACTCCCAAATAAAGTACTTGCGTGTAAATCCTTGACTCAGAATGTGTTCCCCCAGAAGTAGACTTCAAGGCAAAGCCCATCATGACTCAGTCTCTCACCAGAAAGGCTTCGAGGACAGCAGCCCTGCTCTGCAGCGGGATGCACAGGCCAGGCTGAGCCCCCTGGCCAGCTGGGGAAAGCCACCTGTGCAAGCTGCCTGCCTTCTCCCCTAATCAGGAACCCCATCCTATGTACAGAGTTGCAGGTTCTGCCCTCTGGGCTTGGGCGGTGCCAGGAGGCTGCTGCTGGGAACTCAAGAGCTGCGGATGCCAACAGCCTTTCACTGCCTGTAGGCACATTTCACACTGACAGGCTACCGGGGGTGTAGGACTATTTTTATTTAAAACACTAGTTGCCATAGTAACAGCCGCATAACCCAATACTTATTCTAAGTCACACACAAAAAAAAAATACCCTTGGGAAGGCAGAGAGAGGAGCCCCGTGAGCTTGCAGTGCAGCCCTGGGAAGCAGACGGCAGGCAGCTCCTGGGATAGGGCAGCCATACTAGCCCGAGTGCGAGTTCCTGTCCTTCCCTTCAGAGCTTTCACTCCACAGTCAGGGGATGGGGGTGAAGGCCCATGGAGCACGCTGCGATCTGGTGCTCTTGGCCTTGTCAGCTGCTCCCTCTGGAGTGACCTATCCATGGGTCAAAATGGATGCTAAGAGCTTGGCCCTGGGCACGGGCTGCAGAAGCCGGTGGGAGGACCTGCTCCTAGTCCTACTCCATGGCATGTTCAGGATGCAGGGAGATTATGGGGACCTGATGCAGGCCCCATCCCCTCAGCCCTGCACAGAGGAGCCATGGCTTGAGGAGGGCTGAGCCAGACCAGGCCCCGTAGAAAGCACCCCCAAAGGTGCAGCAAAGGAAAATACAGAAGGAGCTGGCTTTTCAGAACCAGAAGGGAGAGGGTGTTCTACAGCAGCCTGGGCAGTGCAGGCCCTCCCTGCCCGGGGCCCTGAACCCAGTTTGCGGACCCTTTAACTGTTTCTTTCCTTCCTCATTAGCATAAAGGCCAGGGCTGGAAATGTTAACATCTAAGGCCCTCAGAGGACCCCCGAGTGTCCACCGAGACCTGCGGGGGCTTGGACTGATGTCATGTGGCTGTGGTGCTTCAGCATAATTAGTAACTACCATGATTAGCAATTAATTAGTAATCTTAACATGACTGGGAGAAGCCCAAACTGCACCTTTCCCCTCCTCCAGTTAGTTCGATAATAATAACAACAATAACAACAGCTACATTGATTGAACACTTGACATATGCAAGCGCCTGACTCGCTAGATCCTCACGCTGATCCCGCAAGGGGCCCTCGTCATGCAGAGTCTACAAATGAGAGACCCCAGTTTCCCTGTCACTGAGGTTAGGTGCACAAGCAGCAGGTGTGCCATGGAGCTGTGACCTGAATCCAGACCTGTCTGGCTCCTGAGTGTGTGCTTTTAGGCATCGTGCTACGAAGGTGCTCACCTGGGACTGTCTTGCCCAGGATGACAGTGACAGAAGAGCAGATGCAGGTGTTTGTAGAAGCAGGGAAGAGCCAGCTCTGGCTTTGTGGGCGACGATAGGGCTGGAGGGAAAGGCCTGGCTGCTTGTCAGTCTCAGATCTTTGCCTGCTCATCTCTTCACGCCCCCAGGCCTGGTTTGGCAGCTATAACAACGCCTTCAGACTAGCAATATCTACCATTCTGTTTCGAGACCTGGAGAAGGGAGGAATGGCCCAGTAGGTAGTTGAGAAGGTGCTGCTGTATTTTGAGGCAGCCAAGACATCTGTCCTGCTGAGACCAACAGATATGAACTGTTTGATTTGGAGAGTTTCTTCAAGCCTCTGTTTTCTCATCTTTCAAATAAAAGTGACGTGTACCTGAAGCAGATGCCGTCAGGGCCTCCTAGCCACTCGTCTTCCTCAGGAGGTTGGCTAAGGACAGCTTCACGAAGTCCATAGCTTCCTACCAGAGAGTGTCCTCTGGCCACAGCCAGTGATCTCAACTACATTCCAGGGACAAGTCACAAGTGCCTCAAAGCAGCCTCAACCAACGAGAGTTGGAGTTGGTGGAGAGATACTCCAGCTCCTTGTCCCCGGGTGACATGATTCTGAAAAGTGCTCCACAGGTTCTTTCAAAGGGTCCCCCTAGCACTGGAGCCTGGGTGCCCACTGTGTACCTTGCACATCCATACACCCCTACTGGTTTTCCTTCCGCCTCTGTCTCACATCCCCTCACCATCACCATGCTTCCTGAGGTTACCTACTGAATAAACCACCTGGGTCCTTGTCTCAGGGTCTGCTTCGGAGAGAACCTAATCTAAGACATCACCTCATATGGTTCAGGGAAGATTGAATGATGATGTACGCCAAGCTGACCAATAAACCCTTTAATAACATCTAGTATCTCCTGTCATAGATAAAATATACTTGGGGGTGGAGTCGAGTTCAGCTGTGGGATTACATTTTGGGGCTCTACATTTCCTGAGCTGGGAGGCCTCCCATGTGGGACTAATGTGGCCATGGATGATCATCCACCAAATTTTTGATCATCACATGAATCACTGAGACTCTACCTTCTAGATCAGTGTTTTCTAAGTTCTCTTACAGCCTGTAGGAGAGATTGCATGGAGCAGGTAAAGCCTCGGGTAAAATCACGCAGTCGGCGCCCTCTTCCCCTTACTCTTCAGGCTCACGGTGCCTTCCTGCTGCCCAAAGAGAGATCCACCACCCACGCCACTGTTAGGCAGCCAGTCAGACATGAGCGACAGAGGAACAAAGGGATAGGGGCCCAGCTCTGTAACCATAGAAACTTCCCTTGAAGACCTTCCTTAAGCACCTTCCAGAAATACCTTTTAGGGTTATAAATTACCCCAAATCCTACAGCACAAAGGCCATAAAAGCTGCTGAGCTAAACCAGCTACAAACACATAGGCAAGAAGTACTGTCTCTAACTTTGGCCTCATTATAATCTCCTGACTATGCCTGGAAGTCCATGAATCTATAACAGACTGAATTCTAGGTAAGCACCTGGACACTGGGCAAAGTTATATAGCGGCCAGGTGTCGGTCAAGGTGGCCTAGGGACGTCTTTAGGACCACCCCATCACAGCCCTCAAATATAATGCAGACCTCTCCCTCCCCGCAAGTTTTAGCTCCCCATCTTCCCAGGGGTGCAGAACCTCCTCCTTAGAGGTAGTAATCTTGTTTCTATGTGGCTAATTTTAGACTTGACCTGTCTTTTACCTCATAATGTGCTTTTAATAAACAAATATTTCTCATATTTGCTGAGTTGAAATTCATTTCTTTGGCAGCAAAAAGGACGTAGAGGTATGAGTGTTACCATAACTTCAATCACTCCGACGGTACCACCACCACCCACTGGAGAGCCCCAGTGCTCCCTAAGTCGAACTACCAAAAATAAAACTATATTATAAACAGATTTGGACTAAGGTGTGACAGACATGTTCCAGCAGAGGAGGGACCTCACACTGAGCAGTCATGCACCTTGGCTGTCTAGGGCATAGCTGGAAGCAGGTCATCCCTTCCCCCAGGCTTAAAATTTCTTTTAACCCATTTCCCATTTGCCATGAAAATACTCACCGGTAGCACTTGTAGCTGCAGCGTTTACCCCAAAAGAACTCACAGATTATAGTCCTAACTTTCCCCCAAAGTTTGCCAGGCATCTCTCATGCTTTTCAGAGAATTACATCAAAACTGGACTGATGCAATTGGGACAGCTCGTTTGAACAAAAAACAGATGCCAAATGATCTAAAAAAAAAAAAAGAAAAAGAAAAGAAAAGGATTGCGAAGGGGATCACTGTAGCCAGATTCTGTGGTGAACTTATGGCAGTGAAATGGGGTGACAAGAAGGAGGTAACGATGTTGTCAACGTTCCACAATGATACTGTGACTGAAGTAGAACACAGAAATGGAAAGAAAACTAAGAAGCCATGTGTCATTGTGGATTATAACGAGAATATGGGAGCAGGGGACTAGGCTGATCAGATGCTCACTTATCCAACTGAGCGCAAACAGCACAAGTTTTGGTAAAAGAAATTCTTTTACCACCTTCTACACATTCCGGTGCTGAACTCCTACTTCCTGTTCAAGGAGGACTATCCTGAGCACACGATCAGCCATGTAAACTTCAGACTGATGGTGATTGAAAGACTCCTGGAAAAGCATCACAAGCCAGAGCAGCAATGTCTTTAAGGTCATCCATGCTCTGATGTCACCTTCTTCACCTGCCTGGAAGATGTTTCCTCAGGAGCTCACCACCAACCTCAGGGAAGCAGCATCCAACTGGTCACTGTAAAGTTTGCTGCTTGCACAACAATGAAGGGTGAGAGGATCCAGAGAGAAATGAGATGGTTTTTGTGCAGAATGTGATGTTCCCCTGTGTGTTGTTTCATGCTTTGAAATTTACCATGCACAAAAAATTATTAAATACTGATCATCATATGCATTTCTGTTACGTTAGGATTAGAGAAAAGTTCTGTTGAGAAATAAAGAATGGTTTTTATATTTTATTTTCACATGAAAAACCAGTCAGATTTGCTTCAGCCTCAAAGCGCACGTTTATATAAAATTAAATCAATGCTGGCAGAGAGCTGCGCTTTTTTTTTTTTTCTAAACGGGAAATGGGTTAAATATCCTGTATCAGCTGAAAATTTCATACGCTTTTTGAATTCTACCCGTAATGTGTCCTTATCTTAGAAAAATAGAACTGGGGCCACACACCCGCCAACAAGTTGAATGGGAGTCAAATTTCTTGACCTGTAATGGGAAACCCCCGATTTTGCTTAATCTGTTGGCTTTTGTGTCCTCTAATTCCACCGGCTGCTTTGTGCATTTTCAGAAAAGAAAAAGAAATTGGCACACATGTGACATATTATTTGAATTAGAAAATTAAAGAGCGGTTTGCTTCCTCCACCCCCAGCACCTGCTCCTATTCTGAGCAGAGAGCCTCACACTAGAGTCTTGAAGAGAGTGATGAAGAGGGAGGGGCTGTTTTATATGCAGCTCCTCAGTCTCACTCCAGGGGGCTGATTTTAGACTTGGAGATTCTTTTTCAAGCTGAGATGCTGGTCATTCCAAAAAGGTCATCTTTGGATTCTCACTTTGTTCCTTTAAATCAGCGTTCCTCAAAGAGCATGTCCCTAGAAAAACCCCTATGTCCACCTCTGCCCTAATCCTCCAGAGATATTTGAGCAGATCAGAGAATGCAGCTTCTTCCCCTGTCAAAGGCCACAAACAGCTTGACAATCTGATGCTTCGCAAAGAATCATGGACCTGGAGAATTAAAAGCCCACAAATGAATCTGTTTGTTCATTTCTATTCTAGTGCATGAACATGATTTTTTATAATTCATAATTATTTATGGCTATTCCAGGACTATGCGCTAGACTTAATGCATACCCCCTAAAGAGAACATTCATTACATCAAAGAGTCACAGGAGAAACACGCAGGCTACCCCTTGGAGGTGTTTGATGTGAACGTGGCAGGTATATGTTCTGCAGTTAGAAGTTCCGGGGGGTGTCCTGACATCTGAAAGGGAACATTTCCACCTCCATTCAATGTTCGTGGCAAATTCTGCTCAGAACTATTCCACCAGCACACTCCCCAGGCTTCTTGTTTCATATATAATTATCTCCATTTGTATCTAGATTCAGGAAAATTAAAAACACCAATATCAAAACAGCTGATAATAAAAGAAAACTTTCAAAAAGATTCTCTAGACAGACAGACACACAGTGGTATGGTCACCACCTTTCAGTATGACCCAGCCCAACAGTACCACCCGGAGAGAATGCTCTGTCAGTTTCCAATGGGCACCTAAGTCAAAGCTTACCCCTTCACTTTGGATCACAGGAGAGACTAGGAGAGAGAAGCCCCCTGTTCTGGACATTTGTGTTAGACTATGTTGCAGGTTTAACCATGAGGAAGGCAAGGGCCTGGAGTCAGGAAGCTTGGAAACCTCGGTTAAAGAAAGATATCTGAGATGTTCCCATCCTCATCAACCAAATTTCACTGACATGGAGGGAGCCATAGACCCACACCCAGACAGGACTTTCCCCTTATAAACACTTCTTGCTCACCTAATCCTGCACTAACGTCTGCCTCTAGGAACCCGTAGTGACACGAAGCTCGCGGGACGCCGTGGGTTGGTTTGCAGCTGTCCATGACTGTGGTGCTGAAACGAGAAGCCGGCCAAGGAGTGTGCTCCAGTAACAAACCACGTCTGTGTTCTCCCTCCCAGATTGGGTAACTATTCAATGTATATAGCATATTACCTTGGGTCTCCTTCGCCAGGGGAAGTAGCTGGTACTTTCAAAAGACTTCTTTAAATCCCGGGAGTGGTGGGATGAGGAGATTGCCACAAAACCACAGAGTAGTTTGAATGGGAGCTGTTCCTAGAAACATGGATTCTGCTAAAATCTGCAAAGTCACCCTCAGTTGTTCACGGCTCAAGAGCCAGGAGCAGCACCCATGGCTTCGATCGCCCCTGCTTTCTGGCCTCCTGCAAATGCCTTACCTCGGCAAAACTTGACAGGAACCAATCAGCAAAATTAACTAGACATGCAGCAACACACTTTCAACCTTCAGGGCGCAGACTGCAAAGGGGAGCATTGAAGAATGTGAATGAAGCTATGAATGTGAACAGATGATTTCCAGGATGGTGACCAGTGTACCCTTCAGTGTCATCAGATAGTACTGTCTCATGTGGGGTCAGGAGTCTTGGCCCATGGAGTTTGTGAGGTAGAGAGAACAGAGGACTAAGCTTGGATTCTGTCAACAGGCTTAAGTCCTACATCTGTCAGAGACCAATTGTGTGACCTTGGGCAAGTAACATGACCTCTCTGAGCTTCGGCAACCTTCTTTGTAAAGCAGAGGTAGGACTAGACCAGAGATTTTTCAAGCAATGCTGCAAAGAACCCTTAGGTACCACAGACTTTTCAGGTCGCATTTGGAAGGAGAGAGGAGGCCAGGTCTACCTGAAGTAGAGTAACTCCACCTTTACCTGATTTCCACTTTAGGGTTTTCCAGGATTTTCTTTAAAGCTTAAAATAAAAGTTTGAGAATCTTACACTCAGATGATCTTTAAGCCTTTTTCTATTCTTAACTTTCCTAAGTCTTTGAAATGAAATCTGGGCCCTGCTTCACAGAAGTGTATGATGTTCAGAATTCACTTAAAACGCTCTTCTCATCTGTAAAATAATGAAGTCATCACTGTATGGACACCTGTGATGTGTCAGTTGATTTGCACACATCCTTATTTCATACCCATTCTTCCAAGAGAGGTACCAGCAGTATCCCCATTCCACAACTGAACCAGCTGAGGCTCAGAGAGGCTGAGCAACATGCATCACTCAGCTGGCAAATGGCTTGATATCCATCAGGCTCCAATATCTATGTATTTTCAACTCAACTTCCTGCCCATTTTAGAGTGATACAAGGAAGAAATGAAACTATTCATGCAAAAATATTTTACAGAAATACAAATCATGATATAGGCATAAAGAATTGTTGTTCTATTTTATAGTCGGAGTTACTTTTGCACAAGTGAACCTAACTCCCTTTTACAGTATAATTTCATGTTTAAAAAATTGCTGGTTAATAACCTACTTTTGACAGAATTTACAATCTTTGCCCATCATTTGTTCTGGACTCAGTTCATGAATCACTCCTGACCCCCTTCTACCACAGGCCTTAGCCACTTTCCTTGTACAAATGTCACACAAGTTTGGCTCTAAAGCTATATAGCCTTGGTTTCACTAGGCTTCTCCATTTATGAGATTAGTGGCCTGGAGTGGATTACTTATCTTCTTTGCCTCAGTTTGCTCATCTGGAAAATGGAGATGCAATGAGTTTAGCAAGCTGCACAGTTTGAGGGAACGATCTTCCACACAAGACTTCCTTTACTTCTGACATTAATTGCAAGTTGGGGAAGTCTCCCAAAATATTCTTAGGTTCAATTCACTGGAAGGATTCACAGCACTCATTGAAAGCTATCACACTCTCAGTTTACTACAGGGAATAGGTACAGGTTAACACTAACCAAAGGAAGAGACTCACAGGGACTTTGGGAGGGAGCTTAATACAGAGCTTCCAGTTGTCCTTTCCCCATGGAGCCCTGGGTGGCATTACCTTCCTTTGCCACAGTGTGTGACAATACACACAGAGTACTTCCAGCCAGGGAACCTCACCCAAGACTTGGGTGTCCAGAGTATTTACTGATGCTTGGTCACATACTACCCAGATGGCTGACCTTTAGTCTCCAGCCCATCCCAGAAGTCAAGCTAATACCTTTGGTCTCCAGTTCCTCTAGAATGTGTGGCCCAAGTGCCCATCATAAATCACATTGTTAGACTGTCTGGTGGCCACATTGGTGGCCAAGGCAAACAATGACACTCCTATCAATCAGGACATTCCAGGGGCCTAGAGATCGGCTTCCAAGAGCCAGGGCAAAGGCCAGATCAACTTTTGGGTAAGGTGAATGCTTCACTACACAGGGAATAATAATAGTTTTTATTTCATGGGGTAATCAAGATAATTAAGTGAGATAACAAGTCTACCATCCTATGTATGGAATTCCAAAACCCCAAATGCTCTGAAAGCTGGAATGTTCTCTAAAATCACTTAGTGGCAAAACTTATATGAGGTTGTTTATATATTTTTACACCAGTCAGTGAGAATTCCATACATTTTCCTGCAGAAATATTACTGTGTGTGATTTGGGGGATGGTGCTACACCTACCCCCAGGGGATGTAGCTATACAGTCAGCATCTACAACCAGTTGCCTTTCTAAATCCTAAAAATACATCTGGCCCTGAGGAACTTAAAGTATTGTGGGCTCTAAATATGGGCACTAATAACAGTCCCTGGCATATAGTAACTGCTTAATAAACTCAAACTATTATTATTTTCTGCTAAAAAAAAAAGACAAAGAGTGGAAGAAGAAAACATCCCCAAAGTGGTCAGGGCCACTGATTTAATATCTCTTTGGCAAAATTTTACCTCAACTTAAATTTTCACAAGAAAATTCTAGGGGCATATATGATAAAAATAAATTTATGGAAAATTTATCTTAAGTTTATTATCATAAATGTTATATATTATATATTTTGACACAATAAGTAAAAATTAAACATGTCACAAAACAAGTTAAGCAGGACTTGCTAAGGGTGTGGGAAAAAGAGAAGGTACCATTGTAGTTTTGCTGTTTGCCTCAGGTTTTCAGCCCTTTGTGTATCTTAACAAACTCTTGCTGTATATTTAGTTCTGCTCTTCCTGAAACTCGCCACCTGGAGAATTACTTTAGAACTTCCTACCCATTTTTAGATAATTGACTCATTGCTTAATGAGCCTACCAGTTAAGTGTTTGCATTATTGTTTTTCCCTCTCTAGAACCCTTTTTAAAAGTGTATCCTCTTCTATTCTCATCAAAAGGGTAAGGTTCTGCCTGAAATCAGACCCCAGGAAGAAGCAAATCAGGACTAAAAATGTCAAAGAAGAAAGGAAAATTCACAAGAGCCCGCCCACATCACAAGCAGGAGAGAAACAGAACCTTTCCAAGAGCCAGCCTTTCCACCTGCGCCACTGTACCATCTCCAGTCCTTCCGCAAACCAGTTGGGAAAAGATGGATGGACAGACACAGAGATTGTCTCATCACAGGACCACAGCCTCTCATTCCCAATCCCCAAATCCAAAGAGCTCTGAAAACGGAAAGACTTTGTAACTCAGTTACAACCTGCCCTGGACTGATGAGAGGCTATTTATAGTCTTTATGCTATTCAGTGTGAATATTCATAGGTTTGGCTGCAGAAATATTAATGTTTGATTATGGGGTGCTTCACCAGAATCTACTGGGAGTGATAAATAATATGATGTATATGCCAAATTACCTTCTTATAAATCAAAAAACTGAATTTGGAAATACATCAAGGTTTTTAAATAAGGGACTATGGACTAACATTGCATGAAATCCCAAGAGGTAGGTGTTAACTTCATTTTAAGGATAATAAAACGGATGTAGAGATGTTAAGTAACCTGCCTAAGGTCACACAATAAGCAGCAAAATATTATACATTTTGATGGACCGACTATATTGATTGTGACTTCCAATGGAAAGACTGCATGGCATAGGCAGGGAGCTGATGATACCTGAAGATACACTGAAAATTATGAAGAGAGGTTTTTCCACTGGCAAAATTATGCTGTGAAGGTTTCAGACCAGCTCCCAGAAAGGACTGCCATCTCCAGTTTCAATGAAACTGTGCCTTCTGACTTTAAGGAGATACATTTCTTCTCATCCTTTAAGAGCAGAGAAATTTGATAAAGTTGCCTGGCAAAGAAAAAAAAAACCTACTAGACTGAAATCAAAACAAATCATTTTTTGCATATTAATCAGGCTCCTGATTGAAACTGTGCGAGCTGCTTCGAGAGAGGAATACTAAAAGTAAAGCGCTGCTAATTTAAGCACGACTAATTTTAAAAGATGTACCTAGAAACAGCCACATGGGAGATCCACTTAAGCTGTATCAACCACCCGCTTCGCTTCATTTGATGGGATGTGCCTGGGTTGGGAGCCCCAATGTCATGACATCTGCTTCGTCCCTGTGAGTACAGAATAAAATTGGCCATTCCCTGTAATTTGCGGTGCTCTGGTTTTCATGAACCCATCCCGATTGCCTTCTTGCAAGTTAGCAAGAGGGGCCCCAAGGGAAGACACTGATCTGGAGTCAAAATAACTATCAAGCAGCTGCCACAAAGCTTGAGCCTCTCATCCCCATGATGCTGGAAGGCCACCTCTTCAAGAAGGCAGTCCCATAAAGGCAGCTGCCGGGCTCTCTGGTAAACCTCGCCTGTAGCAGACACTGATAGAGCTATTTTCTCAGATCCCTTTCGTGGTTCTCTGCACCCTTCCCTAGGCTTCTCAGCACCTGTACCCATGATGATGCTCTTGGAAAGATTATCCTAGGGCTACTGGCGCAGGTTTACCTGCAAGCACTGGGAGTTTATCCCCTGAGGCAGCCCTTGGCCAGTGTTGGACTAAGGCAGGAGTGGAGAAGCTCAACTCTACGGCCTCCAGTCCAAACATAATTTAGACTCCTGAGCACCTCTGTGAATCAGGTCAAAGCTGTGACTTTTCCTGAAATTGCATTTTTTTTTAGTTGCTTCTCCTTCTTCATCAATTCTTCTACCACTTCCTTATTGATTTCTCCTGAGAGCTCATTCTTTAAAAAAAAAAAAAAAGAAAAATCACCACTTCTGGGTAATCCCACCTAAGGCCAACATACCAAAGTTTGAAGATCTCACTCTAGAAGGTACCTGTTATATACTGAGGCAAATAACGAACCTCAAGTAAATTCTCTAGACTTCTGGGAAAGACCTACTTACCTGAAGACCAACTATTCCACAAGTGATCTCATCATTTGCCACCTGAATGTGCATGAAAACAAGCTAGGACTAGCGAAGAGAATGTGACCCAGTCATGTGCCCATCTTTTCTCTCTCTAGAGCTGGGGAATCCAGTATACCCCTGGCAGAGGCTAGAAGCTATCCCAAGGTTTGTTACCCCTTTTCCCTTACAACCATGGAGCCCCAGTTACAAACTGGATGCATGTCTACCTAGTCAGCCTCCATTCAAGTTAGATGTGCCCAAGCAGCTAAGTTCCAGCCAATGGGTATGAACCTAAGTGATTTGTACAATTTCTGAGGCAGGCCTCCTCTTTTTTATCACCCTGTGGGGATATGCTGGAAAGCCATCATAGACCATGTGGATGAAGGCCACATCTGAGGAATGGAGGAAAAACAATAGAAGGATCCTGCAGTTTTAACACCCTGGAGTTACCCACATTGTTTCATGAACAGAAAGAAACATCTATTCATATAAGACAAGTCGCTGGGGGTTCTTGTTAGAGGAATCAGACAAATATTTTAAATAATGCAATTCTGCAGAGTACAGTAGGATTACCAGTTTCAAACTGTGTCACAAATAAAGAGAAAAGAATCTGTCTTAAGTTGATTTCCCACAAAAGGCCCTGAGATGAGGATCCATGTCAAAGAGACTTATGATTTATAATAAATAAAACAACCAGGAAAAACTGGGCAGGGGGTGAGGGTGAAAGTCAGGAAAGAGAGAAGAGAAAATGGCAAGCAAGGTTGTGATATCAGATAAAACCCCATGAAGTGTAGCTGTGGCTCGGTGCTTCAGGGGAGATCTGGGGACAGTTTGGCTTGTGATTACAGATGAGAAAGCTAGAGAATCTACACATACCCCACTCACCAGTCAAAGGATGCCCACTGAAGAGCAGAAATCACACCTAAAGCACATGCAACAAAATAAAAAATAAGCAAGTGGGCCTCCATCAAACTGAAAGTCCAGCAATGGTGAGTGAGGAGGCAGAAGCATCAGCACTCACAGGTGCTGCTGATTGAAGGGTAAAATAGTACAACCCTTCTGAAAGTTAATATGGGAAATTGCTTCAAAAAAACTTAAATACATGCATATATTTTGACCTTCAAATAAATCTGTGTTTAGGAAATTTAGGGGGTGTATAGTTCAATAAATTTTATTAAATATATAGATTCCCATAACCACCAGCACAAGTAGACAACAAAAAACTCTTTTGTGCTGTTCCTTTACAGTCACCCTCTTCCCCCCACAATCTCTGGCAACCACTGATTTGTTCTTCAATCCTTATAACTTATCTTTTCAAGAATGTCACATAGATAGAATCACACAGTATGTCACCTTCACTCACCAGGAGGTGTTTTTCATCTAAGTTGTTGCATGTATCAATAATTTTTTATTGCTGAGTACAATTTCATTGCATAGATGTACCACAGTTCATCCATCTACTGATTGAATGACACTGAGTTGTTTGCAGATTCTGGCGATTATAAACAAAGCTGCTACAAACATTTGCGTACAGGTTTTGTGTGAACGCAAGTCTTCGTTTCTCTAGCTACCTGGGAATGAGATTGCTGAGTCCTATGGTGTGTACATGTCTCACTTTTTGAGAAACTGTATTATTACAAACAGCCAAACTACTTTGAAATACTTTGGGACCTTGCAAAAAACTCAGTTGGGCATATTTTTGTGTGGCTCCATTTCTGTACTCTCCAGTCTATGTATCTTTGATCGATGTGTCTATCTCCACCAATGCCATAATCTCTTGATTACTGTAAATCTTAAAATCAAATAGTTTAATTCTTCTGACTATATTCTATTTTGAAACGGTTTTGGCTATTCCAATGTATTTGTTTTTCATACAATTTAGAATGCTTTTGTCTACATTTACCAAAAACCATGCTGAGATTTTGATTCATATTTCTTTGAACCTACAGCAAAATTTACATCGTCACTGAGTCTTCCAATCCATGAATACAGTACACCTCTCCATTCATCAGGTGTTCCTTGCTGTCTTTGTTGGCTTTTTATAGTTTTCAGCAGGTGGACCCAGAACATACTACTGTGAGATATATACATAAGTATTTCATTTTGAGGGGAGCTATTAAAAATTATATTTTTTAAAATTCTGCTTTCCAGCTGTACACTGTTAATGCATAGTGTATCCTACAATTCAATAAGTGGTTTTTGTACATTAACCTTATAACTTGCAAACTTGCTTACCTTACCTGTTAGTTCTACGAGTTTGACTAATTTGCTAGAGCAGTTCATAGAACTCAGCAGCATTTTACTTACTAGATTACCAGTTAATTTTTAAAAAACATAAGTCAGGAACAGCCGGGTAGAAGAGATGCATTGGGCAAGGTGTGGGGAAGGGGTGCAGAGCTTCCACACCCTCTCCACGTGTGCTACTCTCCCCAAATATCCACGTATTCATCACCCCAGAAGCTCTCAGAACCTGTCCTTTCGAGTCTTTACAGAGACTTCATTACACAGGCATGACTGATGAAATCGTTAACCATCGACAACCGAACTCTATCTCTAGCCCCTCTGCCTTCCCAGGAGGGGTTGGAAAGGTGCTGGCTGAAAGCTCCAACCCTCTAATCACAGGGTTGGTTCTCCTGGCAACCAGCCTCAATCCTTCGGTGCTTTGCAAAAGTCACCACATTAACATCACAAAGGACACCTTTATGGCTGTCTTCACAGGAAATCCCAAGGGTTTTAGGAGCTCTGGGCTAGGCATAGGAAAGAAGACCAAGTATATGTTTCTTATATAAGTCATAATATCACCCCTTGTTGGTTGGTTGAGCATTTTTATCAGGAATGGATGTTGGATTTGTCAAATGCTTTTTCTGCATTTATTGATATAACGTGTGAGGAGTTTTTAGACGGTCAACATGATGAGTTATACGGATCAATTTCTGAATACGGATCAATTTCTTGCATTCCCAAGCTGAATCCCACTTGGTCTCAGAATACTATCCTCTTTATATACTGATCTTTCTAATTTGCTAACATTTTTTGAGCATTTCTGCATCTACATTCATGAACAATATTGATATTGTTCTTTTCATTTTTGTGCTGTCTTTGTTTGGTTTTGGTAATGCTGGACTCAAAATGAGTTGAGAAGTATTTCCTTCTCTTTATTTCCTGGAACAGAGTGTTCAGAATTGGTATTTGGGAGAATTTTCCTATGAAACCATCTGGGACTTAACTTTTTGGAAGGATTGCAACCACAAATTCAATTTCTTTAATAGTTATAGGACAATGCAGGTTCTTTATTTTATCTTAGGTGAGGTTTTATTTTGAGGAATTGGACTATTTTATCTAATATGTATAATTGGTAGTATTTTTTTAAGCCTATAAAGTCTGCAGTGATATCCCCTTTTTCATTCATTTCTAATTTTGGTAACTTGCATCTTCTCTCTTCATTGCTTTCTCAATCTTCCTAGAGGTTTATAATTTTATAGATCTTTTCAAAATAACAGCCTTCAGTTTCATGGGTTTTATCCATTGTTTTCTATTCAAATTTCATTGATTTCTGATTGGCTTTTTGTTATCTGACAGGTTTCTGAGTTTCTATTCACTTTTTTTTTCCCCTCAATCTTTTTTATGTTTTTCAGATTGGATAAATTCTACAAATTATTGACCTTTTTCTCCTGTCTGCTATGGAGTCCATCCAGGGAGTTTTGTTTTTGTTTTCGTTGTAATTTTCAATTTTAAAATTTAAATTTAATTCTTCATGTTCTGTGTTTCTTTGCTTAGGCTTTCTATTTTTAGCATTTGTTTCAAAAGTGTTCACGATTGCTTGTTTGACCATTTTTATAATGGCTGACTTAAAGTCTTTTTAGATAACAAAACTGTCGTCTTTGTTATTTCTGTGTTGGCAACTGTGGATTGTCCTTTCCCATGCAAGTTTAAATGTTTGTAGTTCTTCATATGCTTCATATGAGTAATTTGTAATATGAGTAATTTGTATCCTGACATTTTAAGTATTATGTGATGAAATTCTGGGTCTTGTTTAAATGATATAGATAGTACTGATTTTTCTATTTTATTAGGCAATGGACCTGGTTGGGTTCAGGCTCAAAGTTTCAACCTGAAGGCTATGTTTCCAACATCAGTTCACCTGCCAGAACCTCCTCAATGCTTTTCGTGTGTCCTAGATATGTACCACTCTCAGTCTGGAACCCAGGGTTGCAGAGCTAATGATCCATCTCTTTAGCTTTCAAACTCTTTTGTATGCTGCTTATGATGCCACGCACACTTCATGGCTCGGAGTGAGCCCTGGAGCTCACAGACAACAGTTCATAAAAGCTCTGCTCCTCAACAGTTGCTTTCCTAAGCAACTCCTTCCCTGAAGTCTCCTTGGTATTTTCTGAATTTTTAGAAATTTTCTTTTCAGTCCTCTGGCCAAAAACTTTGGACTGTAATTATCTCACCCTGCTATGTGCACTTTTATGATTGGGTCTGCATTGTGGACAAGTGGTGGGAAGGCAGAGATCAATCAACCCACTGGCTCCACCCACTGGCCTACTCTACAGGATTGCCAAGGGACTAGGGTTTGAGAGCACAGAGAAAAAAAAGATTAAATTTAGGAGGATTTTGTGTGTCTGTATGTCTGTGTCTCTGTCTCTGTCTCTCTCTCTCGGTTTAACTTTTAGTCAATTTGGGTAGTTCTCATGCCCATTCCCTATATCATAACAAACTTGAAAAATACTTCTAACTCATGGACTTGGAAACAATTGGGGAAGTTCTGCTTCCAATTTAATTTTGCTCTCTCCACAGTTTCTGTAAGTCCCAGTGGTTTACTGCCTTATATTTCTCACAGCTTTCAACCTGGCAGCATTAGCCAGCCCATTTGTATTCACAGTTGACACAGAAATCTACTCATGTCAAGTATTTTGTGATTTAACTGCACTTCACCAAGGATTTGAGGGGCCATGTGAAAGGGTCACATCTTGGAACACATGACCATCAGCCACCTTGCTAGCTATTCCCTCTTTCTCTCTCCTTTTCATCTTTACTTCCTCCTTCTCCAAAATCAAATCAACCCTGCAAATCCCTTATTATTTTTTCCCATAGACCATTCTATTCTCACCCAGGCCCCTCAGAGTCTCACTTGCTTCCCAATGGCTTAAAAAGTACTTTTTTCAAACTCATCCAAGGCTCTCTCCAAGAGAACATTTGGTAAATGACACACTCTCTCAAACCAACCACAGTTATGTGGGGTTTTTTTTTCTTATCCCTCCAATCAGTTCTTATTCAAGTTATTGTTATTTAAGAATAACTAGTCATGCAACAAACAAAGAATAGACATGCAACAAGCAAATGATCTGTGGAAGATTTAACCTACTTAAAAGGGGAGAAATGAGATGTGGCTACCTGTGTATTATCCCTTGAAGAAGCTTATAAAAGTTTAGCCCCAGTAGCCGGGCCACTCTGAGGAGAACCCCATTGGGGAGAACAATGGCTAAAAATAGTACTTGACCTTGGGTATCTGAAAGGAAAATGATGAAAAATGTTGACCAAAGAGTTTAAAGTGCCTTTGAAGAAAAAAGAAAAATAAAAGCATAGCCACTTTTTAAAACTGCATGGAAGTCACTTTCTGCACTTTCTGGAAAGGAAAACTATTCAGCCAAGGTACAGACTTTTGGGCATGACTTTCAAAACACTCAAGGGGAAGCACTCCAGATACAACGTAGATGGTGGAAGCAAGAAGGTGCGAAAGGAGAATGACAGATGCCGCCAAATGCTGGAGAGACCACAAAGTAAACAGCCAGATCAGAAGGCAGAGCCATCCCAGGGTGTCAAAAATGAAAGGGCAGCTTCCACTTACCAGCAGAGAGATTGATGTCAGATGGGCTGCAGGTTCTGGGGTGGATGGTGTTCACGGGAAGTGAATCTTCCCACAAGGAAATGAAGGAGAGAAAACCCTATTCTAACATCTTACAACAAATGTGTTCGCCAGTGCCCACACTCCAGCCACCTTGCAGTAGAGATCCTTCTTTAGTGAAAGGGAATGGAAGAGCCTGAGAGAGGTTTCTCCTTGTCTCTCATGCTCCTCACCCACTGTCCTGCTTTGATCTTTCCCTTATGTTAACCCCCTTTCTCCCAACTAGTTAAGAGCTCCCTGCATGCTAGGAGCTATGAAGAACTCAGAACTGAATGAGACCATCACATTTCAGGCAGTTTAGAACCTAGTAACAGGCTAATAAAACCTGCGTCAAAGAGAACCCTTAATTGTGCCCCTAGAATTGAGGAGGAAGACCTTGGCCCACACTCAGTGGAGGCTTCATGGAAGAAGTGGCTTTAAGCAAAGCCTTGAAGAACATACTGACTTTGCTGATTGGAACTGGGCTGAGAAGAAGGGCTTTTCATGGGTAAAAGTAAGAGTGTCTGCCATGTATTAGACACTGATCCTGTCAATGGGTTTAGTTAAGTTTGTTTTAACCACTCACATGTTGAGTGATACAAAACACCAGACCCTGGGGATCCAACTATAAACTGAGGGAGAAGTCACTTTCTTTACAACAGTTAGAGGCTAGTGGTGTGATAGGCAGAACGCTGGCCTCTTGGTGAGTCCTGATAATCATGGACCAATGTGAGCACCAGGATCCCTAAATGTGGATGAAGGAGTCAGAAGAGTCAGTGTCTGAATGGTAGGTAATAAGCACAATAAATTAAATGAACATCATGGTGCCATAAGAAATACAATGGTCAGGGAAGACCTCTCTGAGATGATGCTTAAGTTGAAATCTATTTTTTTTTTTAAAATGAAAACTTTATTAAGGACATATACAAAGGGGACAGGAAAAGCAAGTTCCTGTGGCTGGAGAGAGCTGTGGGCATGGTCTAGGATTTGACAAATGGCTTGTACAACAGGAGGATAGTAAGCAAGAGGGAGAGGTAGGCGGGAGCTAGATCCTTTGGGCCTTATAAGTCATGGAGAGAAATTATTCTTGAAGGCAATGGAAAAACATGGAAGGGATTATAAACAGGAGAATTGTATGATCCCATTTATATTTTATATTATTTTTTTACTTTTTATTTTGAAATAATTAGATTCCCATAACATTACAAAGAAACATACAAGAAGTCCCTTCACCCAATTTCCTCCAATGGGAAAATCTGGCATACCTAAACCACAGTTTTAAAAGCAGGATATTGACATTGGTACACTCTGCAGAACTTACTCAGATTTTACCTACTGATTTGTGTGTGTTCTATGCAATTTGGCCACCTGTGTAAATTCATGTACCCATCACCACAATCAACACAAAACTGTTTCAACACGAGTTCCCTTATGCTACCCTTTTATAGCCACTGGCCTCCCCCTTCCTCACCTAACCCTTGACAACCTATAATCTTTTCTCCATATCTATAACATTATTTCAACAATTTTTGTAAATGGAAACATATAGTATGCAACTTTTTGAGACTGGCTTTCTTTACTCAGCATAAACCCTCGAGATCCATCCAAGTTGTTGCTGGAATCAATAGTCAGTTCCTTTTTCTTGCTGAATAGTATTCCATGGTAGAACTATACCACGACTTGATTAATCATTCACCTATTAAATGATATTAGGGTCATTTCTAGCATTCGACTCGTAGAAATGAAGCCATGAGTATTCACGTACAGGGTTTTATGTGAACATAAGTCTTTTGTGTGCACATAAGAGTGGCTGTAACGTTTGACATTCCCACCAGCAATGCATGCATGATCCAGTTTTCTCTACATCTTCACCAGCATTTGGTGTTACCACTACTTTTATTTTAGCTATTCTGATAGTGATCACTCATTGTGGATTTAATTTGCATTTCTCTAATTACTGATAACGTGGAACATCTTTTTATGGGCTTATTTGCCATCTGCTTATCCTCTTTGACAAAACATCTGTTCATATCTTTTGCCCATTTTCTAATTGGGTTGTTTCTTACTGTTGACTTTTTAAGAATGTTTTATATATTCTATCTACAAATCCTTTGTCAGTTATATGCTTTGAAAATATTTTCTTCCTGTCTGTAGCTTTTATTTTCATCCTCTTAACAAGGTCTTTCACAAAGCAAAAGTTTCGTTTTGATTCTGATTTATTAGTCTAGGCTTTCGGTGTTAAGCCAACTCTTTAGCCCGGGGTTCTGAAGATTTTCTTCTATTTTTTTGCTAAAAGTTTCATAACTTTATGTTTTAAGTTTGTAATCCATTTAAAGTTATTTTTGTATGAACTGAGATTTAGATTGGTTTGGGTTTCCTTTTGCCTATGGAGGTCCATTTGTTCCAGCACCATCTGTCTGTACTCCTTTCATCTCCCACCCCACCCACCTGTACTAATCGCTTTTGCTTCTTTGTCAGAATCAGTTTTTTGTGGGTCTCTTTCTGTGTTCAGTATTCTGGCCCATTGATCTGTGTATACACACTGTCTTGATTATGTAGCCACACAATAAGTCTTGAACTCAGGTAGACTGATTCTTCTCATTTTATTCTTTTTCTGTCATAGCTGTTTTAGCTATTCTAGTTTCTTCATTATTCCATGTAAAAATTTTAGAGTAAGCTTGTATATGACTACAAAAATATGTAAAAACCTTGCTGAGATTTTGATAGAAGTTGTTGTAAATGTATAGATTAGTTTAGGCAGAACTGCTATCTTTACTATGTTGAGTCTTCTAACCCATGAACACAGTATCTTTCTCCATTTATTTCTTTTTATTTTTACTTTTTTTTATTTTTCCCCTGTCTACCTCCCTCCTCCCATTTATTTACATCTTCTCTGATGTTTTGCATCAGCATTTTGTAATTTTCAGCATACAGATTCTGTACATGTTTGTCAGATTAATACCTAAGTATTTAATTTTCTTTGGAGTTATTGTCAATGGTATTGCTCTTAAATTTTGGGTTCTACATGTTTGTTGTTAGTACATAGAAATGCAATTAATTTTTGTATGTTTCTCTTGTACAATGCGGCCTTGCTGAAATCACTTATTAGTTCTGGAAATTTTACAGATACTTTGGGATTTTTTTTTACATAGAAAACATATTTGAAAATAGGAACAGTTTTATTTCTTCATTTCTAATCTGTATACTTTTATATCTTTAAAACATTTTAAAGATATGTAATCCAATTACCTGCTTCTTAACAAATAGATTGTAGAAGACAACTGAGTTTTGAATATAGGCACTTTGAGGGGTGAAAAATCAAGAGTTCTGCCTGCTGACATCTAAGTAGAAACGTTATGTGGGTGGCTAGAGATTTGAGGACAAAGCCTCAGAGAATAAGGCACAGGTGGAGATAAAATTTGGGAATAATCAGCAATTGTATTGAAATGCAGGGAAGGGAGCAGATAGAGGCTGGAAGGGGACCAGGACTGAGCCCTGAAGACCTTAGAGTTTTAGAGGTTAAGTACAGGAGGAGCCTACGAAAAGGAGGATTTGGTAAGAGCACAATTACACTTCTCAGAGCCTTCGGAAGTCATGTTTTTCAATTTGTGGGGTTCCAATCAGCAAGGTATTTAATGGGAGAGGGTGGGCAATGAAGCTATTCCCTCATTCACTCATTTTGTGAGACTTGGTGCTCTGGGAGTTCTAAGGATATGATTTCCTTGGACAGACAGAATCTATCCTGATTAAGGAGACATCTATTGGTCAGGCTTTTTGACCAATCATTAAGATAAAGTAATCCCCGCAAGTCAATGTCTTCATCAGTCATAAAGCAGAAAGGCTTATCAGAAAGGCTAATCAGGCTCTCTCCATGCTCTGCAAATCCAGCCGGTCCTGACCCCACAGCACAGCTCAGAGGCTGGCACATCCAGTCTCCTCTGAACTGCCCCAGTTTTTTTTTTTCCCATCCCTCATCACTTTTTAATGTAATAAACTTGATAAACCAGTAAATCTGATGTTTATTCTTTGTCTTAAACTAGAATGTTAACTCCTATTCGGAGATTCTCAAAAGCCTAGATGAGTGGCCAGCACATAATTGATATTCCAAATTTGTTGACAAATTTTGAAATGATGTAAATCACTTCCAAATTTTAAGTTCTTCAAGAATTATGGTCTAAAGCAAATAAGCTATCAGTTGTGTTTGTTATTAATACAGAGGAAAACCACTTGAGTATTCCTGTTTATGAAAGAGTCCTGAATTATGCAAAGCTTAAATTATGCAAGACTGTCATAAATGCATCCTTCATGTAAAATATCACCAGTTTATAATTACATATTCATGTAATAAATTAATGTGCAATCATTAAGTTTTAAAATATATTTTATGATATATGGAAAATAACCTGATGTTAGTTTGGAGTTTAAGTGCTAGAATATAAAACCACATAGACAATGTGATGAGCTCATTTTTGAGAGAGAAAAAACGAGCAGAAATGCACACACAAGCCCAGCATGCCTATCAAAGTAGTTGGAGATTACAGGTAAGTTCTTTTGCATTCTTTTTGTTGTTCTCTGCCGTTAACATGTAAACTTGTGCAGTCAGAAAACACAGACCACTGATAAACAGAGCTGGGCAGATGATGTTTTCTCAGAACCAGAGGTACGTTTAGGAAGACCAAGGACAACAGAAGTGACCTGACCTCCTGGAAATCAGCCATGGACTGTACTGGTTTTGTCGGGAATATTTCTCAGCTGGATTGCATCCTCTGCATTTTAAAGCCCCTGAGGTTGCCCCAAAGCCCTTCCAAAATGCCAGGGACTCACTCTCAGCCACCCTCCCAAGTAGAACACCTAAAATAGTAGGTAGCACAAAACCATCTCAACTCGCTTCAACTACAAGGAAGTTATTTTACATAAAAGAACCCAAAATGAGCAGGGCAGCTCCTGGAGAGGTTCAAAGATGACAGGGCCATAGTCTGCCTTTTCGATCACTCCAATTCATTCAATCTGACTCTAATTCTCATCCCACAGTTGCTCTGGCCATTCTGGGCATCAAGTGCAGTCACACAGCCAAAGGCAAATGGGTTCTCCCTTCCTATTGCAAGTGAAGAATCAGGCTACCTTTAAAGAAAAACCCCAGCGGACTATTTCCCACATTCATTGTGTCACCCGACCCTTGCTGAATCTAGTTATCTGCCAGGGAATCAAAATTCTCTGGTTATACCAATCAAACCCACCCATGGAGGCAGGGTGGGTCAGCCTTCTCCGAAACCCAGAATGTACGAATGTTATAGGAGGTACTTGAGAACACAGGAAGAGTGTGTGGGAGGCAATGGGGTGGACATCAGGCTGGCAGCCACAGCATCTGCTATAGCTACTGGATTCTCCGTACGAGCCAACAGTGGGCTTTCTTCTCCCAACTGTTGGAAACAACATGCAGTTCTCCTTGGACCAGCCTGGCCTCAAAACACGAGGCCTTCTCAGAGAGCCGTAACAATTCCTTCAAAACATGCTTAAAAACATGACTTACAACATGGGAGACTTTCATTTCTGTTCCCTAATGTCTAGTTAATGTGAGTTTCCTGCCTCGCGTGTACTTTTTAGTTAACTGAACTAAGCTAACGATTGCTAAATTTCTCATTTGCTCAGTTAAACCACAACTCCTGCCAGGAAATGAAAACCTACATCTTTGTTTTGAAGTACAAAAATGCTCATATAGGTGGGTGTCGACTACCATGAGGCAACACAAGTATAGAGTAAAAAAATCATGGATTTTGACAGAAAGATCTAGGTTTGAACCCTGCCTATTAATTGCTGAGTGATTTGGGGCAAGATATTTAACTTCTGAGAACTACTTTCTCATCATCATAAAATAGAAATATTACTACCCACTCAGAGGGCTGTTGGTCTGATTAAGGGACTGCTAATCTCTCTCCATCTTCCTAGAGAAGACCGAATAGGGAATAATCAGGCCATATAGGTGGCTACCAATATACAGACTGATCATTCCCTTTGTCATTTTCAACATTTGGCTTAAATTCTCTTTGGAGTGAACCAGAATAACACAGAACAAGTCCATTGGCTTTTAGTAATTATACCGCAGAGAATGGGGCTTCATTGCACATGTGGCTGGGGTCAGGAGACAATCTGTAATTCAGAGAATGAAATGCTTGCCAGGCATTTTGATTTTCCTGTAGATGAGAACTCATGACGTTTTCCAATATTTTGGGAGGCATTTATGAAATGCAAAATGATGTTAGCACTAGGCATGGTCAAGACTGAACATTGTCAATGGGGTAGATAATTTATGTTATTGCTACTTAAATTATTGCACACCAAACACAGGCAGAGCATGCCCCAAACCAAATTATCTGAAATGTGTAGAATGGGAATAAATCTTTCCATCAATACTCCATGAGCATTAATTTCCAGCCAACTTGTCTTTATCTACACTGAAGTCCCAAATGGGAATTTCTGAACATCTATAATACCTTGCAATACAGCTGTCCTTCAAATTTTTTTTTAAAAACGTGCTTTATTTTCATGAGCTTTTAAAATAGGTTTATATACTTTTTTTTTTTACAGTTCTCATTTGCTATCAACTCTGCCAGCCTGCCTTAGAGTCCAAAGGTTTTCATGTGGTACTAAGAGTCTTATCTGCCCTCCATTTGCACAAACTTTAAGTTGTCCTGAGGAAGAAAGTGGAATTTGTTCTTCCCAAGTGAGCCTCCTTCATCACACCTATCAGCTAATGTCCACCCAGAGCCAAGTGTGTTACTGCTCAGTGGGCCTCACCCCATGGACCCTGGCTACACTTCCAGCTGAGGACAAACCGGGTCGATTCCATTGGAAAGGACACGTAGTACAGCTGCAAAATAACCCACAGCTGAGAATTTGAGAATGAATGAAATGGTGACTCCCAATGTCCTGGAATAATGGATGCTGTTTTCTCTTTTTCGAAAAGCCGTGTCAAAACATCTTTGTCTGGCAATTCACCTCTTGACATGCTGGTGCCATATTCCACTCACTTACTATGTTGTGGGGAGCGGAGAATTTTACACTCTCTGGAAGGAAAACATGGATACCCCTTCCTGTGCCTGAGGAAGGGGACCAAACGCTCTCCTGCCCAGTAGTCTCCCACAGATGCTGGCATGGAAGCTTTCAGGCTTCCAGCTCACGTCTCCCTGGTGCAAGCACTGCTCTCATTACTCATTTGCATTTCCTGAATCTGTTTTTCTTTTATCTCCACTGATCACACAGCCATCTATTTTCAACAAAGAGCATGTGACCTTTCATTTATGTTTATTGGTCATAGAAACGGCAAGGCCGAAGGCAGCTGGAAAGGACTGCATTTGATGGGAATCCCTTTAATTGACAGAAGAGCTGGCAAAGGTTAAGGGCAGGGCTTCTCAGCCCCCGACTCAGGGAGCCCACACCCTTGGCATAACCAGCTGTCCCTGGAGAGGCCAGAGCTGGAGGTCTGCCTGCCTTGGTCCTGGCTCAGAGAGGAAGAAAATGCCTCCCTTGGGGGAAAAAAAAAAAACATACAAAGTCCGGCCTGGTCCAAATGCAAAGTTCGGAAGCCTCAGCTGCTCTGAACCTTCCAGAAGACCTCTCTCACAGAGACGTGACCCATGGGACTGACCCCTCTCAGGAGCCCTCACAGCAGGTGTCAGTCCTTCAAAGACATGAGCTGCAGATTCTGAGGCTCTTTGTTCTCAACAGAAGAGACACCCCTTGTTTGGGCCCCCATGTCACGCTCATGTTCGCTGTCTCCCTATAGGAAGGCTCGGTGAGAGTACACACCGTCGTCTTGTTCACTGCTGTACGTTGAGCCCTAGAACTATACCTGACACCCATGAGGCACTCAGATGATGAATAAATGAATTCTGGATCCCCAACACAGCAGCCCGTCTCTGGTGACCACGGTCCACGCATTATGGAGGAAGTTGTCTCCCATCCTTTACTGAACATGTTCTCTAAACCCTGCTTCTCCTCTATAGAGACCAGGCGGGTCAGAGGGGGCAGAGAAACCCAATGTCAGGCTCTAATGTCCTATGGTTACATGTCTGGTTGCACAGAGGCATTGGCAATGGTGGATCCCACTGTGGAGACTAGCAGCTGAGCACAAAGCAAAATTAACACACTGGGTGATATTCTGTCATTTGGGGTGCTAAGGAAACATCTCAATTTTTAATTGGAGGGAAGCAGGCACTCTGTCTTAGAGACGGGAAGACATACACTACCAGGAATAAAACGAGTAGTTGATTGCCTCTCCTCTAGCCTGTGAATGCCTTAGCTTCACCTTTATGGCACAGCATCTGGTCCCAGACAGACACTCAACAAGCCTGAGTTGAATGCAACACAAGACATGGCCATCGGACACAGATGGAACTTATCTGTGTTAAACCGCACAGTCTGAGGTAACTCAAATACTGCCATGTATGGGTGTGAGAGTGAGCAAATGCGCAAAATGAAATGGAATCGTGAAAAGAAAGGACAAGGGTCTTGCTCTCCTTGCTCCCAAAAGATATTTGCCCCTATGCAAATGTACGCACCATCTCCCCAACACCCATCTCAGAGAGGCCCGGAGAGAGGCAACCAAAAATGAAAAAGTAGCTTTTCAGGTTCTGCCCAACCACATGTAGATACAACACGGAGCAGCCCTGCAGGCCGGGGTTCCAGTGCATCGTGGGGTTGACTTTGCAGCACTTCGGTGTGGTGGTTGGGATGCGCATGCAACCACATTTATTCTCATCTATGTCAACTCTTTAGGATTAGTTGATTAACATTAGAAGTGGTTTTGATCGGTGGCATCAGTGATGTTTAAAATGGAATGGATTAGGAGGAATCTAGGAGAATCTTCCACCTTCCACGAAAATGGCATTACAAATCGGAAAGCACAACAGCCTGTGCCACCAACACTATCTCTGTGTACAGAAGCCTTTCCTCGGCCGCTTCTCTGTTTTAAGAAAACTGCCCCCTCCCAACCTTAAGATGTCCCATCTGCTTAGGAGGGTTCCTCTCATGCAAGTGCTGGTAGACCTGCCAAAGGAGAGCAGGAGAAAGTGACTTCCCACTCCAGACAGGCGGGGAGACATCTGTGAGCACAGCCAGTACGCTTGGCCAAACTTGGTCTGAGACTTAGGAAGCAGTGCGGCTGACAATTCATCCTCTCTATCTCTCTCTCTTCCTCTCCCCCTCTCCTTTTCTCTCTTCCTCTGTCACACACACACACACGCACACACACACACACACACACACACACACACACACACACACACCTGACCAACACCAACCAATCAGAATGGCTCACATTCCCCAAAGGGAAATCTGATTGGGTCTCCTGATGCTTTCAAATCAGGCCACTTGGGACATCTAGTATATAGTATATAGTTGGACTTGCCTTGGGTCAGACACTTTACTCAATGTCCAGACAGCCATGGCCAAAGAGGTGGGGGTCAGAAGGAACCAACATGGCACATGCCCAGCGCTCTTTCAGCAGGTTATGGTGGGAGTCATCCCCTCATCAGGAGAAAGAACAGAAAGACCCAAACCCAACGTGGACACAAATCTCTGTGTAGATAGATACTCGGCAGGCTCCCTGAGAAAGAGGTTGGCTAGAGTTTGTTTTCATGGTCAGGTTATAAACTCTGGGCTAGGGGTAACAAAAAATGATCTATCAACTAATTGTCACTTAAAGTGCTTTTCCACATATTCACCTTTTAAAGGGATGCCAACTTGACCTGAAAGGTACTAGAAGCTGATACAGCCTCAAGCACCTTGAGAGTGATTACGTCACCTTTGCAACGTCACAGAAATTAATCAGAGACAGAATCAGAACTGAGCCTACAGACACCTGAATTCACATTTCAAAGCAGAAATCAAAATTTACCAAAGTTATGATCATTTCATAACATATACACGTATCTCAGCATCATGTCGTATACCTTAAACTTACATGTATGTCAACAACATCTCAATAGTCAGGGAAAAATAAAAAGCACCGTGATAAAAATAAAATACGGATATATATACACACTAAATGTTGGCCAATATAGCCCCAATCAAGCTTCGAAAATGTCCATCATCGTCTCTCCACTGACTACACTGCAGCCCTTGTTTTTAAGCTTTTTGCAAGTAATTGTGAGGATGCCTGTATCTCAAGAAATGTGAAACAAAAAAAAAAACAAAAAAAAAATGGGAATGGCTCGGCTGCATTTCCAAAGACAATAAAGATAATTAATTCCATTTCCCCAGCATTGAATGTATAATTAAAGTAGAAGCCTGGTTTTCTCTGTGCTCAAGGTCATTTCCTGCACCCATCCGTGGGAGGTCCTTTCTGATTTAATATTCCCCGGGGCTTCTCAGTCAGTTAACACTTCCCAAGTGGCCGTGGTTGTCCGGTGCTTTGTGAGGCCAGACCTGGGTTCATCGCATTTACTCTTGCCTCATCTTGCCCGTCAACGTTTGACAAATGAATTAGCAAAAGGCCCAGTACTGTGCCAGGCTCAGCAAAAGATGCAGAGGGAGCCACCACACCCGACAACGAGGGCGCTCTCAGAAACTGCTCCTCCTGTCACTGCTGTGTAGCGACTGGTTTCTCTCCGTAGTTCTGCGCTTTAGCCGTCACCCCCATGTCATCCCCATCTCTCCCTGTGAGTAATGCTAACCTACTTTCTATGGATTTGCCTATTCTGAGCATTTCACATAAATAGAATCATGCTGTCTGTGATCTTTTGTGAGTGTCTTCTCTCACTTATCATGTTTTCAAGGTTCGTCGATGCCATAGCAGGTATAAGCCCTTTATTCCTGTCTGTGGCCGAATAATGTTTCAGGGTGTGGATATGCATATTGTTTATCCATTTATCTGTTGATGGACTTGTGGATTCTTTTCACCTTTTGGCTCTTATGAATAATGCTGCTCTAAACATTTGTGTGCAGCTTTGTGTGAACACGTTTTCAGTTCTCCTGGGTAGATACCTAGGAATAAAATGGATGGGTCAAATGGTAACCATGTTTAACTTATTCCCGCTACCTAATTTTGTTTTTTTCCCAAGCTCTTTGTCTCTTATGCCTTTTATTGATTTATATTGTCTCTTTAGTTCCTGTTTTTCTACTACAAGTTAGAAGGTTATTCTATATTTATTCTTTTAGCAATTTACCCTTACACTTTTAACCACTTAAACTTGAAACATTTAATTCACATGCATTTTTCTAATAAGATCCCTCTCTATGTCTTCCCCCAGGATAGGGCAAGAAGCATAATGTGCTTTTACACCTCTCTATTTCTCACCACCACCTGCTGCCCTGCTTCTGTATTGAAATCATCTGGAATTCTAGTTCCAGATTGTTCTTTTAAAACATTTCCTCTATTATCTACTTATTTAGACAGCTCTAGATTTTACTCAGCATTGCATCTCTCTACTTCCTCCTGGACTAATTCTTCTTCTTGCTGAATTGCAGTCTCTGATTTTTCAGAGACAGTCTGGGGGTAGTATGCTTGGGCTCACATTTTGAAAAGTCTGTGTTTAAACTACATATTTGAATGTCCCTGCACTCAGTCAAACCATGCAGTGGCTCCCGATTTATTCGGAGTTAAAGTCACACTTCTTAAATGTCATTCCTCTTGGGCCATACCACTGGCCACTCACACTTCATCCTCCTTCCTGTTCCTCTAATAGGAGCAGGCAGGCACCATCTCCTCTCTGCCTTTGTGCTAGCTCTTTTCTCTCTGGAATACTGTATTCTTCCGCCAGACAATCATTTAGCCAACTCTCTCACCTCAACTCTCTGCTCAAAGGTCACCTCAGTGAGGTCTCCCCTATCTTCACCGCCTCCTTCCACTCTTGAACCCCAGTTCCTTTTATTTTGCTCTACAATTTTTTTATAAGAAAAAAATCTATTTTCTAAACTTACTATATTGTCCAATGGTGGTTTCATCCATCCCACCATTCTCCTGCTCTGCTCTGTAGCACAAAGAACTAATGTTTCCAGGCTTTCCTGCCCTCACTCTAGTGGCCTCATCTAAGTTTGCTCCACTTTCCTGGGGGGCTCCCTGCACCAATAGCTGGTCCATACAAGAATAGAAAGATCTCATACAGTGTGAGACAACTCTGAAGGCCACCCCATCTGAGATGCCCCTGAGGTCAGCTATAGCCTTTCCCAGGCTTCAGTTGAAGCAGTAGTCCTATTGACTTGTCTCTAGAGATACTGATTAGAATTTTAATTTAATCGGATTCTAGCCCTTTTGTAGTTGTGGCAAACATTCAGATGCTTCCCCTTCTTTTTGCTGGTAAAACCAGAATGATATTCAGGCTTCTGATGGCCAGTGTACCTTGGTCTTCCATCTAATCCCAGGGGGTGAAGGTGAATTAATCCTAGCTATTGCTTTCCACCTTTTATCATATCAAGGCCCACACAGGGAAGCTTTTCATGTGACATCTTTTAAGTGCTTGCATTTATTCTAGAAGGCAACTAGCCTGGAAGGTTCTAGGCACCCTGGATCCCAGCCAAGCTGCCTAAGGACTAAGAGGATTGTCTCAGAATTGTCACCCACTTTTTTTTAATTTTTATTTTTTGATTAGAATTGATATTCGACATTATTTTATTTCAGGGGCACAGCATAGTGGTTATACATTTATATAATTTATGAAGTGATCCCCCCAATTAATATAGTACTCACCTGGCACTATCCATAGCTATTAAAGTATTATTATTTTCCCTATGCTATCCTTCATATCCCCATGACCATTTTGTATCTACCAATTGGTACTTTATCCCTTCTGCTTTTTCACCCAGCACCCAACTCCCCTCCCATCTGGCAGTTAACAGTTTGTTCTCTATGTCTATGAGTCTATTTTCACTGTGTTGGTGTCACCCACTTTGAACACTGGCCCACCAGCTAAGATTCACTGGCTCGGGTCAATCATTCAATCATGATAACTCCATCCCCCAGATCATGATTTCTTTTGGTATAGAAGACAGAGTTGCCTTTTCTAGCCTTCGGTCATTGTTGTGTAGCCAGTGATACATGCAGCTGTACCATCTTGTAACATGGGGTGACAGCCTGGGAACAAACAGGAAATACTCTATGCAAGTCGAAGCCAAAAAAAAAAAAAAAGGAGATTATCTGGATATCTGATACCTCCAAGCCACTGAATTAATTCTGGAACTTTCCTGCCTCGGTACTCATATGTCAAGAACTTTCCCAGTTTTAAAATTTTTATTTCAATTGGGTCTTCTCTTATTTAGACCAAAAAGCATTCTACCTGATACACTGGGTAACTTTGGTTGTTTCTAATAGCTTTGGGGTAGGATGTAAATAGAAGTCGTTGGCAAAACAAATGACAAAACCGTCTTTTTGTCCTTTTCCTGCTATTTCCTTCCTGAGACCAAGAAAGCATTCTCATCTATAGCTCTAGCAGCCATTTGTCATCATAAGAGAAAGGCCAAGCAAATGGAGACTCTTCAGCCCTGAACCAGTGCCAGCAACCTCCTCCCTCTGGACCTATTATCAAAGCAAAGCAAACTTCAAGGCTTTAAGCCACTGCAGCCTGTCACCAACTATCAAACAAAAGTTCTTACGGATTTAATATCTTTCACATGTTTGTCTAGCAGGTTTCCTACTTCCTGTCAAATGTTATGAGCTCTTTACGTATTATAAAGATTTATCCTTATCTGTGCTACAAACGATTTCTTAAGCTGTCTCTCGTTCATTAATGTTTATATATATTCCCATGAAAACATTTTATAATTTCATATAATTAGTTTTTTTTTTCTTTCATAGCTGCTGAGATTCTCCTCTTGGTCACTTTAACACTGATGGTATAAAAGATATGCCCACAAATTCTGTGATAGTCCTCCCACCAAGAAATGAACTTTAACTCCCTTCCCCCTTGAATGTAGGCTGAACTTAATGATTTCTTTCTAATGAACAGAATATGGCAGAAGGGATGAGATGTCGCCTCTAAAATTAGCCTAGGAAAAGACTGAGGCTTTCATCTTGGGTGCATTCATTCTTATTCTCAACCCAACTCCCTCTCTCTCCCTCTTTCACTCTGGGAGTGGCAAGCTACCATGATTTGTCCATTTCTATGGAGAGGTCCTCATGACAAGAAATGGAAGCCTCCTGCCAATAACCAGTGAGGAACTGAAACCCGTCAAGATCCACACAAGTGGAGAAGCAAATTCTCTAGGCCAAGCTGACCTTCAGATGGCCATAGCCCTTGCTGACAACTTGACTGTAACCTCACAAGAAACCTTGAACCAGAGCCAGCGGCTAAGCCCCCGAGATTCCTGATCCTTAGAAATTCTGTGAGATGATAAGTTTTTGGAGTTTTAATGGGCTAAGTGTTAGAGGAATTTGCTGCACAGCAATAGATAATACTGTTATAAACCATTCTCATTACCCCTCTTAGGTCTATACTCTCCAACATTTTCTTGCAAGGTTTTAACTTTTAAAAAAGATTTTTATTAAAATGTAGCTAACATACAATATTACATTAGTTTCAGGTGTATGCCATAGTTATTCAACATTTATGTAGCTAAAGAAGTGATCACCATTAGTTCAGCAACCATCTGACATCTTACATTATCACAAAATTATTGACTGTATTCTCCATGCTGTACATTGCATCCCCATGATTTGTTTTATACCTGGAAATTTGACTCTCTTATTCCGCCCTCCTTTTTAAAGTTTTTTGGTTGCAGATGACATTGACATTACTTCATATTAGTTTCAGGTGTACAGCATAACTTTTTTGAAAAAATACCCTTTAAGTCTTGAATCTACGGGATTGAATTTTTCATATGGAGTAAAATAAGTCCATATACTTTTCCTAATGTGAGCACCATTTATATAATCTACTATAAGTCTATTAACTCTTTAACATATTAAGCCTTTTTAGATATTAGGATCATTTTCTGAATTTTTTTCTGAAACTGACAGAACTTGTACATTTGTCAGTCCCTAAACCAATAGAAATTATTTGATTATAGTGACCACTGGATGGGGCTAAAGGCTCATTGGGGGAAGCCTGGAGAAGACTGGACCACAGAGGGGATGGATATATTATATGGAGCGAGATGAAGTTATGGAAACACAGATAGATGTTGCTGGAGATGCCAGAGGAAGCAGAGAGAAGAGGAAAAGTACCCCATTTTTTCCCTTCCTATCATTGTCCAATCTTCTGCCAATGCCTCTCATTGGCTGGACCTCCCAGAAGGAAAGGAGAATTGAGGAGAAAAAGTGTAAGACTGCAGTGTACTTCCAAGAAAGTTTCGACCCAACCATTGGAAATTTCTCAAGCAAAAGCTGTCAGAGGAGTCTCGCATCTCACTAGGATGCCCACCATGCTTGGTCCTTGACTGGGAGTAGCCCAGGGGAAGCATAATTTCAGTTCAAATACCTTGGTGGATCCAGAGAAAAAGCAGCTGGAGCTTTCAGCTAACTACTTCCCCTTTGCAGGAGATCTGAACAGCACATTTCCGCAATCACCACCTTTGGTTTTAAAATCCAATATATATTGAAATCACTAGAACAGAACCACCAGAGGTCTCTAACTGCAACACACAGTATACACTACTCTCTGACTATTTACATACTTAACATCCTGCATTTATCAAGATACCATGCTACAGGAAAAAGCTCCATACTCCATTTTTATCAATTGTCACAAAATAACTACCTTTTTTACCTGAAGGAAAATCATTGTGTTTGAATTGAATGGCTATCATGTTCTAGGCGATGTTCTTAGGCACTGGGAGAATACAGTGGTAAAACAAGACACACAAACTCTGCCCACAAGGCACTTACACTCTAGAGGAGAACATAAGGTACAAAAGAAAACAGTAATAAAATAAAGAACCCTGATTCATGGAGTGGGAAGGAGCCAAGGGAAAACACAGGTAGAACAGTTCAGGCAGGCCTCTGAAGAGGTTACAATTGAGCCGGGATATGAATGCAATTACTTTTATTATTTCAAAATGTTTCATAACTTGTGTTTGATGCTTCAAATGCTTTTGGATAGTCTTGATTACAGACAAATAGAAGTCAGTATATTCAATGTTTAGAAATCCTGTGTCTTGAGATAAAATCAACTGGCTTCTTTTTATAATCTTCATGATTTTTTTTTTTAATGACAAATTTAGAAAGTTTTAAGCTGTTATTCACAAGCATTTCTCTCCAAATAACACATTACAGATGTGGATAGTATTTATTCCCAATAAGTAAAAAGCCAAATTGGAGTAATTTTCACCCCATTTTCTCTTTAGCACTGGTTGCTTAAGAAAGACATGTTGATCTGCGAAAGATATCAAGCAGATAAATGCAACTGAGAGGCCAATTTGAGGAATTACCATTTATCGTCTTAAACATATATTTCAACATCAGTGTTCCTCATGTTTCCTACTTTCCATCGAGTGTTCTTACTGTTGTGAATTAAACACTATGATTAAGAATAAAACAATTTAAAATATGTAATGGTTAGGGTAATTGCAATGTCCACTCTGCTCGACCAGCCAGTGGACTTGAGTTCAGATAGACAATCAAACTCAGGGGACACAATAGGCCTCACCCTACATCAAGTTTACTTAGCTTTGCTAAAGGATGGAGAACACGCAGTATTCTGGTATGCATGGCAATGGAACAGCAGAGGTCCTGTGACTCCCAGGCACAGTCATTCTGAACATGGGACATGTGTGCACACAGGAGACAAGACTAAGTACAGATGACCTCAGCTCTGAGCCCCAGTTTTATGCCAGTTGGCCACATAACCCCTCAGGCATGTGAATACCCTCTTCAAGGCAGCTGAATCTCATCAATGTCAATTACTCATTTCATTACTCCATAACCAATTTTGACAACATACATGTACAGACTAAACACCTGTACATAACTCTCAGTCTGATTCTATTTACTCAGTGGTATGCCATCCCAACAATTCCATAAATTAAGGTTGCATAAAGAAAAGACGAGGAGTCAAATGCTCAGATGTCCCTGAGGCTAGAGGAAAGACCAGGTGTGAACCCCTTCCTTCCAGACAGGCTCTCAGAAAATAAGTCATTAAAAAAAATAAATTGAAGAAGATACAAATAAATGACAACATATACCATGCTAAATGGGTAGGAAAAACATCATTAAAATGGCCATACTACCCAAAGCAATCTGTAAATTCGATGCAATCCCTATCAAAATACCAATGGCATTTTTCAGAGAGCTAGAACAAATAATTCTAATATTTACATGGAACAATAAACAACCCTAAATAGCCACGGAAATCCTGAGAAAGAAGAATGAAGTTGGAGATACCACACTACCTAATAATATCAAACTATGCTACAAGGCTACAGTAAACAAACAGCACGGTATTGGCATAAAAACAGAATCCTTGATCAATGGAACAGAACAGAGAGCCTAACAATAAATTCGACCTATATGCTCACTTAATATATGAAAAAGGAGGCAAGAATATAAAGAGTCTCTTCAATAAATGGGAAAATTGGACAGATACATGCAAAAAAATGAAACTGGATCACCTTCCTATACAGTATACAAGAATAGACTCAAAATGGATTAAAGACTTAAATGTAAGACCTGAAACCAAAAAACTTCTAAAAGTTTTCTTTCAGAAAACATAGGCAGTAATGTCTGATATTGCTACTCGTAGTATCTTCTTGGACATATCTCCTTAGGCAAGGGAAGCAAAAGAAAAAATAAACAAACGGGACTACATCAAATTAAAAAGGTTTTGCATAGCAAAAGAAACCACTGACAAAACAAAAAGACAACTACTGAATGGGAGATGATATTCGCTTATGACACATAAGCGATTAATATCCAAAACTATATAAAGAACTAATACAACTCAACAACAACAAAACAATACAATTTTAAAAAAATGGCAGAAGACCTGAATAGAGATTTCTCTAAGGAGGAAATATAGATGGCCAATAGACATATGAAAAGATGCTCAAGATCACTAATCATCAGAGATGTGAAAATTAAAGCAACAGTGAGATATCACCTCATACCTGTCAGAAAGGCTATCATCAACAAATCAAAGAACAAGAGTTGGCAAGGATGGGGAGAGAAGGGAGCCCTCATACACTTTTGGTGGGATTGCAAATTGGTACAGCACAATGGAAAACAGTGTGAAGGTTTTTCAAAGAATTAAAGATGGATATACCTTTTGACCCAGCAATTGCACATCCTGGTATTAATTCAAAGAAAACAAAAATAATAATTTGTAAAGATCTATGCACCCTATGTTCATGGCAGCACTGCTTACAATAGCCAAGATATGGAAGCAACCTAAATACCTATCAACAGCGATCGAATAAAGTTATGGTTCATTTATACAATGGAATATTACTCAGCCATAAAAAAAATTCTACCATTCACAATGACATGGATGGACCTAGAGGTTATTATACTGAGTGAAATAAGTCACACAGAGAAAGATAAATACCATACGATTTCACTTATACGTGAAATCTAAGGAACAAAAACAGACTCACAAATATACAGGACAATCTGGTGATGGTCAGAGGGAAGGGGTTTTAGGGAGCTGAGAGAAAGGGGTGAGGATTAAAGAAGTATAAATTAGTAGCTGATAGATGGTCACAGGGATGTGGAGCATGGCATAAGGAGTGCGGTTAGCAGTAATGTAATGGCTAGGTGGAGAGCCAGAGGAGAGGAAGAGCCATCAGGAGGATAGTTTCATAAGCTATATAAGTGTTTAACCAATGTACTGTCTACTTGAAACTAATAATAAAATAAAATCTTTAATAAAAACTTTCTTGATATATATTTGAGGAATTTTCTTATTCTTAGTATAGCAATTTCTATATTTGTTGTAAAAACCAAATAAACATACTAGAATGTAGACAATCAGTAAGACCTGTATTCTCCAAAGAGGTGTTGGCATTCTCTCCACAAAACAGGTTAACAAGACTCTGCCCCATTCACAAGTTTTCTGATATATATTTCTTTACCAATTACTCCATTCCTCCCTCCTCCCTCCTCTGTTTGCCCCCTTTATAGATGTTGATAGAAACATTCAACTCCTAGTGTGCTCTGGCAAGTTCTCATGGGAATTACACCAATTGAGGGTTTTAAGTCAACTTCCCAAGATATCTTTTCATCTCCTACATTAACTTGGTTTTCATTTAGCTTTGTATGTGAAGCTAAGAATCTTGTGTTATATTCTGTAGCTGTGGCAGAAATTAAAGTCATGCGTAACACATACATCGGTTACTATTAATCATTTTTCCAATTTTTCAAGAAAAATACACCCTTTTTCTCACATGCTATTTATTCCCTTAACCAAACTGGTCACTAGAGGCCACTGCTCAGTAAACTCTTGGTTCCATCTTGTCTGGGGCGTGGCCATATCCCAGCCACCAGAAAGCAGGTTTTCACTAACCGAGGCTGCCAGGTTTCACTGTGCAGCATCACACATCTTTTTTCCAAAGTTCTAGGGGATTCAGTGGAGCGTGGCAACCATATCACAGAGATATCCACTCTCTGGAACACCATTCTGACTCCACGAATGCCTGCTCGTATAGTTTTCATCCACAGTTATATCTGGTGTAGTCCAAAGGCAACGCAGATTCAGAGAAACTGTGAGCAGCAAGATGCAGCTCCTTTTACCCTTACGCTGGTGGTAGAATTGCAAATTGGTACGGCCACTATGGAAAACAGTCTGGAGGTTCCTCAAAAAATTAAAGATGGATCTACTAACACGATGCCATCCTGGCTCACAACCATACAACACGTCCACTGCCAGGCACAGTAAGACAACATGCTCATCCCAGTCCAAAGATAAGATTTCTCTCAAGGCTAAAAAGAACCAACATCACAAATGTAACCCAAACACACAAACAAAACAAAAGCCACCCAATCCAGCCCGCTATTATTTGGGTTGGTCCTTAGGGGTACTGAGTAATGGCAATCCCCTAAAGCAACCAAGTAGAATTCTAAAGAACATCTTGTATTCTGGCTTTGATCCAAATCTCCTCCTCCAGGGAAAGTAAATCTAGAGGATTCTCTCAGCACCTGCCATGATTTTGATATAGGGAAGAGGCACGGGAACTAAATAAATTGACTAAATGTTAAATCAGGTTGTATTCAGAGCCCACAATGTGCTGCCAGACCTAGAGGTTATTACATTGAGTGAAATAAATCAGACAGAGAAAGATAAATACCATACGATTTCATGGAGAACCTGCAGAACACAGGGAAATTCCTGCTGGGATTACTAACAGTTTACCCACACCATGAAAGGAAAACAGAGTCTTTAAGTCAGGCCCCACACAAAATAAACCCAACCACTCATTCCCTAAGGCCAGACCATGGGGAACCTGTAGAATAAAGGCTGAGATTGCTAGCACAGCTTTCGTGCTGCATATCCACACCTTCAAAGTAACACAGGGAAACAGTCTTTAAACTGTAATTCATAGAAACTAAGGCTCACATATAAACTGAATTCCTTGAGATTGTATGAATTTGACCTCAAACGCAAGGGAAGTAAAAGCAAAAATAAATGAATGGGACTACATCAAACTAAAAAGCTTCTGCTCAGCAAAAGAAACCGTCAACTAGGTAAAGAGACAACCATCCAAATGGGAAAATAAATTTGCAAGCAATGCCTCTGATAAGGGCCTGATATCTAAAATCTACAAAGAACTCATACAACTCAATAAACCAAAACACAAACAATCCAATTAAAAAATGGGGAGACACTTCTCCCAAGAAAACGTAACAGATAGCCGACAAATATGAAAAGATGCTCAACAGCACTAGCTATTACAGAAATGCAAATCAGAAGCATAATGAGATACCATGTCACACCTGTTAGAAGAGCTGTTATCGACAGGACAAGTAATAACAAGTGTCGGAGAGGATACAGAGAAGAAAGAACCCTCATCCTCTGCTGGTGGGACTGCAAACTGGTACAGCCACCATGGAAAAGGTTTGGAGGTTCCTCAAAAAACTAAGAATTGATCTACCATAGGGTCCAGCAACCCCTCTACAGGATATTTATCCCAAAGACTTGAAAACATATCTCCAAAAAGTTATTTGCACACCGATGTTCATAGCAGCATTATTCATGTTGGCCAGGACACGGAAGCAACCAAAGTGTCCTGTGATAGATGATTGGATGAAGAAGCTGTGGGACATACATACAACAGAATATTACTCAGCCATAGGAAGAAACACTGCCATTGGCGACAACATGGACAGACCTTGAGAAAATCATATTAGCGAAATAAGCCAGAAAGAAAAAGTTGAAAGCCACATGGTATCACTTATATGTAGATATAAACCTAAAAGCAACAAATGATCAGGACAAACAGAGACTCATGGACATGGACAATGGACTAGTGGTTACCAGAGGGTAGGGAGTGGGGGGAGGAGGAGGTAGACGGGGTAAAGGGGGTCAAATATATATATATTTATATTTATATTATATATTTATATATACACCTTACTGTTGAATTGAACACCTGAAACCTACTGGATTTCATTAACCAATGTCACATAAAAAATTAATACTGTAGAGATAGGATTCCTAATCTTAAATATGACAAAGTTGTCACAGATTTTCTGCTATTTACACACCATTTCTTTGGTATCTGTCAGTAGTTCTCACCATGAAAACTACTTTAGACATACAGACCCTCTAACAAAAAAAAAATTTAAGAAATCTTCAGATTTGAGTACTTGAGCATTCGATTAGGAGAACAAATATCCAGTTATTTTAGACCCAAAAGAAAGAACTGAAGAGCAATCGTGTTCATTTCACCTGCAGGTAATATTTTGTCTACATAACAAGGAGGAACAAGGAGATCACCAAAGACGTTTTCCAACTCCTGAACTCCCAACGTTGTGCTACGAGCGAGTCATCACAAAAATTCCAACTTGGAGTATTGGTTTAGTGTGCTTAATGGATAAATACAAAGCCCCAAAGAACAACAGACACCACGGTGCACACAGAATCTCTAGAGATCGCCGTGAGCACTAAGCCAGCTCTAGACAAATGCATGAAGTGAAATTTGTCTTCAGTGCCATTTCGGGATCCAGTCCTCCCTTCAAGCTCCTTTCAACCTCTTTTCAGGTCCCCAATGTTGTCATGCTGTCCAGGTAGACCAGAGCCTCTGTTGCATCTTGATTGGAAATAATGATTTTATATCCACTTGTTTATGGTAAAAATGAAGTCGTTTTTTGCAAGTAAGGGTTTTGGGGTTTTTTTTTCAATATGAGTGAAGAAGGCTATGTCAGGATGTCATCATCTCGTCATTTGTTGCTGATGAGCAGACATTTAGCTAAGCCGCTGATGGGGCTCATCAAATAAAACATGTCAGAGGATGGTTAGACTGTAAATACCGAAAAGTTCATGAGGACTAACCGAGAGTGTTTTGTCTGATCTAAATAGCTCTCCGAAGACCTGTAGGTATCAGTTCCTGCTGTGGAAAGATGATTATTTTACCATGCCCTGTCATCACCGGCACCGTCATTCCCTACAATGTGGCCAAGCAACAAGAGACTTACTTTTGCACAGGTAGCTAGACATCAGTTCTCGTTGGCGAGGCTGTCTCTCCAGAGAACCAACTCATAAAGTCACTCTTCAACTAAATTTGGACTTTATTCCTTTACTGTTCCACTCTTGCCTGGAACAATAGTGTGATTAATCTGTCGTTGGCTTAGAGTATGTTATTTCTTTATTGGCTTCTTAAGCGACATTATCCTGTATGCTACTGGCTTGTGAAATTGTTATAATTCTCCCAGTGAACCTGTTTTAAATAAACTATTGGCAAAGAAAAAATAAAAATAAATAACTGAATTCTTTGAATATTCGGGGTCCCTCTCATTCTGTCTTTAAGAGGAGACCTCGTCCCTGTCTGTGGAGTGTTATTCCTTCTCTAATAAACTTTCCTTTGTCTGTAGCTCCGGTGTGTGCATACGTTCTTTTCTGCATACAGTCAAAGACTCTCAGTGCAGGACTTGAGTCCCCACTTGGCAGGGTTCACCCCGTCCTGCATCAGTCTGGCACCACAAACATCTAAGAGTATTAGTCTCTTGATCCAAGATGCGATCTTGGGAAAATATGACATTATCCTTTCCTAGCATCATTATGCGTTTGTCTGCCTCATTTCCATCTGTCGCAATTTCCCCCTTTGTCCATTCATTACCTTTCTTGAGCCAGATCATGAACTTGAATCTCTGAATGCAGCCATACTGCCCACCCATAGGACAGATAGCAAGACAAGCTAAACTGGCACTAAATCTGTTTCTAGAAACTTGTGTGTGAGCAGTAAGCCAAAGCCAGTGGATCAGGACAGTCAATTCTATCTTATTTCTCAGCATCATTTCTGTAACCAGCAGTTCTGAACCTTGGCTGCACATTAGGATCAGCTGGGGAATTTATACTTCCATGCCAGGGACTTATCCCTAGAGATTCTGACTTAAATGGTTTGGAAAGCAGCCCACGAATAACTATTTTGGGGCCTCAGGTAATTCTGATGGACAAATAGGGTGGGGAACCCCTGGTGAGCCTTGGCTGTCTCTGAAGCACAGGCTATAAACATTTAGAGAGGAGAACAGGGTAGAAAGGAAGCTAGAAAAGGAAGAATTGTGGAAGAATGGAGACTTGGAAATAAAAGATGAAAGAGAAATTAATCAGGACACAAAATGCAAAGAGGAAAAGGTTGACAATTGCTCCCACCTCAAAATAACTTGGATTTCACACCAGGTGCCAGTTAGCAGGGAAAGCCTGTTCCCTGCCCAGAAGCTGATAATCAGAGGCCATTCCCAAAGCTGCTGGAGCAGGTGCTTCCTCGCGAGAGAGGGTGGGCCAGCACCGTAAATCTCATTTTGGAAGTTTTGAGCCCGGAGGATACTTAGTCTGTGTCGTTGCCATGCTTGCTGCCATCTGTACTGCATCTCGGCTCCCATTTCTAGGGCAGCCCTCCATCCAACTCGCAGCCTCACGGTTTGCATTCTCGCACAGGGTGTGAACAGAGGGGGAAAGCCATTGGCAAGGCGGCCCTGGGGTCTCCTTCCCTCAAAAGATTCGCCAGTGATCCTTGCCCTGCTGGCTTCTGCTTTAATTGGCCCACGCTGTGGGGAGCAATTGAAATTAAATGGCCACTTGCTGGGTGGCTGTGCAATGCTAGGCATGTGTGGCCCTATTTGGAGCATTTGTTGTATCCCAGGATTGAATAAAGCAATCACTGCTGCCGAAGCTCGCGGGGGTTTTCCTTGAAGCCAAATCAAAGCAAGCTCTTAATTTTGCAAAACAGCCTCCAAAGTCAAACCAGCTCTGTACTGGAGCCATTCTAGACAGAGGGACGTCACAGCAGAAACCAGAAGGCACAGAAGGAACAGGGCAGAAGAAAATTTAAGGTTGTGAATCAAGAAAATGGGTTACTGTACAATTGCCAGCTTGTCTTGAATAGCCAGAGGGACAGGAAAAGAGCCCCTCTGCTCCCAGAGGCCCCACGGTTATTGGGTGCTGGGCAGCCTCCGGGGCAAAGTGCATCCCAAGGGTGTGGAAATTCTGCATTTGGGATGCAAAGGCCCAGAGGTGGGTGCTGCTGACTACAACCTCAGGCAAGTTGCTGAGCTTCCTGAGGCCTCAGATCACAGGCTCTTCAAGGAGGTGATAAGAAATCACCCTCTTGGCAAACACCAATCCCTTGGCAAACCCAGAGCCTGCCCATGTCCTATCACCGGCAGTCACACCCCAGCCTCCTATGAGTTTTCTGGCTCAGCTTCTACTACTTTCTCCACTTTGCCTCCCCCACACACACACACTCTTCTTGCCCCAGGGCCTTTGCACCTGCTTCCTTAAATCAGACCCATGTTGGAGAGTCAATTGACCTTGCAGAAAGAACAAGCAATTCCATCCAATAAGAATCTCATCAGCCCCTGCTGTAAACAAGTTACAAAATGTCTACAGTAGTTCCTCCCCTAGCCATAGTGTCGCTTTCTGTGGTTTCAGTTCCCGTCGGTTAACCGTGGTACAAAACTATTACATAGAAAGTTTTAAATGTGTGCCATTCTAAGCAGCATGATGTAATCTCACCCCATCCTTCACTGTCCCACCCTGCACGTGAATCATCCCTTTGTCCAGCATATGCATGCTGTATACATACTCCCCTCCTATTAGTTGCTTAGTAGCCATCTCGGTGATTAGATCGACTGTCTCGGTATTACAATACCTGTGCTCAATTAATCCTTACTTAACAATTTTACTTAATAGTTTTACTTAATAATGGCCCCTAACCCATTCACATAGCTTTTATTATAGTATATTGTTATAAGTGTTCTTTTTTTTCTATTAATGTCATTAATCTGTGCCAAATTAATAAATTAAACTTTATCATAGATATGGATATGCACGGGAAAAAACATAGTACATACAGAGTTCAGTACTAACCCCAGTTTCAGGCACCCCCCTGGGGGCCTTGGAACGTATCCTCCTTGGATAAGGGGTGACTGCGGTGCATCGAGATAAGCTAACAAGGAAAACTACTGCTTCGGATTATTAGCTGTAAGCCAATTATAAATCGTAGTCGTCAGCCACACAGAAGACTGCTTACTCAGCCCTTGGATTCCAGGTGAAATGAGCTGACGGGGCTAATTATGGAGTAAGGCCCTGCCTAACTTTTAATAGGCAATGACAAGGCTTTAACTTTCTTCTCATGTATTCAGCTCAGCCCACTTTGTTGGGAAGAAGAGCACCCAGGACCTTTAGCCTCTGAGAAGTGAGGTGACGATCACGAGTCACCAACGCAGGTCTAGCAGATGACAAGGAAGAGCAAAGAGGGCAGGTGCAGACTGCGGAGGGCGGGACCCACCTGAAGGTGGCAGTGGCCGCTCAGCACTGGCCAGTTTTAACCCATGGGCACAGGAGTCTGGTGCTCTCGGATACGATTTTTCGATGCACCCCAGAACCCAGATTTATGTGAAATTCCTCCCTTTTTAAATTGTTGGCAACTTATTCAAATTGAAAAAAAAAAAAGCGCTGTGGGTCAGACTATGACTATGGGACAGATTCGGCAAAGACTGCCGTTTTGTGATCTCTGAACTGACACAGACAAGGTTACAGCAAAGAAGGAATGAGACCAAGGAAGAGCCGTAAAAATGCAGGATGAAGAGTGATGACCAGAGCTGGAGATCAACGAAGGTTTTCAGAGAGGAGACAAGTCTAAGACACTGCCCGGAGAACCTGACTCCCTGCCACACTTGGGGCAGCCAGCAAAGGCACAGACAGCGGTGAGGCAGACACTACAAAGTACAACGGAAACCCGGGGACCGTGCTGGGGCAGCAGGATATCTCATCTTCCCCTTTTCTTCCTGCATCTTCGCCTTTCAAAATACAGCTGAATCTTGAACAACACAGGTTTGAACTGCACCGGTCCACTTATACACAGATTTTTCAGTAAATACCTGCATTGTTTTTGATCCGTGGTTGGGAGCCTGTGGATGCAGAGAGCCAACTGCATGCATCCATCTATCCCATTTTATATCAGTGGATTTGGGTATTTGTGAGGGAGTCTCAGAACCAATCCCTCGTGGATATTGAGAGACAATTATGTTTGCGGGGGAGTCAAAAGCTCATAGGCAAATTTTCAACTGCCAGGGTTTGGGGGGGGTCAGCATCCCTAACCCATGTTGTTCAAGGGTTGACATCCTAGGCAACCCCGTGCTCACTGCCTCAGGGCAGACGTTACAAGCAGCCTGGACTCTGCACAGCATGTTTCCAATGTCTAAACCCCTGGTTCTAGGGTAGAATTTTCAAAAAAAAAAAAAGGTGTTTTGGTCATAAAACAAAGGGAATAGCCTAGAAAGGGTTTTCCCTTGGCTGTGGAAGTACAATAAGAACAGAAGTCTGGGGGTGTCCCATGGCAAAGGCAACTTGCTCCCCAGTTCTCAGGAGGAACCACCTAGGACACAGCCAGAGCCCAGAAGGAAAGAGGATGCAGTACATCCAGGCAACTGAACGTCTGCATGGCTGCCCAGATGGGTTCCCAGCTACAGTCTGGAAGCAGCAGGGAGCCTGCAGGAGAATGAATATCGCAGTGGGAACTCAGGTTGACAAATGCTTCAGAAGCACAGAGATCCCTACCACTGCCTTGCGCCCCACTGAAAAAGAGTGAAGTTACAGTTTCTGAAGATCCAGTAAAATGGAGGCTCGAAATACAAGTTGTTTATCAGATGCCTGGGTTTGTAGCCTGAGATGCAAACTGGCTCCCTTACAGAGGAGCTAAAGTGGTAGGAAGGTGGAGAGGCCAGAAGCATCCGCTGAACTAGGGTCGAAGCCCCTCTGCCAACAGTCTCCAAGATGCCCCCCAATATTCCCGCGCCTGCGATATTCACACCATCGTGTGGCCCCCTTCCACACTGGACCGGAGGGCATCTCTGTGAGACCAGTAGCACCCGGCAGCAGTGATGGCAGCCCACTTTTAGGACTAAGTTATCAAAAAATGGAAGCTTCTCTATTGTTCTTGTGTTTTTCCTCTCCCTCCCTTTCCTTCTTCCCTCCTTCCTCTCTCACCTTCCCTATTCTTCTCTCCCCCACCCCCATCCCACTCTCCTGCCTGGCAAGTTCCAACTGAAGCCCCACAGGCTGGGCAGCATAGAAACGTGCACTGGGTGATTTAAGGTAAAGACTAGTTTTTAAGAGCAGCAAATCTTTGCAAGTCACTTCTCTTCCCTCCCACTCTTTTACACAGAAGGGGGAACATTTGCTGGTGGGGAGTTTATTGCCTCGAGCCTTCGCATCTGCCCCCTTGTCATTTTGGAATTGAGTATGGCACTTGCTGATTTTCAAAATAGCCATTAATCACTTCGTTGCACGCTCATGCCAATGATGAGCCTGAAATGGTTATAAACTGGAGCCATGAAGAGTTAACCCAACACTTCATCCGCCAAGGTTTCTGACATTCATTCCCCATGGTCTGTGAAGCCAGCCAGTGAGTGCAAACTGGAGACCCTAGAATCCAGGAGAGAAACTGAGGTGGAAAGACCTAGAACCCAGCCCTCTCTGGGGAGATTTCCCATGGTCTTTCCTCCAGGGCCTAAGTCTTTGCCCACAGGGCAGCCCAAAGACTGTCTTGGGAGACAGCCCAAGGGAAGGTGCTTCCAGAACAGTGCCAGTGACTTCCCCCAAAGCATGGATGGTAGGCAGCTCCACCGTGGCTAACTGTTCCAGTTAGAAAAGTTTACAGTCCTAAACGAATTCACTTTGGATCCTGAGACATAAAAGGACTCCACGGAACTGGCACGGGGCTTTCTCTCAAGCAGGTGCATTCGCATCACCTTCACTCTGACCATTCTGCCTCTGAACCTTGTGACAAAGCATGCATTCACAGAGAACGGAGTTAGATTTTAAACTCTCCTATCTGGAAGCTGTGAAGCAGGGAAGTACTGAATGCGAACTTGTGGTATCAGAAGAAGCGCAACCCTTGATAAGCAGCCTCTACCAAGTGTGAAGAAAAGGGCAAAGTGAATGGCCAGTGGCCTTTGTCATCGGGTATGTAGACAGCCAGGGCAGAGCTTCTGTGCTACCTTCAGTCTCTCTCTGCATCCATTGACATGGAGGGGCTTTTGCTTCTTACCTGTAGGAAGGAGGAGGAGGTTCGGACAGGTAAAGTAGGAGCTCAGAGAAAGCTGACTAGGGCAGGGACTGAGGGGCGTTGGGGACAGTTCTTCACCTGGCCCTTTGCAGGAAAGATCTGAATGCCTCCCCTTGGAGTGGGGCATAAGGGCCAATGACAGCAGTTCATGAGAAGCTTGATGACATAGGAAACTTCTGGACGTAGGCAGAGCTGCTTCAGGACCCAGGCAGGGAACGGGGTGGGACGTAAGGTCATTCTCAGCGGAGCTGAGCACGGCTCTGGTCCCTCACGGAAGGGGAATTCCTGAAACCGTTTGCATCCTAGCTCCATCTGTTCCCATAGAACCCAATCTGTGGTGGTACACGTCGGCCTTGAGAGAATCTGCTCCACCCTGAAGTAGCAGCATTGCAAAAGATCTGAGGAAAAAATCGTTTCTGCCTTGTGCTTGAAGACAAATAGAAAAGTTTCAGATCACCGGAGTAAGACTAGGATTGTGAGGCTATCGCTAGTCCCTGCCTTCATCCTCCTGGTATGGTGTCTGCAACCTGCTCTTTTACAGTCACCACAGGCATTTAAAGAGTAGGCAGTGATGTGTGGTTAGGGGGAAGCCTAGCTGTGCTGTCAGTGGAGGCCATGGACCCTCTTATTACTTTCAGTAATAACAGATCAGGGGGAGTGACCTCCATCAGGCCGCACTCCTGGAAAGACATTGTCAGGAGCCTCCCGTACATACCCTTCCCAAGGTCTCCTGACACTTAGAGATGCTTATTTCCACAGAGCGACGGTTTCTGAACTCGTTCTAGACAAAGTTACAAGACCCTCAATGTATAGGGGAGCCGAAAGTGGGACTTTTGATCAAATGAGGGGACGTGGCATCTGGAGGCTCACCAAACCCAGTTCGGAGCCCTGTGGCAACATTAAATGGAACTTTCGAATGTGACCCAATGGGTCCCCTTTATTTTGCCACCCAGGCTGACATCTGCTTTGTTTCTGTGGAAGGAGAGCCACTTGAAGGGGCTCTATGGCTCTGCTAGGACATCCACTGCCCTGGGTCCAGCTAAGCACCACGGGGAAAGGGCAGCAGGGCAATCTGCTCTGGTGCCGGTGATGGCAGCGTGGCAGTGCTTTAAGTGACTACACGATGAAGAGGCCGCTGCAGTGGTTGGACACGATATCACCAGTGTGTCCTCCAGGGGACCAGTTCTGTGGTGTTACTTGGGGTTTTGTTCCCAGCCGTAGAGCCTCCAATTGATTTTTATGTTGCCTGCAAATTACTTTCTTTCCTGCTTGTTAGGCAGAGTCAGCACTTGCAACCCAAAACCCGACTTTCAGCAGCCTCCAAAAAGTAGAGGAAGTTAAAGAGTAGAAAAAGCCTCGGACATCTCCAGAAACAGAATTATGCATTTGTCTGATGCACTCTTTCCTCCTATTGGGTACCCTCCATTCGGGAGGCTTAGGGTACACGTTTGGGGTGTCGCTCTTTCAGTTTGAACCATGACAACCGTCCCAGAGGTGGGGGACATGCTTGGAAAAGAAGCTCCAGCAGACACAGCAGAGCCATGGCCCAAAGGGGCAAGTTGAAAGAAGGATGGTAAAAGTCTAACAAAGTGTAAAGAATGGTACGAACAGCCACTTTCCCCAACACATAAACGGCCTTTTGCATCAAGTGTCCCAGGTGGCCCCCAGCGTCAGTGCTCCTTCCTGAAAGCAGAGCTGAGACAAAACTAGCTTGGAGGCAGTCGACTTACCATGTTTTCCCAGGGAGCAGCAGTGAGGTGAAGGGAAGCATGGGACAGGGAGGAGGGAAAGCCATCACCAGAGGCATCGTCATCATTGAGTTGGTGACCCATGTGGGCCACTGGGGAGTCAGCCTTCTAAGAAGGCCAGGCAAAGTGTACCTCAGAATTGTCCACCTCAGGGACAAAGTAGAAAGCTCTGACAATAGGCTTTTATTGTCTCCTGGCCAAGGGTTGCCCCATGGGGCCCTAACCCCTTATATCCGAAATGTGTATAAAGCCACGTGAGATGGCTCCCACCCACCCCCTCCAGACACCCCACAGGAAGAGCATCCCCAGGCAGAAGCTGACACCTGGGACTCTATGCTGTAGTCACCCAGAATCAGAGGCAAGGAAGGCCAAGGGGGAAGAAGGTGGCATGGTGTCCGGTATCCCTCTCGGTTTAGCACCATCTTGCACATCTCTTAAAAATGGTTGTTACTCAGGTTTGGTCACTGTCGATGCTAATTCTGGAACCAGCCCTCCATCACTAAAGGAAGCAGCACATAGGTCCTGCCAGCTCTTATCCTCTCTTCCTTGTGCATTCTTCAGCCTACATATCATCGCTTTGGATTCTTTATCATGAGGCGGGACAGTGGGAACATGGTCTCAAGATTTGGGTTCTGGTCTTAGGAAAAGGGAAACTAAGGCTCAAACATGAGGCTCAGGCCCCAGCCCAGCTTTTTTGTTGTGGGGCCTTGGGAGTCGATCTCAGAGACTCAGCTGAAGTGGCAATCTGCTCTCCCATGCTCTATCGTTCCTTGTTGGTGGAGCTTCCTCGAGGACCTCCTGGGATAGATGTGACTGAGCCAAGGCACAAGTCAGGGTCCCTGGCCACATCGATGGCAGCAGCACCTGTCTTCACCCATGACATTTACCTGGACAAAGGTGTGCATGATGCATTTATCCCACTGATCACCTCAAGTTCTTCTTCATGTGCAGCTTTTCTATTTATCAGAATTGTTTACCTTAAGTTATTATTTCCAAATACAGTTGAAAACCATCTCCTCACCCTCTCCTGGGGAATGCCCATTATCAAAACTGCCAGTATATGAAGTAGTACAGCAAGAGGAAGCCTGGGGGGAAATTCTGGCTGTAATCGTGTAACAATCTCTCTGAATATATTATCATTGACAAAGTGTCGAAGCAAATTATGAATGAAGAGTTTAGGGTTCATTTGTTTCTTCCAAGCTTCAGTTTACATTGATTTCATTCTTTATTCCTAGTGATACCATAACACTGACTCTTACCATCACTGAACACTTTCTGTCAGCGTCGAAGCATCCTAAAACAAACCTCCCTCAGCTAACCAATTTCTTTCTCAGGTCCACTGCGTGGTGGGTGGGTTCTTGGAAATGCACCTTTCAGCGAAATGATGTGTAATGAAACCACTTTACCATAGGCTCATTGACATTAATAAGAGGTAAGTTGCTACAGCATGTTTCTGGTCACAAAAACATCACCAAACTCCTAAATATAAAGACCCAAAACCTTTCTAACATTAAACATTGAAATAGATATAAGTGATAGAAACATTTAAAAAGATTAATGAAAACAAGTAAGGTTATTATTTTCCAACTGGCTCATTGTAGTTCAGGGATGCAAGTGGCGAGAACCTTTCCCAGCACCTCAGGGTGCAAGGTGGGGACCCACCGTGGACAGGGTGCCCTTTCCTCACAGGGCTCCTCACACATATCCCCACACTCACTCAGACTGGAACAGCATACACGGGCCAGTTCACTTCATGTGCACATCTTTGGGATGTGGGAAGAAACTGGAATACCTACAGAAAACTCACACAAACATGGGGAGAACGTGCGGACTACACAACAATGGCCCTTCCTGGGAACTGGTTTTTTTCTCATCAACATTATAACAAAAGGACACGACATTATTCAAGAAACTGCTGTACTTCTTTCTATGAGGACAAGAATTGTGATTCAAATACTGTTAATGGGTCTGAAGACATTAAAAACAGTCGCTATTAAAGTGTAATATCTGTGTCATGTAGCCATTACACATGCAAAAGTTATAAGGTGGCCTCCATGTAGGCTGAAGTGTCAGTGACAAATAGGGAGACTAACTCAGGGAGGAGCAGCCTCGTCCTGTGACAGAGTCAGAAACTGCCCATCATCGCTACCCTGAACTTCAGCCCAAGCACGCTCTTCCCTTCCAAATGTTCTTTTGCCCAGAGAGAGCTCTTCAAGCAGCCATACTACAGTACAACAAAGCATCTGGCATCCGACTTTAGCTTTAAGTGTTAGCAAACCCCCGTGTTTATATCTGTGCCAGGATCTGGTGTTTTCAACACTTAAAACCTTGTTTTCTTTAAGATTAAAATTTAGAGAAGATTATCCCATGTCAGACATTAAAGGACATAGACATATTCTATATAACGGCCGAACAAATGATTCAAAAGATACTACAGGGACCAGAGACAGGCCAGTGGAGGTGGCAATTGTCAGGGAAGAACAAAGACTACGTATTGATGTTTTGTCATAAGTCATCACCCCTCTCTTCTTTTGGAGGCTTGCTCCCCTACCCCTCCAGCCACGTAGTTCTGGTCAGCCTGCCAATCATAGGCTGAGCTGATCAGTAGTTTGTCACACGGCTTTGTCCCAACCAAATTCAGGCCAATCCATCCCTCCCTAGGATTCTTCTGAGTTGTCAAGGAAATGTTCTTTTCCCTCTCTGACCATATGGCTATAAAAAATTTAGGTCTGGAGCTGCCTGAAACTTTGGTTCCAGCTTCCTCTGTACGAGGAGCCTGGGAGAACAAAATCAGCAAAGAGAGGGAGGAACAGAAGCTGGAGAGTACCAATGACATCTGAGTCCCTCCATCTAGATATCCCTGAGATCAGCTCTTGGGGAAAGGCTGAAACCTGCAACTGACAGAATCCTAATACAGAATGCTTCATAAACGGAGCTGCAAGTTGAGTTGTAAAGGCAGGTTGGGGCCTTGGAGGCATGTTAAGGAGAAAGAGCGTGGAATGGTCAGGGGGAGGTGCAATGGTAAGATGGAAGGAGCAAATGTCCTGTCCAGGAGTGGGAGTGAGGACTGATCAGAAACGAGACAGGACCATATTATACTCTAGGATATCGCTGTCATTGGAACAAATACATTCTAATTTCTGAGGTAAATGTTGACAAGTTTCCCTCCCACATCTGCTTCACAACTGCTTGATTCTTATCCCCAGAGTAAAACCAATGCTATCCATCTCTTTTATATCCATGCTGCAATTTTTTTGGATGTGTAAACAATATACATAACTATTTTAGAAATATTTGAGTGCCAAGATAAGGTACTTGGTCTGCATGCAGTAGGCAATAAGGAACCTCTGCAGTACTTTTCTCCTGAGATACAATTTATATATAATAAAATGCATACTCTAGGTCCTTAAAAGAACTACATAGTAAGAATAGTGTTTTAGGAAGATTTGGCTATTGGAAGTCTGAGATTTTCACTAGGCGGGCTTCATGACATCTTTGAGATGACAAGGGGAAAAAACTAACATGTGGTAAAATAACAAAAGGTCTAATGTAGGTATAATTAGAGTTCCAGAAAGAGGGAAGACAGAGATAGGGCATAAAATATTTGAAAAATTAATAGTCCAAATTTCCAAATTTGATGAGAAATGTGAATTTGGATACCGAAGAAGCTTAGTGAGTTCTAAGCAGGAAAAATACAAACAAAATACACCTAAGCACATCATAGACGACTGCTGAAAATCAAAGGTAATAAGAAAATCTTGAAAGAAGTCTGACGAAATGGAAACTTTACACATAAAATTAGAAATTATGGCTGGCTTCTCGTCAAAAACAATGGAGGCAGAAAGTCAGTGTAACGACATCCTTAAAAAGGCTGAAAAACTTCATACCTATTAGAATGGCTATTATCAAAAGACAAGAACTCCTATATGTTGGTGAGGATGTGGAGAAAGGGAACTCTGGTGTACTGTTGGTGGGAATATAAATTGATACAGCCATCATGGAAAACAGTATGAAGTTTTCTCAAAAAAATTAAAAGAGAACTGTATGATACAGCAATTCCACTTATGGGTATTTATCCCAAAAAAAAAAAAAAATGAAAACATTATTCAAAAAAATATATACCCCATGCACCCCATAGCCAAGACATGGAAAAAACCTAAGTGTCCATTGATAAACGAATGGATAAATAAAATGTGGTGTATGTATGTAATGGACTATTATTCAGCTATAAAAAGAATGAAATCTTGTCATTTGCAACAACATGGGTAGACCTTGAGAGCATTATGCTAAGTGAAATAAGTCAGGCAGAGAAAGATTATATGATCTCATTTATATGTGGAATCTAAAAACAAAAAAGCCAAAAATGAAACAAGCTCATAGATACAGAGAACAGGTTTATAATTGCCAGAGGAAGGGGTAGGGGGAAGTAGAATGGGTAAAAAGCATCAAAAAGTTTTTTAAAAAACTATCTAGAAAAAAATATCTGGAAATGAACACATTTCTAACAAATCAAAGAAATCAGAGAAAATTATAAAATATGTTGAACTGATTTATAATGAAAATAAAATATATTAAAATGTGTGGCACACAGCTAAAACAGGGCTTAGAGGGTCAGCAGGCTTTGAGATTTAGAGAAAAATTATAGCTACAAGTATTTATTTTAGAAAGGAAGAAAGCTCTTAAATCAATAATCTAAGGTTTCATGTTAAATAGCTAGAAAATAAATCAAAGTAAACCCAAAACAAGTAGAATATAAATAATAGAATTGATGAAATAGAAAATTAGTAGACAAAATTAGAAATTGAAAAATAGAAAAGATGAAAAATTAGTTCTAATAAAAAATTAACAAAATTCATAATACCCTACCTATTTGTAAAGAAAATAAAAAGAACACAAATTACCAATATCAGGAATGAAAGATAGTACAAAGGTAAATGAATATTATGAATAACTTTATAACAAAAAATAAACAATTTAGATAAAATGGACAAATACCAAAAAAAAATACAAATTTATTAAAGTTGATACAAGAAGAAATCAATGGCACAGTTTGCTTTGCAGAATTAGTAAAGAAAAGCATACTTAAAGCACTTTGATATTCATTTCCATGTTTGCAAAATGGGATGGTGTGTATTTTCCGGTAAATGCAAAAATACCATAACAGCACTTATCCATGTGTTTCCAAGGAAAGTTTGTTGGAAACACCAATCTGATAACCCACGTGCTATTAGTGGGGGCCTCAAACAGAAATGTTAGAACTAAGACTGTCTTCCATTTAACCAAAGACGCTTGCTCTGGATCTATAAAGAAGTTGCAAAGAGCCCTGTACACACCACATGCAATGATTCCCACGTGGCCTTTAGTTCTCTTCTAGAAACAAAGAGGTCAAGACCGTGGGACATATTCATCAGGCACATATAAGAAGGAAGAAGATCCAGCCACTTAACAATCCTATTTTAAATGCTTATGTAAGGGAGAAGAGGCACAGTTCAATTTAGCCGTTTAATATGTGAATTATATGCGATTTTTAGATGAGGCTCTTTAGACTGGAGACTCATCTCACTGTCTAACTGCTGGAAAGGGTGCAATAAAAATGCATTTAAAGTCCCGTCGAAAGAGCAACAGCCACTGAAACTGTACTACTATTTCAAGAAAACCTCATAATTGAATGAGATTGGTTCGGTCTCCTTGCAGCACTCACATCCAGCTTGGAAAGGGCCAGCTCTTAATGACATAAAATACATTTAGATTGTTTGCCTGCATTTGGGAAGGTGTCTGAAAGGTGCTGATGACAGCAGGGAATATCAAGCAGGATTTCAATGAAGAGGGAAAAGTCTATGGTAGAAGAATAGGTAGATTTATGCTGTGTCTGTCTCATTACTGATTTCAGCAAAAAAGTGTTGCACATCACGCTTGTGGGCTCAGCACGACTGTATCTCAACACCCCACCGCATTAGAATCTGTACACCATAAGCATTTTGTAAAGATGTCAAGATAAAATGACTTATTGTCCCTGGGAAGCTGTTGCAGCTTGCTGAGGATGCCGTGGTCACTCACACCTGAGGCAGGTGCTCTGCAAATGAAAACCCCGAATTATGTCAGGGGACGCAGGCAGGATGCATTACGTAAGTGATACATGATTTAGTCAAAACATTCGCTTTGAATTGTTCTGGGGCAAGGTGGTGGGGGTGAAACAGGCTTAGGCGAAGTTCCCAGCTCGCCCTGAGAGCTCTTCCTTCACACCATTTGGCAGATTTTTACACTTCGGGGCAAAACTTAGGTGCTTTCCTTGGCAGAGAGCTGCCTCGTGTGAAATAGCCTTTGGCACACCACCATCTAGTGGCATCCTGGAAGAACGCAAAAAGCTTTTTTTTTCTTTTTTTTAACTCACTGGATGCAGCCTGGGCATCTATTTTCTTTGCATTTTAGACTCTCACAGGAGAAGAGTCATTCTTTTGGACTTTAATAGTAACAGGGCAGACTTCCCTCATTTGAATGAATCCTTTTTATCTCAGGTGAGGATAACAGTAACCATCCCTAAGTTTGTGAGTATAAAAGTGACTCACGGTGCCCACAACCGTGCCTGGTGCAGGGTAAGCACCGAAATATCTTCTCCAGCAGTCAGTGTTAGAGCCATTGATGTTCTTATACTTAAAAACTCAACACATTATCTGCTAGAGTTCAACCAAGCCACCTAGGCTTGTCGGGTTGCCCAGCCACAACCACCCACGAGCATGGGGAGCCAAAAGCAGTGGGCAGAGGCAGCAGCAGCACTTCCACGGAGCAAGGGCAAAAAGCCAAAGAAAAAGCTTTTGCCTTGTCTTAGGACCACGGTTCTTTCCACGCCCTCCCAACAAAATTGTGGTTTTAACCATTTTTGGTTTCACACACACCTCTGGGAATCTGGTAAAACGTGAGTTCACCAGAAAAAGAAAGAAAAAGCACACGAAACCTTACATTTGATTTGGGTAGTTCATTGACCCCCTAAAGCTTATCCCCATGAACCCCAAGGTTAACACTGTCTCATTCAGAGCCTGCAGGGTCATCTGGAAACAGGCGAGGGGAGACTTTCCTTCCAGCCCCTTTTTAAAGCCCTTTGCTTCTGGCACGGGGGTAGAGAATTATTGGTGAATACAGAACCTGCTCGTATGTGTTCTCATCTCTGCCCTGGGGTAAATGGGCTTGCCACTCGCTCACTGAGAAAAAGCTAACATCCTTTAAGCTGTCATAATTATGTAGACGTTTTCTCAAGCTTTGCTCTCTCCTTCCTCCAAACCAGGAAAAGATGCCTCGGGGCTTCTCCTGGGCAGTATGACAGCTATATGCCAAGGACAAAAGGCCCCTGAAATATAGGACATTAAGACAACTCCCTGCCCCCATCTGTCAGGTAATTTAGGATTTTAAACAATAAAATAAGCAATTGTCCAGGCTGGCCAGCAGACGTAGCTACTCATGAAAACCACACTCTCGACTGAAGAAGTGCCTAAGTAGGGGTGACCAGAGCTGTCACCCACTGGAAACAGGGCTTTCTCCACCCCATCATCAGTCACTCTTAGATCATGGCAGCTGGGGACCACTGTATACCTTCTCCAAACTCAAAAGTTGCTCGTGGCTCACTGTGATTTTAGGGATGTCGTTAAATATAGTTTTATGCCATTCAATCATTTTAGAGAGACGTTGTCTGTTCTGGATGGGGGGCGTGTACAGTCAGACATCCTGTCCTTCCCAGGTCAAGCGTTTTCGCATAACCAAGTGGACTGTAGCAGGAAGAAGAAAGTTGGTTTTAATCGTGGCCTTTTGATCTTTTCCCCCAAGAGAAGCTAAAATTCCATTTTTAAATTCTGTCATCCTTTTCCTGAATTATGTACAAGCCAAACAATGCCTCTGTGGACAATCACAGTGAGCCTAGCCACCTCTGGCCAGCCATAGTCCCTACTTTCCCTTTGGTCTCCCAGACATCAGAGACATCTTTCATATCTTTTGATTCTTTATGCTTTGTTCTTTCATCAAGCCATTCTATATATTACTATTTATCCTAAGTATGTGCTCCTTATCTGTGATTTTCTTGTATTTCTACTTGGTTCTTTGGGTTCTTGCTCTTGCCTGATGCTGCTAACACTGCTCATTATCTCAAGTTTATTGATCATTCCTATTTTAAATCCTTGACCATCTGGTGCAATGGTTCTGTTTCAGAGGAGGTTGTGTTATTCAGTCTGTGGTCTCATACAATGGCCCTCAAGTATCTAGTTATAGAGACTGGGCTACAACCTTGAGGGTATCTGAGGCCCTGGCTGTAATATGTCCTGGGAAAGGCAGAGAGTCAGGCTCTCCTGTTTCGGTGTGAGCCTAGAGGATGACCTGGGGAGGAAGCCCAGGCACCACAGAATCACCTTTGATCTTCCAGGCAATCCCCTCCTCTAAACTCAGAGACATCACCTTGAGAAGAGCTACAGAGCCCCCACCCCTGGGTTTGGAGGTGGAAGCATAGACACAGGACCACCTATGGGTGGCTAATCAGCCCTTCCCTCATTTCCTCAACTCCTCACACCAGCAGGGATTTTGTCTCTGCTGCCCTTATGTTATGTGGCCTTCCCTGGGGGCTGGGTTGCTGTTCCCACTTCCAACAGGGCAGGAGCATGCAGTGACTGTGCCCAGGCAATTTAGAGGAAAAGCATGAACAGAACCAAAAACCTTTCTTCTCATAGCCATCCCTAACTACATTTAATAGCTGGGGTCACCTCTCCCCAGGAGTTTAATTATTTTGGAAGTTCCCAGATTCTATTCTTCCTCCTTACTTCTCTAGGGTTGGTTTTTCTTGAGAGACTAACACCCCACATCATTCTTCTGGACTTGACAGGAATCACTTACTCTTTCAATTTGTTAGGGGTGACATTGGATAATAAAATTATATCATTTTCAATAAGTCACACAGAAAAGAACAAGAGCCATATAATCTCACTCATATGTGGAATATAAAATGAACAAACACCTACTTATTCTAGCTTTGACCAGTTGACAAGCCTCAAAGTCCACTCAGCTTACAATCTTGATCTCAATGGAACACAGAGGCCCTGAAACTCCAATGCAGGACCAGCCAGAGCCAAGGAATTTAAGGCCAGCTCTTCGGTAAACTCAACTCTAAAACCAGCAACCCCATCAATATACCTCTTGAGGAAAGAGAAAGGAGATAAATGGAAATTTTGGTTTCTATTTTATGTGCCATGGTAATAACCCCACATTTTCCCATAAGTGGTTTTAGAAATACAATAATTACATGTAGACAAAAAATATAAATATACTACTTAGAAAAATGCTGTTCTTAAAAGGATACAATGAAAAGAATGCGACTCTGAGTGATTTAAACCTCGATGAGCCTTAATTAAGATGACACTTCAGACAGGATTGTAAGGATTAAAGAAAATGTGTCTAGTCTAGCACAGTCCTGGCAGAGAGTGTTCCCTTCCACAAGCTGCCTCAGATAGTCTTATTACTCCCGCTATTCAGAATAGCCTTCAGACATCTAGAAAAAAAATACCGAGAAACCCATCCAACAATAAAAGGGGAGGGGACCCTGTCATTGGCAGTTCTATGTGACAAAAGTAGATGGAGAGAAATCCTGCATCTCACACATAGTGTCTGCCATCTTAATGATGCATAATTCATAAGGTTATAATTAAAAGGTGATGAAGGTAGATTGCAGCTCCCCATAGAGGTGCCACTCAAAGCTCTAGCCTTAAGTGTGCCAACTGGCTTTTGGGGATCAATGCCAAGAATGTGGTGGGATGCTTCCTGCCAAAAAGCAATGATAATTTAATCAACATGGAAGGGGTGACCAAGCTGGGCTCCTGAATCAGCACAGCCTTTGGGATTACAAAGGAACTTTTTAGGGTTTTCTGAACGTGTGCCAGGTGGAGACAAGAGAGATAGATAAGGCCATACCTGGAGAACTGCCAGAGGAAAATGACTGCCTCGGAAAGAGGAGGGGCTATGTGAAAAAATAAACCAGTTGGTGGGGCCCCCTACCAGCTATATCTGTATATAAGCATCCGATTATTAAAAGCGCATAAGAGTATACACACTAAGAATTGGAAATAAATTCTAAAGAGGACTGCTCCCCCAGTCTGGGCTGGTAACCTGCTGGAGGCAGGCATGAATAAGCTGAACCAGGCTATGAACTCACCACAACTGTCTCTGCCATAGGAAAATGGATGGGATGAGCAATGAATGTAATCGTGATCAGGCTGGACCCCCAATATCACCCTACCATGAATCAGTTATGGAGACATCTAACATCTGAGTTTCAGTTGTAGAATCTACAAGGGAAAGCAGTATTCTTGTCAATTTATGAGACTTAGAGGGGTAGGGTAAATTCGATTATTACTAAGCCACTTTCAGTTCAATTTCTCCGGCATCTCAAGCACCTGGTTCCTTTCAATCAGGATGATGCTTGGTCTACGTATTTGCTGTAGTACTCAACACAGATGAGGGGCCTCTCACGAGCACACCTGGAATTTTCTGAAGACTTTCAAATGTCAAAGAACCTACATTTATTTTTAATCAATGCTGAGTAGCTACTTCACACTAGGCACTGAGTTAACTTTGTGAGCCATGGGAACGTATGACTTGTTTTCTATTGTCAGTGTGTTTGATTACCCATAGGGGGAGGAATTACTGTAAAGAAATTAACTGTAGCTTAAAAGCTAGTAAAAAATAATTCTCTTTATTAAAACTGTAACTCAGCATTAAAGACTTTTGACCTATACCCCAAGCAAACATGAGGAAAGCCAAGTTCTTTGGCTGTTTCATTCCCATCCCCCTGTGGATACAGCCTCACAAGGCAACCCAATGCTAGGGAAGAAGTACAAGCACATCTCCAGGGTTAAAGTCAACGGAGTTCTCTCACTGAACATTTTCTTTAAAGTAGCAGTAGCATGGAAGGGAAAGAAACAGCCAGTGAGGTCTTGATACACAGATGGAGCTGAGGCAGGACTTAGACGAGGCAGTGTCATTTGGGTTTGGGTGCTTTGGCAGGCTGCACTGATGACCCAGGCTAGGTGGCCAAGGAGAGAGGTATACCAGGCTCACAACCAGAGCAGGTGCTCAAGGATGCCCTATCTTTTAGTTAGTAACACTCACATTAGACATGATTCAATCCTGACTTGTCTCCAGATACATGACAACCATGCAAGAGAACCAAGACCCAACACCTGAACTGAGTTGAAAACAGAAACCCGGGAGTTTACTATCAACTGAAATAGCATCCATCTGGCCTCTACAGCCAAAGACAAAATGAAAATTGGGTGGTGTTGCCATGGTGATTCCATTGTTACCATTGCAAACCGGCCTGTTGCTTTGGGTAAGGCAACAGAGCTCCTGTGAACCCCACATGGCCCTGCCCTTTAGTTCTATTTCTGATCTTCATAATCCTATTTCAAACTTCTGTTTCTAACCAAAGCCGCAAGAACCCATGAAATATATCAATAGCCTAACCTTTAAAATGTCATTCCAGACACTTGGCACGGCTTAAATAACCCCAGGCCCTGCCTAATGTTAGATGTGGGGTTTCCCCCCTGACCTCAGACTTAAAAACAAAGCTAAAATTCAACCTGAGTAATTTTAGAAAAGCCATAAAGTTAAAATAACATGCTACTCCACAGGCAATTGCAAACTACCAGTCCCTAAGGTGGGGCTCCTCAAATACCCCACAGAAACAACAGCAGACTTAGGACCCTACTCCCCATACACACACGACCTTCACAGAATACAGTTCTTCAGAGCAAAGTTTGGAAGGACAGGGCGGTGGCTGGAGGCCAGATTCTCTAGAGAGCAGTTTAAATCATGGAGGATTTCATCTATGCGGACACAGGGAGACACACAGCTGACCTGGCTCTCTCTGCCTCTCTCAAACACTTAGCTTTTCCTACAAACTCGCTTGTTTATCATGGGCTTCCCTCCCAGGGGTCATAGTGTTATGGTCACAGCTATGTAAGCAGCAGGATCCAGAAAGGACTCTGAGCACAGGCGGGATTGCCCACCGCCCGTGAAGGCAGAGAGTGCTGGCCCAGAGAGGGCTTTTATAGCCTCTGACTGGACTTCCTGCTCAGGGAGACCTGAGCAGGAGGAGGATCCACAATTCTACTCAGCTGCCTCACACGAGGGAGGCTCTGAGCAACAGGGCACAGTTCCTAATAAGCAATCAACACTAATGTGACTGCAAAGAACATACTAGGTGGTTTCTTAAGGAAACTTGGAGTGGCTGTATTTTTTGGAAAGTTCCAGGTCATTCCTCAGAGTCTAATATGCCATGGGGAGAAACTACTGCCCAGATGGCCCTTGGAAGCACGGGTTAAGGAGGTGGTTCTCAGTCCTCATTGTACATAGGTCACACCTGGGGAGCTTAATAAGGTGCAAGTTGCTGAGTTGATTTCCACCCCCAAGAGATTCAGAGTCAGTGTCCTGTGACTCTACATTTGTATCAAGCACCCAGCTAATAACACTATAAGTGGCCCACACACCAGAAGGAGTAACTTGCAAACCCTTAGTCAAGGCCAAGGTCCCCCCGCACAGCCCACCTTCCATGCAACAGGTGCTCAATAACTAGTTATTAAAATCAGTGCTACACCTGCCCATCCCCTAAACCTTGCCCTAATGCCTATAGGCAACTACAGTGCTTGCACATTATAAGGCATGCCACAAGTATTTATAGATCCAATATAATACCAGGTTCTCCAAAGTCAGCTGCCACACGGGGTTACACAGGGTGTGCACTGCAAAAGATTCCATGTCAAAGAGGCTCTCATTCACAATGCAGCTGACAAAGACCTAAGAGTAAGAGCTACAACCACACAATTCAGAATAAAGCACAGGTGTAAGTCTTCATGAACTGGGATTAGATGAGCCACCAAAAGCACAAGGAACACAAGAACAAATAGAGAAACTGGACCTCATCAGAACCGAAATTTTATTCTTCAAAGTACATCATCAGGAAATGAAAAGACAACCCAGAGAATGAGAGATTTGTGCAAGTCGTACCTGATAAGAGATTCGTATCTAGAATATCCAAAAAAGTCCTACAGTTCAAAAGAAAAATGAAAAATAACCTATTTTTAATGGGAAAAATATCTGACATTTCTCATTAAACGTTTCTCAAAAGAGATATGTAAAGGATCGATACACACATGAAAAAGATGTTCAATATCATTAGTCATTAAGGAAATGAAATCAGAATTATAATGATATGAATTCACACCCAGTAGAATGAATAGAATCAAAAAGATGACAGCAAGTGTTGTCAGGATGAGAAAAAAATGGAAATACTTATACAGTGCTGATGGGAATGCAAAATGGTATAGTTGCTTTGTAAAGCAATCTAGCAATTTCTCAAAAGGTTAAATAAGAGTTACCATATAACCCATCAATCCTACTCTTTGGTGTACGCCCAAGAGAAAAGAAAACATAAGTTCACACAAAAACTCATACACGAATGCTCAAATCAGCATTATTCATAGTAGTCCCAAAGTGAACATATGTTCCCAAATGTTCATCAACTGATGAAGGGACACACTATATCCATGCAATGGAATACTATTCAGCAATAAAAAAGAATAAGGTATTAATACATGCTACAACATAGATAAATCTTGAAAAAGTGCTAAATGAAAGAAGCCAGATACAAAAGATCACATATTGCATGGTTCCATTAATATGGAATAGGCAAATCCACAGAGACAGGAAGTAGATTGGTAGTTGCCTGTGGCCAGGGTGGTTGGGAGGAAATGGAGAGCGACTGCTAATGAGTATGGGGCGAGATGAAATGTCCTAAAATCAATTGTGGTGATAGTTGCACAACCTGAATATAATCAAAGGCATTGCATTGTCCACTTTAAATGGGTTAATTGTATGGTATGTGAACTATATCTAAATAACACTGTTATTTAAAAATAAAAAATAATAAGCTCATTGCAGTAAAACTGACAAGAAAAGGTACAAGGGAACAAAGTTGTTCCATATTTTGAAAATCTTTTTTGGTGGATTTGTTTATAATTAGATCTATTTAGTTAATTAAAAAAAATTTTCCAAGTGCATTTTTCATCCACGCAGGTCCACTGTGTATGACTGGGCAGGCTGTACACTTAACAACACTCTCAGCAGTAGGTAGCAGCCCTGCCCAGGAAGAGTCCATCTGAAACTGTGTGCTTTATGGCCTGGGAGGGTAGAGCTGACCTGGGCCCTTGACCCTTCTTTGTATCAATAATCAGTAGTTTTTCTTCATTTCCACTTATTCTCCCCCACTTCAAAGGACACCACTCACCTAAATTTCCTAAAAAAAAAAATTCCCTTGAAATGCATGGCACACAAAAGACGACCAGAGCCAAAAGCAGAAGGGATATGAAACCCCAGGCTTCCTCCTGGTTGGGTTTGAAGCGATTCTATTTACTTCCTGCGTCTGTACTGACCATCTGGGGACATCGTCTGTCTCTTTCCAGGCCCTGCAACCCTAGATTGTGATTCTTGCTAACAATCGACTGCCATAATTTCATTTCAACAAAATAGTTTGAAGTTTTCCCTTAAGTGCTAAAGAACTCTTAATTAAGGCACCTTGCTTTCTGAAAGTTTGCTTTACATAAAAGAACTACATGAGTACCTGTTTTCACTGACTGAAAGAAATCTGGAGATGAATTTCACATTTGCCAAAAAAAAAGGTGAAAAGTGAAAATAGCATTCAGCATTTGTTTCACAGCGAGCCAAGACAGAGGCAGCACCCACCCAAGCAGCGAGGGTGGCCCCACCAACTCTTTCCCAGGAACTCGGCTCAGCATCTCAGAATCAAGCCACCACAGTTTTGAACTGTGTCTGTGCACACCTGAGATCTATCTTCATTTATTGTCTGCATCTGCTAACAAGATATGTCCTAAGGTAATTGTTTCTTTACCTTATGCCATTTTAGCTTATGCAAGGTTTCATAGGAACACTCTATTTTTGGATAGCAGGGGAAACCTGTATTTCCTAATGACCTAAAATAGAAAATACATTTTAACAGAGAAAATGGAATGGTAACTTACCAAACAGTTTGGTACAGTTATTTTGAGAATAAAGTGAAATGATTCATGGGAGAAAGAAAACTTTGACTTTTTATAGAGAAAAAATAGTTCGCAGCTAAAAAGAATGAAGGCGACATTTGCAAAGTACTTTAAACTGTGTGTCCTTAGGTTAATTATTTTACTTCTCTGGGAGTCAGGTTATTCGTTTGTAAAGTGGATGTAATGGTACTATCCCTTCCATAATGCTTTTGTGAGGATTAAATGAGTTAATATATGTTAAGAGCTTTAAAAAACCATCTAGTTCACCTTTCGCTATTATTATAGTGTTTGCTATTATTATTTCATTGTACATTCCAGATTTTACTTTGAATTAATTTTGGAGAGATCCACTCCAATGTGTTTGCCACCAGCTTACAGGTTGCCTCTTAGCCTGATCAAAACCATACTCCAATATTTCTAAATAAAAATAATAATCAAATAGCATAGTTTAGTGGTTAAGAATCAGAATCAGAATCAGGAGCTGGTCATTTAGCTTTTTAACTTAGTTCTGTCTTTTTCCCATAATCCCTCTGAGCCTCAGTTTTACCAACTCTTAAATGGGGATAAGAGTAGTACCAACTTTTTACTATTGTTGTGAAGATGAAAGGAGTAGTTATATGTAAAGACTTAGAACAGAGCTTGGTACATAGTAAGTAATGCTATTGCTATTTAGATTCAAAATATAAAATGTTATACTGGTTTTATGATAAGAATTCCTTATTCTTTAGGGTAGCTGCTAAAGTCAAAAAATAAATAAATAAGTGATCTCCACTGATAATTAGGTACAAACTAGATCCACTCCCTCTTGCCAAGGTAGAGCTCACTCTTGAAGAATTTCAGGGTATCCATCCTGAGGTTAAAGCCCAGAATTCACTTCAAGTTAAACATTTAAATGAGTTAAGTACAAAGGAAAACAACCAAGGGGAACCATTCAAGGTGGTTATTGCTTCATGCAAATCCAGATTTTAGGAACAGCACAAATGACCCATGCATTCAAAGGGCAGAGGGTACAATTTGTGCCCTCCACCAGTAGGGCAGTAATTTGTTAGGAATATGTAGGGAGGGCTACAGTTGATGAACACTTTTAGAACTGCTCCATGACTGCCATTTTCCCCATTTGTGCTTCTCAAGGACATGTTCAAAACCTGGGTACAAACCAAGTACTCATCAACAATAAAAATGGATAAGTTGGGGTACGTTATAACATGAAATATTATGCAGTAATGAAAACAACCAAACTGGAACAAAAGAATGGATGACTATTAGTAACATAAAATGGGGAAATGACAAAATAAATTCATATAGTGTGACCTATTTACAGAAAATTCAAAAAGAGCCAAAACTTTAGTAGATAATTTAAGAATACATGTACAGGGAGTAAAACTCAAAAAAAAAAAAAAAAGGTTTAGGAGTTGGGGAAAAGATGGGAGTGGGAGGAGCTTCTCATAATTAGGCAGTGATCCCTTTATTGGCCCCCGGTGGTCATCACAGGGTGTTTGCTTTACGATTATGGATTAAAATATTAATTTTACCTGTGGAGACTGTATTTCATAATTAAAAACAATTTTCATGTGTTTTTTAATATAGATTTAGTCCTCCTTTGTGTTTTAAACTATTTGATAAGATTAATTTGGGGGCGTTTACATGAAATAGTTTGTAACAGGTGGAAATCAATCCTTCCGCCTTTATGAGAATTTCAACATCAAACTACGGAACACAATTCAATTTTATGGGTATCAACACTGAAGGAAGGAGGAGGAAGAAAGGTGAGCTCAGAATTCACCCAGTACCAGATTATTAACAGACTCCGTGCGGCCACACACTCAGCTGAACTGATTCAACTAACAAGCAGGAAGACAGTATAAAAGGAAGGCTGAGCCAGGGCTCCCAGTCTTGGGGTTGTTAGGCGTGGGTGGAACTGTCAAGAAGACAAGTCCTTTGAGCAAGTTTGCTAGTGAGCTCAGGTCTGGAGAAGAGAGACCGTGAAGTTTGAGTTCAGAAGTGGGAAGACTCTTCAGTGTCTGCAGGGGGAAGGGTCTGTAGCCATACAAAGGGCTTTTGATGTGGTGTAGGAAGTAAAATCTAGCAACTCTTCAGGTTCTAGGTGTAGGGGAGGCTGTTGGGGAGTTGAAAACATAACCTCCTTACCCTTAACTCTTAACCCTTTTAATCAAAGCTTCCAATACCCAGCTGCTTTCTTGGTTGGGACATTATGGAATAGCTTCTTTTCTTTAATAGATTTTGCTCTTTGTGAGGTATTTTAAGACTTCTTATTCTTCAAAGTGTGGTCCATGACCAGAAATATCTATCAGAAAACCTAGAAAATGGTCAAAAACTTAAAGGCAAATAAAACCCAATTTTGATCTGGGTACTGGCAATATACTATGCTTAAGAACTTACCATCTCTATGCCAAGTTGTCTTAAATGTAGAGTTAACCTAGTGTGAGCACTTGCCTTTCAAACATCTCTAATGTGCTATGTACTCAAGAGAATTCCCCAGTCTACCTTCTGCCTGAAACCTCACCCACTGCGAGTATTCTCTTGTTCTATACGTGCTGATTCTTTCTTTTGACTAAAGGGTCTCTAATTCCTCTTGGAGCAGCAATGAGACAGTGATGGGTGTGGATAGGTAACTAAAGCATCCCATTTATACTCTTCTGTGCTTATTTCCTTCATGTAATATTCTCACTCCAATAGAGACATCATTATAGAAAGTGATACAGGATGGGGTGGGAAAGAGTTATAGGAACTTCAGAGCCCTTTGGAAGCAAGACTTGCCACCCTTACAAAAATCATAGCTTCTAATACCAAAAACTAGACCTCTTCCCCCAAAAGTTTCTTATAAAACTTTGCTAAGAAAAACCAAAAGACAACTTCTTTCTTTTTTCTGAGAGAAATAGTGATTCTTAGCAAAAAGATGTGTCTTGGTTTTGGGGATTTTCGTAGAGAAAGAAGCAAGTTCTGCCTGAAACATCCAACTCTGAGCTATGCCGAATTGGAGGAAACTTAGCAACTGGGGGCCTGTGGGGTGCAGGAAGGCAGATTGACAGAAAGAGGCAATTCCCTCCTCCCTTAAGGAGCTAACTGTTCCCCTCAGGGAATTCTAATGGAGGACAGAGGTCTAGAGGGCTAAATCTGGCAAAAAAGAGACCACTTCTTAAGCTTTCTAAGAAGAAAAAAATGTAAACAAGTGAGCACCTTGAGAAAAAAAAAAGTGGTGTTTCAGCTTCTTTGACTTAATCAGAAACCAAGAAAGAACAATGAGTTTAAAGCTTCTTATTAAGGCACAATCCATGGAGGATAGAACGTGAAAGATCATTGATTACAGAAAACAGTGCCAGTGTTTTCTATATCCTGATAAAACTTCACCTCAAGGAGTTTCAAAAACAGTTTAATTCTTTCCAGACTCTATCCCCAGACTCCCTAATGCCAAGGGGCACTATGATTCAACCTTCATTCCTATACTTTCCTTCCATTTAACGTAAAACTATTATTGAGCTCTGCGTACCCTAGTTGCAACTTCTAAAGCACCAGATATACTTCTCGCTTACTCTGCCTATATAAGCACCTTCCACTTTTCTGAAACTAGAGCACTGTTCCAAGGCTTCTTGAAGTTCTGTTCTCTGCTATGGTCTGCAGGACCAAATAAAAATTCTAATATTTTCATAGATTCAGGTTCTTTTCACTGACAACCTCATAGCTATTCCAGTTGGAACCCCAACTCCTCATTCCTTTGGAGGATGCTAAGAATGAGCTGACTAGGAAAGGACAAAGAGCAGGGACAGGTGGAAGGCTGTTTGTAGAAACTGATGTTTACTTACAGGCTTAAAGCCTGATGCATTGATGTCACCACTTCCCACACGTCCTGCGTCTCTTCGTCTCCTCAAATTCATACCATTCTCATTGAAAGATGAGCAATTAGGAAAACTGGGAGTTACAGGAGATAGGAAGAAAATGATGTCTTTTATGACAACCTTGGAGTTACTTCCCTGGTAGATCTGCTTCCCACTTGAACCCAGAATACAAATTGGTCGTCGATAAGGCACAGCTGGTGAGCCCAGGCGCTGTACCTAATGTGGTTCTCTATCGAACAGGGCTTGAAGAGCAATAGGGCCAGGGCCCTTCTGCTGGTTTCCCATTGCACTGGCCTCTCTGGTAGTAATTTAGTGGGCCCAATGTCTTCCCAAACTCAGAAGCCTCCTTCCCTCACTAGTTGAAACCAGTGCCTTGAACATGTTATGATGGAACAGGTTATGCTGGGACAGGTGGGGGCTTTAGGACAGCTGCAGCAGGTGGTAAAGAGTCGTTGAGAGCTGTGACTGTGGCTACAGTGGCTATGGGGAAAACCAGGCCACACTAAAAGGTGGGAGAGATTTCCTACCTGCTTGGGTAAGCCACACAAAGGGGAGCGACTCCTAAATGATTTAGGGTTGACTTATATTTTTCTGCTGTAGCAGCTCCAGCTCACTTCAAGGTGAATCATAGGGCAGGTAGGCAGTACCTGGGGTTCAGTCGGGGAGAAAAACCACAGACCCATAAAATGAAGGTAGCTTATCACAGTGATTCGCAATAGATTAAAAACTCCCTAGATTCTACTCAAGGGCATGAACAAAGGCTTCGAGAACATATGCAAAGCATCCTACATAATCTTACCTCAGTCTCAAAATATGCAGAAAATGATGTCATTAAGCTAAGACCATGATTCTCAAACAAACCTGCACCAGAATCACTTGCAGGGCTTGTTAAAATCAGGATTGCAGCCTGTTCATGGGTTTGTTGTAACATTTGGAGGGACAAAAAATTGTTGATCATCAAACTCAGCAAGCACCTCGGGTTTAAGGTTGGGAATAATGGGTGGGGGGATACCAAACATAATCTCAAAAGGAGTAAGTCCCATTTTGTATAGGGACTTACTCACCCTATAAAGGGCGAATGGGAGGAGAGTCACTCACCCAGGCCCCGCCAGTCTCTAAGGCTAATTTGGTTAAGGTCTCTTTTAAGGTTCTGTTCATTCTACCTGCTCGGAACTCTGGGGCCTGTATGCACAATGTAATTTCCAGTCTGCCCCCAAGAACTTGTGCTATCCTTTATGTTATCTTGGAAACAAATCCTGGTCCGTTGTCTGAGCTTATCTTAACAGGGATACCATGCTTTGGCAGGATGTCTTCTAGCAGTTTCTTGGTCACTCTCTGTTATCTCATGTTTGGTGGGAAACACCTCGGTCCAACCTGAAAGTGTCTACAAACATTAGCAAACACCTGTACCGTATTTTCCGGGCTTCACCTCCATGAAGTCTACTTCCCAGTAGGCACCCGGCCTGTTTCCCCAGTCTGGCACCAGGGTTGGGCACATGGGCAGTAGCATTTGTCAGTTGGCAAGCCTTGCAGCTTGTCACAATTTGCTCAATTTTGGATCAAGAGTCCTTTATAGTGACGTGAGCATGCCATATCAAGTCTTCCATTTTTCTTGTTCCCATGTGTGTAGCCCGATGCATTTTAGTTAGGACGTGCTGTCCCAGTTCTTCTGGTAGGATGATGCTGCAGTCGGCGGCTCTTCGCCCGTTGTCTAAGCACCACTATCCCCCCATAGCCCCCATCTTTGAACACATCTGATGAAAGTTGTGTTTGTGTCTACCTGAAGTCGGTTTTCTATTAACCTCTAATTGGAATTGCTGACCTTTAAAGTAAGTGGTGGGGAAATTCAGCAAGTACTAAAATTTCCATAGAAAGTGCTTAAAAATGAGAACTGCTGAGCCCATGTTTGCTTTGTCTAATTGATGTAATAATATGAGTGAAGTATGTGTGTCAGCACCACATAGCAAAATACAACTTAAGTAAATAGGTTTTCATATGATTAACTGATCTCATCACCTGTTTTGCCACTTACACCTGTACAACCAAGTACATCATGGGGAAATTGCTGCTTTGCTCTTCCACAGGTAGTTTGCATTTGATGACCACATTGTACAACTTACCATATGCCAGTAATATCCTGACAGCTTCCGTTTATGAATGTGCTACTGTATTTATCAAGATGTGAGAGTTGTAGTCTCATAATTCCAAGTACAGCTTGTTTTACTGAAGTGACTTTGAGAATACTGGAGGTTCTCGTATAAGTTATGATAAAAAGCAACATAATCAAACTGAAGTTCTAATTGACAACATAAAATTCCAGCTTGAGGAGTCGCTAGGTGATGTGAGTTTGAATAACTTTTAAAATATATTTATAGCAATGAAATATTTAAATTCAGAGGCTAGAAGAAAATGACAAACTACATTAGAAGAATGTAATCACCAAAATCCAGTCTGTGGGACAAATGCTTAATTTCTTCAAATTGCAAAAAAAAGGGAAGAACTGTAAATTGAAAGATTTTAAAGATATTTTTAAGAAGGAAAGGTAAACTAAACAACCCACCAGACAAAGAGTTCAAAAACACTTGAACATAGGGGAAGAGTAGATGGACTCAGTGCAAATTAAACAGAGATAGAAAACATGAAAGTGGGGATAAAGAATATAAAAAGAATGAGTCAGAAATGAAGTATACAATAACTGAAATGAAGAATACCCTAGGAGGAATTAACAGCAAAATAGATGAAGCAGAGAATCGAATCAGCGATTTAAAAGATAATGTAGCAGAAAATACCCAATCAGAAGAGCAAAAAAAAACAAAAAAGCAAGAATAGTTCAAGGGACTTCTGGGACAACATCAAGTATGCCATCATTCACATCATAGGGATACCAAAAGGAGAAGAGAGAGTGCAAAGGATTGAGAACCTATTTCAAGAAATAATGACTGAAAACTTCCCTAACCTGGTGATGGATAAGTTCAGGAAGCAGAGTTCCAAGCAAGATGAACCAAAAAAGACATATCATAATTAAAATTCCAAATATTAAAGACAAAGACAGAATCTTAAAAGCAGCAAGAGAAAAGCAGTTAGTTACCTACAAGGGAACTCCCATAAGACTGTTAAGAAATTATTTAACAGAAACTGTAGGCCAGAGGGTTTGGCACAAAATATTCAAAGTAATAAAAAGTAGGGAACTACAGTGAAGATTACTCTACCCAACAAAGCTATCCTTTAGAATTAAAGAACAGATAGAGCTTTCCAGCCAAGAAAAACCTAAAGGAGTTAATCAACACCAAACTAGTATTATAATAAATGTTAGAGGGACTTCTTAAAGAAGGGGGAAAAGATCAAATATATGAAAAATAAAACAGCAGTAACTGTATATCAACAATTTATTTTATTTAGGCAAGGCAACCCTTGGTTGACCTCACAGATTGCAAGGACCTTATCAGTTTACAATTCCTTTTTTTATGCCTATAGCACCTGGTCTTCCTAGGCAGTCTCCCATCCAAGTACTAACCAGACCTGACCTTGCTTATAAACAATTAATTTAAATGTGAATGAATTAAAAGCTCCAATCTAAAGATAGGATGATTAAGTGCATAAGAAAACAAGACCTTTACATATGCTGCCTATGAGAGATTCAGATCGAAAGGCATACACAGACTGAAAGTTAAAGGGATGAAAAAGACATTTTATCATAACAAAAAATTTTTTAAAAGCTAGGGTAGCAATATTCATACCAGACAAAATATATACTTTAAAACAGTAGTTCTCAACCTTTTTGGCAAGAGGAAACTGTTCCTATGAGAATCTAATGCCTGATGATCTGAGGTAGAGCTAAGGCGGTGATGCTAGCTAGCACCGGGGAGTGGCTGCAAATGCAGATGAAGCTTTGCTCACCTGCTGTGCAGCCCAGGTCCTAACAGGCCTCAGACCAGTATTGGTCTACAGTCCGGGGGCTAGGGACTCCAACAGAGGCTATATAGTAAGAGACAAAGAAGGACCCAGTAATCTCACTTCTGGGTATTTGAAGAAATCCAAAACACTACTTCAAAGGGACATGTGAATCCATATGTTTGTTGCAGTATTACTTACAATAGCCAAGATATGAAGGCAACCTGGGTGTCTATCAATGGTTGAATGAATATAACTAGTACATACATACGATGGGCTATTATTCAGCCATAAAAAAGAATAAGGTCCTGCCATCTGCAACAACATGGATGGACCTGGAGGATATTGTGCTAAGTGGAGTGAGACAGAAGACAGAGAAAAGCAAGTGCCATATGATTTCACTTACATGCGGAATCTAAGAACAAAATAAAACAACAAATAAAATTTATGGATTCAGAGAACATTTTGATGGTTGCCAGGTGGGAGGGGGATGGTGCGGGTAGGTAAAAAAGGGGGAAGAAATTAAATACAAATTTGTAGTTGCAAAATAGTCATGAGGATGTAAAGTGCAGCATAGAATAGTCAATAATGTAATGATGTATGGTGTCAGATGGGTACTAGATTTGTGAGGGTGGTCACTTCATAAGTTATATAATTGCCTAATCACCATGTTGTGCACCTAAAACTAATACAAAATTTTGCCAACTAAAATTGAAAATTTTATTTTAAATTTATTTTAAAAATCCAAAACTGGCATAGGGCCAGTAGTCATGAACAAGACTTTGATTTTTTTACAAATTATTTTCCTTTGTGGAACTGGGGCTATCACTACTCACTGGCCCATTCTGCAGGATGACCATAAAAATAAAATGCTAATGCCTTAAGGCTCAACAAACACTAAAGAATGGGAGACACTGTGATCAGTGATAAACTTCATGAGCGAAGAGCTGGCGTGAACCTCTACCCTAATCCTACTCACTGAGGGAGGACACCCTCTAAGCCTCAGTGTCCTGGTCTAAGTGTCCCACAGTGGCAACAAACTCCTTTGTAGGCCCAGTAGGGGGATATTAAATATCATGTCTCACATAGAGAATATTCAAATCAGAATTGTTTAACAAATGCATAAACCTCTATGTACATCAAGCAAGTACTGCACAGATGTGGGTCCAGCTATGGTCCAACTATAAACAGAGGAATCACTTTCTTTGTAGAAGTTAGTCTAGTGATATGATAAGCAGAATAATGGCCTCCTAATGTAGTCACATCTTAATCCACAGAACCCATGAATTTGTTATGTGGCAAAGGGGAATTAAGATAACAGATGGAATTAAGGCCGATCTTAAAATAGGAAATGATCCTGGACCAATGTAACTAATCACATGGGTCCCTAAATGTAAAAGAGGGAGGCAGAAGAGTAAATGTCAGTGATACAGTGTGAGAAAGACGTGACCAGCCATTGCTCACCTTGAAGATAGGAGAGGAGGACACAAGCAAAGAATGTAGGCAGCCTCCGAAAGCTGGAAAAAGAAATAAAATGGATTCTCCCCCTGGAGCCTAGAAAGGAACACAGTACTGCTGACACTTTGATTTTAGCCCAGTGAGACCCATTTCAGACTTCTGGCTACCAGAATTGTAAGATAAATTTGTGTTGTCTTAAGTCACTAAGTTCATGGTAATTTGTTACAATGGCAACAGGAAAATAATACAAACAAAGAATGAAAACAAAACCAGGAAATTCCAACAGGACATCAGTGCCAGGGGCAGATAAACATGAGGTCTTTGGAGGAAAATGACTTACTGCCTGTAGGACTTTATGAAATTTAACCTCTATGTGCCCCAGTTTCTTCAACTATAAAATAGGTTAATAATATTTATAAGAGTGCTATTAAACATGATACATGCTTAATAGATTTACCTATTATCATTATTAGTATAGGATGACGTGGGAGCTATTAGATTGGTCTATGTACCTGGACTGTATCCTGACTTGAAAAATCAAGGAAAAGATGGAGACTCCCCAGGCATCCCCAAGGCTCTGCATGTCCCAGCTCAATACCTTCCATAGCACCCTCTAGAATACTTGGTCCATCCAGAAGATTCTCCAAGTCATATTAAACATTCTCTTCACCTTCTTGCCCTAACAGTATGACACACTTTTATACTTTCAAACTACCATTAACAAGTTTCTACTGACCAGATTCTTTATTCTCTCTGTCGAAAATATTACAAAACTATTGTCAGGTGAAGAGGTAATCATGTAGGTAACCAAAAGTTAAAAGTTATAATAATACATTAGACATGTACAATATATAATACAGAAATTATAAATGATATGTTTACTTTTATGGATTTTTGTGATGTTTGTACTGTCAGCTTTTTAAACCTGTAATCTCATTTGAGATTGAAATTAATTTCATTTGAGTATCTGGGAAAGAAACCAGTTTCCAAGGAACTAAGGAGCAAGAGTATGTATAGGTAGGCATTTGGCCAGTGCAAACAGGTATAAGTGTGAGCCTTGGAAAAACAAAGGAAGGTCCTTTCTCTGAGGAAGGAAAAAAGGCATAAGAGACTAAATAGACAATAGCCAGATGATATATAAATAGAACTTTAACCCAAAACCTGCAGCAACCTTTCCAGTAAACTCACCTTCTTATCTACAATAAATGGCCCTGGAAGCCAGCCTGCTATAAGTCAGACTTGTAAGAAATCAGACTATCTCCAATAATCCAGGAAGCTAACCTCTAATTTCTGTAACTATCAGCCCAAAATGACTAGAACTAAATAACTGATAGCTTACAAAAATTATTTTGTTTCTGCTTCCAATTTAAGACCAACCAGAGAAAGCCTTGAGCTCAAAATTTTTGTTTAAAGATACATATTTTGGGATGGCATACTGATTTCCTTCAGAAGATATTCTTATTTCATTTTACAGATGAGAAAACTGAGGCACAAAGTGAACTTGGAGTGACTATGTAGCCTGAAATCCTTAAAATAACTTTCTAAATTCTTCTAATCTTAAACTTGTTTCCTTTAGCAGGGGTATTTCCAAGCAGAAAGAAACAAAGTTTCTAGAACTTTACACCTCCTTTACCTAAGTTTTATTTTATAGAAGCTCCTAAGGATACTCCACTTAAACTTCCGATCCAAACTGCCACAGCACTCTCTCCGCATCATACCTACCATCCTTTAATGCATAAAACACATTGTGTTCAAAATCACCAAGTTTCTCTTTAAACACACAGAATGCAAACGTTAACAGAAGGTATCTGCCCTGAGGGAGACACACAAGTAAAACAGTTGAAAGCAATGTGTTAGGCAGGTAGGAACACCTGATACTTGCAAGTGTAAGGAGAAAGGTAGCAGAGATGCTTTCTTAAGAAGTGATCATTGGACTGAATCTTGAAGGGAAGGGAATATGTAATACAAAAGGCAGATGAGCAGAGGAAGAATTTCCAAAATTAACATGCAGAGAAACAAAGACATGACAGCATATGAAATTTTGGGAACTCCAGTAGTATAATCCAATGTGTATAACTGGAAGGCATATGAGATGTTAAAAGATAGTACCCCTCCCCCCCAAAAAAAAAGATAAAAATCATGACTCATATAGATTTGAAAGTGAACATGGATTAAAGATTTTCTTTCATCAGACTTTATAACCACCGGTTCAAGGATAATTCCAAAGAAAAGTCACGTATAGATCAGGAATGTTGAAAGGAATGTGCAAATACGGGCAAAGCTGGCTTCTTCCACAGTGGGAGTGGGAAGTTAATTGAACTCCTTTAGACAGAATTTGCATGCCTATAGACCATTGTTTTGCACTTCTACCACTTATTTACAACTTATATAGTTGTAAAACAGCTCCCATTGAATCAGAATCAGTGCAAAAGAGTAACCCCCATGCAGTTTTCCGTTGAAGCATAACTTTTCCCTTACAGTAGCTAGTGGCAGTAAGAGAAAAAATTAAATATTCAAGGACCACATCAGAAAGGCTGGCAAAGACCACTCTAAAGAGTTTATATTATTTGTAGTCTTTGACCAAAGGAGCTTCCTGAGGGTCAAGCTGGGAAACGCCAAGATCTTTCATTGGCGGGCATGGCTTGGCAGCAGGTGGAAGCTTGACTGGAATAGCATAAGGATAGAGGCATGAATACAATTTGTTGTGGCGCGATTAATTCTAAGACCCACGGAGCCAATTGAGATTAATTATGAGCCTTTATTAGCCGGCCAGCGACTGACTCTCTACCACCCAGGGTTAGAAGAAATCAGCCATGAGCTCTCAAAATAGGCAGTTTATAAAGCCTGAAACCACAAAAGCAGAAGTTGGCCATTAGCACAGCTTTGTACAATATATCTCCTAGAAGTACACCAGTGGCTGGCGGGACAACTTCTGGTATCCCTGTAGCTGACTTAGCTAGTTGTCTCACTTGAAAATTTTCCACCCTTAACAAATTGAAGCTGATGGAGCCAAAGTCTGAGAGCCAGAGCCAAAGAAATAGCGAAAGGGAGAAGAGGCTGACACCGTAGAAGGGGGCAGATTTATGATGAACACATGGAATGAAGTAGAAAGAAGCGTGTTTCTGGTTTCCAGGCTTAGACACCTGGGTGGATGGTGGCACACCACCAACACAAGGGGAGCAAGCCTGGGAGGAGAGATAGCCCCGATTGGCTCCGCCAGCGTTTGAGGTGCCTATAGGACATGTGGGTGAACCTACCCGAAGGCAGATGGAAAAGGGCCCCCTGAGGATGGGTGGTGAGTTAAAAGCTCCCAGCTGACAGTGGTTCCTTTGGACTGCTAGACGTGAGGGGCAGCCAGGGGGAGAAGGGCCCTGAATGACTCCGGAAGGTTTGGGCCTAGAGGAAGGGAGGTGCATCGGAGGCCTCTTGGGGCGCCCTCACGACTAGGAAGTCTGGGAAGGCACCGGCGGAAGTGCGCCCGCCGGGGCAGCGCCTCACCGCCTCACTTCCGCTTCCGGTCCTGGGCGGAGGTGGTGGGAGACCCTGGGCAGGAAGCGGGGCAGCGGGCGTCTGACGACAGGACCTCGGCGCCGGTGGCTGCAGGCTCCTCGGTGGGCTCCTGGGTGGGCAGAACGGGCGGCCCGGGGCGGATGCGGCGGCCGCCGCCACCCTCAGGCCCTGCGCCGGCCCCGGGCCGTGAAGGCGCCTCGCGAGTGCCGAGGAAGCGGGGCCGCGGGCCAGAGCCAGGAGAGGCGGGAGGCTGCGGCCCCGAGGCCGGGGGACGTGAGGAAAGCAGGCAGAAGAGAGTGGTGACCCGGGCGTGCGAGCGAGAAGAGGTGGAAAGTGACAAGTCGGGTGAGGCGTCCGGGGCTGGGCAGGCCGCGCGGCGAGGTGGCACGTGGCGGGGCCGGGGAGCCGGCCGGCTGGGCCCTTCAGCCCTGCGGGGCCAGTCAGGCTTAGAAGCAGCAAAGGAGACGCAGTTCCCCCTTTCAGTTGGGAAGACACAGTAAGAAAGCACTCGGGGGCCACTCTAGTGTTTGCACCTCAGCCTGCTCCGTCCTTGTTACACCACTAGTGTTGACCTTGACTCTGTATGGACTTTACCGAGGACCTGGAGAGAAGTTAAAAACAAAAAATAATAGTAAAATTAAATAAATAAAAATAAATAAATAAATAAAAAGAATTCTCTTAAAAGGTGTCTGCCCAGTTGGGAGCCCTTGGTAAGAATCACTGTAAAAGGAATTCCAACTGGTGATGCACTGTGGCTGTCGTGATATGACGACGCTAGAGGTCATTTAGCTGGTTTCTAGGTAGTTCCTTAACAGGTCAGGGCTTTCGTTTTTAAAGACGGGCGTGTATTTCCACACAGCTGTTGGGGGAAATAAAAATGGATGGTGTCACGATTTTTTTTTTTTTTTTAATTTAGGCTGCATTGCTATTTCCTCCTCATCATAAAATCTTTACTGGTATGTGTTTCTGTCGTTTTGATCAGCCGAGGAAAAAAGAAAAGTTACTGAAGCCTCAAGTGATGATCCACAGCCAGGGACGGACCTGGTAAGAAAGGAATCGTTAACCAGTGCGGAATCTTTCCAAACAGTGGAGTGCAGTGAATTTCGAAGTACAGCTTCCTTGCAGTCTTTGGGTAAGGAAGGTTTGGTAGAAGGTATTAAAAGAAGAATTCGAATTAAAAAATTTAAAAGCATAGAAAGCCCACCTCTCAAAGTAACTGAAAATAGGGCTACACAAAATATTAAGGTTGTGTTCCAAGATGAACTGTACAAGAATACTCCGAAATATTCTTGTAACAGCTTGTCACCTGGAGTAGAAAATAATTACAATTTAAAATTACATGATTGCAGTTGTTTCCCCCATTCCAAGGATTGTAATGATGAAAATAACCTTGCATATAAACCCCATGATGGATGTATGCATATACCAGAAAATTCCTCAAAACTAAAGAAAGAAAATTTCGTGAGTCTTGCAGATGAGAGTGACACAAATAACATTCCTCAGCTTTTGAAAACTGAAGAAAACTTAATGAAAGTAAATAAATTATTGCTTGAAGAAACGGATTTATACCAAAGTAAAAATAATGGCTTGCTTCCCTGCCTTCAAAGTGAGAAAAATAAATATTCAGTAGAGGAGAGCAGTGTTGGGAGAAAACCCAGGAAAAGGATGAAGGTGTCTGAAAAAGGAGATGAAATCGTTATCGAGATAAACTTCCCTAATATGTGTAACAAGTCTGAGTTGCTGTTGCAAGAAAACCAAACAGGTGCTGAAGGTAAAGAAGCAGAGACTTTAGAGGCTAAAAAAAGTCCTTTAAAAGTTTTGAGAAAAGTAAACCATAATACACTCTCTCCAATGGATCATTTATTAAGTCTTCCAGAAACACTAGGAAAAAAGACAAGTCCTGAGCATCATGTAAATGCTCTGTTTCAGAAAACTCCTGAGCCACTTTTGAAAGTAGAAAAGAATGCTTCAGAGCCTTTAGGATGTAAAAGCATGGAGCCAGAAGAATATTTTAAGTCAATGAAAAGCTCCATAGTGAAATCACCTAATGATTGCCACCCAGGTGAAAAGAGATCACGAGAAGACTTGAGAAATGAAGCTGAAGAATCGAAGTTCAGCTGTCACAGAACAATACCAATGACTGGTAAAAGAACTTGGCCTTGTTATTCGTGTGCTAGAGTATCTGCTTGGTGTTGGAAAAAGGTTTCCTTGCCAAAATCAAGTGACTTTCTTCCTGGGTCTCAGGAAGGTTTTAGGCAAGATGACCTTAAACGTCAAGCAAATCAAACTCACTTAACTGACTCCAAATTATCATTACAGAGTTCCATAACAGAAACTAAGAGTGAATCTTCAAGTACAGAAAAACTGGATTCTAAGTTGAATTGTTTGTCTTCAGTCTCTACAGTAATCTCTGCAGTAGAACCTACTTTAATGGTTATAAATGAGCCTGTAATCAATGATGATGAAAAAATGAAGTCAGAGGAACCAAGCAGAAGTGGGTCAGAAGTAGTTTCTAATACAACTGAAGATACTCAGTTAACTAACGTGACTCAAAACTTAACAGGAAGTAAAAAAAAAGATAGAGGGACTTTAACAAAACTTAATTTGACAGTGACTTCTCAACATGGTCAGGAAGCAAATAACTCTACAGGCAAAACTATTCACCGAAAAGCATGTATTTCTAAGCAAACACTTGTGGTTCCAGACTTGGTCAAAATATTAAACACAGGCCGGCTGACTAATTTTAAAATTCCCTTGCTTAAAAATAAAACAGAAAAAAAAGAAGTGAATGCCAAGGCAGAGAGGGAAGCATGTAGTCCCCTAGAGCTTCTTGACAACTTACCTGGAGCAGAGGTAAGACAGAATTGGAGTAAAGAAAATGTCTCCACAGGACCTCAGTCTTTGAGCATACAAAACAGTGTAACTTCTGTGCAAGCAAATTCTGACTCATACTGCAGTAAGAATCCCTATGGTATTTCTCCAAGCTTTTTAAAACAAGGTCATAATAAACCATCTAACTACATCTCTGAACCAGGCAATATTGTTTCTAATAAGGAAGCTGTTTCTCTCTCAGTTGAGAACAGTACTTTTCCTTGTGATCCTGTGTGTATAGAGAAAAGTTCTGCCTTCTGCTCTAATGAACAAACATTCGAATCAGTTTCCCCTCAAGTTGGTGGTAGAAAAAGGACTAAGAACTTTTCAGAAATTAAAATGGGATTTCCAGATATTCTTAAAGCATATGAAGATGATGTCCTCTTAATTGATGTAATTCAAGATGACCCAGACCTCTTTGGAGTCTCCAATGAAGGAGAGCTTTCATTTACTTCAGAGGTTCCCATGATAAGCCAGGAGCCCAGTGTTGCTGATGAGCACCAATCAACAGAGTCCAAGCACATGGACCCTCCTGGGAAAAAAGAACCAAGCAATGACTTGAGGTATGCATGTTCACTATGCCTTTTGGTACAGGTTATTGTTGGGGGTTTCAAAAGCACATTCTGCCCTTAGGTGTCACTAATTTATTCAGTGGTCATTGAAGCTCCATTTTTTTAACCCAGTTATTAACCCAGTAGTATATTATTGCTGAGACCTGGAAATGTCTTTATGCTTAAACTTTTAATTGAAACAAAATAATTGCATATGTACATATATAAAATCTTAGAAATTATAATGGAGCACATTGGCTGTCCAAAATTAAGTGATATATTAAGTGGCTTTTTAAATTACTGAGATTCTTTCTTTCAAAAGTCAATTTATTTTCGTATGTTCTTTAATTATAGTATGCAGATATACTTTAATTTCAGCCAAGTTACTTATTTAAGAATAGTGTTGTTTTAACCCATATTAGATAAGATTCATTTTGGGGGGAAAAAATGAAGTCTTGGGAAAGTCTTTGAAAAGTTGATTCGAAGTATTTAGGACTTAAGAGTAGAATCAGAAGTTAAATTAATTTTCAGAAGCAAAGAGCATAAAATTTTTTTCATGGTTTTACTTTCAAGGTGATGATTTTAAATGATTTAGCCCCCAAAGAGGGTGACTTTGCTTAAGGTACTTTAAATAGAGCCAAGTAGTAACCGTCATGCTCAGGAACTTGATTTATTCTGATTGGCCCAAATTTTCTTTAATATTATGTCATATTTCACTAAAATCATAATTCTTCAAGCTCTAATTTGTATTTGTATGTTATGATATTGAATATTGGAATGTTTGTGAATAGACTCAAAAAGAAACATGAAAACACTTTCCACTAAGATTCAATGGTACATGACTTAAATTTCATATTTATACATTTTAATTACTTTTGTAATACCCCATTCTTGATGTTCTTAGTGTTACAAGAACTTGTAACTCATCACCACATAGAGTACTTGCTGTGTGTCAAATGGAGGACCAATAACTTTATTTTTAACAATGTAATGAGGTGTGGTAATCTGTCCATTTTGAAAATGGGGAAAAAAGTAAAAATGACAAGTTGTTACTTGCCCAAGGTCACAATGCTAGTAAAAGAATCTAGATTTGATCCCAGTCCTGTCTTACTTTAAAATTAGTGGTTAATAGCTTGACCTTTATAGTCTAACCTAGGTTTTTGAATTTTCTTGTCATCAAATAGCTATGTGACCTTTTAGGCAGATTATTTTACCTTATCGGTGAAAAGGGAAGGTACTTGCTTCAGGGTTGTAAGGATTAAATCTACAAAAGGATGCACAAGGTTTTAGCCTGGCACTGGGTGAGTAGTCAGGACTCAGTAAAAGGTAGTTATTGAAGATGATTTTAACTCTTATTATGCCATGCTTCCTTTGAAGAATACAAAGGGAAATTTGAACAAATCCTCCATTCAAGAGGAAACATCTATTGGCAATGAGCTGTAGTCAAAGGTGGAAAGAGAAATGTTGTGAATTGGGCAAGAATTTTTTTTCATTTTTGTTGTTCTTCTAAAATAATGGATGATTTTATGAAAAGGGTATATATTCATTACATTAAAAATATTTTTAAACAAAGGGAATTCCACCACCCAAAAAAGTAAATTAGTTAACAATTTATAAGCATCATTCCAGAAATCTATTTAGGCATATACCTGTACATAATTTTAGAACAATTGGAGCATGCTATCTTTTAGTAAAGTCATTTAATTTTATTTACCCTCAACGCGGGGAGGGAGAGAAATGAAACTAAAGGAATTGCTGAATCAATATACTCCTTTACCTCAAGAAATTAGTTCCTAAAAGCCTCTCTCAAGTTAATTTTAAAGTTTGAGTTTTGTTATGACTTTCAAAAATTGTGGGCTAACTTCAGACAGCAGCATTTGCTTTCCTGATATGAGAGAAGAGCACATCAGTACACATTCACTTTCCTCCTAATCGTGGACTCATCCATCTTTGTTAAAAATTTTTGTTTTATATTGTTTGGCCTTGTCCCAGTTACATTCTCTTCGATAATCTGAAATCCCAACGTATCTTACTCTTAATTGTGTATTTAAATTGATTCAGTCCTTACCAGCAATTCTTTTTATTTTCTTCTAATCTTGACTATTTTGAATCATTTAGTTGGCCAGATTTCAGAGCGATTTTTTTTTCAAAAAGGGTTCATGATTGCTGTGTTCCCTGAGATCTTGGGTACATAAGGACTGTTGTCTGAGAACAAAATGAATATAAAACTCCTCGTTTACATTTTTTTCTCCTCACAACTATAGTCATTCTGGCTTTGAGTATTGTAGTGGAAGGCTGAGGCCAAAGCAATTCCCCATTTCCTTTTTTTTTTTTAACTTTTTGCTTTCTTTCTGGGAATTGGTAATTATGTGTCAGTTTTCCATGGACAAGATGAACCATTTTGGTTTGTTGTGTCAACTTTGCTTCAGATAATTTTTTCATAGTCTTAGAACTTCATTTCTCTTCACTTCAAAGGTACCAATTATGCTTTTATTGGCTCTTTTCTTTTCATATTTGCTTCTGAAGTTTTAGTTTTTTAAAAAAATTGAAAATTTCATCAGCAGTTATTTTAATATTTTCTTTTTTTCTGCATTGAAAGTACCAGTTTTACAGTCATCCATAGCGCTATGATAAACCTTAACTGGGGAAAACGGAAGCACAAGAGCCAGCAGGTCTGCTAATAGTTGTGCAGAAAGTTAATAGTTTTAGAACTATAGGTATCTTAAAATATAATTTCAAATTTCAGCTCTCTTCATTTTAGCACTCAATTGCTAGTTCATATACTCCTTTTTTCTCCATAAGACTCTAAGAGGTTAAAACCAGTTAAAATGAGTTTCTATTTTATAGGGATAGAAATTAAAGATAGGAGGGCTGGGCCCACACATTGTCAGAAGGTCTGGGCCTCTTAGCTCAGTTTTGTCTACCTGTTTTACCACTAATTGTTGGGAGAAATATTTTCATACCTGGTTAGGAAGAATTTTTAAGGTGTTTATGTTAGAATGCTGTTGGTTGTCAATCTCCACATACTAAAATTCAAAGCATTAGATGCATATTAGAGCTAATTCATGGAGTATTTGAAATCTTGCTCCATAGCAGATGTTGTCAATTTGGCTCAAATAAACTCTTATTTAAAAATCTATTAAAAAGAACTAATTGACTAGGACTTGAACTAATGAGCTTGGAAATGTATAATGAGTGAAATTGGGAAAACTTTTGAATTAGCCTATAAGTAGATAAGAGATCTGAAAATCTATAATAGTCAGTACTAGACAATCTGTACTAAAACATAGGTGTATCTTCAATCACAATTTTCTTATATACTAAAATATCAGTTGAATGGTATATAGTGGGTCATTGAAGTTTTAAGAATTAGCCAAATATTCAAGGGGAATTATATAGCTGGGGCAAGAAGTGGGGGAACTGTGTTTGAAATAAAAATATATAAACTGAAGTACTAAGAATATTAATAGTTTATAAAAGGATGAAAGGGCATCTTAGAAAAACCAAGTTTTGTACTTATCCTTGAAGTTTGGCCCCTCTGTTAATTTAAATCAATCCAAAGGAAAAGTTTGGAAGAAGAGAAGTAATGGAGAAAATGTGGGCCAAAAAGTAGAGATAGATATGAATATGGTTGTGTAGGGAAAGTTATGAAGTCTTTCCTGACCCTTCTCTGTTCCCATAGCACTTTTTGCTACCTCACTTAAAAACACTGATTTCATGGTAGTATAATTTACATCTCTCTCATCCATTAAAACTGTTGGACTTCTTGAGGGTAAGAAATGTCTATGACTCATTTACTTCTCTAAGCCCAGCACCTCATACATTGAGGTTAGAAAATTAAGATTTCAGTTCCTACTATATAGTAGGCTATTTCTCAAGCATTGAAATATATGTAAATGGAGACTGAATCCTTTCTTCATAAAGTAAGATGTTGAATAGTGAGAAATGAGACTTGATAAATAGGATGTTACCAGACAGAGGCTTAGAAAGTTAGGCAAAAAAACTTCAACTCAGTACAAAATTGATGCTAGTATCAGTGAGGGTCAGTTATGCCATTTTACAACTTGGGCTTAAATCCATCAAGAGCCACTGTACCTTCTAGAGCTGGTAAATAATTAACACAAACTTCTGGGGTAAGGGGGCATGCCTAGCACCAATGCACAGAAAATAAAAACCTATTACTGTTACCAGGTATTTGAGTCCCATTAGACCCATGCCTAGCATGGATCTATCTTGGCAAATTACATCATCTCTAGTAACCAACTCCACTCTCTCAATCTGATTTAACCTAAGATTGTTCCCCAAGAATTGGCCTTCTAGAGTAGAGTAATCTAATTACCAGTTTTACCATACCAAATGAATGGGGGGAAAAAAAGTTTCCACCAAAAGTAAAGACCATTCTCCCTCATACATTTAGACTCCTCAGCCTGCTTTTTTTAAAAAGCCTACTGTGCTCCATTCTCCCTTTCCACTGAATATTCGAGGCACTCTATAGAGCAAAATATTACACTTAATTGTGAGAACTGATATATATATAGTGTCTGCCCTGTGCTAGAGACATGATATTTCTTATGTAGTGGATCAATTCAGAGGTTGAAACTGGCCCTATCTCTAAAATTGAGTCAAAGCAATTAACTTTCCAAAGAACACACAGCTAGTATCAGAACTGAGACCTGAACTCAGGGCAACCTGCTCCAGATTGTCGCTCTGACCAAAAAAGCATGCTTGGAAGAGGGGCATTTTAGTTCTTTCTAAGGCTTTAATTCAGTTACTCTATAGACTACCACAGAACATTATTTTACTTTTGATCTTTTTTCATCTCTTTTTAAAATAAGTGGAGCAACATGAAAAAGTGTCATTCTGATTTTTACTTGTTTCTCATTGGGGCCATATAAACCATTCTTTCTTGTCTTTGCTGGAATAAATGCTTCTGTGCCTGAGAGACAACTGTAATATCAGGAGACCTAGCACCTCATAGCATGGCATCAGGCTGGGTAATATCTGGCCCAATGAATTCATTACTGTAATGTTCCTTTTCTTCTTGCCAGTGCTATCTGCAGAACAGTTGCCCCCAATAAATTTGTGGCAGTCCTATTCAGAAACAGAATATGTAAATGTGTAAATAAATGAATAATAGCTAGTTAGCGTGACAAAAAGAAATAACATTCAGAATTTTTCTTGGGTAATAGTTTTCAAACTAGTTTTGCTAGTAATTCTAGAGCAGCCATCTTCAAATCTTTTTGCCAATTACCCATAGTAAAGTTACATTTTACATTACAATTCAGTACTACTTATGAATATGTGAAATTTACAAAAACTATTTGTCTTACTACAAGTGATATATCATGTTTGTATTTTTTTCTGCTTTATAAAAAACAAATCCTGATTAGAACCCATTAAATTCCATCACCTCCTTGAAAAAATGCTTTGGTAGAGGATAGATTCGATGTAATCTGGAGTTCCGCGTGTAGAAGCCTCTCATTCTCTTTGCTCAGATTTTTTTCGTTTCCCTGTTTCCCTGTAGTCTCACCCATATCTGTTTTTCTCTCCTTTGCTCTTTCTGGCCTTCATTTGTTTCCCTTTTCACACCATCAAGGCAAAACTATAACTTTCCATTCCACAAATGCAAAATTGTAAGATATTTATGTGGATTACAGTTTATGTTATTTTTTCAACTTAGGTGAATTTAACCTCTTTGAGTCTCTCAAATTTAGAACAAAACTTAATTACCTCTAGAGTGGCATGTACAATTCTATCTTCTTTGTAAGATTAGTTATTCATAGTTAAAAGTTTCTCACACATAAACTATACCAGCAATATTAAAAACACGATCTTAATACTTTGTGTCTTATATTTTTCAGGTATAACTTATGTGCCTGAAGCAGTATGTATTTATGAATGTAACTTTCAGGATAACAGAAACCACAAAAACATTCCTTTGTTCTCTATTGATGGAGTCACTTAATCCTATTTATGCTATTACCTTAATATCTCTCACCAATTTTCTTTCAATTCTCACTGCTATCTTTTTCATTTTTCCCCTAGATTATTGTAATGGGCTCCAGGTAATCTTCCCAAACACTCTGAGTATATTCTCCATAGTGATACTATAAAATAGAAATTGACCTGCCAGTGACTGCTTACAATGCTCCGGTGGCTTTTAACCACTTGAGGATAGAATCATTTAAATTCCTTGGCATGGCTTTTTAAGGCCCTTCAGTGGATCTGCATTCATTTTCTCTTTGACAGCTATGGTGTTGGGGAGCGGGAAAGTGGGGTGAAAGGCTAATAAAATAAGCACAGCAAGACGCTCACCATCCCCACAATATGTTGTGTACTTGAATCCTTGTGCATATTTCTTTATCTGAAAGTCCCTTTCTTTCATTCAGTTATCCTTTAAATCACATCTGAGATGTTTTTCTAAGGATTTGTTCCAATACTTCTCTTGGCACATATCTCAGTATGTCTGCTTGTATGTGAGCCTCTCCTTATATTGCCTGTTCCTAGATAGGAAAGAGGCATCTTCATTTGGGTCTTCCCAGTGTCTGGCTAGGAGGATGTTAAGCATTGAGCATATGGAGAGCAACTAGACACACATGGACCTTGTTCTTACAGAGCTTTTAGTACATCAAGGGAAGCAAATAAGTACAATAAATATGATAAAAGTGCACAATACTAAAGGTGTCTTGACATTTAAGATGAACACTAAAAGATGAGCAGGAATTAGCCAATAAGTGAAGAAAAGAGTAGAATTTTGTCATAGAAGGAATAGTCTATGTGAAGGCCCACAGAGAAGAGCGTGTCACAATTGGAAAACAGAAATATCATCTCATGGCTTAGTGTTCAAATGGCAATAAATGAAACTACAAAATGTGAAGAAATCTTAGTCATGAAGGGCTTTACAAATAGGATAACCATAGAATTTATCTTCTGAATTGTAAAACTTTTGAGAGGAAAATGGGGAGGTATTAATAATTTATATGACTGAAATACAGGCATAAACAGGCCATCCTAGATAAACTAGAATTCATGGTGAGTTTGAACTTTACCCTGAGTATATAGAGTTCAATGAAGAACTTTTAAGTATCCAGACAGTAGGATCAGATTTACATTTTAAAAATCATTGTAGCTCTGGTGTGGAGAATAAATTGGCAGGCAACTATTGTAATAATTAGATCAAAAGGACATGGTGATTTCAAACAAATAGAAGTGGATTTGAGAGAGGTTTAGGAATATAGATTGATTAATCGAGTGGGGGTGTACCCAGAGGTAGGAGTTTAAAATAACAACCTTATTTCAAAGAAGGGCATTGCAGTTCTTAGATAGAAAGAAGCAGGTTGGGGAGGAGTATCCATCATGAGGTCAAATTTAAACATTTGAGCTTGAGAGACCTTTGAAATGAAAAGGAAATATTCTAGTAAACAGATATGAGTAAAGAGGTATGAATCAGGGAAGATTTGCCATGTATGGGTCTTCTGTTTTTATTATTTTCCCATTCATTAAACTATATACTTTGTTTCTAGGGTTTATGTTAGGGGAAAAAATACATTGTTTTCCAAAGCCTTTAAAGAATGGTGTTTTTAAAACATTTTGTTGGTTTTTTTTTTTCCTCAGCTATTAAGTAATCATGAACCAAGGAGTTAGTTGTAAAGCTATTAGATAGGTATAATAAAATCCATTTATTAAATGAATACATGGTGATATTATAGGTATCTCATTTTATGCACTTTTCTATGTTTTTGTCTAAATTTAAAAAATGGAATAGTGTTTGGTCATTTGTTTTTGAGTAGCTCTTATAGATGTCGGTTTCATTTCTTGAGCCTATGCAGTATAGGCTTTGAGAACTTTTTATCTCATTTAGTGTTCATAATAACCTTGTAGGCAGGTAGTATTCTCATTTTACAGATATGGTTACACTCAGGGAAGTTAAATAATTTTGCCACGGTTAACACAGAAAGTGGCAGAATAGTATTTAAGCCCAGGTTAATCTAACACTGATCTCCACAGCTGTTGGATCATCTGTTGTCTTCAGAGACTACAAAAAAAGACTCAAACTGCTCTCAAACTATCTTCCTTTTGCACTGGCAGTAAGATATACATATACACATGATTGAGAGTATTAAATTTGTTTAAAGTTTGGTGTTTCATCAGATTCTCTAAGTAACAAAATTTGAATGGCAGTATTCTATCAATTGAGACATACGGGATTAAAGAACCAAATGAGGAATCTACTTGGGTGTCCTGGGTTCTGAGTCTCAGTATAGTACTCTGTCTGTCCTTGGAGGGTCTGAGCTGAAGTTCACCAGCTGCTAAACCAGTATTATATAATGTTTAAAGAAATCGATCTATGTAGAACGTTATAATGTTTAACCTATGCTTGTTTTGTAATAGAGAACTTTCTGTATTGGATCCTGGATTGATGAAGTCAGAGATTTGGGCTTCCTTGCCAGCAGGTAAAATTCGACATTTTCAGAATTTGCAATATTGAGGTGTGTTTTTATATCTCCATTCAGGCCTAGTCAAAATGAATTTATTAAAAGAGTAAGTTTTTCATTTTCAAGTCTGTTAATCATATGTTTTACAGTTTGTCAGTTTTTCTCAGTTTTAATTGCCTGGTTGGAAGACTGAATTTTGAGAAACTTTTTAGATTATTTAATAAATGACTTTGTTACACTTTATCAACAAAAGATAGTTTACCTTAGCAATTTTATAGTCTTATTTTGAAATCAAAATATATATATTTAAGCTTTATCACATTTTAAGTATGAGTCCTTCAAAAATTTTAAATAATAGCTAATCATAGGTTTAAATATCTAGATCTTTACAGAAAATAACTTAATTTGAAAGTTAATTTTACTTTGACTTTCAAGTTTTAAAAATATATAGAAAAAAGCTAGACAAGCCTTCAAATTAGAAAGGAAGATGTAAAACTGTTATTTGCAGATGACATGATACTATATATGGAGAACCCTAAAGAACTGATAAATCAATTCAGTAAAGTAGCAGGATATAAAATTAATATTTAGAAATTAGTTGCAATTTATATACCAATAATAAACCATCAGAATGAGAAATTAACAAAATCCCATTTACAAATGCATCCAAATAAATGAAATACCTAGGAATAAATTTAACCAAGCGGTGAAAGATCTGTACTTGGAAAACTATAAGACGTTGTATTTTCAATTTCTTCAAATAGAAGTATATACTGTACTCATGGATAGAAAGAACATTGTTTAAATGTCCATACTGCTCAAAGCGATCTACAGATTCAGTGCCATCCCTATCAAAATACCAATGGCATTTTTTCACAGAACTAGAACAAATAAACCTAAAATTTAATAAAACCACAAAAGGCCCCGAACAAACAAAGCAATCTTGAGAAAGAACAACAAAGTTGGAGGTATCATACTACCTGATATCAAACTACACTATAAGTAATCAAAATAGCATGGTACTGGCATAAAAAAACAGACACATAGATCAATGGAACAGAATGGAAAGTCTAGAAATAAACCCACGCCTATATGGTCAATTAATATATGATGAAAGAGGTAAGAATATACAATAGGATAAAAACAGTCTCTTCAATAAATGGTGTTGGGAACACTAGACAGATACATGCAAAAAAAAAATAAAACTAGACTTTCTTACACCTTATATAAGAATAATATACTCAAAATGGATTAAGGATTTAAATGTAAGACCCAAAATCATAAAACTACTAGAAGAAAACAGACAATAAATTCTGACATTGCTTTTGTAATATCTTTTTGGATATGTCTCCTTGAGCAAGGGAAACAAAAAAAATGGGATTATGGCAAACTCAAAAAGCTTTTGCACAGTGAAGGACACCATCAACTAATGAAAAGACAACCTAGTGAATGGGAGAAGATATTCATTAATATACATCTGATAAGGGGTTAATATCCAAAACATAAGGAACTCATACAACTTAACACCAAAAAGACAATCTGACTAAAAAAATGGGCAGAGGACGTGAATAGACATCTCCAAAGAAGACATACAGATGGTCAATAGACACATGAAAAGATACTCTGATCATCAGGGAAATGCAAATTAAAACCACAGCGATATTGCCTCACGTGTCAGAATGGCTATCATCAATTAATCAACAAGCCAAGTGTTGGTGAGGACGTAGAGAAAAGGGAACCCTCGTACACCGTTGATGGAATTATAAATTGGTGCAGGCACTATGGAAAACAGTATGGAGATTCCTCAAAAAGTTAAATATAGAACTACCATATGACCCAGCAATCCCATTTTTGGGTATTTATCCAAAGAAATGCAACAGACTCATTTGAAAAGACATATGCACCCTTGTGTTCATTGCAGCATTATTTACAATAGCCAAGATATGGAACCAAACTAAGTGTCCATCAGTAAACAAATAGATAAAGAAGAGTTGGTACATATACACAATGGAACATTAACCATAAAAAAGAATAAAATCTTGCCATTTGCAACAATATAAATGGACCTAGAGGGTACTATGCTAAGTGAAATAAGTCAGAAAATAAAGATAAATACCATGACTTACATGTGGAATCTAAAAACATAAATGAACAAAGAGGAAGCAAACTCATGGTTACAGAGAACAAAATGATGGTTGCCAGATGGGAGGAAGGTTTGGGAAAGGGTGGGTGAAAAAGAAGGGATTAAGATGTACAAATTGCCAGTTATAAAAACAATCATGGCAATGTAAAACTATAGAGAATATAGTCAATAATATTATTATAGTATAGTGTCAGGTGCTTACTAGACTTATCAAGGTGATCAATTTATATGATAGAAATAGCTAATCACTATGTTGTACACCTGAAACTAATACACTCTTACATGTCAACTAATTGAAATTTTTTTCAATTTTTAAAGAAAGAAAATAGCTGGACTTGATCAAGAAAGGTTTTTTAAGTTTATCTTGATATGTCTCAATTTCATCTTACTGCTAGTTCTTTTTATACCACATGATAGAACTATTTGGTAGAGAGGGAAGAATAATTGTATAATCTGCTGAAAACTCTACTTCATATTTGTCACATTGGACTTTTAAATGAGTCTCTGAATTCTAACTCGTTTTTAGAATAATCTTTGACTTGGTTATTTTGTCATTTGTAGTTTCTACAGTTGAATATTATTTCTTTTCAGCAAATGAGGTAAAACATGATTTTAAAGGTGCAAACGTTTCCTTAGGGGAAGTTACTAATGAGACGTCTCAAAATGAAAAACTGGGAGACTTCACTGAACAAATAAGTTTAGACGTGGATGAAAAGGTACCAGGAAATCTTTTACACTTTCTTATTTTTTGGTCTAAATAGTGGTAATATGGAAATTCACCTTAACAGTGTTGTCAGATGACAAGGTAACTCCCTTCTCTTGAGTAACAGAATCAGATTCTCCTGACCATGGGATATATTGCTTGAAGTTTTGCATAAGCTCAGTTAACAGGGTTTGAGGAACCTTAGAGGGTAAGTAGATTGACTTACAGGACACGTGTCAGATTTACCATTTTTCTGCTTTTACATATGGTTTCCTGTGAAATTTTAGAAATGCTTCCTTATCCATTTTATGTTTATGTATGAAGATATATTATGTATATATGTATGTATTCATATATATGTATATATGTATACATACATAATATGTATTCTGTCTTTTCCAGAAACTTTTTTTCTTTCCCCTCTGTATCAGCTAATACTCAGAATTCATATGTAACAGTTTTTAAGTTCACCATGGTAATAATCACTCAATGATTCTAGTTTTGAACCCCAGACAGTTAAAATGCTAGTGTACTTTATATTTTTAACTTCTCATTTTGAAATAATTGTAGGTTCACAGGAAGTTGTAAAAGTAGTAGTGTATACCCTTCACCTAAGTTTCCCCCTTTGGTTACATATTAAAGTACAATACCAGAAACAAGAATTTGACATTAGTACAATGAGTGTACATAGTTCTGTGTTTTACCAAGTGTACAGATTTTTGCAGCCACCACTGCAATCAAGATAATTATTCCATCACTACAATTTCTCTTCTATTACTCCTTAATCACACCTCCCTCCCCACATGTAAGATCTCTAATCTTAGCAACCCTTAATGTTTTCCATCTCTATAATTTTATTTTGAAATGAAAGTGGATTCATTGGAAGTTGGCTAGAAGATGATTAATTTTATTACCATTCCCAAAGAACTGACTTTGAGTTTTGCTTATTGCTTTGTTTTTTATTTCACTGATTTCTACTCTGATCATTTTCTTCTTTCTTCTGCTTACTTTGGATTTAATTTGCTCTTTGTAGTTTCTTAAGGTTACAGCTGAATTCATTGATTTGAAACTTATTTTCTAAGAGGCATCTAGTGCTATAATTTTACACATAAATCATGCTTTAGTGGCATCCCACATTTCTTTTAATTTTGAGATAATTGCAGATTCACATGCAGTTGTAAGAAACAGTGATCTCATGTACCCTTTACCCAGTTTCCCCCCACAGTAACATCACAAAACCACAATATAATACTACAACCAGAATGTTGGCATTAATAATCAAGACACAAAATATTCCCATCACCACAAGGGTCCCTTGTGTTGCCCTTTTATTGCCATGCCTACTTCCGTCCCTCCTACCCCTAATACCTTCTTAAGCCCTGACAACCATTTCTATAATTTTGTCATTTCAAGAATATTATAAAAATGGAATCAAGTAGTATGTAACCTCTTCAGACTGGTTTTTTCAACCAGTGTAATCCTGTAGACATTCATCAAGTTTGTTGCATGTATCAGTAGTTCATTCATTTGTATTGCTTAGTAACACTCCTTGGTATGGGTTATCTGGATCATTTCCAGTTTTTGGCTGTTACAAATAAAGTTGCTATAAACATTTGTGCACTGGTTTCTGCATGAACCTACTTTTTAATTTCTCTAGGATACACACCCAGATCTGCAGTTTTTGGTCTTTGTGTTAAGTGCATGCTTACATTTTAACTCAGGTGAACTCAACCTCCAGATTACTCCCTTTGGTAGCAGGCAATTGAAATCTTTCCTCAGTTCTTTCAGTCTAAGTTGGGCTATTTGGAGTCTCTCTTACACAGGTATGGTTTAAGGGTCTACTAGAGATTTGGACTAAGTTTGTAAGCAGATTTTAGTGCTTCCTGTCTTAGGCTCTCTCCTTTTCAGGCTTCCCAGCCTTCCTAGTTTCTGACCTTGCCCTAAACTCTTTCATCTGATTCTTTGTTTCAATAGGGTGAATTTTTGGCCTTCTCAAGTGGTTCCAAGTAGGGCTTGCCTTTAGGATAAAAGCTATAAAAAACAGAACATTTACTCAGTGCCATTCCAAGTGTAGTCTTGTCTCCAGAATCTTATTCATATCTTTTCAGTATTATCAAGCAAGGATTTTTTTATATATTTTTTTTGTCTAGGATTTAACTGTTACCTACAGAAGGATTAGCTCAATAAAATATAACTGACATTTCTCAAAGTGGACCTATTATGTATTCTTCTTAATTTTATATAAACAGTAGCATACCATTCTTTATCTTGCTTTTTCAAACTTAATATATAATGGAGATTCTCTTTTCAATATATGTGATGATGCCTTGTTTTTATAACTATAATTATTCACTGTATGAATATTTTTCTAAATGAGTCAAGTACCACTATTGATGGACATTGGTTTGTTCCCATTTTTTGCTATTTAAATATTACTGCATTATGCATCCTGAGCATAAGGTGTTTTGCATATATGCGAGCATTTTTGGATTAATTCTTAGAAGTAGAATTGTCAAATTGGCCTACATAGAGATTGCTTTAATTTATACTTCCAGCAACATTGGATAGGAATGCCACTTTTCTCCCCACACACTCACCAATTCAGTATTAAATTTTTTTTATCCATATTTCTATTTGTACAGATGACTTTTTGTTTTGATTTGCTTTCCTCTTATGAGTCTAATAGTATCTTTTAGTATGTTTAAAAGCTATTTATATATTTTTTGTGAATTTCTTTGTCCTTTGCCCATTTTTCTTTTGAGATTATGATCTTTTATTATGGTAGGAACTTTTCATATATTAAACATATTTCTTCTTTGTCTTATATGGCCATACTTTTTTCTGTTCTTCATTACTTTTTGACTTGGTTTATGAACTTTTTACCTTGAATGAGCTTTTTTTATTTAGTCAAATTTATCAGTTCTTCCTATGATAGTTGAGCTATGAGTCATATTTAAAAAAACTCTTCCCCATTTCAAGCTTTAAAATTTTCTGTCATATTTTCTCCTAATGTTTTTTGGATGTTATTATGTTTAAATTTTTTATCAATCTAAATCTAAAATTTATCTGGGGAGCAGGAATGTAGAAACAGTGTAACCTTTTTGACAGGTGGCTTTTGTATACTTCATGTTTTTTTAACATGGAAATATTTTAAATGTTTGTATTCAAATCTGTTGATACCATAATTTATAGTTTTTACCTTTGGTGTCATATTTAGGCTTTTTCCACTCTCTAAATTATATAAATACATACCTTTATTTTATTTTTGCTACTTTCAGTATTAATTATTTAAAATTTTAATGAACATAAAAAGTGTTTGGCATACAGTGAGTTGGTACCAAGCTTATTTTCTAGCCAGTTAATGAGCCTGTTATTCTATCATTTGCTGAATTATATCCTCACAAATTTCAAATGCCATTTTTAATATTTTCAAATTTTTACATATATGGAACTGTTCCTTTACTTCTCCTTTCACTGATTGCTCAGATCATATACCAGTACCATGTTGTCACTTAACTGGAAAATGAAAATGGTAAGGAACACTTGCTTTAAGAGATGCTAACATCTAATATAAATCTAAAATATTCTTGGCTGTCATATTCTTCCAAGAGTAACTTAAGCTCATGTAGTAAAGTTTCTAAAATGTGTTAATTTGGGAGGAATTAACATCTTTGCCTTTAATATTCTCATCCAGGAACATGGTATGTCTTTCGATTTGTTAATGTTTCATATTTCTCAGGTGATTTTTCTGGTTTTCTTCCTAAGGGTTCTGATAATATGTATATATAGCATGCACCATTATTGTAAAATATGATATGAACTTTAAAAAAACTAGTTTTTAAGGAAATAAAGCCTAAAAATTCTCATCACAAGGAAAAATTTGTTTCTTGTATCTATGAAGTGAAGGATGTTAGCTGAACCTTTTGCAGTAATCATTTCATATGTAAATCAGATTATCATGCTGTTCACTGAAACTGTTCTATGTCAATTATTTCTCAATAAAACAAAAAAAATTAGTAATAACATATTAATAAAATTTAAAAGACTAAAAAGATATAAGATATTAAGTGGTTATCTCTGCTCAAGTGATAGGTGATTTGTGGGTTTATTTTCTTGGTCCCTCTTTTTTCAAAAGTTTAATATTTAAGCATGTATACCTTTCTTATAGTAAGTAGAAAATCACAATACCCAAAACATTAACTGTGAAATGTTTTAAGTATAGCAATGTTTTTAATACCTATAAACATTTCTAATGAAAAATAAATTTATGTTCACAAATACCATCTAAAAATAAAAATTTCTCAAAGCTTTTTCTCCTAATGAAAAGAAGCATAATTTTAATTATCCATAATAATAATTTGAAATGTTGGCTTGTATAAATAAAGGTGATATCAAAAGCCGAGCAAATATATTGATTTCTATTCATTTTTCACTTAAGCAACAATGGAAAATTTTAAGGCAATATTCAATATTTTAAATAATGTGGAATAGAATTGTTTTCTGGGTTGGCCATAAGCCAGTTGTTTAATTAACATCTAATACAGTCTAATAAATCGGGTATGCCCCATAGCTTAGTATGGAATATATATTCACCTGTACTTTTTAAACACATCTTCACAGTGTAAATTTTCAGACAAAGTGACTGCTAAAGAAGAAAAAGAAAATATTCATGAAGTTTGCAAAAGGTCTGTAACATAATTTTTAATTATATAACTTTAAAACAGTTAATATAATTTGCATCATGAATGTGCTTTTTATTTTCTGTGGTATGTACTTGGACTACTATGCCCTAAACGTACATAGGTATTATTAATATGTCAGGTATACCTAGATGTCATAGATATTTTAAGTTACCTTAAAGCTGTCACTAAGTTTTTTGAGCCACTAAAATGTATTTTTGAGAAAGGAATAAGGAATGTTGATAAAATAAAAGAATGTGTATATGACTTTTATGAAGGTAAGAGTGACTATAATCAGGTGAACATTGAGGTTTGCAGATATTTTATGACTGTACTAATTAGTACTGAGTTACAGTATACTTACCAGAACTTATATAAATATCAAATTTAGAGTTGGAGGGCACCTTGGAGATCATCTGATCCATCCTCCGCCCCAGTTTTGCCATTGAGGCAAAGCACACTCAGATCAGGTGATGAATGTGTTCAAGTCATTTTATGTGAAGGCAGTGGTTCTCAAAATGTGATCCTTGGTGCAGCAGCACCATATGGGAACCTGTCAAAAATACAGATTATTGGGTCCCACCCTCAACCTCTCAAATCACAAAATCTGGAAATGGAGCCCTTGGATTTGTGTTTCAACAAGGCCACCAGCTGAAATGGATACATGGTAAAGTTTGGGAACCATTGTATTAAGGAAAAGCCTACGTAAGAATTAAATTGGCACAGGAGCTCAGTATGGTTCATGACCATTTGGAGATCTTAAAAGTGACAGGGTTAACTTTTTTCTGTTGAAAGCATTTAGTTTACAAACTAAATAGTGTCATTGCAGCCTGCAGAGTTTTATCATTGCCTTGGCTCTACTGTAGTGACCAGTGGCAAGTCACTACATTACTCTGGGCTTCAGTCATCCAATCAAAAATAAAAAAATTTTACTAGAGAATCTCATCCATCTATAAAATCCCATAATTTCTATTTCTTTGTTTTATGTTACCGCTTTTTTTTTTTTTTTGAGCAGGTTATGTTCATTACCCATACACATGACTTCCCAAGTTAGAGAAAGAAGTAAATATTTTGTGTAATTTTTGAACTCCATCAGAGCTAAGGTTCAGCTGTTACAAGTGTGAGCCCTTCTTACTATTTTTATTCTCCTCTAGCCTGAGGAACGCCTGCTTAAAAAGCTTCTTAGAATTGTTTTTAAGGTAAAATAAAGATTTGAGTCATCTTTCTCCTAAAGTAAATTTATATCTGTCAGCTCTGAGATACTCCCTACCCTCACTCTTGCTTAAGTTATATTTTTCTGGGTAAGTGACCTCAAGATAGTTTTTCTAAAATTGGTTATATAGGTTCTCACATAGTAGAATATAGTCAAAGCTGTTTAATTCAGCAACTGAGAACAATACATTTTTTTATACCTTCTTCCCAAAGGATGCTCTCAAGTATATGTATAAATGTATTATATATACTTGTCCTGAAAATGTATAATTCATTTATTTTATTGCACTTGTAATAGTGTAATTGAATGATCTTTTCTGGATTAGAATGCTAGCCCAGTTCCTCGAAACTTTTGTTTGGTATAATCAAAAATACTTTGCTCTAGTTTTAACCCCACCACCTCACTCCTTCCCTTACCCCAATCCCTTACCCATTTAACAAGCTTTGGTTTTCTAGTTGAAAAGGCAGAAACAGTCTGTTGAAAATACTGAAGAATTATAGTACGATAATAGTATACAGCATATACATAGTATTAGGTTATGTGTCTACTTAATTTTATTCTCATTACTTTTACTATGTCTTGGGAATTAAATTTAAATTCTAATTTTGCTTTTTCCGCTCACACAGCAAAGATTCTAAAAATGCAGAGATGATACTGGGTGAATGTCAGTTAACAACACTGGGCCCAAAACCTCTGTGTTTATCAGTGCCACCATTGAATCTAAGTGCTCATCAAGAAGACACATTACTGAAGCCCTGGATAAATGGTACTATTTTCTTAATAAAATTCTGTTGCCTTTGATAGTATAGAAACTATATAGGAGATTTTCCTACCAAAAACAAATGAAAATATTGAAACAAGCATAGAATATTTTTAAATTAAAAGGTTTTTTGTGTACTTGTACTTAGTACTTTTGATAGAACAACTTCTGAAATATCTGTATTTATGTGATAATGGTAGTACAGGTAAATTACAGAGTATAGCTGATATATTCATATTTTAGTTGAATATCTTAAAATGTATTTTAGAAATTCTGTCAGTTCTTTTGATAATTCATAATGCTTTCATAAAAATAAGCTAAATTGAGGAATTAATTTAGAAAAATAAAATTTCTTTGTATAGCTCACACCTAACTCTTTTGTACCTTCCAATTGACCTCATGCCACCTGGTGTTGCATACTATAGCAGCAAGCCCATGCTGGTGATGTGTTTTATACTAAAAAGCCTTAATGAAAAAGTCATAATGAAAATTACTGAAAAGCTATACAGCAAAAACTCCAGCTTGTTCCAAATTATATCCAGAAGCTGCCAAAGTAAAAGAAATTATTTTTAAAAACTTTATATTTTCAATTACAGTTGACATTTAATATTATATTAGTTTCAGGTATACAGCATAGTGATTAGACATTTATATAACTTATGAAGTGATTCCCCCAATTAGTTTAGTATCTACCCGGCACTATACATAGGTCTTACAGTATTGACTATATCCACTATGCTGTACTTTATATCCCCATGACTATTTTGTAACTACCAATTTGCATTTCTTAATCCCTTTTATCTTTTTCACCTAGTCCCCCAGCCCTTCTTTTTCCTCTGGCAACTTTCACAATGTTCTCTGTACCTGTGAGTCTGTTCCTGTTTTGTTGTTAGTTTATTTTGTTTTTTTAGCTTCCACATAGAATTGAAATCATACGGTATTTGACTTTCTCTGTTTGACTTATTTCACTTTAGCATAATACTTTCTAGGTGCATCTGTGTTGTTGCAGATGGCAAGATTTCATTCTTTTTATGGCTGAGTCATATTCCATTGTATATATGTAATACTTCTTTATCCATTCATCTACTGATGAACATTTAGGTTGCTTTTATATCTTGGCTAGTGTAAGTAATGCTGCAATGAACATACGAATATGTCTTTTCAAATTAGTATTTTGGATTTTTTCAGATAAATACCCAGAAGTAGAATTACTAGGTCCTTCTTTGTCTCTTGTTATAGCCTTTGTTTTAAAGCCTATTTTGCCTGATAGAAGTATTGCTACTAATACTTATTAGCTTTTTTTTTTTTTAATTTTCATTTTTATGAAATCTTTTTCCATTCCTTTACTTTCAGTCTCTGTATGTCTTCTGAAGTGGGTGTCTCATAGGGAGTATATGTAAGGATCTTGTTTTCTTATCCGTTCAGCCACACTGTGTCTTTTGATTGTAGCATTTAATCCATTTACATTTAAAGTAATTGTTGATAGATACATAGTTATTTTATTCATATTTTTTATTTTTTTCTTTCTTAATAAAGTCCCTTTAACATTTCTTGTAATACCGGTTTGGTGGTGATAAACTCCTTTAGCTTTTTTCTCTGAGAAGCTGTCTGTCTGTCCTTCAATTCTAAATGATAGCCTTGCTGGGTAGGGTAACCTTGGTTGTAGGTCCTTGCTTTTCATCATTTTGACTATTTCATGCCAATCCCTCTGCATGTTTCTGTTGAGAAATCAGCTGACGATCTTATGGGAACAACCTTGTAGGTAACTAATTGCTTTTCTCTTGCTGCTTTTAAGATACTCTCTTTGTCTTTAACCTTTGGCATTTTAATTTTGGTGTGTCTCAGTGTGAACCTCTTTGGGTTCATCACTCAGTATGATGCACAGGGCCCACTGAGGCTTACCACCACCTGCCTGGGGCCTGCAGATCTTTGAAAATTTTTAAGAAATACTGCAGTGCAGGCCAAGGCCAGCTGCCTACCGCCTAAAGAGCCACGGGTAGTATGTGAATTGGGTGGAACGGGGTCTCATAGTCATTTGGGTGAGGTAAGTGGTGTTCACCAACTTAATACAGAGTCAGATTTGGCTCCTGCCTGCAAGCTGTGGGGGGAGGGCTCAACACAGTAAGGCGGCTGTCCCTCCAGCCCTCATCCTGAAGCTACACAATTCACGTTTTCCCTGTATGTTTCTGGTGCCTTTCAAGCTGCTGTTTCTTTGCCAGAGTTTAAGGCAAGTACATGTGAGTAAGTCTGTGTATGGGGCCTTTAAGAGAATGCCTCAGTTTCTAGCAGCCTTCCATCTTACCCAGACAGATGGAATTACCACTGATTTTCACAACCAGATGTTGTAGGGGCTCTTCCCGGCACTGATGCTTCAGGGAGCCTAGTATGGTGTTGGAATCCCTCACTCCTCAGTGGAGTCCTCTGCAGCTGAGATAATCTTCCTGATTCTCAACCACCACACATGGCTGTGTGACCTGACTGGTCCACATCTCTGTCCCTCCTACCAGTCTTGACATGGCTTCTTCTTATATTCTTAGATATATGACTTCTGCTCAGGCAGTCTTCAGATGGTTTTTCGGGTTATTCTATAATTTAGTTTAATTTTGATCATGGGAGGAGGTGAGCACAACGTTTACTTACTCTGCCATCTTGACAAGAACATGATCAATAAAAAAATGTTTATCTTTAGAAAAAATTTTTTAATGTTCTAACTCTCATTTCAAAATACCAACATTAAGTGATATGATGTACGATATATTTGTCAGCTCAAGCTGCCATATCAAAATACCACAGACTGGGTGGCTTAAACAATAAAAATTTATTTCACATGGTTCCGGTGGCTCGAAGTCCAAGATCAAGCTTCTAGCAAGCTTCAGTTTCTTCCTCTCTTCCTGGCTTACTAATGGTTGCCTGCTTACTAAGTCCTCACATGGCCTTTCCTTGGTGCATGTATGTGTGAGGGGAGAGAGAGAAAGCAAGCTCTCTGGAGTCTCTTCTTACAAGGACACTAATTCTGTCAGATCAAGGCCTCACTCTTATGACCCCATTTAATCTTAATACTTCTGTTAAAATCCCTATCTCCAAAGAAAGCCGCATTGGAGGTTAGGGCTTGAACATATGAATTTGAGGGAGGGAACACAGTTTAGTCCATAGCACCTGGATTTTTCAGTAGTTGTCTTGCCTTAGAAAGGTTTATTGTGTATAGTATTTGTTTAACTTATAGAGACAACCATTTGGATGCAGTGCTCTGTGCTTCTGTGTAAAGCTTTTAGCAAAGTATCTTCAGCTAATTAAAATTTTCAGGTCTAGAAATACTGAAGGGGCAGCTAAGATATAAATCCTTCTATATTTCACAGGAACACCTATGGCAGCACAGCCTGTGAACTGAGCATGAACAGTCCTGAGTGAAACTTTAAAGCAGATAGTAGTGATCGTTTGTTTCATTGTTATGAAGGGAATAAATTGTAACCTGTTGGTGTGTAATGTCATTCTTAATTATTTCTAGATTTCAGATTTCTGGGAAAAAATTCTCTCCTAAAGTTGCAGAATCCTGAAACCTGTGAAATATTTAAGAGGGAAAAAAATGTAGGGGTAAGTCTTTATTTAAAAAAAGGATCCTATAAAGTAAATACTTTAGGCCTTTCTGGTTGTATTTCCTTGACTTACTTTTTAAGCAGTTCCAGAATATTATATGGATTTTGAATTGGAGTTGATGGTAAGAGGCAGAAAATGAGTAATGATTCAGGAGATATTCACAAATAATGTAAGAGGTTGAAAGCAAAAGAGGGGATGGCTATCCAAAATAGAAAATACAAGATGAATATTTTCTGTGATTTAAGGGAAAGCAAGTGGTATAGAGCAGTTTATAGGAAAAAGTCTGTTCTAAAAAAGCTTTGACTCTGTCATTTGCCTTTTTCTGTTAATCTGAAAAACTAAGGAAAGCTTAGGTTCTAATAAATACCCTTGAAATATGATGCATATCATAGAATTGACTTTTTGTGAAAGCAAACAGGGCAGGTACACAAGAAGAAAAATGGAATGTATAAACTTTTAAAAAGATGTAAAACAGTAACTTCGATGGAATATTTTACACTAAATTGTAAAAATTCAGACAACTAACTTTAAATTTTTTTCATTATTTTTAAAGATAGAAATTGAAGTTTAATTTATTTAATCACATCAGCAATTTATTATACTCTTTGGGGTATATATTTGTAGTTGCTTCAAATGCTTTCTCACTTGATTATAATAAGTGTTTTATAATTAACAAAGGGAATTTTTCTAATTTTCTATGTGTTCCAGAAGCCACTAGGGTTGATAATACCCCATAGATATTGCAAATTTCATTTTAATACGTTACGTGGCTGTGAGCGATCACAATGCAAGTTTGCTCATGTGCCTGAGCAAGGGGATGAAAAGGTAAAATACATAAAGTCTTTGAAGTAGAGATTGTTTTTATAGCCATCTCAGTCATATGTTTTAATGTAGATATTCATTGACTCTTGATAGATGAGCTTTGCCTGATTTTGTGCTTTATATAAATGAAATCATACAATCTGTTTTTTGTTTCTGGTATCTTTTGCTCAATATTTTTGAGATTCATCTATATTTTTTCACTCAATTATAGATGTTTCCTTATTGCTATATGTTATTGAATATTTCATTGTGTGAGTATATCAAAATATATTTGTTGATAAATATACATTTGGGCAGTTTCTAAATTTGGTAATTACAACAGTGATGCTGTCAGTGTTCTTCTACATGTCTTTTGGTGAACATATGTACATATTATGATGGGTTATACTTAAAATTGGAATTGTTGGCTCATAGTGTCTGCATATGTTCAACTTTAGTAGATACTGCCAAACATTTCTTTAGCGGTTTACCAAGTTCTACGCTTACCGGCAATGTCTAAGAATTCTGGTTATTTCACATCCTTCCCAGCTCTTGGTATTATCAGCCTTTTAATTTTAATCATTCTGATTGGGTGGGAAATGATGCCATCCCTGATGATTGATGAAGCTGAGCATCTTTCAAAATCTTTATTGGACATTTGGATATTTCCTTTTTGTAAATATCTAAATATTTTGCCTATGTTTTATGGGAGTGTCTTTTTCCTATCCATCTTAAGAATTCTTTACATAGTGTGGATATAAATTCTTTGTTGGATTTATATTGCAAACACTTTTCACTATTTTACAAGTTGCCTTTTTAACTCTCTTAAAGGTGTCTTTTGATAAATAGAATTTTTATATATTCCAATTTTGTGTATTTTTTTCTTTTACGGTGTTAACATTTTGCATCTTGTTGAAGAAACCTTTGCCAAGATCATGAATTTCAATCCTATGTTTCTGCTTACTCCAATTTTAAAACTGAACTTAAAGCAGTGGAATAAAGAAGCTGACCTTAGGTTAACTCACAGATTTAATAGCATATTGAATTAATTACAAAAACAGAGAAGCTGTCAAAGAAACAGTCAAGGAAATAATCAAAATTAGCAAGCAATTGAGGAAGATAAGAAAATCCTTGAACATTATAATAACCTTATATAGTTTTTATGAATTATAAAAGGTAATCTTACACTGTTTGTGCCTTATGCAGGTTTGCATGGATGTGTTTAAGAAATATATAAGTATCAGCAAGCTATGTTTGCTACAACGTGCAGGTATGAGGAAATGGAATGATTACTATAAATTCATTAATGTATTTCAAACAATGTGCTGTCGTATTTTATAATTTGAAAGTAATTCAGTACTTTTAAGTATGAAACCAAATGCCTTAGAGTAGCTCTGTTGGTCTTAGAAAGTATTAAAAGTGTCATTTGATTTTTAAAAAATTGTAATCCACTTAACATTAATACCCTTGCATACTAATATTTGCATGACCTAGAAATTTTATTTACGGGTATAAGACAGAAAATAGGATATTGTTAATTGGCTTAAAATTTTCTAACGAGATCTTTCAGAAACTAGATCATCCCTACTTCTTCATTCTTCTCTTTTTATACTTACCTCTTGTAGCTGATGCACCATCCCTACTGAATTCTGTGCAATTCCCTAAACAGATCAGTCTGTGTTATAATATCAGTGCCACCACTGCCACTGCTCCCTGGGATGGCTTTCCATCCCCTTTCCCCGTAGCAAAGACGTATTCATCTTTCAAGGTTTAGTCGTAGGAAATAAGATTACCACCTTTATTAGGCTCTTATCTGACTCCACAGCCTCATCTCATTCTCTACCCCCATCTCCCCTCTACTACATCATGAGCCCCAAGAGGTAAGGACCAAGCTTTATACATATTTGTCACCCAGACACAGCCACCAAAGCCACATAGTATGATAGAAATAGAACGCTTTAGCTTCATATTCATCTGCTTGAAATCTCATTATTCTAAAAACAAAACCTCTGACAAGTTTATTATTGGTTTTGCTGGTGATATCATCTCCCCAAGAATTAGAGGAAGCAGTGGAGGGAACTAATAGTCTGGACTTAATCTGATTATAATAAGAAGAAAGCAGTTAAAGTGGAAATAATAGGAGCATATATAGGGAATGCATCCAGTCACCTGAGGAGTTGTAATAGCCAAGAAGGAGAAGCTACTATGGTTAGATGTGGATAAATATTTATATTCTAGAAATAATTCCATAACATGAGACGTGGATGAAAAGAGGATGACATGGAAAAAATAGAACCTGTGGAAATTATGTTTGGTGTGAAAATAGACTTTTAGATGAGTGGAAGGAATAGATAGCTCAGAATAGACTCCGTATGAGATACGAAGAATTTTAGTGTTTTGAAAGATTACAGGGCTTGGAAAAGGAAGACTCATTTAATGAATGATGTTAGGATAACTGGATAACAATTTAGAGAAACTCTGAATATCACAGGTATAAGGTAGCTCTGACAACTCAGATGCTCCAAAGAGGCTTCAGGGACCACCTTGGTCCACTGAGGAAGCACTCAGGGTAAAACTCTCCATCCCCCTGCTTACTATAGGTTATCTTTTATATGTTTTATATTTAAATTTACATGTAAGATTCTTTTTCCAGAGCTTCTTTAAATTTTTAGCTTTTTATTTAGAAATTTCAAATTGATAAAAAGTTGCAAAAGTAAAAATAATACAAAGAATACTCTTATATTCTAACTATCATTTGCACTCATTCTCTCTATCCCCCTTCCCTCTTCTGATATGTGTGTGTACATGTGTATTATGGGCATGCGTTCAGACACAAACACATACATTTTTACCTGAACCAGTCAAGAAAACAATGTGTGAACAAAATTAAAATGTCATTAGAGAAATAGAAAACCTAAAAAGAAACAAAAAATTTTGGTGCTAAAACATACAATAACTAAAATGAAAATTTCACTGGAGAGATTCAAAGTTAGATTTGAGCAGACAAAATAATCAGCAAACTTGAAGATAGGAATGGAAATTGAGTCTGGGAATCAGAAAGAAGAAAATTGAAGAAAGGTAAACACAGTCTATGGGACCTGTGGGACCCCATTAAAAGACCAATATGTTGTGGGAGTCCCAGAAGGAGAAGAGAAACAAAGGGGCAGAGAGAATATTTGAACAAATAATGGCTGAAAACATCCCAAATTTGATTTAAGTGATAAATAGAAATGTCCAAGAAGCTCAACAAACTCCAAGTAAAATGAATTCAAAGAGACCCACACTAAGACACATTACAACTTTCATAAGACAGGGAAATCTGGAAACAGTAAGAGGTGAAACATCACATGCAAGTATCCCTCAATAAGATTATAAGCAGGTTTCTCATCAGAAACTTTGGAGGCCAGAAGGCAGTGGGCCAGTATTCAAAGTGCTAAAATGAAAATATCTGTCAGTTTTACTGTATCTAGTAAAACTTGCTTTCAAAAAGAGAAATTAAGACACAGATAAACAAAAACAGTTCATTTTCACTACACTTGCTGTGCAATAAATACTTAAAGGAGGCCTGCATGTTGAAACAAAAAGACACTAGGCAGTAACTCAAGGTTATGTGGAGAAAGAGGGATCACAATAAATGTAAATACATAGCTAGTTGTAAAAACTAGTTTTATAATAATGGTTTGTAAATGCACTTTTTGTTTTTTGCATGATTTAAAGGCTAATGCATTTAAAGAAAATAATTGTTATTAGTATCAATAGGTATAGTTTTCATTTCATAAGATGAAGAGTTATGGAGGTGGATGGACGACATTATGAATGTATTTAATCGCACTGAAATGTAACACTTAAAAATAAGGCTTCCTTCCACCGTGGCAGCCCCATGGCCATGGGCCTCATCAATGGTCTCAAGGTGACCATGAACATGATCAGGCTGAGGCACAGTGGCCACAACAGGCGCCTTCCCAAGCACAGTAAGTTCTTGCAGGACAGGATCCAAGAAGCTTGCAGCTTTGCCCCATTGAAGCAGCGTGCCCTGGAGCTGCTCATACTAAGGAAAAGGGGCCCCTGAAGTTCATCAAGAAAAGGCTGGGGACTCACATCCATGCCAAGGGGGACACAAGGGAACTGAACATCATCCTTGCAGCCGTGAGGAAGACAGCAGCCAAGAAGGACTGAGACCCCTTCCTTATGTAATAATGCCTTTCAGCAACTCAGGGTTCCTGTATAATGGAGTGGGAGGTCACAACTGGCCCGTTGTCTACTTGAGACCCCTTCCTGGAGCTCAGTGGAGAGGGGCATGGTAGTGGGCATAGGAAGAAGCAACAAACGGAGACAGTACTAGAAATGTTATTTAATCCTAATTAAACAGTTCATAAATGCCAGAATAGAATGATTAAGATAGTAAATTTTATGTATATCTTACCACAATAAGAAATTTGGGGGGAAAAAAGACAAAATCAAAAGCTGTTAAAGTATTCAAATCTTTTTCAGCTAACAATTTAACCAGAGGAGAACATTTTGAAAGGAAAAATTACTTTAATTATTTAAATTTTAGAGGTATTTAATGACAGAAAAGAGGATGTGTGTCAGTTAGTGGACTACAACACTAGCTAACAAATTCTTTGCAACTATACCTTTTTTAAATATATCGTTTCCATTTTATTAATAATTTATAGTAGCAGACACTGAATTTCTCATGTTATCACTTGATCTGCTTCTTACGTAGGCAACTGTGTAGATGCAAACTGAATAACCAGAAGAATTTATCCTTAAGCACCCAGGAAAAAGATTGTGGTATATAAAGAGACTTGAGAATAAAACTGAATATTATTATAGTATATTATTAAAGTCGTTAAAATTTATAACTTCAACATTAATTTTTCTGTTATTCTATTGAATTTTATTACTGACTTTCTCAGGCAACACCAAATAATCCAAATAAGTATTTCGAGCAAAAATAATCAACACAAAATAAAACCCAAAGTAATTTTTCTAAGGCAGTTTCAGCTAAGGTGCATAGATTTTGACCTGGGAAATTTTAGAATGGGGAAAAAATAACCAATGAAGTAATCCCAATTAAAATAATTTTAGTGAAATTAATGAGGAAAAATAGGAAATGGTTTAAGTGTTCTATAGAAAATTAAGAAACTTAATTGAGATTAAAAACTTTCTCAAAAGAAATTAGTGTTTTAATTTTTAGTACACTGTTCATAATCATAAACTCAAATAAAAAGTATCCCCAGGGTCAACATGTTAGTGGGATTAAAACATCAAGAATGGGTATGTGTCAAAATAGCCTGCATCCATCCCCAAACTATACAGTTTTTCATACATGACCAGGTCACTACCTGAAGTCTCCCTGCGAGTGTGGCTTTCTGGGAATTCATATTGAGACCATGATGTATGAGGCAGTTTGGACCTATTTTGCCATTAACTTTTGCTTTAAATTATTTTTATCAAATATTTCTGATACTAGAAAGGTACCTTTCAAGAAAATTAATTCATACTGCTCAATCTTTAAATATAGAAAAATAATCTAATTTAGAAAAGATCACTATCTTAAAAGTAAATAACTTTAATGTATGTGTGTGTGTGTATATATATATATATATTTTTTTTTTTTCCAGTAAGCATGTTTATGGAGTACTACAGAAGGTTTCCTCCAGGTATACACTTTGATTTACAAGTGCTAAATGACCTTCTAAATTCTCTACTCAAACACTGTTTATTGAAAGAAGTTTTTCAGGTAGTGAACCTCAGCATAATGGTTAAAATGCTGGTAAGTAACCTGAAAAATTTTTTTTTAATATTTTAATTCCTGTTTTCTTGTTTGTGTGTTTTAGTAGTTAAATTTTCATGTTTGTTGAATACTTTCTAGAGAACACTTTTGTTCTTCAGCATAAACGAATTTGAGAAACTTAAAGTATACTGAAAGAAGGCATGAAATGAGTGTCATATTTTTTTTTTGTTTTATCCAGCCTGCTCTGAAAATATTACTAGAAATATTTGAGCATGTGACAACTATGAAATTAAGGAATGCTGTACCTGCTTTAATTGATATCTTTTGCAAGGTATAGTTTTATTTTATCACTTTTATTCTCTGATAGTGAATAATCAATGAAAAAATAATGATTTAGAAATGATGATTTTCAAGAAAATGATTTCTGTTTACACTCTGAAACTGCCTTCATTCACATTCTTGATGTCAAAGAATTCTATTTTCAGAAATGTTTTTTTCTTCTCCTAAAACAGGAATTATAAACAGACTCCAGTGACTGATAGGCCTTCCCCTTAAATAAATAGTTTCAGGTACTCCAGATGACTTCTTTCTGATTTGTAAACTATCCTCATGGCTACACCTTAAGGATGATTAAAGAAAATTCTCCTCTTACAAAAGATTTAAGGTCATTTATAACAAAAATAAACAAATCAATATATAAGTAGAAAATCATTACCAAAACAAAGAAAGGAGATAGAAAAATGGTGGCTAGGAATTAATTAATTTTATATTTGGTTTTAAACAAAAAAGAAAAAGAATTTTTATGGCTCTAAAAATGTAATTAAAATTTTTACTTTTGTTGAATACTTCCCAATATTTGGTACTACCAAGCCATCCATTTCAGAAAACCCCCATTTTCTTTAAGAAGCAGCATTGGAACTACTGCAGCAGATGAACAGATATTTTAGAGAACACATCTAGATCCACATTACAAAACTTTATAGAGTTACTTGCCTGGAAATCTTTTTAATCCAATATTACTGATCACCTATAGTAGTTGTAGAAAACCATCCTTTGTTGCTTTTTAGGAAGTTTCTCATCAGGGATAAGGTATATACCAGTGCTATTCTAAAAGAATGAGTACCAAAGAAGAGGTGAAGTGGTAAAACAGTTAAGATAACTTGGAGAACAGGAAGAATGTTCAACTTTTGAGTTAAAATTATTATTTTCATTTTTGTTTTAAATTCTTGAAGTAGGGTGTCTTATTGTGGTTTTCAAATATTTAAAGAAAATGTGCTTAAATTTATTTAAGAAATTTTAATTCTACTTGTCTCTATATTTCATTTCTTCCATCAGTCTCTTAGTAAAAACACACATTGGTTTTCAACTCATTCATATTTTTATAATAGCAACTACTATTTTTTTCTTCTATAGCTTGTTGAAGCAGGGATGGTGCTTGACCCAGAACACTTTAACTATATTGTTAAGCTCTTATACCAAGTACAGGCTTCCAAACAGGAAATAACTGCAGTTCTGGAAATGAAATCCAGGTAAGAAAAAGGCTAAAATATATATGTTTTGACGGGGTCTTATATAAAAGGATGAAGGCAAAACACTTATTACTGGTTTATGTGTCCGAACGTCTAGATAAGTTGCCCACCGTAAGCCCTCCTCCCATCTCTTGGCTAGTCTTAGTCATATTGTCATTAGTCAAGCTGCCTCTAGCCAACCCTCCTGGCCGGCCTCACCAAGCCTTTCTCTGTACCTAATTTCATTTCCATGCCTGATAAAAGGAATCTCCTTTCCTTTTTCACAACTTACTTCCCCTAACAACACACTCTTACATGAATATAAATTACCTAATTCTTTTTTCTTTTTCACTCTCTTATGTTAGCTAAATAATATAATTTAATGCCTCTCCTTCATTCTTTCTCTCACTTGTTTACTTTCTCTGTTCAGCTTACAGACCTCCAAAAGCCTTTAAAAAAAAAAAAAAACCCTATGATAATTATGAGTAGTACCACAATATACCTGTACTGAGTAGACAGAAAGCTATCGGTTTTACAAAAATTTTTAAACTATTACATAGAGAAAAGTCTACAGGTTATAAGTATTTAAATGAACCATGACTTTTTAATGAAATTAGATTTCATAAAGCACAGATGATATCAACTACCAAAGCCCAGAGAATGCCCAGAAAGCTCCTTCAGAGAGCTTCCACAGTCACCATTATCTCATTATCCTCTGCTACAGAGGTTTCCAAACTGTCTTGGTTCACAGTGTCCATAAGCCACAAGAAATAGGTTAATATTCTCATTTATTAAGTAGTTATATCCAAACATGTTAATAGTTGTAGTTTGACAGTGTCTGACAGAAGCCTCTTGAAAATTTTAAATAATCTGTATGCTTGTTCTAGTGCCCTGGATGTCATGGCACACAGAGAATTGCAGGAATTCTTCTAAGTAGTATTATTTCCCTTTAAGGAATTGCAATAATTCTACTAAGTAATACTATCTTCCTTTAGTCACTATCATTGAAGATACATTTGAGTTTTTCAAGTTCTATGATTTTTTTCATTTCTTTAATGATAATATTTGAGTTATCTATGAAAACTATGACACCAGGTTAAAAAAATTAAGACTACCTAGAAAATAAATTTTTTTTAAAAAATACAATTTGTCTAGCACAGAGTTCTGGGATATGATCCATTTGTAAGTAGGGTGCATCGATATTTTCTTCCAAACATTAAGTCTTTCTTCCTGAGCCATATGCTAAAAACTTCCCATTTCCAGGCAGTGACAGCTATGGCAGAGAGCTCAAATGGCTAGCAGATGTTAGTCTCCTGCCAGATTCACTGACAGCTGGCACAAGGGAAGTAGGTGCATCCAGGCTCAAGAGGAGCAGCAGAACCATTCTGCCCAAGACAGTTACATGACTCCACCCTTCATACAATGACTGGGAAAGGGATCTCTTGGTATAGGAAGAATCCAGTCAAATCAGCTGTAGTTTTTAAATGATCAGAGTGACACAATCAGATAAATATTTTTACAGTTTATTTTACAGCCCCTAATTTTGAAAAGTGTATCTTTATACACTCTGCCCCTTCCTATATTCCTTCAAAAAACAGTTGTCTCCTCTCTCCAGTTGCCAAAGGGTGCTTCTCCTTTTCATTTTTGTCCTTTCTTTCCCAGAAGATGCATTTCAGATTCTCTTCTTTAAACCACATAAACTTTTCAGTTTCTGCTGTGGGTCTGTGTTCTGATCTACCCAGACACTTTTTTCAGCATTTTCAAACTTAGTATAGATTAGTCTTTGTGGTGGTATTTTTAAAATCAATATTAGATCCCTCTGGTAGTTTTCCTTTTTGTTTTCTTCCTACAGATGTTTTTCCTTCGTTTTTGTTTATGTCCGACTTGTCACAAATCCTTGTGGAGCAATGAGGGTGGAGTGGGAACAGTAGAGAATAAGTGCTGGGATTTAATATTTTTTCTCTTTTTATTCGTAATTATTTGAAGCCTTGGCATTCTGTCTTCAGATTAGATCGAAGGTATGGTTTCATGTGGACTTTGCTTTTTCCTTCTTGTTGCCTATGGTTTGGGGAAGAAATGATATGAGGTAGGTATCTGTGCAGTTGCCATTTTTTCAGCTTTAAAGAATTTTTATGATATATTACCACATTCTTTTTTTTCTCCTCTTAGGTATAAACAGTAAAATAAATGAATTAGGAGCAATAGTGACATTTTGGAGAGTGAATTTAATTAACTCTTTTCTATTGGTAAAGGTTACAAATGAGGCAATTTAAAAAGAACTGGACCTGTGACTTAGAGGTGGCCTTGAATGAAATAGAGGTATGACACTTATTTTGTAAATAAGTTGCTGGGATCTTTGAAAACCAATAACAGTAAAGATAGTAAGTGCAATAAATAGTAAGCGCATTTTAGGAAAAGTTTTAGAAATGTGGCTGTTACACAGAAAAAATGCTCAAGAAAAAGATGCTTAATTTTTTTAATACTTTGAAATGCAAACATAATTTTTGGAATTGTGGTCTATTCTGAAAAGAATTTTAGAAATAGTCACTTTCAAAGTTAACTTACATTAAGGTATAATACTCTAAAGCTTAGCCTTTAATTCTTGTTACTGAACAGACTCCCTCAGTGCACAAGAAAGTTCACTTACCTGTCATGATCCATAGCTGGCTGCAGTATGTAAAACTCCAGGGCAGGAGAGATCAGTGTGCACTCACCAAAAATTTAGAGTATAAGAAATAGAGGACTGTCGGGATGATTTTACTTTTTAATTTAAGATTGTTTTTGTACGCATCTAGCAATTGTTGGTCTAATATCTTCGAAACCATTTTTTGTTTGTATGGAAAACTATTTTTTAGTTTATAATAGAAAATAATAGGAAGATGATAAGTTTACTAAAAATCATTTTGTAGCCCCTTTTATGAAGAAATTCTATAAAATTTATCTTCACTGTCTAGATTAGGTTTGTGGGTGACATCATTAAGTATATTAGGAATTAGATAATTAAAAACAATGTATTTTGCCATCGAGAACTTATAAAGGCTCTGCTGTAGTCAGAAAAGCAAATCATCCAATAGCTAGTTATTGACGTTGTAACACTTGTAAGTTTATAAGATTTGCAGAGATTGTCTTATTAATTTCTATATATCTAATGCCTGCATATGCCTACTCATAATGTTTGCATAAATGACAGCTTGCTTTCTTTTTTTGTTTTTAATAATTCTGATAGCATTGTAAAGAAAAAGGTGACTGGACTAAATTGGGAAATTTATACATTAATGTAAAAATGGGCTGTGAAAAATTTGCAGATTTCCAGAGATTTTGTGCCTGTATTGCTGAAACACTAACAAAAGACTATAAAGAAGAGAGACTAGGTGTTCCATTTTGTGAATTTGCTGAAACAGGTAAAATGTCACTGTTTTGGTCTGAGTCTTGGGGGTTAGGGTGGTACAATATTAACAAGAATGTAAAGCTCTCAATATTTTCCATGTTGGGGATAAATTGATATTTCTGGTTTCAGATATTTCTCTTTATAAATTTCTATCTATTTATTGTTAAATGAGATTTATGACATAAGGTCAGAAATTGGTGTTTTAATATCAGATGTTTCATGTTCTCATTTTTCTTTTCATTCTGATTGGTGAAACTATTGCTAGCAAATCATATTGAAGCACCCGAATTTTTGAATCATCGAAATTGTTACTATCTTCACTATTACAAGTCAACATAATTCATATATTTTTAATTTTTATTTTTCAATTAGAGTTGACATTCAATATTTTATAAACATTTGCATATTTTTAAGACTTTTTTACATGAGTTGTTGACTGCCATATTATCAGGGGTCGGCAAACTTTCTGTAAAGAACTAAATAGTAAATATTTTAGGCGTTGCACACATCTCATATAATCTGTGTCACATGGTTTTGTTTTCTTTTCAAACAATTCTTTAAAAAATTCTTAGCTCACAGACTATATAAAAACAGGCCATGGGCCAGTTTTGGTCTGTGGGCTGTAGTTTGCCGACACCTGGTGTTTGTGGTAGTGTCAATAATTCCATTTTAATTTGCCTTTTCTATCATTTTAAGTGACTATTCACTTTCTTCCAAATGCCTACTTTGTGTTTCAGTTAGCAAAGATCCACAAAATAGTGAGGTTGATAAAACTTTACTGGGAAGAATCGGAATCAGCGCTATGTACTTCTATCACAAGCTGTTGCAGTGGTCCAAGGTACTTCATTAAATTTCTGTTTTGGCTTGGTATTGACTATGTGAGTTTTAAATGTTTAGACAGAATATAAGTTAGCCCTACAATTATAATAATCATCACAAATGATAAAATGAGTCCCAGATGAATAATTAAATTCTTAGGTGAATATTAGGCAAAGGTAGAAAGGAGGTGGCCTGGGACTTGGCTACCATGAAGAATTTCAGTATAGGAAACACTTCAGAGGCTATGCTAAATGTCATATTTATTTGAAGCAACTTTCAATTCAGAATTTATTTTGCCAGCTCCTGAGGATTCATTGCATTGTAATTTTGCAAGAGTTCAAGACACCTTTTCTAAAATGAACACAGGATACTCACAATTAACAGAACTCCTTAAAAATCACCTCCTAGAATGCTCTGGAACACTATTTACAATATTTCTTATGATCTATCTTTGAGGTTTAGCTACCCATAGATGTGGTCTAGTGATTCCAGACCATATTGTACTGCCATTGTTTAGGGTTCCCTGATGTGGCAGGTGGAATAGAGGACAAGAAAATCTAAAAGAAAAGTGCTGAGGAATGGAGTGATAGAGAGTGGAACAGTTGAGAATGCAGTCACTATTGAATCAACTTTAAAATGTATTCTTTGTTTACTTCTTTTTATAAAGCAGTTATTTCAAAATTGAATGAGTTTAACATTTAAGTACATGGTCACTCATACACATATAAAAGTCATGAATTTTTTTTTAATTAAAAACAACAGAATCATTGTAGAGAAGGTCTCTAAGAGGTTTAGCATTTATTGTACGGTAGGCTCAGAATGGGCAAAATGTACCTTGTCCCTGGCCTCACAATATGCCTTAAAGTTGCCCATAGTATTAATTTCTTGGATAGTTAAGGCTTGAGAAATTAAGGACTACCTACCAAAAAGACTCTTTTTAAAAACACAGACTGACAACAGACTAAGAACAAAGAAGTTTCACAATCTTCTTTGGACTCTGGCTGGCACCCAGATGTCTGCAGTCATCATCACCTCTTACCCCTCCCATTTCCCCTTTCCCTTGACATAAAAGAAGCCTGAACTCTGACTTTCTTAAGACGGTTCTTTAAGATTCCTGCCTACCATCTTCTTGGCTTGCTGGCTTTCCAAATAAAGTTGCTTTCCTTGCACCCTCCCCCCACCACTACCAAAAAAAATACTGATTTTGCTCAAATTTTAGAATATATTTTAATTTTATTAGGTTTTTATTTAAGAGGCTGGTGAATTTGTGTTTGTATTTTAACTTTATTTAGAACAAATTATTAGTATGATTTTTCAACAAAACATTCCTTTTGGAACATGAAAGTAAAACCATTAAAATTAAACTAAAACTGCTATCTCTTGGAAAAAAATGCACTATTTATATAGCCACATTGATAGTACCTTGACATCATAATAGCATCTGATTCAAAATAATATAAACTCTAATATAAAACAAGGATCTGCAAACTAAGGGCCAGATCTGGCCCACAGCCTGCTTTTGTACATCTCAAGAACTAAGAATGTCTTTTACATTTTTAAAGAGTTAGAAATTAAAAAACAACACCAACCAGAGTATGCAACTGACCAAATGTGACTTGCAAAGCCTGAAGTATTTACTATCTGATCATTTATAGAAAAAGTTTGCTGACCCCTGATATAAAATAATAATGTCCAGTTTCTGATGTCTAGACTAGAGACAATCTTTATGTAGACTATGTGAAATAATTTAGTAAATTGAAGTAACTATTTTCAGCCAACAATCTTATTTTTTTCTCCACTATCATTCTTTACCTAAATTCGATAATAAATTTTCTTCATTTTTACTTTCTCTCTCTCTTGAATCTCAAGGTGATCAACAGAAGAAGTATAAAAACCTTATAATCAGTAGTTTTCTACACTAAAGTATGACATCCTTTTGCCAGGTGAAATCTTTAGGGGAAGCACAATGTATAAAATACATGAAAGAACTGCTGTAAGGGGCCCCATGATGGGAGATGGTTAAAATGAGGCAAAGCCCTGCTTTTGAGAACTCTCCCTCTTCCATTCTTGTGGCTGAGCAGGAAGGGGCTTAAGGAGAGAGTCTTGAAGTAGTTTGAGAACCATCAATCTAGAATGAAGATCCAAACTGGATAATTGACTTCTATATGATTATCAGTGTGACTTTATAACTCTGTAATACTCTAAATGATTAATACTCAATTTGTGTTCTTTATTCTTACTCTAGGGAAGGAAGGTCTTAGATAAACTATATGAATTAAAAATACATTTTACAAGTTTAAAAGGACTGACAGGGCCTGAGAAGTTAGCACCAAGATGTCAAATTGTGAATATCGCAGCAGAAATTTTTCTAAAAAATGGAAGCCTAGATGGTGCCATTTGGGTATTAAGGGGTAAGTTCTGATATATGCAAGCACAAAATGTTGCTATAAATTTTTGTCTTATGTAATCACCTTAAGTTGATACTGAATTGTGGGTGATGATTTGGTTTAAACCCTAGTGGTCATTTGGGCTAGAAAGGTGATGGTTGCTAAAGAAGTTGTATGAACTTTTGTTGAAAAGCTAGTTCTTACTTTGGCATACGCACCATACCTAATCCAGGTAAGTACTTTACCTGGATTATCTCAGTCATACACTTGTAGAAACCCTATGAGTTTAGAATTATTACAATCCCCATTTTATGGATTTAAAAAAAAAATTGTCAGAGACATGAAGCATCTTGCCCAAAATGACGTAACAAGTAAGGAGTGGAGGCCGGATTCAGCCCCATGCAGCTCAGCTTCACAGCCCAGGCTTCACCTGCCATGAAAGTCAGGGAAATCCTTCCTGCAGTTTGCGTAAACTCGAGCTATGCGCTTACAGGTAAGCATGACTTCAAGACAGGTAAAGCTTATGTCCCCTAGTTAGTCAATCCATCCAGCAGAAATTAAAATAAAATTGAGCCAGCAGAAGCAACTAAGATTAGTTTGGAATAAAATAAATAAAAAGTCAAAGGGCACAGTAGTAGCACAGCATGGTATCTCACAGTATCTCTGGCTACTTGGACATCAGACAGGTTTCATTTGATGAAATGGGATAAAAATGAAGAAACTCAAGAATCTCAAAGTTTAGGTGGGAAGATGGGTAGATAACCTTTACACTAGCATACAGATAAATGTACTGGCACGTATGTAATCACATTCAGTGTGGAGAGTTTATGCAGTACAGAGGTGAGAGGACTTCATGATCAAAAGTGTCAGAAAAGGTTTTCTTCAACTTTAAATAGCCAGTGAGGTTTGCTAAATTGGAACAGTAACCAAGACATAAATACAGAAATTAGCAAAATGCAAGCCAGAGCTTATGAGTTCTGTTAGAAAGAAGAGACGTGGCAAGAAAAGGAGAGGTAAAAACAGTTGAAAAACGTGGGCATGGGTCATCTTGTGTGAGAAAACTGCTTAAAAATTTCTGGCACAACTAGGCTTTCTCAAACTAGAGAAAGAGGGAAAGTTTCTGGGAGGGGCATAGAGTGGCCTACAGAGATTTAAAGTTTTTATAATTTTGATGTTTCAAATTTAAGATTATCTTTAAATTTTTTTATGTTATAATCACAGGATTTTTTGCAGTGATTGTTTCAATTGAAAGTCATCTTCATAAGTAAAATTTTATTTCTTCAAAAGAAGGGCCCATAGAGGTATGAGTTCTCCCCAGAATTTTTTTTGTTCTTAAAAGGGTTCTGTAGTGAACAGGCCATTCTCAAGAAAGGAAATACAAATGGCTGAACCGCATTTGTAGTAAGTGAGAGTAATATTCACTCATAATAAGAAAAGTTAAAATTACAGAACACCTGTCATTCAAGCAAAGATCAAAGTTTGGTGATATGCTTTTCTTGAGGACATAAAGAAACGGGCATTCACATACATTTATTTAGGGGCGTTTTAGCAAAATATCTGTCAAAATTTAATGCATATTTGCTTTAATCTGTTAACTCCATTTTTAGAAATTTCTCCAAAAGTACATTTATAGCTGTATACGTTATATACTGTACGTTATCTAGACTCTTTTTACTGTCTCCAGTGATAACAGAGGATTCCATATAACTTAAATGTATGTCCTTTAAGGAAGTACCAGTTAAACCATGTGATAGCCATATGATGGAGTAGAATGAGGCATATTTACAGGTATTCATTTGGAATGATGTTTAGGATCTGCTGCCAAGTAAAAAAAAAGAAATGTGCAGAACATATACAATATGCTACCATTTGTGTAAAAAATAAAATTAAATGGATATATATATGTGTGTGTGCTTATATACCCCTAGAATATCTGTAGAAAGATGCATAGGAAACAAGTAATAGTGGTTGCTTCTGGGAAAGGAATTGTGTGCTTGGGGACAGGAATGAGAGGCAGATTAACCTTTGAAAATATCCAAAAAATATTTAAAAACATTTATTGTGATTATACTGAATATAATTTTCAGTGTAAATTATTAGTACGTTTTTCTTTTTGAAAGAGTCAGAATGGATAATCAATACACCACTGTGGCCTTGTGATAGATTGGATGTACTCAATCGACATAACCTGCTCTGTACAATTGCACATGAAATGTTAGCCAAGAGCCTTTACAGACAGACATTTGAAGTTTTGCAAAATCTACCGGGTTTTCAAAATTCTCAAGGTATGTTATTTAAAAGTCTAGCTTAATTATCCCTTGCCCATCTGGTATTTAATTGTTAATAAGAAACAGTTCTCCACCTGTTTTGGTTGACTTTTATATTCCAGCATATATTTTTAATGAAGTTGTTTTCTGTGAAATGTGTTCTCGCAAATTGAATAAGCTTTCTTGAGGATTGAAAAAAAAAATCAGAGATGCTTATTTTGGGGTGGTTTGTCAGCAGTTCCTAACAGAAGCCTTTTCATCATTTCTCCCTGTCAGATCTTCAGCAAATAATATATTAAGTGCTTCTAGCAAGCTTCATATCTTAAAAGAATTCATTGCATTGGAAAAATGAATACTTTTTTTGTATCATTTAATAAATATAGAACTTAGTTTCCATTACCTCAGAACATAGGTAAACATAGAATAAATAGAGGAAATGAAGCAGATAGTGAGTTCAAAGAAAGAGAACACTAATATGGGCAATAATAGATAGTCCTCTTGAATGCTAAAACTCAGATCATATATGTACAGGAAGAGAAAGTCCATGTTAAGGGTAAGGAGAAAAGGCTTTGGGTCAGAAATGAGCTGAGAGGTAGGTTAAGATATAATGAAAACGTTAACCCAAGGGCCTCCCCTCAGCACTTTATCAAAGTTGCTATTTTAGGAAAGTCCCTCTGATGGTAATGTTTAGGAAAAGACATAAAGGTGAGAAGATTAATTTCCTGATAAAGCCTGAACCTCTAAAAGATCCTAAGGTGATGAGGACCTAGAGTCTAGGTCATAGATCTAACTGGCTGGATACAGGGAATAAAAGACTTGGGAATCTCCAAAGTGACTTCACTTTGTTTTAAGTGAAGAATCAAAAGGAATGGAAATAAAGGGTTTCTTTTCATTTGCGAGTGAATATTTATAAGGGGATGCTTTATTTTTAATTATGGGAAATAGACATCTGAGGTCGAACTGTAGATAGACTGCAAACAGAACCGTGCAGTCATTCATTTGAGACGCTACAGATACCGTCACATGAGGGGGTCACAGAGGTGTTAATGCAGCCTCTGCAATCATTGTCAAGCTTCCTTTCATATATTACAAAGTAAATGAATGGGTATGCTTTGTTGAAGGCATTTTTGTTTTTCTTAGAGAATATGTAAGATGACTGCATTTTAGTGATTGTGACACCTGCAGTGGGTAGGAAAGTGCCAACGGAAGCAGAGGGAAAAGTAAAGTAGTAAGAGAAGTTTGAGAAGTTAAGATAGATCAATTTCATTATATCAATTATTTTTTTCTTTTCAGAAACTGTGGAGGTCTCACAGTATAGCCTTCTTTTTAATAAACTCCTAGATGCCTGTATAGAAAGCAACAGTCTTGGTATGTCATCCTCCGTAGCAGAATTTATGATTTCAAAGAGCATCCCTATTGATTTTTCCTTTCTTAGAAGATTAATTACTTCTTTAGGAAGGAGTTGTTTATGGCTCAAAGCCAGAGCCCACTACAAAAGTAAGTTACATTTAAATTTTTTTAATTTGGTATATTGGTTTTGACTTTGATTTTCTAACGCTGAATCCTTGTATAATATTTACAACAAGACATTTAAGTATGTAAAAAGAGCAGTTGATACACATTCAAAGATAGTGGTCTAAACAGATCTGTCCTCTTTTGAAACCTGTTATTTCTCTTGTTTCTAATTACTGTATCTTTATTTCTTTGCACATTCATATGTCCACTGGAGGGTGCACAGAGGAAGTAAATGACTGAACCAGTTTAATATATCTTATAAATGTGTAGAAGTAAAACAATTGAGTAGAATGAAGTTTAAGGAATATCTGCATATTGTATTTGTCCCTGCTATATTCCTGATCTTTATAACTTAGAGTATTCTGTAGCAGGCCATATAGGAAGTACAGATCATGCCATTACAGTGAACATGATACATAACAGTTTTTCAAATAGAACTCTGTTAATCTATTTACAGCTATTTCTGTCAAATCAGTAAACCAGGAAAACTAATACTTTCTCTAATCCATCTCACAGGTACTTTAATTAGAAAGTAGTTCCAGGTAGAGTCTAAATCTGGAAAACAATTCTCTTCTGCCTTCCTGCAGCAATTTATCATAAATTTCCATTTCTATAACTGTCATGTGTATAACAAACACTTAAGTACCTATTGTGTGTCACCACTGTGCCAAATGTGTCAAACATCCCAACTACCCCTCCCTGCACAAAAACCTCTCTGAACTAGGAAGTATTTTTCACACTACCAGCAATCATCAGGTTAGCAGGTGGTAACTTTTTTCCCAGTGAAATGGGAAAATACGTGTTAGTGTTAGTAAGGCTAAGTATTTGATAAAATTTTCATTTCATTTTATATATGTATACTGGGTCATTATGTAAAATGTATTTTTGTAAGTGACAATAAAAAGTTTTGAAAGCAGATTTTTTTAAAAAAGACAATCAGAAATTTAGAGGAAAGGTAAAACTGTTTGTGGTTATGTTTCAACTCATACTGTTTCCCTGCAGACTGCTAGAAATCACACACAAAGTATATACATACTATTTGCTATAACTTCTTAATTTTAATGTAAATGGGATTATTTATTTCCAAATAATTGTTCAATTTGAGGAAAATGCCATCAGAAGGTATTATATGCTACAGGAACAAAACATAAGCTTGAAAACATTTAAATGAGATTTATATGAACCTTTCTATTTTTCAGTTGGAAAGAAAATTTTGTATTAAAGCAGCTAAACTTAATTATGTATTTTTAAAAATTGTACTAAGATATATGTACTAAGCTTTATGGAGATATAATTCAAATACCATACACATATACAGTTCATCCATTTAACACATATAATTCAATGGTTTTAGTGTATTTACAGTTACACAACCATCGCATAATCAATTTAGAACATTTTCAGAAACCCCATCTCCATTAGCAGTCATTCTTCATCCCCCAAGATTTTTCCAACCCTTATAAGAATTTATTTTTATAGGTTTTTTTTAGCAATCTGTTAATGACTAGGTATAAGGCGTACCTTTGTTATTAGCACTTTCTCCTTATCTAAACACGTCTATACCTAATTTTATATGCAGTGAAACTTCCAGGACTTACGCAAGTGAAGTTATAAGTAAAGAGTATTTGGGGGGCAGGGAGGGTTTAATGTACCTGAATTATAAAATGAAATGAGTAATTTACAAGCACTGATCAGTTTTCAGAACATCTCATGTCTTGACAGTATTGACATTCGAAATATCATTGGAACTCTCTTTAGTTTTATCTTCACACACAGCTTAACACTGGCTAGAAAAGCCTTTCAATGCCCCCCTCATCCACGGTGTCGCTTTCTGCAGGGTGTTACCTGCATTCAACTGTGGTCCAAAGTGTTAAATGGAAAATTCCAGAAATAATTCATAAGTTTTGATTTGTCCCCCATTTTGAGTAGCGGAGTAAAACCTGTTCTGTCCTGCCAAGGTTGAGAGTTGTCCCTTTGTCCAGCATATCCACGCAGTAGACACCTCCTGCCCGATAATCACTGAGAAGCTGTTCCTGTTCTCAGATCAACCTATTACTGTATCGCAGTACTCATATTCAAGTGACCCTTTGTACTTCATAATCATCTCAGAGCGCAAGAGTAGTGATGCTGACAATTCAGACATGCCAAAGAGAAGCTGTAAAGCGTCTGTATATATAGGAAAAAACATGGTATATATAGGTTTAGCACTGTCCGCGGTGCCAGGCATCCACAGGGAGTCTTAGATCATCTCCCCCAAGGATGAGGGGGGACCATGGTGATCACATCTACTAGTACCAGTAGGGCTGTGGTGCCCATGCCACTGTTTTGCTTTTTTTAAAAATATATCTTTACAGTTATTCAGATAATTTCACATTCCATAAAATTTGCCTATTTAAAGTGTACAGTGCAGTAGTTATTATATTCAGAGTTGTGCAGCCATCACCACAGTCTAATTTTGGAACACATCCTACACCTCCAGAAGAAGAAACCCTAAACACATTAGCATTCATTCCCCATTCCCTGGATGTTTCCCGCCAGACCCAGCGCTAGGCAACAACTGATCTAACTCTGTTTCTATGCATTTGCCAATTCTGGGCATTTCACATAAATGGAATCATGCAATATGTAGTTTTTGCAACTGGCTTCTTAGACTGAGCATATTTTTAAAGTTCATGTTGTAGCATGTATCAACATTTCATTCTTTTTTTATTGCTGAATAATATTCCATTGGATGGACTTTGTTTATCCATCAGTAGATAGACATTTGATTTGTTTCCACTTTGGGGCTTTTATGAATAACACCGCTGTAAACATTTACATGCAAATTTTTGTGTGGACCCACATTTTCATTTCTCTTGGGAGCAGAACTGCTGGCTCTTATGGTTAGCATTTTGAAGAAATGCCAATCTGTCTTCCAAAGAAGCTGCACAATTTATATTTACATTCTCACCAGCCATATATGGGATTGCCAATTTCTTCACATCATCACCAATACTTGTTACTGTGTTTTTTTTATTTTAGCCTTCCTAGTGGATGTAAAGTGATACCTCATTATGGTTTTGATTTGCATGCTCCTAATGACTAATGATGTTGAGCATCTTTTCCTTATTGGTCATTTGTGAATCTTCTGTGAAGAAATGTATATTAAATCCTTTACCCATTTTTTTTGCACATTTTAAATTAGGTTTTTCTTGTTGAGTTGTAAGAATGTATGTGTGTATACATACGTATACATGTACACACATATGTATACATATGTGCATAAATATATACACACACTCTAGGTACAAGTCCTGTGAATTTCATGATTCTACATGAATTTCAAATATTTGTTTTCCATTCAGTGAGTTGTCTTTCACTTTCTTGATGACTCTGCTTTGCTTTTGTTCCCAAAGTAATCAGACAAAAATTGTCCAAAGACAATAAAGTTGCCTTCCTGACACTCCTGATTTGTTCTCCCTTGTCCTAAAAATACCGCTTTTCTCTTGGAGCTAAAAAGTCAGGAAGGGGAGAACATTACTTCGAGTATATTTTTTTTCATATTTGATTTTAGAGGGGGGAAAGTAAATTTTTAGTGACTTTAGTAAATTTCTACTTAATTTGTTATCTTTTTGTTTTCCTCTTCTGGTCAGAAAAGTAAAACATGAATGCATGTAAATTATACCTACCAGTAGCTAGGAAAGTCAATTAGTCAATCATTTATTAGTCCTGGAAGTGACCTGGACTACCTAGTGGTTAGAAATGCAAGTAAAGTTATAAGTAAAGAGTATTTTGGGGGGTGGGGGAAGGGTGAAGAGAGGGTTTAATGTACCTGAATTATGAAATGAGTAATTTACAGTAACTGACCAGTCTTCTGAACATCCCATTTCCTGACAGTGTTGACATTCAAAATATCATTGGAACTCTCTTTAGAGTCGGGACTACTCTAAAGAGAGTAGTGGTTAGAAATCCAAATTCTGGAGTCAGAAGGTCAAGGTGCTTTACCTGAAGCCCCTCATCTATAATATGGGAGTTAAAATTACATAAAACCTACATGTTTAGCACAGGTACCTGGCATATAGTATGTCCTCATCATCATCCACATTGGAAAGATTTCTTAAATTTATCTTAAAATATTTTAAGCAAATCGTACATACAGAGTTAAGTTGGTTTTAGTGAAAGGGAACAATATAATATTGCCTGTATACTATTCTGGTTTTTTAATTATTCCAAAAGTATGTTGCATTGACTGTGGCTTGAAATAAATGCATAGTTGCCACAATGAGGCTCAAAAATCATTTTCCAGAAAGTTTAACATTTCTACTGCATATTTAATTTTCAAAAACATTTTACAAAGAAAAATTTCACATGTACTAGGATAACCTCACTACCATATAATTCATGTAATATATATGCTTCTAATGTGAAGAATAATTTGGTAATGTAAGTAATTATTGCCTATGGATATTTTGGAAATCTAGGTTTTCACCTATTGACGTTTTATAAAGTTTGACCTATTTGATTTTTCAGGTGCTCGTTCATTGGGTTGCTACCCACCATTAGAGGGAAATTTATACCAAAAACTTCTACTGATTCCTTCTTATTTATCTGAGATTGAAATGCTTTTAGCTATTGAAATCTTCATGGTATCTAATGCTAGTAGTATTCAGAGTCCTGGTACTTCTACACAGATGCTGCAGATAGTTTTGAAAAGGTTGGTTGATATAACTTTTAATTGCATCCTGAAAGCAGATTGTGGCTTCCTACAACTGCCCTAGAATGTAAATGTTATATATATTTACATATTTTATGTATGTATATATGTGTGCTTACGTATATATATACATTTATATCATTGCATATTGTGTATTTACAAACTTTGGTAACGTTTAAATAGAGAAAGGATGTGACCTATTTGAGACTTAAAACCAAATTAGTAGCATTCAACAAAAACTAACAACTTCAAAGATGCTATTAGATGTTCAAAGAAATGGGTCCTCTTTAGGTATCAATCTTTTTCATGTACTGATAGCTTTTAGATAAGTACCTAAAAGTTATTCATCTTTTTGGTCAACACAGAACCAGGTCTAAAAGGGAAGTATGTGATAATAAGTTCAATCAAGAATCCTGTTGAGGACATGGTTTCATAGTGTAGCAGTTAGCACATCTGCTTTATACGCAGAAGGTCCTGGGTTCACACCCCAATGGAGCCATGGTCCATGGTCTGTGACCATGCCACCCTGAACAAGCCCAATGTCTGATCTCGGAAGCTAAACAGGGTCGGGCCTGGTAAGTAATTGGGTGAGAGACCACCTAAGACGACGTGGTGCTATAGGCATAAAAAAAGTAATAAAAAAGAAGAATCCTGTTGAAAATGAACCCATTAGCCTAGTTTCCATATTTTAAAATGTTGCAGTAAATGCATAAATATTATAATGTAGCTGTTGGACCAGAATAGATCCCTTAAAATAATTTTTTCTGGGTTCCAGAATTTAGGCTTACAGCACTCCAATTTCTTGTCAGCCTTATCCAGCAAACTTGAATTATGAAGATTTCATGGGACTCCTGTTTTAGAGGTTTTTGATGAGAATTTTGCTTCAGGTTACTGATGTTACAAACCAGATCCTCAGCTCGAATATTCTTCAGTTATCTATTACTACATATAAATTATTCCAAAATTTAGTGGCTTAAAACTGCAAATATATGATTTGTTTCTGTGGATCAGGAATATTGGAGTAACTGAGCAGAATGGTTCTGGCTCAGGGTCTGTCACATAGTTGGAGCCAGGATGTGGTTGGGAGCTACACTCACCTACCTGACGGCTTGACTGGTACTGAAGGATCTGTTTCCTGGAGGGCTCACTCACATGGCTATTGGCAGGAAGTCTCAGTTCCTCTCCACAAGGGCCCTTCGGTGGGTTTCTGGAGAGTCTTCATAATATAGAAGCTAAATGCTCTCAGAGTAAGCACTCCAGGAGAGAAAAAACAAGGAGGGAGCTATAGTGCCTTTGTGACCAGTATCAAGAACTTAAAGGCTCTGAGATTTTGCCCTATTTGCCAGCTACAAGTCAGCGTTCCAGTTTCATGGGTCCTAGAACAAGAAATCAGGCCCTGGGTTGGGAATAGGACTTCATTACTCATGGTATAGCAAGAAGCAGGATTATCTGTATATTTGTATCTCTTCCTCTTGCTCCCAAGTCCCACCTACGTGCCCAGAGGATACCTGCACATGCAGTGGGTTCATTCTGTCACAGGACAGGAATCCTGAACTTCAGGAACCCAAATCTCCCATAATGGGAAATAAGTGGCTCTGCAGGAATATACTGTCTCTGCCTTGTGAGGTGAAAACACAGCTGCTCTCTGCTCCAGGCTCTTTCAACACTATCCACTCCATAAATGTCCTGAAATCCAGGACAAAGGGTAGTCAGTGTCTCTGCTCTAAAAATGCAAGAGACCCATGCAGAATTGTCATCTGACAACCTAGTGGCCAAAAGTTCCACTGTCATTTCTGCTTTATTCCTTGTGATAGTCATTTAATCCAACTCATACTTAAAGGGTGGAGAATTGGGAAATAATTTTAGGGCTACCTTTTTAAAACCAACTAAAATTAGCTTTCTTTCATTATAGCTCTATTCTGAGGGCTCCCTTATTTACCATTGTGCAGTACAGTGGCTGAGGCATTGGGGGTCCCTATCATCCTAGTGAGGGTTTGGTTTTCTCTTAGCTTTCCATTTTCCACACATGTGCAGCCTCTGTATTCATTGTTGAATTAGGGGTATTTGTGACCAAGTGCATAACTAGTGACGTGCCTAGATCTCTGATTTTGTCTGCACTGATATTGTTTTCTCTGTTATCATGAGCCCTATCTTATTACATTAATCTCCACGAGAGAGAATTTTATTCATCTTTAGAGTTTCCAAAACTGCACATAGTTGGCACATGGCCCAGCCTACCAGATTCCAGGTACCAGTTCCTAAGCCAGAAGATACTAGAAGGCCCCTGACCAATCATTCCTTTGACCACTGGCTCCTGTTCCAAGTGGAAGTCCTCACGCCCAGCACTGTGGGTAACACTGGTGTTAGTGCAGGTAGGCTCATCCTCCGGCCTCACTGCTGGGCCCTCGAGGTGCTGTAACAGCCACATCTCTAAATACTTCCCATTCTCGTAGGAAAAACAGCCATGAGGCATGCATTTTATGAAATTTTGGGACTAGTATAAAAGGTATTAGAGAAACATTCTAGTACTTTGTGAAGTACCTCAAATCAGGACCGAAGAAAAATAACCAAAATTATTAGTAAATGATTATAGCCACAATTTGTTTCCAAATGTTAACTACTCTTAATATATGTTAAGCATATATTAAATATATGCTTACAATAAAAAATAGCCAATATCAAGGTAAAACATGAATGTCGGTAACTCCAAACTTAAATTCAATATTTTTATGATTATAATGAATAATTATGTGATTTTTAACTTCGACAATACAAAGATTGATGATGTTAGCTGAGTTCTAGATCAGTGTCTTTCAAACTGCCGGTCGTAGCCCATTTGTGTGGTGAAATGAAGTTACGAGGTTGCAACCACGTGAAGAAATGAGAACAGAGTACACTGTCATAAGGGTACATGTTTTGTCAGAGTTTTGTTTTTATTATGAGGGTGTATACTGGGTCACAGTGTAAAACATCTTTCTTACTACATGTGATGGTCAAAAAAGTTTGAAAAAACCTGGTAGAAGAATATAGTGAAAAGACTGTCATAGCTTAGTACTAATCAATGAAAATAACTGTCCTTTGAAACTATAGAGCTTCTTTTCAGAGTTCTGACTTTATGAATTGTTAACTTTGTAGATGTGAAGAAAACAAATCTCGGAGCAAGGACGATTATCAGGCTGCTGTGGAAAGATTAATTATGGCTGCTCGTTTATCAGATCCAAAGCTTTTCATTAAGCACATGACGGTCAATGTTAATAAGGAACAGGTTTATAGTTTGGAACACTGTTCTGCCCTGAAGTGGTTGAAAGAGAACATGAAGTGGGCTGGAAAGGTTTGGCTTTTCAATAACCATTAGTTTATAAAGGCTTTTTTTTTTAAAGTTTAAGTGATCATTGTTGAAAATAAAAGGCAATAAAAATAAAGATGGTTTTCACTATGTTCAGCTTTTGCCTTTTATTGATTTACAGTAAGTTAATAATTTATAAACACAAAAAATTTTTATTGACATTTAGTTTGTAATAGTTTTAGCCACACTGAAAAGTAATCTTTCAAATTACTTCTTGGCTTCTCTTTAATTTAGGTAAACCTAAATATGGAAAATCCCTATTGATTTTGAGATCCAATGAAAATCATGAAGTGAATATCATGCAGCATTCAAAAAGAGGGAGACATAAAAGGGAAAATATGTAAGCAAGTAACTTTGGAGTTTTCAGAGAAACTTGTAGGGGTATGAAATAGGTTGAGTGTATACTTATTCCAATTTCTATTACACATCTGTAAAATAGAATAGTAAAATAACATTGAAAAATGACTCAACACTAAAATTCCAGAGTACTTCCTGAGTTATACCAAAAAAAATTAATTATCCTGTGAAGTTTTTTTAGTGTATCCTAAATACTATATGTATTTTGAAATTTTGTAATTTCTGTATGTTACATTAAGTATGACCAAAGAAAACAGCATTTTTAACAAATATATCACAACTTAAATATCCAACAAGGATCATTCCTTTTTTTTTTTTTTTTGATAGTTCCTTTTAAATCATCTTAGGAAGTTAAAACTCCTTTTCTGAGTCAGCTTCAGAATCTGAAACAGCCAGTCTCTAAGGTGGTCATCCGCAATCCTTAATTTGATACTTTAGATTTGATACTTTAAATGATAATTTTAAATCATATAGAGAAAAAGTCTGAAAAAGGTAATAAAAGACTAACTCTGAAACTGAAAATACTTCTTAAAGGAGTTCCCAAAATATGGGAATGGCAACGCCTTTGGAATAAGTCTATAACCTCAAGACTAAAAAAGTTGATTCCTAGCACTTAGCAAAATGCCTATGACGAATGGAGTGAATTCTGGGGTGAACGAGATGTGGGACGTGGGGCGGGAGACGTCAGGACAGATGGTCAGTTCTCTCATCTGAACGAGCTGGGGGACTGACCATAACTGCAGTTACTTAAGTGCGGAACCTGGGAAGTGAAATAGCTTTGGCGAGCGCTACGGTCAGTGTGAGGGGCTGGTTCGCTTTGCAGACGAGCGGAGAATGGTACACGGGCAATTACGAATTCGTCTTTTCTGTGCGTGGCGACCAAAACCCGAAGAGAGGGGTTAGAGAAACATGCGACTGTTCAGACGTTGGCAGAATCGCATCTGAAAGGGTGAGGACGCGAGAGGATGAAGCAAGCTTTTAGGGGGAAAGCAGCGTGGATCACGATGATCATCAGATTGTTTCCAGAGAAGCCAAGAGCTCTTGGGGCTCTACCAGGTGGAGGCTGGGTGTGTTTTGTTGGGTTTTTTGGTTTTTGTCTTTGGCCTCGGTCAACCGTGCCGAAAGGTAGAAAAGGGAAAGCAGCGGCCGGTGCACTTGCCTGATGTCACCGGGGGCAGTTCCTGGGGTGACCAAAGTCACGGGAGCGACAGACACCAGGCTGGGGGGGAGGGCGCCGGGGGTCGAGCCCGGCCGCGGGCTGAGCGCAGCCGGAAGGCGCGCTCCCGGGGAAAGTGCTTTTCCTTCTATTTCACTGGGTTTGTTCACGCGGGACAGCCCGAGGCCGCGCAGCCGTGAGGCCTGCGAAACCGGGACGGCCCCGAGCTCCGCGGGCCCGCGGGAGCCGAGTCCTCTGGGCCCCGGGGGAGGGGGGGACCGGGGGAAGGGAGCCGGGGGAGGGGGGGAGCCGGCGCATGCGCGGCCCCCGCTGCAGGCCGCAGCGCGTGCTCCGTCGCCCTCCGCTCCCCCCCACCCTCCCCCGACCCTCGGCCCGGGCCTCGCCACCTGCCGCCAGGCCTCCCCGGGCCTCCCCGGGCCCGCAGCGCGCGGGGCCCCCTCCACGCCGGGCGGTAAGAGCGGGGGCCGCGCCGGGGTGGGGGCCGATGTGGGTGGGGGGGTCCCTGCGCGTGGGGCCCGGGGGGGGAGGGGGATCCCTGCGCGCGCGGGGCTGGGATGGGGAGGTCCCTGCGCTGGGGGCTGGGATGGGAGGGGGGTCCCTGTGTGGGGGGCCGATGTGGGTGGGAGGGGGGACCCTGCGCGCGGAGGGGGGAGGCCCGGGCGCCTCATCCAATGAGCGCGTGCGCCCCGGCCCCATCCCCTCCCGCGCCCCGCCGAGGCCGAGCGCTGGGGCGGGGGAGGGGGGGGTCACCGCTGCCCTCCAGCCCGGAGAGGGCCCGGCCGGCGCCCAGGGGCGCATGCGCCGCGGGACCGCCCCCACGGCCCCCGACCCCCGGACTGTACCGGGCAGGAGGGGCGGGGCTCCCGTCGGGCCTCCCGGCTGCTCGGGGCAGAGAGCGCGGTACCCCCCGCACCTCCCCGCACCACCACCCCCTCCCCCCGCACGCGCCAACCTGGGGCCGAGGCGGTGCCGCCCGAACGTGTCTCCAAATGAGACGCCGAAGAGCGTCTGTCCTCGTCCTTCCGACTCTGCAGTTCCCCGGCATCGTCCCCTTTTCCATGAGAAACTGCTGGGACGATTCAGATCCCACGGCAGGGGGTGCGGAAAGGGAGCCTGGTTGTTCGTTTATCCAGGGGGGCCGCCTGCCTTCCCCTTTTTCTGTGCCTTCGTCGTCCTTCCCAGAGACGACCCCGCTGGAAAGCGGTGAAGGATGTCCCGCATTGTCCCTCCCTGGTGGGACAGTCTGCTTTTAAAAACCACAGAGATGTTACTGAGGGAATTCACAGTTCAAAGGAGAGTAGCCTGAGGATATTAACTTCGTAAAAATAGGTTACTTTCTAGTAAAAGTTATGCCAGGAGGCCAGAGATCAGTCGGAGGACCTCCTCTTTGTCAAACACGCTACTGTTTGTGTATCTACCCAGAGTAAAACAAACGTTTCTCTTAAACGACCCACAATTTGGCGTTTCTACCAGTTTCTACCGAATTTTATTTGAAACTGCACAGAATATTTAATGCCTCACTTTAACAACGCAGAATTTAGGTTAAAATCAGAAATTTTCATTTTATGAAATAGAAGCTAATATCACTATTAAGTGGGTTATAGCCATTCACGGTGGTTTATAAATGAATTTTCCCGTCATCCGCATCTTACATCTGTCACCCAGAGAGCACACCATCTCCCTGGAAAAGGCCTTCCACAGCCACCCATTCTAGAGGTAGCGCCTGGGAGTTTCCCATGATACTCTGCATGGATGGTGCCACTTCATATACTGCATCGTTCTGTAATCACCTGCTTGTGTCCTTCCCCTCTCCTAGGGCTGTACATTTATGGAGAGGTGGGATTGTCATCTTTTTCTGTTCCCAGTACTTTGCACAGAACCTGACACAGAAGTATTTGGTAAATGCCTGTTGGTTAATTAAAAACCCAGGGTGCCTTCCAAGCCTGACAAGACAGTGTAACCATTTTAATTATTTTGTAACATGCTTGAGACTTTTCCAAAAGGAAGAACAGTATGCTGCTACCTGGGATAGGTACAAGAACCACCCATGTCAGAATTTGTCTGAAGATCAGAACCCTGCAGTTGACCTGGGTGCCCCAGGCTTTCCGGTTATTTCTCACTAGCAGACAAGAGCACCCAACTGTACTCTGAAACAGTGTATATTTGTCTGGCGATAGTAATTTTTCTATGTAGCCAGCCCCATAAGAGAAAGAACCACTGAGCTGAATCTTCTAATCTTTTTAGCAATCACATTTCTCATATTAAATTAAAAAGTTGACATTGTAGTTATCAGTCAGGCTCCTATGGTTTAGTTTTCTAGGGACCTGTTTATTTCTGTCTAAAGTGATAAAATTGGGTTCTTGGTCTTGCAAAGGAGAGGGCTGACCCAAGATCTGTGCCACATGAAAAGCTAGTCGGCCTGCCCACTAGCTAGCTGTGCTTTAACTGCTTCCACTTAGAAATTTTTTTTTTTTTTATCTCAAGAGGTGGGTGAACCATACAGGAAGCTAGTTCAAGCAAAACTTTAAAAACTTCATTTGGTTTTTTAACATACAACAGAGTATCTCAAGACCGTTCCCTGAGTTTGTATTGAACAAGTATTTTTAAGGAATTAAAACTTAAAAGTTTCCTGACACTTCAATCCTGTAAAATGATAGAATCCGGATTCTTTAAGCACTGGTTCTCAGACTTTAGTGTGCTTCAAAATCCTGAAGGCATGTTAAAATGGATTGCCAGGCCCCACCCAGTTTGTGATTTTACAGGTCTGGGCTGAGGCCTGATAATTTGCATTTCTAACACATTCCCAGTGGTGCCTTTGCTGCTTTAAGAACACTGCCCTAAAAGTGGTTTCCTTTTTTACTTTTCTTCTTCCCTCCTTATCCCTTAGTTGTCAGAGCCCAATCTTAAAAGAGATCTTATGGGAAATATTCAAAAAGCTCATAGAACTCCAAGGGGAAACCATCTTTCCTTTCTGATTCTTCAAAAGAACCAGAAAAAATGTTTGTCATTTTTTTTTCAATGATTTAAATAGGAAATGATCACTTGAGAAAAATAATTTGGTTGAGTGTATATCGGAATTATTAAATGAATATCCTTTTATGTAAATAGCCATTTTCCTGTAGAAATATGAATTGGCCACCATTGGGGAAGAGTAGGAATCCTTGGCAAAAAAGAAAATAAGTCACATTGCTTCATATTGCCCCTCTACCTCTCGGCTGAAAAACAGTTGTTATTAATTCATTAAAAAAGGCAATTCCAACATCACAATATAACTTTATTATACACACTTTAGGGTTTTTTGTTTGTTTTTTGGAAGAGATGCTACTACCATGGAAAATTGTCTCTTTATTGCTTAGGAAGTACTAACTTTTTTTGTCTTCAAATAGTAAACATGAACAGCCATGTTTATTCTGATAGTTTCAACTTTTTCCCTAAAGTTTGTGAAATCTGACCATTAATTTCTACCTATTGGCTTTTATGTGGCCTCGCACTCTATTTTTTTAAGACTTTCAGACATTGATTCCTTATTTCAATAATTCTGAATTTTCTAGTCACAAAATTTGTTTTCAGAAAAAAATTGTATTCAAGTTCATGTTCCAGTTACATGTATAGCTTTATTGGGAGGGAAAAAAATAATTTTACAAGTTTTTATACACCCTGAATTATATCATCATAATAGTTGCCACGCTTATGAATATTATTTGCCAGATGTTGCTAAATTCCTTATGTACATCATTTTACATAAGTTTCACAAGTCTTGTGAGATATATAGCCCCTACTTTCACAAATAATATACTCCTAAAAATGTGTACAAAAATCTGATGTGGGATCTCTCATCCAGAGACCTAAATAATAATGATAATGTTTTAGATTATATTTCATCTTTTAGAAACAGCCTTTAATGAATATTTTCAGTATTTTGCATGTGTCTTGCAATGTTTTTTTCTTAAATACACAGTGAAGATAACTTTAATATCAGATAAAAGCCAAACGATATGTGTTTGTTGTTTGTTTCACTTGTATTAAACTTGCTACTCGTTATTACTAGTATTAGAATTGTAATTTTTTCCTTTTTTATAAAATAAAGACAAAATTTAATAAGATGTTTACTAACCAAATTAGACATTTTTTACAACAAAAATCAAGTTTCTGACTACTCTTAACTAGCAGACTTATATCGTCTTAGCTCTGAGTAGTCTCACTTAATGAAAATGTTTAAATTTCAAATTAAAGGGCGGTCTGGTAACAGTCCATATTACACAGGTGCTTGCACTGTGATGACATGTACACATTCCTGGAAATCCCAACACTGCAGGATAATACACTAAAATAACAGGGTTTATGGGGAAAACATACACACCAGTCAAAGTAAGACCTGAGGAAATCTTCATCTTTTTCATGTGTACCAGCAGCTTCCCAGGTTGTTTGATGTAGTGGAAAGGATACTTGAAGCCACCAGCCACCTTCTTAATCCAAGAAAGGAACTCCTGGGGGATTTTCAGGTTTTTGCTTAAGTCTTTAAGTATAGCTAAAACCTTTTTGTAACTGTAGACAGCCCACCTTTAATCACTCCAAATCATTGGCATGCTGGGGAAAAGCTGCATATCATAAACATCTTTTTCCTGTTTACCAGTTGCAAATGCGCATAATCTAATTCCCAGCCAAGAAACCTTTTTTATAGCAGAATAGACTGCTCTTGGACTACCTGTGTTATTTGCCAAGTGAGGAAACAGAAAGAAATAACTCGCCCTTGCTCACTCAGCTAGTTAGTGCTGGAGTCAAGATCTGAATACAGATCTCAGTCCCTCCAGCCCCCCTCGCCTCACCATCGTGCAGGCCGCCTTCTCTGACAGCATCCTGACAGAGTGGTTTTGACTCGCACTCCTTAGCTGAGCACAATCCAATAGACATATAATGTGAGCCACAGGTGTGATTTTAAGTTTTCTAGTAGTGAATTGCAGAAGAATTAAAACCAGGTTGTGTTTTGCTTTTTAGAAAGCAAGAAGAAACAAGGGAATTGCATTTTAATACATTATTTCAGTATCTAACTGATACAAACAAATCTGAGATACTTTGCACTTTTTCTGTACTGAATCTTTAAAATCCAATGGGTACTTCACACTTAAAATACTTGAAGTGTTCAAGAGCCACATGCAGCTCTAGCGGCTACTGTATTAGCACAGGCCTAGGTTCTAATTCTCTTACTGTGAGTCTTTTTAAGAAATAACCTAGTCACAAAAAAAGGCAAGAAATACCTGACTCTTAATCTATAATGGCCGAATTTTTTTTTTATGTTTTCTCTTTCTAAATCTAGAAGCCATAATGTAATGTTCAGACTCGTATTTGAGAACATTTTGTTTTCATTGGGAAAATCTGACCCATTTCCAAGTATTAATGTCTTTTGTCTTTTATTAGTGAGTGCTCAGCAGTTAGTTATGCCTCGTGATACACAGTGAACAATGAATAATTTTTCTGGACAGCTGAAGACCGGTACTTTTAAGTACAGGAGCTTTTTCTGGCTTTGATATTTTTGAGGGAAACGCTTCTAAAACATGCTATATAATTCTCTGTACAACATACTTTATGTTCCATTTCATGTTTAAACGTTATAAAGGATACATTTTTGTAATTTTTGCAATTTTGCTGTAGGTAATTCTTTGGAGACTAATTCTGAACTAACTCTTAAATCCTATAAGCTGTTTTCTTGGCTAAATCAGCTATATTTCCTATCAATTTTTACTCATAAATGTGTAGATATGTAAATTCCTGGATAGTGTCTTGGCTGCCTGCCTCTGAAATTCTGTATGAATCAGATTCGAACCAGCTAGTCTTTTTCAAAATTGATTTCAAAGTTTTTATTGTTTGTGTGAGTGTGTGTGTGCTTTAACTTTCAAACTTCAAAACACTTATTTCAAATCAGTTATCATAACAGTTTCTTTTCAGTATTTTGTTTTGATGTGTTGCTTTTGAAACGAGTAAAGCATGTTATTTAGATCACCTATGTTGTTCGCCAGATGGAGGCATTTTGATTTTATGAATTTCTAAGATTGTGCTGCAAAAGACAATCAAAACAGGTTGCATTGTTGCAGTCATAGGCCTGGGTGCATTGTTTAGTAATTTTAGCTTTTCGAGCCCGCTTTCCGGATCATTTTATGCTGAATAACAGATGGTGGTTGGAGCTTTGCTGCATAATATTTCATCTTTTCCTTCAGATTCTTGGATGATCATATGTCTCAAGTATTATTCCTCATTCCTTAGGCACAGTTTTAGCTCACTTATTAGTATCTTTGCAGTTAAATGGCATAAATTTTTTTTAGTAATATAAAAAATGAAATGTCATTGCATGAGAGTGTGGAGAGCTGTTTCTTGTTGAGAGAGATTCTGAACACAGCCCCCGGCTGTCTTTGGGCAGGTTTCCCAGAGCTGGGGGCCCATCCCAAACACTGAGTGCACAACACTCATTCCTGCTGTACTCGTTTTCTTTGTTTAATTTGTATGCAAAAACATTGATTTTTTTTTAAAGATCATGTCACATGTTCAATGTAAATAAACTAGGAGATTAAAAAAAATTAAAACAGTATCCTACCACCTAGAGATAGCTAGTCACAGATTGCATATGTATGTCCTTCTAGTCTTCCCTTTGCAAGCTTTGAGGCTTGTACCTGTGCTGTCTTCACTAAGTCTACATTGGATTTTTTTAAGATTTTGGATAAAGATTTTTGTATTTTGGATAATAGCCTTTTTTCAGATATGAGTGTCTTTTGCAAATATTGTCTCCCAGGCTGTGGTGTGTCTTCTCATTCTTTCTGCATTTTCTGTTAGAGAGAGAACACAGGTTTTTAGTTTTAACGAAGTTCACTTTATCCGTTCTTTCACCAGTACCGCCTGTCTTGAGTCCTGTAGCTTTAGAGTAAGTCTTGATGTTGGTGGTGTCAGTCCCCCAGCTCTGTTCTTCAGAACTGACTTGGCTGTTCTGTGTCATTTGCTTCTCCATATAAACTTTAGAATGAGTTTGTCAGTCAGTACCCATAACATAACTCCCTGGGGTTTTAATTGGGAATGCATTGAATCTGTACAGCAAGTTAGGAAGAGCTGACATCCAGACAATATCGACTCTTCCTACCCATTACCATGAAACATCTCTCCATTTATGTAGTTCTTCTTTGACTGCCTTCATTGGAGTTTTGTAGTTTTCTTCGTACAGATCTTGTACGTATTTTGTTAGATTTATAGCTCAGTATATCATTTTGGTGGCTGCTAATGTCAATGGTAATGATTTTATTTTCCAATTCCACTTGTTCATTACTGCTGTCTGCTTCACTTTTTAAGTGATTAATGGATGCCTGGAAGTTGACGTACATAGATGTTCAGAAATGTTTTGCCACCTGAGACCTGTAAGGAGGTAAGCTTTGTGGTCCAGTCTATACTTAGTATTGGACGGGGAGGGGGGGAGGGTGGGAATCTGCATTTGGCTGATCTTAATTTATTGTTACTTTTCAAGTTCTAAAGTTATTTTATATTATGGAAGAAGGCAAGAAATAAAAAAGAAGAAAAGAAAAATTCATAGGAACAGCCGGGTCCTGCAAGAGTCCATTCAGAGGAGAAAGTGAAAAGAATGCCATCTTTCAGAATAGTTAAGTGAGAAAAGCTCAAGAGGAAAAAAAGATGGTGTTTGTCCTTAGCACAGATATTTTTCATGTGGCCCCCAAGTCTACTGCTATCATATGGAAAACCACTTCACATGTAAATCGTAAAGCCATTTGACTGCTGTATTTGCTATTTATGTCTGTATAATCTAAATCCTAAGTCGGGCTCATTTTAGCAAGACACAGGACTCCTCCACTGGGTGGTTTTGGCTCCAGGACTCCCTGTTGGCACAGCTTAGCCCTTCTGGGAACGCTGCTGCAGCCCAAGACTCTCTACCCAACACTCCTTCCTTCCCCCGCTGCTTCCGCAGGTGTCAGGCCTGAACTGTGGTCTGAAAGCTCTCCCTACCTTCTCCTAAATCTCCCAGTAATTCTCTTGCCCATCTAATCCTGTCTGGGCCTCTGCTTCTCAGCAGACCCAGAGTAACACAGCAAACAACATGCGTAAAGCCGCCCTGCGGGATACAGGGATTGTCGAGGATGGGCAGGTGGAAGGAGACAAGAACAAATGAAAATAAAAGTGTTTACACCTTAAAGTGGTGTGGTGGGACACAGTTTCTTTTTTGAGAGTGTCGAAGAGGTAAAGACCATTTATAATGAGGATTCAAAAGGGAAGGTTCTGGGGGAAGTGGGTACATTGCGTCCTGGCACTTAAAGGTGTGCAGTCATTGTTTTACACAGTTTGGGTAGGTGGAAGTGGGGGACCGAGGATGTATCAGAGCCGGGACATCATGTAGGAGAGGGAAGAATGGGGACGGTCACTGGGGCAGGGACCGAAGGTTTCTGTAAGGAGTTATTGGAGATTAAGTTGGAAAGATAGATTGGACGTGGTTGTAGAGCCCTTGAAATACTAGACTAAGGAGTGGATTTTATTCTGCAGGAGCTGAAAAGACCATCGAAGGTTTCTTAGTAGGGAATACAGTGATAGCGGGGCTTTAGGAGAATTAACCTGTGTACAGTGCGGTTAAGGGCAAGAGGAGAGTGAGTACACTGAGAGGCTACGCAGCCCAACTCTGTGGTGATAATGACAATAAAGAAAACGGAAAGAAGGAATGATTTCAAGGGACGTTGTCAAGCGAGAAGAAACAAGACTTCCAGACTGACTGGAAGTGGGGTGGGGTTGCTGAGCTGCTTTGGGCAGTGGTCAGTCTGGGGTTTTGCGCTTGGCATCCCTGAGAAAAGCGGTACCATGGCAACAGAAATAAGGAAGACAGGCCTGGGTCCAGGCTGAGTTTAAAAGGAAGGTTATGACCTCTGCTCCTTTTTTTAGACTCGTCAACTTCGAGAGGCTGGCAGGATGGCTAAGTGTCTGTCAGACATTGGGAAATGAGAGCCGAAGTTCAGATGGGGGATGGAGCTGTCACATTTATTATTTACACTGCCTCGTGCTGAGGGCGTTCGTAGCCGGCTTACTGTTTACTGTTCAAACCCCTGTTCTAATCTTGAATGCACGACCTATATGTTGACTTTATAAAAGCTTCAAATACATGCAAAAAAAAAGCAAATCAAAGGTAATCTGAAAATACGTTGACGGTCTCCAGATTTAAAAAAAAAAAAACAAACTCCAGAAATGATTCTATAATCCTACCATTTTAAAAATCTAAAACTTTTTAAAAGACTCACTACATCTAATGTACGAGACAAAAGTGTGTCCAGTATTCCAGAGACTCCTCTACCTAGCCTGTTAACAGAATGGAAAAGGTAAATTATAATGTGCAAAATTAGATGTCGTGGAAGTGCGTCCCAAAAATGGCAAACAATTTCATTTGGGTTTAAACCTGTATTTTAAAAAAGCACTCTCAAGGGCATCATGCCAAAACTTAAGAATAAAATGTCAAGTTATCCATCTAGAATAAGATTAGCATGCTCGTAGTGAGGAAGTAAACTAAGAGACATCTGTATCTTCTTTTCTAAGCTTTATAATTCTCAAAATATCTTTCACTATAAAAAGATTACCCTATGGATATTGAGGGTTTTTTTTTTTAATCTGAAAAAATAATTCTATAGAAAATTGTCTTCATTTGCAGTGATGCTAGCCAGTTAATGTTTCCAAATAGGCTTTTGGGGGGGAGTTTTTAATTATCATTATTTAATCTCTCGCACTGTATCTGAGGAATGTCTACCCACTGATTTAGAAAGCGTGTGGCACTCACTGCTGCTTAAACCCTCGTAGGTTTCAGGAAAACCACAGTTTTGCATCTTGGTTTCTTTCTCGTTTCTGTGGTATCTTCCCTACATGGTAATTTTAACGTTGCTGTCTCTATACCCTGGGGATCTGCGGGGACACCCGTGCCGCAGCAAATAATAAATCCCCTTCTTTTTAAAAGGTTACGTCTGGAGAAGGCGTTCCCACACTGGTTTCCCTACTCAAGAGCTTTTTCAGGAGCCGAAGCAGTCAACGCCTTGAGGCCGTTCTATTTCGCGGTGCACCCAGACTTCTTTGGACAGCACCCCAGAGAAAGGGTGAACATCTATTTATTTTTTAACCTTTAGTCCGCGTGTCTGTTTAGTTTATTTACCTCTGATACAGTAGAATACAGAGTTCCATAAATTGGGATGGTTCTGTGGGAGCAACATGATCAGTGCTTTGAACTCATTTGAAATAACAGATGCTGAAAAGTGAAAATATATTGATTTTTATGAAGTCCGTCATTTTTTATGCAGGCAATAAAGCTATTATTAGAGTATTAGTAATCAAGTTTTCTGTACTAGTTTTTAGAGTAAAATTGAGGGTTTGAAAGAAAACTGAAGGCCTCTATTCCCGTGATCAGTCCTATTTATGAGGAAGATATGAGACAGGTTTTTCGGTGCCCGTATGGTTGTCCTTGACGTCGCATACTGCTGGTCCACCTCTCCGCGACATCATTGAATGTGTGCTCAGGGAAGGCAAACTGATATGAAAAACAACTTATGATAAACCTAGGAAGGCCGATATTTTTAACATTAGATAATAAATTACAAAGTCAAATGCTGTGGAATTATTTCATGGGTTCCTTTTATCTCCCTTAACATTAATACTTGGTTTAACACAAAAAGGAATTTAAAGTTCTTGAAAATTAGAACATTATTACATTACTTTTTTCTACTTGCAGTGGAAAAGAAATGAATTTTGCTGCTTTGCTTCAGGAAAATATTCTGATTATGATATTTGATAGATGTTGGCTATTCAAAGTCAGATCCTTTCTAAGTAATTAGTAAATTGAATCAACAGAAAAATATTCGTTACCTTGGAGATGTAGTAATTTAAGAAAAATTATCAAGATGTAATAAATTAATATAATTTAATTTAATGTTTAATAATTTAATTTTTTTAAACCCAGGATGTATGGAAAAATTAAGCCTAGTAGCAGGTGAGTGTTTTCCCTCCTCTACCAAATGCTGTGAAATGCCAACATCTCTTAATACTGAATTATTTAATACCCTCAAAATGTGTTAAAAAGTCAAGACATACTTTCTCTTGTTTCCCTGTTCTATTTTGTGGGTCAATGATCCTTAATCTGTCTTTCCAGGAAGTCAATGAAAATTCTCTTCAGCGATTAAGCGTCTACTTAGAAAACCTCCAGAAACCAGGCTTCAAGTCCTTGAAACCGACTCAGCTTACGTTTTATGTAAGGGAAACAGACCAGAACTCCTCCGATGGCCAGGAACCCTTTAGCACTTCCGGTACGCCTGCCTGTGTGTAGTGTGGCCTTTGCAAGCTTCAGGTGAAATGGGGTCACTCAGTCTGGTGTTGCCAGAATACCTTTGGGTTGCAACCGTGGTCGTGGAAACTCAGGGTCAAGGTTGGGCTAGAAATTGGAGAAACATCATACTTAAGCATAGTTTCATGATTTCTCCACGACAGATGGATTTATAAAGGCAAATTACATCCTTTACAACTTTTGAAATACAAGTATCAGCTCCGTTTCTATTTTTATGTGTTTGGGAGAGTCAAGCTCGGTTTCTGCAGCTTCAGCTGCTACTTCCACTCCCACCATCAGCTAGATTTGTCTTAAATATTGAATATACATGGAGTTAAAGAAGAAACCAAATAAATTTGTTAGGAAGGGAAAAAATAGAGGGAAACTTAGAAAGCTTCCCACAGTAAGTTAGGAACAGAACTGGTACTAGAAATAATATCTCCTTACCCCTAGGCTATCATTTTAATTTATCTACCACATTACCTATTAATTCTTTAAAAATATTGTTATTAATCATTTTTGCCTTTGCTGTTATGACAAGATTGGCACAGATTTAAAGCATTTTTATCTTTAATCTTTTTACCTGATTATGAAATTAAGATCAAGTATTTTTTAAATTTTTATTTTCAGAACACTAGAAATCATTAATCACCTTTTTATTGGCAATTAAGATGATAGTAAGGCAAATGTTTGCTAGTGATATTCATTACTGAAATTAAATCTTTTCTTCAGCCTTACACCTTTTTGGTGGTCTATGAGGAAATACACTATTATTAAAATAAATTTTAAAACAAGTTTAAAATTTACTAAGTGCTTTCTGTGAGTTAAGCTAAATCAAATGGTTGTAGTCAGCAATGGCTGAAAAAGACAAAAATCTGCTTTCCCTTAATGGGTAACTTTGAACCATTCGTTAAACAAAAATAGATTATAGAAAAAAAATAAGCTAGAAATGGGAGAAAACAAAGCATGTATGACAAAAAGATGATGTTATATATAGAGGTCTTAGGAATCGAAAAGAAAACGGGGTAGCTCTCTTACAAAAATGGGCGAAGACAATGACTGGACAGTTCAGAAAGCGAAACATACAAATAGCCAATAAGCATACTAGACTAGGCATTCCTAACTACATAGCAGCCCATACATGGATTAAATCATTAATGGCATTTATAAGACAAAAACTGAGATTTTTTCCCTTGACTAGCTCATCCAAGGATCAGTGATTTCTTCTTAACCTTAAATGCAGGATTTTCCTTTCCTTTTTCATTTACTAGGATAACACTCTTACTTCTCACTGTACCCTCAAGCGATTCAACTAAAAAAATCTTAGTTTGCATGTTCTAGATTCCTTATCAGTATGTGACAAGAAAACATGCATCCCCGAGAATGATCTAAATTGTGGTATCTGTCATCATTGGCAGAGACAAGAAAATTTACCTTTCAGCATGTAAGGGATGTGAAAATTTAAACGTAACTTTTATGTCCGTCAGTCTCAGAAGTCTTGAATAAATTATGCTCCTTTCATTATGAGGACTAGCGCACAGCTACTGAAAAGAACGAGGTTGATCTATATACGTAGATATAGAAGGGTCACCAAGGTTAAGTGACAAAAGCAAGTTCAAAGTAATATATCCAGAATGACACCATTTACATATTAAAAAGAAACAGTTCAAATTGTGGATGTGTTTGTGTAAACATGTGTGCATGGTATCATATATGATATACATCCATGTAAGCACATAGAAAGGTCCGGAACAGTGCTGTCCAAGAGAACTTTCTGCGGTGATATAAATTACTCTCTATTCTGGATCCGCACTAATACAGCGGGCGCTGAGCCCCTGTGGCTGGTGAGTGCTTGGAATGTGGCTAGTTACCAGGGCCCAAATCTAAATGTTTTATTTCATTTTAATTAAAATTAATTAAATGGATAGTAACTGCCATGTTAGATGTTACAGGAGTGAAAGCACACGTACCTACCTGTTAACGGCAGTCATGTCTAGAGAAGGTGCTAGGTCATGTGCCTATTAAGAGGAGACTTTTATTTATACTAGACACATCTCTCTAATTTTGTAATAAAGATGTACATATCTATATATATTTATATATATATATATTTGTATAATTTTCAAAATCAATTTAAAAAAATTTTTTTAAGGAAGAAGCATGTTGTAAGGAAGAACATAACTTGGCTTGATGTCAACTCAGGTTTACGCCTCCTCCATTCTTTATAGCCTCCTCAGACCTGCATTTCTTCACATTTGAAAAGAGAGATTAATAATAGCACAGTTGGTGGGAGTGTTGATTGACAAGTTACGTAAATTCAACCAGAACCAGGCCTAACACTAATACCAAAATTAGATCGTGAAGCACTTTCAACCAATTAGGGAATTTAAATCACTTTAGAAAATATTGAGTCACTAGCTACTTGGATGAGCAAGTATGAGGAGAATCTCTTTCAGTCACAGAGAAAATTCTAGATGAGTTTCTGTCACCACTGGACTTAAATTGTCTGGCTCCCCTCCCCTTCTGAACCACTGTCGCAAGGCGGCCTCCCTCCTCTCCGGTCCCCTTTGTCTTGATGCTAGAAACCGTGATGGGTAGACACTTGCTCACAGGAGAGCTTTTCTGTCTCTTAGACTGGAGAGACCAAGTTTATGGGCAGCTTTGGAAATATTCTGAATCCCTTTCTTAAGCTGGGATGGGTTCAACCCCTGGTGCAAACTAGAAAAGGGAACTGACAATTCGAGGAATTCACGAAGGTCAAGATAGTGTTGGTGTAGATTTGGAGACAGATGATTAGCCAGTAGGGTGCATGTTAATCGGAAATGGAATGGGTTAAAAGATTTCGATTTTGTAAATGCATGAAAATGATTTGTAAATAAAGCAGTTAATCATCTGTATTCACTGGGGGAATTATATTCTCTAGGATTTCGAGCAGTCAAATTTACTTTGCACACCAGAGATCTGCTAAGCACAGTGTTATATATTCTCAACTCCTGCAGTTTGTCAGTTGAACATATCCAAAGCTCGAATAGCAATGTGCATTCTCAGCCTCTCAAAGCGGCGAAAAGGATGTCTGACAGGCCCATCAAATGGGACAAGTCTTACTACTCCTTTACTGGATTTAAGGACCCGGACGAAGATCTCGAACAAGTCATGAGAATGGAAACAACCCTGACGTACGTGCGAGTTTTCATTTAAACTTTTCTGTAGTTTATGTTTAAAAACAAAGTCTACGTGTTCAGGAAGAGTGATACTATCAATATTGGTAACCCAGTAAACATTTTGAAAAAGATATCTCATGTTTCCTAAAGTTACCAGAATACTTCCAATTGTATTAAATTTTTCATCTTTTGATACCAAACACATGCAGGAGATTATTCTGTTTAAAAATTCTTCCCCTCAATTTACCCTTGGTATATGGAGAAAGGGTTTATTATCTAAAACTATAAAAAAAATTTAAGCCTCTTCATGTGTTAAGCATTTTCAGTTTCTTTGGAGAGTTCAGGAGTAATGTTCCGTAGCGAAATAATCCACGCATAATAAAAATACATGGGGACATCATTTAAAAATACCATCTGGAACAAACTGAGGAAAGGAAACACATTTAATTATAAAAAACCATGTACAAAACGTTTATTATTTGTCCATATAAGTTCCCGTTACTGTGTTTTGATTAAATCATTCTTGGACTCCAGTAAGACCAGCCACATTCTGTCCCTGTGGTTGTCTCTACAGAATGTGTGGCTTACCGGACGGTTGTCACTCATCACAGCGTGGTAAATTATCCACTGGCAGAGCCTTTGCTCGTGGGTTATCTGTACGAACTCAGGAATTCCTCCCCGTGTCCTTTAGCTAGATCTCAAATAAGGAGGAAGAGGCGGGAGGGCAGCAGGGTCCAGTGCAGACAGGGAGACAAGTGTCCGCCTGAAGGCGTGTGTGTACGTGTTTGCATGTATACACCTGCGTGTGCACATCTGTGTATATTGTTCCGTGGCGATGGTCCACCTCCATACGTCTCTAATATGTGTCACTAATAGATAAGCCACCTCCCTAAATATGTGGATTTGAATTGTTCAGATTCCCTTCTGTAAATAGAACCAAGGAAAGCATGGCTTTGGGAAGTAGGAAATGGGGCTAAAAAAAAAACGAAGAACAGTCATGGTGGGATAGAGATTGGTGACTTTAAAAACTAGTTTAGAAAAGCAGAAAAGATGATTGAAGACACTTACGCACAGAGGCTACAGTGGGAGATAGAGAGGGGTGCTCAGCCTCGCCCACGCAACTTCTGCTTACACCCTTAAGACCTGTTGCGCTTGTCTTGTGTCCCTGTGAACGAAAGGTGGGGAATGCTTGGCCTAACGGGTATAGAAAAAAATGGGGATTGGATAAGACAAGGCAAAAAGCAAACATGAGAGTCCTTGGATCTTGACTCAGGCTAAGGGGCTTGAGAATAACGTTACAGAAATTCAGAGAAGCAGTTAGTCTGTGGATCAGTTGAATGTATTTTAGGGCACAGTCTAGGCTGGCGCTGGATGTGCAGCCGTCGTGAAAGGATCATCCTGAAGACCCAGAACTCAGAGTTAGGCAGCTGGCAAAGTAACGAAAACAAACTGAAACTATGAAAAGTCAGTTTAACAAGATAAGTGGTATTCAGCTGGGTTCCTTGTCCAAGATGAGTATTTATCATGTATTTCTGTGTTGTCCATCTAACGAAATTCCTCGGTCTTTAATAAAAGTAGACTTTCCTAATTATACAACGTTGTAAAATATGCAGTTTTTTAAACTTCCCTGTGTATTTGAAACTTTTACTGTACCATGTTCGGGAAAAATTTTTTAAGTAGATTTTCTTAATCTCATATGTTATATTTAGGTAGTTTTGAAGAGTAGGAAACATGTTTCAATCGTCTTTGTGTCTGTTGGTCTATCTCATCGATTCATAAAACCCATCCAGCTATTTTTATTAAACAGAATTAAAAACTGCTGAGTGGATGTGAATGTGAAATGCCAGAGGCTCAGTATGGAGAACTCAAGGTTTGATATGGAAATGTAAAGTAGCTTAATACGCAGACGGTAGCAGTGCAAGCGACTTAGGAATGAACGTAGAGAATCTTTTTTTTTTTTTTGAGAATTATTTTTTTAATGGTGCCTCTTAATTTCATTAGTGTTTACTAAAATATATCTGCTGTTTTCAGCAAATTGATTGTGTAGACAAGTCATGCTACTGTTCTACCTCCAGAGGTGTAGTTTGCTTTAAATTCAAGTTCTCGTGTTGACAGTTACCAGGACAGGCTCAAAAACTGTCATTTTGACTTGTCTGCTCTTGAAGAGGATAGCGACATAAATTAAATAGACCACTGTTTTAGAAATTGAAGTCAGCGGAAATATAACTTTCTAATTTACTGATCATTATTATCCAATCCAGTTGTCAGTAGCCACTTATCTTGTCAGACATTGAAGTAAACCCATTATTAGCCAAATAGAACTTTTCTTAGCCTCAAGTAAAGTTCTGCTCTACCACTACGGTGGTTTTAGTCTTGTTTATAACTGAGATGTTATTTTTCTTCTTTAAAACTCTGATTTAAAATTAATATTGAAGCCTCCTAAATGAGACATAAAGCTTTCAGAGCTGCTTACCAAAAAAGCTTGGAATAAGGTTGTGGGCGATTCTTGGTCTAATGTTATTTTCATATCTTTTGCTTCCGCCCATTTCTCTTGAACTAGAGAATACTGAGACGTGGCTGGTGTCACCTTAGATCTTCCCATCCAGGGCCTCCAGATCATCAGACCTTGCGGAGTTTGAGATTTGCTTTAAGAAAGTGTAATTGTAGGGTAGGAGGCCCAGGCTGGGTCGGATGGGAGAGGACAGCACAGCACTGAGAAAAGGCAAGAAAAGGAATACAGACAGCTCTTGGGTCTCTTAGGTTGAATCGCACTCTAGACTAAATGCTGCAGAAAAACCTGAATTGCCTTTACCGACATGCCTTAGCGTGCTCACGCTGAAGTTATGTCACCTGTACTCAAAGGCTTCATTTCTGTTATCTCCCTAACCTAACCCCGTTTCTCCATTATAGCAGCGTCACACAGGCTCAGGGCCCTTTCAGGCCAGCCTTGACCTTTTCCCAAACATGGATATTGCCCTCTTTGAAGGAACCTCTGCTGAGGCTTTTTGTTCAACATTTTGTGTTAGTTTTTCCCGATAAGGATTCAGGAGTTTTTTTATTATGAAAGCCAGAATTGTATCTGTACCAGTGTCTTGTTTCAGTTGTTAATTCTTTTAATGTGTAATTATTTTGCAAATAATTATAACAGTGTTGAACCATTTGAGAGCTTTCAAATCAGGAAATTGGGTGACTGCTGCCCGCCCAGTGAGGCGACTTAAGATGCCTGTCACCTGTTAGTCGCTGTGGTCATTTTGACCACCTACAGTTTAAGGTTTTATTTTTATTTTTGTGTTTTTTAATTCATCTTTATTGTAAATGTAGATTACAGAAGAATCATAAAGAACACGTGCTGAATTATGTAGTTCAGAAGTAGCTTTACAAATAATTCTGCAGTTGTACATCAAACTGATCTATACTTGACTTATAAATTGCATTCACCTGATCAAAATTTATTCTTGAAAGCCTGTTAAGATATTTCTGATATTCCAGGACATAATGTCTAAAAGAGAAAATAGAACAGCAGTATTATTTAGCGTGGAATTTTAATTTTTTAGGTAATTTTATTTTTGTTGAGTAGAACAGGCTGAAATAGTCTTACTATTGTGAAAGGAAATGCAGAAACTGTGAAAATAAATCAGTTGGGTTTTTAAAATACGATAGAAGAATCATCAGGTCAAAAGGCTCTATTTAATCTATTTGCATATTACATCTGGTAATTACATGTAAATCTAAACTTTAGGACCCACGATGTAAGTTTGAATTTCTCAGCAAATTGTTCTTTATCTTACTTCAAAATCACTTCACTATATACCATATAAAAAAGGGTAAAAATTAAATTTTTAATACCAAAGGAATTTTTGTATATAGTAATAATATATACTATAATAAAAGGAATTTCCCAGTCTAAAAGAAAATTAGGAAATGCTGTTCTGTGTTGTAAATTTTAGTATTTTCCTATTTTGGATATATTTTCTGATTACCAAATAATATGACAAAAATGTATTTTAATTATATAATTTGAGTTTGGAAAGAGCCAGTGGGATCCATTTCTATCTAAACAAAATAATCCCACATGTGAATGTCCTTCCTAATGAAAAAAAAAAACATGTCTTGAATTGTAGAAAGTCCACCGAAATGCTGTTCTGTCAGCTACTAAGATACCAGAAAATGTCAGACTTCCGTTTTTTCTACTTGAATCTTGCCCAGGCAGTCCTGTTTCATTTACAGCGTCTAAGTTCTGAATCGATCTCGGTGTCCACGCAGTGCCACACGGGACACTGCACCCCTGGAGCTATTTCTACAGGATGTTTGGGAATTTTATAGTCGTGATTTGACTCTTACATGTGTTTACTTACTCTCCCCTCGTTTATAGGCCGAGTCTGTGTTTTTTAAATTTTAAGTCATAGCACAGTTCATCAACGTGGGACCAGTTGTTTTGTCCCTTTTTTAAATGTTTTGAATATAGACTGTAAGTGTAAGTATTCATTCTCGAAATGCTTGTTTTAGTTACACATAAATGCGCGTGTGCACACACTCGGGTACTGAGTCACCATTGCAAATAACCCCTACCATGGATGGCCATCAAAGAAGCACCATCTCATGATATCGGTGCCATTTAAAAGGCAGTGCATCCCGAGCAAGGAGCTCGCAGTGGCTACTTTGTCACTTCTAGACGGGGAGACTCTCATTTCTCCCTTTAGTTAGTCTTGGTTGTGAGTTCCCAGAACTCTCAGCGTTCATTCCCTCACCTCCCTGGTCACCCCTTAGCAGTCCAGTCTTTTTACTACAAAGTCTCCAAAAACACGGCTCCTCCCAGGCGGGTCTGTCCACCCCCTGGTGCTCCTTGACACCGCTGCCCGTTCCACCCCACCCAGGGCCCAGCTTAAGTCTCATCTCAGCCACTCAGTGGACGCTCCCCTCTCCCTCCTTTGTTTTTTTATCACTAACTTGATAAAGGTGTGATTGGAAGCTCAGCTAAACGTGGGGGCTGCTTTAAGGCAATGATACATCTGTCTCTCAATAGTAGAAATGTCTGCATTACGGTTAGCGCTGCAATATGTCCATCTCTCCGTCTTGTTCTTTCTAGATCCTGGTTGGATAACAATGGGAAAAGTGCTGTTAAAAAGCTGGAGAACAGTCTGCCACTTAGAAAAGAGCTAGATCGTTTAAAAGACGAACTGTCTCATCAGTTGCAGCTCTCAGATATCAGGTAATTAAGAGAGAATCGAACTGAAAGATTAAAATAAACATGTTACCTACAGGTAAAGTTTTCCAGCGGTTAAATGTTTGCATCTTTAGTTATTTGGATAACTAAATATTTTATGAAAGTAATGGAATATTCATCTGTGTCAGAAAACTATTTTCAGTGTATTTTTTAAAATAGTAAAGTGTGGTTTAGACACTGATATATTTTTAGCAAAATAGTTGACTTTTTTACATGATAAGTTTGTAGAAAATAATATCCTTTTCCATATACACATCATATGTAAAAAATAATTATTCCCCCATCGTGTAGGATGAGTATTCAAGTTTAAAAAGAGGGAGAGAGAAGTGGATGTTCTGTTCTTGGTTCTGTGTTATACAGCATGACGTCTTAAGTTTTCGTAAACTTGGAAAGAGTTATATAAAGATACATGCCGAGGTCGAGTATAAAAATAGACACAACAGCTGCTAAAACTGTAAAGAAGGGAAGGGAGAGGGTCATGTGATCCACAACAGTAACCCTGAGAAGTCGTCACCCAGTCTCGTGCTCAGACGTTTCTGTTCCCAGTTGCTGTAGCTCGTTTTGTTGTTTTCAACCCTCATCATCAGGACTTTTCCCATACTGAGCCAAACGACTGTTCGTGCACCGCGGGAGCACTGCTTCCCGCGGCTTGCAGAGCCAGGTGGTGCTACACGTTCTGTTCTTGTGCGTTCAGGTTTCACAGGTGGGTGTGGGTGTGAACCCAGAACGGCGTGTCCGGATTTGTGCTGCTGCCAGCTGTTCTCTCACCATCGCATCAGGAGTTTTCAACCACGCTTCGATTATGGGGGAGTCTTCCAATGCCAGAGTCTGATAACATAGCCTTTTCTCAGTAAAAACAAAGTAATAGTAAAAAAAAAAGAAATAGTAAACACAAAGTAATAAGGCCCCTTTAAAAAGCTTATAAAATAAATTCTTTAATGCATGTGACTAGAACTTTTTTTTTAACATAAATTTTAAGAGACCTGTCGAAGCATACTGGGATTAGTGAAATGAAAGGGTTCCTTAAAAAGACACAAACGTTATTTTGTAATGTCATGAAGAAATTTCTCAGCTTTAATTCTTACTGTGGCAAATAGTAATGGATGTAACCCGCATAGACAAAGGCTCTTCGGGGTTCTCAGTGTTTGAGAGTGCAGCAGGGGCCCGGAGACCAGAGCGTTGGCGGTCCCCCCCTCCCCGGATGTGACTGCTTCTCCACTTACTGGTCACAAGGTCACACAGCTAGTAAATCACAGAATTAGAATCCAAAGGTCGGTTTTCTCAGGCCCCCTAAGACCGGTGCTCTTCACGTTGGCACAGCAGCGCCTGTGGCATCATGTGAACGTCAGGCTCCATGGTGTCGCTAAGATCTAATGCTTGTTTATAAAATGAGCAGGATGCACGGTGTCATGAAAATCTCTCTCCACAATAAGATGAAGAGGATCGGATCAGCCTAACTGGAATTCCTCATTGGAGCTTACATCTAAAACAAAATCACCACCACTGAACCACGTAGAGAAGGGAACAAAAAATTTTTTTCAGAGTCTTTCCCACGTCACCCTCTTATTTTAAAATAGAAACCACGTAGTGTCTGTGCGCATTTCAAATCTTCGGATCTCTGAACGTCAGGCGTACTGTTTCTGCCCTCTGGTGAACAGTTCGTCTTCCATTTGGCCGCCTCTCGAAAGCTGAGCTCGTTCGGAAGCGTGCCGTGTGCACACTGGAGAAGGGAACTCGGCTTCCCAGGAGCCCAGCAGTCGGGGTGAGTGCTGCCTGCCCCCGTGGGTGCCGCTGTTAATGCGCCTGTGTGCTCTGTTGCACTAGGTGGCAGAGGAGCTGGGGCATCGCCCATCGCTGTAGCCAGCTGCACAGTCTAGGCCGCTTAGCACAGCAGAATGTGGAAACCCTTAAAAATGCAAAAGGTAAGCGATTTATTTCCCTTTTCCTTTAAAATCCACTTAGCTTCTATACGCATCTGGAAACCGTAGAGGGAAACTAAGCATTGAAAGTCTTGGCAGATGTGACTGTCATAGCTGATTTTTAAGTCTGTTCCTCTGAATAAACCAGTCACATAAAATTAGCCTTTAAGCTTCTACTGAATTGAATCCTGAATTTATACCCTAAATTTAAGCAATCGTTTGCGCAACGCGAAAAAATAGGAAGCATCTCCGGACGGTGACCGAAGGGTTTGTGTTTTGTCATCAGGATGTACGATAATATTTACAGACCGCTCTGGAATGAGTGCAGTGGGCCACGTGATGCTGGGAACAATGGATGTCCATCATCACTGGACAAGGGTAAGAAGGGCTTAAATGCAAAAAAAGAAAAATCTCTGGTTTGCCGTCAGCATACCCCACCTGCTTTTGTTTGAAACTATGCTATTATGTCAGTGGACTAAAAAAAAATTTTTAATCATAGATATGCCCTTTTTCAGATCAGATGTTTAGTATCATGTAGTTAAAATCCTTAGAAGACTGATTTTTTTTCCCCTAAAGGCTTTCTTCATTGTACTTTTTTGACATCTGTATCTTAAGGTATTTGGCACATTCTGTGTGGGGTTCTGGTTGGACTCTGTTTGCATAGGTTACTAGACTGAAAATTGCCGGAAGGTAGAGAAATCTCAGTAGCCTAAGACAGTGCTTAGAACACAATTGGCACATTTAATAAGAAGAGAGAACTCAAACGGCACCTCTTCCACCAAAAAAGATTTGTTTAGAGGACTGATTTTTAAGTCGTTTTTTTATTTGGAAATCTTACCGTCTTTGCTGAAGCATAGCCCGGGGGCCTGCATTCTGCTGTTTTGCTTCGTTTTTAACAGATTTATTGTGATATAACTGACGTACAATAAACCGTAAGCACTTAGCGCGTATCGTTTGATGAGATTTGACATACGGGAAGACCCGTGAACCCATGACCACGGTCGAGACAGTGAACATGTCATCGCCCCCAAAAGAATGCTCACGTCCCTTGGCCAGCCGTCTCTTCCGTCCCAGCACCCCCTCCCAGCCAAGCACTGGTCGGCTTTCCGTCACTATAGATTAGCTTGTGTTTCTAGAGTTTTCTGTGATTGGAATCAGGGAGTGTGTACTGTTTTAGCAGGGAATGTGACTTCTTTTACTCGGCGTAACCGTTGAGATTCACGCCTGCTGTTGCATGCATCGAGAAGAGCATTCCTCGTCACTGCTGCGTGGGGTTCCACCGTCGTCGGTCCATCCACTCACCTGTTCACAGATGTCGGGTGTGTCAGTTTCTGGCTATTAGAAGCAGAGCTGCTGCTATGCACACTTTCTCCAGATGTCTCTGTGGACTGGCATTTCTTTTTCTCCTGGGTAAATGCCTGAACGTGGAATGGCTGGATGGTTGAGGAATTTTTACCGTTTTAAGAAACTGCTAACGCTTGCGGCGGTCTTTTTCATTTTAGCCATCCTCGTAAGTGTGGTCGTTCTCTCTCATTGTGGGTTTCATTTGCATTTCCCTAATGACGAACGATGGCGAGCATCTCCTCGTGTTTTCCTTTGCCATCCACATACCTTCTTCGGTGAAATATCTATTCAAATCAAATACGTGGTCGAAAATGTTTGCAAACCACGTATCTGACAAAGGCTTCGTGTATAAATATACGAAGAACTCTCAGAACTCAACAGTAAATTAAAAAAATAAATAAACAGTCCAGCAAGAAAATGGGCAAAAGACACAAACAGACGTATCACAGAGGAGGACCTACAGATGACACACAGATGCCGCGATGTTCAGCGTCATCAACTACAGGGAAATGCAAGACTATAATGAGATATCACTGTGTTCCCACCAGAATGGCTAACGTGGAAAGTAGCGGCGCCACCACGTTCTGGTGAGGGCGCACAGAAACTGGGCCGCGCTGCTGCACGTCCGATGGCTCGGGCCCTCTGGGAGACAGACAGTCCGGCAGTGTTTTGTAATATTCAACATGTTGTTACCGCGTGGCCCAGCGGTGTCACTCTTGGGCATTTATACTAGAGAAAGGGCAAATTCTGGTCACACAAAAACCTATCCACAAATGTTCATAATAACCAAAAACGAGGGGAAAAAAAAAACCTAATGCCCTGCAGCGTTCGAATGACTTACAGAAGCGTGGTATGTTCACACCGTGGACCACCACTCAGCGGTGACAGGCGATGGACTCCCGATGCGTGCAGCAGCCTGGGTGGGTCTCGAGGGCATCGCGCCGAGTGGAAAAAGTCAGCCTCGAGAGGTGGCATGCTGTGCGGCTCCGTTCACGGGACATTCTCAAAACGATCACATGACAGGAAGAACGGATGAGTGGCTGCCGGGGGCTGGGGCGGGGGGGAGCAGCGGTGTTCGTGGCTGTACAGTGGAGAGCCCATTGATACCAGAATAACCCGCTGAGAAAGGAATTTAAAACGTGAGCAGTGAGACTGTCAGAATCTGCTGTCGCTCTTGTCACACAGAGACTCTGAGGTCTCCCGACCCTAGCGCTGTCTGCGCGAATCTGAGTCTCCAGTGCAGCACACACAGGTCGGCCCAGACCTGACCCCGCCGGCCGCCTCGGCCTCTGCGCTCTCCGACAGGCGTGCCACGCTGCTGCCCCGCCAGACGCCCCGTGAGCACGCTGCCCCGGCTCGTGCCTCCGTGTTTGCACTTCTTCTTCCCCTGAGACAGTCCCCCCTGCATCTCACCCTCCCCGGTCCCTGTCCACTCTTCAGATGGGCCACGTTAGACGCTTTGGCTTGCCCTGCTCTTGTCCATGTCACTCACCGTGACATGGCACCCGGAATGCTGCAATCTTGTCTCTGTTTTGTTTCCTCGCACCCCAGCCGTGAGCCCCTGGCCAACAGGGACAGACGACATCCTGCCCTCCAGGGGCCCAGCTCAGGGCTTACGTACGTGGTGGGTGCTCCGTGGCGTCGATCACATTTAATTTCATGAGATGGGTTAAAGCAAATTCCGAAGAAGTAGACTTAAAATTGAAATACGTACACTTTATTTCTAAAACCCTTCTTTACTCTACCATTTTAGTATTTAAACAAATGTGAGATTTTTACCTGAATATCTAAGTATTAGCCCTTGGGACTGACTCTCATTTGGGACATATTTCTTTTTTTCTGCCATCCCTTCAATTCCTACCGAAAGATCCCTAAGGTTTACAGTTGTTTGGCTTGAATATGAATATTTCCAGCATCACACTAAGTCTCTTTCTTGTTTCTTACTTGAACTTCCTCCTCGTAAAGAATTTCCGTAAGAAAATGTCTCGATGCCATGTATTGGAATCCTAAAATTGAACTATTGCCATCCCATAAAAGTAAACATTTCTTTCCTTTTCTAAAAAAACCCTCCAGCTTTTCGAAAGATTGCCGAGTTATTTTGACCTTCAGAGGAGGCTGATGCTTTTAGAAGACCAGATAAGCTACCTTCTGGGTGGCATACAAGTTGCTTACATTGAAGAATTGCAGCCAGTATTGACGCTCGAAGAATATTACTCTCTTCTGAACGCGTTCCATAAACGACTGTTGAAAAACAGAATTCCGTTCCACCCTCGAAGTCTGCGCGGTTTACAGATGATCCTTAACAGGTAAATGTCGAAAGCAAGAACGGCCGAGCCGTTCACCTCGGTGGCCGTGCGTGTACGGGGTCCTTAGGAATTAAACGACGTCGCCACTGCTGTTGGCCGCACTCTTCAACACGCCCGAAGAGCCAGCGTGAGAGGATTGAAGGGTCGAACCTCTAGAACATTCTATAAGTGTCCTGCCATTCACTTACAGCGCAAAGTCGGCGCGGTGGGTGACTCAGCGGGTCAAACTGATGTTGAACCCACAGCCAGCATTTTCTGTGACGACAGAACTTGCCGGGTCCTGTGCTTGGAGCTCAAATGCATTCTCTCTTTTGCTCTCACACCCTTTCCGTGAAATGGGTTACTACCCCCCATTTCTTCCGTCTCAGACGTGACTAGGTTACGCAGACAATCAGGCTGCGGTGATGCAAGTTTTGACTTTGACCCTAAAGTAATCTGCACTAAAATACTTTGTGAAGTAACGGACGTTAGCACATTCCACTGAGCAAAACCATCACGCTGACGTGTCCTAAATTGCTTACTGGACTGAATAAACCGTTCTGTCCAGTTTAAAAAAAAAAAATCATAGACGAGGAAGGTCGCAGGGCTGGGAAATACGTGGTCGTCCTGATAAAGTGTCTTTCGGGGACAGCAAAACTTTCAGGTCACTTTGGCTGTACTTTTTGAGGTGGATTTTCTTGATGCGTTTCTTTTCCATGGATCAGACTCCTACAATCTTGGGGGGTGGAGGGAGAGACGGAGGGAACTAATGGCTTTTTCTTTCGCGTGTCTGTCTTTACAGCGACAGGTACGCGCCCAGCTTGCATGAACTCGGGCATTTTAACATCCCCGTCCTCTGCGATCCAGCAAACCTCCAGTGGTTCATCCTCACCAAAGCCCCACAGGCCAGAGAGAACTTGAAGAGAAAAGACGAGTGAGTGCCCTGAGCCTCCCCCCCCCCACACCCGTAACGTCTTGTCATTCATTCTAACTTAAAAACGCGGTGTTCAGAATTCATACGTGCGGGACAGTAAAGGTGTGTTTATTTAACTTAGGAAATCGACTGAGCTGTGAATGTTCCTCGTTCACTGATTCCCCACTGCGTTCTGCCAGGGATTGGCTGTGGCTGCCTCCTGGTAACCTAAGTTATGTTGCCACCATGTACCTCAAGTTGAGGAGCAGGGCTTAATCTGAAAGTCAAGCCAGGAGCAGAGCGACAGATAAGCAAGCCGCGGGAAAGAAACTCTCCAGGTGGACAAGGGCGGCAGCGAGGACAAAAGCGCAGTGACTGCGTGACTGCCAGGAAGCTTTATCGTTTGACGTTTTGAAAACGACGCGTAGAGCGCGTGCTTCCTCCGCGTTTTAACAAGAAATGTTACAGTAAAAAAAAAGTGTTTTAGTTCATAAGCAGTGCCGATGTTGCTTGAGAATTACTTTTCTAAGGATGCTGCCGCCTGAGGAGGTTGGGTTGCCAAGGGTCCTGCGCGCAGGCGCCGCTCGCTGTGACCGCTGTGTGTCCGCAGCTGGGAAAGGTGCCACCTGGAGAAGGTGAAGGCCTGGCTGGTCTCTGCCCGTGTCCAGGGGGAGGTGTGAGTGCGATACATAGGGCAGTGGTCGCTGGAGTTTACAGGCCGAGCCGAGGCCGATGCTCTTGGGGAGGGAACAGGAGCCCCGAGTTGGGGGCGGTGGCCGAGGAGCAGGACTGTGGTGGCCGAGGAGCTGGAGGCCGATGGGCCCGGCCAGGAGCGCGAGGAGGGCAGGGCCTGGAGCCCGGTAGGTGGTGGTGGGTCCGCAGTGGTCGGTCACTTGTTGCTGCCCGTTCACTCCTCCGTGTCCCCCCACTGCTTGTTGAAACAGCCAGGATCTGAAATAGAGAAAGGTGGCAGCAGGGGAGAGCCCGGGAAGTCGGCCGTTGAACAAGAGAGGACGGGTCCATTTTCTGTCTAAGACACGTGAAAGAGCTGCACGTCGGGCTCGTGGGATCGGTGACAGCGCTGGCCGGTTCCCGGCGCTCAGATACCCTGCCGCTTCCCTGGTCTGCACGGCGGGCGTCCGTGATGTTCCTTGTCTGACCCGGAAGGCCGCCCCGACCGGGGGAGCAGCTGAGGCCGACCGTCGGCTGTCGTGGGGGGAGGCTTTGATAGCCGCGCCGTCGCTGCTGCTTTTCCTCTCTTCCTGTGGCCCTGGAGCTCTGGAGTGGTGCTGCCACGGGGTTTTCAGGAGGAGAACAGAAAGAAAGGAAATCCACATCGGTGGGAGTTTGAAAGCTCCACCCTCCCGACTGCTCAGGGGAATAAAAACCCTCCAGGGCTGTGATTCCGCCGCGGCCTCCTCTCTCCGCGTGCGGGCCCCTCCCGGGTCTGCCCAGGAGCGGCCACTGCTCCCGTCCTTCGCTGCCACACCGCGGCCTGAGCTTCGGTCCCCTCTCTGGTCCCCAGGCTTCCACACTCGTCCTCTCTCCTCAGCCCAGTGGCTTCTCCTCAGAGCAGCACCCCTCCGGGGCCCCGTCACAACGTGGCAGCCGCTGCCCGGGGGCTTCGAGGCCCCAGTGTCCTCGCTGGTTTCGCTGCAGCCACATCCTCCTTTTCACCTTCCCGGAGCACAGCGGCGGGCGGCCTCGGTTCCCACGGCCCCTGTCACCTCCCTCGGGTCAGCTCCCACCTCCGCGAGGCCCCCCTGCGCAGCCGCCTGCCCCTCCGCCCTCCCCGTCCGCCTGTCCCCATCGCACTTGGCACCACGGGCCTCTGACAGACGTGTCCTTGTGTGTTCACTGCGTCCCCGGAGAAGGTGTTCACAAGGTCAGAGGCTCTTGTCTGTGTTGGTCCCCACACCCCCTCCCCTGCTGGTGGCTCTCACCTCCTGGCGCGGCGCGGGGCTGCCCACCACGGGGGAGGCACCCTTCAGGGTGGGCCCGGCAGCCGTCCTCAGTCACCGCCTCGGCCCTCCACAGCCCTGGCCTGAGCCCGGTGCCACCCCTCGTCCCCTCCGCCCTGCTCACCCAGTCAGGTCACCTCCCCGGGGCACCGGGCGAGGCCAGGACGGCCGTCTGTCCCTCCACGGAGTGCACCGAGTGGGAACCCCAGTCACAGAAAGGGAAGCGCTGGCAGGTGCTCCAGCTGACGAGGAGGGGCCTCGAGGCCACCTCGCCCGGGCCGAGCACCCGCCCGAGCGATACCGGGGTCCTCTTTCTAGACCCCTGTGACCGCAGGACTCGTATCCCCCGTCTCTGACGGCTGCCTGGCCGACCGGCAGGGCGTGTCCGCTCCTCGCCGAGCCCCACGCCTGGCAATAACCCGCCTCGCGGCCCTCACTGGGGTGGTGACAGCCCCGGGGGTCGGGGCCGGGGTAACCAGCCCTCCTGGCGCCACCTCCTGCCCTGCATCACGCACTGTGAGTTTCTGAGTCGCGCAGAGGAACGGGAAACAGTAGAAAGCACAGCAGGAACTGGACGGTTACGCAACGTGGACACGCTCAGCGCCGGCACCCCTTCCGAGCAATGCTCACTCACCCAGCTTCTCGGGCACCTCGGCGTGTGGCAGGCTCAGGAAGTCGCCAGCAGGACACAGTGCAAACTGACACACGCCCTTGGGGACCTCGCGTTCAGATGTCCACGGCGGAGCGGTTAAACTCTGTGTTAAAAAAGTAATGGACGAGGTTTGCGTCCGAGGAGAGAAGGGAGCTCTCCCCGGGGTCATGCCTGGCCCCTCGTCGCTGTCCACCCCTCTGCCGTCTGAGCAGCGCCGTCTAGGAGGGGCCGCCCTACGGAAGAGTGACCAGCTCTTAGGGGTGTTCCGGGTGTTGCTGAGGAAAGGGGCCCAGCGAGGACGGCCCACGGCTGCCGACCGCGGCCTGCCTGCAGGGGCCACGTCCGTGTCCTAGTGTTTTCCTGGCCCCTGGGTATTCCACGATACCGTTCCCTTTCATGCAGAGTTTTAAGATCGGGTAAAAGAGGGTATTTGGGTACTTTTAACCAGCACAGTACGTAAATGAGACGAGTTCAGGAGCCCTTGACGGTGACAATTTTGCTTTTCTTACCTTCTCCCGTGGGCTTCCCAAGTGAGGCCTGCAAGGCGGAGCCCTCTCCCTCCTCCGGTTTGGGGATTGAATCCGCTTCCTGAAACACCGCATTCGTGAACATTTGCCTCCCGTGAGAGAAAGGATGGAAAACGCTGAGTTCTTCCTGCCTTGAGGTGTTTCCTTTGCTGCCTTCACCTCAAGCCCTTGATGGACCAGAGAGAGTGCGGCCTCGGGCAGAGGGGAGGGGGGGACAGTGGCCGGCGTCCGCTGCCAGCCTGCTGTTTGTTCCAGAACCTCCAGTAGCAGTCACACTGCCCGAGGGTCCACCCCGAGGTGTTTCACACGCTCGGCCTCAGTCGCTGACACCTGCTAGCTAAGACAGGATGAGAGCGGTTTAGATTATGCATTAATTATTTTTACCCCATTAGTCCTAAAAGGATTTAACAAACACTCCCAGAGATTCAGGTGGAAATAATAGACACTGCGTGGTAGCCACTGGCGTGTCTTCTAAGCATATAATGTGGCCCTCGTGGCTGTCATTTTCAGCCTTGCGCGTAGAAGGGTGGAGCCCTGGTATATGAAAGTATTTCCGTTTTTTTCTTTGCTTGTGGCAATAACGGGTTTTTGTTTTTGTTTTTGCTACCACAGGTTAAAGGTTATTGAAAACGAATTGATACAGGCTTCGACCAAGAAGTTTTCCCTGGAAAAGTTTTATAAGGAGCCCAGCGTCTCCAGTAAGCAAATGGTGGATTGTTGTAAGAGACTTCTGGAACAGTCACTGCCTTACCTGCAAGGGATGCACCTGTGCGTGTCCCATTTCTACTCCGTCATGCAAGATGGAGACCTCTGTATTCCTTGGAACTGGAAGAGTGGAGAAGCCATTAAGTGACCCAGAAACTGTCATTTTTTAAAGAGATCAGAGAAAAACTGTTAAGCTTATTTAAACCCACAGTTTGACGAAACAGTGTTACTTCCCTTTTACAAGAACAAAGTTTCAGCTGCTGTTGTAAAAGTAGACTTTGTTTGTTTGTGTTTAACCATTTCTGCTGGAAAACTTGTTTTGGAAAAGGTCTCATCTCCCAGTCCCGCGGCGTTTCCCGTCTGGTTGGCAGGACGAGGTTAAAAAGCAGTTGAGGCGAGAACACGGTTATCGTGGTGCGTCCGGGATCCTGCAGAACTACAGGTGAACGTTTCTATAGGAGCGAGCGCGGCTCCGAAGTAATGGACCTCACCCCCCGGGCGACCCACTCCCACGTGCGACTCCATCATCTCGCGCGTTGGGCCCACACCTGCGTTGTGCAGCCAGGACGGACGGTCCGCGTCCATGGGTAACACAAACGAGATAACCAAATCTTGCCCGAAAGAACAAGTAGAAGGAGAAAGGCCGTTGGATGCACACGTGGTGTTGACCTTGTCCGAAGTGGCCGGATGCCAGTTCGTTAAAACATCTTCAGTGCCAGAGAATTTAAGTTTTAAACCCGTAAGTTTTCCTACCCATTGAAATAGTGGAACTAACTGTTGGTAGCATGAAACCAACCGATGGTCCATTTTTTTTTTTGTTTTTGAATCATTTAATAGGTGACTCGTTTGTTGCCGTGGGAAAACACTATCTGGGAAAGTTCTCGTTTGTTTCCCAAAGAGTCCCAGGAAGTAGGGTCAAGGGCAGAACGGTTCACCTAGTCCCCAGGGGTGCACTCCCCGCAGTCACGACACAGACCAGCCCCGGGTGGCATGGCGCGCCCCTTCTGCAGGCACAGCGCTTCTCTCTAGGCATTTCTCCGAGGGCGTTTGTAACCGGATCCACAACCGCTTCGGGACACAGTGAATCCTAGTCTGGGGCACTGTTTTTGTGGCTTTTCCTGCTGAAGAAATGAGAAAGAAAATTTTTTTCGCAGTGCATTAGAAAGGAAAGATATTTTTTTTTAAAAAGTCTTGAAGTATGTTTTAAATTGTTCCAAACCACGGATTATTTCGAACGTCTAAATTCAAACAGTGTGATTTGCAGTTATTACATTTGTCCATATCAGTTCTTTTAACCTGTGCCTAGTAGCTGTACTTGGATTTCTTTTGTACTGTAAACACAAGTTTCCAGAGCCAAATGACGGGAGTGAAAAATTCCGTAGCAGTCACCTAAGAAAATGTATTAGGAAAATAGGTTTGGATTATACCATTCCTAAAATCAGCTCATACGGGATCCTCAGTAGGACGTGTGGAATTGGACTTCGTGTCAGAACTGATTGCTACATAATAAATAATATATTAATCAAATCGTTTTCTGTTGGTTATTAATCGTTTTACAACTACTTCAACGTAATAGGAAATTACAGGAAACCGGGGCCTACATGTGCCTGTTCGACTCCTTCTCCCCGTCTAGCACAGCAGAGGAAGTTCTGTCCCAGCCGTGACGACTGGCACAGGACCAGGCGCCTCTAACTACACGGCCGGGTGGGGGACCACTTTCCAGGTTTGAACTCCAGACCCACCACCTGTCGCACGAACAAAGTCCTTTAAGGGGCCCCTTCAGCAAGCGCACCATCGTCAGCGTTCTCAGCAGAGGGGACTAGAGGGACGTCGCGGGACAAAGGGCCCTCCTGCCGGTCAGCAGTGTGGGTGCGATGGCATCCCCTGGAGACCTGCTCCAGCCATGGGACCAGAACACGCAGCCCTGGCTTTTAGCTCCAGGCCTCCCGCTCGCACTGACGCTCTGACTCTCCTGTCCACAGGCCCAGCCATCAGCTGACCTGCCTGCACCCCGCTTGTGCTCCATGAGGTTGCTGAAGAGCCACGGCCCAGGCATCCCAGCCAACTTCTCTGCCATCCAGCGGGCACAACTGCACCTTTCCCAGTGATGCTCGAACACCAGTCCTCGAGACGGCCCCCCTCTCCAAGCCTTTTCTGGGGCTCCCCCTCAGACCCAAGTGCCGTGTCGTTTGATTACATCTTCTAGCCCTTCCTTTGTCCAAGTTCACCAATGTTTATATTAAGCATCCCATTTAAATGCCTGTATGGTTTCTGTCTTATGCTGGGACCCAGACCAAGACACACTGGGTCCACAGGGCCTCGGGCCATGGGGCTGAGGCCAGGTCTGGCTACCCCCGGCCAGAGGCCTGGCACAGGTGATGCTCCATCCTGCTGGCGCTCCACTCATTCATTTGAACCTTTCTTTTAAGGACCAAGCGCATCCTTGGTGCCACGATGGAGCGGGCTTGCTCGTCTTGAGCTGGCCCTCAGCAGCCCACCCCTTCCTCAGAGTGCAGGGGCCCTGGTAGCCTGGCTGTGTTCTGGAGGGCAGAGCCGCCGCGGTCCTGTTGTCTGCATGGTCGGGGCCTTGCATTGACTGGCCTAGGCACAAACTGGCAGGTGAGGACACTCAGGCTACACAAGGGACGGCGCCGTGAAGCCACGAGAGGTGATGACAGGATGTAGGCTGCAGTCCCTGGGAGCTTCTAGGCCCTGGAGGGCCCCGCTCTGGTGTGTCTCCCATCCCCATCCCCATCCCAGCCAGACCTGGGGCACAACTACGGTCTCAGGCCCACAAGGAGTGATGTCCGGTTCCACCTGGCTCAAGGTGCAGCCTATTTGGTCAGCTCCCTCACCCCCCCCCCAACTAAGTGGGACCTGGGAGCAGCAGCCACTGCCAGCCTGGGGCTGTGTCTCACTAGCCCCCTTGTCCCACCCAGCCAAGCCCAAGGGGAGTCCAAGAAGCCGTGTGTGCCCCTCCCCCATGCAGGCCTGGAACAGGAGACAGCACAGGTACCTGGCACAGGCAGGAGCTGTCCCCACCCAGTAGTGTCCCTGGGTAATGAAGGGGGGCAGCATGCTGGGTGGGACCCCCTCGCTATGGGGTCAGGGCAGGACTCACCACTCCACTGCAGCAGATGTCCGTCAGCAGCACAGGCAGGGGGCTTGGAGGGCTGGCCCCCAGGGAGCCTCCGGCTGCATTCTCGCAGCCCCCTGCCTCTAAGCCTGAGAACCTCCAAGTAGAGGAGGGAGGCAGGAGAGGCAGACCCTCTGAGTGTGAGGTCTCAGCACGAAGGGCTGTCGGGAGCGCGTCTCCAGCCCCAGAAATCTATGCCCCCATCCCCCAGGGCTGGGGCTCACATCCCACACGTTATAGGCTGCAGCCTCCTGAGCAGGAGAGCTCTGCAGGGGGGCGGCCGAGAACCTGGCCGGCCATGGGCCATTCCTGCCCCCACAGCCTGAGGACAGCATGGTCTTCATCCACTGGCCTATCATCCTGGACAGTTAACCAGCCGCCCCGGGATTGGCGTAAGTGAAAGCAGGGGAAGCAGGGGCTGGACAGTGTTGTGCAGTATTTCGAGACCCCCACGAAGGACAGAGACCTCCAGATAAGGTGTTACAGGAAGCGCTTTATTTTCGGATAAGATGTTACAGCATGCTCGTTATTTACGGATTCGAACCCAGGCCCCCACCAAGGGCGAGAGCCCCGAGACTCCCTCTCCCCTGAGTTTTATACCCTCTCAGGGGGTGGTTACGTGACCTTTTCCCTGATCGGTGGGACTCAGGTGCGTCATTGCAGTTCCCTGCGTAAGCCAAGCGGAACGTGGGTGAGCTATTTTCCCGTTAACATTTTTCTTTAATTACTGTTACTGGCATTGTCGGGTAACCTTTTCTTATTGTCCCTTGCGGCTGCTGGCTAGGCCAGGGGCTAGGCCAGGTGTTAGCTGCAGGGTGAAATGGAAAAGTCCTATAGGGGGATTATCTTAAAGGGCCAGGGACAAGATTTGAAACAGCCTTCTACAGGAAGAACTTCCCGGCCATTGGAGGCCTCGCCAGAGTCAGGATGTGGTGATCCTACCATCTGGGAAGCAAATAGTCCCCATAAAGTACCTCGAGGCCTCCACGACCACCAGTTGGGGGCACAAGAATGACCCTGACCGTCTGTTCTGGCACATAGTAGGTGCTCAGTAAGCAAATGAGTCAGGCTCAAAGACTCACTGCGCCTGGGGGCTGAAAGGCCCAGATCCGTGTGGCCAGTATCCAAGCAATCGGGGGTTCCCCCATTCCCCACCCAGGGCCCCCGTCCGTGCAGGTCACAATCGGAATGTGCAGACCGAGGGGCTCGTGGTAACCTGCAGCCCACAGCGACCTGGCTCAGGTAAGATCAGGACGCCAAGGGGCCCAGCTTCAGGGGAACAGGAACTTCATGGGGATTTGGGAGCCTTGCTGTCAAAGGGACCTTGAAATCCTTGTTGAGTATTTCCCAGTGCCTCTTTCGGGTGGGCTTGACACAGCCGACACTGAAGAGAGTTTCAGGTGCCCCGGGTGGGCTGATGGCTTCTTGAAAGGAGAGCCCGAGGGAATAGGACGTCCTGCTTCCTCCTGCTTCCTCGTGTGGTGTTGTGATTTCTAGTGAGAACTATATCTTTGGTCTTTGTCCTCGTCCCTGGCACAGAGCTCCTAATACTTTTGGGATTTCCTAAGTGATAAGAACCTTAAAGGTGCCTTTTGTCTTGCGGTGACCTTTGGGACCCACACCTAAGGATGGGGGCTGGTTGATGAGGGCCCAACCCTGTGATTAGGCGTTGGAATTCCCAGTCCCACCCCAGACCCCCAGAGGCCCGAGAGGGGCTGGAGGCTGAGCAATCGCCAGTGGCTGATGGTTTCATCCACCGTGGCTGTGTAATGAAGCCACCATAAAAACCCAAAGTGGAGCTTCCAGGTCGGTGACCGCGTGGCGATGCAGGGAGGATGGCCTGCCCTGAGCAAGGACGCCCCACGCCGCTCCCCACATACCCTGCCCTGCGCATTCTTCCATCTGGCTTCTGAGTTCAATCTTTTTATAGAAACCGGTGCGGTAAGTACAATGTTTCTGAGTTCTCTGAGCCGCTGTCGCGAATTAACCGAACCTGAGGAAGTGGCCACGGGAACCTCTGATCTGCAGCAGGGAGGGCAGGAGCTCAGGTGTCAGCTGGGCTGAGGGCTGGTGTGGAGGGGGAGGGACTGAGGCTGTCTCCCAGGGGGCAGTGTCGGAGTCGGGCTGAATTCTCAGACACCCTGCTGGTGTCCAAGAATTGTCGGTGTCGGGGGAACCCCACCGCCAAGTTGGAATTGGGTCCAGGAACCCAAAAGAGTTAGGCTTGTTCCCCTGGGAGCACGTTGCGGCTCCAAGCTGAGGGCGCTGTCCTGGAGTCTTTAGGGGCTCCTGGCCCTTGGCCCTCGTCCCTGTCCCAGCCACCACAGGTGCCTGGGCACCAGCTTCCTTAGCAAAGCCCCCACCCACACCCCGATGCAGCAGGAGGAGTAAGTGTGAGAAGGACTCGCTGCCTGTGCTGGCTTGATGATGGCAGGGCCAAGTAGAAGCTGTGAGGAAGAGGGTGGAACAAGCAATGACACAATGACACAGTAATGTCCCGGCTGCCCACCAGCAAGGACACAAAGACCACGTCAAGGCCATCCTCCAGGAATCCCAGAGAGCGCGCCCATGGGTCCTCTCACCCGTCCTATACAGCTAATGGGCCCCGCCTTCCACCACTCTCAGAGGCTGACCCCCTGGGGCCTGACCTCCAGGCCCCCTCGGTCCCCAGGCTTCCTCCCAGCCGTGGTTCCTGGGAACAGCCACCCACCGTGAAGCCCAGCAGGCCTGACAGACAGGCTCGTTCACCTCTGTGCTGTGCCGAGAGGTGAGCGGAGGCCGAGAGAGACAGGGTCCTGGCTGGGTCACAGCACTCAGTGGCCACGGAATCAAGACGGGCCCTCAGGTCCTCGCTCCCCCACCCAGAGGAGTGAGGTCTCCTGGGGTCCTCAGGCCGGGACAGAGTCTCAGAGCCCCACTTACTGCCTCTTGCCCAGTGACTGGATCAGTAGGCACGAGTCACTTCATTCCATGGGGGCTGCAAGGTGGCCTGCTCTTCCCCCAAAGCACCCTCCAGAGCCTGTCCCACCAGGGAAGGCACCGAGCTGGAGGGGGCACTGCCCCCGAGCTCCCTCAGCCTCAGGCTGCCTCAGAGAGAGCTCCAGGAGGGGCTCTTGCTCCTTTCTGCTCAGGGCCCAGGGCCCCCTGAGTGCTGTGCCTCCCCCTCCCCCAACCCCCATATCCAGGTGGCCTCAGGTTGGGTCCAGGGACACCAGGCTTTCGGCTCCTGCTCATCCTGGCTTGTTTCTGTCTCAGCCAAGGAGGTCTCCTCCTGGTCCTGCCTGGAAACTAAACATGTCACTCTGGCATCAACGTCAGAACCGAATAACGAAACCCCAAAGAGCTGAAAGTAAAACACCAGATCGGCTTGGGAGACCAAGGGAGTTGTAGGAAATGTCCGAAACCAAACTCGAAGTTAGATTTATACTGAGTGTCAAAGCATCTGGCCATTCCTGTAAGAATTCGGGGGAGAGTCCCGTGTGTCTCTGGGAGAGGCAGCCGGGTTCTGGCCAGGGGTGGTTCAGAAAGGAGCTGGAGGGCCGTGGCCGGGCGGAGACTCTCGAGCTCAGAAGGAGAATCGGTTGTTTCCAGTGAGGACGTTCTTCAGCTTGCAGGAGAATGCCCAGGGGACCGAAGGGCTGGGCAGAAAGGTAGAGGCTGGGGGCGGTCCAGGGGGGCCCGGGGTGGGCGGCGCACGCCCTGGTGGTGAGATGGAGACAAGAATCTCTGAGAACCGTGCGGGGCTCCTCGCCCCAGCGCTCGCCAGCCGGTGGGTCGGGGCGGACGGGAGGGAGTTTTCTGAGCCGGCGCATCTCAGGGAAGCCGGAGGGGCAGGCGGAGGGGCGGGCTTCTGTGCAGGTGAGCTGGCTGGGCCCTGGTCACCTGGGGGGGCCTCCTGCATGCTCCCAGGCTGGGACGCCGGCCTCTCTTGGGGCAGCTCAAGAGCAGCTGCAGGTACATCTGCCTTCGGCGGGGGGTAGGTGACTTCTCCAGTGATCTCGTTTACCCAGAAAAAGGTATCTAGAGGTTTCTTCCCGTGGCCAGAATGACTCCTAGACATAGCTACGAGGGAGAGACAACACAGGAGCACCTGCGGTCATCCGTACACACAACCCAGGGCAGGGAGCCTCCCGCCCCTGGGCTTCTGCAAACCTCCTAAGACTCCGTCAGGGAGACCCCCTCCCAGATGCTCCAGAACTCTTTCCAGAAGCAGGTGCAGCCCTACCTGGGGGCTCCAGATGAATTCTAGGGTCTCAACTGTCTTTTCAAATGTTGAAATCCTAACCAAGTAAACTAAGAAGTGTACCCACACCTAGTTCAGGTGACTGTGTGTGCTCACGCGCGCACACGCATGTATGGAGACTAACGGTCCCATGGAATGTAAATGGTCATGAGCAACAGTCTCCGGTATTTTCTAGGCCGTTCACTTCTACTACGCTCCTTAAGGAAATGCTGGTTGCTACTCCTCAAACTCATTTGATAAAGGAAGCAGCAATAATGAAGGAACTGTAGCTTGAAAAACCATCTTAGATTAAGGGGAAAATAGAGAAGGCTGGGTCTTCTACAAAAAAAAAAAAAAAAATCACTCAATTTTTACAAAAACATGAGCACGTGTGGTCAGTAGAAGGGTCCTGCGGAGATGGCCATGCCCTGATCCTGGAACCTGTGGCTAGATTTCATTACGTGGCAGCAGGGACTTGGCAGATATCGTCAAAATGACAGATCTTCACCTAGGGACGTTACTCTGTATTATCCGGGTGCCCCCTTCTAATCACTGAGCCCTGGAATGCGGAGAGCTTTCTCTGGCCGGGGTCACGGAGAAGCAGCAAAGGAAGGGAGAGCGATTCGAAGTGTGAGAAGAACTCGCCCACCACTGCTGGCTCGATGATGGCAGGGCCAAGTGGACACCGCGAGGAAACGAGCTGTCAACAAAACGAATGAGCCTGGAAGTAGATCTTCCCCGGGGCCTCCAGACAAAGCTTCAATGTTTGTCTTGTGAGACCCGGAGCAGAGCTCCAAGCCCCACCCTCTGGGGTCTGGTGGTCCAGCAGCAAGAGGACGCTCACGCACGCATGGTGGGGACACTTTCCAGGACGAGTGCGAGAGAGGGCGGCCAAGCTGAAGCTCCCTGAGCTCAGGGTGAGCCCACTTCTGGTGCGGGCCAATGAGCCAGTCTGGGGGACTCTCCCTACTGTCATTGTCCAGCTTGATAACGGCTTCACTTGGCTTAGACTGGACAATGATGGCCTGTCCCCCCCTGAGAAACATCAAGGTATTTATTCTCCCTAGAGCGTCAGCTGGGTTAACTCGCTTTTACGATCATGACACCTGCATCCCACCGGAAGGCAGAGCGGGTTTCCCCACCGCCCCCTGGGGGTCCCCAGGGCCATGGGGAAGTCAGCGCATCCTGCAGAGATGCCCAGAATCGAATCGGGGTGGCTGACAGCAACTAGGTGGCGGGTTGAACACGGTGGTGGCAAGGAGCTAGGGGATTGGAGAGGTATGAGCGTTTAAAGCTCACCTGTCAGAAGGTTCCAGAGTGGAAGAGACATCGAAGGGAGCTTCAGAGGGGAGGAACCTCAGAAGACTGGGGGCTCCTAGCAACCTGATTGTTGGGTAAAGCGCTTCCCACCCCATTCCGGCCAGATTCCGCCTGGCGATCTCAGATCTCTGCAGTGCAGCCCCCCACACCGGCCTTACCCTTCCTCCAGTCCCCAGCCCCAGACTAGGGGAGTCCCCCGTCGCCCTTCTCCTTCCTGCAGCTCCTGACGTCTGCCAGTCTCACTGCAGGGCTCCACAGGCAGCATCCGCTTTTTCTAGAACATACACTTACAGACAAGGGGGCTGTCCTCCTCTGGCAGAGTTAGCTCGCTGTCGGCACGGTGGACACCAGGGGTTCTTGGCTTAAGAATTTCTCACAGACCCCTCCTCAGCAAGGAAGGGTTGGTTCTCCCTCAGCCTCATGCCCCCTTCACAGCCTCACTTCCCTGCGAATTAGATCTGTTCCCCAAGTTGCCATCTGCTGAGATCCTCCCCAACTCTCCTCCCACCTAGGGTCGGCTCACGAGCAACCGCCAGGTGTCACAGGAGGTTCTGGCCCATGGTGCTGACAGGAGGTGGAATGGCCACCCGCTTGGACTGGCCCCAGGTCATCCAACGAGGCTTTTCTCCTCTCCTCACCTGCCCGGTGCTGCTCACCTGATGTGGGACAGTCTATAAGCGATGAGTTAACCTCTGTGCCCCCAGCTGTCCTCCACCAGCAGCCTGCCCCTGGCAACTTTGTGCCATCAGCATTTGTGGCCTTAGACCTTCCCAGGACTGCTGTGGGCCTGTCCCTAGCGTGAGGCCATTGTTAGGGTAAAGGAAAGGCTCTGCTGGGCCCCGCCTGCTACTTGTCTAGGCCCAAGGGAGCCTCCCCCTTCTTTCCCCAACATCTCCACCTGTGTCCACGCAGGGGCTGGCCCCGGGGAAAGCTAACTCATCCCATTACTTCTTCCCACCCATTCCTGCAAACTCAGCTTGCTCCGAATATCACTGCCCTTAAGATTTCTTTCGTTCCCACCATTTTTGTCCGTTTTTGAGACTGTGTTCTAAGGGCTTGGTCTCTGACCCATTTGAAAACTCTGATCGAGGACGGCCGGCCTTTGACAAGCTCCAAGACGCAGTTCGGTGAGCACCAGCCTCTGGACGCCTGCCTGCTCCTCCTGGGGCTCTTCCATCGAAAAGTCTATTTCAGACGAGCACCTGCTTCCTGCATTTTTCTCACTATAATGCCGACGCTAACTGGCTCCATTTTACGGTTTTGCGGGTTTCTTGGAAGGACAGATGGGACGCCAAGGCTCTAAGCAGGAAGCAGAGTTTACTGACGCCGGCACCGGCTCAGCAGATCCTTATCCAAAGGCTGAGGCCTGATTGTAACAAAACAGGCAGTTTTGTGCAATCTTGTCATTCCTACACAGCTACAGAGATAAGAGCACTGATTAGCTGGCAAGCTATGAGAAAACTGATGTCGGCCAGAGTCCTGGGGGTGGGGGGAGGGCAGTCAGGAACAAACTCGTTCAAGCAGGAAATGGCCAGGCAGGGGCCGGCTGCCACATTACTGATCCGAGTACAATGATACAGGCTCTCGTGTAAAATAACTGTTTTTTATGCCTGAATTTGCAGAGGTTTTTTTTTTCATCACCAAATCATTCATTTAACTCTCAGTGCTTTTGGCATCCTCAGTCTTGTTAGCGATTCCTTTGGATAGCCCTGACCTAATTTTATTATTTTTAATGATCTCACAGAAGTAAATTCACCACTTACACAAATTCAATTAAAAAGGAATTTAAGTCCGTATGATTTGAAGTCATTGCCCTCAACCGCACACGCCAACTGGCAAAAGCAAAGAAGTACATATTTATATGCTGGTCGAAGAGGCGATTTGTCCACAAATTAGCTCGGCCAGCACATTGCGACAGCAAAAATGAGCACCGTGAGTGGCCAAGGGCCTTGATGTCATAAAGGCCAGGTGCCGGTGCCAGAGAATAAAAGGAAAGGGGTGGAGGGGGGACTGCCAGTCTTCTACCACTTCCTTCCTCAGACCCGCTGAACATGGCCTTGGGGCCCACGTAGCCGTCCAACCCCCGGTCCAAAGGCTTCTTGCTGCTCCTCAACCAGACTCACTTTTTCTACCCAGATCAAACGGCTGACAAGCTACTCAGACCTTGAAACCCACTCTAACTAGAAGGTAAGGGCTATCAGATTTCACCAGGAAGGATTATCTCCTTATACCTTAAAAAAAAAAAAATAGAATCCCTAAATGTATGGGAAATGGCCCTTGGCAAACCCGGTGTCAGTTATTTAGAGCAGAAGTCCAGTGTGTTTCTTACTGCAGGCCCAAATTTAAACATTGCCTTGGGACAGCTTATTAGACTTATCGTGTTTCTAGAAAATTTTCCCAAGTGTCTGAGAGGAGCCAGGCCCCGAGGGTTAGTTCCTTGAAGCCCACGGACCATGGGGTTTCTTGGAACCCATGCTGGGCGAAGGGCGGATCCCTCCATTGCCCTCTTGTGGAGGAGTCACCGAGGTTTTCTCTTCCTTCCCTTTAGATGTCGAGAAGTCAGTTGGGGTCAAGGGACAGGCCTCTACCTACATTTATGTGGGTCAATGAAGTCACGGCACAAATTACCTACCCTGCATGGAAGGTAGATCCTCCTGCACCGTCTCCTGCTTCTCTGCTGAGCCTGAAATGTGGCGCCCCACCTGGATGTCAGACTGGCGACGCGGCTCCCACCTGTCCCAAAGGCCCACCTCTTGTTCCTGCACAGACGTCGAGTCCACTGGCTCCCCCTGCTGCTACCTGCCTGAGAGAAAATGGCCCGAAGTGCCCCGGCTGGTCTCCACCAGGCGCTGGCCAGGTGCCTGCTGCTGTCAAGACCCCTCCTCCGCTGCCACACAGGGGCACCCCCCTCTCTCCAGTCCCAGGTCCACCCCCATTATGTAGGCTGTTGGTACCACCCCATCAGCCACTGACCTCTGTATTTCCCCCACAACAAGGCACTCTCCTAGAGAGAGCGCTTTCCTACTTTTATGATTTGTCCACAAAAGTGGCATCCTTCAGCCCCCAGCAAGCCATCTGCCAGGCTGTCTGCATCACGCACAGGACCCTACACAGGGTCCTCAGAGGCTTTCAGCTTGACACGTATCATGACCTGGTTTGACCTTTATAATCTCAAAATCTAATGTTGAAGGCTTTCTTGAATGTTTATTTTATTTTCCATATATATGAAAATATGTATTAACATAAATTCTATTTTAAAAATTAACAATATATAGAAATAAGAACCCAATATATAGATTAAACGTAGATAGGACACAAATGGTGGAAGGGCTAAGTGAACTTGAGCATGATCTGAAGTGCCATTTTCCTTAAGGGGGTAGGGATGAGGGAATTGGAAGAAGTGACAACATAGCGCAGACAGGAAGCTCGAGGACAGAGCAGGGAGGTGGGAGGCCACATCAGAGATAGAAGGCTCAGAATTCTCCAAAAGTGATGAAAGACAGGAATTCTCAGAGTTAGAAATCTCAATGAAACCCAAGTAGGATAATTATAGCAAAACCATGGAACACTGAGGCCCTCTCAAAAGGAGCTAAAGGAAATAAATGAAAACTGACATCAACAATGATGGAGTTTAGGGGAACAAGACCTGTAACATGCTGGGTAAAAGTCACCTCAGATTTGAGTGTTTAGCTAATTATTCAAGAATTAGGGAAGTATAAAGAATTTCAGGATAAAAAGTTTGCTACAATCAGACCTAAAGATCAGACCTACAATCAGGCAGGGTTTCTTACACATCAGTATTCCTGATATTGGGCCTGATGACTTCTCCTTGCAGGGGGCATGCTGCACTCTGTAGGATATTCAGCAGTACCCTTGTCCTCCCCCCTCTTCCCAGTTGTGACAACCAAAATTGTCTCCAGATACTGGCAGGTGTCCCCTCGTTGAGAATCACCTCTGTAAAGGGTGTTCAGAGGCTTCTCCATGTCTGTTCTTCACTTTTCCCTAATAATAGAAACCCTGGTTTTTAGCTGGGCAGAGACTGGGAGGCTGGTGTTTGCAGTAAATCGTCTGCTCCTATGTGGAGGGCGACCACGATTTAACCAAATCTGTGGCATCAGGAAAACGGCAAAAAGAATCCAGAATGATGGTTTTTTGTTGGCTCCTTCTTGGCTGCTTTTGGCAAAGTCCTGCAGGGAAGGTGGTCTCGAAGTGGGGTTAGCCCGTATTCAAGGAGAGCTAGAAGAATCTAGAATGCTGCTGATGTCGGTAAGCCCCCACCGTGGCCTGCCGTACACGGACAGCTGAGTCAGTTGGTTCCTTGCGAGTCTGAAAAACTAAGCACTCTGTACACTCGGCCCACGGCAGCTGCGAGCTGTGGCTGTGAAGAGGCAGTCTTTGCAGGAGAGAACTGATGCGGCTAGCAAGGATGGGATTAAGGGCGTTGCTTTTCATAACAAATCTATCATATTGGCAAACTTGGAGAAACCTGGCAAAATCAATGACATCACTTCACAGGGTCGGACGTAGGCATTCCCAGTGAGCCAGGACCAAAACCGGGAGGAGCCACAATGTCCATCAGGTGTGGACTGGATGTCAACTGCAGAACCGTCACAGAAATAACCAGAAAACAGTGAAACTAAAGCACAGGGACATGCAGAGAGACATGCATACTTCGATTCCATTTATGTAAAGTTAAAAGACAGGTAAAAGTTAAAGTTATTTAAAGATACCTACATCAGCAGTGGTAAAAATGTCGATGAGATAAAAAACCAAGCAAAAAGAAAATATAGGCAATACGAGGGAGAGAGTCTATCCATACTGGCCTGGAAGGAGGTCAATGATATATTGTTAATTGGAAAAAGAAAGTGAGAGGGATTTAAAAAGTTCTAGTTTGAGCATCTGATCATTTTTGCTTTATAAAATTTTGTATTATAGAAGCAATAGTTACTTGTTTTAATTTTTAATTAGACAAACAAAAACATAAAATATAAAAAGATGGAGTGATTAGAGATAGCAGTTCAAAGTAATAGAGATATTTATAAGTTAATTCAAGGATAATTGTGTTTCTATAATATAAAAATGCATGATCTTTCCAAATATAGAAATAGCCTAGAACTTCGAAAATGGTAAGAGGAAAAAATGAATTTAAAGGTAAGGAATCTGAAACGAACATAAAGAATATCATAGATAAAGCAGGACGAATTAAAACACACGATAAGATTGTAGAGATGATTCCAAGAATATTAGTAAAAGTAATAAATGGAAATGGAGTATGTTTGCCAGATAAAAGCAGATATGGTCAGACTAGGAAAAATGCAGCTAAAAGCTGTTTTCAAGATACACACCAAAAAACGTAAGGACACAGGCTGAAAGAAACACATCTGGCCCCTTTTATCAGCCATCACTAAGCTGATAAAAGCTGATTTTTGATTTTTTTTCTGTTATACCGTAGTAAAGACCATCAAAAGCATTTCACTTGCAGCTGGAGACACCTTCGCTATCCTACTTCGGGGCCACATCAGCTGCACAACCCGAGTCACGGTCTAGTTCACAGTCACTCTGATCACATTTGCACCCGCAGGACACCACACTGGTCCGTGATAGTGATGATATGGTGACGATTGGATCTGCTGGGTAGGAGGGAGCGACAACTCTAAACGCACGGTTAGACACACAGCACGCCAGAGTGTGGGAAGTACACGCTTGGCTCCACTCGGCTAGGCGGAACACGTTTTCCAAAGTGCCGTTCTTCGTGTTGTCTCCAACATTTATGTTCTGCATGTTTGAGGGTCACAAGAGACAAGTTCGCATGAAATCCGCTGGCTCATATGCTAACCCTGCTTAACATTTTGGGGAACTGACAAAATTTCTCCAAAGGCGCTGCACTGACGTCTCAGGTGATTCTCAGCTCACCATAGCAGCCACCCCACCCCCTCAATAGAGCTCCAGGAATGGCCTCTGAAGTACTGGTTTGGGGCTGCCTTAAGGTCTGGTCAGGACCAGCTACATAAGTTACCAGGTCCAATGGAAAATGGTCAAAATTATTCTGCAAAGTTGCACAGCCATGAAGCCAGCACTGGACCTAGGCCGACACACTTGCGACGGTGACGAGGAAACTGAGCTAGGGATTGTTGGCTTTCCGGCCCCTACTCTGGCCCCTCTGAGATCAGGATTCAGAACTTGTTTCCTCAAATGCTGGGCCTCCTTCACTCTCCCTCCCTGGGCATCTCCCTGTGGCCCCACCGGACCCCGCAGATGTGGGTCTGACATGGGTTCTGGGAATAGCAACTAAGATTCCACTGACTCATCCATACTACCTCCTTTCCTCAACGAAGTTTCCACGTCCAAAACCTTCCTTCCACCTCGGCTGGAAAGATGACAACACCTATGAGGCTTAGCTTCCCAGAACGCTGAAGGTGGCGCGTGATGGAGACTTTTTTTCCTGTATGACACTTTCCTTTCCGGTCTTCTTGTCGGGATTTTGAAAAGCTAACTTGCTGACACCCTCTGTAATCTGCTCCCCACATTTCCGTGGGAAACTGAACCAACCAGAGCCGCAACAGAGATGAATCCCACAAACAGAAATTTAGATGAAAAGGAACCAGACACAGAGGAGCATGTAGTATACGATTTCATCTATTTGGAGTAAGAAGCACACAAAGCAAAGAACGGGCAAAGCTAACGTTTTGGGGAGTGTGCTTAGGTGGTAAAGGTAAAGAAATGCTAGGAGATCATTTGCATACATCAGAATATGGTTTGCTTTCTAGGAAAGAGGAGGGACAGTCACTGGGAAAGGCAAGAGGGGACTTCTGCGTTTCCTGCAGAGTTCTAGTTCTGAGTTTGGCTGCTGATTCCAGGAGAGCTCACTTCATGAAACTTCACTGAGTTGTACGTTTCCGTTTCACACGCTATCACATTTCATAATAAAAATATTTGCTAAATGTTGTTACTTACACTGTACTTCCTGAGTTGGATTATTACCCAGAGCTGTCTTTTTAGCCTGATGATTGTCCTTCGAGTGGGCCCTAGGTGCTTTCCTAGGTGAAGGCATTTACAATCTGAAGGCCTCTCACTGGGAAAGATAATTCTCTGTTCAAAACTGTTTGGATTTAATCCTGCTTTGCAGTTAGTTCTGATCACACTCCAAACAGGAAAGTCAAATAATTCAAACGAAATCACAAAGTCATTGATAGTTTTCAGGTTCTTCTTAGCTCTGTTAAAGAAAGAGGACGGGAAAGTCACCTGTTCTCAACTCGACTCCGAGCCCCACCACCTCGAAAAGCAGTTTCAGTGATCGAACATTTTCAATGCCCAAGAATTGAATCAAGCTATGTCTCTGTCAGCATTCGGCTGATCTGAGACCAGGCCATCTGGATTCCTCTCCCACTTAAAGTCATTTTTAAAAGATTGCCGGCTCCAACTAACATGACCAGTGACGGGAGGAAAGTCATCCGAGGGTTGAAGCCTCATAGAGCGTAGAGGACACACTGGAGGACAGGAAAACACCGTTACTGAACATGGATTACGCCAGGCCTAGCGATCAGGGCTTATCAGTTGGAACAGCATTCTTCTCAATCCATCTCATTTCATTGGAATCGCAAAGAGTGAGGCTTTCTGCTTACCTCGCTCAGCCTCCGCGCTTGCTCTGGCTCCGACTAGACTTCGCTCTCAGGTGTAGTGATGCTCAGTTCTCTTTTTTAACATATAAAAGTTCCTGCATCTTCGTAGAATGGGCTTCTCTGCTGAGGATCAGATGGCAGAAATTTGAATGTCGACAGAGTAACTGTTCTAATTTTAAATGGACCAAGAGGAAGGAAAACATGGCTTTTTCTCAACCACTTTACATTTTATTTCCATATGGATAAGACCCTTGTGTACAACTAGCATGTGACAACGTCTGTGTGAATCTAAAAGTACAGTTACCCCGAGTTGCTGACTTCCATGTTTAGTGTTGGTTTATTCACATAAGGACTCTCCAGACGTCTAAGGAAGAACCTTCCATGGACATTTTAAATGAATCGCAATAACATGTCTGGGGACAATCTGTTTTCTCCTCACATTCAAACCTGAAGTCACAAAGGGAAGACATCCCTACTGAGACCAGTTTCTCTGCCTCTATCCCATATATTTATCAGTCTTTAATTCGCACTAATAGTAACGATTTGTTGACACGTTGACATTCCATGAACCTTAATCAGAAAACCAAGATGCCTTATTCTCCTTGCCTTCTCTCTCTTAACAGATTTCATAGCGAACAGCATGAGCCGATGTGCTCCCAGGTCATTTGGGCAACAAAGGCAGCTCGACTGTGGGACACAAGTGGAGGGAACCCTGCCTTATCAATTGGGAGATTCTCTTAAAATTCAGGGCTATAGGAGGAGTGAGCCATCCGCTCTCCTCGGCCCTGTTGGGGGCTGATCGTCACTGCTTCGTTTGAGGCAAATCAGAATTCTGTGCCGTTTTTTGTTAAAGTCACACACTGCCTTTGTTAAATGTATTGATTTGATAAATTTCATTGTAAAACAAGTGTTTATAAAAAGGAATATCTTTAACTGTGTCCTTAATTTTGAGAGACTTTTCTTGGGGCTTTTGAGTTCATTACAGCGAGATAAGGTCACAGTCAACAGCTAATTATTACCAGATCAACTGCTTATGACATAATTTATACCGTTAGGTGACCAGGTGTCCATAATTTGACACACACACACACACACACACACACACACACACACACACACACACACACACACACCTCCCTCCACAGTTACTGCTGGTCTGAAAGCTTTAAGTCACACTCTCTAGGAATTTTTAAGATAAAACAGTTCAGGAAAGCTATGCCAGTTGTTAGCTTATTGTCTTTTTCAAATCCTTCCTTCTATAGATGCCCGTGATGACGGAGTTGGGACTGAAGTCCACCTCGCTTTGCCAGGTTGTTCCATGGTAGGTTCTCCCATGGAGATATAGGAGGGAAGCTGTAAGGCTGGAGGAGTGGGATGATTACTCTGGTGTCAACTTACTTAGGCCAGGGTGTGGAGGAGGGGCTGTTACATGTGACAGTTGTTTGGCCTGCAAGCTGGACCTAGGCCATAAAGATTGCTTCCCCCTACCCCCACCCGGCCCTGAGACTGCCTGATTCTAACAGATGTTTGTTCTGACGTTAACCAGCACCTCTGCCCGGCCTCTTCATGCATGCACGCTGGGTCTGGAACACATTCCAGTTCTCCTGACCTGGTCAAGCATGTAAAGCAATTACCCGTACCTGAGAACGGTCACTTATTAGTACATGTGACTAGTCCCCACCCCCCTTCTGTTTGCTCTGTATAATTCTGCAGCACCAACTGAGCTAGCTGCACGGGAATTCATTTCATACGCTTCATATGCAAGTTTCCCTTAATAAACCTTACCGGTTATCATCCTGAAGTGGCACCCTCTTTGGTCTCTCCCTGCCCTCCACGACCAGAGGTCGATTTTTAGTTCCAGGGCTTTTCCCTGGGTCTGCATGTCCTAAGCCATGGGGGTGAGGGGAAGAAGATATTCAGTCAAACGTTGTTCTGGATTTTCCTGCAAGGGTGTCTTTTGGATGAAATGGACATTGACATTGGTGGACTGTGAGCAAAGCAGTGGGTGGGCCTCGTCCAATCGGTTGACGACCTGAATAGAACAAAGGGCTGGCCTCCCGCAGACAAGAATGAACTCTCCAGCAGTCAGCCATCGGACTTCATCTGCAACATCAGCAGGCCGGTTCCCCAGCAGACAGCCTTTGGACTGGAACCGGAACGTGGGCTGTCCTGGGTCCCTAGCCTGCGGGCCTACCCTGCAGGTTTTGGACCTGCCAGCCTCCGTTGATAATGAGCTAATTCCTTATAATAAATCTCAGATAGATGATTAGATGATTGATAGATAGATAGATAGATTAGATAGATAGATAGATAGATAGATAGATAGATAGATAGATAGATAGATAGATAGATAGATATAGATACACACACACATCCTATTGATTCTCTAGAGAATCCTAATACAAGAGGGGCCTTGCTCCCTCCTGTTTTTTGTGGGCATTGCTTCTTGTTCCCGAGGCTCTTTCACCTTTCACCCTGGAAATAGCAACTCTTCCTGGCAGCAGCATTGAGCTCACCTTGCAGACCCAGCCCGCGTGGGGCACTTCCTCTGCGTTCAGACACCGGCAGCAGCCCAACAGTGCTCTCCTCATGGACTCTCTTCGCCTCACCTTTGAACTCTTCGAACCACGTGTCTTCATTCCTGCTTTGTAGCCTGCCCTGTGGAGGTGGGATCGATACCATACCACCACTCCAAACTGGTTCAGATGTCAAGACCAACGTCACATACAGCAAGTTACGAGAAAGCTTATTATTCACACAATGAGGCTCTCTGTGGGGAGACAGGTACCCGAGCCAGTCGGTCAGTCTTGATTGAAAGGGGTGTCTCTGCTTGTTGTGGTCAGGGCGAGGGTTCCAGGGCAACACAAAAAGCCAGAGTTTGCATCAACTTCCCCTCTGGAGCCGGTAAGGAATAATAACTGAGCTTCCCGATCAGCTTGCCCAGGTGTGAGGCAGAATGGAAAAGGGACAGGGCTTGAAAGTTCAAGTTATCCGTGATCGAACATCAAAAGTGGAGTCGGACTCATTACTGCTCACCTGGCCCTGGCCCCTGACCCGAACCTGGCGGACACAAAACCTACTTGCTCTTCTTAGCTGGGCATCAATGAAGCGCTGCGGTACTCGGCCTGTAAACATTCGTGACCTTTCCTCACCGACCTCAAAACGTGGAACGGGGGACTAAGCGCCTCCATCCACAGACCCAATCTCTTCATTAAACTTAGGTGTTTAAAAAAGTACAGCTTCTGGCTTTCCTTGTTATCTTTAGGCATGGAGAATCTACAGGAAATAAGAGTTTATACCTTCCTATAAACTGCACATCTTGGAGGTCAGGTGGGGCTACATGGAAACGTCCCTGTCACTTTCAACTCTTGCGTGGCCTCCCACCTGCGTGTGTCAGACCTGTCTAACCATATTCCTTTACCGAGAGTCATCTGTGTCACCCTGGATTTCTGCAGGTAAGGAACCTGAAACGCGGAGACAGGAAAGGACTCGTTCTAAGTAACACCACACACATGGCAGAGCCAGGATTTCTATGAGATCAGATGTCAGACCCATGCTTAAAAATGGTTTTATTTTAATGTATCTTAAGCAAACAGTTAAAAAAAAAAAGAACCCAGCACACTATCCTGTTAAACCAACATGCTGACCCATCTACGTCCATTTTAAAAAAGAAATAAAACTACTGAAGCCCCCAGGTACCTCCCCGATCCCATCAGCAACCCCTGCCATGACTTTCACATCTCATTCAAATACAAGGTTTTATATTCTGACTTCATATAATTTGAATCCACAAGAAATATATTATTGCGCAAAACGATAACACTGTTCACCATATGCCAACAAGGCTTACATGCCAGCCACTACTCTAGTCACTTTACATACATTAACCATCCCCACCCTGGTCCCCCTGTGAGGCTGGCCCTACTGTTTCATTTTACGGAAACAGAAATCAGTTTAAATAATGTACCCACAGATACACAGTGTTTTAACTTTACAACAATGGTGTGTCACATGAATCTTCAGCAACTTTCTCAGCTTCGTGTTTACCTATGAAAGATGTAATTCTAGCTCTTTCATATTCACTGCCCAAATTAGCAAAATCGATCCTTTTATTTATCTCTTCTTTTGCTGACGGCGATTCAGACTTTCCCCAATCTCACCGTATAAATAATCTGCAACAAACAGCATCGCCATGAACAGTCTAATACACGCCTCCTTTTCCACACAGTTACTCTAGGGGTTGTCCAAGAGTAGAAACTCAGCGTGGTAGAGTACACACAACTTTACAAGAGTTTGCAAATTACTTGGCACGACAGTTGTCCACTCCCACAGCAGTGAGTTCCCACTGTTCCACACTCTCACCCACACTAGGGCTTTTAGAAATCTGCCACCTGGATGACTGGGAGATGGTCAATGTTAGTTTACGTTTCCTGCGCTTTCTTCTCTGCACACACCTGCCCAGGCTGACACTCTGTCAGCAAGGGTGGGCCGCCCACACCCAACAGCTGAGAGACCATGTGGCACCCACTCCTCTCCATGGAGTCCCAAATCAAGTGGCTCTCCCAGCCCCAACCTCTATTCCTCCTAGGGAGCGAGAGAAGGCCGGTAAGGGTTGGAAAGGGGGTGTGTTCCCCAGGCCAGGATGCGGTGTGAGATGGGAGCTGGTGTCTGGGGCAGTTAGAAACTGTCAACTGGGACCAAAGGGCTTGGAACTACACAGAGCTGGGCTCCTAGTTAGCAGGGTGCACCTGTGGGTGGCCTCCAGACAATACACTCAAGGACCCCTTCAAAAAACTCCAGTCCAACTTAGCTGAACTAAATGCAGTTCTATATTCCTTAACAGAAGCGACTTGGTGCAAAGTCTCCTCTGAGTGGCAAACAGATCAACAAGCACCCAATCCCGGCCTTCAGCGTGTTCAGTCTGGCTGCAGCGGTGGGTATAACTTTTGGAAACCAGACATCATCCGATACAGCAAAACACAGGTGCGGGGGACAGAGGGTGTGGAAGGATGAGGGTCAGGGAAAGCTGGGCCTTGAAGAGTGAGGACCTGGGCCTGCAATGGACAGGAGTGTGGCACCGCAGGTGAAGGGAGACGGCACAAGGCAGCATGAGGCAGTGTGCAAAGGCTGGAGATGCAGTCGCAATCACTGTTCAGGTGTGCTGAGAGCTCGCAGTCTTGTAGAATACTCAGACTCTTGGGGGGAGTCCCATTCGTGGGAACTGGAAGCACGGATAACGGGATGAACACTGTTCAGCTATCGCCTCTTACCGGGTCTCTGCGTCTGTGGTTAACTGTTGTAAAATGTAATCGAGATTCCGAGCCATCACCCCTCAACTCAAACTGTCCAAAACCTCCCCCTCTTCGAGGCAGCTCAGGCCCCGGCGAGGACCCATGCTGCTCACACGCCGTGGCCCGACCCCACTGGGGCCCTCTCTTCCAGCTGGCTCACTCCACTCCAGCCCAGAGGCCCCCTCGGCATCCCCTCAGGACACCAGACAAGACCCCGCCCCCTGCGCCTGGTTCTAGAGACCTACAGTGCTCACTCCCTGGCCTTCAAGTCTTTGCTCAGATGTCACCTTCCTAGTTGAGGCCCTTTGTGACCAACCTATTTAAAATGGTAACGCACCTCCCAGCACAGCCCTGCCCCTCACTCTTCTCCGTTTCATTTTGTCCACAATGAACGTCATGGCCCAAAACACTAGATGTATCTCATGTATTTATCATCTGTAAAGACCCAAGACAGCAGCTTTTTCGGTCTGTTCTGGTCACCGCTGGGTCCCTGGCACACATGACAGTGCCTGGCATGTAGGAGCAGCTTGGCGGGTTCGTCTAGTGGATGGACCGCCGCTGCTCTGCGCGGCTGTGGGATGGCAACGGGGCACTGGGAGTACTCCATCCTCCAGGTGACCGAGCCCAGCGTCCCGCTCTGCTCCGCTGGCCGCTGAGACAACTCTGCGCCCACAGCAGATCTCCAAAGCCAGCTATGGAGGCTGAAGCCACACGCAGAACTCCCCAGGAAGCGTGCGGGGACACCAGGAGGAGTTCCCACTGCTGCTGCTGCTTATAAGATCAAATGGAAGAGGCGCCATAACTGGTCAAACTCAGGAGGACACCTGGGATCTAACCGGCCCCTTGCCAGAGCCACAGCCCATCATCCCACAGACATTTTGTCAAACCAAAAAGGCAGAAGACTCTCCCTTTAGAGTCACAGAATAAAACCTGGCTGGGGGAGCTCCTGGAGGCCTGAGTCTCCAGAAGGTCCCCAAAGAGCATCCCATTTCCCAGTGGGTAGGATGAGGGATGCCCTGAGTTTCTGAATCCTCAGGATTCTCTGTAACTAGCTTCCAAAAGAGAAAGGGCTGGGCCTCAGTGGAGGTTTTCCCCCGCACTGCCTACAATCGAGCATCCGCCAGGAGGACAGCCAGGAACCCCTCTCCTCCCAGCGTCGGGCCCCAGGCTAATCACTCAAGTGCTTTTTCATGTGCCGGGCCAAGTTCGAAGACCACCTGAAGGTCTTCCCGCACTCCTCGCACTTGAAGGGCCTCTCTCGCGTGTGAAACCTCTTGTGGCTGATGAGCTGTGAGGTCTTGCCGAAAGCTTTCCCACAAATGCTACATCTGTGGCACTTCTCCATGGGTATGTTCTGGAATCTGCTGAGCCTGGAGCTCTGCTCACAATCTTCGTGGGGCTTCTCCCCACATGGTTTCAAATCCTGCAGATGCACCCTGGCGTCCTGGGAGGACGACGACCCGGCCGGGCCGCTTTCGGACTGCGCCGCGCTTCTGTGTTTCCTCTGGTGGATGCAGAGGGTGTGCCGGCTGATGAAATCCTTCCCGCACCACTGACACTTGAAAGGTCGCTCTTTGGTGTGGATCCTCTGGTGGTTCACGAGGCGGTAATTTCGGTCGTAAGATTTCTCGCACTGGTCACATTTATAGCGCTTCTCTCCACTGTGTATCCCCTTATGGTCTAAAAGACTTCTTTTACGTGTGAAGCTTTTCCCACATTCTTGGCACAAAAAGGGTTTCTCGCCAGGGAGGATCTGCAGCGGCTGACCCGGCTCGCTTCCGCCCTCACAGTACTCGTACTGTCTTTCCAGGGAGTGGCTCCTCTGGTGTCGGGAGAGGTTGGAACTCCATCGGAAGGCTTTCCCGCACTCCCTGCACTTATAGGGCTTCTCTCTGGTGTGGACTCTCTGGTGTATGAGGAGGAAGGAGTGGTTCCGGAAGGCTTTGCCACAATGGCCACACGTGAAGGGCTCCCCTGTGGCATGACGGCTCTGAGGAACCTGGAAGACCTTGTCCCTACTGCAGGAGGGCCCGCCCTCAGCCTTCCTTCTCAGGCTGTGCTGCTGCTTATGGACGACAAAGGCCGACCTGTGGACGAACTCCTTCGCACATTCGCTGCACCGGTACAGCTGCTTGCCTATGTGAACCCGCTGATGATTGAGGAGAGATTTCTTCCCAGTGAAAGTCTTCCCACACTGCTGACACAGGAAAGCCTTCTCCACGGGGGGCGCGCTCTGGGGCTGGCTGCCGCCGCAGGCCTCCCTGGAGTCTTCTCCACACTCGTCTTGATGGTACAACTTCTCTTCCTCATGCATTCTCATGTGGCGAGAAAAGTTTGACCTCCACCTAAAGGTCTTCCTACATTTGGTGCATTTATAGGGTTTCTCCTGGGTATGGATCCTTTGATGCTGGAGAACATACGATTTACAGTGGAAGGACTTCCTACACTGGCTGCAGTCAAAGACCTTCTCCTCGCTTTGGTCTCCCAGCTGATGATCAAACCCTGAGAGGTCAGTGAGAGCATCCTCACTCTGATTAGATTCAAGAACTTTCTGATCAGCATGGGTTTCCTGGTGCAGGTGGTAGGCAAACATGCGTTGGAAAGCTTTGTCACATATGCTGCATTTATAAGGTTTCAATCCCGTGTGAATTTTCTCATGTCGCGCCCGGTTTGAGCTCCACCTGAAGGCTTTCCCACACACCCTACATTTAAACGGTTTCTCTTGAGTGTGAAGCCTCTGATGACATGCAAGATGGGAGCTGTTACTGAAGGTCTTCCCACAGTCACTGCACTTATATGACATCCCCACGGTGTGGAGACTCCACCCATGCTGGTAAAGAGAGCCGAGGCTAAAGTCTTTCCCGTGCATGTCCTTTGCAGCCCCCTTTAGTCCAGTATGGAGCCTCTGGTGTAGGCTAAACCCGCCGATCATGCGTCTGAGCCCTTTCCCATACTCCTTGTAGTCGTAGTGGTAGGAACCCCCTTTGAGGTGCCTGCCACGGCCATGCTTAAGGGATCGCTTTCTTCTGGGGACTCTCAAAAACGTGACATGTTTTAGATTAAGACTATTACCGCCTCCTGGTTCTTCAGATTCTTTTCCTGCCCTGTGACTGAAACTAGTCTCTTCTTTTTTAACAGTCACTTGTGTAGGGTTTCCACATCGCTTTTTAAATCTGCCCTTCTGTTCTAAAGGTTCTCTGAGTCCTGTTTCCTCAGAAACACTCATCACGTAACATCCTGATGGCATGGCTAAGGTTTCTGCTTCTTCCAAAGGTTCATGTTTCAAGAGGAATTTGTTTGTTTTCATCGGGAGCTCACCTCCTGGAACAAAGTAAGACACAAGAGAATGTATTCTTTTCCTATACTTGGAAGTGCCGAAAGCACCCAGGGACAGAAAAGTGCCACAAAATTGGATGGAAAGGCTTCTGTCTGACTGCCAACATCTTTACAAAATAATCAGCGATAAGGTAAAACATGGCAGAGCATCCCAGATGACGGGCAAGGGAGGAGAAGCAAGACTGTCACAGCAGTGAGACAGATGCAGAAATCAAGTTAAAAAAGAAATAGGGTTGAGAGGAGAATGTTAAGTAGCAAAAGAGAGAGGAACCATGGCACAAGAAAGATCAAGAAAGATCATGAGAGGAAGGTACCCAAGAGCTGAGGGGTGGGGATCCAAGGAGGGCTGGCTGAGAGGCCTGGAGATCAAGCCTACGGCAAGGGCCAGGGCCAAGCAAAGAAAAGGCTCAGGAGTAGGATGAGGGCTCCTCAGAGCAGCAAGGGCAGGCGCTGTATTCACAGGAGTGCAGCACAGAGCTACAAAGCATCACTGAATGGAAAAGAGAAGAAATAGTAAAGCCCTCCAGAGAGCAAGAACTATTAGTGGGAGGGCTTTGGGGGAAGAGGCAGGGCCTGGTCAAACAGACCAGTCTAGAGGGGAGAAGCCCAGGACCTGCTACTCCTTAGCAATACTGGTAAAGACTTCCTTTTAGCAAACAATGGAGTAAGTTCCCCCAGATTTATTTGGTGTGAAAGACCTTAAGAATAGATGCTGGGGGAGCAGGACCTGGTAGGTTCTCTGGAACTTACCTGCAGGGACGGCACCTGGATTCCCCTTAGGCTGAGGTCCCTGGACACTCAGGCCCCATGGCTCCCTTGCCTCCAACCAGGAGATCAGAGCAGGTTTGGTGAATGGCCCCACTGCAGAAAAGAACGGGACAGGATGGGATTGGATGGGAAGGTAGACGGAGCATACGTAACTATTCTCCAGGTCCCTTTCAGGCTTGAAGTCCTCGTAGGGAGGAGGGGAAGGCCAGGGAGGCAGGTGGAGGACACTAAGGCAGGAAGCCAAGACGCCATTTCTAACAGCCGTGAACAGAGACATGAAAAGCTGAGAGAAGTCAGAGCCAAAAGGATCGCTAGGATTCTCTGGAGGTAGGAACCACATGACAACTCAATCGGTTAAATCAACCAACATTTTTCAGATGCCTGAATGGACTAGGAACTTGACACACATGACTTTTAATATTTACAATAACCCAGCATGACAGTAATTATTATGCCTATTTTTCAAGAGAAGAGTCTGAGGTGACAGATTAAGTGATTGGGTTAGTAGTTAAAGAGCCAGGATCTAAACCCAAGTCAGATCCCTCTGTATGCACCACAATGAAAACCAAGAAGGCAAAGGTAAAGGTGGGTAGAAGCACGGGGATATTGATGCCTTACCCAGAGAAGCCAAGTTCCCGTAGTTCTCCAGCATCACATCCCGGTACAGGTTCCTCTGAGCAGGGTTCAGCCATCCCCACTCATCCTGGGAGAAGGTCACCTCCACGTCCTTGAAAGTTACAGCCTCCTAAAAAAGCACAGTCCTACACCTTAGAGTCAGTCCATGCTCCTGGCTCATAGGGGCTTGGCCCTGAGTGAGCACAGGCTGGGTCTGGGCAGGTGAAAGAGAATACCACCACCTAGCAGAAGAGCTCTGGGCTTCGGGGGATAATCTGGTCTCTGAAAGATGAGTCTCTGGATGTGGGGTCATTGGACAGAGGCCCCAGACAAGGGGGAGGTGGAGCTACTCCATCAGGCAGCAATACAGGGACGTCGTAGAAGACTGAGGTCCTGTGGCTCACCTGAGGCTGGGCTGTCACCTGGTCTCCTGGACACCCCTCTCTCTGGGAAGGGGCAGGCGCCTGGGCAGCAAGAGGCTCTGAAGAAGAAAGAATCATGAGAAAGGGCAGCCCAGTTCTTGGCCCCCCACTGAGAAGCCCACTCTGCCCCCATATAGCATTCCTGACCCCACACGCAGGTGTGGACTGTTGTTAAGCACCCACTATGCATTTCCTCAGTGTCCCCTGAAGGCTGGAGATTGTGAAGGCTGGGCACCAGGAAAGGGAGCCAGGTAGACAGATCACAGGAGGAGAAAGGACACAGAGCTAAAGGCCAGGATTGCAAGGGATTCTAGTGAGAGATGACAGATGGTGAAAAGACGACAGAACAGGAAATTTGGAAGTGTGGCATAAGGTGGCGGTCTTAGAGCCAGGCAGTGAGTACCGTATTGCCCAGCCAGGAAGTCACGCACTCCTATTTCATAGGGGGGCTCCAGGTGGTCCCCTAGAGAAGAGCCGCTCCTGGGAGGTGAAGCAGAGGGCGATATCTGTGAGGCTTGCAGGGCGCCTGTACCCATCCAATGCACATCCGGGCTCTGGGTAGGGGCTGGATCCTGGCAAGAAGAAAGTGTGAGAGGACCCCCATGGGAATCAGAAAGTAAACTCAGAGAACAGGCCACACGGCCAAGCTCTAAAGGGCAGAGGGCAGGGAAGAGCGAGCCAGGCCCTTTATTACCTACAGGCAGAGGGCAAAGGAGGAGGAGGAAGCCCGAGAGGAACTCTCACCCCTCAGCCTCCCTGGGCACTAGTGCAGGCCATGGGAGTGATAGGTGGACCCAGAGTCTAGCTCGACAGAGAAAAGCGCCTGACAAGTTAGTAACAGTGCTGCTGTCAGGCCTCAGGTGCCATTGTGACACACTCCCCACTAGTCCTCAGACCCCACCCCTGGCCTGGAACTTACACATGAAAGGAAGGAAATTTATCCGGGAGTTAAACTGATGATTCACAGCAGAGATGCAGCCAGGTGATGTCTATCAAGCACAGGGCACTAGGCACTAATATGCAAAGTGACCCCAAAAAGGCAGGACGGCTCCCAGATATAAACCTGACTGAAACAGTAACATCAATAGAGAAGCAATGCCAGTTGTGAGGGTCAGACATGGACCCACAGGAGAAAAAGTCTCAGGTTTGAAAATTGGCAGTGCCCACCCAAGCAGGAAGAGGCAGCCTTTGCCTTGGGCCTTCAAGGAGTTCTGGTGTCTGAAGCAAGGCTATCCCTGATGCAGAAATGAGTATGGAAAGTTACGGTCAAAGAACTTCAAGCTTTCTGGTCCTGTGGCCAAGACATTCTCTATGCTCATATGCGGAAACTTAGCCCGAGGCCATTAAACATCTGACACCAAGCCTGAAACTAAACTGAACTGGTCACAGTAGTTTATCTCCTGTTCCTCCCAAGCTCTACCAATGGGAGAAGAAAGAAACAGTAAGAATATGGAAGCATAGGCAAATGAGTTCGAGGGCAAACTTTCTCAGGCCTTGGTGATCTTGATGAACCACAGGGTGATTCTGCAACTTTATATGCACCTTGAGCATTTGTTTATTTTTCAGAATTTGAGAGGCTTTCTCCCAGCCCATTTTTTTTCTAATTTTGAACTAGCTTCAAACCTGGTAGGCCCTTCCTGCTCATTTGGCAATGTTTTCATGAATTTTTAAATCTTGTATCTAGCTCTAAATAAGTTGAATATAACCAAGCCACAATTTTGTATCTGCTGTGTACCTTATTTGCTTTAATAAACCATTTTTAGGTCCTTTTGATTTCATTGTTTTGGTAAAAATGATAAATGTTCTTTCAGATTTTTTAAACTAGTACTCAGTGTTAAGCAAAGAGGTTTTCTTTAAGTCATACCTTGTGTTGATTTATTGTCATTTACTGCTGGTAGGCCAATTCAGATATGTTATTTAATTGATTTAATTTTACATTAAATTTGGAGAAAAAGTATGTCAAACATGTATCAGAAATCTTAAAAGTAATGTTTACGCATGAATCATATGTAGAGTTAATACATATTTTTGTAGCAACAATTTTTGAAAAGCCTACAAAAATGATAAGTGCTCTTTAAAAAAAAATTTCCAAAGACATGAAGCCCTGAGGAGCCCAGTGTGTGGGGCAGAAGGAGCAGGCAGAGGGCACGGGAGCTGAGCTGGCAGCTCTGTTTCCAGCACCAAGGCCAGGGTCAGGTGCACGGTAGGCACTCAACACGAACTGAACAAATTCTCACTGTCAGATCACTTCTGCAATAAGCCGAGGCTACTAAAGGGATAACATTGTGGGCAAGAACACTGAGGTTGTGGAATGAAGTCTCACGTCCCCCCACAGAACAAATCCTCAAAAGCTTAATGAGAAAAAAGTAAAATGGTAGAGTGCTCTTCTAGATCTTAACATGTACACAGAAGTCAAGATGCCGGACTCTAACCCTCCCCTCTACAAGCAAGAGACATCACCCCTGGCTATACAGATCAGCATCAAGTCCAGTCAGGACATGTGTGGAGATGGACTCTGTATACTCTGAGTCACTGTGTCTATTATGTATGGATACATGGTGACCTGCTTCCTGGAGCTGACAGTCCCCTGGGAAGGTGGGAAGGGCTGCCTGCTTAAAAGGGCCTTGGCTTAGGGTTCAGTTCTCAGCTGCTCCGGTGCCATAGGAATGAGAAGGGAAGACTTCCCCTGCATTCTTCAACACTGAAAGTTCAGGGGCCAACCCCATCCCAAACGAGCTGGCTCAGTAACAGGCAGAGCCCACTGGCACTGCACATGCTCACACTCACCCTCCATGCTATCCCACTGACATCTCTCTGCAGCTCTTCCAGCAGGGCTGCAGCCTCCCCACCACTCTCGGGGTGATGCAGCTGTATCCAGGCCCGGAGTTCCCCGGGAAGGATGCTCAGGAACTGCTCCAGCACCAGCAGCTCCAGGATCTGGGCCTTGGAGAGCACGTCGGGCCTCAGCCACCAGCGGCAGAGCTCCTGGAGCCGGCTCAGGGTCTCCAAGGGTCCAGAAGACTCATGGTAACGAAGCTGTCTAAAGAGCTGGCGGAACAACTCCTGGCCAGGACGGTTGAGTGTCTGTGGCCTGGCAGCCTGCACTGAAGTGTAGCCTTCATCCTCCTCTTCCTTCTTTACCATCTGAAGGCGCCCACGTTCCCTTGAGGCCTGGGCCTGAGCTGGATAGGCAGCATGCCACCTGCCTGGAGGCATCGCTCCTGTTCAGGGTCGACGCAGCAGAGTGCAAACCAAGCCTACATTAGCTGTGACTGCTGGGACCTCAGGAGTATCTTTTTAGCACCGTAGTGGACAAGGCCATCTGCTGGGACATCAGATGTCACTGGCAAGAGACTGAAATAATCAACGTTACTGTTCAGGAGGGATGTGAGAATGATTGCGCTGCTTAATCCTAATGGTTCGGATTATCTTTGGATGTATGAGAAGAGGGCGTATAAGCATTTGCACAGTGGTGGCTGCTGGTATCAGGCATACCAGGGCTAGATCATCACACTGGGGGTGAACCAAGAAAATATCCCAGAATACAGTAAATAAAAGGCACTACTAATTTCAAAACTTACTTTATAAAACAGCGGTCATCAAGACAGTGTGGTATTGGCAAAAGAATAGACATATAGATCAGTGAAATAGAATTAAGAGTCCAAAAATAAGTCCATATATCTATGATCAATTTATTTTTTCTCAGTTTTATTGAGAAATAGGTCAATTTATTTTTGACAAGTCTGCCAAAGGGTGCCAAAGCCACTTAAAGTAGGAAGAATAGTCTTTTCAACAAATGGTGCTGGGACAACTGTATGCTTAAATAAAAAATGAAGCTGGACTCCTACATAATACAATACAGAAAATTAACATAAAATGGATCAAAGACCTAAATTTAAGAGCTAAAGGTATGAAATGTTTATCAAAAGACATAGGTATAATACTTTATGACACTGGATTAGGCAATGCATTCTTTCAAATGCACATCAAAAACACATACAAAAAATAGATAAATTGTATATCATCAAATGTAAAACTCATGCTTCTGAGGACATAAAGAAACTGAAAAGATAACATATAGACTAGGAGAACATATTTGAAAATTACATATCTAATAAGGGACTTTTATCTGGAATATATAAAGAACTCTTACAATTCAAAAATAAAAAGACAAGTAACACAACAAAAATTGAACAAGGCACCTGAATAGACATTTATCCAAAGAAAATATAAAAATGGTTGACAAACACATAGGATGCTCAACAACATTAGTTATCAGGGAAAAGCAGATCAAGACAATGAAATACCACATCACCCCCACTAGGAAGGCTAGAATCAAAGTCAGAAAATAACATGCTTAAAAGATTGAGGGGATATTGGAACCCTCGGATGCTGCTGATGAGAATATAAATTGGTACAGCCACTTTGTAAAACAGTCTTCCAATTCTTCAATAAGTTAAACATAGTTAACTAATTGCAATTCGCATGTGTGTGTGTGTGAATGAAATGAAAAAAGATATCCACAAAAAACTTGTACAAAAATGTTTACAGAACCACTATTCATAACAGTCAGAAGGAGGAAACAACCCGGGTGTTCATCAAGGATTTCAAATTTATTAGCAAACAACCCTTCATATAACTGGTATTCTCTTAATGTTAAAATAGAAAGGTCTACTAGAGCATTAACTTCTTTGTGGTGCATATGCTTAGCAATCCAGGAATAAAGGGAAACTCTCCTACCTGAGACGGGGAAAAACCAAGAGAAATTTACAACAAATGTAACACTAAATAGTGAAGACATTAACAGCCTTGCAATGAAAAACAGGAAGAATCAGATAAGGTAATCCTAGCCAATGCAATTAAACAAGAAAAAGGAAATATGTAGAAAACTGTTAGAAAAGAAAGAAGGATCAAGCTAATATTGCTCATGAATGATATGGACATCCATCTGCAAAAACTAAAAGAATCAACTGAAAAACTGTTAGAACTAATATAGGTCACTAAGTAGGCTGAATATATAATCAATGTATAATCAATAACTTTCCAAAATACCAGCAATGACCATTTAGAAAGAGAATCAACACAACAGCAGCAACAAAAACCATAAAATATCTAAAAATAAAGCTAATAAAAAATGTGCAAGACTTTAACAGCAAACTACACAAGACAAAACAGATTTGAATAAGTCTTAAGTATAGGAAGACTAATATTCTCAAGATGTCAACTCTTCCTAAATTAACATGAAAAATCTGTAAAATCCCAACAAAACCACAATAACTTTTCTTCAGAATTGGTAAGCATATTCTACAATTCACACAAATGAGTAAAAGGCCAACAATAGCCAAGACAATTTTTTAAAGGTGCAAAGATTTGTTTTAACAGATAATATAGCTTATTATAAAAATATTGTAATAAAAACAATGAGTATTATTGAAAGAATACACAAACAGCAAATAAAAGGAACAGTACAGAATCCTGACATACTCATATACAGGTACAGATCTGGCATGTGACAGAGGCAGTATTACAAGACAGTAAGAAAGAACAGATGATTCAATGACTCATATAGGGACAACTGGCTGTGCCAATAAAAATAAAAGATCATACGCAAAATGAATTATAGTTAAATACAACTTCAAAACCAAAGAGAAAAAGATGGGCAGGAGAGGGAGAGAAAGAGAATTAAGCAAGGGTAAGCAAGGATTTCTTAAGAAAACAAAAGAAAAACAGATACATATAAATACATCCGTATTTAAAAACCTCTTATCCAAAAAAATAAGAAAAGCATAGACCACTGATAGAAGTGTAAATTTACACAGCCACCAGGAAGAGTAATTTGAAAGTCTGTAGTAAAACTAAAAAGTCACATTCCTCAGGCCCAGGAATTTCACGCATAGGAATCTCCCTGGAACTGTTTGCACAGGAATACAGACATTTACACAGATGCCCGCTAGAATATTCTTGTAATAACACAATACTGGAAATAACCTATTTGTCCATCAACATAGCTAAATAAAAGTGTAGCACTTTATAGGATGAAATACCACACAACAGTTAAAAAGATCGTACTAGAGCCTTAAGCATCAATAGTTTCCTCACTGTTCCCTGGGTAGCTGAGGTTAAAAAGCCAAGTGCGACCCACAGAAGAGACCAGAGCATGATAGTTGTTAAGAACAGAAAGCATGCTCACGTGGTACAGCATTTACTTACAGCGAGAGAGAAGCGAAAGGACATGCAAGACTCAGCCCCTTGCAAACCACTGGTTCCCCGTGACGAGCAGATCCACTTCACAGCGGTGTGGGGCGGGTGGTGTGGATACAGTACCACACTTCACGCTGTGGCAGAAAGACTCTACCCCTTGCTGGTGGGATCTGAAACACAGAAAGCAGGGATGGACCTGAGCTCAGCGTAACAAAGGGGCATACACTAAGCAGTGTACAGGGAAAGACAGTCCCTCACAAGGCAGAAGCCCAGCACAGACTGAGGGCTCTTTATCTCTTTACAGGGGAACGTTCCCTGCTCAAGGCCGCTCTATGCTCCTGCGCACAGGAGCTGCAACTCTCTCCCACAACAACAAAAACATGCTAAGTTAAAAAAAAAATCCTAGATATAATTGTAGGAGAAAACCTAACGTCATACATATGTGTGGTTTAGTGTGTGTGTGATGTACATATAAGTTCTCGAAGGAATTTAAAAAGGCCTGGGAGGGTTCACAAAAATTCTTACTTATTGTGGGGGTTGGTGGGGGGTGGGAAAAGTAGTTAAAGGAGATTTTACTTTATTTGTCATAATTTCATTTTTCAACACAACAAGTATGTACTAGGTCTTTTTTTTTTAAGTTCACACAGAAATTGATGACTGCTAATACACCAAAATGTTAGAAGTGGTTAACACTATGCTGGAAATATGCCTGTTATTTTCTTTATATTTTTCGTCATTTCCCAATTTCCTAAAATAAAAAGTAAATTAAAAGGCAAGTTTTAGAAACTACTGTTATACATTCATTTATGTCATAAAACAAATAAAAATAAAATACAGTTTGCATATGCACAAAAAAGTTCTTAAACTTCGCCACCAAAACATTTCAGTCATTATCTCCTCTGGCAGGGGGTATGAAAGGACTTTCTCTTCCTATTTATATTCCCTGAAATGTTCCACACTACTTTTATAATCAACAAAGTGATCAATAATTCTGCTTAAAAAAAAACAAAGGAACTTAGTATCAGCTCTCGGGACTAAAGAGGCAGGGAACAAGCAAAAGGGACAGCAAGCACATCCTTGATGGGAACCTGCAGGGAAATGGTGGCTGCAACTCAAGCAGAAAAAGGAGGGAAAAAAAAAAAAAACAGGTGACCTTAGTTCTGTTTTAGCCACCAAGTTAGCAACCAAATCAGAGAAGGCTGGTTGAACAAAAAGAACAATGGAAGACAAAAATAGAAATGTGGTAGAGAACAAAAGGAACAAAATGCTGACCTAAAACCTTAACATACAACAGAAAAAAGAATAAACCTACAAAGGCAGACATCAGATTGGTGGTTAATAGAGGGGAGAGAGGGTGGGAGGGCGAAACTGTCACCAGTTATCCAGGATCTTGTCAAAGCTCCAAGAAAGAATTCATGGACCATGAAGGCGATGAGTGACAGCTCAAGTCTACTGAAAGCGAAAGTATACTCTCAGGTGAGAAAGCAGGCAAGCTTGAGAAGGAGCTGCCTGCTTTTCTTGTGGGGTGGGGACTCCATCTACTGACTTACCTGGGGATGAAACAGTCATGGTTCTGGGATCTCTTCTTGCCCAGAGGCTATTGAAGAGATCTGGTGATCTCTTTGAAGATCACAAGCTTTTCTTGGAACTTGGCAAACATCCACTTCCTTATCCTCTTTGGTCCTTACATAACTGTCATGGCCTCAGGTTATGGGTACAGCATTAACCACAATGCTAATTTATTCTGATAGCTATATGATAAGGGTAGGACTAGGTCAAAGACAAATGGGGCTTGGTGTGAACATGTATTCTTGTGGGGAGGAACACCTGTGTTCCTGGGCCAGGATACTGGGGGTTCTGAGCTCCTCTAAAGGCTTATCAGGGCTCATGGCAACCATCTGGGTCCTTGTGGGTTTCTCTCTTTCCTACTCATATCTGGCTATCTGGCTACTCCAATGTTCCTCTCTCAAGGAATCTGGGCCCTAGAAATCTTACAGTGGAATGAAGGCCACAATCTTGTCTTCTGGAGCTTCTTCCTACCAGGGGCTTGCCCCTACCTGAGGTTACCATATTTCCTTGCTCTGAGACAGCCCAGAGTTAAAGGTCCCAGTGAGCTGGGTTCTTGGTCACTGGAGGTTGAGGAGCTATAGACTCAAAAGGCAGCATAAATGGTGTCCAGTGGACGAAGGGTCTGTATAGGTTTGTTTCTTTGTTGGAGAATTATCTGTTCTTTAATAGCCTCTAGGTGAGAAGAGATAAACTTTACTAAATAAAGAGATAAAATTTACTTATCAGAAGGCTAGGTCCAACGATTAATGAAACCAACAGGTCCTAGAAGAAGAAACGAAGTGATAGAAGAAAGATATCCTTTAAAGGTCTTCCAAATGTCCCTGAGCCATCTGGCCCTCTGAGGAGCTGGTTTACTCTAACTCATCGGAGGTGTTAACATAAAAGGAATGAGAGGTGTTGGCTAAGGCACAGGCTCCACCTTGTTCAGCCAGAAGATAATCTAGTGCTACTCTCTGATCTAGTTAGTACTTGACTGGCAAGGGAGTGAAGAGAAGTCTGTACTGCCGTAAGGCCTGAGTTTTCAGCATTTTGTTCAATGAGCAGAGTATTTTGGATCCTATAGACCTAAGGCTAATCCTCCAACAGCTGCAACAGTGGACACAATCCCCGAGCTATGAGAGCTATATGCATATATATACATATTTGGTGTGTCTTCTGTGTTAGAGTCCAGAGGAACTAGATCTTTATAGATCTGAATGAAATTATTTGGAGGTGTGACCCAGCCAAGGGTACAGCTTCCTTGGACTGCTGCCAGATCTAAACAATGAATAGGCCCCATGGTCTACACTTATATATGGACTTTACAGGCAAACCAGAAGGCTTTACGGGCAGAAATAAGGGTGGAACTGGTCCCTCGGACTGAGTTTCTAGTTTGTCACTACAACTGCAGGCTGGAACCTGTTCTGAGAGGCCCTGAGATGCCCGAGACCACTGTCTTGATCAAAGGTCTGGGATGTTAAGGACCCATTGGTAGAGTCTGCTTCCATATTCTGGATGTCATGATCTACTGTCCACACTTCTTCGTCTTCACAGGTCTTAATGCCCTGGTGCCACTGAAGCCCTGGTAAGCAAAGGCCTGGTTGTTGTTGCAGAAGTGACAGTCCCTGTTGGGTGGCACATTTTTGTCCATAACCAGTCCAGGTGTTTATGCACGGCTTTCAGTCTCTAAAGATAAGTAATTTTAAGGGAGTGTTAGGGGGGTATCTTTTGTCTAAACAAGACTTCAGAAAGGCTGGATCTGAGAAATTCACTGGGCCCTTTCAGAAAATGGGTAGAAGCATGGGTGGCGGAGGGGGGACTGAGAACTTCTCTTTTGTAAATGGAGGGTGGCTAGTTTATGGTCAGGTGTCCCTGCTATAGGAGGCCTAGAGAAGTTAAATGTGGGGTGGAACTGACAGAAGGACGAGGTGGTGACCTCAGGAGAAGCTTAGCACATCCAGTAGTCATCTCAATTTTGGCTTAGAGCAATAGTTTGAGATAAGCGTGTCAGATCATCACTAGTTCCAGAAGCTAAAGTAGTTAAAAGGATCATAAAGAGAATTAGAATTTTCATCGACAGAGTTGGTGAGAGAAAAGTCATTTCCTTTCTCCAAAAAGACTACCCAGAATCAGGAATATTCTACTGTCAGTGAAGTCAGTAGATCAAGTCTCCACCCCGCAGGACAGTGGGGCAGTCCCCTCTCGAGTTGTCCTGCTCTCCCCTCTGAGATTGTAATTTCGCTTTCAATAAACTTGAGCTATCACTTCATTGCCTTGTCTGTCCATGAATTCTTTCTCGCGTCGACAGTTTCCTGGTTCACTGTCCAGTGACATTTTTTTTGGCTACCAAGCCAGGAAGGAAGGTGTTTAGACAACCTGTGGTGAGTTTCAGACCTTTGCCTGATCCTGAGGGCTAGAGAGTTGCCTCTCGACCTCAGCTACCCTTTGTTCACTCAGGACATACAGGACCTTTCTACTCTTCTTTGCTAAGTCTGGGCAGCTGCTGAGCATAATTTCTTTAAGGTCCTCTTCTTTTGAAAATGGGGTCTGATACTTGCAGTCACTTCTGCCAGCTTTCTTGACATTAGTGTGGGTGCAGAGGGACAATGAATACTTCCTCTGGGAGGTAACACACCCTCGTCATCAAGATTTTTCCCTCACCAATTTAAGCCAAGTCCTACAGGCAATAAGAGACTAAGGTGACAAAATTCTCCCCAGCCCTAATCAGGCTCCAGTGCAGGTTCAGGTAAAACCTGGGAGACCTAATCCACCACAAGACCTAAAAGGAAGGCTCTACCATTAAACAACTAAATCTGAAACAAAATGGCCCATCCCTGGCTCTCCTCGATGCTCCAATGTCAGTTAAACTCCAGGGAGTTACCAGATTGTACACTTACCCAGGATAAAACCCTTCTCCTTTGAGTCTCCCCAGGGGGATCCTACCAGGAAGAAAAGACACCTAGGAATGCCAAATCCTTGGGACCTGGGACTTCTTCAAAAGAAAAGGAAAAGCTACATAAAGCTGAGCACCATGTGACATCCCAACCAAAAGATAAGTTATGAGTAAACCTTATTGTTTAAAAATTCTGATGGGCCTTCTGTGGCTTTCTGGCTACAATCTGCTTACTCTCACCAGGGTGGAATCACACTGGTCGATATCCACCTACTCCGGCTCCTACCAATACGAGTCCCTTTCTCTCAGAACTCGGGAGACACCCCTTTCTATTCCTTACAGAACTGTCAGAGCACCAGATGCATGATGGGCACAGGGTGCGATGCTAATTTATTATAATAGCCATATAATTCAGGTAGAATTAGGTTGACGACAAACGGATTTTGGTCTGAGCATGCTTTTCTGTAAGGAAGAAGACCTGTGTTTCCGGGCCAAGGATGTTGGGGGTTCTGAGCTCCTCTCAGGGTCTATCAGGGCTCAGGGCGACCACATCTGTGCCTTTCTGGGTGTTTCTCTTTACTGCTCAAATCTGAATAACTGCCTACACTAAAAAAAAAAACAAACAAACAGGTAAAGCGGGTCAACTATATGGTGACAGATGGAACTAGACTTTTGGTGGTGAGCACAATGTAGTACACACAAACCTCAGTTAAAAAGCTGAACAACAGAAACATGATACGGCCAAATAAAAATGAAAGAAAGATGATATTAAAAAAAAAAACCTACAAGGAAGTGTGAGACGGAAAGGCAGACCTTGGCACCTATAGCAAAGTGGCCCATTCCTCTATTCACTAAGTCACAGATGACCACAGTCAGCTCCCCTGTAACCATGGCAGCTTCCACCCCTGACCACCTTAAAACAAACTAAAAGAAACCACTACCGTGGCACAATAATGCCTGTGTAACACAAGCCGTCCTCTCTCACATGCATTGTAAAACAAGACCTGCTCAACGTCTCAGGGACTCAGCAAGTGCTGCCAGGGCCTACCAGGAAGACATGACCGTAACGGAGATGGCAAGAACCCTCACACCAGAGCATGCCATCCCCCAGCTCCAGGAAGAAACTCCAGCCCAGCTCCAGGGCAGCGGGGTCAGGAGCACGGAGGAGGCTGCTGCTGACTTAAGCAGAGAAATGAAGCCTCGCTCTGAAGAAGGGGGGCGAGGTAAGAAGAAGATGTTTTCAAAGAAAACAAAAGCAAAGGAAAGTGAGAGAAGTCATAAATAACTGAAGGCCTATGAAAACACACTGGACGACACACCACGGCAGCAGAGGAAGAAGAGGAAACGGTGCGGGGAGCCCGAGGGGCAGCCCCAGCCTCACTGAGCTCCCGTGGCATGAACAGGAAGCTACCCAGGAGGGAGCTCAAGGCACAGAGAGGGACAAGGCTCTCCCAGCCAACTCGCACACAGACTGCACAAGAGGGAGGAAACTAAAGTCTGAAAAGGACTAGCGAGCTGCTAAGGGTGAAGACAAATCTGGCACCGAAGCCAAAGACAATGAACTGGAGCCAGAGAAGGATTCTGAAAAAACACACCCGGCGGGAAATACACATGGCAATGCCCTATCTCAGGATCTGGAGACCACAGTGAAATCAGCACCAAAAATAAGCCTCCAAGCTGGCCTGTTCCGAAGCAGCTGCGCAGAAATGCCCAAAGAGGTCAGTCAAGTATTTGGAAAGACGTGATCAGAAGACTGACAAACAGGAACCGCGGTGACTGCCTGGGAATGTGGCACAGGATTCCAGGTCTCCGGCCGAAGGAAGAGTGAGCCCAGCCTCTGCAACCGCCAACACGGAAAACCTAAAGCCCTCCTGGGCTTGCTAACTCTCACTGAAAGACTGGAGCCAAGGAAAGGGGTGGGGGCCAGTGAGCTGAACCTGCCCAGTTACATTCAGGTACCCTAAAGCCTCAGGGTCCCGCCAAGTCCCCACACAGCAATTGAAGACAGGAGGAAAGTTCCATTCATCAACTATTCAGATTCTACCACAGACATGGGCCCCAGGGCCTAGGAAGCAACCTGACCTGGATCAGGCCTCTGCTCCCAGAGCTTCCTACCTTAACCCACTCATTCCCGCAAGGAAAATGCCTCTGAAAGCAACTCGGGAAATCCCAAGCATTCGTCTGGGCATTTTTCAAGAACTTTTACTTATTTTTTGTTATTTTGCTCATTCATTCATATGCAATGTAATTTTGTTTTTCCTTTTAAAATTCTCATTAAGTAGTCCCTATTCTCTGGCTTTTCCTACCAGCGTGAGGGTACATAGCTTTATTTTATACGCTGATTATAAGTAACTAAGAAAGACTGCTTCCAGCTCATAGTTAACATGTTGAAAGAATACTTACACAAATACATCAAGATATAAGCTCAAATCTGGTGCCCAAAACTTGACTTCCATATACCATTTCCCAATAAACAGAAACGGAAGGCATCTTTGGAGAGGTGCAGGATTCCAGGGCTGGAGGAGGGAAGATACAAGATGAGTATTCGGTGCTGCCAGAAAGTCAAGAAAATGGCACACAAAAAATGGCACGCCACAAGGGGAAACAGGAGCCAACCTGAGAGAGCTCCCAATGGCCAAAGCTGAAATGATTTAAGCAACAAAGCAAACAACAGTGCTGCATCAGAGGCCAAAGAGTAACTGACACATCCAACATCACACACTGAGGTGAATAATCGAATAAACAAACAAGAGGGAGAAGGCACAACGATTCCTCACAAAGAATTCCACTTAATATATGTGGAAATGAAGAGAAATGAAAACCAAAATGAAAGTCACCATCAGAACATTATAGCAATAACTGCTGCAGGCAGGACCCTCCAAAGAATGCTAATTGGTGAGTGACAGTTAAGAACAAGGCATTTCTAACTAAGCAGTCTCAAAGTATCTGCCCACAAATACTTATGAATTACAAGGGAAAGACCATAGATTACACTGGTCAAACTCGGTAGACACCCAAAATTCAAGATTAATATCACCAGTAATAAGACATATCAAAATCATCCTCAATTTAAACAGAGAAAATGTATAACAAAGCCAAAGTGAAAGTCATTCTGAAACAACAAATACAAAATACTTCAAAAGAGTCAAGGTCATTAAAAAAAAAATAAAATACTTAGGAAAGGCCACAAGTTGGAAGAGAAAAAGGAACATGACAACTAAATAAATGAAGAATTCTACACTGGATCTTGGGACACAAAAATGTCAATAGTCAGAAAATGATGAACTCTGATTAAAGTTAGCAGTTAATTATCATATTGTACCACTGGAAATTTCTTAAGTTGCATGATTATACTATGATTATGTAAGATATTAGCTTTAGGCAATAGAGAACTCTGTACAATTCTGCAACCCTAAGCCTACAAGCATTCAGAATGAAAGGTTTTACACGGAAGCAGTGTTGAGTTGTTACCATTTTGTGGTTTTCTTTGTTTGTTTGTTCTAATTTATTTCTATTTTAGGTATTTAGGATTAACCTAGTCTATGGATGTCGAACACAGTCAATTCTTATTGCCAATTGGGATTCATTCTCCCATTGATGTCACAGATATTTAATGAACAGCCACTATCTCCCAAGCACTAAGATCACAGCAGTGAATACGGCAGACAAAAAGCACTGCCTTGAGGACCTTATACGAAGAGAATGAAATAAACAAAACACGTGGGTGACAGGTGCTATGTATGTGGTATAATAAAACTAGGAAGGAGGAGGTAAGAGGTCTAAGATCTGGGTAGGGAAAGTGTGTAAGCTCAAATATTCAATCCTGAGAACACACCATGACTCACCTGAGGGAGACCTTTCAGATTCTTTCTGATATAAAAATCCTGAAGACCACAAAGTAAGGTAAGTCATGTTTACTACACTTTATGCATCTTTCCTCTCAGGCAACTCTCTGACATCACAAAATGCTTGTACACTAAAATTTCCTGGGTACCAGGAGCCACAGAAAACTGAACAGTGAACAGACAGTATTTCTCCTTTTAAGTACCAATCTGTCTGCCTGTCTTCAGCATCAACGTAACAGTAAGAACAGCGTCACAGGTCAGTCCCTAACTATGCACACAGACATCCTCGAGTGCATAACAGATAAATGTTCCCTACAATCCTGGATCGAAATATGGCTGAAACCACTGCCTGTCATTTCCTCGCAAAATAACCAACTAATATGAATGAGTCTTCACTGCTGAAACACAAACGCTTTGAAACAGGACGGTGCTCCTTCCCGGCCACCACTTTTAACTTAGGAAGGAGACCACTCCGATCTCTTAGGCCTATCGATCAGTGGACAGTACGGCACGCTTAAGCTGGAGATGTAGCTCATGCTCTAAAAACTGCATTCGACAAACGAGTCCTTCATCTTTAAAACAGACAGCGATCCTAACGAACGAGACTTGGCTGTTTTTCTCCACAAATATCACTTGTTGAGCCTTACAGCCTGCTCTACTGTGTACTACGGGCAATACACTGCCAACGAGACGTTGCCCTTTCACGATACTTGCAAACACACGTCTTCGTGGTGTCGTCATGCGAGCGCCCAAACCGACCGGCCAGCACGTGAACACACGCAGTCCGCAGCCTGCAGACCCTGTAACCTCCCGAAGGGCAGCCGTGTGGACGTGCTCAGCGCCCCTGGACTGCGCCTTAAGCGGCTGAGACGGGACATTCTCTATGAACTACGTGACAAAAGTGAATCTCATCCCGGCATTTGTTTTAAGGGCCACGGGTGACCCCGCTTCGTAACGCACCGTCGGGGAGAGATGAGGGGCTCGCTCTAAAGGTCAGGGCGCACACGTGCGAGCGCGCCACGCCCCCTCCCTCACCCGCACGCCGTGCCTCGCCGGCCGCGGAGCCGCTTTGTCCGCGTCGTCGGCAGGAGGGAGCGCGGGCCCCGACGCGGCCCCCAGGCCCGGGGCCCGGACGCCCGGCCCGCCGCGGGCGCAGCCCCCGGGCCGCCCCGGGCCTCCCCGCCCCCGCGGCCCGGCCCCGGCCGGGACCCTCGCGCCCCGCCGCGCCCGCCCCCCGCAGACCCCCCGGCCCCCGACGCCGCCCGCCCCCCGGGGCGCTCACCGACCCCGCGGCCGCGCCGTCAGCTCCGCGCTCGTCTCGCCGCCGGCCCGGGCCGCGCACGCGCTTCGCCGCCCAGGCCACGCCCCCACGCCCCCCACCCGGGGGCCTCTCTAGGAATCCGGGAGGCCCGCGTCTCGACTGCTCTCCAGTTCCAGGTCAGTGCTGAGCATCCTCTCTGAGACCCTGGGGCTCGTCCCCAACGTGCCCCACCTTCCCCACGGGACACCTGCCCTCCGCTGACCTACAGCTCAGTCAGGCTTGGCTTGTTTTCCCGCCTCCCACCCCATGTGTGTGTGCAGGGCTGTCCTTGCCCACCCCCCTCCACCCCCCCACCCCCACCCCAAGGCCAACTAGGCTCCAAAGCTCCTGGTCAAAACAGGGACCAGTAATATCTAGCTGAAAGGTTATGGCAAAGAGGGGGTGTTAAGCGATCCCTGGTTACTCCCTGGGCCCCCTTCAATGAGGGGAACCAGATCCTAAGGAGGCTAGTTCCAGGAAGACTTACCCCATCATCACCACACGGGGCGGGGGGGACTTTCTCATTCTCAGCCACAGGCCCCCACAACTTTACCTTCCCACACCTCCCGCTGTTTTCCCCTGTTAAAGAACAAAATTCAACGGACTAAATTTTTAAATTCTTATAGGGATGACAGAGATTATTCAAGCAGTTACCTAACTAATGCTGATCAGGAAATTTCTGCCTTCTGAAAGACAAGAACGGGAGTTGATTATGCTAAGTCCCATACTATCAAACTGACACTTAACTTACAGTTTTGACTCTCAGAAATGAACTTTTAATCAGGAATCTTCTGGTCATTAGTTATATAATCTGCCTGATACACACCTGCCGTCCATCCCTATAAGGAGAGTAACCTTGCAACAAACAATCCACCTTTTGCCAATTGTAACTTCCTGGTTTCTGCTCCCTTTTGCCTATAAAACCTCTTGTCTTGTAATGCATTTCAAAATGCCTTTTTATCTGCTATACTGGATGTTGCCCAAATTATGAATGAGTGAATTTCAAATTTTAAAATTCGAAGTTTGTTCTTTAACAAACAGCAAGGCCAGACGGAATTTCTTAGGTCAAGGAGTCAAGCAGTTTCAGAGAATTTAGAGATTTTGAGTTTCTTTGCTAATTCCATTAGTCATTTTAACCTTGCCTGATGATTAAGAGTGATAAGGGACAGTGAAAATCCCAAGAAGTTTGTGAGGTTTTAGTTAACTCATGATTTTCCCAGGGAAGAGGGTGTTTCTGTCACTAGATATTGTGGAGGGTACACCCCAAGTGAGAAACTCATTTTCCAATTCAGGAAACATACAAAGAAAAGCAAGAACTTATTCCTAACCTATACTATGTGGCAACTGAATGAAGTCCAGTTGCAGGTACTCAAACAGTCCAGAGGGAAGAGTTTTGAGGTCTCTGGAATCAAAAAGTTTTTCCAGGATTATGAACCTGAAACATCAGAGATTGGTGATAAACGGTTTTCACAATTTTAGAGAAGTCTCCCTACCAATATTTATTTATAATTTGAGCTGCACCATGGTGGGTGAATGAATGCAAAAACCAGAAGACAGGGTTTGCCAGGAAGCTGGGGAGAACCCAGTGGCCAACTCGGGTCTCACAAAGCACTGAATTTATCACCATTGTTTGTCCATTGTGATTTCTCTGATTCTGGAGCACTGCTGCTATGTTGCAAGAACCTCAAAATGACAAATGGCAAAGTATGTCAACAAAGGGTCATTTTTCAAAAGCAAAATGGACTTCATTCACATTCCTCACAACCCTTATAGCTTCCATCGATGCTGCCTGTGCATGAAAGCCAGCCAAGGCATTTCCCTGATGCGCAGTTTCACCCCTCTTGGTGTGAGCCTCAAGTCTGATGATAGTCATTTCCGAAAAAGCAGCAAGATCATTTACTTGCTGTCTATTTTTTATTGGAGTTCAAGTAAATGTGAGAAGGTACACTTCATACATTTATCCTACACCAGTCATGATTTTATAGATATTAAGTGCCTTGCTGACTTGAGATCCTGAACTGAAAGCACAATTCTGATTTTCATCTTTACATGTCCAAATTGTGTTCTCACCATTCTCCAAGTAACACTGAAAAGGAAATTTGAGGAATTTTCATTAAAAACTAACCAGCCACTTGTTCTGCTTCTGTAAATATACTTGCTGCATGCAAGAGCTCACTTGCAGAGCTCACCTGCACTTTGTTCAACCTACCTAACAAATGTAACTGCTTGTACCCCTAGTAGCTTCCTGCCTCTTGTAGCACTCTGCACCTTAGCAGCTCCCACTTCCAGCAACAATTTGTAACCATCGGTAACCCATAACTCCAGCCCTTCTACCAATGCTACTACTTGCAACCATAGCAACTCCTGCCATTTGTAATGGTCTGAGTTCAAATTAACCAGTCAGCTTGTGTAAAATCCTAGTATATAGGAAATATTGCAACTGTTCTCTTGGCCCAGATCTTCAGAGTGCTAGCTCCTCTGGACCACGTGTAGTAAATGTGAGTTCTCCTCTCTGAGTTACTGCTTGGTTTTTTGCTGGTCTGATTTTGGAGCTTTTCCACAACACCAGGTTTCTCACTGAAATACTGTGTATTTCCACTAGTAGTGCATGATGTCTTCCATGTCCCTTTAATATCACCAATATTATGTACTGTTAAAAGATCAATTAAGGCAGGTCCATGGTGCTGTCTCACTGGTGCGAGAGAGAAGCCAGCAAATCCCTCACCGAAACTACAGTTCCCGTCCTCCTGCCAGCATGGAGTATCTCATCAGCATCCAAGACCCCAACTATGTCCTTGTCACCTCCGACCAGGTGGCTGCTATCAATATTGTCCAGATGGATGATCATGACATATGAGTAAAAAATCTTACTCCTCTGTGTTGGAGAGGCTAGAAACGCTGTACAGTTTTCTGAATATATTCAGAAAAATGTGCAGCTTTATAAGATGAGAAATAGTTATGGATTGTCTCTTACAGCAGCAGCTAATTTCACATGCCAAAACCTGGCTATCTTCAGAGTTGGACTCCATATCATGTCAACCTCCTCCTGCCTGGTTACAAGGAGCATGAGGGTCCAGCGCTCTACTACAGAGACTACATGGTAGCCTGAGCCAAGGCCCCCTCTTGCAGCCCATGGCTATGCTAACTTCCTAATACTCAGTATCCTGGATCGATACTACACACCAACTATCTCACATGAGAGGACAGTGGAAAAAGCTCCAAGATCAGACCAGTGAAAAACCAAGCAGTAACTTGGAGAGGAGAAATCAGGTTTATTGCACATGGTCCCAGATGAGTTAGTGCTCTGAAGATCTGGGCCCCAAGCTCAGTTGCAACATTCCTTACATACAAGAACTTTACACAAGCTGATTGGTTAGTTTGAACTCAGACTGTTACAAATGGTGGGAGCTGCTATGGCTGCAAGTAATAACATTGGTGGAAGGGCCAGAATTGCCAATGGTTATGAATTGTTATAGTGAGAGCTGCTAAGGGGTACAAACAGTTACATTCCTAGCTTAGACAAGTAGGACAGAATGCAAGTGAGCTTTTGTAACAAGCATATTTACAGAGGCAGAACAGAGCTGATTAGCCTTTTGGATGAGAATTCCTCAGAATTCTTATTCAGAGCTTCTTAGGAAATGTCTAGATGAGCTCCAGAAATACTTCTTCCTGAATCTGCCAACCTTCAGTGGAAAATGGCATCCGTGACCTGGACATTTCTTTCCTTAAACAGGGTTCCTCACATCATGCACTCTCTCCCTCTTGCCAAGGAACTTTTTTTGATGGGCTCCTTTATTTTTTTCTACTCTTTCGACATGCACTCTTGATAGATGGTTAAGTCAGAATACAGCTGAATATGAATAAGTTGAGAGAAAAAGATCAATTAAGAAATGTTAGTGGTTTTGAGAGTTTATTTGAGCAAACATCAATTCAAATTAAGCAGTGCCAAACTGGAACTGGTTAGGAGTGATCCATCAATAAGAACTAGGAGCAAGGTTTTTATAGAAGATGAGGAAGCAAAGCAATGAAATTGACTGTAGAGTAAGCCTTATTTGGGAAGCCCAGTTGGCTGTTTGTGATTGGTTGTTTTACTTAACCTCAAGGCATTTAGAGATTGACTCTGATTTAGCTTTCATTACCAAAATTTGGTGTTAGCATCACTTAGTCACCATTAGGTTTAAGCTATTCTTGTCACACTATGAAACTTGTAGGTTTTGATATCAGATTAGTGGAATTGTTTCAGCTGTTCATTGTTCATTTTGTTTCTTTCTCCAAGCACAGTGAGAGTACATTTGATGTACTGCTGATATCTGTAGATGTGTATTTAAGACCCTTGAGAACACACAGTGAACCAGGGAGACCACAGTGATAGCAGAGAAAGATAATACCAAGAGAATGAAATATGCTCTGTAGCCAGGGTCCCCATGGAACAAACTAGTTCATATCTAATAAATGAAAAGAATGTACCTGAAGAGGTATCAACTCATTTTTCCAAGTGGCTTGTCCATTTTTTGTATTTACTATAGTTCCAGAGGGTTTGATACAGGTACAGCGGGAGGCATTTGCTATGGCACAGACTCCTCCTTGTTCGGCCAATAAGTAATTTAAAGCAATTTTATTTTCTAAAACCACCTCAGCAAAAGTCTAGGGACTTTTGTTGTGTATCTATGGCCTTGGCACTAGACTCAGCAATAGTTGCCAAGGTTAGAGTATTGTTTCCCTCATGCTTAACAGAGAGAAAAAGTAAGTAGCAAAAAGGCAAAAGGAATAAAAGGTTTCATATTGGAGATGAAGATCTCAATCAGTGATCTTGGGAAAGTTGTGCCCCTCATGATGTACTCTGCTTCTGAGCAGGAACTTCCCTATTCAATTTTAATTTTAGCTCTTCAGCCAGTGTGCAGGTCTGAGCTTGCAGAAGCCCTTTTAAACTGGGAGATGTGGCCCCCAGGTTCAAAGCCCTGAGGTTTGGCCTGAGTCACAAGGAGGATCTGGTATGGTCCTTCCAACGAGGTTCAAAGCAGTCTTTCTTTTCAGATTCCAAGTCAGAAGAATGGGAGAAAATTGGAAAGATTAATTTGGAGAGTTGTAGCCAGATATTTAGGAAACCCAGAATTCAGGAGCCAGTCCAGTTTACAAGTAGATAACAAAACCTCAAAGACCATGAATAGGACTAGAATCTGACATTCACAAGGGTGTTGTAGTTTTTTTTACTAAAACGTTAACTTTTCTCTTTACAATTACCCCCATGTTTAACAAAGATAATCACAGAAAGACTAATTTGTTAGCAAAGTAAGTCTACTTGTATTAAACATGGCTCACCTTACCTAAGTGCAACAAGAATAGTGATTGACCACATAAGCTTTTTAAAAATCTGCTTTGCTGAAACTTATCATAAGGAATCTTATACTGGATTTTTAAAAGCCTCTTGAGGCTAGGAAGCCAAAGCAAGCACTTGCCAGATGCTGTCTGAAACACCTATAGATTTGAGTGAGTTCTTCATTTTTTGAATTTCCAAAATATCTTGATGTCCATGGGCTCCAGGAAGTCTGAATCCCGGTAAGCGAGATATCAGGGACTTTTCTGGCTCCATAAAATCAACTTTAGTATCTTAAAACTGTCTGGTGATATCTGATTTTATGCACCTCATTTTTAAATACATTCCAAAGCCTTGTTGATATAACCAAGGTAATATGTTTCCATTTCTGTTCTGTTACATGAAGAACAGATTTTTATTGAATTTATGCAAGCAACTGTAATACATAAAAATAAAAATACTTTTGAGTTTTACAATTCTGGAAAGATCAAATAAGGAGGAAAACAACTATTTTAATTGTTTACAAAGGTATAATTTACTAAATTGTTATAATGTATATATATCTTAAAAGAAAAAAAAAGATTTCCTTAAATTTGGAAAATAAAATGTTAAAGAACTAGCATGTTTCAAACAAAAAGTCATATAAATTATAATTATCTTTATCGATCCATTTAATTCCATGTTATTTTTTCTTGTTCTGCTTGCATCCAGATTTTCCATTAGAGTTCTGGAAATTCATACCCAGCTCAGTTAGTGACCTTAAAGTTATGAGAAACCTGTATTCTAGAGTACTAATGTGTCCTTTTCATAAATCTCTTAGGATGAAGCACTTTTGCAAAAAATCTGAGTAAAACAGTAACTGTAAATGACTAAAAAACTTAAAATGGTTATCTGATAAAGAGTTCATCTGATAAGCTATTTAGTTCTTTTCCTGCCACACAATAATTAAACTGGATAATGAGAACACTGACAAATTTCCATGAACTTCAATTTTAAGATTACCTACATTAGCAACATTTAACCATACACATATAACCTAAGGTTTATCAATTAATGACAATGCATCCTGTGTAATTTAACATGCCAAACAAAGCTAGTTTCACATGTTTTAGGCCCCCAATAAACATTCTAACCTTGTCTGAAATGCCTCCCCTAGAATCACATCTAATTCTTATTTTCTTGAGCCTCAACTCTCTTCCCTTCCCCTCCATTATCTCTGAGACATAAATCATAGCTCACAAAAATCTCTTCCCTCCAGGTAACATACCTGACGTTAGCCCTCTAACTCCCTTCTCCTTTGTCACACTATTGGTCCTACTGTCCAGCTAGGAGAAAGGGGGTGGACACCAGAAGCAAAGGTCACTCAGCATTGGGGTCCTACTACAAAAAAAAACTTAGTCAGGCTTATGCCTGATGACTGTAGGAGAGGAAATTCTCTGAAAAGATTTCCTGTTTCTTATGCCCTTGGTGGTCCAGAAGATAATTATGATAATTAAGGGTATACTTCTCCCCTTGAAATTAGATGGCAGTTGTGGGTAAACAGAACTAGTGGATAAGGAAATCAAATTAGTCTGACTCTTATTACCTTGCAACAAACCAGATCACTGTGAATCCATCCTACTAAGAATGCTTCTAACTGGGATTTTCAATCATTGCCACAGCCACAAAAGTCAAATCTTCTGTACAGTAAATATTAAGGCATCTCTTATTTACTTAGGCAGCAGGGTGGAGCCAGCTAGTTCAGAACTGAAGTCAGTGTGCAGGGAAAAGTACATAAAGGTGGGACATGATGGCTTATTCCAATACCTAGATACACGCACACAACACACGTGTGCACACACACACACATATATGCACACCCACAAACGCAAATCCATTAACTCTTTAAGGCTGAGATTACCATAGTAAGACTCCCAGGAGTACAAAAAGAAAATATGAATGAGGCTTTTGTATGTCATATCCTTCAATATCCATCTTTAAAATTTTTGGTTCAGTGGTGGGAGAGGAGGAGTTCATCCCCAGTTTAAGAATGGGTCAACTGTAGAGCTGAGTTTTTAAAAATTTGTTTAACTAGAATATACAAATATTATCTATATGCTAAAAGAAACAGATACCATACCTAATCTCAAAAAACATACAAGGTGTTATGAAAGTACACACATATTCATTAAGTTGAGAATAACTGACAAGGCAATTTAATAACAATTGCAAACTGTAGTGTAGGCAAATTCAAAGCATTGAGGTCAAATCAACAGAAGTTTAGGAGGAAGAAGCACTTGAAGAAAAAGGTCTTTCGTAGGTGAGCTGGATCTTAACAGTTCTGAGAAACAGAGAATTACAAACAGGAAAAAGAGTTTTCTATGTAGGGAACACAAGTGATGAGGGTCTAGATTAGAGAAGAAGTTTCAAAAGGGCAACTCCCAAGAGAAAGAAAAGAGAATCAGTCTTGGAGAATGACTTCATGTAAATGTCAAATGAGAAAGGTAGAAAAGAAATGATCTCTGTCCTTGAAAGGCATACAATCTGACTAGGGAATGCATAATTAAGAAACAAAAGATTTTAAAACAGAAAAATAAAGATAAAACAGTAAAACTAATACATGGTACGTGTAGTACTTACTCCCCAATACTAAGGAAGGATTACAGTGATACTCCCACTGTCCTATCATCATGACCGAGCAGACAGCTGCTACACAATTGTCAACTATGAGCAGTAGTTCCAAAAGAAGGTCATGTTAAACATCCTTCTTATAAACAAAGCTTAATTAAGTTATTTGCTTTCTGTTGTGGACAGTCTGACTTATGAAACTGACCGAGCCAGAGCTGAGTGCTTCTCTCCAGAGTGAGTTCTCTGGTGGTGATTGAAAGTGGAACGCTGACTGAAGGCTTTCCCACACTCGATACATTCATAGGGTTTCTCACCAGTGTGAACTCTCTGGTGTACAGTGAGCTGTGAGCTGTCACTAAAAGCTTTCCCACAGTCGTTACATTTATAGGGTTTCTCACCAGTATGGGTTCTCTGATGTACCATAAGGCTAGAATTATGACTGAAGACCTTCCCACACTCATTACATTCATAAGGTTTCTCACCAGTGTGAATTCTCTGGTGTATAATGAGGTATGAGTTTTGATTAAAGGATTTTCCACATTCATTGCATTTATAGGGCTTTTCACCTGTGTGAAGTCTCTGATGTCGAATGAGACTTTTACTCAGACCGAATGCTTTTCCACATTCAGTACATTCAAAAGGTTTTTCTCCAGTATGAATTCGTTCATGGTCCGCAAGTTGAGAGTTCTGGTTAAAGGCTTTCCCACACTCCCTACATTTGTATGGTTTTTCCCCAGTATGAAGGCGCTGATGTCGAATAAGACTTTTATTCCGACTGAAGGCCTTGCCACATTCAATACATTCATAAGGCTTCTCCCCAGTGTGGATTCTCTGATGGTCAATAAGATTTCTATTAGAACAGAAAGCTTTCCCACACTCATTACACTTGTAGGGTTTCTTACCAGTGTGAAGTACCTGATGTCGGACAAGATTTTTATTCCGAGTAAAGGCTGCTCCACACTCATTGCATTCATAAGGCTTCTCCCCAGTGTGAGTTCTCTGGTGGTCATAGAGTTTAGAACTCTCATTGAAAGCTTTTCCACATTCATTGCATTTATAGGGTCTCTCCCCATTATGGAGTCTCTGGTGTTGAATGAGATGGGAGCTGTGCCGGTAGGTCTTCCCGCACTTGCTGCATTCATAGGGCTTTTCCCCCGTGTGGATTCTCAGATGAACTATGAGCTGAGACGTCTGCCTGAAGGTCTTACCACACTCATTACACTCATAGGGTTTCTCTCCTGTGTGGATTCTCTGATGGCCAATGAGGTGTGAGCTCCAATTAAAAGCTTTGCCACATTCATCACACTGATAGAATTTCTGTGCCTTCAGAACTGCTTGATGCTCTGCAGGACTGGTGGACAGATTTGGATGTTCCCCAAGTTCCTTATAATGACATCCACCGTTTGTGGATTTGTTTTTATCCTCATGTGTTATTTCCAAGAAAACATTTTCTAGTCGGTTCCCTTCCTCATCTGAGGGCTGGACTTCTAGCTTCTCCAAAGCAACTTCACAGGCATCTCCAGCCTCTTGGCCCCCTGCAACCACCCCATAGAGGCCTCCTGATGTCCCATCAGCTGACACTGATCCTTTAGAAATTTTCTGCTTCAGAGGCAACTCTGAATTCTCCATCCTAATGTCCCCTGCAGCCGAGAGAAAGAAAAAACAGCTTTTACTCATTTCTTATCCTATTTGGGAAACAGAATCATTAGGAGGCTATGTGCCTGAAAAATCTTCAAATTATGAGTAAGGAATAAGGTACCCATTGAAATAGGTGAGAGAATGAGAAATAGCTCAAATTTTTCTTCATGGACAGAAAGCTGAAGAGGGGTAAGATGGTCAGTGGAGGATGGACCAAAAGAGATGTTGACCTAGTACAGCCAAGTGAGAAGGGTAATTAGAAGGCAAGTGTTTGAGGTCTTTGAGAGGACATGACTGCATGACTGCCAGTTGACTCATGCAAACAGAAGCTCCTTACCCTCTCCCCTTTCACTGGAATGTCCATTTGCTTGGCTTCACCAGGCTAGAAGTACCCAAGGACATACCCATGAAACAGTAATATTATCTTGAAACATCTGGACAGTATCCTGGAGGGCAGGAGATCTCCTCGCCCAAGTCAAGGCTCATATGTTAAGTACACTCACTTATTATATCTGCCACCTACCATTTGGGTTGGTCTGCCTCTTTCTTCAGTCTCTCCTTGATCTCTGTGTATAGAGCCCAACTTCAGATTTCACCAAAGAAGTTCCCGAGGTTGTGAACCACCCAACAGGCCAGATTGTAAGGAATAGTATGAATTACAGAAGTCACTTAGATGTTCTGTCTCCTTAGTAAAATGATGAACTCTAAGGTCCTTAACAACTATGACACTGTATAGTTCCATGATTCTTAATAAAGGTGTTGGTGAAAGTGATGGTGAGTACCTTGAAACAAATATGAGAAATAGTATGGGCAAACAAGAACCAAAAAAAAACCCCAAATGATAATAAGTGATTCTGGCACAATTGGAGAAGGCCAAGATTTTGAAAACTTACAAGTTCAGAAATGCTAGGGTAAAGTATTGAAGGGGAGAGCAGAGCTTTAAAAGCATGGATACTCTAGTGCCTGGAGCACTGGATTGGCAGGAGCCAGTACTATATTCCTAGACAAAAATAAGGATATCGAACATTTGAAATATAAATCAAAACATGTCTTTGATAGCTTGACAAGCTGGAATAAAATGAAACAGAACAGTTGAATATTTGCTTTTGAACTCTAAAATTTCTTAACACAAAAGCTGGAAAAAGATAAAGCAATCACAGTCATAGCTAAACACACAAATTTTGGTTCCTTTCATCATAAACAAAGCCACAAGCCTTCCTATCACTTAGCATATACAAAATTAAAGACATCTGGTTCACTGACTGATATGAAATGACTCCTAAGCCCACCCTCTACAGGTTGGCTACTGTCCTGGACTTCTCCATCAGAGAATCTGCCCCAGAAATGTCCCTTTCCAGGATACAACCAGGCCTCAGCTTTTGCTCAGAGGGAAGCTGAGGCAAACCATGCTTTGTGCCAAGTAACCCAGCTCATCTCAACATGGACCACAGGTGACTGGACCAGGGCCAGGCACTACGCCCACGTTTAGCTTTTCCGTAGGTTAGTCATTGGCCTCTGCTGTGGCCTGGGCCCAAGTTCTGCCCAAATAGAGATGATATTTAAAGGCTAAGCAACCCTTGCAGTCCTTCTCTGAGTACACTCTGAACTAGAAACAGGGCAAAATGAAGGAAATCACACTACAGTTTGAGCTCAAGCAGGAATAATGCATGGACAGAAGCCAAACTATCAGGAGCAACAGCAAGCAGAAGGTGTGAGTGAACAGAAAGTCCAATTAAGAAGGAGCTATGAGGGAAATGAAAGATTCAGAGTGAAGAGAACGGGCAGCAGTGGGAGGAAAACACAGATATGCGGGGGGCAGCTGTGTTACATTCCCAGTAAAACAGGGCAGAAAAATTCATTTACTTTTGTTGCCGAAGCTCCCAGGCCCCACAGTTTCAGGGAGGCCTTGCTTCCCCAAGTCTGGTGTAGCTGCTCCGTTTATATGAGCTCGGTTTACATGGTTTACATTGCTGTAGCCTTACTGGAGGTCACAGCTCAGCACTTAAAATACCTTGAGTGGCTTTCTGTTCCTCATAACTACAGGCTCTAACTAATAACCACCCTAGCTCAATCCATAATGAAGTAAAGAGAAGGATGAGAACTGTTAAAGCTGGGTGATGGGCACGACAGGTTCGTTGTACTGTTCTCTCCCCTTTGTCTATGTTTGCAATTTTTCATGATAAAACGTTATGAAGAAAAGGAATATAGCAAAGAAACCGTGAAGGAGCCAGAACTAAGGGACTGGGGCACGGAACCATTACCCAATGAGGCCACACTGCGGCGCGTTTCTGGCATGACGTCCCAACGCAGGCTCTCTGACCCAGTGCCGGACCGTTCCACTTCCTCTCAGAGTGATCCACAGACAGGAACTCACACGCTGCAGACCCCTGGAATGACAAGCTCCTGTTACTCAGTGACATTCCCAGCCTGAAGTGTCATCAGGGGGCACAGGGTAAACACCCTAATGGGCAAAGGGCTGGGGATGGAGAGGCTGGGATGACATATCTAAAAGGACGAGTCCAGGGCAAGAAAGTCCATGAACTCAGCAGGTGGGACCAGCCCCAGGAAAACACGCAGGCAGGGAAGCCACAGGGGTAATCTCAGAATGGGCCAGAGCCCAGCAGATGCACTCTAGCTATTCCTGGGCCACAGACTCAGATCTCGGTGAAGACAGAAAGAACCAAGCTCACCTGGGGCCTGAGCGGCTGAAGCACAGTTGCTGCCACTTGGTCTCCTAAGTTCCCTGCCTGATGAAGGGCAGGCACCAGGGAAGTGCATCGAGCTGGGGTAAGAGAGAAAGCTATGAATGGGTCAAGCCGAGCCCTTGGCTCCAGTAAGGTCTGTATCCCAGGGGGTGGATTCACGAGAACCCAGGCCACTCCACACACCCTGGCTCTCACCCTCTTGCACACCACACAGGTGTTATCCTAAGAATGGTGTGACTTTTCCATGGAGGACGCAGTAGAAGATCCCCAATTAAAGTTAAAACTGGCTTCTCCCAGCCCTCATCTCCAAACCCTCTGAAGGAAGCCGTACTTCTGACCACACTCTTTCCCACGGCGTTCGTAGCACTAGCCTCACCTGTTTTTTCTCTGATCGCTGGCCTCTCATTCCCTGGTTTCTCTTCCTTCCCTTGCCCTTCTTTTGGACACTCCAGCACTCAGGCCTTAGCGCTTTCTAGTGTTCTCTGTCAGAGATCTCACTGACTCACACTGCTCTGATGCTACACCCACAGGTCTCAGTTGCCTTCTCCACCCCTATCACAAGCTGCTAGTTGCCTACTGGATATTTCAACTGCTGGTCCACAAAGATAAATTCAGGTTCAAAAATGCATTCTTATCGTCTCATTCTCCTATCTTCCCGTGTTCTTTCAATGATATTAGACATTGACCAAACCTCTAATTTCCTATTTCCTTTCTTTAAGCCCACATCCAATACACATTCCTTAAACTGATCTTCAGATGCAATACAATCACCATCAGAATCCAGCTGACATCCAGGTACAAACTGACACGTTAATAGTAAAACTCAATATGGAACTCAAGAGTTCCAGCAGAAACAAATGGATCTTGAATAGAGTAAGTTGGAGAATTCCCACTTCCCAATTTTACAAAGCACATTCATCCAAACAGTGTGGTCCTGGCATAAGAACAGACATATAGAACAACAAAATAAAAGTCCAAAAATAATTTTCTACATCTATAGTCAAGTGAGTTTTAATGATGTTCCCAAGAGCATTTAAAGGGGAAAGATTACATCTTTCAGCAAATGGGGCTGGACAAACTGTACGTCAAAAACTAAAGAATGAAGCTGGACCACTATCTCAAACTATATATGAAAATTATATACAGCCAGATTTTACACCTATAGCAAAGCGGTCCCATTACTCTGTGCACCAAGGCAAGGTGGATGGTCATCTCCCCTGAAACCACGGCAGCCTCCACTCCCAACAACTGTAAGACACTCACAATACTACCTTTGTAACACAAGGCGTCCTCTCTCAAATGCATTGTAAAACAAGACCTGCTCAACGTCTCAGGGACTCAGCAAGTGCTGCCAGGGCATACCAGGAAGACATGACCGTAACGGAGACGCAAAGACCCCTCACACCAGAGTATGCCATCCCCCAGCTCCAGGAAGAAACTCCAGCCCAGCTCCAGGGCAGCGGGGTCAGGAGCACGGAGGAGGCTGCTGCTGACTTAAGCAGAGAAATGAAGCCTCGCTCTGAAGAAGGGGGGCGAGGTAAGAAGATGTTTTCAAAGAAAACAAAAGCAAAGGAAAGTGAGAGAAGTCATAAATAACTGAAGGCCTATGAAAACACACTGGACGACACACCGCGGCAGCAGAGGAAGAAGAGGAAACGGTGCCTCGGGAGCCCGAGGGGCAGCCCCAGCCTCACTGAGCTCCCGTGGCATGAACAGGAAGCTGCCCAGGAGGGAGCTCAAGGCACAGAGAGGGACAAGGCTCTCCCAGCCAACTCGCACACAGACTGCACAAGAGGGAGGAAACTAAAGTCTGAAAAGGACTAGCGAGCTGCTAAGGGTGAAGACAAATCTGGCACCGAAACCAAAGACAATGAACTGGAGCCAGAGAAGGATTCTGTAAAAACACACCCGGCGGGAAATACACATGGCAATGCCCTATCTCAGGATCTGGAGACCACAGTGAAATCAGCACCAAAAATAAGCCTCCAAGCTGGCCTGTTCCGAAGCAGCTGCGCAGAAATGCCCAAAGAGGTCAGTCAAGTATTTGGAAAGACGTGATCAGAAGACTGACAAACAGGAACCGCGGTGACTGCCTGGGAATGTGGCACAGGATTCCAGGTCTCCGGCCGAAGGAAGAGTGAGCCCAGCCTCTGCAACCGCAACACGGAAAACCTAAAGCCCTCCTGGGCTTGCTAACTCTCACTGAAAGACTGGAGCCAAGGAAAGCGGTGGGGGCCAGTGAGCTGAACCTGCCCAGTTACATTCAGGTACCCTAAAGCCTCAGGGTCCCGCCAAGTCCCCACACAGCAAATGAAGACAGGAGGAAAGTTCCATTCATCAACTATTCAGATTCTACCACAGACATGGGCCCCAGGGCCTAGGAAGCAACCTGACCTGGATCAGGCCTCTGCTCCCAGAGCTTCCTACCTAAACCCACTCATTCCCGCAAGGAAAATGCCTCCGAAAGCAACTTGGGAAATCCCAAGCATTCGTCTGGGCATTTTTCAAGAACTTTTACTTATTTTTTGTTATTTTGCTCATTCATTCATATGCAACGTAATTTTGCTTTTCCTTTTAAAATTCTCATTAAGTAGTCCCTATTCTCTGGCTTTACCTACCAGCGTGAGGGTACATAGCTTTATTTTATACGCTGATAATAAGTAACTAAGAAAGACTGCTTCCAGCTCATAGTTAACATGTTGAAAGAATACTTACACAAATACATCAAGATATAAGCTCAAATCTGGTGCCCAAAACTTGACTTCCATATACCATTTCCCAATAAACAGAACCGGAAGGCATCTTTGGAGAGGTGCAGGATTCCAGGGCTGGAGGAGGGAAGATACAAGATGAGTATTCGGTGCTGCCAGAAAGTCAAGAAAATGGCACACAAAAAATGGCACGCCACAAGGGGAAACAGGAGCCAACCTGAGAGAGCTCCCAATGGCCAAAGCTGAAATGATTTAAGCAACAAAATAAACAACAGCGCTGCATCAGAGGCCAAAGAGTAACTGACTGGCACATTCAACATCACACACTGAAGTAAATAACTGAATAAACAAGGAGAAAGCGCAACTCTTCCTCACAAAGAATTCCACTTAATAAATGTGGAAATGAAATGAAACGGAAATGAAAGTCACCATCAGAACATTATAGCAATAACTGCTGCAGGCAGGACACTCCAAGGAATGCTAATTGGTGAGTGACAGTAAAGGAGAAACGGCATTTTTAAGCAAAGTCTCAAAGTATCTTCCCCCAAATACTTACTGATTACAAAGGAAAAGCAGTGGTGAAATCCAGCAGACACCTTGAAATCAAAATTAATATCACCAGTAATAAGACCTATCGACATCATCCTCAATCTAAGCAGAGGAAACGTATAACAAAGCCCAAGTGAGGGTCATTCTAAAAATACAAACACAAATATTTCTAAAGTGTCAAGTTCATGAAAAACAAGAAAAAGACTTAGGAAAGGCCACAGATTGAAGGAAAAAAAGGGATGCGACAACCAAATAAATGTGGGACTCTACACTGGATCCTGAGACACAGAAAGGTCAATAGTCAGAAACTGATGAACTCTGATTAAAGTCAGCAGTTAATTATCATATTGTACCACTAGATATTAAGTTGGATGACGGTACTATGGTTATGTAAGATATTAACTTTCAATAAACTATGTAAGAGTGTTAGAGAACTCTGTAAAATTCTGAAACCCTAAATCTACAATCATTCAAAATGAAAAAGTTTTAAATGGAAGCAGTCTGAGTTGTTACCATTTTTGTTTTTTTCCAATTTATTTCTATCTTAGGTATTTAGGATTAACCTAATCTATGGACATCAAACACAGTCAATTCTTATTGGCAATTGGGATTCATTCTCTCATTGATGTCACAGATATTTAATGAACAGCCACTATCTCCCAAGCACTAAGATCACAGCAGTGAATACGGCAGACAAAAAGCACTGCCTTGAGGACCTTATACGAAGAGAATGAAATAAATAAAACACGTGGGTGACAGGTGCTATGTATGTGGTATAATAAAACTAGGAAGGAGGAGGTAAGAGGTCTAAGATCTGGGTAGGGAAAGTGTAAGCTCAAATATTCAATCCTGAGAACACATCAAGACTCACCTGAGGGAGACCTTTCAGATTCTTTCTGATATAAAAATACTGAAGACCACAAAGTAAGGTAAGTCATGTTTACTACACTTTATGCATCTTTCCTCTCAGGCAACTCTCTGACATCACAAAATGCTTGTGTACACTAAAATTTCCTGGGTACCAGGAGCCACAGAAAACTGAACAGTGAAAGGTCAGTATTTCTGAAGCTTTCGTCAGTTCTCCTTTAAGTACCAATCTGCCTGACTGTCTTCAGCATCAACATAACAGTAGGAACAGCATCACAGGTCAGTCCCTAACTATGCATACAGACATCCTCGTGTGCATAACAGATAAATGTTCCCTACAATCCTGGATCGAAATATGGCTGAAACCGCTGCCTGTCATTTCCTCGCAAAATAACCAACTAATATGAATGAGTCTTCACTGCTGAACCACAAACGCTTTGAAACAGGACGGTGCTCCTTCCCGGCCACCACTTTTAACTTAGGAAGGAGACCACTCCGATCTCTTAGGCCTATCGATCAGTGGACAGTACGGCACGCTTAAGTTAGAGTTGCAGCTTGTTTTAAAAACTGCATTTTACAAACAACTCTTTCATTTTTAAAACAATGATCCTAATAAGTAAGATTTTGCTATTTTTCTCAATATCACTCACTGAGCACTTACAGCTCCACTACTGTGTACTACGGGAAATAAACTGCAAACAAAACGCTTGTTTTTAAAAATTTTTTAGGCGAGGCAATCGTTGGTTGACCTCACAGAGTGCAAGACTTGTTCAGCGTACAATCCCTTACTTTTTATTTTTTATGCCTACAGCACCTGGTCTTCCTAGATGCAAAACGTTTTCTTTTAACGATACTTGCAAAAATAAGTCTTCGTGGTGCCATCACGCTAACACCAAAATTAAACCAGTAGATGAATCCAGCTGGCAAAATGGAGATAATTTTCCAAAAAGCAACGGTGTGAATGTTCTGAACACCAGGAAATTATGCTTTAGGTGGTTAAGACGACACATGTTCACGTGTCATGTGACCAACGTATGTCTCCATCGCGGCCATATTTCATCGCCCTGGGACGTTTCTAAGGGCAACGGGGTGACCCCCGTCTCCTAGCGCACGCACCGTAGGTGATAGATAAGGGGCTCGCAGGCCGGGGGTGGTAAAGGTCGGGGCGCACACGTGGGGGCACGCCACGCCCCCTCCCCTCACCCGCACCCCGTGCCTCGCCGGCCCTGCGACGCGGACCCTCGGCCTGGCGGCCACGCGCCCCGGACCAGCCCCGCCCGGGAGCACGGACCCCCGGCCCTCCCCGCACGCCCTCTGTCCACCGCAGCCCCCACCCGTCCCCCCGGGGCCGCTCACCGACCCCGCGGCCGCCGCGGGCGCTCCCAGGACCGCGCCGTCGGCCCCGCGCTTGTCTCTCCGCCGGCCCGGGCCGCGCACGCGCGTCTCCGCCCCGGCCACGCCCCCTCCCGGCGGGCTCTCTAGGAATCCGGGAGGCCCGCGTCTCGACTGCTCTCCAGTTCCGGGTCTGTGCTAATCAGGCTCTCTGAGCCCCCTGGGGCTCCTCCCCACCTTCCCCACTGGACACCTGCCTTGCCCTGACCTAGAGCTCTGTCATTTTTGGCTTGTTTTTCCCGCCTCCCTCCCCATGTATGCTCAGAGCTACCCTTAGGGCCTTCGTGTCCCTAGGGAAGAGTAGGCTCCAAAGTTCGAGGTCAAAACAGGGACCAGTATTATCTAGCTGACGGGTTATAGCAAGGAGAGGTGTTAAGCGGTCACTGGTTACTCCCTGGGCCCCCTTCAATGAGGGGAACCAGATCCTAAGGGAGGCTAGTTTCCAGGACTTCTTACCCCATCACTACACCTGGGGGGACTTTCTCATTCTCAGCCACAGGCACCCACAACTTTATCTCCCACACCTCCTGCTGTTTACTCTTGTGGGAGAGTTTTAATGAGGCTCACCTAGATGCTACTCACCAACATGTGGAGTCCTGGAGGAGTAGGTTTGTGCGTAGTCCCGCCACTTGGAGAAGTGCTGAAGCAACATCCGCAGCCGGCTCAGCCCCTGTAGGAGCAAATGTCTTTTATCAACAGCACCACAGGACCTGGAGGGTGTGGAGCCAATGTGATAAAGAGAGTTGTCTTTACAAAGGCATGTTACAAGGTGCTGTGCAAGGTGCCAGGTAGCTATTCTGGTTACCCTCAGGGATAGGTTTGCTAGTGGCAGATCTCGGCATGTTGCCAATTGTTCTTTCAGCAGGAGGGATGCCTATCTATCTGTACCCTGAGGCTCTGCCCCACACATCTGAGTCACCCCAATGCCCCAGTCACCAAGGATGGAAACAGAGAATGGAGCCTGGCACCACAGAGATGAGGATGAGGTAAAAAAGACACTGATTGCACATTCAAAAAGGGTAACTGAGAAGGGTTCAAGGGGCAATTTACAAAAGTGTTAAGGGCTAAGGGAACATGACATGGGGTAGTATTGGAAGCTAATGGACAGAAGCTGTAGCCTTCAGTTGAGGGATAGAGCCAATCCGTGGTCTAGTATGCTTTTCAGAGATGACAAACCAAAACTGCAAATTATGCAGCAGAAGCATGCACAGAGGAGAAAACTTTGACCCCCAGCATACCTGGAACCAAAGTTTTGTCCACCCCCAACCCCCTAGCAGAACCAAAGGACCAGGACATAACTGAAACTTGAACATCAGAAGCGAAAGGAATGTTGTCCAGGTGGATCCAGTGCTGACACCCCATATTGGCCACACTCCAATTAAAACATGCCCTGCCAACACTTTCACATATCTGCCCCGCTGAATGCTTATAACCTGCCCCATACTCTAGATAGGAGAATTTGTGTTTTCCCAACACAAGTTGCCCATTTTTCACTGTGTAGTATTATACAATAAAAACCACATTTCTTTACTGTACCCCAGTATCAATGTAATTGGCTATCAGCAATGCTAGGTGGATGACTCTTTGCTCGATTACACTGGGGATTAAGTACCCTGAACCTGATTCTCCTGATCTCATGCCATGGTCTGCCAGTGGCCTGACCCAAGTGGAAGCTGGTGGGCTGCCCAAGGTCAGCCTCTCAAGTCTCAGGGCAGGGTTGAGAAGGACCAAGTTTGAATATGCAGGGTGTGGACCAAAAAGGGGTTCTAGGGGAAGTAACCTCACAGGGTGATCTAATCATAAATTCCTAACTGTGTAGGTCATGGTGGGTAGTCATACTCCATGCATATTAACTTCTTTCATGAAACTTTTAAAGCAAACCCTGCCCATTGTTCTTGTGCATCTAGGTTAACACACCTTTGAAATGCCAGAAGTAATACCCCTCAAGGGCATAACTGATGCTGAACAGGGTGAATCCTCTTCCCACAGTGGGACTCAAGCCCTATGCCAAGAGAGAGCCCTTGGCTTAGTGCAGAAAGAAATTCAAGAGCGAGCTGGAATTAAAGACAAAGGAACACGTATTAGAGAAGGAATAATGCATCCAAAGAGATGTTGTCTCCTCTCAGAGTCAAGAGAATGAGATCTCAAGCATCTAAAAAGCTGGGTTTACGTATATATTTTTAGTTTCTATGGAAAACCACTGATGATGAAAATGAAGCATGGGAAGAAAAGGTTGAGTTTACTCTTTAACCTGTACAAGGTACATCTTAAAGTCTTTGTTTTCCTTTTATGGTATGGGTAAATAGTGGGTAGCAATCTTTACAGGAATCTTCCTTAGTTCTGTAAACTCTTTGTGGCCTGGCTGCATGGCTGGTCAGCCATGTTTCCATGTAGCAGGCTCTGAATTCCACCTGGTTTAAAATTTAGTTAATCTGTGTAGTTCTCATGCCTCTTTCCTATATAATTCCCTCCTTGGAAATTTTATTTTCATATTCTTAAGGGTTTGTTGAGGGATGAAGGTCTGCTTTCTGTAACTTTTTCAAAGCTGAGATAGAGCCATATTCCCTGTCGGGAATAAAAGTCTCTGGAAGCCTGTTCTAAGGCCCTTAAAGACAGAGAATGTGGAGTTGTTTCAGTAACTGGAAGTGGTTGGAAGCCTTGCATGACCATCATCTTTATGTGGAATTGCTAGCCTAGAAGATATAAATTTAACAAGAAGATCGAAAAGACAAGGACCAAAAGTTAATAGTAAAACGAAAGATACTAAAGGTCCTAAAGAGGGTAAGAGCCACATAAAGCCGGGGAACTGTTGTAGCCACCAGCCCCCGATAGACACACAGACCACCAGAAATCAGTGAGTTATAGGAAACACTCTTTATTCAGCCACCTGGGTCAGCCAGGGGTATGCAAACCCCAAATTAAGCATGCCCGAAATGTAGGGGTACAGGGTTTTTAAGCCCTAAACCCTTATTCTTTATCCTGTTTGAACACACAAATCTATTTTTCTTCTTTTTACTAACTGTCAACCTATAGATTGGTTGCGCAAGCGGGGTTACAGAAACAAAAAGTTTATTGTTAGTGTTATGTCCCCATGGGCAGTAGCTAAGCAGTAATTTTTCAACCAGCACGGAACCAGCCCCTAAAGATGTCTTTAATCTTTTGTTTCCTTCATTATATCAATGCAAGCATTCTACCTGTTCACATGTTCTATTTAAATTAGGCAATGGTCACCTTAGGACACTCTTGGGCCTTACTGCACATGTGAAGTGATAGGGACAGGCTCTTGTTGCTGATATGCCTTCCAAGGCTCCTTAATGCCTATTAATGGTACCCTAGGGTGGATAGTCCTGTGAAACTTATCAGGTTCCAGCAGCTGACTTTTCTAACTCAAGAGCAGGAAGTCGCCCTCCTGTCTCATAACCACCCTTAAGAAAGCACATAACTTTGTAATGTGATTCCCACCTGGCTTTCTTCCACCTTCATGTAATCTTCCTTACGTTCCCTCCTTAATTTCAAATGCATAAAAGAAGCTGCAAAACTGTTATTCTCTGGAGTTCTTGAGATCTTGCTCCCCAGCATATGTCATCAGTATGGCTCAAATAAATTACAAAAATTCTCTACAGGTTTGAACGTATCTTTCTTCAATAGGGCAACTGGAAAATATCCAACATACCCCAAAAGGAAAATGGCCACTGCATATCTATGCTTAATGTGTCCATTGGTTTCCTTTAGAAATAACATTCTTAGGTAATTTGACTCAGGAGGTGGGGGTAGGGGCATGTGAACATTTATAATGACCCATAGCAAAGAGATTTGAGTTTTATCTGATTTTTAAAAAAGCTCTCCCATCATAGAAGAGCGTGAGTGGTTTCTCTGTGTTTGGGGTGAGCTTACTGTAGGTTTCTCAACATGAAGGCAGCTAGCATGTATAGCACCCAGATTGGTGTGATCAAATATATCCATCAGATGGGCCCCACTAGCATTTTCAAAGCTGCAGGAGTAGCCACTAGGAGGGCAGCTTCGTTTCAAAGTGCTCAACAGCTTCTTTAAGCTCTGTCCACCTTTGCCAACACCTGATTTTTCTAATTGCTGAGCACAGAGCCTATAGCAATGAAGTTTCTTCACATTTCTGCTGAGAGGCCTATTCTTACAGATCAGGCCAGTTTCCTAGGCAGAGCATCTCCAACTTTAATAGTGCCAATGAATACAAATCACACGGAGTAAAACTGGTTTAACTGGTTAAACTGCAGATTCCAACTCAGGAGATCTGGAGAGGGGGCCAAACAGCATTTCCACAGGAAACCTAGTAAGTGCCCTTGCTGTGTTCCCCTACCAGGCTTTGAGTAACAAAGACCTGTGAATGGAAATCACTGGCTGAACTTGCTGCACATTATATCCCCTGGAGAGCTTTCAAAGTGTCTACAACCCATATCAATTAAATCCAAGCCTTTAACTCCCTAGGGTGGTTCCAAGGGGTAGCCAAGGTTGTTGATCCTGTGACTACAGGATTCTTCCTTTACCCTGATCCCCTACTGTAAGCAAAAACCACATGTTAAAGGTTTTTTCCGGTTAGTTTGCTTGTTTTAAAATTTTAAAGCGCATTTGCTTTCTGCTTCTAAAAGAAAGGGGAGAAGTTACCCCTTACTTTTTTCCTCCTATATTGAAATGGGGAAGAAATAAGTTTGTTTGGGGGAGTGGGGGATGGGGTCTGGAATGTGACCAGAGGGAAAAAAAGAAAATGTAAAACAGAATCATCTGTGGCCAAGTGACAGCAAATTTTCCTGGTGGAATTTTCACTTTTTCTGTCCATTAATCTGAGTCGTGGCTTTGAAGGCATATCTGCCTTTTCCATCATTTAATTACTTACTATGGGTAGAGACTGCAGCCTAGTGGGAAAAACGATAAGCCATTACACCAATAACTTAATTTCAATGATTACAAATGCTAAGTTAAAATGTATTTTACCTTTTTTTTACATATTTTTACAAAAAAAAAAAAAAAACGGTTTTGAGAGTGTTAACAAAAATTCCAAAATAAATTAAAAGAGAGCGTTATTCATATATGATTTGCAAATCAGAGAACATAGCCCTTGGTATGAACCAGACATATTCCAAAATGGAGGGGATACGGCTAGGTTTTTAAAGGCAAAAGTTGCAAGGAGCTGCTGATCAAAGAGATGGATTGCTAGGGGAAACAAGACCACAAACTTACATTATTTGTTTTTTGATTTAGTGGAGGCAACTGGAATTTTCAAAGGTAGGCTGCCTCAGTAGTCAGCATGTGGGGCTGTGACACGAGAATAATGGGTAGCATATGATGAGGCATTTGTCAGCATTCTAGCTCAGGCTTGTAGAACAAAAGCCTTTGGGTTACTTATCAACAGAAATCAAACAGCTCAGACTGCCCTTTCCAAGTCCACAGAGCAGAGTCATGCTCTGTAAGCAGCCTTGGAGTCCAAACTGCAAAAATCCAAATGTTGGGCCACAAATTATGATATTAAAGTTCTTATTGATCCTCAAGAGTGACTGATTATAATGCCTTATTCACTGCACACTTCCTGTGTCTCTGAGCACATTGCCATTGCTTGCTGGATATTTCACTTGGATCTCTACATCAGCATCACAAATTTAATGACTAAAATTCATCTTCTTTTTATAAAACCAACTCTTTCCTCGTGCCACAGTTCAGATGTTGGCATTCTCACAGCTACCTCTCACAGCTGTAATTCCCCCTCTCCCTCCCACAGATTACTCCTGGAGAATATCTCTCACATCCTCCTTTTGCTTCCCCCGCGCCCCAGTGCAGGCAGTAATTGTCTCGTATTTACTCTACTGGCACTAACTTCCTACTCCTCCTCCCTGTTTCCAGTTTTCCCACTCAATTTTTACTGTACCAAAGAGCAGGAAAGGAATAATACAGGAGAGAAAGAATAGGGTATAAATCACACGGTTAGAACATCTAATAGCTTTGGCACAAAGTCCAAGGCTATGTTGACTGCAAACAAAAAGCCAGATATTTCTCCAGCAAAAATGGATTTACTCAGAAAAACAGGAAATTGCAATCTGCTATATGCCATGATGAGCCACATGCAAATCCTCTAAAACAGACAAGAGGAAGCTCCTTTATAGAAGGGAAAAGGAAGTTGTGAAGGCCATTACAAAGAGATTCATTCCCCTGTTGTGGTTTGTGATGGCCCGTGAGGCATGAGGGCTCCCCCTTCTGACCTCTCTACTTCACTTTAAAGAAGGTTTCTGTTTATTAATTTTTTAGATTAGCTATCAGCTAATCTAAATGTATGTAAGCATGTTATGCTCCCTTATTAAAAGGGAGGGGGGGAGAGAGATTTACTGGAGACCCACCTTAAACCATAACAACAGAAAATGTTGAAAAGAAAGGATGGGAAAAGATATACCAAACAAAAAGCATGAAAAGCTGGTAAAATATTAAGATGTGGCAAAACGGACTCCAAGGTTGGCCATTTAAAGGTACAAAATGGGACATTTCATATTGATAAAAAGGAACAAAGGGGAGATGATATGGCACCCCAATGTGCCACTTTGGTATGTGGATATGTGGATTATTTTTGAGGAAAAAAGCAATTGAGACCCAGCGGAATCCAGAAGAGCATGTACCAGATAGAGAGCTATTACCAGGAATAACTTTTTTATCTGAAAGACTCACCTGCCTGGCAGGACAAACATCTGATTACCAAATGTCTGCGATTCTCATCTTCCTGGGAACAACCCTCCTTCTTTCAAAGCCTCAGGCCCCATCCTATTCCTTGTAGCATACATCAATCGCAGTTGAGGAAAGCCTCAATTGCCCAACTGCTTTTGAGTTCCATGTCTTTGTGGGGTTCTGGTACATACAAAATTAAATTAAGTTTCCTCCTATTAATCTATTTTATGTCAATTTAATTATTACACTGACAAAGAATCTAGAAGGTTCTAATTTGGGCCTCTGGGTGAATGATAGTGCCTTTTACAGTGCTGGGAACATGGGTGGAGCTTCAGAGTGGTGGGTAGATAGTGAGTTCTGTTTTAGGCCTGTAGCATTTGGGTTGCCTGTTCTTTAGCTCTCATACTAAGGCTAGCGTCATGGTTTCCTAGAGTGGTCAGGGTAGTGTTCCCTCAGGCCTTCTGGAATGTCTTTGGCCCAAATGTAGGTGTCCCAAGGTGCTCTGAGAAAGGCATCCTGGAGCATGTCTTCCCCACTAGGACCCAAACTAGTCACCATAGATCAGACCACAGTGCTGGCCACAGAGGTTCCTATGAAGTCTAGACACACTGCCCTGGATGAATCTGGCTCTACAGACAATGAAGCCAACCACCTGAGCATGAAATAACTCTAAGGAACGAAAAAACTCAATCTTGTTTTCCAGATCCTTGTGTCTCCTACATACTAGGCAGCCAGTACTGTGGGACGACACATGGTCAAGGAAACCTGAAAACCAGAGCTGACAGCACTTGTTTCCTGCTCAAGAACCCTGAGTCTCTGAGGCCTTAATGAAGAAATGGGCTACATCCAATGACAATATCAGGCAGAGTCTAGGACACCCCCCCCACCATGAAATTTCCAAATATAGAGGGCGACCTTGATATCAGAAGGTCACTCATTAGGTTCAGGGGGCAAAGACTTGTCTAAAAGATCTCCCTTAAGCCTGTGGAAACTCTGCAGCAAGTCTTCTGAGGCCTTTGTTTCTGTGCTGGCTTGTGCAGAGACATGAAGGACACATGTCAGTTCCAGATATAGGCCCAGAACACTCTTGGGATATTACTAATCTCTGGAGCCCAGAACACTGTTACTTTGGACCTTATAAGGGCCTATCTACTGGGCTACAGTGAAATAAATGCATAGTTAACTGTATTGGAAAGTGGTTCATCTTCTTTACCCTTCTTCAGCCATGGCCATTACACCCAGAGGTTGTGCCTTCAGGGTCCGCTCAGTCATGTTAGCAGCAGGGGCTTGCTCCTGCTTCTGTGTGTAAATCACTATTCAAGATGAAGTCCACCTGGCTAACACCTGCCTCCCAGTTACTAGACAACTGCATCTAGGTTATGTTGTCCCCATACCTTTCCACTTTTTATCTGCTCCTTCACCCTCCCTTGCGGCTTCTCCTTGGACCCCAGAGTGCCTGTGTTCATTTATGGAAGATTAACCACATCTATGGGCCAAAATATCACAGTCTTTGGACTGGTTTCTTCATTAGTAAGATGGAGAAACCTATTGCTCACTTCACTGAGACTCAGGGTGAAAATGCCCTGGGCATCCCATACAGTATAATAATTGACTCATTGTTCAGGATACGCCAGGCCTTCTGCTATGTGGGTATCTGTATGCGACCCCCTTTCTTCGCTCATAATTACATATAGACACACACTATACTCCAAATTTTTTCAGATGAAGAAAACAGGCTCAGAGGTTGGGTATCTTACCCACGGCCACCCGGAGGGGAAAGAGCATCATTGGTCTGGATGCCCAAACCTTGAATGGTGTGGCACCTGTCTGTCTGCGCCCTGAGAGGCCCCGCCCCTGCGCCCGTCGCGGAGGTGGGCCGGGAAGAGAGGGACTCGACCGGGGCCCGGGGGCCGCCTTCCTTCCCGGGCGAGGGGGCGCACGCGCCCACCTGCGAGGTAGGGACTTCCGGGATCCGGGAAGGGCCGGAAGTGGGGCCTCTTTACTTCCGGTTCGGCCATTGTTGTCGCTTCTGCCGGCCGCTGTGGTGTCCCGCGCTGGGCAGTCCTCTCTGCGGTGGCCCCGGGAGCGGGCTGGTGGCGGAGAGGGGGGCGCTGCCGCGGTCGGGGTCATTGGGCTGGAGCGGCGGACGCACCTTCCACCCCAGCCCGAGTCAGCGACGCTGGCCGGGCCCCGTGCTCCGTCCCCGCGGCCGGTGGCGCTGTCCCCCTGATGCTCCGGAGCCGCCAGATGCTGAACCTCCTCTTTGTCCCGTTCTCCTGATGACCGCCCGTGGCCGGCCCGGAGCCGGGCACCTGTGGGTACAGCGATGAGCCAGGAAGACGTGGCCAGGTGAGCAGCGGCGGCGCCGAAGCCTGGTGGAACGTGAAATGCAGATCTGATGTTTTCCCAGCTTTGCCCTAGGGACAGAATGCAGAAGCGTCCGGCGTGGCTCAGACGCCATCGGCATTTCAAACGTGAAGTGTGACTTGGAAACGGAAAAAAAAAATCTACAGGCGAAGAGTTGCCGAGTATTCGAAATGTTGTGGCCAGTAGAGACTAGACCAAACCAAGCACGCTCTCAGAGGCTGTTATTAGCCGGGGGCTGTCCTTGCCAGGAGCAGCCCCGAAATGTAGAGGTTCAAGGTTTTTAGCCCGAAATCCCATTCTTCATTCTGTCTGCACACAAAGATCTACTTTTCTTCTATTCACTACCTGTCAATCCACTGGCCAGGTGTGCAAACGGGGGTACAGAAGCTGAATGCTTATTTTTAAAATGTTATATTCTTATAATTAATAGTCTATGTTCCCATGACGGTAGCCAAGCAGTAATTTCCAACTTATATACAATTAATTGTTTCTCATACCACGCCGGTAAGCAGGGGCACTCAGGCAGTTGGCGTTTGAGCTCATTGTTACAAGTTTCATGATTAACAGAATGTGGCTAAGGGTTCCAGGAGCTAGGCCTTTGTCTAGTTTTAGGTTTAAATGAACTCTCACCCTTACCACATTTCAGCAGGCTGTCACAGAAACAATAAAGGAAGTAGGAAAATGGCCTGAACTTTCTGCATTGTGTAGCATCTCAGAGCAGAGTTAACATTATTTTTTAAGTGCATCTTTGCCTTTTTAACGAAATTGAAGCCTGAAGAGAAGTTTACCCAGGATACCAGGATGCATGGTGAATTGGAAGCATAGCACAAATGCCCTTGTTACCGCTAAGGTGCTAATTTTCAATATATATTTTTGTTGAAAATAAAATTTGTTTTACCATGTATAAACTGAACAGAAGTTCTTCCCTGCATCAGTATTGGCTAAATGAACCACATTCATTTGTTTATCAGATAATGTGTCGCTGTGTGTGCTGTACACACATATGTACAAAAATGCCTGGAAACCAGTCCTCCCCTTCAAGTCCTCCCACAAAGTGGAGAGACAACCATGTAAGCCACAAACAGTGTGAGAAGTGCTCTAGCAGAGGTTTGAACGAAAGGTACTGTGGGCTCACTGAGGCAATAACCACACTTAAACCTGGAGAGATCAGGAAGGCTTTCTAGGGAAGGTGGGTTAAGTAGAAAAAGGTCTGGCATTTTGATTCCATTGAGTTCCTTTCCTTGGTGTCCATCCAGCAGTGAGTGTTGAGTTGTGTACAAACTAGTTAAAATGCAGTGTTATAGTGAGAGGTACAGAAAAGGAGATTACGGGACAGTCGGGAAATTCAAGAGAAAATGGCATTCGTCTGGGTCTTGATGGATGAATAGGAGTTAGTCAGAAGGTGAAAAGAAGAAGAAATCTCCAAACAAGGAAGTGTATTCTAGCTGTGTCTTCTTTTCATCTTTAGTCCCAAACTTTCTTTATTGTGTACCTCTATCTTAATAGAGAGGAGTAGGAGGGTGTTGAGTATGCACTTCCAACAACATAGGTTTATTTGTAAATTAAAGATATGTAGTGTTTTTATAAATTTAATGCACAGTATAAAACATACACGAAGTAGGAATTAAATAGCAACAGTATTTTCTTATGCACCCTTTGGATTATGCATATCACACATTTGGAGATCAGTGCTCTCTTTCTAACCTGATAGCTGGGGAGATTGGTAGGGGGTGTGGCTAGAACAGAGACCTAAGGCCAGATTGTGAAGGACTGAATGCAAGGCATAGATACTTAGGTTTTAATTTGTAGGTTATGTACCCGCTGAAAGTTTCAGAAAGAAAGTTGCGTGGAGAGATGCTTAGAGAGACTCCTGGTTGTGTCCTTTTTTTTCTGGAGCTTTGCTTTTTAACTGGAGGGTCTGTAATCCACCTAGAACCAAACACTCTGGGCCTCTGATTTCTCTCTTGGTGTTTCCGTAGGTGACACAGCCATCTCCTCATACCCTCTACTCCTGAAAAACAGCTCCTGAGACCTGAATTACAGACCATCAGGAGACAAACTGCTGCTGGAATAAGCTTCTCTTTGGGATCACAATGGCCACCCAAGGCAGGGGAAGTTTAGGCCTCATCCCTAGGGCTGCTGTTCTCCAGAAGCAGGAGGGGCGCCTGACCATGAAGCAGGAGCCAGGGAGCCAGACCTGGGTGCAGGGCTGCAGTCTTCAAAAGAACCATACCCCTGTCTGTGAAATTTTCCGGTTGCACTTCCGGCAGTTGTGTTACCATGAAATGTCTGGGCCGCAAGAGGCACTGAGCCGGCTCCGGGAGCTCTGTCGCTGGTGGCTGATGCCAGAGGTGCACACCAAGGAACAGATCCTGGAGCTGCTGGTGCTGGAGCAGTTCCTGAGCATCCTACCTGGGGAGCTCCAGGCCTGGGTGCAGCTGCATCACCCTGAGAGCGGTGAGGAAGCTGTAGCTGTCGTGGAGGATTTCCAGAGACACCTCAGTGGACCAAGAGAGGTGAGCATTGAGTCTAGAATGGCATCTAGAACCATACTCTAGGGCTTAGGTTAGCCTAGGAATAGGCATTCTCTGTTCCTTTGGCTCTAGGCTGATTTGCCCTTAGGATTCCTGAGCCAGTTAGTTCCCTGGATAGAGGGGAAACAGTTTTGTGCTCTGAGCCATAAACAAAAATACAATTTGCAGCCAAGCTACATGAATCACTTTGTGAAATAGTGTTTTGTGAAATAGTGTTTTATGAGCCCAACTTCAGCCTGGAGATCCACATAGCATTCCCTGGCAGGTGAGGATCTGCACACTGGTTAGAATAGGGGAGCATGATAGGGAGAGGTAAACCTTTGGGTATGCAGATAACATGGGTCCTCATCTGAGAAATTCTCATTATTCACTTTCTCAGTCAATTCTCTTCCTGTCTTTTAGGTTCCTTATGAGGTGATATTTTTAGGCTTTATAATTTGCTCCTTTTCTAGCTTTCTGAACACAACTGGGTTGTTGTTGTTGTTGTTGTTGTTGTTGTTTTTGCCTCTTTAATTCTAAATTCAATTTTTCCTATTTCCCTGCGTTCTCTCAAATTTAAAGCCAAGGTAACTCAAATTAGAGGAAACTTTGGAGGGCGATAACAGTGGGAAAAGAAATCTGTCTTCTTGGACCAGAAAGCTAACTAGTTCCGTGACCATATGTATCAGTCAGGGTTCAATCACAGAGAAAAAAAACATTAGAAAGTTACATGCATAAGTATATAAATATTTATATTACTGCTAGAAAGTGGCTTGTGATGGCAAAGCAAGTCTGAAACCTCTCGAGCAGGCCATCAAGAATGGCTGGCTGAAGCTGCCATCCACAGGCAGAATTCCTTCATGGAACTGTCAGCTCAGATTTTTAGGCTTTGAAACTGATTGAATCAGGCCCATTCAGGTCACCTTGGATTATCTTTACTGAAAGTAAACTGATTATGCTTTTTAATCACAAGTACAAAATACCTTAACAACATCTAGATTAGTGCTAAATTGCTCGTCAAAAGACCGTCACACCACAGATAAGTCAATTCCTCTGGATGAGTCTCATATTGCTCCGTTGTAGTTGAGCAGGGTGGATTAGGGTCCCCTATATGTTTACTCCTTTGCACTTGACCGGGAAAACCAGCATATAAAATCTCCTGAGTACCTATCACATAACTTTATTCAATGGTTTTTGAAAAGCAATTACATATCTAGGGAACCAGTTTCAGTTGATAGGTCTAGGGCTGGACCTTTTTCCAGGAGTACTACTATTGCCCATTTGGACTTACCAAACCCCTTATCAACCATTAATTCCTTGTATAAACAAGTAAATAGCAGTAAATCAATTATCACCAAGGTCTAGCAAGCAACTAGGCCCAACCATGGGCAAAGACAAGTGGCTGAGGAAGTGTTTAGAGTGCCATTTAGTGAGGACAGTGGAAGACAAATTTTTCCGTTCTCTTTTGCTTAAGCAGAAGAGAGCACCTTCGTTTTATCCAGGGAGCCTCAGAAAAAAGTCACAAACCCAAGAGAGTGACTAACAATTGACAGGGCAGCTGGACACTCATAGCTCCAGTTTACATGTTAGGTCTCAATTTCTTACTCTGTCACTATTATCAGCTCAGTTTTCTGACATAAAGATGTGAGAACATGACTTCCCTAGCATGGACTCATAAAACAAATTTATGGCTAAATTTGGGACTAAAGCTCTAGAGACACAGCTAGAATACACTTCCTTGTTTGGAGATTTCTTCTTCCTTTCAACTTCTGACTAACTCCTATTCATATATTCACTATACTGAATATATGCTAAAGGAGTGAATCCCCTCCTGTCTCAGCAGTTGTAACCCAGTTGGATATGGCTTATTGAAGGGGCAGTTTTTACCTTATGCCATACCATGTACATTCCAGAGCGAGCAAGCTTAGAAACATGATTTATTTAAATGTTTTAGGTTTTCTGGTCCAAATGCTGGTAAAAATAGTAACCATGAGATTGTGAGGAGCTGGTTTCATGACAACAAACAACAATTAGAAATAAAAGGTCTATTCTCTGAGGTATTTTCGAGATCTCTAGAGATTGATATTATCTTATTTGACTTTTTTATATAAATTATTGGGGAGAGGTAGTACATATCGAAAATTGAATTTGCAGATAACCCCAAAAACTCCTTGCAAAATATTGAGAGGAAGTTAGTCAGCAAATACTAATTGATTATCTTTGTTAGGCCAAGCATTGTTCTAGGAGCTAGTGATTAAGACAAAGTTTCTACGCTCAAAAAGATTATATTTCATTGGGGGAGAAATAGATAATAAAGGTATAAATAAGATAATATAAAAATTAATATTTGCTATAGAAAATATAATCAGGTAGTTTGAAAGTTTGACTATCCTTGCTTTGTCAGCATGGTCAGGGATGGTTTCTGTGAAGAGAAGACATTTTTACTGAGATAAATCAGAAAAGCTCTTTTGAGATTTGTCAGCCACTGTTGGGGACGTTGCTCGAGCTGTCAGCCTCAGTGGCATTATTTGTGCACATTCAGGTGGACACACTGATTATTATTTATTTTCGTGGTACTTCTGATTGACCTCTTCTGTAGGCTAAAGCCCTAGGGAATGTACTGAATTGCTCTCCTGATTTCTATTTCTAGATGGTTCTTAAAGCAAATTTGTGTCTGAAGAACCAACACAAAATGGAAGTAGTTATGTAATCTAGTCTTCAGTCTCCTAATAGGAAGGTCAACAGAAGGATGGCTGGTAGTGTAAGCTGTAGTTCCTGCTTTGACAGTTTTTCCCCAGCAGGCTGTACTGGTGGAGCTGGAAGGATATGCTGGCTCTTCTTTTCCATGGCTTGCTTTTTGGGGGTGCTTCTTAGAGGTTTAGGTTTTTGTACCTTGAAGGATGCTCTTTTAAATCCAATTGTATTTCCTTGTCTCTAGGTTTCAGCTCAAGCACAGGAACAGGAAATGCATTTGGAAGAGGTGACACCACTGGGTACAACAGAGGAATGTCCTCCTTCCTCATCCCTCAATGAGGGTTCAGCCCTGGGAGCCCACCTGGAACCTTCTCATGACCCAGGGACCCATCACTTCCCCAATAGGCACTCCGGTACTTACCCCTCCAGCTCTGGCCTGAAGTCACGCCTCCTTCCCTCTGGAGTCTGTTTCATCTCCCCACCTCTCTCCTATTGGAAGCCGTCATTGCCCCACCCTCAGTCTTCCCTCTCGAGTGACTTTGTGTGTTCCTTTTTATCCTTTAAATATTTGTGTATTTAGCAAGTTTTTGCCAAGCATATGTCATGGGAAGGGCACTACTGGGGACCCTAAAGGTGTAGTACACCATCACTGCTTTCAAAGAGCTTGTTATCTAGTTGGCAGAGAGTCACAGTGAAAGAAGAGGCAACCTTGTAAGATACACAAGAGTGATAGGTGTGGCCAGCCATTTGATCCCGTCATCAATGAGCAATGTGAACATTGTTAATGGTGAGCTGGAGTGGGCAAGGGATGCTTCATGGAGGAGTTACAGTGGGAGTGGACAGTGATAAATCAAGGAGAGACTTAAAGGGTAGAGGAAAATGGGAGGTGCCAGTGCAAAGACTCTTAGTGGGAGTTTCTTGGACCCTACTGAGGCAGGGTCAAGGAGGAGCATGTTTGGGACCCTGTGGTCTACTTGTACAGGACTTTAGACTTGAGGCCAGGAAGATTTTGGGGGCAGGAGTTAATTGTATTAGAAACAATATTTTAGGACAATTTTTCTGGCACATGTGAGCCCTGTGGATCAAACAGGGAGACCAGCAGCCGGGAGCCTCAATAGGAGGCTAGTCTAGGAGAATGGATGTGGGGTGATGTGGACATTGTGAAAGAAGAATCCATGGGGTAACGAAGAGGAGAGGGAATTAGAGGTTTGGGGCCAGTATCTGGAATCATTGACAACTTGCAAAGACAGGAAGGGAAAATTATAAAAACATGCATTTTGGTCACTGAACTTAAGTTGTTGTGGGACACTAAATGAATTGTCTAATAGTCAACAGGAAGCTTGTGAAAGGCAGCTAGGAGAGTACAGAACTGTGAGAATAGCATCAGAGCAGTGAGCATCAGTGACCTCGGACAGAAGAAAAAGAAGCACCAAGGTCTGAGTTCCTGGAGCATCCAAATAAGAGGACAGGAGAAGGAAGAGAAACCAGGGAATGAGGGGCCAGGGATCCTAGGGGGAAATCCAGCAAGGCCGATCCTAGGGGAGCCATGGGGGAGAGAAAGTGGTCCAAAGTGTAACTTCCAATTTTAGTATATGTGCGGCCAAAGTGGAAAATAACTTTTGGAAGTATTTATGGTAAAGGATATTAACTAGACTTTTTGTAGTGATTATTTTGCAGTATATACATGTGACAATTTGTTATGTTGTACACCTGAAACAATTATTATATGTCATTTATACCTCAATTTAAAAAAAAAATGAAGTACAGCTTCCTTCAGAGGAGTTGGAGATGAGGGCTGAGGGAAGCCAGTTTTAACGTTTACTGGGGACCTTCTACTATGTCCTCCAAGGAAAAGTCACACCATGCTTAGGATAACACCTGTGTGGTGTGCAAGAGGGTGAGAGCCAGAGTGTGTGGAGCAGCCTGGGTTCTCGTGAATCCACCCCCTGGGATACAGACCTCACTGGAGCCAAGGGCTGGGCTTGACCCACTCATAGCTTTCTCTCTCACTCCAGCTCAACGTGCTTCCCAGGTGCCTGCCCTTCACCAGGCAGGGAACTTAGGAGACCAAGTGGCGGACACTGTGCTTCAGCCGCTCAGGCCCCAGGTGAGCTTGGTTCTTTCTGTCTTCACTGAGATCTGAGTCTGTGGCCCAGGAATAGCTAGAGTGCATCTGCAGGTCTCTGGACCATTCTGAAATGGCGCCTGTGGCTTCCCTGCCTGCGTGTTTTCCTGGGGCTGGTCCCACCTGCTGAGTTCATGGACTTTCTTGCCCTGGACTCGTCCTTTTAGACGTGTCATCCCAGCCTCTCCGTCCCCAGCCCTTTGCCCATTAGGGCGTTTACCCTTTGCTCCCTGATGACACTTCAGGCTGGGAATGTCACTGAGCAACAGGAGCTTGTCATTCCAGGGGTCTGCGGTGTGCAAGTTCCTGTCTGTGGACCACTCTGAGAGGAAGTGGAACAGTCCGGCACTGGGTCAGAGAGCCCGGCGTAGGGACGTCATGCTGGAAACACGCCACAGCGTGGCCTCGTGGGGTAATGGTTCTGTGCCCCAGTCCCTTAGCTCTGCATCCATCACGGTTTCTTGGCTATATTCTTTTTCTTCATAACGTTTTATCATGAAAAATTGCAAACGCAGACAAAGGGGAGAGAACAGTACAACGAACCTGTCGTGCCCATCACCCAGCTTTAACAGTTCTCATCCTTCTCTTTACTTCATTATGGGTTGAGCTAGGGTGGTTATTAGTTAGAGCCTGTAGTTATGAGGAACAGAAAGCCGCTCAAGGTATTTTAAGTGCTGAGCTGTGACCTCCAGTAAGGCTACAGCAATATAAACCATATGAACCGAGCTCATATAAACGGAGCAGCTACACCAGACTTGGGGAAGCAAGGCCTCCCTGAAACTGTGGGGCCTGGGAGCTTCGGCAACAAAAGTAAATGAATTTTTCTGCCCTGTTTTACTGGGAATGTAACACAGCTGCCCCCCGCATATCTGTTTTTTCCTCCCACTGCTGCCCATTTTCTTCACTCTGAATCTTTCATTTCCCTCATAGCTCCTTCTTAATTGGACTTTCTGTTCACTCACACCTTCTGCTTGCTGTTGCTCCTGATAGTTTGGCTTCTGTCCATGTATTATTCCTGCTTGAGCTCCAACTGTAGTGTGATTTCTTTCATTTTGCCCTGTTTCTAATTCAGAGTGTACTCAGAGAGGGACTGCAAGGGTGCCTCAGCCTTTAAATATCATCTCTATTTGGGCAGAACTTGGGCCCAGGCCACAGCAGAGGCCGATGACTAACCTACGGAAAAGCTAAACGTGGGCGCAGTGCCTGGCCCTGTTCCAGTCACCTGTGGTCCATGTTGGGATGAGCTGGGTTACTTGGCACAAAGCATGGTTTGCCTCAGCTTCCCTCTGAGCAAAAGCTGGGGCCTGGTAGTTAGTATCCTGGAAAGGGACATTTCTGGGGCAGATTCTCTGATGGACAAGAATAGGACAGTAGCCAACCTGGAGAGAGTGGACTTAAGAATCAGGGATTCAAAAATCTACAGTTTCGATATTCTAAAGTAGCATTTGTCGCTTTGGTTTAGATGTGATTAAAAGGAACCACATTTTTTGTGTTTAGCTATAGGCTTGATTGTTCTAACTTCTCCCAGCTTTTGAATTCAGAATTCTAAAATTCAGAGGCACATATTCAACTCTTCAGTTTTCTTATGATATTAGATTATCAAGGTACCAAAGTCATATTTTGGTATACATTTCCAATGATTGATGCCCTTTTTAATTTTTATAGAAACATAGTACTGGTTCCTACCAGTTCCATGCTGCAGGGTCTAGGAGAGCCCCACCTTTAGAATTCGGCTCTCCCTCTCAAAACTTTTCTCGAGCCTTTCTCAACCTATCATTACTCTAAATGTTCTCATTGTCCTATCATAACAGAATCACTGCTTTTTTATACTTTTTTTCTAACCATACCCTCATAATCAGAATCTCCCTTCAACTTGTGTTTTCCCACCCTATTTCTCATATTTCCTTTGAGGTATTTGTCATCACTCTCTACAATGTTGCTGAGAATCATGGAACCATACAATGTCATAGTTGGAAAAGATCTTAGAGTTTATCATTTACTAAGGAGGCATAACATCTAAGTAACTCTGGAAGATTGCACATGCTTTACATCTGGTCTCTTGCTCACTTGATTACCCTGCTCACTTGACAGTGCTGACTCAACATCTATCTGTCTGTCCTCATGGCTCTTTGTGTACTCTCCTCCACTGAATATCTTACCTCTCTTTGTCTTTCTGTCCATGAAGAAAAATTTGAGCTATTTCTCATTCTCTCTCTGATTCTCAATGGGTACCTTACTCTCACCAATAATATGAAGGTTTTTTCAGGCACATAGACTCCTGATGATTAGGATTCCTCAATGGGACAAAAAATGAGTAAAAGCTGTTTTCTTCTTTCTCTTGGCTACAGGGGACACTAGGATGGAGAATTCAGAGTTGCCTCCAAAGCAGGAAATTTCTAAAGGATCAGTATCATCTGATGGGACATCAGGAGACCTCTGTGAGGTGGTTCCTGAGGGACCAGAGGATGGAGATGGCTGTGATGATGCTTTAGAGAAGCCAGAAGTGCAACCCTCAGGTGAGGAAGGGAACCGAGTAGAAAATGATTTCTTGGAAATAACACATGAGGATAAAAACAAATCCACAAACGGTGGATATCATTATAAGGAACTTGGGAAACATCCAAATCTGTCCACCAGTCCTGCAGAGCATCAAGCAGTTCTGAAGGCACAGAAATTCTATCAGTGTGACGAATGTGGCAAAGCTTTTAATCGGAGCTCACACCTCATTGGCCATCAGAGAATCCATACTGGAGAGAAACCCTATGAGTGTAATGAGTGTGGTAAGACCTTCAGGCAGACGTCTCAGCTCATAGTTCATCTGAGAATCCACACGGGGGAAAAGCCCTATGAATGCAGCAAGTGCGGGAAGACCTACCGGCACAGCTCCCATCTCATTCAACACCAGAGACTCCATAATGGGGAGAGACCCTATAAATGCAATGAATGTGGAAAAGCCTTCACTCAGAGTTCCCAACTCATTGACCACCAAAGAATTCACACTGGGGAGAAACCTTATGAATGCAATGAGTGTGGGGAGACCTTCATTCGGAGTAAAAGCCTTGTCCGACATCAGATACTTCACACTGGTGAAAAGCCCTACAAGTGTAATGAGTGTGGGAAAGCTTTCTGTTCTAATAGAAATCTTATTGACCATCAGAGAATCCACACTGGGGAGAAGCCTTATGAATGTATTGAATGTGGCAAGGCCTTCAGTCGGAGTAAATGTCTTATTCGGCATCAAAGCCTCCATACTGGGGAAAAACCATACAAGTGTAGGGAGTGTGGGAAAGCCTTTAACCAGAACTCTCAACTTGTTGACCATGAACGAATTCATACTGGAGAAAAACCTTTTGAATGTACTGAGTGTGGAAAGGCATTCAGCCTGAGTAAATGTCTTATTCGACATCAGAGACTTCACACAGGTGAAAAGCCCTATAAATGCAATGAATGTGGAAAGTCCTTCAATCAAAACTCACATCTCATTATACACCAGAGAATTCACACTGGTGAGAAACCTTATGAATGTAATGAGTGTGGGAAGGTCTTTAGTTACAGCTCTAGTCTCATGGTACATCAGAGAACCCATACTGGGGAGAAACCCTATAAATGTAATGATTGTGGAAAAGCCTTTAGTGACAGCTCACAACTCATCGTTCATCAGAGAGTTCACACTGGTGAGAAACCCTATGAATGTATCGAGTGTGGGAAAGCCTTCAGTCAGCGTTCCACTTTTAATCACCACCAGCGAACTCACACTGGAGAGAAGCACTCAGCTCTGGCTCGGTCAGTTTCATAAGTCAGATTTTCCAAGACAGAACAAGGAACTTTGAATTAAATTTCTTTATAAGAAGGGTGCTCAGCCTGTTCTTTTGGAACCACTAATTGTAGTAGGTCATTCCCTAGCTGCTGTCTGCTGGGTTACGAAGGTGGGAGAAACACTGCAATCCTTCCCCAGTATTGGGGAGTAAGCACTACACATATCATGTACATGTAGGTTTCATGCTTTCTTTCCTTCTCTCTCTCTCTCTCTCTCTCTCTCTCTCTCTCTCTCTCTCTCTCTGTCTCTCTCTCAAGTGTTTCAAAATGTATCTCATTTCTTACTTATGCATCCCATAAGCCAACTGTGCTTCTCAAGGACAGATCTTCCTTATTGTATTCCACCTCTTTCACCATTTACATAAAGTCATTCTCTTAGATTGATTCATTCTTTCTTTTGGTCATGGCCTTTCTTACCTACTTTTTAAAATTCTACTCTAATCTAGACTAATCACTTGTGTTCCCTACCAGAAAACCTTTTCTTCCCGTTTGCTAATCTGTGTCCCTCAGAACCTGTTAGATCCATTCTCATCTCTGGAAGACTGTCTTCTTGAATAGTTCTTCATTGCTTTAAATTTTTATTCATTTGACCTCAGTACTTTGAATTAGCTGGTGCTACAATGTGCAGCTGTTGATAAATTGCCTTGTAAATTATTCTCAGTGCATATGTGTATACATTCATACAAATTTATTGTAGGTTCTTTGAGGTTGGGTATGGTAATTATTTCTTTTAGCATATAGATAATTTTTATACACTAGTTAATAAATAATTTTTTAAAACATTTTTCTAGTTGAATCTTACTTAAATTGGGTATAGTCTCCCTGCCCTTTTCCCCAACCAGTACCTGAAGCATGTAAAGGTGGAAGTGGCATCTCATTTCACATACAAACACCTCATTGATATCTTCTACATGTACTGGAAGTCTCACTATTGTTATTCATTATTGATTTATGATGCATATTCTATCATATATAGGAATTTGCCTTCTATTCCTATTTTTAGAAGAAGCAATATAGATAGCATCATAGTTAAGGACACAGATTTTGTTCCTAGAACTCTAGGTTCAATCCTGATTTCACCACTTTCTTAGGTGTGTGATCCTAGAAATGTCACGGCTTCCTTGTGTCTCAGTTCTTCCATCTATAACATGGAACTACTTCATTGAGTTGTTAGGATATTAATTCATAGGTATAAGGCCCTTAAAATGGTGCTTGGCATAGTATACATTATAGCAATTACACTTGAGTTTTTATTAAGATGATTACTAAATTATAGCAAGTTTTAAAAGAACTCTTGGTGTAATTTTATGGGTCATATTTGTAAATTTTTTGACAAGTTTTTAAATAATTGGTATTTGTATACCTGGTATAAAATCTATTTGTGATCATTTTTAAAGTACAGAACTAGATTAAATTTACTAAGGTTTTGCTGGCTTTGTAAAATGTATTTGGAAAATTTATTTTTCTTGTATTTGGAAGAGTTTGCATAATGTGGGATTTATTTTTTGAAGGGTGAAAATACCTGAGCCTGATCCATTCTTAGGGAGAGAATTGGGAGGGACAAATCTTTAGCAATATTTTGATTTCCTCAATGGGTGTGTTCATATGTTTTTTTTTACCACTTCAGGTTGCAGGGGCTTTTTAGTTATCTCATACCTCATTTCTGTTTGTCCTCATTAGTCAATTATGAGGTCTTTCCAGTCCTGATATTTGCCCCCAAATAGGAAAGTGGGTTTTCCTTGAATCCTTTTAGAATCTAATTGAATGCTGTTAAAATTGTCTCTTTGGATCTGAAGCCAGAAGGTTAGTTGTAAATTTACCTTCCTAATATGTACTTCAGCGGTAAAGCACCTCAATGACTGTTAATCTGGTTGAAAACCTATCGTGTAGAGCCGGCTTTTTTTTCTTTTCTGCTCTGCCCTCATATTGTAGACCCAATGGAGCCTCCTTTCTCCTTTTTATGTTCTCTATCGATTCTGAATAACTTCGTTGTGAAAGAACTGAATGTGGAAAAACCTTCAGTCACAATTCCGACTTTATTTTATCTCAGCAACTCCAAATTGGGAAAAGAACCTATTCTTAACATAAGTGAGAAAACATTCAGAAAATTAATCCACCAGAAACTACACTTACAAGAATTCATTGTGAGTTTGAATGCCTTGGTTATAGTTTATTCCTTGTTTGATATCAGAAAATCCACATGAGTTAGTTTTTTGTTTGTTTGCTTTTGGAGGGCAAGAAGTCATGCAGAGCTTTTATTATTTTGCCCACATTTCTGAAAAATATTCCTGAAGTGTGGAAATCTTTAATTTTAACACATGGCTTCTGTTCCCTTTGTAAGTCTATAGTGCAGAAAAAGAGTGAACAGTATCAGTAAGCAATATGATTGAACTCAATTTTATTTTTAAAAACCAGACAATTTATACCCAGGAGATGGGTATGCCCCAGGTGGTCAAATATTATGGTAAATGTGCTAGGAGCTGGACACTTACCCTTTTACCTCTTACACACACACAGAAGATATCCTGCACCTATGCTCTGCATTCCCAACCCTGGCCATTCAGCTTTTAAATCCAATAGGGAAGATCAAGAGATTTGGGGTGCTAAAGAGTCACTGCACACTGTCTAGTGTTGGGAGACATTCCTGTCAAATTATTGACCTTTTCGGAGTGCAACAGAGGATACATTCATGAAAACCTAATGTTAGGGATAAATTGAATACCTAGAGGATTGCTTTTGCTCTACAGAAAGATTAATAAACAAAAAACTACCCTTAACATTAGGACAGGTTCTAGCTGTATAGGGCCTTATAGGAGCACTTGCCCCAGCGGGGCAAAAGGAACGATGTCAGCTGTATTTGATCCAGGATAGGATATTGTTGACTTACACCTTACTTAACCACAGCAGTTTTCCCACTAATATATGCACAGGGCCAAGGGACTTGTATTTTACCCAGATGGATGCCAAAGGAGGAAGGCATGTTAATGCTTTACATGAAAAGACAGGAGAGACATGTGATGCCCCACCCCCATTTCTAACATGTGAGTGTTTCTCAGGTGATGTTTGCTTAAGAATTTCCAGCTAACTAAGAACAATGTTTTTCCACCTTTGGTGGGCCAGTCCATGGACTTAAAATTTTCTAGGAATGACTATACAGGTGGCATTTTATGATGATACTAAAGGTTTCTCCCCCAAGTTATTTTCCAGTTGCATTGTCTTATATATGGATGATGCATTTAGAAGATACTCAGTTTCCCAACTTGGTGCCATATGAATTGTGGGTGGACATGCATAGAACCGTCACCCAAGATTTGGGTACCATGAGAATAATTACAACCACATATATTCCCCTGAGACTGAATAAGACAACCACAGCTGCACATTCAAAGCCACAGGGCACAGACTGTATACTTTAATTCCCATTTAGTAAAATTGAAAAGCACTATATCCCCTCACAGAGACTGTTACTCTCCAGAGGAGTAGTGGCCGGAACAATTGCAATTACACCATAACTGTGGCAACCCTGGCAAGCCACAGAGCATGTTCTGATGTCAGGAAGAGGCCACTCGTGGAAACTCTCTAGTCAGTATTCAGGCTGTATGAGCCATGAGCAAAAATTGATGCTACTCAAGCAGTGACTGGGGAGCCAAACCATTGGTGCCCCATGGCAGCTGCTACAATACTAAACTTAAAGCTACTGATGACATCCAGTCTAAGCTGTGCATTTACTATGGCTATTCATTGTCAGCATCTGTCCTAGTGAGCAGCATTGGAACGAGATAGTTGTAGTTATTCTTTAAAAGACTCAGAATGATTTGAGGAACTTAGGCAATTCACATCCTCACAGGTTCCCCAAGGCTGCCAGTGACAGTGGATATGTGAGATATTTAAACTGCAGCATCAGGAACGGCTAGATAATTTCCCCAAATCTGCAAGAACAAGGGGAGTTGCACATGTGGCCAGGGGCCTCTGGTTTGTTCAAAGCAATATGCTGGAGTAAAAGTTATGAATAGCTTGTATTGGGGCAGAGTTAAAGGTATGCTCCACTGCCCTCCCTCAAACATGAAACTATAATGTCTAGGTCTGTAACTGATACCAAGGGCAAAGCCATCTCCTGATATGCCACTTGCTCTTCATCTCCAGGTTCTGAAACCTCCTTTTTCCTTTTCTTGGGGAATCCCGAGTTAGTCACCACCAAATATGTTGTTCCTCAAGGAAGTCAGGTGTATAAGTTGGCTAGGGCTACCATAACAAGTACCACAGACTTGGTAGCTTATGTGACAGACATATATTTTCCTACAGTTCTGGAGCTAAACATTCTAGATCAAGATGTCAGCAAGGTTAATTTCTTCTGAGGTCTCTCTCTCCTTGACTTGTAGATGGCCACCTTCTCCTTTTATCCTCACATGGCCTTTCCTCTGTGTTAACCTGTGTTCCAATTTCCTCTTATAAAGATACTGGTCATATTAAATTAGAATCCATCCTAATGACCTCATTTAACCTTTATTACCTCTCTAAAGGCTCTGTCTCTAAATATAGTCACATCATGAGGTCCTGGGGGTTCAGAGTTCAACATACACTTTATGGGGGACACAATTTAGCCTATAACATTAGGGTTTTATTTTTGTTTTTGTATTAAAATAAATTTAACTCAAGGGCAAGTCTGGGTTGACCTGCCAGTGTGGGGAGTTGGCCTTATTCTTAGGGGAACATATTTTCTCCTGGATTGAATGCCATGGCCACTGCCTCCTGGGGTGTATTCTCAGTTAGTATATTACTCCCAATTGAAAACTGGACATATCAGTTCTATGGCAGACACATGAATGACTCTGTGTTGTGAGTTCCTCAGTTTTTGTTGTTTTTAACACTTTTATTGAAATATAATACACATTTCATACAATTCACCCATGTAAAATGTATAGTTCAGTGGTTTTGAAATATTCACATATATGTGCAGCTATCACTCCAGTTAATTTTAGGACATTTCCATCACCTCAAAAAGAGGTCCTCTACCCTTTAACTATTTCTCTCCTTGATCCAACCCCCTTCACCAGCACTAATATTTCATTTTCCTTTTTATTATGGAGAAATTTTAATATACACACAAAAGACAAAAAAAAAAGAAATTAAGGATTGCATGTAATTCAATAAGTTCTAACACAACCTGTGAAGCAACGATTTAACTGAATCTAATCAAACCTCTATCTTTACCTTCCAAATTATAGGATATGTAGGAGAATACAATGAGGAAACAATCAGGAAAATTTGCTGATTTATGATTTATACAATGTGAGACATTTTATAACACTTGGCCTATACTCTTTAAAAAGTCAATGAAATGAATAAGTTACTCAGCTGTTCTAGACTGAAAGAAGCTCTTCAGAGACACCACAACCAAATGCAATGAGTAAACTTTGATTAAAAATAATCTGCAGAAGATATTTGGGGAACAATGGAGACAATGAAATAGAAAATGGATATAACATTTAATAGCATGTCCATTTGATGATATAGAATTATTTTTAAATTTCTTAAGGGTGGCCATTGTATTTTGGTTATGCAGAAGAAGGTTCTTATTTTTAGGATATGCATGCTACAATATTTAGGGTAGAAGGGTCATGATGTGTTCAGTATATTTTGAAATGGCTCAACAATAACAACAAATGAAATGAGTATGTGTATGAGGAGAGAAAAAACTAATGTGGCAAGATGTTAACAACTGTTGAATCTAGCCAGGGGGTATCTGTATGTTCAAACATTTCAAAATAATGTTTGAAAAAGGTGAAAGAGGATTATGGATGGCTCATTATATCTCAATACCTTTTGGGAGAAGTGCAATCTGTAGTTTAAAGGAGTATGGCAGTAGATAAAAGAATAGGATCTGTAATCAGAAGATCCAAGTCCACATTTCAAAATTTCCACTACTAGCTGTGCAACCATAAGCAAACCATTTCACATACCTAGGCTTTAGTTTCCTTATCCAGAAAATAAGGATAATTTTATTGTCATAAAATTACCCTGAGGCTTAAATTAGTAAATGCCAGTAACAAATAAATAATAAATAAATAAATAAATAAATAAATAAATAAATAAATAAATAAAGTAAGTAAGTAAGATCATGTCACCCCCTCGGTCCCCAAACCCTTCAGTGTTATCCAGAATACATCCAAAGTCCGAAAAGTCTGACATGTGAGCTCTCCATCCCTCCTTCTTGGTGTCCCCTCCCTACCAGGAACTCCCTTCCCCCAGACACACACACATGCCCCAATTGCTCACTCCCTGTCATCTGTAGGAAAGTCCCACCGCCGTCTCTTCTCTTTCCCCACTACTACTTACGTTCTCCGTATTTATTATTTTCTCATTTACTATGTCTTCAAGGTAGGTAAGCTTCCTGAGGCAGCGAGTTCATCTTCCTCACTCCCGCATCTGCAGAGCCTGGAACCCAAAAGTTATTTTTTTTTATACTCCCGATAAACAGTAGCTGACCCTAGCCTCAAGGCTGGCTGAAAGGCACGGGATCAGGGGAAGGAAAGAAGACTTTTCTGCTCAGCAGCCTGCGCAGGTGTGACTTTTTGGGGGAGCCTCAGTTCCAGCAAAGCCCCCTGGGCCCCCTAGACGATTGGTTCCTCTTCCCGCCCTACCCAAGCCCCTTTCCCCAGGCTCCACCCCTTCGAGGGGCCCTCCTCCTATTGGCCGAACCGGCCCCGCCCTTCGTCCTCCCAGCCAATGAAAGGGCAAACATCGGGCGGGGGCGGGGCCAGAGCGCCTGCAGCCGGGGCTGGCTCCAGCCGGGGCCGGAGGACTCCTGCCCCCACCCCCACCCCCACCCCACTCCACCCCCACCCTCCGGCCCCGGCACAGAGAGGCAGGATCCTCCCGATGCCTAGAAGGGCCGGAGGGTTAGGATGGGCGTCCGTGGGGGCGTTGGTGACGTAGTTCCTTCTGCGCTTTGTTCCAAGATGTAGGTCAGGCACTTTCCCTGAGGGGTATGTGGCAGCCTGGCCTTGGGGTGCGGCCGGGCTCTGGGAGGGGGCGGAGGGTACCGGCCGCCGCGGCAGCGGGATGCGGCAGCCCGAGGGGTCGTTGTGGGACTCGCCTCCCCTCGTCCGGCGCCGGCCCTTTGTTCGGGTCTCGTCTCCCACTCGGCGTAGCTGCCCGGCTGGGACCGGGGTGACAGTGTTGACGGAACTGTCATCCCCGCCCCTAAGCAGAGGGCCGCCAGCCCAGGCTCCCAAGGGACTCCATACCCACCGAGCGTTTGGTTCAGATCACCAGTCCTCTTCCCACTGTGTTCCCAGTGAGGACACGGACCCAGAGAGGAGGGCTGTGCTTCGCCCAAGGTTACTCATTCATTCACTCGTTCATTCAACAAATACCGAACAACTACCTAAGTAGTATGCTCGCTCCTGGGATCACAGTGGTGTACAAGCAGAGCTATATTCTGGTCGGGAAGAAATGGAACGAGCGTGAAGGGTTAGAAGCAGAGTGTGGGAATTGGAGGGAAAGCGAGAAACAGATGTTGAGGCCTAGTGATCCTGTGAGATGGGTAATCATTAAAAAAAAATTCTCCTAGAATCCTTTTAAAACCTGACTTTTCTGTCACTGTAAAGACCTTGACTGCAAAATTCTTCTCACCTCTCTTCTGCAAACTTATGTTGGGAAGCTGAATTGCAAAGAACTCAGTTGGAATGCATATTGCAGTTCAGGGAGAGTATGGAGACTTAGATATGAAAAGAACAGGTGAAAAGGAGCAAGTATGGAGTGATTGAATGAAGATTTCCTTTACACAGAAGGCTTGTCTCTCACTGACCATAAGAACTTCAGAAAAGTAATTCAACCTCTGGAAGCTTCATTTCCTCATCTTTAAAATGGGAATGGCAAAATTTACTGCTCACAGTTCAATAGGAAGAGAAGTTACCTAGGGAGGGGACACTGCCCTGAGGGTCCACTGTGATTTTGACACTCAGACGACTCATTTCTATCTGTTTACAGTGATTCAAGACCCCATTAGGAACTTCCTCATCAAACTTAAGGAAGAGATCAGGCAAGCTTTGTGCTGGGCAGATCCTGTGGAGTGGGGCTGTTATACACAGAAGTGAGTGATTCTCTTCCCTCTTGGGCAAGTGGAACCTGTACTGTGAGCTTAGTATGGAGAGGAATCCTGCCTGCTAAAGGAGTTGGGGACCAGGGCTGAAAGGGAGCATTTCTGGATAGCTGTTTATCCAGAAGGAGAGAAACAGAAGGGAAGTGGGGCCTCTGAACCTTGAAAAGTAGAATTTGGGGATGAGAGGAAGGGCAATGTAGTAGAACTCAAATTTGGGTTTTAGGAGACTTGAGTCCCAGCTTTGCTCTAAGTTCCAATTTCCTCATCTCTATAAGACAATGTGGCCTAGGTGGTTCCTTCCAGCTCTGACATTTCTGAGAATCTTCAAATAGTTGGACTAGGTAAACCACTTAAGAAATTTAGGTCCTTTGATGACCTTGTCGAGACAGACTTGCTAAGAATGTGAATACACTGTCATAATGTTCAAATACTATGAAGCATAAAAGAGATGAACAGGTAGTGAAGTGATGATGGTGGTGGTTATGTGTAATTTAATATTTCCAATCACAAAACATTTACAGAGCCCTCTTTGTGCCAGGCACTGTATGGGACCCACATATGCATATTGTAGACCCTTCTCTCTGGGAGCTTATTGCTTAATATGTAGATGGGAGGAGGAGGAACGCACACACTCACACAAGTACTAGTATAAGTCCACTATAATTTGTATTACACATTCATTATGGTGTTTTATGAAGTACAGACACTTTTATATGGTTAAATCTATCAGATTTGCTGTTATGGTGTCAACCTTTGTTTCATACTTAAGGCTTAGTCTTTTCTCTCCCTGAGATACGTAGTCCCTGACATTTCTTTTTCTTTTTTTTACATTTCACTCATCTCTCTCTGGAATTTATTTTCAGATATTGCCACTTATTTCTCTCTCCGCTTCAGTTAATTATAACCAAGTACTATGTGACCACATCTCTGAGAGACCTGAACAGGAAAGTGATGCTGGAAAATCAAAGGAATACAACCTTCCTAGGTAAAAATTGTCTGTCTGTCTCTCTGTCTATCACATGGCTTTCCTCAATTTGTGCATTTTGGGAGAGGGGCAGGAGTACCAGCAAAATGGAGCTCTCTCATATGTCTTCTTTTAAGGTTACACTAATCCTATTAGATCAGGGCTTCACCCTTATGACCTCATTTAACCTTTATTACCTCCTTAGAGGTTACATCTCCAAATAGACTCACATTAGGAGTTAGGGCTTCAGCATATGAATTTTGGGGGAACATAATCAGTGCATAACAGCCCTTTTTTTTTACATTTAATATTGGTATTTATTGCTTGTGACAGAGCTGTGTACATACCTGGCTACTAACATTTTCTGTGGATACCTTTTTCTGGAAGGCTGCAAGGCTACTTTTCTCTGTAGCAGACTTTAAGGATGGAATAGTTACTGCACTATCTGGGGAGCTTCAGGTCAGCAATGTCTGAAGAATGAGACATCAGGGCTAGCTTCAAGGCACTGACTCTTTCTGACTCTCTAACGTGCTTGTTCTAGCAATTATGGGAATCTGTTCCTCTAAAGTAATGTCCCAATTTTTCATAAATAATACTATAAAATGAAAAATTTTTAAATAATACAAATTAGCAGAAGACAATGTGCCACAAAATGGGAGGCCTTTATAACAATAAATATATTAACTTACCCACTGTTTATTCAGCCATTTATTCATACTACAAATAGTTATTTTCTACTTTTCTGCAACAATGCTTTTTAAAATTTTTCCTATCTTGGACGCAGAACAGAGATATGTACAGGGAGAGTGCTCAATTATTACAAGTTTAAGAAATGAAGAAAAAAGGAAGTTTCAGAGATTAAAAATGGAGAAGAAACTCAGAAAGGACCATCAACATTCTTGGAGAGAACTCAGGAAGGGGCTTTACTTGCTATCCTACTCTACTCTGCAGTCCCCTGGCTTCTCACTGAAATTTCACCGCCTGCATCCTTCTATTTGATTAGGGGAGATGGCAGCAGCTAGATGTCAGGATGCTCAGGATCCTGGCAAGAATTCACCCTCATCTACTATTTTCTCTGCCTACCTTCTGTATCTTGGGCATGAATCTGTATGTATGTACCTGCCCGTGACATCAGTGACACTCAAACTTGTGATATGTGAACTCTAAATTCCACAGTTCTCTTCTCTTCTTGCTGGTCTTGCATATTCGCCACTGGCTGTGTTCTTCCTTTGAAGAGAGTGATTAACTTTATCAGAAAGCTATGAGACAATGGAAACTGGTCAGACCTTTTCAAAAAAAAGTGTATAGTACAGCAAAACAACTTTATTCCTCCTGACCCAATAACTCACTTGTGGAACTTTTATCCTAGAACTGTATTTCAGGAGGAAGGAAACCATATGTATAAAGTGACCATGACAGCATTGATAGTAGTTAAACCTCAGGGAAAAACAGAAATGTCTAATATTAGCAAAATTCTAGGGAAATGAAAATGAATTCAATTGGTGGTAAAAGACATAGTTAGAAAGTGATTACATAAAGGTTAAATATCAATGTGGAAGATGTAGGATGCAAAATTATATCTACTATATATTTATAACTATATAACTATCAATATGGAACATTAATCATGTGTTAGTATCATGGGGGCCTCTTTCTATTTTTTTTTTTTTTATGACCCATCACCCTTTAGATCTGAGGTCTGGTAGTGTTAACTATACATATGAAGTTTCATGTCAAACCAGTAATGAAATTCCTGCTCATTCCTGATATTGGTTTCATGATCCACCCCACCCCCACGGTTGTGCTGTGTCCTACTCTCACCTTTTTGCTATCATTAGTACCTTACCATTATGCCATGCAAAGAGGTCCTCTCAGAGTTTCCCCTGCCATTCTTTAACTAATCCTGTTTACCTGTCAGCCTCTCCGGCTCACCTAGTAGTCTCAGTCTGTCAGAGTGATAGTTTAGTGAAAAGCAGACAGATGGAACTAGCACATATGGCTGGATCCTACAGATCAGCCCCTACAGAGGAGGCTATGACATGACTAGACTCCAGTACTGGAAGAATTGTGTTGCACCTTATCAAGACAGCGCCTAAGAACAGAGATGTAGACAGGGGCCTAGTACCTGCACTAGAGCCAAAAATAAAATCTTTGTTGTATCCCAAGACAGAATCCCAGTTGCTATTCTATAAGACAATTCTTGAACACTGATTTTATGCCAGCCACTCTATCACTGGGCCTAGGGAAATAGGTCAGCAAGAACTAAAAGCCAAAGTGATCTGAAGATTAGTCATTTGAGCTACTGAACTAAGGATCTTTCAGTTCATTTTTTCTAGGGACCAGATTAGGAGTTAGGTGCCTCCATTTCTGGGGGTAGAGCATGAGACAAGAAGAAACCAGGGTGGGTTTTATGTTATTCATTGCTCATTCTGATTCTGGACCTGCTAGGCTGCTGTCAGGCCCTGGGTTTCCATGAGCTTTTACCTTGGCCTTTATATCTAATCTCATTTTCCTCATCTTCTTCGATCATTTCCTCCTGCCTTTGAACACTTATTCATCCATGTGAGACCCTGTGGTCTACCACATCCTGTTATCCTTGGATAATTCTCTCTACTAGTATAGGGAACAGGTGACATGTACAATTTCTGTTTCTTCTGTCAGATGGTGAAACTGTGACCGAAGAGGTATTGATTCCAAAGCAGCTCTCCTGGAAAATCAGAATCTCATACTTTCAAGAGAACTCCACAGAGGTGTTGCCAAGGAAGTCAAAATTTAGAAAGCTCCACTTGTGAGAAAGAGAAGTCTCAAGAAGCCACTGGGATGCTCCAGGCAAGAGAAAATGAGGAGAAAGACAAGAAACTTCAAGCATAAGACAGTTAAAGACAATAAAACACTCACAGAAGTGAATGATCAAGACTCTGAAAAAGATGAAAGTCAGTGCTCTGGGCCTACAACAAACGAGAGAATTCAGGAGGAAAAGAGACAGTACGTATGTACTGAGTGTGGGAAAGCTTTTAGTCAGAGTGCAAACCTCACGGTGCATGAGCGAATCCACACAGGAGAGAAACCGTATAAGTGCAAGGAGTGTGGAAAAGCCTTCAGTCATAGCTCCAACCTTGTTGTTCATCGGCGGATCCACACTGGACTGAAGCCCTACACATGCAGTGAATGTGGGAAATCTTTCAGTGGTAAGTCGCACCTCATTCGGCACCAGGGAATCCACAGTGGGGAGAAAACTTACGAATGCAAAGAGTGTGGGAAAGCTTTCAGTCGGAGTTCAGGTCTTATTTCGCATCACAGAGTTCACACAGGGGAGAAGCCCTACACATGCATCGAGTGTGGGAAAGCCTTCAGCCGTAGCTCCAACCTTACTCAACATCAGAGAATGCACAAAGGAAAAAAGGTTTACAAATGTAAGGAGTGTGGGAAAACATGTGTTTCTAATACAAAGATTATGGACCATCAGAGAATTCACACAGGGGAGAAGCCTTATGAATGCGATGAGTGTGGAAAAGCTTTCATCTTAAAGAAGACCCTTAATGAGCATCAGAGACTGCATCGTAGAGAGAAACCTTACAAATGTCACGAGTGTGGGAAAGCTTTCACTTCTAACCGAAACCTTATTGACCACCAGAGAGTTCACACTGGAGAGAAACCTTATAAATGTAACGAATGTGGAAAAACCTTCAGACAGACCTCTCAAGTTATTCTACATTTGAGAACCCACACTAAGGAGAAACCCTATAAATGTGGTGAGTGTGGGAAAGCCTATCGTTATAGTTCACAACTCATTCAACACCAGAGAAAACATAACGAGGAGAAAGAAACCTCTTAAATGTATTATTGGTAGTAGGACCAATTGCTACTTTTCAGAAAAGTAATTTTTTAGTGTCATCAAACTTAATTCTATTTTTAAGAACCCATACAGAGAAAATAATCATAAATGGATACAGATTAACAAAAAGAGATATTCATGCAGCATGGTATATATTTGAAGGAAGAAAACTAGGTTTTCAACTGTACAGGGTTTAAATGAATGATGGCCTGTTCCTGTAATGGCTTTGTAGCCATTGTAACATTTTTAAAGAATATTTATGGCCATGGAGGAATGAGTTTGGTAAAATGGAAGATAAAAGAAAGAAAAAACAATGAAATATTATTCAAGTTTTAAAAAACATTTATGTGTAAGAAAAAAATGGAAATGAAATAATACCAAACCAAAATGTTAACAGTGATTGTCTCCAGGTGATAGGATTATAGGTAATTTCTATTTTCTTCTTTTTTATACTTTTCTATGTTTTTTAGATTTTTCTACAATGTGAATGTACTAATTTTATATTTAGGAAAAAAGTACAGTATTTTTTTAATGCAATTGAGTACATGCATTAAACTCCATAATTGTGCTCTGCAGTGTTAGGAAAGGCTCATAGAACAGACTCTCAAGTCCTGGAATTCACCCTCATACTTAGTAACAGTGAAACTACACTTTTAGAACTTTTACCCTTTTTTGTAAAATCATAAACACCAGTGATTGGCCTTTTTAGCTTTAAAATAAGCTGACTTTATAGTTGTCAACAAAATATTTAATCCACTTGCTCAATCACAGTTAGGTTGTAAGAACACAGTAAAATTTCCTACGTCCTCCTCTCCCACAGTTGTAGAAGGATCTGCAGATAATAGAGAACCACCTAGGCTTCATCTTTTCAATGTATGTGTATTAAAAAAGAGTCCTTATGAAATTGAAACAATTGCCTTTAAAGAGATACAAGCAGCATAATCTAAAACTAGGGAAAGACTCTGCCTTCACAGGTAGTGTTTAGTAGCTAAAAGTGTAGACTTTGGGGTCTAGACACATGTGTTCTAATCCCAGATCTGCCATACAGTAGCCTGTCGATTTGGGACAAGTCATTTAACTGCTCTCTGCCTCAAACATAGCTGTAAAAAGAGAATAAACTACATACCTCACAGGGTTGTTGTGAGGATTAAATGAGATAGTGCATATAATCTGTGACAAGCCTGGCATGTGGCCAATAATATTTGCTTAAGTATAGGACATCGGAGCAATGTTCCTAAACACTTAGCAAGAGTGATTCAGATGTAATGCACACAATGCCAACTGCTAGTAGCTTCAACCTTAAGAACATTGTTTACTTAAGGGGATGGCTAGAGGTAAGCCATTCCAAATTTGGTTTTGGCAATCCAACAGTTCATCAAACTTCCATCTTAACTCCATAATTTTCAGCATATTGGCTTGCTTTTTTGCAGCCTCATGGTTGTGAGATGGCAGCCACAGCTGCAAGCTCATTCTTCATGCAGCTCCCTCAAAGTCAGGAAGTGAGACAAGGAGCCAGGGACTTCTCACCCGGTTCCTTCTTCATTTTATCATAAAGTAAAAGCCTTTGCCGGAAGAAGGAAGGGACATGGAACAGTCAATACTACAGATGCTCACTAGCTCCCTCTGCCTTTCTTTGTGTCCAACCCTCTGAGGCCTTAGTCCATTTTCAGTCAGTATTTTAAACTTTTAAGTCTTTAGCTTAAAATCCATCTGGGAACACTTAGAATCTCCCCATACTTAACTCAGCCATTCCCCTTTGCATACCGTGAGTCCCAAAGCCTAATGGCATTCGTCTTGAGTACTTAGTGATCTATTGTGTTAAGATATTCAGGTTATGTTATCTCATTGAATCCTCATAACATTTGTACAAGGACACTGAGTCTCACTGAGGTTAGGCTAGTAAGTAGTTGGAGTCAGGATTTTAACTCAGATTTAACATTCAAGTCCGTGCTTTCTTCCTTATACCAAAGTGCCTCAGCCCATCTTGGTGGTTCTATATGTGAGTGAGAGACCAGTTAGGATTCTTCTGGGTAGCCATTTCTATGAAAGGTGAGTGCATTTGCATAATTACTTCATCCTGGTTTCATAAGGAAGATACTATCAGTCTTTTCTGAGTTAGATTTATGGACTGTCTGTCCACCTTGTAATTTAGTTTCAAGGATTATGTATTTCCCCCTTGCTGTTACTTGATAGATGAGGGAAGAATGAAGGATATATTTATGTAAAAAGGGATTATTTGTCCTATTTTCATAGTTTAGTGGCTTACACATAATTTTGTGATACAGTAGTCCGTTTTTGCATAGTTAATTCAAAGCAAGGTTTGGGGCCTCTGGAACAGATTTGCTGCATCCAGGGGATAGGACTGAATCACCAGTCATCCTTGGGTAGAGACTTCCGCAAGTGTGGATGGACTTGAGGGTAGGATGACCCACATGTGGCAGTGGCTAAACCGAATAGCAGTATGGACACTTCCATCATCTATCTCTCATCACGTGTTTTACTTAAAGAAGGGATTTGTTGTTAGTATCCCATGCCTTTTGTCATGCCAGCTATCCTCACCTGCTGATCACTCGTGTAGAAACTCCCCATGACTAATATCTTCTGGCCCCGCTAAAACTGCTTTAAGGAAATGGGCAGTTAGCTGCCTGCATGCCTGTCAGTGGTTATTTTCTGAGCATTAATTATTGGTAAGCAGAGTTGTTGAAGCTTCCTATATTGCTGAGAAGTATTCCCTGAAAAACAAAACAAAACGTTTTCCCATAACTATGTCATAGACTCTGGAATTCTTTCTTCAAATAGACTTTCTTTTTCATCTTAAAAGACTTTGAGACTGATCGTCAAGAGTAAATATCTGTAGGAAGGGTACCACTTCATCTCAAACCCAGAGATCTGTGTACAGATCTTCACGTTTCTTGACCCAGGCAGGCTAGGATAATAAACCTCTGAGGAGGCCGACATCCATCTTCTAGGCTGATCCCTTGCTTGAGCTGCAGGAGGAAACCATGTCAAGTGGTTTTCAGAGAAATATTCCGCAATATAATTTGAACTCACCCACCTTCCTCCAGGAGCCCACCAAGACTGGCAGCTGTTTACTTCAGTCAAAGTTTACGCATGCAGTTCTCAACCATCCTTGGAATCCCTTTCACGATGCTTTCTGGAATTTAAGGTCCATCTCTTTGAATGTGTTTTTATTCAACTTCCTGTGCTAATAGAAACCTGGTTATTTCCTAATAGCAGATAATAGAGAACCACTTAGGCTTCCTCTGCAGTTCCTCAGTTGCTAGTTTTTGTCTCCCTCAACCCAGCCATCTCTCTCTCTACTGCTATTTCTTCTCTACTCTCCACCAAAAACCCAGCTCTTTTGACACGAACAGCTCTAAACTACTGTGCATTACTCATCCTTCTTCTGGTCATCTACTGGCTTCCTGTGTGCTCACATTTTCTCATTTATGTTTTTAGTATCCTGAATATTCCTGAGGAATATGAAGAGGCAAGAACTTTAGCCACAGACATCCTGGTTGTGTACAAATGCTCATGTGTGGAATAGAAATATATATGTCTCTTTTTAGTTGAGAGAAGAAATGTGAAATAAAATCTCATTTTTATATAGCCATGATTAAAGGGAAATATGACAGAATCAATGCATAGAGAGGAGAGTGTAACCCTAGGCTTAAAGGTATTTTTCATTGATGATGTGTACTGTGTTAGGTCTTACTTAGAACTGAGAAGAAAATTGAAACCAAAAGAGCTTTCAAATAGCTGAGTAATTCCATTGAATTTGAATCTCATTGTACTAAATTTCATTTTAGCTCTGTATCCTCAGTGATAGACTTCCTTTATTGATTTTTACCATTTGATATGAATAAAGTAGTATGTTCATATTGTTAGATTGTTTTTTAGAAACTAGACTGTCTTTAATTACCTCTGATGTTATATAAAAACGAGTCATAAAACTTTTTGCAGGAAATAGGTATAGTTCCACCAATAAATATGTGTTTACTTGTTATAAATATCACTGATTTTTTTTCTTTTTGCTTCCTTCCTTTGTTCAGTGTGGGAAGAAAACACCTTGATCATTCAACAGACATTTATCTAGCACCTGGTATGGCTCCAGCTTTGTGCTAGGTGCCAAGTATACATTGAGTCCATAAGGACATGACTCTTGCCCTTTCAGAGCCCCTTTCCAATATTGGAGAGTGACATATTGGAAATATTGGAGAGTGACAGTCCCAGAGTCCAAACCTAAGTCATTGAGGACCAAAGACAGAATCAGCTTTCCAGTTTATGTAGACTTAACTACCTAGAGTAATGGACAATTGGAATGACTAACTCCTTCCTGACAGTGTCTCCCCCATTTACCCATGACCCTGCAGTTTCAGCTCCGTTGTCTCACATGATCTGGGCAAGAGACACAGGAACAGTACGCGAATTCGCAAGGGGGCCGTTTATAAGGCATGTTATTATCCAGGGTGAGAATGGCCACAGGGTCAAGAACAGATGGGGAGAGTCAACCACATGGTCATTCAAGACCTAAGAAATCACTCCCAATCAACCTCGATTGAAGTGCAAATTAAAACAGAAAAGTCCAACTCCTTCCGGAGGAAACGACCTTCCCGAGGTCTGCAGTGCGGCTCCCCCCCCCCCCGCCCCGAATATTCCTTGGCAGGAACCGAGACCAAGGAGCCCACGAGGCCCTACGGCCCTCGCCTCCTCTGGGGAAAGCCCGGAACCATAGAGGCGCGGCTTCCTAGCGAGCCGGGGACAGGGGGGCGTGGCGAGCAGCCGGAAGTCGCGGCCCCCGCGGGTCCGCCATCGCGCTGGGCCTCGCCCGCCGTCGCGCCCTGTTCCCGTGTCATCATCTCCCGGCGTCCCGGCGCCAGGGCGACGGTACCCAAAGCCGGAGCCGCAGCGGGAGGCCCCGGTGAGCGGGGTGGGCTCGGGTCGGGCGGGCATGCGCGGAGGGCGGCCGGGGCCGCGGGCCCGAGTGGCCGGGGCGGCGCACCCCTCGCCGGCCCCTCCCCGCCCCTGACCCCTCCTCCGCCCCCACGCCCAGCACGAACCCTCCTGGGCTGGGAGTCGAGGTGGACGCCGTGCCGCCCGCTGGGGGCAGCTGCTGAAGGCGGCAGCCCCGAGTCTCCGCGTCCGCGCCCCGGTGCTGCAGGCCGCAGAGTGGGCCGCCGCCGTGGCCAGGGCCCCAGCCGAGGCCGCCCTGGCCTCCCTCAGTCACCTCTGGGGCGGGTGCCGAGAGGAACAGCTGGAGACGTCCCCGCAGCAAGTGGCTCCCAGGCTTCTCGGGACGTTTTTTCTTTTCCTTTTTTTTTTTTCTTTTCGAAGGATAGACACATTTCCGTCTTCCAACTGTGTAACGTAATGGTAATTAAAAAGCAAACTCCGACGACTTGCACCGCCACCACTTCAGACCGTGTATTTCGACCCTGCGTCCTGAGACCCTAACACTCACAGAAAAATGCCGTCCTTTGCGAGGAAGGCCGTTGCCGACCTGACAAGTGACTGTTCGTAGTTACCGTTTTATTTCCGTTTCGCCATTTGCCCGGTTAAAACTGTGTCGTGAACGACTGTCTGGAAACCGTTGCTTTCGGGTAGTTGCCGGGATGTCGTACGTCTTTTGGAATTATGTTAGATTTTTGGAATTAGGACCCCTGAGTTGAGAAGTTGCTCCCACACAGTGAGCTAGTTGAGTGGCCTTGAGTGAATCACTTAGCTTCTCTGAACCTTTTGTTCTTTTTGACTTACGGCTCACAAACATTTGGTGAGAAGTGAACAAAATGTATGTTTGAGAGTGTGTTATGTGTATATACCAAGTAAGAATAGAGTTCTGATCATTTACTTCAGAAAATTATTTAGAAGTCTCCCTCACCCCCCATTAAAGCTAGCTGTTCATCCATTTATTTGTTTGTTTGTTTATATAGACTTCCTTTTTTAGAGCAGTTTTAGGTTCACAGGAGAAGTATGGAGATTTCTCCTATATACCCTGACCCCACTCTCCACATCCCCTTCCGAAGTGGAACATTTGTTAAAATTGAAGACTCTACATTGACACATCATTATTATCCAAATTCCATAGGGTGCATCAGGGTTTACTCTTTTTGTTGCACATTCTATGATATGTATAATATACCCACCACTGTGGTATCATACAGAGTAGATTCACTGCCCTAAAAATCCTCTATCATCCCTTCATCCTACCCCTGGCAATCAGTGATCTTTTCACTGTTACCATGGTTTTGCCTTTTTGAGAATACCATATATTTGGAATTGTACAGTATATAGTCTTTTCAGAGTGGCTTCTTTCACTTAGTATTATACAGTTAAGCTTCCTCCGTGTCTTTTCACGGCTTAATATAGTGTTTCTTTTTAGTGCTGAATAATGTTCCATTGTCTGGATGTACTGCAGTTTATTCACAAGCTGAAGGACATCTGGGTTGCCTCTAGGTGATGGCAATTATGGATAAAGCTATTATAAATGTCAGTGTGCAGGTTTTTGTATGGATATATGTTTCCAGCTCTTTAGAGTAAATACCAAGAGGCACAATTGCTAGATAATATAATAAGAATATGTGTAGTTTTGTAAGAAACTGCCCAATTGTCATCCATAGTGGCTGTACCATTTTATATTCCCACCAGCAATGACTGAGAGTTCCTGTTGCTCCACATGCTCACCAGCATTTGGTGGTATCAGTGTTGTGGATTTAGATGTTCTGATAGGTGTGTAGTGGCATCTCATTGTTTTAATTTGCATTTCCCTGGTGACATTTGATGTGGAGCATATTTTCATGTGCTTATTTGGAATTCACACATCATCTTTGGAGAGATGTCAAAGTCTTCAGTTAATTTTTTGTTTCCTTGTTGTTGAATTATAAGAGTTCTTTGTATGAAATATACAAAGGATAACAGTCCTTTCTCAGATATGAGTGTCTTTAACAAATATTTTCTCTCAGTCTGTGCCTTTTCTCATTTTCTTGCCTTGCCTTTTGCAGAGCAGAAGTTTTTTTATGTTTTCGTGAAGTCTAGCTTATGAATTGTTTATTTATTGTATCCGTGTTGGAGCTGGGTAAATGAATTCATAAAAGAGGAAGGAGCTCTGAACCCACAAAAAAAGGGTTACTTGTTGACTCTACAGAACAGCAAAGAATGCAAGTTACAGAAGGATAATAGCTAACATTTGAATCTAGGCACTGTTCGAGACCTTAAAATGTATTCAGACATCATAGTCTTGCAAGAAGACTGTAAAGACTGTGAGATAGGAACTGTTGTTACTCCTATTTTACAGGTTAAGAAACTAAGACCCAGAAGTGAGGTAACTTGTTCAAGGTCACACAGGGGTAGCCAGGATGCCCATGGTTAGAGTTGTAATTAAGTGGAGGAGACACTGTGAATAAAGACCAAAGGAATTTTGTGTCTGTGGTTTCAGCAGTGGCCTGGGTAACTTGTGTCTGGGTCCCCAGAGCCTCAGACAGGGGGCACTGCTGGGAGCCTAGAATCTTGTGTTCAGGGAGGTTCTCTTCATCAGTGGGAGCTGACTGGGGTCTGGAAAACTTGGCCATTACACTGGGTTAACTTTAACAATGATTTCTTGAGGTCTTGTGGATGATATTCTCCAAGCTCTAAGGAAGAAATCAAGCAAGGATTGAGGGGGCCTGGAGTGGAGCCTTTCTTAAATGACAACAATGACAAGAGAAAATTGGGCCCACAATGCTCTGAGACAAGAGGGTCTTGTTAAAGGGAAGGATGATACTTGGAAATGGGGAACCAGCTTCCAAGGGAGCAGCTCCTCTGTTTGGGAGACCTCCCACCTGCACTTTAGACAGTTACGTTACCATGAGACATCTGGACCGCAGGAGGCCCTTAGCCGGCTCCGGGAGCTCTGTCGCCGGTGGCTGAGGCCAGAAGCACGCACCAAGGCCCAGATCCTGGAGCTGCTGGTGCTGGAGCAGTTCCTGAGCATCCTGCCTGGGGAGATTCGGACCTGGGTGCAGATCCATCGCCCCGGGAATGGTGAGGAGGCCGTGGCCCTGATAGAGGAACTGCAGAAAGACCTCGATGGACCAGCACTAAAAGTGAGAAAGGGGCAGGTGGCCGAGTTTGAGAGGAAAGAGAGAATCGAGGCAGGGTGGGCTGGGTTGGAGGGTGATCCTGTGGTGTTCATTGACAATTAATAGCACATTAGCAACCCTGATGCTATAAAACAGGTTCATGAGCTAATCAGACCACAGAATATCTTTGCATGGCAATGAATTTATGATTGGGTTGTGACCAGTTCAAAATCGGCACAAAGGCATTGACTGTGCTCTGTCCTTCTGGGTGACACTTGCTAATTCTGAGTGTGGTTCAGGAACCTGAACATAATGTTTCTAAGTGTTCCCCTGAACAGAAGCACATGTATTTGTGTAAGTCTGTTTGGAATGATGACGTGAGCCTCAAGTATAGAAGGCGGTGAGAGAGCCAGAACAAAGCTTTGTAGAACTGGCAAGACCTCCCCATTTGTGCCCATGTGTGGGGTTCTGTGAGCCAATGGATTGGGTTGAGGTATTTGCTTCTGATAAGATTTTTATATCCTTTACCATTAAATTGGGATCTTAATACAGTTTCTGGTGCATGGGATGATCTCCATCAGTCTGTAGCCCACTAAAAACATTTGTTAGAAACAGCTTTAACTTGTGAGCAGCACCAAGGATGGGCTTGTTTAAATCATAAAAATGAAGAATTAATAGTTATACATTTCATTGCAAATCACTAATCTATCCTCCTCATTTGGGAGATACAAGAACGGAGTCAGAAAAGGGTTCCCTGGATTGCCTTAGGTCAGACAGTTAGCTAGCAGCAAAACCGAGTGTCTAGACTCCTACTCTAGTGATTCTCCTATTGGAGCAGGGAGGGATAAGAAAAGGGGCAAAGAAGTAGAAGAGTATTAAGTGTAGGCTTATCTAAAATTAGGTCTGAAGCTAAAACACATGCTCTTAATTATTGCTTGTTACTTCCCATTCCCTCCTTAACCCACACCCAGGTCTGGCTTCTGTTTCCACCGTTCTGTTCAGTCTCCTCTGGGAGAGATCACCAGTGCCCTGAGTGGGGCTAGAGGGCAGCTCCATTGTTCTCAAGGCAAAGTTTTACTGCTGTTTTGATGCTCCACACTTGAGGTGGGTCTCTCTGATCTCACAGTTCTAGATTACGGGCAGAAGGAGGTCCACAGTGGTTAGGTGAGTCCATTTTCTGGAGGTACGAGAAGAGCCAACTTATTTTGTTTTGCTTGTTCCCAGGCTCCAGTCCTTGACCAGGACCAGGACAGTCTCCAGGAGGGCATGGGCACTCCAGGAACAGCACTTCTTCAGGCGCCCAGTGGTAGCCATGTAGCTGAAATTTGCCCCAGTCCTCTTACTGACCCAGTGGTGGTCAACCCCCAGGATCCTCCCCATGGTACTTATTAAGTGGTCCTGCCTTTGGACTCTCTTTTTTAAGACCTTTGCTATGGCCATCCCCCTGCTGCCAGGCTCCCCTGCCCTCTGTGTGAATTTCTTGTGGTACCAAGCTCTTGCCATTGTTCTTTCTCTTTTTTCCTGGGTCCCTCTGACCTTTTTTCATTCTTATTAATGCTCCATGTTACTCCAGTCCTGCATATGGGGGTGACTCATAAAAGATCTGGAGATAATTTTATAGCCCCGATTGCCTAGTCATGAGAGTCCTGGGTCTTTCTGAATTCCTTGTTCGTGGAAGATATTGGATTTGTAGTAATGATCAGGAAGAGTAGAAATCTCACATGTAGCTTTTCCTCCTTCCTCAGGTTCTCCTGCCCCTGAAGCTTCTGCCCTTTCCCAGGAAGAGAACCCAAGGAATCAGTTAATGGCACTCATGCTCCTAACAGCCCAGCCCCAGGTGAGGTTTTCAGCCCTTCGCCTTCCTAAGGCCTTATCTGTACTACGTAGTTGTGGTTGAAGTGCCCTCTCTCATCCTCGTGCTTGCGTGTCCAGTCAGTTCCATCTCTAAATCAGAGTCCAGGCTATTAGGTTCTCCTTATAGCGCCCCAATATCCCGTGCCCCACCTCATGGCCTCACAGTGTGTTCCTTCCCCAGAAGTGAAAGCAGCCTTTCAGTAGGGGAGCTTCTGGACACAGATCACCTCACACATACCTGTCATTTCAGGAGTTGGTGATGTTTGAGGAGGTATCAGTATGCTTCACTTCAGAGGAATGGGCATGTCTGGGCCCAATTCAGAGGGCGTTGTACTGGGATGTGATGCTGGAAAATTACGGAAATGTGACCTCCCTAGGTAAGGACCCGTTCTTCCCATAATTCTTACCTTTGTTTAATCAGCCTTTTTTTTTTTTCTGATTATGAAAGTAGTGTATACTTATTTGGGAAAACAAAATATTAGAAAGGAAAAAATTTTCCTTAAAGCCACTATTTGTAGACAACTACTCTAAAAATTTCGATATATTACCTTTTCTTTCCTGTGTTTTTTGAGTTTTTTATTGTTTTAAGTACATATTTATTTGTATGCGTGTATAGTTTTATAGCTTGCCTTCCTTTTGCAATCTCCTCACTCTCATATTATTACAAATTCTTTGTAAACATTATATATATTGCCTACATAACTTGTGCCGTAATTCAGTGAGCCATCTTCTTATTTTATAAAGTTTCTGTAATAATCATCTATCTCTGTGCGAAAGGCTTTTTTTAAATTTTTCATTATGTTATTTGAAGTACATTTACAAGGCCTAAGCATTTAAATTGTTTTAAGGCTCTTGCTTCATACCACCAAATGTTTTTCTACAGTGGTCTCTATTCTCCCCGCTGTTACCATCAGTACAGAAAATGCTCCTGTTGCTCTACCTTCGTTCTTTTAAATTATTGCTAATGATTTTTAAGTTATATCTATTTTATTCCAAAGTAGGTTTCTTTGATTAGTAACAAAATAAGAGTACTTATAAAAATTTTATTACGTATTTGTGCTTCCAACAAACATTAAATACCTATTGTGATGACAACTGTGGGAAGGATGGGATTCTGTCATTAAGTAGTTTATCATGCTTTGGGAGATGAACGTAGAAAGAATAGACAGGGTAAAATAACTGGTATGAAAATGGCACAAATTTCTTGAGATGAAGGTGAGGGGACAAAGCAACCATTTCTATTCTTCAGATTTAAGAAAGGCCATAAGAATGTAGCCTTGTGCTAGACATTAAAAAGAAAAATAAGATGTTGTTTGGAGAAATAGACATTAAAAACTGAGGAATCAGCTAATGGACTGATGTAATTTGGACTAAAATAGAGATTTATAATGTGGTATTCCGTTGTCTGTGTATCATGCTCAACTATATGGTATTGAATTATCATTCGAGAACATTACAAACCATTCCATTTGTTCAGTATTGCCTCCGTATGTTTCAGGCCTGTTTTAAAATTGCATTCAACTAGATCTTGCGTATTTCTGATTATATTGATTCTTTGGAATTGGAATCTTTTCTGACATTTTCTAATTGACTGTTTGCATACATGAAAATATTGATTTTTACGTTAATTTACCTGGTAACAATAAATTATTTTATTGTCCAGAGTAATTTATACTGTGTATTTTTACTTATGAGAACATATATTTTAGTATCCCAGCTGTAGCAATGGTGGGTCTAGCATTCAGTAGATTTTATATTTTGATACGTATTACCAAACTGCATTCTATCGGTGATGTACCAATTTATACCCTCGTTAAAAGAGCATGGGGGTGTCTTTTTCCTTGTAGGTGTTTATGATTTGATCAATGTTTAAAATCTTTGCTAGGGAGATGAAGAATACTGTCTTTTGTTTGTTTTTCATTTATTAGTGTGGTTGAAATCTTTTCACATATTTATTGGTCATTTTACTCTTATTCATATCCTTTCTATGTGTTTATTAGAACTGCTAACATTTTGTCAACTGTTGCATTGTTTTCTTACTCATTTGCCTTTCAGTATTATTGATGAATTGTTATTTTTTAAGCTTTGGAAAATATTTTATGTAGTCAAATTTAGCAGTATTTTTCTTTATGATCTACCTTTTTGATAAAATTATATTTTAAAAAAATCACCTGTATTTTTTCAGATAGTTCTATTGTTTCATTTTTACATTTAAGTTTTAATTTGTCTAAAATTTATTTTGATATACAGAATGACATAGAAATCCAGTTTGTTTGTTTTTTACTCCAAGTGGCTTTCAGTAGTTTCACTGTTATTTACTCAATAATCCACCTTTATAATAATTTTAAAATGTGCTTTATGTGTCAGTTGATTAATTTTATGAAAAACACTCTCCATGGATACATACTTTATGATATATGCCAAAATAAATTCTAGATGGGTCTCAGAGTTAAACTTATGAAAAAAGAAAAAAATGGAATTGTTTGTTTGTTCTAGCTTATTAGGAAAGAGAAGTTTTAATCATCTTTAGTAGGATATGCTCTAACTGCAGTGTTGTTGGACTTTTGGGCAAGAGATATCCAGTTGTTTATGCCCTTTGACCTAGCAATTCTAATTTGAAGATGATCCCTTAGGGAAAGGTTCAGAAAGGGAAAATGAGTAATATGTCTAAATATAATCCGGGCAGAGTATGTATAATGGTTAAAGTTGGGTCCAACCATTTGGCCAAGATAGAGAAAACACTAAGTGAACCATAGCCCTGGGATATACTACAGCACTGTCAAATATGACAACTCCACATTCAGTCTCCATGCATTGATAAACTGGTAGAAAAGCAGGCTCCTTTGTGGTTTGTGCACACTTCCTCGATATGTAAAAGACTTGTATATTTTTATTTAAGAGATTGGGGTAGTTTGAGGGAAATTAGATCAAGCTTAGCTTTCGCCTTAAAGTACATTCAGGTTGGAATAATAGACATTTACACTGATGTTTGCAGTGCTGTGTGGCAAATGCTATGTAATGGAAGTATGCAGAAGTATGGAAGCCCGCAGGAGCTTGGAATGGGAGGAGTGGGAGAGTAGGGGAAGGCGGGTGGTTCTGAGAAAGATTTACAAGGGGGAGACTTTTTTTTAATAACAGCTTTATTAAGATATAATTCACATACCATACAATTCACCCACTTGAAAACAACAAGTTAGTGGTTGTTAATATATTCATACAGTTGTGTAACCATCACCACAATCGATTTTAGGACATTTTCATTACCCCAGAAAGACAGCTTATACCCTTTAGCAGTTGTCCATATTTTGCACAGCTCCACCCACCATCCCAGACATAGGCAATCACTAATCTGCTTTCTGTCTCTCTAGATTTACCTATTCTGGACATTTTATATCAATGGAATCATACAGTATATGGTCTTTTGTGACAGAATTTTTTTACCTAGCATAATGTTTTCAAGGTACCTTCAAGTTGTAGCATGTGTTAATACTTCATTCCTTTTTATGGGCACATAATACTCCTTTGTGTTGATGTATCATGTTTTATTGATCCATTAGTCAGTTGATGGACATTTAGGTTGCTTCCGCCTTTGAGCTGTTATGAATAACACTGCAGTGACCATTCTTCTACAAGTTTTTGTACGTACGTATGTTTTTATTTCTTTTGGATGTATACCTAGGAATGGACTCACTGGGTCGTTTGGTAACTCTTATGTTTAATCATTTGAGGAACTGACAGACTTCCAGAGTTGCTGCACTGCTTTGTACTCCCACCAACTGTGTACCTGTGTTCCAATTTCTCCACATCTTGGCCAACCCTTGTTATTATTATCTGTCTTTCTAATTAAAGGCATCCTAATAGGTCTGAAATTATATCTTATTGTGGTTTTGATTTGCATTTCCCTGATGGCTAATGATGTTAAGCGACTTTTCTGCTTGGCTTTTTGTATATCTTTGAAGAAATGTCTATTCAGATTCTTTGCCTATATTTTAATTAGCTTTTTTTTTCTTTTTATTATTGAGTTATAGGAGTTCTTTATATATTCCATATACAAGTACCTTATCAGATATATGACTTTCAAGTATTTTCTCCCCTTCTGAGGATTATCTTGTCATTTTGCCAATGGTATCCTTTGAAATACAAGTTACTAATTTTGGTGATTTTCGATTTACTTTTTCTTTCGTTGCATATGCCATATCTAAAAAACCATTGATTAATCCAAGGTCATAATGATTGTGGTCTATTTTTTTTTCTAAGAATTTTATAGTTTTAGTGCTTATATTTAAGTCTTTGATTTATTTTTAATTAGTTTTTATATATGGCGTGAGGTCAGGGTCCAACTTTATACTTTTGCATGCGGCTGCTCAGTTATCCTAGCACCACTAATTCCCTATTTAGTTATTTTGACACCCTACTGAAGATCAGTTAGCTGTAAATATGAGTTTTTATTTCTGGGCTCTCAATTGTATTTCTTCTGTTATATGTTTAGCTTTATGTCAGTGGCACCCTGTTTTGTTACATAGTACATTTTAAAATCTAGAAGTGTGAGTCCTCCAACTATGTTCTTTTTCAAGATTGTTTTAGCTATTCTACGCCTTTGCATCTGTTCTTTGCATCTATTTTTTCAATATCATTTATATTTTTCCATCTGCTCCCTGAAGACAAAGAACTTAGAAGTGTCTCAGAGTGAGTTATGTGTTAATCCATTTACAACATTCCATTAGTGTAGCATTTGCTTTGTACCTTCATTTAAGGAAAAGTTTCTTCTTTTTGTATGCAAATAAAAGTGTGTCCTTCTGGCTGTTTTAAAGTCATTTGAAGTTCTTATTCTCACAACACAGGGACTTGGTAACATTTGCATTTTTAATTCCTTTTTACCAGAATGGGAGACCATGACTGAGAATGAGGAGGTGACATCTAAGTCAAGCATATCTCAAAGAGCAGATTCTCAGAAAGGAACATCAAAAAGACTTCAAGGAGGTATTCCCCAGGTCCTTGATTTTGAGAAAGAGTATAAATGGCAAGTTTTGGCAAGTCGGTGGGAAAATGAAACAGAAAGAGATACACTGAAGAAGGGTTCCCTCCATGAACGACGAGACAAGAAGAAAAGGACTCCACCAGAAAAACGAAGCCAAAAGGGGAAGGATTTTGGAGAGAGCTTGACTTTAGATTCAGCTTTTTCTGAAAGTTTAATGGGTACTGAAGGGAAGAAGTTCTACAAATGTGATATATGTTGTAAACATTTCAATAAAATCTCCCATCTTATAAACCACCGGAGAATACACACTGGCGAGAAACCTCATAAATGTAAGGAGTGTGGAAAAGGCTTTATTCAGCGCTCAAGCCTTCTAATGCATTTACGCAACCATTCTGGGGAGAAACCTTACAAGTGTAACGAATGCGGGAAAGCCTTCTCTCAAAGTGCTTACCTTCTAAACCATCAGAGAATTCACACTGGGGAGAAACCTTATAAATGTAAGGAGTGTGGAAAGGGCTTCTATAGGCACTCAGGCCTTATTATACATCTAAGGCGCCACTCGGGGGAGAGACCTTATAAATGTAATGAGTGTGGGAAAGTTTTCTCACAGAATGCTTACCTCATTGACCACCAGAGGCTCCACAAAGGGGAAGAACCTTATAAATGTAACAAGTGTCAGAAAGCTTTCATCCTGAAGAAGAGCCTCATTCTGCACCAGAGAATCCACTCTGGGGAAAAACCTTATAAATGTGATGAATGTGGAAAAACCTTTGCTCAGACCACCTACCTTGCTGACCATCAGAGACTCCACAGTTCAGAGAACCCATATAAGTGTAAAGAATGTGGAAAAGTTTTCATTCGAAGCAAAAGCCTCCTCCTACACCAGAGAGTACACACAGAAAAGAAGACTTTTGGTTGTAAAAAATGTGGGAAGATTTTCAATTCTAAGTCAAATCTCATTGACCATAAAAGGATGCATAGCAGAGAGAAGCCCTATAAATGTACTGAATGTGGGAAAGCCTTCACTCAGAGTGCTTACCTTTTTGATCATCAGAGACTCCACAATGGGGAGAAGCCCTATGAATGTAATGAATGTGGGAAAGTTTTCATTCTGAAGAAAAGCCTCATTTTACATCAGAGGTTCCACACTGGAGAGAATCTCTATGAATGTAAAGATTGTGGCAAGGTCTTTGGTTCTAATAGAAACCTCATTGACCATGAGAGACTCCACAATGGGGAGAAGCCCTATGAATGTCGTGAGTGTGGGAAAACCTTTATTATGAGCAAGAGTTTCATGGTCCATCAGAAACTTCATACACAGGAGAAAGCTTACAAATGTGAGGATTGTGGGAAAGCTTTCAGTTATAATTCAAGCCTGCTGGTACATCGGAGAATCCACACTGGGGAAAAGCCCTTTGAATGCAGTGAGTGTGGAAGGGCTTTTAGTTCTAATAGAAACCTCATTGAACATAAGAGAATCCACAGTGGCGAGAAACCCTATGAGTGTAATGAGTGTGGCAAATGCTTCATTCTAAAGAAAAGCCTCATTGGACATCAGAGGATTCACACAAGGGAAAAATCTTATAAATGCAGTGACTGTGGGAAAGTCTTCAGTTACCGCTCAAACCTTATAGCCCATCAGAGAATTCACACTGGTGAGAAGCCCTATGCATGCAACGAGTGTGGGAAAGGCTTTACATACAACAGAAACCTTATCGAACATCAAAGAATTCACAGTGGGGAAAAAACCTATGAATGTCATATATGTAGAAAAGTCCTTACCTCTAGTAGAAATCTCATGGTACATCAAAGAATCCACACAGGAGAGAAACCTTATAAATGTAATGAGTGTGGAAAAGACTTTAGTCAGAATAAAAACCTTGTTGTACATCAGAGGATGCATACTGGGGAAAAACCATATGAGTGCGAGAAGTGTAGGAAATCTTTTACTTCTAAGAGGAATTTAGTTGGGCACCAGAGAATCCACACAGGGGAGAAACCGTATGGGTGTAACGATTGTAGTAAAGTTTTTAGGCAGAGAAAAAACCTTACTGTACATCAGAAAATTCATACAGATGAAAAACTCTGTGAATGTGATGAGTCTGTACAAGAATTCTGTAAGACTTCAAACCTTCATTTTCAGCAAAAAATCTATACCATGGAGGAATTTTTCTTGGCTTCAAAATAAGCCCAAGATAGAGATTCAGACAACCTAGCGTCATATGTAAAATTGGAATAAAATTCCTTCCTACCCAAGTAACTGTTGGAGAAATGGCAGTATATGGTTCTTATGAGGAAGAAATTCATGAGATTGCCCCTTTTATAGACAAAGGAGTTGCATGTGCAAGAAAGTTAATCTAGACTGTCAAGGCTACAAAAACCAAATTCTGGTTAAAGCATACTCCATTCCAGATCATTTGCTATGACCTAGAAAGAGACCATGGAGCAATTGAGGACTCTGAAAAAAACTGAGGTTATGTCTTATAAGATGTAATGATGTGGTTGTGATAGCAGAAATACCTTCGTATTAAAAAGTGGAAATTGTTTCTAAAAATGTGTATATTGTACATTTTAAAGATAACATCACTACTGCAGAAAGTTTGTATAGACAGTATGATTGAAACATCAGACATGGAGTTGGGTGGGCAGAGGTCTGCTATTTGAGGACAATTTAAGAGCACTGGACTTGGAATCACAAGGTCTAGGTTTTGGTACTGGCTTTCTCTTAGCTATGTGATGTTAATAAGTCAGCCTCTAAGCCTCAGTTTCTCTGTCAGTCTATGTTGGCATAATGCCTACCTCACAGGGATGTTATGGGGTTTGTAACTACTTTATGAAATAACTGAATTGTCAACAAAGTTGGATAAAAGAGGTATAGTCAAAATCTAGATCATGGCATAATGTTTGTTCATTAAGTCCATATTCCATTAACCTCAAATGTACTCACTTTGATGGTAAGAGGAAATGTGGTAGATAACTAACTTTGGAATTTATCACTTTAAGAAGACTTTTTAAAAATATAGCTTTAAAATTTGTTTAAGGGAGGTAATAGATGACATACCTATTTTGTTTCTATATAAAAATATTAGTTTAGTATAGAAAATAATATGTCCAGCCGTTAACACTGATACATGGAAAATACTTTATCAGCCTTTGAATTTGAAACCTATTGGCTGTAGAGACTCAAAACAGACAGTCCAACATTGCTTTCCTTGTTCATAGAGAAGAGTCATTAACCTCAACTCCTGAGCTGATTATCCCGGCCACTGTCATTCTCAGTTCAGATTCGTCATGGCTGACATGCAATAGCTTGTTACTCAAAAAGGATTCTGTCCCAAGCACTCAACTTACTACATAAAATTTTCACACAGAGCCTAGTCCAAGCTCTGATTAAACCGATTCAGAATCCACCTTTGGGCAATCTGTCCCAGTACTCCCACTGAGCCATTCATTCACTGTGTGCCCTTTTGTACATTTGTAAATTCAAATCATCCTATATTCTTGAGTTGTAATTCTCAAAACTTCAATTCTGCAGCTGGACTATAAATACCTTAATATCAGGATTGTGTTTTCTAATACTAGTAGTATCAAGGTGTTATTTTGATTATAATAAATCTTATTAATTCAGCTGCAGAGTTCCTCTTTCTAATGAGGGCTCATTTCTTAGTAGAATGAAAGGTACACACGAGTGAAAAATAGTAGAGACCCAAGGTTAAAAGTATTAGGATTTGAGCATGAGTCAGGTTCTGCAACCATCCTTGGACAAATGCCTTCATTTCTTGGAGACTTAACTTCCTCATCTGGAGGAAGAATACCTCATAAAGTTGTTATGAGGTAATGAATATGAAAATGCTTTATGTCCTTGCTGTAGAAGTGTCACCCTAGATTCTGTAATAATTACAAAGGGAAAGACATACTTTAATGGAGAAAGTTAGCATTTATCTCAACCAATTAAAAAGTACCATCGCTAAGACTGAGACAACTCTCATGTGTCGCCTCATGTGATGCAATAAACCAAAAGTGTAACCTGAATTTATCAATCTTCTAGGACCTGGAAACAGAAAAACAAAATAAATGACACTGTGATAATCAAATGCAGAACATGATCCCATTTTATAGGAAAACTGCACTGGATTCTTCAAAAAAATAGGAGAAAGGGAGAGATGATAATTGTCGAAGTTGGATGAGTATTGAGAGTTCATTGTAGTTTTCTCCGCTTTTGGATATGTGTGAAATTTTCCATAGTGAAAAGGATAAAAAGTGGATGAGGTGGTTATTTATTAAAAATACTAGAAGGCTATAAGGTACTAAGCCAGGAATAAACTCACACAAATTCCCAATTGGTTTTTGACAAAGGTGCAAAAGCAATTCAGTTGAGGAGGGGTGGATAGCCTTTTCAGCAAATGCTGCTGGAGCAGTTGGATGTCCTCGGGTAAAAAAAATAAATAAATTTTGGGAACAGACTAAGCAAAAGCATGCTCCATAAAAGGGAAAAATGATAAATTGAAACTCATCAAATTAATTTGCTCTTTAAAGGATTCTTAAGAGGTTACAGACTGGGAGAAAATATTTACAAATCATACTGGATTTGTATCTAGACTATGTAATGAATTCTAAAAACTCAACAACAAATAGGTGTAATTAGTAGATGGCAAAAGACAAGAACACATTTCACCAAAGTAAAGGTGGGAAGTAAGCAAATGAAAAGACGTTGAACATCATTAGCCATTTGGGAAATGCAAGTTAAAAACCACTGCACAGCTATCAGAATAGCTTTAAAATATAATGTTAACACCAAATGCTAGCAAGGATATGAAGAAACTAGATCTCATAAGTTGCCAGCAATGTTAAATGGCACAGCCATTTTGGAAGATAATTTGGCAGTTTCTTCTAAATTCCAGTGTTTGTGCTCTTAAGTGTTTATTCCACAGAAATGAAAATATGTTTGCATGAAAACCTACACATGACTACATAGCAGTTCTGTTCATAATCGAAATCTGAAGGTAACCCAAATATCCTTCAGCAGGTGGTTTAAACAATCGGGGGGGGGGGACCTATACCATGGAATACTTATTACTCTGCAATAAAATGGAATGATCTATTGAAACCTGCAGTGACTCAAGTGAATTTCAAGAGAATTATGATGCAAGTGAAAAAAAAGTCCAATCTCAAAAGGTCATTTACCATATGATTCAATTTATACAATGTTCTGAAATGACAAAACTATATATAGAGATGAAAACAGATTAGTGGTTGATAGAGGCTGAGGATGGTGGGAGGGAGCAGAGGGAGAGGAAAGGGTTGCACTAGGGAGATGTTTATGGTGTTGGAACAGTTGTGTATCTTGATTGTGGTGGTTACACAAACCTACATGTGATAAAATGGCATAGAAATACACACACATTGCACCAATGTCGGTTTTTTTATTTTTATATTAAACTGTATGTAAGATGTATTATTGGGGAAAACTAGATGAGGAATTTTATCTTTGCAACGTCCTGTGAATCTACAAACTCAAAAGTTTTTTTAATAAAAGACTGAAGAGCCATAACCAAGTGCAGTGTGTGAAACTGATTTGGAAAAACAAAATTACGAAGTAGATGTTTTAGGACAGTTGGGAAATTTTGACTGTAACTGGATAGTAAGGGATGATAGGGAATTATTAATTTTCTTTCCTGTAACGATTGTGTTTGGAGAATATGTATTAAAGGAGAAATGCTGAAGTACTTGGGAGTGTTTGATGTTTACAACTTAAAAGTTTTTCAGAATGTGTAGTGTAAGGCAGACGTGGGAGCTGTTGGTTGTTGAGTCCACGTGGAGGATACAGTCCGGGGATCCCCGCCTCCCCGATGCTCAGGGCCGCCGCCCGCCCGCCCGCTGGTCCTCAAGGGCTTTGGCGCCGGTCCCTGGTCCAGAGCGGCCTCGGACGCCCATCGAGAGGGAAACACCTCCGAGACGCCTAGAGAGGCCGGCCCGGCGGTTCGGGCGCCGGAAGCCCGCGCCGCGGCGCTTCCGGTCCGCTCATTGTTCTCGCGCCGCGGGGCGCGGAGGTCCGGTCGGCGGGGCATCCGCTCCGGGCCTCGGCGCCGCGCACGGTGAGCGGGGTCGGCGGGGGCGGGGGGCGCGACAGGGCTCACCCCGGGGGCGACCGCGTGTCCGGCCCCCGGCCCGGCCGGCCCCTCCGACGGCGGCTCTGCTCCCCGGGACGTCCTCGGAACCCGCCGCCGCCCGTGCGCGGGGCAGGCCTGGCCCTCCCCGGGGGGCCGGGTGAAGCCCGGGAACGGGGCCGCGTGGGGCCTGGCGGCGGAGCAGGCGGCTCGCGACGTTCGCAAATAGGGGGGAAGACGGTGACTGGGAGGGGAGTCTTGGGTGGGGGTTGGGGGGGTCAGCGCCGTCTGGGGCCGCAGGCCGATTAGTGTTTGATCGGAGTTCCGCTGGCCGTACCGCAGCCCGACCTGCCGTGTGCACGGGGGAAACGGAGGTGAAGGGCCTCCCTCCCTCCCCGGTAGAGTTTGACTCGCCACGGAAGAAATTCATCCTCCAGAATCGAGGTTTGCTGCGGGAATGGAAGTATTGCATTGCTCAGGAAACTCAGTGTCTACAGTAAGGCGCCGGTCACGTCAGGAAAAGCATATCAATAGCAGCAAAGAGGGAGTCGAGTGTAGCACTTTTCCCCTAAGAAAGCATCTCAAGGAGAACAGAAGTTTTTCTTATTCTGTTCATAGTTAACGAGGAAGGTGAGATCATTTTATCGCAGAAATTTTTTAAGCCGGCAGATAGCTGCTGGCGTGGCTCTGATAAAGGTGTGACTTGGTGCAGTCCTTTTAGAAGGAGTTCGGGCAGTACATGTCAGTCATAAAATCCTTCAGTAATCCCACTATCCTGTTTGTACAGGAAAAAAAAATTAACGTTAATTATCATTACGAAAATAAGAAAACCGTTTAATGAAGCACTGGTTCATAAATAAGGGATGATTAAGTAAATTATAGGTATAATTTGGAGAACTTTGGCATAATGAGATAGCTCTGTATGTACTTATGTTGAAAATCTACTTAATAGTATTGTAAAATGTGGAAATTGAGTTTTAAAAACAATACAGGTTGCTGAACAATGTACATATGGAATCTAATGTATGTTTTGGAAAATAAACAATGTGTGAAGCTGTAGGTACATGGATGGAAAAAATCAGAGAGAGACTGATGAGTAGACTGATAACTAATTATTCTGTAGGTGTGTCTGCGTAGGACATATTCTGCATATTTCTGTATAACTTGATCTTTTTTCAATGAGAAAGGCAGTTAACAGCACCATTGGTTATTGTGTAGCTGCTAAACAATAAGTATGAAGAATGGCAACATGAAAAAACCTTTTTATCTTAAAAGTAATACTTGGTCTCATAGGACATTTAGAAGAAATGGAAAATGTAAAAATCAAATTAAAAGAACCTCAAAACTACCTGTAACTACATCACCCAGGGATAACTACTCCAAACATGTTGATGTCTAGGCTCCCCGTCTTTCTCTTGAGATTCTTGTGTTCATGCTATCGTTTGTTTATCTTTGGCACTAAAATCTTTGTGTTGTAATATTCCTCCTTTAAAAAAACAAAAAACAAAATAAGAAATATAATGGTGATTGTGAAAATATGTATCCCCATATTTACAAAAAGTTTAAGTTGTCATAATTGTCAGTGTAGTTGGAGGTTTTCCATTAAAAGAAATATCTTCTTTTCTACGAGATGCAGTGGTTATCTCTTTAGATAACCAGGGATGATTTTTCTTACTCATCTTCTGTATTTTTCAAGTTTTTACAATAAAAACATTAATTTTATAATCAGGAAAAAAATCAATAAATCTGCTGTATGTTTTGCATTGTAGTCATTATAGGGCCAGATTACATGTTTGCAGTCAGCCCCTTTCATCCTGTGAGATAGGAGTAAAGCAGACCCCGTGCTGCAGTGGCCGTGGTCTTGGCACTGGTGAAACTGCCCAGTGGGCTTTACACTCTGCTCAGTACTAACAGTGTTTTCTGCTTTCTCAGATAATCCTGGCCCTGGGAAGAAACTCAAGAAGAAACGATTGAAATTTAAAGATTAGATGGGCCTTGACCTCTGCTGGGCAGCCCCCAGCTACAGGAGTTCCCCTGCCAAGCAGAGAAGATGACTGCAGATTTGAAGGAGTCCATGGCCTTTGCCCCTTGGGGCCCAGTGACAGTGAAAAAGGAGGAGGAGGAAGAAGAGGGAAATTTCCTAGGTCAGGCATCCAGCCAACAAGTGCACTCTGAGAACATCAAAGTCTGGGCTCCTGGAGAAGGTCTTCAGACAGGCCTTGAGGGAGCAGAACAGGAGACAAAGGTAAATAATGGTCTGGGAGGAATGAGGGGGGAGAGATCGAAAACCTCAAGTAGTTTCAGAGGGTTACCCTGTCCCTCTGCTTCCACACTGGAGTCTAGTTGCTTTGCTAGGGCTCTGGCCTTTAGTCCTTTGGAATATGATAGCATTTTCTTCTGATTGAGGTGACATTTAGTACTTTCTGTAAACCAGTGGTTCTCAAACTCTGCTGCACAGAATTACCTGGGAAGCTTTTTATAAAATTGTGATTCCTGTGCCATACCCCATTCCAATTAAGTCAGTATCTGTGGGTGGGACCCAGGCCTAGTTGTTAAAAACTCTTTAGGTGATTCCAGTGGGGAGTTTGATAATTCTAACCTATGCTTCTCAAACTTTAATATGCGTGGAGTCATGGAGGGTGAAGGGGTGGGGGAGTGGGAAGGTCTTGTTAAAATGCAAGGCCCTCCCCCCATTCTGAAAGCCTGGGGTGTGGTCTGAGATTCTGCATTCTTCTCAAGCTCCCAGTGATGGTGATCCATCTGGTCTAACCACACTTGAGTAGGGAGGCTATGTACTGTCCTTTGGTCTTAATGTTTTTGAATACACCCTTTACCACTAGCCAGATGAGGTTCCCCACAGCCTCTCTAATAATATGATTTTCTTTGATCTTAGTCTTCCAAAACTTGTATTCTGGAATATTTTCCATGTGCTCTCTTGTCAAGTTAGGTTTGGGTGCTAGAGTGAGCAATGAAATGAAAGCAAAGTGATAGGGAAGAAGCTGGCAGCCTCATTCCTCTCTCTAACTTGGGGATACAGGAAGACTGGCTTGCTTTTTATCTTTTTCTCTTTTGTTTTTTTAACGTATGGGGATTTGGGTTGGTTCTATATGGTATCCAGGAATAGGTATGTTCTTATTTTCTAAAGCCGCTGTTATACCTGACTCCCCACCTCACCCGCAACTCCCATTGACAATCCCCTGATAAACCCACCTGTGCTTGTTTGTCTCTAGGGCCAGAACATCTTTTGGGACATGGCGGTGGTCCTGAAAGCAACGCAGGAGGTGCCCGCTGTTCCAGCCCTTGGCAGCTACTCGTTACTAGGGACTCTGACCAAGAGCGAGATACTGGACACTCAGGGGAACGTGACTTCTCTAGGTGAGGTTCAACCTTCTGAGTCAGAAAGTTGGGTTTCTCAGAATCTTTGCAGAGACTGGTATTCTGGTCTCCTGGCTCGAGCAACAGAGAATGTCGAGGTGTTGGAATTGGCTGGGAGAGCCGGGTAGAGGAATGCTGAAAGATGCCCACTCACGGGAATCAACTTCTTTTAAACAGTCTCAGGACACCAGACACAGGTGAACTCCAAATTCACCTTGTAATCTGTTCACTCATGTAGATACATGTCCTCTTCATGTACTTTGTATTTCTCATAGGTCAGAGAAGCCAGAGCAGCTGGCTAAGGTAGGAAGGTTCAACTTTTGTGGTGATTTTGAGAAAATGCCCTGGAGGTGTTCTGTTTTCACAGATTGTTAAACAAATTCTAGAGGATTTTGAGTAGTGTCAGCTGGGTCTTCACGGAGGCAAATGGTGGATTGTGACCTGGTTCTTAAAACCAGGACTCGGGGAAGGGAAATATGTTCTGTATGTCTGACCAGCAGTAGCTGTGGAGGGACGTATAACTGCAGGTCACAAATATAGTAGCCATGCGTCCCGCTGTGTGGAAGTATTCCCTGGAGAACTTTGGCACTCTTTCTATGAAGCCGCATAGTATGGGGCTGAACCCGCTCTCCTCTCCATCCAGTTCTTCAGGCATTTGTGGACCAAGTCACTTTATTAAACCAGTTTTGTGGGGAAGGTTAGGATCTCCACCTTTCATTTTCTTGTCTCTTTTACTTATTCCCCAAACTCTCCACAGCTTCTGTTCCCCGGTTTCGCTTTTTGTTCCATTCTCTTTGGTGCATGCTGCCATGTGTACTTTTTTTTCTGTTTCCTTTATTGGTCATTCACAGTTTTAATTCTATCGCCTGCACCCATCTACCAGGAATGGCTTCTGTTTTTCTTCTCTGCCTCTTATCTCAAGACCCTGTTCCCAGCCAGAACTTACCTTTGTGGGCTGCCAGCCATTTGCACAGCAGCGAGTGATAGTGGGAACGCTGAGCTCTAAGAATATAGAGAAAACTGAGTATAGTTGCTGCTCTGCCTGTGATAATTCTGCGACCTTGAGGAAACCTGTTCTCTCTCTGGACATCCATTTCCTGTTCTGTAAACTGGGTGTGTTCATTCAGTGAGTGCAGGATTTGCCAGCTCCCTGTGCTAGGCAGGGAGATTGGTGCTGGGGACACAGCAGTAAATAAGACAAACACTTGTCCTGTTTTAGTTCCCACATCCATGAAGGAAAACAGTTTCATTTTGATAATAAAATTATGTAATGTACGCGAAAGTGCTTTGGAAATTTGGACATATTACTGAGTTTTAAAGTCTGAAAGAGTTTATCTGTAGTTTTCTATATATTAACATTGAATTTATTAAAGTTTATATATTTTAAATAGAGTTTTTAAACTGTTAAGCATAACTTTATACATTAGATATTTTTATAAAAATGAGAATAATTATACTTCATGTTTAGGTAAGCCTCCACGTTTTACAGGTTAAATATTTAAAACTTTAAAACATTTAATTCCACTTACATATCATTTTTTAATTTTTATTTTCTGAAATACGAAATTAAAAAATGTATTAAATTGCAAATTTAGTATCTCTAGTTCTTTAAAACATTTTAAACACCTAAGTAGGCAAACTTACAAGACTTATAAATTTTGGTAAATACATAGCTTTTGTAAATTCAATAAATTGGACTTATCAATTTAGTAAATCAAATTACCTTTCATATTTCAGAGTATAGTCACCAGCTAAAATGGCAGACTGAGATAGCATTTTAGATATCTTTTTTAAAAAAATGAAAGAAAAGTATTTTTCTCTTGAAACCAAAGGATCGATTTCAGAACTTCCCACTGTGCTCTAGTTGATCACAGATGAGTTTAGTTTATTTCTATACTTATTTTTGTACTTTCCTCGAGTTATGGTAATCCTACAAGAGCCAAAAAAGGAAAAATACCATCTGAAACAAGCCAAGATACAGGTCCTAGGTTATTGGCTAATTAATCCCTCAAGGAGGTATGAGCTTGAGCACACAGCATTGGCCTTGATTCTCCTGGGCACTTGAGAAGACCATAGCTCTTATTTCATCCCTGTGATGAAACTGTTAAATACCCTCATATATTAAGAATTTTTAGGTTACAGTTATATCCAGTTCTAATAATTTTAACATAAAGCATTATACAAATATAAAGAATTGTTTCTGTAACTGGTTCAGTAGTTCCCATTGGTCTTCATCTTTTATGTCTTTCTAATATTCTAAACCTCACAGAAAGGAAGGTGAGAGTGAGGTCAGGTGGCAGAGTGAGGCTGTGACCTAAAGTATTCCTGGGCTTCGTTCTGTAGGAGAGATACTCATTGGGGATGGGGGCCCCCAGTTTTAGTGATGGGGATCTAAAGGAAAGAAGGAGATGGGAAAAGCAGGAGAAGAGACATTAGAATGGAGAAAGGCCAGGTAAGATGTAGGTGATAAAGAATAGAGAACATAAATGAGAAGAATAATGAATAGCAGAAAAGCAGAGGAGACATGAAACTATACAAGGAAAAATCAGTATTACACACACAAAATTTTTTTAATGAACGCTGGGAGATAAGAGCGATACGGAGACAGAAGGGGAGAAGGAGGTAGAGGGGAAAAGAAAAAAAAAGGTACAAGAACAGTTAAATTACAGTAGATTAAAAAAGACATCAGGAGTAGAAATAATCAGGAAAAGATTAACATTACAGATTTTTTGTCGTCACATTGAGGGCTCTACTGCATCAAGTACTCAGGAGTTTTTTGTCTCTGACACTGCCCATTTTATCTGAATGACGGTGGTGGAATTTCATATCGCCATGGCCCCAGCCAGGCAACCCAGCTGGGCCGTTTCCGTGCCCCCTGTTTTGCTTCGTACCACCCTGACATCCTTGTCCCACCCACTCACCTCGTCGGTTGGAGGGTCACCCTTTCCTGTGCTAGAAGGCTGTTTTGTGGGTTCTGGATTCCCCCCGCCGGTTGCTGCATGATGCTCACCGCTTTACTGCCCCCTTCTACACTGACCCCACTGATGGGAGGACCCCTCTCCTCTGCAGGCCTGCCTCCCACCCCTGCTGACCTTCATTCCACGTGCCTTAGTATGTGAGTGGATTTTCCTGAGGTTGGTTTAAGTCCCAAATGTGTAATAAGGGTTCTCTGTGCCGACATGGCAGAGTGCGACACTGGCTGCGTGGGAGCATGTTCCAGTGTTGGGTGGTGGGAGGGGAGGAGACAGGCATGAAGAAATGTGATGCTGCTGACTACGGGACCCCTTCCTGGCACCCTTAGGGTTCTGAGACTGTGGAGCAGCCAGAAGCTAGTCTGAGCTTAAAAACTTCAGGAAGTTTTGGTGTTCTCATGATACTTTGTGGCATTATGGAGCAGGCTATGCCATTCTCACTTAAAAAGGTGAGCGTTCCCTGATGAGGCTGGGCTATTTCCTTGACACCAGAGGTAAAGCGTTTACTCTATTCACGTTCTTCTGTAGTCCCTTCTAGTGTTGCTCTCTGTCACCATAGCAACTCCCATCCCCTCAGGTTCATCTTTCCTCCTGGTTCCTGGCACTGTGACCCACGGTGCCACTGGTCAGGCTGAAAGTCATGGCAGACACTCACAGAGCCACCTACTGTTCTCAGTGGCTGTTCTCAGCAACTGGCATAGAGAAACTGAGTTAATCCTCTCATGCTCATATGAGGTGGATGCTGTTACTATCGCTATAGAGATAAGGAAACTGAGAAGTTAAGTTACTAGCCCAACTCGTGCAGCTGGTAAGTCCCAGAGCAGGTATTTGAAATCAGGCGGCCTGGCTCCAGAATCATGTTCTTGACCTCTGCTGCACAGTCCATCAGCGTTTCTGATGCATTTGGCCACTGTGGCCCTCTCAGCGTCCAGTGTGGCCCTTTCTGTTCGTGCTTGCCCTCTCTTTATTATCCAGCATCTTCATAGACAAAAGCCTAAGTTGCCTACATCTCCATTCACAGGTAAGGACTCTCTCAGATTAACTCATGCATTGTAAGCAAATCCACACGAAGTGACGAAGGGAAGACAGCAGGCCTGGGGAGAGACTGGGGTCTGTCATAACTGGTCTTGTGATATCAGTCATCACACAGTCAGGAGATGACCTGTCTGGAGACGGCTTCCGTGGCTGAGTATCTCGTGGAGCTAAGTGGAAGTGCTAGAAAGACCATGAGTCAGTGGATTCTGCTTCAGATGGTGGGTGGGTCACAGCCAGGCGGCAGAACCTACAGAGGATAAATGACGCGAGGGGATTCTTTCTTTAAGCCATTTCACAGATGCTGAAGTCACTTCTGACCTTTATGACTTTATGAACCTATTCTTTTTCTGGGCCAGGAAAAAGTTTACATTTGTATTTTCTGTTTGTTTCAGATGCCGAAACCAAGATCCCACAGTTATTAGTTCCAAAAACTGAGATATGTGATGAAGCAGAAAAACCCTTCTTGATACCAGGAAGAATCCAGAAAGTTGACCCTCAAGGACCTGAGTTAGAATTCTGTGAAAAGGGGAACATGTTAAAGAGGCAAAGAATAAAGAGGGAAAAGAAAGATTTCAGACAAGTGACAGTGAAGGACTGTCACATACCTGAAAGCTTCAAAGAAGAGGAAGACCAGAAGTATGAGAAATCTAGGGAAAACTTTCCCAGACTTAGTTCTGGCCCCATTAAAAATCAGAAAATCCAGGCCGGGCAGAAGCCTTTCTCATGTAGTGTGTGTGGGAAAGGCTTTAGTCAGAGTGCAAACCTCGTAGTGCACCAGCGCATCCACACTGGGGAGAAGCCCTTTGAATGTCACGAGTGCGGGAAGGCCTTCATTCAGAGTGCAAACCTCGTCGTGCATCAGCGCATCCACACTGGGCAGAAACCCTACGTTTGCTCAAAATGCGGGAAAGCCTTCACTCAGAGTTCAAATCTGACTGTCCATCAAAAAATCCACTCCTTAGAAAAGACCTTTAAGTGCAGCGAATGTGAGAAAGCCTTCAGTTACAGCTCACAGCTTGCTCGGCACCAGAAAGTCCACATTACAGAAAAATGCTATGAATGTAACGAGTGTGGGAAAACATTTACTCGGAGCTCAAACCTCATCGTGCATCAGAGGATCCACACCGGGGAGAAGCCCTTTGCCTGTAACGATTGTGGCAAAGCCTTCACCCAGAGCGCAAATCTCATTGTGCATCAGCGAAGCCATACTGGTGAGAAGCCATATGAGTGTAAAGAGTGTGGGAAGGCCTTCAGTTGTTTTTCACACCTTATCGTGCACCAGAGAATTCACACTGCAGAGAAACCTTATGACTGCAGCGAGTGTGGAAAAGCCTTCAGTCAGCTCTCCTGCCTTATCGTGCACCAGAGGATTCACAGCGGGGACCTTCCTTACGTGTGTAATGAGTGTGGGAAGGCCTTCACCTGCAGCTCATACCTGCTCATTCATCAGAGAATCCACAATGGGGAGAAACCTTACACATGCAACGATTGTGGCAAGGCCTTCAGGCAGAGGTCAAGCCTCACCGTGCACCAGAGAACGCACACGGGGGAGAAGCCCTACGAATGTGAGAAGTGCGGGGCGGCTTTCATTTCTAATTCGCACCTCATGCGACACCACAGGACCCACCTCGTTGAGTAAGGAGAAAAGAGGAAGACCACCAGGCATCGACCATCCCCTCGGCTTTCTCCTTTGTAAAAATGAGGCCTGCCATGTCCTTAAAAATAAGTTTTGAGGAGTGCAGCACAAAACAAGCATTTCTGAGGCCAGTTTAAAGAAAATGAATACTAAGCACCTGAAGGCAAGGACTTTGTTTTTAAATGTCCCCTAAGTGGTCGTGTTGTCTGAAATAAAAGATGGATTTCTTAGAAATGGGTCATACAAAGCTAAGTGATAAAGATCTCATTTGGGTAAAGGTACTTTTAAACTAAATTTTGTTTTTAAAAACTGGTAATTTCTGGAGCAACAGGCAAGTTGCTGGTGTAGGTCTGCCTGATGGAATTCTGAAGCTTCGAACCTTGTGTCCTAGGACTTTGGGTTAAGCGGTGACTAGTTAAGGAGCCACTTTGGGTAGCGGTTCTCTAACAACTCACCTATGAACATTGATAAGCTTTTCATTCCCTGGATAATTTAAAAAACAGTTCTTAAAACCTGTTTACCGTCTACTGCTCCTAGAATGGACAGGAGGAGGAAACAGCCGTTTGCTTCATTGTCGCTACCTCACGAACCTTGGTGTGGTAAAGCGCTGGGGACCAGTGATGAGCCTCTTCTGACCATTCCCCAGGCTGCCTGGCCAAGCGCTGGAGGATTGATGGAGACTACACGCTGCGGCCACAACTGCTGCTGGGCTGCACTCATGCTAAGATCAACAGCTCTCCCGTTTCCAGTGCATTCCATTTGAATGAGATGCTCCTAACAGCCCCCCTCCCAGATAGAGGACGCAAAGAACGCAGCTTGCCTGGTGGCAAGCCCACGTGTTCTCGGCTCCCATCCTGCTCAGGCCCAGCCAGCGGGCTCAGTTAGGTGTCGTTCTCACTTTCTGGATTGTCTTTAGAAGACAGAATGGAGTCCTTTTAATTCTGAGAGGACCAAAGGGAAATGAAGGGAGAGGGACAAGGCAGAGTGGGATTCCTAAGGTCTTGATTTGTTGTTGTTTTCTTTTTTTTTTTGAAAAGTTCTAAGATATTGGAATATGAAAACTTAGAAGGATGAAGAAACGGGCCAAGGTAAGACCTTTGTTACCATTGAGCCTTTACTCCTGGAACATTATTTATAAAACTATGCAATAGGTAGAGTTATGTAATAATATTGCCTTGTATTTATGCAGAACTTTATGCTTTGTGTACCTTCATGTATGGAATTGTGATACCCAGCGTTTATCTCGTGCTTTCACATAGATCATTATCTTAATCCTTAAAACACTGACAGAGGTGTTTGCCCCATTTACCTGAGCGTGGTCATTTAAAGCAAGGCCACGTAACAAGTGACAGAGCTATATTAGAATCCAAGACCTAGATCCACATTCTCTTTATTCTGCCATGCTGTTTGTCTAACCACCTGCAATCCCCCCCCCCAGATCTGTGGAGAGCTTGAGGAAGGGGAATGTAGTTCATTTTCAGGTATGGAGGCCGAGGTGACAGATTGTGGGGTGTGCCTTAGGCAGTGTGACCAGCAAGCAGCAAGTCTAAGACTGGAATTGAAGTCTCCTGATTTCTGGGTCCGTCCACCACTTCCTCAGCATTGCAAGAGATTTATCATAAGTGCCGTACCTGGTGGCAAGCAGTCCAGTGCACCTCTCGTGCAGAAGTCCCATGCGTTGACTGTCTCATTTCTGCAAGACTGCATATTAACAACATAGTGTTTCGTAGTTTATATATAGAGCACTTTCTCGTGCAGAAGGCAAAAGAAAGCTCGTTAATTTCCCCTTAATGTTTTTCCCCTTCAACTGTAGTCTCATCAAAGCACATGCCACTTCTCCCAGTTTCACTCTGAAGTCATAAGACACAAACACAAATCAATGGGATTCAAAAATAAGAATCAAAAACGTGCGTACCCTCACAGACCCTTACTCTGACTGTTCTTGTCCCCCTGTTTGTGGGTGGCGAGACCCAGAGAAAACAACACATGACTCTGCTGAGAGTAGGAACAAGTTAGGGGTTTCCCCGGTGTGATCAGGAAGCTCAAAAGAGAGAGCAGGTCCGAAGATTCGAGATAAACCTGACTTTGGCCTACCAAGAGGGCAACAGAGTAATGTCCTGAAAGAGATCAGCTGGGAGTTACGAACATCAAGACAAACTGTTTTAGCTTTACACTGTATATTAATCCTCATAATTGGATTTTCAGTCATGGATGATGGTTATTTCCTGAATAGGTGGTTCAGAAAGCTACCCAGGTGATTGTAGTACAGATCTGGGTTTGGGAATCAGTGACCCAGCCTAGCAGCACAGCAGTGGTTTTCACTTGGCTGCATGTTGCAATTACCTGGAGCTCTTTAAAATTTCTTCTATTCCCAGGGCTCAGTATTTCTAAAATTCAGAAGGGGTTCCAGTATACAACCAAGGTCATAAGCCACTGAGGTCAAGTGAAGTCTGCAGGTCTAGAATGTGTGACTGAAGAAGGGGTGGTGTAAGGATCTAGATGCCCAGTGTTCTCTGTGGTTTCAGCAAAGCAGTGCCAATGACGTTGGCTGCCCTGGGCTGCTTCTGTGCTGTGCCAACCCTTGGCTGTTAAGATTCTGTGACCTAATTTATTTTATTTGTATTTTAAGTGAATATATCAAATATTTATATGAGCAAACCAGGTTTTACATAATGTGCGTTTATGTTTCTCACTCAACAAAATGACTTTTCTCATTTCTGCTTGTATTTTATCTCCAGATCTGAGATTTCACAAACCTGCACCCAGGTTCAGGACCACCCCCTCCCCCGACCCTGCACACAGCTTGTGAGCTCAGTGGATTCTAGATAGATCTTACCTTCCCCAACTAATGACTCTCCGTACAGTTCAATTCCAGCCCTCAAAATAAGTTACCATCCACCTTTTTCTGTACATTTTCTGATAGGGGAGGAGTGACCAGCTGTTGACGTCAGAGCGGCCTTTTGGTCTCCTTTTCCTTGGGGCATCTCCCTTCCCCTTTGGCTGGTCTTGCTGGAAGTGGTTGTGAGCTTCAAAGCCCTGTTTTCCAGGTTGTCAGAGCCAGCCCTAGTGATGGGCATTAAGGGTAGTTCCACAAAGCCTGTCCTTACTCTCAGATAAGACTGACAGGTGTGTATTACGTGGAGCACAGCCATGCAGAAATGATAATACGTGCTTTGGGAGCACGGAAGAGAGAAGGCTTTATACATAGACACACACACACATCCTCACCCTCGCAGACACAATTCCATGAATCCTCCAGGCTCAGGAAGAGGTGTCTTTGGGCAAAGCTAATTCTTTCTCTGTCCTATGGATTTCCTCCCTTTCCTGGGCAGTTGTCCTCCCACATCTGTCACTTCTCCACTTGCTTCTCCATCCAGTGTGCTTAACCTTTCTGGGGTGTCAGCCCTTTGAGAATCTGATGGAAGTTGTGGGTCCTCTTCCGGAGAAATGCAGATTGCACATTCATCTTGTGCTCATTTGGAGGGATATATGGGCTCCCCAAAGCCAGTCAAGGATTACCTGGGGCCTAAAGCCTCCCCTGGTTATGTACTATTCATAACTGGTGACATTTTTAAAAAATGAGGTGACACAATCTCTAAGGATGTTGCCCAGATATATAACCTTTGAAATCTTGCTTTTAATGGCTTCTCTCAGCAAACTGTGACATTATCCAGAACCCAGACTGGAAACCGAGGAGGCGTTCCTGGCTTCCTGTGTATCATTTGTTCATCACAAACATGTTTATTCGTCACTCTCTTTGTGGCAGACTTGGCACTAGTTCCTGGGTGCCGGAGCAAACAAGGATTACTAGACACCTCTCATGTCTTTTATGGGGAAATGTCTGGATCTCTTAGTATAGTTTACTAAATTCTTCAGAGTCCCTTCCCAGCCTCCTCTCTCCACTTGTGCGCCTTTTCTTGCAGCCTCAAGGCGTGCGCTTGCCCTTCTGTGTGCCTTCGCCCCCACCATCCTCGGTGCCTGTCATACCTCGCCGCTGCTCCCCACTTGCCCGGCCTACTTAGCCTAACCTTCAGTTCCCTTTAAGATTTGGTTCAGTCCCCATCTCTGGGGAACCTCTGACTGCCCTATGGTCAAGGGTTTATTTAAGGTATATTTAGAAATATAGAAGAGCATGAAATATGTATCCAGAGTTTTACTTTATGCTTTGAAGTGAAGAAAATCGGAATTCAAAATTGTGTATATGGTACAGTTCTCTTACAGTGTCATAACATATACTATATACTGTTAAAGGTATGTAGATATATTGCCTGAGGGAAGCAAGCAGATGCTATAAGAGGTTAAGTGACTTGTTCACGGATGCTAAGTTGCAGAGCTTAGGCTCAAACCCAGGTCCTATGGATAATAGAATTATGGGCGATTGATAGGGTTTCAGTTTGTTTGTTTTTCCTTTTTGGTAATTTCCATATTTCCTGTAAGGAACAAGAATTTTATAATCAGAAAAAAATATTATATTTATATACTTGGTATTATATTAACTATAAACAGTATCTCAGTTCCCAATTTTCTGAGATGTGGGATATACCCTGCCCTCTCTCCCTCCCTTTTCCACATTTCTGTCTCTGACAATGTCAAGTCTGATAATTTTTGAAGTCTATTCTGCAACCATAGTCTTTTTTGCTTGGTTTATTGATTTCTTCTAAAAGTTGAAAATAGCTTGAATATTGTCATGACTATTAAGTGTTCACTGTAGGTCAGAGTAGCTTACTGTGATGATAGTTCCTTTTTGAATAGCATTTTGTTTTTACTGAAGGTTCTAGTTGCCTTTCTTTTCTCCCTGTTGCTTTTATCTCATCCTCAGTTATTTCCAGATTCCCCATCCAATTACTGTGTTGGGTCCCCTTTTTCCCTCTGCATTTCCTTTCCTGGGACCTCCAGCCTCCTGTCCTTGGTGGTCTTTCTGCCTGCTGCCTGTGTCACACTTGGTTCTGTTGTTCCCTGAATTCCATACTTGCCTCTTTCTTCATTTACTCCCTCCTTCACTACAGCACATCTTCAAGTCACTTGCCAGAAAGTATGTGGAAGGCAAAATTGTCAAGTGCTTATATATCAATAAGTCTTTCTCTGCCCTCACACTTGACTGGTAGTTTGACCAGCTCTGGAATTCTAGGTTGAAAATTTCCCTAGAAGTTTGCAATGTCTGATTCCAACCTGATTCTTACTTCGTCTACAGGCAGTATGTAGTATGTACGTTACTGTGGTCTGTTCCCCACCCCTGTGCCTGGAGCTTTTAAAATCTCTATTCCCCATGTACTCAGTTTCCTAACATTCCTAGCGGAATTTCTCAATTTAGTGACTCAGGTACCTCTGTTCTTGGAAATTTTCTTGAGTTCTTTACATGGCAGTTTCCCCTTTCCATATTTTTTCCCGTTTTTCTTTCTGGAATTCCTTTCAATCAAATGTTGGACCTTCTGGAGTGATCCTCAGCCACTTTCTATATTTTCATTTCCTTGTGCCATTTTCGGGGAGATTACCTAGGTTATTTTTCAGCTTTCCTAGTGAATTCTTTAATTTTATTTTGGCAGTAATTTAATTTCTAAGAGCCTTTTTCTGTTTTTTGGAACATAATATTCTTATATTGGAGATAACTCTCAAATCTAAGTTTCTTAATTAGAAGTTTTCTTAAAAGTTTCTTCTGTCACCTAGATTATGCCTCTGCCTGAGTCCTTTTTTCTCTTTGTTTACTCTCATTGGAGACTCTCTTCAGATATGTCCTGATTCTTACTGAAACACATCCCCTAGATCTGTGTGTCTCTCTGCGGAAAGCCCAGTTGAGACCTCTGTGGGAGCGGCATTTGCTCAGTAAAAGGCTTCCTCTAAAATGATTGTAGGGAGCAGGCTGGAAACCTAAGTGCCCAAATGCAAAGATCTTTTGTCTGTCACTTAAATTTCTTTAGCAGAGAATCTGCTGATGTTTTCTGTTGATGTTTTCGTCTGGGGATTGGAGGCTTTAAGTGATTTTCCAGGAGTATGAGAAAATGGGGTCAAGGGTTAGTACAGACTTGGTTATTGCCCTTAGTTTTAGCCCCACCTTTCCCTCCCATCCACCCACCATTGTACCTGGAGTTTCCAAGTCCCAAGTTGCTCTGTGGGTTGACAGGGTGGCACAGCTACCTCCTCCTGTTGTGTCGCTCTCAGCAGGTATTCCAAGCTATTACTCCCTCCACCCAGCTTTCTCAGTTATTCATTTCACTTTCTTGTAGGAATTTGTTCCCCTAACCCATCATTATTGATAAATTTTTAACTGTTTAACTCATCGTTTTAGGGGAAGCTCAACGATCATAAAAGGAATGTTGATAGGCTTTGATATATGAGTACCACTTTTAGAAAGCTATCCAAAAAATGAATATTTTGACAATATTATCTTGCCAGTGTTATTTTACATTGGAAACAACCTAAGTGACCAATAATAGAAGAATGATTACAATATTGATAGGATATTATGTGACCACTAAAACATAATTTAAAGAATATCTAGTGACCTGATAAATGTTCACAATATTAAGTGAAAAGTACAGAAATACAAAATTAAAGTGTGTGCACAAAGAGCCTGGTTTTCTTAAGTGTACATGCATAGAAAAGACTGGATGGAAATAAGTACATCAGATGTTAACAGTGGTTAAATTTTCCCACATTGTCTACATTTTCTACAGTGAGCCTGAATTTTTCATCATCAGGAGGAGAAAAGTTAATAAAAGAGAAAGATCACAGCGTGTGCAGAGTGGTGAGACGTTTTTGTGGAGTGTGGAGTGGGTGTGGGAGCAGAGAAAAAGCCCTAACACCAAGTGAAGGAACCCAGCTGCAAAATGTATGTAACCCAGTGTCTGTTGACAGCTGTGGCTTGAGTATGAAGGCGAGGCTGGTGGCTGGTGAGGAGAGAAAGGAATCCTGGAGACCTCACAGACAGCTTTTGTCAGAGTCCAAGAGAGACCATGGGATTCTGACCCAGTCAGTGGCACGGGATTAGAGAAGGGACGATTGGAATGAGCAGGCCTTTGGGGCAAGCACCAAAATCCGAAACTGGAAATCTGAGCCTCCACACCCTGGTGAGACATGACCTGTGGTAAATGGATCCTGAAAAGCCCTGGTTTCCTTGGGCCTCTGGGGGCGCCCTGTGTTCACAGTGGCCAGCACCTCTACAGTGTTGGACGGGCAGGGGTTGTAGAGGCGACGTAGTCCCTCGCAAGCCAACAGGAAGCCCACCCAGTCAGGGGCTTCTGTGTGCTAGGCACCAGGCAAAATGCTAAATGTTCTTTATCTCATTTAACCCTCACTTCAAGAAGGAAGTTCTCCCACCCCAACTTCAAAGCCAGCAATAAGTCAGGATTGGAATAACTCAGGCCAAAGCCTGTGCCCCTTTCTCCAAGGCTGCTTCCTCAGTGTGTCTCATCTAAAAGGTGTGGTACAAAAGCAAACAGTGAAGACAGACTCCCTCCCAGCCCAGAGAACCGTGGTCAAATTCTCAACCTTCCAGAGATAGTCCACACAGTCTGCCTATCCCCCATGCACTCAGCTCCGGATACACTGTCTAGACCTAGCTTTTCACCGTGTCTTGGAGCTGGTTCTGTAACAGCCTGTAAGATCTACCTCATTTTCTTCCCACTGCTGTGTGTTCTTCCATTGTGTGGATGTACCAAGATTCATGGAGCAGGTGCCCTGTGGTAGACGTGGGTTTTTTTCCTGTCTTTTGCTACTGCAAACAATGCCATGTCCAATATCCCAGTGCACTCTCCTTGGTATGTGTGCAGCTTTGTCTGCAGGAAAAATTGATGAAGGGTAAGTGCGTTTGCTATTATGATAGAAATCGCATTTGTGGTTGCCGTATGTGTATGAACGTGCCCGTTTCCCTGGGCCCTCTATAAAAGTTTTGTTTTCTGATCGGAAATGAAAAATGCTCATGTTTTGCATTCAATTATGAGTGAAACTGGCTGTCATGTGTTGTGTTTAAAAGCCGCGTGTTTCTTGGGTTTTGTTTTTTCCTGTGAACTGCTTGTTCATGTTGCTTAGCAGGTTTTCTGTTGCGTGGCTGGTCCTTTTAAGCATCGATCTGTACGAACCATAGTAAAGGAATGACTCTCCTCTGCCACAAGTGTTGTCAGTATTTCCCCCAGGTGTCCTTTAACTGTTGCCTGTGAGGTCGTTTGAAATTCATTCTGAATTAGGGAATGAGTTGGGTGTCGGCCCCGCCCCGGGGTCCTGCCGGAGGGACCGAGGGGGAGGGACCGAGCGGGGAGGACCACCAAGAGGAGGACACGGCCCGCCCGGCGTCCTAGAGCAGCCGGGGCGGGGCGGGGAGGGCGCTCGGGGCGGGGGTAGAGCTCGCTCCCGCTGCTGCTGCCGCTGCCGCCGGCGGGGGTGCTCGGGGCGCCGCCGCCGCCGCCTCGTGTCGGGTGAGCCTGGGGGCCTGGGGCCCGGGCCGGCAGGGGAAGGGTGGGCCCTGGGGGGAGGGGCTCGGACCGGGGCAGGGGCGGCTTCCCAGGACCCGCAGAGCCCAGCCGATCGCTCTGGCCGCGGCCGGGCGGGCGCAGACCGGGTCGGGCCGCAGGACCGGATGCTTCTGGGACCTGGCGGGGGGGACGGGCGTTCGGGCCGAGCCCCAAGCTCCCAAATCAGCCCCCCCCCCACGTGGGGCTGGGACGGGAGCAGGGAAAGGCTGCGGCCTCCAGACGGCTGCGCGCTGCACCGGCCCGCGGGTTCCTGGGGCGGCCGGGGTGGGCATGGACGAGAGAAAGCGGAGCCGCGGGGACTGGGACAGCGGATACTTCTACGGGGATCCTGGGCTCGCCTCCTGCTGACTGCCTTAGCCGAGACGCCGGGGGGAGGAGGCATTCCTCCTCCTCCTCCTCCTCGTCCTCCTCCTCCCCCCCCCCCGGGGGTGCTGGGCCCCGAGCTGAGCCGAGGCTGGAGCCAGCAGAGGCCTTGGCCTGGGCTGCGTTCCCACCACCACGGCTGGGAGCGAAGCTGAGGGGCCAGGGCACGGGTCGGAGAGGGAGGTGTGAAGTCATAGCTCGGGCCCCAAAGGTGGAACCTGTTTCCAGGCCAAGGAGCCGCTGTGCTGCTGAAGGAGGAGCCCGAGGTGACCCCCGAGGCCAGAAGTAGCTGCGAGGGGAGGTCTCAGGAAGGAATCTGGTCTGGACCTGAGTGAGGCGGGAGCGGGATGATCCCTGGTCCCAGGCAGCTGGGGGGCCACAGTGGCTCCCAGAAGCTGAGGGGCTGGAGCACCTTTCCTCCCACCCTGCTGGGTACCACCGGGTCCTTGGAACAGTGGGCGCCCACTGTCGTGTGTCCAGGCTGGCCCTGCCTCCTTCAGGAGCCGATGCCCCGCCTCGGATGGGCTAGCTCTCTGATGAACAGTGTTTAACGTCCCTTCAGGTAACACTCCGTGAGTCCACCAAAGGAGCCGCCATCAGCAACACGTCAGGGCTTCCTCTCTGCCATCACTTGGGGTCAAGTGAGAATGAGATGCACACAAATGCGGACAATCCCTCTGCAGCCGGAGGAGCAGCAGCACCTGGCCTTGGCTCTGGCCTCGGGAACACCAGCAGCAGGGCTGAGGGTGGGCGTTTCCCGCTGGAGCATGGTGGGTTACAGCTGAAGGTGAGAGCTGGGAGGGCGGGGTGGGCCTCGTCCTCTGGTCCCCTCATAAGCCATTCTTTGTTCCCTCACAGGGCCTGGGCCCTTAGATGTGTGAGCCCAGACGCACTGGCCTCATTTCTTTCTCACTAACTCACTGTCCCTGCGGCCAGCTGGTAGCAAGTACCGAGCAGCCATGAGAGGGGCCTTTTAGGACCTGACGTGTCTCTGACGAGTTTGTCGAGTGAAGTGGGATTTCCTTCCCCGCCAGCTTCACAGGGTGGTGTGGGTCACAGGAGGCTGGGACAGGACAGGTCTGTAAACTGCTCTGTCCTGGGGTATTACTGTGACCGGCCGTCAGCCCGGGTTCCTTGTCCAGGAGCAGGTATGCTCCTTGGGAGGGCGCTCCCATTAGTGCACCCAGGAGGCCAGCATTCCCTCCCGGAGATGACGCTTTATTGTCTGTCTTTTCTGCCTTCGGGTCCCAGACCTTCCGATAAAGTTTTCCTTGTACTTACGGTGGGCTGTCCCCGCTGCCCACCAGCCGAGGGAAGGGGAGAAGGTAGAGCCAGCGCTGTGACCCTTTTTCGCCTGCCCTCCCCGTCCCAAGGCCAACTGGACTTCTCTCCAACATTTCTTTTGAGGTCTCCAACCCAGCCTGGCAACAGCAGCGTGAGATCTGGGATGAGAAAGGCACCCTGAGAGCAGGGCCAGGACCTCCTCTGACTTCAGCCCTCCGAGGCCACCTGCTGCCTGGGACCCATCTGGTTCCTGTCCTGAGGGCCACTGCGGGGGAAGTGCTGCCGGGGCTGAAGCGAGGGGCCTCAGTCAGGCTAAGTAAGGCTGCTTTCCACTGGCCTTGGCCTCCGCCCGCTGACTCGGGGGTGACACTCTGATGCTCTCAGCAGAGTGGGCCTCTTGGGACCCAGGTTTCAGAGCCTGGCCTTTCCCCCAAGGCTACCAGACAGGGTCCACGCGTCTCAGGAAAACGCTGTTTACCTCCTGGTCAGTTAGCAAACATCTTGAGAATTGCACCAACCTGCCGAGCTGTCAGTGGAGGGAGGCGCCAGAGAGAATGTGGCCCACGTCTCTCAAGCAGACCCAGCTCCAGATGCCGGTACAGGCCGGCGCCACGAGGGTGCTGTTTACCAGACGCTACCAGCCATCATGGCTCCATGGTTTCACATGGATGAGATAGGCTGCTTTCTTGGGCCACAAACCCAGATTCTTTCTAATCATCCCAATAAACAGCCCACACTGACACATTCTCACCCCTTGATTAGCTGCAGCTGTCTGGCAGACACGTCCTCAGAGTGACTCACTCCTGGCTGGTCGGTCAGTGTCTTCGTGAGCATTTTGGCAGCCACGCATCGGGGTAGGCCTGAGGGAGGCAGGACAGATGCACGCTTTGCCTCCTGGCGGGTCTGAGGGCAGGGACTGTGCCAGCCCAGCACTGTGCCCTCACAGACACTTGCAGAAGCGCGCCAGGTGAAGGCCACAGGCGTAACAGGATTCGGCTGTCGCCTGCAGAAACAGACTAGTTGGGAACATAAGGTGGACACGAGGGGAAAGAAACCTAATTTGCCAGAAAATCTGAGGCCACTGCCAAAGAAGTGGGGCTGGGTGGAGTAGGGGGTAGGGGGCGGGGGTGGACAGAGGCCCCCTGAGGGAGGTGCAGCCTGAGCCAAGCCCAGATGGTCCGTGGGTGGATCCTGGACAAGAGGAGGATGAGGGGAAAAGACAGCGGTGGGAAACCTCAGGAAGCCTGAGTGATCAGAAAGCTCAGGGAAGCTGAGAAGGCAGCTGTGGCACGGGGGGTCAGGCCAGACAGGGCTAGGGCCGTGCCGAGGCAGACCCTGGCCCTCTCTGCCCCCGAGACTCCTGCCCTTTGGGAATGTGCTCAGACAACGCCCTTTCCCAGTGCTGGGCCCGAGTCTTCCCCTTCCTGGCTCTCCCATTCCCGGACTGCAGTCCCAGAGAGCATCCTTAGCATTTCCCCCACTGCCCTGCCGCTCCAGCCCCCTGGAAGCGGAAGCCTGGGTCCCCTCTCCTGGCCCGCGAGCTCTGTCTCCTATAGCTTTGGGCTGAAAAGGGCCTGCATGTGTCTCTCCCCTCCACTTTGGAGGGTCAGCTGCTCTGCTCTCCATTCCTGCCCAGCTAAGCCTGCAGGCTGTGAGGCTGGGGATCCATACTCTCTGCCTCCCCCACTGCCAAACCCTGCGCAGGGCCTTGCTCACAGCTGCCCCCCCCACCCACACCTGCCCCTCCACACGGCTCCCTCATGCCCCTTTCCCCGCCTTGATCTCCTGGTTCCCTGAGTTCAGGAGTTCCCGCCTGCCTCTCTCTGGCCAGCAAGAGGGACTTGGTCTGGCTCCTTGACTCCCGGGACCCCCTTGTCTACATCCGGGCCCTTCTCCGACCACCCCGTTTACTTTGTCCAGTTCCCAAGACGCCCCATGCTTCCCTCCCCACCTTGGCAGTTCTTCACATCTGCACTGCCGTCCTCGGGCAGATGTCTGGTGACAGTGCCATCCATCACGCTTGCCCGGAATGCATGCTTCCCTTCACTGCCCTTTCTGTTTCCTCTTCTGTCCTCCCTCGGAAACCACCGTGTAGCAAAGTACGACGTAAGTCCTCTGCTCCCGCATCCTGGTGTGTCAGGAAGCTCACTGCTGCCACTTAGGACCCCTCTCTGACCCCGCCCTCACTCTTGTCCTAGGATAAAAAGGGACTAGGTTTGATGGGTGACTTTGTAAAAGAACTGGCTCTGTGAAACCCGGTCCTCTCTCTTCTCCCCTGGGTCTGGCCTCTCCACAGAGACCACGTATGTGTTCCAGTCCTCTTCGCTGCAGGTTTACAAGAGCAAACCCTGCCGCCCAGGGCTGAGCCCCTGGGTGCCGAATGCTCTCTGACCCTGAGATTCGGTGTTAGTGACCCCACGTGCCTGCAACTCTGAGCCACATTTGCCAATGTCACCTTTTCAGTAAGAAAGATGAGATATATTTGTCTCCCCATATCTTATTCCTCAGTTGAGCAGAGAATTGTACTAGTAGCTAACGTTTACCTAGCTAAACACTATGTACATTAATTTTTTCTTACAATGTCATTGCAATAAATATTAGCATTAGCTCATTCTGCAGATGGGAAAATTGAGACGGAGTGGCCAAGTGACTGCTGATGGCAGAGGTGGGTTTTAGCCATACTCTTGGCCCAGTGCCTTATTGCATCTTTAAAGAGGGATGTTATTTATTGGGTTTCCTCAAATCCCAGTATAGTCTCCTGTTTCCCATCTAGAATATAAAGTCGACTCTCTTTTTATTTATTTTTGTTACGTATTATTTGTTTTTTTGTCTTCTATGTCTTGTTCAGATGTTGAAACCAAAGTCGAAAAGGAGGATTTGATTCTGGAGGAAACAAATCTGAGAGGAGAATTCTCTGGAAGACTCCAGGGTGAGATTCCAGAGGGCTGTGCCTTTGGGGGAGCCAAAGTCAGGGAGAGCGGGAGAGCAGAGCACTCCGAACAGCCTGCAGACAGGCAAGTGAAGAGCGAGCAGCCCAGCTCCATCATCCCCAGGCCAGGCCCAGCCCAAGAAAAACACCTCCCAGAGGAGAGAGGCCAGGACCGCGTGGGCCTCCGGGGAGACACGGGCCACAGCGCCAGCCCGGCGGCCCCCAGCAGGAACCTGTACACGTGTACTGAGTGTGGCAAGGCCTTCGGCCAGAGCTCCACCCTCATCGTGCACCAGCGAATCCACACCGGGGAGAAGCCGTACCGGTGCGGCGAGTGTGGCAAGGCCTTCACGCGCAGCTCCCACCTGATCCGCCACCAGCGCGTGCACACGGGGGAGAAGCCCTACGTCTGCGGCACGTGCGGCAAGGCCTTCGGCCAGAGCTCCAGCCTCGGCGTGCACCGGGGCGTGCACACGGGCGAGAAGCCCTACGTGTGCCCCGAGTGCGGCAAGGCCTTCAGCCGAAGCTCCCGCCTCCTGGTGCACCGGCGGAGCCACACGGGCGAGAAGCCCTACGAGTGCCTCGAGTGCGGCAAGGCCTTCACCTGCAGCTCCTACCTCCTGGTGCACCAGCGCACCCACACGGGCGAGAAGCCCTACCGCTGCGCCCAGTGCGGGAAGGCCTTCGGCCAGAGCTCCCACCTCGTCTTTCACCAGACCACGCACGCCCCGAAGAGACACCAGCCGAGCTCCCTGGCCAGGGCCCAGTGCTGACGGGCTCCCGTGGATCCAGCTAAGAGAAAACCCAGCCCTGGTCAACCTGATCAAGCATAAAACAGCCCAAAGGAGGGAGACCCCATCTTGTCTAATACTGAGGTTTCATTTTTCATTTTCAACTGGTCCGACCCCGCCCCTCCTCGCTGACATTCCAGTTAAGGTGTAAGTCTGTGCCCATGGCCTCTGAGGAGGAAACCAGGAACATCTTAAGTCTGCAGTTCAGGACTGGTCATTTAAAAGACAAAGGCTGATGGGCACGTTTGCGCAAGCCTTTGTTTTGCAGGACCTCGAAGGGGGCTGCTAACATGAGAAAAGAACATCTGCTAACCACCTCGGAACAGTGGCTACGTGGCAGACACCGCAGAGCCAGGGGTCACATCCTCAGTCCTGAACCCTTTCCCACTTTCTGATGATCTCTGTAATCCTGTCACAAAAAGCCTTCAGAGAGCATGGTTTTTCCCCCTCCATGCTCCCTTGTGCAATGTTTCTCTAATAAACTCTCTCCTCAAAATGTATTCTGAGTTCAGGGTTCATTTCTGTGACATTCAGACTCAACCTGGTTTTTCGAGGTCAGTACAAGCCTTGCTCTGCGCCAGGTGCTGCCAAACACGCCTAAAGCAGGTTCCCGTGAGGGCCTCTGGTGTCTCTGGTGACGAGATATACTCATAACCCCAGAAGTGACTGAAGGACCCTAGGAGGCAAGTGACAACATGTTGAGGTGTGTGCAGGAAAAGCGAGATGCTTGTGGAGGGGACACTGATGGGGCCTCGTGGGCTCCTCTGGGAGAGCGAGGTGGCACTGACGGATGGGGAAGAGTCCAGGGACCAGAATCAGCCAAGGCCCGGGAATGAGCGTAAGTGGACCCCAGTGAAGGTGGCTCTGCAGGTCACTGGGGGTGGCCGGCCTGGGATGCATCCCTGCTGTGTGGGTGCTGCCAACCAAGGCCATCGTCCTACCCACGGGACTCGGCCTCCTGTGCCAGTGTGCCCCTGGCAGGCCCCTGAGCGCTCAGCAGCGTTTTCCACAGCTGTCCGATGCCGGAGTTGGACGTGAGGGGCTTTGAGCTATCTCCTCACTCTGACACCTGTTTTCGGGAGCTGATGTTCTTACCATTCGGTAAGAATGGGGACTGACAGAAGGGAGAGGGGAGTGGGGAAGAGGAAGCTGGGGGAGACTCACGGTGGCCAGGTAAGAAGGGAAAAGGAGACAAAGCCTGCGTGGGAGGCAATGGGAAATCCAGCTAGTTTGTCTCAGACTTGGGCACCTCCAGCAGGTGGCCCGTCAAGACGGCTGTCTCCCCTTAGTCAGTTTCTGTTCATTCAGCGGACGATTTAGTGCCTTTTGTGTGCCAGGCACCATGCTGAGGGTGCTCAGGCATTCACAGGGAGACCTGGTCCTGGCCCTCAGAAACAGGCTGGCAGGGGGAGCAAGACCTACACCCGGCGGGACATTCTGCTGGCAGGAAAGCCCGGGATAATGGTGGGAAGTTCAGGGGGCAGAGAGTGAAGAAACTGGCACTTGAGTCGAACCTTAGAGGGTTCAACAGAGGATTTCAAAACCTGATGGAGACAGCTGTGCCTGGAAGGATGCCTCTGGAAAACCAGGCGAACGTGGCGCACGCTGTGTGCTCTGGGCTCTGGATGCCCAGAAGGGCTCGGTCCGTGTGGGCTGGGCTGTCCAGGAGTCCAAAACCGTTTCAGCACTGGCTCCTTCTGTGGTGTGAAAGCTTCATGAATGAATGACATGTTTGTGCTTCCACTGTCACTAAGCAGTGTTTAGCTCGAAACAAACGACTTGGCCTGATCTGGTAAATCAGACACAGTCCAGTGTGCTGATGCCCTGGCTGCCAGGGATACCAGCCCCAGCGAGAAGCTGGGAGTTAATGAAGGGGTGGTTTACAGAGGTGTGGCAGGAGAGAGTGGGACACCAGAGGCCAGCAACAGCTGGTGTCCATGCCACCCCTACCGCGAAGGGACGAGGGGAGAATGTGTGACTAGAGCTGAGGCAAAGGGCCTCCCTTTGGAGCTGTGGTTACAAGAGAAGGCCACAGCCAAGCCACGGTGTCCGAGCAGGGAGGGAGCAGACACCCCATCTCTTGCTCGTCCCTCCCTCTCCTGCCTCTCTCTGACCTGGTGCCTCCCACACTCCCACGTCTTTCCAGGGACTCCACCCAATTCCCCATCCGAGCTTTTAAGGTGACATCTCCCAGGGCCCGTTGAGGGGCTCCAGGAAAAAGAACTGCCAGCATTTCATACGGTTAACTCCCCCAACCACCGCCCCTTCCCAACGTGTCCCCTCTCCCTCTGGGTTAATGTCAGGGATGCTCAAAGCACGTGGGATAAGATCTCTTGAATCACCCGTTTCTCATTGTCCTGCACACCCAACTCGTCGTCACATCCTGGATGGAGGGACGGACACACAGGTCACCTCTGGCAGTTTTCTCCCGTGCCTCCTTCTGTCCCCTCCCTTCCCATGGCTGCCTCCACTGTCCAGGTCTGCAGCCCCGGCCTGTCACGCGGGCCTCACCCCTTGGCATTGCTCTCCTTCCTGTGGCGCACATTCTTTACGGGAGGACAGGAGTTGGGAGGAACCGTGAAGGGCAGAGAGAGGACACACCAACAGCTGGAACTAGTGCAAGGCGTGGTGGACGAAAGCCACGCCCTCTCTAAGCTGCACCCCTAACCCACAGCCCCACGGCAATGCATGTCCCTACGAGTGCGCCCTCTCATTCCCCTTCCACTGGCAGACGGCGCCCCGCTCATGCCCCTTGGTAACTGCCCCTGCTCCAGCCAGTTTCAAGGCCACGTGGTCTTGGCAACTGTACTTAAGTCGAGGCTGTGTGGCATGTCACATAAACAGGCCCATCGGGATTCTGTCCCAGCGCAGCAGCCCTTTCCCGGGTCTCTGTCCGAGGCAGCTGGGAGTCCGACACAGATGCCAAGGCTCACACCCTGCAGTCAAGGAGCTGCACAGCCTGTTCCGGACACTTGTTTGCTCTGCAAACGCACGGGTTTAGCAGGTGCTCTGCTGAGTGCCTGGGTTGGTGTGCTCACCCCACACCTGCGCTTTGTAATTAGGGAGAGCACCCCGGTCCTTGCCCAAAGGAGTAGGGGAAGTACTCTGCAGGAAATAAAGATTTCCTTATACTCTGGATCGTCCTTGAAATTCCAGCTGCTCCTGGTACACGGCACAGCTTGTGCCAACAGTCAAGGTTGTAACTACAACTCATCCCAGGTTCTCCCTGTTTGCCAGAGTCAAGCTGGTGACTGACCCCAGCAGCCCTGTCTTGCCTCCTAGTGACTGAAAGGGAAACTATGTCTCATGTTGGAACTGACCGGGAAGTAAGTGGCCAAAGATGTTTTGAGAGTCGACCTTCCAGTCTTGTGAAATCTCGAAAACTGACCCCCAGGGATGTGGACTGTGCAAACCTGTGCCTAACAGAGGACCGGATCCCGAGTTATCCGGAGGGCTGATGCTCAGCTCATGGTCATGGGCAACAACCAGCATTGCTATGCACACTTACGTATGTTAAATTCCTCCTGTCATGCTTTTCTTTAGTCTGAAGGTAACACATCTCTTCTTGAATTAGTGGCAGATGGTTGGGAATATTACTAAATGAAAATTGTATGTACACACGAATAACTGTATTTTTCTTTTTAAGAAAAGCCCAACCTATACAGTGTAGAGCCTTCTAAGACCAGGGCTTCAGCCCTTAGCAGCCTGGTGAGTGCAGGGGAGAGAAGGCTGATGCTTTTAAAGACGCCACTCTAAGCAAGTCTGGGGTTCAAGGGTCCGGGGTTCTGAGAGGCTCAGGCTGCTTCCCCTGATGGACAGGAGTTTGTAGTTCACCCTGTTAACCTCAGTCCACAGTTCTGGCTGTGAAGATCCGTTTGATCCTATGATCCTATGTGTCTTCTCTGCTTGGGTTAGTTCCAAAGACAGCTATAATCTGAGAGGGGATACGGCATTCTAAATGTCAGGGGGAGCCTTCTAAGCTCCCCAAATCATAGCACACTCCAAGTCTACATTTTGACCGCTTGACAACTGCAAAATTGTCAGGTTCAGAATTCCTGGATACCCCAAATTTCCAAATGATTAAAATTTCATCGGTGTTGTAGAAATGGAGAGCTCCTGAGTTTCTGGTCAAAATGGAAGAGGGCCTTGCATCTCTACCTCTTGAATTTAAAATACGATTGGAGACAGAAGAGGACAAAGCCAGGTACGAGCAGGAGTGACTGTGTGGATCCGGATTTCCAGCACTGCAGAGGTCGTCGTCAGCTCCCACCCTAGTACTTACGAGATGCCGGCCTGGGTGCAAACGCGCATGTGAACCCAAGGGACGGGTGCTATTGCAATAAGATGGGCATTACTTCAATAGAGAGAATGTTTAGACCATAAGATCTGCAAATATCTCAAAGATGAAGCAGAAAATTTTCTTTTATAGGCAGGAATAAACAAAGCTGGAAAGAACCAGTATGAGGGCGTGCATGAGAGCAGGTGTCATAACAGGACAGGTAATCAGGAAATGCCTTTCCTTCAGGCCTGCCAATTCTCAGGAGGGTCCGTTATAATCAGGAGGCGTTGTCTCACATTGCATCGCTGGCTCAGGCTGAGGATGGGTCAGAATTTAGGGGTTTGGGGCACAGAAGCTTCACTAAAGTTTGGTCAAGTCAAGTTAGAAAGTATTTTGTCCAGGTTTGTCAGTGGATACGAAAGTTCAGCTAATTATTTATGAAGCAAAGAATTCAAGGTCTGTGTCTGGCCTTGTCGTTGGTAAACGCAGAAGGGCACCTGCGAGTCTCATCTAAGTCATGTGGGGAAGGGTGGCTCTCTGCAGTAAGTCATTTCCTGGAAAACTAAAGAGTCAAAGTGCGGGTTGGGGCGGAGGTTCTTAATCGTCACTGGTTTCAGGAGCATAGGCTCAGGCAAAGTTTAACACTATCAGACACTTGAACAAAATCGGGTTATGTATTCTGTGTTGTTTGAGAGACTGAATATACAATTGCCAGACCATAAAAATAGTTCATAAAAATAGGACTCTGACCTACAATCTGCAGCAAGCAGCCCAGAAAATCAATACAGTATCTATAGTAACCAGCCCAGGAAGCCAGCCTACTATCTATAAGTCAGACTTGTAGGATGTCTGACCACTATCTCTAGCAAACAATCCAGGAGGCCAAACCATAACCATGTAACCATCAACCCCAAATGGAGCAAATTTGGTTAACAGCTTACAGCTTTCTTAATATTGTCCCTGCTTCCAACTTAGGACCAACCAGAGAAAGCCAAATGTGCACCCCCTGACCAATCACATAGGATGTCCCACTTCTAGTTAGCCCACCTACAGTTCCCACGTGCCCACAGATTTCAATCAGGCCATTTTTGAAACCTGCCCTTTTCCCCATTATAAAGCTTTCTCACTTTCCTGTCTGCCTTTGAGTCTCTGCCAAATGCAAGCGACTTCCCTGCTGTAGCAAACTCTAAATAACAGCCTTTGTCTATTTTCATTTGGTCTTCACTTATTTCCAACATGATATTTAAAGGAGAAATACTATATCAAAAAGGAAACATACTCAAATCCGGTTTTAGTGTTTGTCACACCTCTTAGTGCAGATACATTTTAAAACTCTGTCCTGTGATCGATTCAAGGAAGTCCTTAGGTAGTTGGAAGGTGTGCGAGTTATCCTCAATGAAATTATGAAGTGATTACTCATGAATAGAGTAGAGCCTGTTCTTGGTTAATGTAGCTCAAACAGCAAAGATTTGTCAGAGAGTCTCTTGCCCAGGCCAGGGGATCGTCTCTAACTACTTGACTTAAGTAAATAGTCCCCTTGGTTGGTGTGTCTGTAGAGTGGGAATCAACCCATTAGTCTTCATAGCTCGAAGACCCTTGTCATGGAGACCAACCACCTCAGCACCCTCATCATGGAGACCATCCACTTCACACCACCTGCAGTTCCAGGCTCCCTGGCTTTTGCTTTCTCATGGATCAATTTAAGATTAAGTTAGGCTAATGAGAAATAAGTGGCATAAAAAGGTAGAATTTTATGTACCTCATTCTGAAATTTCTAAGGTGTGATAGCCGTATGAGAGATATTGCTGGTGGAGGTCAGTATGTGGGGGACGAGGTTGGGAATTTGTCCATTATTCTGTTAGGTCCGCAGGGGAAGGGTCAGCCAGTTGCCTGCCTGGAGACTTCCCAGCTTGATACCTTAATCTAGACCTTCTGAACAGGGCCCACCCTAAAGCCCCAGGCGTCACCACCCTAATCCGGAGGCTCAGTTAGCATTTGATTGACATTCCCCACCCTATTCCCCTACTCCACACATAACCCATAAAAGCTGCGCCCTCCCACCCCAGGGTGCCACTTCTCTGGCCCCTCTCCTCTCTGGACCAGAGAGCCTCGCCCGGGAGGCCCCTCCCAATAAAGGCTTGCTTTTCAAACGTCTCTCGGCGTGTCACGTGTTCACCTCACAGTAACTAAATAAGGGTTCTTTCCAGGCACTTAGTCGGGTGCTTTTAGCAGACGGACTATGCTAGTCCCTTGCTGAGAGGGCCCACTCCGACTCCCACCCAGCACCTTCCCAACTCCAACGCCCCCACCACAGTTCCCCTGGAGCGGAGGTAGTCGCTGCTCCGGACCAAAGTAGTACTTGCTAGGGCATCACACACACGGCAAGGTTTTGCAGGGACACCAGGCCCAAATCCCAGGGATGAAGGGAACCACCGAGATGCTCTCCCGCTTCCTAGAGAAGCCACGGGGGGGGGGCGGAGCGAAAGGACGGACGGACCTGGGGCCGCTGGTGACGCACTTCCGGCCGCGCCACTGCGCTTCCGGCCGCGACGGCGACCTCTGCGTCCAGGGGTTCCGGACGCGATTGCGGCCGCCGTCTCCGCGCTAAGGGGAGATTCCGGGCCTCACAGTGAGCGGGCGAGGCGCCGGCAGCAAATCGGGGGTGGCCGGCCAGAGTGTGGTGCCGGAAGCCTGCTCCCACCCTGGTCCTCTCCGGGATGCCGCCCGCGCTTGCGGTTCGGACTCTCGGCGGCCTCGGCGCTGCGTTCGCCCCGGCTCAGCCCCCGGCCCGGCCCTGCGCGATGGCTGAGATGATGGTGGAGTGAACGAACGAACGAACGAACGATGCTTGTGTGATGGATACATGGTCAAGAACTAGGACCCGTGTTCGGAAACGAAGGCCCGGCGCTTAGAGTCCTCGGCCTTGATGCCCGCTGCTCCCTCCCCCGAATCGGTCCTGAAGCTTTTACAGGGACCGTCGTCATAGGAGCCGGCACAGAGTCCTAAGCGCACCGGGCGGGGACTCGCGAGATTTGGGTGGCGATTCCCGGGGATCCAGAAGCTGTTTTGATTTCTAAAGTTGGACCGTCTAGTAATCGCTGCCTCCCCGTGTAAGTAAGGCTCGGTTGACAAGCGTGTGTGTGATTGCACGTGTGCAAACGGCAGGGTTTTCCATCAAAATTCTGCTACCCGTTACTTGCCAGGATGGCACAGCACCCAGGGGCGGTGGTTCCAGAATGGGTGACGTTGAAGCCTACCCAGTGAGAAGACGCTCTCAGTCAAGGGCTGGAAGAGAAGATATGTGTGAGCAGGTTTGTATGGCTACACCACATTTAATTAGCACTTAACACGTACCAGGCACCGTTTGAAGCAGCTGTGCTAACTTTTTTAACCATCACAACAACTACTTGTAGTTTTTAACAAGGAGATTGAGATATGGAGAGACGACATAGTGTGTCCAAGGACACGTTGCTAGTAAGTGACCTAAGACTGTAGAAGAGGTAGAGCCAGCGTGCAGCTGCAGCCTGAGTATGTGACTTTTGGCCAATTGACAAGTCCAAAAAAGTACATTTAAGTGTGGACTTATTGAGAGAATGGTGGTTTCAGATTCTTGAAAAACGCCACCTGGCTTGCCCAGAATCCTTCATCTAATTTTCGAGGGGTTAAGGAGGTAGCAGCGGGGAACAAACTTACAGGGTATGAGGAGGAAGCCACCTCCTTATTACTTTTAACGGGATGAAGCTGTTGAAAACTTGTTTGCTCTTACCTTTCACCAGAATACTCATTTCACCCCAAATCTGGATTCAGACAGAACCTTTTTGCATCTTAACATCACAAACAATGAGATTATTCTACACTAGGCACTTGTGAAAACATCTGTATATTTTTTTTTTCTGGAGAATTTTCTGGAGACCAGGGAGTAAGCCAACTGTCACCCATGTTTTTGTATCACCTGTTTTTGTAAAGTTTTATTGAAACAGCTACATATTGTTTAGTTCTGTTTTCAGACGATAAAGGCAAAGTTGAATAGTGACAGAGAAACAGTAATAGCCCGTTTAAGCCCATGAAGCCTAAAATACTTACCTTATAGTCCATTACAGAAAAAGTTTGCAGTTTGACTTGAACTTCTCTGACTGCTAAGATGATCCATCCACAGTTGGAGGTGAGTGGTGGTCACGAAGATGCCTTTTCTTCTCCATAGGTTTTAGTATAACCCGTTTAGTACCAACTTTGTGGCAGGTCTTCATAAATGCTTCATATGAATTAACTCATCGAATCAAGGATTTACAGAATGTTAGAGCTGGAAGGACTCATGGATATTATCTCATTTGTCACCTTTTAAAATTAAGTAACCTGTCGTGCAGGCCCAGTCATTTAGACTATGACAGAGCAGTTTCTTAACTCCCAGTCCAATTCACTTTAATCTTATTCTGAATGGGAGGCCAATACCATATCCTTTGGATCTGGCCTTTGTTTTGATTTGTTTTGGGGGGTATTAAACCCATGAGTGAGATTTGTCATTTTTAAAATAACTATTTCTCTGACTACAAAAAGTAATGCATGGTTATTATAGGTAAAATAAATAAGTACAAGAATATAAAGGACAAAGCAACCTGTTAAATATTGTAGGGACCACTGTGTTAACATATTGGTTTTCCTCTGTTGTGTGTGTGTTGTAAATATCTGTATTGTTTCTGTTTATTGCATGCTTAGTGATGATATACGTGTGCATATTTTTTTCTGGTGTATTGTGTCCTCTCAACAAACTGTTTCATCATGAATATTTTCTAAAACATGATTTTTAATAGTTTCAAAATTTCATACTGTATACTATCCATGTTCTTTTTTTTTTCACAATTATAATAATATGATCTTTGTACATAAATCTCTGTCCTTATGTCTGTTTATATTTTTTCACTTTTCTCTCATTACAGAAGTGATTTTTTTTTTTGGGGTGCGGGAAATTTTCAAGCATTAGAAAAGTATAGGCCTTAAAATAAAAGTTTACCATAAGCTTATTCAAGGTGATTATGGTTAAGAATTTGATATTGTTAGAGATTTAATTTAGTTTTTTTTAAAGGAAAAAATAGATAATAGAGGAAATTTGGAACTAGAAGGAAAAATTATTCTTTACCATATAGTGATTGATGATTGCTTAATTCTCCTTGACCTTATTTATATGCATATTTGACATACATATATGTTATGTTATACTTGAAATTTTAATATTCTGTATTTTTTCCCATTTACATATGTGTTTTTCAAAATGGCCACATATTTTTAGTTTTAATCTTAATGTCTATATAATTTCTACCAAGTGAAAGTACCATAATTTGCTAAGCCTCACTAGAAAATTGTGTTTTCCAAAAACTATGCTGGGGATTTTTTGGTTTTTTTTTACAAATAACAAAAGGATTCAGTTTTTTTTTTTCCTCTGGGAGGTTACTTCTCTATGAGAAAGTTCTAATAGTAGAATTACTGGGTCAAAGTATGTAGGCATTTTTATGACGTATACTGATGACTTTGAGGGTCTTCTAAGATACAGTGATATGTATACATAATGAGTATTGTCTGAGTTCCTATACCCGCAAAATGGTAATCACTGTGTCCCAACTGCATCTAATCCTTAGATCAACTTAGTTTTAGCATTAAAAAATAAACAAACCCTCAAACTTAATATAAAAATTGATTCTTCATTCTTTACTTTTCTTTGATTACCACTGAAATGAAACTTTGTTTTGATATGTTTATTGGCCTTTTGTAATATTGGTCTTTTTGTTGTACCTAAACATTTTTCTCTCAATTTATCTTTTCCTTTCTTGTTAATAAGAAGTATTTTATCTGTTAGGCATATCTATTCCTTGATGTATAAATTGAAAAAAAATTTTCTAGATTGTTGGTTATAGAGACTATTGTTTTTCTCTGACCAGATTTATCTAGTTTTGTCTTTGTGGTTTTTTTCTTTTTTGCATAATGCTTAGAAAAGGCTATTTTAACCTTAAAATTAATTATTTATTAACATTTTATTTTGCAGTTTTATTTTTTATATTTAACCATTTAATCACTTTAGATTTATTTGGGTATATGATGTGGTGTATGAGTATTCCTAGGCGTTTTTTTAGGTAGGTAAGCAACAGTCCCAGCATTTTGTAGAAATGCTGATTTTATCATATATTAAATTACTTATTTCTCTTCAGAGATTAGGATTCACTAAAATCAAAAGCCAAAGTTAAACTTATTCTCTTGTGTAAACTCATTGTTGACGTTTTCCTAGCTACACTCCTTTGATGATTTTATCTGTTACTCCCAGAATTTCAGTTACTCTCTTTATGACAAAAACTCTAAATACAAGTTTTCAGCACAAACTTCTTTTCTCTGTTCCAAATATGTATGCCTGCTTTCTGTTTGGATACTTCAAAACTAAATATATCTTATTCCTCCCCAAACCAGTGTTTCACTCTCACTAAAGAGTATTGTCATCACTCATGCCAAAACCCAGCAAATTATCTTTGATTTCTCTCTCTCCCTGCCCTGCCGCCTGCCCCAGTATTCATCCAGTCCTGTGGATTCTGTCTCTTAGATAGTCCAGTTCCTTATTGGACTGCTGAAATAACTTCCCAAGGGGTCTTTCAGCCTTTACCTTGCCTCTCCACCTCTTGAATATTTCTTTTCTCTGTTGCTATGGACAGAGTCTGTTTTTTTTAAAACAGCAGATCTAATAATCTCACATCTTTTTTCAAACTTTTCAAATCCCTTTAATGGCTTTCTGCTCACCTTAGGGAAATACCTTAAAATGGTTTGCAGGATTGTTTTTGATCTGCACTTTGCTTGACTCAGGCTTCATGTCTTGTTTCTGGTGCTTAATACATTGGCTTACTGGATTTCTTTCATTCTCTTAAGGTATTGAGCTTGATTCCTTTTGTCTATTGTTTTTATCTCTGGTATATTCTTTTCACTCTTCACCTGTCTAATTCCTATTCATTTCTTCTCCAGGGAGGCTTTCTTTCCCAGACTAGACTTGGTACCATGTGCTCTGTATTCCAAAGCACCTCATATTCTCACATCTCTGTATTTGTAACTACTACTGGCTTGTGTCTTTGTCCAGCTGTGATGTAAGCTCTGGGCAGGGGGCATGTCTGACTTGTTCTCTACATCTAGCTGATCATACCCAGGCCCCTCTCAGCTTCATGAGTTTCTGTAGGATTGTGTGCTGGGTTCCCTTTATGTCTCTACTGTGGAAGAGGAACTGGAAATCCTAGATAGGATTTTCTTAAACTTTTAAAACTCACAGAGGCACAGGCCTTTATGAGAAGCCCACAGGACCAGCCTGCTGAAGCTCTTTTGTGCCTTCTGAGCTCTCAATTATGGTAAAAACGTCTCTCTCTCTCTCCCTTTTTCCTTGAAATAATGCTGCCAATTTTACTTCTCATGCCAAAGTTATATGGAGAGATGTTTTGGATAAACAGTTGTATTTGGACATTGCAGACCCAGGAAACTGTGCTATTTTTGCAGCTCTTTTATTAGTCCGAAGTTATTTGACAAAGTGTTTTATTTAAAGTTCAGTCTACCCTCTTATGTTGAACTGTGCCTAAAGAAAACTGTTTGATAAGACATTTAGAAGAAAGGACAATCCGTGTATCTAGGTTGTATCAAACAGAGTTCTATCCAGTTCCAGGATACAGTGGAAGGGGGGTGGGTCAGACTTAATGTGTTAGCCTTGCTATGAGGCCATTTTCCCATGCAGCTTTTTATTTTATTGACTTTTCAGATAGATTATAGTATAATGGACAGAGTGTTTCAATTAACATGAATATTCCTATCCACTTCATAGTTATCTTTATCATTATAAGTAACGTTATATTGGTCAAACATTTGAATGTTTGTTAGTCTGTCTGGCTGTTAATTCTTGGGCTGCTGACAGATGGAGTTTGTGAACCTAGAAGGCTGAAAGCCAGCTCTGATTCTTACCAATGAAGTCACATTGCTGTCCTGACAAATTTTGTGTGAGTTTATTAGATAGTATCCTTAGGCGACAGCTCTTTCTCAATTTTTGTTACTGGGACAGTGATATCCCCTCCTCCACCCTTTTTTTTTCCCTGTGAGCAGGACTTCCAGTTTTCCAACCTTGAAGTGTTTTACATTTAAAGCAAGGAGATTTTTGGATGTTGAGTATGCAAGGAGCTGAAGAGAGAGAGATTGCAAGAGAGATTTGTCCAGGTGAGTGATTAAGGACAACCAGCAGGGCTTTGGAAATTTTACAAAAGAACTGAATGAAGCTCAGGAGATAACCTTCTTTTAGGGAGATTGAGGGTGGATGTGGGTAGGCATCTCTTGGTCCAGCTTCCCCCCAGCACTCGTTTTCTCTCTCTCATTTCCTACATTCGCTCTTTTACATTCTCCCAGTATTCCCCATTCCTTAAATATAAACCATCCATGTTTCCTGTCTTGCCTAATCATTAGACTGTTGTTGTTTGTTGTTTTCTCATCTCTGTCATCCCTGGTGCTTTCACTGCCTGGGTGTCTATACCTGCCATTTTTATCGGGTTTCCGATTAATGGTGATCATCTTATCCTGATGCTAATCTGTTCCACCATTTGCAACTTTGAATTACTGGTCCCACTTTTATTGGGACAAATAATATATCCTCATTAAGACCTATAAAAGTTAGGTCCCAGAACTTCAGGGGCCTCCATTCTGCCCTGCACAGGAGATATTCATTCTGATGGTTTCTTACAGGTTGGGTGAACAAGCCTATTCCAGAGCAGGATGTCTCCAAAATGGATTCACCAGGGATAGTAGAAAAGAGACTCCAAGAAGATGAATCCCAGGATTCTACTTTTGAAAAAAAATATGCATGTGAGAGCATGAAGGAGAACTCTCCCAGAGAGGTTCCTGGGCCATGCTTTTTCCAGGATGGAGGTTTTGGGGGAATAACTTTCATCCACAGGGAAGCACCTCCTGAAATGATTAGCCAAGAATATAATTTTGAGAAAAGGTTGCTTTTGACCTCAAGCCTTGTTACACATCTCAGGGTTTCAACAGAAGAGAGTCTACACCAGTGGGAGACAGATGGCATTCACACCAATGAGATTTCAGACCAAAGTAAATGCCTGACCCTCTCTACACAGAAAAGGTCCTGGAAATGTAATGAATGTGGAAAATCTTTTACACAGAGCTCATCCCTTACCCAACATCAGAGAACTCATACTGGAGAGAGACCATATGCATGTGAAGAATGTGGGAAGGCCTTTAGTCGTAGCTCATTCCTTGCTCAGCATCAAAGAATTCACACTGGAGTGAAACCATACAGATGTGAGCACTGTGGGAAAACGTTTCGATGTCGATCCTTTCTTACTCAGCATCAGAGGATCCACACTGGAGAGAAACCGTATAAATGCAAGGAATGTGGGAATTCCTTCCGTAATCATTCACATCTCAGCGAACATCAGAGAATTCACACTGGAGAGAAACCTTATAAATGTAATAGGTGTGGGAAGGCATTCAATCAGAACACACATCTCATTCATCACCAGAGAATTCACACTGGTGAAAAACCTTATTTATGCAATGAATGTGGCTCTTCTTTTCGCAAACACTCAAATCTTATACAACATCAGAGAATTCACACGGGGGAGAAACCTCATAAATGTGACGAATGTGGGAAGACTTTCCAAACAAAGGCAAATCTCTCCCAGCATCAGAGAATTCATACTGGAGAGAAACCCTATAAATGTAAGGAATGTGGCAAAGCCTTTTGTCAGAGTCCATCCCTTATTAAACACCTGCGAATTCATACTGGAGAGAAACCTTATAAATGTAAGGAATGTGGCAAAGCTTTTACTCAGAGTACCCCACTCACTAAACATCAGAGAATTCATACAGGGGAGAGACCCTACAAATGTGCTGAGTGTGGCAAAGCCTTCATTCAGAGCATTTGCCTTATCCGGCATCAGAGAAGTCACACTGGAGAAAAACCTTATAAATGCAATGAATGTGGGAAGGGCTTCAATCAGAATACCTGCCTCACTCAGCATATGAGAATTCATACTGGAGAGAAGCCCTACAAATGTAAAGTATGTGGGAAAGCCTTTGCTCATAGCTCGTCTCTTACTGAACATCATAGAACTCACACTGGTGAGAAGCTTTATAAATGCAGCGAGTGTGAGAAAACCTTCCGCAAGTATGCACACCTTAGTGAACATTACAGGATTCACACCGGTGAGAAGCCTTACGAATGCATCGAATGTGGAAAATTCTTCAGACATAGTTCAGTCCTTTTTAGACATCAGAAACTTCACAGTGGTGAATGAACCCGACGTTAGCTTTTGACAGTTTCTAGAAATAGTGGCTAGTAATCTGGCTGCGGGGAGAGGGGCAAGTGAAGATCCTGGAGCAGAGGGTGAAGGACCCTTGGCTAACTGCACTCAAAAGTGTGTTTTCAGAAATGTAGGTGGGGACTTGGGGAATGCAGAGACTGTGGGCGAGCAGCTGAGAGTACAGGGCAGAAGGTTCCTGCTTTTCAGTAAATCCTGCTGCTTGCCACTCGTCTCCCCATGTGACTCTTATATCTTGAGGTGCCATTTGTTAAGTTAGCACGTGTGATCCCTTACTACACCCCTGCTCCACCTTCCAGACTTGTGTGTTCATTGACCAGCAGGTCGAGGTGCTTTTCCAAACACTGTCACTGTGGAGGCGTCAGCAGTCCTGAGGTAGTGCTGAGTAGCCACCAGGTGTCTCAGGCAGGTCTACCCATGCTACTGTGGGGGAGGCTGCTCAACCTGTGGAAGTGGTCCCATGAAGGGGAGACAGGTAAAAGACAGCCCATATTCATTCAACAAATAAGGAGATAAATGGCAAGAATTGGGCTGATGGCTACAGATCTGTTGGTTAAAAAAAAAAAAACTCAGTGAGGGACATTTTCCCTGATCCTTTCCAGCTGGAGGGCAACTCGGGGCTAGTAAGGAAATAGGTCAAGAGAGACTTCTTTTGAGGCTGGTTTGTGGGAAGGGAGTCAGATTTGCTCAGAGGGCCATGGAGAGGAAGGCCCAGCCTTTGTCCCAGAGGAATACTGGTTTACCTAGGAGGGAAATGGCCTCTGCTAGACTGTGGGTGATGAGGCCTGGGCAGGAATCCGGCACGTGACTGAGCAAGCCACCATCATCTCTGCTCTGGACTGAGGTGTGCATTTTTGTTTCCAGGGGTGCTGATGCCACTAATTCAGGATCCACTTTGACAAGCCTTGGTCTGTTAAAAAAATACATGAGAGAAATACTCTCCTTCATTCTAACTATATAATGCTCTTGATATGCTACTGTTCTGGGTATGGAGGATATAATGATGAATAAAGACAAAGTCCCTGCCCCTCAAGACTCCCACCTCTAGACACCTCTAGGCATATTAAAACTTACAGCAATTAAAAGTGATATTGGTACAAGGATAAAGCAATGATACAGATTAAAAAATACCTGGCTTGTATAATGAGTGTCCATTAAAGACAGTCCTGCAGAATGGCTTCAGGACTAGTTTGTGAATCTAGAGAGAGGCTGTTTCAGGGCTCCCTAACCCACACATACAAATCACTTTTGACTATTCTTTAAGACACTAGGTCTTAAAATGGGGGAAAGACAAATGTGGTTGCTCTGAAATGGTTAATGTCTGATGGATGTGGCTGGTGAAGGATGGGATTTTGACAAGTCCCCAGTCTTGGTTGACTTGCAGTAATGAAACCTGTTAGGATATTAAGCAGGATCTTGGAGTTAATCTACAAAAGCTCTGACTTTACCATTCTTTCCCTTCTCTACCCCAAACTTAAAAGAATCTCTCTCTCACTTCGATGGTCTTTCAAGTAATTGAGATGGAAATGTAGTTCTAAGACAATTAATTATTCAGGAAAAAAAGTATACCAAAATAAAGTTTAAAACGTAAAAAAATAAAAGCAAAGAACGAGAATATAGGTGATTCTTTATCTGATACAGGTTGGGAAACGGAAAACAAGAAAAAACTGACAGATTACTATTTAGTAAGAAAAATATGACTACACTAATGGCAAATGAACAAAAAGTTAATTAAAAAAAATACAAAATGGTCTTTTAACCTATGAAAAACAGTTCAGCCTTCCTGGTAAATCAAAGAAATACCAATTTATTAAAGTTTTAATACTATGCAATATACATGCCATAATTGTACAATTTGAATCTAAATCATCTTATTAACCAACGTCACTCCAATGAATTTAACAAAAGAAAATTTTCGATACATCAAATTGACAAAAATGAAATAGCTGGTGGCAGCCCATGGCTGGTACACTGTTATGAAGTACAGTGAGCGCTTGTAGATGGTAAATGCATAAACTGGTAAAAACCTCTCTAGAAAGCAATTTAAGCATCAAAAGCTATAAAGATATTTAAATACTTTTCACAATAGATGTAAATTGGACCATTATGCATACCTCAAATTTACAGTGATGTTTATTTCTCAATGAAACTGGAAAAAATATTTCTAAGGATTGAAGAAAAGCAATACTTCAATACTCTGACCCAGTAATTCTGCTTCCGTTCTTCCATCCTAAGGAATCATCACAAATACATGTGGAGGTTTCTGTACAAGCACATTTGACCACTCTCTTGCTTAGGCTGCACGTAACAGAAACCTGACAGAGACTTAAAGAAGGGGGCGTTTATTCTTATGTATCACTTCCAGAGTTTGGCAGTCCAAGCTGCTGCAGTAGCTCCTCCAGGCATGCCATTACGATCCAACCTCCTTGAGTCTTTCCACTGGAGCCCAAGCACGTGGCTACCTTCCTTATGTCTACAAATGGGCCCGGCACTCCTAGGTTTCATGTCTCTGCTCCAGAAAGGGTAAAGGGAGAAGGATGAAGGTTCTTCTTGCCAAATCTGTCCTTTTGCATCAAAAAACCCAGTAGCTTTATTAAGCAGACTTCTACTTGAACTCTTTTTAGTGTTATCAACTACAGTCACCAGGTTATATGTTAGATCCTAACCTGTATCAGACCCTTACTTGTAGATGAGCCACTTGTATCTCGTAACTTGCCAGAGCTGTCACATGATTACCCTTAGGAGGGACAAGGGAAGTATTCTTAAAAAATGTAATTTACATACATACACGCCCCACACGGGAAATAATATGTTAATAGACTACAGAGTCAGCATTTTAAATCAAAGGTGTATTGATGGGTGGACATGTTTTTCTCTTACTAATTTTTTCTGTATTTTCTAAATTTTCTATAATGAACTTGTATTATCTTTATAATGTGAAAAAATATTATTTTTAAAAACACCCCATATATTCTTGAAGACTGTACTTATTCATTTTCATCTTCACTGTCGAAAGAAAGGAGGCTACTGTTTTTGATTTGCTTTTGTGAGTTCTTTTGAACTGAGTCCTGCTCATTTGCCTCATCTTCTTTAGTCTTCTTCTTTTTTGAGCTTGCTGTTAAACCTGAATATTTTTCATTGGAGGAACGCTTGACTGGTTTTCGATACATGATTCTCCCATCAGCTGAAGCCGGTTCTTCATCTGCAGCAAAAACAAAGATAAACAACTTCCTTCTCTCCTCATGACTTTGCCTTGAAGAATCAGAAGGCAAGTAAATCTCATGCTGTATTTAAGGATGGTCTCGAGTCACCTCAGTCTGGTCTGCTCCACTGCCTCTAGTTGCATGCAGCTAGACATGCAGTCCCTTACAAAAACTCACTCCCTAACGTGTTCCAGTCCTTGAGGAATTACAATCAGGTTGAAATTTTATCTATTTTTAAAAGTGACTGTTTGGAATGCCAGCATTTTCCAATGTAATAAATATTTAGAAATAATGAAAAATACACTATATAGCACACCACACTTCAGACAATCATTAAATAGATCTCTGCTGATTATTCTGCAAACCTAACCACTTATAAGGTGAAATAACTTGTTCCAGATCACACATCTGGTAAGTGTTAAAGCCAAAGTTTGAACCCAGGACTGTGTCCTTCAAACTTACCATACTATTATATAAAATAATTTCATACTCCAGCCCCCTTTAACTGTTAGAAAAGCCAGATCACTTTGTACCTGCTTTGGCGGCCTTTATTTCTGCTTTAATTTTCATGGCTTCTTCAGCAGACAGGTCTCCCTTTTTTAAAACCACCACTTGGGGCTGTTCGTCTTCTTTGTCACTGTGATCACCATCTTCATCTGGGAGCTGGGGCTGGATTCTCTAGGGGAAAACACAAACACAATGTGTAAGCCGCTGACCTTGAACCAAATACAACCACTGTCTGTGAGAAACTGTGATTACCAAAGTGAGAATGGAACTCTGACTACTTGTGTTTGGCAATGAATTTTCAAGTAACTCTTAAAAGCCTAACCAGTCAGATAGGAGAGAGGTCTAGCTGCCAGTTAGCCTGGGGTGCTGTCCCGACGAGATGCAGCTTGTAGTTCCCAGTGTCAGGGGCCCTCTGCTTCATGTATAGCCGGCGTTCCCAGCCTACTCAGGGCACGTCAGTTCTCCCTGCTCTCTCAAGCCTTTGCACTTCCACCTCTCTCAAAGGGTGGCAAAAAATAAGCAACCACCACCAAGCACAGAGCGCAGCAAGTAAGAAGGTACTCTTTCTCCCACTTCTGCATCTCTCCTCCCTTCCAACAGGTATGTTAGCAGCTGTTTTCTACGTGTATAAAAATATGGAGTTATCTAAATCATTTTGTATACATACAGGATACAGTATATAACACTGTGTGATGTGCTCTTTTCTTTTTAAATTATGAACCTTCTCAAACATAAAAAAGTGTAGAGAATAACAGAAACCATGCACTCACTCACTATATGCATGCAACAAATAGTAACATTTGGTCAGTTGATTCAGGTTTTAAAAAATGTCAGACATCATAAAAGCCCAAACATTTTATTAAAAAAACAAAATCTTTGTACAATACCTTGAAATACACATAGAATTACCTATTTTTAAAAACAACTGCCTAGCATTATATATATAGTCATCTCATAGTTTGACTAGTACCTCATAAATAAAAATTCTGCTTGTTTTCTAGTTTTTTTCTACTATGATAATAAATTTGCATGTTTTGTTCATGTTTACAAACGTCTATGTAAGATAAATTCCTGGAGGTGAAATTGCCGGGTTGAAAGGCACGTGCACCCATCACACATTAGTTAAACTGCATGTTAGCCCACCTCTCACAGAGCCTTGTCTCCCAAACAGGATGACAAAGCCCTGAAGGATCCTGTCCTTGCCCTGTGACTCCACCACACGCATTGCCACACTCCACCACGCGCAGGGCCTCTGGACTCCAGGCAGGTTTGAGTCTGCATATCCATGAACATATTATATTAGCTCCTTTGCCCTCCTTCTCTCTTAAAGTTCCCAGTGCCTAGGAAGCCCCACTGACCCTGGCCAACGCCTACTCAAACTACCTTCTAGACTTAGGTCCTTTCGAAGTGCTCTCCTGATCCCACCTCCTTTCTCTCACTGGGAACGGCTCTCATAGGTAGCATGTACCACACTGTTACCAATGTTTTTCAGTCTCTATTAGGTGAAAGCCTTTGAGAGAGGTACCATGTGTTTCATGTCTGTATTTAAGGCAAAGAGCTTGGCAAACAGCGGGGACAAGAAACATTTGTTGATCTACTCATGAATGACCAATAGAATGAAAAAAGATGAACTACCTGAAGCCCTGCCAAGTTACTCATGGGCACACTTGTCCACTCTGTCTGCATCCCATGTCTGCTCATCACTTGACAAATGTATTCTCTTTAATGATATCCATGTTAGTTTGCTAGTCATTAATTTTGCCTATTTTTATCTAAAATTTCTAATAAATGACCATAAACAGGTAATTAATAAGTACTCCTAGCCAAGAAAATGAGAAAATGAAATAAAATCACTCCTAGTGTTCACTAGATTGAGAACCATTAATTCTGACTTTTTGTTTATAAAACTTGCTGGAAAACAAGAGAACAGTCTAAAGAACAGTGGCGGCAACCACTGAAGACTGTTCATAGCCTCTTCTGAATTCACTCTCAAGAGGAATAAATAAGATGATTTAGCTCAATTACATAATGAGTTCCCATGAAATTTTCTTTTTAAGAGATCACTAGAATGATTGTATTGCCAAACCCATTAAGAATGAAGCTGTTTTCACAAATAAGGACATGGGACATCTCTCTGCAGAAAAGTCTCTTGACTAAATAAGCAAGCCCATATCACCGATACTAATTGGAAAGCCTCTCCCTCAGAGTTCTCCTAAGTTAGCATTCCAAGCTGTATCCTTCAAGTGTTGACTATGAACACAGATCATCACCAGGACCTCAAGCAAACTGTAAATAGGTCTCATGTTCTCTTTACAGCTGAATCCACGTCCCTTTTCTCAGACTTCATCCTCTTTGTCATCATCACCGTTTTTGGTCCTAGGGATCCCTGATATGTTATCTCTAACCAAAAACGGCTCCTTGTTGCCTACTGAATAGTTCATAAGGCCTCACCTTCATCAGCCCTACAATCACCTCTATACAGTCCAGAACTCATGTCTACACTTTTACCAATATTGTTGCTTCCATCCCTATCTGCTGACCTACCTATGTATCAAGATTCCATCTAAATATCTCCTTCTCCATGAAGCCTTGCCTGATGATAAGCACAGTAAACTAACCAATGTAACTTGTCACTCACTATTTGGTGCCACACACTGTCCTAGGTGTTAGGAAGAAAGAGAAGGATTAAGGCACTTAAGAGTTCGATTTGGTGGTGAAGCACAGGAGCTTAAGTAGTTGCAATGCAAAATGATGCGTATTACATCATTTTGGATATATAGACAAAAGAAGGACAGAAGAGGAGTAACTGGGGAGGGGGGCTTTGAGAAGCTTCATAGAGGCCATGTCCTCTGAAGGCAGAGATGCGGCAAGCAGGAAGGTGTTAAAGAATATGGCATTTGGGGAGCCCTCTTTTTGTCCTTTCAAAGCCTGGCACAGTGCCTGGGTTTAGCCCATCCATACTCACTGGATTGAGTAATTTCACGTCAGTCAGTCTTGTTTCCTCTACCAACATATAAGTGACGTGAGGGGTGGGTCTTAGTGCAAATGCCGGACACAAAGAGCTCTTTATTTCGCCACACATGCCCTAAGCATAACAGTCTCTTTTAGGGAGGCTGGTTTGGATGTGAATCAGTTAGGGTTGAAGCCTGGGAGGGCTTAAAAGTTGACTCCCTCCGATCCCATCCCTAAACTATTCAGATGTGGCTCTTCCCTGAAGCTCCTCTTCTGCTACTCAGATCTAGGACATTTGCTTGCTTGCTTCCTCCCTCCCTCCCTCTCTTTCTTTTCTCTTTTCTTTCTTTCCTCTCTCCCTCTCTCTTTCCTGTCTGTCTGTCTTCCTATCTAACAACGAAGCATAGGAATAAACCCAGGGCATTCCACCAAAGATGTTTCCGACTCCAGACCTAGGATATCGGGCCATCGATCGGGTGGCCTCAGTTTCTTTATCTGGAAAACGGGCCGTCGCTACCACCCACCCTGCCAACTACAGGTTTTGGAATGAGCGAGTGAGAAAGAGGAGACCGGAAAAGCGGTCTGTTAGCCCTGTCCCAACGAGGAGGCGCTTTACCTGCGTCGGGGCATTTTCGCGAGCACGGCAACACCGTGAAAACGACAGAGCTTCCGGGGAGCCCGAGGCCGTTGTTGCTGAGTGAGGAGCCTGGGGTGCGAGCCCGCCCGGACTGGGGGCCCGGCGCCGCGGGGAGGAGCCACCTGCGCGCACCTGGCCTCCCGGTCGCAGCCGAAGGCGGAAGTGCGGCGCGGGCCGCGCTTCCCCGCCGCGCCCGGCCCGGGCTCACCTTGGTCTCCACGGTGGGCCCCTCCCGGTAGCCGACCCGTTCCTTGAAGCGGGCCAGGAACGCCGGCTCGGCCGGCCGCACGTACGACACCTGGTTCCGCTTGCTCATGGTCCCTCTCCCGGCTCCCGCGGCCCCATCCAGACTGCGGCGGCGACGGCGCCCGCTGCTGACGTCACGCAGGCCCCGCCCCCGACGTCGGCCGGGCAACATGGCGGCCTCCGTGGCGGCGTCAACGTCTGGCCCGGGCGCCAAATTCAAACGCACGGCCATCTTGGGCGGGCGGAATCCCGGCGCGCGGCGCGGCGCGGGGCGAAGGCGCCCGCCGCCGCTGTGGTCTCGGGGTCCCCGCGCGACGGCGCCATGGCGCCCGGCTCCAAAAGTGAGTACGCGGTCCGCCCTCCGCGACCTCGTCCCGCCCCCGAGTGCCCGCGGGGGGCCCGGATGGGCGGGCATGGCGGGGGCGGGCCGAGCGCGGCGGGGGCGTCTGGACTCGCTCGCGCTCTGACCCTCAGGGACACCGGCGGACTTTCCCTTTCCTCCGGTGGGCTGGGCGCACGCTGCGAGCCCCGCACGGTTTCGGTCGCCGGGGCCGAGCAGGGACAGGGAAAGAGGGTACCCCCCCGGAGTCGGGCCCCTTCTCCCCGCGCGCTGCGGGCCCCGCGGCTCCGCGGCCGGCCTCTCCCCTCCCCCGGAACCCCCAGTCCCGGGGCCTCTCCCCTGCCCGGAACCCCCAGTCCAGGGTCGGCCCCGGCCCCCGCCACCTGCTGCGTGTCTCCACCTTAACTGCCCTTCCCGGAGGGGGGACCTTCCCTCCCCAGGCTCCGCGCGCGGCTTTCTCCTTGGAGGGCCCGCTCTGGATGCTGAGATAATGAGGGACTTTTACAGCAAAGTTGTATCGTGTCTTCATGGTCTCACGACCCCTGTTTTCTCAGGGGGACCCCTCCAGTGTTCTTTTTCGTGCTGTCATTTTTGCTTTTGATAAACCCTTTAGTTTTCACCCGTTTCTTGGTCCTTTGTTGGTTCGATGTTCTTCGTCCCCCCCTCACCCCACCCCACATGGGATAACACATGAAGACGTCTCGTTTTTTCAAGTCGATTTTGAGCTGATGTGATGGATCTCAGTGCACGTCAGGCCTATGCTAGAACGTTGGGGGAAGTGTGGACTTCGGGTGTTTGAGCCTTCCCGCCACGTTGAGGCTTCTAGCTGTCAATAGGCATTCTCTTGCGATGTTTGTTGTTTCCTTAACCTTTTCCATCAGTCACACCATTACCTGAGCACCTTCTTAGGCTCTTTTCCACCTAAAACATTGCTTTTCTTCCACCGTTTTCGGTATTCAGAGAATATTAATGAGCACACAAATGGGTGCATAATTGGACGAAAATGTTCACCGTGCTTTCTGCACAACCACAGTATTTACTCAGCAAATCTGGACTCAAGCAAGAGAATCATTGCCAGTGATGTGATTAGAGTGGAGTAGTTCGCGCCTGTCTATTAAAGAACTCTGCCCTGTCTGTATCCATCATTCTAGAAGTGATGGCAGCAGGGATATCATTCACAGCTCCCCTTTGTGATGGCGGTGGTTTCCGTGGGGAACTCTCCCACTCTTTTAAGTTTGTTAGCGAAGTTCAGGTTGATGACGTGCCAGGTAAGTGCCCTTGCATTCTCAGTAGTCCATAGACCTGGAGCATGAAGTGGGCACATGGGAGGAAAGAGCCCATGCAGTGCTCTCTGCAACTTTTACTTTTGTGCCCATGAAGGTTATTTCTTGGGATACCATGGACACCACAGGTTGCTGACTGAAATTAGAGAAATGAGAATGCGAAATTGAATGAATTTGAGTTTGATATTTCCTTTCTGAACTTAATCATATTTGGTCACATGAACCATAGGTATTTATCTGGACTGCAGAATAAAACATCTTATGGTCTGTCTTTTTTAAAGCAGAAAGATTCTTTTAAAAATTTACTGTTTCGTTGAGGTATAACTTCAACGTACAGTAACATACACAAATCTTACGACAACTGCTCGATGAATTTTCACATGTAAACAGACTCTTACCACCACCCCGATCAAGAAAAAACCATTCCTGGTCCCCAGAAAGTTCCCTGGCACCCTTTCTGGTTAATAACAACCTCACCCCCAGCTATTGCTCTGATTTCTATCACTGTTGATTAGTTTTACCTCTTCTCGAATCTCATGTAAGTCATTCAGTATTTATTTCTATTCTGGCTTCTTTAACTGGATATGTCTGAGAGCATTGGTTATCTGTTGTACGTAGCAGCAGTTGATTTTTTTTTGTTGTTTAGTGTTGCATTATGTCAGTATACCACAACTTGTTCAATTGATGGTCTTTCGGGTTTCTAGATGGGCTGTTGTCAATAAAGCTGCTGTGACTGTCCAACATATTTTAAGGCGGACACATTGAGGACCTCAAAGTTGAAAGAATTTTACAGTGAATGCCTACAAAGGACTCCCTGTAATGTCAGCGTACTATGGCGGCCACATGGGAAATTTTCATACTCCCTTTATCTAACCTTTGATTAAGCCGCAGCAAAAGGAGGTGGTTAAGAGGAGGAGCCTGTCTACATTCAAGTCGTAGCGCTTCTCACTGACAACATGTCCTCAGGCCTTGGTTATGAATAATGCCAGAACTATTTACGTCCCTGTAGTTTTTATTTCCTTTTATCTCACGGTTGCACAATAGCCCTGCTGTGGCTGCTGCTATTGCTGCTGCTGCTGCTTTTGGTAAACATTTCATTTTGGGATAATTTTAGATTTACAGAAAAGTTGTATACCTGTACAGATCAGTATTCATCCAATCACTAGCTCTCTGCGAACCTCTTTTCTCTGACTTTTTTACCCAACCAATTCTACCTGCTTTGGCTTCTCTAGACTCTCAACTACTTCTCAAGTCAGTGAGACCACCAGGTTCGGTTCCAGACTCCCCTCCCTGCAGTGCAGACTTGGGAGGCTGGCCAGTCAGGCTGGGCAATCGAAGGGCTCACGCGTTTCCTTTCTGTCAGGTTCACTTGATTTGTTTGTTGTCCAGTGTCTGAAAACTTGTTGCCTACATTTTGCCCAGTTTTGCAGTTACTTAAAACAGGAGAGTTAATTCAGTCTCCATTACTCCATTATGGCCAGAAATAGAATTCTGGGTCTATTTTTGGTCATATTTACACGTAGGGTGTGGCCTTTCAGTCTCTGTTTTGTCAGCGTGGGACATTTATCAGGGTTCTGAACTCTGAATTTTGTTCCTCTCATCTGAGTCTGTTAAAAACTGCTCAAATCTTTAGCCTGTTAGCTGCAGCTTTCAGAACCTGCAGTATCTTCTAGGGAAAAAGCAGCCTCCAGTGCTGTGTTCACACCTCTGGGCTTTGGGCTTCTGTCCTCTCTTGGATTTTGGCTCCATAAGACCTTCTTTGGCAGGTCCCCAGTGCCTTCAGGTAGATGTTTTCTATAGTTTTTCTGGCAAGAGGATTGGTTTGAAATAAACTAGTTCTTTAGTTCCAGAAAGTAATTGTAAGAAAAGCCTTACTCTAACCAATTTAGTTTTATTCCAAGATTTAAAAAGTCTGTATCTGAGAAAGCATAAAAAGTAGAAAGAAGATTAAAACAAGTCCTGTTAGCAGAAAGAAAGGCTATAACTGCAACCCATGGTAGTGCCATCTTTTTCTGCCACTCTCCTGCCTAGCGACTCAAATCCTGGTTCTGTTATTACAGGACATGGGATGGCCTTAATCTTTTAATTTCAAGTGGTTAACAATTCAAGTGTATAAAATATCTTTTGCTGTCATCTCGAGGATTACAGTTGTAGATGATAGCTGTCTTAATCTGTTTTGGCTGTTCTGGTCTAACAAAAATATACTATGGGATATAGGATCCCATAGTGAATCTCTTTTTTATACTGTTTGGAATTTGTTGAATTTCCTAGAAATGTAGGTTGTATTTTCAGTGAATTTGGAAAGTTTTGAGGCTATTATTTTTACAAAAATTTTCTGCTTTTTTTTTCTTCTTCTGGCACTCCCCATTACATGTATGTTGGCGTGCCTGGTAATGTCCCACATGTCCCACTTTTCTTCATTCTTTTTCTGTTCTTTAGCTCTGTTCTTTAGAGCCAAATCTCTATTGACCTGTCTTCAAGCTTGCTTATTCTTATACCTGTTATGTATTGTTGAGTCCTTCTAGTGTATTTTTATTTCAGTTATTGTACTTTTTGAATTCCATAGTTTTCATTTGTTTTTGTTATTTCTGTTTTTGTTGATAGTCTTTATTTGATGTGACATTGTCATCATGCCTTCTAATTCTTTATGATTTCCTTTAGCTCTGTGAACATATTATAATGATTACTTTGAAATACTTTCCAGGTAAACCCAACATCTGGGTATTAACAGGCAATTTCTCTTGCCTGCTTTTGTTCTGGTCATTCTTTACTGCTTCTTTTGATGCCTAGTAATTTTTTGTTGGCAACTTGACATCTTAAATAATACATAGGTTAAGCAACTCTGGCTACTGGTCTTCCTACCCTCCGGGGTTTGTTATTTGCTTGTTTATTTGTTTAGCAACTGGCTGGATTGTTTTAGTGAAGTCTTTTCCCTTCCCACAATGAGAGGCCTCTGATGCTGCTCCTCAGAGCAGCACAGCTTTAGGTGTGCCCATAGTCACCCTGGATGGCAGTGGTTTGGGGGATTCTTTTCTCTTTCTCTGACCACACTACCTGTTTAACTCCAGGAATACCAGCTGATTGCCACATGGCAGGACAGTGTCTTACAAACTAATCCAATTTAATTTTGGCTCCTTTAAGGAATAGTGTTTGAGATCTGTGTTTGATATTTGTTCTGACCTCAGTAAATCTGCTACCCGCTTCCCCTTCTTACTTAGTCTCCAGCTCTCTCCTGCAAACAGGCCTACACTTTAGCTTGTATCTTGAAACTCCTAATTGTCATTTACCATAAGCTTCACTGTCCTTGAGACTGTTATTAGGCTTGCTCTGTTCTCCATGCTCTGTTAGCTCCTTTGGAGGAGCTATCAGTTATTTAGCGTCTCTTCCCCCTTAGGCAAAGTGTCTGAGCCCAGACTCTGGAGTTGGGGATAATGACAATCTTCTCTCAGACACCTCTGCTCTGTCTGCTAAATGTTTGTTGGCGCAGCATGTGTGTAGCAGCCTAGGGTCCTCTCAACTTGCCTCTCCTAGTGGGGAGCCTCACGAGCCAGGACAAGGTGGTCAGGGCCTCAGTGACCTCAGCACCTGTGTCCAAGGTAGAGCCTTGTTCCCGGAGTGGGGGCTGAGTGGAAGAAGGGAGCCCCCACCTCTCAACCATACTCACCTGGGACTTAGCCTCAGCAACAGGCAGCTGCCTGGGAGCACACGAGAACCTGTTGGAGTTGTCATTCCCTGCATTGGAGAAGCATGTGAGGTGGTAAGCAGGAGCTCAGTTTTAGACAGGTTAAATTTGAGGCATTGTCTATTGGACAGTCAGCGGGAGACTTCAAGTAGGTAATTAGATGTAAGAGTCTGGGGCCGAGGTTTAAATTTGAGAATTGTCAGCCTATATGTAACATTTAAAACCATGAGATTTAACATCATTGCCAGTGGATCGGGTATGGGTAGGACAGAGAGGAAGATCAGGGCCTCCATCAGGAAGATGGAGGCCTGCTGTCAAGAGCTCAGGGAGCTGAGGAGACTGAGGAGTGGCAGCAGCTGAAAAGAGGCTACATAAGAAGGGGAGTTTTATACTGCACTTACAAACACCTTTAATGGCTTCTTATCTTTTTTCTAGCTGAGTTACGCAGTGTGACAAATTGTCAGTCTAACCAGCTAAGGTAAGAAAAAAACCTCGTTACGGATGTAGTTTTCCTAAAATAACATTTAGCATTGTAAGGAAAACTTGAAACAAGGGGAACTTCTTTCAGCATTGAGCTTGGTCCTTTGCTACCGAGACATCTGGAAAAATCAAATCTCCTCCCTCTCTGTCCCATCACCTTCCAGCCTAAAAGGTGGGACCAGTAGCATAATTCCCCCATGGGATGGCCCGTTTTATTTTTGCTGTAGAGAGGGAAATCAGAGACAAGCCGTGCTTAGAGCTCCTTGGAATCAACTCCCTTTGAGTTGATTTCCAGTACAGGCTTGTGTAGGTAACTGTCCCTGAAGCACATCAGTAGAGGCTGTGGGCCACCAGGCTTTTTTCAGAAGCAGTAGATGTAAGAGGGTAGATTTTGGGCTTTGCCGAGGAAACTTTCAGTACAGAAACATTAGAGGCAGTATGAATCTCATCCTCTTTCAGTTTTCTATTCTCCAGTAAACTTAGCTGCTACATTTTTTTGTCTTTAGTAACGAAGGTGATGCCATCAAAGTTTTTGTGCGGATTCGTCCCCCTACAGAGGGTTCTGGATCAGCTGATGGAGAGCAAAACTTATGCTTATCTGTGCTGTCATCCACGACTCTCCGGTTGCACTCCAGCCCTGAGCCCAAGACCTTCACATTTGACCATGTTGCAGGCATGGACACCACGCAGGTAATGGTAATTTTGAGAGCTTAACTAAATTTATAGCATGTGAGATTCTGTTATTTGTGAGGATTTTATTTCTGGTCTCTTTGATTTTAGATAGGAAAGCTCAAACATTCCACACATATTTTAAATTTAATTTTATTAAATAATATTTCTTCCTTCATTAAACTTTGTACCAGAATGACAAGCCTGCTGGCCCTCTCCATCCAGTGCTGGAAGTTAGTGAAGGTGTACTTGTCAGAGCCACTTAGGTGATCAATAAGTACAATTGAACTGGTTAGTTTAAGGAGACTGTCGTAATTAGTTCTGGCAGCTATAACAAAAATATCAGAGATTGGGTGGCTTAAATAAAAAACATTGATTTTTTGCAGTTCTTAGAGGTTGGTAGGTCTAAGATAACAAGGTCAGGAGAGCCACTGCCTGGTGAGGACTTGCTTCTTGTCTTGTAGATGTGTGCCTTCTCACTGTGTCCTCACTGGTGGAGAGATGGAGACCTAATAACCTCCCAAAGGCCTCATCTCCAAATACCATCACAAATGAATTTGGGGCTGGGGGGACACAAATATTCAGTCTATAAGGGAGAATAGATTTAAGATTACTATGATATCAATAACTGTTTTTCAAATTAAGGACAATTTAGTTAAGGTCTAGTCAGCACTATCCAGTAGAACTTTGCAGCGATTTAAGTGTTCTGTATTTATGCTGTCCATTACAGTAGCCTCTGGCCATATGTGGCCATTTGAGTTAATTAAGAATAAATAAAATTTAAAATTCAGTTTCTCAGATGCATCGGCCACATGTAGCTGTTTAGCACTTGAAATGTGGCTAATGTACCTAAAGAGCTGACTTTTAAGTTTTAGTTATTTTTAATTAATTTAAATTTAAATAGCCACATAATGGCTACTATATTGGACATCACAGGTCTTGATTCCCTTATACACATGAATGTTTTTGGTGAGACATTTTGATCTTTAGATATTTTCTCTTTTCATCCAGGGCAGGGCTGGACAATGGAAGTATAAAGTGAGCCACATATATAATTTAAAATTTTTTAGTAGCCACATTGAAAGTGTAAAAAAGAAACAAGTAAAATTAATGTTAATTTTGTATCTTATTTAATTCATTATATCTTTTCAACATAAAATCAGCATAACGAACAAGCCCATCTCGTCAGAATCTAAGCAGGGTCGGGTCTGGTTAGTACTTGGATGGGAGATCACCTAGAAAGATCAGGTGTGATAGGTGTTTAAAAAAATAAAAACATGAGGTTTTTTTTTCATGCTCAGTCTTCCAAATCTAGTGTGTATTTTACAACACATCTCAAGTTGGAGTAGCCACGTTTCAGGTGCCGAATATTTACATGAGGCTCGTGGCCACTTTATTAGACAGCGTAGGTTTAGGAATTCATGCATTGTTGATAAATTGCATCTACTCTTGTGTAAAAATGAAAATAGAAACCAGATATTGGTTATTTAGTACATGCTTGTGAGAAAAGCGCTAAGGAACATATAGGATTATATTTTTTATGCTAATACCAGTATAATATTTGCATGTAATATGTAAAACAAAATTTTTTTACTGTCTAGATCTGAAACTTAAATCTATAATTGTATAGGAAATTAATTGACGTAAATATGTTTAAAGTTTTGTCATCTTAGGTGTTTTAGCCTTTTTAAAATAAAATAATTTCCATGTTATCATAGTGTTAAAAAATCTAAGCACACACAATTTTTATTATTTTAGAATGTGGTTTAAGAAAAATGTTTTTATTTTTATGAAGTGCTAACGTATTTGGTGCTTCCATTTGTAGGAGTCTGTGTTCTCCACTGTGGCCAGAGGCATCGTGGAATCCTGCATGAGCGGTTACAATGGCACCATCTTTGCATAGTAAGTTGTTGACTGTGTCCCTTTGTCAGGGTACATGTTAAGTGCTTCTGTTCATTTCCTATGGCTGGTGTGACAGGTTATTACAAACTGGTGACAACACGAATTTATTGTTTTACATCCTTTTGTCAGACAAACGCCTGACATGGTCTCACTGAACTGAAATCAAGGTGTCCGCAGGGCTGCGTTCCTTCCTGGAAGATCTAGTGGAGAATCCATTCCCTTGACTTTTTCAGCTTTCTGCTACAGGCCACCACATCACTTGGCCGTCAGCCCCCTTTCTCTACCTTCTAAGCAAACAACGTGCAACTCTATCCCCTTCCTTAGTCACATCGCCCTCTGAATAGAGCTGGGACAGCTTCTCTAATTTTAAGGACTCATGTGATTATAGTGGTCCCATGTGGATAATCAAGGTGGTGGGGATTTAACTCCACCTCCTGGAGAGGAATTATCTGCTTATATTGAAGCAGGTTCTTGAATAACATTGTTTCATTATGATGTTGGTGAGATGCCATAGGAACTTAACTCTTGTTCATATCGATTACCCTGTGGCAAAATTGTTTTTGTTATCCTTAATTTTGCTTGAAGTCGAAGAACCTGTTGACAGCATTAAGTGAGGATTACTGTACTTGGAATCTGTAAGGAGGATCTGTCTTTTCTCCCCCATTTATTTATATATGTGGTACGGACTCGTGTATTTATACCTTGGGTTATAATCCAATACTACATTATATTTATCTTGTTGCTCATATTGTTCTGTCTTGGCCATTGGGATCTATTTGAGGTTGGTTTCTTTGCCCATTGATAATGTTGCATCCTTTTTTTTTTTTTTTAGTACTTCCTTACTTTATGATGCTACAAGATGCTTCTTGCTCATTTTGTATTTTACTGTCCTAGGTCTAAAATCAGCCATTTTGCCAAAGAGCCCTGCTTCCTTTTATTGGAGAATTTAGGATCCATAACCTGGGCACTAGGTGTGTTTGTTGCTACTGGAGTATCATTGCTTTTAGGCTGCCTCAGACAGCTACGTAATATGTGTATGTATACTAAGTCATATATAGAGACAGATCTATAATTATTTCTGTATCTGTCTATTCGTATATATATATTAAGCTAAACAAGAGTTCATACTGATTTCTCTGACTCTAATCCAAGGGTTTATAATTCACATGGGTTCGTTCTAGCCCTTCTGTCTTGTTTATCTGCAACTCCCCTTGCTGACAAACCTGGCTCCCACCTTCTGTCATCCATTTATTTATTTGTTTAACCCCAGTGTACATGTAGAGTAGTTTTAGAATGGTTAGCCGGTATCCCTTTGATATACTAATTGATGAAGTACATTGTTTATGTCCAGATCCTTTTTTTTTTTTAAGCCTTAATAGTTTCCAGTCAAAACCACCTTTTCTAAAGTCACTTAGGTCAGTTCCTTTTCTGCCCACTCCCTTCAGTTCATTTGTGTCCTGTACTTGTAATCGGCAGGAAGCTTTCCTTCCTGGGGTCTTTGATACCCTGCTTGATGTGTTTTGCTTGTTTGTTGAGTTTGCTTGCTTGAGAGTGCACCCTTTGAAATGTACAGGTGTGTAGTGTTTTGACAAATGTAGAGAGCTATGCATTTACCACCCCAGTACTGAAGAGAACAATGTCCACTGTTTGTCAGCCACGCCCCCTCACTCACCTCAACCCCTGATTGTCAGAGTGTGCTAATATAGTTTCCATTCCTATAACTTTGACTTTCCAGAGTGTCATGTGAATGAAATCAAACAATATGTAGCCTTTTGCATCTTGCTTTTTTTCTCTTAGTAAAATGCATTTAGGATTCATCTGTGTTGTTGCATGCATCACTAGCATATTCTTTTTTTTTTCTGAACAGTATTTTATTGTATGGATATACCACAGTTCATCTGTTTCCCTGCTGAAGGATGTCTTGGTTGCTTCCAGTTTTTAGTGATTATAAAGTTGCTTCAAACATTTGCATTTTTTTTTTTATGTGAGCATATGTTTTCTAATCATTTGAGTAAATATCCTAGTATTTACTAGGATATTTACTAGGATATTACTAGATGTAATTGCTGGGGCGTGTGATTAACTTTACAAGAAACTGCCAAACTGTCTTTTAAATGTATATTTAAAGTGAGTGATGAACCTGAATGTTGGCAGCCTTAATATTGCTAGGAATTTAATACTGGAATATAAGCTGGAGATCCAGAAAGCATTGAGACAACTTTAGCAGTACTACAAGGTGAATTTTAGTATCATTTTAGATTTGTCTCATAAATAGTAAAAAAAAAATATTTGTAGTATAAATATTTTTTTCTTCTAATAGACTTTTTGAAAATTAAAAATTTTTTAAATTTCTTTTTAATTATAGTTGGCATAGAGTATTATATTAGTTTCAGTACAACAGTGATTCAACATTTATATATCTTATGAAATGGTCACAATAAGTCTAGTAACTATCTGTTACTGTACATAATTATTAGGATGTTACTGACTATATTCTCTATATTTGATTACATTGCATCCTCTTGACTTACTTTATAACTGGAAGTTTGTACTCCTTAATCCCCTTATTCTTTCCTGCCAATTCCTAGCAATAGACTTTTAAATTTTATTTCTAACTAGAGACTTTTAATAGGATGTAGTGAATTATGTCATTCATTTAGAGCAGCTGATGGTTTTTTTGTGTGTGTCTTGGTTTATCCGTAAGTGGCTGAAAACACAAGAAAATAAAAAATACATTACGAAGTTTAAATGTTGTAAATACATTTTTTCCATGAAAATTTACTTTTGCCTATTATGTTAATTTTTATTTAGTTTTGTATAGCAGAACTAAATGTTCTCTGTGGTGAGGCAGATAACTTTTCTCAAGAGAAGAAAGAATTTTGTTTTCACAGAATATTTTGAATGGTAAAGTTCAAAAATGAATTTGAATTAAGAGACACACTTGCCAGAGATTATAAATCTCCAGAATGATTTTCTTGGAAGACCCAGTAGGTGCATCAATTATAATATTTAATTTGTGACATATTTATTAATAACTAATGAAAATTGCTTTTGGTAGTTGAGGGTAGAAATGAGAAACACTTGGAGAGAAATAAATGAGTGTTTGACTTATTAGTTGGGCAAGCACGCTTTCTGATTTACCTGAGACCATTCCAATTCTAGAGTAATTGTTAACCATGTTCCCTTTACTCTCAAGTATGGGACTCAATACTATCCATTTCTCATTCTAAGTTACTAAGAACTTTTTTCTCTGCCTGCACAAGAAAGGTAAACAACTAGACCACAGTGTTTTCTAGCTTTGGGGGTGTTTAACCAAAAAGTAAATTCAAATTTTATATTTGTGTTATGAAACCAAGGTAAAGATCTTTACATTTGCCACCCTAACTGACATCCATCTTTAACATAAATTTTTTTTAATTTTAGTTTTTTGTTACTCTTGTTTCTCACGATAACTGAGCAGAAAGGACATTACGCACAAAAATTAAGCCTAGAGTGTAAAAATTTTTTAAGTTGCTTTATTTTTAAAGGAAGACATTTTAGTATCTTTTAAAGGTGGAATTTAGGAGAGGAATTGCTGCATTATTTAGAATAGCAAAAATTAGAAGAAAAAATCCAGTTTATTCTGGTTAAATAAATTATGATACATTGAAGAATAACAGTGCCTCTAACAAAGAAGTAGATCTCTACTGACTTAGGAAAATATCTGAAGTAAAACATAGGGAAAAACAAGTTACAGAGCAGTATTAAGAGTATCATTTCAATGTTGTAAAAAAAAATTAAATGAAAACTCTGATGCTTGTATTTGTATAATCCAGAGGCATTTTTCAGGCAATTAGCAGTTCTTAGTGGTAGAATAGGAAAGAGAAAATGAATCATTTACTTTTTACCTAAAGTAATTCAAAAAAAGAAAGAAAATAAACCCTTTGTGGGGAAAATTTATACACTAATAGACGATATTAGAGTAGAAGGGTAGTCTTCTAAATTTTATGTGTAAAAATAATAATATAAAACATTTTTTTTTTTACAGTGGGCAGACTGGCTCAGGGAAAACATTTACTATGATGGGTAAGTAAATTAAAGATTAACATTTACTGGCTTAATCTCTGTTGATGGCAGCACCTAGCACATTTTTGGGGAAGGCATAACTTCTATTTATATATGATGTTGACTTCATAAAATTAGGGATATTTCCCAGGTTTCTGTCAGAATGTGAGTTCCAAGCCCATGTTTGCAGCTGTGTTCCCAGCTCAGTGTGTAGCACGAGTAGGTGCTGGGTGAAGGTCTGACTTCTTTCTCTCGGCATTAAGTTCCTAAGATTCCCTACATTGTTGCATGTAGTAGTAGTTTATTTCCATTGCTATATAAAATATTATTGTATGAATGTGCCATAATTTCCCATTCTACTGTCAATAGACATTAGCATTATTTCCAGTTTGGGCCATATGAATAATGCTGTTGTGAACAATTTTTTTGGTATGTATTTTTTAAAGTCATTTCTGCCAGATCATAGTATATGTATATTCAGCTTTAGTAAATACTGCCAAACAGTTTTCCAAAGTGAGATATGGAAGTTTCAGTTGCTCCACCATCCTTGGCCACATTCGATACTGTTAGTTTTTGAAATTTTAGCCATTCTGGAGGGTATATAGTATTATCTCATTGTGTGTTTGTTTCCACTTCCTTGATGTCTATTGACAACTGAGCAGCTTTTGTATACTTTTTGGACATTTGAAGAGCTTCTCTGGAAAATGCCCATTCAGGTTTTTTTCCCACTTAACAAGCTTGTCTTTTTTTTTTCTTTTTTTTTTTACTCATTTGTGGGAATTCTTTATAAAGTAGAGATTAGCACTTTGTCTATGATATAGATTACAGATTTTTCTCTGGGTTTTTAATTTGTCTTTTGACTTTTATGGTTTTTAACTATGCTAAAGTTTTTTTATGTGGTTAAATTTCAGTGTTTTTAAAAATTGTTTCTGAACTGTAAGTTGTAGTAAGAAAGGTCTTCCCTTTGCGGAGGTTATAACATTATAACAATTGAGTACTTACAATATGCCAGGCTTTCTTCAAGGCTCTGGTGGGCTACTTGAATACAGGGCAGTGTTTGGGCTTTTGTAGAGCTCATATTCTCAGGAGGGATGTACCATTACAGGTAAATAAATGTCTAGCAATTAGGCCAGAGGTAGTAAGTGCTATGAAGGAAATAAAAAGGATGAAAAAGAGCAAGGGAGGTGGGTGGTCAGGAAAGGCTTCTCAGGAGGTGATATTTGAATAGAATTATTAAGTAGAATGAGACTGAAACATGAAACTTACCAGGGAAAGAACCTTCCAGGCAGAGGGACTCAATACATGGGCCTTGAAGTGGGAGCATGCTCAGGAGAGTTGGAGGAACAGGAAGAACACCCATAGGGCTCAAGTGGAGTTTTCCAGAATAAGGGGCCAATAAGAAGGGGAGGTGGAGCTGTCACCTGAGGCCAAGTCATGTAGGACCTAGTAAGGATTTTGAATTTTGTTATGAGTGTGATGTACAGTCATTGGAAGGAAGGTTTAGGTTTTTGGTTTGATAAAGAATTATGTGATCTGATGTATAATTTAAAGGATTACTTCAAGCAGCTGAATGAGATAAAGACTGTAGGATGAACTAAAGGATTAGGAATGATCTGGGGATGCAGGGTTAGGAGTGGAGTTGAGGCAGTGGAGTAGGCAAGGGATGTAAAAGGAGCTAAAGAATGTACTGACCATCTTTGTATATTATTTAACAGGAAAATGTTATAAAATTATCTGCATACTCTAATATTTGTCCTCTTTGTTCATCTACTTGCATTGTCTTTCTCTATTATATATGTATATATTTAAGGTATAATTTGCAAAGACCATTTAAATATTCCAGGTGTAGCACATCGAGACGATGATAATATTAAAAAAATTTTTTCTGTACATTTCTTGCATACACCAGCCTTTTGTTAGTTCCTTTGGTTGCTAAGGCATATTAAATGGATATTTATAGTAACTTCTAGATATTTTCTAGCTATATTTTTTTCTGGCTTATCTATATCTGTAGCTCGAATTAGTATTCCATAAAATCCTGCTATTTACACATCTACTCACCTCTTCTTCTTTCCCCAATGTTAACAAAATAGAGATAGGACAACTCTGCATTTTTCTATCTCCATAGAAATCTTTTGAAATATTCCTACAGTATGTTTCTTACCAACTTGGCTTTCACTGCCCAATTGAAGTAATACTAGCTAATGCTAATTTTTAATAGTAATCTGTGAGGTAGTTATTACCGTGTTCTCCCCATTTTACAGTTAGGAACTCAGAATAAGTAATTAGCCTATGGCCACATGGCCATTGTGTGCAGGTCCGTGAGAACAACATTATAAACAAGTAAAGTACAATCGTTTGATATTGCTGCTAGTTTTGGTACATGGCAGGAGGAAAATTTTCAAGCTTGATACCTAGATGGACTTTTTAATTTATTAAACAGCAACTACTTTTTAAAGTTGGTTGGTGGCTGTTGTAGGTCTTTCCTTCAGTCCTGTTGATAGGCAGGCTCTATTATGTGATCTCTCACAGGAGAAAACTTAACTTGTCTGGGGGCACACATGGGAAACTGATTATATAACATGTCATCTTATTTCTATATAAATTGCCTTTCAATGTTGCCATTTTGAAAGACTTCTGTATTAAGAACAAAAATGAACATTTATATATTTTACATTTTTTAGGACCATCTGAATCTGATAATTTTTCTTATAACCTGAGAGGAGTAATCCCACGAAGTTTTGAATATTTGTTTTCCTTAATTGATCGTGAAAAAGATAAGGTAAAACTTACTGTCAAAATAAAGCAGTTTTGTTAAACATCTAGTTTTGAGTAGTTAGCTACTGATTAGGTCATGGTACATGGAGGCTTGTACTTCACAATGTGGATAGGCTAGTGTGGCATTAAAAAACCTCAATTCTTTAAAGATTCTGAGTTTTTGTTTTCTAAAAGTTTTTAGTTTGTAAAAGATGCATCATCTGTGAACTCAGATTGCTGGTTTAAAAGAAATATAGTGCTTCTTAGACTTTCAGATTTTATAAGAGAGGAGGTGTAAAGAAAATCTTAACTGAGGAACACAGATTCTCTGAGCTCCATCAGTGACTTGGACCTCGGCTCACAGTTGTCTGCGAGTTGATAGACCCTCATGACGTCCCGTAGTGACAGGCCCATCGTTATCTCCTTTGCAGCAGCTGCTGCCACCTGGCTGTGATCTTGCTCCATACGTGGTGTGGCTCCATCATCCCTGAGATGTGGGCTTCCCTCTTCCATTGACTCTCAGATTGGGCTGTTCTCATGATTCTGCTTCTGTACCTTGGAAAATTCCAGGCTTAAGAGCCATTTGTGTTCTGTGCATACCAAGGACACTGATACATAACATTGGGTTACCATTTACTCCTTTGTGGAAACTACCCCTAACCTCTACAGTTAGACACGCATGTTGTATGCCAGGGACATGCTGACTGCCATGCATTTCTGCGCTTAAAAATTCTATAGAGAGGCTTTTAAAATAAATTTTCAGACTTTTAAAGAATATTAACACTTGCTTCAGATAAAACTTTATGAGGAAGTCCAGTGTGTAAGACAGATAAAAATGGAATTGTCCATCTGCACTGCCCACTTCCCATCTCCCTGGCGTAGTTCTCACCACCTCTGGAAACCTTTGGGCTCCTGGGACCACAGTGATGCCGCTTTAAAATATAATGATGTGTTGAAATCAGTTATCTAGATTTTTTAACTGACATTACATGTCTTGTATGGTGTAAAGGGTAATATTGTAGGAAATTTATACTTGTGAAGCTAGTGAAAGATTAATTCTCATAAAGATAAGAATGAATGTATGAAAATAATATATCTAAACAAGGCTTCTCTTTTGCAGGCTGGAGCAGGAAAGAGCTTCCTTTGTAAGTGTTCGTTTATCGAGATCTATAATGAGCAGATCTATGACCTACTGGACTCTGCATCGGCTGGACTGTACCTAAGGGAGCATATCAAGAAGGGCGTCTTTGTTGTTGGTGCGGTGGAGCAAGTGGTGACCTCAGCTGCTGAAGCCTATCAGGTGTCCTACCTTGAGTGTTTGGATCTTCAGACACCATAACATGCTGTGAAAAGCACCTCGATCTCAACCAAAGCAAGAATTGAGCTGCTAAAAATATTTTGGAACAGCATAATCCAGAACATTTATGAGAAGGAAAGAATAAAGAATCTGACAGTGTTTTATAGCTCTCCCCTTTGTTAAGATAGAACTCTGAGCCTCTGGGTTTTGCACTATTTTGGTGCTGTTCATTCTAATTAGGCATTCCTAAAAACTACTCTGGAGGTCCCGGGGGAAAGTTCATAGTGTTCATAATTCTTTAGTGGTTCTTCCTGGGAGCTGCACCTTTGAGGAGCTCCTGGGATCTCTGCTGTTTAAGCCAGCTGTACATATTATGACCTTGCTACTCAAAAATATAGTTCTTAGACTTTATCACCTGGGAGCCTGTTCCAAATATGAATCTCAGGCCCTACCTAACACCTCTTGAGTCAGAATCTGAATTTTAATAAGATCCCTAGGTGATTAGTAGCATACTACAGTTAGATGTTCTGCCCTGTGGGGTAGGTACCTGCATCCCCATTTTACAGCTATGGCACTGAGCTTCAAAAAGGTTCAACTGATTCCAGAGCCTGCAGTCTGAACCTTCACCTACCCTGCTTGCCATTGGGAATAGGGACAGAGAACAAATACTTTATAGACCGAAAGTGCTAATAAAACTTATGGCTTGAAGGTTGTTTGAGATTTATCTTGTTTAGCTTTCTCATTGTCTAGGTAAAGAAAGGGTTTGGAGAGATTTTGTGATTAGCACTAAGTTAACAGAAGCAAAAGATGGCAAAACCAGTTCTAGATCCTATGTCTTCTGATTTCCTGTTTGTTCTCTTTTCATAATGTGGAGAGGGGACAAAAAGGAAAGAAAAAGGAAAATACTTTGAGTATATTCCTCGATGGACCAGTATTTTTTCTCACTACCATTTACACATTTCCTACTGATGTTAGTGGCTGTCGTGGCCACTTGGAAATTGTGATGATACATTTTCCTTTTGTCAGGTGTTGTCTGGAGGATGGAGAAACAGGCGTGTGGCATCGACATCAATGAATAGAGAGTCCTCTAGATCTCACGCAGTCTTTACAATTACAATAGAGTCAATGGAGAAAAGCAACGAGACTGTGAATATACGGACATCTCTTCTCAATTTGGTGGACTTAGCAGGATCGGAACGGCAAAAAGACACCCATGCAGAAGGGATGAGGTTGAAGGTAAAGATGGACTTGTGACCTTCACTTGAACTTGTGTGTGAATCCTTACTGGAAGTCAATACCAAGCTAAGTGTTGTGAGTGTTAGAAAGGAATAAGAAATATCTTCCATCCAAAAGGTGTAGAAATTTTTGTTGTTGGGTAGAGATAGTAAACATACATGAGATAGGACAAATCTGTTCTCAAATAGCAGGTCTTTGAATTCATGCCAGACAGTACAAGTGGCAGCAGGGGACAGAGGAGAGGGTGTGACATGGAGTGCTTAGGAGAAACGCGGGGAACCAGGATTTGGGTAGGGAGAGAGGAACAGGGAATACGTGCCTGGCAGGGAGGCCTCTTAAGAGTGATTGTGGTTGCATAGCGAGTGGCATTTGGCACAAGTAGGCCTAGACCAAGAGTGCCAGGCCAAGTTTACTCTTACATCTCCAAACACTGGGCAACAAAAGTTTTGTTTTTCCATGCTGAAAGCCTGTTTTACAAGACCTTAGCCATCTGGCCCACCATGAGGGGAGAGCCGAAAGAGAAAGGAGAGTGTTGTGCTCTTTAGTATTTCAGGGCTGAGGGTTAAGGACCTAGCCCTGGGCTAAGGTATTGACAGTGGAGTCAGAGGTTCTCTATAATATGTACTGCCAGTGTGTATCTATATATGTATTTTAATGTGAATTGTCAATAAAATATGTGGGTTCTGTAGGATAAATGAGGGCTGGGGGCAAACTGTTGGAAATGGTGGAGGTGAGTCTACTTTTTGCATTAAAAGTATGGATTTGAGCCTCCTGAGGCAATCTCAGGCTCGTGTTTCTATTAAGACATGTAGCAAAGAAAAATAGCATATGTTTATAATAGGACATACACTGGGCCTGTTCTAAAAGCTTTATATATATTTACTCATTTACCCTTTCCAACAACTCTGGGAAGTAGGTACTGTTATCCCTTCTACTTTAAAGAAACTGAAGTAAATTTCCCTGGGGCACACAGCTAAGAGTAAAGCTGAGATCAGAACAGAAAGTGTGTCGTTCAGCTCCACAGACAATGCTCTTGACCTTTCTGGTTTACTGGATGGTAAAACAGGTGGTGGCCACTCTGAACTCAGTGCATCTTGCTTTATAATTTCGACCCTTTCTCTTTTTTCTATGCTCCCACCACTGCAAACCCAGTTTCTGACATATGCTACCTGCAGTAAAAATCCAGTCTAACATATTTAACCTAAACATTTTTTTCTCCCAAACCACTTTTTAAAAGGAGTTTTATTATCCTATACAGAGTTAGACTGAATATTCTCTTGTAGTAAGTCCATCAGTGGCTTTATGGAACATGGCATGAGTTATGAGTTATTATACCCTTATAATGTAGCAAACATTTGTCATAAAAGCATTGAAAAATATGACTGTTAATGCATTACAACTTTTTTCCTGTTTTTTTTTTCTAGTTTTTATCTTTATAGGTCAGTTTAAAACTATTGCAGTCATGAGGTGACATTGATATTTGCCTTCAGGTCATTTTGTATTTGCAGTGTGGGTCAAATAGGAAAAGGTCAGGGGATAGTTGAGGACATCTATCTGCTGAAAAGGTAGTTATCCTTAACTAATGTTGTCCCTGACTTTCCTTTCCATTCACTATTGTCACCTTGATAGGCATAATTTAATACAAAATACTAAACAGAAACCAGTGCACCTAAATTTTTGTTCTTTTCTCATGCCGTAGGAAGCAGGTAACATCAACCGATCATTGAGCTGCCTGGGTCAAGTGATCACTGCGCTCGTTGACGTGGGCAATGGAAAACAGAGACACGTTTGCTACCGGGACTCCAAGCTTACCTTCCTACTCCGGGTAAAGCAGATCCTTGGGTTCCTGGGCCTTTTGTTGGTTATGCTCATGATGGCTGTTGGGTGGAAAATTTCTCGGCCTTGGTGGTAAGAGTGTACATTTTCTTTGCTTGAAAAAAAATCTGTGGGTTCTTCCATTTGTATCATTAAACAGGATTCCCTTGGTGGAAACGCCAAAACAGCTATAGTCGCCAATGTTCATCCTGGACCACGGTGCTTTGGGGAAACCCTGTCAACGCTGAATTTTGCTCAAAGAGCCAAGCTGATTAAAAATAAGGTAAAATACTGAGTACAACAATTGATTTCTTCTCTCTCGCAAGGGAGAAATTAGTCTTCCTTACTCCAGAGGTAGACCCCTTGATCATCTTATCATGGTCAGAGTGTAGGGGTCCACGTTGCCTCCTCCTGGTTAGGCCAGAGTGTGTAGGCTTAATGTTTCATTTCATTGGATTATGACCCTCGGGTGGGATATTTGTAATAGGAGGAAAAACTAGTAGAGCTTCCTGACCATCTCTTAGAATTTATTAGAAGTTTTTGGAGAGTGGAGAACTGCTGGGGCAATTAGAATTATGATGTCACTGATGTGACTGTGATGTTGAAATGTTGAGGAGTGCCTTGTAATGAGGCTGGCCATAAAAATCAGAAGCAACTAGAAATGGCTTCTTAACACATGAAACAACAGAACAGGGCGCCTTATACTAGTCACTATCAATGGTAAGTCCCCTGCTGCAGCAAAAGTGGCTAGAGTAGCTGGGACCTGTTTAAGGGTGAATGATTTAAATCTTTCTCAATGGGTAGACCTGGCTTGAGAAAAGAACACAGGGACCTTGGGGCTGTCAGAGGGCTTGTTTCCTCACCAGAGTGTTGGGTGGTTCACAGCTGGGTCCCTTTGATCTGGTTTATACTTTGTCATTCTCATTATCCCCCAGTTGGTTCTGTAGGCCTTTCTGAGTCTCTTAGACATCTTCTCAAATAAGACATTTCTTTGAGAGAATTTTTTTTTTTAAGCGAGGCAACCCAGGATTGACCTCACAGATTGCAAGGACCTTGTCAGCTTAAATCCCTTATTTTTTAATTTTTTTATTTTTTACACCTACAGCACCTGGTCTCCCTATGTGGCCTCCCATCCAAGTACTAACCAGGCCCGGCCCTGCTTAGCTTTGAACTCAGACGGGATCGGGCTTGTTCAGGGTGGCATGGCCATAGACAGAGAATTTCTTAAAGAGACATTTTTTTAAAATACATTAAGTCTGGTAATAAACAGATGGAGCTGTCACACCCTCCCTTCCTTCTAGGAGAGCTGTTAGGAAGTACAGAGTTGGATTCCTTTGGGAGGGAGGTTTCTGCTGGTGATAGGGCTCAGGCCAGCCCTGTAGCTCGCCACCGCCTCATTGTAAGCCATGACAGAGGTCATTCCCACTGAGGGTTTGCTCTTTGGGGTGGTGCCCGGCATCTTAGGAGGAAGGTGATGTCAGACCCTAGGGCATGTTCATGCCATTAGACAGGACTTCCTTGGAGGTAATGGACTCAGCCCAGCAGGGCCCAGGGCTAGTCAACAGAGCCGAGACCTAAGTGGGACATCAGGGAGGAGGGGAAGGAGCGCTGGCTGTGGCTTTGAACGCAGGGAAAGGAAGCTCCCTCCCTGCTTCGGCACACTGTGGTTCCGGTGGCCTTTTGACCATTCGTGAGATGGAAGTGCAGTTTTGTTTGCTGTTCGTCACTCCAAATCATACAGACAAATATAAACACAAGACTATACAACTCAAAAAAAATGTCCTTTTAGGACACCTGAAACTTAACCAGATTTCATTAACCAATGTCACCATTAAAAAAAAAAAGTACTAAGGTAAAAGAAAGTTCCAGATAAACTTCTAGAAATCCCTTAAAAAAGAAAATGTCCTTTTAATGCTTCTTAAAAAACTCTTGAACAGGCAGTGGTAAACGAAGACACCCAAGGAAATGTGAGCCAGCTGCAAGCTGAAGTGAAGAGGCTCAAAGAACAGCTGGCCCAGCTTACCGCAGGACACATACTCCCAGAGAGCTTTCTCACCACAGGTAAGATGAGCTCAGCGTTCTCTGTCCTGAGGGAGACCGCACGTGGACATTAGCGTGAGAACCCTCTGATGACAGGCATGACACAGCAAGGAACCCAAAGTATCCTTCTGTTTACTTCACCTACATAGGAACATGGTACTCTGTCTATTACCAGGTACACATTTCAGGTACTGAATTCTGTGAGAGATGTAGGAAGGGAGAGTAGAAATAATTTTGAATAATTCATTTCTAACAAGTGCTAAAACGACGTGCTAATAAATTTTATTTAGATCTACTTCTAAGATTCTCTTATATGTAATCTAGATATATTTACTAAATAGGATGAGGGAGACATTTTTCTTTAAAGAATACGTAATATGTAGACTGGGTTAATCTATGATCTGGTGACAGTTTGATTCTTTTAGATTGAGAGTTGTCAGTTTAAGGCTGTTTTAGCTCATGTCTTGGTCATCAAATCTGAGAGATAAACATTCCCCCCCCTTTCTCTTTCTTATTGCATCAATTACAGACAAAGATGAGGCTAATTACATGAAGTATTTCCAAGAAGCAATGTTATTCTTTAAGAAATCTGAACAGGAAAAGAAGGTAGGAAACAATTAACATAAAGTGGGTGTAAGATATTTTAGGCTTTACTCTGTGGTGCCTTTCTGAGTGGAATAAATGGCACCAGTAAATAAAGGAAGGCTGTGAAAAATCTAATTTCGCCCTTGAGGTTATATGGAAGGTTAGCGTTTGTTGCATAGTTTGTGAAAATTCTGGGAAGCTGCATTATTTTTCATTTTTTACCAAATTGTGAATTTTTTAAACTAAAATTCTGGGAAGCTGCATTACTTTTCATGTTTAACCAAATTGTGAATTTTTTAAGTCTCTGGTAGAAAAGGTCACCCAATTAGAAGACCTCACTCTCAAAAAAGAGAAGTTTATTCAGTCTAATAAAATGATCGTGAAATTCCGAGAGGATCAGATAATGCGCCTGGAGAAACTCCACAAGGAATCACGGGGAAGTTTTCTGCCTGAGGAGCAGGATCGTTTGCTGTCGGAATTAAGGGACGAGATTCAAACTCTGCGAGAACAAGTGGGTACATGAGTTTTACATTCTTTATACCAAGGCAGGTATAAATTTGTCATCAGATTTTTAGAATACAATGGAATACAATGGAAGGTGTATTAAATGAATTCATCTGACAGTGTGATTGCATCATTTATTTCCTGCCATTTTCTAAAATAGTAGAACCTGAAGGGAATAGGGAGGAAGTTGTGACGTTGCTACGGCAACACTCAGCCCTAGCAGGCCACGCCTGCTTCATCCCAGTGGGCCTTGTGGTTCGCCAGAGTCAGTCTCTTTACAGTTCAGCCCTTTAGAGTGTTGTTGTTTATCCTTTCCCCTGGAAGTTAATACAGAGAGTTAATACAGGCACATCATTATGAAACAAAGATGATCTATGATAAGTTCTGTATATTTTTTCAGAGGTTTCATGCATGTACAAGCTATATGGATAGATATTTTTACTTTGATTCCTTTTGTACACAAAAGGCGGCTTGCTGTCCTCCCTTCTCTGCACTTTGCCCTTTGCATGAGGTGTATCTCTGAGTGCCTTCAGTCCTGATCAGCAGAGATTCCTTATTTTTCATCATGTTAACTAAGCAGTCCGCTTTGTACAAAGGGTCTGCCACAGCATACGCCCTTGTGCTTATCTCCTTAGGTGCCCGCGTCAGAGTTCCAAGGGCGCAGACCCAGTGGTAGGTAGATCGGGACTCATGGGATAGGCACATTCTCAGACCAGAAGCCAAGCCGCTTTCTGCAGTGGCCACGGCAGGCTCCGCCTGCAGTGCACAGGGCTTTCATGTTTTCTAATGGCTTTTCAGAAAGACTTGTTCATTAAGTGTGTAATTCTTCTGTCTCACAGATAGAGCACCACCCCAGAGTTGCAAAATATGCTATGGAAAATCATTCCCTCCGGGAGGAGAATAGAAGACTGAGATTACTAGAGCCCGTGAAAAGAGCCCATGAAATGGACGCCCAGACCATTGCGATGCTCGAAAAGGCTTTCTTCGAAGTATCTGGCACAGAGAAAAACGACAAAAGTAAGAAGCGATTTTTGTATTACATGCCTTCTGGGCAAGGGGCCAGTTTTAAAGGGCATTTTAAAATGCCCTCCCTTGCATTGGGAGGGGTCGTCATTTTAGCCTCTAGACCTGGTGCTAATTTCTTGTATATGGACTTATTGTTTATGTTATCAGAAGGCATTTTCTATGCTTTTTTCTCAAAAATCACAGTCATAAATTATGTAGGCTATCATATCTCTTTTGTGGATAAAAGGTTGATTTAGATATTACTTTTAGTTTTTATTAAATAGAATTTTTCCGTGTTAAGTATATGAAATGAAAAGTGCATGATTAAGCACAACGTGAATGAATGTGGAGGCGAGATGATTGTCCACCTGATTAAGGTCTGTATGGTGAGAGATGTTGGTGTGATTGGATTCATGGTCCACCCAGCACCGTGTTTCAGACCTGGTGTTGTGGTCACCAGTCACATTTGCCAGCATTCGCTGTTAGTTACATGGTATTTCTATAAGTTTACTTTTACTTTGTGAAATGTGGCTTAGTTAGTACTGAATCTAACCTACAGGCTTGGCAGCTATTGTTAAATGCTCTGGAGTTTGGTAACAGTCTGTATTTGCTCCATTTTTAGCATGAATATTTTTATGGTCTTTTATCATATTCTATCTCAGCCTTTTGTTTCTGTTTTGGTTGAAATTGAGCAAGTTCTAATCTTTTTATTCTGTGCTCAAAGAAGCCTGCTTTTTAAAATTTCCTTTTCAAAGCCCTATTCCATCTCAAAAACAACTTCTAACGTTCTTACCACACTGTATCGTATCTTATGTCTCCTGCTGAGTTATAGGCTCTTGTATTTTAGGGTTCACCTTCCAACCATTTCTCATTTTTCCTCCTTGTGCTTCAAAGCAAATACCTGGCAGAGAACTTAGAAAATATATTCTGTTATTTTTGTCTTTCAATGACCAAGTCGTTTCCTTATTATCAGGTCAGCAAGGATTCTCTCCTAAAGTTGCAAAAGAGCCAATTTCATTAGCAAACGCTGAGAAGTTAAAAGCACAACTCCTGCAAATTCAGACAGAGCTGAATAATTCAAAGCAAGAATATGAAGAATTCAAAGAACTAACTAGGTAAAGTATAAATACACATTTGTGCTTATCTATTTAATATCTTTTAGTGTTGATTTGTTTTAGAGTTTGACAGTGACAATTGAGCATTTTACTTTATTAAATTCTCATATAGCAACTAACTTGTTTTGACATGTTTCAAAATTTTTTTAACTTACTGTTTTTAAATTGAGGCATAATTGGCACAGACTTCCAGCTCTTTAATAGTGTGTGTAATGAAGTAGACAATGTGAATGTTTTACGGGATATACCTGTTGAGCAGAATGTCTGTTGAACTTATATAGTAAATTTCTAATCTGGCCACCAAATTAAATCACTGTTGTCATGAATTAAGTGGATTTTTAGAAATTTCAGAATTATTAATATTCTTACTTGATGCTCTTTATGTAACAGAAACAAAGACAAACCACATTCATGTTATAACTAAAATTTATGCTATTCTAAAATATAAAGAAATGTTTGTTTTAAAAATAATATCACATATGGAACCAACATGGACTGGTTGAGCTTCCGAAATAGAGCTCTGCCATTTACTAGTTGAACACCTTAAACAGTCATCTATCTCTGAGCTATATCCTGTTGGAAAACGAGGGTAATAATCTTCGACTCTCTCTGATTTAAAGAGGTAACTGTAAAGTTATGCATGAATACAAACTGTAATGTACTCTACAGATGTATGACGTTACTTATGACCTAAAACACTCAATTTAATATCTATCAGGAAAAGGCAGCTAGAATTAGAATCAGAGCTTCAGTCTTTGCAAAAAGCGAACCTTAATCTTGAAAACCTTTTGGAAGCAACAAAAGCGTGCAAGCGACAAGAAGTCTCTCAGCTGAATAAAATTCACGCTGAAACACTAAAGGTAGGTAATCTGAAGCAATACTTGAGTCTTAAGTCACTGCTGTCTCATTTTGTTAATAATAGAGTCTGCACAGATTCTCTTCAGATACAGATCCCCTTGCAGGCAGTTAACCTAGGGTGATGCTGGTCCTGGTGTTCCGATGTAGGCCCACTGGCAAACAGGGCGGTGTCGGACAGAATACACTGGCATCAGACCCAGGTTCAAGTTCTGATCTGCCACTACCCTTCTTAGGCAGGGTTTCCTAACTTCTGAGTCTCATATTTGTTGTCTCTGAATTGGAGGTGAGGATAATTTAATGGTATTTTAGATTTTTTTAGAGCACTAAATGAGATAATTAAGTGCACGGCCCCTAGTAGGTTTCTGTAAGTGGCAGCTGTTGCTATAAGGCATTGTGTGCTCAGAGTTTGCCCTGGAAGGATCGAAATCCTAAAGACAAAGGGACCATGAAAAGATCAAGGGTGACAGTGGGGTTAATAGGAGGGTTTCCTCCACAAACAACCAGAGCCTTCATAAAGGAAAAAAGCTGAACACCTGAGATTGAGGAATGAGAATGCACAGAAAAGCAAAAGATTAAGAAGGTGCTGCTGCTTGAGATTTGAGCTTTTTGTACTAAATTCTCTGAATGCCAAAAAAACACTTCCCTTATACATCTTAAGCTTTATAATAATGTTCATCCCTAGTGGCTACCTTTAACACTGATGTTTTTTGTGTCAGTTAGAAACTGCTTTTAAAAGTAATTTTATTCATCCATTTGAATAGTTAATCACATGACTGGAATATTTAAAGGTACAGAGTGTACAGTGACAAGTCTCTTTCTGGGTGCTATCCTTCCAGCCAGCCAGAAACCTATTTGGAGGGATTCAGTGTCACCAAGTTTTTTGAGGTTTTTTTATTTTTATTTATTTATTTTTTACTTTACACAAATATTAGCATAATACATACACATCTGTCTACACCTTGATTGTTTTTTTATTTTAGACTTTATCCCATGTCTCAAGGGAGAAAAGAGCTTTCCGTTTGGTTTTTGTTTGTTTAAGCAGCTACACAAGAATATTGTATGCATATATTGAACAGTTTAACCTGAGAACTGCCATTTTTTCTTATAAAGGTAGAATATGTGTCTTTGCTTTTTAAAAAAAGATGGCTTTCAAAATCTGTATGGAACATTATTTTTAAATACTTATTGAATATTTCCAGGTGTTTTATAATTTGCGTCTGTAGTCCCTTAGCATGGTGGAATCACAGATCTTGAAGCACTGTGACCTTCTGGTGCTACTTTGGTTTATAGCTGAGCAAACAGGACAAAGGATTCAAAGGTTTACCAAGAGTAACACAGCAATTCAGATCTTTTGTTGTTCATTTTTAATTATATGAGTGCTTTACGAATACATTTTCCTTGTTTCAAAAAATATACCTCTGTATACAAGTTTGGGTTAAAGTTCCCATGGAGCAGCACTGCCAGTCTGGGTCTGATCTAGCCCTTCACAACCCTCACCCCCTGGGCGATGTGTTCCCAGCTTGGGAAGCCTTTTCTTATCAGTTTTGTAGAGTAAATGTACACTGACTGGGAAAGATGTGTAGAATTCTTTAACAGATCTTTTCTTTTTGTTGTGCTTTGTTTTTAAAAATAAGTGGAATCATCCTACATGTGTTATTCCACAGTGGGCCTTTGTTAGCTCAGGGATATGCCTTGGGTCTTTCCGTGTTAACTGGTACATGGAGCTCTACCTCATCTTAAACCTAGGCTTTTGTGTTTTGGATGGTTTATTTAGGTGGTTTCCAGTGCAAGCATCCTCTGGCCTCTCCTTCTATGAGGGAGAAGTGGTAGTCTTAGGACATCTCAGATTGGAGTCACTTCTACTGAAGGGCCCTTCCAGGTGGCCTCACCCTGTGCCTTCCTAGGAAGTCAGGGAGCACTCATTCCTAGCTCTGACCCCTAGAACTGGCACTGTCAGGCTCTTTACTGTTTGACAGTCTGATAGGTGAAAAATGACATCTTGTTAAGGTTTTAATTTTCATTTTCCTCATTTCTAGTGAGGTCAAATGTATTTTCCTATGTTTGTTGCCCATTTGTATTTCCTTTTTCTATGAATAAAGAGTCCATTTTCTTACTACTTGTTTATTTATTTTTTCTGACTTGTAGGAATTTTTATGTTAAACTATTGTTATGCCCAGTGCCAATATATTCTGCCATCATGTTGCTTGTCATCTTTGTATGTGACACTTTTGTTACACAGAAGTTTTAAAATTTTGATACAGCAGATTTATTGATCATTTATCTTTCTGACTTCTTTTATTCATTTTTAAAGGCCCAGACAATGTCAAGGTCATCAGTATATTCCACTTTCTTTTATAACTTATTTTATTGAGATGTTTAATGCATCTACTGTTTTACTTTTGAGTGGTATGAAATAAGGATTTAACTTCTTAATAAGTCTGTTTTTCTCACTGATTTGAACTTTGCACATATAAATTGTCTATTTCTGGACTTTGTATTTTCTTCCAATGTTTATTTGACTATTCATATGCCAATCAGTTTAAAAATGACCCTACCCTTATAATGTATTTTTCTATTGTCCAAGGAAGTCTTCCCAATTTGTTCCTTTTTTAGTTGTCTTTTCTTACAGATTTATTCTTTGGATGAAGTTGGAATCAGCCTATCAAGTTTCAGTTTTCTAAATCTTACTGGAATTTTGCTTGAGACTGCATTGAATTGATAGATTTATTTCTACTTATTTTCCATTTGTTTCTGTGCTGCCTCTATTTGATGAATAGAATTTTAATTTTGTCCTCTTTGTTCACTAAACTACTAAATATGGTATTTTTTATTTAATGCATGCTAATGTTGTTTTCTATAACTTTTTGCTTCAGATTATAACTACACCAACCAAGGCTTATCAACTTTGGTCTCGGCCAATGTCAAAATTAAGCCCTGAGACGGGGAGCTTTGGTGCCATTCACAGTCAGAATTCTAGCAAATTAGATAATGACATCTTAAATGAGCCAATTCCACCTGAGATGAATGAACAAGCTTTTGAGGCCATTTCTGAGGAGCTTAGAATGGTGCAGGTAATATTTAGTTTTAGAAAAAATTAATAATTAGACATTCATTTAAACAATTTTTTTTTTTATTATTTTAACTGTGTAACGTGTTTAGTATCTTTTTAAGTGTGGGTGTATAAAGGTCCCTAGTGTACAAATCAGCCTACTCTAGTTCTTTTAATTCACTTTGTAATATTTAGCAAGTCACTTTGTAATCTCCTGGGGCTTTGGTTCTCTCATATGTAAAAAGACCATTTGCCACTAGCTGCAGAACTGGTTTGTATGGCACAGTGTTGTATCTGCTAAAGAAAGTTAAAATAGTTGAAAGAATCTTATTACTGATGAAATTTTAGACAGCTTTTGGTATATTTGAAATAAAGTGAAATTTGTTTATCTCATAATTCTGGTGATTTAATTTTTAAAGGTTTTCTACTGTCTAGTAAAACTTCAAGTGAGCCAGACCACCCCAAATTCCAAAGTTTTGTCCTTTTTAAGGCATGGAGGTGTTCCTGGTGAAGTCACTCCAGGGAATTCTGAGAAAGCTCAGTGGTCTCTAGATTGTTCTGTGGTTTAATTCATGACTTTAATTTTCATCTCTTCTTCGTATTTCAAGTTACCTACTGTGATGGACCACAAATGTAATTCTGAAATACGAGAAGTCATAAGTATAGTCTTTTGAAGTTGTTTTCTGGATCCAGACTGGCCTTTGATACCTATGTCTTCGTGAGGTTTTGAGTTCTCTTTTTTGTTTTTTTAATGCAGAAGAAATGATGGAATGTTTGAGATTTTCATTAAAAGAGTTTTTGACAACTGAAGTTTTTGTGTTGCAGGAACAAATGAGTGCCCTTCAAGTCAAGTTGGATGAAGAAGAGCATAAGAACCTAAAGCTTCAGCAGCACATTGACAAACTGGAACACCATTCTACGCAAATGCAGGAGGTAAGACCCAAAGCATGGCCCCAGACGTGTGTGAAACAGATCATCAAAGGGAGAGTATACAGGAAGAAAACCACTTCACAGAGCCTCATTCGGGCCTATTTGAGTTGAGTTCTCTACTTTGTTACTCTGCATACTGCTCCGACGATGAGACACACATTGCTAGTCTGAGTTCTGGCCCTCTGCAGTGCAAACAGGCCCGTGCTGTTTGTCTGGACAGTTCAGGGGTTCGAGGCCATCCTTCCCTCACCGTAGTTGTGGGAACAGTTGACTTTCTTCTGGTCAGAGACCTTAAACCTAGATCTTAAAAGCGGAAACGAGGTAATGATTTGGAGCGCATCTCGGCATGCCAGTATTTCTTTTCCAGCAAATTGTTTTCTTTACCACAGCTTTTCTCATCAGAGAGAACTGACTGGACCAAACAGCAGCAGGAGCATCTGTCACAATTGAACGTCCTTGAAAAGCAGCTTCGGGACACTCAAACTAAGAATGACTGTAAGTTTGAACAGCTGGGAGTTTCGTCGGTCTGAATACTGTAACTCAGTATCTTTTTACTCATATGGACTAATCTTGACTCTTTTTGGTTGGTCGCTTTTTTGTATGTTTTAATTAGACAACCAACTTGAGTTTGCATGACAGTGGTAAGTCATGGTAACGTATCCTAAAGGCTAATTTGCTTCAGGACTTCTCACAAAAGATAAAACTGCTTATAGTTTTAATATTGCTTTGAAAGTGAAGTATCTTGAATTCATAGGATGAGTAATGTTTTAATAATGACAAAATCAACTAAGTCATGTTTTGGTATATATGCATAGATGTCGGTTTATTATTTGGTTTCCAGGGTATTTTTCTAGTTTATTTCTTCTTTTATCAAAGTATTTGCAGTAGATTATAATAAAACTAAAACAAAAAAGATAGCTGTTCTATTTTCTTTGATCATAGAAATTACCTAGTTTTTTTATTTTCAATTGGAAGTAAAGTTTTTAATTCATTTTGGAAAGTTCTGGCACATTTCCAAGGGATTTTTAATAAGTAAGATTAGGTCACTTAAAATATGTTAAATCTCTTGATTTTTCCCCTTTTACATTGAGTTTTGATGCATATTCTGTAGGAAATCAAATGACCTACAAGTCAGAGACAGGTAGATGTTAACTCTTCCTTTTCTATTAGCAATGATAACAAAAATCATGAACAAGGGAGAGGAAGAAAATAGAAATCTCAGTGCTCCTAGTTCCTACCACTTCGTTGTTCAACATCTTTACTGAATATGGTTTCTCCAACTTGTTTTGCTGATTGTGTGAACATACCTATGGCATTTATTTGCCTACTTAGTAAAAAAATATGTGTAGAGAAGCCTGTTGAGGATTTATTTTGTTTGCTTTTTAGTTTTGAAAAGTGAGGTGCATGACCTGCGAGTAGTTCTTCATTCTGCAGACAAGGAGCTTTCTTCGGTGAAGCTGGAGTATAGTTCATTCAGAGAGAGTCAGGAGAAAGAACTGAACAGCCTTTCCGAAAGACACGTGCATATTCAGCTTCAACTAGAGAATGTCAGGTAGAGTTGTTCTCTTATGGTTTCACGTTGCCTGATTGGCCTGTAACCCAGGACTGCTTGGCGTGCAAATGCTGTAAACCCAGCTCAAACTAGTTAAACACATGAAAAGGTAATCTGTTGGTTCACAGCATTGGAAACCCCAGAGGTGATTTTAATTTCAGGGACAAACTGAATTGAGTCTCACGCTGTCGGTACGCATTCTCTCTCTGTCTCTCTCTGTCTCTCCCTGTCTCTCTCAGGCCCTGCTCTGCTTCTCTCTGTGTTTCCCTCATTCTGTCCTACTATTGAGGCCTTCCTCCACGTTATAGGGAACGGACCGCCTCACTGCTCCATATTCCGTCTCCTAGTGTAACTGCCCCTGTGAAGAAATCCACTTTGCCAATAGCCATCTGTCAGTCCTAGGAAGAATTTGAATTGGCCTTGCATGGTTGTCTGCTTACCTTTGGACCAGTCATACCAAGAGTGTGAGGTGGCGTTAGCCCAACACAGGTGATGTGCCTGTTCTAGAGAGAAAGGTGTGCTCTTATTGGAAGAAGGGACAGTTAAAGTAGACCAAATCAGTGGTTGTTACCACTGCCCACTAACTCCCTTGAGGCTGGCTGGTTAGCCAAGTAATCTAAGATGTAAATTGTTTGTTTTCACTGTTTTTATTTCCTTGCTAATTCCAGCCTTTTGTAGAACAACTTAAAACCATCTTGTATTTTTAATAACTGTCTTCCGGACCTATGGCAATAATTAATAATGGACATTTTGTATGTGATGCCATGGGAGAGATATGATTGTGACTGCCAAATCTAGAAAAGCTGCGAATAGACAACCTTGAATTTAATTTTTATAGGAATTGCAGAAACTAAAATCTTAACTCTGAGTGTTTTCAACAAGGAATTAAGCAAGAAGGAATTAAAACAGAGTAAGAAAACTCGAGATCTGCAGGCCAGGTCTATCCCTACATGTGTTTTTAGTAGGCTTGCGCAGTGTGGTTTAAAAATAAATTTAGCATAGCCTTTTTTAAAATGAGAGTTTTATTAGAAAAATTCATATTTCAGCTTTCTCTTAAAAATCAGACACTGTGGTGGCACAGGGCCCACATTCCTGCGTGGAAACCATCATGTGCTGTTTAAATCACCCTTTCCCTTTACAGAGGGGTGTGAGCTGGATCAGTACAGCCTCCATCACTCACCCCTACGCTATTTCCCCAGCACCAAGTCTGCCAGTCGGTTCTCATTTATCACAGGTGCACTGTTGGTTTTTCTTACACCTGGCATTTGCTTTTAATATTGGAATCACTGAATCTAATCTTGGCTCTGTCATCAACTAATTCTGTGGGATTTTGTTTTGAAAGTCACTCCACTAATCTTCTTGGGTCTTAATTTTCTCATGTTTTCATGTAAGAGTTGAACTACATCTAAAATGTTAATTCTCTGTATTTGGTTATGTACTTAAATTCTGTCTTAAAAATATTTAAAAATATTGAGCTTTCCTTGCTTTTTAAGTTGGACATAATTTAGTTATTCTTGATACCTCTGGTTTAACATCACTTATTGGGCCACTTATACTCCATTGTGCACAATACCCTGTGTTTCTTCAATTATTTGCTTGCGTTACATATACAGTCTGTGTCACAAATGCATATGTTCCCCCTCTCTGCCATCTGTTGTCTATACCTCTGTCTTTAGCAACTGATTTATAGCCCTTTGTAATTTGCTGCTTCCGCTCTGCTTTCATTCAGTAAAACAGACCCATGTCTAGTAATCTGTATAGAAGCTGGGACACCTGTTTTGGATGGTCCACAGGTCAGGCTCATTGTTTACTGCTTTTTGGCTGAGCTCTGGATGTTTGGGCATGTCACAGCATGTTGGGGAGCAGAGCAAGAGGATGAAACCCTAAAAAGTAGTAACTAATAATTGAATGAAAAAGTAGGTTTTCCAGAGGGCATTTATTCTGTTGCTCAGATCAAAGCCACCTTTGTCATCTTAGAAAACCTTCCTAGAGTTGGGAGACTGTGATGAATGGACAGAATTGAGCTGTCAACAAAACTAAACTGATGGCCGGTCCCTAGGTTATGTGAGGGTTAGGTCGAGAACCCCCTAAATGAGTCTCATTGCTCTAAATTGCCAGTCAGTGAAGCATGTCTGGCTGAAACCATGGAGACAAAATGAGGAAGAAGATGGCTATAATCTCCCACCCTGTCTTTTCCGTCCCCATCACACTACACCGTGGTCCAGTCTGTTCATAATTTTGTGCATCACGGACATTTTACATAAGTTCTCGAGGAGCTTTACATCAGTCAGGACCTCTAGGTTGGGAATGGTCTGTCGATGGGATAAACTGAACTGCAGATAATCTGACTAGCAGAACTACATTTAATGTTTATATTTACCATTGTAAAAATGTTTTCCTGATAAAGATTAGAAAATGAAAAGCTTCTTGAGAGCAAAGCCTGCCTACAGGATTCCTATGAAAACTTACAAGAAGTAATGAAGTTTGAAATTGACCAACTTTCAAAAAACCTCCAAAACTGCAAAAAAGAAAACGAAACTCTGAAATCTGATCTGAATGTAAGTTAAGAAGGGTATTGGTTATTCGTGGATTTGTCCTGGATGTGTGACTGTTTGGTGGCGTGCAGGGCAAGCACTGCTTTGACCTCCTCCTGACTTATACTGGCCCGGCCCGTAGGCCAGCCACACAGAGACACTCCGTGTGTTTGTTGACTACACATTGCTAGTAACAGTTACTTAAAATCTAATGTCACGTTGTCTTTTAGAATTTGATGGAGCTTTTTGAGGCAGAAAAAGAACGCAATAATAAATTATTATTACAATTTGAAGAAGATAAAGAAAACAGTTCTAAGTGAGTGCTATTTACCTTTTCCATTAGTTGACTAGAATATGATTTACTACCACATTCTTTAGCTTGTTTTAATTGCTAATACCCTGTAAAGTTATTTTTTTAAATCATTCCAAAATATGAGTATCAGATTTCTTTATATAAATGGCTATGTAGAAGAACTTAATTTTTAAAAATATTCATTAGTTATGGTACTTTTTAAATGAATGGTGGTAATCAGAGCTCAAGGCCTTCTATTAATAAATCACAGTATTATTGGTAGATGGAGATTAATTTTTATTTCTGTCTCTACTGTTCTTGTTCTAGCTGCTCTTTCTTTTCTCCTGCCTCTTAATATGAATGCTGTTGTCTTTCTTCCCTTTCTTTCCAAGTTCTTTTTCTTGGTGATCTCTGTCAGTCTCTTAGCCTCAGCCAACCCGGATGATTATTAGTCTAATGAGAATTTGTATTTGTTTATCAGCAGATACTTGTAGAGTTCATACTATGAGACAGATTTTCTTCTAGGCCCTGATACACAGTGGTGCATACATACATCTAGTTAGGAAACACAGTTACTATTTAGTAATTCATTCAAACACTTAGTGATATCCAACAAGCCAGGCAGTATTCTGGCAAATGCCAGAACACTTAGAAATAAGATAGTGACCAAACATCCCTGTCCATTCTCATGAGTTTTACATTTTTAGCACAGAGAGCTATAGGTAATAAATAAACTCTATATGGTATATGTTATATCAGGGAGTCCTAAGTTCTCTGAAGAAAAATAAACCATGGCACAAAAACGAGTTCTCATTCAGTAATTTCTGTCTCGTACCAGGTTATGCCTAACACAAGTGTGTGCCTAATGAAGTTTAGTCACGTTGCACTGAATTTCCTCTGTACAAACAGACTCAGCCCCTGTTTCCACTGAATGAGGTCATGAGTAAAAGATAATTCTTTTCTTTCAGAGAAATTTTAGATGTTCTCGAGGCTGTCCGTCAAGAGAAACAGAGAGAGATGGCCAAGTGTGAGCAGCAGGTAATTTGTCTATTGTAATTTTTTCTGATGTCTAAAGTTGTTTAACAACTGCTTCAGCTCTCAGACGTTGGAAATTGGTAATAAAAAGATGGAATGTTTGGTGGGTTGTATTATTTTTTAGTTCTTATTTTTCTAAGTTCAAGATGGCTTTTATCATAAATTGTTGGTAGTCTCCTAATAGAGACCACAAAACCATTGTCTTTTAACCCAATATCATTTTCAAGTATTATTCCTAGTGTACACTGTACAATATGAAAGTCCATTTCAACCTTTTTTAAAAAAGTGTATGTGATTTAATTCCTTTTTCTAAAAATATACATTTTTTTTCCATAGATGACAAAAGTACAGAAACTAGAAGACAGTTTGTCTGCTACTGAAAAAGTTATCAGTTCTCTGGAGAGATCTAGAGATGCTGACAAGGTAGGTAGAGGTTAAAGCTTCATCCTTCTATTTCTTACATAAATGCTGCTTTAACCTTCCAGTCTCCTTCCCCCAGGGTGGCCGATAGCTAGCATTTCTGTGTGCACCTAGGCCTTGTTCATCTTCCAAGGTCACTAGAGAATAGGTTCTTTCATTTAAGTTAATTCTCCATGTAACTTCAAGTGCAAACTGTTTGATTACTCTTGATGGCAGTGTTTCTAAAACACAAACTGCCCCTTTTAACTGGGATGCTGTTAGTGTGACCATTTCTTGTTGATTCTGAGCCCCATGTACAAATTGTCAAATCCTTGATTTTGACTTTAACTAGAATAATATATATGTCTAAACATAAAATTAGGTATAAATTTCATTAATGTCTAGTTCTCATTCATTTGTAAAACCAAAGCAAGTGATTAATAATATAGTATAAAGCCACTAAAATATAAATTAATAATACTAATGTAATTTGAGATATTTTGCTAAGATAAAACTGACTTCTGTTGTCATTAGGAAAGGTAAACAGTCTGTCATTTAAAAATGACCTCCTTGATGTCATTGGGTGTGAAGACGTTGTTTGTGTCCTCATCAGGAAGTTGTAGCTGACCTCATGGGCCAGATCCAGGAGCTGAGGACATCCATCTGTGAGAAGACAGAAGCCATGGACGCCCTGAAGCAAGAACTGAAGGACATCAGTGTAAGTTCTGTCACCAGCAAGATACTAAATTTGAACGTGAGACTTCATAGGCTCCTCAAGAGGCTGACAGATGCTTAATCAGAGGAAGATTCTGTTGGCAAACGTGGAAATACTGGTCACAGCTCTGCAGGGCCTGTGTTTGCAGACCAGCAGAGCCTTTCCTGTGGCCGTGTGCAGCCGTGTCCCTGGGAGGCTGTGCAGGCTGCGTATCACTCAGATTTCAGTGTGTGTGGAACAGTGTTCTCTGCACCACTGAGAATCGCTGATCTGAACAAGCTCAGAAACTGGCTGGTTGTTGCCTGGATAGTGAAGGGTACAGTGTTCCTTAATTGTTTCAAGAAGAAAAGTAACACATCTTAGTTAAGTTCAGAGATATTTATTACATAGAAAGTGAGTTTGTTTTTCTACTGCTGGACTTCAGTATTTCCTAAAGTAACTACTACTTTCTCCTGCATGCATCTAAGTTGAATGTTGCTGCTTCCTCCTTCCCTTGGGTCAAGATAAAGATTTCTGTCCAGGTTCCCCACTCGCTCCAATGGGAGCTCGCAGCATACCACCTTTATTTCTGAAGGCAGTCTGCTGGAAAGATGGCAAAAACGGATATTTTTTCACTGATACCTGTGGGACTTTTCCACTCCTTTTTGCCATCCATGCATTTATTCTTCTATGCCTTCATTCAACATGTAGATATTGAATTAATTTGTGTTAATCTGGCTATCACTTTGGAACTCAGACTCGTAGTTATTTTAATCTAAAAATACAGGTAATAGTTTGCGACCATGCTACCCTGAACAAGCCTGATCCTGTCTGATCTCGGAAGCTAAGCAGGGTTGGGCCTGGTTAATACTTGGATGGGAGACCAGGTGATGTAGGCTTAAAAAAATAGAAAAAAAAGGGATTGTAAGCTGACAAGGTCCTTGCAATCTGTGAGGTCACCCAAGAATTGCCTTGCCTAAAAAAAATAATAAAAATGAAAATATAAGTAATAAAGCAGATGGCTCTTGTTTTGTAACTTTTTTCTGCAGTGCAAATACAACTCTGCTTTGGTTGACAAAGAAGAGAGCCAGGTGTTGATCAAGAGACAGGAAGTGGAGATTCTGGATCTGAAAGAAACCCTTCGACTGAGAATACTCTCCGAAGACATAGAGGTAACGGTCACCACCTCGTGACTCTTTTTTTTTGCTCTATTGTCAATATGTGTGTGTGTATGGAGGTTCTTAATAAATAGAGGGTTTTTTTAAAAGAAATAAATTGTAATTAGATATTTTCCCCATGGTAGTAAAGCAATTAGTAGGTAACAATAACATTATTGTATTTTATTCAGTTGATTTATTTTCACTTGTTTGTGCTCACAGCTCGGTAGGGTCCTGTAGCAGGCCTTCTTCTGAAGTGGGCACAGAGTACAGTGCAGACCGTGTACTTGGATGTAGAGGTAGTAGCAGGGAGCAAAGAAGGGGCTGGCCAACAGGCCAACCTCAAGGTTGCCGCCTATGTTTTAAAGCAACAGTTAATTTAGTTAATTTTTTTTGTTATTGGTGTAAATTTATCTTTTAAAAAATTAGGCAGTGCTGTCACATGGTTCACAATTCAAAATCTATAAAGCCATATACGTTGCCTCTTGTGTATCCTTCCAGAAATATTTTAGGTAAATTCTGTATACATTTAGTTTTCTTTTTTTCACACACAGATGGTAACCCACTGTGTACATCCTGCTCTGTACTTCCTTTAGAAATAAAGTTTTCTTGCTAAACTGTGCTACCCATGAAATAAATTCAACAAATATTTATTGAACCTGTCTACCATACATGCTGTGCCTGGCTTGGCATCTGAGAATGGAAGGATGATTGAAACACTGTTGCTCACCTCAAAGCATGCAATCTAGTGTAAGAGATCGATGGATTATGTACTAAATGACCTGGGAGCCCAGAGAAGGGATTGAGGGGAGTAATTATACTTGGAGAATTCCACAGAGCTTCCCAGAGGAGGTTGTAGTTGTACAAGACTTTGATAGGGAGGGAAGCTTGGTAGCTCTGAATGTTTGTTGAGCATCCCCTGAAAGGGGAACAGTTAGCTGTGACTAGCTCAAGGTGTAAAAGCTGCATCTGCTTGGTGAAGAGTCTGGAAGGGCATCAGCTGTACCTCTGAGGGAGCCTGGACTGTACAGAATCCAGGCCCCAGGAGAAGGCGATAAGGTATGAACCAGGTAGTGCTGGTCGGGCTGTGGGGTGAGACAGAGTTGAGAGCAGTTGACAGTGTTTGGTCCAGTTGGATGCATGCTGTGATGGGAGGAAGTGGTCACAATCCAGGGGCTGGACTGCCTAGGAGTCTGAATTCTGCCTGTGTGATCTTGTGGAAGTTCCACTTCTCTCTGTGCCTCACTTGTCATGTCTCAAAGTAGAGGCAACAATTCCACCGTAGGCAGAGGTCCCTGCACCAGCGTTGAACATCCAAGATACAGTGCAGAGAACACAAAGGCATCAGTATCCTGGGAAACTGGGGATTTCACAGCAGTGAAGGGAAGACGGATTGATTCAATAAATGTGTTTCCAAATTGACAAATTTGAAAAGATATGGTTAGAGTTTCACTAAAACCAAAACAAGTTCTAGATGGATTAGAGTTCTGTATGAATGATGAAATCACGGAAGTATTAGAAAGTACAGATACATATTTAGTCTTGAGATCAAGTGGCCCTTTGCAAAAAACCTTGATACTAAGGTCAGAAACCATAAAGGGAAGATTATACAATATTAAAAACAAAAATAAGACTAACAGTAGACTGGGGGGAAATATTTACAACTGATGACAAAGAGACCATCGCTTGAATACACAGCAGAGCTCTTATGAGTCAGAAGACTCAAGAAATGACAGACATTCCTCGTGGAAAATGGACTTAGAAGGTGCATGACTAGTTCCCCAAAGGAGATGTATAGTGGCCTAGAAACCTCTGAAATCAAAGAAATGTAAATTAAAATAAGAACTGCCTTTTGATCTTACTCCTGGTAACTGTTAAGACTCAAGGAAGATGTACAGAGGAGAGTGATTACTCACACCTCTGGTGAAGTTTAAGGTTAGCCTTTGGGGTGGTCTGGTAATACACGGGTTTAAAATGTTTGTGTATGCTTTGAGTTTGTATGTTTAAAATTTTAACCTAAAGTCATAATATAGGTATGAGAATAAATACATATAATAGTGAAAAATTCAAGCCAACCAAAATATTTAGAGATGGGTTAAGTTGTAGTTCATCCATAAGATGAAATAGAGCCCACCCAATGAAAATATATTAAAAGAGTGAACGTGTGGAAAAATATTTGTGATATACCAAGTTATGTATATATACATATACACCTACATATTATTATTGTATCTATGACATGTATGTAATATTGTATGTATTTTATATATAATTATATACATTATTATATATGTACATTTATACGTGTACATTTGGAAGGTTAGGGCAAGCAGATTCTGCTCTAATTTGATAGGGATCATATACACTGCATATGTAGAAATTACATTTGCAAACTGCGGGACTTATAATTCTCTCTGCCACTTTTCATCAAGTCACTCCCCTGAAACTTTGATGTCCCATGACTGTGTCACAGCCGGATGAACTGCCCAGCCCCTCCCCTGCTAGCTGAGGAGTACCCATCTATACAGTTAGGGCTAGAGTCAGTTGGTGAGGTGACAGGCTTGCTGGAGACTCATACCTCAGTGCTCCTGAGGAAAGACAGCTCAGCTCTGGGGTCCTGGGCATGAGGGGAAAGGGGGAGCAGAATGCAGTAAAACCGCAACTGGACACCCATATCTTTTAAAAATCCCATAGTCGTGATTTGCATGCAAATCCTTATTGGCATACCATGATTAGGAATTTCTTTTTTTGTGGGGATGGTCTCCTAACAGAGGGACATGCTCTGCGAGGACCTGACTCATGCTACGGAGCAGCTGAACATGCTCACTGAGGCCGCCAAAAAGCACTCGGGGCTCCTGCAGTCTGCCCAGGAGGAGCTGACCCGGAAGGAGGCCCTCATCCAGGAGCTCCGGCACCAGGTGAGATGCAGGGGCGCTGCCACGCAGGATGGGGGCTGCGGAGGAGGAGGGGGGCGGCTGAGGGCCCCACCTCCGCTGCTTCTCTACATACAGAGAGGTGTGCTCACGGGGCACTTAGGTAGGCGGGCAGCTGCTCCGTGGGCTCTTTCCGACCTGGCTGCGCCCGTGGCTTCAGACTTGCTTGGCTCTCTGCCTGCCCGCCCTCGACCCCTGACGCGTGCCAGCAGGTTCTAACCACCCTGGTAAGGTTACGGCTGATTTTCATCCTCTCCTTAGCTGCTGTTGTTTTGCATTTGGCATTTTTCCTCAAATGACCCTTTGATCATTCGTGAAGCTTAAAGTTATTTTTGAAAAGTGTAAATAAATTGGTGAGAAAAAGAGATGAGGGATATAGTAGCAGCCCCAGATTTTACAATTTATTTTAAAAATTGCTGGGTTTTTTTGTTTGTTTTGTTTGTTTGTTTTTTAATATCTTACTACTTTTCAAATTATTAATCAAATCAAAAAATGTAAAAAGCCTCTTTCTGCATACCTGGGAAAGATTGGCTATTCTAATTGGACCACATGCCCCATATTATTTTCTAACTTATCACCTTATATCTGTTGATTTTTCCAGCTAAACCAAAAGAAAGAGGAAGTAGAACAGAAAAAGAATGAATATAACTTCAAAATGAGGCAACTCGAGCATGTGATGGATTCTGCTGCCAAGTATCCCCAGGTACTTTTCAGAAAAATGTGCGTTTCAGGAGGAATAAACAGTTTTGTGAGTGACAAAGGTGTGGAAATTACTAAGACTGTAATTTTGTCTTTTTATAGAAAAAGATTTTTCCTAACATGATTTTTTGCTTTTTACTTGATTTAAAGGTATCAGTGTTTTATGTTTTACTGGGACAAAAGAGTAACAAGCTAAACAGCCTGAGTATTTTTCATATGCTTGGCATATACATTTTTATCTTTATAACATTCACTTAATCAGGTATTTGGGTGAATTTGATTTTACTTTAGAGTCCTAAAACACCACCTCATTTTCAAACACATTTGGCAAAACTCCTGGAATCACAAGAACAAGAGATAGAAGATGGACGAGCCTCTAAGATTTCTTTGCAATACCTCATAACAAAGCTGAATGAAGATAGAGAAGTCAAAAATGCTGAGATCTTCAGAATGAAGGTAAGTGGGTAATTTTTTTCAATAAATTGATAGTTTTAAAAATAAGTAGTATTTTTTATGGTTCCTGAGGATACAAAATTCAGAAGGCACAGAACTAAGAGTGGACAGAGCAAAGTGTTCCTCTCAGCCCTGACCCTAGGCTGCCTGGTCTGCAGTTCCTGGAGGCTCCCAGTGTAGCCAGTTTCTTTGTCTTTTTAGAGCTTTTCAGTGCATATATCTCTCTGCCCCTTAGATTTTTTTATTAATGTGAAGAGGAATTTTCACTTAAAAGGCTAACCTTATAATCAGCTCTTTGTTCTGCTTCTGTAGATATGCTTGCCTCATAGGCCGTAGGGCAGGGTGACCTTAAAATTAACTAAAGACTCATCCTGTCTTTTGCTTGTTCTTTCTAAATAACAAATACAACTGCCTGCAACCCATAGCAACTCATGCGCTTTGTAACCAGCTGAGGACAAATTAACCAATCGGCCTATGCCAACGAAGCCCTACAAAAGCAAAGTTGCCCCTGAGCTCGGGGCCCAGATTTTCAGAACACTAGCTCTTCTGGGACCACCAGCATAATAACCCTGAACTCTCCAGCTCTCCGAATGCTGCTTGGTTTCTCGCCGGCCTGATTTCTGTAACATTTCTGCAATAAGGATGCCATCATACAGGCTGCACCAGCTCCTTCATCATCGTGTTGTCTAACTTTTAGATCTTTGCCAATTTAAAGCATGTTACCTCATTGTAGTTTTCTTATTAGGATTAAGATTGAGCATCTTGTGTTTTTGTGTTTATGAACTATGATCTTCACCCATTTTTCTGTCGTTTTACTTTCAATGATTTAGATTTGCTTCTATGATAGTTAAAAATACTTTTCTATTGTAGCCATTCTTTCAAGTGTTCTTATAGTGTTTTTCACCCAGGTCCTTGGGGGTATGGTATTTGTGTGAGGGGAGAATGTGTTTGAGTTCCATTGAGGGGTGGGAGGTGTGTGGAGGAATGCCTGGGTAGGTGTGTGTTGGGTAAGTGGGTGTAACATTCCAAGAAGGTAGCATTTAACCTGTAAGGTCATTGCTTTTCAGTGAATTTTTGTTTAGGAACCAAACTAGCTTGCTGTGACCAAGTGGTGTGAGGTACATGCAGTGTCTCTCTTAAGCTTTGTTTCTCGTGGAAGGGATCATTCTTGCCCTTTTTATTTAGGACAGCCCTCAGTGTGCTGCCATCTTAGACTGGGGCCATTATCCAGATTGGCATGATCTTGGTACTTAGAAGAAATAGGGTCAGGTTAGAAGACGAGTAGAAGTAAGTGAAAAAGGACCCTGCCTGCAGACAAGTAGTTGTTTCTTCAAGATGGTTATACACATGATTTTAAGTTAGAATCCAGTTAGTATATAAATTAGAATCTTTTGAATAGAATCAAATAGAACATTTATCAAAGCAGAGACTTTTTTTATTTATTCTAATGGAGGAATTTTGATGAATGATATGACACTGATAAGAGTCTACTATGTTTAAGGCACTGTGGGTATGAGAATGACTTGTCATAGTTGACTTTTTATCCAGCGTTACCCAGTGCAGTGTTCTGTGTAGAGGGGGAGCTTACAAGAGGAATATCTGTCTCAGTCATGGTCTTGGGGAGCAAAATAACAACTACTGTCATGTGACTTGATGTGTTTTTAGGAGCAGTTGAATGAAATGGAAAACCTACGCCTGGAAGCCGAGGAGTTAAGAGAGAAAAACTGGCTCCTGCAGGGTCAACTGGATGATTTTAAAAGACGAAAGGACAGCAGGTGAGAAAGAGCCACCCACTCTGGGCTCACTCTTGGCTTGCCTGGGCGGAGCCCACTGAACGAGGTTGGACTACATACAGGTTTCCATCGGTTGCTTTTGAATCAGATCTGATGAGGGCGTTGCTTGTTACGGAGTGGAAGAGTATGGCGTTTGAGATCCTGCCCACTCTGTTAAACTTGGCATTATTGTAGAGCTATTGAAATGAATTTCAGGCATGTGAAGTACTTGAACCAAACTGTCTACATCTACTTAAAAAGAAGAAAGGGAGCAAATCGGTCAACAAGACAAGGTTGAAGAGGTCCTACAGAAAAAGGGAGAATTTCCTACTGATTGGTTTTGCTTCATGACTCGTGGTCCAGGGAAGGCTTGCGGGCAGGACCTTCCCAGAGCAGCCTTCCCCCGGGCTTGGGGGGTGTGTGTGGGCTTCAGCTAAGGCGGTGTTTGGGTTGTATTTGCCCATGACAAAGCATAGTGACAGGGGCAAGTACACCCAGGCTGTCCCGTCTCTGACACTCTAAAGTTGTGTGACCTTGGACACATTTTTAACCTTAGTGCCTCAGTTTCCTTGGCAATAAAATGAAGACAATGACAGCTCTCTTCCAAGTGTTCTAAAGACCAGACATGACGTATGTCAAGTGCTGCCTACAGTGCTGGCAGACAGCAGGCTCTCAGCAAATGGGAGTTAGTGAGTGTACAAGGGAGAAGCATGATCCTGCCTGTCAGCTCTCTGAGTCAGAGACTGGTGATGAGGGTGCCCTGCAACATTATGCAGCAAGGTGAAGTGAATCAAAGGGGGTCTCTGTTTGGGATGGAGACCCTCTGAATTCAGCTTTCCAGGCTGGGGGCGTCTGCTGTGTGGTCAGAAGGCCTTGGACAGGCGCTGACCCACCCTGCAGCTCCCCATTCCTGTCCAGAGCAGCCCTGAGGTGTCACCGTCCACAGTCTAAGTGAGACAACAGATATTTGAGGGAGGTAATGGTGACGACCTGCGGTCGTGCGCTGCATGACGATGCTCTGGTCAACGTCAGACCGCACACGACAGACTGGACCATGTAAGCAGAGCGAGTGCCGTCCCAGCTGTTGTCACGTGGGAGCGCACTGTGATGCCAGGTAAAAACCCGCTGTGCTGCCATCGTAGGGAGGTGTGGCCCAGACCATCATGTACAGTGCACGATACTTGATAGTGACAATAAATGACCAGGTGCAGGTGTGTGTATTACGTTATACTTTTTAACGCTATTTTAGAGTGTACTCTTTCTACTTCTATGAAAAATGTTTGCTGTGTCTTGATTGCGTCATTCTCGTGTACTTGATTTACTCTTGTGTTTTTTGCACTCACGTGCTGGACGGGCTTGTAGCCCCGGGAAAGAGGCTCTGCCACAGAGCCTTGGTGTGGAGCAGGCTCTGTCATCTAGGTGTCATCTGCTCTCTGTGATGGGACTGGTTACTTTTGATCTGTTTTTTTTTGCACTATGACGAAATTGCATAATGACTCATTTCTTAGAACGTATCCCCGTCATGAAGTGGTGCATGACTGTACTTCTGAATGATTCTTTTCAAGTTTTAGTCAGCATCGGAGATGCTCATTTCAGTAGCATCCTCTTCTGGGGCTTTCACTTTCCCTTCTGGATGATTCTGATGCAGACAGTCCACAGTCTGCTTACCTAGTTTCCATATGCTCCACCCCCATGTCCAGTCAGAGCAAAAAAAAAAAATATATAAAAGCGTTGTACTCGGTATTCCGTGTTTTATCAAAAGTTAGTTTGAGCGTGGAAAATAGGCTGTTTCCAGATCATTTATAAAACCACAATTAAAAATACCGTATTTCATTCCTCGTGTTTTTTATATGAAAAGTCATACAGAAACTTCTTCATGGAAGATTAGGGCTGGAGAGAACTGTAGTGGAGTCAAACCTAGCCCACAGCCAGGTGGGTAAAGGAGCGTCACTGAAGCATGCATGGTCACGTTCTTCTATTTAAGTATTGCTGTGGCTGCTTTTGTGTTTCAGCCACCAACCTAAAGAGCTGTGACGAAGACCATATTGCTCCCAAAGGCTGAAGTACTTTCTGTCTGGTTCTTGACAGAGGAAGTTTGCTCACCACTGGATTAGAGCACACAAGCACATCTTCCCTAGTGATTTCAGTGCTTTCCTCATTGAGGTCTCATTGCCATTTTGCCTACACTGCCAGATTAAGAAGCTACTCTAGCTTTCGTTCTCCTTCTGAAAACGATCTTTTACTCACTGGTGAGAGACAGATTTCTAGAGAAGCCTCTACATTCAAGCAGGTTCTGCTAGGCGGGTGCCTCCCTGGTCCAGGGGCTGCCCATGGAAATTCAGCTTATTATCCTGACCTGGTCAGGCCACAGAGAGGGACTCACATTAATCAAAGTCACGTGCTACTGATGTACGTACGGCCCAGAATATGATCTCTATGTGGATGAACAGTCCTTTTCCGTGAAGAGATTCATGTGTGGTGCTTAAGGAATCCCTTTCCTGGTACCATTGTACTTGGTCATCAGAAAATTGCCAGCTGACTATGAAATCCAAACAAAGGGGACATTGGGGGCTCTACAGGCCAGGCCGAGCTGAGGAACTAGCCCTACCCCAACCGGTAGATGCCCCCTCCCAACCGGTCACATTCATACCAGGCTCCTGGACTGCCCTTTCTCTCAGCCCCTTTTTGCTCACTTTTGATCTTCAGATGGTACCACTCTTGATTAAGTTTCTACTTTACTTTTAACCAGCCTTTAATTAGATTTCCCAGTTTTGTTCACCTCAACTTTGTGTAGAATGAATCCTGAATTCTGGGAATATGCCTTATTTCATCCCCACACGTCGATCACATTTATCAGGTGTGCTGACGTGACTTCACCATTGAGTTTGCTTTTCTTTGCACAGCTTGGCATTGGTGCATGTAATAGATATGAAACTGATATTCGACTATGCTTGACGGTGTTTCCCCATCCTCCCTTCCTAACCTATGCAGTGAACAGAGTCATCCAGACAATCAACAGCTGAAGAATGAACAAGAAGAAATTATTAAGGAAAGACTTGCTAAAGTATGATTTTTTTTTCACATAATAGTTCTTTCTTGTCTGAGAAGTGCTTTTACAGTTACTATTTATGGTCATATGTTTTGGAAACCATTTACCATAGAAATTTCTGTCTCTATTTTCACTGTTAAGTTAGATATTTGCCATTAGTATTTAAACATAGCTGAGAATTAAGCATGAATTTGTCTTACTGCCTAGATGGTAAGCCTGCTGCTCAGCATACCACATGGTTGTCCCTTTAGAAGCAAGGATCAAGTCCTTATTTGAGGACTTAGAGCAGTGGTTCCCCAACCTCGGGGCACCAGGGACTGGTGCTCCTATGAGAATCTAATGCCTGATGATCTGAGGTGGAGCCGAGGTGCTGATGCTAGTGCTGGGGAGTGGCTACAGATATAGGTGAAGCTTTGCTCTCTGGCCTGCCACTCACCTCCTGCTCTGCAGCCCAGTTCCTAATAGGCCACAGATGGGGTCCATGGCCTGGGAGTTGGGGATCCCTAACTTAGAGGGCACAGTACATGAAGTCTTGTAAATAGGTATCCTCTTTATGTGTGTGTAGCTGGGACTGTGGAAAAGGATGTTGGTTTAAGTGATTTTATTACCGTGAGGGTGAGTGGACTGGTTACTTTTGATCTTTTTCTTTTTAAAGCAATGTTAAGAACCTAAGACATCTTTCTCTCTCTTTTTTTTTAATCTTATAGAATAAATTAGTTGAAGAAATGCTGAAAATGAAAGCAGAGTAAGTGTGCTATTTTGTAATTCAAGTTCTTGTCAGCCTTTTTTTTTATTCTCTAAGGGAAGAAATACTTAATCCACAAGGTGAGTAACTTCTTTCCTTCTGCAGTAGTATGTGAACATAATAGATGTTTACAAAGTTGTTTTCCTACATACCACTTGCCTAAGGGGTTCTGCACATGAAGCCATTCCAAGAACAAAATCACAAGGAAATAAGTGCCAGTGTTATAAAGAAATAAGTAAAGAAATAAAAGCTCAGCTTCCCTGGAGGGGCTGATGAGTTTTTTCCTCATGGACACTGAGGACAACAGAACTGACCAGGTTTCCTCTTTTGCTTCTAGTTTCCTCTGACTTAAAACCTCAAGGCCCTGACACCAATAGATGAATACTCTGACTGATTTCTTCTGGTCTTGACCTTGGGTGTCTTTATATGTTTTTTGTAGACATTTTATTTGTATAGTTTTAATATTAGTTTATATAATTTGATAAACCGTCTCATTCTTTGATGAACAAGATAAGATAGACTTGTATTTTCTGTTTTGTTCAGAGTAAGTAAGCTGGTTGGTATTAACAAAATAATAAAACATCAGAAAGATACTGTACTCTTAATAGATACTCCTTAGCAATCACAGAGGTCCAAACATTTCCCGTGTCACATACACCTAAAAGACTTTTGAAGCACCTCTACTCTCTGACACATTTTGGAGTTTATGTATAGAATTGTAATAAGTTTAAATTGATGTGAAGGATAGAAGTTAGCATTCAGTACAGGGATACCTTGCAGGTACCACAGGTTCAGTTCTAGACAACCATAGCAAAGTAACTATCTCAATAAAGTGAGTTGAGGTCTCTTTGCTGGTGGAGGGTCCTGCCTTCAGTTTGTAAAAAACGCAACCTTGCAGTAAAGCGAGCTGCAATGAAACGAGGCATGCCTGTACTGAAAATGGTGACATTTAGAAATCAAACTTTGGTGTTCTTTTAACAGTATCGAACTGCTTTGCTACCTTATATTCATTTAAAAACACGTGAACAAATTCCTAAGTCTGAAATTTTACGTTATTGATTTTTTCTTTGAAATTGAGTTTCTATTCTAGTCAGGCTGAATTATATCCTAATTTAATGAATTGTTTGGAAAAAATTGTTTGATTACCCTATCATATAACTTAGCAGTGAAAATATATATACAAATTAAAATTTTTAAAAGTTTCCTGTATTGATATAGCTCTGGATTAAGTTTTCATTACAATTCTTAATAATCGCAGTGTCCTAAATTTAAGTTTTCATAAAGAATTATTGTATCTAGTAAAATTTTAGTGGAAATGCATGCTTCAATGCATTTTATCTTAATGCTTTTTCTTCACTTAGCTCATTTTGTTATACTTAATTCTGGAATGAGACAGTATTTAGTAACAACTCTATTCCATTTTCTGTTTTTATATAGATAAATACTAAAAAATCTTATTCACGTAGTAAGTAAATGACAATGGAAGGAGTTTATTATTAGAGTACTGTCATTCAGTCATTTGAACTCTGTCCAAGTTAAGGTGCCCAAAATTACAGTGATATGTCATTAGAAAGTCTTTTTAATGATCAGCTGACAAAGACCAACCAACCCGTGAAAGATTTGTTACCCAGTCATTGAGTCATTTGCTTCATGGAATTGGAGTATGGATGGGGCACAGGGCTTGTTCTGCACATGGGTGGCTCAGGGACTGGCCCCCAGCCCATTAGTTGTGGAGTTAAGACTATCATCTGGATTACTTACTGGGTCTGTGAGAATCCAGCTGTGTAGTTTGTAGAATTGCAGCTCCTTTAGAAAGAATATACATTTGAGACCTGGGAAAAGAATAAAAGCTATCTAAGTTGGCATGTTACTTATTTCATAATCTCATAACGAGGAGTCTCAATGGCTCATTGTGCCGCAAACGTACAGGGTGAAGCACACTCCAGAAAGTGGCACATGTACTTTGATCAGTCCCAGTCTCTAACAGCGGTTTTAAACATTGTTTTCCATGTGTGTAGGAGTACCCAAGAATCAATCCATTTGTGTCTCCTTGGCCAGACTTGGCACACCTGCTGGGCATGCTGAAAACCAGTATCTGGCAGTGGGGTGAACAGAACCACGCTCAGTTTACACTTTCACTTACTAACCTTTGGATGGAAGCTGAGCATGCTCCTCCTTTCGCTTGCTTTCCATAAGTTTTCATAAGGAAGAAGCAGGGGCTTGGCAGCTGGGTCGGCAACTGCAGTGTCTGCCATGCCTCAGAGCCTTTCAGCAGGCAAAATACACAAGGCAAGACAAAAGCAGAACTGCTCCAAGTGGCTTGGGAGAACCAAGGGGTCCACCTCCCCATTGTCCTGAGCTCCCATGGGATGTAGTCCGGAAATACTGCCCTAGAAATTCATTGGCTTTTAATGGTATATTAAATTCTGTGTATTACATCATTTAATCAGCATTCTGTTTCATATTCATTATGAAACTACTCATATATAGGGCACTGAATAAAGCATGTAAACTAATAATATTTACATTACATTTGTTCCATGGGGGCTGAATCTAAGAGTTTCCATTCTCAATTTTTATCATTTAAAAAAAATGGTTTGCAGAGTTTGCCAAAATGAGAATCTTGGGTAAAACAACAAAAAATAAAGCATATCTGCAGCTCATGTGATCTTCCTGTGGCTGTCAGGGGGAGGCGGAGTCCTAGTGATACTTTCAAGTCAGGATTTTGGGCTTAGTTGGAAAAGGTCTAATTTGAGTTCTCTTTTGTAATTATGTTTCTTTGGAATACTACAAAGTGATGTTTATTGTTATAGCCTAGAAGAAGTCCAGGGTGCCCTTCACAACAAAGAGACAGACTACCTTAGAATGACCGAGGAAGTGGAACGAACCAGAACTTTGGAGTCTAAAGCATTTCAAGAAAAAGAACAACTGAGATCAAAGCTGGAAGAATTGTATGAAGAAAAGGAGAGAACTATCCAGGTGCATTTGTGTATTTATTTTTGTTAGAATTAATAGAACCGATCAGAATGAGATGTACGTCTGTGAATGAGTGTCCTGGGTTCAGACTTGCTGTAGCATAGGGAGGTGTGTGGTCATGAAAGCTGTGAGCCTGGGCTCTCTCTCCCTGTGCTCTTAGAAACCATGAAGTAGTGTTATTTAAAAAAATAAGAACAAGCCTGATCCCGTCTGATCTCGGAAGCTAAGCAGAGTTGGATCTGGTTAATACTTGGATATAGGCGTGAAAAAGAAAATAAATAGATTGTAAGTTGACAAAGTCCTTGCAATCTGTGATGTCAACCAAAGGTTGCTTCGCCTGAATGAATGAATGAATGAATGAGTGAGTGAATAAAAATAAAAAAATAAGAGCAGCTCATTTTCTCCTCTCTGGATTGATTTACTTGTAGGAGATGGACATGTTAAGGAAGCAGGTGGAACGTCTCGCTGAAGAAAATGGAAAGTTGGTAGGTCACCAAAACCCAAATCAGAAGATTCATTACGTAGTACGGCTGAAGAAGGAAAATGTCAGACTCGCTGAGGTAAACTCTCAAAATTATTCTGCATAAACTCACTCTGGGTTTAAATGATTATTTAATTAAAATTTAATTTAATTATTGAATCACTTAACAGTTTTCTTCAGGGAACTTCTTGAATTAAAAAATATTCAGTCGTTGCTATTTAAAGTATAATCCAGTCAGTTATCATAAACATCAGATTCCTGTTTAATGTTAAGTAGTTTACAAATTGAAAATTGTAGTTTAAATTTGAGATATAAACTTAATGAATGCCAAGAATAACTCTTCCTGTAAGAATTAGAGCCTTCATTTTTTTTTTTTTAATTACCAGGAGAAAGAAAAGTTGCGTGCTGAAAATGTATTTTTGAAAGAAACGAAAAAGAGCTTCTGATGTACGTTCTGCATCCATACACGTCCTGTGGCAGTCAGCCATCTGCTGGTTGGAGGGTACCACCCACCCCATTTCAAGGCTCTAAATCAGCTGTACATACCGGGAAAACCTCTTGCCTTTTAAAAATAAAAGCCTGTAGCTAATGTTTACAGTGGACATTGGCCAGATTAGTTTTTTGTTCCTAAGTAATCGTCAGAAGCCCTAACAGTATATCGTGGTTCCAAAACTTGCAATGAGGTTAGTGACTGTGCAGTGTGTATGAAAAGCAAACTTGTTAATATAGATTATTTTTTTATTCCTACTTTAAGTATTCTCATGAGCATTTTTATGACTAAATGTGGCCATTTTTCAAAATGTAATCTTTTAAAAATAGTCTAATAAAGGGATTTACTTTGTTCATTCACTTGTTCATGCTACATTGACTTAATGAACCACTCATATATGCCAGGCACTGGTCATATCACTTGTATGAGTTTCCTGGGGTGCTACAACAAACTACCACAAACCGAATGGCTTAAAACAACAGAAATTATATTCTCTCACAGTTCTGGAGGTTAGAAGTCCAAAATCAAGGTGTTGGCAAGGTCGGTTTTCTGTGGGCCCTGGAGGAGAATCTGTTCCATGCCCCTCTTAGCTTGTGGTGTTGCCAGCAATCTTTGGCCTTCTTGCCTTGTACATTGCAAACCTCCAATCACGGTCATGTGGCATTTTCCCCTGTCTATCTCTTATTAAAGACATTAGATTAGGGTCTGCCCTAATGATCTCATGTAAATTTGATTACATCTTTAGTGACCTTATTTCCAAATAAGCAAATAAGACCACATTCACGAGTGCCAGGGATAAAGGCTTCAATGTAGCCTTTTCTTTGGGGGAGGAGGGGGAGGAGGCACAATTCAACCCACAATACCACACTGAGAGCAAGGCATGGGAGGTGCTTAGGCCAGCTCAGGATGGAGTTGGAACAGATTTTTGCAAAAAGCCAGAACCCAAGGAGTGCAGGGATCTTAGTCATCCTGGCAACTGGGCTGCCTGGAACAGGGCCTGGCCTCGAATGTGTGCTCATTTTCTAACTGAACAGAACAAAAAAGGGACATGAAAATGGACACAGTGAAGAGAAAGAGACAAAGTTGGAGAGGGGTGCTTGCAGGCTAGCAGGGAGACAGGACTGGTGTGAAGGGCGGGAGTAGCACAGATTGCTTTATACAGGAGGTGGCTCTGATGCTGGAGGAGGCAACATTCTAAGGCTCGTTTCATACTCTAAAAGCATGCAGAGTTGATCAAGTGACATCAGAGCTTTCAGAGGGCGATCATCTGAGCTCCCGCAACCCTCTTCAGCAGCATGGTGCCTGTCTGAGCTTCAGTTTCCTTTACTGCAAAATGGAGCCGTTTGTACTATGCTTTTATGTAAGCCATAAAACCACCATGCCAAGGACGGACTTCCATGAAAAGTTACTGAGTGGAAGAGAATAAAAAGTGCTGAACAGTATGTTCACTGTGAAGTCATGTTTTAAAAAGTCCCATGCATATATATATATATATATAAACTTTTTTTTAATGTGTGCTATATAAACCTAAACATGCATGGAGAAAAAACTAGTCCAATAACTGGTTTTCCTGGAGAGGATGTAGTCGTTCAGAGATTTAACAGCACTTTGTTTTCAGAGAAATGTACTCATTAAACGAAAACCTTTTAAACACTTAAATGCATAGGCAATTAGAAGTAATGTGAGTCCCGACCGCCCGGTGGCGTGAGTACGGATGACATCTTTTCTAACTTTCCTGCAACGAGCCTGAATCCATCTGGGCCCTCTGATGTGTCCAAACCCTACCGCCTTCTGGCTGAGTCTGCAGGTCTCTAGCGCCCTCCGCCGAGGCAGCCCTCCATTGTCGCGCCTCAAACTGGAAGGGGTGTAGGTGGATCCCCTGGGGAGTGGGGTGGGGGGGGGTCTTGTCAAACGCGGGTTCTGACTGATGGGTTTGGGGCAGAGCCCGAGATTCGGCACGTTAAAGTCCCAGAGGAAGCCGATGCCGGACACACGGAGCGGCAAGGACGGGCACTACCGGGCCGCAGACAGCTCCTCTACGGGAGCAACCGCAGGGCCAGGGTCCAGGCCCCGCACGGCGGGCCCCGGGCGCTCCCGGGCGAACCCTAACCCCCTAGTCCCCGCGGCCGCGCCAGCAGCCGCGCTGGCCCCGCCCACCCCGCTGGTCCCGCCCCGCGAGGCCCTCGCGGGGCTCGGATTGGCCTTTCCACTCACGTGAGCGTCGCGTCACGTGAGGCCGCCGTCCAATCGCAGCGCGCGCCCGGGCCTCTCGGTGGCGGGCGCGGCGGGCTCCATGGCCGCGGGCACCATGGCCGCGGGCGGCGCGGTCGTCTACCCCGACGCCCCCGCGGACTTCCCCCCGCACCTGCGGGCCGGGGCCATGCGGCGCCGCCTCTGGGGCGTGCTCAACTGCCTGTGCGCTGGCGCGCTCGGGGCGCTGGCCGCCGCCGCCGCCAAGCTGGCCTTTGGCGGCGAGGTGGAGCCCGGGCGCGGCGCGGGGGGCCGAGTGCGGGGGGGGTGGCGCGGCGGGGCTGGGGGTGCCCTTAGCCGCCCCGCCGCAGCCAGCCGGGCGCTCGGGCCTGGTCTGCGGCCGGCGCGGCCGTCGGTGGGTACGGGGGAGGGGCGGGGGCCGCCCTCGGCCCAGCGACGCGTGGGCGCTGAGGCGCTGAGACGCGCCGGGACACGAGGCCTCGTGCCCTTCCCCGGGCCTAGCGTGTGTCCCCCGAGGAGGCCGGCTCACCCTCGGGAAGACGCACACCGGCTGCGTTCACCGGCCCCCGTCCCGGAGCGTTTCTCTTCGCTCCGCCATGAACGCGGGCTTTGACCGGGTCGTCCTGCTGCCTGGAAGCGTGAGAGTGTGGGAAACGCTCCGGGCTTGTCCCCGATGCCGAGGTCCCCTGAGCTGCCCCCCCAGATCTGCCTGTAAGGGGTAGCTCTGGGCATCCGAAACCCAGGGTTAGGCCCCGCCCTGGTCGGGGGACGGGCTGAGTCTAGGTTTAAGCCTGTTGAGGGCTAATCCAGGAGGAGCTGCCATGCTGGAGGTGGCTACCCTGTTGGGTGTCAATTCTTGGAGGAAGTGGTCCAAGGGAGGGCGAGTGCCTGTGCGACACGAGGTTTTCTGGTCTTTAATTGTGCACCAGGTCTTCATAACCCTATGTATATAAGCAGCCCGCCACCGTCACAGGGCTTATGTGCAAACTATATGAAGACACCCCTTAAGACACTTACCTGTTCAGCTGCTGGAAAACTCTTCCAAGAAATGAGAGTATGATGCTTCGACGGGCACAGCCTCCAGAGGAAGCAGCTTTGTCCGCTGGCAGGATGCTACCTGGACACCTGTCTGGGGGGGCTGCCTGCCCTTTGTGTAGGAGGCCTCTCAAGATCCTCCCCTCTCAAGGCCCTCTCCTTTGGGGTAGGGGAGGAGGGAGAGAGAGAACTGTGCACATTCTCCAAATGAAGCTGGGATCACCAGATAGTGTCAGGTGGTTTTCCCTAGGCAGGGCTGCGTCTTGGTCAAGGCCTGGGTTTGAATCCTGCCAGCTCCTACCAGCTGTGGCACTTTAGGCAAGTTGCTTCATGCCTCAGGTTATTTATCTGTAAGTTAAGGAATAAAGGAGAATGCACTTAAAACAGTACAGGGCCTGGCACGGAGAAGCTCAGGAATGCCCACTGGGACAAGCCAGAGTGGCTGTAGCCTGCACAGGAGAGAGACATGACTCCTGTTTTACCAGGAGCCAGGAAGTGAGGACTCTTACCCTGGTTTACTCACGCTCCAGACCAAATAATAACGACCTGGCCCGCCGGGACAGAGCTTCCAGCACTGTTGAGTGTGGGACCAATGAAGGACTGGTGTGAAGGAGAAAATACTGGTGATGGCTTGGCATTTTACGTCTGCCCGAGGTCTCGTGGCCAGCAAGATGGCCACATAAGTGTTATCTCTGAATTTGTTTCAACTATAAAATGGATGTGTTGCCCACTGAGGGTTAATCGAAGGCCTGACAGGAAAGCTCTGAGGCGCCCCCCACGCTGATGGGATCTCAATAGGGTCCCAGCTGCTAGTAACCGTGGCCTTGTGAGGCTAGCCATGGCCACAGTGACACCTTCTCCTGCAGGTGAACGTGGGCTACTGCGCCTTAGGCATTATTGTGATGGCGATCACCAATTCTCTGATGTGGACGTTCTTTAGCCGGGGCCTCAGTTTCTCCATGTCTTCAGCCATTGCATCTGTCACGGTGACTTTTTCAAATATCCTCAGCTCGGTGAGTAGCCTGAGGGTACGGCCCCCAATCCCATACCTGGGTCCTGGGTGGGTTGTCCTTGGGTAACCCTGCTTTCCCAGATAGGAGAGGGGACAGGGGCTTAAGCAGAGTTTGGGCTGTCGCTTGACCCCTGGTGGCTGCTCCCCTCATCTCTCAAACTGAGGAATTCTCAAGGTAGTTGGGAATGAAGTCCAAGTGTAAAGGCGGCCTTCTTGCTGCTTGTTCAGGCTGGAGCCCTCATTCTGGTCTCTGCACAGCCCAGTGGTCTCCCAGGGCCTGTGAACTCCGGCATGAGACATGGAGGGCTTAGGTTCTTCCCTCTGGTGGCCTGAGACCAGCCAGGTGGGCTGAGCCCAGTCTGTCCTGCAGTCAAGGGAGGGAGGATGTGGTAGGTCAGCCCAGGTCAGTGGACACCAGGGACCACCTGCATGCTGGGCCTGGCTGCCAGCCTCAGCTGGCCTTTCTTGTCCCCTTCACTGGGGTCCAGCGCTGTGAAGCAGGTATGAGGAGCGTGACTTGCCTTAGGTGATAGCTGGGTTTCAAGCCCCAGACTGTGGCTCCAGATCTTTCCTCCTGCCCTAGGAGGATGCTCAGCTGCGGGAGGGGAGGGTGAGCGTCCTGGCCTCACTGCCGTCTCTGCCCTGCAGGCCTTCCTGGGGTTCGTGTTGTACGGAGAGTGCCAGCAGGTCCTGTGGTGGGGCGGCGTGTTCCTCATCCTCTGTGGACTGACCCTGACCCACAGGACTCTCCCGCCAGTTGAGAAGGCCCGTCCCCTCAAGCAGCAGTAGCATCGTGTGGTGGGGTGGACGTGCCGGAAGGACGCATCCCAGGGTGCTGGGGGTGCAGGGAGATGCTGTCCACGGAAGCAGGCCCCTGACAAGCAGCTTTGAGGCGGGCAGCTCCAACTTCTGTGAGGGGAGGCACAAGCTCGGCAGTGTTCTGCCTGAAGCCACCCTGTGACATCTGCACGCCCACCCTCCCAGGCCCACCCAGTGAGCCTCGGCCTCGGGGGCTGCTGGCTTCATGTGTGGACTTGAACCAAGCTGTCACTGAACCTCTGGCCTGACCGGCCAGTCATGCAACACGGGAATCAGCGACTGGGGCGGCCTTCCTAGGACTTCGTGCTGACATGTCAGGCTGTGTACGGCAGGAGGAGGTAAACTGGAGTTAAAACTACAAAATAAGTATGAAGTAATAAGTGCGGGATCCTGATTCTTTCCTACCTTTTTTTTTTTTCTTATCTAATTTCTTGGAGTAAGGGAGCAGCCAGGGGGAGCTGCAGTTCCTGGAGTGGAGTTGACATCGCCCCCCTGCCCACCCCGCCCCTGTTCCCTGCCCCAGGCCTGGGGCCCTGCTGCTCTGTGGCCTGCCGAGCACATGGTCCCTTCTTGATGCCACCCAGGCCGGCGTTCTTCAGAGTGAGGAAGGACTGTCCATTCCCTTGGAGAAGAGCTTGACCCCACTTTGGGGACTAATATTATTTTACTTATTAGGAAAGAAAACTGGCCCAGAGGTCGCTCCTACCCCGTCATCTCACCTGGGGCCTCTTCTGTCTTTGATTTTGTTTCCTAGATTCTCGTGACTTATCTGTGTCCTAGACCATGTGAATGTAGTTCAGAATCTGTGTGCTGCCGGCACAGTCTCCCGTGCATAGCTTCCAGTGCGACCTCGCCCCCTCAGCTCTCCCATGCCTGGCCACTGGCCCCAGGGCTTCTTCAAGCATTCTCTGCTCAGAAAGGGACAGGGGGCTGGGGGTACAAGGGTCATGCCAGCCCCTCCTCTCTCTGTAGGGTTGCCTCCATTGCCCACCTCATTCCGCATGGCGCAATTTCCTAAAATTCCCATGCCTTCTACTGATAGGGGCCTGGCCTCAGCCCACCTCTCCCGACTTCTCTCATGCTGCCTCCTCGATACCCCAAGGACTGAGCTCCATGACTCCAGTGTCTAGAAGTCAGGGTGATGTGGAGGAACCAGCGAGACAAGCAAGCAGAGACAGCGATGAGCTGGGAAGATGGCCAGGCAAGTGTGGTGTCCAGAAGCGTCTACAGAAAAAGGAGTGATCACCTGGCTTGACCCTGCTGAGGTTCAGATAAGGTGAAGCCTGAGACATGGCCATTGGATCAGGAGAGAACTTTGATGAGCGGCTCTGAGAACTGACGAGATTAGCTTCACGAGGCAGCGGTGGGACACCCCAATCAATTCAGAAATGACACCTGACAAAATTAACCCTTTTGTGATAAAAACGTTCAGCAAACTACAGAGAAACTGTCTTAACATGACAAAGGCCATCTGAAACAAGCATCACGCTCAAGGAAACACTGAAAGCTTCCCCCCCCCCAAGATGGGTGCTTTCCCTTCAAGATGGGTGCTTTCCCCACTTCTGTTTCCATGTTACTGAATGTTCCCGCCAGAGCGGTTAGGCAAGAAATAAAACGTGTGCAAATTGGAATGGAAGTAAAACTTTATGTTTGAAGATGACCTCATGTTATATGTAGATTATCTGAAGGTTCCAGGAGGAGGAGGCTGCCTACCCTTTCTCAGAGGCCTCAAGCAGGCCCAGCGGAGGGAGCCCCTTCTCCTGAGCAGAGGTCTGTCGTCATCCTGGGAAGAGGCACCTCCTTGTGCCACCTGAAGCTCTGCTGTTAATTGAAGCCCTTCCTTCTTGTTCTGCCCTCCAGAGAGTTGCTCAAAGGATCAGCATCTTTAAATTAAACTCTGACAGCTTCCAGATAACCGTGGTCCCCTGGGTCACTACTTTCTGAGAACAAGCATCTTAAAGCATCTTGTGCCGGGGGTCACATGGGCACTTGGGGAGCCATCTGTACTTCCTAGGTTGGACGCTCTCCGAGGGGGTTGGGCTTCGTTCGTGGGGTCCTGTTCAGGACACCCAGCCCCTCCCTCAGGCTGTAACCCGACTGCACATGCTCGGGCAGAGGCATGCATGTGTGTTGGTTGAATGACGGTTATTTTGTGTATTATTTGTATGACATTTGGGAGGTAAGCTGGACTGTAAAGTAAAAAACCTCAATCCAGGGCATTCTTGCCCCAAATGCCTGCCTTCCTGGCGTGCAGGTGTTTAATAAATGCTTACTGCATGAAAGGTGATTTCTCCTGCTGGGAATATCACGTGCAGATGACCCAAAGGTGATTTCTCCTGCTGGGAATATCACGTGGAGATGACCCAGAGAGAAGGGTGTAGTCACTCCCCATGTGCAGCCTGCGTGCTGCTCCTCTCCCACGCTGCAAATGGGAGAAAGGACGCTTTCTTTGAGGTGCCCTCAGGTGACTTGAGAGGAAGGACACCGTTCAGGAGTCTGGACTGGAATCTTCTGCTGAAGATGGGAGACTCCAGCCACTGAGGTCAAGCAAAGAACGTTTTATTCAGAGAAAGGCAAGGATTGCACTCTGCCCGCCTCCCGGTAGGCCCTGGTTTTGTTTTGATATCAGCTTTGATGCTGTCAGCTTGAGGCCAAGCAGAACGTTATGTTGTCAACACCGCCACAAGAGAGAATGCCACTGTAGTCACCGATGTGAGGACGCGAGGCTCGGGTTGATCAGGCTATTACCCACATGACGCTGGCTGGGGCCCAGCCCGGCCCAGCCCTCCCAGAATGGGCCATGGCCTCCTCGGTCTAGCACCAAGGTGGCCTCCGTGAGGACAGAGGGGCTGGGGCCCACTCTGCAAGTAAAATGCCTCCCTGCCAACCGACCTCAGAATGGCTTTGGGGCTGGTGGACGACTCTGCTTTCAGACCGAGCTGGCCCCAGGGAAGAGCAGTTTAAAGCTTGTGCGAGGACAGTCCTCAGGACCTTGGGGTTTAGTGCACCCTGAGACCTGCGACCTGCTTCCCTTCTCTGACCTCTAACCCTGCCTCCCCAGGGAGTCTGTGCACAGTCCCCCAGGGCTGCCCTTGGGGTTAGGACAACCTACAGGCCCTATGGTCAGAGAACAGCTGTGCCCCGAAGCGGGAGGCAGCTGCGCCCTGCCCTGGCCGGGCCGTCACGGGCTGCAGAGCCGACCTGGGCTGCCTGCCTCATCGTTAATAAATATTGAAGCTGACATGGACCAAGAGAACAGGCCTGCAGTCTGCACGTGGGAGGCCCTGCCTTCTTGGTTGCTCTGCCAGAGTTCTGGTCAGTTCTGCCCACGTGAGCTGTCAGACTCCTGCCAGGAGGGAAAGTGAAGTTAAGTTCTCATGGGGGAGGTGAGTGAGTCCCCAGGAGCTCTAAACAGGCCCTCCCCACTGCTCCCCGCTCCACCTGTGAATGGACAGACCTGTGGCCACGGGGCAGGACAGCTCCACGCCGTCTGACTCGGGAGAGTCTTACCACCTTCTAGGTGGTAAAACCCTAGAAGGCCGCCATGCCCAGGGCCTAGGGAGGTCCGATTCCAGCAGGCAGCAGGGAGAGCCCCTCTGGACGGTTTCCTAATGGGAGTGTCCCACCCTGCGTCCCTGTGGTATCCCTGCCCTGTCCTTCCCTCATGCCGTCATGGCCTTACTTCTCAGGAGGCAGGGCCCCAACCTTCCCAAGAGAAGACAGATGTCACGAGAAACGCCAAAGCCACGTTCTTTCCCGCCCCAGGCTGCCCACTCAGAGCAACCTTGGCTGCATGAAGCACTCCTGAGACCCAGAGGAAGTCTTGTCCTCTGTAGCCTTAGTCCACCCCCACCCCAGACCTGGCCCAGCATGGGGAGAGGGAGGAGGGGTTGCAGAGGGTGCCAGTGGCCTGAGGGAAGCAGCGGGAGGCAGGGGAGCGTGTCGCTGTGCCCGTGAGCCCTGTGGCCACAACGCCAGGTTGACAGCGACTCTTCATGTCTGGCTGTCTCCCACAGCAGCATCACTCATCCGTCACCTCCACAGAGTCCTCGTCCTTACTCTCCCCTGAGGGCTCCTCTGTCATTTCTGTGTTGTCGGTTTCTGACGTTGATGTCACCTGCTGCACCCAGTCCCTGTCACTGAGAGGCTTTGGATGCCATGGTCCGGAGAAGGGGTTGAACCAGTTCAGGGAAAAGCCCCCACCAAAGATGTCTTGTACCAACTTCCAGCTGGCCCTGTACTCCCTGGGCTGATGCTTTCGTTTGAGGCGCTCGATGCCCTGGAGGAACAATGGGATAAAGAGGGTCAACATGGCACAGCTGCGCCCTTGAGCACACCCCTCCCAGCCCTGGTACAGCAGAACACTGCGGCCCAGGGCGCACCCTGGGCCGGGAGGTCCCTCAGAAGGTCAAGGGCACGGGTGCGGGGTGGGGTGGAGTGGCACAGCAAGCAGGGCCTTCGAGGAACTGGGCGGTGCCTCCCACCTGCACCCGGCCCTCCCCTCCCCCCTCCCTCCCACAGGTGTCAGGGCTGCCCAGCCTCGCTAAGCAGGGCCAGCTGTGCACAGGGGCCAGGCAGCTGAGTGGTCGAGTAGTAAACATCCCGAGCCTCTCCGGGTGTGCGCTGGGCCACCTGTCCCAAGACCACTAAAAAGGTGACACCTCCCTACGTATTCTAAGCCACTCCCCCCACAGTAGGCGCAGCAAACTTAGCATGATGACAGGGTGAAGGGGGGAGCACAGGACACAAACGACACGTGGGGTGAGGGAGCAGATGTGTGTGTGCAGCTAGTGACAGCATGCAGCGGGCAGCTGGAGGGAGCACAGGGTCACTGTGGGGAGGCAAAGGCTGGCGTCAGGCCGGCTCATGCAGCAGACACACCCTACGGCCTCTCCCGAGCTGCCCACTCACCTGCCGCTGGGTGCTGGCTGCGACTCAGCCACCTGGCCACAGAGAGAGGGCGTTGGGTAAGGGGAGAAGCTTCAAAGAGTTAAAGGCGCAGCCAGGCCAGCTCTGCAGGCCACGACACCCTGCACAGAGGCTTTCTGCATCTCTTCTGGAAGCCAGGGGAACCTGCGGCGGGTCTGTCGGCCACGGGCCCTGCTCGTTCACCCGACTCCCCTGTCAGAACGGCCCCGAGCACCTCGTTCTAGGTTTTCCTTTTCACACGAGATCCTAAGTAACTGGTCTCTAATCCTTTCTGTTAGCAGAGAGAGACACTGAGGCACGCGCGCAGACTGAGAGCTGACCATACCCTGGGCGGCTGCTTCCCACGCCATCACACGTGTAAGTTTCTTGGCTTTTGAAAAACTGGGTTAAAGAATCTGATACTTATTAATTACAAAGGGTAAAACAGTAACTTTGGGTAGGGAAACGCAGACGTCACCTTAGCCACGTCAAAGTCAACACCACCAATACTGAGACGTATCCACATCACGTGCCTTCACATACAGTGCGTGGAGACAGACAGACGCCTTCAGCAGTGCTCCTGGCCCAAACGCACGACCTGCCTGGTCCCGCGAAACCAGACAAATGCATATGGAAGGATATTTCCCAGAATACCTGGCCCATAACCTTCAAAAGGTTCAAAGTCTAGTGGAAATGTTTTAGAACCGGGTAGAAGTGGAGCTTGTACTGAATGGCACTTTAAAATGGTTAATTTCGTTATATGACTTTCACCTCAATTTTAAAAAAAAGGTCAAGTTCATAAAAGACAAAGACTGAGGAACCCTCATAGATTGGAGGGGACTAGAGATGTGGCAAATGATGCACTGTGGCGTCCTGGAACAGAAAGGAATATTAGTGGGCAACTGGAGAAGTCTGAATAAAGTATATAGATTAACTGTACTGTATCAGCAAACTTCCAGGTTTTTACATGTGCATTATGGTTATGTAAAATCTTTACACTGAAAAGGCTGATTAAAGGGTATATGGGAGCTCTTTGTTCTGTTTTAACCACTTTTGTCAGTCTGATGTTATTTCACAGTAAACAGTTTTAAAAAATAATCTGAGACACAAAGATTTCTGCAATCCAGTCTTGAACACTGAGCTATAATAATGAAAAGTTGGAAACAATCGAAATGTCTAATGATGACGACTATATAAATTATCCTGTAAAGCAGAGTTCTATGCAGCTATTAAAAATGGTGTTTGGACATTTTTACATGACATTGGAAGATTCTGTCCACGTGGTGGCAAGGGAAGAAAGCAGAGTTGCACATGACATCATCAGAGAAACTGGGGTTACCTTCGGGGACGGGGTTTTAGGTGATTTGTATTTGTCTTGAGGTTCATGAGCACAGGACACCGCTTGGCCTGCGGACTGGCCCCTCACCAGCTGGGCCCTGCGGAGCAGGAGCGGCAATGGCCAACTGAGGTGACTTGCTTTGGGGATCCTGCATCCTTTCCTGGGCGATCATCCGCAGCGTGTCGAGAGGGGTTTTAACCACGATTGCAGAGGAGCTGAGACCCATGACGTTTTGAGGGAGACGGTGGGGCAAGGAAGTCTTCAGTGTGGGAGGGTGGACTGGCCTGTGGCTTGTGTCTTTCACGGTGAATTCCTCATCTTCTGTGATGCGGTTCTCAGCTCAGACGTGTATTGACAAGACACGAGAAAAAGCCCCGTGGGCGTGGAGGCCCCCAGAGGGAAACCAAAGGCCAGGATGTGTGCACGTGTCCACCCCAGGCTCCGATGACTTGCCCACACCACGCCCATCTGGACGCCCATCTGGAGGACCCCAGCTACTTTCCCTTTTTCCTTCTGGGTCAGTTCTTCACCCAAAGGGCCCGTTGGTGTCCAGAAGCCATCGGACAGATGAGATGTGCAGGACTGCAGGACACACCCGTGTCTTGGTTCTCCTTCAGACACTTTGTTTTCTCAGCGCCCATTTGCTGGGAGGCCACAGGTTATGAGGAAAGAGGGGCCCGCAGTGGGCACAGCCCCTCAGCACCACCGAGCCCAGCAGCAGGGACCACCCGTAAGGCGACCCCCAAGCCCCTCGTGGATTCTCGGTCTTGAGCACGCGTAAGACTCACGGTTGGGCTGCTGAAATCCAGGTTGCTGGGCCCCACCCTCAGAGTGGGGCCTGAGAATGTGCATTTCTAACAAGCTCCCAGGTGCTGCTCTTGCTGCTCGTCTGGGTGTCACCTTTCGGATGTACTGCTTCGGTGTGTCCAGCAGACTCTCGAGAGGACGCCAGCAAAATCTTCTCTCCACATTTCTTTGGTATTTAAGGGCCCCTCCTTGGCTGGGCCTCCTCAGCCCTGGTTGGCTCACCCCTCAGGCTGAGGCACACAAGAGAAACTTAAGACCCATTAGCCTGGCTGGGACAGCCCAACCTGCCTCCCAAGCCCTGGGGCTTCTGTGCCATGTGACCTCACCTCCTTGGTTGATGAACTTTTCCTAAATTGAGCTCCTCTTGAGAGCTTCCTGCATCAGGAAGGTGGATTCTAACTTTCTAGGCGGCCTCGCCAGAATGAGCAAAAGCTGGTTATTCAAGGTTATTCTTACTTTTGGTTCTTCCAAGAAAAAAGTATTACAAAAATGAAATGGTTAAGACCGAAAGGAGACTTGGCACATGCACTGCTACCCAAATTCATCTTGCGTGTGTGATGTCACCAAGCCGATGTAAATCTGCAGATTTGTTTGGACCTGGGGCTTTTGCATGTTCCGTCTGGTTGCTATGCATACGAACCTGAAGTTGACAGGAGGGAGGGAGTCCCTAATCCACCTCGCCGTGTCACCTTCCTCTGCGCTTTTCACTTCCGCTCTGCAGAGCCCACATTCTGAAAGGCTGTGGCTGCTGTGGGTGCACTTCCCATGTGTGTGCCACTCACTGCTGTCAGAACCCGGTGCCGAGGCCCGGAGCTGCGCTGCCTTTGTGTAGGGCAGTGGTCCCCAGCCTTTGTGGCACCAGGGGCCCGTGCTCCTGTGAGAAGCTAATGCCTGATGACCTCAGGTGGAGCGGCCCCAAGTATAGATGAAGCTTGGTGCGCTCGCCCGCTGTTCATCTCCCCTGGCCACGGCCCGGGGGTTGGGGACCCCTGGTGTAGAGAGTATCCTCTTTCATTAGACGTCCGGGAATCCTGAGGAGAGTTCAGGGGAGGCCCACTGCTCCCGGTGCCATGCCAGGCTGGAGACCACTCACTACCCTGCAGATGACAGCCACATGCCTTAGGCATTGTGCTCTCAGCGTGTTCTCCGTCTCAGGGAAAACAAAGCCGGGATCACTTCCCACAGGGGACCTTGTGGCAGGCCTGTCCTCGGAGGGCAGCGCTGCACTCTGGCTTGAGGAGTGGGGGACATTTGTCCTTTCAGTGAAAGGCCTCGTAAAACCCCAGAGGCGGAATCATCAGGGAGATTCGGCAGTCGCTCAGGTTTGAATGATGAGCTTCTATCTTTAGGACTCAAAAAAAACACATACATCTTCAGCACTATCTACTGCATTCCCTAGTAATTCCACGGGGGAAAGAACTCGGGTCACTTTAAAAAATGCCCTTGAACATAGGGTGGAGGGCATCCAAACACTTGGGACTGTTCCCCAGCCTCCCAGGGGGTGGGTCCCGGAGGGCCGGAGCCTGCTAACCTCGGCCTTGACCGCAGCAGACAGAGCGCACTGGAGCCAAGTTAATGACAGGGTCACAGAGCTCTCTGGCTAAACACCGAAGGGATGACGGAGAGCCCCTTGAAGCACACGCGGGGCCGTCCGGCAGGCTGTCAGCACTGTCGTCTGGCTGCCCGCTGGGGGGCAGAGGAAACGGGTCTCACCCCCACAGCCACCCCTACACGCACACGCCGCAGACCCGATGACCTCTTCTGTAGCAACCGAGGATCCATGGGCACAGGGAAGGCATCGGGGCCGCAGGGCCCGGTGGGCAAGCCTGGTTAAGACGGAGACTGAACGGCCTTTAAGAACAACAGTGAAAACCACACTCAAGGGAGGCAACGGACACAGGCCACCCAGACGCACGTCGGCTGGACCGTTGGCGCTCCCCGCAGGGTAAGGCTGAGAGCAGAGCGCAACCAGACCAGGTTTTGGAAAAATTTTATTGCATTTCGTTTCCACGTGGAAGCACTGACAGAAGTGAAGAGGCAGCATGTTCCACTTACTTTTCTGAAAAAAGTCACATGGCTAGATTCACGGTCCCCCGATCCAAGCCTGGGTTTAGTAAACCTTGTCCCCCACCCCCACCCCGAGCAAAAGCTGAAAAAAGAGGTTTGTGGTGATTGCTTAAAAAAACAGATCCACGAGTGAGTGCAGACGGGCAGGATTCCGATTTCTGTGGTTTTTGCATGTGCTGGGCGCTCCCTGTCTCACCGACCCCGGGCTCCGGGCCCTCCTCCTGCAGGTGACTCCACACAGGAAGCGTCCCCAAGCGGAAAAGCGACCCAGCCCCAGCACCGAAGGCTCAGGTGTGCCCGCCGACTCCAGGGACGGGGACGGCCATCTGCCAGCTCTGCAGGGCCAGGGGCCTGGAAGGTCGCCCACGCACCGCAGTCTGTCTCACGTCAGGACGAGTCTCCCAGGTTAAAACAGACGCGATGTGGTACGTGCACACTTATGGGTCTAACACGTCAGAAAGCGAACCCACTTCGGGGATTCACAAAATGAGGAAGAAGGGCTGATGGCGGGGCTGCCCGTCCGGGGCGTGGCTGTCGCAGCAGTGACAGCACGGCTGGCTCAATTCCTGCTAGGAGGGCAGGGGCCGGTGAGAGAAAGCAAGCGGACGGAACAGAGAAGACGGCGCTCGCCTGACATTACGTGGCTGTTTTCTTCTGATTGTGTAAGGCATTTGGAACCGGAAAGACTTCTTTCCTTCATGCTCTCCCAAATAATCCCAGGGAATGTCACTGCTGATTCAGACCACAAGTAAGACCCCTTTCACCTCCCCTCCCCCCGCCCCAGTCATTCCACACACCCCAGGTCCACAAAGTACAAGGCAAGCAACTGATCTCGCGGGTTGGGAGGCAAACTGTGTCCCCTGAAGGATGAGGTCGCTGTGTCGAGGGCCCTGCTTAGGGCTCCAGCCCTGATCCTGCCCCTCTAGGCCACCGGGGGGAAGCATCCATCTTCGATGAGGTTTTACGTCCCATTGGGGTGCCCGTCACTGCCTCCTGGGCAGTGGGAGGTCACGGGCCCGCCTGAGCTTCCCCAACCAGGGGTCCGGACTGGGCCATGCACGCACCAGCATGGCGTCTCGCTCCGTTAGTAGGAGTGGGCATGGCCCGGACACAGCGCCCTCCACGTTAGTCATGCGAGACAGACAGCAGAGAGGAAACCAGAGGCCAGAGGAGTGATTTTAAAAAGGAAAAAAGAAGAGCAGCTTCGGTCACCAAAAAATAGAAAGGATGATCTCTGAAAAATAAAACGTGGGGACATTTTTTTTCTCTGCAATGCTCAGCCACTTTACTTGAGACATAAAAAAGTTCTAGAGTAGTTTGTTTTCTCTCGGTTAAACATTCATGAGAACGGGCCGGACGGTAGTGCTGTGATGTGGTTTGTGTCTGAGTGGCCCTGCGGGCCGGGGGTCCTTCAGACCACATACTGGTACGGGTCTGCCTTCCCTTGGTCTGGCGTGGCAAAGGGGCTGGCCCAGCCTAGAGAGAAGGGGTGGCCAAAAACGGCTTTCATGTTCATCCATTTTGTTTTTTTAGCCCATCTTCTCTCTTCCTTTTTCAATTGTTCTATTCCCTGAAAACAAGAACAATCACACTTTCAGTCAAGCACTTAACTGCTGTGGGTTTGGGGGAGGGGCGTCCATTAGCTTGAGGTGAACGCATCAATGCTCCTCGTTAAAGCTACGGAGCTAACTACTAACACGCCTTCCCTTTCTCTCACAAAGTGTTGTAGATGGAAAGTCAATTGTTCTGTGGGGCGGGGGTGGGCACGTGTTCACAAGTCCCCCCAGGAGGGGCGGGGGAGTGAGCACAGTCAGCAGGCACCTAAGCCACTGCTCCTGGTCTGCCCTGCTGATCGGCGGGGACATCTACGCAGACTCTGGGGCCTTCGCTGGGCGCTGCACAGGCACTTCTGGCCGGGGGCTGGGCTGAGTGTGGGAGGGCTGGGAGGGCTGCGAAGGCTTCGGAAGCCTCGGGGCTGGCCATCGTGGCTTGGGACGAGTTCACAGGAAGTCTGGAGTGAGAACGACCACTTTGCAGACAAAAAAAAGGAACGAATCACATGGCTGCTCGGGGCCGTCAGCCTGGCCAGCCTGGGAGGTGAAGCAGCATCTCCTCGGCGGGGCTGGCCAGGCTCGGCCGAGAAGGTGGGGCAGCGGAAGAGGCCACGGGGGAGGGGAGAAGTCGCCAGACGAGGAAGGAGAAGGAATTAGTACAGGTTAGAGGGGTCGCAGGACAGACCAGTCAGCCTCGGTCACGGCCCAGGTCCTCCCCGTGCTCCCAGTGCCGGGGAGAAGACGTGTGACCCGAGGCCACCTCAGCAGCTGTCACGGAGCCTGTACCACTCCCCCTGCCCGTTAAGTCTCACAGGAAAAATGGGGGCTGGCGGGGGGAGCCGGTCCCCGCCTTCTCCTTCAGACGGAGCGGGGCAGGGCAGGGCCGGGGGCAGCCTGCCGCGGTCTCCCGTGAGGGGGGGAGCCGGGAGGGGGCTGAGGGGACAGCGCAGTCTGAGTCTCTGCTCACAGCCTAAGGACCAGGAAGGCCAGGGTGAGGGGAAGACGCTGTCCCATGGCCCGTGGGGACTCCCCCTTCCCCCGCCCTCTACAGCGACGCCCTTCGGGGACGGTCTGCGCGCTCCCCTGCGGGCTCCCCAGACCCGGGGTGTGTGGCCTGGCAGCACCGTCACCTCAGGTCCCCACAGGCCTCATGCGGAGCAGTCATGTCACGCTTAGTGCTTGGATCCACGGCTGGTCTACACCACTGGCGACTACTTTCACAGAAACTCTTCCGCAATGATGCTGTTTCTTACAAGAGCAAGCAGCTGCTGGGAGCCACCAGCCTCGAGCCCGCTGGGAGTCCCACAGACACACGCGACGGCGCCCTGGCAGCCAGGCCTTTGCCTCCCTGTGAGCTTCCATCTAAGGCTGACCACCCCGCGGGCCCGAAGCCGCCCCAGCCCGCGGGGGTCCTCGACGACTGCTGAGAGCTGCCACTGGAGGGGACCCCGGTGAATTCGCGACCTCATGACTCTCTCTTCCTGGCACCCCTTACTGGGGCTCCAAAGCCAACAAGGGAAGAAAGGCCCGTGTCGCACCATGGACTGACCACCTTGAGGCTTCTGGACGCCTGAGGAAGGCCGGGAGGTGGTGGCAGTGGCCCCAGGGGAGGGGGCTCCCGTCCAGCCTGCAGCTTCGAAGCTCCCGGACAAGGAGCTGGGAGTAGGGGAAGGTGGGGGCAGGGAGAAGGCAACCAATGAGGACCAGAGCTGGGCCGAGCAGAGGCGACCTGGAGGCCAGGTGGGAGCTTGCTGCCACCTGACCTGGGCTCTGGGTGGGGCTGTCTCCTGACTCCGCCCTCGGGACCTAGTCACGAAATTGCCTCCTCTGGGACGCTGACCCTGCTTGTGCCATCGTGTTAGGGCACCCTCTGTCCACCACCTTGTCTGCAGGCCCGTGGCCCTGGACGGGGAGGGTGTCCCAGTGGCCAGCAGAGTACCGACGCCGAGCAGTGGTCAGACAGGACCATGTTGGGAGGATGGAAGGGCTTGTGGCCAAGGGTACCCTTCCCCAAGGCTGCGGGGCCCATTCCTGGTGTGACCTGCCACGCCAGCCCCACGGCGGGGAGACCTGAGTGTGAGTGAAGACCCAGTGTCCCTGCACGCCGGGGCCTGGCCTGGGGCTCCCAGGTCTGGCCTGCAAGCAGCACCCCCAGCAACACCTGCCCAGGTGCAGCCCCGGCGCGGAGGTGGCGGCCGCCCACCCGCTTACCGTCTCGTCCGTGCAGATGGAGTGCACCTGGGTCCCGAACATCACTGACGTGAAAATGAAGAAGAGCAGCCCCTCGAAGCACAGCAGGATCAGGAGGATGACCGTGGTGGGCGGCGAGAAGGAGCTGCACTCTGAAAGAGGAGGAGCGTGCGGGGCTCAGGGCTGTGGCCCGCTGCCCAGCCCAGTCCCCAGGGCTGCCACTCCGCTTCCAGCCCTGCAGGACTTGGGGCCTCCAGGCCACGGTGAGGGCCACCCTGCCCCACATCTGGCTGCCCCTCCCTCACCCTTGTCATTCCTCACTACTGCCCGTTCCCTGGCCAGCGTGTGATGTGTGTCTCCCAGTGCCAAGCACGGTGCCTGGCACACAGAAGGACCCGGAGCCGAGGCGTGAAGGCCTGACCCCACCACAGGAGACCCTCTCCTCCTCAGAGCACACACTGCAGGTGGCCCAGGTGGGGGGCCTCAGTCCTGTCCCGGCTGAGTTTTCCGGGCATTTCTGTACCAGGCACTGCCACCCTCTGCGCCTGTATCTGCTCTTGGGTGAGAGGCGAGGGCAGGACCAAGGATCACTCGGTGGCTTTTGGATTTGAAGCTCGCCGGGGGCAGTATGACTGCTGGGCTGGGCCCTGACCCTGGTGGGAGGTGAGGCCCACGGCACCCTGAGTCACTGGGATTGTCAGTCCAAGTGCAGAGTCACCATCCGGCCCGGAGCAGGAGCTTTCACTCTCCTGGCCCCCCTACAAGCTCACAGTGGCCTGGGGTGTGACCTGAGGCAAGTCCTTGTCCCTCTCTAGGCCTCCAGTGGCTCCACTGCAGAGCAGCGAGGTCGACTACATGCGTGGTTCTGTTTTGAGCGGTGGAAGCCTTTGAACAAAGTCCAAATCAGAAACCCGCCGAGGAAAGCAGACGTGCCGTGGGAGATGGTGGGGTGAGCAGGGGGAAGCGCCTTCCCTGGCTCTCTGCTCTCAAGGCAGTGTCTCGGGACCCCCTGGGGGAATATGGCCCCCCTGGGGCGACGGGGGCCCCGCTGACGTGCATGTACCTCGCTGCTCCTGGGCTCAGCTGGCCTCCCTGGTGGGGGGAGGGCAGTCGGGCCTCACTGGGCTTTGGGAATTTGGGGGTTAAGTTCCCCCTCAGAGCCGCCCTGCTGGCTCATCACAGGAACATCAGGAGGGCCACAGGAGGGCCTCTGGGACGAAACTCAGCTCCCAAATCTGGGGTAGGGAACAGGTTGTCTCGTCTAAATGCCCGTCTCCCCTCACGTGTCCCTCAGAAGTTGGTTTACCACCTCAGGGCTTGGCTGGGTGGCCACAGGTATGGCAGCTGCCTACCTGGCCTTGGGGCCGAACGGGGTGGTGGGGAGGCTGTGGGCTCCAAGTCGAGCAGACATGGCGGGGTGTGGATCCTGGCACCAACTCCTGTCACAAGCTCTCGCTAAGATGCCCCCTCTAAGACTCTGTCCCAGCCCCCGTGTCTTTCCTGTCCCATTCGCTGTGGCATCGCGTTTCTGAGCTCGCCATCTGCCTCTCCCAGGGCACCTCCAGCTCCAGAACGGCAGGGACTCTGGCTCCCTGCTACACAGCCAGCACGGGGCGCTGCTGACGACAAAGCATCGGGGCCAGAGGTCGGGGTCTGGGCTCTGGTCTGCCCTCTGTACAGGTGAATGACTGAAAAACACGAGCGCCTCGGCACGGCTTGGCCTCGGCCCAGTACAGGGTGCTCACCAGATGGGGTGCCCTGCTCCCTCCTTACCCCGCCCCCCGAGCTGCCCTGGGCCTGGCGCTGGGGGCAGAGCCCCGTGCTGCGGCCTGTCCCCCATCTGTGCACACTTGCAAGCATCCTTCCCCTCCGGGCTGGCCCCGGAGCTACGAGTGGAGTTTGAGGGGGCAGGAACCGGATCCGGGGAATGTGGAACCACCTCCCTGCCCTTTAAGTACCAACTCTAAGTGCCCTCACGTGGGAGACAGCCCCTGCCCCTTCGTACGCAAGCTGGATGGCCCAGCGGCATCCGGGGCTGACTGTGATGGCAGAAGCTGCCACACACGGCCAACTCCCAGGCCTCCACCTTGGGGACTGTCCTGCACCCTCCCAGCCTAGCTTCCACAGGAACTGGGTGCGCCGCAAGCCTCCTCCACCAGGAATCGTGCTGAAGACAATCCGGAACGTGCAGGGAAGAGCTGAGTCCTGGAATCGTCCAGACCAGGCTGGAAATCCCGCTGCAGACTCGGGCTGGGCTCGCAGGCCCTCTTAGCTGTGTGAGCTCAGGAACCTGCTCAAGCCCCATGAGCTGCGACTTTTGTCATCTGCACTGTGGGGAGCATCTGTCCCACCCTGCTGGCTTGTTACAAGGTCGAAGTCAGCCACTGCTCACAAAGCCCCGTGGGCCACGCCTGGCTTTAGTGGGCACTGAGAACACGGCCCGTCAGCTCCATTCCACAGACACTGCCTCGTTCAGTCTGCTATTCCCATCGCTGCCTGTGTCTGTTAACCTGACGACGGGCGGGCAGCATTTGCGATCAGTTGTCCTTGTCAGACTCTATCAAGGTTGCCGAGGCCACGTCGGGAGTTGAGCTGGACCCCGGGGCCTAGCAGGATGCGTGCACTTTACCAGGGAACACGCTGGTGGCCTGCCCAACCCCACGGAATGGAGCGGGCCGTGGGAGCCCACTCGCCACCCCCTCTCCTCCACACTGTCCCCTGCTCCAGCATGTGCCTGATCTGCGGTGCTCATGAAAACAGGGGTGTCCCCCCAGTTCACTCGTTGAAGCCCCAACTACCCCCCAGAGGGGAGATGAGGGTTAGATGAGGTCATGATGGCGCTCGTGCCCTTATCAGATCAGAAACCAGGGAGCCTGCTTTTCTCTCTCTGCCGTGTGAGGACAAGGAGCGGGTGGCCATCTGCAAAACCAGACGAGAGCCGGCACCAGGCCCGGAGCTGCCGGCACCCTGATCGGGACTTCCCAGTCTCCAGGACCACGAGAAATACACGTTCGAGCCACCCAGTCTATGGCACTGCTACGGCCACACGTGGGGTGCTCTGCTCCTAGGTGAGGTCTGGCCAGGCAGCGGGGGACAGGCGCAAACTATGAACAGAGGCAGGGAAAGCTTCTTGCTGTCCGGGCGGGAGCTAAAGACACTGTCCTTGTCACAGCCTCTGAGTTCTGGGGGAGGAAAGATCAATAGAATGCCCAAGAAGTCAGCATGTACAGGAAGAGCGAAATTTCTAAAAGACAGTCAAATGGAAAAGGGGACCCGGCAAGGGAAAAACAGGAGAAATGGGATGTTTCTGCTCAGGCCCCCTGTCTCAGGCTGCAGGTGTGAAAGGGCTGGCCCAGCAGGGGGCCGCTCGGAAGTCCTGCAGCATCTGAATTGTTTTTCTCATTTCTCATTTCTATTCTCCTCTAACGTTTTATTTATTTTTCCAGCATCTAGTCTGTCCCTCAGAATTCGCACAGTCTTCTGGTTGGAGCTCCTTCCTCAGCATTTCCCGTGTAACTGGGATACTTCCTAAAGCAGGAGGGGTCTGTCTATGATCCTGATGTAAAGTGGTGATGGAACAGTTAAAAACTCGCCACCACAAAAACCAAACAAATTAACAGAAAACCTCTGCAACCTACCCAGAAAGTTAAAACTGGATTTCTGCAAGACTGGAATAAAATGACCTTTGAACAAAGAGCTTTGATTCAAGCCAGGGAAACAGAGGTTCTCCTCCGTGGCCAGGCCTCCCACTCCTGGCCACGGCCCCCGGCCGGGCCCTGCGTCAGCCTCTGTCCGACTTGTGACTTTACCTGCGGGACTGATTTTAAGGGGCCGCTTTTTCTCACGAAGGGAGATTCGGGCCTCTGCTCCTCCTTCCCTGACCAGTCCATAGGCTTGCAGGAGATCTGATGAAACGAGGGTGGGCCCTGGCACCAGACGGAATCAAAGAGCCCGCCCCCTACTGGGGTCACTCCCACCCCCGGAGCGGGCAGGAAGCGGCGGCCCATACTCACTTGTCCAATCTTCTTCAAAGCAACGCAGGAAGTGGAATCCCACCATGATGAGGGCGTGCAGGGAAATGAGAGCTATGTACATCTGAAACAGGAAGGCAATGCGATCGCTACTGTTGTGAGAACTCTCGAACCCTCGACCGCCAGGCTCTCGGCACAGGGGCGCTCAGAGCCCCCTGCTCGGGAATGCTCGCTTAGGAGGAGGACGCAGAGGCGTCTGGAGACTCCCCCGGTCCCCCACCCCCAGCCGTGGGCCTGAGTGGGCAGCTGTTCACTGCGAGCGTGTGGAACAGCAACAGAAAGTGGCCACCACCCGGCGTGACCTGGGCTCCGGGTGGGCTGGGCCGCCCCGGCGTGCTCCGGCTGCTTCTCCTCACCCGAGAGTCAGGGCGCTGGCTGCCGACAGCCCCTCTGGCCTTCACACTAAGTGCACCCCACCTACCTGCAGCGAGGGCAGCCATCACCAAAACTGCCTCCTTCAGCTACTTAGAACTGACACTGGAAACGGGAGCCAAGAACACGGCCCTTGCTTACAGCTCATCGACCTGAGTCATTTTCCTAGATGCTCAAACGAAGGGCTGGGGAATAGGCAGGCCCTTGTTGGGCCACGGAGAGCCTGGCAGAGAGGCCTACGTGGCCAGGCGGTGTCCTGAACGGCCGCGGAGAACACTGTGCGCGCGGAGATTGTGGGGGAACAAAGCGCTCGCTGCTTCGGGGCGGCGGGCGGCGGTCGCAAGCTGACTTACTGTAAACAGGACGAAGTACTTCTGGTTGTTCTCGCCCACGCAGTTATTGACCCAGGGACAGTGGTGGTCCATCTTCCGGATGCACCGCTTGCAAACACTGAAAGAGCCAAAGGCAGGGGTTCAGGGCTGTCCTCACGAGCTGGTCTTCTGCTGGGTGATGTGGGGAGGGGCCTGGGAGGCAGTGCCAGGTCCCGCAGAATCGGTGATTCCAGCCCGGGGGACAGGCCTGCACCGCCAAGGACCCTGGTCTTGTTTACCGTGGAAATAGGGTGGCACTGACCGAATTCAGCTCTAGCATAAGGGCCGCTTGGCCAAAAGCAGCAGGAAAGTCGTTCGCGTTTACGTGCTGATCGGATGATCTAATTAATCTGCAAATTACTAACCTGCTATTGGGATCATTTTTGGACAGTTTCAAGCTTAATTAATAGCAAACACCCTCCCTACCCCTTTCTGGACAAAACGAAGTACTAATAGGAAACAAAAGTACGAGGGTGACGGGAGCTTGACCGCCACCGCTTCCCAAGGCTCAAGTTCAGAAAGGCCCGTTTGCCCACAGACGGCTTCATCAAAACCGTCCCCTTTTTGATGCGCGGAATGGGCTCCTTGTTTATCGTGGCGCATGACTTGTTCAAAGCAGTTTGAAATATGGTAAACATGAGCTTCTAAATAACCCAGTTAGATTTATTTTTTGAAAGTTCCTCAGTTCCCACCAGCTTTTCTGTCCGCTAGTTTCCATGAGGAACTTATCTCAGCTTCTAGCAGGGTGGGCTGTGCTGGGAGGACCCCAAAGGAGGGGCGGCCTTGGGGCCCTGCTAGAGACGGGCTGGACCGGCAGACAGGGCCGGGCAAGCGCTGGAGGAGCGCCTCTATTGCCAACATGAGGTCCTACTGACTGGACTGGGAGCTGCAGGGCTCACCTGCGCCCCAAAGAGGAGATGAGGCCTTTGCTGAGCATGGCGTGAGCTGGGTGGCAGGGCAGGCCTGGGTCAGACTCCCGAGACCCCGAGCCTCAGGCTCTTCCCATCCACAGGAAGTAGCGCGGACAGAGGATGAGGTGAGAACAGACACCGGGCCTGGCTCAGGCCAGCGCTGGACTCGCTCTGGTTTCCAGCCGTGTTTTTCTCTACAACTTCGGAAGGCCTCGCTAACCCATCAGAAATGGCCCATCGCAGAGATGCTGGCCCAGCCCCAGACTCTCCCTGGGGCCAGGAGGGCAGGGTAAGGACGGGAGGCAGGCAAGGGACACGAGGAAGTAGAAAGTCAGGTACCTGCACCTCCATGACCTGCCCTGTTACCAATGAAAACAAACAAATAAACAAACAACGAATAACATGTAGACCATAGTTTAATCGGCAACACCTGCAGGCAGCATACGCTTCCAAAGGGCCAGACAAGGGGACAGTGAAGCACGATGCTCCTTGCATCCTGGCCTCGGCCACCAGGCCCCTCGTCCCTCCAAGGAGTCCCTCCGACCGCCAGAGCCCATTTCTTGCATGAAAGGCCCGAGACAATCAGCTCGGGGTTCTCAGCCCCCTCCCCATCTCCGGAACAAACCCCTGGGGGACCCCTCCCCGCAGCTGGCTCTTGAGCAGTTTCTCTTCCGTCCACACTTACTTCTAAAAGAGGGTTCAAGTGGGCACTCGGGGACAGTGTTTGCTCAGCAGAGGTGCCCAGTGGCCCGGCATGCTCTGAGAGCGGCCCGGGAGTCGACACCAGCCCTCCTGGCGGACCGCCTTTGTTCCCCTCCAGCCCGAGGAGACAGGCGTGAAGCCGGGAAGCTGGTTTCACAAGGGGCGAAGTCTCGCGGGCAGCCAGGGGAGGAAACTCCTCATCCTTCAGGGGGCAGGGAAAGTGAGGCCGTTTCCTGTTTGCAAGACACGGAATGCCGAGACGGCACTCCCCCTCTGGCTTATGGAGTTGTTCAGGAGCAACCTCCCGGGCCAGGTGGTGGCGGGTGTGTGTGTGTGTGTGTGTGTGTGTGTGCATGAGTGCATGCGTCCATCAACGCTGGTGGCCGGAGGGACTGCTCAGAGGCCGAGCCACCCATGGCTCACAAAACACCCAGCCTGAATGGCGCTGGGGCCGGGCCCTGGAGAGTGCCAAGGCCAAGGCCTGGAGGTGGGTCCTTGAGCAGGTCCATGAAGGATGCTCCAGGCCCAGGGTGCTGACTGCACGCACCAGGCTGTTCCACCTCTGGCACCATCTGTCATGAGGTAGAAAGTATGGGGGCCTCCCATGACCTCTGACACCCCACTGGGGAGTCAGTCGCCTCAGGCCAGCCCTCTCTCCATCCCCCATGAGCCAGGAGGCTCAGTGGTGCTCCCTCCCAGAGGACCCTTCCTTCACTCTCGCCTCCTGGTGAAACCCACCACCTTCTCTGGGGCCCCCTCGCTTGCTCTTTCCTAGCCACGTCCACCAGCCCGCCTTGCTCTGCTCAGGCATGGATGCCATGCCTCGTGTGCAGGGTGCTGAAGACACCCCCTCTCTGATCCCACACAGGCCCTGAGCGCCTGGCAGGGAGTCCCATGCGTGCAGCAGACTGAAACAGGTATTGCTGGCGGCCTTGCCCTCAGGGTTTCCAGGCCCCTCCTACGTTGTTAAATCATTGCTTTAGAAGAGGGAAGATGCTTCTCTGACTATCTTACTCCAGGTCCCCTTTCATTTTTCCGGCCCCAAAGCGTTTCCTTCAAAAGCTTGGGAGAGCCCAGGAGTCTCGCTGGCTCACACGCTTCAGGTTCTCTTGCACTGTGTTCCCTCTCCGGGGGGTCCGAGGGCCCCTCCTTGGTACTCAGCCCCAAAGAGCTGGCTGAGGCACTCCAGCCCACCTGGGTGATGGCTTCACCGTGGAAACACAGCCATGTCCATGAGCGCCCCATGTCTCCCCGCTACGGTGGCACTTACCAAACTACACTACGGTGGACGAGCGCACCTGCCCTGCCTAGGTCCGGGTCATGTCTAAGCCACCACTGCAGCCCAGGGCCAAGCCCAGGGCCAAGCCCAGAGCCAAGCCCAGAGCCCCGCCCAGCAAGGGTGGCCGAGTGAAGGTGCTGACTCTACAGACTGAGATGTCCCAGCAGGGATTGGGAAAGACACAGCAGGAAGGTACCAAGTGGTGCTTTCCTCCCACACCTCACCCACTATGATTAAAGTTATCAGCATAGAAGGGCACCTACCACATCCTGGCCCCCCCTGCAGAAAGTACGTGGGGTGCGGCAGTGCAGGGGAGAGAACACTGCTCTCGGGTCCCCCACTCTGGGCTCTGGGTAAAGACACTTAGCTTCCCCAAATCACCCTCTGCAGAAGTGGCCCTGATATCGCTCGGGGTTAGGTAACAGACACAAAACTCTCTCAGTGCTAGTGCCACATAAACGTCACCAGGAATCATAACCGTGAGAAGGATGAAACGAGCAGGCGCCCTGAGCAGTCCACGACTGTCTCGCTCCCTGTGTGCGTGTGTGTGTCCACGGTGAGGACGAGTGTGAGGCTTTGCCAAGCCAGAGCTCTCCACCTCCTAGTGCAAGAACCTCACATAAGCCTGACGCCTGGGTGGTCCAGGGTACCATAAACGGCTCCCCCTTCCACGGTCCCTCCCCTTGGACCGAAGACCCACCCACAACCACCGGGATGGAAGGGACACCCGCAGGTCCAAGTTCACGAAGTATCCGTGCTGCCCACCAGAGCTCAAGAAATGGGAGTTTTCAGTTCCTCTACTGGGCGGACAGGAACCCAACAGCTGGCAAGATCGACGCCAACTTCCTCTGTCCAGGCAGCAGGCCTTTGGCTCAACCCGTCATAACCCAGCTGTCTGGTGTTCTGGGAATTCTGCTTATCCACAACTGTGGGTCCCCAGATGGCGTGGGCCACCACAAAGGAGCAGTTGTCAGCATACACTTTCTGAGCGAGGGACAGGCAACGCGCAGGCGGCCTCGCTCCGGTTCATCCGAACCAGCAGCTCTTGTTCTCCTCGAGCTGATTTGTTTACCCGCCCTCAGGCAAACCTCCCTCAGACCATCCCGAGGATGGGGAGGCTGCGAGGAAAATGCCGGCCATAGAGGCTGTGAGGGCTGGGGAGGGAGAGAGGAAAGAACCACTTAACCCCTTTGAGCCGTAGGTCCTCACCCAGGGAGTCATTCCTGCAGCAAAGCCGTCTCTGAGAGGGACCATGAGGACGACAATAAGATACTGACGGTGTCTGGGACAGAGCAAGCATGGACCACGGGGTCTACATGCTGGAGGCATGCTCTCCTCCGAGGTGGGCGGTGAGGCCCACACAGAAACGCCCCCTTTCAGCCACCCGGACCTCTCACAAGACCCGAATGTTTCCGCAGCCTCCGGCTGGCAAGGATGACCTCCCCGCGTCAGGAGCCGGTTCATTCCTCCACGAGGACACCCGGTCTGACAAAGGGACCAAGGGGCAGGTTCGTATTTCTGCAGTTCAGCACTTAAAGTTCCCTTGTAATGATGAAGTGCGAGTTTTAGCTGTCTTCAAAGAAATCTAAAAACCAAAAGGGAAGAACCATCGCCGACGTGATGGGGAAAAGGCTTTCTTGGCTGAATTCTGCAACTGTCACTACCCCCAGAAGTTCTGTCATAAAGAAAAGCTTTCGTTCAAGGGCGACCCTGCACTCCCTGCACAATTTGGGGGCCGCCCCTTAACAGGGTCAAGGACTAGACCTTCGCAGGACGACTGTCTAAAGCTGTGTCTCCCGGGCTCTGACTAAAGTCACCACGCAGCGAAGCAGGGACAGCAGGAACCTTCTGGATTACGGATTTGGAAACAGAGGTGGAGGCAGTCACGGGGAGCACTACATCAGGTGTGAGACAGGTGTGCTGGGCCCAAACCACATGTTCTTTCCAATCCTGTGGGCTCGTGGGGACTGGGAGGGAGACTCGCGGTGGTCGCTGGCGCCCAGGGCGGGAACGTGCAGCATCAGCTGCTCCAGGCACCCTGGGGTGCTGTGTGTGGGGGTGGGCACGGGTGGGTGTGTACCTGCAGTGGTGGGCGCGGTCGGGCTTGATGCTGCAGCACTTGGGGCACTTGTACACCACCTGCCCAGGCTTCAGCTGTAAACTCTCGATGAATTCCTTGGTGGCGTTTCCCTTGGGCACTGCCCCCTGTGAGGAGGAACAAAGGTGTCAGGGTCGGGCTGGGGCTCCATCGGTTCTGACAATCCACAGTGGACAGTCGTTTGAAAATGGCGGTTATACACATGGGATGGGGTGGGGGAGGACATGTCCGCCCCAACCACATTGGCCTCTGCGTTCAGAATTGTGCTCACACCAATGAATAGTTATTGTCAAAGAATTTTCTTGAGGAAATGCCGAAGGGCGAAACGTGGACGGTTATCCTAGCATCCTGCATACCCTTCCAACTGTCTAAAGTGGTTCATTAAAAATTTTTCTAAAAGTTCATAAAAGAAGCAGAAAAAAAATCTGGTCTGCAAAATACAGTCAGACGCCAGATAGAAAATTTAAAAGCAAACAAACTTAGGGAGGCAAGGGCCATGTGGTAGGTACAGTGCCATTTGGGATACAGTTTTGACGTAAAATGTGCCATAAAAGTACGCAGCTATTGACATGGCAAACTACTGAGACTTCAAAAAGAAAAGTCGATTTCCAAACACAATGCAGAAGATTAGCCCATTTTGGTGAAGATTTTATATATATAGAAAGACAAAGATACAAAAGTACTAATGGTTATCTCACACAGTAGACTCAGGTAATTTTTACTTTCTTGACTATATTTAAATTTTCTAGTATGAACATGTCACTTTTACAATAAGAAAAAAATTAATTATGTAAGCAAAAGAATTATATAAGCAAAAAAAAAAAAGTAGAAATACAACCAACTTTCTAGAAGTTTGTAACCAAAATGCCATGTCTGTCTCACCCTGAGACAGTGGAGAGTGCCCACCCCCATCCCTCCCCATGGGGCAGTGGTGAGGGGTCCAGGTCTGGAATTCTGATTCCCAGAAGCAGGGCGGAGCCTGGACCACCCAGGTGAACAGATCTGAAAGGGGCTCTGGGAGGGCACCGGCCCAGACGGAGGTCAGGGTCCTACAAAAGCCCAGTGGGGCTGGTTTTTAATTCTCTTTGGCATAAAAAGTAACTGAGTTTGGGCAACCAAAGCCACGGTACCAGAAGTCACTGTGATCACCTGTACGAGAGAAAGCACCAAGGACCATCACCCCAGGGAGGTGAAGCAACGGGGCTGAGTTTTCCTAACTGAAGGCCCAGGCTGGGGCCCCCCCGGCCCTGACGTCCAGTTTTTAAGGTCCCGGCCACCAGAATGGGCTATAAACCTCAGGAGGCCCCGCATAAAGGGCTGCAAGAGGAAACCCCTACACTGCCAATGGCAATCGGAGCTCTCGTTTGGTTATTTTCATTACTATTTGCTATTCCAGACCACAATCGAAGACACGAGGCACCAGCTCAGCCTTTCTAAAAAGTGACCCCTCCAGTGGCACTCCATTTGCACGAGTCCCCCGGAAGGCGCGCTCTCATCCTGCCAAGACCCCACTGGCCCCGTGAACCCGTCCCTCAGTGCCAGAGACCAGCTGGGCCAGCACAAGGCGTCTGTGCTGAGGAGTCTGCAGCACAGGCACTCTCCAGTCTGCCTCCAACTTTCTTTTCCTCCTTTAAAAAGAAAAAAAAAAAAGCTCTCCTGGGGTTATTTCCACAGATTTCGGAACTTCCTGTTATTGGTTCATGGTAGGGAATTTTGTTCTGTGCAATTCTGGACGAAGCCCGCTGAGACCTTCGCCAGCGTTGTCATCTTTACGTCTCACCGCGAGGCCTTCAAGCTTGGTGCTGCAGCCTGGCGGGCCCACACTTACCGACTTTCCCCCTCATTTCCAAAGGAATACTTGCTCATGACTTTAAAAAACAGACAGGTGAGGACACTGAAAGGGAAAAACCTACGCTTTGATTCTCTCACCCAAAGCTAAGTACTACTAGCATTATGAAGTATATTTTTCCAGTCTTTTCTCCATCCACGTAGTAAACTTAAAACACTTTAAAAAAACCTGTGGATCATATGCCTCTAAAATATTTATTCGGTCTTAGTGGGAAATAAATTCAGATCCATTTAAATCTGGGGGGCGGGCAGGGGCTAGCCCAAACTTCCAGTGCCTTTCTCGACCCTAACCACTTCCACTTCTACCGAGAGAAACTGAGGCAGCCAGGGCAGACCCCCTTCACATCCCTCATCTCCCTGCCCTGTCCCTGGACCCACACTGTCTGTCACCTCAGAGCTTTTCCCTGGTGGCCTTAGCAGACTCCGAGCCCTCTCTGCCCTCCGTAGTGAAGCTTCTTGAAGCCGTACGCACTTGCTGTCTCTGTTCACCTCCCACTCTTTAGTTCGCTGCTCTCTGGCACCTGTCGCCTGCGCACCAGAGAACCACTCTCACCAGGTCACTGGGCAACTAGCTCCTTGTGGTCAAATCCGGAGGCTGATGCTCAGCCCTCCTTCACCTCCCTTGGTCTTCTCACGACCACCAGTCCGTCCCTCCTCCCTGTCAGCCTCTCCTACAGCTGCTCTGCTCTCCCTGGACCTCGGCCTCTCCCCTTCTCTTGCAAACCTCCCCATCCTGGACACTGGTGTTCCTCAGGGTTCCACCACAAAGCCCCTTCACTGCTTATTCTGCACCCCCCCCCAAAAAAAAATCTTCCCGTATAACCACTCGGTGGTGATGCCAATCACCAGCTCCGACTCAGGCCTCTCGGATCTGTAGATAACTCTACAGTTGTTCTAGAACCTAGTATCCTAGATCACTCAGGCTGGTTGTCCAAAAGGCATTAAAATCAAATAAAACCAACCCCTCAAATTCAACATGCTAGAACCGAACTCATTATCTTTCCCCCAACTTCCTTCCATTCTCCCTTCCCTGGCCCTCGGCACATCCATCTACACTGTCGTCCAGGGTAGAGATCCAGGAGTCATCCCCAGCCCTCCGAACCCTCCGCCCCACACCCCACCTGCTCCACCGGGTTTATTTGGCCCCAACCATGCCTGAATCCCATGCTCGCCCCTCCATGTCGTGGCCTCCATTCAGGGCCAGTCATGTGCCCCAGATACTAGAGAATCTCCGAGGTCTTCCTGCCTCCAGCCTCTCCCTTGCTCCCTGCGGCCCCACCTCTATCCTTCCCCCACTATTTTCCAGAGTAATCTTTCTAAAACATGAATCTGATCATGTTATTCTCCTTGCCTAGAAGCCCTCACCGCCTCCCTAGAGGCTTCACCAGGCCCAGAGTGTAAACTCCAGGGCAGGGCTCATGCGAGGCTACCACAGTCCAGCCCTGGACCACCGACCCAGTGTCACCTCCCGCCCCTGAAAGCCCCGCCCTGTGGACTACCAGAAGTTTCACAAAAGCATGTGCCCTCCAAGTCCACCTCTTATGGCCTCAGGGACTCTGCATGAGCACCTCCCTCCAGCCTGCCAGGCACCTCCTTGCCTCTGGTACCCACACCCACACCCACCCCGGGTCACCTCCTCTGCCTTCTTCCCAATGGCCCAGCCACTCCCAAGCCCGAACCCATCACTTACCCTTTGTGCTACCACAACTTGGATTTGTCTTATAACAACGGCCACTTAATCACACACTTGATCTCTCCTACATGACTGTAAAGTCGTGGAGGACAGAAAGAAAGCCTTTCAACCTGCGGTCCAGTGAAGTGCCCAGGGCCTGGCACGGAGCATGTATTCAATAAATCCAAGCTGAATAGTAATGGTGATAAACAGACATTTATTGAGTGCTGACAGGCCAGGCACGGCTCCAAGTGCTTTACCGTTTGCCAGTTAATTATGACAATAAACCTACACAGAGGCTATCATAGTCATCATTTTACAGATGAGGTAACTCAAGCAGAGAAATTACGCAACTGCCTTAGATCATATGGCTAACGAGGGGCAGAACCAGGTTTCAGCCCAGGTCATCCACGCCTAGAACCTATGCCTCTACCAGAGGACAAGTTACATATTTGTCAGATATTTTTATTAAGTGACTTGAAGAGGCTTTTTTTTTCCTTTTCTTTTCTTTCTTTTTTTTTTTTTTTAGTGCCTTGATGCTATAATATCAGGCTATAACAGCTGTACCACAAAACTAACACAATTCAAACAGGCCTCGGATGGTAAGGCCCGTTTCAGTAAGTAACTCTGATAACAGGATAATGCGAAGGGCATTATCCTACTGTCCTAGGATCACAGGACACTGCAAAGCAATTGAGACAGGTTCCAAAGACTAACATTATCATTCATTTCAAGCTCCAAGGATGAAACTTACTTAAATTGCTTTGGCGGCCACAGGAATCAAGACATGTGCACACCTGGTCTAGGCAGAAACTTCCCTCTCACAGCTCTGCCAGAACTCGATGACCAGCCACAGGCCTGTGTCACAAGGCCCCCTGTCTCCTCCACAGAAAGGTAGGATAGGAGGTAGGTAACCCGCAACAGGTCGGTCACTCTCTCCTCTCTGAGCCAGAAAGCTTTTTCAGTCGTCATTTATAAGATGCTCAGTGGTAAGTGTGAGAAGGTGCCTGGCACGAGGAAGAACGCGGCACCCACTCAAATGAACTCCGAGGCAAGTCCTGACCTTACACAGGGAACGTGCAATACCTTTGGGCAAGATGGGCAAGGGCCTTCTCGGGCTGCACCCGCTCCTGACCGATTACCCGGCACGCCGCGGGGGCCCCGGCGCCGTTCCTCCCGTGTTCCCGTGGGCCTGACATCGTGCTGCCATGCTGCTGGTCCAGTAAAGCCTTGCCACCTGGTTCTTATGCAGCGCGTGCTTAATAAGGTCGCCGAGAGGGACTCCAGAAGGGAATACTAACTGCACGTGGAAATGAGCCCCGCTAGGTCCACAGCTGAGCTCTGGCAGCTGAAACTCAATTACTCAGCGGCCTGCAGTGGTCTGTCTGGGACAGTCACATGAAGTCTGTTTACAGCGAAATGTTTACAGGGTGGGACCCAACGGGAGGGAAGGGCGGGAGGGAAGGGTGGCAGTGGAAAGACAGATGTTCTTTTCCCTAGAAACATGGTTAAATTGAACTGATTTATATCCTTCCTTTTCTCAAATCTCCGATTCGAGATAATCTATAATAAGGTTAATAAATTATTAGGCCCAAAGGAAGGAAGGGCAAAAACATGCTGATCAGAAGGATTTACCCAACTGCCGTGATCGTGTAGTTCTTGGCTTTGAGCTTCCTGGCGTCAGGACAAAGAGAAATAAGCCATGGCTCTCAGCTTTAAGCATCTTCTGGGAGACAGACATTGTCCTAGATGCAAATCTTAAAGGGAATCCCTCAGGAGTCCTGAGGGAGTTCAGAGGATGAGGAATTAAAATGTATTTGTAACTGGAAAAGAAAACGTGGTGAAACTGAGAGGGAGGGAAAGGAGAGAGGGGTGCCAAGGTAAGGGTTTTGGAAGCCAGGCTGTCTTCAAGGGGCTGCCTCCTCGGGACAAAGGGGGCCACTCTCGACCTCCAGACGTCTGAAGTGTTTCAGGAACAAGAAAGCTCCTTTGATAACATTCCACAACCTCAGGGTGGGCGAGGAGAGGGCACCCTGAGATCAACACCAGCCTGACTCGTGCACCTGCCCATGCGTGGGCCGCCTCCAGGCCAGCCGGCCTGCCAGGTGACACCCCTGCCCCCTGCCCCCTTTCCTTTCTTTACTGGCCTCTCCCTTTTATCCCATTTCTCAAATGGGAGCTTTGCCTCTGAGGGGGCTGCTCCTACCTTTGTGAGTCATTTCCCTCTTCTCTTTTATGCTCAAACTCCACGTGGACCCATTTACTATGTGAGCCATTGACTAATGACTGCTAAATGATCCAGAAAGCCCTGGTGGCTGCAATTGCTCTGATGTTATATTTGGAATAAGAATTTCAAAGCTGGAAGTGGTAATTAACTGTTGGGGGGTAGGTTGTAAGCCTTTTCTTTAACCTGCAATAAAATACTAAGAAACCAAAATGATATACTATGTATACATTGTTATACATTATTTCCAACCTTAGGATGTTTTTCCGCAAGTTATACCCTGCATGCATTTTTAGATACAAAAGACTCTAATCCCATTAGGGGACTACTTAGAACCCTGCAGTGACGCCTCTCTAAAAACAGCCCCCCACCTGCGGTGTTAATAAGGAACCCCTACTCGATCTGCTTTTAGTGTGAGATCTGGGCTCCCACCTTTGCTCGGTGGAAGCCCAGGGGGCCCCAGCAGCTAGCCGCTGCAGGTCCCCATCTCTGTTTACAAGCTAGGTTTTGCATAAGATCTCACAGGCTGGGTGGGAGTGGGGAGAGGCAGGTGGTGGCATGAAGAGCCTGAGATGCCGCCCGTCTGCAGGACATGCTTTGAGTCGCTGCCCTTACAATGGTCCATGTATGACAGGTGCTTCATTTCTTTGCCCAGGTTCCTCTAAGGCCACCAGCAAAACCAGCTGGTTGGCATTCAGGATCGAGTCTATGGCCCTCACTCCTTTGGGACTGGAAGCCGAGCAACATACCAAACTGAGGATCATCCTCTCCCGCACCCAACTATAAGGGGCCACCCTGGAGAAGTGACACAAGTCAGTGTGGAGGTAAAAGAATGCACACACGTGAGGGCAGCCAGGGAGGAATCCTGCCCACCCCCATCTCACCGGACATTCATCTCCCTGATTCACCCGGCTCTGGAAACCACCGACCTCCACTAGCCCCAGACCTGGCTACCTGTTGCCACCAAGCATCTCTGCTCACATGCAGTATAGACACAGTTTGGCCAGAACAAAAGCCTTGATTTCTTTTCCAAAATCTGTTCTTCCCAAACTCTACCATTCAATAAATGGCATCAGCAATCTCCCAGCTGCTCAGGCCAAAAAGAGTCTGGAAGGCTCACTCTCTATCCCTGTCCATTCTATCAGCTCTTCTGAACGTAAGACCTCAGACCTGGCGGAACCTGAGCCTCCCGGGAGCTCTAAAGCATCCCAATACCCAGGGTTCGGCCCCAGACCAATTATAGTAGAGTCTCTGGGGGCGGGGCCCAGGCATCAGTACTTCTTAAAAGCTCCCCAAGGGATTCTAATGTGCTCCCAGGTTTGAGAAATAGTGGCTTAAAGTATATTCCCAATCCCACAGCTCTCTCCAGCTTCACTGCTCCCACCGTGGTCCGGGCCACACGTCTTGCCGGGACCACTGCAATGTCTCTCATCTTCCTGCTTTGATCCGCTCTCCTTCAAACTCCCGTCCCAGGCACAAGCCATGGTCGCATCAGGCCTCCCTGACAGCATCCCACTGCATTTAGAACAAAGACCAGAGTTCTCGCTGGTCCACAAGGCCCTGCGCGATCTGGCTTCTGCAGTCCACTCCACCTCTTCTAGCCCCTCTCGCCCCCACTCACCATGCTACGGTCACCCTGGTCTTAGCTCTGTTTCTCAGACACGCCAAGCACTCCCACCCTGGGGCCTTCGAACCTCCGCTCTCCTCTTCCTGGAAGGCTCTGCCCTCAGATTTTCATTTGCCCGACTGGCAACTTCATGTCACTCAGGTCTCAGCTCAAACGCACCGCCTCAGAGAGGCCTTCTCAGACCACTCAGATGTAAAGTGTCACCCTTAGCCCTGGAAAAGTCACCACCACGTCACCCCATCGCACTGTTTCACTGTCTTTACAGCACTTACTGCTTTCTGAAGTTGCCTCGTTCAGTCTGTCCTACTGCCTGACCCCAGTGTGGGGGTGTGATTTTGGGATTTTGGTCGGCCTTGCTAACAGCTGTATCCATTGCTCAGAATGGAACCTTGCACAGAGTAACGCTCTCACTCAGGAAACATGCCATTCATTGTATCCCATCCATCGGTGTCCCCTGGGCTCCTCCTCACTATTCCTAGAGCAATCCTAGTAAAGGACAATCTGACCTCTTCCCTCTTTTAACATCCTCAGGTGCCTCAGGCTGCCCCTCAGCATCCCTACTGGCACTGCCAACCTGAACCCGTTCTCCTCCTACCTTCCCACTACTCCAAACAACTCCCGGGTGCCAGGGGAGCCACGCGCCTGCATTCCTGTGTCGTGGTACATGCTGTTCCCTCTGCCTGGAACGTAGTCAGTATCTTCCTGCCCTATTGCCCTCCCCTTCCCCGATCATATACACTGCTCTGACGAGAAATGGCGTGGGCATCACCTCCTCCAAGCAGCCACCCCTGCTTGGCTAACGTTCCCCCCCCTTGTTCTTCCAAGCAACCCCATCTTCCTCCCACTATAGCCTTCAGCACACAGGGCGAGCCTCACCCATCTGCTCTTCTAGACAGAGGGTACCCTGGGGGTAGGAACAGTGCCTGGGGCTTAACAGAAACTAAATTATAAGGTGAGCAAAATAGTATCTTTTACTCCTGGATCCCCTGTAGCAAGGGCATCATAAACATTTCTGAAGGAATCCTAACTTGTTTCCAGTGTGACCGAGTTGATGCTAATGGGGAAACTTTTATACCTTTGTAATTTGGGACATTTCCAATTACAACCTGCCCGCCAGTGTGTGACCCACCCGGCACATGCATGAGAAGAAGCGCTGTCTGGACCAGCTGCTGACATGTAAATGAACTGAGAAACTGCTTTCCCTGGGGATGGAGTAATGATCCACCGCCGGAACCAGCAAGAAATGGAGCCCGAGATGGGAACTCGCTCAGAACCCAGTATCTTTTCTGAGATTTCCCTGAGAACTGAAATCCGTGTGGCCAGTGCCACCGCCACTAGAATGCTTTCCCTTAATTTAAACACACCCACGTATTGAAACAAGCTACAGGAAATCTTATCAAATAACACTCTTGCCTTTCCCACACAAGATAACGAACAGGAACAGAGGATTTAGTAGCAAGGTACATGACGTTCAAGAGCCTCTTGCACAGCTTGGTATATTTAGCTTAGTCAACGTACAGGACGCCACCGCTTTATCCACCGATATTCACATATTCACTGGGAGGCACTTACTGTGGCCTACAACAGGCTTGTCCAGCTTTTCAGAAGATGAGCCTCACCCAGACAAAGCAAAAATTTCTGGGCAGCTTCCTGGAACTGGATGGGGCTTTAATTTCAAACCCACCTAGCTCTGGTCCTGTCTTTGCAGTGAGGCTGTCTCCATCCAACCCCCAGCTGTCTTCCACTCCATCCCCTGGCCCAGGTTCCATGGCCATCTGACTGTACCTTTCTAGCTGAGGTTAGGCCTCCCCTGGACCAGACCCCTCCCACAGTAGGTCCATTAATGTATGCACCAATATACGTTTAGTACCATTCACCCAAGACAGAAGGGCTGTGGCAGATGGTGTCCCGTCAGTGGGGCCCAAGTCGACTTTCCCACTCCAGCCCTGGCCCTCCTGTCACCCACATTCCTGAGGTCAGGGGAAGCATGCAGGCTGCGGCCATGCCAGGGCCAGAAGGGGAGAGTGTGGGCTGGTCAAAACGAGCCCAGACATACTCACGGGGTCCGTCAGCATGGCCCGGCAGTGGGAGGCCAGGGCCAAGAAGGCCAGCAGGTTGAACAGAATTCCATTGACGATGCTGTACGCGTAGTCTCGGGATGGAATCAGCATGACAAAGAGGACCACAAACTCCGCATAGAGGACCAGAAACCAGGTGACAATGGCACAAGCGATGCCGCAGCCGTCACGGATAAACCACATGGCTCCCGCAGGACCAGGGTAGGGCGGGGGGACACACTTCTCTGGCTGGAGGTATTCTGGCTTCCGCTCAATGTCTCGGAAGTGGTGGGCGGGGGTAAGCATCATAAGCTATTCTGTCCATACTGACATCTGGAAGAGAAGAAAGACCCAGAGGAGTTACCTTGTCGTCAAGGAGACTTGACAAAATCACCTTTCCAAAGTGAGCCAGGTGCCTGTGTGTGACCCTCCCGCAGAAAAGCTGCCTAAACCTTCCGTTCATTTAAAATGTGAGCCCTCCTCCCTATCCTGAGCGCTAACGGCCTCTGTGAACTAGGCCACCTTGCCCACAGCCTTTATAAGACAGACAAAAAGAGAACCTTCACGGGGCAAATGCCCTGCCCAGTGGCAGCACGCAAAGCTCACCAACTCGGGGGCAGACCAGAACCAGGTCTCGTTTTTTAGGGACCTACTTGGCAGACAGTGTCTCAACAGATATGTTCAAATTGAAACCTAAGAGATGGAGGTGGGGTTGGAGGCCCACTGGGGACACTCTCTTCAGCAGTGTCAGCATGGACAACCCAGAAACCGATGCTGAGGTTGTCTGCGGTTAACAGGGACAAGTGGGAGGAAAGTGGTGGCCATGCAGGACTCACATTAAGCTGCAGCTATTAACCCTTTTCCCGTTTGCCCCAAGAATACTCGCCAGCAGGGCTTGTGGCTGCACCTTCACCCCGAGATAACTTGCGAACTACAGTCCTAACCTCGCCCCAAATATTTTCACTTCACTTTAGTATTCTGTTTTTAGTAGTGGTATTTCCATTTACAAAACATAGCAATTCTCGATAGCCGAAAATGTCAAATCCTAGAAAATGGAGCATTCCCAGGCATGATGTTAAATTAACACTGGCAGCGAGCGGGAAGAGGGCTAAGACGTTCTAACTGCCCTGCATTTGCTAGTGACAAAGGCAAAACAAGCCAGGCTTTCAGGCCTATGGCCGAAACAGTTTCTGTTCCAGGAACAAGAGCCTCTGTGAGTTAGTTGTTCCCCTTGTGGGTGACAGGGCAAAGTGTGAGAGTGTTGGACACGAGTCCGAAGATGTTTCCCCACCACCGGGCTGCGGGGCTTCGTGAGCGTTTTTCTCCTCACCTGCGAGAAGAACACATGCCAGCCCCAGCCACCTCCTCACAGGGCTGGTGTGAGGGCCGAGGGAGCTGGAGGTGCTCGTGCTGAACGCTGTGGCCTGCAACGCCCCGCACATAGCACAGACTGGGCACACGTGTTCTCTCTTCCTTCAGAAACAAGTGCTGGGCCACACGCCTTTTCTTCCTAACACTGCGGCTGGAGTCTCTGGAGACAGCAATGAAATGACTACGAATCAGTAACTAAAGTCTACTTGTCCCCAGCATGTGCTACAAGACACAGCAATGCCCCTCCTGTTTCTTCATCTTAAACTCGGTGGCCTGTTGCATCACTGACCGGGTTTCTCAGTTAGAAACTGTGATGGCTCAAGTTTACTACCAGATGTACGTGCCATAGGCAAGCCACCCACAGCACAGACGGCAGCACAGCAAGTGACATCTCAGTCTTTTGAAAACTCAAGCCACTTCACGGCAGAGGAAATCACTCAAAAGCAGCACTGGCTATGTGAGGTCTTCTGAAGACCGTGGCTCCACACAGGAGGGCGAGCTCGCAATGGCTGCATCAGGTTATTCCTCCCTTTTGTCCATTTCCCCTCTTCCTCCACTGTCCTCACCCCAACAGAGAGAGAGTACAGCCACGAAAAGGAAGGACAGAACACCGAGAGGGCAGAGCAGTAACTACGCTGCTAGAGTGAAACGTTGTACATGCTAATAATGAAGAATGAGGCCAGGCCCTCCATTCCCAGGGCGGCAGAGAATTAATGACTGAAAGGTAGTTAAATGTGAACCATGTACCTGTCCAAAGAAGCGTCACTCAACAAACATGGTGTTGGGAGCTGGTGAACAAAGAGTCATGGCACATAAAATAATCATCCTGAGCAGAGTAAGAGCGGTGGCTCCTGACAGTCCATCGACAAGGATTTTCTAAGGAAACAGCCTTGTGCTCTCCAGAAGATGGTGGCCGTTAGTGTTGCCACTGATAACCCAGGGGCTTTAAAAAATGCAGGGATACCTTCTGAAGCACCAAACAGGACAGGGGGTCACAGGCCAGGGATATCTCTGGACCTTGACCCGTGTCCAGCAAATTCTAAAATTCTAAACTCTGTTCAACCCAAACCAAACCAAATGCTGAAATCCCATGAAATCCCATGATGATTTAAACCTGACTGAAGCCCAACATTTTGACCACCTCCAGATGCAACCCTTCTCTTGGTTTCACCTGTTGCCATATAGATCTGTATGTACATCACCTATGTTCTCACAATTACTATTTAAGCTCTAAACCAAAAAGTTTTATTGGACCACAGTCATCCCGTCACTTGCATATTGTCTGTGTCTGCTTTGGCTTATAATGGCAGAGCTGAGTAGTTCCGGAGTTTATATGACTATCCAGCCTAAAGTATTTACTCTCTGGCCCTTTACAGAAGCATGCTGGTCCCTGGTCCTAGGAAGTTGTTACACACCAGATACAAAACTGAGATCTAGCCCTGCTTTTCCTGCAGAACAGCTCGGTGTGACGAGATGGTCAGTTACAACTTACACCAGCCTACCCACATCTATGGCAGCATCACCACTGGCCATTTCACCACAACCTGTGAATGCCATCAAACTGCTCTTCGATGATCACCAATGGTGTGGTTTTCAGAAATGGAGGATCACTGAAAATAAACCTTAGAGCAATGTTCCTGTTTAGGTGCTTCTAGTGATTAAGTTATGCTCAGGTTATATTCAGGGTAGATGATCATCCTCTATCCTGACAGTTGCTCATTCTTGACTATACACATGGCAATGGCTCATCTGAACCAGAGTTATATTTCACATGTGTGGTTTTCCTGAGGAATAGGCCCTTCCACATAAATAAATTTCCCAGGACTGTGGCTCGTTCCTAAGCAGGAACACATTTTAACCACGCAGGTTAAGATGAAAGTCTTAAAAAGAAAAGTAAACATATAGCTGTTTCTGTCTTAAGTACAATAGCTGTCCATTTCTCCGGAAGGATTTAGTCATCAGCGGGGACATCAGTTACTGCGGCGTGTTAGGTGGCGGTGTCCACAGGTGGTACGGGGATTCACTGAGTGGCCCCTCACACCCAGCGACCCGTTGGGTTGATCACGACTGTAATTCCTGCATCTCTGTACCGTTCTTTGTGTTCCTCCAGCATTCAGGCTGCTGTCATTTCTGTGTCTACAGCTACCAATCCTCCCAACACACCCTCTGTTTACTGCTGCTCATTGGCTGTGGGCTGGAAAAGCAAATAAGACTAGATCTTGTTAGATCTGTTTGTAAAAGAAGGCGACTCATTTTAGGTGGCGGGCCTTCAGGAGACACCCGCTCTGCTCAACCTCCACACCGCTCTGATGGGCCGGGGGCCCTGTCTTTTTCTCGGTCCAGTGCCTGGCACGTGGCAGCCGCTCACTGTATGTGTCCATTACAGGCTTGGGCTCCGTGACTCCAGGCCCACCTCGTGAAAGCCTTGTCTGCTTATGTTCAGGGCTGTGGCCACATCGTGGACAGGTGCAGGTGCACCAAGTAGGACCACAACATTGGTAGAACATGACTCTTAACTCAAGTAAGCAGAATGTCTCACCCTTGAACAACGTGAGACCAGAGAGTGTACAGAGAATCTGTTTTCCCATCGTCCCTCAATGGTGAGTGAGGATCTGGGAAAGCAGAGCCAGACACTGAGTGCCGGTGAACTGAAGTAACACACTCTAACCCACATTTTAGAGTTTCGAAATATCTTACTCAAAACCAATCGAGGCATACTGCTGTAAAGTGTTTATTTAACCCTCAGCTCCCCTTCCCCCGCCCAAAGCAGTGGGAAGCTTTCCAACAAGGATTTATTCCTTAACTTAGCCAACTGAAAATCTGAGAAATGAGGAAAAATCCACCTGAAACAACTGTATACACTCCCTTCACTCTGCCCCTAATGACAACAACAGAAGAGGCAGATATTTAGCTCTTTTCCGTTTCTGTTTTGAACGAGGGCAACTCCAACCCTTGGGGCTTAGGAGTGGCTCTTCCCCAGTGACCCACTCCCCACCTAGTCCTTGCGGGCAGGAGTTGGGCAGAACCGGTTGCTCAGGCCTCTGGGGCCGGCACATGACAAGGGTGGTGTGTCCCAGGACCCTCAGTGCCACTCCTGCCAGCCAGCCCTCTCCTCAGAGGGGCAGCCTCCTCCAGTCCCCTCCCCTGCCCCTTATCCCATTCCCCTGCCTTGTTCGCTCTCGAATGTGTCCTCACTGCAATTCGATTCAACTCAAATAGATATTTATGGAGCAGCCACTAATTACAACGAACTGTGCAGGGGCTCACACACAAGGGATAACGAGGACAATAAAATGTGTGTGCCCTGTGCAGGCCCTGCCACTCCCTGCTGCCAGCACCCAACCTGGTGCGACCGGTCCTGCTTGCTTTCCTCCTACTAACCTGCAAGTCCCATTTGTTTAGCTTTGTGGCCTGGTATCTGGCACGAGTATGTGCTCAAATCAGGATTTCTTGGGTAAATGGATATGTAAAACAGACAATCCTGAGACATAGGTGTCTAATGAATGGCCCATCAGAGGCAAACAGGACACCTCCCCCAACACAAACAACCCTCACCAGCAGAAGTGAGGTAGATTTTTTCTTCTGCTAGGCCAGGACTTCTGAAGGGGCGGGGTTTCAGCAGGGCCTGGAACCGGGTGAAGTGCACTACTGAGGCAAAGGCAGGGGCAGGCGGGCCTGGCAGGGAGGGTGGGGGTGCTGGTTGGGGGGCTGGATACTCAAGGCTGTATGAAATATCTGTACACAGCCTGGTTTCACAAACTCAGAATCAGGTGCAATTATTTTCCCTTGGCTTGGAGAATAAAAGGATCATCAAAATACTCAAAAAAAAAAAAAAAAAAAATTAAAGGAGTAAATTTTCTGGGTCCCTACAGTAGGAACTACATGGCTGAAACTCAATTTCACCAACTCCTTAGCAGGTGTCATGAACGTCAGCAAGGCAGCAGAAACCCTTAAATGGGAGGCTTTTAACTTAGACCAACATTTGTTTCAGGTGAACATTTTACAGTTTAATAAATCTAGGATTCTACTGGATCAATGTTGAGGGGCTAGTCTGGTATCCTGAACTTGCTCTAAAGATGAGATTCTCACATAAACTAATTTTTACTCATTACCCAAGTAAACAGCCACTTAAGACATCCACTCAAAGAAGGCATCTTTTTTTGATATTTCCATTATAATTCTCAACTGAAATTCACCCTTGTGAGTCTATCAATAATCACCTTGGTTTAAATCCTGCAGTCTTAAGGATAGTGTTTGCCTCTTTTAGAGCTTCCTACAGGTCAGAGTCAGAGTCAGAGGGATATACTTAAAGCACCGAAGTATGTGCAGGCAACAGCCTCCCCCTGCACCGCCCGCCCCCCCTCCCCCCGCCCACTTTAAAGACAAAGGGCCAGGCCTGGGAGCTTTAGAAATGGATCTGATCAAGCAGCAAGTTAATTTATCTGGGCCACAATTCTCTTAATTTAATTTGGGTAAGGACTGTAAATTTTATACCCACTTTTAGATGATTCTCATAAAAACAAAGAATGAACGATGAATCACTATATTTGAAATGTTTCATAAAAAACCAGAATGAGTCACCAAACTTTTTCCAAAAGGTGTGGTCCAAGAAAAAGGTGCCTTATCTTCCACAGCACACCTTGTCAAGCCAGCAAGGTGTCCAGATAGGCAGAGGCTGCTGGCCTCTTCTGAGATCTTTATCGAGTCTACTTTGCTCCTCCCTCTTGCCTCTGTCACACTCAACCTTTAACAAAAAAACTTTAAAAAGGGAATTATTTCACCCCCAACCAAACCCAACACACACTGAAGTTCGCTGAGGGAACTGGGAAACGCTGGGTTAAATTTGCCTTCTTGCCTCCTAACTGGCCATGTCCTACAGAACCCACTCATGTACACTCTCAGACTCCTAACAATGGGTCTTCATTTCAGAAAAAAGTTTGGGATTTGGACAGCTCATGGAGGCCAGCAGTTCCTCCACTTACACAAATACTTATTGTACTACAGCTGGCTCGTGTATCACGTCCCAAAATGCACACCCAGATACAGGACAGAATATGTGATACAAACATTGGGGATCAGTGGAAACTACCACTCATTTGGGTAACACTTTCCCTTTCTATGGATGTGCTTTATCACATATTGCAACAGTGAGAAAAATGAATGAGGCAACTTTAAAACAAGACTACGTGGAAGAGTAACTGGTAAAAAAGAATCACTATCCGTATTACAGAGACCAGCTAATAAGATTTCAGTCACACTCTTCTGTTTTACAGAAGAGGACATCAAAGCCCATTTGAGATTTTGTCTAAAACACACAGTGGTGTCTGTAGGAATGGAGATGGACGACAGCATTAACTGAATGCTTACTGCGACTGAGGACTCATATAAAGCAGTTTGTTCCAGTTCTTAGGACAACCTAGCATGGCAGCTTTTACTATTCATTGCATAGATGGAGAGCGTGAGGTGCAGAGGTTTGGGGTAACATTCTCAGTCATATAGCGAGGGAGTGGTAAAGCCAGGATTCAAAACCAGCTCTGCTTGCCACCACAGACCACATTTTGAGAACAGCACATGGCTGCTGCTGCTGTTGCTTTTTTTTGCAAGGGGGGAGAAGAGGGAAGATCAAGCAGAAAACATCAGTTCTACTTCCTGCTCCCTCCACACATCTGATGGAGCTGAGAAGTCGCTTCAACTTAGCTTTAACGTCATCTCTAAAGTGAGAGGGAAGGACTGGATTTCTAGCTCTCTGCTCTTAAAAAAAAAAAAATCCAAGAAATGAACTCTAAGTAGACTTTTCTTCCACTAGCTACTGGGAGCCTATAATATCCATTCTTTAAAAAATATATGTAAATATCCTTTCTTCTGTAATTTTACTTCTGTCTCTTTAATGACCCATACTTCTGCTGGGCTAGTTGATCTCTTTCAAACTCTGGTCCAGCCTGTTCTACAGATGTGTGAAAAAATTAAGCTCAAGGAGTCAACTGGTTTTTCAAAAAATGTTTAGAGAGGTGGCTCACTTCCTTCCCAGGTCCTGCCGATGGTACCTGCTACTTGCTTTTACTGCCATCTCCTGCATTAACTCCTCCTTCCAGGAAGTCTGCAACCTAGCAGGAAAATCTTTATTAAGGCAACGATGTATTACTGATCTAACTAGCCAATTAGTATCAGTCAACGAGTGCAATACACTCATAGATGTGGAATCCTTTGTAATCGGGTGCACGATCCCATTTGACACTGCACTGCTTTCTGGCCTCTGTCATGGTAGGTTCCAAGACAGGCACTCTGCTTGGGTGCTGCCACAGCGTGGGGCGTGGTAAATGTAGAGCGGGGTCCTGACTCTTCCTGATCCTGAATGTCTATTACCTGCCAGCCACTGGGCTATACACTAGATACTTCTCACCCCATTTGATTCTCATGCCTACTGTCTTGTAGGTATAAACCTACAAGCTTCCACCCCCTCTCAGAGATGAGGAAACTGAGGCAGGGAAAGATGTGCCTAAGTTCATATCTCTAGGAAGCAATGGAGACAGGATAAACTCCCAAGACTGCTCTCATTTCAGAGCCTACTTAAACTACTCATTACAACCACTCATTTTGTCCAATAACTAGGAAACAAAAGGGGAGCGGTACTGATGTGTCTACCAGTGACCTTGGGTTACTTACAGTTTGGCTCTCTTGCCCATGCATGGTTATGCAGTGATGGCATTATTGGGTGGGCCACATGCAGTGACATTCACAGGCCACAGGCCTGAACTTACACATTTTGTGCTCTTAGGTGGGGTCCTGGCTGAACACCAGCCCACTCTCAGAAGACTGATCTTGCCTTAACCTAGGAAGCAGGAGGGCTGTGAAGCTGCAGCCAGGAGTCACTCTAAGATCGGGTCCCTAAAATCTGCTTCTGTTGGGAAACACTTCCTGTGGGGTCAAGTTCTAGCACACTGCTTCTTCTGAGAGAAAGCCCACCCATGCTAGGCAGAGACCCGCCAGCAAAGGTTTTCACTTAAGGGTGCTGAAAATGGCACCTGACCCCACATTGTGCCATGTGAAGACATACAGCCACTGTGACATCACCCAGGCAGGAGCCTGGTTTTTTTAGGGACTAAAAGCAAACGTGCTTGGAGGGATCTGAAAGAAGAGCTAGGGAAGAGAATGAGAGAACCAGTTATCACAACGGTGCCAGGTTCCAAGAAGGGGTACTGTTGAATTGAAGAAGAAATTAAAGAGGAAATAAAAACGTTTCTTGAGACAAATGAAAATGGAAATGCAACATCCTAGAGCTGGTAGGATGTAGCAAAGGCAGTTCTAAGGGAGTCACAGCAATAAACCCTGACACTAGAACTAAGAAAGATCCCAAGTAAACGACCTAACTTTAAAATGTAAGAAACAAGAAAAAGAACAAAGTAAGCCTAAAGTTAGCAGAAGAAAGGAAATAATAAAGAAATAGAGCATAAATAAATAAATTGAAGACAGAAAAATAAAAATTAATCAAGAGTTGCTTCTTTGAAAAGATAAACAAAATTGACAATTAGCTAGACTATCAAGGAAAGGAAAGAAGAGAAAGGACCCAGATTACCAAAATTGTAAATGAAAAAGAAACATCACAATGGATACCACAGAAATCCAAAGGATCAAAAGAGGCTCCTATGAGCAACTATATGCCAACAAACAGGAAAACCTAAAAAAAAGGAAAAATTCTTAGAAACATGTAAGTTACCCAGACTTAGGAAGAAAAAGAAAATATGAATAGATCAATTACTAGTAAGAAGATTGAGTTAGTAATAAATAATCTCCCCTAAAAGCCCAGGACCAGATGGCTTCACAGGTGAAGGTTACCAAATATTTAAAGAATTAACACCAATCCTTCTCAAACTCTTCCAAACACTGAAAAGGAAGGAACACTCCCAAACTCATTTTACAAGGCTTGAATTATCCTGATATCCAAACCAGAAAAGGACACTACTAGAAAAGTACAAGCCAATATCCTGATAAATAATATATACAAAAATTTTCTATAAATACTAGCAAACTGAATTCAGCAACACATTGAAGGGATCATACACCACGACCAAGCGGGATTTATCCCTGGGATGTAAGGATGGTTCAACATATGCAAATGAATTAATGTGATACATCACATTAACAGAATGAAAGAAGAGTCACATGACCATCTCAAAAGATGCAGAAAAAGCATTTGACAAAATTCATCCATTTGTGATTTAAAAAAAATTTTAAATTAGGCACAAAAGGCATATATCTTAAAATCATAAAAACCGTATATGACAAGTCTACAATCAAAGGTGAAAGGTTGAAAGCTTTTCCTCTAAGATCAGGAACAAGACGAGGGTGCCCACTCTCATCTCTCCTATTCAACATAGTACTAGAAGTCTTAGCTAGAGCAATCAGGCAAGAAAAAGAAATAAAGGCATCAGAACTAGAAAGGAAGAAGTAAAATTGTCTCTATTTGCAAATAGCCAAAGAAATCCTGAGAAAGAAGAACAAAGCAGGAGGCATCACACTTACTGATTTCAAAACTATACTATAAAGCTATAGTCATCAAAACAGTATGATACTCACATTAAAAACAGATAACTAGATCAATATAGAACAGAATCAAGAGCCCACCCAAGTATATTTGATCAACTAATATTTGACAAGGGAGCCAAGAATATTCAATGAAGAAAAGATCATCTTTTCAATAAATGGTACTGGAACAAGTGGATATTCACATGTTAAATGAAAACAGACCCAAATGGACTCACAAAAATTAACTCAAAATGGATTAAAGACTTACATGTAAGACCTGAAACCATGAAACTCCTAGAAGAAAACATAGAAATAAAGCTCCTTGACATTAATTTTGGTGATGATCTTTTAGACATGATAGCTAAATCACAGAAACATCAAAAATAGCAAGTGCAACTACATCAAACTACAAAACTTCTGCACAGCAAAAGAAACAATCAACAAAGAAAAGACAACCTATGGAATGGGAAAAAATATTGTAAACCAAAGTAAAAAAAAATTGTAAGCCATATACCTGATAAAGAGTTAATATCTAAAATATATAAAGAATTCATACAACTCAATAGAAATAAATAAATAAATAAAATAACTCAATTGAAAAAATGGGCAAAGGACCTGAATAGACATTTCTCCAAAGAAGATATATGAAAGGCCAACAGGTTCATGAAAAGATGTTCAACATCATTAGTCAGAGTGGAAATGCAAATTAAAACCATAATGAGAGATCACCTCATGCCTGTTAGAAGGGCCATCAACAAAAAGAGACAACAAAAGTTGGCGTGGATGTGGAAAAAAGGGAAGGAACCCTTATACACTGCTGGTGGGATTGTAAATTGGTACAGCCACTATGGAAAACAGTGCGGAGGTTCCTTAAAATATTAAAAATAGAACTATCATATGATACAGCAATTCCACTTTCAGGAACCCATCCAAAGGACACGAAAACACTAACTTGAAAAAATATCTATACCCCCATGTTCAAAGCAGCATTATTTACACTCGTCAAGACATAGAAACAACCTAAGTGTCCACTGATAGATGTATAAAGAAGTCGACACACACACACACACACACAAATATTATTCAGCCATAAAAAACAAAATTCTACTATTTGTGACAATGTGGATGAAACTTGAAGGCATTAAGCTAATGAAACATGTCAGAGAAAAACAAATACTGTATGACCTCACGTATATGTGGAATCTTAAGAAAATGAAAAACAAAAACAGAAAATGAAAAACAAAACCCAACCTCATAGAAAAGGATGCCAGACTCGTGGTTCCCAGAGGGGGAAGGTGGCAGGAGAGGAAACTGGAGGACGGCAGTCAAAAGGTATGAAGTTCCAGGTATAAACTAAGTAAACAGGAATGTATAACATGACTATAGCTAACACGGCTGTACGATACGTGGGAAAGTTGTTAAGAGAGTAAATCCTATGAGTTCCACGAAGAAAATGTCTCTTCCTTTTTCCTTTCCTTTTATTGTATCTATATGAAAAGAACCTGAAACTACTGTGGTAATCATTGCACAATGTATGTAAAACAAACCATCACGTTGTATGCCTTAAACTTCTACAGTGACATATGTCAATTATTTCTCAATGACGCTGGGGCAAAAAGAAAAAGAAAGGGAAGCCATTTCGCTTCCAGATCTCTGCTGATCCTACTCATCTCTGGCATTGTAAGTGACCACGTGGGAGCAGAGCCTCGGGAGGACCCTGGGACCAAGGAAAGGAGGCTTAGAGTGCTCTACGTGTCCACAGGCCCTGCCTTCCAGGCGAGGTGCGCTCTGGCATCCGTCAGAGGGCTCTGAAGACAGACAGGAGGCTAGTGCTAAACAGCATGGAGGTGGCTTGGAGTCAAGTGGCCAAAATTCTACCCCAGTCCTGCTCACGATGTCATGGTTCTGGGTAAGACAGTTGCTGACCTTGGGACTCGGCTTCCTCATCTATAAAACAAGAGGGAAGACTGAGCTGCTTGCTCAGGCCCTTGCAGGGCTGAGAGCCTGTTTCCTTCATCTTCAGAACAAATTCAACGTTTCCTTTGTTATTTCTTGGATTTTGTAGTTTTTATCAAAAGCATCTCTTAAGTTTCCTTTCTCCATCCTTTGTTAATATTAGAAAAGCCTACTAGTAATTGTTAGCAATTTTCCTAAGCATGTTCAGTTTTTTTTTTCAATTTAATATGGCATCTAATTACCATTCCCTTTTGTTCATTTCAATTTTTTCAGAGTGGGAAAAACACTCTCAAAATACATCACAAAATACACTATAAAGTGGTAAAAGAAAGGAGCCTTAAAATCCAAAGTTAAACGTGACCATTTTTCAATGTTTAAATATTTGAATATCCAGGATCTATTTTGAGTTTTACAACCCAGTAAGATAGGCCTTTTAGGGTAAAATGAAGCACAGAGAGGTTAACTGACTTGCTCAAGTCACAAAGCAAGTTAGTGGCAAAGTCCAGATCATTGGAATATATGCCCGATAGTCCTTCCACCATAGAGCCTTATCTTCCCCATCAACCTGCCTTTCTAGATTCCCGGCTACTATTTCTTGGCTTAAAAACACACACTTTTGCATAGCAAAGTTAAAACCTGTTGCAACGGGACTGTACTTGTCCTACTAGGCTAATTTTCCTAAGGCAAAAAAATCAATCCCACCCAGACGCATTCCATCCCCAGGGACCCCAGAGAAAGAGCTATTCATGTCTCAGGTACCCCAGAGAATCAAAAGAGTCTCTACATACTAGGACGGTTACAGTTGGGAGGAGACTGAAAAAATGGAGTTTTCCTGGCCTTTTCCTGGATGAACAGAATTAGGTGGGACATACAACTGTAGCCTTCTCACCATCACAGTTCACAGCAGTTTTAGAGCCAGGAATGACCTGGCCATTTGTCTCTGGAAATCTGCTTCCAAAAAAGGTGGGCAAATGACTTAAAAATGCAAAAATGCAAAAAAAAAAAAAAAAAAAAAAAAAAGAAGAAGAAGCAACTAGAGGCAGCACGGAATTAGTCTCTTTCCCCGCCCCAAACAGGTCAACATCCAACATCACTCCTCTATTTCTACTTCAGATTCTGTTACTTCCTATGGCTATCAGGGTGTGTGTTTAAATATTTCTAGATTTACTAATCAGGACACATGATCCTGTTTGCTCACACATGTCCTAACGAAAGACATAGGGAATGCCCTACCACCCTCTCAAACAAAGCAACACATGAAGACCCTTCCCCTAAATGAAAAAAAGCTTTACCCATGTATTCCTATCAATTTTCTCATTGTAAACCCAAGTTATCATTTCTACAACAGCAAGACAGACACAGACCTGCTTGCTGCCCAGACTATTTACACTGACTATTGTTTAAGACAAGATACAGGCAGGACAAATTCAAAGTATTTAAAAGGAAACACATCTACAGGGAAAACAGTAGTTCGCTTTTATTTTTCTGGGGTGCTAGGCTAATTGTGAAAATAAACAGGAAAAGACCTCAAACTGGCTACCTCTAGATGGAGGATAAAATGTTCGTTCCTCTGCTAGGCTTTTAAGAGCTCTCTGTGACTTCAGCACCACAGACTCAGCGTGGCACCGAAGCATTCCATCACCGCTTCTACTGCTTTAATGATCCAAGGCTACGTGGGACAGATCGACTCTGTCTCTGTAAGGTCCTTGTTGCCTCCGGGTGGCTAGCAGCAGCTCCTTACCTCCTGCCCTCGATGCCTGGCCTGCTCAATTAGCATCTTATTATAGACTGGCCTCTTGTCTAATTACCACCACGAGTGTCAATTGAGCACTTTATTTTATTGTCTTGTTCATGCACTAACTAGTTCAAGAGCCTGGTCTCCCCGGCTATAATAAATTCTACACTCCTTTCAGGCAGGCGTGTGTTTTCAGTTTCTTAACTCTTCAGGCCCACAAGAACATAAGGTACTCATGAACATGCAAACAAATACTTCCTGGTTGTTTAAAGAGCTCTAGATGTCTATTCTGGGTACAAGGCACATGGTTGGACTCTGGGTCTCCATGCCGATCTCCACCTTCTGTACCAGATCCATCGGCCTTCCTGCTGTTGAGGGCTCTCCTCAGCACCTTTGAGTTAAGCTCTACTCAGCCTGTATGTAGCCTTTTCCCTTATCTTAAAGAGTTAGACATAGGAATTTCCCATTAGCACCATATTCTATGTTCCTCTAAAAAAAGGATTGGCATTTATGTTTGAACAGACTCCTTGCTTTTGGAATTAAAACTAACTGTAGCTTATAGGGCAGTTATCAGTTCTTTAACAAACACAGGCCTCTTTCACCAAATACTCTGGTGAATAATATGGGGTCTGGGGGAAACTGCATAAGAGGACTGAAGGTATTGGAGCTAAATTACCTGGTATCGAATCCTGGCTCTGCCACTTATTAGTTATGTGACCTGTGACCCTGGTCAAGACAATTAGCTTTTCTGCACCTCGGTTTCCTCATCTGTAAAACAGCTGAATAACAGCATCTGCCCCATAAAGCTACTGTGTGGACTAAATCAATTCATCTCTGTAAAGTGCCTTAGAATAGTGCTTGGCACATAACAAGCCCTATGTAAGTCAGTGTTAAACAAAATGAATAGAGTACAGAGATTTAAAATAGACACACCTACTAAACAGTAAGCCCCCAAAGAATCTGACAGTGATGGAAAAACAAGATGGTTTAATGTAATAATGTGCCATCCTTGGCTTCTTGATTTTCTAACATACATTCTTTGAATTGCTTCAATAAACCAAAAAAGAACTCTGAATTTATAGGTTTAAAAAACGTCTAATACAATATCACAACAAAAGGGATAAAAATGTTCTGACTGCCTTGAAGTAGAATGATCACACCTGTTTGGCCTAACATGGCAGACATCACTCATAATATCATTTAGCAAATACTGCCAACCCTTCCCCAGCAACTGACTAACATCTTTAGTCAGTTGTCGGGGGAACAGTCTGAATAGAAGTTCTATATTTTTAAAGACACACTGAAAGATTTTTATATAGAGATGAATCCATGGTATCCAAACTCAGATATTTCTTTGTCTTTTCTGATCTGTCCATCTGCTGCCACTTTTTAAGTCCTTAATCTTCTCATATATACTAGCTACTAAAATTCCACGTCCAGGGTCTCTCCTGTCTGAGCAATGTCTAGGACAAAATAACCATTTTTTAATGTCAGCAGTCCCTTGTTATCTCATCAGAGTTCCTCACATGGAATCTCGGTGTCCAACCACACACAAGGGTGTCTATGTGCCACAACAAGTGAGGCGCCTGTGCTTTCATGACGGAGGAATCCATCCGGCTTTACTTGCCCAGTTTCCCTGGAGGCCATAAAGTCCAACCCTGCAAGATGTCTTCCCTGTAGGTGCACCTGAAGAGAACTATGCAGAGACATTAGAAACAACTATGTCTGGTCTACAAAGAAGTGATCATCTATTTGGGGAGCTTAGCAGTTTAGTGCTTAAGGACGTGGGCAAGTATTTCTTTTCTGTACCTTCCTCTGCCCCACCACCCTATCCCACGTGCTCTTTGGTGCCACTATCATAGCTCTTAACCACCATGCTGTGGTTATTTGGCCCTGGAGCCTTCCCATCTGCCCGGGGAGCTTCTCTGGGCAAGTCTTTTCCTTGCCTTAGGGTTCCAAAGCTAGCCCAAGCCCATCCATCCACAGTAAGCTCCCAACAGTTATCTGTAGAAACTGTATTGAAGACACAATCTGCGAAACACCAAACATTCTCTGGATGATCGAGATAGCAAGACTTAGTTTCACTTTTGAGAACACGGAGGTGCCTCAAAAATGGGACATTTGGAAAAGGTATCAGATCCCCCCTTTGCTTCATTCAGTCCCTTTGGGTTAACTTTCCTCCGATTATCCACATGGCTCCTTTAAAATCTGTACCGTACCCTGCCTACCCCGCCTCAGTGAGCTCCTTCCGTGACCCCACATTCACCTTGCAGGTAATCCTTCCTGGATATCCAAGGCCCATGCTCCTACTTGGCCATCACCTGGGGTCGGATTCCCGCCCCCGCCGCCCGCACCCCCTCAAGCAACTGTGCACAGCTCCCAGAGGTCACTCCGTCAAGCCACCGCGGGGAAGCGCTGGGGACGCCCTCGCCAGAGCCGGCTACCAAGACTCTCCTCCTCGCTACTCTCTGGGGTAATGCTCCGGAGATCACCCGGGGCCAGGGGATGCCGGGTCAGCGTTCTGCCAGCCCAGGGTGTGTGTGTGTGTGGGGGAGCGGGGAATGGGAGAGAGGAATGGGGTGGGGTGGGGTCGAGGACGCCTTGGGATCAGAGGACACTCACTCCTGGCCCCGACCCTCCCCGCGGAGAACCGCCTGAAGAGGGCTTCATCGCCTCTTCTCTTCAACCCTCGTAGCTGGCGAGGGAGCAGGGGGAAACGCAGGAGCGGGGAGCGGGGTGGAGGCGGGAGGGGTCCCCCGGAACCACGGCGGAGCCCGCTTCACACACACGCGCACACCCGACCTGCTACTCCGACTCTGCTCTGAGCCAGCTGCGTGCGCGCCCCGCTCACCAGGAGGCCCGCCTCCCGCCTCACCCCAGCTTCCCCAGTCCAGCCCAGGTCTCCCTCCCGAAACTGACCGTGAAGTCGGACGCCGCTCCCCAGTCCCAGGCCCGTGCCGAGGCTCCCGCCGCAGCCGCCGTCGCCTCCCCCTGCAGTCCCCGAGCCGGGCCCCGGCCTCGGGCTGCAGCGATGGCTCCCCGCGACGAGGCGCCGCGGCTCCCTGGACGCGGCCGGACGCGGGGCGGCGCGCAGGAGAAGCCCATCGAGCTCCCGGCAGCGGCGGCGGCGGCGGCGGCGGCGGCAGGAGCGGCGGCCGCGCAGGCTGATGACGCAAGCGCGCGCGCGAGGCGCGGGGGGGCGTGGTCGGCGCGGGACGATGACGCCAGCGGCGGCTGGGCAGCATGGCGTCCGTGACGCTGAGCGAGGCGGAGAAGGTGTACATCGTGCATGGCGTCCAGGTACCTGCGGCCGCGGCACCGGCGCGTTTCCCTGGCCCTGCGGGGCGCCCGGGTCGTCTGGGTTTACCTTGGGATGAAGCAGCTCCGCGGCCGCGAACGTCCATTTGGGGCTGTTTGCACACTGGCGGCCCTTCGGGTCTCCAGGGTTCCGAACCCGGGTGGGAAGCGGCGGGCCCAGTCCCGGAGGGAGACCTTGTCTCTTAGGGAGGGAGCGCTGCCCCTAGCGTTGTCGCCCTAGCGTTGTCGCCTTGCTGTCGGGGTGGGCTCCTGGCCCGCTGTTTCTCACCTCGCGGTTGGAAGTCGCAGGGAGAGAGAAGGCACCCAAGGGGAAGGCGCTTTGAACCCATAAATCGCCTTACGAATCAAAGGAGATGTTTAAAAAGCGACTCCGCAGCTGGTAGCGTCATTTGTTGCTGTTTCCCGTTTTGCCTCTGGAGAACTGGGATCCCTAGAGGTTGCTGAAACTGTCCTAAAGTTCTTCTTCTGTGGTCAGTCTTCAGCCCCTGGTTTTGACCACTCCAGAACCAGAGTTGGAGAATGTTGGTTCTGGGAATGAGCTGTCGAGGAAGGCCAGGTGCGTCCTTCTTGTCCGTAATCTCACCGGGTCAGAAAGTCTCCCCAAAGTTTCTCCAAAGCGTAGCCAGAATCCTGTTCTTGTCCATATAGACCTGATCATTTTGTGTTTTACTTTTCACTCTTGGTTCAGCATGATAAATTTCATCTCTTCTGAAGTTTCTTTGACATCAGCCTTTGATTCCTTTATTATTTCAAAGATGAATATAAAATAAAGGCAATAGAATATAAGGTATATGTCAAAGGAGCACTATAGTTAGTGGAAGCCAAAGAAGCTGGCTAATATTGTGGGCTGTAATGTTCTGAAGCCTTCCCCAAGGAGGTGGAATGGCTTTCCTAAATCCATGTCAAGTGTCCCTTCTGTCTATCTTTAGGACTCAGTATTTCATTCATCAACCCAGAACTGAGCTAGGCTCCAGGGTCAGGAAGTGGCCTGCCCGTTCATAGCTCCCATGTGAGAAGGGACAGACAGAAACTATATATCCATTTGTGTGTTTATATATGAAATTGTAGCGAGTGCTTGAAGGCAGGGAAAAATAAAATGACCTGCCTACTCTGGGAGGTCAAGGGAGGCTTCTCTAAGGAAATAGTGTTTGAACTGAGTTCTCAGCATGACCAGAAATTAAATAGACTTGAGCCTTCCAGAAGGAAAGGATGGTGAGTCCACTTGTGCTACAGGTAATGGTGAAAGATCAGATTGCAGAGGGGGCCGGAAGCCTGATCCCAGGGGTCTTAGAGGCTCAGTTACTTCCTCATCATGGATCTTGGAAGGTAATAATCTGTTGACTTGTATATGTGATACCTTAAGGCCTAGTCAGCGTCCAGCACTTTGTAGGTACTCAATAACATCAAATAAGATAGGCCTTAAAGGAGAGATAAGTTGGACAATGTTTTCATTTTTTAAATTACACACCTTTCTCATCAGTACATTGGACATATTAGAGCCATGTAGACTGACTAAATAAAACTTCATATATTAACATTGGCCACAGATTTGCTGTATGTGGAGGAGCAAAACAGAATTTATACCATCTGAACAAAGATCAGAATGCGGGTGAATGAGTCTACCATGGGCTCTCCACTGATTCAGCTCTAAAGTCACCTTCACTTTTGTTTAGTTGGTCACTGGGTGCCAGCAGTGCACCTTAAGCAATGCCTGTCTGGAATCCTATTCTTGCCCCTAGTGACCTAATCATTTTGTTTTACTTTTCACTTTTAGTCCTATTTGGTCAGTTTCAGCTTCTGGCATCCCTTCTCAGCCTTGGATTCTGTCACTTTTTCAGGGATATTTCACTTTGGCTTGTTGGTGGTTAGATGCAGTTGAAATTAACCTGATGATGTGTGTTGAGGATTTAGTTACTAGTTATGTTAACTAACAAACTACTCAAGCAGAAAAAAGTATGCCTGAAATGGCTACAAATGTTTCCCCAGGAAGTCAAAGGCAGTTGGAGCTTTAGGCTCTCCTATGCTTATCTCTGCTGCTTTTTATGCCTTTGCTCTATTCTTGTCTTTTCAGATTGGCTTTCTGTTTCACAGGCCATGTGGTAGAGAGACTGTGGTTACCTCTCAGCTCTTGGGGTTACAGTTCCCTTGTATAAGAAACCAGCCCTTCTAGTTTAATTCTAGACTCATGATTGGACAGAATCATTAGGTTCAAACATAGCCACTGGGGGATGAGGCACACTTGAAAGAGAGGGAGGGGGAGGGGCGGGGAGGGGAGGGTAATTTGTGGACGGGAAGATGAACCATTTTAGGTTCTGGCAGAAAATGGAACTCAATTCAGATTGTTCAGGAGACTTTAGTGATGGGACTCTTGATAACAGTATGTGTGGATTTTAGGGAACCAATAAGAGATGTTAAAGAGCCCAAAGACTAAGGATCACAGGGAGTAGCTCCCACCTTTAGGCCAGAGGGGCAAAGGGAGGAAATAGTGTTACCAGATGCCGGTGATAGCTGGAACTGTCGGGGAAGAGGTGCCCAACAGGAGTTGTAGTCTTGGGTTGATGCAGGTGCTATCAGAAATGTGGCCCCAGATTAGGAGTGGGGAATGGGGGAGCACTCTGTTCTCATTCTGGTACCTTCCATTGGCCAGACATGACCAGAAGTTGGCAAAGGAAATCCAGGTAATGCTGTTTGGAGAGAATAAACCTGGTGCACAGGTTAGGGCAGGAAAGGATGGAGAATGAATCTGAGGGGGGTAGAACAGGGTAAGGGAAAAACTTGAAGAATCAGTATTTTAATATGTGACTTAATTGGTATCTGTTATGTCTCTTCTCAGGCTTTTAAGGCTGAGATGTTCCACTTTGTTAGGTATATTTCATAGGTTCCGACCAGGGCACAGCAGTTGAAGCATGCCTTTGGGGCCTCGTCAAAGCCATTTCATCACATTTTTCTTGGCGGTTGAAGGGAGGTATAGCTCAGCTGTTGGTTTCAATTTCTTTCCTGTAGCTCTAGCTTTAATCACAAGCATTGTCATGGGAGCAGCACAAAAGAGGGAGAACAGGGCCCGAACCTGGCCTTCAGTTCTGACTGAGCAGGCAGTTCTCAGCTGCTTGGTCTGGCCATGCAGAGCCGGAACCAGCTCCCACAGCTCTTGATTTTGAGCCCTGTGCCCTTTCCATCTATGGACCCATGGCACAAAAAGGCTGATCCTGGGTAATTAGCAAGGTGAATGGAATCACATCCTATCAAAGGAATGCAGGGCTACTCAACAGGCTTGGAAAGTGAAACGAGGATCAATATCTAATTGTGCTCACTGCATCTTGGGCCTGGGCCTGCAAAGCTGGTTCCATCCCTAAATGGGGTCCCATCCCTAAATGGGGTCGCTTTCTAGTGAGGGAGACATTCTAGTGTCAGTTCTCTGGCAAGCTCCAAGGTATTGGACAGGTCAAGACAAGATAGTGAGGGGTTAACATCACTTCAGAGAACCTCTTGAATCTGAAACCTTCCCAGGTGTGTTGGATTAGTCAAGCAAGCTGACCTGTCAGCTTCTCTTAAGGAGTCATAGGACTGGGTTACCTGGGTGTGAGGAAAAGCAGCTCTGGGCTGAGTCATATGTCCTTTCACAGTGACGAACGGGAGATTGGAACGTGGTGCCTCAACGTCTTCATCTGTAACCTCTCTTTAGGGTTCTTTTTGAGAAATCTGTGAGCTGAGACCTGCTCCCCGAAGCAAGAGAAGGGAGCTGATGACCACACCTATGACCGTGTGCTACACTCTGCTGAGGGTTTCCCTTACATGATTTATGGCTTTTGGATTATCCTATAACTCCGTAAAGTCAGGGTTATTCCTGCTTTCCAGAGGAAGAGGTAGGCCCAGAGCTGTTGAGGAATTTGCTCAAGATTACCAAGCTGGTATTTGATAGCAGAGATTTAAATATAGATCGGAGGTGACTCCACTACACCATGCCCAGCTGTCAGGGTTGTTGTGATCACAGGTTACAACTTGAAAGTCACCAGGAGCCATCCAGCATCCAGAAGTCCTATCTGGAAAGGTGCTTGAGGCCCCTCTGCTGAGGACAGCCTCTGCTTTATGGTGCTGTCCATCATTTGTTGACATCTGTATTGATTTTTTTAAATGGAGCTTTCACTTCAGGGCAGTCCCTGTTTTTAAGTGTTCACACATGAATGAATTCCCTTGCTCCTGAGTACCGCAGATGAATAAAAATTGTGGTGAGTGTCTGGCCTTGAGCCAGGTTAAGCAGGTTTGGGCAGTTTCCTAAGTCTTTGATGGAGAAAACTGGATTTTAAAAAAGCTGCCCTGAGTGCCATGATATATAGACTAGTTTGTTTGTTGGATTGTTTTTCTCCTATTCTTTTAAGTGCTTTTTCCTATGAGGGAAAAAAATAAACTCGAGGTATCCTTTGAAAGGAAAGTTTGTAGCTTTTTGTTTATCTCTTGTCACTTGAGATTTTCCCACTGAGCCTTCCCCAAGGGGCTGAAAGTGATTTAAAGGCTGGAAGGGCAAGATTTGGTGAGGTCCAGTTTTTTGACACTCCCTCCCTCCCCTTCCTGGAACAAGTAAGTGGGTTGTCATTACAAAGGGGTGTGTCTAGATCTTTCCAGAATGAGTGGTATTTGAAAGCAGTAGTCGGAAACCTTGTAACCTTGTGGTCTCTCCACTTTCAGAGCTGTTATTACCATCATCAAAACCAACTGGCGTAGCCAGCCAGCTCATCCTTTGGGGCAGGTCTGTGCTGATTCCTGTTGCACAGTGAAGAGACCCCTTAGAATACAGGAGGCCGTGGGGAATTGTGGGAAAGAGCTCAGGTTTGGAATTCAAGTGCTACTTCCGGGCTGTGTGGCCTTGGGCCAGACATTTAGCATCTTCAAGACATTAAAATGGATTAACTGTGTAGTGTTTCTAAAATATCTCGTATAGTAAGTGGCTGTTTTATTTTTTTGAATTTTTATAAGCGTGCCTACTTTAATTGTAGATTGTAAAATTAAGGAAGCACCTTTGAGGCCTTCTAATTCAACCTCACAAATGAAGAAACTAGTCTAGTGGGACTCATCCTAGGTCAGCAACTGGTCAATGTCAGGACCAGGCCCGGAGTTCATGACTGACACCACCCCTGGTCATTGCTCATGCTTGTACCAGGCCTGCACCCCATGAAGGAGTCCTTGTAAATGATGTTTCTGGGCCAGGTTTTCACTTTCCTAGCAGGGCATGCCTGGCGGTGGGGCAAACAAGAGTTAGAGTGACCCAGAAAGCCTTCCTGTTCTATGGGTGGGGTCGTGAAGAGACATAGTTTTGGGATCCTCCAGTGAAGAGGGGTCACTCTATGGAGTTCTACCCAGAGGCTCTTTCTCCTAGACTTGAAATTCTGTTGCTTTTCAAGTCCATGTCTCTCCAGACTCAAGATGGGGATTTCCTCCAGGGAGGGATGGTCTAGAAGTGATGGGCTGCAAAGGGACTTCAACCGGACCTATGACGTTTATTTTTTCCTTTAACAGGAGTTGAGCAAGTAAAAGAGCTGAAACGTACATGACAGATGGTAGTTGTTGGTACTGTGTGGTGGGAGCATGCAGTGTTTTGCTTTTCTATATTTTAATTTCTCAAAATAAAAAAGTCAATCACATGTGCAGTTAGCTAGGCAGTTTAAAGATAAGTTTCTGACAGTTACATACTTTAGGACAGTGGTTTTTTTATATATGTTGGGAGGATCATTAACCCCTTTGAGAATCTGATGATGTTATGATTCTTTTTCTGAAAAAGAAAAATAACTTTTCAAAAAATGTTTACTAAGAATGAAGATCTCTTTGAGTTGATGTGGAACGATTCCCTGTATGTATATCGTTAAATGTTAAAAAGAAGCAAAGTATAAAAAGTATGTGTAGTAGGCTGCTCTTCATATAAGATGGGAATATAAAAAAATATTCATGTATCTGCTCATTTGTGCACAGGAAATACAGAAAAGGTGAACCCAAAACTAAAGAGATTGGATACCTGTCTGGTGTGGGTGGAAAAGGGGGAGGAAGAAGTGGAGCGTGAAAATAGGAATGAGGTGAGAGCGACATTTCTCTGAGCATACCTTTTCTGATAGCTTTGACTCCTAGATCCATGGCAATAGTCCACACACCCAAAAAAGTGAGTAAGTAATTAAAAGTAACTGGGATGTGGAGGATCTGAACCAGAACAGAAACTGTACGAGTGAATAATGGAGCCATGAAGGGTGGGGGAAGACAACTGGAAAACAATATTTTGAGTGGGTAAGGGATGGCTAAAGACAGAAGAACTCTGCAAAAGATACTATACTCTGTTAGTCAATTTGTTTCTCAGAGGCACATGGGTTAGCAATTCTGAAACTGTGTGTGTGCTAAGATTTAACAAATACTATATTGTAAATACCGGAAGCCAGGTTTCTTCCTGTCTGAGAAAGAAGTTACAAATAAGACAAGGAGGAAGGTTGGAACCAGCTACTAGTACGAACATGCGGCTTCTTAGTAGATATGCAGATAGGTACAGAAATGGTGTGTTGGGGGTTAGCATACGTACATTTATTTTCACATACGCAAAGAAGTGCTCGAAAAAGATGGGAGGCATGTTGAAAAAACAAAGGAACCCACCCAGAGGAGCTCCCAGTGGCCAAATCTGGAACTTTGGGCAACAAGATAAACGATGGCAGTGTTGGATTATAACGACAGCATAAAATAGATGAGTTTCACTGATATAAATAAAGAAGAAAGTGGGATAAGGGGCCAGCAATTCCTAGGCCACTCTGAAACCCATCTTCGGCATCAAGGTCGGCAAACTTTTCCTGTAAGGGCTAGATGGTGAAGATTGGTAGGCCACACGGTCTCTATCACAGTTGCTCAATCCTGCCGTTGCACGAAAGCAGCCATTAACTACTTAAGGGAATGGACACAGCTGTGTTCCAGGAAAACGATTTACAAAAAGACGTGGCCCTGCAGGCCTGGCTTTGTGGACCCTGTCCTGGAGATTGCCTTTTCAGGAGATACTGGCTAGTCGCCTTTAGCTCTTCACAGAGTCCTCTTGTTGGGTTTGGGGGCAGGAGGTCGACAGCTGAGGCAGTTGTGCCTGTGACTCTGGCAGTGCACACTTTTGGTGCAATTTCAGGGTTGCAGATTCGGAAAAAGGCAGCTCATTTTGTCTCTTGTTCAGATTTAGTTTTGTATGCCTGCTCTGTCCAGTGGTGTGTTGTATGGACTTTGCCTCCCAGGACTGACCTGGGATGGAAACCTAGCTGCGTTCTCATTAGCTGTGGCACCTTGGACATGTCACTTAACTTCTCTGAGTCTCCTTTTCCTCATATGTAAAATAGTAATATTGTGACATTCAGAAATTCAAATAGTTCACTAAGAGAAACAGAGATGTTGTACTGTATATTTCTCTAGGGAAATAAAAAGGAGTGACTTGGCTTAGGAGTCAGTTGTTGGTTTGGGATCACGGCCTCAGGGTTGTGCTTGTTGTGCTTAGGAAGACCTCCGCGTGGATGGCCGTGGCTGTGAGGACTATCGATGTGTCGAAGTGGAAACCGATGTGGTGTCCAACACCAGTGGGTCTGCCAGGGTCAAGCTGGTGAGTACTGTGGCCACAGTCCATGCCAAGCAGAAGAATGGGTATGCCCTAGGGAACCAACTACAGGCTTTTGGAGCACACATTGTTCTTGGGGGAATCCCAGACCTAAGCCAAACTCTGGGAGAGGGTCTGTCTAGATTTAAGGACCTCTCAGGACCTCTCAGCTTCTCTGGGGGCAACTTCCCAAGTCCCAGCACTGCTCTTAAGAGAGGCCCCGGGTGTCTGTGCAGAGAGGAGGGAGGTGGTTGGTGCCTGGCTGCCTGCCCTGAACTAGGACTCTTTTTGCATGTGTCTGCAGGGTCACACGGACATTTTGGTGGGAGTGAAAGCAGAAATGGGGGCGCCGAGGCTGGACAAGCCAAACGAAGGTTATTTGGAGTTCTTTGTTGACTGGTCAGTACTCTGCAGATGTTTTTAAAGAAAAACAATTTAAAAGATGAAGATTCAGAGAATGATCCTCTGGTTTCCTGTTGAGCCCACTTTTATTTTGTATTTAATTGTCTTTCATCCAGCCAGCAGGTACTTAGTTCCTCCAACGTCCAGGCCCTGGGATATGTGGAAAGAGGTGATGGGTCAAGTTCTGCCCTTGTCCTAATCACCTGGCCCTCGCTGGGCCTCATTTTCCCTGTCTGAAAAAGGAAGGAGTCTGCCAGGTGGCCCAGCACGCGGTCATTATAAGAGTCGAATGGGATTATGGGTGTTACAGTGCTTTGAAAAATACCAAAAATAGATGATAAGGATCATTAGGTCTGAAATGCCCTATTCCCCTTTCTGCTCTGTCTTTGCAGTAAACTTCTCATGACTTGCTTGGCAGAGTGAAGACCTGGGTCAGCCAAGCAGCCTGACAGGCTCAGGGAGTGGCAGCTAGGCGGGCAGCGTGGGTGCTGGGAAGAACAAAGACTCAGCAGTCTCTGTAGCCAGCAGGCTTTTTGCTGGCTTTCTTCTCTGGCCAGCTGTGTAACCTCAGGGTAGTTAGTCTCTCTGCCTAAATTTTTAAAATCTAAAACATGGGGATAATAATACTGTTATGATGATGAAGAAATGAAATAATAGAGCACCTAGCACAATGATTGGCTCCCAGTGGGCTTTCAATAAATGTTCTTTCCTTGTCACCTCCCCCTTCGAGGGGTTGGGGCTTTTTATTGGGATGCTGGCCCAGTCTCGTCTTCGATCTGTAACTTCATATCTAGCTAGGTGGTGACAGCAGGCCTTTTGAGGTGGGTAAGGATCTCTACTGTCTCATGCTAGGTGCAGGTCTGTAATATTGGTACTGTATTGGGGCCTCCAAGACCACCCCACGTTCAGAGATCTGCCGGGAAGACTCACAGGACTAAGCATGTAGTTGTGCTCACACTAGGATTTGTTACAGCAAGAAAAATGCAGCGCACGTGTGTGTGTGTGATGATTCTGCCCAAGAAAACCCATCAAAGACTCAGCACCCACGATATTGGGGCGCTGGTCATGTGAGCACCCTCTACTCAACACATGCCAGACTCCCAGAACGAAGTTGGTATGCAGCATAAACCATGGTTTTGCTGAAACAGTCTAGGCACAGCGGGCACGGTTTACTGCTGACAGGGCACAGCCTGTGAGCCCGTTCCCACGTGCCAGCTGAGGGCCAACATGCAGGCGGCAGCCTTGGACCTGCTACGCCGGCCCTCTTCTGCATCTGTGTAGCAAGTTACAGTCTCCCAGCCTTCACTTCCTAACTGTGTTTGTGAGAGAGGTGAGTTCAGAGGTGCTGAGTGATTTTCCTGGTGCCACATAGCAAGGTCTATCCGACTCAGTCTTTTTCTGCTTCCTGCAGCCTATGGAGGCCGGCTTTGTCGGGATGGTGTGCTTAGAGGTCCCAGAGCGTATCTGCATTCATCTTTCTGGCCGGTTTTCCTTCTAGCCCATTCCTGCTCTCTGCCCTCCCCGCAGAGCTCTCTCCTGGTTCTACTCAGCTGCTCTCATCAGTCTGACTTGTGCAGTGGAATTGGCCCATTTCTATGTTACTGTGCATGATAGGGACCTTGTTCAGGCTTCCAGCTTACCTCTTCCTTTGCTCTTGAGGAAGAAAAATGCCTCTTTTGGCTTTGATCTGCCTGATTCAGTGTAGTGAACAGTCACTGAGGAGCAGACCCATGTGTGGGAAACTGTAATTTGCTTTCCTTTTCTTCCTTTTCATTATCTTCTACCTCTTCATCTTAGGCCAAAGATGGCCACCTGGACACACCAAAGAGAAGGTGTTGCACTCAGATGCCTGCCGCAGGGGACACATTTTATCGTGGCTCTTTGTCTGAATATGACTTCAAGTTTGCTTCCTGCTCTTGTCCCTTTCTAGTCCCAGCTTTGAAAGGAGGGTGGCTCTAGGGCAAGAGGACCCTTTGAGCTGCCTCTTCCCACATCCTGGCTTCTAGGAGTGAGCCTCTCTATCCTGGCCGAAAGTGGCTGTCTGCGGGTCTTTTTCCCTTTTCGTAAGTCTCAGGAGAACCCCAAAAGGCCTAGAATCCTTAGTGCCCAGGGAGTGTGATCAGCCCAGCAGGTAGAACTACTGTGAGAGATTCATAAAACCCTGCTTTTCTACAGAGAAGGGAGGATTACCAAGCACCACTGGCTGCCATCTTCCTTAGAACCTTATTCGAGACTGCAGGGAGCAACTTGAAATTCCTAAAACAGATAAACCCCTTTATTTCGATCCAGCGAATGGGAGTGGTTTCTGGGCACCTTTGGCCATGCCCAACAGTAAGAACCCTGCTGAGAGCTCGAGGCACTTGCCCATCTGCAGAATGACACGGGTTCCCACCGAGCAGTGAAGGGTGAAGGGCCCCCTCCTGCTAGTCCGTGCCCAGCTTGACTTAACTTCTTATAAGCCACTTCCAGGTTTCTTTAAATGAAATAATTAAATAATTGTTTAAATTAAATAATTTAAGTAATTGTTTAGATTTTAAAAATTAAAAGAATTTTTAATTTAAATTTTAAAAAGTAATAATTATTTAAATTCCCAGAAGTACAGAGGTCTTGGAAAATGAATTGCTTTTTTAGAAACTCACTCTACTTTGGTTTGTCTGCGTGAGGTACCATGGATCCTGAGGGGAATGCTGACTCCCACCCTGTTGCAGACTCTGACCCTGATTCCCTCACTGGTGGAGTAGTCAGGACCTGAGGTCCCTGAGCTCTGCTCTGGAGCTGCCTGGCAGCACTTTTACTAAACTGGGAGCAATCTCGGACATTCTGGCCTCTGTCTCCTTTCTTTAGTTTGTTAGTTGTTGCCTGAGAATAGGCCATTTTGAATAGGAACTTTGAAACTTTGGGAAAGGTTCCATCTAAAGCCCAGAGGGAGGCTGAGAATGGAACGAGCTGGTGTGCCACTCTGGGTTACCACCAGGTGGCGGCCCATCAGATCACCTCAGCCCTCTAACCAGCCTGTGGGTGGGTTTCGGAAATGTGGTTTAGACTCAGATTTTAACTAGGGGAGTTGAGAGCACATTTTCATTCATAGATGTTTCAGTATGCCCAACATTTGTCACTTCTCTTTGGGACCTTAACTCTTTTTCAGTGTGATCATTTGTGTTTTTCACTAATTTTAACGGGGAGTTTTGAGCACTGTATTTTGGTGCATGGAGCCACTTGATCTGTTCCTTACCTGCTTAGTGCTGAGTGAAGGGGGGCACTGCTCTTGGCCTAAGGGCCGGGGGTTGGAGACAAAACAGAGAGGCAGCCTGCAGAAGCTGTTTGAGGCTAGCAGTACCCTGAAAGTCTCCAGAGTTGAAATAATCCTCCGAAAAATGTCAAACAAGGGCTTAGATGGCAAGCTCAGAATGTGCTAGTGTCCCTATACCCACTTACAGGTGTACTTCTTCAGTCTCAGACATGAGCACACGTGCACACAGGGAGAAATTGGGACCTGCTTGGGGCTGGATGACTACTGGAGTGGTAAGGCTTCCAGCCTGGTACCCAGTGAATCGCCCTTTCTGCCATGGGCCCGGCCTGGCCCTGCCTGGCTGGAGACTCCATGGTCTTGCAGGCTAGACGGAAACCACAGTGGGGCCTAGTGTCTGAAGTCCCACTGCAGGTAGATGTGGCCTTGATCTCAGCATACCCCAGTGAAACCAGTGAGAGATGTGCCAAGCAGGAGGAGCGGAGTGGAGGCATGAGTCAACAGGGGTGGAGACCTGGGAGGGGCAGTGTTCCCAGGATTTTTATTAGTTTATCTAGCTCAGTAAGTGATTTCTCAATAGCCCTGAAGGAAGGGCTAGGTCATACTTTATGAAGGAGCTAAATTGGTTTAGGTAACGGTATAAATAAAAAGCATTTGGTTTTATGGTAAAAACTAAGTGTTTGCCCCCTACCGAAAAAATATATTGTGATGCCTTTGAGCCAGGGGGCTAGGATTACCAGTCTGTGTCTCTCTCTTTCTCTTTTTAAACTCTGTACCTAATAGGGATGCTTCTTACTCAAGACTCCCTTGGTCTGCATTCTTTGACTCTAACATTTGTGATCTAGTAGTAAGTCCCAAGACCAGAGTGCCCATTCATTACTTTGAGGCATAAGGCAGGCCCCAGGAAAGCTAACCTGGCTGTTGCTAGGCTGCAAGCCAAGCATGCCACACATCCAGGGAGGGTACAGCGAAGCCTGGCAGATGGCACCTGAGTTAGAATCTTCCTGTGACTCAGTTCTGTTGTCTCTAAATTGGGGCTGGTAATAGTGCCTTCCCCAAAGGGTTGTGAGAGTTAATGAGTTAATGCATCTGAAGAGCTCAGAGTGGGGTCTTGCACATGGTAAACATTCCCACAAGTTTTTAAAGTTTCTCCTGGTACTAGGAGAGACTAGGACCATCTGAGGTCTCACAGTGCTATCCTGCGAGCCACACCCCACCTGCGAGATTTTTGTTTCACTAATGATGTTTTTTTAAAAGGTGAATTAAAATGCCTTGAGAGGGGGCTGGGAAGTTTTCCACAGTCTCCATCACTCCCGGTTAATTACATATGGTTCTTTGTTCAGATACACTAGTTCCCTTGGTAGCCCCTGGAAGCATTTGTTTTTTGTTCTCTGGACATGCCCTCTAAGGACCTTTCCAGATCTGCATTTCTGCCCAACTCTATCAGAAAGGGTCCTTGTGCTGTGAGCACCCCTTGTGATGAGGGGAGACCCTTGTTTTTCTTCTGTAGCCCTTTTCTTTGTCCTTTGGCAGAATACTGGGCCTCCAGATTTTTTTTTTTTTAATTTTTTCATTAGAATTGACATTTAATATTATTTTATCGTAGTTTCAGGTGTATAGCATAGTGGTTAGACGCTTATATAATTTACAAAGTAATCCCCCTGATTAGTCTATTACCCACTCAGCCCTACACATAGTTATAATGTTATTGACTACGGCTCAGGCTTTTCTCGTGTTACCCAAAGCACTGCACCCAATCCCCCACCCTGAACAATTTCCTTCTTTCCAGCCTCATCCCCAGAGTCACTCCATGGCCAGAGTCACACCATCCAGACATCAGAGCTTTCTGTGGTCTCGTCTGCCTCTAAACCTTCTTTTCTGCCTGGCTACCAGCTATGCTGAAAGAATGACGTGCTTAATAAAGAAAAACAATTTTTTTAAAATGAGAAAAATTTTCAATTTTAATTAACCCAGTATCAAAAAACCAGTGGGATGTGGTTTTGTAGGTAGATTAATTTAGCCACTAGGACCTGGGAACTTCTATAAACTATCCTTTAGGGCTGTGGGAGAGTTAATGTGTCATCCTCCAGTAATTAGTCACACCTGGGTGGATGTGAGTACTATAAGCCGGAAAGGGTTAACATTTTAACCATAGCATCACGGACTGGATGTGTCTACACAGAGATCTATATAGAAATGTTTTTGGACACTTAAAAGATGGAACTTATAATTGATTGCTTAGTGTTTAAATTGGGAACAGATTGTGTTTTGCTGGATGTGCAAAGTAAGCCTAGTCCCTGGTGACTTGATTATTTCACCATAAATGAGCTTTTCTGCAATGGCTCAGTGCCTGAGTCCAGCAGAGGGAAGGAAGAACTGGCGAGGTTGCTATGGCGGTAATGAAGTTTTTCTTGGGGACTTGAGATTGGGGTTCTGCTGGCTCATAGTAATAAGGGAAGAATTATACGTTGTTAGAGAAGCATTATACAACAATATACTCTGTTTTAGGATTCATTTTTATACCTATGTTAGAATAGACTAGACAAAAACGACTTTAAGTATATTAGGTGAGATTTTTTTAGTGTTATGCAGATAGAGTGGGCACAGCCTTGGCCCTTCATATAGGTTTTGCTTTGCCTGGAACACTCCCCCTTCCCTCACCCCACCTGCCTGTGACCTGACCAACCTCCTTCCACTCTTCATCAGTTTTGAGGTCTCCCAGAACCCTCAACACTGATTGAGATCTTCCCTGATCCCCAGTTCTGCTGTTTGCTCCCTCCCTATCCTGAAACTACTCCCCACCTCACTGGAATTGCTGACAGGGTCTGCACAGGTCTCCAGTGACTGGCATAGGGTGGGCACCTTCCACATGGGTGAGTGGATGGACAGATGGGCTGGGGATCAGAAAGCTTCAATATGTGATTTTAGAGTCCATGCCCATACCTTTCTGGGCCTTATTCATTACAGTCAAATGATTCCTAGAATGTTTACTTATCTCACAAATGTAGTAAGAGTTTGTTTTTGTTAAGCCCAAACCCTCAAAAATTTCCTGTTAAGCACTCAAATGGTACTTAGGCTGGCAAACATTGATGCCTCTTCATTGGGCATGTGATTCAAGAGGCCAAAATAAAAAAGGTTTTCTCTTGAAAAATAGCAAATAAAGTAAAAGGGATAACCTAATATTTAATCAGCCAGCAGTCTCTCTTCTCCCCAGCTTCATTTCCCTACTCTAGCACGGTGATAACCTAGAGTTTATGATGTGGCTCTGGCACGCTGTCGTACGTGTCTTCTAAGTCATTCTAGCAAGGTTACTAATCTCAACATTGTGACTTGTATTTGGAGAGTGTCCTCACGCATTCAGAAGCTGTGAAAACTAGGGGTGCTGTATATACAGTGACCCCTCTGGAAGCTATCCTGTTTGATTCTCAGGGCTTCCCGGCTCCCTGGGCCCGCCAGAGGAGAGTGTCTCCTGAACTCTCAAATAAGAGAGTTGATCATCACTGGCTGAAGTTCACTCTATCATTGCTCTCTTGTTTCTCTTCAGATAAAGACGGCTGCTTTTAGAAGTCTAGGGGGACTGCCAGTTACACACACAATAAATCCAGGGCATGGTGCCAGCCTGGCTCGTTGTGTTTGTCTGGAGGCTGGAAGAGTGGCAGATGCTAGCCTTTCCTCATGTCAGTGACTTTCCTTCTAGCGCTGGCTTTTCCAGCATTCCACAGTGCACCTGGAAAAAGCCTTTTACCTTTGCTCTTTGCATTTGCAAAGATTCACTGGCTTTTCTGTTGCCCTTCCATGTAGTTCAGCCAATGCCACCCCTGAATTTGAAGGTCGCGGCGGTGATGACCTTGGCACAGAGATTGCCAATACCCTATACCGGATATTCAACAACAAGAGCAGTGTCGACCTGAAGTCGCTCTGTATCAGTCCCCGGGAACACTGCTGGATCCTCTATGTGGACGTGCTGGTGAGTGTCATGTTGCCGTAGTGGCCACTCTCTGTCTCTGCCAGGGACCGGTTGGCCCACTTTCCTCTCAGTGCTTTTTTTCTCTTCAATTGTCTATTTTCAACTTCCAGGGTAAGATTACTTGGGAAAAAATTGGTTTCTTGTAATAGTTTTTAAAAAAATTAAATACAGCATTTGTGTAGTAGCATACACATAACATTCTACAGTAAAGTTACAGATGTATCATGGTAGCACCTAAAATCATCCACAGAGGTTGTCAGGGAAGAAAAGCAAGAGATGCTCTCTAGATGGTGCCAGACAGAGTTGTGTGCAGAATTTAGACAAGTGGCCATATTCTTCTGTATGGAACAACGATGAAATCTTTACATGCATTTTCATTTAACCCTTACAGATAGATGTTTTACAAGTGAATACTGTGATTTTCCCCACGAATAAGTGAGAGAACTAATACACAGAGAGATGAAATAGCCCAGGAGCTCTCAGTTTGAGAGTAGCGGAATTGGGCCTCACAGCCAGGAATTGGGCTAAAACGTGCCAGTGTCTGTCCTTGACCTCCCTGAAAAGCACCCTGTAGCCCACCTACTTTGAGTCCCTCATTTCCCAGGTCAGGACCCTGAGGCCTTGCCACCTCCCTCTGCCTCTGTGGGAGCTTCCCTAGCCTGGCCCTCCCTTTCCTTCCTCGTGTCTCCCCACCCAGATGCTCCTCTGCCTGGATTTTGGCACTTGGCAGTAACTCCTCTTACAGCTTTAATTAGTTTTGCCAGTCGCTTATTCACATCCAGGCTCTTGTTGGGTCTTTTTTATTCCTTTTCATTAAATTTTGTGAACCTTGAGATCAGTGACTACTATATCTGCCACCCAGAGTGAGGACACAGGCTGAGCCATTGACCAGACAGATTCTTTTCTGACTCTGAGGATAGAGCGGATCCTGCAGCCTGGCTGTCTCTAAACGTTGGCCCCGCATTAAACAATGTAGCCTTTCTGGATACTGTCAAATTAATTGGATAGTGGGTGGGACATAGCTAGAGGATAACAGTGGTTACTGTTGTCCAACAGGTTAGGGAACGCTGACACTAATAGGTGAAAACAACAAAATCACAAGCCCAGTTGCTTTTTCTAATCTCCAGTGAGCAGGATGTGCCTCAGAGTGCGGTCCCTACCAAGCAGGTAGTTTGCAGGCCCTGGTTTTGAGGAGGCAGGCACCGGCGGCCTGCAGTCCTCACCAGTGAGAGAGAGGCAGACGTCATAGCTGCCAGGGAGGTGCCACCCCTCACCGTGACCCCTGAAGGCCCACTCCGTGTCTGAAGGACGCTATAACCACCCCTTTCCCCCTAAACAGCTAGAGATGTGTCATGGTGTGTGGCGTTTATCCTCTCGTGACCCGCTTTGTCGCTCCTCAGTGTCTGCACTTGTGTGGTCGTGTAGGAGGCCGGCCTGATACTGGGGCCTGACACACTTTTCATTCAGTCAGGAGGCCTGTTCTCTCAGCAAAGGCTTTTGGGGAACTTATGAGTGTTAGGACATCTCAGCTTAGAACCAGCACCGTTCTGCCATGAGCAGCGGATATGTAATAAGCAAGTATCTCTGGGGGTGCACTGTGTCACTGTCACCTGCCGACCTTTTTAAGACTCTTCAGATTCGGATTTCTTCTCTAACATATTTTTTAAGGTTTGGCTTATTTTGGAAGACAACAGTCTCTTCCATCTGGCTGTTCCTGAGTTATAGGCTTTTATAATAAACCGGCGATGTAATAAGTAACATGCTTCTGAGTCCCGTGTGCCGCTCTAGCAAATTCACTGAACTCGTGGCAGAGGTCATGAGAATCTCTGATCCCCCTGTTGTGTGGAGCTCTGTGAGGGTGCTGTGTGGGCAGACCAGGAGCCCAGAGTGGGCTCTCCCTTGTGCCCTGCAGCAGAAGACAGGCTGATGGGTGCCTGCCCTTCAGGGGCCCCTCCAGAAATAGCTGGGATGTCAGAAATCAGCGATTGTGTCTGGCCTTAATGGAACACAGTGCGGAACCGTAGAGAGAGCCCTGAGTGGGAGTCGGGCTGCTGAGCTGCAGGTGAGAACGCTTCTGTGTCCTTACCTGTCGAGTGAACATTGGGTGAAGCGCTCGCTGGGGTCCTTGCCAGTTTAGAGGCCCTGCAACTGCTAGGACAGATGTCCGCATTTATCTAGCACTTCTTTGTATAAAGCAGTTGTAGCAGGGTGGTCTTCAGCTCTGGCTGATCCTCAGGACCACCTAGGGGCTGGAGCCAAGCTCACATTCCGGGCCACACCCCACATTCTTCATGAGTCCCCAGGAGGCTGCTGCGCAGCCAGGGTTTGGAACCACGGCTGTCAGCAGTGAGGATGGAGAACGCAGCAGCATCCTGTCAGCGAGGGCAATTGGAAAATGAAAGAGCAAGTCAGTATTTATTTTAAAACACTTAGCTAACTTAGAAATAAATTTCTGTTGTTTGTAAACTATAAAAACAGAACAAAACATGCAGCTAACACCTGCTATGTGCTAAACACATGTCTAAGGGCTTTGCAGATACTAACGCATCAACCTCTATAATGACTCCATGAGACAGCTGTGATTTTTACCCTTCACAAGGCACAGAGAGGTTTAGGACCACCCAGGGGCATGCAGCTAACTGGTGAAGACAGGCGTCAAGTGCAGACGGTCAGATTGGGGAGTCTCACTGGACCTATTTGCTGTGCAGCAGCCAAATCTGAACCAGGGTAGGGCAGTGCCAGTCCAGCTGCCAGAAGAACGAGCTGCAGTCACGAAGCCAGGTGGTCATGTTGGCTGGGGGATCATATGAGGTTTGCTCAGAAAGCTTAAAGGTTGAATTGGAGATTTGCACTGGGCGTGAATGAAGTGTGTGAATGAGACAGGCCAGGTGTAATTGTTGACTGTTCCCTGAATTTGGAAGGCCCAAGCGTAGGGCCGGTCTGTCTTCTGAAGATAATCTCCATGTCAGCCCTTCTGCTGGACCGTGAGGGTAAAGGATGCACAAGCCTGACAGCATCCAGCCCGCAGGAGCTCACAGTGCAGATGAAGAGGAGATGTACGTGAAGCAGAAACATAGAAATACACCTTTCTTTCTACACAGGACTTCCTCTTTCCTCTTCCTTATTGTAGCCCAGTTGGCTTTATTCCATAAATTCAGGCCAAGGCTTCTCTAAAATGAAGACAGAAGGTTATGTCACCTTCCACTTAATAATGTGCTCCAGCCTTGCCTGGTGAATGAGCACACATAAGTGCAGACAGCACTTTTGCTCATAGGAAAAACTTGTATAAAAGATCTTAATTCTTAATATGCTTAATGCAAAACATGAACTATAGCCTCTGTGCATCAGGTGTGTGTGGGGAATGACATGCAGTCGGTAACCACACCGATAAACGTGAACCTGGTAGCGGCTGCAGCGTCAGTGGCCACCAGTCTTTGCTTGTTTGGAGCTGGGCGTATGTGAGCAAGATGAGGGTAACACTGCATTCGCAGCTGGGAGCCGTCTGGGCAAAACCGAGGCAATCACTTCCTCCTTCAGTGTAGGCGCAGCTGGTTGGGGTGCCCATTAGAGGAGGTGCACTGCGAGCCAAGGCCTCTGAGAGGTGGCACCACAGCCAGGGCCACGTGTGACCTCGCGTGCGTGGCCCGTGTAAGCACAGCCGTGTCAAGGCCATGTTTGCTGTTAGGGTGGTCACACTGTCAGTGAGCCAGGAGAGCAGTCACACGTCCTCATCTTTAGTTTGTAAACCTTTGGTCATTGTTTTTTAGGAACCAGTGTCCTTTAATTGGGATAATGCTTAAGTAAGACGTGACGCTTGCTTTTTCTTCCCTCCTCACTCTGCCTCCCTTAGCTGCTGGAATGTGGTGGAAACTTGTTCGATGCCATCTCCATTGCTGTAAAGGCCGCTCTCTTCAATACAAGGTAAGTCCTCCTGGAAACGGTCCCGGGGGCCCGCGAGCAACCTGAGCAGACCTTGTGATGGAACATGGAGGAAATTTCTACAGAAGCTCATAGGTGAAGATAACAAGGGATTCGAGCATTGAAAATGGGGGTATTTAACGTTAAGCTCCAGAAAACATTTCATAAGTTAAAACTAAATACATATATATTTTTTGTATTTATTTTTTATATTATTTTCATTAGTAAATATGTACCTCATAGAAAAATACTAGAAAACTACGGAGTAGCTAGAAGAGTAGAAGCCAACCACTGTAGAAACCAACAACTGTCCAAATACTGTTCCTGGCTGAAGCTCCCAGGGGCTGGGGTTGTGCCTGTTGTGTCCGCTGTACCCCGGCCCCATGGGCAGGGCCTGGCACATGGCAGGCCCTCACAGAGACCCCGGCTGGGCACACGCATGTTCTGCGAGCAGGGTCGCAACCCGCTCTTTGATTCACGAACCCGAAATGCTTATGCCTCTGCGGTTCGGCTTCCCAGACAGGTCGTGTAGCAGGGACATGGCTATAAATGCTTTTTGAGTTGCTGTTTCCTCTGACCGATTCTACAGCAACACCCCCCTCCCACCTCATGTACTGGATCTTTGAGGAAAGTTTGCAGCATTTGAAAGTAAACGTGTAGGTGGGGTGTTCATTCCACGTGAGCTTGCACTGGGGCACTGGGGGGCCTGGCATAGTAGGGAGTGAGGAGTGGACAGGTCTAGGTGCACAACCCAAGGGTCTAACTGGGTGAGTGAGTAGAGAAACCTGAGGAATGCCCCTCACAGCTCTGTGAGGAGTTGGGGACAACCCCGTGTCTGGACGTGGGAGTGAAACCTACACGGCGGCATCTTGTACAGCAGGTGGTTACCGTGGAAACCAGCCACCTAGTGCAGGCACTTGCTTTCTGTTTCGTTGTATTTTACTTTTGGGTCTGGAAACACATATATCACAAAGTGGTCATTGTGATTGTTTTCCACGTTATGAGCAATTTAACATTTGTTTGCATTTTAGAGTATTCCTGTGGTGAATTTAGACTGCTTCCATAATTTGAAACAAAACAAAAGCAGCGTTAAATAAATTTAGGTCAGAAAGTACAAGATCGAATACTTGTTGATAATGAAAGCTGTAGAGTCCCACCCCTTGTTGTGCCACTAGACTCTTGGCTGAGATAGTCGAGGGGTGGGCCTGGCACGTGTGGCCGGCCACCAACCACCAGTAGCAGCGGCCTGGGCTCCACTGGAGAAGAAAGGAAGTAGCCATCTGTTTACCGCAAGCCTCAGCATGGACTCCTTGTCTGCCAGCTGGTTTCCATGGGCACCAGGGCAAAAAGAGAGTGGAAGCAGACGAGGCTGTTCGGCTGTGGGAGGGGTGTTGGGCAAACTGCACAACAGGACGGCAAAGCCCAGCTGCTCAGGTTGGGGGGACATGATAGTCATGGCTCATCCCCAGAATAAGAACAGCCCTGCAGGCAGCGAGGACGGGGGACTCTACGAGGCACCGGGTCCCCTCGGGATGCGGAGAGACCTTTCGTACAGTCAGAGCCCTTTAGAAGGGTAGAGGGCATCCTCTGGACGGTGTTCTCTGGCCCCTCTGCCAAACCACGTGGTGGCCAAGGGTGTGTGTGTGCGTGTGCACTTGTTTTTAAGATTCCTAAACTCAGACTGGTTACCTGATTTGTTCAAATCGGATATTGCTTCGTGCCTGCACCCTGGTGGCCCCTGGCGTGGAGACCAGCCGGGCCGGTAGACCCTCGCAGTTCTCCTCGGTCCTCGTGGGCATTCTCTGTCTCAAACTCGTCTGTCTGGATGTGGGCTCGTGTAGGGATGGCAGCAGGGCCGTATCGCGGGGGGCTTCCGTTAGCGGAACAGGGAGAAGCCCTAACAGCATTTCCGTTACAGTCAGCCTCTTCCTTCCTGGCTCCTCACCCCCAGACCAGGGTTGGACTGACTTTATTTTCCAGCACCCCGCTCAAGAAACGGAGCCTTGCCAGCCCCCCAAAAGCCCTCCCACCCTGCACCCCATGCAGTCACCATGTCCACTGAGGATAACCACTGTCCTAAAACAAGAGAGGGGTTTTGCACTTGCTATAAATGGAATCACGCACTGATGAGGTTTGAGACTCTGTAATGTGGTTTATAGTCATAGTTTGCTTTTGGAGGTGTGCTGTTCCATTGTGTGCATGTGCCGCGGTTTATTTTCCCGCCTGCTGCTGACGGGTGTCTGGGTAGTTTCTGGCAGGAACTATTGCAAATGGTGCTGGACGTCAGCATTTTGGTACGTGTCTTTTGGTGTATATATTTACCCATTTCTACTGGGTGGGGTGACACGTCTGGGTACGGCTGCGTTTAGTTTTAGTAGAAACTGCGACAGTTTTCCAAAGCGCTTTTATCAGATGATACTCCCAGCAGCAGTGTGTAAGGGTTCTGGGTAGTTCCACGTCTTTGCCAACCCTTGTTTTTTTAATATTAGCCATTCTGGTGAGTATGTCATTGTAGATCTAACTTGCATTTCACTGCTGAATATTCAAGCTGATCACCTTTCGGTGTGTTTATTGGCTTCATGAATAGACTCTTTTATGAAGTAAGTCCCTGTTCTCATTTTTCTGTTGGGCCCATCTGCCTTTCTCTTATGTTTTGTAGGAATTCTGTATGCAATATGTCAGTTTACACACACACACGCACGCACACACACATTTTCTCCACTCTGGATCATCTTTTAGTTTCTAAATGTCTTTTGGTGAACAAAGGTTATCATCTTAATGTATGTGTGTGTGTGTGTGTGTCAATTACAATATAATTGAATCTTTAATTTTTCCCCTTTATGATAAGTCCTTGGTGTCCTGCTCATGAAATCTTTGTTTACTCTATGCTCATGAAGATGTTCTTAATTTTTCTTCTGAAAGCTTCGTTGTTTTGTCTTTCACCTTTACATCTGCAGTCCCTTTGGTATGGATGTTTGTCCATGGTGTGAGTTAGGGATCAGGATTCATTGTGCATATCAGATTGGCCACGCATCAGTTTTTAAAAGATCCCCTGCATTGTCACCTCTGACAGGAACAGTAGGGATTCCGCAGGGATTCCGACTGCTGTTCTTCGTCACAAGGAAAAGAAATTACCTTTCAGTAAGTGGGAACTTTAACTGTGCTTCTGTTGCCAGGATACCAAGAGTTCGTGTTTTGGAAGATGAGGAGGGGTCGAAGGACATTGAACTATCTGATGACCCTTATGACTGCATCCGGCTAAGTGTGGAGAATGTCCCCTGCATCGTCACCCTGTGCAAGGTGTGAGCTTGTATCTGATGGTTTCTGTCTTTCCTGTTGGTCTCTTTCAACCCCAACCTGTTAAGTTACTTAACAGGTTGAAAGGTTATAGTTCTACAAACTGTACAGAAAGACGTAGCTTTAACCCAAATCTAATCGTTTGATTTTATTAGCAATCACTCCTGTGGAAAACTCTTCTTTTCTTCTTAATTGAAAGAAATGATGGAGTCCCGGGAGCACACGGATGGGTTCATAATAATGGAAGCCAGTTTGTTAATAAACCCCTTCTATGTACCGGGCATTTCATTGAAACATCGTGTAGGTACATGTCCTTTAATTCCCTCAGCTCTATGGGGTCTAGGCTTGTGCAGTAATAGAGCAGTTAAAAGGCAAACACTGCTCTCTGGGCCCCAGTGTCCACATCTTTGAAATGAGCAGCTCCTCGGTGTCTGATAGGTCAAGTGCGGTTTTTACATTAGCACAGAGGCCCCTGGACCCTAACGTCTGGCTCATGTTGATGGGTACCTGGCACTGCCTCAGGCCTATCTGGGCTGAGATCGTCTCTGATCCATGCAGGATTCATTATATAATAATAAGGCTGAATGGGTCAAGTTTATTTTCATGAAAATCACTTCATAAACCTGGGCATTGGGACTGACCAAAACCACCTCCACGTGACTCATTCTTGAGCATGTCCCTTTGTGTGGACCCTCTTGATTTCACCTTTGTCATCAGTGAAACATCCCTGTGGCCTCACGTGTGAATTTCTCCCTGTGCCCCTCTGTTTAGAACCTTTGGTGGCCTCTGACTGGGATGGTCTCTGAATTATAGTCCTAATTCCCTCACCCCCATTTCCATTTCATGCTTCTGTTACACGGCTCACACGGTGGCCTGCAGTAGAGTGGTTGAACGTCGCTTCAGATAATTTCCACATGAGCAGCATCTCAAATTTGATTCTGAATGGGCCGTGCAGGTTCTTGGCCGGTGTGGATGTTCTTTCCGGAAAGCTGTCAAGGACGGGGACCTGGGGTGTGTGTTACCCACGTGTGTGCTCTGCTGCTCTGCCTTGCAGATCGGCTACCGGCACGTGGTGGATGCTACTCTTCAGGAGGAGGCTTGCTCCTTGGCCAGCCTGCTGGTGTCCGTGACCAGCAAGGGCGTGGTGACATGCACGAGGAAAGTGGGAAAGGGCAGCCTGGACCCAGAGAGCATCTTCGAGATGATGGAGGTGAGGCTGTGGTTCCGAGGTGGGTGACCTGGCCGGGGGGTGCCTGCTGCTGCTTGCCCCATTGGTCACACTATCCTGCTCACCTAGACTGTCTTCCTCAACCTTCCTTCCCCCACAGCCACTTCGACTTGCCAGTGTGTAGGTTTCTCCACGACGTGTCATGTTGGGTTGTGGGTTTTCCGTGTCTGGTCACGTGTAGCGCGGACAGCATGTGTGCAGTATTGGAACGGCAGGCTGGCAGCAGGGAGGCTTTTCCCGGTCAGGGCCATGAGCCTCACAGCCTGTGCTCTCTCCACCCCTTCTCCATCCTGCAGACCGGCAAGCGAGTGGGCAAGGTGCTGCACACCTCCCTGCAGAGCGTCCTGCACAAGGAAGAGAGCCTGGGGCCCAAGAGACAGAGAGTCGGATTCCTGGGGTGACCAGCACAGCAACCCCAGCGCAGGGGGGCTGGCTTTCACTTTCCCTTTAAGCCAAAGTTTGTATTTATTTTTTTTAACTGTTGTGTACGAGTGAAATTAAAGTCTGTTTTCTGGTCTGGTTCCGTGTGGCTGGAGTTGTTCAGCTGAAAGCCAGGTCGCCATTGGGTGGCCCCTCGGAGAGGCTGGCCTCATCTCCTCATGTGCGACCTGCCCCCAGGGGAAGGCACTGGTCACAGCCTCCCCGGTGTCACCTCCCCAGGGTACTCATCCGTCCCCTGCTGTGGGAGTTTGAAACAGCGACAAACACATGAGAATAAGGACCTCCCAGAAAAATGGTTGCAGGAAATGCTTATGATTTGTATTTTGTGATTTTTTTCCCCCTGAGGAGTTTTCAATACAAGAATAACCAAAAAAAGAAAGAAAGAAAGAAAGAGAAGGTTCCTTCCTCTCGGGTACTTGGGTGCTTCGGGGGGAGGACAAAGGCGAGACACTGCACCCCAGCTCCCTCCCAGGGCTCCTGCCAGGCCTGTGAGCCTGCCGCGTCCGGGGAAGCCCAGGTCTTGCTTCCTGCCCGCCAGGAGGCCCAGGCCGAGCTCCCTGGGGTCAGCGGCTTAGCGGCCAGTTTGGTCCCCAGCCAGCCTTTCTTATCATTCTTGTTTTGAAATCGCTTTGTGTTTCATAACCACTCCCTGGTGTTTTGTGCGGTTTTCTTGTTCTGTCAGCATTGAGAAGGCCGCTTTGGAGATGCTGTCATTCGATTACCCAGCCTGCCTTCATGCTCTGGGGCCAGAGGGAAGGCCGTCCTCGACGGCCTCAGAAGGCTCTTCCTGTGAGCCTGTATTCTGCTCAGAGTGCGCTGTGTTGGAACTCCGTCCATGCCTTTCGTGGCTTGAGCAGTCTCTTCCCCCGGGGATCTGATGCTCCCCAGTCAACCTGAAAGGTCCCAGGGGAAGGACCTGCTTCAAGAGGAGAGGATCTCAGCCCGGGCATTTGCTCTCAGCATGCCAGTTAGACAAAGAGGGTAAGGAGTTATTGGGAAGAATATAATGCGAGCTGAAGCCCCTGCAGAGATCCTGGCCTGGGGACCTCTTCCAGCATGGCCAGGTTCGTCCCTGTGGAGAGAAGCAGATGCCCAAACGTGGACTTGGGGGTGCTGCCCTGTTGAGAACACAGCCTGGGTTTCTATTATTTTTGTTAATGGTTTTTCAGTGATTGTCCCTAGAGGCACTGTGACCGTGCTCCCGACGATGCAGAACCCGGGCTGTCCCCCTTCCCCTGCTCCTCATGGCTGACGGCCTGTGGCGGGACACTGACAGTGGTCAGGATGCAACGAGAGTTCAAACTCAGTTTAGAAGCCTTCAGTCTTGGTGATTAAGGACGTCAGACAGACGAGACAGACAGGTGAGGCTTTGCCAGGGCAGCTGTTCACAGCTTCCCGAGTAGGCTGCGGGCTAAGCAGTTACGGTGAAAAAGGACGGAGGGGAACATATCAGCGTCCGTCTCTACCCCCTATACCTCCGTGGAGGCCACCCCTCCCTGTAAGAAGTGCACGTCACAAGTGAAACAAAACAAATGAGCACGGTCTCTCTAGCGGAGGCGTCTATTGGAAATGTCTGCTGCTTGCAGCTCTTAGAACAAGGGAAGAAAACTGAAGGCAAAAACTTGGAAAGATATTGTCCTGGAGAAATCCACACTTCACTTGACAGGACCCGAGCTGACTTTAGGAGCCGTTAAATAGACATCAGGGAGAACCTTGAAGTTGACCAAAAGGCGATGAAGAGCTTGGGGGTGGGGAGGGGAAGAGTGGGCTTGGAAAGAATGCAATGCTAGGAATATCCAAATTAGTTTTATTGTATTTGGGATTCTTTGGTTTCCCGAATCATGTAACTTCAAGCTCGTAAAATACACGAATTTAGAACATTAACTAGTTTGCATCTTGCTCACTAAGGCAATGGCCTCGCATTTAAAGTGCCAGTGGAGCGTAAATCTGTGTTATTACAAACTTAGGAAATAGTCTGGCGTATTAAAAGCCTTAAAAATGTCCATTCTCTTTGACCCAATATTTCCACTTCTGAGAATGTAACCGAAGTAAATAATTCAAGACGAAAGAGGAGTAAAAACACAAAGTATAAAGTTCACCCCAGTGTTATTTCAGCCCCAAAGAATGGCCCCAGGGCGCGTGCCGTTCAGTGGGGACCGGTTCAGTCAGGCCTCACGAGCTGGATTCTCCCCGCCCCTCACTCTGGTGGCCGCCTCCACCCTCAGCCTCGGGCCAGCCACAGCTGCAGGACAGGCTTCTGTCCACTTCCATGAGCCGCGGCTTCTAGAGCTTCCCCTACCCCTCTCACCTTCTGCTCATAGGGTTCCCTGACACCAGGCCACGCTGGCAGGAGCCCACCTGGCACTGAAGCACACGCAGCCCAGAAGTGCTGGGGACTCACGCCTCCTGAGTCAACCCGCATCCACCAGGGGCAGGAGCCAGTGGATGCTTCTCCGTTTGATCCTTGGGCAGACAGTTCCGAGAAGTGTCCAAGTCGCTTGTCAAAACGTGCTGGGGGGCCTCGCCTCCGTGCTCACGACTGTGATCAACTCCTTTCCTCCCCTGTTTCACTCTCCCCAGTCTCCCCCCCGCCTCCCTGCACACACTCCCTAGGGGACCACCCCCCAAATAAACTGCAAAAAACATGAGTCCTTGTCTCAGGCTTCGCTTCTGGGGAGAAACCCAGACTAAGCTGTTGGTATCAGAGGTGGCCTTAGGAAGCAGACCCTCTAAATGGGATTTGGGAACTGGGTCAGTCGTTGGCAGACGGCAACAGAGGCCCCGCGGGCGATGCTAAGTGGGTTGGTGCTACGCCAGGACATCCTGTCGCATCGTCACTACCAAGACCGCCTGTGCTGGGTTGAGATGAGGTGCAGGAGTGGGGAGTGTGAAGCCATGGGTCATAAGAACGCTCTACCACACAGGAGCATGGAGTCAGTGGCAATTATAAGAACTGTTGAGTTGGCTGACTCATTGACTGCAATGAAAAGCCTTTAAAAAAAAAGATGGCAGGCCCATCAGCCCACTCTCAACTTGTGGTACGCTGTAAAGCCCGCACGGCTTTCGTGGTAAGGTCTAGAGACTGATGTGCAGCTACAGGGTAGAAAGTGCTGGCGCCCAGAGTCCAGATTTGCTGGTGTCAGTGGCACAGGCTTTGCCAAAGTCAGGGCTGTCATCAGGAAAGAAAGGGGACTCAGACCTGGGATGAAGATGAGGGTCTTGGTGCCCCGTGTTCCCCTGAAAGCTTGGGGCAGGCAGAAGCAGACCCACTCCCTAATGACAGCAGAACAACCGTTTCCCGAAGCACTATACGGCTAATACCCGAGTCAGGTGCCTCAAGAAATGATAACCGGTCCACCCCTGTTCCACGTTCGCTCATCTCCAGACCCAGGACCAGGGTCCAAGCATAGCCTGGCTCAAACTGGGAAATCCAATCCCTGGTAAGAAGAACTGGATCACGCGTCAAAATAACCGCAGGCCCTGGTTCGGCATGTCCCAGGGGCACAGAGGTGGCAGTGGATTGTGAGGGCGTTGGGCCCAGGCCACGGCTGGCTGGGGAGGGGTTTAATGTCCCGGCGAGGAGGTCCATCCTAGTTCACTGCTGTGATAGCGCCCTGCGGCCTGGGCCGGGCAGTCACCCGCAGTCATCGAAGGGGAGACGCCGGCCCTGAACAAGCTGAAAAAGCAGCAACTCTTCTTAGACCTGTAAGAAGCGAGGTCATAGGGTGAACCACTGCTCCCCAAATTGAAGAGACCAACAGGCAAATTCGGAGAATCGCAACTTGCTAGGGCAGAAACCCGCTGAAACCTCCCTGGAACCAGAACCGGGGGAGTCAGGAGCCTGAACTGTAACCGCTGAATGGCTGGAGGCACCGGGAGTGAAAACGCCACGGGTCCCACACTTCTGTGCGTTTAAATCTCCAGGGGCTCAACCTGGTTCTCACAGTGAATTTCAGAGAAAAAGCTCGTGTTTCTGGCAGGAGGAGGGGAAAGGAACCATTTGAAATTCGCCAGAGCACCCGCTTCTTAGGGCCTGCCCTCCGGAGGACCTGCAACCAGAGCCGAGCCTGCTGCGGTTTCATCAGAACCTACCCGACCTGGAGGAAGGGACGTAGCCAGCTCCACCCACCCGTCCCACCTACGGGGGCCAGTCCGACCGAGAAGCCCACGTGGAGTTCGCAGACCAGAGGCACAGGCTCGCCAAGAGGCCGAGACCTCATCACTAGGCCACACAACACAGGGCAGAGGCAGTGCTTGTTGAATGAACGACAGCGTCGCGCCAACACGGCTCAGAAGGGACAAATGACTTTCCTAATGAGGGTCCTGGAGACCAAGGCTGGAGTCCCTTTGACTCTGGTTTTGACTAAGGGCTGACACCGCCCTTGCAGTGTTCTTGGCGATGCACAGCCTGGACCCTCTTGCCTTTGAAGAAAGCGTGGAAAGTTCTCGGGCCACATTTCTGTTGACACCGGGCCAGTGGAGCTAAAAGGAAACATCTGTGCAGGGAAAACAGCGGGGCGGGGGGTGGGTGGGACAGGGGGACACACACAGCTCTGTGTTGGGCCAGAAGTTCTCACGCTGTTAGGGCTGACATGGGTGGGGTGGCCAGAGCTTGTTTTCTGTAACTCAGACTTCCAACAGTTTGGGAGGAAGAACAGAACAAAACAAACAAAACAAAAAACCAAAAACTTGAAAACTCATGTGTGCCCTTTAGACCTCTCCTGATTTTCCTGCCTCTGGGCTGTTATGCAGACAGATCATTCTTCGAGTTGGGAAATTGGTATGGAAAGACTGGGCCCTGAGGGCAGTGTGTAAGTGCCTGGATGTTTCCTGGAGGGCGGGTCATTCAGGAATATTCCCCTGGCTGAAGCCCTCCCCCACCACTTGCTGCCCTACTGGCTGGTGGAGGCCTCTCGCACAGTGTCAGCAGGGGAGATAGTTTATGCTGGGAGCACGAAACCCATGGACCCCGCCATGGCTGTCGGCGAGTCCTACAGCGGGCCGCACCAGTGGTCCTCACCTGGCCAGGAGGAGCTGCAGGTGGACAAGGGGAACTGGGTATTTAATGGCCATCGGCTCGACACTGGTAACGGTGAGGCCCGGTCGCTGCAAAGAGTCGGTGAATTTGCAGTTTCCTAAATAGTGTCCAGTCTGACCACAGGAAACAGGCCCCGCCCACAGGCAGGCCCCTTGGGGAGATGCTTTGTTCTGGACGCCGCATCACAACGAGGACAGGAGCAAGCAAAACCCCATCCAAAGGTGATTTTCCAAGAGGCTAGCAAAGTCCAGGAGAGGAACAGGTGGGAGAAAAAGGGGAAAGGAACTCGGAGGAGAGACGGTCAGAGAAGGGCACGGTGGCCTGTTTCAAATGTTTTCTGGCCCCTTACATGATGGCTGCAGAGGCTGGCGCGGGGGACTCCTGGGTGACGTGTCATCAGCCTGCCTGACGACAGGTCTCACCTCACGGGGACTTCATAACGAGCCGAGCAGTACTGATGGAAGCAGCCGCTTTGCGGAGTAACGAGCCGCTCGTCCCAGGAGTTTAAGCAAGCGCACGGTGACATCCGGCAGCGTCAACAGGAGGTGACACCCCACATCGAGGGGTCCTTATACCAGACAGCCTCCCCACCTGGCTTTTAACTCAGAGGCCGAGATACAGGGGGCCACTTGCGTTTTTTGAGGCCCCGGGAGCAATTGAAAAATGATGACGTGCCGGCACGGGGCTACAAGAATGGTGTTTTGAGAGTGCACAGTTAATGAAACAGCACTTCTAACGCACGTGAAGAGGATGCCACGGGCACTGGCGGCGGGCACACGCGCCGGCGTGTGATGACCTCGTCCTCTCGCAGGGCGGCCGCTGCACCTTGGCCGTGCAGATCCTCCCGGGGAGACCCCGACCCAAAAGAAACCTCCCCTACGGTGATTTCACATAGGTCGTTTCACGGCACATGTGACTCCGGTGCTCTGCGTGGTGCACACACACACGTGCAGCCACGCACACACCTGTGAACCCTGCAGGGACACTTGCTGCTAACGGAAAACTCACCGGCCAGGTTCAGCAGGAGAGGGGGAAGGTGTGGTCCCACCTCACCCTCGCCGGGGGGGCTGATGTTGGGCAGATGCTTACTGTCCCTCCGTCACCCCTCTGGGCCCCCCAATCAACACCCACTGGGCAGCCGAGATGCTCTCCCCCAAGTGTGGACATCACCGCCCTCCAGTGCCTCGTTCTCCGTCCACGCCTCCAGGCCGTGTCCAGTCTTTGAACAAGGCTTGACTAGCCGCTTGCGATCAGCCCCATCTATATCTCCAGCTTTATTTCTTCCCCACCCGCACCCCCATCCGTGCTCAGGGCCTAGAACGTGCCGAGCCCCTCATGGCCGGAGCAACTGTCCACGTTCCTCCCTCCCCGCGCCCGGCCAGCCGTCTGTGTCCCTGCCTCAGCTCCAGGACACAGAGGGTCCTTCCTTCCCCGCCCTGTCCTGCTGCCCTACACCCTGTTGCAGTCCTGGTGGCACAGTGGGTCCCTCGCATTGAACCCCCAGGGCCTCGCACAGGCTGAGGCCCAGAGTGGAGGGAATGAGGGACAGATGGGGCGCTAACAGTTTCCGCTGTGTCCTGATCAGCGTGGCTCCCATGTGGCCCCCGTGTGACGACACGGCACAGGGGGCCTCGTTTTCCGAATCGCCACGGCAGAGCCTTTCCGGGCCCTGCTCCCCAGCGTACCGAGGGCGGGCGCCCAGCAGCCAGGCCCATCCTGGAAAACGCACTGTTCTGGCTGCCCCACATTTGGGAAATAAATCCTTCCATTTCCCCGCTGCCCAGGAGCCACGGTGAGCACGACCAGGAAAGAAGGGGATTAAAACGAGTAAAAAAGACAGCGGTTTTGCCTTGCACAACCCTCTCAGAGCTCCTGGAAGCAAAAGGCTCCCTGTTGGGCTGTATAACCATCCGCCCCGAAAAGTCTCACCAAGGACCCCGCTGCCCATGGAAAACCCTCTCCCACGCGGAGACGGTGAGAGATGGGGCCCAGCGCAAGGGCTCGCTGTCCGCACCAGGCTCCCACCCCCACGCTGGGTGACTGCGGTGGCCCAGGCCAGCCCCGCTGGGCTGCACACAGGTGCCCCCCCCCAGTCAGGTGGGGCAGGGCCGGGTCCCCATTCTTGCTGGGCTCCGGGCAGGGCCTCCACTCCCCTGGGATGCTCCCGAGAGGGTGGAGGCCTGGTGCAGGGGGTCAGGGCCCAGCAGGGGTGGGAGCATTTCATCTCTGACACTGCTCTGAGGCACGATGGCTTACCCCCCGCCCCCGCGGTCACCTCCACTTCGGAGTGGGCTGGCTGAGAAATACAAGGGGAAGAAAGGGGAGGACTCGCTTCTGTTTGTAACCAGCGATGCGTCAAGTGTGTGGAGAGACAGGGCTACAGAAGCGTCCTGGCAGACATCCTCACCCATCAGCCCCCTAAAGGCCACCCTAGTAACTGTCCGGAGTCGCCCGGCGTGGGCTTATTAAACACTGGCACTGCTCCTAGTGTCTGGGCGCTTGGGCAAGTCCCTTCCCCTGAGCCTCAGTTTCCTCAGCTGTAAGATGGGGAAACAACAGGACCGTCCTCGTGCTCCTGGTGAGAGGCCTCTGTGCGGCAGGGCCCGGGAAGGAGGCCACTCAGCAGGTGTGAGCGACGACGACTACCAAGCACTACCACGAGCGTTTCAGAATCCTAGCAAACAGTGACTGTGTCAGAAGGCAGGGCCCGGACGCCGATGGGTGTTTCTTGGGAGGCAAGGCTTGGCGGCTCCTGAGCCTTCCCCCTTCTGCATTTTTTTTTTTTTTTCTTTCGATGCTCCCGCAGCCAAGTCTGGGAGGGTTTCCTGGACAGAGGTCCTCGAGGCAGCAGCTTCCTTAAGACGTGCAGTCCTGGTCGCAGCGGCCACCGCTTCTCCCACCCGGGCCCACTGCAGGAAGCCGCAGAGCAGCAGCATGGAGCTTTGGGGGACCTACCTGCTCCTCTGCCTCCTCTCCCTCCTGACCCAAGTCACTGCCGAGTCGCCAACCCCCAAGGTGAAGAAGGCCGCGAATGTCAAGAAAGGTAAGGAGGGGTTGGGGCCCCTCTCCGTCTCCCAGGGAGTGGGTCACCTTCTCCTTTGCTCACCCTCAGGCTCTTTTTGGACGGAGTCCTGGGCACTTAGAGGAGTCCCCCGCCCCCTGTCCCCCGGGGCCTGGGAGAGTTCTCCCACAGCAGGGCTGGTTGCCAGAACCAGAAGGATCACCGACTCTCAGAATCGGAAAGAACCCTCCAGATCATCAAAACTGACATCCACCCGTCTCCCGGTCCCCTGTGGGCATTTTGGGAGGGGCAGCCTGGAGACGCTCCCACTCTCATCAGAAAACGCTGGTGGCCTCTGTTTCGTCACCTCTGAACCTCAAGTTTCTCAACTGTAAAGTGGGGATTCTGGCATTTACTCCGAAGCGTCGTCGTAAGAATTTAATGATACAAAACGTGTAGTGTCCAGCCCGGTGCCCAGCACATGGGATCTACCTGATGCACATGGCGGGGGGCGCGGGGTGGGGGGAAATGAGTTAAATCTCAGTTTTACCGTGTATCTCAGCCTTGAGGAAATCAAAACATCCAAACTCAGACTAGGACCCCGGACGCAGCTTTGCTTCCCCTCTGTCGCCTCTGGGGTTTGGGGTGTCCTTGGGTCGCCTTGGAGCCTTGCCTGCAGTGAGGTCACCCCAGGCTGTGTTGAGACAACACTAGTGAAATGCCATGGCAATGAACCGGGCTGTCACCCCCACAGGGCTCAGCAGGGGAGACAGTTCCAGGCAGAGCAAGTGGCCGCCAGGGCCAAGAGCACAGAACTTGCAAAGCAAGGCAAGGGGATGAGCGGCCCTCAGGCCCCCGCTGAGCGTCCTCTGGCAGTGGACTTGGCCCCCAGGAGTGAAGTATGCAACGGTCCTTCAGGGCAGGGAAGACCCCCCAGGGCTGAGACAAAGAACGTGGCAGACCTGGGCGCTGACGGCAAATAATCTCCAAGGTTCAGTTTATAAAGCAAACGAAGGCAAGTTCAAAATGAGTAGACATTAGGCCGACATTTGTTTTGAAAAAGGGATTTGTATAAAAATGTATATTTATTTGTATATATGCGTAGACTTTTTCTGGAAGGATCCCCTGGAGTTAGGGGATTAGCCCTGGGAAGAAAAAAGAGGAATTTAAGTCTCGATTGGGATGGAGACTTAAACTTTTTGAATTGTTTCATTTTTGAAAAATTGTATCCATATATATTACTTCCTAGAAAGTATTCATTACAAAGAGAAGACTGGATACCAGGCACGGTTGTGTCCACAAACAATTTGCTAAAATCGCCGCCGAGGGATGTTTGTGGTCAAGGAAGCACAGTTCCAAAGGCAAATAATAGGATTTTTGGATGCGGTTTTCTAAGAGTTAGTATTTATGTATTTAATCACGTAAGTTGTGTATTTAATCACGTGAAAAAGGAGAAGCTCAGACCAGCCGATACCTCGGTCCACTCCAGCGGTCACACGTGAACCCTGGCCCTAGTGGTCTCCGTGCCTGTGCCCCCTGCAGGCCCGGGCCCCGGGAGGCCTGCAGAAGAGCCAACAGCAACAGTGGAGCGTCCTGTCCAGCCCCGAGTCTCGCCGAAACCCACTTCCACGTTCTGACTCATCTGGGTTTTTCTTTCCTCTGTTACGGTCCGCATGTGGAGCAGTTTCTCCACCTAGGTGCCAATATATGCCCTGAGCGCCCTGGCAGAGGCCCACTGTCCCCGCTCTTAAGATGCAAGTCGAGGCCAGATGCCTGAGGTTCTCGCCCGGGCTCAGCATGGTCCCGGGAATGCATTAAGATCCAGGGGCCTGGGCCCCACCCCTGGAAATGCTGGATGCAGGGCTGGAGGGGACAGCATCTGCCTTTTCCACAATCTCCAGGGACAGCGAGGAGCGGCCAGGACTAAGAATCACAGGAGGAACGTAGTTGTGGGGCCGGTGCATGAGAGTGCGGGAGGGAGTCTGGGGGAGGGACTCGTGCCCCAGGAGACCACTGGTGTCTGGCCGGTGGCAGAGCACACGTTGGCAGGGCTGGCATAGGGAGGCAAAGGCAGTGTGTGCTAAGCCCCCACCTTGGCCTCAGGGTGGGGCGAGGAGTGGGAGAGCCCTGGGTGCCTCTGGGAGCTCCTATGTTCACGGTGTGGGGTAAAGTCCGAGCCGGCCATCTGGGGGTCAGCCAGAAGTGAGGCTCACCCAGAGGAGTTGGGCGGCTGGGCTCCAGAGGCCACGTGGCCACACCTGGCCCAGGCACTCAGGTGGGCAGGATGGCCTCCGAGGCGGTCACAGGCCGTTAGGACAGGAAAAGAGGAACGTGGAGGACATCTGTTCCCATCACACACATCAGGGCTCTGAGGCCCTGAGACAGGCAGGGCCGTCATGAGGGCCTCTGGACTCTGCCCTGAGCTGTGAGGACGTCCCCAGGTCGTGCCTCTCTCCCTGGAGCACTGTCAGCGCCCGCTCCTCGGCCAGTTCCTGGGGGGCCCCTCGTACCCATGGGCACCTCGGTGCAAACAACAAAAGTACCCTCTGAGCTGGCGGATTGTAGAAAGGCACCCCCTCTGGTCTGACCCAGCACAGCTGGGGCGAGGCTTAAGGGCTGCACACGCGCCCCCACTTGTCCCCCAGCTGACTGCCCTTGCACAGTACCCCACGGGGCACCCTGTCCTGGTGCATCGTGTGGCTGGGTACAGAGCTGCTGCGAACCTGCTGAGGCAGAGACCCAGCGTGAGGCTCACGTAACCCCGCCGGGCTAGGCAGGCAGGGACCCAACGCCCGGCGTACATGACCCCCCCGGGCCAGCCTGCCAGCCCCGAGCCACCTGGCCCCCGCCACACTCTAATCCTTTCGGCCTTCCTCGCATGCTCGTTCTCATCTCCTTCTGACTTCGTCCTAGATGTCGTGAGCCCGAAGATGTTTGAGGAGCTCAAGAGCCAGCTGGAGACCCTGGCCCAGGAGGTGGCCCTGCTGAAGGAGCAGCAGGCCCTGCAGACGGGTGAGTGCAGACAGCGGCCCCTGCGGTGGAGGCAGAGCAGGGGGAAGGGAGCCGGGAGGGGTGTGGGCTGCACAGAGGAGATGTCAGGACGAGCATGGGGCCGCTCCGGGCCTCAGTGTCCTCATCTGTAATGCGGAAGGGGTCGGGATGGACTTGCAGGGCACGCTCCGAGGTCTCCCTCACGTCTAAGCTTTGTGCTTGTTTGGAGCCCACGTAACCCAGGTGTCCCTTGTCTCTGAAATGAGGCGACGTGGCAGAGCCCTCCCTGCGCAGAGTCTGTGGCATATGGAAGTCCCAACCCCCGCCTGCCTCTCCTAGCTGATCCCCAGGAGGGTCTCCTGGGGACTTTCTCCCTCTCACTGTCCTCTCCTTCACTACCACAGCTCACAGGTCGCCTCGTCAATAACCCCTCCCAAAGTATTCCTGAGCATGGCTGACCTAGCCAAAGAGTTGAGAGAATCAGGGGTTAGGGGAGCAGCCCCCACCTCGCCATCTGCCCCTTCCATCTCCCAATCAGTAACCACATGTGAAGTCCCCACCCAGGGTGCCTCTGCCGGGCACAGGGAGGCAGAGGTGAGCCAGCCAGGACCCTGCTCCCCGGGAGCCTCCAGAAAGTCATAGCATCAGTGTATTCACTGAAGTCCTTAAAAGACACATAGGAAGATGAGGAGGGATTGCAAGCAGAGGGCACGGCAGCAGCGGAGGTACGGAGGGGGCCCGCATGGACCCCCAGGATCAGAGACAGGCCAGAGCAACGATGCTAGTGAGGATGGTGAGGCACTGAGAACGAGCACTCGCTAAGACAGAGTCTGTGCTGGCAGGAGTGCTGCGGGTGGGTTCCCAGGGTGGGCTCTGAGGTGGAGCTTCGCCTGCAGGAGGCTCATTAGGGAGCACCCTTAGGAGGACGGCGAGGGCACAGTGAGAAGAAGCTCAGCTGTATTGTGGTCTCAGCCCTGATGGGAGGACCCTTCAGAGCTGTCCTGAGTGGAGACAAGAGGGCTCAATGGCCAGTCACTGGGCACAGGCTGCCCCCCGGGGGGCATGGCCTTGGGCAAGGTGGCTGTCTCCTGCGGAGGCAATTCCCAAGGGGGCTGAGCGAGCGAAAGGCTGTCTTCCCACAGTGCTTCCAGGAGTTGGAGCAGTAAGTCCCAAAGGGGGTCAGGACGTCATATCATAGAGCCTCCAGCAGGAAGGAGAGGAGGTGTGGGGCCAGGCTGGGAAGGACAGTGAAGGTCGGCCTGACCGGGAGGGATTCTGTGAGGAGAGACACCTCTGTCGTGCTTCAGGCCCGAGCTGAGAGTTCCAGGAGTGTCGGACGCCCACGGGGACACGCACGTTTGTTGAGAGAGTGAGGGGGTGGCATGGGGTGGCGTGCAGACCCGCCCCCCTAACATTTGTGGGGTCAGCAGCAGGAGGACAAATGGAGGCGTACGTCCCCTCTGTCTAAATATCCAAATCGTGAACCAAGGTGGAAACAAAACAAAACTAACACGTAAGGAGAAACACGTTGTATCCTCCCCACTTGACCAAACACACACCTTCATCACGGCCTTCGAGACCAAACTCACGTTTAGAATTCCTGCCCTCCCCAGTGCTCCCGCCTGAAAGAGCCGGCTCCTGGTCCACACCTCTCTTCTGTCTCGGGGTCTCGCAGTCTCAGTCACATCCTCCCAGTCCCCACCCCACAGGCCCTCGGAAGCCCTGAGGCAGGCCCAGGCCCCTGGCAGGTGCTGGGAGCTCGCTTGGGCCTCTCGGCAGGGATTTGGATCCTGGGTACATGGAGTGTGGGGCCTAAGTACCCAGGTGGGCAAGTCCCCTGCAGGGCAAGCTGCTTGATCTTAGGGAGGGTGTGGCTGGAGGGGCCGGGGCAGGTGGTTCCGGCTGGGCTCCCAGCGAAGCGGACTCGCAGGTGGAGTTCATTTACTGGGAACAGCTGGCTCTTGGACCCACACTCGTGCAGGGAGGGGATAGAAGCAAAACTGGGCGCAGGCCAGCCCTGCCACCCTGCGGGGCTCCAGGCTGGAAGGGACTTTCAGATTACACCGCTGCCTTGGGCTGAGATGACCCACCTTTGCACTCCCACGGGTGGGGTTAGGGTACTGGCTGTGGCACCCGGGGGAAGGGGCATGACCTTGAGCTGGGAGCCGTCTGCAGCCAGGAGCGCCAGGGCCTCTTGAATGGGGACCTGGCTCTGCATAGTGCCCACTGCAGCTGGGCACTCTGGCCTGGGTCTGGGGCGCCGGCCAGGACAGATGCGATGGCACAAGGCAAGGTGCACCCGCCCCGGGTGGTGGGCTCTTGGGTTCGGGAACTAGAGACCTTCTTGACCGCCCTTTCTCCCCCCTGCCAGTCTGCCTGAAGGGCACCAAGGTGCACATGAAGTGCTTCCTGGCCTTCGCCCAGGCGAAGACCTTCCACGAGGCCAGCGAGGACTGCATCTCGCGCGGGGGCACGCTGAGCACCCCGCAGACGAGCTCGGAGAACGACGCGCTCTACGAGTACCTGCGCCAGAGCCTGCAGGGCGAGGCCGAGGTCTGGCTGGGGCTCAACGACATGGCGACCGAGGGCGCCTGGGTGGACATGACCGGGGGCCACATCACCTTCAAGAACTGGGAGACGGAGATCACCGCGCAGCCGGATGGGGGCAAGGCGGAGAACTGCGCCGCCCTGGCCGGCGCGGCCAACGGCAAGTGGTTCGACAAGCGATGCCGCGACAAGCTGCTCTACATCTGCCAGTTCGCCATCGTGTAGCCCTGGGGGACCAGAGAGGGTCAGGGGGTCCTGCGGGGACCTGGAGGCGGGGCCCAGTGGGGAAGCCGGGGAGGGGGCGTGGGACCTTCCAGTCCCGGGCGCCCTGGGCTCGCTGGCACCTCCATGCGCTTGCTTGGAGCCTCCTTTTGCAAATAAACTTGGTGCAGCTTGGCCGAGAGTGGCTGCGTCTGTGTGGGCTTGAGGGGCTGGTGGTGATGGTGGGGGGACAGGGAGATGTCCGGGAGCCCGGCCCGAGCCTATGTACGGAGGGGAGCAAGGGGGAGGTGAAGAAGGAGACCTGGACACACGCATTTCACACCAAGATGGGGTTCTCTGAGGACTGTGGAGAGAGAGGGAGGAGGAAAAGGGTGCCTGAACTGCTGCTGCCCCCTTGCTCCTAGATGCCCTCGTGTGTTTCCTGAAAGCCGAGGCATTCGCTTCCACAAGGTCCAGACGTGAACACAGGTGCAGCATGGTCACCTAAGTTACAGCCCCTGGGCGGGTCCCCCGGCTTCGTGTCGTAAACTCCTCTTCCTGGTGTGGGAGTCCAGCCGCACCTCCCCAACTCCAGAGGAGAGCCCACCCCACCCCTCACCCCTCCTGTTGTGGACGCATTTCTGGGGCTGAGCCCTGCTGGGGGTGGGGTGGAAGCAGAGGCTGCCTCTCCTTACTCAATACTGGGAGTGCGGGGCCTGGTCCAGAAGCCCAATACGACAGTTGCCGACATTGCCCGACTGGCGTGTGTCCTCCCTCCCACTCTGCACAGCAAGCCCCAGGCTAGCACTGACAGTGGCCACTCGCCACTTTGCAGGAACGTGAACCTTGTTGACTTATTGAATCTGATGCACGCGGTACAGGACGTGTTATCCCATTTCGTAGAAGAGGAAGTCGAGGCTCAGGGAAGTTAAGTGACCTCCTTTGGTCGCAGAGCTAATAAGTAGCGAAGCCAGGATTTAACCCGATTCCAAGGGCCCCGGCCTTTCTACCACCACTGCGCTGCTTCCTGTACTGGAACTTTCTCAAGATCGAACATCAGTCAAGTGCCCTCGTGCTCTCCAGAAGCCCAGCGCCCAGCATGCCCTGGCCTATCCCACCACGCAGCGACACCTCCTAAAGGAAGCCCTCCTTATCCCATCAGCCACGCATCGTCCACTGTCTGCGGCACGTTTTTCGGCCCAGCTGTCTTTTGGCGTGTTTTGCCTTCGGTAATAAATTGATGATAGTTTGATTTGATCTATCAGTGGTAGGGTGGGCTGGGGGAGGCTCGGCGTTGCCACAGAAAGCATCTCATGTAACTCCACAATTGTGGGAAGAGGGAATGAGCTCCATTTCTAGGTGCAGAAACCGAGGCTCAGAAGGGGGATGTGATTTGTTCAGGTTGACCCAGCAAGAGAGAGGCAGAGCTGAGACTCAGATCTATATCTTGCTCTGAGTCTTGGGCCATTTTTACCCGATTCAGCCATTTAGCAGGAAGTAGGAGGCCAGAGGTTTTTTTAAAGTTCCTGAAGTGGGTGGCTACCCGTCAGAGGGCACCATTCCTCTGTGTGTGTGAACGTGGGTCCTGGTGCCGAGGCACCACTGGGTACCACGCGGACAGGCCGCGGGCCTTACCCATTTCCAGCAGGAGATGGCAGTGTGGGCAAGAGAATCGTCACCTGTCATTAATCAGCCGTCAACCACCGCGCTTACCTTCGGGACACTGAGGGGTACAGGTGTCCTGGGATCGGGTCTTTATTTTAAATGTCGACGATTTTCTCATTGCGAGTTTTTTTTGCCTTAATTTTTATTTTAAAAAACATTTCATTCAAGCATTGTCTGTCACGATGACTGGTTTTCCTCGGTGCTCCCTTAAATGGTGTGCCCCCAGGGAGCGCGTCCCTCGCCTCACTAGTCCCGGCCCTGGCTCAGAGGTAGACAGTTTGGAGGGTTTTCTAAGGTGTGCACAGACCTTCACCTTCTGGGTTTCTCAGGTAGAAGGGAGATGGAAGCTTCCTTCACACCATGCCTTTCCCGCTCTGCCGCGGTGTGTTGCCCTGGCGTAGCAAAAGCCTTGGGGTGTCAAACCACGGGATAATTGGCGACATCGGTGCAGGTGCTGAAGAAGCAACACTCCTTTTGCGAGGTTAGTGGTTCCCCATGACAGAGCACTTTAGCCCCGTACTTGAGAAGTTCAAGGAGCAAGGGACATTGCTCTTTTCGGTCCCGCCAACCTTTTTTCTCTGGTCAAAGTTTCTCAGCATTCACGACTCTAAAAGCGGAAACCTGGAAGAATGTTTAACGCTATTGAACGCTGCTCCGTTTCTAGGATGCATGAACCGATGGGAAAAAAGGAAATTCCATCCGGTTAAGAGATCCCTTTTCAATCATGTTTCTGAAAATAGATACTATACCTGCGATGTCTTGATCAAGTGTGTGCTAACAGCGAATGTGCTGGAAAAAGAAGTTTGCCGAGCACTGGCCTGAAGTCTTTCTCTAAGAACTATGCACTTGAAAGGTGAGTGACTGTCCCGCAGAGAGAGTGGCTGAGCAGGAGGTGGCGGCTTCTGTGAAGGGTCTTTCTCTGCCGGCTTTGGTCCTTGCTCACGTGCTGGAGTCAGGTGTTCAGGCCGCGATGGAGCCTTGCTCTCTCCTCCTTGTCCCATCTCCGCTGCTGCTCCTGTTTCCCATCTGCCTTTGCATATGGCCGTTCCTTCTGTCTTTCTCAGCCTCACCTGGTCCAAGAGGAGGGAGAACCAAGGGAGGAAGTACAGATGGAGACCCCCCAGGTAGGGTAGGGGTGCTCTGGGAGACCTGGGGCTGGTCCTGGAGGCACTTGCTCTGGGGTCCTGGGGAAGGCCTGTTGGGCAGGCATCTCCGACTCTAGTTTCTTCATTTGCAAAATGACGTTGAGGCTAGATGATCTCTAAGGCTCCTGAGTCCAGGATTCAGCCCAGCTGACCTTTGAACTGTCCCTGTAGAATCCTCTCCAGAGAAGAAAGCTGTTTGGTGGCTGTTTCCTCTGCCCGAGCGCAAGCTCACCCCCCCGTGCACGGCCATGTCATTTTCTGCAGTGACCACAGGCCGCTGTTCTCTCTCTCTCTTAAATCCCAAATGCGAACCGGTTCAAATGCTGATGGACACTGCCGCCTAGAAGTCCTTCGGCACCTAAGTCAACATGTTCAAAAGGCAGCTCAGTGTCTTCCCACCCTAGTCTGCTTTTCTCCCTGAGTTCACCATCTCTGTGGGAGGTCCCCCCTTACCCGGTCACCCCAGCCCCAGACCTGTGTGGCCTCACAGATGCCTCAATGTCTGTCGCACTGGAGGTTTAAATAATCACCAGGAGTCCATGATGTTACTTCCTGAGGAACTCACCCGTCTGCCCCCTTCTCTCTAGTTCCATCACCGCTGGGTGCGAGGCTCCTGCTTGCACCATTGCAAATCCCATCCTTCCTGGTTCCGCATCTCCCCCCGACACCTCTCCCATCCTCCCTAAACCACAGCCTTTTTGCACAGCCACTGGCTGTACGACAGAGAAGGCTGGCCCTCGCCTTGGTCAGAGCTGGCCCGTGGAACCATTCTCCCTCTCACGCATGTACACACACATCTGGGCCGCACTGAAAGAATGTCGCTCAGCAGGTGTGTCCCGGATGCCTGAAACCTCCAGGCACATTCTTCCTTTGAGTGTTAGCTTCGCTCGGAGAAAATGGAGATATTAATAGAAACAAACAAACAAAAAACGAGCAATGCGCGTGCTCCTAATGAGTGCTGGGCACTGACGAAGAAGCCCTTTATCATGTCTTGGCAGCGATGCAGACATTATCTCCTTTAATATTCATGACGACCTGGGAGACAGGTGTTCCTAAAATGTTTTATCGTGGAAGAAAATGAGGTAGAGAGAGGATAATTTTTCCAAGAACACGCATTGCAGGGGTTGGGATTCCAGCACAGGCCTGTTGAGTTCCAAAGCCCACATACTAACCTCCTGGAATCTCAAAAGAAAGTTTTTAACGTTTCCTGATGTGAGTGTGGAAGGCTTGGGAAAGAACGCTGCCGGCGATGGGTGGTGCTGTGGGTTTGTGATGGTGGGGAGGGAATCCTGTAAAAACACCTTTTTCTCCCTAGACTTTCTGAGGCCTCGTGTTAGGTTCCACGTCACCTGCGTCTCGTGGGTGACGCACTCACGAGCGTACCTTATGAATCTTTCTTTCAAGCTAAAAATCGTGGTGCGACCGACAAAAACAACGAACCGTTTTCTCCACCTGAACGCACATGCTCTCAGTGCGAGAGCACAGCCAGGGGAGAAGAAACACTTCAAAGATCGAGGCCCTCGTCCAGTGAAAGGACCAAGGCGCAGGCCGACTAAGTGACCAGCGAGGGAAAGCACAGTTTGTCACCCCAAAGTGTGCCTTTGGGGATATTATTTTAAACTGGTTTTATTTTTAAGAAATAAAAGATCCGAAAGAATCTTTGACCCTTCCCTTTTCCTGCCTGCCTCAGGGAATTGGGGCAGAAAAACCTGCTTAAAGGGAAGAAGCTGTCCCCTTTAGCATCATAATATGACCTACGTGTGGCAGACAGAGAAGAATCGAGAGACTCTCTCTCCTCTGTGTCTCATTCGTTTATCACATCTTTGCTCTTTCTCATCTACCTGTGAGCTGCCTACTTCCCCTTTGAAGTCAGGGCGCCCTGCTTCCCTCTCTTTGGTCCAGAATCCCATAGAAGCCTCCAATGCCTGATTTGTCCCGGGGTCCCGGATTCTGAAGGAACCCACCTATGTACATACGTCATACATTAGGCTATTTTCCCCTGTTAACCTGTCTCATGTTAATTTGATGATTAGACCAGCCAGGAAATTGGGAAACGGTAGAAGAAGGTAAATTATTTTTCCTTCCCCACACCAGCCAAGGTCACCCAGCTTGCTAGAGAATGAATTTTACTTTCTTAGGATAAAAAGGTTATTCTAAGAAAGTAAACCCTTTCTCCAGCCAGCCAGCCAGTGAGTGTCGAAGGCCTGCCATGGGCCAAGCACTCTACCAGGAGCCAGGACAGGATGCTTGGAACCTGTTCTTCAGGTGTTCACCCACCTGGCGGGGAACCGGGCATTTTGAGGAGCCCCAAGACAGTGGGATGAGGCTGGTTTTGCCCCTGAGAGTAGCTCCCCTGTGTTGCATTGTTTGGAAAGGAATTGGGGGGTAGTAGGAGGAAAATGTCTTTCGAATGAAGACACGTGAGCCAAATACTTAGGTCGAAGACAAGTTGGAAAATGGGGGTTTCTTGCAGTTAATCACCAGATTTAACCAGGAAAACCTCACACCAGGTTGAAGTTACTCGTGGGCAGTGACACAGGGTCAGGAAGAGACCTTGGATTTAGATCCCGGCTCTGCCGCTTTCTAGTCCCGTGACCCTGGGACAGTCACCGTCTCTGAGCTGCGGTGTCTCCAGCTGCACACCTGGGAACGGGAGAGCAAAGCATCGGAGCCCAAAGTTTCAAAGTCGTGTCCTGAATATTAACTTTGATTACGTTTCTCTTACCGACGGCAAGAGGGTTGCAATGTTCTGAAATGACCTTTCATTTTGCAAGGTCGCAGAACGATCGTAATTTTTCCTTCGATGGTTAAGTTTTGGGTGGTTTTGGCTCTCTCGGTCGTTTTGAAAAATCCCGAAACAACTGTGCAAAGCGAGGACTCTGGTAATTACAGAGATATGGGGGGGATCAGCCAACGAGGGAGGGCCGGGTGGCACTCTGAGGTTAGCCGGGGCAGGGCAGGAGGGCCGGGGTCAGATGCCCACGGGAGGAGATCTGTGCACGGAAGGACACATCCACAGCCATGCGGCCCGGAGACATATCCCAACACCTGTCTCGGCCTAGCCTCCCGACTTCGGAGGGGCTTCCCTCTGGGTGAACCCAGCCAACAGGCAGCTAGCAGTAGGTCCAGGGGGTGCAGTCTGCTCAGATTCCCATGAGTGGAGCCTGAATGGGGGACGTAAGTGGACCTAACACTGTGCTGTCACGTTTATGTCTACGCCCTGCGGTCGAGGTGACACGTGACAGTAGCAAAGCAAAGTGAACGGAGAGGGGAATCCAGGTTTCCATGCTCTCAACGCAGGGCCTCTTCTAACATCGGCCGTGCTCCAGAACTGCCTTGTCACACTGGTGGGGGACACCAGACACGAAGGGTCAGAGGTCAGCGGAGGGGAGAAAAAGCCAACTCGGTGTTTTTCAGGCAGCGCTTCTGAGGAAATTTTCTGGCACTCCCCTGGACTCAGATTTTAAGCAACGAGAGCCGGGGAAGTTTCAGATGATGTTCTAACTGCCGCTGACAGATGTCGGGGCGGGCGTGGGCCCCTCTCCCCCAGATGCCACTGCGTTCCCGCAGACTGCTCGGGGTCACGTGCTCAAGCGTTTTTACTTTTTGACATGAGAGTTTCTGCAACTTATGTAAGGGGCATTTTTTGGGTGTGTTTTAGTTTTAAAAATTCATTGTGGGGGGAGTCTGCAGCATTAGTGAAGTAAAGCTTGCTATTTAAGCAGGGAGGGGGCTCTGGTTGCCCGCTGTGTATGGTCTATTGGCAGCTGGCTTGCTCTGGGGCTGGTTTAGGGATGGGTCTTGTCCACCCAGGAGGTCTCAGTCCCTTGGTGGTCTCCCCATTAAGCCCATTTAAGTGGCCCATGCTGCCGGCTTCCTTGCAAGAGGGTGGAGAGGGTCAGCAGGGCGGGATACTTCTTTGTTATGGGGCCTCTTCTGTGCATTGTAGGGCGTCCAGGAGCACCTCCAATCTCTACAGCTAGATGCCGGCCGTGATAGCTAAAATGTCTGCGGACATTGCCAAATGTCCCCTGGGGGGGGGAGGGGGCGCAAATCTCCCCACACTCCCCACAGAGAAGCTGAGAAGCAGCTGCGGGGAGGGGGCCTGCAAAGCCCCCCCAGGAAGGAGCCAAGCAGAGTCGCAGTCGAGGCAGACCTTATTTGTCCGATGCTTCAAATTCTAAATTCGTCACTTAACGTGACTTATATAAAGAAAGCGGATTTCCCAAGCCAAAGGTCAGGACGCGTGACAAAGTTTGTTTTTGTTGTTGTTTTTTAATCTCCTCTACGAATGTATTGGCCAGCGTATTGGCCAGCCATATAGAGTTTCCATCACATTTGCATAGTCTTCTTCCCCCTCTCCTCTCTCGTCCCCTTTTATCCTTCGCAGGCCTTTCCCCTAATAAATGCCTTGCCTGTTTCACCCCGTTTTGGCCTCTGCTACAAGGAGGACTTGAACTGGTTCAACGACTCAGAAAGAGTGGCACCAGCAACCAAAGAAACATAGGCCTGCCACAGAGCACGATGCTCCGATCTAAGGCAAGACTGCTGCAAGGGGCAGAGCCGGCTGGCAGGTCCGATGCCATCCCCAGGGGCGCGAGACCAGTCTTCCCCCCACCCCGCTGCATCGGCCCTGGACCGTGCCCACCCCACGAGGGGACTTCTTTAATGGGACGCCCATTAAAGTGGCCAGGCCGAGATCTTCTCAGAACTGCGCTGCAGTCTGAGCGTCTGCCCCAGTCCCTCCCTGTCCCTCCCGGTCCCTCAGTCTTCGCTGGCTCACGGGTCGCACCCCGCCAACTCCTGCTGTCACGAGCCCTTGATCCTTCACAGGTATTTCCTCCAATAAACCTCTTGCATCTCTAGTCCCATTCTGCTGTCTGCTTCACAAAGGCTCAGAGAAGAAACGGACTCCGTTCGATAAAAACATTAAAATCCCATAAAACAATATGTAGCAAGATTCCACCCCGGGTTAATCGAATGGGGGAGCTACTTGCAATCAGGACGTACCAGAAAAGTGGAAGGTACGATCATGCTACTTATGTTTCCCAAAACAGTGGCTTCTAATTCCAAGTGAGAATCATCTTGAGTGGCCACTTCTTATTGACTCCTCACCCCTCTACTTAGAACTTTCGTAATTCGAAAGACGATCACTCACCAATGTCAACCTAATCCCCCACCCACCCAACAGAGTCTGAGATCCCATTCTATTCAGAGGAATGCAACCGTGGATCCACTCAGGTAACAGACATAAATCCTCTAAGATGCCATTCCGCCCACCCCCCACCCCAAAACAAACCCGCCTCCTCCTTCCTCTCGTCCATGCCTCCTCCTGTTCCTTCAAGGCCGACGGCCCTTATCCCACCATGAAGACATGAGACTGGGATGCCAGGCAGGCTGGAACTTGAGGATCAAGTCTTTTGTCTTTGTAGTGAGAAAGAGAAAAGCAGACCCTGGCGGCCTCACAGCTGAACTGCGCTGTCCTCCTGCCAAACAGCCAATCTCACAGATCACCAACATCAGACAAGGGCTGACAAAGCGAGACCATTCTGTAATCACGCCTGAGCACAGACGAAACCAAGGCCTCCGTGCGGACCGCATCCCTCACCCGACAGCCCCCACCCCCAGCTAAGGCAACTGACGGATGTCTCTTTACCAACCCCAGCTTTGGCTCTGGCTGCCTTCGTCCCATCGATCACCTCCTGTATAGAAACCGAGTCACCCAATCGTAGAATTGATCCTGCTTCCTAATAGCATCTAGTGCAGAGCAAGCCCTGCTTCCTAGAAATCTCCCCCACAGCCCTGACACAAGCCCGAGGTCTTTGAGGAGTCCCTTGTGACATCTTATACTGAGATGCCCCATTTATACATGCACAGCGGTCCTCCTCACTGCCACAAAGCATTCTCTCCAACTTCATGCCTGGTGGTCTTCGGCCACGGGCTTAGACCGGTGGACCCTACATGGTGAGGTCCTGGCCTCTTCTGATGCTAGCTCTCGACTCTGTCTCCGGGGTGCTGGGTGCATCCTATGAAAGAAAAAAGGAAGCTGCAAGAGGCAGGACAACAAAGAGTGAAAGGGTTTCAGTTTACACAGTCCAGGTGTGGACAAATTTTGGGACCAGCGTTGCCATTCTAACTCGAGTTGACCTGTGACCTTGAACGGTTCACACACAAGTGGAAGTGCATTTCACCTGCACAGGGCTGCCAGGGTGAGATGAGTCCAGGATGAGATGGAGCCATGCACACTGGCCGGCGGGTAAAAAAGCACTTGTTCATGAGTGGAAGGAATAGGCAGGTTGGCGGAAAGATGGAAGGTTCAGAGAGTGGGAGGAGATGAACTGAAGGAACATTAAAAATATCCAATCGTTTCAGGGGTAGAGAAGCGCGAAGAACCTCAGAGAGGAGCAAAGCTGGAAATGGGGACATAGGAGACTGGAACGGGGAAAGGGGGAGACCAAGCCTATCCTCCTGGGATTCCTGGCCCTGAAGGATAGCTCAGTGGGGGACCGGCCAGGTTGGACAGATGAGTGATGAGGGTGGGGCGAGGAGGACGGGCGAGGGACATCCCTACCCTGGAACAGGGTCCAAAGGCCCCCTCTGAACGTGGGCTGAAGTGGGAGCCTCAGATGCGCAAGTGTCCCCTTACCTTCCTTTGCGTGTCAGAAGGAAGCTAGTCAGTGCCAGGTCGCAGCCTCACGGCAGCCTTCATGATGCTCTTCCCGAGCCTCTGCGTTCGCTGAGCTGTCACCAAATCAGAAATGCACAGGCATTTCAGCAGAAAAGCAGGCCGGTGACGAGGGGCGCCTTCCTGAGACTTCCTAGGAGGACGAAGAGCTCAACTTCTACCTCATGAGAGGCAAGTAGGGCGCCCCAGCCTCCCAAGGCTTCTAGAAGGGACGAGACCTAAGGGAGCTGTGAGCTGGAAGAGGAGAAACACGAAGATGTCTGGAAGGTTTCCTCAACTTCTCACCTGGGCCAGGCGGGCTTGAATAGCCCTCCTTGTTGGACGATGGCCTTTGAGTCCCATCACAGTGCTATTGACTTTAGTCGGGCGCTTAAGGGGGGAGTCCTGCCTGTAAGTGGGGGTGGGGGTGGGTGGGAAAACATGCTCCCAAATCAAGAGTGGGCCCAAACCACGACGTGGGGTGTCAGACAGAGCAAAACTCTTTTCCCCCGAGCGGTGAAATGCTAAACAGACACTCACTTGAGGAGCCCTTGGCACAGTTTCATGGATAAACGGGTTAGCTCTCCCTCCACCTGCGTCCCTGATCCGGGTCCTCGCACTTTCCTCGATCCCACGCCAGGTGTGGGGGGGTCCAACCTGGCTGTAATGGGGTTTCTGCTGTGCCCTGATTAGGGCGCAAGGTGCCTCAGCTCCTCGCGGGGCCTGCGTGGGGGGCCCCCTGGGAGCCGGGCCTGGCGGGGTTCACGGCCTCCTCCTCCGCGGCTCCTGTTTCTCTACTGGGGGCGGATGGGGCCGGGCCCCGGAGGAAGGTGGTCCAGCCTCGCCATCGCAAGACTAACGGTGCCAACGGCCCCTCGCGATCCCCGACCCCTAATAGGCCCCGCCCCGCAACGGTCTCCGTGGCCGCGAGCCCCTCCCTATGCCCTTTCCCCCAGCTCCACCAAACCGACCCTGCCCTTGGCCTTTGACCTCCCCCTTCTCCAAACCCCAAGGATCTTTCTCACCCTCTGGGCCTCTCAGGCCCAGGCAGGGGTCCATCTTAAACACTTTAGCATCCCAGCTTGGACGCGGGAGACAGCATGGAAAAAAGGGATGGTTATTTTTAAAAATAGGCCTCAAGACAGGCCCCATTCTCCCTGGGAGATGAGGTGGGGGGAAGAAAGGGTTAGGGTGATTTCTGGGCCCTGGCTTCACAGCCCCAGGATGGGAGCTTGATCTTTTAAACTAGAAAGATCTGGAAGGATGGAGGGCCGAGGGAACCCAGGCTCCTTGGGTGGGGATTTTTAAAACATGAAAAAGAATTTTTCATTGCAATTGACATATGATATTAGTTTCAGGTGTACAGCAAAGGGATTAGACACTTATATACCATAGGAAAGGATCACCCCGATAAGTCTAGCACCCACCTGACACCGTAAATAGTTATCACAATATTATTGACTGTATCCCCTATGCTGGCCTTTAGATCCTTTTCATAACTGGTAATTTGTACTTCTAAATCCCTTTACCTTTTTTCACTTTTGTGGGGAGTTTTGTTGTCATTTTGCAAGGCACAGCCCTTGGAGACGTCTAGGAAGGAGATGCCCCCTGAGTGCCAACAGTCCTTTATCTATTTAATAATCCTTTTATGCCAAGAGCCCTTTCATGGGAACTTGTTGGAAGGATTCCACCAACCAATGGGATAAAGCTTATGGGTTCTCTTCTCCTTTCCGCACGTCATCACTTATTCAGAGGAGTTGAGGCCGGCGTTCTGCAGAAGCTCGTCCCTGGCACAGCCATGATCTTTCTTCAGAACCCTCTTCCTAATTCTCTGAGTCTTGCCTTTTTGGGAATGGGGGACTGGAAAACGTCAATTCAGAAATTTAAGATGGGAATAAAGCATCATAGAAGTGCCTGCCCTCTCCACACCAACCCCTGCGTAGGATGAGATGGATTGAGAATGCCTCCAAGTGCCATCCTCCCCAGCTGAGACCGTCTGCTTCTTTCTATTCCCACGGGTCCCGGTTTCCTCTCCCGTTCGGGTGAGAAAGAATCAGGTTGCTATTCTTCAAGAAACAGTAGTTCCTTCCGCAGAGGTTTGGCATCAAGGTTAGATCTTGATGTGAGCCCATCCCTTACAGGTGCACAATCTATAATCTCCCAGCGGCCCTGGTCTCCAGTCTTCTTGCGTATATTTTTCCGTATCCAAAATAGAAGTTATTAAAGAATAATACTGAGAAATCACGGCAACACGCTTCAATTAGTTTACAGATGATTATAGTTTGTTTGCTAAATAACTTGCAATGTAGTCTGTTGCCTAGGGAACAGGGCTAGACGTGACAGCTCAGAACTGGGAAGAGTGACTGAAAACTGGCAAAGAGCCTTCAGCACAGTTTATTCCTGCCCCTCCAGCCACCACCCCACATTTTTTCTTCTGGTTTAGAAGTGTCTTAACAGCTCAAGAAAGCACGTCATGCTTGTCGAATGAATGAGTGGATGTCACCCCCCGAGGTTGGCAATCTCCTCCCTCCTTTCCACCCACCTGGGTCTGAACTGTCCCCTCACAGAACTTTACATGCGTTAGCATAATGTCTTGCACATAGTAGGTGTTCGATAAGAGTGTATTGAAATAACTGAATTGAATTGGACACCCAGCAGAAGAAATACCCCCACACCAAACGTCTTCATATTCAGAACGAAGTAGAGGTGATGCCCTGTTCCATTATTGCTCAGCCTTTGGCAAGGATCTGAAGACAGAAAACATCTTGATCTATTTTGTGCGAGGAGTCTACGGTAGCGTCTGTAGCGAGTGTAAATTTTCATCTTAAAAATCAATGCCCTTGGCCTGGAGAAAATAAATTAGATCGATTTTTTTTCTTAAATGACAAAGACAAAGGCTTTATCATCTCAAAAGGAGCTTGTTATCTGTGTTATTTAAGAAAAACATAATTGAAAATACAGCTTCATCCAGGATATACTAGAGTGATTTGACACTAGACTTTTTAAAAAAGGTTCAAGCCATTTTTCATCTTCATTGTTAGACATGTCTCTGTTGCCAGTGTTTCTCAAGGCGACTATTTGCAGCGATATCACCACTGGGTTGCTGCCATTCGGAAGGCGGTGAGGAAGATTTCTGGAAAGATCTAAACCCTGACTAGCAAGGTTATCTCCGAAGGACACATCTCCCTATTATCCTTCATCAATAATCTGGGGAGTGGGGAGTCTCCGTATGATCCGATGATGAGTTACTTCTTGCAGCTCCCTTTTTTGTGTTGTTAAATGACAAAAATAATATAAATTTAGTAATGAGGTCGATGTCCTTTATTCAAGGGAAAACAATTCATGGATTGAGGGAGGACAGCGCCTCACAAGCAGCAGAGTGCTCCCCGAGAGCGTGGAGCAAGAGGGAGTTTATAGGGTGTTAGAAGAGGCAACACGCAAACAGGGCTAGGGGGAGTTAGCCAGGAGGCTGGGGATTCTGTTGTAAGGTGAGCAGGTCCTATTTTCTATGGTTCGGTGAGCTAGCCAGAGCTGAGCTGGGTGGTTGTGATGGATGTGTGTTAGGTTTCTCTGACAGTGAGGCGTTTCCCGACTGACTTAGGTTTAGCTTTGTGCCATGGGCCTGGCCTCTGGGGCAGTCGCCCTTTTGTAGGTCCTGATGTTCGAATCAGTGTCTTCAAGAAAAGGAAGGAAGCGTTGCTCACAGATGTTTTAGCTTTCCCAGAAGTCCGAGCTGTCAGAGTCAAAAGACGGATTCACTCTTTTTTGGCAACTTTAAATCGAGCTTTTGGGCCTGTTAGTGACATTTCTTATAGGAAAACATCTAAGCAAACAGGAAACAGGCCCGATCTTGAGTCACAGTAGCCCATCCAGGAAGACCTGGGAGGACGCTGCCCTAAAGCATTGGAGGGTCCATGTCATCAGGACGCCAAAATACAGCAGCCACTGCAGAGTTCTGGAAACACACACCTCAGAGCGACAAGTTTTGTGGCGGAAGGGGCCCTGGACCAGAAGTGATGCTGAAGTCAGCCCAGCAGGCCACTTCCTTGCCCTGGGGCCCTAGGCAAACCACACATTCTTTGCATTTCATTATTTAAATTTAAAAAAGGGAGAGGAGGAAGAGAAATCTGGCTGTACTCCTATAAGAACCAAGTTAGAGTTTACTGAGCTGGTAAGTGCCAGGCACAGTGCTGCGGGTGAGGTAAACTGAAATACTGTTTGTGAAAGTGTTTTGCAACTCGAAAGAGAAGGAGTGATTAGTTGACAACCACCAAGATCAAAGGCCTGTGACATTTAGCTTGCATCTGGCCCTAGGTGGCTGCAGCTACCAGGGGTGCAGGTGGGGTGGGGGTGGGAGCCTTGGTTAGGCGGTTGGAGGGTGGTCTGGAGGTAGAAGGTGGGGAAAGAGACTTGACCCAGAAATATCAAGTATTCTCGCGGGTGCTCAGCCTGCAAGCCAGCTCAGGCAGTGTGCCCCGGTGTGGGCAGCCAAGCAATTGGTGACTTGTGAAGAGGAAAGGACGGAGAATGGCAGCGAGCCAGCCCAGGGCCCCAAGTGCCCACTGAGTCCAAGTCAGAGGCCGAGTGGTTTCTTCACTCGCTCCCACAGGGCTGCAGACTTGGATTTTGGCTAAAAATATTTTTCCCCTTCATATTACACAACCACCTGGAACCGATGTTGTGAGTAGCCCTTCATTCAGGCTTTTCTCCCAGAACTCCAAGGAGCGGCTCGACCTTCCCCAGCCCCAGGCCCTAGGCCAAGGTCTGAGCAGACCGTAGGTCTCCAGGCCTGATGCCTGAAGGGTCGGATCTGACAGTCCTGGGCAACGTGAGGAACCAGTGAAGGGGCTTGAGGTGGTGCCTGGACCCATCTTTCCTGATGGAGCAAGCTCATCACTTCCTCTCTCGCCCACCCCTCCTTCCCCCACGCCAGGACATTTTGGCCTGAGAATTCCCACATTTGAGGAGCTGATGGAGGAAGGGAGTGGAGAGTCCCTGGAGGTGGTGTGGAAGAGGCCTCCTGCAGGGTTCGAACAGCTCTGGGGCTGCCACACCTTCCAGTCTTTTCCAGCCTTCAGCTTCTGAGGCGTAACCTAGGCTTTCTCACTCAGAGGGGTTTGAAATCTGGCCAAACCAGTCACATCGCTGGAGGGGAAAAAGGAGGCTGAAAATCTCTAAAAAGCCGGATTCACTAGGGGTGGACGAGATTGAAACTTTTTTTTCTTTTTGAGACATTTTAACAACCACAGAATCTCAACTATTAACAAGTTTCAAAAAGGGAGTTTTCTTTTTCCTTTAATTTTAACATGATACAGTCTCAAGGTTCAGATTCAAAAGTTACAGAAGTGCGTGGTTAGTGCAAAGTTTTTCCCAGTCAGAGTTTCCTTCCACAAAGGCAGATGCTTCAGAGTTTCTATTTAACAAGACCCTCTTCAAACTTAAGAAAAAAACCTTTCAAATGCTTACACGCTCGTTAGAGGCACTGACCTTACGCTGGAGGAGAAGTTGATGGGTTTCTGCCCCTTTTTAAGGGAGCGGTGCTGTTGGTAGACCCTGTCACTGAGGAAGGGTGTCCCTCGTGGGGTGGGAATGGAGCTGGGAGAAGAGGCTGGACAGTTGCTCTGGTCACTTCAAGCCGCCCCTCCCCCATTCCCCCCATGTCTCCGCTGGGGTCCAGCTCTGATCCCGTCAGGCGGGCCCAAACGCCCCCCCTCAGATGTGGGCAGCCAAAACGATTTTATCCCTGCAATAGTGTCACGAAGCGAGACCCTGCTGTCCCCCGCTCACTGGCTGTGGTGCTCCCGCGGCTCCCGCGGTGACGGTTTCTCAGGATCATCTCTTCCGAGGGCTGCACAAATGCTGTACGCAGGGTCAGAGGCCAGCGTGCCTGAGCTGACAGCTCAGTGAGATGGGAGAGGACGAGAACGGCAGCTTCGAATTTGCCACCATCAGCTGGGGGACCGTGGGCTCACAGGTCTCTGAGATAGCCAGCCCGGGAAGATGAGACCAAGCCCAGGGGAGGAACGGCTGGGGGGGTGTCCCCCTCCGTGCAGATTTAATTCGAGTGGCTACTAGATTCAGACACTGTCATGCAGACCATCTCTCCCGCCCTTGCAATCGCCTGAAGTGGGAATTAGAGCTCACATTTTACTGTCGAAATTCCGGCCCAGAGTAGTTAGGTTGCTTCTTAGTCTCACTGCTGACACCTCACAGCTGCCTCTCAGCAATTCTGAGGTCTTCTTCAGTCTGGGGACAAGTGTCACCTCAAAGCAAGGTGGGCTTTCATATACATAGCCCTGTGCACAAACCGAGAGACCCGCACCATCAACTTGGCACATGGTGGAGAGTGGCCCGTGGCTTCCTCTGTGGGTTTGGTCCTGGAACACGTTTCAGGGAGGGGCCTTGCGACAGTGAGACCAGTCTCCTCCCCAACTGGTCCTCCGAGGCCTCTCAAGGAGCAGCAAACGGTGACTGTGGCACAGCTGGACGAGGAAGGGAGCCCCAGCATCCTCATCTCTAACCCAGCGTCTTGCACTAGGTCGCAGCAGGCCTGAGGAGGGAACAGTAGCATTTGTCATTTCTGGTTGCTTAATAGTCATTCTCATTTCCCGATGGCCCGATGGTTTCCTTAGGGACATTTCCCTGGAGACTGCTTCCCACTCTGGATGCTGAAGGGGTTGGATCCCTCCTCCCCCCTGTCTGGTACAGGCAGGGGTGGCCCCATCACCCAGACTCAGCCAATGACACATTCTCCGTGGGACTTAGGGTCAGGAGGGACCCGGTTGAGACCAGGCTCATTCATTGCCGTGTCAGCAGGCTCAGGGGACAGTTCTTGTGTCATAACAAGAGTTTAAAACATTATAAACGTGACTTTTATAAGAACTAGAACGAACGTGAGCCATAGGTTTGATTCGACTCAGTAGTTAACGAGGGACCCCAAAGCTTACGTCCTGAGAAGCTGGAAGGACAGAGCTGCCACCAACTGAGTGGGAGCAAACCGGTTTCCTCCACCCTTCACCTCCATGTGGGGAGCAGATTTTGAGGGGAAATAGCAGATCGGTTTTGGACGTTTTGAATTCGAGATGCTCCTTAGATGCCAAGAGGAGATGTCGAGGAGTGGGGGATACACACGTTGGAATCCAGGGGAGAGGCCCAGCTTGGGAGCCGTCAGGCTAGAGATGGTGATTAAAGTCCCGAGACGGGAGGAGGCCACAAGGTGCCTGTGAAGGCTGAACCACGGGGCCTGGGCCCACCTGATGTTTCGTGACTAGGAGACAAGGCAGAACTAGGAGGGGAGGCTGAGAAGAGAAGCCAGAGGGGAAGGAGAAAAGCCAGCCAGTCTGAGGCCGTCGTGGCCGAGAGAAGGAAATATTTAGTGGGGAGAGAGTGAGACATGATGCTCAATGCTGGGTCGAGTAAGACAAAGACTGGACACTAAATGTGAGGATTCGGTAAAGCTGGCCGTGTGAGCCCTGTGGGAGAGTTCTCGGCACACAGCAACACTCAATACACGAAAAGTGGCATTTATATATGTGTCACACACACACACGCACACACACACGCTGCATCGGTGCTGTCCATCGACGTCCGTGCCGTCCCACACTGTACCCTCTTAGCCACACGTGGCGAACAGCACTTGAACTTGTGGCTGGTGCAACCGAGAAACTACACTGTGGGAAGGGTTGAAAAATAATAGTTTATTGAAACTCAACTAAAAAAAAAAATAAGGTGCCAAAGTGTGCAGTATATTCTCACAAAGCGCCCTGAGGTGCACATTCGAGTTAGGTATGGACTTCACGTCCCCTTCCCTAGTCCTGTCACCCTGGGACCTTAGCCTCTCTTCCATATACGATCACGCACTCTTGATTTGGTATTTTCACGTATTTATTCGCACCCCGTTTACAATTTAATATTATTTAGTGATATTATCAAATTAAAATTAATTTAGTATTAAAATTTACACAGCAACATGTGGCTACAGCTGCTGCATCGGACAGAGTAGTTTTACAGTCTAACCTGTGACCTATTATCAACGTTCTCTTTTCAGATCATCAGCTTATTTACGTGTTTTAACCAGTTAATGAGTGAGTGGTCCAGAAGGGGCTTTTGGTAACGTTTTAAAGATCGGGTGCAAGAGAGAGGAAAATCTGAGTGAGCAAGCAGGGGCTGGAACCGTGAAGAGAGAGGCTGATAGAGGTTACGACACCTGAGGACTCCAGTCTTGGTTCTGTCACTCAGCTGTGGGGTCCCAGCAAGTCACTGAAACTCTCAAAGCTTGCTTCGTCCTCTGAGAAGGGGGGTTCTAACTGCCCTGACCTCCAGGCAGAGCTGGCTACCTAATTTTGTGGGGTTCAGAGCAAGGCCCTTCGTTCAACAATTATTAAGAATCTCAAACTGGCGATGGCGGAGGGTTAAATCTGGTCCGGGCCTTTCTGAGTGTGGGGCTGTGCCACCGCACGGGTGGCACGCACCAAGCTGCCTCCAGGGTTCTGAGAAGGGGCACTGGGTGGTCCGAGCGTGGAAGATGCTGTGGGTGAGAGAGGGATGCGTGAGGACCAGCGCGTCTGCTGCTGCTGCGCCGTTGCTGGCTGGGGCGGGAGGCCTTTCCTGACGCCTGTTCTGGGCCTTCCCTCTGTCCCAGTCCTGTAGCCTATTTATGGCAAAACTCTCTCTAGGTCTGTTCGTTGTCTGGGTCTCCAAGGACCACCACCTGGCTCCTGGCAATCACCTATGTGAACGAAAATTGCCAAGGCGGAGTCGTTTACGTCAAGGGAACCCAAATGGAGCCGAGAGGCCATAAAGAAGCTTGCCTCATGCACGCCCCGCTCGCGAACTTTTGAACTTGTAAGTCATCCATGAAATCACATTCTGGGCTCCAGTTCCTCCTTAGCAGAGCGAACCAGACCATCTGGATCCTTCCCTTGGAAGGGAGCCAGTCCTCTTCACCAGCCAGCTCGCTGCCTTTCCGTAGAGGACCTAACTGAGAACGGCCCTTGTGCTTTTCGCCTCCTCCATTTGCATCCTGGACCTAACCCATCCTTGTTGACCAGGCCAGAAGCCTGCATTTGCATGGAGGACCTAAGTGAAAACCACACTTGGGGGTTTCTTCGGAGAACAATTGAGGCTGCTACCTGAATCTGTGACTCCTGGATTGCAATTCTTTGCTCCAACAAATGTTCTTTGTCCTTTTTTACAGCCTAAACTTCTTTTCTTTTGGTTATCACTTTCCTCAAAGGCTGGGGAGGAGGCTGCACTGGCTCAGCCCTGTAACTCGCTCATGGGGTTGGCAAGAGGGAAGGAGGTAAGAGGCCAGAGGTGGGGGTGGGGGGATTGGCGGGGCTGAGATGGAGGCCCACGCCTTCTTGTTTCCTCATAAGCACCTTCAAGGCCAAAGAGCAGCCCTGCAGACCCCCGAACAGCACAGTGGGCCCTGGGATGGGGAGTCGTCTGTTTGACTCCAGAGCAGGGGATGAGGGTGCCTCGATGTGACAGAGAAACCGCGCAGGTGTAAAACGTGACTCCTGTCTTCCCTCGGGAGCAGGAGTCACCAAGAGGTGTGGGCTGAGGGCAGGCGTGAGGCTGGGGGAGACAGGTTTGGCAGCGTGCTCTGGGGCCCCGACCCCAGATTCTGGATGGGGAGGAGCTGCCATCACAAAGTCCAGAGAGGGCACGGAGGTGGGTACCGGTGGGAGCAGGAATGTCTGTGTCCTGGCTCAGTGTCCCCAAGACTTCTTTCCCCTCAAGTTCGTGGCCTCTTGGAGGAAGAACAAAACAGAGGGGACAAGGATCTTATGGGGGCCCTGGGTCTCCCTAGCAGCCTCACTTGATCCTGGACCCCAGGAGGACTGGGTCCCCCCAGCTGAGCTGAGCAGCAGAGCGCTGCGGAAAGTCTGTTCAGCTGCCACCCCACCTCTCGCAGGTCCGTGTCCCCGGGCAAGTGACTCCATCTCCCTGGGCCCCCTTTTCTCTCCAGCCAACTGGAGATGACAAGCTGTTGCTGGGATCATCAGAGGCTGGCCTGAGATAAGGTTTGCAAAGCTCCCACATGGGGGTGTGTGCCTGGCATCTAATTCCTTCCCTCAAGGATGGCATCTGCCTGAAGCCACTGCCGAAGAACAAGTACGTCTCTAATCCGACTAGCAAAGGTCATGACGTTGTTTCTAGGGCACCCGCCGTGTGGGGCAATGTGAGGCAGAGGGACTCCACTTGATAGCAAGAACCTGCAAGTACAAACTTATAAGGAATGAAACTGATGTCCCCAAGTGCAGAAGGTGAGGCAATGATGTAAGGATCATTATGTTTCGAGCGAAGAGCTTGGTGGGGCTGGAGGGCTTCCTGGAGGAAGTGGGCTTGTGGTGGACCCTAAAAGTGCGGGTAGAATTTTCCTTGAGAGAGCAGGAGGGAGCACAGCTTTTGGGCGGGGGTTGTCCAGGAACAGGGACACGAGCAAATACATGGCATTTGTGCCCCGTTGCACCCAAGGATTGAAGTGGTGTTGGGATGGAGGTCTGAGGCCTTGGGTTGAGTGGAAGGAGAGGTCCGGAGAGGTAAGGGGGGGCCCAGGTGGTAAACTGGGGGTGCCATACCTCGGCATATCGAGGACTTTGTTCAGAGGGACAAATCTGGAGGCAGATTTCAGAGCAAGGGGGTTGCACCATGAAAAACGAGTGAGGCTGGAGGGGAGGAGAATGACAGCAACCGGGCTGAGTGTCCAGAATGAGCCCGAGCTGGGTCCATTATTGGGCCTGGGTGATTGGAGGGATCAAAGCGTTGCAGAGATGGACGTGACCGTAGGAGCTTTAGTCTCGTGTAAGCATTTGAGAAAAAGAACGCGGGTCAAGGGCTCACAGCTAGTTACGGGCAGAGTCAGCGATCGAACCGGCCTGAGAAGCGGAGATGTGGGGCAAGGGATGAGGAGAGGATGAATGAGCCTCTGGAGTAATCAGGTTGGGGTGCACAGGGATGGATGAGTGGGGAAAGCCGCCAGGCTGTGAAAACATGGGGCCGACGCTCAGGTAGGTATCAGCTGGGATTTGGGGCAATTGTCATTACAGACAGGACACAGTGGGAACGCCATGGGGCAGTGGGCAGAGAGAGAAAGGCCAGAAACCCAAAGACGGAAGGTCGAGGTCCAAGAATAGGATGCAGAAGGGGCAGAGGTGCCAGGATGTGGCCCAGACGTGGACATGGTCATTGCGAAGGGCAGGGACCCTGGGCTGTGACCTCCCCAGTCCTGCCGTAGCGTATTTAAGACGGCTGCAGATTCTGTCCCCCCTCCCACTGAGACGTGGCCGCTTTGCTTCTTCCCCTAATGTCTGGGCCGGTTGTGGCTGATCCACCCACACACTAGAAGGAAGACGATGCCGCGCTAGCTTTCGGGCTCAGGCCTGGAGAGACTGGCAGCTCCGATTTCCTGACCCCGGGACCACTCGCTCTTGGAACACAGACACCATGTGGCAACGAAGCCCCCAAAGCCTTGCAGACTGGCCCGAGTGACAAGGAATCAAAGCCCCAGCCTCGGGCAGCGCTACCTCAGCAGCCGTGTGATGCCACCACCTTGACAGTGGATTCCAGCTGAGCCGCCTGAGGCTCCAGGACGCAGAGATGAGCCATCCCTGCCGAGCCCTGTTCATGTTACACCTGTGACTCGGTTTGGGGTGGTTTGTTGTGCAGCGACATCTGGTCTCCCCAGAGCACTTGAGTCTTCTCTCCAAACACGTGGTGGATGGTGGGGGTCCCCACCATCACCCACTTTTTGCTCTGCTCTGGTGGCTTGTGACTCCCACTGGGCTTAGTCAGGGGCGAGGGTGGCCCCAGGCTTCTATGGTCACACACAGGGGGCTCGTGTTGCCTGATGAGAACAGGACGGGACGAGCTCTGGCCTGGGTTTCCCACTGGCTGCCCGAAGCCCGGGTTCCTATGCCACAAACACACAGAGATGACAGCACCCGCTGAGCCCGTGTTGAGTCTGACACGGGAAACAACCGGGAAATTTGGACCTCGGCTGAAACAGGGGACAAGTAGCCAAAGCATTTAAACACCCTGATGCCTGTTTTCCTTTTTTCCTGTACATTTGTTTATTTTTTTCTTTAAAAAAGTGTAGGAAATGAATAAAATGCTACCTAAAAAATATCGACAACAAATAAATAATTTCCCGTCAAGCACTGCAGGTCCACACAAAGCAAGTCTGCTAACCCCGATCGCGGTTATGTCCAAGGACCTGCGCCTCCCCCATTCTCTTCCTCGAGACATCCCCTCCCGTGCAAAATGGCCTGAGAGACTGGGCCTGCAGGAGCTGGGTTTCTCCTGGACACGGCAGAAGGGCGTTGGCAGTCGCAGCGCGGAGGGCCATGGTGCTGGCACAGGCAGGCTTCACCAGGTGTGTCTGTCTGACTGGTTTCCTGTGACCCTGCAATGGTTTACACAAGTGGGGCCTGGCCTTTAGAGAAAAGAGCCAGGCGTTTGTCAGGCTGGCGCCTCCCAAGAGGCATGCCTTCCAGAGACATGAAACCCACCCGAGGTCTCAGGAAGATGGCAACTTGACCCAGAATTTAGAGCTCTTGGTTGAGAGAAAAATGGCCATGCGGAGCCCTTGTAAGTAAAGGTTGGGATGGGTGACGGCAGCCACGCCAGCGATGGCCAGCCACACTTCGGGGGAGGCAGGGCCCCGACCCGGGGAGCCTTAGAGGAGGCCAGGAGGTCAGGGAAGGTTGGAGGGCCGGGGTTCCAGCGGTCGTTTCTGATAACGATGCAATTTCAGGGGAGCGCAGGAGGCCACAGCCCTCCTCTGGCCCTTTACCGAGGCTTGTCGCATCTCGGGTGGAGAGGCCGGGGGTATGTGGGCAGGAGCCAGACTTCCAGAAGAGAAAGGTGCCAGAGGCAGCCCTGAGGGCATAACAAACAAACACGGAAACCAACCAACCAACAAACAAAGCCCTTCCTTCTGGAAAGACCTCAAGAGGCCTTAGAGTACACACCGCTTAGGAGACTGCAGACGCCTCTGCGCAGGGGCAGGGAAGGAGCACCCGGACAAGCCCAGGCAGTGCGGCCCCCCGAGGTGCGTCCGCTGAGCTCGACGCAGCGCGTTGGTGTCTCAGAGGAGGATCTGGCACAGAACTATGGAACTCGGGACTGGGCTGACGAGTCACGACGCGTTCCTTCCCCTCCCGGAGGAGAGCCAGCCGGCGCCGCAGGAGCTGGGCAGGTCACGGCCGTAAATGACAGATGCGGGCCGGGTGGAGGGAGGAACTTTCCTGAAACGTACACCGGCCTCGAGGCCCGTCTTCTCCTGCGATACGAGAGACGGGTCCCGAACGTCCCACTTCGCGACGAGAAAAGCCGCCCTGCAGGGGCACGGGTCGATGGCGACAGACTCTGGGCCACGGGGAGAGGTGGCGACCGCCGTGAGCTGGTGAACTGATGCTTCTTCATCTGCAGGTGCCCCTGCTTCCCCGCGCCGGCGGGTGGTGGGCAGGTGAGGACGGAAGCCCCGGCACGGCCAGCTCTTCCGAGCTGGAGTTTTATGTCAACATTTTGTCATTTTAAATGTCAGTTAACTCTTAAGAAAGATGCTGCCAGTGAAACGACACGCGCCTGTGGGCGGGACCCTTTTGCAGTCTCTCCTGTAGGAGCAGGGGAGCAGGGAGGTGTGGAAGGCTTAGCCCTCCAGAGATGTCCCCGTTCTCATCCCCCGGACCTGTGGAGACGTGACCTTACGTGGCAAAAGGGACTTTTTCCCAGCGTGATTAAATCAGGGATCTTGAGATGGGGGTGGTGGTGTCCTGGATTCTCCAGGTGGGTTGCATCAGGGAGAGACGGAAGCAGGAGGGAGGGTCAGGGTCACAGTGCCCGGGTGTGACCAGCCATCAGAGGCCAGGGACGTGAGCAGCCTCCAAAAGCTAGAAACTGGAAAGGGTGGGGACTCGGATTCTCCCCTGGAGCCTCCAGAAGGGGCTCAGCTCTGCTGACACCTTCATGCCAGCTCAGTGAACCCCTTCTGCCCTTCTCCTCCCCAGAACCATAGGATAAGAAACTTGTATGGTCCCGAGCCACCGTGGCTGTGGTAATTTGTCACAACAAGAAATCAATACAGGGTACCGTGTCTGCCATATTTTAAAACACTTTTAGAGGATGAAACCACTCCCTCAATTTCTGCTTAAATGCCCAGCCACTGCTGTGGCCGGGAGAGCCACGCGTGGCGAGTCAAGGAAATTCCGCTTATTCCCAGGGCTGCAGGACAACGGGGCTCGAGATGAACTTCCGTAGAGGGACAAAGCCACACAGAGCGAGAGGGAACCAAGAAGTCGCTCACGAGAGAAGACGGGCATCCATGGCCTCCAACGCACAGGCCCTTTCTGGCCGGACAGATGGCAGATTCTTCCCACCTGCCAGGGGACAAGCACACGTGCATCTAGTGGCCAGGAGACGTCAAGGCCAAGCCGCCCGACCAGTGAGCATGAGTTGTCGCTACGGCAGGCAACAGGAAGTGCGTGGCTGGTCATACATCCAACTCCGTAAGCACACGGGGCCACCAAATAAATAATAACAACAACAGGCACAGCGTCAGTTCCGCCCAGGGGACCCCGGGAGAGGAGGATCCTTGGGTGGTCTCCTAGGGGATAGAATTGTTGACCCATTTGGTGGTCAAAATCCAAACCCAGGGCCCCCTGCCCTGTATCTGGGTCCCGCTCCTCTCCTCTCCCATTGAGGTGGTTTACGACCCAGCCTGAGCGTAGAAGGACGCGAGCTGCCACGTTCGTGTCCACATCAGAATTCACCACTTTCAAGCGTCTCATCATCGGAATGAAATCGGAAGTTGGTGTCCAGGAAAACTTTCTGCGGCTCCTCCCACATCATTTCTCTTCCTTAGGGTTTCTCACGGGCCCCCTAAAGGTCGTCTCAGTGCCTGGCTTTTATGCAAAGTCTTCGGGACGGGTCCAAGTTATTCCCCAGGCTCTGCTGGCTCGTGAGCGTCCAGCAAGGGAACGTCTGTGTTTTCACTGCTTCTGTCCTCCACCTTGGGGTGGGAGAAGGTGTATGGTTCGCTCTCAGGCTCCGGGCTGCAGCCCGGGGATGGCTCCTCTGTGGTCAGCTTTGCAGTCGGGGCCCTGGAGCACGTGGGGGGAGGGGAGGGAGGGCAGTCTCCTGTGAGGCCCTGGAAGGGCCGGTAGGTGTCCATCTCTGGCTGGACGAAGGACCCGTTGGCGTCCTGCAGCAGATGCCCGTAGACCATAGTGTCATCGATGACCGCGTATACGTGGGAGTCGCTGTCCTTCCGTACTTTCTGCAACTTTTTCGGCTGCATGGGCATCTGGGTGTTGATGTTGCCGTTGTAGATACCTACGGCCGGGCCCTTGTTGATCTTCTTTTTCCTCCTGGGAGAGAGGGAGCAAGAGAGAAGTCAGGGAGACAGGTGTGTGCCCTCGTACGTCCCGGCTGGAACTCAGGTCCTTCGGGGGTTCTGACCAAGTCTCCCTCGCGTCCCATGGCATTTGAAACTGAACCAACTGTCCTCAGAGAATTTTTCGAAGGAACCAGCTTCTGTCTCCAGTTTCCGAGGTGGAAACAGGGAGTAGATGGTGGCTTAGAGGAGACACTTTAGATACTCTCTGTGCTTGAATTTGCTTGGACAGAAGCACAGCGTCTAATGGTGGAGACATGTGACACCCCCGCTTTCCTACTGGAAAAGGGGGTGGCACCGCGCAGTGACACCAGGCACGGCATGTCCGGGCCAGCCTTCTGGGACTCAGTACTTTCCCGTAGCTAATGCTCCATCCCTCCCTTGCAGGCGTAAACGCTCTCACTGTCTAGATTCTAAATGATAACGTACGAGAGTCAGGATCCAAAGGTCGATTCTTAGTTTTTATCTGGAGCTGGGGACGGCAGCACTCAGCATGGGCAGAGGGAGCCAGTCCCTTCAGCAATAACCTTCACATGGGAAAAAATACTAAAAACAAAAATACTACCCTGGACCTGCCTCTTTAGTTCCTCCACCCGCTGGGCGGTGGGGAACAGACTGTGTCTCGCTCCTCGTTGCAGCCCCAGAGCTATGCACGGTCCCTAGTGCCCAGGAGACCCTCAGCAATACATGCTCGACGACAAGGTCAGGGGCACTGTCTTCCCGCGTTCTCACTGCTGAACCCGTCCGCCCTCCTACACCATCGTGGGGATGGATGCGCCTTTTGCGAACCTGCCCACCGGTGGCCTCCCCCACAGCCACCCTGGGGCTGGAGGTCTGCAGGCCAGAGCTGGGGCAGTTTAAAGCTGGACGCTCCCCTCGCCCGGTCCCCTCCTGATGAGGGACCCAGCGTGAACGCCACGCTCCTCTCCGATCTGGATGGCACATACTGTGCATCCCAAGCAAGAAAGGATCCTGAGAGAAACAACGAGATGAGGTTTTTAAAAAGTCCTTCTCCCCGCCATGCAATCTATCTTCATGGGGAAGAGGACCGCCCCCCTCCCCGGGTCTGGGGTGCGAGGCCCTTTGCCGTCAGCAGAGACATTTCTAGAGTGTCTCACTGTTGATCAGGAATTTCAGCTGTTTGCTCATGGTCCCAGTTAATATTAAAAAAAATTCCTTTTTGGCTTTTTGGAAGGTCAAATCCTACCAGGAGAAGCAGATTCCTCCGGTCCTCAAGGCTTTCATCAGAAATGTGAGCAGAATTGATAAAACCTGGGAGCAGCGTGTACTCTGTCTACAAAGGTCAGCACTTTCCTTTCATAAAACAGAAGCCGTCATCCCGCGGGGGTGCAGGGTGAGACTGAGTCAGTCAGGCTCCTGGGCCTGCCTTCCTCTCGCCCACAGGGCTGGCTTTTTTCAGGGCCTGTCTGGAGTCCCGCAAACAAGCACAAAACAGACAGTTTGTTTAAGAAACTGGAGGAGAACAAGCTGGGGCCTCATGCGTTCGTTTGCCTCGAGGTGACAGAGGGAGCGGGTTTGGAGGCCTGGTCTGGCGGGGCCCACGTGAGCCTTTTCCTGCCCAGATCACTCCTGCGACCATCCCAGGCTAATGAGGAGACTGAGTCCCAGGGGACTTGTGCTGAGGCGGCTGCATAAAAACTGCAGGCTGCAATGTCACCAACACACGCCTTTTTGCTTTATGTTTTGTTTTTCTCCCCGCTAAGTGTAAGATTTTTCCCCTTCCAAGCATAACTCACTTCTGATAATACGATTTTTTGTTTTTGGAGTTGGGGGGAGGATGGGAAGTAAGAAAAAAAGGTCAATAATGAGCGACAGCTCTCTGTGACCTAAGGAGGTGTCAGACCAGCTGAGGACAGTTTGAGAAACTCCACCTACTTCTTTTTCACAAGGCAGATGACGAGTCCCAGGGCAAAGAGCAGCAAGGCGCCGCCTCCCACCACTGCGATGAGGACGACGGTCAGGTCTGTGAGCAGAGACACAGCGGGAGAGAGGAGCAGACGAGTGGGGTTAGGTCTGCGATGACCGTGAGGAGACAGTCCCCAAAGCCGGCCACCACCCATTCGCCTCCCCCCACCCCTTTTCGGTCCCCTCATGCTGCTTGTCACATCCACAGGAGCCTGTCTCCCTTCCTCTTGAATCTGGGCGGTGTGGGTCCTGGGCCTAACCCTGGAGAGGCCTGGCAGCTCTCTGCACTGCCCGTCTGCGGGCAAGCCAGCCGCGTGCAAGAGGTGTGCCTGCGCCGAGACCGCCTTGCTCTGGGAAGCCCAAGCTGGCCACGTGGAGACTCGGTGAGGACAGACTCAGGAACCCACCGAGGGGGAGCACCCAGCCTCCAGCCACCTGCTCCGCGTGAACCACGCCAGCCCTCTGGCCGCTCAACGCACCTGGCTGAGGCCCTGGGCCGCTTGGAGCAGAGACGTCACACTCTGCTGTGCCCTGACCCATGGAACTGTGCACCAGGGACATATTTACCGTCTAAGCCCCCAAGTAAGTAACACAGACCGGGGGCCTACCAGATCTCCTTTAAAGGCCACTCCTGGCCGAGGCCGGGGGAGTAGCCCCACTCACCCCAGCCTGGGGGGAAGGAGAGAAAAGCAGGGGGGTGCAGGAGAAAGCAGGGAGCCAAAAGTCGGCAGCGAAGCAGCCAAGGAGAGGGTGGTTTCGTTGGGTTTGTGCCAAAACCACGTCTGTATCAAGGACAGAGAGAATAAATCAGGGAGGGGACCCTTCCCCAACACAGGGATGTAGAATTTCTTGCTTGTTCACCAGGAAAACAAAAGGTGAGATTAAAGGGGAAAACAGACATTGAAATAAACGACAGAAAATGCATGCACGGGAGGGAGGAAGCCCAGGAGCTAACTTGAGAGCGTGGGAGAGCTTTTCACGGGTGGCTTTCGGGTCCCACCGGTTCGTTCTCCTGCTACTGACCAGCTTTGTGGCCTTGGGGGGGACACTCGATCTCTGACCTCTCGGAAGGGGAGGGGCTGGGAGAAACAACCTCCATGGTCCCCTCGGGTTCCAACACGCTGATGCTCTGTGACTATCTGGGAACAAAGGGCCACCATGGCCCCCCCAGACCGCCCTGCCCTTGCCTGAAACCCTTCAGCATACCCTTGGCTCCGAGCCTAGAGGCAAACCCCTCTCTAGGCTCCGAGGCCTGCCGCTAAGGGCATTTCATGGACGCTAACGTTCCACTGGACTAAACAAAACCAAAACGTGCCGGCACCATGTGTCTGTGTCACGCTTTCCAGGCGCCCCATATTCTAATCGCCAACCCTGAATGCCCATGATGCTTCTATGAGGTCGTTGTTATCATCTACCCTCGAGGGATGAGGAAGATCGGGGGTAAAGAGGCTTGCTTACCCTACATCAGAGATTAACAGTAAATGATGGCGGGAGACGGACGGCTAGAACGTCCTAATTCTTCCCCCCTGCCTTGAACCACGTCCTGCGCTGTGCGACTACAGCTCCCCCCACCAAAGCTGGAGTCTATTTGTCCGCCCCCTGAGTCTGGCCAAAAGAATGCTGTGGAAGGGACGGTAGATGAGTTCCCAGCCAAGGCATCAAGGGACCTCGCAGGCCTCCTCTGGCCCCTCCTAGATCTCTCTGCCTTTGCCAGGAGAACAGGTCTAGGCTGGAGGAGCACGTGGAGGAGAGCAAGGAAGCCACTGATCCCAGCTGATGCGGGCTGGGCCCCAGCTACGTGAGGGCGCCTGGCCAAGATCAGCCAAGTCCTCTAGCCCGCCGGAGCATGAGCGAGTGAACCCCGATGAGCCCAGCTCAGACTAGAACTGTCACGACAACAGGCGAGCGATACTAATGGCTGTTTGTGAGCCACTGAGTCCTGGGGAGCTCTGTCATGCAGCATTCTTGGGGCACTAGCTGACGGATACATGGACAACCGGGACTCAAATCTCTTCTGACTCGCCTCCCAGGCTCGCTCCTTACCCCTCGACCACCACTTTGCTGTCCACCTCCATGCCCGAAAGACGTCGAAGGCCCTTACCCACAGTCCTCGGGGTAAGCGACACCTGGAAGAGCAGGTCCAGCTGCTTGCCGCTCAGAGGGCTGCAGTTGGAGATGTTGACCCAGAAGCTGTGGTGGTGGAAGCTTGGCTTGGGGAGCACCTCCTCCAGGTTGAAGATCTCCTCGGCCTTGGTCCTCTGCTCCTGGACGATCATGAAGGCACGCCCCGTCTGGCAGACCAGGCCGGTGTGCTCCTTCGCGAAGGTCAGGCAGGCCACCTGGTCGTGGGGCACGCTGATGTTCCAGGACACCGAGGCGAGAGACGGCAGGCCCCGCTCCCAGTTCGGGGTCCTCAGGTAGACCTTGCTTTTCGTGTCTGGGGTCACTGTGAAGACACCTTCTTCTGCAGGGAAGGGAAGAGACGCCACACAGGCGTTTCGCTCAACCAGAATGGAGGGAACAAGTGTGGAGGAGACGGTGGCAAACTGTCTAGACCAGCGGGGGCCGACAGAGCTTTCTGAAATGCTCTTTCTCTGCGCCGTTCAAGAGTAGCCATGGCCACCTGTGTCTACTGAAGACTTGACATGTGCTTGGTGTGACTGAACTGGATTTTAAGTTTTCTTTACTATTAACTTACATTTAAATTGGCACATGTGACCTCTGGCTACTGTCCTGGTCAGCATAGGATCAGTCAAATCAGGTGTTTGGGTCTTTTCAAACCAAATCAAAAGCAAAACAAACAAGCAAAAAAAAAAAACACAAACAAAAAATAAAACAAAAAAAACCCCCAACAGCCCATCTTGCCAAACCCGCGGTGATTTCAGCTCCCTTCCAGAAATGGCCTCAACATCGCTAACATTCATCTGTGCTCCTCTGTGGGAGACGTAATCCCAATTTCTGATTTCTGTTTCAGAGATTAAAAAAAAACTCCAGGTCCCGGGAAGCATGCTAGAATGACAAAGCCGAAAGAGCCTGGCCTTGTCAACTAATCTCTCCCTTATCTTCAGGTGAGATAAACCCGCACAGGCCACACGGATGAGGGTGCGTCTTAATTTCAAAGACTCTCCAGCAGGCATTTCTCTGATAACCTTGGAAATACCCAGCAGCCCGGACTGACCGACCTTCATCTTGTGGCCCAAGATTCTCCTCCTTGCCCCTGATTCCACTCTCACCTCTGAGAACAAAGGTACCAAGTAAACCTCAGGTCCAGGCCTCGGTCAACTTTACGATGGCCTCTAACGGGGAGGAACTTGAGATGGTGCTGGAGTGCACTTTCGTGACCAGTGGAGACCTCGTTCCCTGTTTCAGGACACTGAAGGTCACACACCCGCCTCCCAGGGGAAAAGGACCCGGATGCTGCAGGCGCCTCTCTCCCAGCATCCCACACCGCATTCTGAACGGTCAGGGCGGAATCGTAAAAACGTCTGCATGAGGATTTCCATGCCGCCACCTCAAAACATCTAGGGCTCGGGACGGATACCCTGCTTGCTTCCAAAAAAGCCTCGAGCCCGATTCTTTGTCCTGCTGCCATCAACCGTCGCCTCCCACTGTCAGAGAGTCTTCTTTCGAACTCCCGGAATTTTCCATGCGAGGTGTATGGTAAAGGCAGGACGTGGACTCACTTTCTTTCAAATTTCTTGTGTGAGGACCAGCCCACTCAACTCACTCTCCTCTTCAAATCGACAACTTAATCGAGACGATCTCAAAACCTTAATAAGAGGAATGCCCAGACGAGAAAGGCCAAGGGGGCATGGAGACAGGGGGGAGTGAAAGATGCTCTTACCTTTGAAGTAGGGTGGGAAGGACACGGTCAGGCCCTGCCTGGAGATTTCTTGCTGGAAGCTGGGGGCAAAGGTGCGCAGGGTTACCGACATGTTCTGCTTCACCTGGATCTTCTCGATGGAGCCTCCCGAGCAGAAGGAGCCAAAATAAAGGTCCTGGCCGGGACCGGTGCTGGCCACGAGGTAGCTGAAGCTGGTGTTGCAGATCCGCTCCTGCGTGTGCTGCTGCAGCTTCTGGGCCGGCACCAGTGCCAGGCTGAGCCTGTCCTTGGGCACCAGCAGCTTCCAAGAGAAGTCGTGCAACTGCACAGGCAGCTGGAGAATGTCCCCTGGCACCTGGAGGGAGTAGGACTTCCTGTGGCAGTACCGGTGGTCCATGCAGCCTGGAAAAGAGGGGCTCATGGTACCCAAGGAGGGAGCAGACTGGAAGAGCATCCTCCCAGCTAACAAGGCAGCCCGAGGCTTTCTTGCTTTTCCCTTTGGTCTTTCCTCACCCACTATCCATCAGTCCTGGCTCCTTGATTCCCCCTTTTCTAGCGTTTCCTCCTGTTCTCTCATATTCTTACTAAACTGGCAGACCAGCTTCTGGGGAGTCTTTAGGGTTGAAACTTTCTCCTTTATCAAGTTCCCTCCTCTGTGTGTCTGTGTCTTAGATGCTAAGTGCCACGTGGGCAGGGCACAGGATTTTCCTCCACCAAGACCTGCTGCCTAGCATCCGCATCTGGGGGGACGGCAGAGGAGGGGTGAATTTCACAAGAGGGAGACTGAAGGCTGGACTGAGGAGACATTAGCACGGATGTAGGGGATGCACGAGGCGCTCCAGAAGGATGCACATCCCAACTGAGGCTGATGGTCTCAGAGGGGGCATGTCTCCATCTTGTGGGGTGCTTCCTGGTCGCCCCTGCTCTCCCTGCACTGCGAGGGACATTTCTGCTCATGCTATTTACAACCTACCCCAGGGACCCCACTGAGAAGACAGGGCAGGGAAGGGGGAGCTGCCCACGGCCCCCGAGGAGCACACAGACCAGCGGGCGTACTTATGGTTTTCTCGGCATTCATCCACAGGCGCGTCAGGTCATCGCAAAGGAAGGTGATCTTGTGTTTGGAGCCATGCGTCAGGGTGAGGTTGGTGCTGCAGGTCCGAGACTCCAGACACACGAAGCAGCCGGGGACAAACTTTCGGCTCAGCTTAACGGGCCTCGGCTCGATGGTGAGTGACATGGCTCGCTCATGGCTCAAGTCAACCACGTAGGTGACGTCTGAGACCACAAAGAGAAAACAGGCATAAGGAAGGGATCAGCTGCAACCCCGTGGAATGGTGAAGATGAGCACAAACATCTCTTACAGCTAGGGATTGTTGGAAATATATATATATGTTTTTATTAAGGCAACATCACAATAACTTTAAAAAAAATTAAAAAGAAAAATAGTCAGCTGCGTTTCTACTATCTCTATTTAACTGCTTTCATCTCTTCAAGTCCATTTTAATCCTGGTTCACATGCATGCATATTTTCAGCTACTTAAAAGTATAATGAACGTAAAATTTTACTCTGCTTTTGCTTTATTTTATAGTTTTAGTTTTCTTACTGTACGGTTTTCACATGCACTAATCTTTCAAAATATTCATTAATCTTAGTAGCTGTATCATAGTCAGCTAAGTGAGATTTATTGTTACTTCTGTAAATACTCTCCTGCTATGAATAGTAATTAAGAACAGCGTGCTCTTAGTGTAGGGATAAAAGACACATAGACAGGATGAAACCTTAGATATTTTAATTTAGTCTCTAATAAACCTATATTTCAAATAAGTCAGAAAAAGATGGACTACTCCATAGGCTGGACCAGGAGAGCTCTCTCTCTCTCTCCCATTAGTAGACTAAAATTAGACTGGCGCCTCAAAGCAGTTACCACGATAAAGACAAAGAGAATATCCTTATAAATATGGAGTAAATGCAAATTATAAAAGCAAAAAAAAAAAAAAAAAGAAAAGAAAAGATTAAGCTATCTTTCCGACAACAGGCACCGAAAATAATGTTAAGGGAAAAGGGACACACTGGGAGAAAATATTTGCAACATGGAATGACTGAGTAGTTCACTGGAAATGGTCCAAATATCCAAAATATGAAGGTAGATGGGATAAAAGGGGTCAAATATGTGGTGACAGAAAGAAATCTAACTATGGGCGGTGAACACACAATGCACTATATACATGCCTTACTGTAGAACTGTGCACCTGAAACTTACTGGATTTCGTTAACCAATGTCACCATAAGAAAAATGAATGAATGAATGATTTAAAAAAGAGAGAAAAGCAAATTATGGCAGGGTGTTACTATCCCTCCCTAACTGGATGGGTAAAACGTAAAAGCCTGATGATATCAAGTGTGGGGAGGGTAAGGGGACATGGCTGGTCCTCATACTGCTGGTGTGAGCATGGAGCACCTTGTTATGGTGACTTGGGGAAGCGTATAGAAATGAAAACCTCGCACCTTGGGTTCCAACAGTGCGACATGGGGATAAATGCCCATGTGTGCATCGCAGCGCTGTAATTATGGGAAACTAGGAACCACCAAAACCAGGACAGTTAAACTATGGAACATTCAGAAATGGAATATTATGCAGCAGTTAAAAAGAATATACTCATGGAAGAACCTTCCAGATATAATATCTAACAAAACAGCAAGTTGTAGAATAATATGTTGACTATGATACCATTTGTTTACAAAATGTCCACGTACAACAAAACTGCGATTTCTGTACATATGTACTTATGTATGTAAATGAAGAGAAAAAAGATATGGAGGGAAATACAACAAATCCATAATTATGATTACCCCAGGAGAGGGGCCTGGAAGTGGGACAGTACAGGTGGTCAGGAGGGAATTTTAGTTTTGTCTGTATTATTTGAATTTTTAATAAGACAATATTTATGTATTTCTTGAAAAAACTGCCCAACTGTTGGCCATTTAGGTGATTTCTCTGATTTTGCCATTAGAAATCAAAGGTTCTAAGAAGCTCATGTGCATGCTTAATTTTCATCTTTTTCTTCAGGATAAAGTCTCAGAGCTGATTTGATTGTTAGGTGCAAGAATCCCGATTTCCCCAACAATTTGGAAAAGATGGCCAGATTGCTTCATAAGAGTCATTTCACTTTATAGTGTCTTCCCCAGAAGGCTCTTCTCTATGACCCCCTGGAAGTCACGTTTCACTGAGTCGCTTTTTAATTTTATTCATTCTGCATTTATAGAAAGCCATCAAATTAGAAAGGTTTGAATCACACACACACACACACACACACTTAGAATTGTCTGCATCTGTAGGATGAGTCCAGTGTCGGTATTAGGTTAGGGAGAAAATGGTGAAATGTCTGTCTTTTTGCCTAAGCCATGGAAACAAAATGAAAATGACAAGGACAGTCATTTTTCTGTTCGGCAAGATTTCTCAAAAGTTCTACCTTTGTTTCTTACTCTAATATTAAATACCCCAAGATTTTCTCAAATAATTCCCTTTGTTTCTATAGGGCTTTGAAATGTACAAATCTCCTTAATAGCCTTTATCTGGCACAGGCACTAACTAAATACATGCTAATGAATCACTAAACGAGTTCCATGAACTCCTCAAAACAGACCTCTCAGGTAGGGGGAACCAGAATTAATACTGAGTATCATTATTTCCGGTTCAAACATAAGAAAACTGGGGCCTATTGAATTAAACCATCTTGCTCAGAGCCATACAGCTAATGAATGGCACAGCAGGACTCAGCTTAGGCCTTCTGATTCTCAAATCAGTGCACTTCATACGACTAGCGCTGATTCCAAGAAAAATATTAAGAAACTCCGATCCTTAGGGAGAGAACGTATTACTGCAATGAATTCTCTTGCTTTCCCACCAGATAATACTTCCAATTATGGCTTCTTTACATATCTCCTCAGTATGATAACCTTTAGACTAGATTTAGCTTTCACTGTGAAATACTCCACGCCCTAAAGAATGTTATAAGAAGGGAACACAGCCATCGATCAGACCCGACGCCTACAGGGCTATTCCGTCAGCATGTCTTAAATCTGTCATCCAGACAGATCAGCATGCATACACCAAGTATCCACACTCCGCACACGTCGGGTCTCCCGCTTTCCCGGTAGTCACCATCCTAGTTTTCAGTTAGATCACTATTCTGCGTTTGGACCACATTAACACCATATTAACACGGCATTTATACAGTCATACCATGCTGCGTGTTATCATGACATTTTCTTTCTTACGTAAGATTTCATTTCCCTTTTAGTTAGCTATTGCCATTTTTAGCAATTCCTTAGTTCCTATGTACTTATCGGTACTTTGACACCCAAACCTTCTCCCCTCCTTGTATAATTCTCCTTTCACTACACAGGAGAGCATCAGGTAGTTCGTCAACTTTATCTTTCCGAAGAAAGCTCTCCAGAGCCTTCTCTAATGGAAAAGGGTCACTTGGGGTCTTGAGTCTCCTTTTACCATCATCCTAGGATTCTTTCTTGGATTAGATGCTGGGATTCCTGGATCCCAGCTTCTTCACTTTACGGAGTTTTATTTTATTATTTTTTTATAGTTTAGGTAGAAGTACAGAAGTCAATTTTTTTGAGATCTCGCAGGTCTAAATGTCTTTATCCCGCCTTCACACTTAATTAATAGTTTATCTTGGCTCTAGACTCAAGGTTGGAAATAATCCTCATTCAGAATCTTGACTGATAATCTGTTTACTGCCCTTCGGTTTCTTATTTTTCTGTATAAAATTGTTCCCTCCTCGCTGGAAGACTGTAGAATCTTTGTGCCCCTGACGTTCTGAAATTTCACAGTGACATGCCTTGGCGTGGGTCTACTTATATTCACGGTCTTTGATCCCTTTCAATCAGCAGCCCATCAATCGATGGGCTTTCAATTGACGGGGTTTCAATCCCTTTCAATCGATGTCCATCGATTCTGGCAAATGTTCCTGAAAGACTGATGACTCCCTCCTATTTTGTCCGTTTTCTCTCGCTGGAAATCCTTCTGTCTGGTACTGGGCCTCCTTGACTGCTCCTCTGATTTTCTTAACCTTCCTCCAACTCTTCATCCTTCTAGCTCTTTCTAACCACCTTTCTGGGAGATGTCCTCATCTTTGCCTTTCAGCCCTTTTGAGTTTTCCATTTCCGCAATCATTTTTTTTTTTTACCCTCTGAGAGTTCCTTTCAGTGCTCTGAAAGTACTTTTAATAAATTACGTAAGTGTCCATCGATAGATGAATGGATAAAGAAGACGTGGTACATATACACAGTGGAATACTTCTCGGCCAGAAAAAGAAAATCTTGCCATTTGCGACAACATGGGTGGACCCTGAGGGTGTTATGCTATATGAGATAAGTCAGACGGGGAAAGACAAATAATATATGATTTCCCTCATATGTGTAATCTGAAAAACACAACAAACAAGCAAGCAAAACCAAACCAAACCAAACCAAACCAAACCAAACCAAACCAAACCAAACCAAACCAAACCAAACCAAACCAAACCCACAGATACAAAGAACAGAGTGAATACCAGAAGGGGTAGGGGTCGGGGAGAGACAGAGAAATGGGTGAAGGGGGTTAATTACACAGTGACGGATGAAAACTGGATTTTGGTTGTAATCACTCTGTAGTATACACAGATGTCGAATAATAATGTTGTACGCCTGAAACTTATATAATGTCACATACCAAATTTCCCTAAAAAAGAAAAAAAAAAAATTACAACCTCTTTTTGTGACACGGATGCAGCATCTTTTCTTGTTTACCTGAGGTCTCCTGGGTTTTGTTTTTGTTTCAGTTCCTCCTTCCTGCACAGACTCTGCTTCTTCCCAGCTGCTTTTCTTTCGTTCACTGGTTTTATTCTTGTTCTCATGCGGCGCCGCCTTCAGATGTCTGGATACCTGTCTGTATCCTCTTCTTCTTGAAAATGAGGCACTACAGCGTTGCGGAAAAATCAGACTGGGGAGAAACCAAGCAGCACTCGGAGAGTTGGCGAACTCAGGTGCATGACACCGGCGGTCCCAGAGGAGCAAGCGCTCTGAAGATCTGGGCCCCGAGCTCAGGGGTCCCCTTACGTTTATGGGGTTTATCCGCAGACAAGCAAAGGGGATACACCTGTTTATCTAGACAGAACAAGCAAAGGGGAGGGCGAGTCTTCAGTTGATCTCGAGGCCACCCTGCCCTTCGGCCTCTGCGGCAAGCGCGTCTACAGAAGCAGAACAAAGAGCTGATTACAGGGTTAGCCATCTGAGTGGAAGATTCCTCCTCAACCGTTGTTTGGGACAACTCGGCTGGTTGACTGAGCTTTTCTGGAGGGCGATCCGGCCAGGCTGCTTCTTGGGGGAACCTGTGACGTCAGTCTCTTTAGGCCTCTTCTCTTCAGCTGGTCAGATTCCCCCAGAGAAGAACTCACCAACCACCAACTGGAGGAAACACACGGGCTCCCCACGAAGGGAGTGGATGGGGCCGCGGCAGTCAGTGCATCAGCTTTGATTCACACCTTCTGGGTTCGGCTCGCTGCTTCGGCCTCCGGTGCGGCTGGGGTCTTCGGTCCAGAAACTGTCTTGTCTTCTCCAGAGAAGAAATTTCCATCTTCTGGCTGGGGGAGGAGCAGCTGCCTTGCTGCCTGGTGCCGAGAGCAGCTGGGGCTCTGGTGGCTTCTCCTACTCCTAGTCGCCCCTGTGCTCCCCGTTCTGGACGCGACTTGCTGCCAGTTCCTGAGCCTCTGCAGGATACACCAGGATTCTCCTTGGCTTTTCCTTCCGTTGGCTTATGATTCTGCACGTTCGCGTCTGCTGGATCAGTCACCACCCTACTTGTCACGTCATGAGATGCGATAATATTGTTTCCTTTCCATTTCTCTTTCTCCTTGTAAAAATGTTTTGAATGTCACTATGGTGTGGATTAGAGGGAGCAAAGCTACCTTTACTGGAAAGTCATCGATTCCCAATTATCTCTCTTCCCCTCCAGAACGTGAACTTCATGGATCTCCATAACCGGCACCTGGTAGAGAGTCAGTGATGTGCCAGGATTGTCGCTCCTCACGCTGTCCTTGAGAGGGGGGTGTCAGTCACTGTAGCCTAAGCTATGCTGCCCTGACAAACGACCCCCACATCTGAAGGGTTAGAATGACGAAGGTTTATTCTTCATTCTTCTTACATACGTGTCCGTTGTGACTTGGATGCAGCTCTGGTCCACGTCTTTTTCATTTCTGGGGCCCAGGCTGCAGGGGCGGCCTCTCTCTCACACACTGGTCTCCTGACAGAGTGTGAAAACGTGAACCACGCGACGGGTGCCCGAAGCTTCTGCTTGAAAGTGGTATCCTGACCTCTGCTCACGTCTCATTGGCCGAAACAAACGCACGAGGCCAAGCCTGCGGTCAGTTGGGTAGCCAGTCTCATCCCCCCTCATGAGGGGCGGTGAATATTTTAGAACAAAAGTGCAATCTAGCATCGCAGGTCTAACCACCGTCACTTTACAGGCAGGGAGGCCGAGGCTGGGAAGGGGTGAGACCGGGATTCAGGTCCACATCTTTCAGATCACAAAGCCTGAGCCGTATCTACGATGCTCACTGCCTCGCTGGGCCCCTGCTTGCTCTTCTCCAGCCTGGTGGCTGCACTGAGGAGACAAGGGCCTGCGGGAGCCCCGGGCCTGGCTTCACAGGGGTCACTGAGGGGTGATGCATCCATTCTCGTGGGTGTGGAATGGTTCTGTGGCCTTACAGCTGATGTTTCCTTTGGAAGTGACCGTATAACCATCAGGTGGACAGAAATGAGACCCCTCGCCCTGGAGCCAACACAGACAGTGGTCAGGAGGCTCCTGGCTCTCGGTCCTAACACAAGGCCCTCCCACTTTCTAGATTGCAAACGCGATCCATCAATTAGCCATCTGGGATGCCCTCTTTTCACACTGCCTCTGGCTGGATCGACATAACTCAAGGGGCAAGGGCTGACACAGCACGTGTACACGGGTGGGTTCAGCAGGCGAAACGGGGTGGGAGCGGGTAGCCTTGGCCTCCCAGAGACAGGGCGTTTGACATGCAAGGGCCACCTATTAGCATTTGTGAATCCACGGACAGATTAGACCGATTGTTAAGTGCTTTGATAAGTGGCCTTGTCTCACCCTCACGAGGGGGAGGAGAGGGAGGTGTGGCTGTCCATTGGCCGCTGAAAGGGGAGACCACAGAAAGGTTCAATTAGCTGCTCAGGGATACGCAGCTAACAGAGGGTCAGATCTGTGGTTCGGAACCAATGTCCTGCCCCAAAAGCATATATTTTTTACAACAAAAGGCAGATGCTTCCTACGTGTAAACATCATTTGAGCCTGAGGCTTAGAACACGCCCCAACACAAAAAAGACGGCGTTTCGCGATTGGAGACTTATCGACACTGGAAACCTTCGCAGGGATTAAGTTAGTGACTGAAGTTTCCTAAAGGCCCCGACTCATTTCTGTGGAACCTACGGGGATTTCTTTAAAACGAAAATGGGCTTCATGGGACTACGTCAGAGGCCGCAACGGGTGTCAGCTCAGCCAGGACAAATTAAAGACTCACAGAACACGAGCCAAAGCGTGCCTCCTACCTGCCCGGCACCGTGCTGCCCCATTTCTTCCTCACAAGGCCCCTGCGAGGGCGGTCCTGTCATCTCCATTTTAAGATGAGGAATTGGGTCACGCAGAGGTTAAGAGACGCGCTCGCACAGTAAGCACGGGGACCGGGTTCAGATCCACACAGGCCGGAGGCAGAGGAGGTGGCCTTAAGCGCTGGGCTCTGCTGCTTGCGACACAAGCTACCCACGCGCTTCATCAAGGGAAGGGCAGGTGAGAATGGCCCAGACCCACGTGTGGGTGCACGGGACCGGCAGCCTTGGGCAATCCTTTGAAATTTAGGGTCCACGTTGGGGAGAAGAGGATCCAGATGGAGCTGTCCAGATATTCCTTTTGCTCAAGTCCATGCCCTCCTCTAGACAAATGCAAACCGCACTTTCTGCAAAGACTCGACACGGCTACACCCCTCTACGCTGTAGTTACTCACTCTTTATTGATCTTAAAACTAAAGCCACACCCTTCCGGAGGCCGGTCATGGCACGTTTAACGATTTGATTAGTTTTAGAAATCCTCCCGGTTTGAGGTTACCGGGAACAGAACTGACGAGCAGCACTTCGCCCTGACCGAGACGATAAACAAACCTCTCCATCCTCTGAAACCCCAGGCCCCTCCAGCCCGAATCCTTTCATGGCTGTTTCAGCATCCTGCTGACGAAACTGTGACGGCGGAACCGTGAAACGTGTCTGTGGACACGGATGGACACACACACACGATCGTGCATGCACACAAAGTCATGCCTTCCACATGATTCTTCCGAATTAGAAAAAATCTGGGGTTGACACGTGCGGCTCTGCAGCTCCCTGGGGAGCCAGGCCCCACCCAGGCTCCGAAGGGGGGTTCCCAAGGCGGCGCCCATGGGGCAACCCCTCCAGTGGATCCTGCAAGGCCACGTTTATCAGCCCTACACACATACACAGCACGCCACGCCATACTCCCACCTCATTTTCCTGCCTGGCTCTGCCCAACACTTCCTGAAATAAATAATAATAATAAAAAAAAAAGCAGAGAATCCGCCCTCGGGGCAGAATCAGCCTCAGCACGTGTCAGAGACGTCCTGACCCCCTGCCACAACTTGTTCCTTCACCAATCGGGTTCAGAGATGAGCCCTGGGAACAGCCACCCTGAGCTCATCTTGTGTGTGAGTCCCCCCTCCAGGACCAGGGGAGGGGACCGGGGCACCCAGGGAGCAACATCTAAGGAGGCGTCCACTCTGGAGGGGGGGATGGACGGGTATTTACACCTCCCTAAGTGAGCACCTCGGCGCGGGCGCCTCCTTAAATGCATGTCCTGGGCCTGGCTCCCCTTCTCTAGATTCACGGCGTCTGAGCAATCGTGTGTGGAATGTTCCGTAACCTCATTCTCATCAGCCTCCCCGCGGCTCAGCATGGTCCACAGCGCAGGCCCTGGGCTCTGAGCTTGCTCTGCTCCTGACGAGCTGCGTGATGCTGGGCGAGTCCCACAACCTCTCTGAAACTCCTGACCTCCTCGGTAAAGGAAGATAACGTCTGTCGCCCCCACTGGGTTGGAATAAGGGTGGGGTGAGACGTCCAAGTGGCGTGTTTAGCACAGGGCTTGGCACGGAGAGTATGTGCCCAAGGTGTGGGGCGCTCAGCCAATAAAACGGTGCTTCGTCGTCATTATCACTGCTGACGGTGTGGTGACATCTCGACCCACAGCGTCGGGTCAACATGTGATGTCTAGACGGTGACCTTCAACGCCTTCATTACAAAGCACCGAATGCAAGTCCGCGTGGGCTTCTTAGCATGTGACATGGAGCGGCACGCCAGGCATTGTCACCGAGCCCGTCTCACTGCCTGGCAGCGCCCTTCCCGCAGCTCTCACAGGCTCCAGAGCCCAAGGGGTCCGGACCACAGAGGAGAAACAGGCAGGGAACCTCACCCCACGCACGCCGCCCTGCCCAGGGAGGAAAGCAGGGACAGAGGCCTCACTTACTGCTTTCGTTTTGCGGGTGTTGGACCAACACCTGAAACTTCAGCCGGAGGATCCCTGGATTTTGGGCGTCTTGGTCACAGCCCTGCAGAGACAGGTTGAAGCTCCCCGCCATGTTCCCGGGCTGCTTGTCCGCCAGCCGGAACACCTCGGGGTTGGTGGTGGAGCCCGGGATGTAGTACTCGACCCGCTCCTCCTTCTTCTCGCAGTTGGAGACGTTGACGTGCAGGAAGGAGACGCTGGCCCGCAGGTGTGCGGGGATGACGAACTGCCACGTCATGAGCTCGTCCTCAGGGAAGCCGTCCGGGTAGTTGGCAGACATCAGGGTTGCTGCGCCTTCCCCCTCAAACACAGACTCGATGAGGCACAGTCCTATTGGGAGAGGAGCCCAGACAAGGCGGTTAGACCGTGCCCTGGCTGCCCAGGGCTGAGGGGCAGCGGGGTGAGCAGAGGGGGCGGCGGTTCTCAGGTCCTGACCTGCTGGGCTGCGTGTGCTGCCAGGGGGCGGCATCAGGGGTGAGTGAGTCAATGTTTAACAAGGGACTCAGTGGGCAAAAAAGAAAGGCCTGATGTGCAGGGTCTGCCCACTTCCTTGGCGTCAATACTCCCACCGCAGCTGAGTGCAAGGCGAGATGACTGAAGGTGGAGCTGGGAGGAAATGGGCGGCAGGCCGTCGTCGTGCAGCGCGTCCACCTGCAGCTGCGACCGGCATAAAGAACCTCAGGAGCGCAGACGACGGGAGAACGTAGTGGACCGGTTAGAGGACAGTGAGTTTGGAGCATTCATTACCTCCGTTTCCAAACCCATTTCGTCACTCGTAAGTTTCTATCATCTGATTTGTGTGAAGGGCGGCTCTACTTAATACCAGCTCACGGATGCCTGCGCCCCTAACGATCAGCTCCCGAGGGCCGGTGTGAGCCGTCGACACAGTTAGAGAAAACGTACACGAGATCGAAGACAAAGGAATTAGAAACGGAGCGATCAGGGGAGGTCTGTAGAACCAACCCCGTCTCATTTAAAAAAATATAAACCTCACGTGCACAAAGGACGAAGGAAAGAGAGTCCCCGCTGGGTGGTTTAACAGAGCAGGGTGGGTTCCCACCAGGGGAGAGTGTGAGCCGACTTTGAAGCAGGAGGAGAGCGGCAGGTGAGCGAGCGAAGCTTCACCTGTGTCTGCAGCCGCTCCCAGCGCTAGCATCACCGCCTCAGCTCCGCCTCAGGTCATCAGGCCTTAGATGCTCAGAGGAGCACCGGTCCCTGGTGCCACCAAGGATGGGGACCGCTGCTGTGAGGTATTCAAGTTGAACCATACAAAACTGCTGACGCCTGACCCTTTCGAACCCAGAACAGCGGTGATTTTGTGCGTCTCACCCTCAGCAAACAGCGGGGGAGGGGGGGAGTGTGAGCTCACGTTTTATGGACGACCGGTTCGCGATGCTGAAGCCGGAGACGTTCCTGCTGTGGAACCACGGCAGCTGGAAGGCCACCTGCACGCCCCCTTGCACCTTGATCCGGGACACGGTGCCGTTGCTGCAAAAGGTTCCGATCCGGACTGCGGTGGCATCGATGCGGCCGCTGATGGAGTGAGTGACTCCGTCCGGGCAGCTGTCCCCGGGCCCGATCTGCCTCAGGCGAGGCGTGGAGAACTGGAGCTCCAGGCCGATGCTCTTGTGAGCCTGGACGTCCCAGGTGAACGTTCTGTTGAGGGTGGGCAACACCGATGGCGGGGGCTGCAGGTGGACCTCCCCAAAAGGACACGGGCCTGACATGCAGTCTGAAACAGTCACAAAACCATCTTGGTCACACACGCTACCAGGCCCCTAGCTGCCCCCCCCACCTCGCCCCTGTCGTAGACCCCCTGGGAGCTCCACCAGGTGGGCGCACGCATCTCCGGGGAAGTGCCTCGGCTGGGGGAGCTGCAAAAGCCACCCCCACGGATGACAGGGAGTCGAGCCCAGCACAGAAGTGGAAACACCTGACCTCCTGGCTTCACGTGACACAGCCTGGCAAGGCTCCTCACAGGCCGGCCTCAGTCGGAGGCCACCCTTCAGCTAAAACCCCATCGTTGCTCACTTCTTCCCTTGCTCTCTCCTGCATGCCCCACTTCTTCATAGGGTGCTTCTGTGGGGACTCTCGTGACCAACGACTTAAACGAAGATCCCCGTTCTGCATCTGCCTCCAGGGCACCAGACCCTGGACACCTCGTAGCCGCTGTGTTCTCCCGCCCGGGCCTTCCCTTCCAGGGTGCCAGGGGAGGGCCCTTCGCAATGGAGCCTGTGCTCTGGGGCACCCCACTTCCTCTATCCTGGGACAGTCATGGTTTCACAACTTTTAGGGCCCGGAGCCAAAGGTTAAGCTCCACCTTTTAAAACTGGTTTCTCCATCCCTGACTCACCAGCACACTGAGTCCACTGGGAATGCGAGGGGCCCTGAGTGGCTGGAACCTGGAGGTACAGCCCTCTCCCTGCCTCCGGCTTTAATGCTCATATTTTATTAACGGGGCAGGGGAAGTTTTTAAAGGCTAACGACTAATGACACCCTTTGATGTACTTTGTTTCCTGAGGCTCTTAAAACAAAGGGAGGAATGGTGCCGTTGGGGAGGAAATAAGAGGAAAGCGAGCCACTAACAGGAAAGAAAGGTTTTGTTGTCTTCAGTGCGGCGGCGGCGTGGACTCTGGCCACTGTGATAATCATCTGCGGATCTTTATTGCTGCTCCAGGGGGCATCTGAAGGTGCTGCCAGCTCGAAATGGAACTATGGGAGGTTTCCAGAGCTGCCTAGGACCTCCGAGGTCATCCTCACCAAGCCTCTCAATGTTTGCAAAGCAGCCTTGGGGTCCAGGGGACGAGCGTGGCCCTTGCAAAGCCCAGAATCCTGGGACAGAAGCCCAGGCTGCCTCTGGTCAACCCTTGTCCTTGCTAACCCACTGGGCCACCTAACCCATAAAACGGGGTCAGACAACAGGGTGACGCACGCGGCTAAAATGAGTCTTCGTGTGTCAGTAAAGGCAGCACCTGTTTTTAGGAGCCCACGGAAACTTCGTCGCTGCATCAAGCTAACTCTTTCCTTCAAAGGCTGGCCTCCTAACCTTCCCCCCACACCGCCAGTGTGCCCAGCGCCCCGTGGAGCGGTGCCTGCTGCGTTCTGTGATCACGTGGGATCACTTAACCCTGTTACAACAGCAGTTCTCAGCCCCGGTTCGACACCAGGCTCACAGGGAGGATGTTTTAAAAAAAAAGCACACTTGCCCGGGCCACCAGCTCTACCATCCAATCGTGTGGCCCTGGGAGAGTCAGGCCATGAGAGCACCTCTCAACTGGTTGCCAAGAGCTTTGGTTGGGAGGATGGACAGAGGGAAGGGCCGTCACAATGACCAGCCCGCCTCCAAGTCTTCCGCTTCGCGTCCGGTGCCTCAATGTTACGTCACTAAGGCGGTTCCCATGGGGGGATGGAGAAGTGTCATTTCGGAAGTGGTTCGTGGCACGGATGATGCCAGCACAGACTTCCTCTTTCATGGACTTTAATGGGACTATTCAATAAAGGTGACAGTGGAGACGTCAAACTTCATGTGAAACTTTCGGAATGCTTATTCGGAGAAGGTTTTAAAAATAAGGGGCAGTCTACGGCCATGCCACCCTGCACAAGCCCGATCCCGTGTGATCTCAGAAGCTAAGCAGGGACGGGCCTGGTTAGTACCTGGATGGGAGACCACCTAGGAAGACCAGGTGCTGTAGGCGTAAAAAATAACAATAAACAAATAAATAAATAAAACAAAAATAAAAACGAGGGGCCGGCAGACCACTGGACTGCAGTCCAGTGTCTACATGAATTATTTTAGAAATTAATCGCTTCTCGGCCTTTCGGCTAAGAGCAAGGGTGTAGACATTAATATCTTCGTATCATTTTCCAAGACGGTGAGCACGGGTTTTTCCCACGCAGAGAATTGTGTGTCGCATCGTAGGACTGACAGAGCGATGCGTTCAAACACTTGTGAGGTGAGAGGTGCCACCCTCTCCCTTTTCCAACATGGCAGTCTCTTTATTGGTTTAAGTAAGTGATTATCGAGGAATGCATGCTTGTAAAAAAAAAATGACAGCATGCAAGAACGGGAAACAGAAAATGAATGTCACCTGTTCCCCTCTCCCATCCACTATAGAAATAACATAAGGTTAGCGTTTTGGTGTTTACCTCCCTCCAGCCTTTGGGATCTGTGTGATCACACGTGCCTGTGTGTGTGTTTAATAAAGTGGCACGGAACGGTGCCCCTCCTATAAGCTGCATTGTTTTCCATGGAACAGAGCTACCACGTCAGACGCACAGATCGCCTTCATGTTTCAAAGAGCAACACATCCTTGCACTGAATCCTTCGGTATATCGCTATTCCCCTCAGCTCCGTAAAAGCTTCGCTGCGAAGTTACCTGAATCGACTTAAACTGATAAATCAATACAGGGCAGAGCTGACACTCAGAAAGAACCGGGATTTTCATTAAGGAGCAGAGCAGGCCTCTCCGTTTACCTACGTCTTCTCTTTTGTCTTTCGGTAAAAGTTTACATTTTGCTTCACATACATTCTGTGTAGTTATTAAGACGATCCCTAAAAATTTAATGAGCACTTCTGGAGAATGGTGGCCGGTATGCATAGCAGGAATTTTTATGTTTTCCTTGCGTTATTGGCAACGTTTCTCCGTCTGCCTGTTGCATATGATATTTGCTTGGTTGTTGCTAGAGACACTGTATAGGATTAAGAAAACACCCTTCTCTCTGTGGTTTGCTAAGAGTTTTTATTTAAAACACGTAAAATTATCTAAGATGATTATATATAATTCTTTCATCTAATCATGCACAGCATTACATTGACTGATTTGCTGATGATGCGCTCTCTCACAGTCTTCCAGTGAACCCTCTCTGCTCTGGTCGCATTTTCTTTTCTTTCAAGGCATTTTTTTAAGATCTGATACACATATTTTATTTATGATTTTTTTCCATGTTTACTCATAAGAGATTGTTTTTTATTTAAGCTTTCGATTTTGATGTCAGGTTTCTAAGAGCCTTATAAAGTGAGCCGTGAAATTTCTCTTTCTAAGCCCAGAACGAGGGTGGGCAAACTACAGCCCATGAAGCCAGTCCAGCCAAACACCTGTCATTGCAAATAAAATGTCCCTGGAACATTCCCTGCCGACTTGTTTGCCTATTATCTATGGCTGATTTCATGCTGTAACAGCACAGCTGAGTAGCTGCGACAGAAACCATCTGGCCCACATCTGGCCTTTTATAGCGAAAGCCGGCCAACCCGCCTCTGGGACGGTTTAAATAGCCCAGAAATGATCTGTTCCTTGAAGTTTTATAGGATCCTCTATGGAACCACCTCTAACTAACCCAAACCCTGCTCTCCTCCATCTTGGACATCTCCCTACTTCCTCCCTGGTTAATTTTTTATTCAGGTTTCCTACCTGTCTATATGAGTCAATCTGGCCCGTTAAGTGTTCCCTGAAAATCATCCGTGGCTCTCAGATGTTTACATTGAATATCACGAGGGACACAGTCTCTAACACTTTTAGAAATCGCCTTTGTATAGGTCATTACACCCACATTTATACTTTCGATGCTGTGTATCTGTATTTTCTCCTTTTTTCCAGGAGGCCAGCCAGGGATTTGTCTATGGGATTGGTCTTCATAGAGAACCACGGCTTCGTTTTAGCTATCAAATGTAGTTTTAAAACTGCTTTTAAGTACTTTAAGGTCTCCTTTTATTTTTCGGAATTCCTTCTTCCTAAGGCTTATTCTATCCCTTTTCTTCCGTCATGATCTGTTGCCCGATTCATTTATTTTCCGCTAAAGACAAAGCAATTTTCTGAGTATGGCTTTAATTAGAGCACAGAGAGTGTTCTCACGGTTGCTACCCTGCCTATTAGTTCCCAGATGGCATACCCACCTTAAAATGATTAGGAAAGTATACATTTTTTTTTTTTTCTGCCTGATTATTTCTTAGGTCAATCTCCTACCCGAAGCTATAGTTTGTTGAATTCTTATATGTTATACACTCCCAACCCATTATTTTATTTTATTTTATTTATTTTATTTTATTTATTTTATTTATTTTATTTATTTTATTTTATTTATTTTATTTTATTTTATTTTATTTTATTTTATTTTATTTTATTTTATTTTATTTTATTTTATTTTATTTTATTTTATTTTATTTTATTTTATTTTATTTTATTTTCATAACAACCTATTGGTTGGTAGAATGACTTTTATTTTATAGCCTAGAAAACTAAGTCACAAAGGAGTTAAGTAACTTACAGGATGTCACATGATCAGTATGTAGCCTTGGAGCACGAAGCCAAACCCAGCTCCCTCAGTCTCCAAAGCTGCTGTTTTCTCCATTTGTGCTTTGTGAACCCATTTCCCCACTGTTCTCTCCTCAACCTTCGATTTCTTTTGTCCTCCAACTCCCTTGACAGATGTCTTTACCCATCGCAGACCTGAAGATCAGCTGCTCCGCTCAGAGACAGTGTGGCTTAGTGGTTACAGGCCAAGACTCGAAGCCAGAGAACCTGGGTTCTGGTCTTGCTGCCACTGAACCCCAGGGTCACCTCAGGCAAGTTACTGTCTCTTTAGGGCTGAAATGAAGATTAAACAATTTACCCATATAAAGCCCTTTGAACCGTGATCTGCCAAGTAAAAGCTGAATCAAGTCAGAGTTTCAAAACAGATCTTACCTCCCTAGGGATAGAGGCTGGCTTAGCATGAGAAGGGGAGGTAGGAGGGGGAGGCTAGTCCAGGAGTGCACACTTACCGATGTTCTTCTGGATCTCAACGACAAAGTGGTTCTCTGGATTCTGGCAGCTAAAGGAAAAGGCCTTTCTTTCTCCGGATTTGATGAACAACACGGTCATAGGTTTTTTAGAAAAGATGATGTAACAGGGCTTCACTGGCAGAGTTGGGGGCCCGGGCCTGATGCGAACTGTGATGCCGCTTCCAGGTGGCAGAGCAATCTCAGAAGCTTCTGAAGGAAGGAAGGAAAGTGGAGTGAGCAGGATGCCCCAGGTCTGCAAACCTGCCGTCTTCCCCTCAGGTGGTCCAGGGGGAATGCCTTCTTTGACAACTTTGTTCCTTGCCCCCTGGTCCGGGAAGGGGGACGATGTAAAAGGACAGGGTGCTGCCCCTCCAACGGGAAAGAACCAGGCCATTGTGGGCTGGGCACTGACACGCGTCTCTTGTTTGGTTTATTAATTTTGCTAAAAATTAAAAACACTATACCACATCCTAGATGTCTTGAGCAGTATGTTTCCAGATACCCTATCTGTGTGGTACTAAGCAGCAATCAGAGAAACTGCCACACCACTTCTCAACACAAAAGTCCACAAAGGGAACCGTCTGCCTGCGGAGGGACATGATTATCTGCAAAGGGCTGCTGTCTCCTGCCCTGGGCGCGTCATATGTCCAGTACAACATGCATCATACATACACACACATCCCTACGTACACGTGCATATAGAAACAGAGGCAGAAATTAGGTGTAAACATATTGTGTCAACGAACTTGGAAAGTTAGAGCAAAACCATGCTAATACCTCAGACTGGGGCTCCGCCAAATGATCTGAACAGACAGACAAGACCACGCCAGTGAGATGGGGGTTGGGTATTGCACAGGGGTGTGCACGCCCGTCAGGATGGGGCCCTGATTTATGAGCAAGCCCCATCTCCTTCCTATTCCCTTTGTTTTATCGATTTCTAAGTCTTAGACTAAAAAGAGCCATTTTTCTCCTCGGTAGCCACTGCCCCTTCCCGGATTTGGGTCCTGATTGTGGGTCTCTGGGCAGCTGACGGCTTAGGAGCAGTAGATGGAGGACAGTCCTCTGCAGGTGGAGGGAACCCAGGGGTCACAGAGACCCACAGGACTGTTGGGAGCAAAGAGAAGGTCAGTGCCTGTGGCGAAACGTGTGCCTCAAAGGCGCACAGTAGGCGTTTTGCCAATGAACAACAATCCCACAGAGAGTTTTGTTTTGTTTTGTTTTCCAGCGGTGCTTTCCCTCCACCCTTTAAAACATTTTTGTTTGTAATCAACTTTATTGATGTCATTTATATATGTTAAGAAGGACCCACTCCTGAGACTAGTATAAAATAATACTGAATGTCAACTCTCACTGAAAAATGAAAATGAAAAAAAAGGACCAACTCGCTGTAAGAGCCCGACAAACACACACACACGTGACCATCACAACAATCAAGACATAATGACATTTTCATCACCCTTCAAGTTCCCCTGCAGTCAGCCTTCACACCAGCCCCAGGAAATGATCAGTTCGTTTGGCCTCATCTGGATTTTGACAAAAACAGAATCTTCCAGAATATTCTCTTTTTTTTGTAGCCGGCTTCTCTGCTCAGCGTGTTGGTGAGCGTCACTCACATGACTGCATGGTCGGTCAGTAGTTGGTTGCTTTTGATCGCTGAGTATTTACCCATGCACCTGCTGAGTGTGGGCCAGGTGCGGGCCAGCCACGTGCTCTAATTCTACCAGGACTTCCGGCACGAGGCCTAGGCATTTCTCCTCCCGCACCCTGGGTTCCCAGGGCCCAGCAGCTGTGCGTGATCAAGCGTTTGGAATTTCGCCAGCCTCTCCCTGGACCTCTCCCCCTCGCTCGCTCTGTGGAAACTGAACCCTCAACCTGCGGTCGTGAACGACACACACCTCCCCCAGTTTATCAGGCAAGAACTTTACCCTCTTTGGGCTCTGTTCCTGCATTTGTAAAATGAGGGGTTGGGCTAGAAGAACTCTCGATCCCCAGCTCAGAGTCTACGATCAGTACCCGAGTAAGAAAGACGTCGCTTTGCAACAGTAGCACTGCCAGCCACTGCCCAGCAGGGACTTATTCCTCAGGGTGCCAGGGCACCAGCCTTGGTGACTTTGTTTCCAAAGTGGCTTCAGTTTGCATTTTTGGAGCAAAAGGTCTCCTCTCTCCAGCCTCAGCTTGTCCCCCTCTCTGCCTGGGTCACCTTTGCCTCCTTTATCGAACACATCAACCCCTTTCCCACCTCAGGGCCTTTGCATGGGCTGATCCTGATTCCGAAAATGCTCTTTCTCTAGCAAGAGCTGGGTCCTTTCTATCCCCCCAGTCTCAGTTTACAGGTCCTCTCCTCAGAGCGTGCTTCCCTTCCACCCCAACTGTGTCATCCCGAACCTCCTTTATGTCTGTCCCTGCTCTAGTCTGTGACTCAGAGCGCCCTGTGATTTTTTCATTTGATCTCACGTCCCACGATCAGAACGTGAGCACTTCCTACAGGAAGGCGGCAGTTACGTGCCTTGTCCAGTGGGAGCCTCAGGACCCAGACGGTGCCTGGTGGCCCCAGGGAGGCAGGCGTCATAAGCCTCCCAACAGCTCCATAGAAAACGTCCTTGTCTTTGCTGCATTTTGTCTCGTATAGACATGTCACCCTTCCCGTACTGCAGTTTGGGCTAATAAATCTGGGCGGGAACCAGGGACTCTGAGCTTTCACATGAAGGGCCTCAGAGAGAGAAAGTTTACTTACTCGAATGCTTCCCCTCCAGGCAGCAGGGCCATTTCTGATCTTTGGAGATAGATCGGAAGGTCCAGGGGTTCTTTAAGACATCGGATTAAAAATGAATCTAGACCCGTGTTTAGAAACCCAGTCCATCGTCAGATTTATGACAAAGCGCTATGCGCCAACTCTCGCATTCTTCTTCTGTCATCCTAAACACGGCGCATCATGTTTTTGTACAAAATTCGTGGAGCACCCGTCTCTGAAGGCTCAGGACGCTCCTCTGTGTCCTCCAGCCCTGGGTCACCAGTGGGACTGATTCAGTATCCGGTGAAGCCGCAGGTCTACAGCCCGGCCTGCGGCCCAGTTTCTTTCTCACTTGCATTTTCCCCTCGTCTGCTTTTACATTTTAACATTCCTGACTCTACGATTTCGATTATCATTAGTTTAATGAAGTGACAGACACAAAGCAGCAGACCAGCAGGTGCCCGAGGCTGCAGGAGACACTTCGGGATGAGAGGACCTTTCCAGACCTTGACCGTGGCAGAGGTCACACCTTGTACACAAACACCCCCATTCAGCAGACTGGATACTTAAAACTGGTGATATTGGCTGCATTTAAGTTATGTCTTAATGAACAAAAACAAGAAACAAAAACGTGTTAGAAAGATTGTGTTTCTACACGGAATAGGCACTTAATAAATGGAAAAAAGAAGAAGAATCATGCCCACGGTTAAAATATGGCTTAATAATGTACTGGGGTTGGCCTACTTTCTCTCGAGGTATGTGAAATATTGTTAAACTATGTTTTGAGAAGAACGAGGCTAATGTCACCACCATCTCTCCTCTCGGTTCTCCCTTCCTGCTTTCAGGCAGGTCAGTCCCCCAAACGTTTTGGGAGCTATGACGACAGGTTCTGTTGTTAACGAACGCCAAAGGAAAATGTACAGTCTCTTTTGGAAATTGTTTTTTCTTTTAGAAACTTTAAATCACGTATTCATTTAACAAACACTTTCTGGGTTCGTACGATGTCCCAGGGGCCATACTCAGTGCATGTGATTTAATGACAAAAGCAGGCAGCGTTCCTGTCCCAGGAGGTTAATGGTCTAGACTGGGGATTTCTAAATCCGACGTCTGGAGGGCTTTAACAACGGTAAAGTCCCACATGCCAGCCAACAGGCGCATCATGGGACCTGGGATCTGTATGGGGAACACTTTTATTTTATGGTCCGTGGTGTAGGAACCCACTCCCCTCCCCTCCCCACGGAAAGCCAGCTGTCTCAGCTACAACTGCTGAACGTGCAGATGCCGATCCTTCCTTCATGGATCACGCATGGTACCTCTGTTACTTACCTTTCTAAATTCTGGATCTAAATGACCCAGATTTCCGCCCAAGTTCGTTTTGCAAACAAAGCATACAAAGCCTTGTAAGGGTTAAGCGACTCGTCTGGGGTGTATTTCTAACATCTGACCACGCTTCTTTGTTCGGACTTCAGATGACCAACCCAGCACGTCCTACGGCCCCGTCCCACAGCCCAGAGAACCTGGGTGGCGTGGTCCCCGCCTGGCCTCCAGCTCACGGCCCGGAGGAAACATTAACCTAACGACACCAAAGCCAGGTCTGACCCACCTTGGCAGCTGGAGACAATTTAAATGATGGGCTGTTTCCTAGAGGCCCCGCCAAGGACGCCTCACCCCCAGGGCTGTCCTTTTCAACTGCCCCCTCACCCTCCATGATAAATATACCGGCTAGAGGGGGGGAGAGGGAGCGGGAAGATGATTCAACCATGTACAGACTTGAGATCTGGACTCCCCTTCCCTGTCCCCCACCACTCCAGAGGCACTCGTGTCGCTGTAATAAAAGTAGAAAAATAACTTAGAACCCGTTTTGTGACCTACGCTTGGGAGTTTGAGACCATCCTGCTTGCAGGTTTGCCCTCTTCCCCGCTCACCACCACTAATCACACCCGAAGCGGGAAGTCCCAACGCTGAGGAATAAGTCTCAGCCTCCTGTCCCTGCCCCGCTACGCAGGGCGGGCACATCTAAGTGCTTGACAAGTGATTTCGAGAAAATGCATGGGCGTTCTCTCTTTCGACATCTCTTTCCTCTGTCTCCCCGGGAACTTGGGGCTTCGTTGGTGCACGATTCCGGGAGATCTGCTACCCAGGACTCACGGAAACCCAGACGAAGCTTCACATTATTCTGCTGTGATTTCGAGGTCTTACGGGCAGAGAGAAATCCCCGCCGACCCTCACAGGAGCAGGCCCCAGAGCGTTCTGGAAAGCGTGCAGGCACCACACGAGGGCCCGTGAGTCACAGCTCTTTCCACTCTCCTGCCTCCCAACCTCTCCTTATTAGGACACCTTTGCTAGTTTCTGCCTCACCAGCAGCTTTTTGGGTGGGAATTTCCAATTGTTTTAATCACCGCTCATTAATCATCAGAGCACAGGATACCGTCCACACACCCCCGTCACTTCTCCCCGCCATCCTGCTTCCTTGCAAGAGAAACAGACACAAGCCAGGGATTCCACCTGACAAACACCTGGGACGTTACTTGCTCCCAGATTTGTCCAGCACAGTGTAAAAGACTAAAATATGCGATTTAAAATTCCTCAGGTGGGGCCAAACCAGCTGCCTCAGATCTGGGTGGCGTTTGCTGGTCGGCTCAGCTGTCATTCACCCTCTCTGTCCAGGGATGGTGAACTGAGAGAGCGGCTCCCAGCCAGGCCCTGGGCACAGCCTGGGCACCGAGAGAGAGATCCATTTCAAGGCAAATGGTGCCCTGAAGGTGTGCCCAGGAGGCTGAGCACTAACCAGACGCAGGAGACAAGCAGTGTGGTCGCGAGTCGGCCTCGCTGATCAGTCACAGCCTGCGTGGGAGTCAAATTCCAAAGCAAACCTATAGGGGGAAATCACTTTGGCCAACACAGCCCTGTCCCCTCTTCGGAAGACGCCACACTGCACACCAGCATCCCTCCCGCAACCACTTCACCAGCTGTGGGTGTGCTCATCCGCAGAGCAGGTCCCTGTTTCTTAGGTTGAGCACCAGATTAAATAAATAAATTGTGGCTATTCCCTGAGAGCATGGGATGCTCACACCCTGGGAGCACAAGGAAGTGACACCAGCGGAAGGGACTGCAGTCCACCCTTCCACCTCACATCCCCCTGGTGGAAACACTCAAACCATTTGCATGATTTCTCCTTCTTTATTCCCTGCAGGTCCAATTGCCTGCGTATCTGTCCCACAAATGCTACCTAACGGTCAGCAACTTGAAGGCGCCAAGGAAGGTCTAGGTTCTCTGAAGACACTGAAGGTCGGCTATTAACACCTGGGGGGGAGTGGTCACGGAGGGCTTCACAGAGGAGGCATGCCTTAAGACGGGTCTTGGAAAATGAACAGGGGTTTGCCAGACGGGGAGAGTGAAACGGGCGTCAGGAGGGATAGGTGGTGGGGACAGCAGGTGCAAAGACACAGAGAGGTATGAAGAACACAGTTTCTGTGGAGCCACTCCGGGGAGTTTGTTCTGGCCACAGGGCGAGGAAAATGTGGGTGGAGGAAGCTGGAGACAGAGGCAGGGGCCAGGCTGGGAAGGGGCTTGGTTGCGGGTCATGCAGTTTGGGCTTCACCCAGTGGGACCGGCAGATTTTAGCAGCTTCGTGTGGTGGTTATCAGCTTGGATTCTTGAGTTGGAGTCCTGGCTCTACCACATACCAGCTCTGCATGTCCCCTTGGGCCAATTCCTTAAGGACCCTATGCCTTAATTTCTTCATCTGCAAATGAGAATATGATGAATTTGTTGTAAGGACTAAATGAGTTAAGACTCATAAAGTGAACGGTGCCAGGTACCAATCAATGTCAGCTGTTATTCTTGTTAATATAATGAATTATAGAATAATTCAACTATCTATACTCGTGATGGGGCATCGCTGAAGGGGGCTGAAGCAAGCGGACAGCTGTAGCAGCAGCTTGGACCTCAGTCTAGATCCCAGAGGCCTGGCTGGCTGGGCTGGGTGAAGTGAGGCAGGAAGGCACCTAGGGACGCTTCTCGCAGGGTTGTGCAAGTTTGGGTGCCTCCTTATATTTTCCGTACCTTCCCTGCCCAGCCCTGGCCTGGCCCTGCTCACTGGCTATTCAGTGCCTTTGCGATGGGCTGACTCATGTGACTCCAGCATCATCTCTCTGAGGCTCAGAGAAGTGACCTCATTTCCCATTTGCTAAGTTCAGGAGGCAGCTGGGCTGACCTCCGCACCCCTGCCCTCTCCACTGCCCTGGGGGACCACGCTGAGCTGCCCTCATGGAAGCTGCCGAGGCTGGTCAAGTCGACCAGCAGAAAGGGAGGGAGGGCTGCCACTCTTACAGTGTGCGTGGGGTTGTTGCCTGACACGGGTTGGGCGGCGTCACCAGCATAACCCATTTAATGGGGACCTGCTTTGGGGAACAAGTGCCAGACTATCGCACCACCAGCCTTGGCCCTGAATCAGGGAGGCCTGCAGGCAGTGGAGAGACAAACTGGTTTAACGCATCTTAAATCCATCTGGCCTGGACTGGGCCAGCTCTGTCCACAGACTGGTAATCGGAAGCGGACGTCTCACCAGTAGCAGGAGGTCTACCCATCTGCCTACCTGGAATAGTTCATTCCCCACATCCACGTAAGAGAGGGCCACCACCCAAGGGGATGTTGCAGAAACTCATCCGTCCCTCTTGGATGAGGCGCCCTCGGAATCTAGACTCCAGGCCTGCACACAGGGTAACTACGACGAGCACTCAGCGAGTGCTTCCCATGGGCAGACTCAGAGCTGCAGTCGGTAAGTATTCACAAATCTCCGTGACCCGCCACCCTGAAGAGGAGGAGGTCCTAATATGAATCACCATTTTCCAGATAAAGACGCTGAGGCTCGGAGAGGCTACATAACTGGTCCAGGCATAGATGATTCACAAGAGGCAGGGCCAGGTTGGGCGCCTGAGCTGTCGGACCCTGGAGCCCGGCACATGATAAACGACTCTGACTCCTCCGCAGGGCTGGCCCTGCCCAAGGAATTCCACACACAGCCGGGGATTTTTTTTTTTGAAAAGGGTTTGTTCTCGCCAACGAAGTCAATCAGGATGAGATAAAACATTTCCCAGCAGCAGGCTCTCCAGGGGATCTCCAGGACATCAAAAGGGACAGATGTCTGTTTGAAACGGTTAAATGGGCCTCAATACAAAGCCTCCTCCATGTCAAAAACGATCTGAAAGTGTAGTTTGAATTTAAACTTAAAATTCCCCTGAATCCTCAATGTTTGGGGCACGGTTTCTTCTTCTGTGTATTTTTGGGGCAGTGCCTCAGTGCAGGGGCCTGAGAAAGCTTTGGCTGTGGATGGCTCTGCAGCGTTGTGAGGTTTGCCTAGAGGGTGTGGGCACCGGAAGCACGGGTTGGTGGCAAAAGAAAAGCCGCCGCGGTTCTAGAACAAAGCGCTGGGCATAAAGGGCTAGTGCCACGTCTTGGCAGGAAAAGCATCCTTCAGAAGCCCTGGCCCGTGGGACTCACTTCCCTAGGCCGCTGCCAGGAGAATTCCCCAAACCCTCGTCTATCCGATTTCCTTCTCCTTTAGTGGGGGTGAGAGACCCACGGTTCCCTTTAAAATCGTTTACGATTTCCATGGTGCTTAGAGCGATCACAGGGGACAGTCAAATAAAGTCCAAAGAGCAATGCTAGAAGGAACCTCTGTGCGCTCCCAGGCAATCTGACTCGTTGGAACGGCTCGTCAAAACAGGGGAGCGTTGTGTCCAGCCATTCACTCCGTCCTCTGAATCCCCAGACTCCTTAGGAAAGAAGCTGATGTGCAACGATGCGAGCTCTTTATTGTCGAAAGCAACTGAACAATCCCCCCCGGGGGACGCTGGTGATCCACTGTCTGCAGGGCTTGTGTTGTGAATTATTTTTCCTGAAGTGGTAAGGGATTTGCACGGAACCAGCCAAACCCTTCTGTAGGATCTTCCCTTCGACGACCACAGACACACGCCACTTGAGAAGTGTATGTGAGAGACCCACAGCTAGGCTGCGGCCCCGTCGGGGCCACCGTCTGGAACAAAAGCGAACAGCACATCTGTGCATCGAGCCCTCTGAGACTGTGGCCGTCTGAAAGCTTCTTGCCAACCCAAGACATGGACTTTAACTCCAGATCGAATTTAACTCCAGCATGCTGGGTGGAGGACCCCAGAGCGCTAGAGAAAGCTGCATGATGACAGGCCTCGAAATGCCAGAATTACAGGATTCAACAATATAAATCCGTTTATGACCATCGTAAATAATTCAGGCCCGTTTAAAGTCACAGCGATATTTTATAAAACGTTAAAACGATGCATTTTGTCAGACCTGAGAGAGCGTGTCATGACGACCACGAAAGCCCCTGAGGATCACGGGCACTGATGATGGGGAAAGCCAAAGGGGCAGAGGAGAAAACCCAGCTGGGTCTATGCTCAGGGACATGCACGGAACGGCGGCCCACCCGCTAAATGTGTAGAAGTTACTGGATTTTCAATTTCCTTAGTGTTCCAGCCATAAAGTCCTGGGTCCCACAGCCCCACCTTGCCCCCAGAGATTAAGGAATCGTTCAAGTGCCTCTGGTGAAAAGTTAGCAGGGAGATGGTGACACAAGAATCCACACACCAAAACCTACACGCTCTACGGTTCCGTTCAGGACACGTCTAAGAAGACAAAACCCACCTATGCTTGCATGAGCGAACCTCTGAGGGACAGGTATGACTAGGACGGGGTAGGAGGAAATCTGGGGGACTGGCATGACACACGGGTGTACCCGTGTACCTTCACACACATCTACAAATGTAGAATTTGTCAAGCTGGACACTCCAGATTTGCCTACTTACTGTACGTGCGCCTCAATATGACAGTCTTGAAAACTCAGGAAGACCCTTGCTGACTACTTGAAACTTTCTCTGATGAGATGCTCAGTCCCCCCTGAGTCCCCCTCTGTGCCTGCGCAGTGCTGGCCGTGGGGTCTCCTGACCAGTGCTCAGTCTCTGACCTTCGGGTACCAGCTTCTGGTTAAATGGTCCTGACCTGTGGCCTGAACCCCGAGTGCAGACAGTGATGCTGGGGCCGGAGGCTCCTGGCCCTGGGCCTTGCTGAACGTGGGGTCCCGGGGTGTGTCGAGACTTTCTCTGAGCAGAGGCTGAGAGTCGGACACACGGGCGCGGTTGCAAAGCAAGGTGGGCCTCACCTTTGTGAGTACGGGTGAGGGCAGGGTTAAACACATTTACAGACAGAGAAAGTGAGCACCCATCCTTCTAGACTAGTCGCAGATGAGCCCGGTAAACCATTTCCCCCCATTTTTATTGTGGTGAAGTAGACACACGATCACCTTGGCCACGGTCCCCACGTTTAAGTGTGCCATTCGTTGAGTTCATTCACCTTGCAGTGCAGCCTTCACCGCCATCCTTCCCCATGTGAAACTCTGTCCCCACAAAACAGTGACCCCCGACCCCCTGCCCCAGGCCCTGGCAACCAGCTTCTGCTTCTGTGAATCTGAGGAGGGCTCCAGAGGCCTCAAGCGAATTCAGTTTTTGTCGTCTTGTGTCTCGCTTACTGCACGGGGCGTGATGTGGGGGTGCTCTGCTTTTCATCCTGGGAATTAAGGGCTCATCAACAGTTTGAATCACAACCAAACACCGAGCCAAACCACCCAGACTCAAAGTCATGCCTGTACGTACCAATCACAATCGCTTTGGGAGAAGGGGGAGGAAGTTTTCTTTAAGCCCACCATGATGTCGATAGCTAGAAAACTTTCAAAAGAGGCAGTTCTGAAAAATCAGCAGGAGCAGGTCTCAGAAGGGTGAGAATCTGGTCAGAGTGCTGCTCGGCCTGCCGGCCACTAACCCTCAGAGACCTCGACTTTCTGCCCATGGCCCCCAGGCTATAGACTGAACGACAGATTCTGGCTTGGGGACAGGCCTGCACAGCGACCTCGAGAGAGAGTCTGACAAGACTGTCTTCTTCGGCGGATAGGAGCGACGTAAACGAAAATTTTCTCACTTGTCTAAACATAATAAGCCAGGAGCTGGTAAAATGAAAAACAAGTTTAGTTTAGAAATGGCTTTTCCAGATACTTCTACCAGCCAATCCCCAACTTTCTCCCTTATTGTTCATTGTCCCTCAAAGGATGGTGGGAGAGCTAAAGATGGGGGTGGCAGGGAAAAGCTTCGTTACTGAAGCTTCCACCTTTGATTCAGTTCAGCCCACAGCTTTGAAAACCCACTTAGGAGGGAATGGGGCAGAGGGGTGCGGGAGGGAAGGTTCTGTCAAGACAGAGACCTGTTCTGGGGGCCACTTGAGTATTGCCCTCCTGCTTTGTGAGCTCGGCTGGGCCACCTTGGACAAGCCACCTCGCCTCCCTAACCAGCAAATTTCTCATCTGCACCATTTGGCTGAACACACGATCCGTGTGGGGCTTCGACAAACACGGGAATGAGGCCGCACGTGTGACGCACAGAGAATGGGGCTGTGATGGCCACCGTCATTAAGGCGGGACAAAGCCCCTGACCCTGGAACCCTAGGTAGGCGGAATTCTAAGAGCACCCCAGAGACCCACCCCCGTGTGTATTCCCAGGCCCTTGAGTGTGGGAGGGACTCAGAATAGGATCAGACATCACTCGCAAGGCTCGTATGGCCCCACTGACTCTACACGGGTGGGGCCGACCTAATCTAATCAGATGAGTCCTTAACAGAGACTGAGCTTTTCCTGGAGAAAGAGATTCGAAGTGTGAAAGGGATTTGATGTGAGTGATGAGAGTCTCTGTGGCTGGTTTTGAAGAAGGATGGAGAGGGCCACACAGGGCAAGGAACGTGAGTGGCCTCTAAGTGCTGAGAGCAGTCTTGGCTGTCAGCCGGCAAGGAGAGGGGACCGTGGACGTACGGCCACAAGGAACTGAATTCTGCTGCAACCACGCGAGTGTAGAAGAGGACTCCAGGCTGCGGAGAAGAACGTGGCCTGGCCGACGTCTCAAATTCAGCCCAGTGAGACTGGGCAGGGAACCTAGCCACACCGTAACGGGACGTGCGTGTGACCTACAGACCTGTGAGCTAATTAGTGGGTGTTGTTTTGAGTCACTAAGTTTGTGACAGTTTGTCCCATAGCAATAGAAAAATATAGAACTTACAGCCAGATGGGGTACCAGGCGGGACCTGCCGAAGGAAAGGGGTTTGGACAAGTCTAAGGTACTATCCGGGACACCAAGTCTTCCCTTCTCAGCCCAGGTACCATTCTGAAAGGGGTTATGCCAAGTGGACGGCTTTTATGGAAATGTACATCAACAAAGATGTCTAAGAACGTTGTGTTTATTATGAAACTTTAGTGTCCAGATGCCGGAAGGTGACAGGGAGGGAGGTGGATGAATGGGTCAGGGAGAAGGTGACACTGTGACCAAGAGAGCTTATGGCCGGTCATCTCACCTATGGGCAGCTCAGATGAAAACCAGAAATCAGGGAGAGATCCAGAGTTCGCCTGGCCTCAAAACCCAAAGAGCACGGAAGTGTTAGGCTGTGGAGGGGCCGGGCGAGACGGAAGGTTCGTGGCACCCAGGAATGATGCCCCCATTTGCCCAGCATCCGCCACGTGCCGGGTCCTTTCTATCCATTTCCTTTAGGAAGACCGCTCACATGCACAGCTGGGAAGATGCACAACTGAGATTCAAACCCAGGACCACCTGACGCCAAAGCCCATGCATCGACTGCATCTCCAAGATGTCCACCCTCGAGGTCAGAGGCTGCTGGGCAGCCTGAGCCCAAGTTGTCATGCCCACCCCAGCTAAGGAGGGACAGGTGTCAGGGCCTTGTTTCAGCACATACCATTCAACGCCACCAGCAGTGAGAGAAGGGTGGGTGGTTTCCTTTCTGAACACCCACTCTGAACGTCTACCCTGCCCTTTGCCCTAGGAGAGAGGCTCCTATGATCCCAGAAAATGACCCGTAGGTTGGAAGGAGGCTAGTCACCCAAACGAGACTCCTCCTACTGTGAACCTCTCCGCTGACCTGCAGTCCTGCTCCTCGGAGCCCCCACTCCGGCTCTTCCTCATGAATGACAGACCCTGGGCAACCTCCATAACGACCACGGGCCCGGTCAATAACGTGGTTCTTCTGGCCACCCAGGCAGCCCAGGGGGAAACAGCTCAGCAAAGCAAGGCTGCATAGGCCAGGAAGTCTTTGGGGCCAGACAGATGCATGCTTTTCTCACCCACTGGGACCAGGACAGCCCCCAGGAGGTCTCATGTCAATGAGGAAGGCCGTTATGAGACGCATTACATCAGAAGATGGCTCTTAGGGAAGGTGTTACGTCAACAAGATCAGCCATTATGGAAGGTGCCACGTCAACAGGGAAGGTCAGCGTAGAAGGTTAGTTATTCAACAAGGACAATCATTAGGAAAGTGTCATGGTCGTGAGGATGGCTGTTCCACGAGGTGAAAGTGTTAAATCAACAAGAATGAACATTGATGGTGTTCACCCGTCATGGATAAAGTCATATCAACCAGGATGGTCATTAGGGAAGGTGTTGCGCCCACTAGGTGGCCATCAGTGGCACCTGGACAGTGCCAGTGTTGGGCCTAGCTAGTACTCTTAACATAATGATGCCAGACATTCCCGGAAGTGAAAAATGAAGTTGAGGGACCAAGAAGGTTGCCATAAAGGTTTTGAGAAGCCTGATCCCGAAGCACACTGCATTGGCAGTTGGAAGAAAAAAGCAGATGGTTATTCCCGAGAGAGAGAGACTGTGGTTCAGAGCACTTCCCTTCTCACGAACCACATTCTTCCCCCACAGCAGGAGTTGGTCCCAACCGCTAAGTGCTGCTGTCAAGGAAGGAAGAGACGGGTGGAACACACCTCAGCTCGAAAACCCACAGTAGTGAGGCCTTTAATCCTCATCCAACTGCATTCTGCTTTGCCCTGGTAGCGGGTTTCCAGCTACAAATCGAACACTGAAGGATTCCTCTTCATCACGTTCTTCCAACTGGTAGGTCACTTCGCCAAGCTGTCTTTTCGGAGACGATGGGAGAATGCTTTTCAAATATCAAAACGCGGCGGGGCTATTGGTCATGCACAACAGAGCCAGACTTCTGCTCCAGGGCCCATGTCAGGGTTACGACCCAAGACACCATAGACCTTAGACACCAGGAGAACACCTCGTCTTCCTCCTCCTCTTTGCCTGCCTGCAGAAGCTATTCTCCATCCCCAGGATGGATGGCACTTCTTGTCCATATATCTCATGCTGCACTCATCACACTGAACAGTCTCAAACTCAAGGGCCAGGCAGGTAGTACATGAGAAAAGCTGACACAGTGCGGAGGATCTCTGTTGAATCAGGGGATGCACGCTCTACTGCATACTTTGTAATTCAGCTGTTTTCAAAACACACCAAACAGGACCGGACCAAGGCCTCCAGGTCCCAGACCACGGCCTCCAGGTCACCCACACGGAGCTCCTGATTCACATGCTGAATTCTTTCTGGATCGCAAGCCCCTGGAGAGAAAAGGAGGAGGGGCGTCTACCTCTGTATGTCCACCCTCGAGCACAGGAAGCCTCTGAAATCTGCGAAATCGATGGAATGGTACCAAAAGGCCTAGGACTGGGCTAGATCTTTTCAAGACATTCTAGGCAAAAATGAACTTCTCTAGGCCTGCTCAGCGCTAGGCCATAAAAGTGGCTACAGGGTTAAAAACGCAGCAAGCTGTTCGAGAATAGTCGCTCCAAGCGGAGAAGGCAGCTTTGGTCCTTAATTTTTTGAGTCCTAGTGACTTAGTACTCCTACTCCATCCCCTTTCTCACAGCCAAATTCTTGCAGGAAGCAACTGCAGAATTTTTTTAAAGACAGGGTCTACCTTCAAGAATTTTTTTTTTTTAACACAACAAAACCAGTGGCTGCTATACTCATACCAGGATTTGAACTTTTTTTAATTCAAAACTATTTTTAAGGCAAAACTGTGGTCATAAAAGGCAAATCAGGGGTTGCCAGGGGCCAAGGGGCAGAGGTTGACTGCAAAGGGGTCTGGAAGGACTTTGCGGGGTGATGGGAAAGTTGTGCCACGCGTTGGGCAGGACTCATCGCGTCGTGCACTTGCGGTGGGTGCAGTCTTATGGTATGTACATCACACCTCAATAAAGCTGAAAAATGTGTTTTCCATTTAGATAAATAATACATGAAGCCCAAAGTGAAAAAAAAAATGATGCGACCAGTAAAAAGCCTTTGTCTTTTTCTTGCATCCAGTGTTGTTGCCAGAGGCAACCACGGATGCCAGTTTCTTCTAAGTCCTTCCACAGTGATCTATGAATATGTGAGTGTAACCTATATGCCACCCCTACTTTATTTTACTTCACTTTGCTAAAAGATAGCTCGCCATACCCCCTCTATTGTGAACCTTGTGCTTTCCTCTCCACAGTATATCTTGGGGACCACCCACGTCAGCACACTGAAAAGCATCGTATGTTTAAATGGCTGCACAGCGTGCGCCCACTGTTAGGATGCACCGTAATTTACTTACCCAGGCTTCCAACCTTTGGGTTGTTTCCAGTCCCCAGCTATTGGGGCAGGGAGAGGAAGATGCTTAGCTAGAGTTTGAAAGTGTCAGTGGGACACACCCTGGCCGGGGGCCCGGGTCCCCGGCTGGGACCTGGATTGTATTCTTACGGAGGCAGAGACCGAGGAGGCCGAAAGACGTTATTTCAAGGGTTCGGTTGGGTTGTGGGGGGCTTCTGCAGGGTGGCCCCAGCTCTGCCTACGATTTGAAAAATGTCTTCTGTGTTCTGACCCACTGAGAACTTGCTCCCGAGGGATTTAGCCCCAGGCTGCGGCTCCTGATTGTCAGCAACTTCCAGGCTGGTTGGGCAACAACCCTCCTCCACCTCTCAGTGGGGATGAAGGGCAGGGGCCCTGCCAGGCTTCTAGAGAGGTCCAGCTCTGGTTTCCCAGCCTGGCACATTCAGTCCAGCCTCGGATCGGTTTTTGACACCTGCTCACAAAACGAGCTGTCATCCTCGGAAGTCCACCGGGCGTTTTTAAGCCTTCCTCACGTGTGCTTGGGCATGACACGCTCGTCACTTCGAACTGGTCGGGTCAGTTCCTGGGCTCACAGGCATGGCGAGTGTGTGCCCCTGCGTGTAGGAGCTCACTCGCAAACAACTTGTTATTGTGATTTTTTATTTTTCAATTACAGCTGACGTATGACATGCTACTCGTTTCAGGTGTACGACGCTCCGGTGTACCACACAGACCTGCGAACAGCTTTCAAAAGCCTGTTCTAGAGTCGCCGAGAAACGTCCTTGCCCTTTTTAGTCCAGCAGCTACGGCTGTAGGAATGTCCCCTCCCCCAGATGTCCTCGTGAGTGCCCAGAGACGACGGCGCTGGGGTCGTAACTGAAGTTCAGTGTGTAGCAGCGGAAACGCGACAACACCCCACCGGCTCCCCAGGGTGTCCTGGCCACACAGACTCTGACCTGGCAATTGGTCCTGTTGAAAATCTCAACGTTCTTCTCACAGGGTCAAAGTCATGACAACTCCCACTAACTGGGGAGTCTGCTCTGGGTCTGAACGGTGCTGAGTGACTTACAGACTTTATTTCACTCAGCCCTCCAGCCCCCGCCAGGTGCTGCCACCCGCAGTTTGCAGCAAAGGACACCGAGTCTTAGGGAGGCCAAATGACTGGCCCACGTCACTACCTCCTGAGAGCTGAGTCAGAAAAGGAACCGAGCTTTGCCCAGCCCCCAAGCTTGTCTGGATGAGGTCATTTCCAAAGAGCCAGAGGGTAACCGTGAGCCCAGGGTGATCTCGGGTTCGAGCCCTTCCATCCTCCGCCCCTCCCCCTCCACCAGTTTAAGGTCAGGAATCTGAGTCCTTTGGGATGTGGTTGGGGGAAATGAGAAACGCTGTGGTGAGCAGAACCCAGGAGCCAATAGTGAGTGAGAGATGCCAGGTCTGTGCCTCCGAGATGCTCCAAGGCCTGTCAGCAGAGCAGTCAGCGGTGAGGACAGCCCGTCACCACAGACGGAGTGTCCCAGGCTGCCCAGGGCCTCAGCACAGCGCAGACCTGCAGCGGGAGCGGCAGCAGGGTGCCACCCCCACCCTGTGATCTGGATCGCGGCCTCTCCGTGGCTGGCGAGCCACCGCCCAGGCTCAGGTGTCCGTCTGGGTCCAGGAGATGCCTTGAGCCTTTCCAACTTAGCCCTTCACCTTGTCTATCGCCTCGGCATCTTCTGTGACGTCCTGGGGCCTCTCCCCAAACGTGGCTGAGTTGTTCTCAGATGAAAACATCCTTTTAGCCAAACGTCCGCGTTCGAAACAGCACGATGCTCCTGCCACCGGACCATGAATGCAAGACAAGGTGTCTGTCTGGGTGACCCCAGCACGTGCCGGGACACATGCCATCCTAGCCCAGCCCCCAGCCAGACCACACCCTGTCAAGGGCTGCAGAGGCCTCCTCACCGTTCCAGGCATCTGTTGTGTGACATCGCCCGTGGCCAGCGGGAAGACACAAAAACAAAGACGACGGCCTCACTGACGCTCCCAGGAGTCTTTGGACGTGGAAAGTTTTTGAGGATGAAATCCTTACTTCTGGAGACAGTCTTCTGTCGTTCCAGACAAAGGCAGCAGACTCACACCTCGTCCATTTTTGCAGAAATTTCCCATTTGACCCAGAACGCTTTGACCTTCCGTCATGGGAGGGAGGGAGCATTAGCACTTCATTGAAAACTTAAGGTTATACCATGAGTGCTCACGGGACAGTTTTGTTTTTTTCAAGACATTTCCAAATGTGTGATGTCAAGATGTCCATGCTCTGAGGCATGGAAGCATTTGATGGCCTTGTAGTCGCGTTATTCGGTCGCATTTCCTTCTGGCACGGTGGACGGCAGGTCCGGGAGACAGACAGGCCCTCCCTGGAGCGGTCAGCCCAGCCAAGCTTTCGTCGGTGTCCTTGGCTTGGGCTCCAATCAGGACAGAACTGATAACGTGCAAATTATTTTTTTTAAGGGTGGTAATCGAAGGAAGAACTTGCAACGTCACAGAAGTTTCTGAAGTGCAATGTCTGTAAAGCAAAGTCTGATCTCATGTTTGTTCTCTCACCATCCAGCATTGCTCTTTAGAGAAAACCAAACCCAACTCAACCAACAGGGTCGGGGTACCGTGGAGCCACGGGGCTAGGATGGGAGAACACGCGGGGCGACACGAAGTCCCTGTCACCGTCATCCGTGCTGCCGACAAACCGCCCTTCACGCAGGAGGCCTCTCTAGAGCCACGTTTCCAGCCACACCCTGGAGCCACACTCTCCAGAGGCTGGACACGTCCAGGACAAGTACCTTTCAGTCTCTCCTCCTAAGCTCATGTGAGATGTAGACAGAAAGATACGGCTGGAATCGCACGGTGCGTGCGCACACACCCAGGGAACTTCACACCCTGCTCTGTTCTCTGTTGCACACGCAGCTCTCCACCGTTTCCCGGTCATTCCCTTGAAAGCTGCCGGAAGGGGGGCTGCATTCCTGCAAACCCACCCTCACCTCCGTCTGCTCCTTCCTGGACACATGTCCAAAGGGACCCGCAGAGATGTAAGGGCATGTTCTGCGCAGCCATGACCCTAGGCTGTGCGGGGAGGCAGAGAACCTGGACCTCTGGGAGGGTCTCTTCCTACCCTCTGCGGGGACACAGGGGGCTGAGGGCCCATCTGACAGCCCACACTGTCTTTTTTTTTTTGACCTTCCAGTTCTCCCAGTCCACACATGCTGTCCCTGGGACTGTGCCCGCCGCTTCCTCCCTTATGTCTGATTTGCATCAGCTCTGGGGCCAGAAGGCCTGGGCTGGAGACCTCCTGCCTGCTGTCCTCTAACAGCATGACTTGGAGAAGTCGTCTCACCCCTGTAAGCCCGTTCCTTCTCCTAGAAAGACTTGGCACAAGGGGTGACCATTCGTTTGCTCCACAGATATCTATTAAGCGCCCTCTGTGTGCCAACACGGTTCCAGCCACGTACCTCATGGGGGTTGGACGTGAACCTGTCTGAGCTGTTCTGCCAGCTCAGGGGTCTCCAGGAGGTCCCCAAATCAGCTTTGACTTAAATCAGCTCAGAAGACATCCGTGCTGGGGTTTCCCCTGCATAGTCCAAGTCCCGACATTCAAGATTGGAAAACTGAGGCCCAGCTTTTCCCAAGTCATCGCGCTGACTGCTGACAAGACCTGGAGTTGGAACCAGGTGTCCTGGCGCTCTGACCGCTCTGCCCTCTGCCCGGCCATCTGGACAACGCCAACTTCTTCCAGGGCTCACACCTGGGTTGTGTGTGAGTCTGCTTTCCGGCTGGATGGGGCCAAGCCACAGAGTCTGGCCAACAGAAAGGCAGCAGACGTGTTGCGATCAACTCCCATTCCTGGACCGCAGAAACCGCCCCTGTGAGACCCCTCATGTTCTTATTTCTCCTATCGGTTTTCTTCCGTCAGAGACTTATGGGCATGCCCTATGCAGTGAAGACCCCAGGTTCTGGGGTGAGGCAGAGACGAACACAGAATGAATGGATATGGACGAACAGGGAAGCCACATGTTGAAGATGGTGGAGGCAGAAAGGGGAAGGAGGCTGGGTACTCAGATCCCTGCTTGGAGGAGATCCCATTCGGGGTCTTATATGTGCGAGAAACAAACATCTGTTGCGTTTGAGCCATCGTACACATTCGGGTGTGTGTGTCACGGCAGCTCAAAGTGTGTCACACCCTAACTATTAGACTCATCAACGTAAAACTTCAGTAAGAACGGGTCACTTATCAATGTAAACATGAGAAGCTACCAGGGCCCACGCCTGTCTTCTGTCTTCTCGATACCCAGTGCTCATGGAATCCCGATCACTTAACGAAAAGCAAATATTTGAAAGGAAATTCAAAATGCTTCCCTCCCCTAAAGCTTATGGTTCGTGTCAACTGGAAAGAATAAAGGACGCAGTGATCCTCCTGTGGGGTGGTTGGAGCCTGCACGCCGAAGCGACACTGCCCAGGTGCCCAGATAGCACCCCCACCTAGCAGCTGTGCCCTTGGGCAAGTTGCTTCACTTCTGTTACTCACTTTCCTCCATTTGCTCTTCGGAACTTCCATCACAAACCCTTTGACCGAGTAAGTCTTCCCCCAGGAATCTCACCTGCATCAAAACTCGTCCACATACCCAACTAGGCCACCTGCTAGGATGGTCACTGAGGCTGTTTATAGCAACGCAGAGAAGAGCTCAGGAACGATGCATAAAAAACCGAGGCTGCCTCTGGGATCAGAGTTTGAAGGGGACACAGTTTTTCCCCACCACACACCGTTCTGTGTTATTTGAATTTTCTAGACACGGTTTTTAAATTGTCCCCAAATTAAAAAAAACACATACACCCTCCTAGAAACAAATGTGAACACAGCACTCTGGGAGGGTTGATTATTTTTAAGTGAAAGAAAATGTCTGGAGCGCCGACACTGCCTCCAGGACTAGCAAACACTGTCTTCCGGAGAGCCACACTCACACAGGGCACAGCACACGTGCTGGCGTCAGAGGCCCTGGGCTGCCATCTCAGCGCTACTCCACACCAGCAGGGCAACCCTGGGCAACTCACTCCTCCTCCCTGGGCCTCTCTGTTCACGGAGGTTACTAAGTGGACCTGCTTCCGGATGGAGAGCTAAATGTTCATCAGGTCTACTCGAGATCGCCTCCTCAATTTACATTTTCTCAGGAGGAAACACCTTGTCTTTATAACTCAGACATCGTAGAATTTACGCCTCATCCACCAAAGTTAGTTTTAGCTAATGTCTATGTAGGGAACATGGATATTTACGTCTCTAGACCCGACATGACATTTTAAGCAAGATGACTGAAGAAAGCTGCCACCTAACATTGCAAACAGAATAGGTAGGGTGTCAGGATCAAGTGGTCGCCGAAGGGGGATGCAGTAAGTTATCCCACACTAAGCAGCCGTTTGCAAAGAGCCCTGTTTAGTGGTTTGGCAATTCAGAAGTGAAGTCTTCCGTAAAACACTCCGAAGAGCGCCTGGCACACAGCAGATGCTCGCTGTGTGTGAGCTGTGACCACTGGCCGCGATTTAAAAAACCGAGGCACTGAATACAAAGCCCAAAGGTACGAAGAGGCGAGGAAAGGAAACTGGCTCTCCTTGCCTGGTTGTCTAGGATGTTGTCAGCTGCTCGGGAGGAGGTGATGGGCTAATTACAAGGTTGTAGGATGTGGTTTGAAATCATTTGATTGTGGGGTAATTTTTATAATTTAGAATGATTCTTAAAGGGTGTGAATGTTTCTCAATCACCTAGGTAGACAGCCTTAGCCACGGGTCGCCCATATTGGGGGTCTCGACATCCCCCACCACCCCACCCACCTTGATCTCAATCACGGGTCCTTCTGACCAGCAAACTCTGCACCTTTCCCCCCTCCCTCCTTTCCAAACCCAAGTCAGCACCGCTGGGCAAAATCGCAGGCGAGGCTTGCTATAAGCCAAGGGACTCGGCTGCACCACCAAGCACTGCTGGAGTCTGAATACCATCTAGCTGGGATGCTCCTAAGCATCTGGAAAATCTAACACTGTTCAGAGCCCACTTGTTGAACTAGAGGGAAGAAAATGCTTCTTTCACAGATGCTAGGGGAACAACAGCAGTGACAGCTCAGAAGAGTGTGGAGAACACCCTGCCCGCCTGCATGTGCCCTGGAATGACAGGACAAGCTCTCCACAGGGCGGCCTGGAAATGTGGACCCGTGCTCCTGTGCTCCAATAGGTTCCGCACTCCTCAGCCCAGCAATTCTGTTTCCAGAATTTTACCTGGACAAAACGGTCAAGAATGTGCAGAACATCATAGCCACAAAAACACATTCTCAGATGATCTCAACCGGGATAATCTAGTTTATCCTATTTTACAACCTTGACCCAAAGCAACATCATTTCACGTCATTTTAAAACCTGTGCTACATAATTTTTAATGTCTCTTCCCTGAACAGACTTATCAAAATTGATGCAGTCCCCTATTGTTGCACATGTTCTATTTTTAGTAGAAAAAAATGGAAAGCAAACTAATTGTCCAACAACTGGGGACTGGTCCAAGCCATACAGCGGATGGACCCATTTTTGGTATTAAACACGCACACGCAAATATTATGCACCAAAGTGACCAAAGTTTGGGCTGCTCACAGTTGATTTTTTCCATTTTGGTTATATTTATTGCCATTTTTTTCTACTACAATAACGATATATTACTTAAAACATTTTAATTACTGTTTTTGACTTCCTACCCCCACACTGAAGTCTGGGAGAACCCCTAAAAGAATGTGTGTGTGTGTGTGTGGAGGGGGAGCAGGATACAGTCATCACAGATGAAATGGCAGCATCTGAGGTGAACCCTCTGACTCCGAGCCACGTACACCCATGGGGGCGTGGGGGAGGGAGAGACTCATCAGTCCTGCCAGTGACACATTCCAGCAAGTCTCCATTTGAATGCGAAGAATGACGAACACACACCCAGGGCGAGCAAACACCTCATTTGATATCTGCTCACATTTCTGGCAAGAAACAATGGCGGCAAGAATGGGGTCACTGACCCAGACTCTGGCATCTGGGTGGTTCTTGGAAAGCCACTGGGCTGAGGTTTTGCCAAGGCTGTGATTCCAACGTAACCAGTCAGTCCTTCACCCTCGGAAGCGGGGCAGCCAGGGAGAACACCAAACTCACACAAATACCTTATCCCAGGACTCAGACTTTCCTTTCCTCACCAGCTCTGCAGTGAGACCAACTTCATGTTCTCTCTGCCAGGGTTCTCTCTGCCTTTCTCCACCCTTTCCGGACCAACTCCAGGAATTTCTCAAAGGCCCGCACCGGTTAAACCAACCCCAAGACTCCAGGCCAAGCAGATGTGCTAGGCAAATGCTCCGACAACAAAGGCATTGCCCTCAGCTGGGTCTGGCCACATGACCTCACAGGGCCAGCTCCTGAGACCAGGGAAAGGATTTAAGAATGGGAAACGGGAAAGTTTCCAGCCCTCCTTGTATTAACACACAAAACCACGAGATGCACCTCCCGCAGTCAAGACCTTCCTGGAGGGAAGGGACTGGAGACCAAATGGCAGCCTTTCCAAGGCCACGGGGAGAAATCAGATGCGTGGCAGAAGCCAGGGCAGGACAGGCTGTCCTTGTCATCACTCCTAATACCTTGTCTGACACCATAGTCTCAGTTCTCAGTTCTTATCACACCAGACCAGGAACATCTCCAACAATTCCCAGAGTCTTAACACAGCTCCCAAGTACCTGGACGCACATTCTCCTCTGACACACACACATTCATACACATTTTCACGCGCTCAGTCACTCTCTATTCTTAAACCGATTCTTTTTCTTCAAAGGCTTCCTTGAGAACTCAGTCTTAAACTTCGCACACCCTATTTTCAAGGCGGCCTTAAAGGGCTCTGTCTCCTGCGCAGCCCGGGGTCACCTGATGCTGTGGGAGCAGGAAACCAGGAAGCTTTCAGGTCGCAGGTTGACAACGACGCAGTCCCCGCGACGCCCAGGTCCGCCTGCTCCATTCCTTCCGTTGGTTTCCTTACCCCAGCTGACCTGCCTGCCAACTACCACCGCCCCCTTATGAGCTGCCGCCGAGGGTAATCCTCCTCCAGGACTCGGATCGCTCCCCGGGAAAGCTCTTCACCAAACACAGGACCCTGTGCTGGTCCCAGGAAAGGCCTCAAGTCCTAACAAGAAACCGGGTTGTTCTCAGACGCCCAGAGCCCCCGCGGGGCCACCTCCTCGCAGGCAGAGGCAGCCGGGACGTGGCGGTCCCCACCCCCACCCCGGCCCCCAAACCCGGACAACCCGACATTCAGACGCCCCTGGGGGCCGCTTGGCTTGCGGACCCCCTTCGGCCATCGGGCTCGGGGCTCTCAGCAGGGACGGGCGGGGCCGTGGGGGTTGGGGACGGGGGTGTCCGTGGCCTTGCACCTGGCTTCTCCGTGTCCCACGAATGCCCTGGAACTCAGCGGTGCGTGCGGACGGGGAAGGGGGCGACCCCGCGGGATATCGGGGCGCCAGCCCGTCCCGGGCTCGCTCGCACCTTCTTTCTCTCTGGCCCAGGCGGGGAGGTGGAGGGTGGGCGGGCCAGAGGGGAACCCCCAAACACAGGCGCCCCGACCCCGCGGTAATCCAGGTGCGCTCCCCTCCCGCGTGCCTGGGCCAGGTGCGGGGCCAGGTGCGGGGCCCGGCTTCCGCGCGCTCCTCCGCCCTCTTTCCCGACCCACCGCGGGGCTCCAGGGTCCCCGACGTCCCCGCGCGCCGCGCTCGGTCTGCGCCCCAGGGCGAGGCCGTGGGGGCCCGGGAGGGCCCGGGGGTGCCGGAGCGGTTGTGGGGTCCCCGCGCCGTCGCGCCGCGCCCTCGCCGCCACCCCGTCCCCGTCCGCGGGCCCCGCACTCACCCGCTCCGCGCGGCGGGCGCGCCGCACCCAGCAGGAGCACCCCGAGCAGCGCGCGCGCCGCCCCGCCGTGCGGGCCGCCCATGGCTGCGGGCGCCTCGGCCTCCGCGGGGACGGCGACTGCGGCCCGGGGCGCGGCGCGGCGGCCTGGGGCGCCCGAGCCCGGCCCCGCCCCGCCCCACCCCGCCCCGGCGCGCTCACCTGCGCGCGGGCGGGTCGCCCCCGGCTCCGCCCTGCGCCGCGGGACCCGGAGGAGCCGGAGCCGGCGGGACCTGTCTGTCCCCTCCCCCTGCACCTCCGCCCGCTCTGGCCTGGGCACCCGCCTCTGCCGCCCGGGAGGCCGGACGGGGCGCCCCCTTCGCGGGCTGGGCCTTCCCTCTCCAGGGGGACAGGGATGGCAGCCAGGTGCCTCCGTCCGAAGGCGGGAGGCGGCGGTTGGCGGAGGCCGGGCTGTCTGTCCCCCATCCCTTCGCTGTCCAAGAGGGAGGAGGCCGCCGCCGTGCTTCCCGGTTTGCACCAGAATAGCCCCGGCTCCCTGCTCTGCGCTCTGGCCGCTGCAGCCAGACTGGGCTGAGGCTCCCTGGACTTTTAAAATCGGTGCCACCGCTGCTCTGCGCGGGACTGCGAGCTTGCAGTCCCCTCCAGGCACTTCCCCGGCGGTGTCCCTAAGGCGCCCAGTGACCCTTCCACGTTACAGACCCAAAGAACGGCCTGGCTGAATTAGGCGACCTGCCCCAGGGCTCTCGGCCAGGGAGTCGTTCACGTCCAGGCAGGGGCTGACAGCCCAGGAGGGATTTTCCACAGATGGATGGAACTGCGGGGTTAAACTGACGAAGAACGAACGAATGAGGGAGTGAATGAATGCATGGGGGTGGAAAGAACCAAGAGAAGAAACCAGAACAGGGGCTCAAGGGCCCTTTTCTCGCATTGTGAGTGGGGTGTGACTGGCCATATGGGTAGGGGCATTCAAGCCTATCATTGGTGGGTAAAAATATCAGTGGCTGCAGGTTCTTTCCCTCCTCCCAGCTGCAGGTGTGCCTCCTGTCTCTGGTTTCTGTGGGTTCAACTGCCATTCTGAAGGCCACACACTAACTCCAGCGTCACAGGGCCACAGAGGGAAGTGGTGAGACTCTCAGTGGGCAGACCACTCTTTTGCCAAGGTGATTCAGTAGAGTCCCCGAGGCTACCTGTGCCTGGGGGCAGCCAGAGGCTGGGCCAGGGTCACCCAGAACAAGATGGAAGGGCTGGGACAGGAACCAGAGCAGGTGCAAGAGCATCTATCTAAAGTCCACCCCCAACCTCTGTTTAATTCCTGGGGAAACTCAGCCTCCCCACAACTGCCCCTACTCTCAAAATCGCCTTTTAGGAGCTTCAGCTCCTTCCCTCTCTGCATCTTCAATGATGAGAATAAAGCAAACTCTGTCCACAGGGAGCCCACAGTCTGTAAGGAAGGCAAAGATGGCCAGACTGGGGATATGACCCCATCCAGCCTCTACCTATGGAAGGGACTAGGCTGTGAGCTGAGGGGAACTCAGAGTGTATCTTCTAGCCCACTTTCCTCCTCAGGCAGATAGATCAGGAAACGGAGTCCTAGAGAGCAGGAAAAGGATGAGAGAAGTAGGCAGGCTCTTGGCTTTCCCCTACAGAATTGAAGGCAAATTCATCAAGAGAAGGGAATCTTGAGAAAAATCTATATCCTTTCAAAATATTTATTCTGACCAGGAGAGTGAAAGCAGATTTTGTCTGTTTTTCTAATTCTAAGCAGACATTTATCCCCAGCACCTTTTCCTAGCATCCATAGCACTATTGTTTCCTACATGTAATAATAATAATGATAATAATAAATAATAATAGTGACTGTTGAATTGAAAATATTAGAAATACTGTTTGACAAGTTTAAACCTAAGGAACACGTTATTCTGTTTCTCCAAATTTCGCTTAACTGGCCTCCCTGCGATAGTGAAATTAACTCTCTGGAAGTGACATGACAGTCAATAATTCTCAGGTGTGAAGCATTAGTGATGGTCCCAGACAATGGCGGCAAAGAGAAAGAGGTGAGAAAAGTAGCGAGGCATCTCAGCAGCCTTTGCACGACAACCCGACTACACAGCTGAAGTCAGGATGTTTTAGTTCCTGGCGTGGAATATAAACGAAGCATTGTCCAGGTGTGGAAATGGTTTGTCTTTACAAATGTGGCTGAATGGAAGGAGTCAAGTTTAAAAGATGATTTCTGAACTGGAAAAAAATCCAGGCAGCTACAGCCTGTTGCCAGGAAAAATGAGATTGAAGGGTGAGTTTTAAAAGACTGTTCCATCTAAGTTGACCCCTCCAGAAACACCCAAAAAGCTATAAAACAGGGATTTAAAAAAAAAGAGGCCTAGCCCTATAAAGATGGGGAGAACAGAGAGAAAACAATAGCAAAATTCTCTTGGAAGCCAGAAAGCAGATGCATAAGTGGTAACTGCCTTAGGAGCCTGGAGACAGCAAAACCTTAAGCCAGTAGTGGGAAAATAGAGAAAGAGCACGATTTTTCAGTGGAATTCTCTAAAAAGTGAAACTAAACGAGAAAACGACTCAAGATGACAGCACAAGGTATTCTGAAATGGGAGGGTGAGGGAGGGGCTAAAATGAAGAAGCCAGGGAGAAAGCTTGAGAAGTACATCAAGTTCCTGGAGACTGTCCTCCATTCTTTGTGGCTGGGCCACTGTCCACTCTTTCTCCCCAACAGAAGTTTGAAATGTTTTCTAGGGGGTTTAAAACCAAGGGGTCTGGGCCGAGGGGTGCCAGGCATAGCTGAAGGCCTTGGGAAAAATTCTGAAAAATAGGTAGATAAAGGGAACATATTCATTCTGTATGCTGAGCTCCCCAGCCCCTTGACCCAACTTGTCTCCCAGAATGTGACAGAGAGGACTTCACTATCGTACTGAAGATGGAAAGAGTCGTCTTCTGGGGAATCTGACCGGCTCAAGAGGAAAGACTTAAAGATACAGACATTAATCCCCATCAGCAGGCCGACCAGATCCCTGCCATGAGGCTCCCAGTTGATAAACCTCACCATCGCAGCTTTTTAGTCTCTTACTTTTAAGTAGGACCAGACAATCAGGATTTCAAGCATCTGAGCAAAGCTTCTAACACGATAGAGTCAAAATCAACCAACTAACCAGACAAACAAAAAATCAATGAGGAGAAAGACTACATAAGAAGAAACCAAACTAAATCAAACCAGTTGTTAACTTCCTTAGATAGCAGACAACACTGTATCTATAAAGCAAGAAAAGGGTGTTATAAAAAAATGAATATTTAAGGAATCACACGAGTTAATTAAAAAAGAGGAAAAAAATTTCAAATGATAGTAAAAAAAAAAATGGTAGTTAAAAAAATTGAGGTGTTGGAATATCTCCCATAAAGTAAAGCAAAAGGACAAAGCCATTAAAAACAGGAGAGAAAAGTTAAGAAAATTGGAGGTTCAGTTCAGAAGATTCAACCTCTGAATAATGGGTTTCCTACAAAGAGAGCAAACGAAACAAAAAACATGAGCAATGATATAATTTAAGAAATTCCTTGGGCCTGAATGACATGAATTTCCACATTTAAAATCTCAGATTGTCAGTCAGCACGGTGGATAAAAGAGGCTCACATTAAGGCGCATCATGGTGACATTTCAGACACCCATGAACAAATAGAGGATTCCATATTTTCCAGAGGCAAGAAATGGGTCTCATGCAAAGGCACAAAACCGAACATGGCTTTGGATTTCTCGGCAGCCACTCTGGAAGCTGGGAGACAATGAAGCAATTCAAAATTCTGGAGGAAAACAACTTCCATCTAAGAATCCCATACTCGGCCAGTCTCCCAATCAAGTGGTAAGGTAGAAAAGGGCACTTCTGGACCTCCAAGAACTAAAGTGAGAAAGTAAAAAGTACAGAAAACCCCCAACTCTCATATATCCTTTCTCAGGAAAATACTGGAGTGCGAGTTTCATTAAAATAAGAAATGCATGAAACACGGAGAGGACTGGCTACAGGTCTGTGGGGCCAAACTTAACCACTTTTAAAGAAAAGAATACAGAGTTACAAATAGAAAAGTGAAAAACGATTATTTAGAGTGAAGAAAGAAATTCCAATATATCACAAACTTGAAAAAATTGTCACAAAATCCAGAAAAATACCACCGTATATCTACTGTTCACTTGCTGATACAGACTGAGTCAGGTTGTAAAGCATGTGGCCGAGGATGGCGGGGGCCCTTCTCGAGTGAACAGGCGGACAGAATGAAATCAGATGGAGCCGTTACTTTTACTGAGGAGATCTTCAATCAGATACTGATGGCGTTTGGCCGAGATGCTCACACCCCACACCTCAGCATTCCTGCGCTCTGCAGATGCGCCTGAGCCACATCCAGCGGAGCCATCCGAGACAAAGAGCCTGCTCTGCGGAGGGACAGGCCAGTCCTGGGCACCTACCTGGATTTCCCTGCAGGAAAGAAATACACTTTGCTTCGTGAAGCTTCTGTGGTTGGAGCTTCCAGTCTCTTGTACCTGAACCTCATCCTGAGACCAGCATCGGAGATTCTTGGGGTCCTGTGGGATATTCAAGGGAGAGCAGACTCGACTGATTCGCTGCAGATAGGAACCTGCAGGTGGAATGGCTCGGCGACTGTCATCAATTCTGCAGTCAGATGTCCTGGATTCAAATCCGGGCTCTGCGACTTCCCCGCTTGGGCAGCTCCTTGCATGTCTGTGTGTGTGCCTCAGTTTCCTCATCCATAAACCGCGACCCTAGGAGGGCCTCCTTCACAGGGTGTTGTCAGGATTAAGGAGATAGCACAGGTGACGCATTTAGCACACAGTAAATGCACAGTAGCGTTGGCTGAGATCGCCTTGGCCCAGGGGGTTGGCGCGAGAGGAGTGGGTATCGGCTTGGATACAGGAGGTGGCAGCCACGAGGGTGGAGGATAGAAGTCTGGAGACAAACTTCTTCGTGACCTGGTTCAAGCACGAAAGCGTCAGCTCCTCCAGGCAGGAAGTCGTTTCTGGGTTACTCATCTTGACGTTGCTGGTGCTGAGAACGGTGCTCGGCACACAGTCCGAGCTAGGCACCAGGGAACGAATGAATGAATGAAGTCACGAGCCACTGAATGAATGCATGGACCGCCCTGTTCACCCGGCCAGCTGAGCCTGGGGAGCACCTTCATTTTAAAAAGGGGTGGGACCCCTGGCATCCAGAATAAGGCCATTGGGACCCATGCCAGGTGTCTAGCAGCCACCCTGGCCTTGTAGCCTGGCCAGGGTCCAGTGGGCCAGGACCTCATCTGCTTTGAATGAAGGGTGGGTGGAACAGCTGTGTGAACCAGGCAGCTTCGCTGAGACTCTGCTTTCCGGGCGATTAATTCAGCAAGTTAACAAAGTGGAGATTCTTCCAGGGCACGGACAGGCCTTCCCGTCACTGTGGAGCCAGCTGCTAACTGAGGGAGCGAAGCAAATAGGATTAGGAAACCCCACGGACGGTGTGGGCAGAGGACCCTTTGTGAGCCTGGAAGTGGAGGAGTTTGCCGTGGTCTGGGGCTGACATCGGTTGTTCCTCGGGGATAATCTACTTCGCCAAGTACGTTGCCCCAGGGGTTTCCATGTGGTGCAATTTCAGTCCTCGGATGAGTAAGACAAACAAGGAAAATCCTTGAGGAGCAGCTGGGCATGTTGCCACAGGTGGGGACCGACTGAGCTCGGTTCTGCGTGGCACGGGAACTCGCCGGCAGGCCGCGAGCACCTTTTGAGGTCACTCCAAAGTTACCCGGAGCCCAGGGACCCACTCTTCATCACCTCCCCCCAAACTGTGCCACCTGGGAGGGCAAGGTAAAATGCCGGGGGGCAAAAGAGAGTAAAAGTGGAGGTGGAGGCAGAGACCTCTACGCACGCCCTTCTTAAGTTTGTGTAAGTCACTCGCCCGCAGGGCGAAGAAAGCCAAGACGCATCCCTATCCCTTCCTCCGAGAACACCACCCTCGGATGTGACCCATCCCCACGTCAGGCCCCTGCCTGCCGGCCTTGCTTCTTGCTTTTCTATGTTTTCACTTGGAGTTTGGGAGGAAAACAGTCTTAATAATGCGTTCAGGGGCTTTCTCCCTGCAGGAGAGGGAATCGAGTCACACAGTCATTGAGCTGGAGACCTTGGCGCTTATCTGGTTGTCACCTCCTGCCGAACTGGGTCTCAGAGAGGGGAGTGACCCAGGCAAGTCACATAGTAAGTGACCTTTACAGGGGAAGCAGGTGCCCATCCGGGAGCCCATGAGCTCTCCCCTTCCTAAAACCCCTTGGTCCAGCTCTGCCGGCTCATCGGGCTGGCCAGCCCCCTGACATTCAGCCCTTCCCAGCTTGGCTTCCACCCCCACTGCTCTGCTGAAACTTTTCCCCCCAGAATCGCCCAAGTCCCTACCCTCGGTCATACCAGGTCGGGTGACAGGAAGACGGCTTCAGAAAAGGAGGGATGGGGGAAAGGGTTGTGGGATGGGGGAAAGGGTTGTGGGATGGGGGAAAGGGTTGTGGGATGGGGGAAAGGGCTGCGGGCCAAGGCTCAGAGACTCCCCCCCTGCCTAGTCCAGGACTGGATCAGGAGCTGCCGGGAGGGACCACTACTGGGCTGTCAGGCCCATCAGCTGTTGCGGGGTCAGCTGGGTCCAGCAAAGACAGGGTTCAGCAAGCAACACCCAAGCCATGGGTCACTGCTTTTGCCGGGAGTGCCCCCGCATCCCACAGTCACCCAATGGTTGGAGAATCTAATCCATATCCTCTGGCAGCTCAATCAAACGCGCTCTTGTGGGGAGATTTCTGCTCCATCCCATGCCCACGCGGGCTCTGTCCCTCCTTAGCCTGGGGCTCTTGCAGCGTGGGGTGCCCATGGGCTTGCTCTGTGGGGCCTGGGCAGTGTACGAGCTACTTAGGTCAGGGACAGTGGAGAAACTGAGTCTGGCCTCCTCTCCTTTGTCACTGTGGTTTCGTGTCTTATGTAGAAGCTTAAACGCACACAAAAATAGAGAAAACGGGATTATGACACCGCACGGACCCCATCACTTAGCCTCCACTGGTGCCCAATACACTTTTCTCACTTCTCGGGTTATTCGAAGCAAATCAAAGACACCACCCATGTAGGAAACACCATCATTTTACGGACAACGAAGAACGAAAAGGCGCTGCGAGTGGGTCTGAGGCACCAGGCTTCTCACCGCTTGCAATGTCTACGTTGTCGGTGTAAATTTGAGGCTGAAGAGTACCCAGGTCAAGTTAGCAGTTTCCTGTTTCACTAAACTCGTTTTTATTCGTGCCTCGTTTGGATGGCACTTGCTAGAAATTCAAAGTCAGCCGGACGCCTGCGACAGGTGGACCTCTGGCAGCTTTTGCACCAGTCACACCGGCTTTGATGTCCCCTTCATCTGTCCTCACCCGGTTTGGGCGCTGCAGCATGCTCTGCTCAGGGGCCATGACCTTTGTCTCTTTGGGGTGCAGGTGTCCTCTGCTGCCCTTCGAGGTGTGTTCCAGGGCCCACTCCACATCCTCCCTGGCACGGCCAGCCACGACTGATGGCGAGGCCAGCCTGATTCAAGAGTGATGTCCTCTGATCGGCTTCATCAGCGGTGAGGTGTGCCACCGCCCTTGAGGATGAACGCTCCCATCCTGCTTGGTTTCAACTCTAGCCTGCTGTGTGCACTTGGGCAAGTCACTTAGCCTCTCTGTGCCTGTTTCCTCACCCAGAAACTGGGGATAAATCATCACATCTACTTGATAGGGTCGTTGCAAGGATCAGATGGGATACGACAAGGAAAGCAGGGAGCACAGCGCGGTGCCTGGTATCTGGCAAGCACCCCAAAAAGCATTCGCTATTGTTAGAAAGGCAACATTTTTATCTCCTTTCCTGAGTCATTTTCCAGGAATCGAAAAGATTTGGAGACACTGGCCAGTTGCGGTCCTAATGAGGGCAGGAGGTAGGAGGTCACAAGAGAAACTTTCTGGAGCAAACCACGGCCTGTGGTCAGGCTGGCCTTGGCCTGCTGTTCAGAGTTACTGACCCCGGCTGGACCGTGGGGAGGAGAAAGCAAGACCGTGATTCTCCCCCAGCCAGCTCAGCCTCTCGAATGGAGGAGCCTGTCCAAATGGTGTCGGAAGCTCCGAAAGCAGTGGCTTTCAGGTCCCAGGGTCCCCCACCCCCCGTCATGCCTGTTGCCTTGGGCGGGATTCTGTCCACCCCATGTTCTCCCCACTGTTTCCACCAGGACGTCGGTTTCGCATTCCTTTTCCCCGTGTGTTCTGTCACCAAAGATTAAATCCCAAAAGATAAGAAAAAGGCGTCTGAAAGTATTGGCTCTGCTCTTATCTTCCCCTGGGGTCTGAGCACGCTCAGTGGTGTTGCTCCCAAGCCTCGTCGGGTTGTGGGTTGCTGGCGTGGCCCTTTCTGGGGGGTGACCTAATGGGTGTGGGGGGTGGCTGTGGCGCCAGGCCCTCTCCGAGGCTGGACCACCTCTCACTTTTCGACGCTGCCGAGAGACAGAAAGATCTGGAAAGAGGCAGGCTGCCTTTGAAGACTAGACTATAACTTTAAGAAGCTCATCTTAAAGGGAACAGTCCAAGCCGCCAGAATCTTTCTGGTTGTTCCAACGACAGCCAGTGCTTCCCTGTTTTTCTCATACCCTCCTCTCGCTGTCCTGGCCCCATCTCCCCGGTCTCCCTTCTCTGGGCGTGCTGATGGGGCTGGGCAGGGGTGAGGGTGGGGCTCTCAGCCACAGGTCAGCCTGGGGGCCAAGGGAGGGTTTGGGGAAACTACCTTCCTTCCGGATTTTTGCCTGTGTCATTTAACAGGCGACCTCTTCAGCGAGCCGACTCTCACGGGTGATTATCTGAATTCATAGTTTTAATGATTATATTAAAATGACATGGTTATCTGGGGAGAAACAAGCGTCTACACTTTCTGTGACTGTGCGGACTTTGCTGTCTCCTTCGTCGTCTCCGAGTCCTGAGTGCCCCATTTTTTTTTTTTAAACAACTGTGTATTGTGGGTGTCTGGCTCTATTTTTGTTTTTACACAAACGACACCACACCATCACCTCTCTCTGCCCTTCAGAGTTGCCTTCTTTCAGCCTCACGAAGTTTTTGATTATCTTCCCCCATCTGGACGTCGCAGGCCACATCAGTTGTGCATCAAACTCACGTTCTGCTCCAGAGTGCCGCTGCCGGTGACCCCGGCCGCAGACCGTAGAACTGTGTCCCCAGGTTGCTGTGACTCAGGGGGGACAGGAAGCAGACGGCAACTCAAACTGCTGACTAAAGGGCTCTTGATGAAGGTGCTGCTTACGAAGCGGTGGGGGCAGGACAGGGAGCCAGCAGCGTCTAGTTTGCTCAGTTCATCAGGCCCTGAGGGGCCGTGTGGCTTGCCCAAGGTCACACGAGAGGCAAAACCATCAGAGAAGCCGGCATCTTGACTCCCAATCAGTATTTTCCCCACAGGGTCTGCTTTGATTGATGAAAACGAAACAAGACAAAGACACCCCTGGTTCTCTAAGTCCCACTGGGGTTTTTAAATTAATCTTTTCCTCAATCGAGACCAATGAGTCAACTCTTCTCTCAGGAGTCTTCATACCTTCTCTATTCAACTTACAAATCGCTTTTAAGTCGTTGCAAATGTTTTTAAAAGCAAAAAATTTGGTATCAGTTTAAGTGTTCCCAAATAGGATAACGGGCAAGTCCATGAGGCTACATCTACCCAATGGGAAATTATGCGTTTCTGAACCTCGATATTTGCGATAAAGTGGAAAATGCTTAGCTGTTGTGCTCAAGGAAAAGTGTGATCTCCAATTTATTTAGAGTATCATCATAATTATGTTAACTCACACAGGCACTGACGGGAACAAAACCCCCTAAAACTTACATAAAGAAAAATAAATACGGGAAAAAATACACCGGCATGTTACTGATGATCATCATCTTTAGGTGGGTGAAATATGGGTGATTTTTACTCTCTTCTTTCAACTTTTCCACATCCTCCACACCGGTCATCTAAATGTTTCATGACAGCCACAGCATAACTACAACCATCACAATTCAGAATTAAAAAGCTGCTGAGGGTTTGACGAAGGATGTGCCTCCAGAGGCGTAGCTGGAGGCAGGAAGAAGTTTACTGTGAGGGAATGTGGTCCAGCACCTGGATGCCACGGTGTCTTCGTTAAGCTGGAGCGTTGTGACAAAAGCTTGCACTGCCGCATGAAACAGAAAACTCGGGATTCACCAGGAAATGTCAAGCACGGCTATAGCAGGCCTGAGAAAATGTCAGTGTTTCTGGATAAAACACACAGAGAAGGCGAGCAGAATAAGCTGGTGGTGGGGGGTGCAGGGTGGAGCAGTGCTGGGAGTGAGGGTAACTTCTTTATTTTCGTACATTTTCTGTAAGGTACTTGTCTGGTTTTTATAACTTAAAAAACACAACACGTTGCTCTTCACCTGGGAAGTTGGTTCTGAGCCATCTGCCTGCCCCCTAGGCCACCATCCCACAGGGGAGGCCGGGGGACTAGCCCAGATGTTGGCGGCAGCCGAAGAGGGAAGTGACAATCCACAGGGACTGTGAAGGCTGAGTAATCACCTCCAGTGCTGCCGAAGCATGCGGAGATGAAAAGAAACGGCCGGGCCCTGCAGGGGTTGAGGCGGAGGAGAAAGAGATAAGGGGCGCAGAGCACAGGGTTTGAAAAGTCAGTCAACAGACCAGTTCTGGTGGACGAGTGACAAAATCCTCCCACCGGAGGGAGAGGACTGTGGGTCTCCAGGCTGAGTCTGTGGCCACGCCACCCCAAACGTGCAAGATCCCGTCTGATCTCAGATGCTAAGCAGGGTGGGCCTGGTCAGTACTTGGATGAGAGACCACCTAGGAAGACCAGGTGCTGTGGGCAGAGAAAATAAAATAAATAAATAAAGGGATTGTAAACTGACAAGGTCCTTGCAATCTGTGAAGTCAACCAAGCCAAGGAGGCCGGCCAGGGAGGACCGAGGCCCCTTCCAGCTCCCTGTGTCTGTGATCTGTGCTGCTCTTTGCTCCTGAAGTTCTTCCTCATCCTCCAAGGTGTGGCCCACAAGCCTCCACCTCTGCGAGGCCTTCCTCCTTGGCCCCTGCCTCAGCTGTGTGTCCACGGCTCGGTGTTCGGAACCCAGTTCAGAACTGACCGGTTCCAACTGAAGACAGACAGGATGCCATGTAGGGCAGCTAAGGGCCGTTTCGGATGTGCCAGAGGCTGTGCTCTGTTGTCCAGAGGCGGGTTCATCTGCCCTCCAAGGACTGGGGCAGGAATCACACGTGGCTGGGCTGGTGGTCGATGTTGACTGTTGGCTGGAACCCCCACACGTGTGTGGCTTCCTCTGTATGGCCTAGGCCTCCCCAAAGCAGGGAGAGAGAGAGAGAAACAGAGACAGAGACAGACAGACAGACATGGAGGGAGGGAGGAAGGGCAGGCAGCTGTCTCGCTCTCTATGACTTACCCTCACGAGTCGCACAGCATCATTCCCACGGTGTCTGATTAATTATAAATTGAGGCACTTGTCACTAAATTCTCTTCTAGGGTGACCCACGTGCAGGGGGAGGGGAATCGCACTCCGTCGTTTGGTGTGAGAAATGTCGCAGAACCGGCACACGTGTCTCCCACCCCCACCGCTGGCCTTCATCGTGCCGCCTCCTCCTCGTGCCTGGCACAGAGCCTGGAGCCGAAATTGTTGGTTGAGTGAATTGCCTTTTGGTTTGGTGTGAACCTGGGTACTAAAGAGTTTGGTGTGAACCCACTTCCTTCCCATTTATGTCGTTCAGAAACACAAAACCCTTGGAGAAGTAATTAATTTTCGGGCCCTGGCTGCCCACAAGCTTGGGATCTGGGTGGGTCAAGGTTGCTGCCGGTAATCGGCCCCCAGTTGCCTCACCCAGGCTTTCCCCCACTGCTCCTTCTCCTCGACCCCGCGGATTAATGAGAAAGGTCCCCTCACCGTCTCGCAGCAGGGATGACCCAGTCCTACCTTCGGGCCTTTGCTCAGGTGAGTCCATCTCCCTTGGGCACCCTCTCCTCTCCTTTCTACTTATCCAGCCTTCAAGTTCCACCTTGAAGAGCTTTCTCTCTTGGCTTTTCCTTTTCACCACCACCAGCCCCTTCCCTGCTGTTTCCACAGGACGAGAAGTGACTAGCAGACATGTATTTCCAAACCTGCAACCTTGAGCCCTTAAGGGGGTGCCCAGGACAGCAAAGGCAAACGTCCCGGCAGCAGGCAGGCCAGGTGGCTGAGAGAAGCAGGCTGGGGGTCCGCGGGGACGGCCACGGCCAACCAGTGTGGCTAAAGGGGGCAGCTCCTTCCTGCTCTGGCCTGTTGTCACCAGGAGAAATTGAAGGCTAGACGGTCTGTTTTCTCTAGAGAAGCTGACAAACATGGGTTTTTATGTGGGATTTCTTCATTGCAAATGTCGATAATGAATTTAAAAATTTAGAATACAACCCAGTTCCATGAGCCTCATTTGCTCTGTGTGCAACTTTGGGCCAGAAACATTTGGGATGGAGAAAAAATGGCACAGGAGGGCACTGAGGAGGAGCATGGGGCTACTTCTGGAAGCTGGAAACGATTCCCCAGGCTGGGGTGTCGAGGTTGGACCTTCTGGAGGGTCCTCAAGAGGCCTCGGTCCAGTGGGAGACCCTGAACTTGGACTTCATTCTAGGAAAAGGGTCCAGCACCTCAGCAGGCTCCTGAGAAAGCTGGGTTACGTTACAGGAAAATAAAACTCTGCAATCCATCTTTACCTGGGCCTGCTGACTGTTCATATGCGAACTCTGGTGACCCTCCTCGAGGTCAGACTCACCTTGCAGCCTCCCCTGCTCTCCCTTTCCAATCACACGGGCACTTTCTTTAGTGACATCTCTGCACGTTTCATCCCTTCTTGTCCTCTGCTTCTCAGAGGACCTGGACTAGCACGGTGGGCAGGGGGCACGATGCGGGCAGACCCGACTTGGCAAACATCATGTTTCATTATAGCTGGCGAGGCCTTGGGAGTGGGACACTCCTGCTGCTCAAAGCCGCAGTAGTGGGGGAAGGGGAGCTACTCCCCCAGGGCCCGACTCAGAATGCAGCTTCCAAGTGTAAGGGGCTTCTTACTCAGGTCTCCGACTTCGGGGTGCCTGAGCATTCCGTGGAGATACAAGGGAGAATGCAGACTCCTGGGTCCGTCCCTCCAGGAATTCCAGTGCGATAGGTCTAACGTTGGGGTCAGCACTTTGCAGTTTTGCAGGCTCCGCAGTTGACTTGGAAACAGGGACAATCACTCAGCATGTTGTGTAAATCGTTTCACAGGTGCCACTGCTCATGCTTATTCAAAGCTTCCTCCAGGTGACAGCTAAGGAGAGAGGTTGAGGCATTCAAGCTAGACGTGTGCTTTTCCTTCCTTCCCTTCCACAGGTATTAGTATTTTCTAAAGCCTCTCTCTGGGTTAGAAAGATTTGCTGCGCGTGGGTCCCTGCGAAGACACGGTATGCTTCCTTTTATGTAATCACGAGGGCGTCGGAAATCACTTTCCCCTGGCCGGCTAGGAGGCTCAGGTCAAAATTTCTGTGTAAGTCGCATTGCACTTTCTAAATCAGGATTTCTCATGCAAGAGGCCCCTGCCACTACGGAGTGAACACACATGGGCTTCCCTACATCGTTGCTGCTGTTTCATTCTGGGCCTCAACAGTGTGTTGTCTCTTAGTTGCTTACTGTAAACAGCAACCTCTGGTCCTTCCAGTTGTATGCAGAGTGGAAACCAGGAGTCACCTGACTCCTAGGAACTGGAGGTGCTTCCCAGGGCCCTGACTGATCTGTTCCTTGCTTCTGTGGGAGGGTTAGAGGGGAGGGAAAAGCCGCAGAGAGGCTGCGGGCCTCTGCGGAGCAGCAGGCCGGGTGCCACCCTTAAAGGCAGAGCTGGGTGCCATCGGCGGGAGGGTGGTGGTTGCAGGGAGTAAGCGGAGCGTCTGGAGCGGGTGTTGGCTGATTCTGATCTCAGGCAGGCTGGGTGAACTGGCAGGAAGGAATCTCCTGACTCATCATCCCTCTCTCAGTTTCTCTTAGGGTGGAGGCCTGCCCCCAGGGGCTGGGGATTCTGGAAAGAAATGGAGTTTAATATGAAGCCTGTGGGAGCAGGAGTCCCAGCCACCAGGGTTCAAGTCCTCCTTCATCCTGACGTCCCACCACCTGCCATTTATTGAGGATGTACAAAGTGTAGCCTTGCGCTGGGGACTGCAATTGGCGCCATCGGGGTATCTGCCACCTCAGACACTCAGCCTACCAGTTCTTATTTTGGGATCTGCCGTAGAGGACACCTGCCTGAGGCTGAAAGAGGCAGGCTTCCTTCCTTGGGTTTTCCCAGGTGCTTCAAGGGCCTGCTCCTCAGCCTCAGCTGGGTGACGCGGGGCAGTTTACTCGAGCTCCATCTGTGGAATGGGCGCCCGGTGCTGGGGGGAGGACAGGGGCTCTGAGTCCCAGTGTCTTCCCTCCTGTGTGCTGGTGTCAGTCCCTCCTCCCCTGGCCGGGTGATGGCTGAATGTGCTGGTGGAAGCCTGGTGTGGATGGAGGCTTGTGCGGGCATCTCTCCACGGGCCCAGCCCTGGCCTGCAGAACGGTTAGCCGGCCGGAGCAGCGTGAGAGTGACCCCCGCCTAGAAGCCAGGAGTGTCCGTGTGGCATCTGGACGCCCGCTCTTCGTTACAGAAGTCCCAAAGCCACAGTTCTCGCCGGCCCTGGGGACATGCATGTTTTCTTTTAAGGGGGCGCTGGATCTAAGAGGACATTATGACATGCTGAGAGTGATTGGGGCCCTTTAGTGGCAGCTGTCATACGGCCATAGCCTGGGTGCAGTTAATGTGGGGACAAGACACAGTCAGCAGAGCGGATGGGGGACTGCTGACCCCTGGCCCGGCCTAGCCAGGACGGTCCCTATCCTCACAGAGCCCCTGTATTGCGGAAAAGAAGCTACGACATGTCCGTGGCGCCCAGCTACAGGCTGATTTGATGGCTCTGAGGCTGGGTGGTCTTCCTTGAAGAAGTCCATTATGCCTCACCCTTGCAAGGAGAGAAAAGAAAAAGCCATTCCCTTCTGCTCTCTCCCTAAAGGCCTGGGTTTGTGCGCTAAGGGTCAGGCCGAGGTGGCAGGGGGCCTGTGGGGCCAGGCAGGCCACTGAAGCGGGAGCCTGAAAGGAGGGGAACTGAGAGTCTCCTGGGCCTTGGCTGGGCCCAGTTGGTAAAGGCTGAGTTTTCAAGAGTAGCTGGACATCTAGATGACGTCATGGGACGTGCGAATGTCGATGGCTCATTTAAAAAGTGGTAGAAACGGGTTTTGGCCCAACCAAAGCCCCACTTGTATCCATCAGTGAAGGGATGCGCTATGACCAGGACCGCCCCCCCCATCTTTCTGGCACTGCGCACACCCTGGAATTTTTGTAGAACCCAAAGGAGCTGTGGAAGTGAGTGAGTGATGTGGCACATCCTCCATAAAGGGACCTAGAGTCCCATGTAATCTGACTTAGGAAAAAGGCATGTGGTGCCAGTTCCAGGGAACACACAACGCCCCCGAGCCAGTGTCTACGGGGAGGCGGGCAGGGCCAACCTCGTGTTGGCAAGTGACGGAAAACCCAAGTCACCAGTTTACAGGAAAGGGTGCGACACAAGTGCAGGGGAAACTGGCTTTCACGCGCACAAGGGTCCAGGGATGGCAAAGGAGAGCCAGTGCTCACACCCACCCTGCAGCTCTGGGGTGGGGCCGGCCTCGGCCTTGCTCCAACAGGTGCACCAGAGCCGGGGGAGTCCATGGTTCTCCTGAGGATATTGGGACTGTCTCTGGAGGGAGGGTGAATGGACATTGGGTGGTCAGACAAGCAACCCGAAAGCTCCCTCTGGGAAGGCTTCCTGGAGGAGGTGACGTCTACACCCAAGGATGGTTGAAGCAGCCCAGGTGAGTCTCAGAGGGAAGCCAGAGCATGCTCAGGGAGCTCCAGGGAGCTCGGCCTCCAGGGAGCATGCATGTAGGTGGGAGAGCGGTGAGAGCTGGTGGTCCCGGGTCAGGGGATGCGTTTGCCAGGCCAAAAGCTTATCCTTAGGACAATGGGGAGCCATGCAGAGCTTAAGCAGGTCATCAGTGTGGTCAGATTTGCATTAAAGAAGCAGCTCTAGGGCTTGTGGGCAAGACCCGCACACCTGACAGCCTCGGTAAGAGGCGCGCTCTACCCACCCACCAGGAAAGACTCCTTGATTCTCTTTAACTCATCCATCCACAAGTTTATTTTTCTTCAAGTCTGGTTTTGAAATGACGAACTATTTCAAACACGCTGAAAAGTGTGTACCGACGGCTCAGAGTTCGCAGAAGTTCACTGTGCTGCCTTTGCTCCGGGTGTCATTTCATTTCGGAAATGAGAAATCGCCGCCGCAGACACCTTTCTCTCCTTTCCCACCCAGAGGTACCCCCTGCCCCAAAGCGTGTTCCTGCACTCCTGCTACAAACATCACGTGCGGGTATGCGTAGGCACGCCTGAACATTGTTATTTTTCAAACTTGTGGAGATCTACCTACAAAGCCCTTCGTCCTTAGCTGCTCGCCGCACAGAGGCCGGGTGTCCTCTCGTGAGTCGAAATACCGGGATGATGCGTGTCCATGAATGTTCGGGCTTGAAATATTCAGAGGAGCCAGGCCAACGTCGGCCTTGCCTCACAAGCCAGTAATAAACACCATTTTTCACCACCGCGGCTGAGGCGGTGGACGTCCCAGAAAGGGCCGCACACGTTGTCCAGACCCTGTGCCAGGGCTGATCTCTCTCCAGAGGGTCCTGAACCAGTTGGAAGACCTTCTGGGATCTCTCGACTTCCTCCATCTCGTCTTGCCTACACCCCAGGGACAATCCCGTGAGCCCTGCTGGAACCTTGTCGGGCTCCCTGTGACGGGTATTTTCCAGGGCTGTGGTCGCTGAGACCTTTCAGGGCGGCAAGGAAATCTCAGACCTGGAATACGTGTCCATCCTGGACAAGACGGCTCACCGGCCCCTCCAGGGTAACTCACTTCCCCTTGAGCGGCTGCTTGCTCCCCACAGAGGATAATTCCATGTTGGGGTCTCAGAGTTGGTGTCTGCTGATGGGGGGTAGAAGAAGAACCCTCCGACGAGAGCGAGCTGAGCCTTGCTAAGTGGAAACCCATGCGATGGGCCCATGCATGGACTCCATCTCTGCCACGTGGCGTGGCCGCTCCCTTCGTGAGCCACCCTGGGCGGTGGGGACAGAGACGGACTGACATCTACTGGCCAAGCCATCCTGTTCACTTAGTTATTTAGTGCCTCTTCCCTGATGGTCCGTCCGATGGGCATTAACGTGCAGCCCAGAGACCCTCATCATCTGTGCCTACGCCCGTACCTCCACCATGTGCTGCTTCCCGGGACCACCTTGTCCCTGATCTTCTAACCTTGCTCCTCCCAGGCCCTCACCCACCGGCTCAGCCATCCAGCCCTGCAGCTCATGCCACTGTGTGGTCTTATCTCAGGACTGTCTCCTTCCGCGCAAAGTGGATGACCAGGCGCACGGTGCCCAAACCCCCGCCCACCAGGAGCACTGATTTTCCTGGCTGGCTCTCACCCCGGCACGGGACTGTGGTGCGACAGCCGCCCGTTTCACTCGGGACCCACACACGAACCCGGCCATGAACCGAGCTCAGGGCTTTCCTCTCTGTCACCTGGTCATGGGAATCCCTCGTGGGGCCACAGAGTGAGCAGGGGGACAGGCATCAGTGCGACAGCGATAGGGACACTCGAGGGTCTGAGCCACCCAGCCCTGCAGCTTCCCGTGCCTCGTCTGCACCGATTCTGGATGGACCCTTCCCTCTCGTGACGGATGGCTGCTAGGCCTGCCCACTTCGTGAGCTGGGTTCCGGGTCTGTCCTCCTTTCTCCTTCCCATTTACTGGCCTTTTCTGCCCACACTCGAGAGCTGGGAAATGCGATTGGCCCAATTAGTAACTGTCACTGCTGGGAAGACCTGTGGCCCTCTGGCCACCTCTGACGGGGGCCTGGCTGCCGTGGAGGGGTGGCAGAGGGCGGTGGGTCTGAGCACAATCTGCGAGTGGCCTGCTTGCTTTGAACCCACAGGCCGTGCGTCCTCGGCTAAGCAGCGTAACCTTCCTGTGCCCCATTTCTCCTTCGTACAACTGGGATGAGAAGAGTCCCCCCTCAGGGTGCTGCTAGGAGAGGCCATGAAAACACTGTGCAACGCCCTTCCAGCGGTGCCTGTCACGGAGTCTGTGCTCCGTGCTCGGGGTCAGAGCACGCAGAGAGGGGTCAATGGAGAAAACCCACAAAGGACAGAAGAGAGCTGGGGAGGGAGACCAGGTCCCTGGCCGTGTTCCTGTTACCAAGTCTCCCATGTGCACATGGGTCCCATTTCCCTGTTGACAGACGCTTTTCACGAACCTGTCCGAGTTCGTGCTTTCCCCCTTGCTTCCAAAAAAGTCTGCCGAGAACAAACTCCTTTCCCCCTCTTCCCCAGGTTGTAGCCTCGTCCTCTCTTCATCAAGTCTTACGGGAGCCTTCCTTCCTCCATGAAGTCTGCCCAGGTTTCCCAGAACCCGGAGCACCACCTGGATCTCCTCGCATCCACCTTCTACTCCGTGCGGCAGCCGTCTGTGCCCGGGCTCGCCTCCCCTGCAAACGCTACGGTGTCTGTAAGGTCAGGGAGCCCTGCTGACGAGGTGTAGCTTCGAGAGCTTTGCAAACCTGAAAAAAAGAAAAATAAATAAATAAAGGAATCTGGTCTGTATCTCCCATTTCACGGCCACATCATACAGATGTGCCCACTGTCCATGAACCTGGCCCATTCCCTCTCGGATAAGACACTACACCTGTTGTGGGGGGAGGGGGCTTCTCAGGCTGTCTCCCCCCCCCAATCTGGCTCCTTCCGAGTGAGGAAGAATCGGCAGAGACTGGGACGCGGATCCAGCCACCTGCGGCTAGAGGGTTGGGTCAGGGTGTCAGAGGGCACACGGGTGAATTTCCTCTTACCCTCCCACCTCCACGTGGGAGTATGACTAAGGGGAACCGGTTTTCTCTGGGCGGGGCAGGCCGTCCTCCTCCCTTTCACTTTCTGTCCCATGCCGTCCTCACACCTGGCCGGCCCTCCCTCTCTGTCTGGGCCACTCTCTCCACCCAGGGCGGGAGGCTGCGGATTCAGGTGCCTGAGATCTGGGAGTGAGGAGGGGAGTGAGGATCCAGGGTCCACCTGAGCGCCTCCTCCAAACCAGCGTGTCCCAAAACGCTGCACGGGGAGTCTCAGCTGGGCCACCAAATAATTCCCAAATCAGGCATTGGAGAGTGAAATTAATATTGACCCTGGGGAAAAAAAAAGACAAACGAGGCACGTTCCAGAAATCAGGGCCCTGGGCGGCCTCGCTGTGAGGCTGCTGCTCCGTATGCACACGGCGGTGCTTGTTCTCGTTCCTGCTGCTTGGATAAGAAATCCCCAGGGGAGGGGAGAGGGTTGTCAGGATCTGAAAACCCCACCAACCATGCCACTGGCTGCAGGAGGAGGGTCGATGCCAGGATAAACCTGGGCTTCGCTGGCCTCGTGACCGTGTCAACAGCCATGGCGAGACTGAATTCACTCACCTTCGTGTAGTGGAAGCCACGGGAGAGGAGGGCCGGGCCGCGGAGGGTGTCATTTCCCTGGACGGGTGGGCAGACGTGTCTGCTGGGGCGAGGCACTGCTCTTTGTGGGGGACATTTTGGTTATTTTCTGCAAAATCTCGAGGCGGGGAAGCACTGGGAAGGGTTTACCTGAGTGGCCACGAGGGTGAGCTGGGAGGGGGCCGCTCCTCACCTTCGAGGATCTCTGATCTCTCACATCCGCAGGCTGTGGTCGGTCCTTTCTGCTTCGACACGTCCGTCCCACTTCCTCTCCCATCGACGTGCTCAGACACCCGACATGTCACGTCTTTCCTGGTCTCAGACTCTTTCCAGCGATAGCGTGGCTTGTCACGTCTCTCCCACGTCTTTGGTTTTCACGGGGTCCCAAGAAATAGCTTTCTCATCTCGTCTAGACAGTCCAAGGAGGGAAAGGGCTGCGGATTTCAGCTCGGCTTCTGGTCTGCGTGTTATGAAAATGTCCAGCCGACCACAGGCGACTTTCAGACCCCCCCAGCGCCCTGAGGGAGCTAGCTTTCTGCTCGTGCCCCCTGACACTGGTCACGCGACCCTGACACTGGTCACACGACCCTGACTCAGACAACCAGCTGGGAGCCAGTTTCCAGCCCACGGTGTGAAGTCGTCCCTGTCTGCATGGCGTGATTTAAATGCATGTTTTAAAAAAATCCAAGTCGTTTCCGAAGAACCTGGTGTCGTAAAACCCCATCACGGCCCTGGTGTCTGCTCAAGTCTAGAATGAAACTCGCGGTGATGTCCCCACCACACCCACCAGGAAAAGGTTCCCGTAACCGAAAGAGTTTTATTGCCGGCAGGATTTATGTCTCCACTCCCTCGCCCTCGTGTTGGCTGAGATGCAATTTAAACATCTTCTTCTCCGTTTCTGGCTCCTCCAAGGTCAGATGTACACCGTGCAGATGGGGCCATTACTTGAGACGATTCCAGATAAGACAGCGATTCGGGTGGGCTGTGCAGGCCTCACTGTACAAAAACAAAAAGCCAAACAACAGCAACAACAACAACAACAACAAACCCCTCCACGCTCGCCTGGCATCTCTCTGCAAACGTGGGAGATTTCGATCTGTAACGAGGGGAGGAGGAATGAGTTTCCTTTGGGTGTTGGTCTGGAGGAGACAGGTGGGATGCTATGGTCCCTGTTTTCTGAATCATGACAAGGAAAGGGTTAAAGAGGAAGCTCAGGTGGGAGTTTTTGAGACCCTGATCCAAGCACAGCTGTCTAGGGTCCAGGGAGCACAGTGGGGTGCTGGCTGTGTGTGGGGGGGCCTGGTCTCCTCGCCTCTCCCCTGAACCACTGACCGTCTGCATCTTGGCGTTGGATACTGAGCAGTGGCAGTGGGAAGGCTCCTTGTGGACAGTGATCCTGGCCAGGAGGGGTTGGCGCTGGGGCAGGACATTGGGTGGGGGAGGGGTGGAAACTGCGGGATGTTAGCTGGCCCAAGAGGAAGCCCCCGTGCGGCTCCTAGAAGCAGCAGGTTGGACCACAGGGCGGCTGACGGTCGGCCAGTGGTCGGGGTGCTGGGGCTTGGGTCCTCACCGGCTGGCTGGAATCAGGAAGGATGGCATCATTTTGAAGTCCGAGGCTGGTGAGGGTTCTATCAATTTAACGAAATGTCTAGGAAAGGCCGGCAAACATGTTTCTTTCCTCCAATGATTCACAGTGACTTGACTCCCCACTTTGTTTCCCAGGAGAAGCTTGACCAGACTGTGTAATAAATCACTTCACAATTTAAGGCCTTAAAACAATAGTCTTTTTGTTTGTGTTTCTGCAGGTGAGGAGTTTGGGAAAGGCTCACTGGGGCGGTGGCGGCTGCAGCCTCTCACGGGGTCACCACAGGACACTGTCGGGAGCTGGGACAGCCGGGGCAGAAGCAGTAGGCGGCTGGCCGGGCATCTGTATCTCCGTGTGGTGTCGGGGCCTCCGTGTGGCCTCTCTGCAGGGCCTAGCGGAGACTGCCTTACAGCATGGTGGCCTCAGGGCAGTCACAATGCTTCTGGAGGGCCGAAGGCTTCCCAAGTGAAGACATAGGGAGCCAGATGGAATATTGATCCCATTTTATGGCCTAGCCTCGGAAGCCTCACGTGGCATCTACACTATTGATTGGAACAGTCACAAAAGCTCACCTGCTATCAAGGGGAGAGGGATTGAGATTCTCCTCTTGATGGGGGAGTGGCAAGCATCCAGAAGAACAAGGGGGATGGAGGCGTGGGAGATGCTGTCACCTCCAGTTTTGGAAAATTGGCCACAAGCACCTTCTCCACGCAGGCTGAAATCCCCCTTCTGAGCCTTCCTCCGGGGCCGGCTTCCTCTGACAGCCTGAATCCGTACCTGCGTTCCTTCCCGATCAGCATCCAGCCACCTTGTCTCCACTTGAATCTCCACTCTCCCGCCAGCCCCGGCTCTTCATCGTGTTGGCTCACCTCCTCCTGAGCCCTGTTTAACATGCGGAGCCTTAAATGAAAAACTCTCCAGTTTCCTTGCTTTCCCGCTGGGGCTCCTTTCCTAAAAAGGCCTTGAACGAACAGTTCTCATGAGGGGAGGGAGTGGAAATCCACTGACCACTGACTAAGATGCAGGGCGGCTCTGGGACAGCCGGCTGATGGAAACATCCGTGAGTCCTGTGAGCTGAGCATCGCACACCCCAGTGAGGTGCTTCATGACACGGGGACTGCCTGCCAATCGTCCTGCGGCCCCGCTACGGATAATCGTACACAGCAGGCCTAGAATCAGAGCCTTAAATTATTATTATTATTATTATTATTATTATTATTATTATTATTTTACCAGTGGAGAAGAGAACCCACTTAGAAGGCTGGAGAATGATCTAACAGGAAAGGTGAAGATGGGAACGTTTGGAGGCAGGAGAGCCTAAGGACAGGGTATTTCCAGGTGACAGGGAGGGCGGGGGGCTTCTGGCCAGGAAGGACCTGTCCATGGAGTCACCTAGGTTCCCTAAAGTCACACTGAGCTGCCATCCCTTCTTCCCTCCTGTGGTATTTATTTGTCCTTTTTTATGTGACAGTGAAGTCACCAGGCCTCGCAACGCATCATGCATTTTCATTTCTCAGCCATCATTCCGGCCAGAGAAGGTGGAACTCAGACCTAATCGTGAACTCTGGCTCTGTCGCCACCGAGCTGTGTGACTTGGGCAAGTCACTTAACCTCTCTGAATCTTTGGTCGCTCATGGAATCGGTAAAAGGAGTGTATTATACCCGACCTTCGTGTTGTGATAAAGTGAGATACGTAATATGAATAAAGTGTTTTGAACGGCCTTGGGCCCAACCGGTGCTTCATGAAGGGTGTTTTCTTCCCTTTCCCTTTTACTTACCCATTGAGCATCTTTTTTTTTCTTTTCTTTCTTTTCCTTTCGCAGCCAGTGTCAGGCTTGTTTCTTTTGCCTGGTGTGTATTATTGCAAGAAGTGAGGCATTTAAAGTCAAAGCATGGTTCTAAGAGAGCCTGGGTGATTCGGCAAGGGAAGACGTTTTCCCCATGGTTTTCTTTTCATGTTTAGGTTTTCCAGACCAATTTTTATGCGCGGCAGCCTCCTCCTGGTGAGTCAGAAATCCACCGCCTCCTCCAAAGAGCAGGTCTCGGCAACGCGATGCTACGGAGTCAGGAATGCAGGCTGCACAGCATCCTGGCTTCCCATCCAGGGTCCCAGATTTCCCAGCTGGTCACCCGTTACCATCACAGGTGGATTTTGCTGTGGAGTCTGGGTCCATGGGGCACACAGGAGCCTTATGAGGCAGACTCTGTGTGCCCCATTTGAGTCCAGTCCCCCAGGAAGAGACACCACAGATCATCTAGTGCTTCTCCCTGGAGCAAAACGCCCTCCGTATCCACCCTGAGTACTCTCCAGCAGCGGCTCAAGATCCATTTCCTCAGTTTCTCTCTCTGTTGGGTGCTCCCTGCTCCCCACCCCAGCAGGTGGGCCTTTCTCCTTTAGGGCCACGTAGTGCCTGGCACACACCTCCATCCCAGCAGCCCTCCCTCAGCATCACGTCCCAGTGATTTGGGTGCCAGGCCCCCAGAAATGTGAACACGGCCCCTTGTCCTTCCTCTCTTACTCTCAATTCTCAGCTGAGAGCCTGGCACAGGGGGCTACTCAGTGGCTGTGTGTGGACTCGCATCAAATCGACGAAAGGCAAGACTTTTAAGACTCTTCCAACACTGACATTCTATGATTAGTTTTTTTTAAAGTGTCTACCCATTTCACTTCATTTTCAGAGTCTAATTAAATCTACAGTGTACGTTATGAAGTTGAAAATTCCACCTTACAATTCAGACATACCTAAAAACGTTGCTTAAATTTTTTTCTTGAAACGATCCATCCTGCTTTGAAACTTCATTTCTTTTTACTTAAAATTGCCTTTAAAATGAACCGTCCCTGGACTAGAAAAAGCTTTCTTAAGTTTAAAAATAAATAAATAAATAAATAAATAAATAATAATAAAACACTAACCATAAGGGGACATTTTAATAAATTGGACGACATGAAAATGAAGATCTGATCATCAGAAGATAGCCTTAAAAGTGTGAAATAGAAGTTACAGACTAAGAGAGGATGTTTGTGAGAAATACATCCAAAGGAGGATACAGAAAGAACTCATTCATTCACACGAACAGATAAAGCTGACAACAGAAAATGGGCAAATCACTGGAACTGGCATTTTACCTAAGAGAATATTCAGATGCCCAGTAAGCAGACGAAAAGGGGCTTGTCTTAGTCAGACGGGGCTGCAACAACAAAATAGCAGAGACGGAGTGGCGTAAGCAACAGGAGCTAACTTCTCACGGTTCTGGAGGCTGGGAAGTCCGAAGTCGAGGTGCCAGGCAATTCGGTTTCCACCGAGGAGTCTCTTCCTGGCGTGTAGATGGTCACTTTCTTGCTGTGCACTAGCTCTCTGGTGTCACTAATCCTACTGGGTCCAGGCCCCAGTTTGTATGACTTCGTTGGAACTCGATTGCTTCCTTATAGGCCTTATATCCAAATGAAATCGCACTAAGGGTTTGGGGTTCCACATATGAATTTGGGGGTGGGGCGGGGAAACACAACCCACTCCATTCGAGGCTCAACATAAAACTAAAACGGAATACCTTTATATATCCACCAGGACGGCTAAGGTTAAAAGGCTGACAAATTTCAAGCATTGGGAGGACGTGGCACCCTTGTAATTCTCCTACACTGCTGATGGGACAGGAAATTGGGATGACCACACCAGAAAACTGTTGGGTAGTGTCTGCTAAAACCTGAACACATGCAGAGCATGTGACCCAGAGATGCCACTCCTGGGTGTCTAGTGAACCAGAATGGGTGCACGCCTTAAAAAAAAAAAAAAAAAAAAGTACAAGGACGTTCGTCACAACCCTATTTGTAAGTGTTAAAACCCAGAAGCTACTCACACGCCTGTGAAAAGTCCAATGCCACCGTTATAGGCTTAACAGTGTCTCTCCAGATTGCTATGCTCAAGTCCCAACCCCAAGGATCTCAACATGTGACCATACTCAAAGGGATGAGTAAGAGGAGACGGCTGAGGTGTGGCCTAGAACCATCTGCCTGGTGTCCTTGTAAGAAGAGGCCATTAGGACACACACAGAGACACCAGATGTGTGTGGGCGCAGAGGAAAGACCACGTATGGGCACAGCAAGAAGGCGGCCGGCCACAGGCCGAGGAGAGAGCGCTCAGAAGACACTTCGGCCTTGGACTTCTGGCCTGCAGAGCTGTGAGGAATCCATGCACGTCCCTGGTTGAAGCCACCGAATGGAAGGCATCTTGTTTTGGTGGCCCGAGCAGACTGATGTAAGCACACTCGCTCCATGCGATGCCACAGCAGCGGGGATGTGTGAACCGTGATGGCAAACGGCAGCGTGGGCGCACGTCCCAGATGTGACAGCACAGACGGGATGCAAGGGCCGCTGCATCAAGTTCAAAACCAGCCCAAACTCACCCCTGCTGCTCGAAGGGTTCATCGAGGCACCTCCCGCACACAGAAAAGCGGAGAACTGACTCGGGGGCAGTGCCGGGAAAGGGAATTCGGGGGCTCTGGGTGCTGGCAAGTTCCAATCCTTTATCTGGGTGCTGGCGGCACAGGCGCGTTGACTTTGTCATGAAAACGCCTCAGACTGGGCACTCAGGGTTTGTACACTTTGCTGGTTCTTTAATAAACACTTTGCCACAAATCCTTCACGTCAGTCACCAGGGCGGACTTAGCCAGGGCAGACTGCACGCTCCCTGACAGGGCCTTGGTGTCTCCCCCAGGCTTTTCCTCTCAAACAGCAGCAGGCGAGGAGGCCTCTGCAGAGCCGGCCTTCTCTGCGGGCTCCCGCTGGTCTGGGTGGAGGTGACGTTCATGGGACCCAGCTTTAGTGTTGGTTCTTCCGGCTGTGCCCCCTGCTGGAGTGTCTGTGGCTTGTGCCACCTGCGCTCTGTGTTCTCGGCGTGGGCCATGGGCTGTCGTCACTTGCAGAGAGATCGACGCCGCTCTCGCCAGCATGTGGTGTCTCTAGGGTTGTGCAGTGGCAGCCCCGAGCCTCACCGCAGCTCCTCAGGTTCCGTGAAGCCTGTGAGACCGAGACCTGCTCTGTGTCCACCCCCACCTCACCTCCGCCCTGGGCTTCTGTCGCTGCTGGGACCTCCTCGCCCTTCTCTGTCCCTTGCATTTCCTGGATCGCTTCTGGATGGGCAGTGTGGGCAGCCAGGGTGAGCTGGGGGGTGATTGTGAAGTTGCTTCTGGCCTCGTGGAGGAAGCCAAGGAGCCGAGAGCGGCAGACGTGAGTGACAGAGGGAGAGAGGGAGGGACCCTGAGTAAGCCTTAGCTCCCACTGCCCCGAGGCCCAGCCCCCGGCCAGGCCGGGACTCCCTGGGCTTTAGTCACTTAATCCAGCGGATTCCTCTTTGGCCTCATGTTGGTTTGAAATGGGTTCACGCCTTGGACAATCAAAAAAGTCCTGACTAATATTTCCATTAGTTCCCCCTCCCCCCAAAGAAGCAGAAAAGTGTGTTCAAGTTTTAAGAGTGACTCGAGCTCACCCAGCTCTTCCCCCACTTTTCTTCCAGCCATCCCGTCGGTCACAGAGCCGGGCTCAGCCTCAGCCTGAGCAGACCGTTCCGCAAAGGTTAGGGCTGGGCCTCAGTGAGTCGGTGTTCACTCGACCGGCGGAGGGAATGAATGCGACAGAGGAGCACCAGGAAACGCACGCGCTGACCCGGGAAGTGTCCCCTTCGAGGCTGGCCGGTGAAGCATTTCTGGGAACACGTTCGGGGCGGGCAAAAACGCAGGCCTGGTCGGGAAAGGGGATCAGCTGTTTCGATTGTTGGGGCGGATCCAGTTTTCCATATTTCCCCCCCACCCTGTGGTCGCAGCTATGGATTCTGAGGGCTGTCTGAGTGTTTAGAGAAACACAGTCTTTCCTGGAACAGCTACGAGGGTCTTTCTGGGAAGCCTGTGTCGAGAAGCCATTGTGACATGGAGGCCGCCACGTCCGATGGAAAGATGCGACAGACGTGGGTAGCGGGATGGGAGTCTCTTTAATGATGAAAGTTATGGAAACCCGTGGAAGAGGTTACAGAAAGTCGGAGGCAACCCAGCCTGCTTCCAGAGACAGGCAAAGCTTCCTGGGTCCCCTCATTCCTCACAAGGACGGTCCTCGTGGGTGATGCCACCTCCCAGAGCGAGGCCCTGCCAGGCACCAGGTGTCCTCTGCTTTTCTCACGGGAGGGGTGAGCGTTTGTCTCTCCTGTCCCTATCCCTGGAACCCTGAATGTTCTGGAGCCCCTGGGGACATCGCTGCCGCCTATTCGCAGGGCATATGGGGTGGTACAGAACACCTCTCGCATGTTCCTGAGTCTTCACCCTGAAAATGGGTAGAGCGAAGGCTTATTTCCCAAGAACATCCATTCCTGCGAAGGGTATTCTTGTCCAGCTTAGCGGGGTTTCGTGGTGGCTCGTCTTGCCAAGCGGCTTTCACCAATTCATGCCGCCGCCAGCACCTGCGCCAGCCCATCCTCACCAGCATTAGACAGGGAGGTTTTAAAACCGTTTTCCCTCTTCGGACAGATGTAAAGTTGTTAGTTTTTGTTTGCATTTTTGTCTCTTATGAAATAATGCAGTTAAGTTTTTGAGTCTCATCGAATCTCGATTTCCTTCTCCATCCTCCATTCTTTCCCTCCTCACAGCCTGAGTCAGGAAGCAGAGACGAACCTCTCGAAGGAAGAGGAAGGTGGCTCTGGCATGAATCAGAGACGTCGTCTCTCCGGTTTGAATTTTGAAGCCAGTCTTTTCAGAGAGAAAAAAGGTTTTCCTCAAACTCCCAGTGCGAGAGTTTTTCACATCAAAAAATCAAAGTCGAAAGAAGTCAAGTGATCACAGAGGAGGGCAGGATGCAGACGTGACAAAAGGGACGTTTCTACCTCACATGAGGAAGAACGGCTATGTTGAGAATTAGGGAAAAAATCGAGAAGCAAAGCAGGAGAAGGCAGGCAGGGGTCAGGCTATGACTGTGCTGGTTCTTCCCACCCCAAACACTGGGCTCCAACCCAGGGCTGAGGGAGGAGGGGAGCACCCAGGAAGTTGGAGGGACTCCCAGGACTCCAGGGCTTGTGCCCCACTTCTCTGGCTGTGGCCTGAGGAGGCATCACATCTTTCAGAGAAGTCGCTGCCTCCAACGTGGCGCCCAAGCCGAGGGGCAGAAATCGCTGTGGGGCGTCCTCAGGTGAGTTGGGCCTGAGATAGCACCCCTGGTTGGTAACGCGTGGTCCAGTGTAAAATGTGGGGGAGTTCTGGAACTTTCTGCCTGCCACGGGGAGACCTGAAAAGAGGCTGGGGTGCTAGCTGGAGAGTTCAGAGGACATTCCCACAATAGGCACTATGACCAGATCCTCAGGGTGAACTCAGTCAGGGATCAAGTGTCTTTCTCACGTAGGCCTCTGGGAATCGGAGCCTCAGTGAGAGCCAGGTGGGACCACGGTAGCCAGGCAGCACCTCCCACCTCACAGACAACACACAATTGGGCCACAAGACCTGACGGCTCGTACGCTTCCTCTGCAACCCGCTGTCATCTTGAAATGAAGAGGACCAAGCAAACCCTTTGTAGTGACAGAGAAACCCAAAGACAAAGTCTTTACCCCCAAAGAGATGATCTTCAACCAAAAGGGTCTGAGATACCACTAAGGATAAGAAGCGTTTTTTGCCTGCGGCGGGGCCTCGGGAGCTTGTTGGGGTTTTCTTGGCGGTCGTGTTTGCACACCTGAGCAAATTCTGTCTTCACAGGGCCTCATGACTCCCGTTATAAGGTAGTTTATTTTCCCCAGTCATAATGGCAATGCGATTTCATTTTAGAAGAGTTGGGGCACAACGGTATAAAGGAGAAATAAAAATCATCCTGTGATTGTACCCACCACAGGTGTTCACTGACAATATCTCGGTTTATTTCCTTCTAGACTTTTTTTTTCTGTGTATTTTGGAGCATGTATATTATTGGGATTGTTCTCCGTGCATCTTGTTGGTTGACAAGGTTCTCTCATGTCTAAGGCCCTTTTTGTTTGTGGAAAGGAACACCCACCACTTTGTTACTCTGTTTCTTATTTTTAAATAATAAATCCTTCTGAATGTGCAGAGTACTCCTGACCCTGACCCTTACCCTGTCAAAAATATATGAAGTTAACAGGTTTGATTTCCCCAGATGCTTAATCAGCGATTGACGTGCGATCAATTAAGCTTCCTTAATATTCGATCGCAAATCTCCAAACATCCGGTTTTCTGATGGGCTTTAAATGCCTTAAAACGGAGACAAAACGCGCCCACAAGGACCATCATTTCTAAACTGAGCGGCGCTTACACTCAGGCAGATGTCCATCCTATCTTCACCAGCTCGTTCTTACCCCTGTGTTTTCTTCCCCCCAAGGCCATGTTTTGCTTCCTCGGCCCAGAGAGCCGGGTTGCCCTCTGCATTGGATCAAGGTCAACAGGTCAGGGACTGCTCAGATGATTGGTTCCGACCACTCAGATATGATTTGATGTTTTGTAGTCTCCATCTTTGCCCCCAAATGACCCCTGCTGTGGGCATTTTCACTTAGTAGCCAGGCCTGTTAGCATCTTTGCAGTCGTCCTGGGGTGGGGTGGGGTGGGGTAGAGGGACAACTGACTTGATTTAGATGAAAATGTGTCCCACTGAAACCATAGCTTCTCTTTCTCACTGACTATTTGACCTATTTGCTGGTGTGTGTGTGTGTGTGTGTCCCCACCCCCACTCCCAACAGCTGGCCCCTGTCTCTTCTTGGAGGTCCAGCCTTGGGGTGTTGGAGAGACATTGCCTGAGAATTTACATCCTCTGAGGTGGGCCTTAACCGGTGGTTGATGGGGTGTGAGAACTTCGGCGGAGGTAGAGGGGATTCTGAGGTGCCGCTTACACTGCAGCACCCCCTCCCCCCCAGGGGAGTCACCCTCCCTGGCACTTGGCCTGAGATGACACCCTGACGTGGCCTCCATGAGACTGCCATCGCCGTTAGCCACTTGCCCACAGAGCTCATCACAACGTCTGCTTGGAGGACCGACCAAAGACCTTCAGTGAAGCATTTTTAAATGTTAGAATAAGTTCAAAAAATAGCAGGCTCTGTGGGTGTTCTCAGGGATTTGAGCTCGTTAAGTAAAAAATCAAGCCAGACTCGCTCGTTTCCCTGGATCTATCAGTCTAGAGTCAACATTAACAGCAAAGAAGCCGGGATCCCTGTGAGTCACGGGTGGTCATTTTGCATTCTCTGGGGACACAGATGCCAGATCCTCCTTCTGCGGGGGCTGGAACCACTGCAGAGAGTGGAAGCAGGCTCCCCTATTGCCTCCCGCTGCCCGCCCAAGTCCACAGCGGAGGCCAGAGGCCCGAACAGCAGGCAGCTCCCAGACATGACTGTCGTGTTGCACTTGACTCATCTGGCCCACACCCCAGGCCCACCCACAGGCCGCGGGGAAGGAGGAGGCAGAGTGGGGGGACCCTTGTCTCACATCCAGGAGGAAGCTGAGTGGAAACAGCATTTGGTTTGCTGCCCTGAGTGACCACCGAGTGAGTTTCTAGACCTTTCCACCTTCCCGGCAGCTTTAGAGAGCAGAGCGCACTGTCCGCCACTGCTAACCGCTGGGGGAAGGTGAGTGCGTGTGTCACTCCAACAGCTCGGAAGACACTTCCCGATCCAGGCTCTGCCTCTGCAAAAAGGTGGAAGGCAGAAGGCAGACACCGGGATTCTGGAAGCAGGTGCGTTCGACCGCTGCCTTCCCCTGGATCCTCTGCTCAGCCAGCCCGAGCCTCCTAGGGAGGGCACCACCTGGCGGTGGGCACGCGGTGGCCGGGAGGCTTTCCCTTCTGCTCAGCTGGTGCGTGTGGAGATGAGGGCTTAAGGGGGTGGGGGTGGGTGACGATTTACCCTCTGCAGCCTCGGACTTCCCTGGCAAGCCACTGCCTTGGGCACATTTTGCTGTGATTAAGGGCATTGGAGCCAGATACCAGAATCAGGCCCCAGCTTCACCACCGTGGGAACTTAGGGAAGTCTCCAAAGGCCCCTAAGCCTCAGTTAGTTATCTGTGAGAGGGAGCTTAATGAACCTACCCCCCTGGGTTCTTTGTAAAGAATAAGGGAGATTATGTATCATCCTGAGTTTGAATTTCCCCAAAGCAGATTCTGAGAGATTCAGATGGAAGTGGTTTATCTGGGAGGTGGTCTCAGGAAATACCACTTGGGGTCGTGAGACAGGTGAGGGGAGGACGACAGACAGCAAGAGTGACTGATCCAGCAAGGGTGCTGCCACCGAGCGCCCCTGGCTCTGTCCCTCTTGGTGTTACCTGGCCGGGGGGTGTCAAAGCTGGGGTTCCAATTCCCATTAACCCTGATCGAGCCATCCCCGTGGGGTGTCTTAATTCCTCAGCACGTCTGTGCCTGTCCAGAGTGGACTAAGAGATTCAGAAATGATAACATTGGCAAAATGGGCCAATATGCACGGAAATGGTCAGTGGCCGGGGGTGGGGTGTTATGGACGGGGAACCACCTAAGGTTATGCATATTCCAAAGTCTTCAGAACAGAGCGGGACACTGGCAACTTCTCAACAAACAACGGCTATTAATAATAGTACCCATCAGTGCTCCAATCGAGCCCACCCCTCTCCGCCAAAGTGCGACGCGGCTGATAGACTGTAAGGGGGTAAAATGGATAAGGGGGTAAAATAGACTGGATACAAGCAGGTGCTGGATGCCCCCCACTTTATAGATAAGAAAGGGGGGGCTCCTAGAGAGTGGGAGCCTCATCACGTCATGGGTCAGATCACGTTCGTGTCCATCTCCCAGGGGCAGGTGCTGCTGCTCCCGCCCGGGCCGGGATCCTAACGAGTTTCCCTCCTGTGTCTGAATTAAGAGGCTTGTTCTCGCTGAGCCCAACCGTGACTATGCAGAAATGGGTTTCCTTCTGTAAAATGTCAAGGCTGCATCTTTTAGGTTTTGCCCTGGGTAGGGGCGTGATCCTAAACTCCTTCTAAGCTTGGTGTCTGCCTCCAGCCCCAGAGACGCATCGGGAGGCTTGGAATAATAACAAAAGGAATAATTCTCGGCGTCAGGAGGGGGCGAGAGAATGGTTTTATCATTCTTTTCCCACAAGACTCAGACCTAGGAAGGAGAAGATTAAATCGTGAGGAAGAGGAAAAGGTTGCGGCTCCCCCTCTCACCCATTTCCAGTATGGCCACATGGAAGAGTGGAGCTTGCCCCTTTGAGACCTGCTTCAGCTCCACCAAGAGCCAGAAACCCAGGGTCTGCTCAGCCACGTGTGTTCATGCTGATGTGGGAGGAAAAAAGAAACCCCAGTAGCCCTCATTCATGCTGTAATAGCAGAAGAGCAGCCTGGGAGTGGGGTAGATTGGGCAGGGCTGCCACAGGGAGCAGGGGACAACCTCGTTCCAGGGCAAAGAGCCATTTCTGGGTCACTCCACTGGGCAGGGGACAAAAGCCATCATTTCTGGCCCCTGTTCAGTTCTTGGTTGGAGACAGTTAAACTTTTCCTTCATTATTATTTATTATTATTATTAATTAAAATATATTTGTGATATATATATATATAACATAAAATTCGCATTTTATGTTATATATATATATATTATGTTATATATATATATTATGTTATATATATATATATTTTAACCATTTTTAGGTGTACGATTTAGTGGCGTTAATTGCATCCACAGAGTTTTAAAGCCATCAGCACTGTCTGCCTCCAAAACTTGTTCATCACCCCAAACAGAATCTCTGTAGCCGTTAAGCAATAACTCCCATCGCCCCTTTCCCCAGCCTCTGGTAACCTGTACCCTACTATCTGTGAATTTGACTACGTATCTCGTGTAAGTGGAATCACACAGTATTTGTCCTTTTGTGACTAACTTATTTCACTTAGAATATTGTCTTCACACTCCATCCATGTTGTAGCCTGTGCCAGAACTTCTCTCTGCTTTAAGACCGAATACCATATAACTGTGCGGTCGGTATGCCTCATTTTGTTCATCCTTCACCTGCTGATGAAGGTAAACTGTTCCTTTACATCTACACCGAACTGTGCACTTTAAAAAGAGCAAAGCGGGCACTCTGCTCCCACAGGACACTCTCACAGCACTGGCCTGCCTTGCTCAGGTCCCCGACAATGCCAGTGGTCACTGACATCCTTTGGTAATGCCTCCGAGGACAGTAATTAATAGTAAAAATAACTTATGCAGGTTCCCATTGTTACCCATAAACAGGGATTTAGTATTTTGGTCCTCAGAGGTGATGAGACTTGGCTGTGTGTTCAGTGAGGTCAAGGTCCAGGTCCGTTTGGCCTCCACTCTGTACCCGAGGCTCACCATGCCCCCCTGGCATAGACTAATACTAAGTAAGTATTTTCTGAGTTTGAAATGAGATAGTCCACAGGGCTGGAGTGGATCGCTGCCTTGAGTGACAATGCTCCCAGCACTATTTGTTGAGCACTGACATATGCCAGGTGTTTTGTAGACGTTCCCATTCTCCCTCCCCACAGCTCTGCACGGAGAGGCATTGTTATGCTCATTTTACAGCTGAGAAAGCTGAGGTTAAGTCTTTAACCCAAAGCAGCTGAGGTTAAGTCTTTAACCCAAAGCGGTGCATGGCAGAGCCAAGACCCCAATTAGAGTCTGTGTTCTTGAAAGGGAGCGGAGAAGAAATAAATCCTTTGGTATATTATCTTTTAAAATATTTACAACAATACCTATACGAGGTACTGGTATGATTCCCATTTTACAGACAAGGAACCTGAGGCCCAGGAAGCAGCCAGTAAGTGGCAGGCCCAGGATTTTAACGCAATCGGTCGCCTGGTTGGTTCAGCGTCTCACTCTTTTCTGCAGAAATCACCCCATCAGTTCAAACAGCAAACACCGCTGGGGCTTCGGCTTCCTCTGAAGGCAACCGGTGGGCCACAGTGAGTCCACAGGGATTTTGCCATCTCCTCTGGCTAATTAAGTGAGATCTGGGGGCCCCGAATGAGTGGATGTGAGTCCTAATGACCACGGGCTCCCCTGGGCACACCAGCCATGCATCGGTGTTCAGCAGGCATGGGGGAGCCATGCGACTGGGGCCGGGGGATTCCTAGAATGGCCAGGGAAGGGGCATTCTCCACTGTGGTCAGGGAGACTTTTGTGGAAGAGCTCGCAAGTTAGTTCTCTGCATCGTCATGCCACCGCATCAGTGTCTGGACGCCAGCCCTGCCTGTGCCGGCCTGCACCCCTCACTGAGCAAGCAGGCCCTTGGGGGGATGGTGGGGGGTGTGGTTCAAAAACTATTACCTGCCTCCTAAGATTGCTGTGAGGATTTGGAAGGTCAAGGTCCGGGCACGTAGTAGGTACACACACAACCATGCTCATTACTCCTCTTCTGCACCTTGTATGGACCCTGCCCTAGAGTATGACACCCGATGTTACGTGACAAAGTCAAATAAGTCATTTTTAAATGTGAAAAATTCCTAATTTTTTGTTCTTTTCACTGGCTTTAAACATCTTTATTCCATGGCCATTTGACTAGAGGAATGCAAAAATCATCATCTTACATATTATTAAGCCCACACAAAGAGCCAGTTTAGACAATCAGTGGCAAAACCCCTCTATTCTTATCTGTACCATATTTTTCCCCTTCAAGTCAGGAAAATGAGCGGCCTTGGCGCCTGTTTCAGTCTGCCCGAGGGCTGTTTCTTCATTGCTGGTGCGATGTGACTGGCCTGAGAGTTGGGGAGGGGAGGCCTGAATGTGAATCTGGGGCCAGGAAGGACCACTCCTCGCCTCGCCCAATGACCTTGTTCTGTGGCCAGGGAAATGGAACCTCAGAGGAGGAGGCTTTGCACCTGGCCGAACAGCTCATTAATGGCAAAGGGAGTGCCCCGTGCCCTATCCATGTTCTTACCCACCGGCTGGCAACCTCAGAGATGCTAATACTGTGTCTAATACTGATACTAGCACTAATACTAATACTAGTCCCAGTGCTAATACTAATGCTAATGCCAATACCAATCCTAATCCTAATCCTAATCCTAACACTGTGGGACTTCCCTTCTAATAATGCAAGTATTGAGGATCCAGGACTTTAAATGCAGAGACAAATGACAGGGACCTCTGACTTCATCAGGGAGGACTGTATGATAGAACCAGCTACACCTCGGCTGACACAAGAGCAGGTCACCCAGAGGAAAGGCCAGCTAGCCGGACCTCACCTGAGACTCCCAAAGGCCCGGAGGCCAGCATGCAGGCAGGGAGAGAGTGTAAAATTCGTCTGGGGGTCTGAGGCTTCCTCCCCTCCCCACCACTGCTGGGAATGGAGTTAAGGGCAACGTGAGATCTGCAGTGAACACTGTGGGTGCCCTGCCCAGATCCCTTCACAGGCCCGCACACCCATCCCCCAGCTGCTGTGGGGGTGGGAGGCTAAGACCTCTCAGCTGCTCCTTCTCTGGAGAACTGCTAAAGGGGAGCTGCCAGGGAGGCTATGTTGCCCCGACACCCAGACCTTGCCCAGTGACTGACGGAAATGGGAATATGAAGGACCAGCCCTTTGCCTCGATGTGGGGCAGCTCTGGCTGCAATTCCTGCTCCAGAGCTCTGTGGGGTCAGGCTGGAGCCAACCCAAGCGGAGGCCACAGGCCAGCTGTGCTCCTTCCCCTGCCCCTCCTACTGCCCTTGCTCCTCTCCTTCTGGGAGTCCCCCTCAGTATATCCCTCCTATGAGTCTCTCCAGGTCAGGCTCTGGTGCTGGGGAACCCAATCCTAGACCAGCTCCAATGAAGAAGACCTTAACACAGTCCATTTATTGTGAGAAGTGCTGAATGCATTTTGACCCACTGGTGATTCCTGTCCTGGGCCGATTCCGACCTCCAGCCCCATGTCTTCCTCTCTCTGGGTGGGCTGTCTTCAGCATCGCCCCTGCTGCAGAGGCATCCGTATGAGGCTCTTACCTGGCCACGTGACAGCCTTTGGGGCAGCATCGTACAGACACAATATCCTTTTGCTTATTGAATCTCAGAATTCATTTTCTCACCAAAGACATCAAATAAACCCAAACACGACCAGGTAGCTCTGCTGTTCTGACTCCAACAGACGAATCGCCTTGATCATGCTGTAAAGTCGTGTCCCATTCCATATCAGCCTCATCTGGTCTCATCTGGAACCTCACAGGAGAGCGGAAATCTTTCTTCCGGAGGGGTGGGGGGTGGAAGTTTGGTCTGGCTTTGATGTGTCTGGAGGTGATAAAACTTGGGATGGGAAAGATAGCAGACCTCCGCCACCACCATCTTCATCTGGCCTTTGGTCCTAGGTGGGGTTCAATATCCTGAGTGGCTGATGTCTGACCCACATGTCAGGAATACAGCCACATGGCAGCCTTTACCTACCATCTGCCCTGAGAAGCCCTCCATTATCCTCTGTATGGGAGGGGGGCACCGAAGAGGCCCTGAGAGGAGAAAGCAGGAGCCCGCTGGGCTGAAAATATGTATGACATGTGCATTTGAACGTTTGTCGATAAATATTAGCCACGGTCACTTGTGCTGGGATTGTTGCTGATGCTAATTCATTGATCTTATGAAGGGTATTTTTTCATTTTCTATGACATAGCCACTTGTATAATAAAAACGTTTTAAAAACCGTTAAGTGCAGCGCAACTCCATTTGTCGCTATGTCACGAGCAAGCTGTCCCTGGGAGGCTTTAAGGATGGGCTGGAATTCTGGGGATTCTGCTGGCCCGTGCACACAGGCTGCAGCGGCACGCTTCCAATTCCGTCAAAGAAGTCGTGATTGACTTAGTAAAACGCGGGCACGGATGTGTTTCACTCCTGCGATGATGCAAATCGAACTGCCTGGAAGGCACAGACTTAATAGCCGAGCCCCCTGGATGGTCCCGACTTACAGTGACCAGAAGGACACAGCTTCCATCCTCACCTGATGGTCTTCTGCTTGGAGCTCTGGCTCTCAGAAAGCAGCCAAAGTCAACATAAAGAACTGCCCAGTCCAATCATTTTATACATATGTACACACACACACACACACACACACACACACACACACACAGAGGCTCTTCTGGTAATTCTGAAAATCTTCCTTTAGGAAGGTCTATTGCTCTAGCAATAGCTACTGATATTTCAAACGGTGGAAGTATTCACGAGGGCCCATCCAATGAATGCACGTATATATGAAGTTTTATTAAGTGGCTAAATGTCTCCTTCTGGCCCCTTTGGGTTTGTGGATGCACAGAATCTGACAGTGACAGGGTCAACAGAGTCGCTTGAGTGGCTAGTTCCTAATTCTTCTAGGAAAGGAAGTTTCTGGTGATGAAAAAATGCCAGTCAGGGAGGCAGAAGGCGCAGATGTAGTCTCAGCTCTGCCTCTCCGTGTAGCTGTGTGATTGTAGGCAAAATGCTGAAACTCTCGGAGCCTGTTTCCAGCTTGGAGAAAAGCAGAGAGAGTGATGGTGTGTGTGTTGTTCTAGGAATACCTAATGTGCCTTCCAGAATTACAAAAGCTATGATTATATTAAAATTGAGCAAGATTAGAGGTTATTTTTTCCTGCTAGTTGCACAGGGTTGGAGAAGAGCACAGTTCACAACTTACCTCCCTTTGGGGCATAAGAAGATTTCCAGTGAATTGCAAGTCCAGCGGATTTGCACTACTCTGACTATCTTCAATGCCTGGACCAGGGAACAGAGGAAGACCATCTCACCCACCCACGCCCTCCTCTCTGAGAGGCTGGCTTCTCTGCTAGAGAGATCCTTGGACTCCAAAGGGCCAGAAGTCACAGGGCAATGATCCAGCCTCTCCTAAAGACACAGTCCTGTGGAGAAGGGGTTCTGTTTCTTTGATATACTAGTCATATCTCAAGATAAAAGGAGGCTCCGCATTTTGAAGGTTCTCAAATTTGCATCAGAATCTGTTGGTGGGCTTGTTAAAACAGACTGATGGCCCCCACCCAGAGGTCCTGGTTCAGTAGGTCATGGGTGGGACCCCGCTTTTATATCTCTACCAAGTTCCCAGATGATGCTGATGCTGCTGGTCCAGGGACGGTGATTTGAGAACTACAGCTCTACAACAGGAACAAGTATTCACTTCAAATTGGGGGGAGGGGCAAAGAGAAGCAGCTTTTAAAGTGGTTTTCTATCAAGTCACTCTAAGGACTTCTCATTTACCCTTTTTCTGAACACTGGGAAGAATCTGGAACTATTTACTGCCTAGCAGACGCTACAGCACGGACACCAGGACTGAGGGAAGCCTTGTAATAGTCAACTGTGTAGTCCCCAAGAGTTTACCTTAAACAAAAATCTTATTAGTGCCAAAATAGCAGCTCAGGTTTTAAAACCAGCTTCTGAAATGTGCTCATGTGCTAGTTTACATACATGAAATCCACATGCCTTCTAAAATGAGTCATTTCCATGAGACACCGGCTCAGAGGAACTATAGATTGTACCATTTTGGTGCTTTGGTGGGTGCTTTGGGGAGCTTGGGGTGGTGGGTAAAAAGATAAATCACATAAAACCCTGTACGCCACCATGACAAAGGGCAGTGAGGCCCAGGGGTGGAGGGTGGGGTGTGTAGAGAGAGGCAAAACAATTGCCATCAGAGCAAGTTAACATGGTCCCCATGTTCTACCCCTCCCAGACCTGTGAGGGAGACAGAATTAACCCTTCCGTAACTTTTTGGAGATTCCCTCCCCCCACGTCCAAGGGAACATCTCGCCATTCTCACATTCTTAAATAAAGAAAAGGCAACACTCGCATCTCTGGAGGAAAATGTCTGTATTAAAAGCCGAGAAAAAAAAATCACAGAAGTACAAGAAGGAATGCCCACCAGGCCACGTCACTGGATACATCTACTCGAAAAGGTTCATAAAGTTCGTTTCCAGCGGTTACAATGAGTTGGCGTCCAATCATTCCCAGGCCCCCCGCCCCCCCCCCGCCCCCCATCACTTTTAAATAAATTAAAAAAGAGAACAACAAACTTCAAATACTATGTTCGGATACAAAGAGCTTCTCTTACTACAACAATAGCAATTTGATTTTTTTTTTTTTTTACTAAAACTTTCATTTAAAACAGTCCTTAAATATATAAAACCAATACACAGGATTTGGTCATTTTTTCTGCCATGGATATAGGGCACGTGGGTGCGGGGGGAGAAGGGGGAGGAGGGGGAGGAGGGGGAGGAAGAGGAGGAGGAGGAGGAGGAGGAGGAGGAGGAGGAGGAGGAAGGCAGGGGGATGCCACAGCGGTTTGGGAAAGGGTCCCCCCCCATTTCCCTCCTCTCCATCTTCGCAGCTGCGGACCCCACCCCCTTTCAGGGCACGGGCTGGCATCTTTGGGGAACCGGGGCTTTGCACGCACGCTGGGGCCCCCCTCCCCGGAGGAAGGACGAACGGACGGTCACTGACAGCACGAAGCGCACGGGCCGCGTCTCCCCGCGGGGTTGGTGACCCCCGGGGGCGCGGGCGCGGGGGTGGGATGGGGTGGGTGGGGGTGGGCGCGCAGCGGGTCACTTGGTCGCCGCGCCCGAGGTCACGGCGGCGGCGGCGGCAGCAGCGGCGGCGGCGGCGGCGGCGGCGGTGGCGGTGGCCGGGGTCCCCGCGGTCCCCGCGGTCCCGGCGGGCGCGTTGGTGGCCGAGGCGGCCGCGGCGCTGGAGGTCCCCGCGGTCCGGCGCTGCTCCATGCCGTTGGGCAGGAAGCCGGCGATGATGGGCACCGGCCAGATGAGGGCGGCCACGCTCCACACCACGATGACCAGGGTCATGAAGCAGGCCACCAGCGTGGACTCGATGGGCTTGCGGTGCAGCCGCCAGCCCGCCTCGCCGGGCAGCTCGTCCAGGCTGAAGTCCAGGCAGCAGAAGGGCAGCGGCTCGGCCTGCGGCCCCGGCGGCGCGGGCGGGGGCCCGGGCGCCCGGCCGCAGCCCACGCACAGCCGCAGGTCCTGGCGCGCGCCCCCCGCCCCCGCGCCGGTGCCCGCGCCGGTGCCCGCCGCGGCCGCCGCCGGGGCCAGGTGCTCGATGAGCAGCGGCGGCCCGACGCGGTGGAAGGCGGCGGCCAGGCCGGCGCGGCCGCGCGCGCCCGTGGAGAAGAGCAGCAGGTCGCACGGGCGGCCGCGCGGCCGCGCCCAGCGCACGAGCAGCGCGCCCAGCGCCGGGCGCTGCAGGCTGATGTTGCAGGGCGCCCCGGGGCCCGCGCCCCCCGCCGCCCCCTCCTCCTCCTCCTCCTCCTCCTCCCCCGGCACCTCCTGCAGCTCCGCTGGGTCCGGCCGGTCGGGGGGCCCCGGCGCCGCCCAGGCGCCCGCGGACGACGCGTTGCCCGTGGCGTTGGGGGGCGCCCCGAGGAGGACGAGGAGGCCCGGGGCGTCCGCGGCGCCCCCGCGGGCGCAGGCGGCGGCCAGGAGCGCGGCGAGCAGCGGCAGCATGGCCTGCGGGGAGCGCCTAGGCGCGCGGGGCCATGGGCGGGGGGCGCGCGCGCGGGCGGGGGCGGGGGGCGCGCGCAGGCACCTGCCCGCCCGCGGGGGAGCGCGGCGTGAGGATCCCTCCCGGACCCGCGGCGTCCGGGCTTCCCCACCGCCCCCGGCGCGGGGGGCCCTCGGATCTGCCGCGCCCGGCGCTCGCGCCGAGCAGGGTTCCCCGGCCCGGCTCCGCCTCCCGCGCGCCCCGCCCACCCCGGCCCCGACACTCGGGGGAGGGCGGGCGGGGACCCGCGCGCCGGGGCGGGGCGGGGCCAAGCGGGGCCGCGTGCGGGGACTCCGGGTGTAGCGGGCTGGGCCCCACCCCCCACGGGCTGCTGGCCGGACGGGGAGGGGGATCCCGCGCTGCCCGCGCCCCGACTCCACGCGGGGAAGGCGCTCGGAGGGCATCGCGCCCTCGGAGGGATGCCCAAGCGTCTCGAACCCTCCCTTTGTCACGCCCGAGGGGAGCCCGTGATGGCTCGCCTTGGTTTTGACCCGAAACTCACTCGCTCATTTGACAGAAGGGGAGACTGAGGCCGAGAGAGCGGGTGGGGCGGGGGGGGAGGACACCTCCCCAGGCCACCCAGCGAGCCGGAACCCGCGCTCCCGCGCAGCTCGCTCGGGGTCCCTTTCTAAGGCGGCTCCTAAGACCTCAGATCTGGGGAGTTTGCCTGGTTTTTAAGGCGCCTCTAACACAATAGACCCCGCTTAGCATTCTCCTCACGGCGGCGAGCACGCCCTCAGGAAAATGCCAAGAATTCTGCCGGGTTTGGGGTGCAGAGGGGCCGGTGGGAATGGGAGCCTCGCGGCTCTGCGGGTCCCGATGGGGAGTTTCACTCCCTAAAAACCTTCCTCCTGGGCAGTGAGCTCCCCTGGGAGTGAGCACGTGGTTTTGAAAGATCTGTCTGCGGCTCTGAGTCAAGGGCCGGTTCGCCCCCAGTAGGAAAGTGAGGTCGGGCCTGCCAAACACAGCGGGCGAGACCAGATGTCTATTTTTAAAATCCGTTTCTAGTACATTGGGCCTCTTACACTTGGGGAAAAAAATTCCCCGATCCCACTCTAAGAGAGACCCTGAGGTTTGAAGCCATTGTGGCCCTTGGGCACAGCTGTCCCTGAGTCTGGGAGGGCAGGGGAAGAGGGAGCTGAAACAGTCAACCCAGCGGCCCCCCTCTGAACAAAGCGACATGACTGGGCTTGCTGGCCAATTACATTCTGGAAGCTTTCCTCCATTGTTTCTAACAATAAGTAAAACCAGGTTGAGGAGGATGTAAACATAGTCCCAAATGAAGGTCCTGAACCTCCCTGGCCTCTTTCCAGGTGGGCGAGTCATTTCATTACTCGGACTTGGCCTTGGTTTCCCCATCTGAACAGTGGGGTCAGTCAGTGGTACCTGCCTGGCGGGAGCGCTGTGGTAAATGCACTGAGCCCGGTGTCTGTCCATCTGTCCACAGAGGTGCTCACGTGGTGTAGTTACCATCAGTCCAGCGCCTATCTGGAATGGTTCTTGGTTTCTACAGAAATACTTGCTTTCCTTGCGGACATAGGACTCCCTTTTCGTTTAAATTTTTGTTACTTTTCCACTGAGAAGTGGTGCTACCAGAGAGGACAATGTGATCTTCAGTGCTTTTATTAAAAATTGCTTTTGCTTTAAGCCTTGCGTGTCAGGAACAGAATCTACTGTCTGCCACGGCGGAACTGAGTCTGAGCACTGTGGCTGGAGAACAGCCCGGGCACATGAGGTAATCTGAGCCAGGCCACTGTCTGTATGACAGCTGGTGACACTCTCTAAGGTTCTAGCCAGAGGAGGAGTCTTCCTGGCTTTGTCTTCACAGCAGAGCCCGCAGGGGCAAAGGGAGATGACACACAGATCTGCTCAGGGAGCCAAGCAGTTCGCTGCGAAGTTTTGTGACGATAGCCTGGTGCCCTGGCAACCTGCTTTCTGCCGACTTTTCAGCACATGCCCCAGACTCTGACACCTGCCCCTCATGCAGGGGGATATTATATAGTTCTTGTGTTTTCTAGACGAACTGCTGTCTTTTTGGACAATTGGAATTTGGGGAAAGAAGATAAAAATTAAGTTACTTTTTGTCTTGGTTACCCCAGTGGTACCAGCAACAGGAAATGTATGTAGCACGGCATGGAGGCTAGCTTCTGCGGATTGAACAAATTTGCCTATTAGTTAACAGCTCTGACAAGCCACCATGTATATAGTACCTTCCAGGTGCCAGGTGTTTTACACACATCATCTCTGCTCTCCCCAAAGATCTCATGGATGTGATACTGACTTTACGATGAGAAAACCGGGGCTCAGAGAGGGTGAGTAACCTACCTGCGGTCACACAGCAGTGAGCAGTACAGCCAGAACGTCAGTCTAGTCTTCATTGACTCAAAAGTTTTAGAGAACTAGTGGCATCTGACCTCATGGAGGCTGGGGGCCAAGTGCAAGAGTAGGTGGTGAAATTCTATTTTCTTTCGAGAAACACTTGCAGTTGAGTTTCTTTGCAGAGATCTGTGTGTTATAAACCTAGCAGCATTCTACAAAGGTTGGAAAACAGGAGGAAACAATGATAATCCCAGTTTCCTGATATCGTTACTTTTCTGCATGTGCATTATTACTCTTTTCGGCATTCTTTATATTCTCTAAAATGTGCAACTGTTACCTTTGGGGGAAAACAAAAAAGAATAACATTAAAGTCTCACCACTTTTTGCAACTGTTACTGCTTTGTGTTCTTTTTCGCAGCCCAGGAGGGCAGTGGAGGAGGGCTGGTGGGGTGGTGGGGGGACCGGGGGCGCTCAACATGCAGTCGCGGACCTAGCGAGGTGGCCTGCTGGTTAAGAATCCCGCCTGAGCTCCGGGCAGAGACCTGCTCGTAAGCTGTGGCTTCGGTCCCCTCTCTTATCCATCTCCTCGCCCGCTCTGTTCCAGGCTTACTGGCTTCCTTGCTGTTCCTAGAACACACTGAGCAAACTCCAGACTCAAGGATGTTGCTCGTGCTGTTTCCTCCTCCTGGGACACTGTCCTTTCAGATGTCTGCTGAGGTGTCAGGTCCACAGAGGGCCTTTCCCAGACCACTCCTGTAAAACAGCCCCCATTCCCACCACCCCCATCACCCTCCATCCTCGTGCGCATCTTCCCTGTCTTCCCGGTACTTATCATCAGCTGACACGCTGTGTGTTTCTCTTCTTTATTTAATGTCTCTCCCTTTATTGAAACGTCTGCTTCCCAAAAGAGCGCCTTATCGGTTTTGTTCAGTGGAGTTGTATGTGGCACATAGTAGGGGTTCAATAAATAGCTGATGAATGAGTGAGGGAATCCGATAGACTGGGCGGACCCACCAGGCAGGGTGTGGCCGCAGTTTAGGGAGTTGAGATGGACAGAGCCACACCAGGCCCATAGCAACAAGACCCATGGGGACCCTACCAGCCTGTGGGCAGCCAGGAGCTGCTCCCCTCGCCCCATTCTGCCCCGCGCTGGCTGAGGAGGTCCCCTGGGGAACCGCCTGGCTGCACAGAGTTTGGAGTGGAAGGCGGCCTGAGGAGCGTGAGCCAATGCAAGTGAAATTACTATGAAGAACGTCCCAGATGGGCCCAGACTTTCCCCATATCAGATTTAAGGAAGAAAGGCAGATGAGACTCTTTCCATCTCCCCCAATTCTGTCATTTTAATAAAATGAATGGAAGACTTTGATAAGTCTCTGTTTTGTCTGTAAAATCCAGACAGCAAGTTTGTCTACATGGACTGTGTTGTTCCAAAACAACCATCGAGGACTTCGAAGAAAATGACCAGGAATGATGCGCAGTAATTTCACCCGCCTCATGGCCTGTGCCCCTCACCGGGATTAGCTAATTTTCTCTCATGTCGCCTGTTGAAGTCCGAGGTCACAAAAACATCTCTCTGGGTTATTCTGAATTCCTTTCACCCACTGGCCTCAGGGTGTTGCAGGTACAGTATTCGTCAGTCCTCTCCTCTCATGCGGTGGAATTAATATGTTGTTAGCACTTGTAGACTGAGAGAGAAGCAAGAAGCACAAAAAAAGTCATAAAAATAGGACAGAAAAGAGGGGCTTAGCAACCAGTGGTTCAACTCTATCAGAGTCACTGACGAAGGCTGTGTTTTTTGTGTTGGCGTGTGGTGTTGGTGGGGATGCTTTTCATGCCTGGGATGGGACATCCTCAGAGGGGACACTCCAGCACTGGTCACAGGAGCAGCTGAGGAGCTGGGTCTCCTTAGTGTCCCCTGAGGGAGGTCTGGAAGCCCCCCACCCCCATGTTCTGCTGATTAGATTTTGATGATCCTGTGCCCTCTGCCTCCACGTAGCTTTGTGACCTCCCAGAGGGTCTCAGCCAGGTCTCCAGGGGGTGGAAGTTTATCCTTCCTGACCACCGTGGCCAGAAGGGAGATCTGCCTTCGCACAATTCATTTGGCATGTGATCACAGTCACCTTGGGACAAGGCTGCTGTTGCCAGCTCAAGCTGTCACTTGGACTTAAATCTGTCCAGGCATCCCTTGGTTTGTGGATACTGGTGTGCATGGTGGATGGGGCTACTGCTGGTATTTCTTTTCTGGGCATCTGGTAAGATTTTGGCCAAGACTTTTAGAGGAAATCATCAGCCTCTGCTGTTACGGGAAGTGGAGAATGTCTGAGGGAGAACTGGGAGGAGGAAAATGGCATCCTGTGGCACGTGTGTGAAAGAATGAGCACCTGCTGAGTGAGTACCTCTTGTAGGCTTGGCCTGGAGTTGGCACCTTCACCGGATGATAATTGTCCCTCAACGGACACTTACTGTGCTCCAGGCACTGTCAAGCACTTGAAATGCATCCTGATCACAGGCCCCTAAGGAAGAGATTACTATGGCCACTTTATGGGTGAGGCAAACCGAGGCTCAGGTTAAGGCATTTGTACAAAGTCAAGCAGGAGTGGGACCAAGATTCGGACCTGTCTGACAACCTCATCCTTCATTATAAGCTCTGCTAAGGGGCCTCCGCCATCACCGACAACCTTGTGAGTGGAGGTTATTGTCCTGCTTAGCTGATGAGGAAGCAGGTGCAGGATGGCTGGGCCACGGCTACGGCCAGGGTCGCCTGTCCTTTCAGCCTTCCAAGTACAGCTACCCTGCACTCAGTCCAATTCATAAATCCCACCAACACTGAAATTCTGGAAGATGTTTTCCCGGTCCAGAGCATCCTGCCTGATAAAGCCCTACATTGTGGTTCCCTAAGTCCACGGCTCTGCCTCCAGGGCCACCAGGGCACCTGGTACAGAGTAGATGCTCGGTAAGTACTGGTCGGGAACCTAGGGACTACTCTGCGGGGCAGACAGCCAGCCTGGAGCTCCTGAGATACCCAGGAACCCTCAGACTTGCATCAATGGATTTTAAAAGAATATATTTATCAATTACTTGGAGAAGTGTTTAAGAGAAAGGTAAATAAGATCAGGGGTATTGACTCTGCCACACCGATGGGGCGGCAGAGTGGTTTCTATGAAACGACTGCCCTGAAACACTGATTTTCAGGGTTCGTATCTGTCAGAGGAACCCAACTGAAACTATGTTTTAAAAACATTTTTTTTGTACTATGGTAATATGCATTTTTATAACATGGGCGCTACTTAAAGTAAGTTTTTTGCTTTTTTTTTTGGAGAGACAATCCTTAAAGCAAGTGATATTTTAGCTTCTCATATCCATCTGATAAAAAATTAAAATGTCGTTTAGCATTTCTAATTGTAAGTTCCGAGGATTTCAATATGGCAAACCCGAGAGACAGAGCTGGGTCATCAGAGCCCAGGCGACTGAATACGTCCCCTCAGCAGCTAACAAGCATCATAAAATTTACTTCATGCTGCTTCTAAATGGCACCGATATTCCCTTCAAACGAAATCGTTGGCATTCCATTTTCAGAGGAAGGGACCGGAGGAGGGGGAGCAGGAGCCCATTCGGAGACAGCCAGGATCATTGGAACGCATTTGTCAAAGCTTTTAGTGCCTTCTCGTTGCACCCCTTCCCGCTGCATCGTCCAGCCCCACGTGCTTGGGGACACCTGCTGTTTGCCTGGGCATGCTCAGGGATGCAGGTATCCTGCCCGTCATCCCCTTCCTGTTAAGGTGGCCTCTTGGTTGATCCGTTCTCTCTTTTTTCTACTAAAGTCCCTCTATATGGGACTTAGAGAGAGCTGTGACTATAAGCATGGCCTTTGGAGCCAGGCAGACCTGGCTTAGATGCGTGACTTGACGTCGCTGTGGCTCAGTTTTCTTGTCTGTGAAATGGGCTGAATAGGTGCTCTCTCATGAGGGGTCAAATGAGATCAATTGATTGTAGATCAATTCAGGGCCTTGGGAGTGAGGCTAGCACTATAGTTCCAGAAACATGGGCACGTGGCTCTTCTGTCCTTGTACTGCTATGGATATTGGTGTATATGTGTCTTCAGGAACTGGTCATTGAACATGGGGAACAGAGAGAGACAGCTCCTGGCCTGAAAGAAGCTAAACTCCTGTGTGCATGGGGTCATCCCTAGCAATCAAACAAACACGAAATCCAGCGGCCATGAGAGTTTGAATGGATCCCAGAGGCTACCTAGTCCAAACTCCTCATTTTATACATGGGAAATCCGAGGCCCAGAGACGGGTGTTAGTGTTGCCAAAGACCACAGTCCCGTTGGCAGCAAAACCAGGCTGGAAGCCAAGCCCCTTGGCCAACTGGGCAGTAGACGTGGCACCTCTTTACGGTCCTTTGCAGTGCTTCCCAGCTGCGTTTTTAAAATGAGGCTCCATGGCAAAGTGAGAGCAAAGAGCCTTTCTAATTTACTTAAAGAAGAGGAGGAAATGATGGGCTTTATAATTGCCGGAATCACATTTCTAATCTTATTTACAGGGTGAAGGATTGATTGCACGGGCTGAGAGTGTCGGCATACTCAGCAAGCTTCCGTTCTAATGCAATTAGGCCTTGCTCGTCCCAGCTCCGCTGAGGACTTGGGTCAGGCCCCAGGAGACCTAGGTGTGAGGTAGACGCCCACGCTGGACCAACCCAAGCCTCAAGTCCTGAAGAAGTTCACGAGAAAGGCATGAACTTGGAGCCCACAGTCCGGGCAAGGGCATCAGGGCCATTGAGTCAGGCTTGCTGGTACCTGGGCTGCTGGCTAGGCTCCTGCAGTCTCTCACATGGTATCAGAATCCCCATGTGACAGCGGCTTGAAGCTGTGTACCAGGGCCAGCTGTGCCCTGTCCTCACCACCCAGGCTGATGCCCTTCATGGCAGCACCATCTTGATTGTGCTTGGCTTTGCTCTGCCCTTTGCACCTTGGAGATGTGGACGTGAGCCCCTTCACGGAGGAGCCCAGGGCTGCCTTAGAGCTGGGCCTCTGGTCCCAGCCCTGCCCACCTGAGCCTACCATGGCTCACCCTCTGGCTGGCTATTGACTGAGTGATGGAGCACACAGGTGGAGGGGTCAGACTTCTCCTGAAGCCAAACCTTTGTGGAAATCTAATGAACAAAGACCAGAGATCTCCTCAGCTGCCTAATTGCAACTCACTTTTGAGTGACAGTAATAGAAGGAAAACACGATTGGCCTCCTGTAGGCAAACGAAGGCGCACAATGTCCCAAACTTCATTGAAGTCCCAACCATCTCGCTGTCACAGAGACCGATACCTGCAGTCACCCACAGTCTCAGTCGGGGGCCTCTCCCAGAGAGGGCCCATGAGGGTTCTGAACTGAACCCCTGTGGCTTAAACCTTCCTTAAGTCTGGTCTGCTTTAATCTTCATTCATCCATGGTCTGGCATTTTGTTTTAAGCTCAAAAATGGCAAATTGCTTTTATCTTGTAGGCTAACTTGGATTGTTAACCTACAGGTGCTGTGTTAGAAGGATTCTGAGGCCATATCTGAGCTCGGGGAAGATAATGTGATGGTAGCTGCCAGGGTACAAAGCAATACAGGTAATAAATGTCTGCGGTTTTGTCTGCCACTTTCTCCTGGAAAGGACATGCCTTTCTCTGGGGTCTCTGCTGCTCACTAATTCAGTCTGATTCTAGTAGAGATGCTCATGAGAATAACCAGCTCCCCCTTTCATGGGCTTGTGACCCAGGCCTAGTCAATCATGATGCTCCAACCCCATAGCCATAGTGATTTGCCCAGAACAAGCATGTGACCCAAGCCAGCCAATCAGAGATCTTCCTTGAGATTTGATCCATGAAACTCGAAAAGAAAATATGCTTCTGGTCTCTGATGTTTAGACAGCAAAACACTGGAAAGCATCCAAATGCCTCCCACGTAAGGGGATGGTTAAGGAAATGTAGAAATGTTCACAGGATGAAAGAGTGCGCAGCCATGACAATTCCATTTGCAGAGACTTTCCTGTTGGGCGTGGCAGTGGGACCGCCACGCAGACTTTAGTGCCTCGTCTGTGTCCACAAGGAGTGTAGAACCCCGAGCACTTGTGGTGGTTTATATGCTCTTTATAGACGCTTTGTGCAGTGCGGAGAGAGTTCCCGTTGCATAGGGCATGCGATCCCACTCACAACCCCGATACCCTCTGGCTGCCCACACACCCTGCAGAAGCGTGTTATGGGGATGAGTATGTGTCTCACCTCTCGCCTTTTTGCACTCAGCACCCAGCCTCACTGTCTTTCTCCTCCCCTCTAGATTTCCTCAGGGAACCTCAAAGGCTTTTCCTTCCTGTCACGAAGAGCAAGCCAGTTCTTCCCCAGGTCCTACCTCCCAATTCATCCTGGGACTCCCCCGACCAGAGGCATACAGGTAAGCAGAACCTGCCTCCTTTCAAGGCTGCCAGTCCCTGGGTTTTGCCTCTGGAGGACATCCTTGAGCTCACCACTCCTCCCCTGCAAATGGCAGCTCAGAGCTTACCTGCATCCGCATCCCCTGGAGGGTTCCAGCCTAGCCTTTCTGATTCATCAGTGCAAGGGTGAGAATCTGCATCTTTAACAAGGTCCCAGGTGGTTTCCAGATGATGCTGAGGCTGCTGGTCTGGGGACCGCACTCTGAGAACCACCGGCTTGGAGCATTTCTTCCAAACCCACAGAAGACTCTCCCCCAGGGGAATTTTGGTGAATAGTGTTTTCTACCTCTTGCCACATATTATTGTATCATTATTGGAGGGTAGAAACAATTAAATAAAATTTTTATGCCTGGGGCATCTGCTTCCCAGTTTCTCCAGAGAAGCAGAGAAGGGGATCCCGGACCACCCATCAGCGGGGTTTGCTTAGCTAAAGTGCTCCAGATCGGGGCTATGGCTCAGAAAGATGATTTCCAACAACTAATCAGGGCAGCCTCACGGTCTCCAGGCCAGAGAAGATGCCGGTGTTGGGAGCAGGGCTGGGCCAGAAGTAGCTGGGCCCCAGAAGCTGGGTCAGGGAGGGAGAGCAGTCAGCATACCTGGCAGCTGTATTCAGGTAGCACTGTGTCAGGGGCACGTCAGAAATGGCCAAGGACACAGCTGGAGTAGCCCTCCCTGCCTCCAAGGCCCTTGCTTTCTGCTGGGGAAGGCCAGGCCAAGCCAGTGCGTGCAAATATGAAGATGCCTCAGACTCGTGGTGGGCACAGGTGGAAAGCCATGGAAGCCATGGGTGGTGGAGCAGCCTCTTGTTCTAGTCCCAGCCAACGTTACCTGATGAGGCTTTGACCTTGAGCATGTCACATCACCTTCTGTCTCACTGATGCCCTCAGGGCCGTAAGACCCCACGGCAGTGGGTCCTCAGGGCTGGTGTTTCACTTCTTCATTAGGACTGTCTTCTTTTTTGGTGGTGAGGGAGGGCCGGCTCAAATGTTGTGAGACCTTGGACCAGTCCAACCCCTTCATGCATTTTGCAGCCTCCTTTGTTATGACGGGTGGTCAGACTGTGAGACACCCAACACCCTGTCTTGGTCCTGGTCCTTGGGCAGGGTGTGAGAGCGTGGAGGCTCCTTTTCCTTTGACCAGTGGAAGCAAGCTGTTGGGGAGCACAGGTGTGGGGAAGGCCAGCATACTTGGCTTCCAGATGTTGGGAGTGCCCAGCACAGCTGGACCTCATCGGGTCCCAGAAAACTGCGTGGTAGATCTGGAGGTGCAGGAGGAAAAACGTGAGAGCTCTCCCTCAGGGTGGATGGCAGCTCTGACTACTTGAAATTGATGTGGATTGGGAAGGGAAGGGAGGCCCCCTGGGCGGGGACCAAGGACAGACAGCACTGCAGTCTGTGTGCAGGAGTGTGGGTCCTCCCTGCTGCCAGCTATGGGACTTGGCATTACCTTCTGTGGTCCTGGTGGGGGACACCATACTGGTGGATAAGTTTGGGGGTCACTTATGTAGTTTCTCCAGATCCTACAGTCAGACTGGTCCCAGGACTTAGGGCTCATCTGCCAACAGGAGCTCCCGGTGGCCATGGCAGCCGCAGGCAGGGAGGGCCCTCCCTCTTTCTCTGGCCGGATGGACGGGGTTGCTCCTGTGACCCGGGCAGCCCCAGACTCAGGGTTTTTTCCCCCTTTCTCTTGCTGTGTCATTTTCCGGTGCTTTGGGAGCCTCTCAGCTGACAGGTGAGCACTTCACACCTCATTGAAAAGTCACCACAATAATTACCAGATGATTAGCAGGGGATTTTGAAAAGGCACTTCAAAGCGGCTCTTCCGGAATTGCTAAGACAGGTGGAAAAGGGATCTGGGCAGAGAGCGGCCAGTTACAGGGATGGCAGGGACTGAGGGGGAGGTGTTAATGAAACTGGCTGAGCAGCACGGAGGACAGGTCCTTCTCCCTCCCCAGCAGGGCGACAACCAGGCAGTGGGGAGGAGGCCTGACAGCTTCAGATAAAGCACAGGACGTCGTATACACTTTGCTGCTCCTTTTACACTGGGTCCTAAATCCTAGGCTTTCCTTAGGAAGCCTGGTGCCTGTTTTGCTCAGGTTCATAGACGGTCAACATAAACCTTCCTGGGCCACCGGATTCACTTTTAACTTGACTACTTCAAGTTAATGAAAATCAAATGCCCACTTGGATGTCTAAATCCCAATTCTAGTGACGCAGATGTCAAGACGCACTCCAGACATATGGGACCAGACTATCTGGGGTGGGGGGGGGACTGGCATCCACATTTTTAAACAGCTATCCAGGTGATTCTCGCGCAGTTTCTAGAATACTGGTATTTGGGAACTACAGGAGCGGTGAATACTTTTTGTGAGTTTTTTTTTTCCTTTTCCATATTCAAAGCACAACTGCTGTAAAATGTCGCCTTTGGGGCTTTAGCAATGGTACCTCCAAGAGGGCTGATTTGCAAGCTGCGTTTCCTCGATGCCAGACAGAAAACGTTAGCTGAGCCCGGGAGTGTCTGGGCTCCTGGTGACGGTCTTCAGCGTCATGCGAGCATCTATCTGTCTGGCACCTTGCAGGCTGGCGAGGCAACGTGTGAAGCAGCCAGCAGTTCGTGGTGTTTGGCATGTGGAGTAGAGCAGACTCTTCCTAGACATTGTGCTGTCTGCCTGTATGACTTACAACGTGGTTGTGTCCAGTTGTGCATGAGACCAAGCTGTGCTGTGTGGGCCTAGAAGTGCTGGTCCAAACGCCTCGCCCCACCCCAGGTTCCCTGCCTGACTCGTGGGAGGTGGGTCATGCAGCCTGAGGCTGCCTTTTGTTACAACTGAGGTGAGAAAGAGGATACCTGGTGGTCCCAGAAGGGATAGGGTTGGAGTGAGATGCTGGGTGGCTCCACGAGGGATGAGCATGATAGGAGGGCCGGGGTGGCTCCAGATGGGTTAGATGGGTGATGGGTGGGAGGAGGTGCCCAGGAGGAAGGTGTCACCAGCTAGGTGGGGATCCACAGCTTGGGAGACCCTTTGTAACTCATGGATCAAACTGCTTCTCCCCCATCCAAATCCTCCAATGTACTGGTTTCAACTGTCATTTCAGATTGTATTAAAATCACCTGAAAACTCTGTCCCATTTATCAAAGATGACCTGATTGCCCTCACATACCACTGGACGTTCTCGAGGCACTCTTATTTCTCTGCCTGCCCCTGGGCCCGATTCCTGCTGCTGTTGGGTTCCTAGTCTGTTCTGTGCTGTCACTTCTCCCATAAGATATTCCCCACTTCACGGAGCCCTGATCTCTTCTTACCCCCGGGAGTCCCCCCTACTCCAGGCTTTGGGTGGAGCCGACTTCCAGAGCCCAGGGACATCACAGGGACACCTCTGCCCTCAGCCGGGTCCAAATCCTTTACTCTCACACTGCTCCTCAAGCTCTAAGAACAAGGCAGAGGTGCCGTTTCTGGCCCATCTCCCCTCTTATTAACATCTCTTCACCCCTCAGAGACCTCCGACGCCCCACGCTCCAGGGCAACACGGTCAGCAAGGAAGGGAGCGGAAAGACCGACTGTGGGAGAGAGAGGGAGCAACCTTCCTGTAGGTCTCAATGACCCACCCCTGTCAGCATTAAAGACAAATTAGCAGAGGTTAGGTTCTTCGGGCATAAACCAATTACATGCAAATTTTAGCAGATGAAATGCAAATGACACACGTGACTCTGCCCTGGATTGCATCAGTTTAGACATGTCTCTCAGGAGCAGGGAAGTAGAGATCAACCTAAAAGTGTGTTCCAGATGGGGGTGGGGGTCAAAGGAGCAGGAGAGAAGGGTGGTTACTTAAACCCCAGCTGAACGCTAGGGGATTTTCCCTGTCATTTGCTCAACTAACACTTCTCGAGTGGCGGCTGCATGCCTGGCAGATGGTGGGGTAAGAGAGAAGTAGCACCACCCCTGCCCCAAAAGAAACCCCTAAATGAGTCATGACACAAACAGGTAAACAGAGGGGGTTCACGAGGGCTTGGAAAAGCAATGCTGGTGATGTGTGCAGGATGCTGTGGGGACATAGCTAGAGCAGGCCATCTCATCAGGCTGGGACGTCGGGAGGCCTCCTGGAGGCTGAGCTGGGAAGGATGACGAGGAGATACTAAGTGGATGATGGGAGTTGCATCCAGGCTGCCTGGTAGATCGGTGTGGCACCGGGAGGGGTGCGTGAGGTGGGGGAGTGAGGGGAAAAGCAGCTGGTGAGGTTCAGGAACTGGATCACCGCGGCTTTCAGCACTGAGCTAAGGAGGTGGAGATTATCCTGAAAAACGAGGGTTTAAGCAGGAGAATAATGAGATGAGGAGATGTTTCTGGAAGCTCTCAGACTGGACTGTAGTATGGGGCATGGATCGGAGCGGTCCAGATGAGGCTAAAGGGCCAGCGAGGAGGGCCAGGCCTGGGCAGTGGTGGGACAGGCAAGGAGGTAGAAATCACCAGGAAAATCGTTTTGGGACCCAAAGTAGTAGGCCTGCGATGGGCCAGTGTGGATGGAGGGTGCTGGTGGCAGAAGGCGTATGATTGGCAGGTTTGGGGCTGGGGCGGTTGACACAGCGCCACGGGAAGGAGGCGGGTGGGAGGACGATTCTATTTTGGACCCGGCTGGTGTGAAGAGCTGTGGGGTGTCCAAGAAGCCCATCCAAGGCGTGGGATGCCTCTCGCCGTCTTGGGTCAGGCTCTCCAGAAGCAAGTGTTTTATGGTGGAAGTGCTCCCAGGAGAAAGTGGAAAGTGGTGGGGAGAGCAGGGCCGGGAAGGAGCCAGGCCGGGGTGCAATCAGGCAGACTGTGGAGGGCGGCCTCCCCTGACCCCCGGGCCAGGTCTGGCTGTCAGTTACACCTCCAGGTCCACCCAAGGGGACGGGGCCATCGCAGTCGCACTGCTGTCCATCACAAGCTTGGGGCTGCCCTGGGTGGGCGTGGTATGAAGGCAAAGGCTCCAGTACCTCAAGGGTGGGTCCCTGAACGAGAGTGACAGGTGTGGCTAGTGGGAGCAGAAGTCCACTGAAGGTGGGGGCAGGGGGAATGCAGAAACAGTGAAGTCCTCAGAGGACAGCCGGGGGAGGTACCGCAGCGTCTGCTGACCACACAGAGTCCTTGCCCCTCTTGACTGCTCTGCAAAGTAGGTGATACCCCATTTGAAGATAAAGACACTGAGTTCAGAGGGGTTAGGTAACCTGCCCGTTGGCACACAGCCTGAGGAAAGTGGTGAGCCCTGGAACCCAGGGTCCGCAGGTTTCCACACTAACTGCCAAGCACATCTCATAGCTGCTAGTTCATGAAGGGGGTGCCACTGTCAAGGGCTGACGCCACGCCAGCCACATCCACGTGACAGCTGCTTGGCTTCACGCCCCGTCCTGGAGCTATTTTCCTCTCCAGGTGAGGAAGCAGAGGTACAGAGGGTCACCTGGGCAGGGCCACTAGAATGGGAACCCAGGTCCATCGGACAACAAACTGCATCCCAGACAACATAACCCACGCCCCAGGCCCTCCAGGGGACACCCCATTCCAGCGACAGCCCTGCGTGTCTTGAAAATTTGCGGGGCGAGGTCAGGGAGGATATTTTAGGTTTGCTGGGGTTCCTTCACTTTCTTTGGCAGGAAGATGGAGGCAGCAGGGCGGAGTCTGTGCAGGGCAGGCCGGGGAAAGAGGGCTGGGTTCAGGCTGTTGCCAGGGGTTCCTGAAAGGGTAATTTTGCAAACAATACCGAGAGGCTGGCTGTGGCACGGCATTACCATGTGAAAAGAAATTATTTTTATCACTTGCTGTGTTCTGGTGCCCTGAAGAATGCCGCAGCGATAGGTTGAGTAGGATATTCTGGCTGGGTGGGCCAAGAGTGTGGGCGCAGATGGAGGGGTGTGCGTGTGTGCGTGCCTGCGTGTGTGCGTTTCCACGCCTGCCTGTTTCTCAGCTTGGGGAAATGCATTATGCAGGGGCCAGGCCCTTCCCCCTGAGGGGTGTTCACAGGAATCTGAGATGCTGCCTTTTCCCTGGAGACCTGCCTGCCCTGGATGTAGCAAGAGGAAATGACCTGAGGGGAGCCATCTAAGAGGCCCCGCTTGGCCTGGACCTAAGAGACACCTGATGGGGAGTTGGAGACCTTCCCCCTGGTGGCCTCCTATGGGAAGCCTGGTGTGGGGGAGGGGGCGGCTATCACATGCCAGGCTGCAGGAGAGGTGGAAGAGACCCTCCTGTCTGAGAAGAGCACATTACAGGGCATTGGCTTACATACCCGATGCAATTTGTCACCTTTTCCTTAAAGCTAACATACGCAGAGCTGAACACCAGCCCCTGGATCAAGAAAATGAGACACGGCCGGCTCCCCCAGAAGCCTCTTCCGGCCCCCGCCAGTTGCTCCCCAACCAGAGAAACCCTCTCCTGACTTATAACGGCTCAGATCAGCTTTGCCTGCTTTTGGACACCATAGAAAAAGAGGCATGCAGGCACCTTTTGAAAGGATGATCATAGACTCGAGTCCTGTAGAGCAAATGATAGGTTTGCTGTCTGGAATGTGTGTAATTTAAAGGAATCTTTCGGTGGAGTCTTTTGTAATTGGATTAATTGTCCTTGGCCCCAAGCCTTGGGCATGGTAAGCAGATCTTTCAGGACGAAGGATTCATTTGGGGTTCTGGAAAATTTTCCATGTTGCAGGCAGAGCATGGGGCAGAGAATGCTGCAAAGATAGGTTGAGTTTTCATTAAACGGGGACCACCTTGCATTTTCTTCTGTCTTAGGCCACCCGTTCTTAACCTTGGCTGCACATTAGAATCGCCTGGGAAGTTTTAAAAAATATCAGTATGGGAGGTCCCACCCCCAGAGGTGCTGCTGGTTTGATTTCAATCGTTGTGGCCTTCGTTGTCCTCGGAGGTGACCTGTAGGGTGTGAAAGAAGTTAATCTGATGCTTGTTAGCGACAGTAGGCAGACTTTATTAGAGGGATGACTACAATGGGGTTGCACAGTAGGACAGAGAGGTTGGGCTTCACACCTGAAACCACATGGAAAAATGGTGATTCAGAGTCAAGGAGCAAGGTGAGGGGGTCAGTGGATGGAAAATCACCAAAATGAAGGGAAATTCTTTGCTAAAGTGACCGACCAGGATTCTTGCCGAGGGCAGGGCAGGGCAGGGAGATCATTTATGACCATTTATGAGAAGAGGAATTTGAACCGACATTGAGGGTGATCAGACATTGATGGGGGGTGGATGCTGGCTAAATGCGTGTGACAGGATTCTTGCTGAGACTGGGCCCGGCTATGATCAAGGGCGCTCTTTGTCGAGGTTTATATAACCTGAGCAGAGAAGCTTCTGGCACTAGGAAGGCCTTGCTGCTGCTGACATGTGGGAGGAGCTAAATGGTGCATTCGCTGCCCAGAGGCGGAGTTAAGCCCAGACCCAGGGCACAGGTCACCTCTCCAGGCTCCTCCAGGGACAGACAGCCCAGGCCCCTCTGTGGTGACGATGGAGGTGGGTGTGAGCAGGAGAAAATTCTGATGATAATAACACCAAACTCACAGGTTTTCTGGGAGTATCGAACAATGTAAATCGTTTAAGCCAAGTCAAATGCTCCACAAAATGTCACCGTTATCATCGTGAACGCTGAAAGTCACAAGCAGGAGGAACAGTTGTGACTTTTATAATCCTCAATTAAAATGTGCCCGTTTGAGTTTGGCCAGAGAAGAACAGTTAATAGCACCTAATACTCTGTGAGCCAGATGGAACTCTCTTTTCTGGAAGCTACTCCAGGACCTAACGGGGCCACCACCATGAAAACAGCTTCCCGGGGCTAATGGGACTTCAAGGTGTGACCACTCTGACAACCTAGATCTAGGTCTGCTTCCAAATGCGGGGCGAAGGGGTGGGGTGGGGGCGTTGCACGACCCCATTTTGGCCGGCTTAAAGCATGCAAATTGGAGGCAGAGGAGTTTTTCTCGAGGAAAATAATAATTCTCTTCTGAGAGCACAGTGACATGTAATGAATTCCAGCCAGAACCCAGAGTTTTGTAAAATTGCACAAAGAAATAAAAAAAAAACAAAACCTTTTTACAGCTGAAAATTTAAATCACTGCAGCTCTAAGCACCCTATTTGCTTGGATTTTAATGAAATCGGGGTAAGATGGATCAAGGATGGAGGTAGTTGAATCGGGAATTCAAGGTCGCCCACGTACGTTCCATCCTAGTGACGTGAAAGAGAAATTAAAACCCAACCAAATGGAAAGCTTTGGGCTAATGTCCAACATTAGCTGATGATGTCCCCAAACAGTGTTCTCTGGGCCTGTCAAGGTTTATCTCTTAGCTTTTCCGTTCTACGGGACTTTAAAAGAATACTTAGCCCTTTCATCTGATTTTCACGAGTACCCCGTCTCCATTTACTACACGTTTTGAAGACAGACTCATTTGTACCTTGTTGCTTCTTAACGCAGCCTCAATTTTATTTCAGTATCGACCTCATGTGGTTCAGAAAGTGACCATGCCGCCAGCTTCGAGGACAGATCCTGATTTAATAACCCCAGTCCTTTCCAACGAATGGTTAGTCACAAAAGCAAAAACTAAAACTAAAAATGTGACTCAATTTTGGCCAATGAGGAGTGAGAAAAAGTTTGTTGAGCGTCTCCAGGAAAGCTATCTCTGCTCCTCAGAAAGAGTCAGCCTGGGAACTTCTGGTCGGGAAGTGACTCCGGGGACCGCTGCTGTGATCATAAAATCCATCGAGATGGCGGAGGGGAGCGATGGAAAGGACCTGGGTCCTGAGTGACATCGCTGAGCTTCCGAGTCCGCTGAAGCAACGCTTTTCTGAATACTTGGAGTTTTCTGCTACGTGCAGCCCGGAGCATCCTAAGTGCTCTGTGAGCACTCTGGGACTCAGACATGAAGTGAATCGCTATTAAGGGGCAGTGACCAGGCTGAAAGCTACATTTCTGCGTGCCTTATTCCGCTTTCTGTTTTCCTGTCTTCTGCAGAGGCAGTTTTCTTTTCTGAAATTAATCGCAGGGTTTATCATCGTTGAATCGGATGCTTTCATCTCATTTTCCCCCAGGGCAGTTAACAAAACAATTGCCAGCCGTGGTTCCTGTAGTCGACAGAGGTTTCACGTCTTCACCGACACCAAGCATGGATTTTTGCTGAAATATCTGTCCCATGCCTTTTCTCTGCCAAGTTTTATACAATTTCCAGTTGCTCTAAACCGTGCCGAAGTGGTCCAACTTGGCTTTGCGCATCCCTGTAGCATCTACATGCTTTTATCTTATCACCAAGGTGCCTTACTGCGCGGTGATTTTACTCATCTGTCATATCAGGATGATTCTGTGCACAAGAATAGTGACTTTGTTCTTCTCCCTAGTGAGAAGTCCCCTGGCTGGCAATGCCAGGCCTAGTTCAGCCATCAAGGACCCTGGTCCTTTCCTTCCCTGTATATTCCTTACTATGCTTGGTACATTGGCCATGTTTCTTCCTATTATTTAAAAATGGCTGCACAGCCCCAAACACCATGTCACACAGAGAGGTCCAGAAGTGGGAAAAGAAAAGGAGAAAATCGTTATTCCTTTTTCTCTCTTATTTGCTAGAAAAGATAATCTTCTCTCAAAGCTACCCAGTCGTTTCCCCCAAGGCCACAGAGTTAGTAACATAGCACAGTAGGTGAAATTCATATATTTTATTTAACCTCATGTATCCAGAAAGATTATTTCAACATGGGATCACTATAAAAATTATGATGAGGTATTTTGCATTTTTTTATGCTAAGTCTTTGAAATCCAGTGTGTCTTTTTTACTTACAGCAAAAATTCAATGACTGTATTTTCAATTCAGTGACTGCATTCGATTCAATGCAATTCAACAACTGTATTTTCACGGGAACGGCTTGACCTGCATTTACTTATATTTTATAAACTTTACGTTGAAAACATGGATAGACATACCCACGTCGTTCCCAATAGACTTAAAGTTTCCCAGTCACTGCGTCAAGCCGCAGTTTTCACATTTACCGTTAAACTAATTAAAGTTAAATAAAATGAAAACTCCCCTTCCACAGTCACCCCAGCCACATTTCAAGTGCTCAGAGGCCACGGTGGCTACTGTAGTGGACAGCATCCTTCTAGAGCCTGTGCACGGAAGCTCATTTTTATCAAATTCCCTGTATCCGAGCACATGGTGACGTGTTAGCACGTGTCCACCTAGAATTAGGTGGCACCAAACACCTCAGCTAGAAGGCTCGAGACTTGCCTTGCAGTTGTTGCCCTATTTCCACTTAGCCGTGTGACCTCAGCTGAGTCACTCTGCTTCGGGCCTCTATTTGCTCATTCGCCAATGTGTGGCCTCAGGAATCTCTTTCAGCTTTCAAATGATGGATCACTTCTCTCTTCCAAAAGAGGAGGGAATGAGGGCAACAGCAAATCTGTGGCCACCAGGCCACACGCACGCGTCTTCTTCACTGAAATATATGAAACCGGGATGCAGTGGGCAAGCGGGCCTCACACAGCACTCACTCCCTCCTCCTCCCGGGCACAGGAACCTGCTAATTAGATCTTTCTCCAGAATGCCCGGGAGAGAGAGACGCTGAAGCATTGTCCCGGCTCCAAATTCCAGGAAGCGTTGCTAGCTTGTTCCTTTCCATACACCACCTTCGAAGGAAGAAACACCCTGTCCACAGGAGGAAACCCCTGCGCGGGTTTCTGCCATGGTTTTTGAGTCACTGGCTTCCCGGAGGAGGCTGTATTCTTTTATACACAAAAGAAAAGGCTCTTCCGGACTCCTCATTGTTAGACTGTTTACATTATGGTAGTCAGAAGGGGGCTTTGGGTTTATCAGAGAGCATCACCCTCCACTGTATTTAGCAGAGCTATGAAATGGTGGCCAGAGCATCAAATCAAACTGGAGAATAGCTATGGAGGCTTGAGCCCCAACAATTCACATGGTAATTGAGTTTGACCAGAACTTGCCTTCCAGATGGAGGACGTGGGACTGTCAGTGAGATAAAACTTTAGGGCTTTGTGAGAGGGTCTCCGGTCTCAAAAAGCAGTTCCCAGCACTGGTGACCTTTCCCTGTGAGTCCTGTAAGGTGGGCACAGTGGAAATAGCCCCCTCACCCACAAATGAGAGACTCCAGCCTTCTGCTTGAATTCGGGAGGAGAGGATAATAATAAGAAACGGAATGGGAGCAGAGGGTAGAGGATCAGGAGGGACCCAAAGGACACTAAAGGGCGTGGCTAAAGGTCACCAGGCATTTTATATCCATCCAACGCCATACTGGAGTTGATTCAGACCAGGAAATACATTTAAAAAAAAGTCTGTTACCAGCTTATGCTCTGCTTAAAGGAAAGACCGGCTAAAAGGAAGCAGGAGTGTGGGGTTTACTCTCCTCATTCCTTTAAGAAGAGTGGGAATCGGAAGGAGAGAACTCATCTATTCGTTCATCTTTTCACCTGTTCGCTGTGGTGGACAGGTCTCAAAGACGGGCACCATCCATCCTCCCACTCCTCCCATCGAGAGTGGGTTTATTTTCCCTTCCACTTGATGTCGGGCTGGCTGTGACTGGCTTTGACCAGTGAAATGTGGTGGAAGTGATGCCACGCCAGTTCTAGGCCCAGCCTAGACTAGTGGATGATGAGAGGCCACATGACGAGGGACAGGCCATGTAGAGGAGCTACTGCCAGACATGTGAGCGAGGGCTGTTGAGCCTTCCTGCCCAGCCCAGCCATGAATTAGGTGAGCAAGTGGCCGCAGCCGAAGCAGAAAACCGCCCAGCTTTGAATACCGCCCACATTCAGGACTCACAAAACCATGAAAAATGTTAATTTTGTGCTTTTCAGCCACCATGTTTCGGGGTCACTTGTCATCCAGCCACAGATAACCGAACATTTACCACATGTTTTTGGCAGCTATATTTAAGGAGATTGTCTTTTATTCAGTTTTCTAAAATAAATTTTTGACCGCAAGTTGAATTTGCCAAATGACTATCTCTGCTTTCTTTGAAATCATCGCGGGATTACTTTTCTTCTTAAGCCCATGAATCTTTGATTTGCTTGGAAATCCCTTGTCGTTTTTGAGCAGAGGACTTGCATCTCTTTCATCAAATATATTCCTAAGGGTTAGATATTGTGAATGCTGTTATGAATGAAAGCCTTAAAATTTTTCCTCTTGTCATTGTTTGCGATAGTATATACAAGTGAAATTGATTTTACATATTGACTTCGTATTCTGTGACTTTGGTCAACTCACCTATTCGTTTTAGTCATTTAAAAAGATTCCTTGGGACTTTCGACATGCACAATCATATTGTTTACAAATAGGGATGTTCAATGATTTCTGTCCAATAAGTATGCCTTTTATGCATTTTTCTTGCTTTATTGAACTTGCTAGGATCTCTAGGGCAGTGCTGAAGAGAGGTGCTAAGAGGGAACATTCTTGCCTCGTCCCTGCTCTAGGGGAAAAGCATTTATTCTTTCATCCTTCAGTACCATTTAAGCTTCAGGTTTTTCATGGACGCCCTTTATCAGGTTGAGAAAGTTGTCTTTTATTCATAATTTGCTGAAAGTTTTTATTATGAACTAATGTTGAATTTTGTCAAAGACTTTTTCTTGATTAACGAGATGACCACGTAAATCCTCTCCTTTATCTTGTCAATGGGGTGAATTAGAATATAGCCCCTGAGATGGTCCTTAGTTATCTCCTCCTCCTGGTATGCACGCCTTTACGTAATCCCCTCTCCTTGAGAATGACCTGGATTTAGTAACTCGTTTATAATGAATCCAGGAGGCAGAGAAGGTGGCATGCTACTGCTAAGACTAGGTGCTAGGCTGTGGTCTCCATCTGGGGCTTCATGACAAATCCCTCCAGAGCTCAGAGGCATACGACCACCATTTATGACTACGCTTGTGGATTCTTTGGGTCAGGAATTCGAACAGGACAGAGGAGGGACAAGTTGCTCCATGCTGACTCAGCTCTCGCCAGCCCTCCTATTTCTCTACCCATGGTGCTGCCCCGGCCCAGTCATCTGAAAGTCTTTAGTTCCCTTACACACTCTGCATCGTCTCTTACTGAGGTCCTTCCTCCATACACGCTCTTCCCGGTCCAGAACACTCTTCTCAGGTCAGCTGGGCTGATTCATTCCCACTCTCCTTCGGGAGCTGCTGACATGCCGCCTCCTTAACCTTCTGTGCCTGCTTGAAGTGCCCTTCCCCCAGGCTCCCATCATTCTCTGTAATTCCCCATCGTAGGTCTCATCACTCATTATTCACATCCTGATTCCAGTGTCTGACTCCCCAACCAGAGGGCTAGTTCCAGGAAGCCAGAGACGGCCTCTGCTATTCAGATGCAATCCGGGCACCTGGCACAGGGCTCGGGATTTATTTGGTGAATGTATTAATGGGCAAGGCCAGCACCATTATGCCCATGTTACAGAGGTGAATATAGGGTCAAGAGAGAGCTAGCCCAGGTCCTGGGTGCACAGGTCACACCACTACCCAACACCCTCAGGCATCCTGGAACCATGTCCCCAAACAGATGTGTGGCACCCCCCACCCTCACAGCTTTGGTCCTTGGTACTTGCTAGCTGTGTCCCAGTCGTGTCTTTGCAGCCTGGACATGCCCAGGTCCATGGAGGGAGTGCCCTATTAATAACCTATTTTTCTTCATTTGCCTGTGAACCAACCGGCACGAGATTGTGCCATTAACTTGTCTTGGTGAGACACAGCCACAGAGACGTGACCTCTATTCCCATGATTAAGGCTCCTTCACAACTAGAATACTGATCTTACTTAAAAACTAAGGCATAAGGGAGGGCGCTGGGGAAAGTGGCCGTAGGACGTAGACCATTGGCTTTTGTAAGAAGAGAAGATGGCAGTTCTGTTTGCTCACGTTGCCAGCATTTTTCTTTCCCACTTAGAGTAATGACAAACAGTTTTCTTTTTCCTTTTTCCATTTGGGAAAAAGTCCCTTCAAAGTACTTAACTCAGGAAAAAAAAAAAAAAAAAACAAGCCTGAGAGCAGACGACTGGATCATCCCATCTCTTTAGCAACTGTAATTAATGGGTATTGAATCGATATCATTGAACCCCTGGATGCTTCCAGATGCCCGGCTCTGATGAAGGGGAAACCGGAGGTGAGTCAGGGCTGGCCCAGCCAGAGCTGGGCCTGTGACACGGTAACCAAGCAACAGGCGTGCATGCGGAAGGGCAGGGTGACCAATGGCGTGTGGCAGGATGGCAATCAGAATCTAGGACTGCGGCCTCTCAAGGAAGAGGTCCCAAGGCAGAGAGCTCAGAGGCCAGATAAACCGGAGGAAGGAGCCCCCGGTGACGGGAGGCGAGGCATCCAGACGGGCACGGGACTTCCTGCGATCGGCAGCAACCAAACGACAGTGAAATCACCTTGATTCAGAAGCCAGATGCGCACACCCTTCGTCTTCAGGATGAAATCATTTTAATACTCAATAATTACGTGTAGGAACCCTGAACCAAAGAAGCCAGAGTGGCTGCTAAGCGTGTGAAACAGGCCTCCACATTTTTAGCAGGGACACGAAAACTGAAATCCATTTCAGGCTGCGAGGGGGGCTCGCCTCAGAACGAGACCCCCCGTCGTAGCAACTGCTGGTGGGAATGCAAAATTATGGAACTGCTTTGAAAACTGGCAGTTTTTTACAAAGCGAAACAGATATCCATCTACCCGCTGATGCAGTCATTCCATCTCTTCACCCATGAAAAGCGAAAACACACGTCCACAAAGCAGTTTGTACATGAATGTGCAGAGCAATTTTATTTACAATTAGCCCCAAACTGAAAACAACCCCAGTGTCCACCACCTTGAGAAGAGATAAACAAAGTTTCCGTATCATGACATACAGTGAAAAGCATAAGATAATGGTCTGCGCCATAGGATGAATGAATCTCCCAGGTACCATGCTGAGGAAGGGTCTACTTTCCTTTCTGTGCGATTCAACCCAAAACAGTCAAAAGGGAATCAGTCTGTGGGTTGGAAATCAGAATGTGGTTGGGGGTGGAGAAGGTGACTGGGAAGACGTGAGGGAACTATCCAGAATGGTGAAATAATGTTCAGTATCTTGTTCGGGGTGGTACTTTCCAGGATGGAGACGATTGTCCAGACTCATCAAGCTGAACACCCATGATCATTGCACTTTGCTGTGTGCGCATTATTTCTCAATTTAAAAAAAAACCAAAAACCATAGGCAAATTGGAGTCTCCAAGTCTAGGCTGACAGGTACGAAGCTCGTCTACTGCTGCTCCTGCTCCCGCTCCCATGACAGGCATTCTTCACTGGTTTCAGCATTCTGTGCCCTTGAACCTCAGCGGGGCTTCAGCGAACATCACCGTGTGGCTCTCCCAGCAGCCACTGTCAACGCAGCAATCTGTTAGGGGTCAAAGCCACGTACTGCGGCTACGGTGACCCTCCACTTGGTCCCCTAGCTTGGTGGGGTCTGGGCAAATTTAATTTTTCTCTAAAATCATAATACCATTCCAGAAAAGTGTTAAAATAGTCCAAAACCCCACTCTCCCAGTACCAGTGTCTGACTTCCCAACCAGAGGGCGGGGGGACCCCGGGGGTGTATACATTTGTCAAAATTCGCCCATCTGTACGCTCAAAATACGTGCTTTTCATCGTACGTACATCACACACCACAAACGTGATTTGAAAAGGTAAGAGGCAGAAAGAGCAGCAGAGAGTGTTCTGAGCTTCAGCTCCCACGAGGCCTGGCTGTCTTCCGGCCAGCCTCCTCGGCGTCGGAGGTCAAGGCTACCTGGGTGTCGTTCCCAGGCTGCATTTCCTAAATCCTTTTATCAGCGTCTCCCCTTCTTTCTGCCTGAGCCCATTTGAGCGGATTTTTGCTATTTTCAGCCACACAGTCCTGTGAACAAGATGGAGTTTTACAACAACTGATCCTGGGGGAAAAGGGTCTGGGGGACATGGTAGCAAGTCACCCTTGGGTCTGCGTAAGCCGTTCAGGATGCTCCCTGCTGAGCCCAAACGTGTCGACCTCTGGATCTTTTCCCGGCCGTGGAGAATCGTGTCACCTGAGTGTATGTGGTGGACATCGACTGGGTGGATCCATCCGAGCTCCATCCCATCCTCTCCTGAAACAACAACCTAATTTCCCTGGGATGGAGGGGGGCACCCCACCCCACCCCAGCTCTCATTTGTAGTTAGCCTATGAGGCTCAGTGTGGGGGACTGACCCCACCTCCTGGAACAAGGGTTGGGACAGGACCGGGCCTGCCCAGGCAGTGTCTCCCCTCCCCCAGCTCCTGCTGCAGCTGGGCCATGAGCTCCACCCTAGGACTGTGGGGTTTGAACTCTGGGGCTGCCAGGCTGGAGGGGGTGAGCCTGGCACCCTTTGAGCTGGTTGAGCTGATTTGACCCAGACACTGTTGAAGCTCCAGACCCACCCCTGGGCTTGATAGCTGTAGGATCCAATTTATTTCTTTTTTTGCTTAAAAGCTGAGTCTCTGCCACTCGTACGAAAAAAAACTGCCTGAGTCAGATAATATATGTATTCACAGAGATTTAAAAAGCGCAGTCGTCATCATAATGCCTGTGTTGGTCATTGGGTTCATTAAAACAATATTTTTTACTTGAAGAACATCATGCTTATCTTTCCGTTTCTAATAGGCCCCCCCACCCCTTTCTCAGCTGTGGCCACTGACGAGGACACAGAATTCATGTAGTTTAAGTCGATTTATTGAACGGGTCTTGGTTCACGAGCGTACAAACCCTTCGCCCAGCTGGCGTTGTGGTCAGTAAAGAAACATATATTTGACCAGAAGGCAATCGAACCGGTGCCGGGAAGGGCTGATGACAAGCCATGTCCCGGGCCCAGTTCCGTTCTCCAGGCCTAACCACGGCTGAGTTCCCACTTTTCCTTTCTCCTGGCGATTTTCTGTTCAGGTCTATGTTCTGTGAAAACAGTGGTCTTTCCCAGGAAAGAAATGCGAGCTGCCCTCTAAGTCCTGGGTAGAAGAAGTGTCACCGTCTTCACTTTTTCCGAATTCACAACTTGAGTTTTAGCATCTCACCCCGTTAGGCGGTCAAGCTCCCTTAAACAGTGAAAAGGCCCCTCGTCCTTTAGCCCAACACCCCCGTCCTTCCTGTGGGTTCCTCCCTGGGCACAGGTGCCGGCAGTTCTCTGAGAGGAGCGGCTCTTCCCAGGCCCACAAGCCCGGGCTGTGAGATGCCCCTCGCTGTGTTTTCCACGACGAACAGGGCATGAGCAAGCCAGGCGGACCAGACACTTGCTCCCAGATGCTGAGGTAAGGAGGACTTTCCTCTGGGGATGGAATTTCACTCCAGGGAGGGGGAAGAAGCTGCCTGTTCTCCCCATACCCTCTCCCCCATCTGCTCAGTGCCGGAGCTTAAACCCCCCGACTTCAGACTGTTCTGCTTTGCTGCTCTCTCAAGTCCCCACATCCCGGCCCAAAGCTCCCCCCAGGAGGGCACCCCGCTTGCTTTAGACGTTGTATTCAGGGGGACACCATTGCTTCCAGCCACGCGTGATTCATTTCCTAAAGGAAGAAAAGAGGGGAGAGGAAATAGAGGCCTGACTCAGCCACCTGATGCAGGGCAGCTCTTCAGGGGATGGCCCTGAGGCCGGCCTCCCAGCCCACACCTGAGTTCATGTTTGTTGGTTCGAAGCCAGAAACTTCTCTGGGGTTCCCATGGCGATCAATGGCTGTTTTGACCTGTGGTATTAGAGACTATTGTCTTCTCTGTCCCATTTGCGAAATCTTCCATGATTTTTTCTTCTTTCTCTGAAGAATAAGGAGTTTCTCGATGTGCAGTGTCCGTTACCAAGAGACGATCGTTGTGAACACTGATAGACCACCACCCAGAGGATGTAGCGATCGAGCCTAAAAATATCTTTCAAGGAACTCAAAGTGTATGACATGGAAACAGGTGAAAGAAAGGGAAGTGCTCTCAAGGTTGTAGAAAGTTCTCCGGGGCTCAACAAAAAAGAAGCATCAGTTCTAGCTGGGGGGCCAGGAAAGGATTCATAAAGGAGGGGGTTCCTGGGGGAAAAGAAGGTTTTGTCCATTTAGGGAAGAAAATGAAGGGCAGGCATTCCTCCCCAACGGAGAAGCAAGGACGTAGGGCCTCAGGGAGGGAACAGGGACGTGGGGGAAAACCACCTTCACCTGTGAGTTTTTTCTTTCCACCCAGATTTCCATTTGGGGCATTTTATTTCTTCTTTAAGTTCATCCCTTAGAAGTGTCTCTAGCGAGGATTCATTGAGGTGGTACATTCTCTCAGTGTTTATATTACCGAAAATGTCTCTCTCTCACTCATTCTGGAACTAGTTTCGTTGGCTTTGCAAATGGGTTGGCAGGTGTCTCTGTCGCCCTCCTAATGCGTTATTCCCCTGTCTTCTGGTTTCCATGTGTGATGCCGAGAAGTCGGGTATTCATTTTTATACCTTTGTGGGAAATATCTGTTTCAAGCTTTTTTAAAGAGTTTGTCTTCGTCTTTGACATTCTGTAGTTTCACTAAGATGTATCTTATGTTATATTCTGTTTGGGATTTTTTTTTGGAAATTTCTAAATATAAGGATGCATATCTTTACCACATTCTACACATTTCTCAGCTGCTATTTCTTTAAATATTGCCTCTTCTTCCACTCTCTCTATTATCTGCCTCTGGAACTCTGGTTAGATCTATGTTGGGTCGTCTCACGCCATCTTCTAATTTTCTTGCCCAGAAGTTTTGTATTTTTGTCTCTCTGAGCTGCATTCTGTGCCATTTCTTCGGATTTGCATTTGAGTTCACCGATTCTTTTCAGCTGCGTCTACTTTGTTTTTCAATTCTTCCGTAGCTTTTCATTTATACGTGTTCTTTATTTCTAGAAGAATATTTCTCGTTTGGTTCTTCTTTCAGCACATCTGCTCATTGTTTAGAGTTTCTTCTTACTTTTAAGTCTATTTACTGAATCATATTAAAAATTTTTCTATTTCATCATTCTAATAGCTAATCTTTATGAGTAAGCTTCTATTTTTTTTTCTGCTGACCCTTACTCATGATGGCTTGTCTATTTGGGTGTTTTTCTGGTTTTATATTGGGCACTCATATATGATAGAACTTTTCCTGTACGAGATTTATGAAGCCTGGGTTGAGGGTACCTGCTCGCCTCTGTCAGGAGTTTTTAGGAACTATAGACCTGGGTCCCTCTAAGTTAAATTCTTGGGATTTGGGGTATATTTCAGAGTACAAAACCCATATGAAATTTGGCCAGTGGCCTTGAAATCTCATGGGAAGCTTTTTTTATTCTCCAACAGAGTCCCTGCATCTGAGTCCCTGCTCCTGGCAGGATGTCTTCCAATTCACCCCTTTTCTCAGGGTGTGACCTCCTCTGAATCCTCGATTTATATAAGGTTTCGCTCTTCTCAAGCTGTATGACTGCTCAGGTCTAAGGCTGATTCTCCTTTCTGACGCCCAACCCCCACCCCGAGCTGTGAAGTGCCTTTTGGTTCTCATTTACCTTCAAAGACTGGTGTTCCTGCTGATTTCTGAATCACAGGTGTTGCCCTTACTTTACTTATTTGCAGATTATTTTGTTGCTATAAAAGAGATTGTGTGTGTGTTTAGCATGTTAATTTTTTCTTTTTTTTTAAATCTAAACGGTCTCAGGACATTCCAGTTGTCTACTTCTTCGGGGATTCTAATTTTCTTTACATCGGCTTGTCTTTGTTCCTAATATCTATCCTCTTCTTTCATGATAGCAATTTGATTTTGAGGCTTCTACTTCTTACTGTTTGTCATATTTTTATTAATTCTTTAACAGTACTGTTTTTGTCCTCAATCGATTTATCAGCTCCCCTTTCAGTTCTTTACTTAATTCATTGAGTTCATTAGAAGAACTCAATGAACTATTTTTGAGATGTGTTTCCTTTTAACATGTAGTTTTTTGTTTTTTTTTTTAGGTGAGGCAATCTTAGGTTGACCTCACAGATTGCAAGAACCTTGTCAGCTTATGATCTCTTAGTTTTTCACTTTTTACGCCTACAGCACCTGGTCTGCCCAGGTGGTCTCCCATCCAAGTACTAACCAGGCCCGACCCCGCTTAGCTTCCGAGATCCGACGGGATTGGATTTGTTCAGGGTGGCCTGGCTGTAGAAGATGTATTTTCTTTGAGAACACGTTCTTTTGCGTGCTCTGTTCTTTTTTGTTGTTTATCGTAGTGTATTTTCATAGTTTGAAGGTGGACAGCTCTGTCCACACAGTATATTCTGTGAGAAATTTCCTACCAGCATGTCTTGTTCTAGCTCATTTTCTGTAATCTGAGAGTGTGGGTAGAGATGATTGTTTTCCTGACTCATAGTGGAGTCCGAAAACCCTTGTTTTATCTGAGAAATGATCTCCCTTCTCCTCTCAGTGGCTGTTTCTCTGACTTTTAGATGCCCTCCCACCCCACCCTCCACCCAAATAGAGGAAGAAAAGAAAATGTCACTTCTCTCCAGAATAGGTCTACGAGTGGATTTATCAGGATTCTGACTCACTAGAGCTACGTGGAGATATGTTTCACTCCATCCTATTCTCATTCTTTCCCTCTGTGTCACCACTTTTTGAATTCTTATGTCATCAGATTATGTCCTTGCCTGGCTCCTACTGGTAAGTATTGTTGGTTTGTTTCTTTCTTTTTTACTGTTTTTGTCACTTTTTAAGGACTGAGAGGAGAAAGTTTCTGTGATTCTATTTCACATTGCCAACTCAACCCGATCTTATCTGCTTTCTATCTTCCACAATTCTCTCAAAATCTCTGTTAGCTATGAGCTACTTTTATTGTTTCCCAGCACTTTTAAAGTTTCATTCCTCAAACACACACACACACACACACACACACACACACACACACACACAGTCACTCATACACTCTGCTTGGGGAACAGCCACGTATAGAGGACATGGTTTTGACTGAGGTGCTCATTGACTTAGGGGGGCTCACCAGCTCTTGGCTGATATGGATTGGTACATGCCAACTTGAGAAACGTCAAGTTCAGGAGTTTGCTTCATCGGGACTTCTTAAATCAGAGAAATGCCAGGGAGTTCTCAGCAGTGGTGCATGAGAACTCTTTTCTGGGCCCAGAGGCCTCAGTGTTCATCAGGCAACCTCTCTAAGTCTCTGTTTCCTCATCTGTAAAATGGGGGTGATACTTATGCCACGAGGATTCGATAATGGACTTCTTATTAACCTTGTTTACTTAAGGAAAGCATCTGGCATAAGGTTTAGAATGTAGTGAGTAGGAGTAATATTCTCAAAGGAGACTATGTCCACCAATTTTAATAACCACCGAGAGAGAAGATGTTTCTTCTAGTTTTCTATTGCTATATAGCTGAGCCCTCTAAAATCCAGTAGCTTAAACCACAATTTTTTGTCACTCATTATCCCATGGGTGGATTCTGGCTCCCCTGAGCAGTTCCTGCTTGGGCTCCGTCATGCGGTTGCCTTCGCGTGCTGGCTGGAGTCTCCAGAAGGCTCAGCCTGGCTGGCCATCAGGATGGCTCACTCTCATGACTGAGAGTTGATTCTGGCTGTTGGCCGAGGGCTCCTCTGTGGCTGTCAATTAGACACACACGGCTTCTCCCCATGACTGGGGGCTTCTCACGGCATGGGAGGCAGGTTCCTAGGGCGAGTATCAAGAGGCCCAGTCATGGAAGCTTCAGACTTCTTATGATCAAAGGGAGTGAATACTGGGAGATACGGATACTGAGAGTCTTGGTTCATTAGAGGGGGAAGGACATTTTCCCAGAAACTAGCTACCACAATCTAAAGTCTCTTTTAGCTCTAACATTCCACAATGACATCGTTGTAAGCTGTTCTCTGTGCCCGGTAATGTATCAGAGACCTTCACCTCTTTTCTCATTTTATCCTCATGATAACCTTTTGAACTCCCATTTTAAAGATGGGGAAACCAAGGCACAGACGGGTTAACTGACTCGGCCAGGGTCCTGTAACTCCAAGTCCAGTCCTCTTTGCTCTAATAGTTTGTAAATGTGAACTGGGGTGCTGCCATCTAAAAACCCTGGTCACGTTCCTAGCACGAGGCTGGGCCTTTTCTCTGCAAAGTCCCCGAAAGGATTGCTTGAGTCCATGTCCCTGGTGTGTTCGCAGGACTTGAGAAATGCAAACAGATTTTCATTTACTGACTGTTTGCAAGACGGAAGAAAATCTCTCCCGGGGCAGCTGTCTTTGAGAAGTACAAACCAGGGCAGGCTGGGACACCTCCCAGCCGCCCTCCTTTGCTGCAGACAAGGACTGGCACTCACACTGCAGGGACCCAGTGTATCTATGACCATGTGGCCACAGAGGATGATCTTGACAGCTGAGCAGGCTGGAATTAATCTTTTCCATCATCAAAATATACATCACTTCAGCCTATCCTGTCTGAGCACGTAGCTGCTCATGTCAAAACAGGCTGCATCAATTAAACACCCCGACAAACATCCATACACAAAAAACTTGTGAGAATGAAGTGACTTGACTGAAAAATGGTTTACTCAGAGACACATCCTCTCCCAGGGCATTATGGGAGGTTTGCCTGGCCTACTCTCAAGGTCACCTAGCCCTGTCTAGGTGAGAGAGAAAATACTGGAGGCTCGGAGATTCCTCTTTTAGGCTTTCCCTAATGACTAATAAGTTCTGCCCAGCACTTTACAGTTTGTTAAGCCCTTCCACATAGCCCCTCACGTGATGGTCCCCAGAGACCTTGAGAGCAGGATATTATTCTTATTTTACAGGAAAGGAAAAGCAGGTGGAAAGAGGGAGGGTTACTGGCTCAGGGGAGTGCAGTTGGTAAAAATCACAGTTGGAACCCGAATGACTGTCTTCAGACCCCAAATGCCAGCCCCTTTGATCTGCTGTAGCCCCCATGGACCGTGATTCTACTTAGGGACATTTCCTGTATTTCCAGGATGCACCATGGCCTCTGAGGAGCCACACTGAGCAGCTCAGCCTTCCCCCTCCACCTGCCCTGGTGTCTGCTGGCCCCTCGGTGGGGCCAGTTGGAAAACAGAAGCCACCTCAGCCAGGTCCCTCCAATTCCTGGCTTTTAGGCTCAAGTTGTAACCATGAAACTTAATTTTTTTTGTTCTCAACCCTAGTCCCAGCTAATGATAACAAGGGTGCCTGTGGCACATCTGGCCACGCTTGCTGGTGATTCATAGACCTCACTCAAGATAGCTGGGGATCCAGTGGGTGCCATGCAGTAAATGTGCCCACTGTACCTGGAGGTGGCGCAGATGGGTCTAATGAGCTCTCCTGGCTCCTTCTGAGACGTGCAGTAGTTTGGGCTGAGTGAGTCTGGTGGTGGGCAGGTGTACGCTGGGCTTCCTCTGGGCCTGGGGCTGCTCATCAGATGGGTGAAGTTACCAGTCTTCCCAGTCCACAGAGCCGGCCAGGCAGAAAGGTTGGCGAGGGGTCAGAGCAGCTGGGAGCCAGCCCCCAAAGCCAGCCCCATTCCACGTGCAAGTTCTTGTTAGTCTCCTCTTCTGACAGCCCCAGGGACAGTGCCTGAGTCAGGGGTTTATGGGGTGGGCGGGGGGAGGGCTCCAGGTAAACCTGTAAGGGCCTGAGGGACTCAGGGTGAGGCAGAGAAGGAGCCGGGCAAACCGGAGTGTTCAGCTGACTTTTGAGGAATCTGAGTCCTTGGTGGTCCTGCTAGAGCAGGATGGTCAAGGTCGTCCATTCACTTTTTGTTACTACCTGGCCTGACCAGGCGTCACCCTCCCTATCATGTAGGCAGTATGGCTCCCGGCCCCTGTTATTTATAGAGCAGCACCTGTCACTGCAGAGCACCATTATCCCTCCTGATGCCGCTTCACTAAGTAGCATGAAGACATTGAGATGGACAGGGGGCAGCCTCTGCGTTCGGTACAATAAAACCATCCTTTTGTCTTCTTTCTGGGGTATTGACCTTCGAAGCCAGCAGAGCTGAGGTGCAGAGATAATGGATCAGCCAGGATCCCAGGAGGAAACTGAATTCAACTCACTCAATTTAAATGAAGAGGCTTTGCTGAGGGATCCCTTACAGAGGGGAGGGCAGGGCTGGGGGGCCTACTGTGGGATGCTGGGGCACCCACAGGCCAACACAGAGCACAGAACTGTTGCTACCACTAGGCCTGAAGGGATAAGGAAAGGCAGAGTGTTACCTGAGCCCAGGGAGAGTGAAGCTGAGGTGGGACCACCCAGCAGCTGCCACGTTGGGGAGAAAAAGTCACCCCTGGCAAAGATGCATTAGTGAAGCCGGAGGGAACGGAGACGAAACACCCAGCTCTCGCTCTGGCCTTCGCTTACCTGCTTGTGCTGTCCTTTGGCAGATCCAAAGGCCAGGCAGCATGGGAGGCCAGCTGAGACGGTCTGCAGGGCTACAGTGGGGAGGAAAGTGAGAGAACGAATCTGGGAAAACAAATGCAAAATAACCCGCATAAATAAGAAATAAAGGCATTTGCAAGGGGGTTGTTAGGTGTCATCAAAAGATGCTCGCGCGCTTCTACCCGTGTGGTTCCCCAGAGCCAGGTCTCCTGCCTGGGGGACACTCAGCACCGTATTCTGGTTTCTAGCTCGATGCATAGACTCATTTGAGAGGACAGATCTCAGCAAACATGTTACTGAGCCTTCACAAAGTATTTTAACATTCTATGAGTCCGGTGAATGCCATACTTTTTGACTCACTTCCTCAGCTCTTTCCCTCTAACATGAATTCCTTGCTGAGGTGCCATGTGCGTGGGATAACACAGGGGTGGAATAAAGTATTCATTAAGTCAGTTGATCATGTTGCTGTAAGAAACATAGCAGCCGTGGATGCAAACTCAAGTCCAGAATGGGCTCTTACCACCTGAGGACAAATCACTGCCCCCTTCAAGACGGAAGGGACCAGGGCAAAACTATCTGCTACCAGACAACTGGCTATTCTCCGGAACTAGGTGAACAATAGGTGCCCAGAAGTGGTCTTTGCTGGTGGCAAATTGGGGAAAGAGCAGGAGCCAGACCGGCTTGGGGAGGGTGTGTCCCTATTGTTGAGCTCGTGCGTAATCTGAGCCACGATAGCAGCTTTATTTGAGAGCCCAGTGGGGTGTCAAAGGTGGTTGATATCCACGGTCAGATTGTCCCTCTCATTTTTGAACGTCTCCTTCCAGAAGGGTCCTTTGTGTGAACATTCACGTGGGACACAATGTTATCACGGACTTTGTACGCACTCTAAGAGGCCTGTTCTCAGAACTCCTCCCCACATTTCCTGGACACCTGTCCTCCAACGTTGTCCCTTCTAGATTGCTGACCAATTAGCCAAACCGTTAGCCGAAGCCTACGAACCACGATAGATCCATTCCTCCGACTCTTCTTTCTTCAAAAAAAGGAGATAACTCAAAATTCTTCCCTCTGGGAGTTTCCCCACTTACTGTCTTTCAAAGCCAATGAGTATACAGCAGAATTCCCCCAAGTAGAAGGTCATCTGTAAATATACTTGACCTTCAACGGTCTCAGGAACGTCTTAGGAGGCCACAGGTGTGGGTTGAAGGAGGTGGCAATGCAACCAGAGAAGGTACCCTGGAGTATGTGCGCATCCTACTCACGCATCCTGCTCATCAGGAGCTTCAGAACTGTCACGCCTCGTCCCATACGTACCACTTCCCTTGTGCCTGCTTTTATGGCAGATGATATCTAGTTATTCACGGGGCCACTTGGTGTCCTTCCATCATGCATCGTGTCCCCACGAAAGCTTCAAAGCGAGCCAAGCATGATTTCTCAGAAGGAAAATAGTTGTTTGGGAAGAAGACATGCTTCCACTCTTAAACCCCTGGGCGTGCACTGTCATTATCCTCTTGGAGCTTGCTTCATCCTTTATAGGACATCCCAGGCCGCCCTCCCAGTGTCAGCACTGTTGGGTCTTCTGGGTCCTTCGCTCTAAGAGGCAGAACTCTGGCACCACGGCTTGCGTGAGCTGGAGAGCTGATGCGTACTCTGGGCCTCATTTAAAGCTGTTAGCCTTTGGGGGAACTTGCTTAATAAGTTGGGGCAGCACATTCGATTGTAGCGCATATTTCCTCCGAAGTCCAATGAGGCTCAGTGAGTGTTGTGCCTTCTTCTTCGTGCGGGGTACAGCGAGTTGTCGTTCACATTAAAGGAGTTATTGCAGCATTTCCCAGACGACTGAAGCCGCAGAAACCATACCAAGGTGTCAGGACCTGGTGTTTTTTTGGAATTTTTCTCTCCTTCTGTCTTACCGAGGCCTCTGGAACATTGTTTCCTGCTGCTTGGATTCTGGGAGCGTGATGTCACTGAGGCAGCATATGATGTCTTCTGGGATGGTAAAACGAGCAAGATCCTTGTAGAGTAAATCAGGGCCCAGAGCGGGAAAGCTGACACAGGCCTCGGGCAGAACGGTGAAGGTGGACCACTGTCCCTGCCACTGACACCAAACTGCTGCCAGTTTTCCTCTAGGTGTTAGGATAGAGAAGGATTTTTTCCAGATGAGTCGCTGCAGTTCCAGAGACTACATTTATTCGCTGAAGTAAGGGTCCACAATCGAACAGCGGGTCCAGTTAAAATTATTATACTAATTTGTTCGCTTTCTCCAAAACCCACTTTTTATTCTTTATGGGTTAAAAGGCTGAGTTCAACGGGGGCTAGGATAGGAATTAACCCTTCTACATCGTTCGCTTCTTTGAATACGATCAATATTAAGTTTTAATTAATATTAACTAATTTTGGTAACTCCCCGGTGGATGCAGAATAGTTTTTGGTTTATAATCACGGAATGAGAGGGAAGCCCCAAGGGCTCACTCCCTCGATGCCCTTCCTGCTGTTGTTGCCTTTAATCCAGGTGGGAGGGACCCCGTGGGAGATCTTCCTCTTGCCTGATGTGTTTATTCAAAAGGCCACAGGTCCCTCTGGGACAGTGGTGGTGGCAGGGGGTGAGGGGAACTTGGAGAGACTTGGATTCCCCCGCTGGGTAACTTCCATGGGGGAATCCCTTGCAAACGGGGGAGGAAGGCCGTCTGCTCCGACAGGAGCCGGGCAGTGGCGCTCGGGGCCGCTCTCGCTAAGCCGACCAGTGTCGCTGGACGTGGTCAGTTTGTCCTCCCCGGCCCTGAACTCCTCACACGGTTCACCCCATTTGAGGACAGTGTTCGATTTTTCCGAGCGTTGCCTTCATCGTGTTCTGCACGGGGACCCCAGGAAATAGCTGAATTCCCTGTTTTCGAGACCCGTGCCTTGGACTGCTGGCCTTGGTGCCATCCCTCCCAACCGGGTCAGGTAACCAACCAATCCCCGAGGTCCTGTCCTGCCTGGCAGTGACTTCTGGCCACACTTTTAGAGAAGTCAGGTGTCTGATGGTGAGAAGCTGACTCTGACTCACTGAGCAGGAAAGGTGTTGGTTGGAAACACATGACCCCACAGGAGTGCTGGGAGGCCTGGAGGAGGTTAAACTTCCAGAGTCACACGGCGGAGCTGACCAGACCAGGACACTGCCACCTCTGGCACTGAGGCTGCTTCTCCCCCAGGAGGTGACCTTGCACCCTGGAAGCCAGATGTCTCTGCCACCACCCTGCAGAAGGGTCTGGAGTCGCCTCCTTTTCTGAGTTGCTCATTTCTGAAATCGAATCTCCGACCGATGAGTCTGGGAGCTGGCGTATAGGTCCTGTGCCTGCATGCTGGCAGCACGGGAGGTTGGGGAGCTGAGTTTCGTGGGTCCCGCCCTGGGCAAGTGGAATTCGTAAGGCAGGTACGTGAGATCTAAAGGAGTGGGCTTACGGGGTTGGGGATGGCGGGTGCTGGCCATGCTGAAGTCCTCCAGGCCTTCCTAAGGCTGGAACCTTTCAGGTAGGGCCTGAACTTTCAGGCAGAAGTTTTTCTTCAGGGAAAATTCAGTCTTGCTTTTAGGCCTCTCGACAGATTGGAGGAGGATCAACCACGTGATCAAAGATGCTTCCTTTACATAAGGCCAAATAACTGTAGATGTCAACCTTGTCTACAAAATCCCTCATGGCAGTACCTGGATTCCTGTGTGATTGAATCGCTGGGTCCTGCAGCCTAGCCCCGTGGGTACAGAAAATTACTCATGATAGCTGGTTGCTTCCTAAGTTAGCAAAGCTGTTTGAAACGCACCGGGAGCCAGAAGGTTCATGACACCACTAGAGAGGAGACAGTGGTGGCTATCACTACCAGAACAGCAACCGGTTGAGCTCCGCCACGTAGCAAAGGCCTAGCGTGTTGCCATCTCATTTTATCCTCGAGGTAATTCTATAATATGGTTATGATTATCTTCCAAGTTTGAGAGTGGAGGGTGAGCCGGTACCAGTGGCGGCGGGAGTGGAGACCGAAGGAGGGAACGAAGGAGGCAACCAAATGAACCTTGAGAGGGTGCACACGTGTCTGAGTGTAGAAAGCTCCAGAATGGCTCAGGTCTGTCTGTAGTGACGAACTTACTCGGGTGAGACTAAAGAGCTTCTTTCAGTCAATAGGGACTGAGGCTATAAGGGAATGTCACCTGGTCTGGACTCCAGACCCAACACGATGGCTTCAGGTTCATAGACATGACACCTCCAGGACAGGAGAATTAATTAAAAATTATGCTTGTGAGACTTCTGATGCCCAGGCTCCCCGAGGTCAGCCTCCTCGTTGGGAAGGATTCCATATTTCTCAAATCCCCCTGATCTGGATAATAAACCCCTCTAAGGGGCAATGTCCCCGAATGAGAAGGGGACGGCATCACGGTTGCTCCAAGGACACGTGTCTCAGTCTCTGGAAGAGGTTCCTAACTAAAACAGTCAGGGAGAATTTCAGGGTCCTGGCCAGTATCACCCATTTGTACCCACAGTAAGCCCCCACCACCATGCATCACGATTTAGCTTTATCGTCTGTGTGAGTCCGCTCCGGCCTCCATTAACAGGATTCTAGAGACTGGGTGGCTTAGACCATGGAAATTAATTTTCTAACAGTTCTGGAGGGTGGAAGCCCCAGAGCAAGGTTCGGCAGGGTCGGTTTCTGGTGAGATCTCCCTTCCTGCCTCACAGATGCTGCCTTCTCTCCATGTTCTCACGTGACCTTTCTTCTGTGTGTGTGCAGGTTGAGGAAATCTCTCTGGTGTCCCTTCCTCTAAGGACATTAATCCTATTGGATTAGGGCCCTGTTCTCATGACCTTGTTTAACCTTGATTACTTCTGTAAAGGCCCCACCTCCAACTGTAGCCACCCCTGGGGTTTGGGGCTTCCACACATGCATTCTGAGTCCAAACACAGGCCTTCCGTTCCTAACACCCCCACAGAAGTGAGACTAGTGGTACCACCTGCTCGTGACTCCACAAAACCCAGCAACAACTGGGCAGTCCTGACCCTAGGAAAGGCATAACATAAAGCAAATGTGTTCCCTCTCTTCCCTTCCTCGCCCGAGGCAGACGTTGATAATCAATCCCAGGCTTTCCCCCCCTGTGCCAGGCAGGATGCAGCCTTGCAGTCTGTAACTCAGAGCCTCAGGCAGCCACCAGCAACTGTCCGGTGTCGGCATCTACACTAAAATCCTTTCAGGTATAAGAGAGAAGCACAGTTGTACTGCTTTACGCACCGAGGGGACTTTACTGGCTCACGTAGCTAGGCACCCCCATGACAGAATCAGTGCCTTGAATTGTCTGATCAAGGGAGGCTCTTTCCTCTGGTGCTAAAGACGGTCACCAGCAACCGCAGACTTTACCAGGTGAGCAGCGCCACCGGAA